>OY728122.1:1434419332-1439419332 GCA_963277665.1 Viscum album
TTAATCATGATCCATATGATATCATTCTGGATGATAAGAAACATTTTATACATATAACAAGAAATTAAAACCCCCTTTCAGTAACATAGAGAATAATTTTGTAAAACTATTTCAAAACAATTTAAATTATAATAACCACATAGACTATTCCAAATATATTAACAACCTAATGCATTGGTGATCTAAAATGGTCCTCACCCTTCGTATAATGTATATAGGGATCACCACGGACCTATAATTGGGATTAACCCATTGTATAAGCTATATCGAGATCACCCATTTCACCAAATCTATAATGGGGCTCAACCCTTTCTATATGCTATATCAATGAAACCCATGAGTTATAATTGAAACTAACCATTTGTATAATATATATTGGGCTAACCCATTTCATATAATTCTCAGGTGAAATATCATAAAACAAATACTTTCCACATAAAACATATGGAAATAATAAATGTACATTTAAAAACAAGATTAATCCATGGAAGTTAAATGGGTTTCATTTTAATCTATTTCAAACATGATTAACCCAATGAACGTAAAAAATATTCCATAAAAATATATTTGAACAATGATTTTCCAATGGACAGAGAACGGGTTCAATAACAATCTCTTCAAAACTATATTAATCTCTCCAGATAGTGAAAATAGATAGCTTCAAAACAATGTAAATACATTGGATTATGAATAAAGGGTTTCTTCCTTTGAATTATATAAATTATATAAAATGGCTATTAAAAACATTCATCAGAAAAATATAATTTTCACTGTGAAAATAACTTATTAAAACATAGTCAATTTTGAAACTAATTTTGTTAGAAATAAAATGAAAAAATATATAGTATGATATAATTATAATTTAAAACATTGAATGATGAAAATGTGATTTTTTATTTGAAAAAAAAACATTTGAAAACATTTTTGAATTTTTTTAGAAAACGTGATTTTAGAACAAAACAGATTTTTGAATAAATAGAGAAATGAATTAATATTTTATTAAAACTTATTGTAAAACATTTTATATATCAATGTGTATTAAAATGGAACACATACATGAAAATTTAATTAATAACAACGGGAGACTATAATTCATGTGGATTATAATACTCTATCATCATAGACTTAATCATGCACAATCTTGATAAAAAATAACACTGTAACAAAAAACTCTTACAATTTATTTTAAAATTTAATCTCAATCCCCATGAAATAATTATATTAACTAAAACATAGAATATGAAGAAAAATATTGATGGTATAATTTTATAGGTGAATTATATATTCCTTATAAATAAAGATAGGTGTATAACATAACAAGCACCTCATAGAAGGAAAATCGAGACAAAAATCTATTACCAATTTGAATGCATTGATATTATAAACCACATGACAGACAGTTAGTAAAAAATATATTTAAGAAACAAAAATTTGATGAATAAGAATAAAAAATTACACTAATGGGTAGTATATACACCACATAAGATGTTCTGAATATGGAAAATATATCTGAAAAATAAAAGTGTGATAAGATAAAACCTTACCCCGAGTTTGACTTGAAAATTCTTGTCATTATCTTCATTAATAATAATATTATATTAATAATTTACATTATTTATAAAGTTTGTAAATTTTTTATTAATTTTATTTCACTTTTTATCATGTTCTATACAATTACATAATCTAGTTGGTTTATGTCATATTTTTTTACCTCATCTAACTTATGTGAAAAAATGAAATTTGTATGATGACTCTGGTAAAAGTGTAATTTTTTAAACAAACAATGAAATATATTTATGAAATAATTATACTATTTTTAGAGGAAATTTACATTTAAAACAAATATTGATATATTGTTGTGAAAAATGATCTAACAATATGATCATGGTAATGGTAGGTCAAACATATGAATTACTCACATTTCCATTTTTCAATGATCATTATAGAAAGAAGGTACGTAATATTTTATCCTTATAGAAACATAATTATATTTTATTATATATAAATATTTATATAATTCTTCTGACGTAAAATGAATGACATCACATTGAGGTGGCTATAGTCAACACATCCACAAATGAAATAATTACCATTTCAGTGTGTGAAAATGGTGATAAAAATGATATAATATATTTCTAGAAATATAATTATTTAATTAATAGAATAATGAAATGATTTATTTTGTTCATTATATTTACCCTTATTTCCTTATATGTAACACATGAATGAAAAATGTTTCAAATCACCCTACTAGGTTTTAGTCTTTCGTACACACGAGTGATGTAATCATATCCCATATGATATAGAATGTAAAAAATAGTATATATTATATAGTTTTATAGGGGTGTAATTAAGTTATAGATATCATATATAATATTTATATCCATCATTATTAATATACTTGAGATGTGGTAATGAAGAAAATTAATAACATTAGTTCATGAGGTGGTTGTTTGTCATACATATAAAAGAATATTTTGTAACCTATTTTATAGATGTGTGTATTTTTCTAGGTCCTGAAATTTATATAAAAATGTATCAGTATTATGATTATTTTGATTTTATTGTATAATAATGGTATAATAAGTAATAAATGGGGCAGAGAAAAGAATATAACAAATACACTCATTATTGAACATTCTTGGTTCTTCTGGTAACTCCTTTTGGATTCCAACAATGGACTTCCAGGATTCTGTTCCACCATTTCATAGGATTATAGGATGAGATGATGGAATTATTGAACTGATTTTGGTAGAGTTTGAATGTCCAAAATGGATAGATAGGTGTTATTATGTGTGGGTAGTGAGTTATATTTTATAGTTGAGGAGTTGTGACCTAATTGTAAATACTCGAATATAATCCATATTGGGAGGTCTAAATTTCCCAATGTTTCTAAAAAATTAAAATTAAATGTTTTTTTGGATGATATATTTGATAAAATCCCCCACTAAATAATGAAACACATGTTTGAAAAAAAATTCTATTACTCTCATCCTTCATTATTATTTTCATTTAGAAGTTTCATTAAGGTAACCTGAATTTTAAACTAATTAAATTATGAATTCAAACAAATTTGAGTGGTCATTGTTAGAAAATTTATACAAAATGATTAAAAATATTAAATACAAATTAAATTTTTTAAATCTCATGTGTTTTTTAAATTATGTTTAACAGAAGAAAAGGAAACCCACATAAACACTACATTAACCATTACTGTTCTAACAATGTTTTTACTATTTATTAGTCAAAATGTTAGATATTATATATAAATTAGTCCCTAAATGAAAAACAATTTATATTTATTAAAAAATATAATTCTCCAGGAAAAATAAAGGGTTTTTAAAAATTTAAACCATTTAATGAAATATAATTTATTATAAAAAATATTAATGTTAATTTTAAATTATGTAATTAATCTAAATTGTATGATATCAAGAAAAATATGGAATTTGAATCCATGAAGAAAAAATATGTGAATCCTAAAATATTTATCTAAAAAATTTATGTAAGATAATAATTTATTCAATTTTCTTCAGTTTTATCATTTTTTGTTATCATTACATTTAGATAATTATTAATTAAATAATTACTATGTTAGCATTTAAAATGAATTTTATGTAATTATTATGTGTCTAAAAATTAAATATAAAATTTATTGATAAGATATTAAATTATATTTTATAACGATATAAGTAAATAAAAATATTTTGTTTTACCCATTCCCTTGGCTTTATAGAAATTGAACGGGAAAGGGTTTCATTTTTATTTTTCTTTAATTAACATATTAAATTGGTTACTTTCATAGATTAGAGTCCCATAAAATCACAAAAAAAAATAGTTCTTATGGTCATAATGGTCTGAAAATGTACATACAATAGGTTTTAGATATGTTTCTAGGTAATTTCCCTCTTATGAATAATGTTTAAGCTCATAGTGAACTCGGGTTTCTCATAATTATTGTCCTTAAATTTAACTGTCTTCTCCAGTTAATTTTTAAATAATAATGTTGGTTTTATTTGAATTTGTCAATTATTTTAATTCAACATATTTAGTTATTTTATTCCAAATTCAGTTCACAAGCCTAGTAAAGTTTAATTTAATATTAATCTTTCTGACATGATGAGACAACATGTTCTTAAGAAGGGTATTTTTGAGAAAAATATGACACTATATTAACTCTTTGAAAAATACAAATCACTGTACAAAACTAATTTTTTTAACTAATATATATTCAATAAATTTAATTTAAAAAATCCACATTTTGGATTATTTTATTTAATTAAAAATGACAAAGATTATGATTTTTAGAACATTTTTTAATAATTGTTTTAAACCCAAAATCAAACATATTCGAAAAACCAATATAAAGAATATTACAAATTAATTATTTGAACTAAATATAAAAAAATACATAGGTTACTTGAAAACATATTCCAAATACATTGAAACTTTTGAAATAAATATTTTATAGAAATGATAATACATTTTACAAAAATATATTTTTTGGTTAATCACCAAAATATCAATATTTAATTAAAAACATCAATATTTCCCAAAAATTAAATTGTGATTACGCTATTCGAAAAAATATATTAATTTTTTAAATTTTTTTCTAAAATTTTTTTTTTTTTTAAATATGTGTGCCATAAAAATACGAAAAGGTAACTTTCTAGAAAAATATGATGTTTTTATAGAAAATTGGACTAATTTTACTTCGCGTTTATAAAAAAAATTGATGAATTTAAAAAATGATATTTAATATGTCACATATAAATTCCATCAATTTATTCCTATAAGGATGATTTGATTAATTTATTGGAAAAAAACCAACTTGTGAATATTAGATTAGTTTTTTAGAAAAATATTTCTTATTATTATCAAAAGATTTATATTTCAATTACTAATTATTTATTCATCAATAAATTTATTATATATACATATGTAAACTATTTATTAATAATTTAATTAATCTAGTTCATACCCATCATTCAAGAGGTTATGTAATAATAGAATTATATATCATAGGTCATTTACATTTGGTGTATTGTGGTGAATGCACTATCAAACACATAAATATTTTGGTTGTGTGTAACAATATGTAAAATATGTTATATATGTAGAATTTGAAGAATATAGTTTTGCATGTCTGTTACACATTTGAATATGATTTTTTTATTTGAAATCATAATGTGTTATTGTTGGAACCTAAGAAAGTGCTATATTTAATGGTGAAACTTTTTAAGAATTTATTTGGACATAAATATAACATGTCATCACAAATTAAATTGAGACTAGAATTAGAACCAATTTCAGGAATTGAGTTACATAATAAAGGATGAATGGAATAATAAAGGGTGAATGAATATGTATTCCCAAAATTTATATTTTTTATTTGAATTTTGATAGGACCTGTAGTGATACATCATTGAAATGATCATCTCACCTTTGATTTTATTCCTCAATGTATAAATATCATAACATGCTTTATTTTTAGCTGATCAAATAAAAAATATTTATTTTATAGATATAATAAATGAATGTACCAATGAGATGAAAACATACATATAATTTTTGTGAAGTTTTTTGTGGAATTCTTTTACCATAGTATACCACATATTTTTGGTGAATTAAATTAATTTCAATTAGAAATATATATTTTAATATAAAATTAAAGGATTTTGAACAAATATAGAATATTTTTGTGTTATTTTAAAATTTTAACACAAATTCGTGTTTTTTTATCTACAGTTGAAATATGGAAAAACAGTAGACATAGGACCTTTTGAAAAACATAAACTGAGAAAAAAACAAATATACTTTTTAAAAGGAAAATTTTTATAGTGAACCATCAGAGGAAAATAATAATCCCACTAATTTTGATGATTGTGCAGCTGGTGTCACCTCTTCCAAGATGGTACTCCCCACTAAATGAAGTAGGAAAACATTTTAGGAAAATTCAATGTTGTTTTAGACATTTATCCAATTATAATTTGTTAATTTTTCATTGATTCAACAAAAAATTCATTATTGAATTGAAATCTAAAAGGATCCACTCTTAATGAGTCTTTTTTGACACCCTTTGTTGATACCTGATTACCCTCCTCCCATGTTTTCGTGGAATAATTATTTTTTTGTTAGATTTGAAGTTACTCTTTAAATAATTTCATATGTTATGACTTTCAGACCTGTTCTATGAAGGTATTGTTGGTAAATTTTTTTGTTTTTATCTATATTTACTCTAACAATGGATTGTTCAAATTTGATAGAATAATGAGATTAGATGAAGATCAGTTTTATCAGTAAGTCACTTATATGTTCTGGTCATCAATATGAGATCCAATCGACAACATTATTGAAACAAATAAATTTTCTAATTGGATATGTTAATAAAATAGATACATGGTTCAGATAGGTTTTATCGAAGTAATCAGCTACGTGAAGGGAATTGGTAATGTGGTTAATTTGATTCATGGAAATAAATTAAATGGTGGTTCACCTATGTGGTTCTAATTCTCCACGTGACAAAATTTCAATTTTTTCAATTTTCTATATTTCATCATGGAATGGGAGATTATGTGGCCTAAATATTTGAGCACCCTTGTTCAATAATAGAAACCATTAACATTTCATGTGAATAGAATCCTTAATATAGGGTTGTTACATGTAATTAATTTCAGAGTAGTGCTGCAATTTGTTGTAGAGGGTCAATCTTTGGATACTGATAAGGTGTCCAATTCATATTGATGGTCTCGCATGTAATTCAATTAGAATACCTAGGACCTATGATCATGAGTGAGGGAGTTTTTTTTTAAATGAAAATAAAAGGGGTGAAATAGAAACAAGTAACCCTCCCTAGGCCTCAATTAGTAAGAAGAACACACAACACATGAGGATAATATAGACACATTGATAACATCTATAGAAGACAATAGAGAATGGATTTGGAGCTGAGGGATTGAGAATATTCATTTTCTCTCTTCCCGTACTTATTTTTGTATTTCTATGTTGACTCTCCTATATTGAAATATTTTAATTTGATAAATAAATTCAATATCTTTAGATGAAAAACATTTCATAATTGGTTGAGATGGTTAATATATTTTAGTACATTCATGCATTTACAGAATTAGATACTTCTCTATATTTATCATTTGATAATAATTTTTCACAAAACATAATGTATCTTTGAAAATATATTTTTATATAACATTATTTAAAACTTCTTATAATCTGAGCATTTTACTAAAAATTAAATCAAGATAAAGAGAGAGTACAATTTTGACTTCAACTATGAATTTGAACTTAGTGATATTGATTTTTCCTCACTCAGTGATTGAGTTACTTATATAGTTGAAAATATTTACAAGGCGTTAATTCTTAAGATTACCTGGAAAAATCTGGTTAACCTACTTCAATCACTACTATGTGTTTAAATTCAACTACATGAATGATTGAAAATCTATACAAAACCTAGCCATATGATTTCCCCTATATCATCCTTTGAATTATCTCAATAGTGACTTATATTTTATTCTTCTCTATTCCCTTCACTAACAATCAATTTCACAAACACAAAAATATTCTTTATCATTAATGTTTCATCACCAAACCCATTTTCTTCATCCACTTGTCTTATTTCATTTAATTATTTTTTCTATTTTTTAATCTTCGTCACAAACTTAATCACATTAATGTGAGTCATTCCCTATGGATTGATCTATGGTCATCTCTAAAATAGTTTTATGTATGGTTATAAATAGTGAATTTTCTTGAGTCCTATGACCCCGTGTCACTACTACTTAATGAGTTTCTATGTTGGATTATAACGACTAGTGATATTAATTAATTGATCCTTGATTTGTTCGGTGGTGTATCATCTCTTAATTATCTATTAAAATTAATAAATAATATCATAGGCTTCAACTTTAATGGTAATTTTAATTAATTTGACCCACCCCTTCCCAATAATTCTATAGTAGTTAGTGGAAGCCACAACTACGGATGATGAGATCCTTATACATACAGTTTTATTAAAACAGAAGTGTTTGAAGGTGTTATATACTTCAAAATTGTTTTTGGATTTTTTATTGTTTACTCAATTAATGAAATAATTTTTTATTTAGTATAATTTTTCGATGTAATCACACTACAAAATCACTATGTTTTAAATATAAAATATTTTCTTTTCACTAATCTTATTTTTATGCATTCTTGTTTATTATTTTGTATGATAACATAAACATAAAACATCAAAAAATTATAATTGATCCATAAATAAAAAAATTGAGATACTGATTTTTATTCTAATTGTTGATCCATTGAGTGGTTTAATACAAACATAGGCCCTAAGTGTAACTCATAGTCCACTGAAAACACAAATTTCAAAACCGGAGATATCTACTATTTCTGGACCCATAGGTTATAATTCATAGTCTTGATATGATATGTATTTCCTTTCTTCCTCAATAGTATACATTAGTTATCACATGAAAGTGAGGGGGACACAAGAGTGTGGGATACATGTATATATAATTAATCATGGACACAAAATCCCATATACATATAATGTGTTTTTGAGGATGATATTCATTCTATAGTTAATTAAATAATTATTATAAACATACGTACATCATAATAATTAATTAAATAAATAAAATTCAGAGATTTATTGTTAGGCCCCCCCAATAAGAATTAGACCTGAAATAAATATAATTAATCAATTTATATTTAAAAATAATTCATCTCGAGGTTATAAATTATGAATTTATATATATTATACAAAAATTAATTCACGATTATCATGTCACATAGTCCGTATTATTTATTGAAATTGTAAATATTTTAAAATAATTTCGATATTTGTTTACCATTTTTTGGGGTTCGTAGATCATTGTGATCTTCTCATGAGGGTTTTGGTCCCTTAATATCCTTAAAATATACTAGGTGGGTCTAGAATGGTTGACAGTGTATGACCTAGGTTGGGAAGACCCAACTAAGACTCAATTCAAAATAGAAAATATAGATGCGACTATATATATGTGCATATTTTGAAAAAAAAATTATTTTCATAATGAATTTCGAAAGGTTATACATTAGACATCTATCTTTTTAAAATACATCTATATTTACGTGAAAGTATCCCTACCACATAGAGTACTATCCACTCAATGATTTATAGTAACTTCTTTTATATTCATCAATTGGTTACTATTCATCCAAATTAGTATATATGATATATGTGTTTTCAAGTATTTTTAGCCTCAAAAATCCATTATTCCATCCTGAGATGGCCAAAACTCAGGAATGAAATCTCAAATCAAGGCACCATCAATAGAGTTGGTAGTATTATTATTATATATAATTTAATTCATGAAAATTTAATTTTAATTTTAAATTATGATATCATGTTATTTTTTTGATTCCATGATTTGGAATCTATTGAACTATAAAAGTACAAAACATGGGAAATTAAATTTCTTATCACTAAATCAAACATCATGACATCACTTCATATTAAGTACTACATGGTAATCCACACAAAGATCCCATGTGATTTTCGGTTATTATAAAAATTAATATTTTACTGTCACAATATTCAATTATGATCTAATATGTTTTTTCTCGTTATGGGTGACCATTTCCTAAAAGAAACATTATTGGATCCCAGTAAATCATCCACATGGTCACTATAAGACTTTCATTTTTTTGAAAAATTATTTTTAGTTTCTATAATAGTTAATATATGATAAATTCAGTGTTCTTTTGATTTTTGTAATGTCTTTCTTTCGATTTGGGAAAGATAACATAGATCAAGTTGTTTGAAATGACACCTTATCATTATATAATGCAGAAGATATATGATTGGAGGTCTTAAATTCATTGGAAGAATACTAATATGAATTTATATTTTAAATTATTATATAGGTGGTTTTATAGTCACCAAAATATCACATTGTCCTTATAACGAGTATAACCATCTAAATAAACCACAAATGACACTTATGAATTTGAACCCATATCAAAAATATCATTACTATATTTTTTCCTACCTTTAATGTAAAAAAATAATATTTGTGATAATCTATAAAACCTTAGCATGACTTATTCCACCCGTAAATATTTCACAATCCTTGAAAAAAGATATTATTCGATGATAAAATATTTAAATGTATTCACTTATCATCTTTTGAAAACACTATATAGAAAAATGTTAATTATTATTCTAAACTCATATATTATAGAATATATTTCATTGTTTTAATCGATAGATTCTATATATTAACCAAAAAGTAATATAGGGACCAACATTTCATATAACAAAATTAATTATAATTATAAATGCTTCAGAATACAATTTTTGTGTGATCCTCTATAAAATTATCTTGATCGAAGAGAGTCATGCCCACAAAAAAAGTGTGGTATCCTGAAAGACATCATATAACTTGAGGATATAATTATTATTCATATCGTAAACAACATTCCACAAACTAATGTCTTGTATTATATTCTTTTCTCCCATATTATCTCATAGAGTAGGATGCACATTTAGTTTACTATCCTCACTTTCATGAATAATTATTGTAACAGCCCGAGATTTTATGAAAAATATTCTTTTTTATTTTACTAATGTCTTGTGTTATACGTTACACCAAAAGGAGCTTGCACAACACGCATCCTTGAATTGCCTTGCATTACACGCAATCGCAACCTTCCTCGATAGCGTGTGTGGTACGTAATCCTGAGTTTCACGAAACAATGATATGCTATTAAAATATTATTAAAACTAGCCGTTATGAATAGTAATAACCACTTTTTAAATTTTAGAAATTTTAACTCTCAAAATGGACTTCATTTCTGGATTCGGAGTATCGAATTTAGCCTAAGGTGAAATTTTGGTACTTTTCGGATAACTTTCATATTCTGATGAATAGTGAAAATTACTAAATTATAATTAAAAACAACTTTTTTAATCGAAATAATTAATAGTGATAAATCATTAATTTGAGTGGTTTTAAAGTATATTTAGAATATATTTTTACAATTTAATACAATGTTGGTCATTGGATGTAATTTCACATTTAAACTAGACATAAACAAGTGTCAATCTTTTGATAGATATTGTTTCTTAAAAACACGCTATTTGTTTTAACATCGGGATTTAATTATAAAATTAATTAATGCAACTTTTATGTTATGAATTTGGTAAAATAGACTTCATTTTTGAATTCGGAATATGAAATATAGCTTGGGATGAAATTTTGGCATTGTTCTGAAAAACATCAATTTTTGATGAATAGTGAAACTACTAAGTGGTAGGTTAAAAACTGAATTTTGCATAAAACTTAATTTTACCGCTTCTGTGAATGGAATTTCGAAAATCCGAGAGACACGGTTAATATCAAGGACTAAAATGTGGTTCAATGAGATGAAAATAATTTTTGGTGAATAGTAACTTTTTACTTTTTTTTACCGCGGTTAATAGTAAATAGGGTAACTAAGGGTAAATATGATATTACTATTACCCTAACACATGTCCTAATTCTATTGGACAAGTGTAATTCGACCAAAAACAAACTTAGGAATAAAATATGACCATTTAGGCCCACTTGGATTAGATTAGGACATTTATTATTAATTTATTTAAAGAAGGGTTAAAATAGTTAAAATCAAAGTTTAATAAGTAAAGCATTTTAAATATGGGGTTATACATAAGATAAATTCGACTGAAAATATTAATTAGAAAGCTAAAAAGATTTCCTACATGATGGTATTTTATTTATAATTTTTAGACATCAAATAATATAATTTATTTATGACACAAAGATGATGCAGTAATTATCTTATTAATGAAATATTGACATAATTGATAATATAAATACCAAAATAAATGTAATTTAAGACTTTTTATGAATTCCACTAATTTTCTAGGTTACTATGATATATTATTGTTGATTTAATCAACTTGTTTCGAACATATAATTCTGTTATGACTTTCACAAAAATCATATATCAAATAGTGTCAAAATTGACACAAAATAGTTTTTAAATCAAATATTATATTATTAATTGTTATTTTATTCCTAAAAATCTAAGGTTCGGCCAAATGACTTAGATAAGGATATATGTATTAATAATATACAATTTGGGGTTCTTTTGGCATGTTATAGTAAGTTTATTAACCATATAGTGAAAGAAAACAAAAAGACACGGTAAAAGTTAAATTATTTAACTTAGAGTTAAATCTAATTGATAAGGTTAAAATAATACCCTAAACTTGTCTAAATCCTATTGGTTGATAGGATTTCGACCCATCCCCACTTTAGCTTCGAAATAATACCCTTTGGAACCATTATAAACCGATTTTGACTTTAATATAAAATAATATTTTGAGATATTCCTAAGGTGCCCCTCTCCTCCCCTATAAAAGGACACCTCCTCCCCCTCCTCCTCACACCAATTTGAGCACTCAAGATCGGCCAACCCCTGCCAATTTCTCCTCTCCACTTCCCTATCAACATCCTAGAGGTTCTGGTCTTCCTCAAAGACCAATTTTAGTGCCCTAAGAGGAGGTCTCAAAGAGGCACTTCAAAGAAGAGGTAATTACCGTTACCAATTCTTTCATCTTTATTTCTTCTTCCACTTATTCTTCTTAGGTTGTTTCATTATGAAGTAATAACATCAGTATCACTCATATACTGATATGTTATTATAAGTATGAAACAACCCTATTTCACCATCTATCCATCCTACGGAAAAAGAAATCACCGCGCGTGCGTACGTACGGAATACCGTCTCCACGCCGTGGTGTAATCTATTTTCCACCACCACCTTACATGGATTGGTATAATGGTGTAAAGAATAACTATACATAGTTATTACAACATCATATTGATTCTGATATATTTTATAATCCACTCCAATTCAATTCAATATTTATAGAAATGATATCATCGCTCGTGCGTACGTACGGAATACCGTCTCCACGACGCGATGAGATTCATTCTCCATGTTAACCATTTAAGAATGATTATAATGTATATATAAGAAATAATAATGAAATATATGACATTATAAAGCTACTGGATTTATGTATATATATACATATGTATGTCATCTACTTACTTCCATTTCAAGACAATAAGGAAAGGAAAACAGTGTTCATGCGTACGTACGGACTACCGTCTCCATGAACGGTGTTTTTCATTTTATTTATCTACCTATTATATATATATATATATACTGAATATATATGATATATAAATCATATTTTATATTCTGGAAGTGAGTAAATCATGATATAAGTAATAATAATGTCAAGAACAACAAGTCAAAACACCTACGATAAATGAAACGATTTTACCCAAAACGCTTCTTTAACATGGAATTTACAAAAGAACGGGTAATATAAAGTCATAAGTGAACCATATATGATATCATAACAATGAATATGATTCTGTAATAAGTAAATGACATTATTTAAATCATTATACAGGAGTTTCGGACACATACGAAGCTAATCAGACCTAAGGTAAGGGAAATATCACAATCTCATTTTTATCTGAGATTGTTTATTCGTAAGTATTTACTGGGGTGTATTTTATCATCCACATCCATGTTCCCTCAATATGTAATATTATTTCCATCCACCTAAAATTGTTTAAATCCATTTTTACCCTTCGGTGAGTTTTTAGTAATACGTATGAAAGGAATCTTTTGTCGTTTTTCGTACGAGGTACTTTTTGACTTTTCCGACAAAAGTACGAAGAATGTTTTTTTTAACTTATACGGCACGAACGGATTTTTACGGTTTTATAAAGCCTTATTTTCATGAAGCATCCTCCAAAATATTTCATGACTATTTTTAATAAAATCTCTTTCTTTTAAAATTGCATGATGTTTTGTGAAAAGAAATTGATTTTGAAGAAGAAAGGATATTTTCCTCAAGAATTCATTTCAAGTGTTTCATCAAAATTATTTTCCATCTAAGATAATAAAGGGTTCTGTTTCTATCCATATTTTTACATTGATTTGACTATGTTGTGATGGAATTATGTTTATGAATTCCTTTATCTTATATGAATGGTTTTATGATGTCATGTTGTTTTAAGAATCCCATTTTTATTACATGGGTTATGAAATGATGTATGATTTATGATTTTGTGGCACACATAAGAATGGTATCATTATGAGATGGGTGGGACCTATATCTCCCCCCAATGCATTGGGTAAAGATTTTATATCTCATGAGATAGACATGGATGAAATGGTAGGTTATACCGGTTCAGTGAAACAGGACTGAAATGAGGGTTACTCGATTCAGAAAGGGACTTTGTCCACTAAGATAGTCTTGGCAATGAGTCTTGACTAACAAGAAATGATTTTCTATGATTATGTGTGTATGCCACAAAGTTTCATGTTTTACGTTATGATTATTGGGATTACATTTCACTTCTATGATATATCCCATGTTATGAAATTATGATATCTTTTGCAGGTTAAGATTTCCAAAAGCTATGTTCTTATGTATATGATGTGATTGATATTTCTTTTGTTTACCCTTACAGAGCATTTGAGCTCACCCTTTTATGTTTTCTTTTCCCCAGGATATAAAGAAAGGTTTTTAGGTAAAAAAAAGGGAAGATCTTTATGGGAGATATTGAAGATCTTTCACCACGATTAGAAGATTACGTTCCGAGTTTCCAAAGACACTAAACTATTACGATCCTTGTGTGTGTGTTTTTGTTATGTACTAAGTATTCCGCAAAAGTAATGTAATGTCCATGTACGTCAGGATACGGGTCTCTACAGTTGGTATCAGAGGAAAGGTTTAGTCAACCTTTGGAAACTAGGATGCAAAAACGTTAGTGAGATCCCTAGAGATATTTCTACGGTATGTCTAGGGATGTCCATAAGGATAAGTATACGTATAGGATACAGTCCTAGAACTACGGTAACGATCATAGAATTTAACCTAAGATGTTAGATATCGAGGATACTCCACCTTTATTATGTTGTTTTCCCTAGCATGATTTTTGCCTCTCACACTATTTTTTTTTGGGTTTTAGAAAATGGCTGGAAACAAGATGATTCATGATAATGGAGGATGTGATGGAAAATGGAATGATATTATTCATAATGAAATGGGATTTGGAAGTCCAATGATAATTATTATGCCGAATCAGCAATCTCATAATATGATCAATAAAGTAAAATTTGGTAAGTTTCCTGACTCGGCTAATAAGAGAAAGATGGAGTTTCATGATGATCATAGAGGAAAGAAAGTTCAATTTCCCCTATGTAAATCATGTGGGAAGAGGCATCAAGGAGAATGTTTCAAAGGAACTGGAAGATGCTTTGGGTGTGGAAAAGAAGGACACAAAGCG
This sequence comes from Viscum album, assembly GCA_963277665.1. Taxonomy (NCBI): domain Eukaryota; kingdom Viridiplantae; phylum Streptophyta; class Magnoliopsida; order Santalales; family Viscaceae; genus Viscum; species Viscum album. The sequence continues at coordinate 1,434,434,716 of OY728122.1, forward strand.
AGTAAGTGCAAAGGAAAAGGTTCAGTTAACACCATGGATGAGGATAATGGTATTGCTACGACATCAAAAATGGTTAAGTGTTTTAAATGTGAAATGTATGGGCATTATGCAAACCAATGCCCAAAGGGAAAGACTCATGAAGAGAATCAGTATGGTCGTATGGGTAGTATTTATGTGGATGATGATGAAGAGACTACAAATGATATGTGAGATGAATGAATTGTTGAAGCTCGGTTAATGGTTTAAGAATGTAGTGAAATGATTACATGTTTATCATGTGTAATGTTGTATAAGAAATCTCATGGTACTATGGAATAAAGAGACATCTAAGGATTGTTACATTGTTGTCTTTCCTTGAGTTTTAAAAGTGTTTTATTAATGTTACCAGTATCCATGAAAGGTTATTCAGATATTTTTGGAATGTAGATGATATGCGCATAATGAAGGGATAAGGAGAAAATTAAATGTTTAACAGTATTCATGAGCTCATGATTGATATAAGGACTAAGTGATATCATGGTTTGAGTATAGAGAATTTTGAGGATTTTGGTATGTGGAAAGAGTTAACTTTTAACAACACTCATGTTTTCAATAAGGTTCAATGGGTTTTCAAGAGAGTACAAGATTAAGGCCTTTAAATGTTTGGAATGTGACCAACAAAACATATCTTATGATATATGGGGATCAACGATGGTATTAAATCTCTGGTAATCGTTTTCACCATATTATGAGAGTGGACTGCAGTATTATGGATAAGCCTAAAGATTACAATGGATTATGTTGGACATAAGTTAGTATTGTTTAAGGATAGAAGTTCTTTTTTCGATATTATTGATGGGATGTTATAGTAACGTAGTTTTAGAAAAAGGGACAACCTGCAGGACGGGCGACAACCCATCGCTTCGGACAAGGCTGTAGGAATTGAACCCACAACCGAAGTGCGACTGGCCTTTATCGCCTACCACTGGCCTACAGGAAGTCCCTGTTTAGTAGAAACTAGATTTATTATATTAAGCAGCATGATATATGAAGTATAAGTCCATTTTAGGAACCATATATGATTAATCTCACTATAGAAGGACTTATGTATATTTAATAACTTTTTCTAACCTTTTGTTTGAGACAGATGGAATGAATAGTCATTCTATCACATGATCTGCTAACACTTCACAAATAACAAATTCAACTTCATTTATTTAAGAGATGAAGTAGAAATTGTTCAAGGCACGAACAAAAGTAAGATTGTACCAAAATAAAGTAAGTATTTATTCTAAGCAAATTTTCAACTTTAGGGAAATGATCTTGAAAACCAAAAATGTTGTCCTAGTGATCTTATACCTGATGAATCAGATGGTACCTTATATCATCACAAATCTATGGATTTGTGATTACTGGCTTTTCCATAGCCATGTTCTCTACCACTCTCCATCAGAACATGATGGTTAGATTTCTCTTCCATATCGATATTTTCACCTATGTGGAAACCCAGTGATTAGTTTATTTGGGTAATCGTTACATTTCATACTTTAGTTTTTAAAGCCAAGTTTTGGTATTCCCTTTTACGATGTGGGTTTCTATTAAAGAAACTTTCGAATAGTAAACCATTTATAACCCCGATGAATTTCGAGGGCGAAATTCATTTTAAGGGGGGTAGAATGTAACAGCCCGAGATTTTATGAAAAATATTCTTTTTTATTTTACTAATGTCTTGTGTTATACGTTACACCAAAAGGAGCTTGCACAACACGCATCCTTGAATTGCCTTTCATTACACGCAATCGCAACCTTCCTCGATAGCGTGTGTGGTACGTAATCCTGAGTTTCACGAAACAATGATATGCTATTAAAATATTATTAAAACTAGCCGTTATGAATAGTAATAACCACTTTTTAAATTTTAGAAATTTTAACTCTCAAAATGGACTTCATTTCTGGATTCGGAGTATCGAATTTAGCCTAAGGTGAAATTTTGGTACTTTTCGGATAACTTTCATATTCTGATGAATAGTGAAAATTACTAAATTATAATTAAAAACAACTTTTTTAATCGAAATAATTAATAGTGATAAATCATTAATTTGAGTGGTTTTAAAGTATATTTAGAATATATTTTTACAATTTAATACAATGTTGGTCATTGGATGTAATTTCACATTTAAACTAGACATAAACAAGTGTCAATCTTTTGATAGATATTGTTTCTTAAAAACACGCTATTTGTTTTAACATCGAGATTTAATTATAAAATTAATTAATGCAACTTTTATGTTATGAATTTGGTAAAATAGACTTCATTTTTGAATTCGGAATATGAAATATAGCTTGGGATGAAATTTTGGCATTGTTCTGAAAAACATCAATTTTTGATGAATAGTGAAACTACTAAGTGGTAGGTTAAAAACTGAATTTTGCATAAAACTTAATTTTACCGCTTCTGTGAATGGAATTTCGAAAATCCGAGAGACACGGTTAATATCAAGGACTAAAATGTGGTTCAATGAGATGAAAATAATTTTTGGTGAATAGTAACTTTTTACTTTTTTTTACCGCGGTTAATAGTAAATAAGGTAACTAAGGGTAAATATGATATTACTATTACCCTAACACATGTCCTAATTCTATTGGACAAGTGTAATTCGACCAAAAACAAACTTAGGAATAAAATATGACCATTTAGGCCCACTTGGATTAGATTAGGACATTTATTATTAATTTATTTAAAGAAGGGTTAAAATAGTTAAAATCAAAGTTTAATAAGTAAATCATTTTTAATATGGGGTTATACATAAGATAAATTCGACTGAAAATATTAATTAGAAATCTAAAAAGATTTCCTACATGATGGTATTTTATTTATAATTTTTAGACATCAAATAATATAATTTATTTATGACACAAATATGATGCAGTAATTATCTTATTAATGAAATATTGACATAATTGATAATATAAATACCAAAATAAATGTAATTTAAGACTTTTTATGAATTCCACTAATTTTCTAGGTTACTATGATATATTAGTGTTGATTTAATCAACTTGGTTCGAACATATAATTCTGTTATGACTTTCACAAAAATCATATATCAAATAGTGTCAAAATTGACACAAAATAGTTTTTAAATCAAATATTATATTATTAATTGTTATTTTATTCCTAAAAATCTAAGGTTCGGCCAAATGACTTAGATAAGGATATATGTATTAATAATATACAATTTGGGGTTCTTTTGGCATGTTATAGTAAGTTTATTAACCATATAGTGAAAGAAAACAAAAAGACACGGTAAAAGTTAAATTATTTAACTTAGAGTTAAATCTAATTGATAAGGTTAAAATAATACCCTAAACTTGTCTAAATCCTATTGGTTGATAGAATTTCGACCCATCCCCACTTTAGCTTCGAAATAAGACCCTTTGGAACCATTATAAACCGATTTTGACTTTAATATAAAATAATATTTTGAGATATTCCTAAGGTGCCCCTCTCCTCCCCTATAAAAGGACACCTCCTCCCCCTCCTCCTCACACCAATTTGAGCACTCAAGATCGGCCAACCCCTGCCAATTTCTCCTCTCCACTTCCCTATCAACATCCTAGAGGTTCTGGTCTTCCTCAAAGACCAATTTTAGTGCCCTAAGAGGAGGTCTCAAAGAGGCACTTCAAAGAAGAGGTAATTACCGTTACCAATTCTTTCATCTTTATTTCTTCTTCCACTTCTTCTTCTTAGGTTGTTTCATTATGAAGTAATAACATCAGTATCACTCATATACTGATATGTTATTATAAGTATGAAACAACCCTATTTCACCATCTATCCATCCTACGGAAAAAGAAATCACCGCGTGTGCGTACGTACGGAATACCGTCTCCACGCCGTGGTGTAATCTATTTTCCACCACCACCTTACATGGATGGGTATAATGGTGTAAAGAATAACTATACATAGTTATTACAACATCATATTGATTCTGATATATTTTATAATCCACTCCAATTCAATTCAATATTTATAGAAATGATATCATCGCTTGTGCGTACGTACGGAATACCGTCTCCACGACGCGATGAGATTCATTCTCCATGTTAACCATTTAAGAATGATTATAATGTATATATAAGAAATAATAATGAAATATATGACATTATAAAGCTACTGGATTTATGTATATATATACATATGTATGTCATCTACTTACTTCCATTTCAAGACAATAAGGAAAGGAAAACAGCGTTCATGCGTACGTACGGACTACCGTCTCCATGAACGGTGTTTTTCATTTTATTTATCTACCTATTATATATATATATATATATACTGAAAATATATGATATATAAATCATATTTTATATTCTGGAAGTGATTAAATCATGATATAAGTAATAATAATGTCAAGAACAACAAGTCAAAACACCTACGATAAATGAAACGATTTTACCCAAAACGCTTCTTTAACATGGAATTTACAAAAGAACGGGTAATATAAAGTCATAAGTGAACCATATATGATATCATAACAATGAATATGATTCTGTAATAAGTAAATGACATTATTTAAATCATTATACAGGAGGTTCGGACACATACGAAGCTAATCGGACCTAAGGTAAGGGAAATATCACAATCTCATTTTTATCTGAGATTGTTTATTCGTAAGTATTTACTGGGGTGTATTTTATCATCCACATCCATGTTCCCTCAATATGTAATATTATTTCCATCCACCTAAAATTGTTTAAATCCATTTTTACCCTTCGGTGAGTTTTTAGTAATACGTATGAAAGGAATCTTTTGTCGTTTTTCGTACGAGGTACTTTTTGACTTTTCCGACAAAAGTACGAAGAATGTTTTTTTTAACTTATACGGCACGAACGGATTTTTACGGTTTTATAAAGCCTTATTTTCATGAAGCTTCCTCCAAAAGATTTCATGACTATTTTTAATAAAATATCTTTCTTTTAAAATTGCATGATGTTTTGTGAAAAGAAATTGATTTTGAAGAAGAAAGGATATTTTCCTCAAGAATTCATATCAAGTGTTTCATCAAAATTATTTTCCATCTAAGATAATAAAGGGTTCTGTTTCTATCCATATTTTTACATTGATTTGACTATGTTGTGATGGAATTATGTTTATGAATTCCTTTATCTTATATGAATGGTTTTATGATGTCATGTTGTTTTAAGAATCCCATTTTTATTACATGGGTTATGAAATGATGTATGATTTATGATTTTGCGGCACACATAAGAATGGTATCATTATGAGATGGGTGGGACCTATATCTCCCTCCAATGCATTGGGTAAAGATTTTACATCTCATGAGATAGACATGGCTGAAATGGTAGGTTATACCGGTTCAGTGAAACAGGACTGAAATGAGGGTTACTCGATTCAGAAAGGGACTTTGTCCACTAAGATAGTCTTGGCAATGAGTCTTGACTAACAAGAAATGATTTTCTATGATTATGTGTGTATGCCACAAAGTTTCATGTTTTAAGTTATGATTATTGGGATTACATTTCACTTCTATGATATATCCCATGTTATGAAATTATGATATCTTTTGCAGGTTAAGATTTCCAAAAGCTACGTTCTTATGTATATGATGTGATTGATATTTCTTTTGTTTACCCTGACTGAGCATTTGAGCTCACCCTTTTATGTTTTCTTTTCCCCAGGATATAAAGAATGGTTTTTAGGTAAAAAAAAGGGAAGATCTTTATGGGAGATATTGAAGATCTTTCACCACGATTAGAAGATTACGTTCCGAGTTTCCAAAGACATTAAACTATTACGATCCTTGTGTGTGTGTTTTTGTTATGTACTAAGTATTCCGCAAAAGTAATGTAATGTCCATGTACGTCAGGATACGGGTCTCTACAATTATTCTGATGACCATTCGAGCTGAACATAGCATATTCTATATTGGCCATGAATATATGAAATTTACTACCATTTCAGTCAACTAGGCATAGAAAATATTTTCAATTTAGAAGAGGAAAATGATTTATTTCTCATTAAATATATTCGATACCAATAATAATGAACTCATCACAAACTACCATTCAACTATATTAATTTCATTGTTTTTTCCTTGCATCCTAGTACACGATTAAATGATACATATTGTAAATGATCTATAGTCATGAGACAAATATACAATCTAAATAGGAACAAAAAAATGCAACCGAACATTTATTGTTATTATTGGAAGTTATGTTATCATGATATCCTCTATATAAGATCACAATGTCAAAACTATCTAAGAATAATTATTAATTCTTATGATCACCATAGATCTGATAGTTAAACACCATGTATTTTACATTTATATAATGAATCGTTACTATAAGGAATATGTTTAATATTATTTTCATTGTACATCGAGGTTATCATTATAATTAAAATTTTATATAAGCTTTCGATACAATAAATAATTTGTGGACATTATAATTTTAATAATTTATACATAATTTATAACTTTATTATGTTAATATTACATCATATATAACTCAATATATACATGACATTGTAATTGATATGTACCACTCCAGTTGGGTATAAGGAACCAAATTTTTCATCATCGTACAACTTTTATTTTTTTACATTCCCTTTTAGTATTGTTATAAATAATTTAATTGAATACAACTACCATATCTATGAAAAATTAAAATTTTTATGCATCTCTACAACAAAACCATTAATTGATAAATGATATTAACGAATCATTCACATATATATATATAATTCTTATAATATGATACTAATTTATTTGTTCAAAACTAGAAATTTCATCATCATGATAACTATACCAGATATTGAATTAAACAAATAGAAAATAAAATTTACTATGTTTCAAACATGAATAAATACTGCAAAATGTAACCCAGAATATAAAAAGATTCATCAGAACATTAAAATCATGAGTTTATAAACCATTTATCTACATTAACCTCATAAATAAAATAACTATGATATTTTATAGATGGCTACCTATGAAAAGTTTCCTTTATGAATGTATAAAAATATAAATATATCTTATTGGGAAATAATAAGTTCTTTTAAATTAAAAAACACATTATCCAACATTATATGGAGAAAAACATTCCCATTATCTGCATATCAATAATTATAGACCACTCCTTGATTTTATATTTGTTCTATATTTTCTTATTAAATAAAAATCGAATAATATTATCATATATATATTTATTGATATGCCGGATGTATAAAAAATTAATGATATAAAAATATTTTAAGTAAGGTAATTGGAAGGGAATTAATATTTCTTATATTGATTCCCTAAACTCATGATTCTGGATTCATCTCATAAAATGTTGTGCATATTATTTTATTAATTAAAACTAACAATTACACAAAAATAATTAAAAACAAATAACTTGTTTGTTCTAGGTTCTAGGGAATTAGATATGAACTTTCAATTTATCACATCTGTAAAAACATTAAACAACTTTCTTCTTGTGAGCTAACTCCATAAGCATTGATGTCTGAAATAGAACTTTTATGATACTTGTGAATGTAATTTTTAGAAATGGTATGAGCATTAAATTACCCAGTAACGAGTTTTAAAATTAGTTAAATGTCCTTTATGAAATCTTTTAAAAAAATAAATTTTAATAAATACTTTTTATATTCATTATATAACACTATAAAAATACATTTAGAAAATTTATTAGAAAATTTTAATGATTTGATTTACACCCTAAGAATATGTTAATACTTTGAAAATACATGTTCTAAAAAATATTAATAATAATAAAGGAGTTATTTTTTTTAAAACAATATAGAAGATTTCGAAAACAAAACATTAGGGCCATTAGAAACACTGAAAGCTATCTTGGGCCACCCACTTTTCAAGAGACATTTTAGTTCCCTACCATATTTACGGTGTTCCCGTGCTAAATTTTATAAAAACAAGTTAGGAATGCATTACTTATATATACTTTCACTGGAGTTTTTACTTTTAAAATTTGAAAAAAATATTTGAATCATTTATGTGTTCATTTATATATATACATTCATAAATAAATTTCTTGTAAATTTGGAACAACCAAAACTCATGAAAATTTTGATTTTTATGGTATTAAAAAAAACATCCATATATTTATAAAATTTATAAACCAAACATGATTTAAGTTTAATTCCTAAAAAGAAATGATTATTTCAAAACACATAAATTTAAATGTATAATGAAACTAGTTCATACATTATATTTCATGTGTTAATATAATGACCATATATTATATGATAAATTACATTCATTTACTTTTCAAACAAACATTATATTTTTTATTATTTAAAACATATTGTATATTATAATCACAAAATGATATAATAAATATTTTTATTTAAAAATATTCAAAAGATGATTTTTCTAAAATTTAATTTTCATTAAGAATTAAATATTTAAAAATAATAAGTAAATCATTGTTATTACATTATTCCATAGTTCAAAAATAAATAACATTAAAAATATTATGTTGTATCATTGAATTTTAATTCCCTTAATGAACATATGAAACAAATATTATGAAAAAATAAATATTTCACTTCAAAAACTTAATTTAACATAATCTGAAACGCGAAGCATAAATTTTTTAATCTAAAAAAAATGGTTTCCATTAGGAAATTAGTTCCGTGAAAATAAAAAATAAGAAAACACCCATATTAAATTATTTAAAACAATGGATTATAATTTGAAAAAAAATATTTCAAATATATTACATATGAGAATAAAAGAAATAAATATATGAAATTAACTATTTTAAATACATAAAATCAAACATCACATAAACATATATAAATAAATAACCACTTATTAATTCGAGAATTAAATATCATAATTAGAAACAAAGTGACATAAATATATCTCTTAATAGTTTTTATGAACTCAAATCCTATATTTTTCTTATTACTGTTCGTACATTCTCACTAATACAAATTGTCTATAAAACATCCCAAGATTTGGATAAAATATAAAAGGAACTTGAATTCTATTCAAGACCTCTTTATTGATAGAGGTATACATAGAGAGAAATAATTAGAAAAAGTGTAGAGGTATTAATTATTATTTATTCCAAATGAGAAGTGTAACGCCCGAGACTTTTATGAGAAATATTTTGTTTTTATGTTATATAAATCATAAAAGGAATCTTTCACTGCACACAACACTATCTTGGCTTGCTTTACACGCAACTGTGGCCTTCCTCGATAGCTTGTGTCATACGTAATACCGAGTTTCACTAAACAATGATATGCTATTAAAATATTATTAAAACATACCATTATGAATAGTAATAACCACTTTTTGAAATTTTATAAATTTTATTTTTCAAAATTGACTTCATTTTTGGATTCGGAATATCGAAATTAGCCTAGGGTGAAATTTTGGTATTTTTCTTAAAACTTTCAATTTTTGATGAATAGTGAAACCACTAAGTGGTAGTTAAAAAACTGAATTTTTCATAAAACATAATTTTACCACTTCTGTGAGTGAAATTTCAAAAATCCTAGAGACACGGTTGATGTAAGTAAGTAAAATGTGGTTCAATGAGATGAAAATAATTTTTTTGGTGAATAGTAACTTTTTACTTTTTTTTACCACGGTTAAAAGTAAATAGGGTAATTAAGGGTTAAAATGATATTATTATTACCCTAAAACATTTCCTAATTCTATTGGACTTGTGAAATTAGACCAAAAACAACCTTAGTAAAAAAATATGACCATTTAGTCCCACTTGGATTAGATTAGGACATTTATTATTAATTTATTTAAAGAAGGGTTAAAATAGTTAAAATCAAAGTTCAATAAGTAAATCATTTTTAATACGGGGTTATAAATAAGATAAATTAGATTGTAAATATTCATTAGAAATCTAATAATATTTCCTACATAATGACATTTTATTTGTAATTTTTAGATATTAAATAATTTAATTAATTTATGACACAGTGATGATGCATTAATTATCTTATTAATGAAATATTGACATAATTAATATTATAAATACCCAAATAAATATAATTTGAGACTTTTTATAAATTCCACTAATTTTCTATGTTAATATGACATGATAGTATTTATTTAATTAGATTTTGTCGAACTAATCATTCTGTTATGATTTTCACAAAAATCAATTACTAAATAGTGTCAAAATTGACATAAAAAAGTTTTTAAAACATATTTATATTATTAATTGTTATTTTATTTCTAAAAATCTAAGGTTCAGAAAAATGAATTATATAAGGTTATATATATTAATAATAAACAACTTGGGGTTCGTTTGGCTTGATATAGTATGTTTATTAACCTTATAGTGTTAGAAAACAAGAAGACACGAGAAAAGTTAAATTATCTAACTTAAAATTAAATCTAAATGGTAAGGTTAAAATTCATACCTAAACTTGTCTAAATTCTATTGGATGAGTGGATTTAGACCTATACCCACCTCATCTTAGAAATATATCAATTTTGAGCTATTAAAAACCGAATTGGACTTTATAATAAAATAATATTTTTAGTTATTCCAAAGGTGCCCCTCTCCTCCCATATAAAAGGGCACATCCTCCCCCTCTTCCTCACACCACATTGAGCCTTCAAGCTCGGCCAACCCATGCCAATTTCTCCTCTCCACTTCCCTAGAAACATCCTAGAGGTTCTGTTCTTCTTCAAATACCTATTTTAGTGCCCTAAAAGGAGGTCTCAAAGAAGTATTTCAAAGAAGAGGTAATGCCAGTTACCGATTCTTTCATCTTTACTTCTTCTTCCACCTCATCTTCATTAGTTGTTTCATTATGAAGTAATACCATATGTATCACAAATATACAGATATGTTATTATAATTATGAAACAATAGTATTTCACCATCTATCCATCCTATGGAAAAAGAAATCACCGCGCGTGCGTACGTACAGAATACCGTCTCCACACCATGATGTATTCTATTTTCCACCACCACCTTACATGAATGGGTATAATGGTGTAAATAATGACTATATATGACTATTATAAAGTGATATTGATTCTGAAATAGTATACATACACTCCAATACAATTCCACGATCATAGGAATGATATCATCACTCATGCGTACGTACGGAATACCGTCTCCACGATGTGATGCGACTCGTTCTAAATGATCTTAATTTCATAATGATTATATAAATAAATTGAATAAATGAATATGATCTATATTACACTAATAACATTCTGGAAATGATGTATCTATAACCTAAATAGAAGAATAAGAATTTATTCGACAAAACACGCATAAAAACAAAAAGTAATAAAGACCCAAATAACAAGTAGTAATGAAATATTACTAATAAGAAGCTAAGAATATGACCATATATGATATCATAACAATAAGTATGATTCTGGAATAAGTCAATAACATTATTTAAATCATTATACAAGAGGTTCGGACACTTACGAAGAAAATCAGACCTAAGGTAAGGGAAATATCTCAATCTCATTTTAATCCGATATTGTTTATACTTTGGTATTTACTGGGGTGTATTTTATCATCCACATACATTTTTCCTCAATATGTAATATTTATATCCTTCTACAATAGTTTATATCAAATTTTACCCTTCTTTGAGTTTTTAGTAAAAGATATGAAGGGCATCTTTTGTCGTTTTTCATACGTGGTACTTTTTGACTTTTCCAAAAAAAAGTACGAGAAGAATGTTTTTTTAACATATACAACATGAATGGATTTTTAAAACATTATTTCCAAGAAGATTCCTTTACAAGTTTTCAAGTTTATTTTTAAACAACTTCTTTTAGTTTAAAATTTTATGACATGTTAAGAAAGGAAAATGTTTTTGAAGTAGAAAGGATATTTTCCTCAAGAATGGAGTTCAAGTGTTTTATCAAAATTATTTTCCATCTAAGAAAATATATGGTTCTGTTTCTATCCCTATTATTAAATTGATGTGATTATGTTGTGATGGAATTATTTTTATGAATTCCTTTATCTTATAAGAATTGTTTGATGATGTCAGTATGTTTAAGATTCCGATTTTTATTACATCGGTTATGCAATGATGTATGATTTATGATTGTGTGGCATACATAAGAATGGTATAATTATGAGATGGGTGGGACCTATATCTCCCTCCAATGCATTGGTTAAAGATTTTATATCTCTTGAGATAGATATGGCTGGAACAGTAGGTTATATAGGTTCAGTGAAACAGGACTGAAACGAGGAGTGAACTCGGTTCATAAATGGACTTTGTCCACTAAGATAGTCTTAGAAATGAGTCTTGACTAACAAGAAATGATTCATTATGATTATGTGTTTATGACACAAAGTTTAATGTTTTATGTTTTGATTATTGGGATTACATTTCACTACCATGATCTATCCCATGTTATGAAATTATGATCTCTTTTGAAGGTTAAGATTTCCAAAAGTTATGTTCTTATGAATATGATGTGATTGATATTTCTTTTGTTTACCCTTACTGAGCATTTGAGATCACCCATTTGTATGTTTTCTTTCCCCAGGTCAGGAAGAAGGTTATTAAGTAATATATCCCAAAAGGGACTATAGATATGATGAAATAAATGGGAGACAATGTAGATGCTTTATGAACCAGTTGTTTATGTTTCACAGTTTCTAAAGACACTATACCTACACGGTCCATTCGTGGTTTTGTTATATGTTGTAATAAGTATGCTTCAATTTTGAAGTATTAACAGTGTATGTAAAGTATGGGTCGTTATAGATTGTATCAGAGGAAAGGTATAGTCAACCTTTGGAAACTTGGATGTGAATGCCTTAGTAAGAACCCTAAGGATAAGTCTATGCATAGAAAATAATCTTAATGTTTTAGGAATGTCCATGAATAACCTAGGATAAGACCTTAATTGTGAAATTTTATTCTTGATTATGTGGTTTTCTTATTATAATTAGTGTTGCTCACACTATTCTTCTTGGTTTTAGTCAATGGCTGGAACCTAAAGGAACCATGTTAATGCGGAATGCGACGGGAAATGCAATGATTGTCCCCCTGAGCAACCAAATGTTATGGGAGCTGGAATGAAAAATCTTGTAGCCATGCTTACACAACTTTCTCAAGCTATGAATCATGCAGGACTTCCAAACGAGCAAAGGAAGGAGCAACATTCTGTTGAATCCTTCATGAGGCAGCATCCACCTTCCTACAGCGGGTCTACTGATCCATTAGTTGCTGAACAATGGATTAGCACTACTGAAAAGATATTTTTAGTTCTTCAATGTTCTGAACATGATAAAGTCATCTTATCAGTGTATCGTTTGGAAGTTGATGCTGATCAATGGTGAAATCTTATCAAGAATACGAGGAAAAGGGATGAAATTGAGTCCATGGAATGGGACGAGTTCAAGAACTTATTTTTCAATAAGTACTTCCCTCGTATGCTCCGAACAAAGATGGAGAAAGAGTTTCTTGAACAGATGGAAAAGGATGGTGAATCTGTTGGTACCTATGAAGAAAATTTTACAAGGCTTGCAAGGTACGCTTCTGGTATTATTATCCAACCTGAAAGTAAGATCGATCGATTCTTTAGTGTCTTAAAACCAAGTCTTCTAAGGGCCTTAGCCATAAGGGACTTCAATAGCTACGAGGAAATCGTTCGATGTGATCTCAAAGTTGAGATGGAGATTGGAGTAACCCATCAGTCATATGGGTTTGATAAGAAGAGGAAAATGGAATTCAAAGGAAAATCTAAAGAGCACACTGAAAAGAAGATGAGATTTCCCTTATGCTCAAAGTGTGTAAAGAAACATGTAGGGAGTTGTCTTAAAGGGACAAGTAAATGTTTCAAATGTGGAAAGGAAGGTCATTGGGCAATTGAATGTCGCGATGATGGGAAGAAGGTGTCTAAGGATTAAAACAAAGGAAGGGATACATAGAATGACCCTACTACACTTCAATGTTTCAAGTGCAAGGATATGGGACATTATGCCAATAAATGCCCTAATCCAAGGGTTGATGATGATGTCCAACATCAAAAAACTCTTAAAGCTAAAGACAAAGGAAAGTCACATGGAATTTCTATCAGTGATTTGGAGTACGATAACGATGTGGTGAAAGGTACACTTACCATCCACTCTAAAGTAGCAAATGTTTTATTTGATTCTGGACCCACCAACTCTTTTATTTCTGAAGAATTTTCTAAGGGTATCACCATATTACTTCAACAATTAGATGTTGAGTTAGCTGTGACAACACCTAATGGCACAACAGTCGCATCAAAAGTTTATAATTCTCCTCCGATCGAAGTTTGTGGGAAAGTGCTTCTTGAAAATCTTGTGATCCTTCCTATAGTGGAATTTGATGTGATTCTTGGCATGGATTGGCTTTCTTTGTATGGATCTCATATAAATTTACAAAGAAGGAAAGTCACATTTCATCTTCCAGATCAATATATGATCGTCTATAAATGCAAGGACGAACATAACCTTCCAGTGGAAATTCCTTCTACCTTATGGGTCTTTATTCCATTAAATGAAGGTTATTTATCTCAAATGGGTGGTGAGAAACTCACGATTAAGAATATGCCCATTGTACGGGAGCTTGATGATGTCTTTCCGGAGGAATTACCGGGTCTTCCACAAAATCGTGAAGTTGAGTTTTCAATAGAACTCGTACCGGGTACTTTTCCTATTTCAAAGACACCTTATAGAATGGCCCCAATTCAGTTGCATGAATTGAAGAAGAAACTCCAAGAGAATCTGGATAAGGGATTCATACGCCCTAGTGCGTCACCTTGGGGAGCACCTATTCTATTTGTTAAGAAGAAAGATGGATCAATGAGACTCTGCATTGATTATCGAGAACTTAACAAGATCACTATCAAGAACAAATATCCTCTCCCACGCATTGATGACTTATTTGACCAACTACGCGGAGCTCAATACTTTTCCAAGATTGATCTTCATTCAGGGTATCATCAATTAAGGGTCAAAAGGGAGGATATACCAAAGACGACTTTCTGTACAAGGTATGGACACTATGAATTTATAGTGATGCCATTTGGTCTTACTAATACCCCTACTATCTTCATGGATCTGATGAATAGAGTCTTTAGAGACTATCTTGATCATCTTGTGGTAGTCTTTATAGACGATATTCTTGTCTATCCAAAGAGCAAAGAAGAACATGAAGATCGCTTGAGAATTATATTGAAGACCCTGAGAAAGGATAAGATTTATGCCAAATTTACCAAGTGTGAATTTTGGCTTCAAAAAGTTTCATTTTTGGGTCACATAATCTCAAAAGAGGGGATATCTATGGATCCAGCAAAAACAGAGGTTATCAAAAGATGGTTGAGACCAACAATAGTAACTGAGATCTGAAGTTTTCTTGGTTTGGCTGGATATTATCGACATTTTGTGAATGATTTTTCACGATTATCTAATCCACTCACCAGGTTGACTCGAAAAGGAGTTAAGTTCGTGTGGACGGACGAATGTGAAGAGAATTTCAAGGAGTTGAAAAGAAGGTTATCCATTGCACATGTACTCACACTTCCTTGTAGTTGAGAAAGGTTTGTGATCTACAGTGATGCATCCAAGAAGGGACTGGGATGTGTTCTCATGCAAAATGATATGGTGATAGCTTATGCCTCACGAAAGTTGAAAATCAATGAGAAAAATTACCCAACTCATTATTTGGAGTTAGCTGCGGTAATCTTTACATTAAAGATTTGGAGGCATTACCTTTATGGTGAAAGGTGTGATATTTATACTAATCATAAAAGTTTAAAGTATATTTTCACACAAAAGGAGCTGAATATGCGTCAAAGAAGATGGTTGGAGCTGATTAAGGATTACGACTGCTCAATTCATTACCACCCTGGGAAAGCAAACGAGGTGGCAGATGCATTAAGTCGACAAGACCATGCCAGTTTATCAATGATGAGGATCACAAAAGATCCAATATTTATGGATTTACAAAGGATGGATCTTGGAATTATAATGGAAGGGGAAAAAACGTATCTTTCTTAAATGAATGTTCAATCATCTATACATGTGAAGATTAAAGAGGCGTAGAAAGAAGATGTAGAGTTACAAAAGAAGGTGAGAAATATTCCTGAATTCAACCTTGAGTGTGATGGGATAATAAATTTCTAGAATCAGGTTTGTGTTCCTCCCATCCCCGAATTAAAAAAGGAGCTGCTAGATGAGGCTCATAGTTCTTCATTCTCTATTCATCCTGGAAGCACGAAGATGTATAGGGACTTGAAAGAGTACTTTTGGTGGGATGGTATGAAAAGAGATGTTGCTGAATACGTCTCTCGATTCTTGGTTTGTCAGCAAGTTAAACATGAGAGACAGAAGTCTAAGGTGATGTTACAACCATTACCCATACCCGAATGGAAATGGGAAAACATCACTATGGACTTTGTCACAGGACTTCCTAAAACATCCAAAGGCAATAATGCTATCTGGGTCATAGTTGATCGTCTTAAAAAGTCATCACACATCATTGCTATTAGAGAGGATTTCTCTCTGGATCAGCTTTCCAGGATATATGTAAAGGAAGTGGTAAGATTGCATGGAGTACCACTATCTATTATATCTGATCGGGATTCGAGATTTACCTCGAAGTTATTGCGAAGTCTTCAGCATACTCTAGATACAGAGTTCAGTTTTGGCACTGCTTATCATCCTCAGACAGACGGTCAGTCTGAGAGAACAATTCAAACTCTAGAAGATATGTTGAGAGCTTGCTCTATGGATTTCAAAGTTGGTTGGGATCAACACATACCTTTGGTGGAATTTTCTTATAATAATAATTTTCACTCCAGTATTCAGATGGCTCCTTATGAAGCTCTCTATGGAAAGAAATGCAGGACTCCAACTTGCTGGGATGAAGTTGGGGAAAGAAAGCTATTAGGACCTGATCTCATTGATGAAATGGAAGAAAAGGTCAGATCTATTCAACAACACATAAGAGCAGCTCAGAGTCGACAGAAAAGTTATTCCGACAATTGAAAAAAAGACCTAGAGTTTGAAGTGGGTGATAAAGTGTTCTTACGAATATCTCCCTGGAAGAGAGTCATGAGATTTGGAAAGAAGGGGAAGTTGAGCCCTAGATATATCGGCCCTTTCGAAATACTGGATCGTGTCAGGAAGGTAGCATACTGATTGGCGCTTCCACCAAATCTCTCTCAAGTACACAATCTGTTCCGTGTATCTCTCCTGAGAAAGTACATACCTGATCCTTCACATGTACTCAGCTCAGAAGTTGTACCACTGGAGCAAGATCTTTCTTATGAAGAACAGCCGATAGAGATTCTAGATCGTAGCGAAAAAGTCCTACGAAGCAAGACCACTCGATTGGTGAAATTTTTATTGAGGAACCACGAATTAGAAGAAGCTACATGGGTGCTTGAGGATATGTTGAGGGAGAGGTATCCTCATCTGTTTGTGACAAAGTGACGAATTTTGAGGGCGAAGTTCATTTTAATGGGGGTAGAATGTAACGCCCGAGACTTTTATGAGAAGTATTTTGTTTTTATGTTATATAAATCATCAAAGGAATCTTTCACTACACACAACACTAGCTTGGCTTGCTTTACACGCAACAGCGGCCTTCCTCGATAGCTTGTGTCGTACGCAATACCGAGTTTCACTAAACAATGATATGCTATTAAAATATTATTAAAACAAGCCGTTATGAATAGTAATAACCACTTTTTGAAATTTTATAAATTTTATTTTTCAAAATGGACTTCATTTTTTGATTCGGAATATCGAAATTAGCCTAGGGTGAAATTTTGGTATTTTTCTGAAAACATTCAATTTTTGATGAATAGTGAAACCACTAAGTGGTAGTTAAAAAACTGAATTTTTCATAAAACATAATTTTACCGCTTCTGTGAGTGGAATTTCAAAAATCCGAGAGACACAGTTGATGTTAGTAAGTAAAATGTGGTTCAATGAGATGAAAATAATTTTTTGGTGAATAGTAACTGTTTACTTTTTTAACCACGGTTAAAAGTAAATAGGGTAATTAAGGGTAAAAATGATATTATTATTACCCTAACACATGTCCTAATTCTATTGTACAAGTTTAATTCGAACAAAAACAACCTTAGGAATAAAATATGACCATTTAGTCTCACTTGGATTAGATTAGGACATTTATTATTAATTTATTTAAAGAAGGGTTAAAATAGTTAAAATCAAAGTTTAATAAGTAAATAATTTTTAATATGGGGTTATACATAAGATAAATTCTATTGTAAAGATTTATTGTAAAGATAATAATATTTTCTACAGAATTACATTTTATTTGTAATTTTTAGACATTAAATAATTTAATTTATTTATGACACAATGATGATGCAGTAATTATCTTATTAATGAAATATTGACATAATTGATATTATAAATACCCAAATAAATATAATTTGAGACTTTTTATAAATTCCACTAATTTTATAGGTTAATATTACATGTTATTATTTATTTAATTAGCTTTTTTCTAACTAATCAATCTGTTATGATTTTCCCAAAAATCAATTACTAAATAGTGTCAAAATTGACATAAAATAGTTTTTAAAACAAATATTATATTATTAATTGTTATTTTATTTCTAAAAATCTATGGTTCGGCCAAATAACTTAGATAAGGTTATATATATTAAAAATAAAAAACTTGGGGTTCGTTTGGCTTGATATAGTATGTTTATTAACCATATAGTGTAAGAAAACAAGAAGACACGGTAAAAGTTAAATTATCTAACTTCAAGTTAAATCTAAATGATAAGGTTAAAAGTGATACCTAAACTTGTCTAAATTATATTGGATGAGAGTATTTAGATCTATTCCCACATTATCTTCTAAATATAAAATTTTGAGATATTAAAACCCGAATTGGACATTATAATATAATAATATTTTTAGTTATTCCAATGGTGCTCCTCTCCTCCCTTATAAAAGGGCACTTCCTCCCCCTCTTCCTCAAACAACATTGAGCCTTCAAGCTCGTCCAACCCCTGACAATTTCTCCTCTCCACTTCCCTAGAAACATCCTAGAGGTTCTGGTCTTCTTCAAAGACCTATTTTAGTGCCCTAAAAGGAGGTCTCAAAGAAGCACTTCAAAGAAGAGGTAATGTCCGTTACAGATTCTTTCATCTTTATTTCTTCTTCCACTTCTTCTTATTTAGTTGTTTCATTATGAAGTAATAACATCAGTATCACTCATATAATGATATTTTATTATAAGTATGAAACAACCCTATTTCACCATCTATCCATCCTACGGAAAAAAAATCACCGCGCGTGCGTACGTACGGAATACCGTCTCCACGCCGTGGTGTAATCTATTTTCCACCACCACCTTACCTGAATGGGTATAATGGTGTAAATAATGACTATATATGACTATTATAAATTGATATTTATTCTGAAATAGTATACATACACTCCAATACAATTCCACGATCATAGGAATGATATCATCACTCGTGCGTACGTACGGAATATCGTCTCCACGATGTGATGCGACTCGTTCTACGTGATCTTCATTTCATAATGATTATATAAATGAATTGAATGAATGAATATGATATATATTACACTAAGACCATTCTAGAAATGGGGTATCTATAACATAAAGAGAAGAATAATAATTTATTCGACAAAACACGCATAAGAACAAAAAGTAATAAACACTCGAATAACAAGTAGTAATGAAATATTACTAATAAGAAGCTAAGAATATGACCATATATGATATCATAACAATACGTATGATTCTGGAATAAGTCAATAACATTATTTAAATCATTATACAGGAGGTTCAGACACTTACAAAGCAAATCTGACCTAAGGTAAGGTAAATATCACAATCTAATTTTTAACCGATATTGTTTATACTTTGGTATTTACTGGGGTGTATTTTATCATCCACATCCATGTTTCCTCAATATGTAATATTTATATCCTTATACAATAGTTTATATCAAATTTTACCCTTCATTGGGTTTTTAGTAAAAGATATGGAGGGAATCTTTTTTCGTTTTTCATACGAGGTACTTTTTGACTTTTCCGAAAAAAGTACGAGAAGAATGTTTTTTTAAACTTATACGGAATGAATGGATTTTTAAAACATTATTTCCAAGAAGCATCCTTTACAAGTTTTCAAGTTTATTTTTAAACAACTTCTTTTAGTTTAAAATTGTATGACATGTTAAGAAAGGAAAATGTTTTTGAAGTAGAAAGGATATTTTCCTCAGGAATGGAGTTCAAGTGTTTTATCAAAATTATTTTCCATCTAAGATAATATAGGGTTCTATTTCAATCCCTATTATTACATTGATTTGATTATGTTGTGATGGAATTATTTTTATGAATTCCTTTATCTAATATGAATTGTTTGATGATGTCACGATGTTTAAGATTCCCATTTTTATTACATGGGTTATGCAATGATGTATGATTTATGATTTTGTAACACACATAAGAATGGTATCATTATGAGATGGGTGGGACCTATATCTCCCTCCAATGCATTGGGTAAAGATTTTATATCTCATGAGATAGACATGGCTGGAACGGTAGGTTATACCGGTTCAGTGAAACATGACTGAAACGAGGAGTGAACTCAATTCATAAATGGACTTTGTCCACTAAGATAGTCTTGGCAATGAGTCTTGACTAACAAGAAATGATTCTCTCTGATTATGTGTGTATTACACAAAGTTTAATGTTTTATGTTTTGATTATTGGGATTACATTTTACTACCATGATCTATCCCATGTTATGAAATTATGATCTCTTTTGCAGGTTATGATTTCAAAAAGTTTTGTTCTTATGAATATGATGTGATTGATATTTCTTTTGTTTACCCTTACTGAGCATTTGAGCTCACCCATTTGTATGTTTTCTTTCCCCAGGTCAGGAAGAAGGTTATTAAGTAAGATATGCCAAAGGAGACTATAGATATGATGAAATAAATGGGAGACATTGTAGATGCTTTATGAACCAGTTGTTTATGTTTCCCAGTTTCTAAAGACACTATACCTATACGGTCCTTTCATGGTTTTGTTATATGTTGTAATAAGTATGCTTCAATTTTGAAGTATTAACAATGTACGTAAAGTATGGTTCTTTATAAGAAGAACTATTTATAGACCCACATCACATTATAATTATAATATTATAGAAAAATTAATATTTATCATTTTGAAAAATTGAAAGAGATAATTGGTGGTTTAATTCATATATAATTATGGAAAACACAAATAAACATAAACATGGATGCTTCTGGTGGAAACTAATGAAGAAAAAAACATTTATTACATTAATTTGAAAAAAAAAAATTGAATAACAACGATAAGAAACAACAACTATTAGTAGTTACACTAATTTATTTTTTTATTTGAACTGAATTAAAGATTCTTCTTTAAGCATCAATATTCATCAAGAAAAGGAAAAAAATTGTTGAATTTTTTTTAATTAAAAAATGATACTATTAAAAGAAAACAAGGTGAACTGATAATCATATTAAAATAAAAAAAAGTGTGTTCCAAGAAGAAATTTTGAAAAAGTGTATATACATTGAACATAACATAAAAAATATTTGAAATTGAACACTACTTAAGAATGGAAAACCAATATGAAGGAAAGAAATATATTTTAAATTAATTTCGAATCTAATAAAAAATACACCTAATTGAATATATATATCTATTTCTATTCATAGTTGAAATATTTTAAATGATTGGACCTGAAACTCTTTCTTCATTAATAAATCAGTTCTTGATCGCCTTTGAGATCACAAAATGCAATCAAAACCATCATTAAAAGTTGTTCCCTCTATTGAAAATGAACTCATGGACTTCGACTACTACAAAGATTAATCTAATGCTCAATATATCCTACATTATCCTCGACTCCTAAACACAAACCCTTTTTTCACTACTCGCTCGACCTCACCAAGAAACATGATGTCTCAATCTATTTTCCACAAATTCTCTTCAACTAGATTATTCATTTATTTTATTATTTTTTATCATTTTTTATTTTGTTCTCATTTTATTTATTTCACTTAATTTTCTATAACATTCATTAAATTATAAAACATTAATAATTATAATATCATATAATATATTAACTAAGTTAATCATTTTATAAAAAAAATCCAAACAAATAAATATAAATATTTATAATAAATTACATTTTCAGTAATTATCATTTATATATGAGTGACTGTACATAATTTCATAATTTTAAAACATGTTTCTATCTTAATAAAACGTTTCAAAAGGTTATACATTAGACATATTTTTTTTTAAATACTTCCATGTTTACCTAGAACTATCCACACCCAAAAGATTTTATTCACCCATGATTTATAGTAACATCGATTCTATTCATCAGTTGTTACTCTTCATCCAAATTAATATATATGATATGTTAATTTTTCATGTTTTTAACCTAAAAATCCATTATTTGATCCTAATATGGCCATAACAAAGGCCTCAGATCTCAAATCAAGGCACCATCAATAACGTTTGAAGTATTATGATTCTATGTAACTAAATTATTGAATATTAAATTTTATTTTAATATTAATAAGTCAAACAATATGATTGATTCCACATATTCTAATCTAGTGAACTATGTAATTAAAATACATGTAAAATTAAACTGTTTAATACTGCATCAAACATCATGAATTCAATTCCAGTTAAGTACAACCGGGTAATAAGTAAAAAATATTTCAAATGAAATGATCTACCCACCCATTATTTTATTCCTCTATAATTAAATATCATAACAATATTTATTTTTTGCTACGTTAACAAATACTATCTATTTTTTATATATAATAAATGAATGTACCTATTTGATGGAAATCATGTATTTAATTTTTATAAAGTTTGATGTGGAATTATATTATCACACTCAACCACATATTGTTTTTGATAATAAATGGGTTTCAATTGAAAATAAACCTTTTAATAGGAAAATAATGGATTTGGAAACAATATAGTCAATGTTTTTTTATTTGATACTTTTAACAAAAATTCATGTTTCTTTTGTTCTACGGGATAATTTTAGAAAAAGGGTGGACTGAGGGCCTTATAAATAAACATGAAATGATAAAAACACTAATTGAATTTTTTAAGGAAAATTTGGACATAGAAACTTCCTAAGATAATAATAATCCCACCAATATTGATTATTGTGAAGTTTGTGTCACCTATACCAAGACGGGACTCCCCACTAAATTATGTATGAAAAATATATAGAAGAAAATGTTGTTGTTCTTATAATTGTATCCAATTATATTGGGTTCTTATTTCATTAATTCAAAAAGTCAATTACTAGACGAATTCAAATATAAAATGATCCTTCCCTAAAGAATCATCATTGACACCCTTTATTGATGTTGATTCAATACCTCCCATGTTATCATGGAATAATGTCACGACCCACTCCCACTAAAGATGCCCCTCCTGAGCTGGAAATGGTGAAAGGGAGATAATGACCCTCGAGTCCCACCTCCAGTAGGCCCCGGGGTGGCGACTAGCACCAAGGGTATGAGTTTTCACAAATATGTGAGGCATTACCCTTTTTATTTATTTAGGATCAGGAAATAGGACAAGTCAACAACCAAAAAGGAAAAGAACAATTTTATAGAAATAAACCCAAACCAAGCCCACATGCATGTTTAAACAATTTATAACAAGGTACAAGTACAATAATTCTCAAAGTAAAATACCAAAAGAAAACAAAGTTACAACAACAACAAAAACTCCAACTGTCCGACTAGTAGGGTCCCGCATGACCCTGGTAGTCCTCCTGGAAATCTGAAAGTAAACATAGGGTGAGAATACAAGTATACTCAATAGGTAAACCTAAAGCTCTCGTGCACAAGTGGGGATACATCCTAATGTCCCGTGAGAACAACAGAAGAAACCTATCAGGGAATTCTATCCACCCAACCTCACCAGCCACACTCACAAAAAACACAATCACAACAGGTAGTATTATATAAGAACAAGAGTATTGGGTACCTCGCACCATTACCCATTAGTTAGATGCTCTTCCTAATGGAAAATGTCCTGACGCTACCACAATCTCCCAGCCCGCACACACCTGGGCCATACAGCCACGTATCCCACCTGAACACACCCGGGCCTCACAACCACGTATCCCGCCCGCACACACCTGGGCCTCACAACCAGGTATCCCGTCCGCACACACCTGGGCCTCACAACCACGTATCCCCCTCGCACACACCTGGGCCTCATCCCAAAGGTTCTTGGGAAACAGTAGAACCTGCCCGAAGAGTCATGGGCTAAATCCACCCCAATCGAAACCTACCTGAAGAGTCTTAGGTGTAAGGTCACATCAAGCCATCACATCCTAGGGAATAAGGAGTAGGAAGGAGCTAGTAACTAAGGGGAAAACACCTTCTCCCATGAAATGGGAGTGTTCGGCACTAAGTGCTCAACATGGGTGGGGTGCGATAAAACAAAAAAGATACAGATATATATATAGCAACCACTCAGCCCAACCTATGGATTCTAAATAGAGAAACTGAGCATGTGCTTTGGCACCGCTACTACGAAGCATGCATACAACAAACAACCCCATTTAGGTTTTTATGTTTCAACAGAATTAGTTTATTTAGTTTCTTAACTGCTAGGAAACTATCCACAACCAACCACATCGATCGTTCGTAAAACATATTCATGCCATCCAAAATCAAGATAGGAAAACACAAGCATCACAAAAAAGCCCTTTTTAGCAACCAATCAACGCATGATTATTATTCACATTCCATTACCATGACCCACCATTCATTAACTCTTCCACTTTTATTTATTATTCACAACCCACTGCCCGTTTACATATAACCCATCCCCACAGCCCTGCTGCCAACCCCCATAACCACAACCGCACCGAATATCATTATCTCTTTAACACCATTATCATAGCCCTGCTGCCCATTACTAACATAGCATTCTCACCAACCCACAACCGAGTAAACCGCAGTCCCACTGCTCACCCTATCCAAAAAAACCCACAAAACACCCCCATAACATGCCACGTATCCAAGACAACACCCACATGTTCATTATTCCATTTTGTTTAATCGGGGTGATCACACAAGGGTTCCAGATTTTAAACAGACAACATTATGTGATTAACCAATTTTCACATTACACAAAGTTCTCATCCATAAGAAAATCTAGAAGGAGAGGGAAACATTTATTTGTGTATCCAAAGACTCGCAACGACCATGATTTTAAGTAGGAAGAATCTCATTCAATTCACAACAAAATATCACAGGATATAAAAAGTAAAGTAACAGCAATCACAAACTTTCCAACCCCATTCTTTAACCAGTTATTATCTTTATTTAATGGTTCAACTGTTTCTCATTAAAACAAGAGGATACCCACCCCTCAAGATGCACAAAATTAGAGAGATGAAGGTAAGATCCCAACCTCAATAGGTTCCGATGGCAACGCTCCCCCGGATCAACCTTAGAAGACGTCCGTCGGTGTCAGTCACTTCTATCGGGTCCCGGCAAAACCTCCTCGGGTGGAAGTCGGAATGAAAATTCCAAAGTAAAGTGAACAGATCCAAGTACGGAAGTTCCGCCTTGTCGTTACAATCCTGTGGCCACTGACGGATCGTAAATCGGATCTTAGACGAAGAAGTTATGGAAGGAAGAGCCTTCGAGTCTCTTAAGAGAGATCTCCTCAGAGGAGAGGGGAGGAGAGGTGTGTGTTGAAAAGGAGGAGGGGACCTCTCCTTTTATAGGCGTGAAAAGAAAAAGTACACGTCTTGTACTTTATGGTACACGGTGTGTACTCGGTTCTTTCACGCGGTCTCCACGCGGCTTCCAACACGGCTCCGTAGCCGTTGACTGGTCAACACACGGTTTGAGGGTAATGCATATGTGGGGAAAGACTACACGACGTGTACTCATTCATTTCACACGGAAAGGACACGGCTCCAACACAACACACGGACATTGAATGGTAACGCGTATGCGGGGATGGACTACATGGCGTGTAGAACTGGACACACGGCGTGCACCCATTTATTGCACGCGGCAAGGACATGGCTCCAACACGACACGCGGCCGTTGGCTGGTAATGCGTACGCAGGGAAGGAATACACGGCGTGTAGAACTGGACACATGGAGTGCACCCATATATTTCACACGGCAAGGACACTGCCTTCAACACGGGGTATACCCGGCAAGGGGGTACATGGCGTGTACGCAAACTACATGGCGTGTAGTTTCAAAATTCTGGAAAGTGTGGGAAAAGTCCATTTTACCCTCCAGAACACTTCTTGACCTTCTTTTTGACAACTGAATGGGATGGAGAGGTCCGGACCATTACAAATAATTATGTTTTTGGTACATTTGAGGTTTTCATTAAGTAATTGAATAGGTTTTGACTTGCAGAATTTTTCTATGAAAATAAAGTTGTGAAAATGTGTTGTTTTAAGATATAGTGCATCTAAAATTGGATAGTTCACAGTAGATAGATGAATGATATGGTTATAATATCAGATACATCAATGACCCAACAACATGTTTTAATCAGTTATATGAAATCTAATTTCCACCATTATTGAAACAACTACACATTCTAATCGACTATTCCATTAAAATATCTACACTGTTAAGATCAGTTACGTTGATGTGTTCATCTATGGGATGGGATTTAGATTTGTGGTCAAATGGATACATGATAATATTCTAAATGATCAAACAAAAATGTGGTTCTAATTCTCTATGTGACCAAATTTTGATTTTTTCAATTTTCCATATTTCATCAAGGTATGAGAGATTATGGGAAGTAATTATTTTTCTACTATCACGAACCAACTCTGGTCAACTATAAACTGGTCACTCGATACGGCCTTTGGAATGGCTTGAGAGGAATTCTCGATCCACCCTAGCAGGTGAAAAGAACAAATGGAATCATTAGATTGATTACAAGAATTATTTCTCCCAAATAAATATACATGGATAGTAGAAAAAAATAAAAGATCAAATCAACCTCAAACTGATTTCCAAAACATAAAATATTCCCATTTACAAACTAAAGATACTAAAAAACTAAATATTAAACAAAACCAAAACATCCAAGCTAAACCTAACCCAAACAACACCTCTATGTAACCATGAGGTTCTCCCTCTAACCAATCACCAATGATCACCAGAGGTAACTGGACCACACTAGAACCTGTAGGAGAAGCTAAAATTAATAAAATGCAATAGGTTTGAGTATTAAAACTCAGTAGGTAGGCACTAATATTATAATACCATTTCATATCCTTTAATGAAGGAAACAATGAATTTCAGTTTTGAAATAAAAACTATAAAAATAGTTTTTCCATACTTTACATTTCAATGTAAACAAATCACAACTCATCACCCTCTGATTTTAAAATAAGACATGTTCTTGGAGGAAAATTAATTTCATAGGGGAGAAGAATAAATCGGTCCAAATAATAAACATACATTTTGATAAAAATTATTACAAAAAGAATATTCTTGAATCCTTTTTAACCAAAACATGCATTCATGATTTTCCCTGAATTTTCCAAAACCAAGAATATTGGATGCAGTCTCAAAATGAGGTAAAAGGCTAATAATTTGAGTGTCGGTTCATCGAAGGAATATATAGGAACTCAGGGGAAGTCCATAACATACTGTGCTTGTTACTCATCCATTAGGAACACACTATATGATGATGCCATAATACCTTGATACCCTACCATCTTCCAACCTAGAATCTTCGACGGGCCTGATCACATAGAAATAGACCCAAGTATCCACCTTCTATGGGCCACTAACTAGTAAATTAACCTATACTAGTATAGAAAATATTCTCAGTAAACCTCTTTTGTATGCACAGTTCCAATGTGATGTTCTTAATGGGTTGTTCCAATCAAGCATTCAATGAGTCAAATAAATATATATATATATATATACTCACATACATCACCATAAGTGGAACCACC
The DNA here is from genome assembly GCA_963277665.1 of Viscum album. NCBI lineage: Eukaryota > Viridiplantae > Streptophyta > Magnoliopsida > Santalales > Viscaceae > Viscum > Viscum album. The sequence goes on from OY728122.1 coordinate 1,434,462,758, forward strand.
CCTTCCTCCTCAAATAGAATCCCATGTCTTAAACCAAATAAAACACTAGTGGAGTCCCATGCCAAGGATAATCCCACCCCTCATCATCCAACTAAGAAATGATCTATCCTAGAGGGTTTCCTAGAGAAACCAATTTGAGGTTCCAAATAAACCTTTCATCGTTTTTGTAAACATAATTCATTTTACAAACATCACACACAACCCCTTTTTATAACCCAAAACAACATTAAAATCCAAAACACATTTTTCAAGACCAATGAGACATACTAATAGGCACTCAAGGTGTAATAACCATAAAGGGTATCAAATATTCATTTTGAATGATGAAAATAGGATTAAAAAAACCAAACCATGCCATTTAAAATCTCTTGTCACTTTAAAGAACCAAATCGGCCATTTCAAATATGTAATGTATGTAAAATCCCTCCAAAAAATTCAAAAAATTTATAAAACCAATATAAAAAACCTAATTATACATGATGCAATATATATTAAAATTCATAATGCCTATTTAGAAACTGATGTTGGTGCGAACCTCAAGAAATAAAAGTAACAGTAGTTTAAGGGCATATATAATGGAGTTCCTACCTCAAAGATGGAAAAAATTCTGGAAATCCAGATTAAAACATCATTCAGATAAGTTTCACACTCATGGAATAAATAACCAACCAAACACAACATGATAGAACCAAAAATTTTAGGATATAACCCTAAATATGGAACCTTAGCCAAGGGGGAGAAGAAACCCCCACCCCAATGGAGAAGAATCCATAATGAAAGGAGAGAAACCAAGGAGAAGAGAAATTACATGAGGATTTATTGGATAAATCAATCCAAAACACCAAAGGTAAGGAGATCCAAGGATTCAAGGAGAGGGGGAGGGTGCACCTAAGTCGTACGAACCCCAATGGGGGAGAAATACCCATTTGGGGATAAAACATGAGGGGGAAAATGGGGATTTCCCATTATTTTTAAAACTAAGTAGGTTGAACGGTTAGTCTATATGGTAAGTTAGATTGTACGGTATACATGAGTTATTTACTACCGATTAGTGAAAATCTACATGGTCACCTCCTATATACCATATGGTCATGTAGAGGTCATTTGATAGGTGATGTCCGAACACAAACAACTAGATGGTTCCTCCTAAGAAGTCGCACGACCATGCACTAACCATGCACAGACCCTTTTTGAGCCAAAAATCCAAATTCCACCTAGAAATCAAGGAATAACCCAAGGAGTGAAGACCTAGGGCAACGATATAAGAGAAGAACAATCCAAAATCCCAACCCTATCACACCCTGATCCAAGAAACATAACCAAAAACCGAGCTGAACCCGAATCAGTGATGAATTTAAAACCTAGGGTGAGACAATAATCCCCACCATAACACTTTCCACCACCGAAAATCCAAAACAATTATTAGAATGGATGAAAAAACACTACTAATTTATACCCTAAGGTGATTTACATGGAAAGAAACATGATTAATCTACCTAAACATCACCAAGAAACAAAATCTAGTAATAAGATCTTGTGGAACCAAAGGTGGAATACCCACTAAGTGCTTACCAAATGTTTAAAAACAATAGTTGGTCGATCCAAAATAATATCAAACACCCATAACATAGGATCCATCCTCATAAAATAACACCTCAACCACCCTCACATAGGATCCAAAAAATCCAATTGAACAAACAATGGGAGATTTATTTCAAACCAAACGACGACAAAAACTGCCACAACTCCTACTAAACGAACCAATTAAGAGTAAATTAACCACCATATATATTCAATATAGACTCCTGGGGTTAGGTATTTTAGTATGAGACCACCTAACGCTAAGACGAAATCATTTTAAAATTTATATTCGATTAAGGTGAGGCCTGAATGGACTACCCCCAAAAATAAATTACCGAATACTCGATATACAACTGAATGCCAACACTCAATATGAGACCAATAAATAAACAAGATTACCAACATTGGGAGGCCTGGGTGGAAACCCCGTGATAAAAAAATTGATAGATAAACAAAATCATGACAGTATCCCATGACTAACAGCCCCCATTATTTGGCAATGTAAGGTAGGGATCATCTAATAGACCATCAATCTGACGAAATTCATACACCAACTACTCAAAACATCCAGATATGTACCAACAATGAGGAAACTCTAGTACCAATAGGATACATGGGCCATAAATGAAGGCTCACATTAGATGGGACACAATCACTGAGATCTTAATGAAATGACATGACTATGCCTACTCAAATCCAATGGAAAACTCCTACAACCCAAACGAGTCACGATGTGGAAACAATGTTCCTACGCTACCTCCCACCAATCAGAACAACTGAGAACAATACCACTAATTAGGGGGTTAAACTACCTCCTCTTCCCACAGAATGAACAAAACATAATCCTAATCACTTCTCCGCCACTGGGGTTCTCCTAAATACGTTCCAACTTCACTATAATACCTATGGATATAGCACAGATGATTCAAGCATATCAAGCTTCTAAGTTAGGGTTAAGAAATTCCGAAATAGAATACATTTATCCAAACATGAAAAAACAAAATTACATTGAAATATGAGTCTCAAAGGGATCAAGACATACATTATTGCAATTAAATATGAATGGAAACCAAAACATTCCACCAGACACAACTATTACACCCATATGGAATTACAAAAAAGGGGATGCAAAACAGACCCCAAACATTGCCCTACCCCATAAAGCGGGTTTGGGTTCCCTTCAAAGAGTTAGATCTAGATTCATAGTGATTCTAGGAAACACCTTAAAAAAACCACTACTAGTGTCCCATGCTTCTGTAGCTATGAAGGGTTTTTGGAGAACTAGGGAATGAGGGTCACTTATGACCGCGCTTTTCACACTATTGACTTGTCAAAACATTACGCCCTGAAGAGGTTGACAAAAAATGTGAATCCCTCTAAATCCCTCTACAGCACTTAAAACATTAATCTACTTCCCACTCTTCTTATCAGAATCTGCTTCATCATTTACGAAGGATGAAGGAAGACCATCCATCTTAAACCCTCAGGCATGCACAAATTCATCAAGGAAGGATGATCTCACTACATTGTAGAAGGTTGTCATTTTGAACTCTTCCACCAACAAAAGCATCTCAACATGAATCCTAAGATCAAAATGAAGATATTTCATAAAATCATTTCCAACATACCCTGTTTTATATGGAACCGATTTTAATAAGAAATGAATTAACTCCATCACTGTTGGATCACCTTGCTAAAGACATCAAAAATCCTTCCACTTCCTAGTCTTATTATTCTCCAGTAAGTACTGTTGGATTAATTAATACTTAAAGAGATCCTAGGAAAGATTCTTCCGAGACATTTTTCAAGACAATGACTTCCACCATTTCCACGATGGGCCTTTGAGTATGAATTTTTGAAACATTACCTTCAATGTTTGTAGAATCTCAAGGAAACTAATGTCTGTATCGATCATCTTAAACCACTCCTCTTCCTATAGAAGATCCACTTGACCATATAAAAGAGGATTATTTAATTTATAGAACATAATAATTTAATATATAGGTTGATCAATTGGTGATTTCGCTAGAGATTCACCTCACAAATCTATATCCTGGGAATCCATCAAAAAATTATGGGGGCAGGAACAAGAAAACAAGGAAAACAAGGAACTCTATCAAAACCAATCTAATAACATGGATCCATCACATCATAAAATAAAAAAGAAACATAATTTCATGAATAAAAGATACATGAAACTCCACCACCAGATTTAAAAACATTACATTTTCCATAAAAAAATCATAAAAATCTTGAAATAATTCCATACCCACCAATGGTTCCCCATGGCACCACCTATGCACATTACCATTCAATACTAGGAAGCTGAAAAATTTATCATTATCATCGGTGCATGTAGTCTCTCACAGCGATACCAAAAGAAAAAAATTAACTCATACTTCAATTGAAAATACTACAAAACCCTTCAAAGAAACAATTTTTATTCAATTAAAACCCCATTTTCTAGCCTTACATATCAAATCAAAAACATTTCATCTATTTCAATAATTTTATAAAACTTCTTAAAAATTTACCCACCACCCAATCAAAAGCATTTTCTTTTACCCCAAAATTCATTTTACAGAACCCAAGTTTCCACTAATAAATACAGGGTCATTTCCAATTTAAATTCATATGTTCATGAAGGATGGGTATTTCCAAAAAAAAAATCTAAGATTAAGAAAAATCGAAATGATTCACCAAGGGAATATAGTATCGATGGGTGAAACTTTCATATTGTTAGTGTCCACATGCCAATCATGCCACCATCACAGAGATCATTACAGGTTAATGTCCTAATATTGACATATCTTTATAGGCCTTGCAAGACCACATATGCCACATTCAAACTCACTTTTTAGTTCCCAAAACAAACCATCCCACAAGATCCAAAACAAACCTGACCACCTTGACATCCCATGGTAAATCGAGATTCAAAATGACAAACAGTTCATGACGCTCTTCTCCGACCTACACCTCAAGCCTGACAAAACTACTTCTTTTTCAATGACAAACCCAAATAACAATGTCACTCTAAAATTAAGGTCCTCAAAATAGTCAACCCACTCTATTAAAATTTCTTCAAAAAACAACATAGGTTGACCCTGAACCGTTCACCCGAGCCAGCCGATGGCATGGATTGAGATGCGTTCCAGATACTCTTGGGCTGGAGACAAGCTCCACGGGAATCTGTAGGGTTATGATGGGAACTATTTCACACAAATAAATATACAAGTATTGTGGAAAAAATACAAGAACAACTCAACCTCAAATTTATTTCCAATACTTTAAAAATTCACATTTATAAAATAAAGATACAACAAAACTGAAAAATTAAAAAAAAACATCCAAGCTAAACCTAACCTAAATAACACCTTTTTTTGACCGCAAGGGTTACCCTCCATCCAAAAAACAACCATAATCAGAGGAAACTATACCACACTAAAACCTACTATAGAAGATAAAAACAAGAAGAAATTATAGGCATGAGTATTAAAGCTCCTTCGGTAGGCTCAACTAATCTATTCCCAATGTATATCTAGAAATGAAGGTAATAATGAATCTCATATTTGAATTATAAACTATAAAAATATGTTTTCCATAATTTAAATTTAAATTTTAAAAAATAACAACCCATTTCCCTCTCATTTTAACAATAGGAAAATTTGTGGGGGGGAAATTAAGTTCATAGGGGAGAAGAATATAGGGATACAAATAAGAAACATAAATTTTCCTGCAAATTCTATCAAATACAACTTTCATGAGTACTTTTTAACAAAAAAATAAATTTATGATTGACCATGAAGATTCCAAACCTAGAATAAGGGAGGTAATCCCACAACGAGGGAAATGGATAATATGTCGAGTGTCGGTTCATCCTGGGACTACCTAAGAACTCAGAAGAAGGACAAAACATTCTATATGTTTGACTCATCCCTAAGGAATTCCCTATCCGATGATTTTATAACACCCCGAAGCCTGTCCTACACCCCATATATCCTTTTTATGGGTCCCGATCCAATAGAAATAAACCCTGGTCTCAAACATATATGGTCCACTATCTAGTAAAATAATCTAGGCTTGTGTATAAAAGGTTCTCTGAAAACATCTTTTTTATCCTAAGTTCCCGTAAAATGCTTGTATGGGGTGTGATAATCAAGAAAACAATGAGTCAATCCCACACACTCACAAGAACATATATATACTTCCACAGATCACCACAAGTGGTACCACCACTTCCTCCTTATGGAGAATTCCATGCCTTAAACCAAATTCTACCTCGGTGCAGTTGCATGATGAGGATAACCACACCACTCATCGTCCAACGAGTAAAATATCTATCCTAGAGGGTTTTTTTTAGAAAGCAATTTGTGGTGCCAAAAAGGCCTTTTATTGTTCTTATAACAATATTTTATTGCATAAATAACACACAAAACCCCCTTTTATAATCAATGTTACCATTAAAATTCATAACACATTTTACAAGGCCAAAGAGATATACCATTACACACTAAAGATGAAATACACATTTTGAGGTCTCAAATATTCATTTAGAAAGAAGAAAATATGTTTATAATGACAAAACATTACACTTTAAATCACTAGTCATTTTAATGAACAAATTGGGTCATTTCCAAAATGTATGGCATGCAAAATCCCCTCCAAAAATTCCAGACAATTATAAAACAACTAGAAATTACATATTTTTATAGGATGGTATTTATTTAACAAAAATTAATTCCAATTTAGAAAATATAGGAGGTGGAAACATCGTGAAATAATAGTAAACACAGATTAAGGGCATATGAAATGGGGTTCCTACCTCAAATATGGATAAACATCCAGAAATCCTGAGAAAAATCTCATTCTCACCACATTCGCAACCAAGGAACAATTAAACCTACCTAATACATCATGATATAACCAAAATTTAAGGATATTACCCTATACATGGATCCATAGCCTTGGGTGAGAATAACACCCCCCCCCCCTCAAAGGAGAAGGAACCCTATTTAAAAGAGGGAAACCAAAGAAAAGAGAACTTACATGAGGATTTCATTGACAAATGTAGTAGAAACACCAAAGTGAAGGAGATCTAAGGAGATAAGGAGAGGGGGGTCCGTGGTCAGACAAAACCAAATGGGGGAGAAAGATCCATTTTTGGATTAAGAAATAATGAGGGAAATTGGGATTTCCCATTTCATTTAAAAATTGGGAAGACCGTATGGTTGGTCTACACAGTCTTTCAGACCATGTGGTAATTGTCCAGTCGTTACTACCGAGGGTTGAAAAGCCACATGCAAACCTGTTACATACTGCATGTTCGTATAGAAGCCATCAGATAAGTGTTGCCTGATCCCAACTATCTACATTATTATTCCATAACCGTTTATATTCCAATTTATGTAAAAAACTCAAAATTCCACATAGAACTCAAGGAATATCAAATAGAGATAAGACATTGGCTAATTATTGAGGATAAGAGCCTTATGAAAACCTAACCCGTTCACAACCAGTTAAAGAGAAAAGAACCAAAAACAAAACTGAATTGGAACCATTGATTAATTTAATAACATGGGTTGTGAAAAGAACTATTGATCCGTAATAACAACCATATATCCTTCTATGTGAATGGAATCATTACATTAGATCATAGTTACTGATTGAAATTATTTTTAGAGTAGTCGATAATTCTTTTACAGAGGGGACTTCTTTTTTCACTGATGAGGTGTGATATTCATTATTATAGTTCCTAATGTGATACAATAAGATTATTGAGGACCTACGATTAAGAGTGAGAGATTTTTTTAAAGGATAATAGAAGAGTGAAATAAAAACAAGAAACCCTTCCCAGAACCTAAAGAATGGGAAGAAAATGTAGCATAACAGGAGAGAAAAGACACATTGATAACTACTAGAGAAAAATGTAGAGACTAGATTTGGAGCTAAGGGATAGAAAAGAGTAATTTTCTCTCTTCCCCTATTTTACTAATTATTCTTAAATTAACACTCCTATAATGAAATATTTTATTTCTTGTAATTAATTTGTGTTCTTTGACTGAAAAACATTATCGGAATAAGCCGCGATAGTTAATCTATTTTTGTTCATTCATGTATTTACATGGTTATATATTTCTCTATATTTTCCATTCGACCAATTTTTTTTACAAAGCATAATATATCTGTGAAAAAAAATCTTCATTAAACAAATTTAAAACAACGTTAAATTAATGGAATTTATTGATATGTTAATAATGATAAAGAGAGAGTAGCATATTGAGTTCCTCTAGGAATTTAAACTCAATGAAAACTTGTTTTTTCACTCAGTGATCGAGTGACTTATATAGTTGGAAATAGGTAGAATGCCTTCATTCATATGTTTAACATAAGTAAATAAAGACAACATACTTTAATTAGTTCCATGTGTTTTACTAAAATTACATGGATGAAGGAAAATATGTACCAAAACAAGCTAGACCGTTTCCCCCTATATCATTAGCTGATTTATCTCACTAGAATTTTATATTTTATCCTTCCATCTTCCCTTTACTAACACTCAATTTTCATAGACATGAATGTTTTTTCTTAACCATTTGAACACCACATCCATTTTCCTCATCTAATTTATTTTTTTTATGTTTTTTATTTTCTATGTTTCTTCATCTTGGTCAACAATATAATGACATTGTTGTGAGTTGTTCCCTATGGATTGATCCTAAAACCACTCTAAAATAGTTTTATGGGTGGTTATAAATAATTAATTTTAATTAGTCAAATAACCCCAAGTCACTACTACTCAAATTGTTTCAATGTTTTATTTTGATGACTGTCGATATTAAATCATTTATCGTTGATCTGTTGGGTGGAGAATCATCTCTTAATGGTACTTTAATATTAAACCATGATATCTATGGTGATAAAATTAATGGTGATTTTCATTAATTTTACCGACTCGTTTCATAATAATTCTATATTAGTCAGTGGAAGAGTCAACTAGGGATGATGAGAACCTCATACATACAGTTTTGGTCAAACACAAGTGCTTTTTGTTTATATATACTTCAATTTTTGTATATTTTTTTAATAATTCCCCAATGAGTGAAATAATTTTCTATTTATCATGCTTTTTCGATGTAGTCACACTAAAAAATAACCACGTTTTAAACATAAAATATTCACTTTTCACTAATCTGAATTTTTCTATACATGCTTGTTTATTATTTTGTATGATAATGTAAACATAAAACATCCACAAAAGGATAAACCCTTCATAAATAAATAAAAAAAACATGATACTGATTTTTTTCCAATGGTTGATCCATTGAGTAGTAATATACCACCCTAGCCCCTAAGGGTATCTCATGGTCCACAAAAAACACAAATTTCAACACCCACACTATCTTATGTTATTGAACTCATATGTTATTCTAGATAGTATCAATATGATATGTATCTCCTTTATTTCTCGATAGTATATATAAGTAATCACATGGAGGTGATGTGCACTCAAGTGTGTGGGATACATGTATATATAATCAATCATGGACTCCCAACACCATATGTATATAATGAGTGGTGAAGGATGATATAGAAGCCATAATTTATTAAATAATTTCAACAAATAAACAAACACCATAACAAATAAATACATAAATAGAATTTAGACATTTATTGTTAGGTCACAACAATAATATGAAAATTATTTGAGAGACCATAATATGTGTAAATTTTCTATAGAAAATATAAGAGCAACAATACAAGTGTTCATAATTTGAAAACATTCTTTTATTTTCAAAAAATGTTTCAATAGGTTGTATATTGGCCTTTAGTTTTTTTTCAAATACATCCATGTTTACCTAGATTTCTTCACACCCCATGGATTAGTATTCACCCATCATTTATAGTAACTTTAGTGATATTCATAAATTTGTTATAATTCATTAAAATTCATATATATGACATATTAAATTTTCATGTATTTTTAGCCTAAAAATATGTTATTTGGTCCCTATATGGCCATAACTGAGGCCTCAGATCTCAAATCACGTCACTATCAATAGAGATCAAAGTATTATGAATCTATGTAATTTAATTCATGAAAATAAAATTTTAATTCCAAATTATGAAAGCACAAAATTTATTTGATTTCATGTATTGGAATCTGGTGATCTATAGAAGTAGATAAAAGGGAAATTAAATTGTTTATCACCAAATCAAAAATCATGACTTCTCCACTGGTTATGAACCACGTGAAAATCAGCACAAAGATCCCATGTTAATTAGGGTTATCAATGAAATTAAAATTTGACTATCAACATATTATATTATGATCTAACATGTGTTTTCACATTTTAGGTGATCATTTTCCACAAGAATCGACATTTGATTGCATTAGATCATTCACATGGTCACAAGAAGCATGTTGGTATCTTGATATTTATTTTTTAGTGTTTATAATAGAGAATATATGACACATTCATTGTTTATATTATTTCTGTTACATTAATATTTTGATTTTCGATGGATAACATAGACCATGTTGCTTTAAATGACACCTTATCACAATAGGATGTAAGATAGATGTGTTGGAGTATTTAAATGCATGGGGAGAATAATAAAATAAATTTTTATTTTCAACTTCCTAAATATTTTGTTTTAGATTGAAAACATTTTTCTTTGAACTTGTAATGAGTTTGACTTTCTAAAAAAACCAAAAATTCCACCTATGAATTTGATTCCATAACAAAAATACCCTAAATATATTTTTAGAAACATTTATAATAAAAAAATATTATTTATATTAATATATATATCCTTAACTTTATTTGATTCATCCATTAATATTTCACAATCCAAGAAAAAAATATAATATTCAATCATAAATCCTTATAATGTATTCACTTATGAACGTTTCAATTCAATATGACAAAATAAATAATACTTATTATTTTAAACTCGTATAATATAAAATATATTTCATTATATTAATCCTTCAAACCAAAAAATTAACCAAACACAAGTATAGGGACCAACATTTCCTAAAACATATTAAATATATTTATACATTATTCCAAATAATATTTTTGTGTGATCCTATATGACCTTATCTTGATCAAAATGAGTCATACGCACAAAAAAGTGTGGTATCTTAAATGACATTATATCCCTTAAGAAGATAATTTTTATTCATATCAAGGAAAACCTCTAACAAACTCATGGAATATTTTTTTTAATTTGTCCCATATTATCTAATAATGTGGGATACATATTTGTGTTACTATCCTTACTTGCATGATTTATTATTTTAAAGACCATTCTGTCTGAACATAGCGTCTTCTATTATGGACATGGAATTATGAAATTTAATATCGTCTCTCTCAACTGGTCCTTGTAAATATATTCAATTCAAAAGGTGAAAAATATATATTTCTCATTAAAAAAATTCCATAACAAGAATAATAAACCCACCAAAATCTATTATATAACAATATTAATGTTATTATTTTTTCCTTTCATCACAGTACACTATTAAGTGATACAAATTTGTTGTGATCTCTAGTATAGAGAAAAATATAATTTCTTAATTGGAATAAACAAATACAATGAAACTTTTGGGGTTTCTATTGGATGTTTGGTCCTCATGATATCATCAACACAAGTTCACAAGTTCAAAACTAACTAAGAAGAATTTTCAATTGTTAGGATCCCCCTATGACAAATAGTTAGACACCATGTATTTTAGTATGATGACTTTATGACGTAAAAAATAAAGTTAAGATTACTCTCATTGTATATCAATGTTTCTATTATAACTTGGAACTCATACAACCTTTTGATAAAATAAATAACCTATAGGCCTTATCATTTAAATAATGAATGAAGTAGTCATAACCTTATTATGATAATATAACAACACATATAACTCAGTATATAAATGGCATGGTAATGGAATTATATTACTCAAGTTGGATCTAAATAATATAATTTTACAACACAGTGCAACTTTGATTTTTTACATTCCCTTTTAGAATCGTTATAAATAATTAAATAGAAACAAACATCATATCTTTGAAAACATAAAATTAGAATGCATCACTCTATGAAACCCATCAATTGATACCTAATATTAATGAATCAGTCTATAAAAGATATATCGACTTTTTATAAAATGATACTGATTTATTTGTTCATAACTAGAAATTTCATCATGTTGTTATCTTTACTAGATATGTATTTCAACAATGATAAAATAAAATTTATCCAATCTCTAGCATAAATAAATAGAAAAAATGGATCTCAAAATATTAAATGTTTCATCAGAACAACATAATCATTTGATTTTAAACCAGCTATCTTCATTTCCATCATGGATACAATATTAGTGGTATTTTATGGATTGATAACTATGATTTTTTTTCTTTATGAAATTCTAATAATATAAATATCTCCAATTTGGAAATAATATGTTCATTAACAGAAATAAAAACACATTATCCAACATTAAATGGACAAAAGGTTTCCATTATAAACATATCAATCATGCCAAACTTCTCCTTGATGTTATATTTGACTTATATTTTCTTATTAAATAACGAACCAATAAAATTATTATAAATATTTTTATTGATATTATTAATGTATAAATAGATTAATGACCTAAAAATACTTCTAGTTAGGTAATTTGAAGAAAATTCGTCATTTTTATTGTAATTCCAGGATCCCAAACTTCTGGATTCATCACAAAAAATGTTTTGCATATATTATTATAGGATAAAATTAACAATTACACAATAAAAAAATCCCTGAATATTTTTTTATGTAGGTTCTGGAAAATTATACCAGAACATATAATTTATCACTATTATAATAAAATAAAATAATTTTCTTCATATGATATATCTCCCTAAGTGACGATTTCTGACATATAAGTTCTATGATACCTATGAAAATATTTATAAAAAATTGGATTAGTTTTAAATTGCCTAGAATGGGGTTTTTAAATTAGTGAAATACCCTTTAGTAAATCTTCTTTAGAAAATAAATTTTGAAAAATAAATTTTAATTTATTTTGATATCTACATAGAAATACTATTAGAAATACCTTTATAAAATATTAATTAATTTATTTATGCCTTGAAAATACGTATATACATAAAAATTACTTATGCTAAAAAAATTTATTACAATTAGTTCAATGATTTTTAATGAAAATAGTATGAAATATTTTTAATAGAAAACATTATGGCCATTTGAAACATTGAGGGTTTTCTTGGTTCTACCCACTTTCCAAAGGATGGGTTAATTCCCTACCATATTTACAATGTTAAAGTTCCAAATTTTGTAAAAACAGTTTAATCATGCATTAATTATATTTAATTTTACTAGCGTTTTTACATTAAAAACATGACAAAATATTTAACACATTTATATGTTCATATATATACATTCATAAAAAACATTTATAGTAAATTTGGAACAACAGAATCTCAGGAATATTTTAATGTTCACGGTATTAAAGAATAATTTTCATCCATATATTTATAAAATGTATAAACAAAACATTATTTGAGAGTAATTACATTAAAAGATTAATTTTTTCAAAATTCATATATGTAAATGAATAATTAATCTAGTGCATTCATGATATATCATGAGTTAAGATAATGACCATATATTATATTCTAAATTTCATCCATTAACATTTCACATGAACAGGGTAATTTTTATTATTTAAAACATACTGTAAATTATAATCATAAAATTATCTAATAAATATTTTCATAAAAATATTAAAACATATTTTTTTATAATATTTAATATCTTTTAGAATAAAATGTTTACTAATAACAAGTAAATCTTTATTATTACATTATTCCATAGTTCAAAAATAAATAACATTAAAAATATTGTGGTTATCATGGAAATTTAATTCCATTAGATAATATATAAAGAAACATTTGAAAAAATAAAAATATATCCCTTTACAACTTTTTTTACATTACTTAATCATAAACTCAAAACATAATCTTCTAAAACTGAGAACAATGATTGTATTTTGAAAATTATTTCCTTGAAAATTAAAATTAAGAAAACACCCTTACCGAATTATGTAAAATAGTGGATTATAATTTGAAAATAATTTATTAAAATATATTCCACATGAGAAGAAATGAAATAAATATATGAAATTAAATGTTTCCCTTAATAAAATTAAACTTCTGTGAAACATAACTAAATAAATATCATCTTATTTATCAGAGATTTAAATATCCAAATAAGAAAAAAAGGAAAATAAATTTATCCCTTAGTTATATTATTGTGAACTAACATATTGTCTTTTGATTATTAACATTTTTAATTTCACCCACCCTCAAATACATTTTCTCCCAAAAATCCCAGGATTTGGAAGAAATTGAAATGGAAAAGGAATTAGTTTCTCAAACTCTTTCAAGATATACTTATATATTGGCAGAAATAAATAGAAAAAGTGTGTAGGTAGTGATTTATATTCCTTCCGAATGAGAAGAACTGTGTATATACACACATCTCTGTATAATTGTAATATTATACAAATCATTAATATTTATTAGTTCGAAAAATTGAAATAGATAGTTGGGATTTTAATTCGTATATAATTTTGGGAATCATAAATAATTATAAATTTGGATTCTTTTGTTGGATTTTATTGAGGAATAAGATAATAATCACATTATGTTTCATATGTGAATAATAGTGATAAGAAATGAAAAAACTCAATGGTTCCACTTATTTTATTTTTGATTTAGATAGATTTCAAGATTCTTTATGAAACAAAAATATACATCCACCAAAATTATTTTTTGTCATTGAATAAATTATTTAAATCTAAAATGGAAACTTTTAAATGAAAACAATGAAAAATAATAATGACAATAGAAGAAAAATCAAGGGCATGCTAACCAGAAATGTTAAGAAATTGGTATATACATTGAACATAACATAAAAAATATTTGAAATTTTCCACTAATAAAGAATGTAAAACCAATAAAAATTAAGGAATTATATTTTTAGATGATTTGGAATCTAACAAAAAATACACCTACATGTAGATTGGGTTCGACCCCCCCCCCCACAGTTGAACCCATTTTCCCTGATTGAACCTGAAACACTTTCATCATCATCAAATTGGTTCTCCATCACCTTCGACAAATCCACATGCACTCGAAACCATCATCGATAGGATTTCTCTCTTCTAAATATGAAATCCTCAGCTTCAACTCATACAAAGATGAATGAAAAACTCAATATCTCTTACGTCAGCCTTGACTTGTGAAGATGAACTGTTTTCCCCACTACTCGCTCAACCTCCTTAGGAAATAAGTTGTCCCGATCTATTTTTGACAAATTTACTTTCTTATCTCTTCATATAAATTATTTATTAATTTCATTAATTTTTAATCATTAAAACTTTTAATCAGTTATTACTATTATTTATTTTATTTGAAATATTTAATATCCAAAAAATTATAAAATGTTAATAATTATAACTTTATTTAACATATTAATACTATTAATCATTTTATAATAGGAAATAATAATTCTAAACAAATAAAAATAATTAGTAATAAAAAACTATATTACATTTATTTATCATTTATATAACTAACTAAATTTTATTCGTATAAAAATAATAACATAATATATATATATAACACATTTTATTTCAAAAATTTAAAAGTTAATAAATTTATATGATTTAAAAAATATCCATTTTATTTTTATGAAATTCTATTCATATTTTTTCTTTAAAAAACAATATAAACATTAAAATAAAATATAAAGTTTTAAATGTACTGAAATTTTAATTATTAATATTTGAATAAAATGTTATTAACATAATTTTATAAGTTTCATGATTATTTTATATTTATTCTTTTATAATATATTACTTTTTCAAAAACAATTAGAATATCATGTTTAGATTTTAGTGATTATAAATTTATTTTTTATATAAATTTATGTATTTATAATATACAAATCGATTTTAGGTGCTATATTATAATTCCAATAGTTTATTTAGGAAAACATAAATAAATTTTAGATAAACTAAAACCATATTTATAAAAGAAGAATTTAAAATTTAAAATATCTATTTAATAAAAAAAATTATAAAAGATTGAGATAATTTAATGTATTATTATATAATTTTAAATATTCAATACTAGATAATTAATCAACGTTCTTTATAAATAAATTGATTAAATAAAATATTTATAAAATGAAAATTAAGCTTATAATTTCTAGGATGTTGTGTTTACAATCCAATATTATATTGTTTCTTTATAATGTTTTCTGAATAGTGTTAATGTGGTCCTTCAAAATATAAAATTATTAATCAATTTGTTAATAGAAAAGGTGACATAACTTCTTGGTTCCATCAAATAATTTTTTAATATTTGAATAAATGTCAAAACGCTAAAAAACTAAGATGTTACATGATCAAATTTATTATCTAATATTATAATCTAACTGATTGGGTACTAAATTCTAATATTGGATATCATAAACATTATTTTAAAATTATAAAATAAAAAATTACCATATGTTGAGAATTAATTTATCTTACATAACAACATAGCTCTCAATATAAATTCTTCATTGTTTTGAACATTATAATTCATAATACTCAAATCCCATATTAATTTTAGATTTTAAATTAAAAAATACCTGGAAAATGATATTATATTTATCATCCCTTTTTTGTCATTGAATAAGTATAGAAAATAGTATGTACATGGGATACATCCACTATGATTTTTTATAAGTTATAATTCTGAATTTTTTTGTAATTTTCGTTCCATTTAGATAGTATGAAATAATGTATTTCCTTAATAAAGTATAATGATTGTTTAAATTTTAATATTAAAATTTTGGTTTTTTATGACTAAATTTGTTCCACTATGTATAATATTTAGTGTTTCAATTTTTCTTATGTTTAATTCATTTATTTGGATGTATTGATACAATAAATTTAGTCTCCAAATTTTATACACATATCTAATAATTTGAATTGATTAAAAGTATCATATAACTTTTACCAAACATGATTCTTTAATCTTGTTTCGAGACACATCATACTTAGGGAATTTTTTTAATGGAAAGTATATATGTAAAAATAAAATATTATCATTAATATTATCACATGTAATTTCATAGATAATAAAGATGGAACATATCATTTTTTTATTCAAATATTTGAATAAGAATATTATTTTCATCTAGTAATATCTATTTTAAGAGAGTAATCAATTATTTAAATCTAATGTAAATTTATCCATTGGAATCTATCATTTTATATAGTTTAATTACTAGTAATCACATTATTTATTTTCTAAAATAATTATATAATGAAATATTTACATCATTCTTAAACCAATCTTGTAATCTAGAATAATCTTGTAGTTTATCATTGACCAAAAAATTTCAATTTTTTTATATTATATACATAATAATGTATAATGATACTTAATATGGTTATTCATTCCACTTATTAAATATTCACTATCTTGATCAATTTATTTCACTCACAATTTTACAAATATATTTATCTTACCAATCAATTCCATAAAAAATTTATTATTTTTTGTAATTCAAATATACTAATTCACCATGAATAATAATAATGTAAACTTGGACCCATAATTCAATGAGGTTCGATTGTGGGGTTTATAGAAAGCATAACAAAACCTTTACCTCTTCTTCATATTGATTCAATATGAATTTATATTCTTTATTCCTAATTTATCATAGGTGTTTCTTATATGATTTCATTTCGGTTAATTGATAAAAATTTATGTTATAATGTTTATTTGATTATGAAAAACTCTAAAAATATTTGATAATAATTACCACATTAATTTTTTACTTTATGTGTAACAGTGATTTTACTATAAATAGAATAATAATGTCTCAATATTATAATTAAACACAAAGAATCATAAGTACTAGATATATATATATATATATTCACATGTTAAAAATTAAATTTGATATATTAATATATATAATACATGTAACATGTAATGACATGTATTTTAGTCAATTTGTCAAGTAAGAGAGAATTCTTGGTATGTAGAGTCTTTAAGTTGGAACATTTTTTATTTTTTAACTATGATTCAGAATATACCATTGTAGACACATTTAAAATGTTCATTAGGATGTTTTCCAGGTGGAATATCATGTGGAAGAGGCATGGTGCAAGATATGATGTGTTGGGTTAGAAGAAAATTGATTTTTATGGATATAGAGGGACATTAGTACCTATTTAAGATGTAATAGAATCCTCCTAGTGGTTTTGAGGGTGTAGAACCAATGGTTGGGGAATCTGGGTGCCTAGGGTTGGTGGACTAGACAATCAATGATGTGTGTACCTATTTTTTATGGAGGGATTTTTGTTGTTTTAAATAAATTACACCATTTAAAAAAATCTTTGAACCAGTTGATTTATAAAAATGGGTATCCACCAATTATCCTCTTTTACCCACACTCACCCTCCCTGGATTCATGAAAATTGGGGATGTATTCTTTAGACATTAAGTTGAGTTATTTCCCGCTTAATTCGTCTCTTTCTTGCTCTATTTTTTGTTCTATTATTTTTTTTGGATTTGACAATTAAATCTAGTGATAATTCCACAAAATCATATTATAATGAGGTTAATAATAATTGTGGATTTTTTCTTATTGTAACTATTAGAGATTTATAGGAGGGTAATATACATGACTGAACATCATTTTGTTATATTGAAATCAATGTTGTTTTGGGAGTGGATTTAACCCTATGTATTGATATTAGGATATCTTTTCACCATCAATGGTTTTTGAGAATGTTTCATGTCTATTTAAATATTTCATATGCATTGAAAATGGAAAATATGGATTATTTTTTAGGAAAAATTGTCTTTTAGGGGGTGTTGTTGTTAATATTACTTTGTTATATGGTTTTACCTATATTTTGTGGAATCCAAGAATAAGTACGTAGATATTATATTCCTAAGATGGATCCATAGGAGACTTCACTTTTGATAAATATGGATAATTATTTGGTTAGACTCATAGTTAGTTCTCATACATTATATATTTATTACATAGTCATAGATGGTCATGTCTCCTACATGCGAGTCATTCTTAGAGTGAACTGAATCCTATAGTGGCTGTCTATTTTTGTGGTAAGGATCATTCGACGAAGATATTAATTATTTTATATATGAATAGTTGTTTTATCGATGCTTAGGGGTGAGACTTTCTATTACCTTGGTAATGGTCCCATGCCATGAAATATTATGCAGCTATGTAAGGAAGACATGGTATAGGAAAAATAATTTTTTTGATATTTGAGTTATGAATACAAACTATATATTATGAAATGTCATATAAATATTTTATTTGAACACATTGGATATGATGGCTATGTTTACTAGGGTATGTGATGAGAAACTGAAAGAATTCTAACGAGAGGGGTTTCATTTCCCCAAATATGATTTGTGATCCTAATATAGTGTCATTGAGTATTAATCGATGATTGAAAATCTTGTATTTACTTGGAAAAGTTTCATTATCCATTTTTATGGGTCTGGAGTATAATGAATGCCATTATAACATCCCCCTTATATGATGGGTAGTCATTGGGGTCCTGACCATCCTGATAGGGGATGATCATTATACATGTGCTCTATATGTACAATATAAAAAAATTTATTTACTCAATATGCCAGGTTAGGACATTTATCATTACTCTCAGACTCTAGGTCTTCAGGACATCAAAGAAGGATGTTTTTAATATAAAAGAGTAGCTTAATGAAAATGGAGTAGAGTAGTATTAGTCCCCAAGATGAGTGATCTAGACACAATATAGTAGAGGGAAAATGCATATATTCTACTATAGTAATTCCCAACACTTCTCTCTATATGGAATGAAAAATCTGTGTTCATAATCTTATGGTGATCATGGCATGGATTGTAATGAACATTTCATTGTTCTCCCTCACGTGACTGAGATTTGTCACCATGCGACCTCAAGCATGTATCTCTATTCAACAGTGGCTGCCAATTATCAGTGAGGGTATAATTAATATTTTTGGGATAATATACCATATATCATAGAATTAACAACACAATATAATCGTGATAAAAAATAAATAAAACCCATAATATAATAAAATGAATAAAATAAAAAAATTTAATAAAATATAATTAAACATTTCAATAACATTATTATTTACATATGAAGTCAAACAAGAAATAATCAGAATGAAAAAGTCAAACTAAGACTCCCAAAACTAGTCTATAAATCCATGACTTTGGCCATCCCCAATTTTGAGTCCCTACTAGAAAATAACCCACTGAAACATTAGACCTCATTCCGGTTTTCGTTCCTGAATCCATGAAGAATTTCTGGATACCAAATGAGGATAGGAATTGGATGTGAGTAAAATGTAGGAGTCCACCAAAAACAGTGTCAAAAAATAAAATATAATTAACAATAAAGGAATCAATATGATATTCCACTTGAAAAAAATGAAAATTAAATTTTTTTTAAGTCCTTTTAAATTCATTTACCGAAATTTATGGAAATGAATGAGACATATTCTGTCACAAAATTAAAAACATCTATAAACATAACTAAATTCATTACATTAAGTAACATATTCAGTTATTTATGATTATAAAAATATCTAATTTTCAATGTTTACAATAAAAACTAATTTGAGTCACCCGAATTATTGATGATTTATTAGATACATTGATAAATGAAAAATCATTTACTGATGTTTATAAAAAAACCCAAAAATATTTTCTATTTAAAATTCATAATTTTTCGAAAACATATTCACTTTCATAAAATAATTTATATATTTATTTTAAATTCCATGATGGACCCCTCCCCAACTACATTACCCGTTACACTACTCCCTCCCTCCCAAACCCTGCCATACACCTCACCATCATGCCGCCCTTCTCCCTATCTCCCTGTAGCCATGCTCCACGCCTGCTCACCCATAACCATTCTCCCCTCCCCCTTTCTACCATATTCCCCACCTTCCCCACCCACCACTATACTCCCTCCCTCCGTCCGCCCTACTCCTTCCTCTACCCTCCCTGCTCTCTCCCCATCCTAAATCTCATATCCCTAGCTTCTCATCGCACTTCTCGCTGCCTCCCTCTACGATGCTCCTAGTCTACCAACCACCCTGCTCCCTACCTACTTCAATATTTTATGAATTCTTATTTTTTGACGAAATTTATAAATTATTATAAAATAATATTGATTTATTTGAAATTTACCCACTCCCTCCATCCCCACCTACCTCACTCATCACACTTCTCCATCCATCCCTTATGCCACCCTACTCCTCACCAACCCATCACACAGATCACTCCCCCCATCCTCCCTCTACCATGCTCCCTATCGACTCACTACATATCTCCATCCCTCCATCCCTATACCCTTTCTCCACATTTGCATCAAAATAATTTTTTAAAATTTATTTTATTTAAATTAATACATTTTTATAAAAATTATGATTTATTTTAAATTCCCCATATACTCCCTCCCCACATGAATCACCTATTGCACAACTCCCTCTCTACCTCCACCCTACTCCCACCTTTTCGCTTCCCTTATCACTCCCTCCCCCCCTCTTCACATGCTCCCCACCTACAGTATCCACCACCCTACTCCCCCTTCCTCCCTCTACGCTGCTACCACTAACTATAGTTGGAAATTCCCAATAGATCAACCTGAAACGGATGTGAAAAAAATTAAGGATAAAAGTAAATGTTATGAAAAAAATGTTTTTTCTGCACCACCTAGTGGTATGAATTTCTAGAGATGCTTCCATTTCATTATATACACACATAAAAAAATAACTGTTTACAATGTAATATAACCATGTGTAATCCTTAATGAGGTCAAAGAATTTGGAGCCAAATGGGGTGATAAATTGGGGATATATATATATAACAATGGAATTAATCCTTATTATTGAAATTTGTCAACATTATACCATTAATTTCAATATCATTCACTGGATCTCAATGATTCAAAAAATTGTGCACAACTCGAGAAACATGGCGCAACCAAGAGGCTTAGTGAAAATAAACACAATCAGATCCACCATCGAAACCTTCTCTTTTCATTCCACCGACATGTCTATAATAAAATTGTAATATAGGCAGAAATTCTTATATCATCATTCATAGTGGATTGTGACTCACCGTAAAAGATATCACATATTGAAAAACCATATGGAACACATGGATTGATAATGTTGTGGAGGGTGAGAAACTGATGTGGGGCATCATCATGATTGATGTCACATTCTTACACCATGTTTGATGGAGGCAAATTAAAATCCACTACAGCTGATTATATAGACACCACCATGACAATTTTTAGTGTTTCATCATCATCAAAGACTGTGCTAGTGCCTTTGGGTGATGATATCTAGTCTCCATATTGTTTCTCTTCCCCATAGTTCTTGGTAAACATGCCCTTTGTGTGTTCGATGGAGAATAGATCATCACTACTCCACACACCTTTTTCATCAAGATAACTCCAATCCCACTGCTCCAACTTGTTGAATATAAAATCAGGCCTAAAATACACATGCTTGCTGACAAGTTCATTTAGTGGTATTCCTTGGACTCTGAATCATACCAGATAATGATCATTGGTGTACTCTAGTCATCCATCTTGTTCAAGTGAGGCTTAATATTTTTAACCTGTGCAATGCTTCCAAAGGTGTGAAAAAAGTGAACAAGCAATTATTGTTTAGGAAAAGCCTCATATAAAGTCATCCAATCAACATTTTGTGTCAGTGGTCAGTTAAGGATGAAGATAGCGGTGGAGAAAACCTCATCCCAGCAAATTCTAGGAAGTCCCTTGGACATTAGCATGCATTGAGCCACGGAAACGATGGTCTGATTGTGTTTTTCAACATCCATATTTTGTTGTTTTGAAAAGGGAGTTAGGAGTTTTACTATACACCACCATCAATATAATAGTCACCAAAATCCACTGAAGTAAACTCTTCACCATGGTTCATGTGTTGGACCTTCATTTTGCACCCTGTCTCCAACTCCAGTGTCTCATGATAACATCTAATTGTTGTCATAGAATGGTCCTTGAAAGTATACTGAGAAAAATGTACAGGATCTTGTCATGCATGATTTGTAGAAAGTACCAGTTCCCATTTGGATTCATTGGCATGAACATCCAATAAATATCGCCACATACTAGGTCGAGGGATTGTTTTTCATGATGATTATTTTTATATGGGAACGAAACTGGACGCTGCTTCCTAGTGAGGCAACTATCATTAAATAGATCAAACTGATTAATCGTTAGATGCCATCACACTATTTTGTGCTGTGGAATCTTGTGATTATCCTAGAAATTATGGTGGTCATACCACGTATAGCAGTTTCAAGTCACCTCTATCCTCCTGTAGAGAAATTTTTAGGCTATTCAATGTTGTGTGTTAGCTTGTACATCTGATTGGGTAAGCGTTGCACCCATGATAGTAGTTGTAATTTCTTGTAACGAATGTTCATGATGCCTTTGTGGATTTTTATTTGAAAATCATTCACATCCAAAATCATAATTATGATAATGAAGGTGTTGAGCCACATAATGACGTAAAACTGTGTCGGAATGTGGTTCTTATCGGTCTTCTTGGAAAACCAGATCTTCCCACTCCATAAGATATTGATGACAGATCTCTCACAAAACACTCTGGTGCTCCAGATCCCATATTCAAGATCAGAGAAGTTTGTGCAGGAACTATTCATGTGGTTTTTCGCACCAATTTTTAGGTTCTATAGGTAATCATCACACGCCTACTTTTGAGTATGTTGTAAAAATCCTTCACCCCGACTAGGAATAGAGTACTACATTGCAGCAATGGGGAATTTGAATTTTGGGATCATGGTGTTGGGGTATTAAGAACTGTAATGCATACCCTTACCATTATGAGAGCGATCTCATCTTCATCACCATGGGTTAGAAGCGCCTTAGCATTTTTCAGCCTGCTGCGGTAATATTTGGCCCACTTACCCAATTTCCGACAATGGTGACACTGGTCTCTTGAGGTATCTTAACCACTCTCGGATCCCATAAAATCCCATCATATTTTTTAGCAGCATAGATTGATGGTCTTGGATTCATTGATGGGTATGTACCCATTCTTTCACTCCATCATCCATGAAACCCACTTCTCCTTTGTGAGGAGAAAATTCCATCTATATTTGATAGTGGGTTCCAACTCAAAACAATCTTCCCTGGCATTGAGTCTCCCTATTACCTACTTCATATAGAGCATCGATACCTTGATTAGTGTCCCAATTTAAAGGTAAATTTTGAATAACCAAGAGAGGATGATGTATAATTAATTTTCAACGACATTCTCATGAGGCTCTCAATCAATGAGGATTGTGAGATGGTTAACCAACCCGATGAGCTATATTGCGAAGCCCTCCACTGATTCCCCGCTGGAAAAATAAAATCATTCAATCTCCTTATGGAGATTCTATGAACTGTACATGCATACACAATAAATGTCGATGTTAATGGTCTTTAAGGTATCTCATACTTCTTTGGTGGTTATCTTGATGAACGGAATGGAGAACATCTATAGCGGGACATCACAGATGATGGCCTCTAGAACATTCCAATCTTCCGTGATTTCAGTAGCACTGGTGTCGACAACATCCCAAAGTCTTTATGATTGGGGAATAACCTTTACCATTAGTGTCCATTCACTATAGTTTTTATTCCTGAGGATTTGATACAACCTTGATCCCCCATCTTCCTTCATCGTCGTATGTACCTTCGGTGCACCACTACCACTATCAACAAGGGATTTGGGACGTGATGATGATGTCTGGGAGAGTCGTGTTGATGTAAGCTCAGATTGGAGAATCATGGATGTACTCAAATACTCTATGATAGAAAATGATGGAAATTAAAAACCGATCGACATGAAATAGGATCAAAAAATAATAAAGAATGAAGGATAATTCTAGATCATATATAATGTTTTATTCACCACCAAGTGGGATTCTTTTTTAGAAAGGATTCCATTTCATTATATAAGCACATAAATGAGAGATGAATTTACTATGTAATTAAAACAACACATCAACCTTAATTATTTGAAACTATGTTGATTCATAAAGGGAGGTAAAATATTGGTGGTAGAGAAAAATAGTTGTGAAATTGATCCTGATTATTGAAATTAGTCAAAAAAAACTTCTACACTCCTCCATACCTACATCACCCACCACCTTACTCCCTCCCTCTCTGTAATATCCCACCCTTCTCCCTCCCTCCCTCCTCTGCCCTGCTCCATGACATCGCATCACACCACTCCCTCCCTCCCTCCCACTAATATTCTTTCCTCCTAGCCACCACCCTGCTCCCCCATCCATATACCCATGCTCCGAACCTAACTCACCCAACACCCTACTCCCCCTCCCTTCACGATGCTCCCTGCTTGCCTCACCTGCAACCTTACTCTCTATCCCTGCTTACCTCCACCTTCCATTTTCCCTACATCACAACCACCAGCATTATTCCCACCTACCCATCACACTAGTCCCTATCTCCCTCCTACTACCCTACTCCCCACCTTCCTTCTACCCTACTCCCTCCCTCCACCCATGATACCTTATTTTCCAAAAGTTATTTGTTATTATTTTTTTAAACAAATTTAAACTTTTTATGAAATATATTTTATTTATTTAAAATTCCAGCATTCCATCCCTCCCCAACTACCATACCTATCGAACTACTCCCTCAACACATCCCTTTTCCCGGCTCCCCTCCTACCCCATCCCCACCAGCCATCCCCCCTCGGCCAATCCTCCCCTCCTCCCTCACCCACCACCCTACTCCACCTCCCTCCCTCCATCCACCCTAATCCCCACATTCTTCAGGTATTGTTCCCTGCCTTCCAACATCCACCATGTCCCCTTCCTCTGCCAATTATCCCTACCCGCCTGCCTCCAAACTGCCTCTCTATCTCTCTCACTCAGCCCAACTACCTCCCTCTATCCCACCTACCTCCTTGTTGCACTACTTCCCATATCTCTCCATCTACACACTGCTACATGCTTGCGCACCACTACATTCCCCTTTATCCCTTTCTAAAAAATTGAATCTTACCGTATTTGAATCATGGACCATGGATCTCTATATTAAGGATCACACCACTCATCTAAACAAATTTTTATTTATTACTTCATATTATGTTGTATATATACATATATATATTAATATATTTTATTATTAAAAAAATAAAAAATTAAAAAATTATTTATATAATTATATATTATAATATTCATATATTAATATATATATATATATATTAATATTTCGTTATGAGTGTGTTTATATATATTTTTTATATATGCGTGTGGGTTTGGGTGTATATTCATATATCTATATGTGTGCATGTTTATATATATATATATATATATTATGATATTGAAATATATTTTATTATCTTTTTATTAAAATATAAATTTAAATATACAATTATAATAATGATATAATATATATATTTTTATATTTATATATTTATGATTATATATGTATATATATATTTATATAAATATATATGGTTATATGTAAATTTTAAAATATATATTTAATTTTTATATTAATATATATGTAAATTTTAATATATATGTAAATGAATATAATTATTTCTATATATAAAAATGTGTGCGTGTTTGTATTAAATTATATATATCTGTGCGTGTGTTATATAAATTAATAGAATTATAAATGATTATATTATATATTTATGTTCATATATATCTCTCTCTGTGTTTGTGTATAAAAATATATAATTATAATTATAATTTTTCATTATTATCATATATATGTAAATTAATAGAATAATATATATATATATATATATATATAATTATCTATATTTTAAAACACTAGTAAAAATGTCACTAAAAGAGCCGCGTCATCTTAAAAACGTTGAAAAGTTAAAAAAATTTGAGTGTGTTTTTACGCATAAATGTATGTATATATATTTATATATTAATGTAAGTGTGTGTGTGTGTGTCTATATATACATACATATATAAATATATATATATGTGGGTGTGTTTATTTATATATATTTAAATTTATATATACATCTATGTTCATAGATGAGCTATATTACCAATAAAAAATGTAACAAACAAATACAGGGACGAACTGATGAAACTCAAACTCAATACCTCACTGAGACCCATTGGGGAGGCTACCATTTATCTTCACCTTGACGGTTATATATATTTCGGTTTATATAAAAATATATTATGATATTTGAATATGTGATAATTTATTTGTATATATATATATATATAAATACATATAAATATAGTTATATAATTTTATGTGTAATTATATGTATTTTAGTTGAATTATACTTATATATAATTGAAAATTCATTAAAATAGTGAAAACAATTCACTAATTAGGCGCATATAGAAACTTTGAAATTTTAAATTTAGTGATATTTTAATAAAAATGTTGATTTTTTAAAAATTATCGACGTTTTTTAAAACATTAATATTTTTATCCAAGTGACCATTTTTAAAGTGTTCAAATAAATTAATTATAAATTAAATTTATAATAAATAAATAAACCCATTGATAGTCATCCTCTAGTTTGAAACCCAAGGTTATCCATACCTACTATGACATGATTCGAGAAGTCTCGGTATATACCCACAATGGGTCATGTTTTAGTGACTAGAATTTTCACATATGACAGTAAAATATATAACAAACCCATGGTTAATTACATATTAAATTAATAATGGACCCATATAGATTTTGCATACTATTTGTTAATTACAAATTCTATTCATAACAAACCCATGGTTAATTTTGATTCCATGGTCCAATTATAAGAGAGTGAGCTAAATTAATACCAACATAAAAAAGAATAAAAATATTACAATTACATTAAAATTTATTTTATTATAGGATAATAATTCTATTTTCATTAAAACATGAAAAAATTCTAACATACATGTCAATTATACCCACATAATAATTCACATGTAAAGTTTTTCCAATTTTCTATTTCATGATTATTATCCAATATTATCCCTGTACTCCGTGTTAATTTCCATGTGGAAAATAATCCCATTCGCATAAACCATATTCCCAAATTCTTGGTTAACATATGTTCACAAGGTTCATTCCAAGGAACATCCAATTGTTCCAAAATTATGTTATAAGGGAACTAGGTTCATATATTCGAGATTTTTACCTAGTTTAATGCTAGAAACAACTCACTGTAGCCAAAATTCCAGGGTTTTAATCCTTAATATAACATATGGGATATATGGGAGATCAATGTAACCAAAACATTGTGAACCATGAGCAATAGCATAGATCCCAAAATTTATTGCAAAAAAAGATAATGTACCAGTAATAAATACAAATATGTAAAAAAAATCCAAGATCTATTGATAATAACATATCACTTTCTCATATTTTTCAACCTCCCCTCGCTTGGGGGTTCCAACCACTTTTCCATTTTATAGTGATCCGTGGATTTGGATCCACCATCTTTATTCTAGAAAGTTGTTCATTTTGAGTTGGCTCTGAGTTAGAATTTATTTCATGAACAACCTATTTGATTAATAAAACTTCAATATAAATTATTGTATGTACTTTTCTAGCATCTACATGACTATATTTATCTCCTATTAACACTTCATGGTGATAGATTATTTTCCCATGAGTCTCCCATTTTCCAGAGGTCACTGAGTCACCTTTTCAGAATTGGGGCCTATTACAAATCCCAATAGATTTTTCTACTTCCTTTAGCTAGGATTAATCATAGAACTATAATTAATAGGGTAAATAATAGTAAAAAAATTCATAGTGGAATCATTAAACCTTGAATATTAGGATGATGGTCTCATAGTTAGTGTGACCAACTCAAGAAGGACCAAATGGTAATTTTCACCATAATGTTGTGGCCTAGGTCCCTAATAATGGATTGATTTCTCCAATTATGTATACGATAGACCCTTAGATGTAGTGGATGTAATAGAATCATATCCCTTGGGATTTATAGAAGAAGACATATCCACAATATTAGAAGTCAGTAGGGAATCTAATGGAATTCCCATTTCCACAACATCATCAAATTCATTTATTTTTTGTTAATCAAATACTATCCCTGCAACTTTAACAATGACATTGGTATTATAAATAGGTGGAATAACAGTGATACCAGGAATCCATTTAATACCCCAGAATTGCATCATTGTTTCAGATAAAATGGGTTTATTTTGCGACCAAGCACTGAGACGGAATGTGATTCTGTGGTCCTGACAGCCCTGAATGATCCATCTAAACATGTTATGTTTTAAATAATGGACTAGAGAGGATTTCAGGAAAAATGAGAATAACTATTAAAGGGGTTTCTAGATCAGAAATATGAGGGCACTATTGCATTCTGGATGGCCATTTTACCCTAGGTGTGTCTTGATATTAGTCAGGGCATGCCTCTAGTGAGAAAACCCGGAAAATGACATAACTATAAATACAATTATTAATTAAAATTATTTAATTTTTCAAATCATTATAACTCATGAATGATTACATCAATTGAAAATCCTAGAGTACCGTTGAACTCATGAAGGTATCCTTTCCTTAGATAGGGAATTAGGCTGGCCGACACGGGCCCACAATAGAAGTTATATTTTGGTCATAAATAAAATAATTACATATCAATTATTTTATTTTCAAATCTATATAAAAAATATACGCTAACTCGTATTGGTAATCTGGGAATACATTTGAGCTTTTGAGGGTATGTTATGCTTATGAGGAGCTTAACCTCGATCGGCGTGGGTCGAGGGTAAAAGATAGATTTTAAGAATTTTCCAAGAGAATTAAAATGAAGAAAATGAGCAGTTTAGGAAACATTTAAACCGGTTCTCAGATCAACAATCTGAGGGTACTATTGAACTCACAATGAAATTATTCACCTAGAAAGCACCTAACTTCGATCACTATTGTTCGATAAAAAAAATATAATTTTTGGAATTTTCATAAGAAAAATAAAATAACTTAAAATGTTATTTCATTAGTATCTATTCACCATTGAGTGGTGGATCGTCAGCACATTTTTATTAGGTGATGATGAGTCACATTAAATGAAGCCCATTAATGAGACTCTTAAATGTAATGTATGATGACTCAATAATGGATGCATAATGACGTGATGACGCAGTGTAACAGATACTCCACAACATGTTTCACTTTCAATAGATTAAAAATATTAGAGAAACAAGATAAAAAATGTGGAACTCCACTAAAAATCAACTGTGAGGAATCCTCTCCAAAGAATGACGGTGAAACGCAAGTGATGTTCAAAAACCTCATAGAATAGGATAGGTGAGTGAAGAATGATGATGGCTTCGATCTCATTAATATCTGCAGACAGATAACCAGAAACTACAAGTTTCCCTCCAATATGATATTATCCCATGTCGGGGTTATTTTTGTTTTGAGTTTTTTCATTCATCAATCTAAAACACCAAATGAGGATCAACCCAAGAAAAGGTTGATATGAAGAACTATTTTTATTCTGGTAGGGTTCATATACTTGGGGTTTTCATTGTGGTTATGTTTTTGTTAAAATCGTGAACCTCCCCGTTGTTTTTAACTCTAACGCGGAGGGTGAAGGCTGACACGAACAAGGCCCGAGCCCCTGTGTCATTTTCATTCATTTGCATTCATCAGGGCGGAACAACCAAGTTTACAACAAAGATTTCTCAAGGACGTAATGGGTAATATGAATCCCCATGGTGTATGTTGTCATAGACCACTCATAGAACGGAGCACCAGAGTAGACACAATGGTCCGCAGAAGGTGTTTCCATCATGTGGAGGGAGGTGTCGTGGATGGATCGGGCCGCAGTGTTGCGGAAGGAGTCACCGGAAGTGGGTTATTAGCTAGGGGATATGACACATGAAATTCCCCATCCCAAGAATCCTGGAGCCAGTGGAATATTTTATTATATTTTCATGATTACAGGGAATCAATTCCAGAAAGACCGATCAATTTAGTAGTCTTGGAAAATAGATTACATGCATCAATGTTACATTACACATTCATAAATAAAACCCAACATAAATAGTCTTTTCAGAATTCCATTATTCCCCCTGCTTAACCCTACATATCAAACATGATACAGTTCTTGGAATCCAGGGAAAACAAAACATAAGAGAGTTGTGAGCTTAGATGCTTAGTAATGGTAAATAATTTAGGACAGTCTATAAACATTTAAGGACAGAATTGTAATCAAAACTACAACCTTTTAAACATAAAACTGAACATAATATGGAGAAAATTAATCAAACATTTCCATATAAATATGCACCTTGATATTATACTCATCAAATAATCACATTGAATAATTAATTTTACAATGAGGGAATGCCTAATCCCAGATATCATTTCCACATAGTCATGGCCTCGTGCGAAGACTACAAATAAAATTTTTCAAAAGCCTTATTCCTGGACAATATATTGTCTAATGAGACCTATCGATGCATCAAGGGGCTATATCAGGCCCCACCAATCACTTACTATGTCCACTACATCCCTCTTGTGAAAATGATGAAACATAACATAAACATCTGTATTAAAACTAGAATTCGAAATGTCAATACTTCAACCATAAACCATTAAGGGTATAAAAATAGAACATTCACAGTAAAAAATATCATAACTCATTCAGTACAATATGTAATATTATATTATAATAAATCAAATTTAATCAATAATAATATCCAGTAACGAATGTTGACATAGTTGAAAATAATCATTATAACTTTTTGAGAGAAATATCTCTTTTTTTGAAATCATTTAAAAGTCACACATTTATAGATGAAGTCATTTAAAAGATATTTTTGAGTCAAAGTGTCTCATACCACTTTGATACATTTGAAAGCAATTAAAATTTTAAAACAATAATGTCCATATAAATAAATCATTAAAACCATTTTGAAAACATGGTCATTAATGAGAATGATTTAGAAAAATAAATATTTAAAACATTTAAAAAGATTTTTTAGTTAAAAAGTGCCTTAAAAGAATCATTTTTAAATGTATTTTATTAAACATGTACATGGATAATAAATATTTCCCAAAAAAACACACACATAAATAATCTTGTATAATAAATAAATTGTGGAATTAACCCTTACCATACACTTTCTATTGGTCATGGGTATGTTCAACCTCCTGTATAATCACCTATGTATATTATTAAATTATTCCAGAAACATATTCATTTTTATTTTATCATAAAAATTTCATTTATGACTTTATACTACGCATTTAATAATTATTTCATGTTAAATAAATATGTTGGGTAACAATCACTTTCTTTATCATACATGTTTTAACTTGTTATTCTTGATCGTATCATTTATATCATGATTTAAAATCATACAGAATATAAAACATGATTTATATGTTATATATATTTAGAATATATATATATAATAGATAAAAATATGAAATGGAAGACACCGTTTATAGAGATGGTAGGCCGTACGTATCCATTAACATTTTTTCCGTTTTCATATCGTACTGAACGGAAGTAAGTAAATAAGATATATATAAGTACATACATATATGCATACATAATAATTATTATGTAATATATTAAATAATTATTGATAATATATATTTTTATAATCATCATTGAATGGTGTACATTGAAATGAATCTCATCGCATCATGGAGACGGTAAGTTGTACGTAGGCACGAGCGATGATATCAATATATTGATAAATAAATCATATTTAATTGGATAGTATATTATCTATATGGAATATTTAACATGTTATATTTATTATTTACATCAATTATACTCATTATTATACCCATCAAAATAATTAACTATTAAACAACAAACTACACCACGACCTGGAGATGGTAAGTCGTACGTACGCACGTATGGTGAATTTGTCATTCATAGGATGTATAGAATAATGAATATGGTTGTACCATATTTATAATAACATCACTGAATGTTTTAGGTACTGGATTTATTATTTTGGTATGGAAATAACAAATAAATAGAATGTGGGTGACCAAAAGAACATTGAATGAGGTGATAAAATACTTACCTCTTCTTTGGGTGTTTCCTTTTGATTTGAACTAATGGGACCCATAGGTTGTATTTATTCTCAAGGGAAGGTCTCTATGTTGAAGTGATGAATGTTGGGAGGATATTTTGGCTGGGGTGGGCTGATCCAAATGGATTTTGAGGTGTGATTGTGGAGAATAGAATGTACCCTTTTACATGAGAGGTGAGAGTCACTTTAGGAAATGTTTGAAATATTATGTTATTATAAAATAAGTTTCGGTTTCTAATGCCTCCAAATTGTTTTATTTCAAGATATGGTAGATATGGGTCTACATCCACTCAAAAAATTGGTTTTAGACAAGTTTATTTCCCATATTGGCCCTATCTTTTTTATTTATATCTTAGTTAAATAGTTTAACTTTTACCATGTCCTCTTGTATTATTAAAATAAATGGTTAATAAACATTCTATAAAAATAAAATAGAACCCCAAGTTGTTATTTAATGTAATATTTATCATTATATAATTCCTTTGGACTAAAATTATATTTTTAGGAAAATTATATCATTTAATAATATAGTATTTGTTTTAAAAACTCATTTGTGTCAATTTTGACACTATTTAGTATTTGGTTTTTGTGAAAGTCGTAACAAACTTTTTACTTTGAAAAAAATCATTGAATCAACCCTAACAAGTTATATTAATATAGAAAATTCTTTTATGGCTTAAAAATCCCCAATTTAAATTTATTTTTATATTTATAAAATCAATTATTTTAATCATTCGTTGATAAAGTAATTACTACATCATCTTTGTGTCATAAAAAAAATTAATTATATAATCTATAAAAATTATAAATAAAATACCATTATGTAGGAATTTTTTTATCTATAAAATTATTATTTAAATTAAAATTTATATTATGTACATCCCTATATTAAAAAGGGTATATGTATTAAACGTTTAATTTAATGCTTTTAACTCTTCTTTTAATAAAAGAACAATAAATGTCCTAATTTAATCCAAGTTGAACAAAAGGAACATATTTTATTTTTTGTGATGGTTTTGGTCGAAATACACTTATCCAATAGAATTAGTATATGTGTTAGTGTAATTGTAATTTTATTTTTACCTTAAATTACCCTATTTACATTTAACCGTTTTAAATAAAAGTCAAAATTTACTATACACCAAAAATTATTTTCAACTTATTGAACTGAATTTTACATACTAATTTCAACCATGTCTCTCTAATTTTTGAAATTAAAATCACAGAATTAGTAAAATTACGTTTTATTAAAATTTGCAAATGTGCCTATAAGGTGTGTAAAAGTCGTTAAAAGGTTCACCAAAATTGTATACATATAATATTATTATACACTGACTCCAATGAATTTAAATGAGTATATATAGGTATTATATATATTTTTTTGAATTAAAATTAATTTAAATAAAAATTCGGTTTTAAACAACAACACAGTGTTTTTATCTATTCATCAAAATTTGAATGTTTTTAGAAAAATACCAAAACATTACCCTAATGTAAAATTGAAAATCTCGATTAAAAAATGATTTATATTTTTCCAAATTCCAAAAATTGATGTTTCATTAATTAATTTAAAATTAATTCCCATTATAAAAACCAACAAAATGGTTTTTAAAAAAGTAAATACTATCAAAAGATTGGAACATGTTTATGTTATATTTAAATGTGAAATTACATATAATAACATGAATGGTATTAATTGATAAAAATATAATCCAATTATACTTAAAAACCATTCAAATGCATACTTTATCACAATTAATTATTTTAGTTAAAAAAGATGTTTTCAATTCAAATTTAGTAATTTTCACTATTCATCAAAATATGAAAGTTATAAGAAAAGTACCAAAAAGTTATCCAAACATAATTTTTATGTCCCACTTCAAAAGAAGAATTTAATTCGATAAATTTAATTATAAAAGTGTGAAATTTTGGTTTTAAAAATGGTTCTCCATTAAAAGGCCTTAAAATTGAATTTTTTGAAAAATTCATCTTTTATCTGAAAAAAATAAATTTTTTGATTTATTATGTCTAAAGAACTTATAATATGGATTCTAAAAATATATGGAGTATGTAAAATTCAAAATTAAGTTAATAATATTCATAACCGCTTTTTGAATGGCTAGTTTGTTAAGTCATGGTGCGCTCGAAATCGGTGTTGCGTGTAGCACAAGTTATTTACACTACTGGAATATATTGTTTTCCCAACTGTAATATACCAATGGTTTCTTCAAACCATTTCTATAGTTAAAAAGAAGACAACATTTCAAAAGACTTTTTGAAACTGTTGTCAATTTCTAAATATACATAATATTTCCCAATGGTTTTTCAAAACTATTGGGAAATAATTATTTTCTCTAAGATATACCAATGGTTTTGATAAACCGTCGGTAAAGAGAGGAAATACCAATAGTTTTTAAAAACCTTTGGGAATTTTTTCCCCAAAATACCTAGCACCCCACCTCTCACTTGGCCTGATTGCAGACCCCTAATCCAGAGCTCCTCCTGTAGTCTTCTGGGCCACAAAACTCCTTCCAACCATAGATCTGTCTTCATTAAAAGTAATTTTTATTTATACACTTCAAATTAGTAAGTATTACCTTATTTTTATTGTTCTTTATCTTTTTTCGGTTTTCTATTTTTATTTTTGCTAAATTGGAGTTCCTGTTGTATGTGTAGTACCGAAGGATTTGAATTGTTTTATGTTTTTTGTTCTACACTTCTAACATGTTCAAGGGTTTATATAGTGGGGTGATATTGTACTTTCTGTGGACTTTAGTTTAGTTGAAAATTGGATTTGGATATTGGCATTAGTTGGTTGATGGATTTGAATTGTGAACACCCCCACCCCCACCCCCTAGACACCTTCCACCCCTGGACATCCCCCCTAGACACCCACCCATTGGACAACCCCCACCCCCCAGACACCCCCACCCCCCAGACACCCCCACCCGTTAGACAGCTCCCTCCCCCCAGCACCTGGACACCCCCACCCCCACCATCTCTAGACACCCCTCACCTCCCATGGACAACCCACCCCCCTAGACACCCCCCACCCCCTTGGACACCCCCTTACCCACCCCCAGGACACCCCCACCCACGTGAACACACCCACCCTTTGGGCAGACCCCTCCCACCCACCGCCCTTCACACCCCCACCCCCACCCTCCCTGGACACCCCTCACCCCCCACGGATACCCCCCCCCCCCCCCGTGGACAACCCCCACCCCACCACCTCCACCACCCCTTGACACCCCCACCCCCTGGACTCCTTCCACCCCCATGAAAATCCCACCCACCCCCACCCCACCCCCTAAGACATCCCCCCTAGACACCACCACACCTCTTAGACGGAACCACACCTCCCATGTGGATGACCCAATTTTTAAATTGGAATTAACAGTGTAGTTTATGTCCCCTTTCCCCAATTATATTTTCTAAGTGAACCATAGAGCCTTATAAATTGAATTTTTCATGTTTTGATAAATTTAATGGGTTGCTTGGAAAGAAATGTCTAATGCATTATGGTCTTCCTTTCATAATGATTAAATTTTTTTAAATAAAATTATCCTAAGGGTGGATACTAGAGGGGTAGGGGTAGTCTAGGTGTGGGGGGCTATCCAGGTGGGGGTGGGTTGTCTAGGGGGTAGGGGACTACAGGGGAGGTAGGGGGTCTATAGGGGTGTGGGGGAGGGGTTATGGGCTACCCAAGGAGGGGTGTGGGATGTCCTGGGGGTCAGGGTTGAGTGTCCAAATGGGGGAGGGGGTGTGGGGTTTCTAGTGAGGTGGTGGGCTGTCTAGGTGGGGGGTTGTCCATGTGGGGGTTGTGAGGGGTGCGGGGGGACGTCCAGGTGGGGGTGGGTTGTCCAGATGGGGGGTGGGCTGTCCATGGGGCTGTCAGGGAGGGTTGTAGGGGGAGGCAGGGTGGGCTATCCAAGAGTGGTGGTGGGTGGGCTATCCAAGTGGGGGAGGGGTGTGGGCTGTCAGGGGGGGGTTGTCCATGGTTGGTGGGGGTGGGATGTCTAGGTGGGGGAGCGGTGTTGGTTGTACAGGGAGGAGGGGTAGATAATCCAGGTGGGGTGGTGGTGTCCAGGTGGGGTGGGGGGGATATCCAGGTGGAGGGGTGTAAGAGGGGGAGGGGCTACAGGGGTGTGTGTGTGGGGGGGGGGGGGGGGTTTACAGAGAGGGGAGTGGGCATTCCACTCCAATATACTACAAAAAATAGGAATCAAATATAACCATTGTATAGTTGTTTTCACACATTAAGACTATTCTTGATGTTCGATACCAACACACACTTTAACCCATTCAAGAAGAAGTGATAACTTCAATGAAATCTCACTCAAGTTCAAATCCATTATCCATATTGATCTCATAAAAATTTAACAATCATAAAAATCCATATCACCTAATGATATAACAAGGACACTACTACAAAAACGGCCAATAACAGCGCTAAAATCGGGCTTTGACAGCGCTAGAAAAGCGCTGTAAATCTCAGCGCTGATAAAGGGGGGGGGGTCCTTTAACAACGCTTTTTTAGCGCTTTTAAATGTCACCTTTAACAGCGCTAAAAAAGCGCTGTTAAATGTCACCTTTAATGGTGCTAAAAAAGGGCTGTTAAAGGATACCTTTAACAGCGCTAAAAAACGCTGTTAAAGGAAACCTTTAACAGCGCTAAAAAAGCGCTGTTATATGTTGCCTTTAACAGCGCTTTTTTAGCGCTGTTAAATATCTCCTTTAACAGCGCTTTTTTAGCGCTGTTAAATGTCGCATTTAACAGCGCTAAAAAAGCGCTGTTAAATCCCTGCCTGCTGCTAATAAAAAACCTGCACTAGTACAGCCAGCCGAGCAGACCTGCACAAAAACCAGTATATCAACCACAGACCTGCACAAAAACCATTATATCAACCACAAGCATGTCATCAACCGATCACAACCCAACCAAACAGTGTTCTTACCATGAGTTCGATACCATCTACCCAGAAACCAAAACTACCTCATTACATAGTATCACAAAATATTCCTACACAACTCAGAAGATAAATACTAGAACATTCCACTATGCATTGTTTCTCCTTGGATTGCCACTTGGTTTTGACAAATCGTGCAGAGCCCGTGCTCCTTGAATCATTCTGCAATACATAAAAAGGATATCCTAAATCTCCCAACCATCACCCTTAGTAATTATGTATATTAATACAAAAAAGGTAACATATCAAAAATTGGGGGACTGTAATGAGACATCAAGATTAACATTCTATATATAGGATCGATGTCTGGTAGGATTGGTTGCGTTGATACATGACTCTACCTGGACCTCAAAAATAGATATATGATCTCACTCCAGGACTTTCAGAGAGACTCCAACTATGTCTAGGACGTCCTGCTGAAGCGATCGTACTACCGTAAGTAGGAAAAGATACCAAAACCATCCTTGGAAGGATCATGGGAGCCAACCCTAATGAAATATGTCCTTGATATAGTGTTCAAAGAGATCAATCATGGTACATAAAATTTTGTGTCATTTAAAGGGTCACATGCCTTGTCGCTTTACCCTGGGTAACTCCAATGTTCAGCTGCCTGTGTGAATATACATGTCATATCAATAGGAAATTACATGGCATGTTAAAAAACATATACGTGTTACCCTTTGATCTTGTGTCCTCTTATGCACCCTTGCCCTATGTTAGTACATGACGTCGATCTCGTGTGATTCTTCCTGTGTATCTGTACAAGGGATAAACTGCGTAGCTGGCTCATTAAAGACATGTAGTGGGATATATTCCATGTAGGAAAGCCATGTAATCCACCCCAGGTTTGACTCGTACACGTCACATATGACCCATGGATCATTGTACTAAAGTGTTAACACAATCCTAAGGCGTTTGGTCGGTTTCCCGTATGTCAGTTGTTGATTTCACTTAAAAATAAATCCATTTTGAACAAAATAGAGGCACATTGAGTGGTGTCGGCCACACCGGGCCTCGGATTGAGTCGGGGTTGACTCTTACACGTCAAATTTGACCCATGGATCATTGCCCTTAAGTTTCAACAGAATCCAAATGCGTTTGGTCGGTTTGCCGCATGTCAGTTGTTGATTTCACTTAAAAATAAGTCCATTTTGAACAAAAGAGAGGCACTGTGAGTGGTGTCGGCCACACCGGGCCTCGGATTGATGCGGTGTTACGTCACACATGAGTCATTGATCATTGTGAAATAGTATCAACGCAATCAGAAGCCGTTAGATCGATTCGGCGTATGTACGTAAAATATTGTCCATTTTAAACTAAATACATACACTTGGAGTGATACTGGTCACACCGCGCCTCTGATTGAGGCGGGGTTGACTCGTACACGTCACATTTGACCCATGGATCATTGTCCTTAAGTTTCAATAGAATCCCAATGCGTTTGGTCGGTTTGTCGTATGTCAGTTGTTGATTTCACTTAAAATTAAGTCCATTTTTAACAAAACAGTGACACTGTGAGTGGTGTTGGCCACACCAGGCCTCATATTGATGCGGTGTTGAATCGTACACGTCACACATGAGTCATTGATTGTTGTGAAAAAGTTTCAATGCAATCAGAAGCCGTTAGATCGGTTTGGCGTATGTACGTATAATATTGTCCATTTTAAACTAAATACATACACTTGGAGTGATACCGGTCACACCGCGCCTCTGATTGAGGCGGGGTTGAATCTTACACGTCACATTTGACCCATGGATAGTTTTCCTTAAGTTTCAATAGAATCCCAATGTGTTTGGTCGGTTTGCCGTATGTCAGTTGTTGATTTCACTTAAAATTAAGTCCATTTTTAACAAAACAGTGACACTGTGAGTGGTGTCGGCCACACCGGGCCTCGGATTGATGCAGTGTTGAATCGTACACGTCACACATGAGTCATTGATCATTGTGAAAAAGTATCAATGCAATCAGAAGCCGTTAGATCAGTTTGGCGTATGTACGTAAAATATTGTCCATTTTAAACTAAATACATACACTTGGAGTGATACCGGTCACACCGCGTCTCGGATTGAGGCGGGGTTGAGTCGTACACGTCACATATAACCCATGAATCGTTGTCCTAAAGTGTCAACACAATCCGAAGGCGTTTGGTCGGTTTCCCGTATGTCAGTTGTTGATTTCTCACTTAAAAATAAGTCCATTTTGAACAAAACAGAGGCACTTGGAGTTGTGTCAGCCACAACAGGCCTTAGATTGAGGCGGGGTTGACTCGTACATGTCACATTTGAAGGTGAGTATGCATACACGATAGTTTACCTTCTTAGAGAAGGGTTTTTGGAAAAGTATAAAAGACATGAAGCAATGAAGATCATTAGAGTGTTGGAGAAAATGTGGTTGCTACAAACAATGTGGAAATCGGGTTGTGCAAAGCGACCTAAGTTACAACTTGCAGGTATTGTACTCTATTTTTTTCTGGAAGGTTTCAGTTTAAATGCATTTTGGAATGATCATTTCTAGCCATTGTCGTTTAGGTTTTTTTGACAGCCGAGGGGAAAGGGTGGGGTCTGAAGACATTGTAGGATATGTCGAAGGGTGATTTTGTGTGTGAATATGTTGGAGAAATGTTAACTCCCAAAGTTCTGAAAAGAGTCACTATTTGAAAGAAAGTCACAAGTTTAGATACATCTCAAGATGGTCAGTTTAAAGGCATTTTGAGGGACACTACTAAAGACATGCTCAGATATGCACACATCCCCCACTTTTAGATCGTTGTCTACTACAATGATCTTCCAAACAAGATATGCATTAGAACGCTCATGATACATAGAGAAATTCACTGGCCACCTTCGAGAATGATCTGAAGCACAAACCATGACAGCATTATGTTTTTAACTTCAGCACCTCAATTGAGAATGTGACACCTTTCAGGACTTGGCGCCATTGTATGTCGTTTCGTCCACTGAATGGGTCTATCCTTTTATTTAATTTTTTTAACTTCAGTCAAATATTCTAGAAAGATGTCGCGGCAGATCCTTCACCATTTTGTTTTGCTGAACATCTCATTACATTGTTAAAAAAAAGCAGGGTGTCTTGCATGGGCAATACGTTCCTGTATTGAAGATGATGCACTCCCATTTTAATGGACTAGGTTTACTCCCAAATCTCATACATAACATCTCATGAGACAATAGATTTAAACAATGAATTGGAGTCCTATCTGGGTACAACCATCATACGATTTTCATGATTATGTGTTCCACAATAATTAAATCAATCATTAGGCTTAAACAAAATAATTAACCATGTGGGTTCGAATAAATGGGAGTGCATCATCTTCAATACAAGAACGTATTGCCCATGCAAGACACCCTGCTTTTTTTTAACAATGTAATGAGATGTTCAGCAACAGAAAATGGTGAAGGATCTGCCGCGACATCTTTCTAGAATATTTGACTGAAGTTAAAAAAATTAAATAAAAGGATAGACCCATTCAGTGGATGAAACGACATACAATGGTGGCAAGTCCTGAAAGGTGTCACATTCTCAATTGAGGTGCTGAAGTTAAAAACATAATGCTGTCATGGTTTGTGCTTCAGATCATTCTCGAAGGTGGCCAGTGAATTTCTCTATGTATCATGAGTCATTGATCGTTGTGAAAAAGTATCAACGCAATCAGAAGCCGTTAGATCGGTTTGGCGTATGTACGTAAAATATTGTCCATTTTAAACTAAATACATACACATGGAGTGATACCGGTCACACCGCGCCTCTGATTGAGGCGGGGTTGACTCGTACACGTCACATTTGACCCATGTATCATTGTCCTTAAGTTTCAATAGAATCCCAATGCGTTTGGTCGGTTTGTCGTATGTCAGTTGTTGATTTCACTTAAATTTAAGTCCATTTTTAACAAAACAGTGACACTGTGAGTGGTGTCGGCCACACCGGGCCTCAGATTGATGCAGTGTTGAATCTTACACGTCACACATGAGTTATTGATTGTTGTGAAAAAGTATCAACTCAATCAGAAGCCATTAGATCGGTTTGGCATATGTACGTAAAATATTGTCCATTTTAAACTAAATACATACACTTGGAGTGATACCGGTCACACCGCGCCTCTAATTGAGGCGGGGTTGAATCTTACAAGTCACATTTGAGCCATGGATAGTTTTCCTTAAGTTTCAATAGAATCCCAATGTGTTTGGTCGGTTTCCCGTATGTCAGTTGTTGATTTCACTTAAAATTAAGTCCATTTTTAACAAAACAGTGACACTGTGAGTGGTGTCGGCCACACCGGGCCTCGGATTGATGCGGTGTTGAATCGTACACATCACACATGAGTCATTGATCATTGTGAAAAAGTATCAATGCAATCAGAAGCCGTTAGATCAGTTTGGCGTATGTACGTAAAATTTTGTCCATTTTAAACTAAATACATACACTTGGAGTGATACCGGTCACACACAAAATCACCCTTCGACATATCCTACAATGTCTTCAGACCCCACCCTTTCCCCTCGGCTGTCAAAATCACCCTTCGACTATCTGGTTATGATTTTTGACAGCCGAGGGGAAAGGGTGGGGTCTCAATCCGTGGCGCGGTGTGACCGGTATCACTCCAAGTGTATGTATTTAGTTTAAAATGGACAATATTTTACGTACATACGCCAAATAGATCTAACGGCTTCTGATTGCGTTGATACTTTTTCACAATGATCAATGACTCATGTGTGACGTGTACGATTCAACACCGCATCAATCCGAGGCCCGGTGTGGCCGACACCACTCACAGTGTCACTGTTTTGTTAAAAATGGACTTAATTTTAAGTGAAATCAACAACTGACCATCTCGAGATGTATCTAAATTTGTGACTTTCTTTTAAATAGTGACTCTTTTCAGAACTGCGTGATATGAAGGTATTTTGGAGATTTTACTAGTTCATGCATGATATGAAGGTATTTTGGAGATTTTACTGGTTTTTTTGTCCAAAGGCCAAAGAAATGTGGTCCATCATTCTTGCATGTTACTCGTACACGTCACCAAGGACCCGTGGATCCTTCTCCTAAAGGATGAAGGCAATCCGGATGCGTCTGGTCAGATTTACGTAGGTCAGTTGTTGTTTTCAATTAAAGTGTTGTCCATTTTAAACAAGAGAGCGACCCTTTGGGTGGTAGCGGTCACACCGTGCCTCGGATTGAGGCGGGGTTGACTCGTACACGTCACCAAGGACCCGTGGATCCTTCTCCTAAAGGATGAAGGCAATCCGTATGCATCTGGTCCGATTTACGTAGGTCAGTTGTTGTTTCCAATTAAAGTGGAGTCCATTTTAAACAAGAGAGCGACTCTTTGGGTGGTAGCGGTCACACCGTGCCTCGGATTGAGGCAGGGTTGACTCGTACACGTCACCAAGGACCTGTGGATCGTTCTCCTAAAGAATGAAGGCAATCCGGATGCGTACGGTTGGATTTCCGTAGGTCAGTTGTTGTTTCCAATTAAAGTGGTGTCCATTTTAAACAAGAGAGCGACCCTTTGGGTGGTAGCGGTCACACCATGCCTCGGATTGAGGCGGAGTTGACTCGTACACGTCACCAAGGACCCGTGGATCGTTCTCCTAAAGGATGAAGGCAATCCAGATGCGTCTGGTCGGATTTCCGTAGTTCAGTTGTTGTTTTCAATTAAAGTGGTGTCCATTTTAAACAAGAGAGCAACCATTTTAGTGGTTCAACATTCTTACATGTTGTTGGTGCATATCATCTGTTAAAATAGAAAAATGACTCATTGGAGAAAGAATTTTTTATTTAATAACAATTACAATTTTGCTACGAACATTTACATA
Source organism: Viscum album (assembly GCA_963277665.1). Lineage (NCBI taxonomy): Eukaryota > Viridiplantae > Streptophyta > Magnoliopsida > Santalales > Viscaceae > Viscum > Viscum album. Next base: position 1,434,506,368 of record OY728122.1, read on the forward strand.
CAACAATATTTCATCTTTTGATCCCCTTAACCCCTCTCAAAAATGACCACCAATTGTACATGTCCCCAAGTCAGATCATCATTGTATTTGTGTACAATCTGTCATCAGGTATGCGGCCCACTCGTTTCTGAACACATCTATATCGTCTTGTGAGTATGAGGCTTTTCGGCAGTCATAGTAGTACTGCAAAATAAAAAAATAAAGAATTAATAAATAACTTAAACGAACTAGTAATTGTTTTTGAAAATACCTCTTTAGGGATGCTAGTTTGATGATGAAAAATGATATCTTTCATAAATTTACAAACATAATAACCGCAATCATTATTGTTTGTTTGTTTTGGACACTGCAAAAAAATTGATCATTAGGAGAATAAATAACTTGTGTTGAGGTGTGTTTGGATAGTGAAATTTTATTATATATACCATGATATTTGTCCAGACGTAGTACTTGCTCGGCTCCTTATGCTTAGCCCCTGTCCTCATACCATGATTTAGACGATATTGGTACACCGCCCTATCATAACAGAATCCTCAGTAAAAGATAATATATATTATATAAATTGATGTTTAGACCTAAAACGTAAGATGTAGTGTCTTACAGATTCACAAACTCCATCATGTATGGTCAGTTTGATGGATATCCTAGCTTTGAATCCAGAAAATAAATCTTCGGAGTATCCAAGTTCACCGCAATTAGCAACCAATGTTGCCTAAAAACACAAAAAGGAATAAGTAATAAAAAAAGTGAAAATATAATTGATATGCTTTAATCGTAGAGTATTACCCCTGCATGGTTGGTATTAGGAAAAGTCTGTCATCTGTAATCTTGCGTTCAAATGTTTTCAGCAAGTCCTTCACTATTGCATCCCTTTTTGATGACTCTATTTTTTTTGGTGTGTTGATGTGATATGAGGACTAACCAGTCCAAATCTTGGCTCATGGGAAAATCCCTTCAACTGTTTTTCATAAATGCGTCTGTCAACAATATAAAATGCATTAAGTCATAATTTGCACATTAGATCAGCTTTTAGAAAATAAATTCATGGAAACATACCTCATAGATACATTTACAACAGTGACGCCTAACCAACCGTTTTCAAGGATTTCATTTACATTTTCAGCAGCAAAGAAATCTTGACTTTCCTCTCCATATATATTATCTTCGAAAATCACTATATGACTATTACCATCTTTTAGCTTCGTATCCACATGAGTCTTCAATGCTAGTAAATGTGGAAAGAGAACAGGTGGTGTTATTGTGCTTTCAGTAGCTCCTTGGGATCGATTGGTCGATCCTTTAGATGGTTTCGAGCCGATGTTTGTCAACCCCTTTCCTTTCTCCGTCTATAACAACAATCATTGATTCAGACACTCTTTTCATTAATTGTTAAGGGTTTAGCTTTAAAATAAAAGGAAATAAATACCTCTTTGTCTGCATGTACTCTTACAAGTTGTGCCGGCCATGCAATTAATGTCCCAATAGCCTTTTCAACCGTATGAATATCATCGTCATCAAGTGGAATAGGTAGCATTGCATTTGGCTCATGAGCTACAGTAATCGTCACTTTCAGATGATCTTTTGAAAGTGGTCTATTATGCAGTGTGGCATCTGGGATATTGAACACTGTAGCCCTCGCTACAAGGTGATAGGTGGGTGTTGACAGATATAAATCACAATCATTATCACCCTGTAGAAGATCAGTACAGATAAATTATCAGTGTTTGTCTGATTCATATTTCATGGGAACCGTTATTAGAATATTGATTACCACGGCTAAGACATTTTTTTTAGGAGAATGGCTCGCCTCAAAGCTGGTGGGGGGTGGGGCAGGATGTTCATGCGGTGGTTGTTCCTGAGTTGTGTCCTCCCTTTGCTTCCCACCCATAAAAGTTGCTAGCAACTCTCCCTGCCATTGCAATTGTTCTTCAAGGGTTGCTATTTTTTTGCTCATTTGTTCCAATTTTTTCTCTGTATCATCTATTTTTTTCTTCTTCTCAAAATATACTCGGAGTGTCACCCCAAACCCTGCACCTCTGACACGACCGTATTTTTCTGGCTGCTTCAAAGCCGTCGATAATAGGTCTGTATCAGCTACAGGAGTAGCTGATTCCTATGACTGTCAGATATAGGAAAAAAACTAATTATTTTTATGTAATAGAAATTTTAAACAAATATTTTTATCATCGTGTCATACTTACACATATTTCCCACACTTTTTGTGTGTTCTCATCTATTAAATTCCCTTCTTTGTTCACACGTGCCTCCTTCCATAGCACATGACGTGGGATAGAAGTGCATTTGGTTTTAGATTCATCAATCTACATATAATCATAGAAAGATAATTATGATGTTGTTTATTGGCACCTAACAATATTACTGTAAATTTACAATACGTACCATTTTCTTTTCTAATGAAGCGTACCCCATCCTTGCTTTACGATAGGGGTATGTTGGATTTGATGCACGTTCCTTATTTTCAGTACAGAGTTTCTGTTTCATAAATGAAATATTGACAATCAAAGTGATGAATACAGGTATCCTCAAACAACGTATTATCACTCACAATGTACCTGAAACTTCTCATCCCCACGACGGCCAATAAATGCATCCCATGCTTCTTGGGATATCAGGTGTGCATAGACAATGGGTGGGTGCGGGTTTATTTTACCTTTAGAATCTTTCTAGTGACATCTTGTTAAAATAGTACGAAAACCTCGATGAATCATTCCTGCAAGCCTTAGTACATAATCCTTGTGTGAGTCGTCTACTATAAATGTACTCTGCAAGAGATTGAGAAGAGTAAGACACTGTTTCATCATTTTATTTTCTAGTTAATTAAAGAAATAAATTCATAATGTTACCGTAATTTCTTCCCAGATCACAGCCTTCAACCCGGACACAACATGGTGCCATGAATCTATGTCAATCGGCATGCGTTCCCGAGTGAAAACTCCAACGTAACTGCTAAACATAGCCTTGTTGGGATTCACATGTTGGCCTCGTGCATTCCATCCGACTTCAAATTTGATGCCTTTGCTTTTCGCCTTAAGAATTTTGGCTAACACTGTCAAACTACGACGCACCTGTGATTTCTGCGACGTCGGTCCTTCATTCCCGACCATTTCATCGATATCAACATCATCCATATGTTCATCTACTATGATATCAATGACATGTGCTGATGGTTGTTGGACCTCAACACTAAGAGAAGGATCCGCAACAGCAAGAGCAGCAGCAGGAGCAGTAGGAGCACCAGGAGCCGCAACAGTAAGAGCAGCAGCAGGAGCAGTAGGAGCACCAGGAGCCAAAACAGGAGTAGTAGGAGCACCAGGAGCCACAGCAGGAGGAGTAGTAGGAGCACCAGGAGCCGCAGCAGTAAGAGCAGCAGCAGGAGCAGTAGGAGCACCAGGAGCCACAGCAGGAGGAGGAGTAGGAGCCACAGCAGTAGGAGCAGCAGGAGCCGCATCAGGAGCAACAGTAGCAGCATAATGAGCTGCAGGAGCAGCAGCCGCAACAACTGCTGCTTGAGAGACTAGTTCAGTCTCAAGGTTAGGAGCACCAGAATGTGCAGAAGTCATTATCTGCAAAAGTGGTTGAACAGTTCATTCAAATTACATAAATTCTGTAATGATAAGATAATAACATGAGATAACAAGATCTATATTACAAACAAAATATAACCTGTTTACGGAACTCTCTTTCTTTTTTTCAAAGGTTGAAGAGATTTGACACCTCTATCGACAATCCAAATCCCTTCATTGTGGTCTCCTCTAACATACAAAACATCATCTGCATTGGGACCGCTCCGAATTGATTGTGACGTACCACTAAAAGGATCATCCTCAACGGAATTTTCATCGGAACCCTCAATAGTTTTGGACGATAACAGAACAATCGACCACTTTCGGTTTGCGGGATCTGGAACATAAAAAACTTGTACCGCTTGTGATGCCATTATAAACTGTTCGTCTTTGAACCCTTCTTTAGTAAAATCAACTTTCACAAATCCCCATTCATCTATTTTAACACCACTATTGTTATCAATCCATTTGCATTGAAAAATCGGCAGTTGAAATGTCGTATAATCCAACTCCCATATTAGTTTGATAATGCCAAAGTATGACATATTTGCATAAATTGGATTTCTATCCTTACTGCCAGAAACATGCATCGCTTCAGCCACTAGTGTAACTCCACTATTTTGCATGGTACTCTCTTCATCATGTTCATCCGTATAGAATGTATAACCATTAATTACATACCCACTGTAAGATAATACATACACACTTGGTCCAGCGGCTAGCCATCGAAGTCGTTCTGAAATTGAATTCGGATTTTCATCCAACTGCTTAAAAATATGGTCCTGAAACCATCCTATAAACTGGTGATTATGTGTATCTGCTAACCATTTTTCAGCCCTCGATGGATTCAACTGCCTAAGAATTTCTTTGTGAGTTTCAATATATGGAGCAACCTCCCAACTGTTATGAAAAACATAAAGATGAGCCTGCTCCCGATCTGTAATAATGATTGTTACAACTTCTCTTCCAGAAATTCCCTCACCCTCAATGCGTCTAGTGTGACGAGATTTCGGGAGACCAATGATTTCCACATCAGATAGGTATTCAATACAAAATTCAATGGCTTCCTCAACAATATATCGCTCCACTATACAACCCTCTGGCCGACTTTGATTTTTGACATATCCTTTCAAAATCTTCATATACCGTTCAACATGATACATCCATCTATAGTGCACAGGACCACAAAGTCGAATCTCTCTCACCAAGTGAATCATCAAATGAACCATCATATCAAAGAATGTTGGCGGGAAGAACATTTCTAATTCACATAATATGATGAAAATTTCTTTTTCCATAGCTGGCAATTTCCCCGGGTCTAAAACTTTGCTACATATAGCTTTGAAAAAGAAACAAAGTTTGGTTAACGTATGACGAACATTCTTGGGTAAAATGCAACGTAAAGCTATAGGAATTAGATCTTGCATCAAAACATGGCAATCATGTGATTTCACACCTTTTAACTTCAAATCATTCATTGACACAATGTTCTTGATATTTGATGAGTACCCCTCTGGAACCTTTACATCATTAAAGAAGTTGAAAAACTGATATCTCTCTGCCCTAGAAAGAGTATAAGCAGCAGGAGGAAGAAACATTCGATTTTCACCTTTCACGGGAGCCAACTCTTCTCGTATTCCCATGTCAACCATGTCCAACCTTGCCTTAATTCCATCTTTTGTTTTGGCAGGGGCATTTAGCAACGTTCCAATAACACTATCACATACATTTTTTTCCACATGCATCACATCAAGAAAATGTCTGACGTACAAACAATTCCAGTATGGTAATTCAAAAAAAACTGATCTCTTTTTCTAACCGATTTTCGTAAGGTTTTTCAAAAATGGTTTACCAAAAACAGTGTTCATATCTTTTACTTTCTCAAACAGCTGATCACCTATTAGTGGAGACGGTGTTGTGCATTTTTCTGAACATCCATTGAATGATGTCGTCCAAGATCGGTACTTATGCCGACGAGGTAGAAATCTACGATGTCCTAGAAACACAAATTTCGATGAATGTTTCAACCTAATTGATTCTGTATCTTCTTCGCACACGGGACACCCTTGAGTTCCTTTAATGCTATAGCCTGACAAATTTCCATAAGCAGGGAAATCATTTATTGTCCCATACAACATCGCTCTCAACGTGAAGTATTCACTTTTATAAGCATCATACAACATTACACCTGAGTCCCACAATAACTTCAAATCCTCGATCAAAGGAGTCAGATAAACATCAATACCGTTACCTGGTTGTTTTGGTCCTGATATAAGCATAGATAACATGATGAATTTTCGTTTCATGCATAACCAGGGTGGAAAGTTATAATTTAGCAACATAACAGGCCATGTACTATGAGTACTGGTTTGAAAACCAAAAGGATTCACTCCATCTGTAGATAACGCAAGACGAAGGTTTCTCGGCTCTTTTCCAAATTCAGGATACTCATGATCAATTTTCTTCCATTGAGGAGAGTCGGCCGGATGACGTAATAACCCATCTTTATTTCTTTTATCTGCATGCCACGACAATTGTCTTGCAGTTTCTTTACTTCCATATAAACGCCTAAACCTTGGAATGATTGGAATGTACCATACAACTTTCGTAGGATTGGATTTATCTTTCTTGTATCGAGAAGCACCACACTTTGGGCATTCTGTAAGTGATTTGTTCTCCTTTCGAAACAATATACAGTCTTTCGGGCAGGCATGTATTCTTTCAGAAATCATTCCCATCGTGCGTAGCATTCGTCTAGCTTCATATGTCCGGCTTGGGAGCTCATTATCTTCCGGGAGCATGTCATTCAAGAGAGCAAGTAGTTCCGTAAAACTGACATCACTCCATCCATTGCCTGCTTTCAATTTATACAACTTCAGTACAGCTGACAATGTTGTATACTTAGTGCAAGCAGCATACAATGACGTCTTTGCACAACTCTTTAACTTCTCAAACAATTTTGGGCAATCACGGGGTTCATCTTGAATTGTCTTTGTCATTTCCTCAATACGATCTTCATCATCATTGACATCTGTAATCACATCCTCCATACGGTCTTCTTCATTATCTATATTTGTATTCATATCTGACGATCCATAAAACACAGTTTTATCCCAGCCAGTAGCTACATTCGCTTTTTCTCCGTGTTTATTCCAACATTTATAACTCTGATCTATTCCGTGACATATCAAATGTTCTTCCAACTCCTCTGGAGTAAGTAGTCTAGAATAACAACAACGTAAACACGGACAAAGGATTTGAGAAGGATCCTTTGTGTGATCCTTTGCAAACTTGATGAACCCTTTCACTCCGTTCTCGTAGTCTATTGTTAAACGATTAGAATCCATCCAATCTTTATTCATCTTCATCCTATTTGAATCTCAAATATTAGTATTTATGGTTCAAGTACACAAAAGAATACTTCCAAATACAGTAGAAGGGAACCACTTCCTTGGAAGGAGATCAAGTAGTCTAACCTATAATAAAGATTCATAAAAAAGAATATTAGATTCACTAAAAAGATGATTATCTATCACTCTATAAGGAGGATATAACAGGAGATAGAGGATTTCCAATCGATGAGAGATACCTTTATCAGAGAGAAACCAAACGCATCCACTAGAGCTTCTATCTGATTTGTATAGGCACTCAGGATACAAAACTATATTTAAAATGCATGTGAGATAAAGAAAGAATAATTAAAATAAATAATCCATTATACAATTTAAAATTCATTATCATCTCTATTATGATTTGTATAGGCACTCAGGATTCATTCTAGTAGTGGTACAGGTTCCCCCATTAATCATGAGTGATAGAGGGAATAGTAGTTTTTGGATTACCTTTCTTGTTTTATACAATTTATGAAGAAATGACAAGGGTTGGAAGTGCCGAGTGTGTTTGACTTGAAAATAGAGGTTCAGTTGCAACACCCTCTGATGTTTTCTGGAGAGGGTGGACCCAAGGTAGATAAGTTCTAAATTTAGTTCATCTAGAATATTCTAGATAACTTTTCTACTCCTTAGTAGAATAGGGTAGAGTTGGTAGCGTATATGTTATGGGGGCCAACAATGATCTACTGTGATATTTAGTCTTGGGATGAGCATATGGAGGGAATGACTTGGAAGAAAATCTAGGATATGTTCATGGAGCACTTTTAACCTATGACATTGAGGAAATGAAAATATGAATATTTAATATGTTTGACATAATTATGTTTGATAATGATAGATTATGTTAGATTCTTCACATACCAGTAATTTTTTTATCTAATGTTGACAGGAGATAAGGTATCTATGAAAAAAAAATTAGGATGGACTTAGATGTGAGATTAAGTCCCAGGTAAATATATTTTTTATGAGGTTTGTTGAGGTGGTGGATCAGGTTCTCATTTCCAAGGGGAACCTAAAGGAGACTTGTAGTGATGGTAGGGCGGTTTCAATTGAATGATCTAGTGGAACATATTATGATAGTAGGATTCACCATTATGATATCTTCCACTAGGGTGGTGGTGGATAGAGTATCTATGTGAGAGGATTTTTCTCTTAGAGAGGTTTTTAGTCATCTTCAATCAATGAGGTAGGTCTGGTCACATGTTAGGCCTATGACTTTGACCACTAGTGAAGTGTCAATAATGTATCATGATGGTTCATATATATAGGTTCTACATGAACACTTGTAATATGGGTAGTGATGGATGATCTATATTGGTACAGAGCACCGAATAGGGGAACCTAAAGGAGACTTGTAATAGGGGATCCTCTCATTATTTTATATCTTATCTCTTGGTAAATGGTTTCTGTTTTGTGTTAGAGTACTTTTGTGGGATCATGTTGGTCAACACACCATTGGGGGTGTGATTAGAAGGCATCTGTCTTTGTAAGGGATGTTCCCTCATGGTTTGTGAGTATTGTTTCATTTTGGATTTATACATGCTTGATATGATATGTATTGAATAGATAGTGATGATGTAATTTTTGGTATTTAATCAATATCACATTGATTGTTACCGTAGATGAGTGACCGTCATGCCTCATAAGGGTAGAGCCCATGTCTTTTATGGAGAATGGGATATCTTGGTAGACCATGTAGGACCAGTTCTTCCACAACTAGGTGAGAACATAGACCTGTTTACGAATATTTTTCTTGATGATAATGGATTGAAACAAGAAATATTTCCCCCAGTAGTAGACTGGTTCTAGGATGTGTTTCATGAGAATTGATCAGGGCTACCACCTAAAAGAGACTTCGAGTTCATGATTGAGCTGATGCGTGGAGTTGAGCCATTTTATATAACGCCTTTCAGAATGAAACAACAATAGATTCAGGAAAATAAAACTCAATGAGAGGAGTTAGATTATGAAGGGTGCATCTGCTCGAGTATGTCACCTTGGGGATCTCATGTTTTATTTTCCAAGAAGGATGACAGAACATTACATATGTGTTTCTATTAATAGAATATGAATCAGATGAAAATTAATAACAGATATCCACTTCTTTGTATTTTTGATCTATTTGACCAGCTGAGGGGTTCCATATTGTTCTCTAAGATTGATCTAAGGTTTGTTTATCATCATTTGGGGTTGAGAAATTCTGATATACTATAAACTAATTTTGAAATCATGTATAGTTTTTATGAATTCTTCATAATAAAATTTGTGTTGACGAATTCCCCATGGCATTTATTCTCTTGATGAGTTGAATATTTCACTTGTACCTAGACCATATTGTAGTTGTTTTATGGATGACATATTGGTGTAATACCAAAATAATGATGATCATTCCCAACATCTGGACATCATCATGAGAACACTTAGAGAGAATCAGCTATACACAATCTATCTATATGAAAACATATACATCTTCTTCATAGATTGTTACCTTAAGGCGGCGGCCGAGGGCGTTGCGGGTTGCGGAAGGCGGCCGCGGAGGGCGACCGAGGGCGGCCGAGTGAGGCGGAGGGCGACGGAGGCGGCGGAGAGCGGCCGAGGGCGGCGGAGGGTGGCCGAGGGCGGCAGAGAATGACGGCCGAGGGCGTTGTGGGTAGCCGAGGGCGGCAGGCGGTGGAGGTCGGCCGAGGGTGTTTCGGGCGGCGGAGGACGGCGAGTGTACCGAGGGCGGCAAGCTCCGGCGAAGCGAACATAGCAGCGGTATTCGGGAGAAGAGTAGCAGGGTTACGGTTCCGCGAGGGCTTTAGCTGCGATAAAACGAGGGCACTGTGCGACCGACTTTATAAAAAAGTCGACTAAGGTTTTATCAGCGCTAAAAAGGCGCTGAAAAAGGCTACCATTATCAGCGCTAAAATTATAGCGCTGATAAAATCTAGCTTTATCAGCACTTTTCTAGCGCTGATAATATTATGATTTATCAACGCTAGAAAAGCGCTGATAAAGATTCCCCGTATCAGCGCTACAATTATAGCGCTGATACCGGGTCTCTTTATCAGCACTTTTTTAGCACTGATAAAGATAATTTTTATCAGCGTTTTTTGAGCGCTGATAAAGGATACCCTATATCAGCGCTGAAATTTGAGCATTGATAGAGGTGTTCTGTATCAGCGCTTTTTTAGCGCTTATATAGGCGAACCTTTATCAGCACTCAAAAAGCGCTGATAAAGACCAACTATATCAGCGCTATAATTTTAGCGCTGATACAGATCATATTTATCAGTGCTTTTCTAGCACTGATAAATATTACTATTATCAGTGCTAAGAAAGTGCTGATAAACATTAGCTTTTTCATCACTGTAATGTTAGCGCTGATATAGGGTATCCTTTATTCAGTTATTTATGATTATAAAAATATCTAATTTTCAATGTTTACAATAAAAACTAATTTGAGTCACCCAAATTATTGATGATTTATTAGATACATTGATAAATGAAAAATCATTTACTGATGTTTATAAAAAAACCCAAAAATATTTTCTATTTAAAATTCATAATTTTTCGAAAACATATTCACTTTTATAAAATAATTTATATATTTATTTTAAATTCCATGATGGACCCCTCCCCAACTACATTACCCATTACACTACTCCCTCCCTCCCAAACCCTGCCATACACCTCACCATCATGCTGCCCTTCTCCCTATCTCCCTGTAGCCATGCTCCATGCCTGCTCACCCACAACCATTCTCCCCTCCCCCTTTCTACCATATTCCCCACCTTCCCCACCCACCACTATACTCCCTCCCTCCGTCCGCCCTACTCCTTCCTCTACCCTCCCTGCTCTCTCCCCATCCTAAATCTCATATCCCTAGCTTCTCATCGCACTTCTCGCTGCCTCCCTCTACGATGCTCCTAGTCTACCAACCACCCTGCTCCCTACCTACTTCAATATTTTATGAATTCTTATTTTTTGTCGAAATTTATAAATTATTATAAAATAATATTGATTTATTTAAAATTTACCCACTCCCTCCATCCCCACCTACCTCACTCATCACACTTCTCCATCCATCCCTTATGCCACCCTACTCCTCACCAACCCATCGCACAGATCACTCCCCCCATCCTCCCTCTACCATGCTCCCTACCGACTCACTACACATCTCCCTCCCTCCATCCCTATACCCTTTCTCCACATCTGCATCAAAATAATTTTTTAAAATTTATTTTATTTAAATTAATACATTTTTATAAAAATGATGATTTATTTTAAATTCCCCATATACTCCCTCCCCACATGAATCACCTATTGCACAACTCCCTCTCTACCTCCACCCTACTCCCACCTTTTCGCTTCCCTTATCACTCCCTACCCCCCTCTTCACATGCTCCCCACCTACAGTATCCACCACCCTACTCCCCCTTCCTCCCTCTACGCTGCTACCACTAACTATAGTTGGAAATTCCCAATAGATCAACCTGAAACGGATGTGAACTAAATTAAGGATAAAAGTAAATGTTATGAAAAAAATGTTTTTTCTGCACCACCTAGTGGTATGAATTTCTAGAGATGCTTCCATTTCATTATATACACACATAAAAAAATAATTGTTTACAATGTAATATAACCATGTGTAATCCTTAATGAGGTCAAAGAATTTGGAGCCAAAGGGGGTGATAAATTGGGGATATATATATAACATTGGAATTAATCCTTATTATTGAAATTTGTCAACATTATACCATTAATTTCAATCTCATTCACTGGATCTCAATGATTCAAAAAATTGTGCACAACTCGAGAAACATGGCGCAACCAAGAGGCTTAGTGAAAATAAACACAATCAGATCCACCATCGAAACCTTCTCTTTTCATTCCACCGACATGTCTATAATAAAATTGTAATATAGGCAGAAATTCTTATATCATCATTCATAGTGGATTGTGACTCACCGTAAAAGATATCACAAATTGAAAAACCATATGGAACACATGGATTGATAATGTTGTGGAGGGTGAGAAACTGATGTGGGGAATCATCATGATTGATGTCACATTCTTACACCATGTTTGATGGAGGCAAATTAAAATCCACAACAGCTGATTATATAGACACCACCATGACAATTTTTAGTGTTTCATCATCATCAAAGAGTGTGCTAGTGCCTTTGGGTGATGATATCTAGTCTCCAAAATTGTTTCTCTTCCCCATAGTTCTTGGTAAACATGCCCTTTGTGTGTTCGATGGAGAATAGATCATCACTACTCCACACACCTTTTTCATCAAGATAACTCCAATCCCACTGCTCCAACTTGTTGAATATAAAATCAGGCCTAAAATACACATGCTAGCTGACACGTTCATTTGGTGGTATTCCTTGGACTCTGAATCATACCAGATAATGATCATTGGTGTACTCTAGTCATCCATCTTGTTCAAGTGAGGCTTAATATTTTTAACATGTGCAATGCTTCCAAAGGTGTGAAAAAAGTGAACCAGCAATTATTGTTTAGGAAACGCCTCATATAAAGTCATCCTATCAACATTTTGTGTTAGTGGTCAGTTAAGGATGAAGATAGCGGTGGAGAAAACCTCATCCCAGCAAATTCTAGGAAGTCCCTTAGACATTAGCATGCATTGAGCCACGGAAACGATGGTCTGATTGTGGTTTTCAACATCCATATTTTGTTGTTTTGAAAAGGGAGTTAGGAGTTTTACTATACACCACCATCAATATAATAGTCACCAAACTCCACTGAAGTAAACTCTTCACCATGGTTCATGTGTTGGACCTTCATTTTGCACCCTGTCTCCAACTCCAGTGTCTCATGATAACATCTAATTGTTGTCATAGAATGGTCCTTGAAAGTAGACTGAGAAAAATGTACAGGATCTTGTCATGCATGATTTCTAGAAAGTACCAGTTCCCATTTGGATTCATTGGCATGAACATCCCATAAATATCGCCACATACTAGGTCGAGGGATTGTTTTTCATGATGATTATTTTTATATGGGAACGAAACTGGACGTTGCTTCCTAGTGAGGCAACTATCATTAAATAGATCAAAATGATTAATCGTTAGATGCCATCACACCATTTTGTGCTGTGGAATCTTGTGATTATCCTAGAAATTATGGTGGTCATACCACGTATAGCAGTTTCAAGTCACCTCTATCCTCCTGTAGGGAAATTTTTAGGCTATTCAATGTTGTGTGTTAGCTTGTATATCTGATTGGGTAAGCGTTGCACCCATGATAGTAGTTGTAATTTCTTGTAACGAATGTTCATGATGCCTTTGTGGATTTTTATTTGTAAATCATTCACATCCAAAATCATAATTATGATAATGAAGGTGTTGAGCCACATAATGACGTAAAACTGTGTCGGAATGTGGTGCTCATCGGTCTTCTTGGAAAACCAGATCTTCCCACTCCATAAGATATTGATGACAGATCTCTCACAAAACACTCTGGTGCTCCAGATCCCATATTCAAGATCAGAGAAGTTTGTGCAGGAACTATTCATGTGGTTTTTCGCACCAATTTTTAGGTTCTATAGGTAATCATCACACGCCTACTTCTGAGTATGTTGTTAAAAATCCTTCACCACGACTAGGAATAGAGTACTACATTGCATCAATGGGGAATTTGAATTTAGGGATCATGGTGTTGGGGTATTAAGAACTGTAATGCATACCCTTACCATTATGAGAGCGATCTCATCTTCATCACCATGGGTTAGAAGCGCCTTAGCATTTTTCAGCCTGCTGCGGTAATATTTGGCCCACTTACCCAATTTCCGACAATGGTGACACTGGTCTCTTGAGGTATATTAACCACTCTCGGATCCCATAAAATCCCTTCATATTTTTTAGCAGCATAGATTGATGGTCTTGGATTCATTGATGGGTATGTACCCATTCTTTCACTCCATCATCCATGAAACCCACTTCTCCTCTGTGAGGAGAAAATTCCATCTATATTTGATAGTGGGTTCCAACTCAAAACAATCTTCCCTGGCATTGAGTCTCCCTATTACCTACTTCATATAGAGCATCGATACCTTGATTAGTGTCCCAATTTAAAGGTAAATTTTGAATAACCAAGAGAGGATGATGTATAATTAATTTTCAACGACATTCTCATGAGGCTCTCAATCAATGAGGATTGTGAGATGGTTAACCAACCCGATGAGCTATATTGCGAAGCCCTCCACTGATTCCCCGCTGGAAAAATAAAATCATTCAATCTCCTTATGGAGATTCTATGAACTGTACATGCATACACAATAAATGTCGATATTAATGGTCTTTAAGGTATCTCATACTTCTTTGGTGGTTATCTTGATGAACAGAATGGAGAACATCTATAGCGGGACATCACAGATGATGGCCTCTAGAACATTCCAATCTTCCGTGATTTCAGTAGCACTGGTGTCGACAACATCCCAAAGTCTTCATGATTGGGGAATAACCTTTACCATTAGTGTCCATTCACTATAGTTTTTATTCCTGAGGATTTGATACAACCTTGATCCCCCATCTTCCTTCATCGTTGTATGTACCCTCAGTGCACCACTACCACTATCAACAAGGGATTTGGGACGTGATGATGATGTCTGGGAGAGTCGTGTTGATGTAAGCTCAGATTGGAGAATCATGGATGTACTAAAATACTCTATGATAGAAAATGATGGAAATTACAAAACGATCGACATGAAATAGGATCAAAAAATAATAAAGAATGAAGGATAATTCTAGATCATATATAATGTTTTATTCACCACCAAGTGGGATTCTTTTTTAGAAAGGATTCCATTTCATTATATAAGCACATAAATGAGAGATGAATTTACTATGTAATTAAAACAACACATCAGCCTTAATTATTTGAAACTATGTTGATTCATAAAGGGAGGTAAAATATTGGGGGTAGAGAAAAATAGTTGTGAAATTGATCCTGATTATTGAAATTAGTCAAAAACAACTCCTACACTCCTCCATACCTACATCACCCACCACCTTACTCCCTCCCTCTCTGCAATATCCCACCCTTCTCCTTCCCTCCCTCCTCTTCCCTGCTCCATGACATCGCATCACACCACTCCCTCCCTCCCTCCCACTAATATTCTTTCCTCCTAGCCACCACCCTGCTCCCCCATCCATATACCCATGCTCCGAACCTAACTCACCCAACACCCTACTCCCCCTCCCTTCACGATGCTCCCTGCTTGCCTCACCTGCAACCTTACTCTCTATCCCTGCTTACCTCCACCTTCCATTTTCCCTCCATCACAACCACCAGCATTATTCCCACCTACCCATCACACTAGTCCCTATCTCCCTCCTACTACCCTACTCCCCACCTTCCTTCTACCCTACTCCCTCCCTCCACCCATGATACCTTATTTTCCAAAAGTTATTTGTTATTCTTTTTTTAAACAAATTTAAACTTTTTATGAAATATATTTTATTTATTTTAAATTCCAGCATTCCATCCCTCCCCAACTACCATACCTATCGAACTACTCCCTCAACACATCCCTTTTCCCTGCTCCCCTCCTCCCCCATCCCCACCATCCATCCCCCCTCGGCCAATCCTCCCCTCCTCCCTCACCCACCACCCTACTCCACCTCCCTCCCTCCATCCACCCTAATCCCCACATTCTTCAGGTATTGTTCCCTGCCTCCCAAAATCCACCATGTCCCCTTCCTCTGCCAATTATCCCTACCCGCCTGTCTCCAAACTGCCTCTCTATCTCTCTCATTCAGCCCAACTACCTCCCTCTATCCCACCTACCTCCTTGTTGCACTACTTCCCATATCTCTCCATCTACACACTGCCACATGCTTGCGCACCACTACATTCCCCTTTATCCCTTTCTAAAAAATTGAATCTTATCGTATTTGAATCATGGACCATGGATCTCTATATTAAGGATCACACCACTCATCTAAACAGATTTTTATTTATTACTTCATATTATGTTGTATATATACATATATATATTAATATATTTTATTATTAAAAAAATTAAAAATTAAAAAATTATTTATATAATTATATATTATAATATTGATATATTAATATATATATATATATTAATATTTCGTTATGAGTGTGTTTATATATATTTTTTATATATGCGTGTGGGTTTGGGTGTATATTCATATATCTATATGTGTGCATGTTTATATATATATATATTATGATATTGAAATATATTTTATTATCTTTTTATTAAAATATAAATTTAAATATACAATTATAATAATGATATAATATATATATTTTTATATTAATATATTTATGATTATATATTTATATATATATTTATATAAATATATAAGGTTATATGTAAATTTTAAAATATATATTTAATTTTTATATTAATATATATGTAAATTTTAATATATATGTAAATGAATATAATTATTTCTATATATAAAAATGTGTGTGTGTTTGTATTAAATTATATATATCTGTGTGTGTGTTATATAAATTAATAGAATTATAAATGATTATATTATATATTTATGTTCATATATATCTCTCTCTGTGTTTGTGTATAAAAATATATAATTATAATTATAATTTTTCTTTATTATCATATATATGTAAATTAATAGAATAATATATATATATATATATATAATTATCTATATTTTAAAACACTAGTAAAAATGTCACTAAAAGAGTCACGTCATCTTAAAAACGTTGAAAAGTTAAAAAATTTGAGTGTGTTTTTACGCATAAATGTATGTATATATATTTATATATTAATGTAAGTGTGTGTGTGTGTGTGTCTATATATACATATATATATAAATATATATATATATGTGGGTTTGTTTATTTATATATATTTAAATTTATATATACATCTATGTTCATAGATGAGCTATATTACCAATAAAAAATGTAACAAACAAATACAGGGAAGAACTGATGAAACTCAAACTCAATACCTCAATGAGACCCATTGGGGAGGCTACCATTTATCTTCACCTTGAGGGTTATATATATTTCGGTTTATATAAAAATATATTATGATATTTGAATATGTGATAATTTATTTGTATATATATATATATATAAATACATATAAATATAGTTATATAATTTTATGTGTAATTATATGTATTTTAGTTGAATTATACTTATATATAATTGAAAATTCATTAAAATAGTGAAAACAATTCACTAATTAGGCGCATATAGAAACATTGAAATTCTAAATTTAGAGATATTTTAATAAAAATGTTGATTTTTTAAAAATTATCGACGTTTTTTAAAACATTACTATTTTTATCCAAGTGACCATTTTTAAAGTGTTCAAATAAATTAATTATAAATTAAATTTATAATAAATAAATAAACCCATTGATAGTCATCCTCTAGTTTGAAACCCAAGGTTATTCATACATACTATGACATGATTCGAGAAGTCTCGGTATATACCCACAATGGGTCATGTTTTAGTGACTAGAATATTCACATATGACAGTAAAATATATAACAAACCCATGGTCAATTACATATTAAATTAATAATGGACCCATATAGATTTTTCATACTATTTGTTAATTACAAATTCTATTCATAACAAACCCATGGTTAATTTTGATGCCATGGTCCAATTATAAGAGAGTGAGCTAAATTAATACCAACATAAAAAAGAATAAAAATATTACAATTACATTAAAATATATTTTATTATAGGATAATAATTCTATTTTCATTAAAACATGAAAAAATTCTAACATACATGTCAATTATACCCACATAATAATTCACATGTAAAGTTTTTCCAATTTTCTATTTCATGATTATTATCCAATATTATCCCTGTACTCCGTGTTAATTTCCATGTGGAAAATAATCCCATTCGCATAAACCATATTCCCAATTTCATGGTTAACATATGTTCACAAGGTTCCTTCCAAGGAACATCCAATTGTTCCAAAATTATGTTATAAGGGAACTAGGTTCATATATTCGAGATTTTTACCTAGTTTAATGCTAGAAACAACTCACTATAGCCAAAATTCCAGGGTTTTAATCCTTAATATAACATATGGGATACATGGGAGATCAATGTAACCAAAACATTGTGAACCATGAGCAATAGCATAGATCCCAAAATTTATTGCAAAAAAAGATAATGTACCAGTAATAAATACAAATATGTAAAAAAAATCCAAGATCTATTGATAATAACATATCACTTTCTCATATTTTTCAACCTCCCCTCGCTTGGGGGTTCCAACCACTTTTCCATTTTATAGTGATCCGTGGATTTGGATCCACCATCTTTATTCAAGAAAGTTGTTCATTTTGAGTTGGCTCTGAGTTAGAATTTATTTCATGAACAACCTATTTGATTAATAAAACTTCTATATCAATTGTTGTATGTACTTTTCTAGCATCTACATGACTATATTTATCTCCTATTAACACTTCATGGTGATAGATTATTTTCCCATGAGTCTCCCATTTTCCAGAGGTCACTGAGTCACCTTTTCAGAATTGGGGCCTATTACAAATCCCAATAGATTTTTCTACTTCCTTTAGCTAGGATTAATCATAGAACTATAATTAATAGGGTAAATAATAGTAAAAAAATTCATAGTGGAATCATTTAACCTTGAATATTAGGATGATGGTCTCATAGTTAGTGTGACCAACTCAAGAAGGACCAAATGGTAATTTTCACCATAATGTTGTGGCCTAGGTCCCTAATAATGGATTGATTTCTCCAATTATGTATACGATAGACCCTTAGATGTAGTGGATGTAATAGAATCATATCCCTTGGGATTTATAGAAGAAGACATATCCACAATATTAGAAGTCAGTAGGGAATCTAATGGAATTCCCATTTCCACAACATCATCAAATTCATTTAATTTTTGTTAATAAAATACTATCCCTGCAACTTTAACAATGACATTGGTATTATAAATAGGAGGAATAACAGTGATACCAGGAATCCATTTAATACCCCAGAATTGCATCATTTTTTCAGATAAAATGGGTTTATTTTGCGACCAAGCACTGAGACGGAATGTGATTCTGTGGTCCTGACTGCCCTGAATGATCCATCTAAACATGTTATGTTTCAAATAATGGACTAGAGAGGTTTTCAGGAAAAATGAGAATAACTATTAAAGGGGTTTCTAGATCAGAAATATGAGGGCACTATTGCATTCTAGATGGCCATTTTACCCTAGGTGTGTCTTGATATTAGTCAGGGCATGCCTCTAGTGAGAAAACCCGGAAAATGACATAACTATAAATACAATTATTAATTAAAATTATTTAATTTTTCAAATCATTATAACTCATGAATGATTACATCAATTGAAAATCCTAGACTACCATTGAACTCATGAAGGTATCCTTTCCTTAGATAGGGAATTAGGCTGGCCGACACGGGCCCACAATAGAAGTTATATTTTGGTCATAAATAAAATAATTACATATCAATTATTTTATTTTCAAATCTATATAAAAAATATACGCTAACTAGTATTGGTAATCTGGGAATACATTTGAGATTTTGAGGGTATGTTATGCTTATGAGGAGCTTAACCTCGATCGGCGTGGGTCGAGGGTAAAAGATAGATTTTAAGAATTTTCCAAGATAATTAAAATGAATAAAATGAGAAGTTTAGGAAACATTTAAACCGGTTCTCATATCAACAATCTGAGGGCACTATTGAACTCACAATGAAATTATTCACCTAGAAAGCACCTAACTTCGATCACTATGGTTCGATAAAAAAAATAATTTTTGGAATTTTCATAAGAAAAATAAAATAACTTAAAAAGTTATTTCATTAGTATCTATTCACCATTGAGTGGTGGATCGTCAGCACATTTTTATTAGGTGATGATGAGTCACATTAAATGAAGCCCATTAATGAGACTCTTAAATGTAATGTATGATGACTCAATAATGGATGCATAATGACGTGATGACGCAGTGTAACAGATACTCCACAACATGTTTCACTTTCAATAGATTAAAAATATTAGAGAAACAAGATAAAAAATGTGGAACTCCACTAAAAATCAACTGTGAGGAATCCTCTCCAAAGAATGACGGTGAAACGCAATTGATGTTGACAAACCTCATAGAATAGGATAGGTGAGTGAAGAATGATGATGGCTTCGATCTCATTAATATCTGCAGACAGATAACCAGAAACTACAAGTTTCCCTCCAATATGATATTATCCCATGTAGGGGTTATTTTTGTTTTGAGTTTTTTCATTCATCAATCTAAAACACCAAATGCGGATCAACCCAAGAATAGGTTGATATGAAGAACTATTTTTATTCTGGTAGGGTTCATATACTTGGGGTTTTCATTGTGGTTATGTTTTTGTTAAAATCGTGAACCTCCCCATTGTTTTTAACTCTAACGCGGAGGGTGAAGGCTGACACGAACAAGGCCCGAGCCCCTGTGTCATATTCATTCATTTGCATTCATCAGGGCTGAACAACCAAGTTTACAACAAAGATTTCTCGAGGACGTAATGGGTAATATGAATCCCCATGGTGTATGTTGTCATAGACCACTCATAGAACGGAGCACCAGAGTAGACACAATGGTCCGCAGAAGGTGTTTCCATCATGTGGAGGGGGGTGTTGTGGATGGATCGGGCCGCAGTGTTGCGGAAGGAGTCACCGGAAGTGGGTTATCAGCTAGGGGATATGACACATGAAATTCCCCATCCCAAGAATCCTGGAGCCAGTGGATTATTTTATTATATTTTCATGATTACAGGGAATCAATTCCAGAAAGACCGATCAATTTAGTTGTCTTGGAAAATAGATTACATGCATCAACATTACATTACACATTCATAAATAAAACCCAACATAAATAGTCTTTTCAGAATTCCATTATTCCCCCTGATTAACCCTACATATCAAACATGATACAGTTCTTGGAATCCAGGGAAAAAAACATAAGAGAGTTGTGAGCTTAGATGGTTAGTAATGGTAAATAATTTAGGAGAATCTATAAACATTTAAGGACAGAATTGTAATAGAAACTACAACCTTTTAAACATAAAATTGAACATAATATGGAGAAAATTAATCAAACATTTCCATATAAATATGCACCTTGATATTATACTCATCAAATAATCACATTTAATAATTAATTTTATAATGAGGGAATGCCTAATCCCAGATATCATTTCCACATAGTCATGGCCTCGTGCGAAGACTACAAATAAAATTTTTCAAAAGCCTTATTCCTGGACAATATATTGTCTAATGATACCTATCGATGCATCAAGGGGCTATATCAGGCCCCAAAAATCACTTACTATGTCCACTACATCCCTCTTGTGAAAATGATGAAACATAACATAAACATCTGTATTAAAACTAGAATTCGAAATGTCAATACTTCAACCATAAACCATTAAGGGTATAAAAATAGAACATTCACAGTAAAGAATATCATAACTCATTCAGTACAATATGTAATATTATATTATAATAAATCAACTTTAATCAATAATAATATCCAGTAACGAATGTTGACATAGTTGAAAATAATCATTATAACTTTTTGAGAGAAATATCTCTTTTTTTGAAATCATTTAAAAGTCACACATTTATAGATGAAGTCATTTAAAAGATATTTTTGAGTCAAAGTGTCTCATACCACTTTGATACATTTGAAAGTAATTAAAATTTTAAAACAATAATGTCCATATAAATAAATCATTAAAACCATTTTGAAAACATGGTCATTAATGAGAATGATTTAGAAAAATAAATATTTAAAACATTTAAAAAGATTTTTTAGTTAAAAAGTGCCTTAAAAGAATCATTTTTAAATGTATTTTATTAAACATGTACATGGATAATAAATATTTCCCAAAAAAAACACACACATAAACAATCTTGTTTAATAAATAAATTGTGGAATTAACCCTTACCATACACTTTCTATTGGTCATGGGTATGTTCAACCTCCTGTATAATCACCTATGTATATTATTAAATTATTCCAGAAACATATTCATTTTTATTTTATCATAAAAATTTCATTTATGAATTTATACTACGCATTTAATAATTATTTCATGTTAAATAAATATGTTGGGTAACAATCACTTTCTTTATCATACATGTTTTAACTTGTTATTCTTGATCGTATCATTTATATCATGATTTAAAAACATACAGAATATAAAACATGATTTATATGTAATATATATTTAGAATATATATATATATAATAGATAAAAATATGAAATGGAAGACACCGTTTATAGAGATGGTTGGCCGTACGTATCCATTAACATTTTTTCCGTTTTCATATCGTACTGAATGGAAGTAAGTGAATAAGATATATATAAGTACGTACATATATATATACATAAGAATTATTATGTAATATATTAAATAATTATTGATAATATATATTTTTATAATCATCATTGAATGGTGTACATGGAAATGAATCTCATCGCATCATGGAGACGGTAAGTTGTACGTACGCACGAGCGATGATATCAATATATTGATAAAGAAATCATATGTAATTGGATAGTATATTATCTATATGGAATATTTAACATGTTATATTTATTATTTACATCAATTATACTCATTATTATACCCATCAAAATAATTAACTATTAAACAACAAACTACACCACGACCTGGAGATGGTAAGTCGTACGTACGCACGTATGGTGAATTTGTCATTCATAGGATGTATAGAATAATGAATATGGTTGTACCATATTTATAATAACATCACTGAATGTTTGAGGTACTGGATTTATTATTTTGGTATGGAAATAACAAATAAATAGAATGTGGGTGACCAAAAGAACATTGAATGAGGTGATAAAATACTTACCTCTTCTTTCGGTGTTTCCTTTTGATTTGAACTAATGGGACCCATAGGTTGTATTTATTCTCAAGGGAAGGTCTCTATGTTGAAGTGAGGAATGTTGGGAGGATATTTTGGCTGGGGTGGGCTGATCCAAATGGATTTTGAGGTGTGATTGTGAGAGAATAGAATGTACCCTTTTACAAGAGAGGTGAGAGTCACTTTAGGAAATGTTTGAAATATTATGTTATTATAAAATAAGTTTCGGTTTCTAATGCCTCCAAATTGTTTTATTTCAAGATATGGTAGATATGGGTCTACATCCACTCAAAAAATTGGTTTTAGACAAGTTTATTTCCCATATTGGCCCTATCTTTTTTATTTATATCTTAGTTAAATAGTTTTACTTTTACCATGTCCTCTTGTATTATTAAAATAAATGGTTAATAAACATTCTATAAAAAGAAAATAGAACCCCAAGTTGTTATTTAATGTAATATTTATCATTATATAATTCCTTTGGCCTAAAATTATATTTTTAGGAAAATTATATCATTTAATAATATAGTATTTGTTTTAAAAACTCATTTGTGTCAATTTTGACACTATTTAGTATTTGGTTTTTGTGAAAGTCGTAACAAACTTTTTACTTTGAAAAAAATCATTGAATCAACCCTAACATGTTATATTAATATAGAAAATTCTTTTATGGCTTAAAAATCCCCAATTTAAATTTATTTTTATATTTATAAAATCAATTATTTTAATCATTCGTTGATAAAGTAATTACTACATCATCGCTGTGTCATAAAAAAAATTAATTATATAATCTATAAAAATTATAAATAAAATACCATTATGTAGGACTTTTTTTTATCTATAAAATTATTATTTAAATTAAAATTTATATTATGTACATCCCTATATTAAAAAGGGTATATGTATTAAACGTTTAATTTAATGCTTTTAACTCTTCTTTTAATAAAAGAACAATAAATGTCCAAATTTAATCCAAGTTGAACAAAAGGAACATATTTTATTTTTTGTGATGGTTTTGGTCGAAATACGCTTATCCAATAGAATTAGTATATGTGTTAGTGCAATTATAATATTTTTTTTACCTTAAATTACCCTATTTACATTTAACCATTTTAAATAAAAGTCAAAATTTACTATACACCAAAAATTATTTTCAACTTATTGAACTGAATTTTACATACTAATTTCAACCATGTGTCTCTAATTTTTGAAATTAAAATCACAGAATTAGTAAAATTACGTTTTATTAAAATTTGCAAATGTGCCTAGAAGGTGTGTAAAAGACGTTAAAAGGTTCACCAAAATTGTATACATATAATATTATTACACACTGACTCCAATAAATTTAAATGAGTATATATAGGTATTATATATATTTTTTTGATTTAAAATTAATTTAAATAAAAATTCGGTTTTAAACAACAACACAGTGTTTTTATCTATTCATCAAAATTTGAATGTTTTTAGAAAATTACCAAAACATTACCCTAATGTAAAATTGAAAATATCGATTAAAAAATGAATTATATTTTTCCAAATTCCAAAAATTGATGTTTCATTAATTAATTTAAAATTAATTCTCATTATAAAAACCAAAAAAATGGTTATTAAAAAAGTAAATACTATCAAAAGATTGGAACGTGTTTATGTTATATTTAAATGTGAAATTACATATAATAACATGAATGGTATTAATTGATAAAAATATAATCCAATTATACTTAAAAACCATTCAAATGTATAATTTATCACAATTAATTATTTTAGTTAAAAAAGATGTTTTCAATTCAAATTTTGTAATTTTCACTATTCATCAAAATATGAAAGTTATAAGAAAAGTACCAAAAAGTTATCCAAACTTAATTTTTATGTCCCACTTCAAAAGAAGAATTTAATTCAATAAATTTAATTATAAAAGTGTGAAATTTTGGTTTTAAAAATGGTTCTCCATTAAAAGGCCTTAAAATTGAATTTTTTGAAAAATTCATCTTTTATCTGAAAAAAATAAATTTTTTGATTTATTATGTCTAAAGAACTTATAATATGGATTCTAAAAATATATGGAGTATGTAAAATTCAAAATTAAGTTAATAATATTCATAACCTCTTTTTGAATGGCTAGTTTGTTAAGTCATGGTGCGCTCGAAATCGGTGTTGCGTGTAGCACAAGTTATTTACACTACTGGAATATATTGTTTTCCCAACTGTAATATACCAATGGTTTCTTCAAACAATTTCTATAGTTAAAAAGAAGACAACATTTCAAAAGACTTTTTGAAACTGTTGTCAATTTCTAAATATACATAATATTTCCCAATGGTTTGTCAAAACTATTGGGAAATAATTATTTTCTCTAAGATATACCAATGGTTTTGATAAACCGTCGGTAAAGAGAGGAATTACCAATAGTTTTTAAAAACCTTTGGGAATTTTTTCCCCAAAATACCTAGCACCCCACCTCTCACTTGGCCTGATTGCAGACCCTAATCCAGAGCTCCTCCTGTAGTCTTCTGGGCCACAAAACTCCTTCCAACCATAGATCTGTCTTCATTAAAAGTAATTTTTATTTATACACTTTAAATTAGTAAGTATTACCTTATTTTTATTGTTCTTTATCTTTTTTCGGTTTTCTATTTTTATTTATGCTAAATTGGAGTTCCTGTTGTATGTGGAGTACCGAAGGATTTGAATTGTTTTATGTTTTTTGTTCTACACTTCTAACATGTTCAAGGGTTTATATAGTGGGGTGATATTGTACTTTCTGTGGACTTTAGTTTAGTTGAAAATTGGATTTGGATATTGGCATTAGTTGGATGATGGATTTGAATTGTGAACACCCCCACCCCACCCCCAAGACACCTTCCACCCCCTGGACATCCCCCCTAGACACCCACCCATTGGACAACCCCCACCCCCCAGACACCCCCACCCGTTAGAAAGCTCCCTCCCCCCACCACCTGGACACCCCCACCCCCACCATCTCTAGACACCCCTCACCTCCCATGGACAACCCACCCCCCTGGACACCCCCCACCCCCTTGGACACCCCCTTACCCACCCCCAGGACACCCCCACCCACGTGAACACACCCACCCTTTGGGCAGACCCCTCCCACCCACCGCCCTTCACACCCCCACCCCCACCCTCCCTGGACACCCCTCACCCCCCACGGATACCCCCCCCCCTTGGACAACCCCCACCCCACCACCTCCACCACCCCTTGACACCCCCACCCCCTGGACTCCTTCCACCCCCATGAAAAGCCCACCCACCCCCACCCCACCCCCTAAGACATCCCCCCTGGACACCACCACACCTCTTAGACGGCACCACACCTCCCATGTGGATGACCCAATTTTTAAATTGGAATTAACAGTGTAGTTTATTTCCCCTTTCCCCAATTATATTTTCTAAGTGACCCATAGAGCCTTATAAATTGAATTTTTCATGTTTTGATAAATTTAATTTTTCATGTTTTGATAAATTTAATGGGTTGCTTGGAAAGAAATGTCTAATGAATTATGGTTTTCCTTTCTTAATGATTAAATTTTTTTAAATAAAATTATCCTAAGGGTGGCTACTAGAGGGGTAGGGGTAGTCTAGGTGTGGGGGGCTATCCAGGTGGGGGTGGGTTGTCTAGGGGGTAGGGGACTATAGGGGAGGTAGGGGGGCTATAGGGGTGTGGGGGAGGGGTTATGGGCTACCCAAGGAGGGGTGTGGGATGTCTTGGGGGTCAGGGTTGAGTGTCCAAGTGGGGGAGGGGGTGTGGGGTTTCTAGTGAGGTGGTGGGCTGTCTAGGTGGGGGGGTTGTCCATGTGGGGGTGGTGAGGGGTGCGGGGGGACGTCCAGGTTGGGGTGGGTTGTCCAGATGGGGGGTGGGCTGTCCATGGGGTTGTCAGGGAGGGCTGTAGGGGGAGGCAGGGTGGGCTATCCAAGAGTGGTGGTGGGTGGGCTATCCAAGTGGGGGAGGGGTGTGGGCTGTCAGGGGGGGTTGTCCATGGTTGGTGGGTGTGGGATGTCTAGGTGGGGGAGGGGTGTTGGTTGTACAGGGAGGAGGGGTAGATAATCCAGGTGGGGTGGTGGTGTCCAGGTGGGGTGGGGGGGATATCCAGGTGGAGGGGTGTAAGAGGGGGAGGGGCTACAGGGGTGTGTGTGTGTGTGGGGGGGGGGGGTTTACAGAGAGGGGAGTGGGCTTTCCACTCCAATATACTACAAAAAATAGGAATCAAATATAACCATTGTATAGTTGTTTTCACACATTAAGACTATTCTTGATGTTCGATACCAACACACACTTTAACCCATTCAAGAAGAAGTGATAACTTCAATGAAATCTCACTCAAGTTCAAATCCATTATCCATATTGATCTCATAAAAATTTAACAATCATACAAATCCATTTCACCTAATGATATAACAAGGATCATACACCTATGAGTAGTGTCCATCAAAACCTAGCTCATAAAATCCTATCCACGTATGATATTTGGTGGTGTGATTACAATTGGGTGTGTTGTGATACATATATATATGATATTCATGGTTTACACCAAAATTATACTTGGTTATCTATAATAGGCTTGAAATAATGCTGCAATATGATAACTATTGGATTTTACAACCCTATTTTGGGGGTGGACACCCCCACCCCCATGGACAACCCCCCACCCCCATGGACACCCCCACCCCCTGGACACCCCCACCCCCTGGACATCCCCACCCCCTTGACATTCCTGCCACCTCGGTGGACAGCCCTGCCACCCCCATTGAAATCCCATACACCCCTCAAGGACAGCCCACCCACCCCTCTCGACAACCTGTACCCCCTGGACAGCCCCTCCACCCATGTGGATAGCCCGCCCTCCCACCCCGTACCCCCTGGACAGCCCTGCCACCCTACTAGACTTCCTTCCCCCCTAGACACCTTGTACACCTGGATATCCCCCTCCCCCATCCCCTAGACCCCCCAACCCCTTGGATAGCACTGCCACCCCCCGTGGACAGCCCTCCCACCCCATGGACACCTTGTACCCCTTGGACAGCCCCCCCCCCCCCCCCCACTCCTGTGGGCAGCCCACCCACCCCCCCTAGACTCCACATACCCCCTGGACAGACCCACCACACTTTTGGACTGCCCGCCCACCCACCTCATACCCCCTGGATAGCCCTACCACCCCCTAGATAGACCACCCATCCCCCTAGACACATCGTACCCCCTGGTTAGCCCCCCACACACTAGAAAACCCCCACCCCCTGGACACCCCCAACCCCCTAGATAGCCCTGCCACCCCCATGGACATCCCGCCCACCACCTGGACACCTCATACACCCCTGGATAGCCCCCACCCCCATGGACATCCTTCCCACCCCCTGGACACCCGCCCCCACCATCGGATACCCACATCCCCCAGGACACCCACAACCCTGGAAAGCCCCCCCCCCCCCCACACCCCTAAGCAACCCTGACCCCACATGATAGCCCCACCACCAAGGTGGACTGCCTGGTCTCC
Organism: Viscum album; assembly: GCA_963277665.1. NCBI lineage: Eukaryota > Viridiplantae > Streptophyta > Magnoliopsida > Santalales > Viscaceae > Viscum > Viscum album. Next base: position 1,434,534,770 of record OY728122.1, read on the forward strand.
CCCCGTGGATAGCTCATCCACTAACCCTGGACACCATGTACCCCATGGATAGCCCCGTTATTCCCCTAAACAGCCCACCCACACCCTGAACACCTCATACACCTTGGACAGCCCCACCCCCTGAAAATCCCAACCCCCCCCCCCCCACTCCCCGGAAACCCCGACCCCCTGGATAACCCTGCCACCCCCGTGGACTGCCGCCCACCACGTGGACACCTTGTACCCCCCCTTGGACACCATCGCCCCCATGGAGAGCCCACCCACCCCTGGACATCCTCCCACCACCCTCGAAGTCCCCCATCTCCCGAGACGCCCACCCATAGAAATCCCTTCCACCACCTTGACACCGCTAACCACTCTAGACAGGCCCACCACCCCCATGGAGGGCATGACCACTCTCTGTGGAAAGCCCTCCCACCCCCTGGACACCCCGTTCCCCCCAGGACAGCCCCACCACCCCATGGACCACCCGCCCACCACCCTGGACACCCTGTACCCCCTGGACAACCCCGCCCTCCCCCTAGACACTCCACTCACCCCCATGGACACCTCGTACCCCCTGGACATCCCCCACTGCCCACCCCTGGAAATCCCCCCACCCCCTGGACACCCCCAACCCCCCTGGATAGCACCTCCACCCCTATGGATAGCCCACCAACCACCTTGGACACCCTGTACCCCCTAGATAGCCCCCAACCCCATGGAAAACCTACCCACCTAGACACCCCAACCCCCCTAGAGATCCCCCACCACCTAGACACCCCTTACCCCCTGAACATCCCCACCACCACACTAGACACCCCTCACCCCCTGGACACCCCCACCCCCCTTGAGAAATGTATGTGATCTCTCAAATAATCTACTAAAATATAAAATTTCATTAATCTAAAATTTACTTATCTCCTGAATATTTTTCTCCACAAGTGTACAGGATCTAGCACACTCAGGTATAGTTCATCAAAGATATTTTATTATAAATGTAGTATTTTTTTTTCTTTGATATTATGATTCTCACATAGAGTAGTGTGTCAGTTATGGTTTCACATAATGTTAACAATTATTGTTTACTTAAATATATATTTGATGAAACATCAATATTATTTAATTTATTTTGACAAAATGAAATATAAATTTTTTATTGAATGGATAGGAGTTAGATGTATGAAACCGATTGGATCTTAAGAGATTTTGTGAACAATTTAGAGAAATATTTAGATTTTTCTTTTCACAATACTTCAGATAGTTGTCACATACACTGCCCCTATTACTTGTGTGTTGGATTTCCTAGGTTGTGCAATGAGGAAGTCATATACCACATAACCAAATATGGTTTTCAAGAAAACTACTCTATGTGGTATCACAATGGGACGAAAATGACATCTCAAATTTCTGATGATCCGAATGAGAGGACTGGATTGGAGAATTTGTTATATGGTTGGTTTCTATTTATTCATCATCATGAAAAATAAATGACTCCAACCCAAAAATATTTTGATATGAGCACACATGATGCGTCTTATGAAAATTATAATGTTGTCAGGGTGGAAAAATTGAATGATGCTACCACGACTCTAGTATATCGACAATGCAGTAAAATAAAAAACTATAATTTTTAATCTGATTGTTTTATGGGGAAACAATGTATGGGATTTCTAATACTACCATCGATTAAATTGTTTCCTTCTTGAAAGACTTATTTCTAGATAATGCAGATATTACATCAAACCACTATATGGCATGGAAGTTAGTTGAGGAAAATGGATCTTCAAGAAACAAAATTCATGCTTTCCCGAAAGATTGCAGTGTATTATGGGGAGAAAATGATGAATATAAATGCTTGTATAAAATGTGTCACATCCCACTAGAAACCAAAATATGATGGAACACCATACCGTGTGACACAGAAAGTAATGTGTCACTTTCCATTGATCTGAAGACACCATAATCCTTTTATATCTGTTGAAATATCAATAAAAATGTGATGGCATGATACCGGGATAAAGAAGAATAATGATGAGTTTTTTTGCCCTGTAGATGGATTTTCATGGCATAGATTCAATGCTAGATATCCTGAGTTTTGCAGCTGACATGCGTAATGTGAGGTTGGGTCATTCTTGTGACAGTTTTAATCTTTTTGGGAAAATGCTTACGTTGCACAACAAATGGACGATTTTTATACACATTTCTAATCTTCCCCCATGGTTGGGTATGAAAAGTCCTTTCGCATTCACGAGTATACTCATATCTATCCCGTCTAATCCTGGAAATGATATAGATTTATACATGAAACCTTTAAAAAAGAGTTGAAACTTCTATGGGATGTGGGTGTGCACACATACAATGCATGTTCGGAAGAAATATTTCATATGCATGTTGTGCTTAAGTGGATGATCAACGAATTTCCGGCATATGGAATGATGTCTGGATAGTGCGTGAAGGGAAAACTATCATGTCCTATTTGAATGAATAATACATGATCCAAAATACTGAAACATCATTGTAGTTTTAGTTTTATGAGACATTGACGTTTCTTGGAAATGGACCATCCATATAGAAACAATCATCGAAGATTTAACAATACTATAGAGACTGATGATCCACTTAAGTTTATGTATGGAACTAATGTACTAAATTAATTCAAAAAATTTAGTTTTTCATTTGGGAAGGTTCAAATGAAATCTGGAATGATAAAGAATGTATCCACTGAAACTTATTATAATTGCAATAAGAGAAGTATCTTCTTTGATTTTCTTATTCGTCAACCAATTTGTTACATCATTTTTAATTCATAATGTAAAATTAAAAAAATATACGCGAAATGTTTCATTCGATTCTTCTAAATGTTATGGGAAAGACAAGAGAAGATTTACGGTCTCAGTGTGACTTGGTGGATTAATGAATCAGACCAGAATTGCATCCTATGTGTATTAGTTAAAATAAATGGAAAGTTCCATGTGCTTCTTATGTGATGGCACCTATAGAAAAAACCACTTTTTGGAAGTACTATAGAGTATTAAAGTTCCTGATGGCTATTCAAGCAATATATCCAAACGGGTCAATAGAAGATAGTTGAAGCTAAAATCTTTTAGGACTCATGATTATCACATCCTTTTGCTTGAGTTGATTTTAATAGAAATTAGTCATCTTTTTTCCAATAATGTAAGGGTGGCTATTATTCGGTTCGACCATTTTTTTAGAGATCATTGTGCAATGATGATGTCCAAGTATTTCTAGAAAAAATTGTAGGAAGATGCCCCATTAATTTTGTGTGAGTTGGTGAAAATATTTCCTCCATCATTTTTCACATGCATTCTACATCCGACAGTCCATATTCAAACTGAAATACTTCTTAGAGGAACTATTTCTTTTTTTTGGATGTATCCAACTAAAATAATTATGTACGCATTAATGTCTTATGTCTATAATAAGAATCATCTTGAAAGTTCTATCGTGAATGGTTACTTGGCTCAAGATTGTATGGATTTCTACTCTATGTATTTGTCTAATATTACTAAAATAATGAACAGTCCAATGATGAATGAATAAGAATATTAGGAGAAAATTGAATCTTGTTTTCCATCACTTCCCCAAATAAGATGAATTCCTGGATCATATACATTGACAACATTAGGCCTTGAAGAGCGGGAGATGCCACATCGCACAGTTTTGTTCAACTGTGATTTTTTCGATGATTATATCTTGTAAGTAAATTAAATATTTATATCTTATATATTTATATATATATATATATCTGTTAATATATACCTATTTTTATCAATAGGGAACATAAAGCGATGATAAATAGAAAACATAGTTCTTTATCTTTAAGAAAGAAGGAGACTTTACATAGAAAAGAGTTTTCTTCTTGTTTAAAATTGAAGGTAATAGTATTAATGTTTAAAATAATTTAAATAATATTAATTTAAGTTTAATTTTGATTTATATTTCATGTATTGTGTTTTCCTGCTGACTTTGTCTCTGAGGAAATTAGAGCTTTGGCTTTTGGTACTAATACCATGGTTCGTGATTGTAAATCAATTGTTATAAATGGGTACATATTTATTATCACTGAACGAGAAAATAACATGAGACCACGACATGATGGTGTTATGGTTACTGTCAGAACAGACAATTATTCTAGTGCATCAGATAATAGACTGTGATTTGAAAATGTAGGTTATTATGAAGTCGTTGAAAAAATAATAATATTGTATTATTATTCTCTTGAATGAGTCACAATGATTAAATGCTAGTGGTTTGATTTGATGATGAGGTAGGGCACTTTTATTGATTATCGTGGATTTTGAGTAATATATATGACTCAAACTCTTTCTACGGATGAACCATATGTATTGGTATCAATGTAAAAACATGTTTTTATGTCAAATACCATCTTCGACATGAATTTGGGGTCATTATTGAAGTAATTACACAACATATATTTGATGATGGTGATGAAGGAATCGACACTATCCCAAATTCCTTAAGAAACAATCCATTTATTACTTTTTATGAATCTAATAGCTCAATTGTCAGATTTGACTATGAACCTGATGTTATATAGGGAAAAATATAAAATCATCCATTCATGTTCTCAATTCTTTTGGTTTACCTCTACTTGGGTTGTTATGGTTGGTACTATTCAAATTGATTTAATATTAACTATAAATATTTTGTTTCTGACTAGATAGTTATGTTAATTTTCAATGTTTATTGGTTTAAATTTTATTTAAATTGAATTTTCTAATTTGGAATTGAATTTTATTCAAACCTACGAAACCAACATTTCTAACTCAGTGAAAAATTAAATTATTCAACTGTGATTTGTATAAAATCTGTAAAACTCTATAACCTTTCTTTATCATTTTACCATGTAATGAACATGATGGTTTCTATTCTTCTACAAAACATGTATTGAAACCTTCATCATCTACCTGGGCTAAATAAATTAAATTTTTCCTTAATTTTGACAACTACTTAACCCCTTAAAAATTTGGAAGAATCTTTGTTCAATGATTTTAATAGACTAATGACACATAGTATATAAGAACTCGGACCTTCGTTTCAAGTATTTTTTTTTCTTTTCATGGAGTTTTTAAGAAAATAGGATTTTCCAGAAATTTTTTAAGCCCACGCCATGTACTTTATAAGTATACGCTGTGTACTTTGATGCCACGCGAGGCCGTGTGCTAGCCGTGTCCAGGCGACACACATGGTCATGTGGGGTGATCTGGAGGCCGCTTAAAGCAATGTATGGAAAAGCCTAGTACACACTGTGTACTCCAAAAGTACATGTCGGGTAATTTATTTTTTTCATTAAATACACTAGGGTCGCATCTTAAACCTAGAACTGTCTTCTTCTAAGCGTTCTTCGACCAAAATCATCTTGTACGACCGTGAATCTCCTCCAAGCCCTCGAGCCTCTGTCTATTCTCCTAATCGACCGTTGTCGATTACTTTGGAACCACAGCTTTAAGCTCTTCCTTCTTTTAGAGCATCGTTTTCCAATTCCTCCTCTTTTTCATGTTATCGTGGGTTGAACGTTTTGTGCATTTTCATAGATCTAAAATGTTATAAGGAGATTCATGCCTCGTGGTTCAATTATATTGATCTCCTAAAATAAAGGTAGGAGGTTTGTGCCTTTCCTTTTGAATTATTTGAGTATTATGTGAAATTTCCACCAATACCCTTGAATAGGGTATTGCATGTTTGCTATTTTTCCCCTGTATTTTTCTTGCCTTGCTTGTATGCTTGTGTAGATTTAATTTGGTTATGTATGAGGATAATTTATATGCTTCAATGTTTCTCCCATGCCTTGTTCGGTTTACGATCTTTTGGGTCTTGTTCAGCCTTTGGTCGTTACACCTGTTTTCTATGCCTTGTGACCATAGGATGTAGTGGTGTTCCCGGACATGCTTGTTATTTTGTAGAATGGTTATCCAAGTAGCTCTATATGTTTAGTTTGGCCATATAACATTATTATGAACTAACTTGCACAGGTCCATGGGAACCTGGTGCTATAGACTATAAGGGGATAGACCGAGTGAGCATCCTTAGAGAGTCTTGGACATTATAGACAATAGGGGATAGACCGAGTGAGCTTCCCAGAGAGTCTTGGATATCATAGAACAAAGGAGGATAGACAGAGTGAGATTCCTCAGAGAATATTTAGATTTATAGACTATATGGGGGTAGACCGAGTGAGCTTCCTCGGAGAGTCTTTGTTTTGTTTTAATTTCCACAAACTATTCCAGGCTATATGTGGAATTGACCGAGTGATCTTCCTCAGAGAGTCTGTGATTGGCCTGAGGCTATAAGAGGAATTGACCAAGTGAGCTTCCTCAGAGAGTCTTTATACCATGTGGATATAAGGGGAATTGACCGCGTGATCATCCTCAGAGAGTCCCTTTCTACCTAAGACTATGAGGGGAATTGATTGAGCGTGTTTCCTCATAGAGTCTGATAAATGTTTATGACGAAACCAAAGGGGTTAGGTTGAGTGTACTACCCAAAGGGTTATTGGTACTTCTTGGATAGGAGCAGAGGGATTCCTATTTGTGGTTATCTGTTTGATTCACTGTTTCTTATTGATCTGTGGATTGTTTATTGTTTTTTATCATCTTGTTTACTGTATACTATTTACTGCTTACCGCCCCATTACCTTCCATATGCTCATTGAATATTTGGCACATATCTTCGAGTGGTTACCTAATAGAATTTAGTCTCACACCCAGTTTGGGTCTTGCTTTTGGGCCCAAACAGACTATATTATTGTAGGTATAGACAAGGGAAATCTCCCTTCGAATTCAGGTACTTGGCTTGCTCTGGAGATGAAGAGCATGGGACCAAGCTTAGGCTTGTGATGCTGAGGAGCTGTTTATCTTTCTTTGGTACTTGTTTTAGCATTGTTTGTATTTCTATAATTGTGACTTGTTTGGATGCATTCCTAGACATATATACCATGCATCATATGTACATGTGCTCTTGTTTTTTATCATATTTACTCTTCCATTGTTCACTTGTGTATGGACTATTTACTGTTTTAGTTATTGTTTATTGTTTTATCTTCCACTGTGTACTCTGCTAATGAGGGAATAGATTCCCCACTATCACACCCATGGACCCACTGCTAGTCGGTAGCCTCTGGCATTTGGATAAATGTTCTTGAGGCCATGTGACCAACCGGGTATGAGGCACCTCTGGGTGGCTTTCGGAACTGGGACGTTACAAAATGGTATCAGAGGAATTCTTTTCTCTTGACTTACTATTTGGAGCCTATAGCTAGGGATAAGACGGAATAGGTACTTCGTAATAAGTTGTGCCTGGGAGTATCTAACCCATGTATAGAGAAAATCCATACTACCTCATTTATTGCAGTTTTACTAGTTTTCACTTTTATAGTTTTTTTATTTCACATGCTTTGTTCTTTTTCCGTTGTTGTTATTACTATTCTATTTCTGTCAAAACCTGATGAGATAAGGGTATTCCATCTCATGCATCATATAGGAACTTGTTAGAAATCACATGTCATGCATTCCTTCCATGTCATCTAGGATTCATTAGCGATTGCATGTTGTTGTGATAGATGTTGTGTAGATTATGCATGTTGTTTTGATATATGCTTTGATAGAATCTATGTGGTTTGATAGAGAATTTTTTTTGAGTATTACTTTGCTTAGATGGATTCCAAACTTTGGTTCTTGTGGTTTTATTGGCCCTCATGGGTTGGAATTTGGTGGGTCATTTCCTGGTTTCCTTGTTATAACTTCTATAAAATGCCAAGAGCTGATTCGCGGGGAGTATGGGCCCTCACGGATCAAAATTTAGCACCTTAACTATTGTTTTCTATGTTTTATGAGATTTATAGAAGTTTCTAAGATACTTCCAAGAAAAACCCAAAATACATATTGTGTACTTTATTAATACATACCGTGTAGTCTTTAAACCATGTCACTGACTGTGTGGGCAGAAACACAGTGTTGTGAAAAGTCATTAGGAACACGCTGTGTGTGGTATATACAGGTCGTGTTGTAGTGATTGTGTGTCTACCTGTGTGGCTAAAGAAACAGATGGATGAATCTTCGACTATACATGTCATGTACTGTTATCACATTCTGTGTCGTGTAACCTAAGTACCTGCTCGTGTCACTAACAACTTGGGTCAGGGAAAACCTCCAAGTACACAACGTGTTCTCAGGGAACACGCCGTGTAGAGTGAGCCGTGTAGCCGGTCGTGTAACTAACAACGCGGGGTATTGAAACCTTGTCTAGTACACACCATATCCTTCTTGAAAATTCTATGTAGTCTTCGATTATGGGGACCATGTGGGTTATCCATGTAAAGAGACTCGGGCAAGGGAATAGAGTTCAAGTACACTCTTTGTGTAGGGACAACACGTCGTGTGGTTGGGGCGTTACATGACCAGTTGTGGAAGAAGTACACGCCCATGTGAATGGTTGAAAAGAACACACTGTGTAGCTTTTATACACGTCGTGTAGTCATGTTTTGTAAAACATGAATGTTTCTTTCTCCTGTTACCCTCTTGTACTCTTGTGATCTCAGTATTTGATAATCCAGATTTAAGGTGTGCTTTGACCTTTCAGAGTTATGCCACCGAGACATGCTCCGGTTGTACGTTAGATTCCAGATGGCGATTAGACACCGTATATAGCCGATCAGGGACCTCCTTCAGATCCTCCTGTTGTGCCAGCCTTGGTACCAGTAGTTGTACCAGTTGAAGGTACTGATGCGCAGTTTAGAGAAGTATTTCTAAGGATGATTCAGACCTTCCAGGGAGCACTGTCTCCTTCCCCATCGATGGCTGTGTTGACGCAGGTTTTCCAGTAGCATCATCCTCCTTCTTTCTCAGGGGATAGAGGACCTCAGGCTGTAGAGTCATGTTTAGATGCCACACTGACAATTTTAAAGAATCTAGAGATACCTCCAGAGATAAGGTTGAAGCACTCTACCTATATGCTTCGAGACTCCACCAAGAGGTGGTAGGAGGTGATCACATAGTTAGAGAGCCAGCAAAGTATGAATTGGGATGTTTTTTGGCACATCTTCTACAACTACATCTACCCAGAGACCTTGAGGGCCGATTGATCCTAGGATTTTATGACTCTGGAGCAGGGTACTCATTCTTTTATGGAGTAATCGTCTCGCTTTACTGAGCTATAGCTTTTCACACCTATCCTAGGAGGAGATGAGTTTTTTATTGCGTGAAATTTCGATGATGGTTTGGGTCATGACATTTTCTCACAGGTGAACATCTTCAGGATGAATTTTATATCATATATTGTGAACTAGGTGCTGATCACATAGCGCAATCTGAGGGGTTCTGGTGCAGTGATCTAGGGTGGTTCGACATCTAGAGTCTGTGTTCCTCCTACTGATAGCAGAAAGCGCCGCAGGGGGTCTTCTCGAGAAGATTAGAGTAGGCAGAATGTATCTTCGGGCATCCAGGTGCTATGCTACCAATGCCGGAGGAGGAAGAATACTAGGCCTCAGTGCCAGATAGACCCGATGGAGTTCCGATCTTGCGGCAAGATGGATAATCTTCAGCATTTTTTGTCATCTCTTTTCACTTATATCTGGTGGTAGGGGTTCTTCTATATCCCCGTGTTTAGGAGATGCATTACCAGTTTCTCACCAGTGTGGGAACTGGAGTTCTTTCGTCGGTACAGGATGAGGTGGAGGTCGTGGCCATTGAGGTTAGTCACCAGGTTACTAGAAATAGGAGAGTGGATCATCTCAGAGTGGTCAGCCAGGGTCATAGGGCCGCAGTGTAGGCTAGACATTTGTAGTGGAGCAGACCCATTAGGAGCAGGATCCCGGCCCTTCTACAGTTTTAGGTACGCTCTTATTAGCCTCAATTTTATCTTCGGCCCTTTTAGATACCAGTGTTACGCATAGTTTTTCTCTGTTGCTGTTGTGGAGAGCCTTGGGCTCTACATCTTTTCCTCGGTCGATACCTTGATGCTAGACACACCATTGGGGACTAGTGTAGTTACCATATATCAGTGCAAAGAGTTCCCTCTTGAGGTTGTAGTGTGTCACTTCTTATGGGACCTCTATGTCCTAGATATGACAAGCTATGACTTCATTCTGGGAGTGGACTGATTATTTCTATTTCCGATAGTCACCAACTGTTATCTCCGTAGGGTGAGTTTCATATCACTACAGAGAGGATATTTTCTTCATAGAGGTGAGTGGGATGTTCAGGAGAGTCGAGCAGGACCTGAGCATCATGGGTTAGGAGGAATTACATCCCAAATTTCCAGTATTTATCTAGATGACTAGGGGACTTCATAGTTAGAAATTCCTCCAGCGGTGGATCGTTTCAGGGATGTCTTTATAGAGTACTTCTCAGGTATGACTCCGGAGCATGAGGTAGACTTATCGATTGAGCTCGTTCTAGGAGCAGCACCGGTGCCCATTCCACTTTATAGGATGGATACACCAGAGTTTCAGGAGTTCAAGATGTAGTTAGAGAAGTTGTAGGTAAAGGGTTTCATTCGACCGAGTAATTCTCCTTGGGGTTGGCCAATCCTGTTTGCGAATAATGCAGATGTGACCCTCAGGATGTTTGTGGATTATTGGAAGCCAAACCAGTTGACAGTCAAGAATCGATATCCCTTACCATGGATCGATGATCTCTTTGATCATCTTCAAGGAGACCGTGTGTTATTGAAGAATTACATGAGATCTGATTATCATCAGTTGCAAGTTAGACCATCTGATATACCTCTTAGAGCTTTCCAGAGCATGTATGGTCTATACAAGTATATGGTTATATGATTCGGTCTCATGAATGAACCTACAGTTTTCTTGGCACTGGTGAACCAATTGTTCCATCCATACATGGATTCCTTCTTGGTGGCTTTCGTGGATGACATCTTGGTGTACTCTCAAACTCTACACGACCATGCTACACATCTTGATATCGCACTGAGTACACTGAGAGAGCATCAGTTATATGCTAATCTCTAGAAATTCAACTTTTGGATGGACTAGATTCACTTATTAGGTCATGTTATCTCAGAGGCAGGAGTATCAATACACCCATAGAAAAATAGAGCTGTAATTTCATTGGAGTATCCCTAGATTGTCTTTGATGTGCGGTGTTTTCTAGGGCAGACTGGATACTACAAGTGTTTCATACAGGACTTTTTAGGCCTAGCAGCACCACTCATATGTCTGACCAAGAAAGGGGCAATGTTCTTATGGTCAGATTATTGTGAGTCATCCTTTAAGGAGCTGAAGGGGAGGCTGACGATAGCACCGATACTAGTCTTTCCAGAGTCAGGAAAGAGCTATACAATTTAATGTGATGCTTCAGGTATCGGGCAGAGAGCTGTGTTGATGCAGGGATATGGAGTCATTGCGTAGGGGTCTCGGCAGTTGATGCCACATGAGAGGAATTACCTGATTCACGATCTAGGGTTGGCAGCTGTTGTTCATGCCTTACGCTGTTGGAGAAATTATATTTTGGGTGAGCATTTTGTGGTTTTCACTGACCATAAATGTTTTAACTACATCTTCACTCACCGTGATCTTAATCTGAGACAGCGCAGGTGGGTCGAGTATGTTCAGTCCTTTGACTTTGAGCTTTACTATACACATGGGAAAGCCAACATAGTGGCTGACGCATTGAGCAGGAGAACTCAGATACATGAAGTTCAGGAGGTCAGTAGTGAGTGGCAGCTTATGGATATGTTCTCTGAGATGCATTTGGAGGCGCATGACAGACAGGGGCAGACTTTCTATCTTATGTAGCGGTTACATATACTCTTCAAGATCGGGTACAGATGAGGCAGCTATCAGACTTGGAAGGCCTAATCTTGTGGGAGAGTGTGTTAGGAGGGGACCCTCTTCTTGGATGGATAGTAGGTGAGGGTGAGATCCTGAGTTTCCAGGGATGTGTATGGGTTCCAGCAGACATACACAAGGAGCTGATTTGGGACTTTCATTCCTCAGTTTGGTAAGTTCATCCTGGCATCACCAAGATGTATCATGATCTACACCGCCAATATTAGTGGCCAGGTATGAAGAGAGATGTTGCTAGATTTGTCCTCTGGTGTTCCACTTGTCAGTAGGTGAAAGCATAGCATCAGCGACCATCATGTCTTTTGTAGTAGTTACCCATTCCCAAGTGGAATTGGAATGATGTCGCTTTGGATTTCATGATGGGGTTTTTGAGGTCTCCTTGAGGTAATGACACAATTTGGGTTGTCATCGATAGGCTTACGAAATTTTCTCCCTTCTTGCCGATCTAGGAGACCTAAAGTGTTGATGAGCTGGGACAGTTGTACATCCGACTGATCGTAAATCTACAAGTAGTTACACACTCCAATGTTTTAGACAAGGATGTGCAATTTACTTCTCAGTTCTAGAAGGGGCTTCAGAAGGTTTTGGGTACACATTTACTTTTGAGTACTGCACACCATCCCTAGACATATGGCCAGTCCAAGCGTATGATTCTGGTGCTTGAGGATATTCTCTGAGCATTCATTTTGGACATTTGAGGTTCTTGGGAGAAACATATACCTCATGTGGAGTTTTTCTACAATAATATTTTTCAGGAAACTATTCAGATGGATCCATACGAGGCCTTTTACGGTAGGCTATTCTGATCGCCTTTATCCTGGCTAGAGGACGGAGAGGTGGATTTGTTGGGACCTCATCTAGTTCAGGAGACCTTAGAGTTGATAGAGTTGATTCAAAAGAGGATGGCTACAGAACAGTCTCGACAGAAGTCGTATGCTGATCAGTAGAGGTGACCTCTGGAGTTCGTGTTCGGGGATCAGGTTTTCCTATGCATCACACTGAGGTTGGGACATAAGAGGATTCCAGGACAGGGTAAGCTTTCACCAAGGTACACCTGGCCATTTGAGGTGTTAGAGAGAGTTGGGCCGATTTCCTATCAGTTTCAATTACCTCAGAGGTTCTGGGATATAAATGACATCTTCCATGTTTCCTATCTCGGACGTTACTTTTCAAGACTGTCTCACGTCTTTCATGCTTTTGAAGTTGATCTGAAAGTGGATGAATCATTTGAGGAGCATCCTATATGGATTTTCGATCGTAGTACGAAGGTTTTCAATGGTCGGACTGTTCCTCTAGTATGGGTGCTATGGCCGCACGGGAGAGTACATGACGAGTCTTGGGAGAGGGATGTTGATGTACGACCACAGTTGCCAATGTTGTTCAGGGTGTCTTCTTCCACGCCTTGCTAGGGAAATTTGGGGGCAAATTTCATTAAGGTGGGGGGGATTTTTTAAGAACCCAGACCTTCATTTCAGGTATGTTTTTTCTTTTCCTGGAGTTTTTGAGAAAATAGGAGTTTCTAAAAAAATTTGAAGTACACGCCGTGTACTTTGATGTCTTGACAGGCCTTGTGCTAGCCATGTCCAGGACATACACAAACTTGTGTGGGGTAATGTGCAGGCCACTTAAAGTAGAGTACAGAAAATCCTAGTACATGTCGTGTACTCCAAAAGTACATGCCGTGTACTTCTCTTTTTTTCCTTAAACACACTAGGTTCGGGTCTTAAACCCAGAACTGTCTTCTTCTAGGCGTTCTTCAACTGAGAACTTATCGTACATCCGCGAATCTTCTCCGAGCCCTCGAGCCTCCTTCTGTTCTCCGAATCGACCATCATAAATTTCATTTGATCCTCAATGGTATTCTCTTCCTTCTTCTACAACATCGTTTTCCAATTCCTCCTCTTTTTCAAGTTATCATGGGTTGAATGTTTTTTTCATTTTCATAGATCAACAACGTTCTAAATATATTCAAGCTTCGTGGTTCATGTATATTGATCTCCTAGAATCAAGGTGCGTGGTTTGTGCCTTTCCATTCAATGTCTTTGTGTATTATGTGCAATTTCCCCTGTAGTTTTCCTACCTTTCTTGAATTCTTGTGTAGAGGTAATTTGGTTATATATGAGGATAATTTTTATGCCTGGATGCTTTTCCCATGCCTTTTTCTGTTTATGACCTTTTGGGTCTTGTTCAGCCTTTGGTCGTTATACCTGTTTTCCATGCCTTGTGATCGTAGGATGGAGTTTTGTTCCCTAACATGCAGGTAATGTTGTAGACTGGTCAGCCAAGTCGCTCTGTAGGTTTACATTGGCCATATAGCATTATTATCTACTAACATGCATAGGGTCGTCAGAACCTGGTGCTATGGTCTATAAGGGGATATACCGAGTGAGATTCCTCAGAGAGTCTGGGATATTATAGACTATGTGGGATAGACCGAGTGAGATTCCCAGAGAGTCTTGGACATTATAGACCACAGGAGGAGATAATGAGTGAACTTCCTCATAGAGTCTTGAGGTTTATAGTCTATACAGGGGTAGACTGAGTTATCTTCCTCAGATATTCTTTGTTTTATTTGAATTTCCTCAAACCATTCTAGGCTATATGAGGAATTGACCAAGTGAGCTTCCTAAGAGAGTATGTGATCGAACTGAGGCTATAAGAGGAATTGACCGAGTGAGCTTCCTCAGAGAGTCTCTAGTCCTTGGGGCTATAAGGGGAATTGACCATGTGACCATCCTCAGAGAGTCCCTTACTACCTTAAACAATGAGGGTAATTGAATGAGCGTGCTTCCTCAGAAAGTCTTATAATTTCATATGACCAAACAAAAGGGGTTAGGCTGAGTGTACTGCCCAGAGGGTTTTTGGTACTTCTTGGATAGGACCAGAGGGATTGCTGTTTGTGGTTAGCTATTTGCTTCACTGATACTTGTTGATCTGTGGATTGTTTGCTGTTGTTTATCATCTTGTTTATTTTTGACTGTTTACAGCTTAGTACACCATTACCTGCCATATGCTCACTGACTGTTATGCAAAGATCTTCTGGTGGTTTCCTACTAGGATTTAGTCTCACACCCTATTTGGGTCATGATTTCGGTCCCAAATAGACTGTATTGTTGCAGTTATAGACAAGGGAAAGCACCCTTCGACTTCGGGTACTTGACATGCTGTGGAGCTGGAGAGCATGGGACCAAGCTTAGGCTTGTGATGATGAGGAGCTGTTTATCTTTATTTTTTACTTGTTTTAGCACTATTTGTATTTACAATATTTTGTCTTGTTTGGATGCTTTCCTAGACATATGTATCAAGCATCATATATACATGTTCTCATGTTGTTTATCATATTTAGTCATCCGTTGTTCACTTGTGTATGGATGGTTTACTGTTTCAGTTATTGTGTATTGTTTTAACATCCACTGTGTACTCTGACAATGAATACTTAGTTTCCCCAATATTACACCCAAGGCCCTCGCTTATTGTCAGTAGCCTCTGGTGTTTGGGGAAATGCGCTTGAGGCCATGTGACCAATCGGGTACGGGGCGCCTCTGGGTGGCTTCCGGATCCGGGTCATTAGATAGTAAATAATCGTCTTGCTAAAAATTTAATTTTTTTATTATATCTTATACGATTTATTAAATTAATTATATATCTATTCTACCTCAGCTAAAACAATAGATAGTAAAATTATCCATGAATCCCCCTATTCTTTCTCATTTTTTTGGATTACACATTCGTTTTCCTTTTCAATTTACATCCATATTTTTTTTCCAAATTTAGGAAATTAAACCAATTATAGAGAGGCGATGAATATAGATTATGGACAACAATAATCGCATGAATGAGTTGGGTATTCCACAACTAGTGCTTGAAGTGAGTATTTTATTTCAAATAAATTTATTTAAATAAAATATAATGTCATGTGATTAGTATTTTTAAACATTTTTTCAGGATCCATCTATTAGGAAACAGTTATTTTATAATCATCCTAGTAGTAGTCCTAGTACTCACGGTGTTCATATGATGGGGGGTACGAGAGCTAGACAATCTGGTCGCCGTAACCGATGAGACCCCCCCCAATTGATATACCATCCATCCCACATTCTGATCCCAGTGTCCCATTAGGGACACACTAGAAATTTAGGCCTCCAATTTTTTCACCACCCATTACATATTAGCCTCCTCACCCATCTGTACCATATCCAATGATGATTCCCACTCCCCTTACATCATTCGACTAGAAATCCCTGCCATCTTCTTTTATTTATGCTTCCTTCTCTTCGGTATTTTATATTCCATCTTCTTCAACTCTTACTCCACTAGATTTTGTCCCTACGAAGCATACATTGGCACCCACTCCATCTATACAAGGAGTTTCATTAGTTTCTTTAGATCCAGTAACACCCATTTATCAGAATACTACAGGTATACATATACCACCCTAATAAATTTTTACACCATTATTTATTTTCATTATAACATGTATTGATAAAACAATTGTTTTCTCTCATAACAGATATATATACTGATAGGAGTCGGGGTGGGGGCATACACGCATGTGTGCGGTGTGGAACCACCGCACATAGTTGATGGTGGACAACAATAAATATTGAAAGATGAATAAAATAATAGGACAGTAATGTCAGAGTTTTTTGTCGACCCTTTCCAAATACTCTGACATCATTCCTGTCATACCGCTCTCATGGGGACATCTTCCAAATGAAGTCAATGATAAAGCTTGGGTAGATATATGGGGAAAAAATATGTTGTATTTATTGCAATATTTTAATTTTTTTATTTATATGAATTAATATTTTGTTTTCAGCTGCGGTTTAATTTCCCGGATAGAGAGGGTGCACTACCATCACATCTAAAGGATTTAAGTGAGCCTTTTAGAGCTTATAATAATGACCTGTACATTGGATGGCATGCTAGAGAGGGCACAAAGTTATAGGTAGTCACTTTTATGGATTATATTCTTTTATAATAGTACAGACAAATGATTACTCATTGGAAAACTAGCCCATTTAAGGTATTAATCTCATTAGAGGTATTTAAATGTAAACTTTCATGTTTTTCATTAATAATAATTATTGTATTTTATTTAGTATTAAAATAGAAGAAATAAAAAAATATGTTGATACTAAAAAATATTTCCACACATTGGGACCTACTACGATGCTAGATCAGGAGAGGCAGCAGGTATGACAGTTTCTAATTTTTCCTTACGAATTACACTTTCTATTGCTACCTCCATAATTTATTCGATTGCTAAAGTTTTTATATAATTTTAGTTATGAAATAAATTATTCGAATCCTATTTTTAATTATGGTTTCCTATATTCAATGTCATTTTAGTGGCATAAATTGAATACATAAGGACGTGTGCCTCGAGAAAAACTGTTTTTCTCAAGTAGATGGAATAATGATAGAAGTGTGGTTAATGACCCAAATCAGTACCATATTATAAGTTTTAATTTGTAGATTTAAAATTTTATACCTATTTTGAAACATAATAATCTATTTATATTTGTAATAGGCTTCTTTAGAGGCCATTGCTTCCTAGGAAATTGACAATTTTTTTCCAAACGTTCACTTACATCATGTCTTGGGAGATGAGCACCCTGGTAGATTTTGTTGCCGACCTGGGATGAGTATAGTTCTGATGAGGTATTGGACCTCCTCAAGAATGATTTGTAGTGCCACTGAGTTTCATTAGGTTAAGTCATTGGCAGAACATGATGAAAAAGGGCCATAGAGATGACATACCAGTTTTCTTGGTCAAACACTGCATTTTTGAAACTGATGGATGTTTTACGTCCAACACTTCCACCAAAGGACAGTTCTTATTGGGATGAATATATGTCATAGATGGTTACTATATATGGTACACCAAGTGGTAGTTCTAGTGGAGGTCTAGATAATGGAGAAGAGGAGGCTGAGGCGGAGGAGGAGGAGGCTGAGGAGGAGGCTGAGGAGGAGGAGGACAGTGAGGAGGAGGGTCAGGAGGATGAGGAGGTTGATGGGGAGGACGAGGCTGAGTACGAGGGTGAGTGTGATGATTATAGTGATGATAGTTATGGTGATGAGGGAAAGATTGATATGTTACATTTTTTTACTGATATTAGTTACCTTTTATGCTTATTAATTTGTTGTGCCTGAATATATGAGGGATTAGGTTGGTCACATTATCTTTATTTTTTATCAATAAATAATAAAACTTGACTTGATGATTTGTGTTGACTGATTCACCCCTCCCATTGACAGCCCCAACCCCACCCTCGAGGACACCCCACCCACCCCCCTGGACACCCTGTACCCTGTGGACAGCCTCGCCACACCCGTGGTCCACCCGCCCACCCCTGGACATCCCCTCCCCCCGTGGACAGCCCCCACCGATGTGGAATGCCTGCCCACCCCCGGAACATCCCCTCCTCTTGTGGATATCCCCCACCCACGTGGACGTCCCCTCCCCCTATGGACAACCCCAATCCCTGTGGATTGCCCCCACCATCATGGATAGCCCTCCCTCCCATAGGGCATTTCGTACCTCCATGGATAGCCATTCCCACCACCGTGGACACCCCCGTACCCCCTAGGTAGCCCCTCCCACCCCCTGGACAACGGCCCACCCCTGGATAGCCCCTCCCCCCATGGACACCCTGTACCCCAACCACCCCTGTACATCCCCTTTATACCTGGATTTCCTTCACCCCCATGGATAGTCCCCACCCCTATGGACAGCCCGCCCACCCCCTGGATCGCCCCTCCCCCTTCGGGCAGCCCCCACCCACGTGGACATCCCGTCCCCTCAGGAGAGACCCCCACCCTCGAGGACATCCCACTAAACCCCGTGGATATCCCCTTGCCCCTTGGACATCCTACCCACCGCCCTAGACACCATGTACTCACCTGGATAGCCATTCCCAACCCCCTAGACACCTCGTACACCCCCCCCCCCGCCCCGGAGAGCCCTGCCCACCCCCATGGGCAGCACCGCCCACCCCCTGGATAGCCCGCCCACCCCCTGGACAGCCCCTCCCCTTGTGGACACCTCTTACCCCAATTCACTACCTCAACCATCCCCCTGGACAACCCTTCCACCCCTAAACAGCCCCCCCCCCCCATGTATAGCCTACCCACCCCCATGGATGGCCCGCCCACCCCCTTGGACACCTCATATCCCCTGGACAGCCCAGCAGCCCTCGTGGACAGCCCACCCACCCCACTAGACACCCTATACCTATAAAGCCTGACCCTAGATACCTAGAGTCGGTGAATTATTACATAACATTTTCATGATAAAAAATGATCAAAACTCGAAAGACTGATTAGTTTAGTAGCCCTGGAAATACTAGATACATTAATAAGGTTTACATTAAATTATAATATGGAAAAAATCAACAATAATGTTTCCATAGAAAATATTGACATACCATAGAATATCCCTATAGGACAGTCATAATATACTTCTTCGTATCCTGTGAAAAATAAAACAAATAAAGGGGTGAGCTGAGATTCTCATTTAGGATAAATATATTCAGAAACTTTCAAAATAAGCATAAACATTTAAGGTAATGTATAGAACTAAAACAAAATCCTTTTCAACATAAAATTCATCATAATATGGAAAATATATATCTAAATAATTCCATTTACTTACTTACATGGATATTCTACTAGTAGAATAATCACATGCAATATCAATAACCACATTCATTAAGATGGAATGCATAATCCAAGACTTTCACAACCACATAGTCAAGGCCTTATGCCTAGACAAAAAATAATATTTTTTGAAGGCCTAATGCCCAGACACTAGTTTTTCTTATGAGACCTACAGATGAATCGAGGAGCTATATCAGGCTCCACCCATCACTTACTAAGTCCAATGCATTCCTAATATGAAAAGGTTTAAACATAACATAAACATTTATAATAAAACTGGCATACGAAATTTCAATAATTTATCCATAAACCATGAATGGTATGAAATAACACATCCACAGTTAAACAAATCACAAAACCTTCAGTACAATATGGAAGTTTTGTATCA
Organism: Viscum album; assembly: GCA_963277665.1. Lineage (NCBI taxonomy): Eukaryota > Viridiplantae > Streptophyta > Magnoliopsida > Santalales > Viscaceae > Viscum > Viscum album. The sequence continues at coordinate 1,434,554,650 of OY728122.1, forward strand.
TCATAAATCAACTTCAAACAAACATAAAATCTATCAAAGGATGTTGACATAGATGAGATCAAAAACTTTTTAGAGAAATATCTCGTTCTATTTTGAAATCATTTAAAAGTCACGTAATTATAAAATAAAACATTTATATTTGAAAATATTATTATAAGCTTGTAAGGGAAGCTTCAAATATGTTATAATGGTGGAAAATACCCGCACCCACCATATAAGTTAAAAAACATTCTTACCTTAATTTTATTGAAAAGTTCATAAAGTGACTTATTTGGAAAACGAAGGAAAGAATCTTTTATAAAAATATTATAAAAACTAAAAAAGGGTATAAATTACATTATCCCATAGTATAGTTAATAGTAAAAATGTTTTGGAATACATTTCAAAAAAACACTGATGTTGATGATAAAGAAGTCCCAGTAGAGACTTACGTAAAAACAACCTCGGATAATAAAGAGATTGTGAAATTAACCCTTACCTTGTACTTTTCCTTGGTAGAGGGTAGATTAACCTCCTGTATAATGGTGAAATTTTTTTTAATAAATTATACAATAATCATATACATTAATATGATATCATATATGATCTTTTAACATTTCTTTGTTAATAATATCTTAGTATTATTGTCATTTTGGGTGTTAACTGATTCGTTTTCCATTATATTATTTGTTACATAAGTAATGTTTGTTAGGGATAGGATGTATCTGATTCATATTCTAAATTATATTAGGTCTTTAAACATTTTTTTTAATCATCTAATGAAAATTATTATTTAATGGATATGATGGGGAATGAATCTCATCCTGTTCGTGGAGACGGTAATCTGTACGCACACACGAGCGACAATATCATTTTTTTGATATTAGAATAATATATATTTGGATGTTATATCATATATAAAAATTCATTATCATGTTATATTTATTATTTACATCATTTAAACATCATTATTAAACTCATGCAAATAATAATGTATTGAATAACAATTACACCATGACGTGGAGACAGTAAGTTGTACGTACGCACTTATGGTGGCTTTCCATTCAAAGGAAGGATAGAATAAGGAATATGGTTGAACCATATATATAATAAAATCTTAGTATATATAAGATACTATAGTTATTATTTTATAATGGAAAAAACAAATAAGGAGGAAGTGTAAGAAGAAAGGAACTTGATAGAGGTGATGAAATATTTACCTCTTCTTCAGGTTATTCATTTTTATTTGATCAAAATGGGTCTTTAGGTTGCCCTTCTGTCTAAAGGAAGGACTCTACGATGAAAGAAGGATAGTTTAGAGGGTATATGGGTATGCTTTGGAATAGTCAAATGGCTTTGAAGGTGTGAATTAGAGTGAAGGGGGAGTGCCCTTTTATAAGATGGGTGAAGGGAACCTTAGGAAACACTAGAAATATTATTTTATAATAAAATAATTTTCGATTTCTAATAGATCAAAAATGAATTATTTAAATTCTATGTTCTATCTAAAGACACTCAACCAAAAGGTTTTAGACAGGTTTGGGTCACTATATTAACTTTATCTTATAAATTTAACACTTAGTTAAATAGTTTGACATTTACCATGTCTCATTGTATTTTTAAAATACATGGTTAATAAACTTACTATAAACTTCAATGAGAACCCCAAGTGGTTCATTAATGATACAACTATCATTATATAAGTCTTTTTTCCGATCCTTAGATTTTTATGAATATAATATCAATTAATAATATAATATTTTTTCTAAAAACTATTTTATGTCAATTTTGGACACTATTTGGTATTTTGTTTTTTCTAAATTCATAACAAAATTATTACTTTAAAAAAATTCATCTAACCAACACTAACATGTCATATTAACCAAAAAAATAGTTAAATTCATAAAAAGTCTCAAATTACATTTATTTGGATATTAATAATATTAATTATTTAAATATTTCATTAATTAGGTAATTACTACCTCATCATTGTGTCATAAATAAATTAAATTATTTAATGTCTAAAAAAATTTAAATAAAATACCATTATGTAGGAAATATTTTTAGATTTCTAATGAATATTTATAGTCTAATGTATCTTATTTTTACCCCTATATTAAAAATGTTTTATTTTTTAGACATTGAATTTAACACTTTTAACTCTTCTTTTATTTAAATAATAATAATAAATGTCCTAATCTAATCCAAGTGGACCTAAAGGATCATGTTTTATTCCTAAGTTTGTTTCTGTTCGAATTAAACTTATCCAATAGAATTAGGACATGTCTTAGGGTAATAATAATATAATTTTTACCCTTAATTACCCTATTTTCTTTTAACCGTGCTAAATAAAAGTAAAAAGATACTATTCACCAAAAATTATTTTAATCTTATTGAATCACATTTTACATACTGATATCAACTATGTCTCTTAATGTTTTTTAATTCAAATCACATAAGTGGTAAAATTATGTTTTATGTAAATTTGCAAATGCTCCTAGGAGTTGGGTAAAAGACGTTAAAAAGTTCGATAAAATATTTATTTATCTAAAATTATTATAAACTGACTCCAATGAATTACATTGAATTTTTATAGGTATTATGTAATTATTTTTACCTAAAATAAATTTAAATAAAATTAATAATTATTTAAATAAAAATTCAGTTTTAAACAATAACATAGTGTTTTTCACTATTCATCAAAAATTGAATGTTTTCAGAAAAATACCAAAAATTCACCATAAGATAATTTTGATATTCCAAATCAAAAAATTAATTCTATTTTACCAATTTCAAAACATATATTTTGCATTAATGAATTTAAAATTAATTCTCGTTGTCAAAACCAAAAGGTTTATTTTTAAGAAATAATAATTATCAAAAGATTGACACTTGTTTATGTCCAATTTCAAAGTGAAATTAAATACAATGACCATCATTGGATTAAATGGTAAAAAGATAATCTAATTATACTTCCAAACCATTAAAATGTATAATTCAATAATATAAATTATTTTTATTAAAAAAGTTTTTTTCAGTTAAAATATATTATTTTTCACTATTCACCCAAATATGAAAGTTATCAGAAAAACAACAAAAATTTATTGAAACTAAATTCATATGTCTCGATTCTAAAGAATAAGATTTCTTTGTCAAATTGAATATATAAAAGTTTCAAATATTTTATTTAAAAAATGTTCCACCATTAAAAGGAAGTAAAAAATAATTTTTTTTAAAATACTTCATTCATCTGAAAAAATTGAATTTGTTCTTACATTATGTCAATGAAGCTCATAATATGGATTCTAAAATTATAATGATTGTATAATGTTAAAAATTCAGTTAATACTACTAAAAACCGCTTTTGAACGACAAGTTTGGTAAGCCGTGGTGCGCTTGAACTCAGTGTTTCTTGTATTGCAAGTTATTGAATTACTTTGAAAAAATAAAATAATATGAAATATTGGGGTGTTAAATTATTCTCTCTATCAATAAATTGCATCCTTGAAATTTTAAATTGTTCTTCGAAAATAAAAGGTTGAAAATAGAAAATGCCTTTGTGGGAAAATCCACATCGGAAATAGGGTTAATAAATTTTAGTCTTAATAAGAGGAAAAGAGGAATGAAAAAGTCACCACCAAATTATGATCTTTATTGGGAGAATATTGGTGGAAATTATAGTCACATAATTGGATGAAAATGTAAATATTTATAGGGATTGATTGAGGTCATCAATCAAAAACAATTGTAGAATTGAGGGCCTCAAATCCATCAATATATGATTATTTAAAATATCATCGGTTCAACAAAACATAAGGAATTAGGATAACACATTTTTAGTTTTAAGATCCCTTACCTAATGTCTAAGAATTAATTTCTTCATAGAATAATAGAAGGAAAAAATATATACATGAAAAGTAGAGTTCCATCCTTTAACTAATTTCTATCAAAAAATCATCTTTCACTCTAAAATATAATAAAACTTAAAAAATATTTTATTTATCCTATTCGAATAGGGTTCTAAAAAAGTTAATTTATAATTCATTTACCAGACAATAAAAAAGTACATTATACAATCCAGGACATCATGTGGGCCAGTGGTAGGTGATACACTCTTATCGCCCTTCGGTTGCGGGTTCAAATCTCGCGGCTTTGCCGAATGCGACGGGTTATCGCCGGACCTATGGGTTTTCTGTTTTATGGAAATCCAAAAATAATCTCAAACTAGAATTATCCAAAATACTTCTGTCCAAACTCATAGTCCAAAATTTATAAGGAAGGTAAACACAATGAAGATCCTTTTTGCCATGTAATAACATGTGAACACCTTCATCATGTATTCTGTTAAAACACTTCAATATCCTAAATTACCATAAAACCGTATTGATTACATTCATGCTCATTTATTCCTAATAGAATAATAAATATACCCCTTCTATATAAAAATTTTCTAAACTCCGACAATTATGGAATATAAAAATCATTAATTAGTTTCAAGGTAGTCAATAATATACAATATAATTTATCCAAATCAATCTTGTATTATTCCAAAAATTATAACCTCTGTATCAGAACCATATTATGGTTTATCTTTCTCTCAACCATATATTTTCAAAAAACATAACATGCTATTGATTCACTTTTCTTGGTTCCACACAATCTCAAGTCCTTAAGGAAATAGTACTGAAGTAAAATCCTTATGTACTCTATAATTCTTATAACATGTACCTCATTAATACAATAATCAAATGACACAATACATTAATAACAATGTAAAAAATTTAATAATTCTTCTTCATCTTCAGTAGTATCATAACTTTATTATTATCCAATAGCAGTATTTAGGGTATACTCTAAACTCCTTGTAGATTAAGCATTGTACATTTGAAATTTTTTTCTTACCCTTGCAATCACGTACATGGTGTCCTTTTTCTCCACACTTATAACAAACTTTCATTCCCTTCAATCATTAACCAAGGTGATTCTTTCCAAATTTATCACACATGGGAAACTCCTTATTTCCCTCTTCCCTTTATCCAACTTTCTCTCTTCCATCCTTTTATTCTCTTGCTTCCCTTCAAAGCCATATGACTCAGATAATTCTTTACTTATCTTATTAACACACGATACTATTTCTTCATATGCTGAGAATACATGGGAGACTATTTACCTTCTAAATGTTTTATTAATACCGTGAATGATATGATCCTTCTTACTCTTTGGATCATACGTATTGCTGGAGTTCACATTCCTTCTACAGGGTGCCACTTCTATACAATGGAATACACTAAGAAAATTTATGAATTGAAATGAATAATTCCAAACTTGTAAAAAAACCTAACGTAAATTGAACAGTTTATGGATATAATCTATAATCATAAAAATATTTTCTTTTAGGGGGTATTGTAGAGACCCAATGTTTGACGTACATGGACATTACATTACTTTTTCGTAATACATAATACATAACGAAAACAGACACACAAGGACTGTAATAGTTTAGTGTCTTTGGAAACTCTTAAAATAATATTTTAATTGTGGTGAAAGATCTTACACATCTCCCATAAAGAAATTCCCCTTTTATTTTCTTACCTAAAACCTTTCATTAAATCTTGGGGGAAAGAAAACATATAACGGGTGAGCTCAAATGCTCAGTAAGGGTAAGCATAGAGAACATAATACAATCCATAAACATTTTATTGCAAAAACTTGAACATAAAATCTAAACATCAAAATGTTGAGAAAATATATAAATCTTGGAAGTACGTAAGGCAAATATCATAAAGTAATATAAATCTTGATAAAATAGCATGGGAATAAATCAGGTAATTGTGGAAACCATTCAGAACTTGTTATGATTTCCATAGTAGCCAAGGCATTGCTTCCAAGACCATCTTAGTGGAAAAAGTCCCTTTCTGAATCGAGTTCACTCCACGTTCCAGTCCTGTATCACTGAACCGGATCAACATACCATTCCGACCATGTCTATCTCATGAGAGATAAATCTTTACCCAAATCATTGGAGAGAGATATAGGTCCCACAAATCTCATAATGAAATCATTATTACTTGTGACACACAAAAAACATAAAACATTCATCATAACCCAATGAATAAAATGGGTTTCATAAACATCATCCCATCATAAAATAATCCATATAAAACAAATGGATATAATTTAATCATAAGAAAATTAAAACCATATAAATCATAGAGACATTATACATGAAACATACACATATGAAATAATGTCATCTTAGATGGAAAATGGTTTTGATAAAGCACTTGAAATGAACTCTTGAGGAAAATATCCTCTCTTCTTCAAAATCATTTTCTTTTCACAAAATTCCATGAAATTTTAAAAGAAATGTATTTTGTTGAAAATAGTCATAAAATATTGTAGAGTAATATTCATGAAAATGAGGTGTTATGAAACCATAAAAATCCACCCACGCCGTATAAGTTAAAAATAACATTCTTCTCGTAATTTGTTCAGAAAAGTCAAAAAGTACATCGTATGGTAAACCAAAGAAATATTCCTTCCATAAAATGTGGTAAAAGTAAAAAGAAAAGGTAATAATGACTTTAAATATACATGGAAGAAAAGTAAAAATTTTATGAAAACATTTTGAGAACATATGGACATGGATAATAAACATAACCCCAATAAATAATTACGAATAAACAATCTCGGATAAGAATGTGATTGGAATAATTATCCCTTAACATATGTCTGATATGCTTTGTATGTATCCGAAACTCCTGTATAATGATTTAAATAATGTCATTGACTTACTAAAGAATCATATTCATTGTTATGATATCATATATGGTTTACTTATGACTTTATATTACATGTTCTTTTGTAAATTCGATGTAAAAGTAGGGATTTGGGTAAAATCGCTTCATTTATTGTACGTGTATCGACTTGTTTTTCTTGATATTATTACTTATATCCTGATTTACATAATTCCAGAATGTAAAACATGATTTATATATAATATATATTCAGTATATAAATATATAAATGATAGATCGATAAATGGAATGAAATACAGCGTTCATGGAGGCGGTAGGTCGTACGTACGCATAAACAGTTTTTCGTTTCCTTATTGAATAAAATGGAATTAAGTAGATGAAATATATATATATATATAAATAAATCTAGTATCATTATTATGTCATATATTTCATTATTATTCATTATATATACTCTATAATCATTCATGAATGCTTAACATGGAGAATGAATCTCATCGCGTCGTGGAGACGGTAGTCTGTATGTATGCACGAGCGATGATATCATTCCCATGATCGTGGAATTGTATTGAAACATATGTATAATATTTCAGAATCAATATAACATTAAAATAATCATATATAGTTTCTTATTTACACCATTATACCCATCCAAGTAAGGTGGTGGTCGAAAACAGATTACACCACGTCGTGGAGACAGTATTCCGTATGTACGCACGCGCAGTGATTTCATTTTCCATAGGATGGATAGAAGGTGAAATATGGGTGTTTAATATTTATAATATCATATCAGTATATAAGTAATGCGGATGTTATTATTTTATAATGATACAACTAAATATGAATAAGTAGAAGAAGAATGAAAGTTGAAAGATTCGGTAACGGACATTACCTCTTCATTGAAGCGCCTCTTATTAACCTCCTCTTTGGGAACTAAAGATGGTATATGGAGAAGACCAGAACCTCTAAGATGTTTTAGGGAAGTGGTTAAGACAAATTGGCATGGGTTTCCTGAGCTTTAAGGTTAAAAGTGGTGTGAAGAGGAGAGGGAGGAGGTGACCTTTTATAAGGAGGAGAGGGGCACCTTTGGAAAAACTAAAAATATTATTTTATTATAAAGTCATATTCGGTTTTTAATAGCTCCAAATTGATTTATTTTGAAGATAAGGTGGGTATGGGTTTAAATACTCTCATCTAATAGAATTTAGACAATTTTAGGTCTCTATTTTAACCATATCAGTTATATTTAACTTTAAGTTAAATAATTTTACTTTTACGACGTCTTCTTGTTTTCTTACACTATAAGGTTAATAAACATACTATAACAAGAAAAACGAACCCAAAGTTGTTAATTATTAATATATATAACATTATCTAAGTCATTTTTTAAAACCATAGATTTTTAGGAATAAAATAACAATTAATAATATAATATTTCTTTTAAAAACTATTTTATGTCAATTTTGACACTATTTTGGTACTTGATTTTTGTGAAAATCAAAACAGCATTATTAGTTCGAATAGGGTTAATTAAATCAATAATAAAATGTCATATTAACCTAAAACATTAGTTTAATTCATAAAAAGTCTCAAAATACATATATTTGGGAATTTATAACATCAATTGTGTTAATATTTCATTAATAATATAATTACTGCATCATCATTGTGTCATAAATAAATTAAAATATTTAATGTTTAAAAATTGTAAATAAAATACCATTATGTAGAAAATCATTTTATATTTCTAATTAATATTTATAGTCAAATTTATCTTATGTATAACCCTATATTAAAAATGATTTAGTTATTAAACTTTGATTTTAACTATTTTAACCCTTCATTAAATAAATTAATAATAAATTTCCTAATCTAATACAAGTGGACCTAAATGGTCATATTTTATTTCTAAGGTTGTTTTTGGTCGAATTAAACTTATCCAATAGAATTAGGACATGTTTTATGGTAATAATAATATCATTTTTACCCTTAAATACCCTATTTAATTTTAACCGTGGTAAATAAAAGTAAAAAGTTACTATTCACAAAAAAATTATTTTCATCTCTTTGAACCAAATTTTAGTCCTTGATATGAACCTTGTCTCTCGGATTTTTGAAATTCCACTCAAAGAAGCGGTAAAATTATGTTTTATGTAAATTTCCAAATTTTTATGGGAGGTGGGTAAAAGATGGTGAAAAGTCCATTTCGAAAGATAAAGTTTATAAAATTTTAAAAAGTGGGTATTACTATTTATAACAGCTAGTTTATATAACATATCGTTGTTTAGTAAAACTCATTATTGCGTACAACACACACTATCATGGAAGGTCGTGATTGCGTGTAATGCAAGCCAAGCCCAGGATTCTTGTAGTGCAAGCTCCTTTTCATGTAGCATACAACAAAAGACATCAATAAAATTAAAAATAATATCTTTCATAAAATCTAGGGGTGTTACATTCTACCCCCCTTAAAATGAATTTCGCCTGCGAAATTTGTTAGGGTTATAAATGGTTTACTACTCGAAAGTTTATTTAATAGAAACCCACATTGTAAAAAGGAATAACAAAACCAATCTTTAAAAACTAATGTATAAAACGTAATGGTTACCCAAATTAACTAATAAATGGGTTTCCACATAGGATAACATAGGTGAAAATATGGATATGGTAGAGAAATCTAACCATTATGTTCTCATGGAGAGTGATAGAGAACATATCTATGAAAAAGCCAACAATCACAAAGCCATAGATTTGTGATGATCTAAGGTACCATCTAATTCATCGTATATAGGGGCACTAGGACAACATTTTTGGTTTTCAAGATCATTTCCCTAAAGTTGAAGAAATTGGAATTAGAAGAAATAATTTCTTGATTTTGGTGCAGTCTCACCGTTGGTCGTTACTTGGAAAATTTCCACTTCATCTCTTAATGAAATGAAGTCGAATTTGTCATTCATGAAGTGTTAGCAGATCATGTGATAGAATAATGAGTCATTCCATCTGTCTCAAAAAAAAGGTAAGAAAAGGTTGTCAAAAATACATAAGTCCATCTATAGTGAGATTAATAATATATGGTTCCTATAATGGACTTATACTTCATATATCATACTGCTTAATATAATAAAATTGGTTTCTACTAAATAGGGACTTCCTGTAGTCCAGTGGTAGGTGATAAAGGCATGTCACACCTCGGTTGTGGGATCGATTCCCACATCCTTGTCCGACGTGACGGGTTGTCGCCCGTCGAGCAGGTTGTCCTTTTTCTAAAACTACATTATTATAACATTCCATAAATAATATCGAAAGAAATTCTAGCCTTAAACAATTCTATCTGATGTACAACTTAATCCATTACAACCTTTATGATTTTCGAAAATACTTCTATCCAATCTCATAGTGTAAAGAAAATGATTAATTGAGAGTTTAGATAACAAGTACGTGAATACCATCATTTATCCCCCATATATCATACGATATATCTTGTTGGTCACATTCCAAACATTCTAAGGCCTTAATCATGTATTCTCTTGAAAAATGAATACCCAAGGAACCTTAGTGAAAACATGAATGCAGTTAAAAGTTAACACCTTCCACATACCAAAATCCCCAAAAATATATATACTCAAACCATGATATCACTTAGTCCTTATATCAATCATGAGCTCATGAATACTATCAAACAATTTATTTTCGCCTTATCCCTTCTTTATGCACATATCATCTGCTTTCCAAAATATTTGAATTACTTTTAATGGTTACCAGTACTGTATAATTATTGAAAACCATAATAAACCAATACATAGATATTACAATATTCCACAGTACTATAAATTAGATTCCATAACATTATTTTGGAATCTCGTTACATAAACACATAATCATTCCACTACATCGTTATCATACTCAACATCGCCAATAGTGATCGCATGTGACTTAGCTTTGTCCTTTTCCTTTAGAGGTTTCTCATGTCGACCATCATTAACCCTTGGATTAGGGCATTGGTTAGCATAATGCCCCATTTCCTTGCACATGAAGAATTGAAGTGTTGGTGGAGAGTTCTCTATAGTCTTTTCATTATTCACATCATTAGAAACCCTTTTTCCATTACATCAACACTCAGCTTCTCGATGACCTTTTTTTCCACACTTAAAATATTTTCTATTCCCTTTAAGACAATCTCCACCATTCATATTTCCACACTTTCGGCATAAAGAAACATTCATGTTCTTTTCACCATTATTCTGAGAATTCTCCTTGAACTCCGTCTTTTGTTTCATGTAAAAACCATGAGATGGACATGTTACACCAACTTCCATTTCTACATTGATAGCACAACACACAATTTCTTCGTAGCTACTAAAGTATCTTATAGCTAATTCCCTTCAAAGACTTGGTTTTAAGCCACTGAAAAATTGGTCAACGTTACTTTCAGGTTGGATGATAAAGCCAGATGCATACCTTGCAAGTCTTGTAAAATTTTCTTCTTATATACCAACAGATTCATCATCCTTCTGCTTAATCTCAAGAAACGCCTTTTCCATCTTTTTTCAAAGAATACGAGTGAATTACATAATTGAAAAATAATTTCTTGAACTCATCCCATTCCATTGATTCAATTTCATCTCGGGGCCTCATATTCTTAATTAGAGTCCACCATTGATCTGCTTCACCTCTTAAAAGGTAAATAGCCAGAATGACTTTTTCATGTTCCAAATAGAGAAGTATGGAAAATATCTTTTCAATGGTTCTGATCCATTGTTCAGCAACAAGTGGATCAGAAGACCGATTGAATGACAGTGGACGTTGCCTCATGAAGGATTCAATAGAATATTTTTCCCTTATCTGATCATATAGAAATCTAGAATGATTCATATCTTGTGTAAGTATAGCAATATGATTTTTCACTCCATCTCCCATCACATTTGGTTTCCCGGGAGGACAATCATTGCATTTTCCTTTACATTTATCAACAAGGTTCCTTCGGGTTCCAGCCATCGTCTAAAATCCAAAAAGAACAGTGTGAGAGCCAAAAATCATGCTAGGAAAACAACATAATAAAGGGGGAGTACCTTCAATATCTAACATCTTAGATTTAATTCTAATATCGTTATCATAATTGTAAGACTATAACCTGTACTTATAATTACCCTTAGGGACATCCCTAGACATACCTTTGAAATATCTCTAGGGATCTCACTAAAGTTTTCGCATCCTAGTTTCCAAAGGTTATCTAAACATTTCCTCTGATACCAACTATAGATACCCAAAGCATGACGTACATGGAAATTACATTACCATTATGGAATACTTAATACATGATGAAAACAGACACACAAGGACCGTAATATTTTAGTGTCTTTGGAAACTCAGAAAATAACCTTCTAATCGTGGTGAAAGATCTTCAGCATCTCCCATAATTATCTTCCCCTTTTATTTTCTTACCAAAAACCATTCTTTAAATCCTAGGGAAAAGAAAACATATAAAGGGTGAGATGAAATTCTCATTAAGGGTATGCATATAGAATATTAAACAATCCATAAACATTTTATTGTAAAAAATTGATCATAAAATCTAAACATCAAAATCTTGAGAAAAGACATAAATCTTGGAAGTACGTAAGGAATATATCATAAAGGAATATAAATCTTGATAAAATATCATGGGAATAAATCATGTAATTTTTTCAACCATTCAAAACTTGTTATTATTTCCATAGTAGCCAAGGTAATGCTGCGAAGACCATGTTAGTGGACAAAGTCCCTTTCTGAATCGAGTTCACTCCTCGTTCCAGTCCTGTATCACTGAACCAGATTAACTTACCCTTCCATCCATGTCTATCTCATGAGGTATAAATTTTTACCCAATGCATTGGAGGGAGATATAGGTCCCAACATATCATAAATAAATCATTCTTACTTGTGCCACAAAAATACTTAAAACATTAATCATAACCCAAAAAATAAAATGGGTTTCATAAACATCATCCCATCATAACATAATCCATATAAAACAAATGGATATAATTTCATCATAAGAGAAGTAAAACCATGTAAATCATAGAGACATTATAATTGAAACATACACATATTATATAATGTCATCTTAGATGGAAAATGGTTTTGATAAAACACTTGAAATTAATTCTTGAGGAAAATATCCTTTCTTCTTCAAAATCATTTTCTTTTCACAAAATTCCATGCAATTTTAAAAGAAAAGCATTTTGTTGAAAATATTAATAAAATCATGTAGAGTAAGATTCATGAAAATGAGGCCTTATGAAACCATAAAAATCTATCCACACAGTATAAGTTAAAAATAACATTCTTCTCGTACTTTTTTTGGAAAAGTTAAAAAGTACCTCATATGGTAAACAAAAGAAATATTCCTTCCATACGATGTGGTAAAAGTAAAAAAGAAAAGGTAAGAATGACTTTAAACATACATGGAATAAAAGTAAACATTTTATGAAAAAAAATTGATAAAATATGGACATCGATAATAAACATAACCCCAGTAAATACTTACGAATAAACAATCTCAGATAAGAATGAGATTGGAATAATTATCTCTTACCTTATGTCTGATATGCTTCGTATGTAACCGAACCTCCTGTATAATGATTTAAATAATGACATTGACTTATTACAGAATCATATTCATTGTTATGATATCATATATGGTTTACTTATGAATTTATATTACCTGTTCTTTTGTAAATTTGATGTAAAAGTAGGGATTTGGGTAAAATCTCTTCATTTATTGTACGTGTTTCGACTTGTTGTTCTTGATATTATTAACTATATCCTGATTTACTTAATTCCAGAATGTAAAACATGATTTATATATAATATATACTCATCATATACATATAAAAATGATAGATCGATAAATGTAATGAAATACACCGTTAATGGAAACGGTAGGTCGTACGTACGGATAAACGCTGTTTTCGTTTCCTTATTGAATTGAATGGAATTAAGTAGATGAAATAAATATATATATATACATAAATCCAGTATCATTATTATGTCATATATTTCCCTATTATTCATTATATATACTTTATAATCATTCACGAATGGTTAACATGGAGATTGAATCTCATCGCGTCGTGGAGACGGTAGTCCGTACGTACGCACGAGCGATGATATCATTCCCATGATCATGGAATTGTATTGAAGAATATGTATAATATTTCAGAATCAATATAACTTTAAAATAATCATATATTGTTTTTTATTTACACCATTATACCCATCCAAGTAAGGTGGTGGTCGAAAACAGATTACACCACGGCGTGGAGACAGTATTCCGTATGTACGCACGCGTAGTGATTTCATTTTCTATAGGATGGATAGAAGGTGAAATAGGGTTGTTTCATATTTATAATAACATATCAGTATATAATTAATACTGATGTTATTACTTTATAATTATACGACTAAAAATGAAGATGTACAAGAAGAAAGAAAGTTGAAAGAATCGGAAACGGACATTACCTCTTCATTGAAGCACCTCTTCTTAACATCCTATTTGGGAACTAGAGATGGTATATGGAGAAGACCAGAACCTCTAGGATGTTTTAGGGAAGTGTATAAGTAAAATTGGCATAGATTGGATGAGCTTGAAGGCTCAAAGTGGTGTGAGGAGGAGAGGGAGGAGGTGCCCTTTTATAAGGGAGGAGAGGGGCACCTTTGGAAAAACTAAAAATATTATTTTATTATAAAGTCATATTCGGTTTTTAATAGCTCCAAATTGATTTATTTTAAAGATAAGGTGGGGATGGGTTGAAATCCTTTCATCCAATAGAATTTATACAAGTTTAGGTTTCTATTTTAACCATATCATTTAGATTTAACTTTAAGTTAAATAATTTTACTTTTACCATGTCTTTTTGTTTTCTTACACTATAAGGATAATAAACATACTATAACAATACAAACGAACCCCAAGTTGTTTATTATTAATATATATAACCTTATCTAAGTCATGTTTTCAAACCTTAGATTTTTATGAATAAAATAACAATTAATAATATAAGATTTCTTTTAAAAACTATTTTATGTCAGTTTTGACACTATTTTGATACATGATTTTTGTGAAAATCATAACAGCGTTATTAGTTCTAATAGAGTTAATTAAATAAATAATAAAATGTCATATTAACCTAGAAATTTAGTTTAATTCATAAAAAGTCTCAAATTACATTTATTTGGGAATTTATAACATCAATTGTGTTAATATTTCATTAATAATATAATTACTGCATCATCATTGTGTCACAAATAAATTAAATTATTTAATGTTTAAACATTATAAATAAAATACCATTATGTAGAAAATCTTTTTATTTTTATAATGAATATTTATAGTCAAATTTATCTTATATATAACCCTATTTTAAAAATGATTGAGTTATTAAACTTTGATTTTAACTATTTTAACCCTTCTTTAAATAAATTAATAATAAATGTTCTAATCTAATCCAACTGGACATAAATGGTCATATTTTATTCCTATGTTTGTTTTTGGTCCAATTAAACTTATCCAATATAATTATGACATGTGTTAGGGTAATAATAATATCATTTTTACCCTTAATTACTCTATTTACTTTTAATCGTTGTAAATAAAAGTTAAAAATTACTATTCACCAAAAATTATTTTGATCTCAACCACATTTTATTCCTTGATATTAACCGTGTCTCTCGGATTTTCTAAATTCTACTCATAGAAGCAGTAAAATTATGTTTTATTTGAATTTCCAAATTCTCCTAGGAGGTGGGTAAAAGACGTTGAAAAGATCAATAAAGTTTTTATATATCTAAAATTTTTATAAACTGACTCCAATGAATTAAATTGAACTTATATAGGTATTATGTATCGATTTTTATCAAAAATAAATTTAAATAAAATAAATAATTATTTAAATAAAAAGTCGGTTTTTAAATAGTAACCTAGTGGTATCACTATTCATCAAAAATAGAATGTTTTCATAAAAATACCAAAAATTCACCCTAGTATAATTTCGATATTCCAAATCCAAAAATGAAGTCCATTTAGAAAGATAAATTTTATAATCTTTTAAAAAGTGGGTATTACTATTTGTAATGGCTAGTTTATATAACATATCGTTGTTTAGTGAAACTCGATATTGCGTACAATAAACGCTATTGTGGAAGGTCGTGATTGCATGAAATGAAAGCCAAGTCAGGGATGCGTGTAGTGCAAGCTCCTTTTGGTGTAGCGTACAACACAAGACATCAATAAAATTAAAAAGAATATTTTTCATAAAATCTCGGGGTGCTAGAGGTATATATTTATAAATCCTTCATAATTATTTGTAAAAAATGGTAATTATCCTAAGCATATCCCTTGGGAGTGTCGTAAACAAGAGTGCAGTAAGGCCCGTTGTTGTGTACCAGTTCCCATTCGAGTCTGACTCAAAGCGATGTTTCCAGGATTTACCCCTAGGTAAATCTATGCCAGAGATGCCTCTACCTGCTTGTATCCAAACAGGGATGTATTTCTTGGAAAACTCACAAAATCTCTAGAATACCAAAATTCTAGGAATTTCCTCTATATTAATCCTCAAAGCCTATCTTAAGGCTATGTTCTCAAATCAAAGATTATCTAAATCTAGTTTCTAAGGTTTATACTTAACTTCCTATGATACCAACTATAACACCCCGACCCTAGTTACCCAGAGTCCGAACATTATTACATAACAGTGGAATGATTACAAAATATCAAGCCTCGAAAGACCGATTATTTTAGTAGCCTTGGAAGTACTAGATACATTCATAAGGTTTACATTACATCATAAAATGGAAAACATCAACAACACTGTTTCCATAGAAAACACTGATATCCCATAGACTATCCATTTAGGTCAGTCATAATATACTACTTCGCATAATGGGAAAAATAAAACATAGAAAGGGGTGAGTTCAGATGCTTAGAAAAGATAACAATATAGAAGAATCTTTCAAAATAATCATAAACATTTAAGGCAACATATATAACTAAAAAATGCCTTTTCAAAATAAACTTTCTCAAAATATGGTAAATATAAATCCAAATAATTCCATATACTTACTCACATGTATATTCTACTAGTTGAATAATCACATGAAATATCAATATCCACTTTTATAATGATGGAATGCATAATGAGAGACTTCCAGAACCACATAGTCTAGGCCATGTGCCAAGACTAAAAATAAGATTTTATCAAGGTCTTGTGCTAAGACACTATTTCTTCTCATGATACCTACCGATGTATCGAGGAGCTATAGTTGGCTCCACCTGTCACTTAATAGGTCCAATTCATTCCTCATATAAAAAGTTTTAAACATAACATAAACATTCATATTAAAACTGGCTTACTAAATGTCAATACATTATCCATAAACCATGAATGGTAAGAAATAACACATCTATATTCAAAAATATCACAAAACCATCAATACAATATGGATGTTTTGTATCATAATAATTTAACTTCAAAAAAACTTAAAATCGATCAACAGATGTAGAAATAGATGAAATCAAAAACTTTTTAGAGAAATATATCGTTCTATTTTGAAATCATTCAAAAGAAAAGTAATTATAAATGAAAACATTTATATGTGAACATATTCTTATAAGATTTTAAGGTAAGCTTTGACGATGTTATAATGGTGGAAAATAGCTGCACCCTCCATATATGTTAAAAAAACATTCTTACCTCAATTTTTTCAAAAAGGTCATAAAGCACCTTATTTGGAAAAAGACGGAATGATTCTTTTATAAAACTATTATAAAAATTCAAACAAGGGTATAAATGACTTAATCCCATATTCTATTAAATAGTAAAAATGTTTAGGAATACATTTTTAAGAAAACATGGATATGGATCATAAAGAGGTCCTAATAGATACTTACGTAAAAACAATCTCCGATAATAAAGAGATTGTGAAATTAACCCTTACCTTGTACTTTTCATTAGTCGAGGGTAGGTTATCCTCTTGTATAATGGTGAAATAATAGTTATTAAATTATACAAGAATTATATAGATTAATATGATATCATATATGATCTTTTAACATTGCTTTGTTAATAATAACTTAGGATTATTGTCGTTTTGGGTGTCAATGGATTCATTTTCGTTTTTATGATTTGTTACATATGTGATGTTTTTTAGGAATAGGATGTATCTCATTCATATTCAGAATGATATTTAGCATTTAAATATTATTTTTAATCATCAAATGAAAATTATTCTTGAATGTATACGATGAGGAATGAATCTCATTGCATTCGTGGAGATGGTAATCCATACGTACGCACGAGAAACAATATCATTTTTTTGATATTAGAATAATATATAATTGGATGTTATATCATATATAAATAATCATTATCATGTTATATTTATTATTTCCATAAATTATAAATCATTATTATACCCATAAAAATAATAATGTATTGAATAATAATTACACCACGACGTGGAGACGGTAATCCATACGTACGCACGTATAGTGACATGTCATTCAAAAGATGGAAAAAACAAAGAAAGAGGAAGTGGAAGAAGAAAGGAACTTGAAAGAGGTGATGAAATATTTACCACTTCTTCGGGTTCTTCTTTTTTATTTGATCAAAAGGAAACTATATGTTGGCTTTATGACTAAAGTAATTCCTCTAGGATGAAGTGACGATAGTTGAGAGGGTATTTGAGAAGGTTTTGTCCGAGCCAAATGTATATTAAGGTGTAAATTAGAGACAAGGGGGAGTTCCCTTTTATAAGAGGGGTGAGGGGCATCTTAGGAAAAGATAGAAATATTATTTTATAATAAAATCACTTTCGGTTTCTAATGGCTCCAAAATGATTTATTTAAAGGCTAATGTCTGGGTGGGTCTCCAACCACTCAAAAAATAGGTTTTATATAGGTTTGTGTCACTATATTATCTTTTTCTTTTAGATTTAACTCTAAGTTAAATAGTTTGACATTTACCATGTCTCTTTGTATTTTTATATTATATGGATAATAAACATACTATAAACTTCCAATAGAACCCCATGTTTTTAATTAAGGAATCATATGTAATAATATAATGCTTTTTTCCTAAACATATATTTTTAGGAATAGAATATCAGTTAATAATATATTATTTGTTTTAAAAACCATTTTATGTCAATTTTGACACTCATTGGTATTTTGTTTTTTCTAAATTCGTAACAGCATTATTACTTCGAAACAAAATCATCTAACCAACCCTAACATGTCATATTAACCTATAAAATTAGTGAAACATAGAAAAAGTATAAAATTTCATTTATTTTTATATTAATAATATTAATTATTTTAAAATTTTATTAATTATGTAATTACTACATCATCATTGTGTCTTAAATAAATAAATTATTATATGTCTAAAAAATATAAATAAAATTCAATTATGTATGAAATATTCATAACTTTCTAATGAATATTTGTAGTCGTATTTATCTTATGTGTAACCCTATATTAAAAATGGTTTAGTTATTATGTTTGAATTTAACAATTTTGACTCTTCTTTAAATTGAAAAATAATAAATTTCCTAATCTAATCCAAGTGGACCTAAAGGAACATATTTTACTCATAAGGTTTTTTTGGTCAAATTATACTTATTCAATATAATTATGACATGTGTTACGGTAATAATAATATATTTTTACCCCTAATTACCCTATTTACTTTTAATTGTGGTAAATAAAAGTAAAAAGGTATTATTCACAAAAAATTATTTTCATCTTATTGAACCAAATTTTATTTAATAATATCAACAGTGTATCTCAGTTTTCTTAATGTTAACTCACATAAGTGGTAATATTATGTTTTATGTAAATTTAGAAATGCTCCTAGGAGGTGGGTAAAAGATGGTAAAAAGTTCGATAAAATTTTTATATATCTAAAATTATTATAAACTAACTCCAATGAATTACATTGAATTTATATAGGTATTATGTATCTATTTTAACCTACAGTAAATTTAAATAAAATTAATAATTATTTAAATAAAAAGTCGGTTTTAAATAATAACTCAGTGTTTTTCACTATTCATCTCAAATTGAATGTTTTTAGAAAAATACCACAAATTCACCCTAAGATATTTTTGATATTTTTAATTTAAAAATTAATTATATTTTATCAATTTAAAAACATATAAGTTTCATTAATTAAAATGACATTAATTCCCATAGTCAGAACCAAAAATCGTATTTTTAAGAAATAATAACTATCAAAAGATTGACACTTGTGTAAGTCCAATTTCAAAGAGAAATTACATACAATGACCATAATTTGATTAAATGGTAAAAATATAATCTAATTATACTTCCAAACCATTAAGATATAAGCAAATAAGAGAGGCAATATCACTTATAGTGAAACCATTAAATAAGATTGTTAACAATAAGTTAATATAAGTTCATAATAAAAACATATACGTTATGATATATAATTAAATGGTTATTTTAATGATTTATAAAAAATTTATAAATATTATATAGGTGGTTTGATAGAGTATGGTGAGAGTCAAGACACAAGTTAAGGGTATTTCACCTCATTTTATATTTTCATTAGATACACACTTTTGTTGTCACTCTTTCCTTTTGTGTATTGTATGTACTACCCATGATAATATTATTTGTATCATATAGATAAATATAGGGGTACTAACATATACATTTTATTATCATTATAATAGGTGGTTTATTTTTTAAAAGTTACCAAATTGGTGAAAAATGTTTTTTCTCAAGCTGCATTCTTTGAGACTCATGTATTATTATGCACCTAAACTCCATTTTGAAGTGTATATATGTCCATTTTATATTATAAGACTCCTTATTTTTCATGATTTTATAAGATTCCTGGAATTTACCTTTACTACATCAAGATTATGGTCCCATGTAACCAAGTTCTAAGAGTTTATTGAAACAATCTCATCGCTTTTCGAGATTGTTAATGACTATGTGTATTTACTGAAATATTTTGATCCATCTCCCATGAACACTCAAGAGATTATTTATCCTATATTTATTCTATATATCCTCATGTGTTAGTACAAATTTTCTCACTCGTTGGTACTTATGATAAAGTTTTATATAAAATATGATTGTCCCTCTATCAGGTTGGGAATCTATTGAATTCAATAAACATGCTCTCAAAAATATTTTCAATAATATTTTTTAAAATCTTTCAAAATTGTTTTCAAAATTGTTTAAAAAAGATATTTGAAACACATTATCATGTAAAAAGGATCTCAATATCTTGTTGTGTGTTTTGATGCTTCCCTTATATTTTTTTAAATATATTTTCGAAGAAGATGTTTGTCAAAAAAAAATTGTTTGACAACCAATTTTTCCATAAAGAAAGGATATTTTCTTAAATAACTATTTTTAAAGGCCATTAGAAATATTTACCATATAATTTACATCCATTGGTTTTAATCATTCCTTTATTGGGGAAATTATTCAATGTTTCCATTCATATTTTTTCTCTACAAAGATTATGTTTTGATGGTCTGATGCTTATAAAACTTGTTTCCCTTTCATGGGTTATATTCATTTGAAACCCACTTCTTTCCACATGTTATGTTTGTGATGAAATTATTATGAAACCTTTATCTTTAAAATTTTTATGATATAATTACATGTTTATAATACCCATTTTATTTCATGGGTTATGATATAATTATTTATGATCTTGTGGTATATGCATGTTTGATTTCATTATGAGATGGGTGGGGCCTATATGTCCCTCCAATGCATTGGGTAATTATTTTTATGTATTAAGATTGACTAAGATGGTATTGGGGATGAACATTTACATCTAATAAGGTCATGGGAGAAATCAATTACTAACAAGATGGTCTGAGTATTGAACTCATGATACTAATATTCCCATTGGAGTGAACTATGTCTATCATGATGGTATGGGGAGTGAACACATAATACCAAGATTGTCTTGGTAGATATTCCTTGGAAACTATGGTAATCTTATTATGTTCTTATGTTTCTTCTGAAATTCCAGGTTTCATTCTTAGGTTATGCTTTTATGTCTTACATTCATTATTTTCTTATTTTTCGTGTCTTACCAACTACCAAGACTGATATCAGGATTCATGTATATGTTCTTTGATATACATGGTATGATCTTATCTTTTTATGATCATGTTCTAACACTATTATTCTCATTATAATGGTTACATGACTCCCATTATCACCCTTACTAAGAATTTGAGATCACCCCTTTTATGTTTCATTCCCTAGGTTAGGAATATATGTATTATGTGTGATGTATCTAAGAAAGGTTTTAGTGAAGAAGATCCTACTAGGATATAATGTAGCTCATTCATGTACGGTGTTTGTGACTACATGTTTCCAAAGGAACTATACTTATATGGGCTTCATGAATCTATTTTTGTAATGTTTTTTTATTGCACAAATGTTATTTAACTGTAGTCAAGACTGGTTTGTTAAAATTTCTTACCATGAATAAAATTAAATCCAAATATTTTAAGCTGAAATAGCTGCAAGAGAAAATGGTACCCACTAATTTCAAGAGAATGGTTTTTAAAATATATTACACACTAAATTAAACCTTAATTTATAACTATTAAAAACATAAATATAATAGATATTGATCTTATATTCTCTATAATGATCATCAACGGAGATATCAATCAATACTCATAATTTATAATAAGGGTATGTGTACATAAACATAACATAATACATTCATACCCAATCGGGTCAATAACATTAATCACGATTCATGGAAAACATATTTATCTCAAAATAAGGAATCCATAACAGTATGAAATCACCAATAAACAATCATAATCCACGAGACATTATCATAAACATAATAAAGTGTAAAAAACAAAATCTATTAACATTATGAAAATGTATAAACAGTAACACATTCACTCGTTATGTTATTGAAATGAAATAAGGTCTTCATATAAACTTATGATAAAAACTAGGTCCACGTATAAATTTACGTACATGAAACCAATTATATTCTAAAAAACATTGATATTAAACAAGGTATATGCATAATGTTGTGAAAATAAATTTGGTTCATGCATCACATAGTATTCTCTTATGTTATACATCATTACCCAATGCATTTAAAGTGTATATAATTTTATGCCCACTAATCACATAATTAAAACCCTAAATATATGTGTAAAAAGATCATAAAAAATACATCATGTAATCATTTCTTAACCCATGAAAATGAATTGTTCTTTATAAACATTTTAACATTTCATCATAGAATTTAACGTGTAAATAAAATGTGTTTATTAATGGTTATATCATAACTAAATTAACCCATTGGAAAGAAACTATTTTTGTAGTATAAGTATTAAATAATCATCATTATAGGCCATAAAATGAATGATATTGGATTCCATAAAAAGATAATATCAAAAATGAGACATTATATTTGGTAATGGATGTTAACATAAATAAAAATGGATCAAATGAATCATTCATACCATTATATTAGAAGATGATAAAATATCATTTTCTTTTGATAAAATTTTAACTAAAAATTCACCAAATATTTATAAAATAATTTTCATATAAAATAACCAATTAAATTATAAAATAATAATCAAATCAAAGAGAAGTTATAATGGTTGTATAATTCTTTCATGTTATATATTTTAAGAAAATTCCATTAACACTTTTATAAAAAACATAAAAGATTTGTTTCGTAAAATTTTCAATAGATTTTATTTTAATCAATTATAAATAAGTTTAAAGGTAATGTGAAAGTCCATTAAAAATAGGTTCATGTATTTGTAAAAACATACATATAAAATTTTTAAATATTATGGATTTGATAAAAAAAATTCATCGACCAAAAACTAAATAAGGCTGAGTTTTCCGTAATAATATTTTCTTGATCATCTAAAGTTCAAAAGTGTGGAAAAAATTAGTAATACATAAAAATTATATTAAAAACTATGTGAGAATAAAATGTATTTTTAATGGTTTTAATCTATATAACTTCTCTCATTATAAATTCAGTATAAAAAAATTAAAAGGAAATGAGATTGTAACATATACCCATTAATTCTTTGGTTATATTTGAATCATAACCCCCATGAAATAAGTAAATTCAATTGAAAAATTAAATACTATTAGTAGAAGGATACTGATTATATATAAAATAAAAGGGGTAGTATATACACTATAATAATGAAACACATTTTGTATATGACATAAGCCTCAATGAAAACCAATGTGAGGTCAGATACCCTTACCTTAAGTGTAATCCATCTTTTTATGCACTCAATCCTCCACTATAATAAATATTGACTTATAAAAAATATATCCTCTAACTATATTCATAATTATCATACAATAAATGATATACTTATAATATCTTATTTTTTATTTTTCAATAATTCATTATTAAAATCATTATTTTTTGTGATAAATATATTTTTCCTTGCATGTCTCGATCTGGAGACTCTAGTCCTTATACATGGATCGGGGTTCCATCATACATATAATGTTAATCATTTCATATTTATCTTTTTTAGTCACTAAATATTCTTTTAAAAATATTTATATAAAGTTGTAATGAAAAATAAATTACAACTCTTCATGGTGATGGTAATCCATACGTACAAACAATTAAAGTTTTCACATTTTAATGGATGGAAAAAAAATGTCATAATAATTATCCTTTCTAGATACAATTATAATATCATTAATATCGTATATTTTTATTAAATATATCCTCATTTCCTAAATTTTAATTTGTAAATGATAAACAAATCACCTCACTTCATGGATGTGGAAGTCCACACGTACACAAGAGTTACATTATCATTTTAGAAAGGATAGAAATATTTGAAGGCTGATATGATATTATAATTTTGGAATCATTATTACATAAAATATGTAAATTATAAACATTAAATTTATTATAATAAATATACAATGAAATATAGTGATATAAAATTAAACATATTTCTATTTGGAAGAAATTGTCCACCCATACACATGAGTGATAATTTCATTTCTAACATGATAGAAAATATATGGATTAACCTTATGAAATCAATATAATAACATTCATATTATAAGTTATATATTTATTTTATTATATTATAATGGTTCATCTAGATATTTGGGAGGAAAACTTTGGAGCAAAATGAAATTTCTTTGTTAATATGATTCAAACCTCTCTGTAGAACCTCCTTCAAATATTTCCTTAAAGACCATACATTATATATTTAAAGATTAATAAAATTACTTGGGAGGTATATAGTGGAGCAAAAAATTGAATTTTTTACGGTTTTTCAGTATAATTGTCTGAGTAAGTGTGAGTAAGAGAGGAGACGTGGTGTCCTTATATAAGTGAGGAGAGGGGAACCCACATAATTACCTATAATATTAAATTAATATAAATTATTTTCATATTAATAAGGATAAATATTAATAGATTTTAAATATAATATTAATTTAATTTTAAATAATGTCATATAATAAAATTTGGTAATTTTTAGGTGATATATTAACACATATATCTTACTTTTATCCCCTATTAACACTTTTGATGATTACCATGATATAAATGTATTTATCCATTTAGGGGTCAAGACATTTACCAAAAAAAGAAAAATAACCCACAATTTGATAGTGGATAAAATTATAGACAATATCCCATTATATTTTCTAATGATAATATTTTTTTGAAATTTAATTTATTTAAAAAAATATTATTTAAAAAGATATAGAGATGTTTTTGATACTATTAAAATAACTGTCATTAATAATATTTCAAGAAATTAATGTAGTTCATTTATTATCATTCACACCAATTTAGTGCAACATATTTTTTCGGAAAAAAATTAAAAATTAAAAATAGAGAATAAAATAATTACATTAAATGTTTTTAATACCATTAACATTATTTTTCTAAACCTTGATAAAATATACTATTGTAGTTGTGTAAGCATTCATTATACATATTTCTTAACAAAAAATTAGAAAAAAATATACCTTCATAAAAAAAGTTATTAATATTTAAAATAAAATATCATAACATAACATAACATCATTTTAATCATTTGACTAAATAGTACTATAAAAACTTATTTGTATAGTGGATCTATTATTTTAAAAAATATTAACGAAATTATAAAATAGAAAAGGAACCATGCTTTCACATTGTTGATTATTTTATTTTTAGGGACGAACTAAACTCAAAAAATAATTATAATGTCGGTTTTATATTACTTATTAAAGCCTCATCACATTATTTTTATCATTAATTACCTAATTTGGTCTTACCATATTTACAAATAGTTACTACAATTATTATTCGCAATGACCAAAAATAAAATTTAAAATATTTTAAAAATAAATTCATAATGATTAGAAATCAGGAATTTATTTCTTCAAATTCAATCCCTATAATTGGAATAAATTGAATTAAAAATATATTCATAAAACATGATGAAATATTCTTTATTGAAAATCCATTTTATGGATAATTTTTTAAATAACACAATTTTTATTCAGATCACATTAATTTCAGTATAATTAATAAAAAAATCCTATTTAGATTTTATACTAAATTCACAATAAAATGATTGTTTTTAAATACAAGAAGGGAAAAGATATTTTTCAATTAAATATAAATATATTTTACAAAATGCACTAAAAATTTAATCCTTTCAAAAAAAGTGAATGTTTTTCCATAGTCAATTATTGATATGATGATTTCAAAAATTATATCCATCTTACAAATTATAATTTAAAAAAATATCATTAATTAATTATAATATATACTCATACAAATACGTATAAACCATTTCTAATGAAAAATTATTTCTGAAGTGTAAAATAACTTTATTAAAAAGTAATTTCTAATTTCATATGTGTAAATCATTACATTTGTTTTGAGTAGGACCATTATGAATATATATATCGTAATGTGGTTACTCATATTCATACCCTTGAACTCAATATATTGGTTATAATAATCACTTTCAAATAATAATATTTACCTAGTAAATCAAAATTCTAGGAAAACTAGGTTTTTCATGTTAAGAAATATATCATCATTATTATTCACTTAAACTAAGATTTAAAGGTTTTAAATTCTCCCTCACATATACAAATTGAACCTTAAATATTTTATATCAGTCAACAAGGCATTAAAATTTAAAAATACCTTTATTGAAAACCAAAATCATATAAAGGGAAAAATATCCCATTGAAAAGGGGGTGGTAAATATAATGGTTTCTTGAAATAACAAATAATTGGTTTTAAAAATGAGGAAAAATGGTGGGAAGTCAAAAAATAGTTATGGAAGTGAAAATTTTAATCCAGAGACATATATAGAGTGATATAGGAAATATTCATGACAATGTTACTAATCACAAAACCATTAATCCAATATGGGGGAAAAGACGATTATTTCATTAGAAATAAAGGTTAAGGAACAAAAATTTTATTTGAGTATACATTATCTAGATTTGAGGGATTATTTTACTATTATGAGAGAGAGAATAGGAAAATATACACATATTATTTATTTCCCTTTCATAAGAAAAATATCATCCCTTGGGCATAAATACATTTCAGTTTTTATCTCATATATAAGTCCATGAAATGAAAATTCATGTTGAGTTTTTCATTCCTGAATCACTGATATTAACATTTTTTAGATTATATGATCCATAAAAGAATAAAAAATCATTCCTAATATCTCTAGATATTTATGAATACTGAATTTGATAGAAATCGTTAGGAAATATGGATTTATATTCTTATGATGAAATAATACATTAATCACCAAAACCATAACAATAAGACCTAAATTTCATCTTAAACCATTACATAAATAGTTATCCTTAAGAATCCATAAAATATGTTGAAAAAAATTTAAAACCCAATAGTTTTGAAAAAGGTCACTAAATTTACAATATCAACTTAATTTTGATCCCTAAAAACAAATAAATTAGATCAAAAAAGATTCAAAAAAAATACATGAATAGAATGATATAATATTTATTTAAAACATGTCAACCCTTTCCCAAAATTAATTAAATTACCATAAAAGTTTAATGAAAACATACGTTATTTGAAAAATTAACTCTCCCATTGTTCTTTAAAGAAAGTTATAGACAATAGATTCTATTCCATAAATAAAAAACCGCAATGAACCTCATCAAAGATAAAAAAACCTTATTTTCCACAAATTAATAATCAATTAAAATTTAATAAATACAATTTATTTTATTTTATCATTATAAATCATCTAGTTATTGAAAATAAACATAATTACCCCAAAAAAGTAATATATTAAAAGAAATCTATCCCTAATCCCTTTGTGTTCCATAAAATATAAAAATACAACTAAATAACCTATCTAGGAATTCTGTATCCAGAAAAATATTCATTAAAATCCTTAAAGAAAAAAACCATAGAACAATCCAATGATATTTTTTACACATATAAAAAAATTCATTGATAAAAAATCTAAAACATATTTATTTATTGAAAAAATGTTAAATTTTCCTTAATTGTACTTTAAAAAATGGGCATAACATAGGCCCTTCCTTGGTCACAAATTTAACCCTTGAATTATGTTATTTACACAAATAATTCAATGTTCGCTACATATAATACGTTGAACTATAAATGATATTGTTTAATTTAGTCTATTTCTGTCAATATAAGTTTTCATTTTTTTATGAAATAGATTTTATATTTGGGACCTTATTTTCTATACAGAAGTCAACATCTTGTAATATTGATAAATTTCCATAGTTTCCTCATCCCACATTCTAGAAATCTACGAAACTAAACCATTATTCCTGCATGGTTTTCATAAAATTACATTTTCTAATATTTGGTTCATTAGAGAAATCACATATTTTATGGTTTTTAATCTTATATTGATATACTCAGTTTTTTCCTAATCTGTTTCATTTGAAATGTCTCTTATATTTAGGTTAATAATCATATATTCAGATAATTGACTAGGTAAAATACCAAGATTTCATTTTACAACTCTTATTTTATTTTGTTACTCATGAGGAAAATGATTTCATTATTTGTAACATTCAGCATTAACACTATTTTGTCATGTTAAAGCCACTAAATACTTAAAAAATCAATATTTTGAGCTAAAATAATAATATTTAGAAACAATTAAATCATGAAAATAATTTATTGGATGTCAAAATTAGGACACATATGGTTTATTTATAAAACCTTAATATTTTTATTGGCCATCCATGGTCACCATCTATTCATATCCATCACAATGGTTCATAATGAAAATTTGAAACATTTTAAACATATCAGATGGGAGTGTCTATATTGTTTTTATATTCTTAGTAAAACATAGTGTTGAACAGTGGTGATTTAATTAATACATAATCCACACAATTCATTGTATTCTACCATCGGTGCATCAGAACCACAACAGCTTCCACATGCAAGTATCCTGACATGGATGTATATTCCATGAAGGCCACAAAATATCTACCTTACCAAAGCATTAGGATGATATCTTATGCATATATATATCCCCTTGGGTCTCAAAAATATTTTTTAAACCTATTCAAAAAATATAAATAAACCTTATTCTGATACCAACCGATTTGTACCAAGCATTTCACATAGAAATATTACATTGTATTAAATGAAGATTTGATAGATATCATTATAATCTATGTAAAAACTATATAGTATTATTGTTATTGGAAATATTTATGACTAAATAACTCATTAATAGAAAATATTGAACATGTCTCTAAAGCATATTCAACTATAGATATCCATATTGATATAACCTACTTAAAAAATTTTGTCATAAAAAGGGAATAATGTAATATTTAAAAGCATGGGATTAAATTATCAGTATGTGTGGATAATGTAAAGATCATTAAATGATAACTTGTTTTCATAAGTGTATGATTACGTGGTTATAAAAAAATATTTCATACGAAATCACATAATTTTCTTTAATAATGAGTCATGTGTTAATTATATTTTATAATAAAAAAATTCATAACTATGTAGAATCTTTAATAATAAATCAGGATCCATGAGAGTATACCACAAATATTTAAATTCCAAACCTAAATAATAATATGAAAATTTTAATATCTATAAATATTAATAGGTTCACTCATTATATTTTCGACATGAAATCTGATCCTCACATAAACTTATTGAAATCAAATTGGGTCCCCACACAATGTTTTGGACATGAAACTCGGTCCATGCATAAAACTATGGACATAAAAATAAGACCACATGAAAATTTTTTAACATTAACTCGGGTTCAAGCATAACATAATAACATCACGAGTTATCCATCATCACAAAATAAAATGGGGGCATATATAATTTTGGTTCTACACATAACATAATGAAAACCATACATATGTGTGGAAAAATCTACTAAAACATTTCTAATATCATCATATGAAAACCCAAATAATGAAAATGTGTTTTATAAAAGAATTACTTTATCATTTCATAACCCATGGAATATAAATGTGTTCAATAATGGTTTCATCATAAAAAAGTTCACCTATGGGTAAGAAAAATGTTTCATAGAATTATAGTAAAATTATTATAATTATAATCCATTAATGGAGATAAAGTGGATGATAACATAAAATAATATCCACAATGATTCATAACAATCCTTAATATATGTTGAAAAAGATGAAGAAAACAATTAAGATATAATTCAATAATTTATTTGAAAACATAAGAAAATATCCATTAAATTTCATAAAATATTAACAAAAAATTACAAGAATATTGACAAAATCTAGTTATTATAAAATTAAAAGGATAATTACCCAATTATATCAATGAAAATAATATTCATGATAATAAAAAAAATACATTCAATCTCTATATGTTTAAAGAAAAAATTCACTTCCAAATTTTTAATATGTAAAAATGGATAGCTAAGAAAAATTTAGAAATATTCCATTTTAAAAATATTTAAATAAATTAAAAGGTAATGAAAAATATATTTTTAAAACATTTTATGTATAGGTAAAAACATCTATAAAATAGCTTTTAAGAGTATGTATGAAGAAGAAAATGTTCATCCACCAAAAATGAAATATTGTCAACTTTTCATTAAAAACATTTCAATGTTAATTTCAAGTACCAAAGAGTATAAAATTAAAATTATATAGAGTGATTTTAGTAATCACTATAGTATAATAAATTATAATTGGTCTAAATGTTTTTATCCATATTATTTCGCCGAATTGAAATTTTGAATAGATAATCAGGAATTGAAATGGGATTGTTATGTAAACCACCTACCGCTTTAGTAACTTCTGAATCATTACACTCTTAAAAAAATTAAAATAAAATGAAACCAAAAATACATTCAATATAATAAAAATCATGATATATCCTATAAAATGTGATGTATATACATCACATGAAAGAAAATATGTTTAATATGGAATATGTATAACAGAAATAATTGTGAGAAAAGTAAAACTTACTTAAACTATCACCCCACTTAATATGTGTCAATGTATAATATATAATAAATATATTCCAGAAAACCATTCACCCTTATAATAACATCTTTTATATAATTATAACATCTTTTATACTATTTATTTCAAATCCTTTATGAAAATCATTATTCTGTGTGACAACTGTTTTTTATTCATGTTTCGATTCAGTGGTTTGGGTCCTCATAATTTGATCATGTTTCCATAATATAAAGAATTTTAGTTATTTCATAAGTTTTATATGTAAAAAATATATATACATTTATAAATATTCAATTAATTTTTTGATGAAAAATTAATTACATCACTTGATGGAGACAAAAATCCATACTTATGAATGACTGATACTTTTAATTTTAAATGGTGTAAAATGAAAAGTAAATAATAATTAACCTTTTAAAAATTATTATTTTCACATAAATATCATATATTTTCATTTAATAAATATTTATTAACATATATATAAATTTTAAAGGAAAATAAATCACATCGATATTTGGAGGTGGTAGTATGCACGTACGCCCGACAAATGGTATAATTTCAATGCACATGGAAATATAAGAAGGTCGATAAGTTATTATAATTCAGAAAGTATTATTTTTTTATTAAATTTCATATATAAATATTAAATATATCAAAATAACCGTCCATGAAATATGGTGATGAGAAATGGATCTTATAACTACGTACATGCGATAGTCCAGACATACATATGAGTGATAATTTCATTTCCTACTTGATGGAAATGATATAGATAATTCTTATCAAATAATTATAATAACAACATAAAATATTTTAGATATTTTTATTATTATGTTTAATTGTTCTGGAAAAATTAAAGGATGTATAATATGAAGTTAAATTACAATTCTTGGTTAAAATTATTACCTATTATTTGAGGTACCTTTTTTGAATCTATCCTTAAAGTATATAGGGATGGAATTTTCTGTATAAAATAGGTTCTAGAATTAATATAAGTTAATAGTTGTTATTGGAATGATTAGTTTGAGTTATGTTCTAAAATACTTTTGAGTATGAGAGGATATGTGATGTCCTTATATAAGGTAGGATAGGGGCACAAGTTGAATTTATTAATCTATTAAATTAATTTTTTTTAATTTATAGTTCCTTCGAAATAAAATATTTTGAATATATGATAATATAATTTTAAATTATATTATCCAAAAAAAATTATACATGTTTAGGTTATTTTTTAATATTTTATCTCTTAGTTTAATGCCGAGTTACACCTTTGATGATTATTATGATATCAAAGTCGTTTCCTCTTTAGGGGTAAGAATGTTACTATAAATGAAAAAATGACCCTTTAGTGGAAAATTGATGACATTATAGACTATATAAAATTAAAATAGTCAATCAAAATATTTTTATGTATTTTAAATCAGTTAATAAAAAATATTTGAAATAAATATCATTAATGTTATTTTTATGACTATTCACATAAATGGGTTTTAAAAAATATTAATACTAAATTATAGTTTGAATATACATGTAAAAAAATAGGTATAAAATATATATTAAAAAAATATTTGTAACACTATAACACACCCAAAAAATACTACATTATATGTTTTTAAAATCATTTAAAAGATTTTTCTTCTGTTTGAATAAGCACTACAGCGAGGTTGCATAAACATTTGATTTAATTATTCCATCATTAAAAATTAAAAATAAATTTCCATGATAAAAATTATCTAATAAATATAATAATTATTTATAACTAAACATAACCATATTTCATTAGTATGAGAAAATATTATATTAATGACATTATTAAATAAAATTGAAACAAGGTCCCATATCATTGTATATAAATGAGTTTGGTTGAATAAAACTCATCCAACTTATCTAAGTTAGGTGATTTATATATATATTTTTATCATTGTCACATTTTTACCCTTAATTACCCAATTTTCCATTACTATTATGAAAAATATTTACCTTGGTAGCTATTAATAATGAAAAAATATATATTGAAATATATTAAAAAAATAAAATGGTGATTCAAAATTTAGAATACATTTTATCATATTCATTCCCTATAAGTTCCATAAGATAATCATAATTTAAACACGCAAAACATGATGAATTATTTTATGAAATGTTCATTTTTCAGTATAAAAATGATATTGAACAATTTTGGAAATACTAATGAAACTAATTTAATTTTGATTAATTATATAGAATTAATTTAATTCTAAAATAGATAAAAAAATAAAAAGGTAAATTATTTAAAAAAATCAATTGAAGAAACAATGTTCTAGTAAATTTTGTTTCTCACTAGTCGTTGAAAAATTAATAATTTCATATAATTTTAAAATTTTCACCTTATGAAAATTTTGATATGATGATCTCTAAAATAATATAATTTTTTAAAAATAAATTATATTTCTTTCATAATTTTATTATTTTATTTACTCACAAAAATAAATAAAACCCACACAAAATTTTTTAAAACATAAAATAAATTCAATAAAAATTGATTTATTATTTTCACAGAATTTTTGCATACAATTTTATTGAGGAGGGGAACTAAACATATAATTCATAATGATATTATTCAAATTTATAAAATCCATTTAAATATCTACATTATAACAGTTACATTTAAATAATTTATTTTCAATAGTTTATCACAATTTTTTTAATGCTTGATGTAACGTGTTAATAAATATATAAATATTATTATAAATTTAAGCTAAATTTTTTTGGGTGTTGCATTGATTCCCTCCGCAAAAATATTTGGTTGGTTTCGTGACTGTAGCTCACACATCATAACTCACATAAAAGGGTAGACATAATTAATCTCCCTCTTAATGGATCACATGAATGTCCAGAAACTATGATAGAGAAAATGATTCACCATATTACATTGTGTCGAAATAAGTTACAAGTCATCTATGTGAGATGTGTGCTCACTACCACTATCCTAATCATCAACTCAAATATGGGTAAAGACACAAAAATTTGAATGAAATTTTTTTCTTGAAATCATTGGAATTTTACGAGTCGGGAGTTTCTGAAGCTGCCTGATTCCGAGGCCCGGTGTGCCCGGAATCAATTTTTAAAGTTTTTTTTAGGTACGTTCAGTAAACTTACGTGCGGGTTTTTCTATATTTTGAACCGCTGCTCAGAATTGAAAATCGAGGACACCGATGAACTCGCAACACTAGTATTCGCTTATGGGGACCTTTACCGCTGTTGCATTTTATGCGGGTTGAAATTTATATTTTGAGGCATTCATACTAAATTAATAAAATTGTTGGAACAAAATTTTATTATTTATTGGCTGTTATTTCCTCCCAAGGGGAGTTAGAGGTGGGTCCCACACCCATATAACCTCCCATGACAGGACTTAGTGTGGTGGGGCCCACACGAATCTAAACCCATCACCTTGCCTTCACTCCCCATTAACACACCCTAATTAATTTGAAAAGCCTCCCATTGATTTGTGACTTTCCACCTCCATTTCACTCCCATTATTTTTTTCCAGCACATTTCAATTAATTAATCAAACTATTCAATTAATTAATTAAAGAGTTTGATTTTTGAAATACATGTGTGAATAAAATAATAGCATTAGATATTATTTTTTGTGGTCATCTGTTTTGTTCGGGAAACCTTGGGAAAGATCTGGAGAAATAGAAAAGTAGTGTTCTTCTCTCAATGAAGAACACCATCCTTCAAATGAAGAACCACCTAGGAGCATCGATCATCTCCTTCGATTTTCGGCCAAGCCAACGAAGAAGGATCCACCTGTAAGGAACGCCAAAAATGGGCCATCCTTGGATCCTTCTTCCCTCACGTCCACAGGTTGACGCTGCCACCCCGCGACACCGACTTCTAGCGAACCTCAATTCGAGGTAGGGGTTGATTAGAGTTGTTCATATTTTTTTCTTCGAACTCCATCGTTATTATTGCAGTGTGTAATTTTTTCAACTGTTAACGTAATAACGAGAGGGGTTCGAGCCACACGAACACGGCCCAACCCCCCCCCCCCCCATACTTGTTGGCTTTATTTGGAAACAGAGGCGGTGTTGGAAGAGGCAATAATGACTGAAGGCGGTAGCCGCACATCGGCCCGAAGAGGACCGCGGTACCGGGAGCCGTGCGGAAGGGAGACTGCGGCCCGCGACCGCAGGCCGTACGGCTGAAGAAGGATCGACCGACCGTAGCCGGCTGGGCTGGTGGAATCGCGGCGCCCCATGGCGCCGCGCTGCGGAGAACCGCGGCCGGCACTGTGTGGGCCGGTCTGGCGAATGTATCTGCAGTGCTCATAGGTGCAGTGGCGGAGAGATCACGGACCACAACCGCGGGCCACTCATGCAGGGAAGACCTACCAGCTTTGGACGGCCGGACAGGAGGGCAACGCCACTCGGGCAGCGCCAGTCGCGGGTCGGGCCTCGCCCAGCCGAGCCGGGCCACACCTTTGTGTGGGTCGGGCCGCCTGCCCTGGGTTGGGTCAGGGCCCACCGGATCGGGCCATGCATTTTCAGGCCAAGATGACCCCTTAGCAGGGTCGGACTTGCCGAGCCAGGACGGGCGGACCCGCCAGCCCACTGGGCTTGACGGGTCGGGCCCGTTTCACTTAATCGTGAATAACTTCAAGAACACGCATCTCATCGACCCACCGTCGGCGGCACTAGGATTATCGTGAAGAGGTGGACCTATTGAGATACACTTAGTGAGTTTTGGATGACTTTGAAAAAACTGACGGGTTGCTTCAAAACCGAAACCAACCAGGCCCTCGGAGCGGAAACGCTTATAACATAAGGATCAGAGGTCTGATTGACGTGTTGTCAACTACATTGGACTCCTTTTGATGAGATGGTTTTTTGTCGTACTTTAATAGAGGTTTGGACACAGTTGGAGTATGTTCGAGTCGGTTTAAGCTTAAAAACCAACCGGGCCCCTGGAACGTAAAAGCTTATAACTCACAGATTGGGTGTTCGATTCACGCGTCGTCTACTGCGTTGAGACCCCTATGACGTGGCATACCATTGAGATACTTCTTCATGGGACTTCGTGAAACTTGGAGTATCGACCAGTAGATCATGGAGCGGATCCTACTGCAGGTGAGCATGCAGAGTACAGAGACCTAGTAGCTAGCTGAGACCTGATGACTGCTTGTCCGATTCGTTTCAGAGTGACTAGCCCAGTGGGGAGCACTACTGTGTGAGGTGGAAGACCCATGGTGAAGGAGTGATACTATATGAGGCGGGAGACCCAGAGTACATGATAGAATGAGTACCTCTTTAATATATCAGGGGGAGCGCTACTGTGTGAGGCAGCAGACCCATGGCGGGGAGCGCTACTGTGTGAGGCGGGAAATCCACGGTACTCGATAGAAGGAGTACCTCAGCAGTCTAAGGTTAGTGAGTAGCACCTCAGAGTCGCGACATGACTACTATGCTCGAAAGAGGAGGATTTCTTCATTAGTTGTGGTTTTGACATCATGAATAAAACCCTAGATTGAGCTGAGTCAATGACCTTTGTGTTTTCCTCCGGATTGAGATGGGTTACATGATAAATATGTATATGTATGGGCATATACCTAAGTAATGGTTATCTGTTGAAATCATACTTTGTGGTTATCCTTATTGGTTTTTGTGATACCTTGAGGATATTATGGTCCTTACTGAGTATCATTATACACACCCATGCACGGGATATGCCCGCACCTCGTTGTGTTGGATGCAGACGATGGAAAACGCTGACTGAGGTGGTGTCTATGAGGACTTGATGGTACCAGAGGTGGACCTCACGACGAGACGATACTCAGAGGAGACAGATGGATGTGGAGGAATGAGGAGGCTATCTGTACCTACCCTTCTAGTAGGAACCCTGGAGGACAATCCAGGATCTTCTTTCACCTTCTAGTTGTTTGTCCCTTTTTAGTTCTCCTTGATTTCTCTTGTATTTGTACTTTACAGTTGGGCCTGTATTCTGTCCCCTTTACTTTTAGTACTCTTGATATACTGTTTTGACTTAGTTTTTTCTTCCACTTTTACTATGGTTGTGATTGTTTTCAATTATAAAGGCAATGTCTTCCCTGTACTTGGGATTTATGCCTTTGGTGGTAGTCGCTAGCCCATAGCCTATGGAAGGCAGGCTTAGGGTACTCATAATACGGGCCCCGGGGGACGGGTCGTGACAAGTTGGTATCAGAGGAGTCGGTTCTACCACAGAACATAAAACTATGATATTTCCTTTCTGTGAAGCAATAGTGTTAAGGGTATCGAGTGTGGTTTTCGGTTTAGGTAGTCTAGTGTTGGTGCGGCGGCCGAAGTATCTATATACCAGGACCCAGACATCTGATTTCTCACTTAGTAAAAAAAACTCTGATTGTGTGTGTGTCTTCAAAAGTTTTCTTTACATTATCTCAACCAGGTTAGCTCACCAGGTATTGACTTTTGACCATGTCGCATCTGTTCTGGATGCCTCCATGCAGACAGTCAGTTGGAGTTCTAAAAGAGTACCCGAGGACGGCCCACCGAGCGACAAGGCTCCGGTGCTGGGCCCTCTTTCTATGTTGGTACCTTCAGGTGGTGTACCAGTAGCACCACCACCCCGTTGCGCAGTAGATACCACCAGCCGCACTGGCAGATGGTTCACACCGACTGAGCGCGTTGCACGAGTTACAGTGGCAGAGGCCTCCGAGGTTTTGAGGTGATACAGATTCCCAGGCAGTAGTGGACTAGATTGAGGTGATTGATAGAGTTTTCCTCCTATTTGAGACACCAGTAGCGCAGATGGTGATCTTAGCTACTAGAATTTTTCCATGTGTGACCATAAGGTTGGTCCACTTAGTGATGAGGCTTCGGTATGTGGAACGATGCCTGAGATAAAACCTTTAGGTAGTGTGAAAGCTATATCACTACCCATTGATCAGTAGTTATGACCGGGATTACCGGTAGAGGAAACATGTAGGCTTAGTTCCTTACATGTGTTTCAGCATCAGATGCCCCTCAGGTTCTGAGGTGAGACCAACTAATAGGAGGCTGAGTACTGGCTTGAGGAGGTGGATGAGAGTTCTCTAGAACTTATACAGCTTCGTCAGGAGGAAATGTTGGTAGCTGAGTATTCATCGAGGCATACCGATCGTTCCGGGTACTCGATGAATAAGATACGATCAGTGATTTGGGGCTCAGAATACCAAACAAGGTGTGTTTAAATGTAATATGATCTATCACTTTTCCTCTATGCATTACTACTAGGGTTCTAGAGAGAACCTTTGTGGTTGAATGTACTATGGTTGAACGGATACAGCTAGTGAATGTTAGTTGTGGGAAAGCAGGGAACTGAAGGCAGTCTCAGAGACTTGAGCATGTAAAATGTTTCGAAGAGGAAGTGTTAAGG
Organism: Viscum album; assembly: GCA_963277665.1. Lineage (NCBI taxonomy): Eukaryota > Viridiplantae > Streptophyta > Magnoliopsida > Santalales > Viscaceae > Viscum > Viscum album. The sequence goes on from OY728122.1 coordinate 1,434,593,344, forward strand.
ACAGATGAATCTACAGGTCAGTAGATGTAAAAGCAGAGATAGGATAGAAGCATGAGGTGGTAAATATTTCGACATGTTACAACCACCAGCCTTTGTAGTCTCGGCTAGGATTAGGGAGCTGGAGAGTAGGGGAAGAGAGTAGCCATATGCGGTCAAGGATTGTGACCCAGGGGCTCTAGGAATGTTTTGAGGTATGGTCTGTGTCTACTACTATCTGTAGTATCAGTAGACATAGGTACCAATAATTCCTTCCTACCACAGATCTTGTCCCATACCAAGAGTTTACAGTTAAACCGTTGACTTGACTCTCACATCTGGAGATACCTTTGGAGGAGACTCAATAATCACACTTACGCTGACGGTGTGATCCGACCCTTGATGCGAGAGTTTTGGTTGGAACCTCTTGGTGGAAGCCTCGAGGCCTTACGTTGTTAGTTTGGGTATGGACTGGGCAACCATAGTTCATACACAGATTGACGGTATTAGGAAAAAAGGTTGTTGTTTACCTACAACGTTGGGATGAGTTTTCCTTGGTCGGTGAAAAGGAAATCCCAGGCAGCACAAGATGGAATCATTAATAAGTGGGTGCGGTTGATCACTCATGATTCGGTCAGACTTAGTTTTGTTCCAGACTTCTCTAGAGTTGTTGCACCACTTTTAGGATTGACGAAGAAGGGGAAACCCTTCATGTGGTCAGACTGATGCCAGCAGAGTTTTCAAGAGCTGGGACAGAGGTTGACTAGTGTGCCCATCTTGAGGCTACCAGAGAAGGTGCAGATCATCCAAGAGAGGATGAAGACCGCATAGAGCAGACATAAGTCCTATGCTGATAAAAGACAGAGACCACTGGAGTTCGAGGATGGTGACCACGTCTTCTTACGGGTCTCACCTCGATGAGGTCTACAGAGATTTGGCCAGGGCAGCAAGTTCTCTCCATGATTCATCGGACCTTTCCAGGTCCTCAGTATTGTAGGTGAGGTGGCTTACTGCATAGCCCTTCCACCTCAGTTGCACTGAGTGCATGATGTCTTCCACGTATCTCAGTTGAGGAGATACGTGCACGACCCGACCCACATCATCGGCCATGGGGAGCTGGACATCAATGACGGGGCGAAATTCATGGAGGTCCCGATGGAGATTGAGGATCGACAGGAGCGGGTCTTGTGTGGATGGTCGATTCCTCTGGTACGCATTCTCTGGAAGCTTGGGAACCTCTATGAGAGCACATGGGAACAGGAGGCTCAGATGCATGCTCAGAACCCCCATTTGTTTCCCTAGTGTGTGTTTTAGCTTTATAGGGACATAAAGCCCTGAGATGGGGGTAATTTAAAGACCTATAAATTTCAATGTAGATTTTTAATAAATTCTTTGAAATTTTACGATTTGACAGTTTCTAACAGTGCCTGATTCCGAGGACCGGTGTGCCCAGAATAAATTTCTAATGTTTTGTTTGGGTACATTCAGTAAACTTAAGTGCGGATTTTTCTATCTTTTAAACCGGTTCTGGGAATTGAAAACCGAGGACACCGATGAACTCGCAGCACCGGTATTCACTTATGGGACATTTACTGCAGTTGTATTTTATGCAGGTTGAAAGTTATATTTTGAGGAATTCACACTAAATTAATAAAATTGTTGGTACACAATTTTATTATTTACTGGCGGTTATTTCCTCCCATGAGGAGATAGAGGTGGGGCCCACACCCACATAACTTCCCATGAGAGGATTTAGTGTGGTGGGGGCCACACAAATCCAAACCCTTCACCATACCTTAACTCCCCATTAACACCCCCCTTTATTAATTTTACAACTCCCCCATTAATTTGTGAATTTCCACCTCCATTTGACTCCAATTAATTTTTTTCCAACACATTTCAATTAATTAATCAAACTCTTAAATTAATTAATTAATGAGGTTTATTTTTGAAATATATGGGTGAATAAAATAATATCATTAGCTATAATTTTTTTGGGCATTTGTTGTGTATGGGAAACCTTGGGAAAGCTCTGGAGAAATAGAAAAGCAGTGTTCTTCTCTCAACGAAGAACACCGTCCTTCCAATGAAGAACTGTCGAGGGGAATCTATCATCTCCTTCGATTTTCTTCCAAGCCAAAGAAGAAGGAGCCACCTGCAAGGAACGCCAACGACGTTCCATCCTCGTCTCCTTCTTCTCTGACATAAACGAGTTGACGCCGCCACCCCACAACACCGACTACGAGTGAACCTTAATTCGAAGTAGGGGTTGATTAGAGTTATTCATATTTTTTCTCTGAACTTCATCATTCTTATTACGGTGTGTAATTTCTCCGACTGATAACGTAATAACGAGGAGGGTTTGGGCCGCATGAACACGGCCCGAACCTCCCCCATACTTGTTGGTTTTATTTGGCGATGGAGGAAGTGTTGGAATAGGCAGCAACGACCGAAGACGGCGGCCGTGCGCGGGCCCAAATAGGACTATAACATTGGGTGCCACGCGGAAGGGAGACCACGACCCGTGACCGCGGGCCGCACGATCGAAGAAGGACCGACCGACCATAGCCCACCGGGCTGGTGGAACCACAGAGCCCCATGGCACCATGCTGCGGAGAATCGTGGCCTGCACAGGGTGGGATGCTCCGGCAGAAGAATCGGCCTTCTCGTCGGCCGACCAGGTGGAAGGAGCTGCGGCGCTCATAGGCGTTGTGACAGAGTAATCGCGGCCTGAAACCGCGGTCCGCTCGTGATGGGAAGACCGGATAGCCTCGGCCAGATGGACAGGAGGGTGGTGCCTCTCTGAGCTTCCGGTTCAAGAAGTCAGGGGGCCGCGCCCCCTTCACCGGCTCGACCGGCTGGCCGAGCCACGACCCGCCTCGTGTCGCGCCCAGCCGGACCGGGCCACCCCCTTGCGCGGTTCGAGCCGCCTGCCATGGGTCGGGTCGGGCCCCACCGGACCGGACAACGAATGTTCTGGCCAGGCTGACCCCTTAGCCAGGTCGGACCTGCCGAGACAGGACGGGCCGACCCGCCAGCCCACCAGGCATGACGGGCCGGGCCCGTTTCACTTAAACGAGAATAACTTCAAGACCGTGCGTCCAATCGACGTGTTATCTGTAGTACTGGGATTATCATGACGAGGCGGTCCATTTTTGATACTCTTAGTGAGTTTTGGGTGACTTTGGTAAAATGTCCGGGTTGGTTCGAAACTGAAACCAACCGGGCCCTCGGAGCGGAACCACATATAACTTAAGGATCAGACGTCCAATTGACATGTTGTCAATTACGTTGGATTCCTATTGATGAGACAGTTCTTGTGGAATACTACACTATAGGTTTTTACATAGTTGGAGTACGGTCGGAAAGGTTTTAGCTTGAAAACCAACCAAGCCCCTGGAAAGAAACAGCTAATAACTCACAGACCGGGCGTCCGATTGACGCGCCATCTGTTGCGTTGAGACCCCTATGACATGGCAGACCTTTCATATACTTCTTCACGGGACTTCGTGACACTTGGAGTATCGACCAGTAGCACGTGGAGCAGATCCTCTTGGAGACGAGTATGCAGAGTACAAAGACCTAGTAGCTGGATGACACTTGATTACTACTTGTCTGATTTGTTTCGGAGTGACCAGCCCAGTGGGGAGCACTACTGTGTGATGTGGAAGACCCATGGCGGAGGAACGCTACTATGTGAGGAGGCAGACCCACGGTACTCGACAGAAGGAGTACCTCTGTAGGCTATCTGGGGGATTACTACTGTGTGAGGCGGCAGAGCCATGGCCGGGTGCGCTACTGTGGGAGGCGGCAGACCCGTGGTACTTGACAGGAGGAGTACCTCAGCAGTCTAAGGTTAGTGAGTAGTACCTCAATGTAACGACAGGATGAATGTACTTGACAGAGGAGGAGTTCTCCAGTAGTCATGGTTTTTACATCATTAATAAAACCCTATTTTGAGCGGAGTCAATGACCTTGGTGTTTTCCTCATGATTGATATGGGTTACTTGATAACTTTGGAATATATATGGGCATATACCTAAGTAATGTTTATCTGTTGAGATTATACATTATGGATATCCTTGTTGGTTTTTTTGAGACCTTGAGGGTCTCGTGGTCCTTACTGAGTATCGTTATACTGATCCCTTTACGGGCTATGCCCGCTCCTCGTTGTGTTGGATGCAGACGACAGACATCGCTGACCGAGGCGGAGTGTATGAGGACTGGATGGTAACCAGAGGTGGACCTCAGGACGAGACGGTACACAGAGGAGATGGATGGACTTGGATCACTGAGGAGGCTATATGTATCTACCCATTAGCTTGGAACCCTGGAGGACGACCCAGGAGCTGCTTTCACCTCCCAGCTATTTTTCCCCTTTTAGTTGTACTTGCTTTTAGTTGTATTTTTACTTTACAGCTGGACTTGTATTCTGGCCCCTTTACTTTCAGTACTATGGTTATACAATTTTCACTTAGTTTTTGTTTCCTCTTGTACTCTGGTTATGTTTGTTTTTAGTTATAAAGGCAATGCCTTCCTAGTACTAGGGATTTACGCATTTGGTGCTAGTCGCCAGCTCCTGTACTATGGAAGGAGGGATTGGGGTAGTCACGATACAGGCCATGGGGGATGGGTCATGACAATATGACCCAGATTTAATTCCCTTCATGAGTCAACACAATCCTTTTTATATGGTGTTTAGAACATTATCAACCATAGAAGGAGAATGAGGCAAAAAATGACCATATACAAAAGGTCACACCAAATACTACATCAACATTTGAATTAACTTGTTATCAAATATTTATTTTATTATTTTTTTATTTTTCGTCATCTAGTTTATACCCATTTTGGATAGGCATATTCATATGTTATAAATAATTTCATAGCATGACCAATTCAGTATAACCACTTTCCCAATGTGAATATTATGTTTTATACCGACACACCACATGCCAAATTGTCCAACGAGTAAAATATCATATATCAATACGTTGATAAACTTGTGTATAACCCAAGGTAAAAAAACATTACAACTATAACAAGTGAACCAGAATATTTTCAATTTAATCACTGACAACTAGTGTTTCCCCCCACACATGGGTTATCTAATCCCCTCTATGAGTTTGTTTAGAAGACATGATACATCAAATAATTATATCTACAATTACAAAAATCGAAAAATAAAATAAAATACCTAATATTTGACACCACCTTTTAGTTTCCCAAACCTGATTTTCCCTCACATGACTGATACAGGTCACCATGGGAACTGAGTCACACATTCCCATTGGCCAAAGGCTACTGAGTAGTTGTGAGGGTCAAATAAATATAGCAGTTATATTATAAAAACTAGTAAAAATTTAAAAAAACAATAAACAAGATTAAAAAATATATACCACTAAATCTAGATAATAAAAATTAATTCAGTATAAAAAAACTATGTAATGTAATACTAGATGTCATACTAAATTTATAAAAGAAACCAACTAAATGAAATAATAAAAATAAATACGCCCAAAACTTGGGAAAACCCCATTCTCAGTCTCATATTTATACTCAAATCATTGCTTGATAATTAAAACAACCATTATAGAGCCCCTTTATTTTTTTCCAAACAGCACACATGAAGTGTTTTAGGTTTTAAAATATTATGCCTAACTGGGTGTCATCGAAACTCAACACTGATTATCCAATAGTTTTCAAAACAATCCGGTATAATAACTAGTGCATGAAACAATATCATATGAAAATGAATTAATTATATAATAAGTTAATAAAAAATAAAAAAACCCCATATACCCTCAATTTCTAGGTTGAAAATGGGGTCAATCATACTTTCAATGACATGATGCCATATGTGTTTATCCATATACATAAATTGGTCTACACTCTAAAAATATAATTTCCATATATTATTCCACAGTTGAGAATGAACCCTAGGTGAATTCCTAATCCAAATGTTAATTACATATTAAATTCCCATTCAACTCATAGTGAATTTCCATTATAAGGGTTAATTGTATATCCCTGACACAATATATCCGAATTTAATTCCTATCTCATGGGATAAACACAAACCAAATTGAAAAATGTATTATAAAAAGAAAAAAAAATTAATTATAATTACAATCACATTTATCCAATTCTGAGATAATATTGATTTTTTTATTCCACATGATAAAAATAGAAATTTACATTTCAATTATACCCAATTATTAATTAACATTTCAATTATTCTTGAATACCAATTTAATGATAATTATCCTAAACAAGCCAAGTGATCAGCATTAATTACAAATTAAAAAATTATTCCTTTCCCATAAACCAATTTACTAATAGCTTGGTTTAAAATATTTTACAGGTTTATGTCAAATGATCCTTCAATGGTAACAAAATATAGTTATAATGGAACTAGGTTCATTTATTCAAAATTCCATCCTAGGATCAAATATTGGAAGACATTATGATGGGTTAAATTCTATGTTTTTAAACACCAATGCACCTAATGAGATCCATGAGGGTCTATTTAATTGTATTCAAGTAATATTTATATATTCCAATTAGAATAGGTTGGAAACACAATGTGCCAACATGATTAAACATGTAACATATACTATAAACAAAATATAGACAACATGGAGTTGATTTAGACCACCTATCCAAAATGAAGAAAAGAAAAATCTCAATGATCAAGACTCTGGTCCTACAAGAATTAAAAAAATTCAATAATGATAGGGATAAATCCACAATATTAGTGATAAAAGATGAATAATCATATAATAAATGAGTTTAATTAATAATATATGGGAAAAAATACTGAATATACCTCTCTTGATTGAACAATGGATCACTAAATCAATGAACATCATTATAGAAAATGATAAATACATAGATAACACTTTAATTTCTCTTATCTTGATTTAGTACCCAAAAAAAGTGATGAGAGATGTTAAATTAATATTAAAGATGTAATTATAGGGAAAAGCTCTATTAAAATATCAACCCCCCCCCCCCCATTTAGGTACTCTGATCCCATTGACTAAATAATTCTAATACATAGCTATGTCAAGGAATTTTTATCCCAATATAGGGATACTTCCTCATCCACTAGCTAACTTATGGACTCTCTTAGCTAGCCAGCAATGAAACAGTTGCTCCACTAATTCTTTCCACGGCTATCCATCAATAATTCCTCCCATCCTAGCCCTATTGAGTAGAAAAAAGGCACCTTATATTCTAGAAGTTATTATATATGGTTGAAATTAAAAGGGATATATATTAATATAATAAGATAAGTACCTTGATAAGGGATAGGGAAGTATGAAATCACTGAATAAGGTGTTTTTGAGTTGTTGTTTCAATGTAGTTAGGTGAAAATGTGTTAAAACCTCTTTGTATATGGGCCCTTGGGTCATGTAAGGGTTTAATCTCAACCATGTAAAACAAGAAAAATTATCTGAATTGAAAAATATAGAATTTGTTATTATAGGCATAGTCTAACATGAATGTACATTGGTATTTTTTTCAACCAAATACTTATGTATATATTAAATTTACTATTTTTATGTCGAGGATATGATCATTATTATATGTATAATGGTGTTTCATTCACATTGTTTAATGACATTAATTTTTAAGATATATCATTCTCCTTATGGTTAGGATTTGGTGATGCATCATTCACTATATGGTTATTTTTTAGTGATTCACTATAGACCATGGGTTTATGTTTTAATGATATATCACTCACCTATGGATTATTAATATATGACACATGATTCACCTTAAGATTATGATTTGGTGATAGATATTTCATCTTGAGGTTATTTTCCAGTGATATATTATTCACTATAGTGTTATGTCTTAGTGATTCAACATTCACTTAGGGATTCGGATTTCAAAATACAACATTCACCTTGGGATTATATGTTGGGGTTCCATCATTTAACTTTAGAAATTATAACTAGGTAATAAATATTTCACTATTAGAGTAATATTTTAGTGATATATCATTAAGTTGTTTGTTATGATATGAAAAGTAATCATTTTCCGTTTCTATTGTGATAATGACGCCTCATTCACCAATAAATAATCTTTAGTTTCAGATTATTCACCTTTTTATTGAAATGAGAGGCTAAAAATCATTTTCCATAATTTGTTTCATAAATTATAGGATAATTATCAATTTCCATTGCTAACTAATGTAACTATTATTCATCTACCATGGCTACTTCTTGATTAAACCACTAATCGATAGGTATATACATGTAATTATATGAATTTTATTACATTCATTATATACATGAAAAAATATTTTTTCTATTCTATGTACACTAATAATGGTTTCCTATCATTATATACAATCCCAACCTACATGAGTAGTTTTGTGTCTATGCAGATTGAATGGTTGACATACATGCCCTGATGATGAAAATTTTAGATGTGTATTATTTAATGTAGTTCAATGTGGTTGTAAAGATACGTCCAATGTGATAAAAAGTATTTTTAGTCTCCTTATATTTTATTATCGTGTTATCCAAAACTATATATGATATTCCCATTTTTTGATTCTGTTGAAATTTATGACTTCATAACCTACATTATCTTTCTTTATCTCTTAAATATATTATTTTTATAGATTATTTTTCACTATAGTAACATAATATACACTTCTATATGATATTTATTATTAAATTTTTTGAAAATTGGTTGTTATTGTATTTTGATGACACTGGAGTTTATATTCATATAATAATGTTTATTTGACCCTCCTTGCATGTCTTTATCATCTGAAATACAGAATTACACACTTTTGGAATTAAATGTAATCATTCATTTTATGAAAATATGATTTCGTATTGGTATATTATACTTTTTTTATAAAAGTATTATATTTTCTATTTAAAATGTGGGAAATGGTAGATAAATTTATGGAGTAGTTAGAATAAGGTCAACTGTTTTACGTATTTCCATTAAGAACTTGTGTTATTTAAAGTCTACTTTTCTAGGGGTGATTACTTTTTCCGGGTTTTCAATGTTATTATTGGGTTGAATACATCAATAATGGTTTTTTAGGTCATAAATTTGTGGGTTTTTATATTAAATTCCGGTGGAAATGTGGTGAGTTCATGAATTAATGATTTATTATATGTAATGGATTAAATCTATAGTAGAATAATAAAAAGTAACATAGTATTTTTCTACATATGTTTTTAGTGGAACCCTACTTGAATTAACCATTATTACTGGTTATTTTGTTCTATATACATAATGAATGTTTCCATGAATCTATTTTTAGTTGATAAGTAGCCCTTAGAGTGTGTATGTTGGTCTTGAGTGATGACCGAGTGATATGTGACCCTTATATCATATGATTCATATGAAATATAAAGTCTCATTTCGTTTTATTACATTTCCATGCATTGTGAGGGGATAATGTGATGCATTGTTCAAATATTAAAATGTTTATGTTCTTACTAGTGTAATAATGAATCTAGAGCGGGAATTTTTGAATGGATATAGGGATAGAAAATATTATTGAGGGAACTAGGAAAGGGTGATGATATATGACTTTCCTTGAGTTAATTGATGATGAGTGTGTGAGATATATTCAAGGATGTGGCCTTTTTGGTGTGTTGGATATTAGCTGTGAAATTATATATTTTTCCATATTCTACCCATAATTGGTAGTGATATATGGGGATGGACCTAGTGTCGGGGGTGATCCTATGCATATGTTTGTATACTATATAATAACCAAACGTAGAATCTTCATATGACATGAATATCACTTGAGCGATGTTCAGTCACGTCTTGAGTTAGGAATTGGGTATTCCTTGAGATATATTCATATGAAATCATGAGTGATTCTTTTTGTGGTGACATTACTAAATTTAATGAGTTGAATGGTTAGTATATTTTGTTTTTGATCCTTAGATTTATTGAATATAACTAATTTTATCTAGATCCATCTTATAAGTTAGGGTAGCATGGGGTTTGAGCCTACTCAGTTGTGATATTTGATAAAAAATGAAAAATTCTATGTACTATTGTGTGACTAATTCTAGAAATATAACTATTGACTGGGGATGAAGTGAGTGAGTTTGATACTATTAAATTTGAATGTGAGAAAGTTTTATTTTAGCTTGAAATTAGGTTACTGATCTTAGTAGTAGTTTTACGTGATAAACCATGTTTGGTATATGGAATATTCCAATTCATAGATTTGATAAAACACTTGGTTAGAGAGAGTGTATAATAAGATCATATAAAAAGGAGTGGTGATGTTATTAAGGGATGAAATTATGTACGATTAATTACATACTTTTAGATTAGGACATATGTGATTCATATTTTTTCCCTAAATAATGGTACAGGGAATGAGAAATTAATTGGTGCCTATATTTTTTTATAATGTTTAAGACCATTTAGTTCGTTTAATATGTTGAGTTAGATCATATTATTGTGGTTTTAATTGGAATATATTTTGAAATTGGTATTTAGATGAGTATGGTAATAAATTTGGAATTTTTTAAGGCACCTTGATTAATTGGAAATTGGTTAAGGGAGTTAACATTTTAATTCATCATGGTATGCTAGTTGGGTTGGAGTGTCTATGGTAATTTCTAAAAGTAAAATAATCTTTCAGAATAGGTGAATTTTGGAATTGTAGAAGTATAATATGAGATCATCATAGATTTTGTTTTAAAGGTTGGGGCCTAAGAGTCATTTTTATTATTCAATCAATGCAAAGTCCTCTTTTAACTGGGTAGAGGGAAACCCATTACATAGCTCGAAGGCCCAGTGGGCTTGTATCCCATTACATAGCCCGTAGGCCCAAATTCTAAGGCCAATTCACATTCTGTGATTAGTAACCTATTGCTACAGTACCGCACAGTATCGTCGCCGCTACAGTGCCCTACCACCGCTACAGTGTCCTGCCGCCGCTACAGTACCCGCTGATGAACAGTGTCGACGCCGCTACAGTACCACTACAGTACTGCTAGATCATCATATATGGTTTAGTGGTGACCCGTGTGTAATGATCAGCATGCTTAATTGAGAGGGTTTACTCATGTGATTAATGAGTGGTAACCTGTGAAAATATATGAGGTTTGGTATTTTGAGGAATATAAAATTCCATATCACTCTGATGATCAAGGGACTATATGTGTTTATAGTGGTATTTTAAGATTGTCTCACCTAATTGTAATTTTGAACTTGTAAAATGGTGAAAGAACTAATAGAGTGATGGGAGTTTTTTAATGGGAATCATAGAGTTAAATGATTAAAAGTCAGTTCTCTAATATTGAATTATATCCTCTTAGTTTGTATATATAAGTAATTTTCATTTATTTTTTGGAGAAAAGATCTATGAGGAGTTATATGAAGTCATTGACCATAGAGAAGGGTTGATGGGATGAGTTTATCTAGAAATGAATGGTAGGGTACATGGGTGTCATTACTTGCACAATAAAAGAATTTTTGTAAGATCGGGCTCATTGAATATGAATAATTGAAATCCTTTGGTGTGGGAGTGCACCATCAGCATTTTGTCATAATTTCTATTATTAATAAGATTAATGATTATTTAAATTAGTTACATGATGGTAGAACATAATTTGTGGTTTTTTTGAATTCTCTCTTTATATTGGTGGTATAGTGCTGAATAATGGCCAATAAAAGGGAGATAAACATATATGGATATTAATAGATATGAACTAGGTAATTTAATGTTTCCAGTAATTGATATATGTGATTTACGATTTATGGTAAATTTTGATGACCATGTATGGGTTTTGGGAAACATGTTTATTAGATGAATGGGGATATGGAATGACAATACTATTGTGGAAAATTAGGGATAATTGGGTGTGGTGTCAAGATAATGACAGTATGATATAGACTAATGATGTCATATACTGGAGTATGATGTCGGTGAAATAGATATTTTAAATTTTCATTGATATTAGGTAATCATTGAGGAGTCATGGATTTTGTATGGGGCTACAGTTCACAAGTTATTGGGTGTCTTTTCGAAAGAATTTGATGTTGGGTAACAGTTGGAACATTTCATGTGTGATAGTATGTGGTGACTCAATAATAATTGGATGAAAATTAATTTTTTTATGATAAATATATAAAATAAACTACTGTGTGATTTTTCTAGGGTTTTTTAGTTTCACTAGTTTGGGTGCGGTGGGATACACCAAAACTGGGGAACTCGAAGGGATTCGAGTATTCATTTGACTATGCAGACTGCCTCAGACAAGAGAGATTCAATTTTTGAAATATTTAGTAAAATAAGTGTTATGATAGAGAGGTAGTAACATATAGTTTTCTATGGATTGAATAAATTTTATTTATGTTGTGTAAGAAAACTATAGACCTGAAAATAAAGATCATTATACTATGAAACCAAAACCATGTATAAAAAATTAAGAATATATGTGTATAAATTAATTTGAATTTTCTCACAGATTTTATATTAAACCCCACATTTGATGATGATCATTGAAAAATTGCTAAATTACTCCATAATCCATGGGGTATCAATGGAATGAGCGGAATCAACCAATTATTGGTATAATTCCCTTTAAATCATGATATTCATGTATCAATATGGGTAAAGGAAGAATGAGAAGCGAGAATCATCATAAATAATAAATATAAGGCTTATAAATGGAGAACTCACCAATTATCATGGCCTATACCTATTTTATATAGGCTATAGGAATTATCCTGAGTCCTTTGATAAATTTACTCATGATATCATAACATATGAATAAATGGAATCCTAGTTACACTATTTGAAAACATCAAAAAACAAAAAGAATTATAATATAAATAAATTTTATAATCTTTTATAAATTTTATAATATAAATAATTCATGATGAATTATATAATTTATGTATAAGAGATTCAAACATTATCAATTTATGGTCAACATCCATTTATAAATGATAGGGTATTGTATGAATCTTATAACATGATTCTAATCATAGCACTTCCATATGAAATAGTAAAAATGAAAACAATAGTATTAGCATAGTTTGTGCTTCTATGATATCAAATATCATATCCAATAGTATTTAAATTTTTTATAACATATCATTTAATAAATTAATGGTACAACCTATTATATACTCATATAATAAAATATATTATAACTAGTATCATTATATGATATATATTAGATTTATGGTATATCTCCAGAAATCTCCCACTATCCTTAAATATTGATAGAGTTTATTCCATATCACCTTATATAGTATGATATAAAATATATTATAAAATCATATCCAAAGCTAATTTATGGTAATTTTCAAAAACAAAATTTTGAAGTTTTCATCATCCACACCATGAATCACATCATATATAATTCTTTGATGATCCATAAAAAAATGTTTTATGATAAACACTAAAATACTTCTAGAGTAGCTCTATAAGTTTTATAACACTCAACCCGTGTTCATTGAACTAAAAAGTTTGACCCTAAGGATTTTTTAGTACTGATAAACAAATACGATTTAATAAATTAGTAAATATAAGAAATGTTTAGTCTCTAGAAAAGGATAAATACTAATCAAGCTATAAAATAATATAGAATAATCTCTATCAAAGACATATATCTATATACGTATTTCCTCTAGTTTAATCATAAAATGTAGCTAATTTTCCTATATAAAATACATCAATTAATTATGGGTGACAATGTAGTAAATCTCATATAGGTACTTATACATTCTTAATTATTTGATTATATATTAACCAAAGGGATGAAAAAATACAGATGACCCTTATCTAATAAACAAGAACACAACTTATCTTATCTTTGCATGGTCACACAATTCTTCAATCAATCTCAATCAGTGGACAATATTTCAAACTTTTCATTTCGGTTGTAAAATACCATCATAATTTCACTAAACTGCTGACATGGTTAAAAAAATACTAAACCACTTTACAATTTTCTCAACATAAAGGATATTATGTTATGTTTATCAATATATAATGGTTCTTATGATAGGAATAATATCTAAAATAAATTAATATAGAAAGAATATAAAATATAGACCCCCAGCACAAAAAATATGTAATGTATGAGAGTCTATGTGATATACATGGATGGTCATCAAGAACACAATGCTCAATTTGTGTTTCATGTGTATACTTTATATCCTTATGATAAATAATAAAAATGATAACCCGATCATTTTTAAAACATATAATACTGTATAATGATCATCAATTAAGGTAAATCAGTATTATACATTGAGAGATTTATTATTATTCACTTGAGGTGTTTTATTTATTCAATATTAATGAATATTAAGCACGTTTTTTTAATTTTTATAACATGATAAATTTTATATTATTAAAATATTTTATAAATACTAAATCAGTCATTCATAATTGATAGTATCAAATATCATATTAAAATATTATATAATTTCTTATATTTTCTTCGATTTACGATTTTCTAGACTCGTTGCATATGGAAGTTTGTTATCCCATATCTTATTATGACTGTCTAACAAAAACCATCTTAATTTAAAATTTTAATGAGTGGAATATAAAATGATATCTAGTCTGAATAATTGTAAGGTTTATCAATAATATTACTACTCTTATACCCATTTTAACTAGTATTTAGATACCTTTACTTCTTAACATCCACAGATATGGTGTTAATAGATCATATTATTTACATATAACTCTTTGGAAATTTGAAATTCTTAAATTTTAGATCATTTAATATCATAAATTTATTCAACAACATCATGGTAAAAAAATTAACACTACATTATATCTAATAACCATAATATATAATATGTTTTATTCAGGAAAAAAACATATTTATCCTTGTCTCATTTTCACACATTTTATAGATTTTTATGAATCATAAACCATGTTAATCATCTCATTTTATTTTTAATAATCCTTTTTTATCAAAAAACATCTTTTATCACATATGAGAAATGATATAACTATAAAAATCATGTATTTGGATACATCAATCATTGAAATAATATTTTAAATCCCGAATATTCATAATATCTAGCTTGAATATTAAATTTTAATTTGGTATAAAAACGTCAATAATTTATTCATTTATTTTGAATTCTTTTTTACCTAAAAAATATGAGATGTATGGATTCGGTATATATACCTCTAAAAATAAATTAATTGATATGTTTAAAATTAATAATTTATATGGAATCTCTAAAAAATTCCTCAAACTCCATTAGGTATTCAATATAATCACATTCCATGAAAACATTTAAACATATTTTAAACATAAATCATGGGATTCAATGTAATTGAATATATATTAAAATACTGATTAATTGATTATTGGACATTCCCGTAGAAGTTTCTTCATCCCATTTTATAGATTTCCCATTTTTACAATTATCATAGTACCATAACATAATCTTGTATTTCCGAATTCAATTATCCTCAACAATGTCAAAAAAGTATGCTGAATTTTATTCATCTCATTTAACATATCAGAATATTTGAAATGGTGGTTAAAAAAATGAATTACATAGTTAGGATATGGATTACATGACGGATCTAGTCTTTTAAAACCCCACTCATATTGAGTTCAAGAGTGATGAATAATTTTCATGATGACATATTAAATTTAAAGCATTAAAAACCATAAATTCTTTCTTATATTATTTTAATGAGAATCGAGATTTAATTATAAAAAACCTCAACATTATGTTATTTTAGAGAGTGTTTCTCTAATATACCTAATTCTCATTATTCTTTAAGAATAATATTTTTTCATACTTTTCTTTTAGGTTAATTAAATGATGTATTTATTTTTCTAGGAATGATCTCATGTTTATAATTGGTGATGATAATTGCATTTGATTTAAAACTGAACATTTTATCAAATTAGAATAATGTTTTATAATCATTTAATATGTAATTTTTCTAAAAGTTCCCCTACCAACATGATGATCGTTTTTAAATACATAAAATCCATTTGTGGGATATGAAATATATTTCACTCTGTACTGAGTCCATATTAATATTATTATCAACACATAACTATTTAATATGGCCATCAGACCAATATTCTCTTATACATATCATTGATAGTGGGATGGAAAAATCCCTTCCAAATCCATTATATAAACTCATATTTATTCCTCTTGTATCTTATCTCAATGGATTTCTCAGCTATGTATGATAAATACAACAGATTGGTGTTTTATTACCTAATTACTTGGGTTGTCTATTTCCATAATTCCTAGAACAAGAAAATACATCAGAAAATAGCTTATGTAAGAAACTAACTGATTTGATGATCAATCTCTTGACATCTATTCACTTTGGATAGAATATATAAATTGATATTATAAATGGGTTTTGAATATCTCATCAATTCATCTCAATTATTTCAATCAAAGGAACTTATGCATATGATTATTTATTTACTTATCCTATTTATTCATTTAGATCAATAAATTCTAATCATATTATTGTGTAACTCATTATAAAACCCATAATAGTTTTTATTGATCCTAATTAAAAAGAAAAAAAATATTTATACATATCCAAATTAATATAGTAGGTATGATATATCAAACCATTTCCATTAAAGTTCTATAATAATGTGAAATAAAAAAATAACTACTGGTGTTTGATTGGAGTTAATGTTATATATCCCCTACATTTCTTGACCAATCCTAAGATCCATGACCAGTGTGCAGTTCCACATGTTCCCCTCTAAACGTGGTTCATTAGTCAAGTGAGATATAGATTCTATTATAAGTATAGTACAAATTATATAAACTATAATAAAATTATTATTCAATGATCACAAACTTGTATAAGTCAAGTTGATTGTAGAATAACTCTAAAACAATTGTCATTCCACACATGTAACTCCTTAAATGAATGTGTAAAATTTTAAGTAGGTAGTTTTATTCTTTATCCTAAAGAATATATACATTCATAATATAATATTCTTATGAATAAATCCTATAATAAATCGTAAAAAATATTTAATTCATAAAATTTTACATTAGATATAAATTTATGAACACTTCCTAATTCAACCAGTTTGAAAGTCATTATAATTTACAAATGAATTGGGGACATTCAATAATTAAATAAATAAATATACTTTACATTTATTTTAAGTATGAAATCATTATATTATCTTTTTATATAGAATTTAGTCAAATATATGATATTATATGAAATATAATTAATTAATATTTGAAATAATTTATCAAAAAAAATTAAATAATAAAAATATCACATTTTAATTATATTAAATTCCGAATTACATCAAATTTTCAAAACACTTTTTGATCTGGTTAAATTATTACTCAAATAAGGCCTTTAAAATTTAACATTTCAAGCAATAATTATGAAAAATATATAGTTCAATATAAACTTCTTTACATATTTCATTACTTTATTAATTTCTAAGTATTTTATAAATTACATTATTTTTCCATTATAATCACATTATATCAAAATTATAGGAAATTAAATATAAATTAAATGGGATTTGATATAAAAAATTAATATCATAGAAATAAATTTTTTAAATTTTGTATTAGCATTTAATCACAATTTATAAATATTTATAACTAATTAATTTATATAAAATGTATTACCATGAACGCTCAGTCAGAGGCAAGCCTCTGACTGTTTATTAATAAAAGAAAAAGCATTAAGCAAGTAAAACAAGTCAGAAAAAACTACATATCATAAAGGACATACCCATCACCACCCCGATTATATATTTTTTCCTCTACGGTATATGTTTTCCACTCCGATATTTCATAGTTCCTATGAACCTTGGCATATTTCCTTCTAAGATTTAGCTTCTCTAAGGCTAGAAACTCTTTCGAGGACTACATAGCCCAACATTCCTTCCCAATAGAAGATTCGGTAGACACCGGCGTTGGAAGTTAAGAATATTCTTTCTTCCATCTTCATTGTGTTGTGAAATCCTTAACATCCTCATACTCATGCACCTTCATCCTTTCACCCTAAATAACATCGTTATAGGAAGTACAGACCACACCGCTATCCTTTTCCTTGTCACTGTCTGAGATGTCAAACCACTTTCCAACGATTTTCACCACATAATAACCCTTCTCCAATCCACATTCCTACTAAACATGAATATTAACATTAAATATCGCCAGGCACGGTGGCTGATCCACAGGGTTCTGCATTCCTTCCATGGTTGCAGCCTTCTTCTGGAGAGACCACAAGCTATAGGAGGCCACCTTCCTACCTTGTAACATTCTTCTCTTCAAGCAATTCCTCCTCATGGTCACCCTTCCTCCAACATCTTCATACTACCCTTATTGAACATAGGCATCCACAACCCTCGATATTGCAACAACTGAGTCCAAAATATGATCAATCACAGGCTTCGGCCGTAAGGAGTTGCAAGCCAATGAATTCCCCACTGTATCCTACACTGTGATCTCAGGGCCAGAATGCCTCGCATCCTCAACCACAACATGTCCAGTGGAAGGACCGGATTTACATAGACCTATATTATCTTCCAGCAAGGACTGATGCCTGACACCCTGGTCACCCCTCAATCTGTCAAAAATATTCCTCACTATAGGAATTGAGGGAAACCATATCTCCTTCATCCCAGAATAGCATGTAGTATCCAAAGTAATAGCATCTCGATTCACCCCTGTATTAGGGTTGGATATGTGTGCTCCTCCATATCTGTATAGCCAGTTATAGAGTCTCTCACATTGAATCCTAGAATCTTATTCATACCAGAAGATAATACAAGAACCGAATCAACACTATCCCGGGTCATCCACTGCAATAGAAATGTTGTCATTGGCTCTTCCACCACTACACTACCAGCTAAGGGTTCTCGGACCACCCCCTTCATGGGAGCTTATGCCATAGGCTCCTCTACCACTGTACCACAATTTATAGGTTCTCCCATCTGAGTATTCGTCTCAATAGCATCTCCCCATCCGACACACCCAATGCCTTCCTCAAAGACTATAATATCTCCCGCCTCACCCCATTATACTATCAAACCAGCTTCAGTGTGACCCATTCTCAAGACCTTATCCATACTAGTAGTAGCACACCCTCTACTGTGACTCATCTTCATCACTTATGAGCATCCACTCACCCTTTGTGATAGTTTGACATAAAATGACAACACCGGCTACCAGACACACAATAATGCATTCACGACTCAATAATCACCTCCTACTTCCAACAAAACTCCTGGTCATCTTCAATCCATATGTATCAGACTGAAGACCTTGAAACATCAACTTCCATGCATATTTTTGGGCAGATATGAAGACAAACAACTTAAGTACACTAATCAGAAATAATGTACCCCACAATTATGTTTCCAATTGCAAACAAGATAGACGGATTCTAAAATGAGAGAGGATGACCCATAAGACTTACCTAGGTCATGAAGGTTGAAGGGTCACACTGCATATGAAAATTGATGCTCCTGTGAAACAAGTAGAAAGATGACCCATTGCATCTTCGAGGGGCCCTGGAATAGGCGTAGATAAAATAATACTCTGATCCAAAGTGAATCATGAAATGTATTCGGTGAAGAAAACTCATGACTGCATGCTCCTATAGCTTCCAATACATAGTGACGAAGTGATTAATAGATTCAACCGAAGGCCTCTGGAAAAGGAAACATGACACCACTATGAGCTTGCAAAGATCTGAGGCACTGTTGAGCTCCTCCAAAAGCAAAGATAGTTGAGGATCCTCTCGGAAGAGATCTGGGACCTTTGGAAAAATAGGGATCCTCGGGAAGGGCAGAAAGGAACCGAGATCTAAGATATTATTCTCCTACAAGATGAAATGGCAAGACCCCCCCCCCTCTGATCATGAGGGGGGAGCAGAATCTAACGGTTTTCAGTCTAGGTTATCAACGAAACGGTGAATATAGAGAGAATGATGATTTCCTATCCTATATAAAAATTATTATTTAAATATAATACCCCAATATAACTTTTTATATAATTTATAAATATTTTAAAACACATTTGATTCAACTAATAATTAAAAAATTGAAATATAATTTTTTCCATATATATTTTATTTTATTAAAAATTTATATCATATCTCATAGTCCAAATATTTCCCTTAATTATTTGGAAGGACTATAATCCCACATCATTTGATAGAGAATAGAGGAACTATCTATAATTATTTACAAAATCCTTATCTATCATAACCCTCAACATTTTACTTCAGTTCAAAATAATCATATTTTATAATATCACTTGAATGATAATGATGATACAAGGCTCTATTTTTATCTAAATGGTCAATTCATATATTCATCATAATATATTAAAATTCCTTATTTCATACATTATGATTTTTTAAAAAATCTATGGAATTAATATGGATTCTCTATTATGATATCCAATGGCTTATAAGATGAACCTCACCTAGATTATGATATAACATGTCGTAATAATATACATATTTCAAAAATTATATTTTATTTTATAATAGTAGATATAAAATTCATTTTTAAAAGGTAAATATATGTCACCACTAGTTATATACAACATGTTTTTTGACTAACACTTCTAGGATATATGAGATGAATTTTTTATGACATATCCTTTTGTTTCCTACTTGAAAAGGTAGGTGACCTCTCACTATTGGGATGTTGACGGTGAATCCTTTGAACTAATTGTAGGATGGGATATTAAATAAACACACTAATTTACTTGGTTCCTATTTTGGGACTCCCTCTTATATATAATACATATCTATGAATACTTTTTTGATTTCATCCTTATGGACATTGGTTATTTACAACACTTCTACGTTAATAAGGGGAATACATTATTGTTGGATGGGTGAATGTGTTTGGTACATTGGAATATGGTATATCTTCCCCAAATCTTCGATAAGATGGAATATTATAATGTTCATAAAAGGAAATATGGGTCAATAGTTTATAATTAGGCCTTTAATTTCACAATATATTTTGATACCATGCGGGATGGTGCTCATGGGTTAGAGTATAATGGGGAAAATAATAGATTTTAGTCTACTTGGGTTATCCATTGTTTAGTTTCCTATGGTGATTTTCACAATTTAGAGTCCTATTGATACACTCATGGTTAATAATCTGGTGGTGATATTAATTTTTTAGAGTTTAGTGGGTACACATAATGATTTAGGGTCAATTAGGGCAACATACAATTTTGAGTCTAGTGGGGAAACTATATATAATTATTCCTCGTATGTAGACATTCTAGGGAGTCTAATTCTATCTAGTAAAGAGTTCAGGTTATAGGTAATAATTTCACCCATAAGGGGAGATTGGTTTATAGCTATTTTGGTATTGAACTTCAAAGAGGCCTCTTATGTATCTCACAAATAGTATGAAAACCCATGTAATTTATGTTTCGTTATTTGAGGTCATATTCCATGATAGGTCCATTCTATGTAAGATCATGCAGTAAGGAGTCTTGTGACATTAATAGAATAAAAATATGGGATTAAGTGGGTGTTATCAATTTTTGTTACTATAAAAAAGAAATGTTTTATTGTAATATTCATGAATACCTTACCTAGAAAGAGTAAGGATGTGTTTATGGAATATAAAAAATATTCATAGACCATGTTTGATATAAATGTAAAAGAGGTATATGGTTTCTAATACACTCATGATAAGGGGTTTCTATAATTAATTCTATATTATATGAATTCATTTCAAATATGTGATCTTTCATATTTAGTTTTTTCTCTACAAAGGAGGAAAAAATTAGTTATGTATAACATAGGATCATGGAAAAAATGGTTTCACTAGGTGATGGTTGTGTGAAACATTACACATTTAAATAAAATGAGTTTTCATGGAAGGTGTGTTGTAAAAAATCATTTCATTTCATTTTAATGAATTTAAAATATTACATTATACAATTATCATATCATTTCTTACCTACTAGTGTCCATGGAAATTTATCAGATCAAGGTTGGGAATGAAAAAAAAATGTTTTATAAAAAATATAGGGTCATCAGATTCCCAAAAATCGATAAAATAACCTTAAATTGTAATGATATGGGTATATTTATATAGAAGATAATTTTTGAATTGTCTTAGATTAAGGATCAAACCATTTTTGGTTGTATACTTGTCAAACTAAATCATTCAATGAAGACATCATAAATGTCTCTTGGAAGTCATTTTTTCCTTAGGGTTGTGACCCTTGTCTTCGAGCCACATAAAATATCATTTCATTTATATTTTATACATCTTGATATCATTTTTGAGAACAAAAAAATGACCCATTCGATTTTTTTGGTGAAGGGAAGAATATTAAAATTATATGGAAGTTAATGAGGTGTGGAAATTTTTTCTTTTTTATTTCACTACATGGGTAACATAAATAAAAACCATACCAAAAAATATTGGATGGTAGGGCTCAATTGAGGCCATATATGTTTTCATAAATTGATTCAATCCATTATTTATAGGGAATGTCGTCTTTTTTGATCACCCTATTAAAAAACACTTTATTTTAGTGCATTAAATAATTTCTATGAATGTTTTTCAATGAAAAATACCAATTCATGGGACACCATTAGTAAATTTACATTAATGAACATACCTTTTCAAATGATCTTTCTATTCCCAAACAATTTTTTTTTAAATTTACTACCCCTCTAAATAATTTTCATAGATGCTCCACCCTTTTGATGATTTAAGAACATGGAGGAGTGTAATGATCAAGTACCATGGATCTATTTCATAAGGGTGGTTTGAACTATAATATAAAATTATAGAGAAATATGACTTTGATGTCTGCTAAATTTGTTTTGAAGGTCATTAGAGTATATATAGAATATATTATCCATTATGGGACATATATTAAGGAAATATAATATGGTTTTGACCTATATGTGGCATAATCCAATTGCGATGGGAAATGTTACATCATTGACCCCTAATAACACACATATGAAATATTGAATTGTGTACTAATAGAACAACACAATAATACAATAAGGATGCACTATGGAATGATACCTCTATCTATAGGGAAACCTCATAAATGATTAGGTTTCAGAATTCTAGGTTTCGTCAATTTGTGTTGAGATTAAAGAAATCCTTTGTATATATAGTATATATTATTCCATGTGGGTATATAATTTTCACACCTACCATCATTAAAAATTCATTCTGAAGCTCCTTAGATGGTGGTATTCTGACATGAACAACTTCCATTGTACCATGGGGAGATATGGATCATGTAGTGGGACCCCTATAAGATGAGAATCATCCTCATCATGATTGAGATGTTTGAAGAGTTACTATAGAAAAAAAATGTTAGGGGAAGTATGGAATAATTTACTTTACTAGAAAAGGATTTATTTATAGAATAGAAGAGTTTGAATCAATGAGAGCCACATATAATCCGTAATATTTCCTTTAAGGAAAGGATAATGATAATTTTGGGAATTCATAAAATATGGATCATCGTGCAATTGAAGTATTGTCTTAGATTCTTCTCACACAACAACAAAAATTCATAATTCTTCATTCTTGAGAATGTATAATACATGAAGATGGGATTCCTTATGGGATAGGGGATGAATTCAAACCAGAGTTTTGTTGGTTTCCTAGAATCCTTCCTTGGTGAGTGGTTGATATAGGCCAGGGATTCCCTTTTGAGTTAGAGACCATGCACCTTCATCGTGTTCATTGGCCTCTATGTGATGATAAAAATTTCTTTATGGGTGGTGTTGGATAGAACATTTAAACCATAAAAATATATACAAATCAGTATTAATTAATCTAATCTAATAGATCATTAAATTATAGTTTTATAAAAAGTAGTTTCACAACTATGAATATATAAGTGTATGATAAATGAAAAATTAAACAAAAAAACCACATATTTTTAGAGTAGATCATATTAATCGGAAACTATATGTACCCTATAATTCTATATTATATTTTATAGGATTAATACTCAATAAAATAGGCCTAACATTTTAATATATGTGATAATTGTTTTCAAGTCCCCACTATTTTTCATATGGAGGCATAACCTAGACCAATCCACCCTACTAATCTATTGACCAAGGTAGCACTAGAAAATAATGATATTTTTTGAGATTCAAAAATAGTTTATACAAAAAACATTTTATGGATTAATAATATTTGAATTATATTGTTTGGGAATTGAAAACATAAAATTGAATATTTAATTTGAATAAAAAAATAGAACATTGACAACTGAATAGAAAATTTGAAAAAAAAATTGTCCTTATAATTGTTAGATCACTTCAGAAAATGTAAAACATTATGAATATCCTTTATAATACTAGAAATGGAATACAAGTCATGGAATAAAAATGCTATATCTTTATATCATTCATGTATCGTTCCGTGTCTTCAATGAGTAATTATGATTGAAATGTATAAAAAATATTCCATAATTAATTTATCACCACCATGATCAATACCATATGGGTTTCTATATTTTGATAAGGTCATTGTATCTTTAATATTTTTTTGATATGTTTTATCAACCTTCATAGAAAAATAAAATGATTAATACCTAAAATGGACAATAATAATAATAAATGTTTTAGTAAAAAATATATATAGTTTCGAAATTTCCCTAAAATATAAAAAAATTGACAGTAAGAATCTGTTTTAAAACTTGCATGAATCATTTTTGTTTCTTCTTAAAATTTGTTTTATATTTATATTCATCATCTTTTATTCCAGTTAAATCATATATTTTTTTTCATAATATTGAAATTTAGACATCACAAGTTAAATGCTTGCAATGTAAAAGTTATATGGTTCACCTAGGACCTCATAAGGTTCATATATTTCCATCATAAGGATTAGATCATTGCTTCATATGCTTTAGAATGACCTTTGTATGGTTTCGATAAACATTCATAAATTTCACTAATATAATCATAAGGTTTATTAATTCCCTCATAAAGTTCATATATATTTTAATTTTAATTTATTTATGTAGTTCATTTATATGAGGTGTTGATTTCTTCTTAGGGTACATTTAAAAACAACATATGGTATATTAACTAAAAATCATATGGAAATATTTTTCTTAGGAAAATAATATATAATTTAACAAATGATGACATCATATAGTACAAATAATGTTCCTATGGTACATTACTAAAATAATAATTCAAAATAAACAACTAATTAAGCATACTAGAATTGAAAAAAATAATGAATAATAAAATTGAATATATGGATGATTAAATTGTTATTTATGAATCAATAGTTATCCAATATTATACATATAAAAATTTGATATATTTTAAACATTTTATGTTGTATAATATTCCAAACATAAATTAAAAAAACGGCAACACTAATAACCTCCCTAACATCAATAAAATCATTCTTAACACTAAAAATGGTGGATCATGTGGAAATCGGACATCATATTATTCATTCCATTTAAGTGATGGTAAATTTGAACAACTATTGGTGGTTTATAACATGAAATTTCAAGCCACTACACATTTATAAACACTTCTAATTTTTATATGGTGGGGTCAATGAATATTTCCAGGGATATTAATGATGAAATCCTATTAATCCTCTATATAATAATTTCTAACCACCCATTGTGAATACTATTAGTGTGAAACCTTTTTATTTTGATATAAATAGGTTTATTATATAAATTATTTCTAAAAATAATTTAATAATCACCCCATTCAATTTTTAGATGGATATACTCAAGATAAATGATAAAATATCTAATGATGAGAAAACATTACTCAGGAACTTAAAATATATAGTGTTTTTTATAGGCATAAAAATTTCCATGATCTATGATCCATACACATCATGTTACTTCTTGTTGTAGGTAAACTATCAGAAGTGGATCACAATATGATTATACCCTCATGTTCATCACAAGTCCCATATGACAGTCATTTGAAAACTTTGGTGGATTCTTTCATATGAAAACACGGATGATAAGAATAGTATAAAAGGTGTGTATGACCCTATTATATTAATAATAAAATTTATAAGAGATAAATATAGTCTATCAAAGGTCAATTATGAAACAACTATTTTCATGCATCAATATTAAGACATAAGGTCAAGAGATAAAAGTTGGTGAACATGCTGCTACTAGGGAATCAGAATGTTAAATATTTTGGGATTTTGTTGAGTTGGTGCCTACCATTGAACACCTAGGGCCCCTCACATAGTATCATTGTGAAGCTTTAAGGTATGGAATATATATTGATTTGAGTATCCCTAAGAATAACATATTAAAGCATGTCAAATATTTAGGAACCTCTACATAATCTATGAGGTTGGTTATAGTAAAGAATATATGGTTTACAAGGGAAATACAATGAGATACAACCTTTCCCTTGGTTATGAAATCATGGGATGAAATATAGATGTTCCTCACATTTAGGTGGATATGGTGGAATCTATAATCAATTCAGATTTACATATATAGGCTCAATTTAATCTATTTCATATCAATTTTAATCAAAAGCGATGTTATAGACTAATTTGAGGATATAGAGGTACCATTATACTCCTATTTCGGTAATGGAAACATTACTAGTTGGATGATGAAGACATATGATAATCATCATGATTAATTCTTGAGGTGAATTAAGACACCTAGATAAAGATATCAAAGGGGATTGAGATATACAATATTATTGGTATGTAACACAAGTCAATAAATGACTCTTATGATGTGAATTTATATTTTACTTACTAAGGAGTTAGGAAATATTTCATCATAACAAGTAATTCCTAGATCAGGTAACTATTATTGATTAACTTTAAATAGAAACAAAATGTGTTTTTTTCATATATCCCAGAATCATTGTTTGAAAAAACCTCAAAACACCACCTTCTCTATGCGCATAGGTGGGATAAAATGAAATTTATCCATGATTTCCAACTGGTGGGAGGCTCCCCAAATGCTGTAACATTCCTAGTGGATAGAGGATCACCAATTCCCATCCATGAGGAGTAATTCATGGAGTGTATAGATATAAAATGTATCTGACTTTTATGTGACAGAATGGGTAATGAAAAATCTCATTTAATCTTATTTTTCTCAAGTGTAACATTAAATAATTATGTTGACTATAATAATTAATTGAAAATTTGTCTTATAGAATAACCCCTTATAGATAACTGAGTATTGTCGATTAGAATTGTTGGATAAATTCTAATTTAGTTAGCATATAAAACCATGGGTTTAAAAATTCTATCCAATGTGGTGAATATATTGTTTTAGAAAGAGAAATCTCTGATGACCTATATTTATGTATTCGAGATAAAATAAGTCCATTAAGGGACCACTAAATTAGATTATGGTATTATTTATCTATATTACTCAAACTTTGTCTCATGACCATTATAGTGAATTATGTTGAATTTAATTTTATAGTATAAGGTTATAATGAGAATGATCATAATGGGATAACCATGCTAGATGAGATACCCATTACTTTCTATATTTTGGGTCTATATAAGAAAATCATTTTGGCCTTACTATTAACTCTAAAGGTGGAGCTTTCTGATATCATAGTGAATTAGAATAGTATATGACATCCCAAGAGGCCCATGTTTGTAGAGTAAGTGTCCATCACTCTAGGATATTTACAAGTGGGAAATACTAGGGTGGTTTCACTATTAGTATCTAGGTAAGAAACAATCATTTCAATTTCAACAATAGACCCCAACACCAATACAATAGGCGAACTGATGAAAAATACCATAAGTGAATCCTCGCAACTAATTATTATTTTATTCCTATTAATATTATAGCATCAATGGTACCTAGTGAGCTGAGATTCCCCTATAATATAGAACTATGAAATAAAAGTCCTACAGTTGTGGTATGTTCTCCTGTAATCGATAAATTCCACAAGTATAATCATAACATTTAAAATGAAGATTACACTAGTTTCCACATAACTAAAGAAAACTGAGGGATCTATCAATGTGAATATAGAATCATCTAGGACCACATTGACCACATCCCACTAGATTATATGGGGTTTCTTGTGAGAAGATAGAACCAATAACTAGTGAAATTGGATAATAGTGCGGTATACTATCACGCCTTACATACTATGGTTGATTATTTCAAGGTCAAAAAGAGTAGGAGGAGGCATTATCAGCTGATATTTCTGGGTCCGAGCCTGGTGATCATGTGATTTAATTCATTATTGGTGATTACTTAGGATTTTCTTATCAATAAGATGATTATGTTAAGTTATAGGAGAATTGTTTAGTTAGTGAATGGGTTTTAATCAATTTGAGGAAGCATATTGAATCTAATAAGGTTCATTTGGACATCACAAAGGATTATTTAGTTGATTATGGAAATATCCATATATAAATACAAGTGTAAGTGACCCAACTACACCCATAAATGGAGGTCTATATATAGGTGACAAAAAAATATGGAAGGCTATTCAATCTTCATGATAAATAATATTAGAGATACAACTATAAGTTTTCTATTCATTATTAGATATGTTTTGTTAAAATGATTTACTTTATCTTCTGAATGATCATCTATGTTTCTCAATGTCATGAAGTTGTTGTTGGTTAAACTTCATGTTTAAAATTAAAATGAAACTCATCAATGATAAACATAAAATCAATATGGAACTATATATCCACATGAGTCATCTTTGATGTGCGAAATAAATAGGAATAAAATATTATTCATATTACATGAGATCACTGTACTAAACTCGAAAAATTATACATAAATTTTACATCATTATAGATGAATATCCCACACATTCCATAAAAAATATTTCAGAGAAATGTAAATTTTTAGTGTCTATTGATACTAGATTAATAATATTCTTCTTTAATGAAACAATCTTCAACATATCCCATAAATTTCATCCAATTTATTAAAAATCATAGACATACCCTAAATAAACCATTCTATATAACACGGGGAAAGGAAACATAATAAAATGTTGGATTAGATTCTTAAAAAAGGTAAGCATGGGAGATAACAGTTGATGATCTTAAGATGACATAGTATTAGTATAAGGATATGAGATCATGAAAAATGAAATACAAGGTTCATACCGAATATTTCAAAGATAATAAACATGATTAATTGTTTAAAACCTTAGCATTTCAAATATATATATTATAAGAGTGATACATAAAAAAAATTAATCATGAACCATAAGTTCATGCAATATAAGTGTGGAATCATCATAATAATAGATTTAATTTCATATTTCATAGTTAACTATCGATATCAATAAAACATAGTGGATTAGGTATCCCTATCTATTTCACATAACATAAAGGATTATGTATCATCACATATTTCCCATAGTGAATCATGAACATTGACTTTCTCCCATAGTGGATCAAGCATATAACCATGTTTCCCAATGTATATCACGCACATAATATTGATTTTTATAATTATCTAAAGATATATATAATATTACCCAATGAATTATAGAGATATATAGGCCCCACCCATTATATAATATAATAATTTTTTCAAAAATATCATCGAACATTATCATATCATCATATCATAACATTTGAAAAGAAATAATGTTTTATAATTATTTCATCCCTCCACTATAGAGGAAACTATATATAAATAAAAGGGTTTAATAATCATATAATAATAATAATAATAAACAAAAACCCTCATGTATAAGTTATAATGATGATATCATTAGATCATATCACAATTAAAACATAATAACCCCAATTTTTTTTCATTGATGAATACAAATTCTGTAAAAATAACATTAATGCATTCTTGATGAATATTTATATACATTCAAAAACCACATATTCAAAATCTAAAAATTTTACAGATAATAAAAAAAATTGAAAAAAAAATTAGAATTCCAAAAGGAATCATTAAATAATATAGTGATCATGATGGATTAAATTTAAGTTCATGTTACATAGGTGGAAAATAATATTCCATTCACATGTTTTGGAAAAATTCAATACTAATAATTTCAGAAAATGACATGAAAATTAAATTTAAATAATTTGTATAAAGAGAAACATGTTTGAAAATTAATTTAAAAAATAATTTTATATTAGTAGGAACTTTCCATGAAACATTTTTATAAATCATAGATAAGGAATAAAAATTATTTTTGACAAAAGAGAAAAATAAATTTTTTTATTAAAAACATTATTTTTGAATTAATTTAGATTAAATAATTAGGAGAGAATAATAATGTCAAATTTCAAAGGGTATGGATCATAATTTTTTATCACTGGAAACATAATCACAAACAATACCAATAAACAATGTGATGGTAAAATAAAACTGGTACACTATGGTATATTTTAAATCATAAGAACCATGAAAGAATAGAATCAGATGAATATTTAAATATAACCAAAATAAATAAATTCTCGACATATCAAGTCAATGGGGTGGTATATACACTTCAAAAAAAGAAATAGGTTCATAATATAACATATGTCCAAGTGAAAATGATTTAATGAAGATATCCATTACCTCAAGTCTCAAATTTCATTTCACATGTTCAAACCTCATATAAAATTAATATATGATTATTATAAATATATTACAGAATACATAATAATAAATATCATACCATATATGATTTATTTTTCACTTTTTATTACATATTTGATAACAATTCTCTATTTAAATCATGTTTTGGGTAATATTTGCTTCATTATCCGTGTATATTTTTGTATAGAATATTCAATGATTTTATAATGATCATTTTCCAAAACATATAAAATTTAAAATAGTATACAAATATAAAATATATTTATTGAATTCATATTTAGAGTAATAATAAAATTAGATATTCAAAATTAACTATATATTTATACAGATAGTAGAATATACAAAAGCCTGAACAATGTTCACATTTTATCGATTGATTGAATGAAATATAGGAAAATATTAAATCAACTTTATATAAATGTTTTTTATCACACACATATATATATTATATTCATTAAATCTATCCTAATTACCATCCATGTAAAAATAAAATAAAAAAGTATCACATCACATCGTGGAGGTGGTAGTCTACACATATGCAAGAGTGATAATATCATAATCCAATGGATAGAAAAGTAAGAAGTTATATGTTATTTTATAATTTTATAATAATAATTTTGTCATAAATATCATATATATATATATATATTAAATATATCATTATACCCATCCATGAGAGGCAGTGATAGATAATGAATCATATCAGTATGTGAGGTGGTAGTATGTTATAAAGATGATATATATTTTCATTTCCCATTTGATGGAAGGGGATATGGATAATGGTTATTAAATTAATATTAAAAAATATAATTATACTGTAGATATTTTTACTAGTACATTTTACTTAATAAAGAATAAATAATTGTGTTAGCAGAATGTAACATCTTTACTCAGATGCCACTAAACTGATGCCCCGAAATGGTTCACCACAAGACCATATGAATTTCTTTCCAAATACCATAGTCTTCCAAATAAAAGTGATGGATTTAGGATTTTACATAAGGAGAATATGACCACATTTAAAATTATGAATCGGTGAAAATTAAAAGATAACATAAATATAAGAAAATTAAAGAGTGTAAAAGTAGTAAATAAAAATAATTATAAATATGTTGTAATAATAAATGAAATGTTGTAAACACCAAAATTACCTTGTCGTATATACACATTTTATCACCCAATTGGATGATAACATATATTTGATTAAATAATAGAAAAAAATAAATGTATAGGGTCATTTTACTAGATCTTATGCAAACCACATACCCAAACATCATGTGCAAATATGATCCATCCATCTTGAATGGTCTTGGGAGTCATCCATACATATTCCTGAAAATGAGTCAATGTATGATTGGGTACCAAAATGAAATGGATTAATGAGTAGGTTTTTTTAAATTACTCAGTAGGGAACCAAAAATTCAGTCCCATTCATATTCAATAATATGAAGGGTATGTTAATGTGAACTACTCTTGAGGATCTCAATAATGATAAAAATAAAAAATTCTAAAAATAAAATGAATGTCAAAGTCATTCAAGTCATTCACAAGTAATATTACCAACCTATTTGATAGAAAATTTGAATAATTTTTGGCCACATATACATTTTTATATGAATATATATTCCTATAATATATATATACACACACACACACACACACATATATATATATTTTTAAGTTGATAAGAAACAAGAAACAAGAAACCAACCACAACCGATCCTTGGGTCTATAATCCAGATCATATTAACATAAAATTAAAAGGTAATTAGTAATATTTTCTATAATACCAAATATATATAGACCTAATTCATTCCATCGGTCCACAATCCTGATCAATGATACCTTATTCAGTTAGGACTAGAAACATCTCTTAGAAATCTATGACACTTCAAGGGGATATATGTCCAATCCTTTAGATAACATGTAATCTCCTAAAATCACTATAATAAATGATCCCATGTAATATATGAATATCTTATAAATATTTATAGATATATATGTCATACTACTCAATCCATGTAATTCATGTCTATTATATGAGCCCAAGGTCTTGGTCAATAGACAGTCACGACATAGCCTCCTAGATAATCTCTATGGGGGATGTCCCATAGGAAATATATAAAAGGAATGATCTCTAGATATATGTACATTCTTATTATCCATTAATATAAATATAATAAAAACCCAAATCCAGGCCATGTATGGGGAGTTCAGTAATGGTGAATCCACCCAGCCGTTGGGAGCATCCAATGCGTCTCTTGAGGATAGATTAATCTAATCCCTGAGAATATATAAATAAAGTCTATGATAAATCCTTAGTGACCAACCAATGTATCCTTTAGTTTTATTGTAATACCATTTAAAAATGGTAATTCATGAAATTATAACCTTTGAAAATGTATGGATGATAATCCAATTTCTCAAAAGTTCCTCTTTCCATCCCTATAATAACATTAATATTGGCTTAACGGTCAAAGCACTGGATGTACATCTGGCCATCCAAATTAATAAGTATTAGTAACAATCATATACATGGAATAATGTATGTTCATCCCAATAAAATTATCAATAAATTAAAAAGATTATAAGATGTACCCCTTGATATACCTCTATAAAAACCTAAGATCTGCACTCATGAATTCAGTTCTGAAATATTATGTTTTACATTTCAATGTTTGATACAGATAAATGTCACCATACTTTTTCCCACGAAAAAAATAAAAAATAAAATGTTCAAATATGATCGATTAGATTATTTAATTCCTTTTTTGGTATAATTTTTATGATAATTAGGATGAAGCATTAAATAATCAATTCCCGTGAATTTAAATTAATATTTCTCCCACATAGCCCAACTTTTTTCACATTAATACAACATCATTATCCATATGAAATATAATCTAGATATAATTTGTTTCATATAATTATTTTTAACATGTGGAAATGATAAATAACAAGGGTGATCGCAAATTCTCATTATGGGAAAAATAAGTATTAAAAAATGATTGTCATCATTGAGCATAAGAATTATATAAGGTTGTGATGACATAATTATTGTTCTTGGGTATAATATAAGAATATTGTTTCCACTCAATACATGGATCATTAAAAATGTAAATATGTAATATGTCTTCAAAAAATAAATTATTCATAATATCAAACAATTATGAGCAATGTGATATCAATCATGATCAAATGAAACAATATAAAATTATAACTAGCATAGATAGTATGTGTTTGTATCATGTGGAATCATATTAAATGAAATCATATAGAACATTAGAATTATAATAACCATACGAATTTCATCCAATAAAATTATCCAAAAAAGTATTTCCCAATGAATTGAATCATTTTCTAGGTTCACCCAAAATATAATCTATATGGATCCCAACTGAGGTTATCTAGGCCCACCCAAAAAAATTTATGTCTAAAATCCATAAATAATGTATATAGAGAATGTATTTCAGTGTAAAACAAATATAAAAATAATTATTAATTTAAAATATGATTAACTTATAAAATATAAATAGGCTACATAACAATCTCTTCGAAACAAGATTAACATGTGTAAAAGAAATGAGTTTCAAAATAATCTCCTTGAAACATAGTTAACCCATTGAAATGAAATTGGTTCCATAACAATATATTTTAAAGAAGATTAATCATTCCCTATAATGAATTTAGATGGTATCATTACAAAATATCCACATTAGAGCATAAATTAAAATAATTTTTTTTATGTTGATGAATGTATATACAACATAAATATGAATAAATTCAAATTTAATAAAATAACCTTTTTATTTTGAAAATATCCTTTTATAATATAAAAAAAATTCAAAATAATTTACTTATTAAATAATTTATTTAAAATATAAAAAATCACAAACCTTGACAAAAAATTTTTATTAGAAAATAAAATTTAGAAATTTTTAGGGAAGCATGAAATCATTGAGTTTTCATGATGGTGAGATATATTATACGTGATCTACATGTTTAAAAAAATAAATATTTTTACAATTATTTTAAAATAAAATAAAAAAATATTATTTAAAATGACATAAAGATTCCATATAAAACATTTTTAAAAAAATAATACATGAGAAATATTTTCATTCTATAAAAATAAAAATATAGTAAGAAAACATTTTTAGAAAACATTGTTCTGAAAGGTAATAGATTTCTGACGGATGAGAGAATTCATGTATGATTTTCATAATATTGACTCCTCGGTTATTTTAATCACCAAAGAGTGTAAAATTGATATTATTATTTGTAATATAATTATTATGTATAAGCTAATATGAAACATTTTTTATTGATATATGGATTATATTATCTCATCATTGGAAGCATAATTAAAGATAGTCCTGATAAAGGATGATATGTTATCATAATAATCCTATACCTTTGGAAACATCAAATCATGATCCCAATGAAAAAAATCATTGAATTAGAATTAGTATATTTTGATAATAATGTAATTCCTGACATAAAATGTCAATGGGTCCATATAAAAACCTCATAAAAGAAGAAAGGTGTATAAAAAACATACGTCTCATGAAAGGTAAATTGATACAATAAATACCTAATCACATTGGTGACATTGAAACCATAAACCCCATGAAAGAGAGATCATAAAATTGATATTTTACTCCCCATATATTTTATTAAAATAATAATATAATACTTTGATGTTCACTATATACACCGCACAACTAAGTAAGTTCTAAATATAGGATATATCTCACATAAAATATGTAACATGAGAAAACTCTTACCCCACATTTCTTTTCAGTTCTTCATGAGTTAACATCTTATATTTTGGTTTTAAATATTTTATTAACATATTTATAGAGCCTTATTAAAATTTATAATATAATTTATGTTCCTTTTACAACATCATATATGTTGTTTGTTAATAATCATTCATTATTTTCATTGTTGCTGGTGTTATTTGTCCTGTTTTGTCTTTCATGATTTATAATGAATGTTCCCGGCCATGTGAATATTATATACTTTAATAAAAAACAAAATAATAAAAATGAAATTATATTTTTATTTTTACATCAATTATACCTTTAAAATCAATCCTGGAGGATTGTTATGAATAATAAACTAATGTTATGACCATGGAGATAGTTGGTCATTCGTACACATTATTAATGATTCCATTTTCCATTTCATTATGAATAGAAGTTAAGTAATATTTTATCCTTATATATTTATAATTTTA
The DNA here is from genome assembly GCA_963277665.1 of Viscum album. Classification (NCBI taxonomy): domain Eukaryota; kingdom Viridiplantae; phylum Streptophyta; class Magnoliopsida; order Santalales; family Viscaceae; genus Viscum; species Viscum album. The sequence goes on from OY728122.1 coordinate 1,434,629,147, forward strand.
TTAAAAATTTCACATTATTTAATTATATTTACTTATATATATAAATATATCATATTTTTTGTAACCTTTAAATGCATTTAAAAATCATAATGTCACTCATTCTTATGTAGAGAGTAGTAAATCCATAAAGTGATGCAGATATTTTTTTCATGAGAGCATAACATGGATTCTATATATAAGTGAAATTAATGAAATATTATTATATTAATGATAGAATAATTATGATTGAATGATATAATTATGCTTACCTTATTTTCTTATGATCATTGAAAAATGTAATGGTTAATCATGTTTACATATGACATACCACCCCCAGGATTGTAATATTACTTAATAATAATTCATAATTTCTATTTAAATAGTAATTAATTTATAAATTTTCTAATTATTTCATGATTATTATTCTAAAGATAATTTATTAATGATATCTTTTTTCAGAGTCACCCCATCGAATTCATTTTAAACATTTGAGATAAATTTCATAAGAACGTCTAACATGGACATAACTGATTAGGTAAGTGATATATACGATATAAATTAATCTAATGATAATGTATTAAACATGAAACAGGTAATTAAGAAATTAAATATTTGATAAAACTTTGATATATTAGAGTTAAATAAGATATGTGTCAACCCAAACTCATAGTAAGGGGGAATTTTCTTTTAAAACCTCAATTTAAATATTTTAATGATTTATTTTATAAATATTTTTGGAAGTATATATTATTAGCATTATTTTATGGTTGTATTTATAAAGATAAAATAACTTATAAAGGATAATTTATGACAATTTTTACATTCATCTAATTTTTTAAACAAAATATTTCTATATACTTTATATAGAATTCATTGACAAAATGAAAAATGGATGTCCAATTCTAGAATGTATAAAGTCAACAGATTTTATCACCACTATAACGTTTTTTGATGTTTGCCTTATAATAATTTATTAATTCGTTATTCAATTAAAAATCCCCATTCAATAAGTTTTGGGAATTTTTAGAAAGGGTTTTAAAGGTTATGGATATTTTGATGCCCATAATTATTTTTCTTATTAGTGAAAATAATATTTTTATCATTATAATGACAAAAAAGAAAAATTAAATTAATTATGATTCTATTATGGTTATCTGGAAATTTTTATGATGATATGTGGGCCTAATATGACTCATGATGGTTGGTGATCTAGATATAGTTCATGAAGATGAGTATGCCCGATATAGATCTCTAATGCAATGGGTAAAATGACGAAGTTAACCGAAAAGGTATATCTTAAAATATTATTTTAACATATTGGGATAGTTTTTATATTTGTAAGAGTGATATTAATTTTTATATAGAAATTATTCACCATGTTAAATTCATGATTTTTCTTTTATTTCTATGGGTTTTTATGGAAATATTATCATATCAAATGTTAACGAATAGTCTTATGTTTAAACATAATTTTACACTACATTTATGGGGTGAAATTTCTATCTTTTTTAAAAAGTAATTATGTGTTTTTCATGATTTAAAAAAAACATTATGTGGTTTGTTTTGTTCTTATTATTTATTATGAAATGTTTCATTAAAATATGTGTGTCGGGGTGTTTATTTCATGGGAAAAAATATCTATTTTGAATAAAAAAATTAATATAAAAAGGGATTTTTTTGTCAGTATTCATGGACTAAAAATTTTATTTTTAATTTTTATTTGTCCCTTATAGAGATTTTATTTGTCATCTGATGTTTTGAAATATATTTAATAAGTATGTTTTATTAAATAAATAGAATTATGATGTGAAAATGAAAATAAGGATGATATGTCAGGAAAATAAGACATGTTATATTTTAAAATTATTTTATTCTGGGAAAAATTGATACTGAGGGGATGTTTACATATTTTGATGAAATATTTTTTATGTAAGGGTTTTTACCAAATTATATAAATCTGTAAAACCAAAATATCTCTAATAATGAATGAAAATTAATTCTTTTTTAAATAATAAATTTTATTGATTTTTTAATTTTGAGTTCATTTACGGGGTGCTGGTGTAGAATGTTATAACTACAAGGAAAAAAATAAAAATAAAAATACAACCTCCCATTTACATGATTTGGGTGAATTGTCATAACTTGTTACCACTAATATACCAAATCTGAAACTAAAGGGCTATTGCATTATACCTAGGTCAAACCTGAGTCAAACCATTAATATGATAGTCATGAACAAAAAATCCCAGAAGATATCCACTATTTATCCTATGCATAACCATTAAAAATAAAACCATTTTTCTTATTTTTAATTAAAAATAGAAATTATATTTTTCATCTCTATTTGAAAAGAAGTGTGAAATTTATTTCCTTTTAAAACTGTTTCCATATATGATGTAAAATCATTCCCAAAATCAAACATTCCATTAAACCATTTTTTGTGATGAGAAATAATTTTTTAATAATAAAAATAGATTTGAAACTAGTTAAAAAATTAGTCATAATTTGGTATAAATATATAAGTACTTTCCTTTTATAAATTTCAAATAAAAGTAAGGTAATGGGAAATTGTTTCATTCACATATAAATGAAACAAAAGAATATTGGGATTTATTATCATTGGTAATAATAATAATGATAATATATTCAATCACAATCATCATCATGGAAACACATTGGATCCCTATAAAGGATCTAGGATAAGGCCAACCAGACATAAATAATTATACATTGGAAGTAGTTACCAAAGAAAATTTTGTTACACCTAGTTTTTCCATAAATTTCCTAATCAATAGAAAAAAAACAAACTCAAATTATTTTCAATGATTTTTGGAACCTTCCAGAGATTGATTATAAAATAATTGAAACATGTTTCCCCATGTTTCACAAATATATACCCATTGATTCCCCTTACATGTAAAGGATAGTGTGGAAAAATATATATATAATACAATCCTCACAATCAACAAATATATCATATTTTTCTCAGAACACCCTTAATATGAATAGAACCTTATATAAAAACAATACGGCTTCAAACTATTATAATGATATTATATAATGAGAGTCCCAATAGGATAATAAAGAAACACTTGAGCAGGAGGGTGTATCTAGGGGTACCAAATAATATTTAAAATGTACCTAATGTCCTTTTGATTTTCTAATCTACCAATGGTTTAAAACATTCATAATGGTTGATGGAGATTGATTATTACATTATTTTCTATGGATACACCAATATACAATGCAGATATAGTAGCAGAAAAAGACAAAAAAAATTTGACATGGTTTGATCTAAATCTAAGGATACTCTTTGCTGTAGTTGGTTTTCATTCGAGGCTATATAATGTCAATTATGAAATTTTTTATCAATATAACACGAAGTGGTATGTTACTATCTGAAAACTATACATCACCATATTAGAATGGTGATTCATTTCATTATATTATACTTGCAAACTATGTTGTATAGTGCAACCTCTCTTCTTGTGGCCATCACACAAACTAGAATATCAGCCTTCCTCCTCCTCATTTATGTAAATCGATAAGTATTCCAATGAATGACTATGAACTCTCAAAATAAATCCAAATCATTAATATCAATGTATCTTATAATTCCTTTATGTATTCAATAATCAACTATGAATTAGATCTATAATATTTACTATATAAAATTCATCTTAACTTGTTAGTTGAACACTCAACTAAATAAAAACATCAAACATTTGTATAAAAAGTTAACAATTCTCACTCATCCTCACATATGGAACTACTCATTCTTCTTCATTCATCATTTATTTTTTTCATTTCCAACAATATATGCCATACTCTCTTAATTATTCTTTGAAATCAGCAATGGTATTTATTTTTTAGATCATGTTTAGATTCCTAAGTATTCATCTTCACAACACGTAGTGGATCCTCTTCCATAATATTCCTTTAAGAGTTTGAGTTTCTTACTCTAGACTAAATATTCTTCATCCTCATATATATATGCCTCATATCACATTTTTTTAACATCCTATTGATTTTTTTGTATAGGTTTATCCACCGTTTTATTAGGTCTTCTTATATTTCTAGAAATAGAAATATTCAAGTTACTTCATGCAAGAAAAATTCAATGTTTCATGTTCATAGCTAATGATGAAAATTTTAATTTAATTAATTTTTCAACATTAAGGTGTTTTAAAAATCAACTAATTATCTATATATTATTCTTTCTCATATTTTTTTTTCAAATAGATATTCGAAAGTTTTATGCAATAACAACAAAATTATATTCTTCCTCAATATATTCAAAAAATATATTTTTTCTGTATAAACTATAAAACATAAACCTTATAGAAGTTATATATTTTTATGTTCATGTTGGAGTTATCCTTTAATGTTCATAGCATATTTAGAAAACAACTCAGTTTCAAACTCCTCTACTTAGGCTAAAACTCATAATAGTTCTCATGAATTTAATCACTAGTTTAAAATTGAGCTTCGATGAAGCTTCATCTTCATTATTATTGATCATTTAATTACTTAATAAAAAATATATTTAAGTTGATACTATTTAATTTTAGTCAATTATCATGGCTTGAACAAGAACCATGATATTTTTAACACCAGATATATGGTCTAGTATAATAAAAATTATTACCATCCAAATTGGTACAAATCTATAACATTAAAATCATTATTTTGAGAAGTTCACAAAAATTATACTCAATAATTGATATTATTATCCCAGGATTGAGGACCATATTTTTAATAAATCATTTCTTGTATTAAACATCATTTATAGTGTTTGTGATGTTTAATACAATTAAGAGTATTTTGGCTCATCACATCTAAATATCTTATCAGATTTTGAAATATGGGATAATAATCTTTTTTAAATCTATTAACTATAGAATTTTTCATTTTTGAGAGTGAATATTAGTGATATAATCCATTTAAAAAAACTTATTTGAGACGATTTTCCATCACTATTGAGATATCACAAAAAAATAGTGTCACAATTGTGTTTTTTACCATTTCCCATCATAAATAATTGTAATTTGCAATTGTTAATACATATGTTGTACATAATTCATTAAAATATGTTAAATATTTAATTGTGAGGTGTTCATTGAAAATAACTATTTTAAATATATACAACTATCCGTTAAAGATACTAATTTTTTTTAAAAACTCAAATAATAATAAAATTAGAAAATATTAAAAAAATTAAAAATAACTAAAAAACTAAAAACAAACATAAAGTTAAACAATTATATTTTAAATAATATGTTCATCACCCAAAAAAAATAACACTCATAAAAATACACAACAAAATTAACTTGTATCTGGTGGGGAAAGATCACTTGAAGGTTCTGGGGGAAGAATATTCATAACAACACTATACACATGCTAGCGCATATACTCCAATAACTTTTCATCTCTTGGACACATCTATTCACACTCCTCCTCCATCTCTCACTGCATCAATTCTGTTGTCTCATGTGAGCTCTCATCCTTCCCATATAATGTGAGGGAGACAATCGAATTTATGATAACTCTCAACAACCTCCCTTATATCTCACCAATGACATCAAAGAAGTACCATAATATCATGTTGGTTCCAAAAAATAACCAATATCTATCACACAAACTTCATTGACCCCATGAAACATCGACTATATCCCATCCCCATTATCGAAACCTGAATCACCGGGGGCATATTAATTACTCTCAGATAGACTATCTTATAAATGAGAATTCATAGCCTCATATAATTCTTTCAAATATTATTAGAAACTAAAATTAAAATTATATTAATATTGGTAAATTGTTTTCAAGAATTACTAACCTCAACATAGTGTTGCCAGTCGCTTAGCCATTCCCTAATATGTGATCGGTGTGCATCTCCTTATAAAAAATTGTAATATAGGGTTTAGTTGTATCTTGAATAAAATTAAAAAACTAATTTAATTAAATTATATATATAAATTAATATGTAATATCAATTACCATATATAATTGGTCTATTATAAAGTACAAATTTTGTCCCTCAGTGTGACTTCCTACCACCCACAGATCTGACATCCAAATAATGAAATCCCCTTAGAAGTATCTCTTATCCAGTTGAAGTCAAATACATCCATTACATAAGCTAAGATATAGTGAGGTTTATATGATATGCATGACTTGTTGAAAAAACTACTATAAGAGCTATTTATAGATCTCTTTATATAGTTTTATAAAAACTGATGACTGAAATCATATTTAAAAATATATTATGCCTCCCAGATAAGACCTCTAAGGCTATCAGCAATTGGAGACAATAATTTCAGAAAGGAAATTAAAAAAATATGTCAATAACTAAATAAATTTTAAAATTTATATATTATTTAATTATGTACAATCTAGATGTTGAATATCTATTGATGAACATTAATGATAAATTGATCCCCTGAAACCCATGGAATAGATAATTAATTTGATTAAATCACAATACCCTTTCCAATAACTAAATGATAAGAAATGTTCAAATAAAAAACAAAATATTATTCTGAAATTTTATACAAAAATTAATATAAAAAATTTACATTAAAATGTAAACATAAATTCGTAAAAGAGTATCATAATCAAGAGATGTGAGTCTCTGGAGAAAATGGTCCAGAATAAAAAATCAACCAAGATTTTGCCCCATCTTAATAGGAAAAACATCTTATAGATAAGATAAAGTAGGCACATCAGTAGGATTCCCATCTTTAGTGAGATAAAAAAATAGATCGTAAGGAGTATCAAAATCTATCTAAAAAAATAATCTTATTTGTGAATTTTTTTTAATTAAAATATATAAATTAAAAAGAAAATTAAATATTATAATATTACCTGTTAGAAATTTTTTGCAGATATAAAATATGAAAAAATAAATACTATTATATAATTACATATAAATAAATACCAAAAAATAATCTATAAAATATTGAACACAATGAAGAATATAATTTTCATACAAGTCAATAATCGTTATTTAGATATCAATTATAAATGACAAATAATAAATGGCATCAGTTACAGAACAAAATATCTTTTCAAGGCCAGCCATCTGAAATGAAAAATCTTACCTATAAATAATTTTTAATAGAAATATTAAATATAAAATTTAATAAATACATAAATATAAAACATCATTCTTCAACTTCTTCTATATCTTCATGAAGGATAATATATTTATCTTCATTTTTATTTTCATCAATTTCAAGATGATTTTCAGTTTTATCATCCATTATATTTTCAGGAACATTTTAAATATCTTCCCCACATAACTGGTGGGGTCATCATCAATATTTATATCTCCCCAATTAAGAGATATATTAGAGTTAGTTTTTGAAAATTTTCCATATCTTTCACTCCCATATAACTATTTTTATTTTCAAGGAATTAATTATCATTAGATATCATTATTATTAAACTAAAATATTCATTAAAATATCTCAAAACATCATAATAATTTTCATAAAAAAATATGTTCATGACAGGCCAATATAAATGGTTCACTTAATGCATGAATACTTCAATATTTAAGGTTAATGACCGCATTTCATGGATGAACTTGTAACCCTAGAACAGTATAATACCTATGATGTTTAAACATTATTACATAATTTTAATCCAGATAATATAACATAATTATTTCATCCATCATGCCATAAGAGTCAACTTCACTTTCTCTTTGAAGTTATCCTTTAAAAAAACACCATTATTCATTGATTTGTTTGATTCACTATATATGTGTTCCTTGAATCAAAATCCATAATGTATATACCCATTATAATATTTTACTAATTTCAATTGTGGATTTTTTAAAACACATAATTTTTAGACAACCATGGTTAAATACCCAGAGTGGGTGGGTGGGGGTGGGGGTGAATTACGGTATGAAAGATTAAAATGTATGCCCCATCAGATCTTGTTTCATTGTTAAATAAAACATACATCCCTCTCTTTACAATAGTAATGTATGAATAAAAATTAATTCAATAGCGAGACATAGTAATTTTGTTTTGTTATCCCTCACCGGGTTATATCCAAGGAGCATACAACAACTATGCATCGATGTACAAAATACACTAAAATTGCATTGTTGTTTACAAAATTTAGAGTGGACTCAATATCCCTCCTAGTTTACAACCATTGAATATTTTTTTATCAAAACTCTCTCAACTGAACTGTGCTCACTACTTTATCTGACGATTCTCCTTTAACTTATCAATTTATAATGTTTTACATCTAATTCAGATTAGCATTGTGTTCCACTTTCATCCACTTGATGAGTACCCCTTTATTACAGAATTACTCAGAAACTTCTGTCATTCGCACTACCATTGATTAAGATTTTCAAAATATTATAGACATGAACAGAAAATTTATTCTTTACACCCAACTCTATTTATACACACCACCATTTTCACACAACCCTATTTTCGTAGAACTATTTTTACGCACACATCTTATATGATTCAGAGCCCTTGATTTATCTATGGTTCGAGTGACTGAAATGATTGGGGTAGATATCTATTAGATAAATCCATCACTCTTTCATGCCACAACCTTAGTCAAAAAAACCTTTTTCCATTCACAAAGTTTCGGACAATTTTTTTAGAAAACATTAGGTAACTATTCCACCTTATATAAAAACTTTTTATATCACATCCAGATCGTCGAATCCTTTGTATTGGATCTTTTTCAACATATCTTGTCAACAATATCTCTTGAAATCCACCACAAAACATGGAAATATAGTTTTTCAATAAAGGTAATAAAACCAAAAATACAATAATGTTACCCTAAGGTATTTTTTCCCAACAATAATCAACATTCAATTTTACATTCATATTTTTTTCATGAATATAATAAATATTATTAATAACAAATATCAATAAAAATATTATTTAATGTTCCATAGAAAATAACTAACCGTACTAGTCATTGTATCAAATATAAAAAATTTGTTTCATAATTTTTTAAAGAGTAGAATATTTATTTTTCATAAATTGTTTATTATATACTAATCTTATAGCCCAAAAAGGATACTATATATATATATAAAACAACAAAATTTATAAAAATAATAAGAATTATCACTTATTGAAAAAACAATTTCATTTCTTCAAAGTTCTGTAGAAAATATATATGAGCCCCATGCAATTGATCATTTGAAATCCATCAAACATGATAAATAAAAAAAACCAAGATTAAGAAAATAAAAAATTAATAACATAATTTTAGTGAAGTTTTCAAAATTTAACTCATTACAACAAATGTGATTATCTTATGAATGATATTCTGATTGAAAATAATAATAGCCTAAATTTAAAATATCCTCTAGTAAGTACGAATCTTCAATCAGTCATTAAACAGATGAATTTTTTCATAATTTTTATTTAATTGTTTTTCATTAATCACTCAAATTAAAACATAAATAAGAATTCAATTATCTTTCCACATTTAGCATTATATGGAAAAAATTAGATATTCCATCGAATCAAATAATTTTAGTTATAATATTTTTAAAATTTTCATAAATTTAAAATAAAATATTTTTGTAGCATAATAAATTCATCATAATCCCATGCTTCAACATAAATATATTCGATGAAATATTAAATTTCTGTCAATAAGTCACAGATTGATGAATAAAAAAACATCTATGAACAACATGATGTAATCTATCCATTATGACATGGCAGACATGACTGTTTGACCTAACTTTGAACAAATTTCTGTCAGAACATGACAAATTCGATGTTTAACAATCTATTACCCAAAAATATATAATCCATTGATAGAATAAAAAATTAGTTTAAATAGAATGTATTTAATATGATTTTAGATTAAATTAATTTTTATATCCTTCATAATCTAATAATGCATGTTTCAGAAGTCTTAAAATATGGAAAAGATCTAATTATGAATTAAATTTATCTTTTTTCTTACAGGTTGTGTCCAACACATTATAAAATATGTTAACAAAAAATACTTCTTAATATTCATTAAATCTAATATGTGAAGAAAAATAATCAAATCAAAATGGGTGTTTCCAAAAAATATAATGTTGCATTCAATTATGATCTCTCCCAAAACAATTTATTTTTTGTCTATTAGTGGTTGGTCGAATGTAAGAAGAAGTAATGTAGAGATGATTGATTTTACCTTAACACCTAAGATTATTTATAATGGTTTGTATCATTATATTTTAAATTTTGTAGAACTATTTATATCCCATTGAAATATGTGATATATAGAAAGAAATATCTAATTGCAGTCAAACTAAATAGTCTTTCCCCTAATCCCATGCTTAAATGCTTAGTTCTCGGTCATAATGTATATAAATGATTTCAAACCATGTCTAATCTGTCTATATAACATTCCATATTATGAAATTTTATTTATCATCAACTATAACTCAACCTTCAATATAAATTATGATCCACAACAATATTAAAAGTAGTCACACCATTGTTCCATAATGAAAGTAATTCATTTTTTAGTGGATTAAATCAAACATTTATATTCTTATTAATATTTAATTTAATTAATAGTTGTAAATATATATATGTGTGGTTTATTAATAAACATATATAGAGTTTAGTTTCATGGTGTAAAGAAAATAGGACAATAAGAATATTAACTTTCGAATGAACAAAATGGACAAAAACCATTAGTAGTAGGGCCTAATCATATGTAATGAACTTCTTAATAAAACGAAGGACAAATATTATCAATGATTTTCAATGTTTCACCATCACAAGGATGGTTTTATCTTTTAACAATTGAAATATTTTATTTTTACCTTGTTATTAATGAAGCTATGTTGTGAGATATAAATAAATGTTGTAAATGGGGTATAATTGGAAAATACCTCAACTATTTCATAGGAAATATAAAATTTACTTATTGTGCCTATATATACCTAAATTTTCCATATGATTGAAAATAAACTATTTATTAGTAATAAATATAATATAGGAATAATTAATTTGAAGAAAAATAAATCTTTTGATAGTTATATCAAAAATTATGGACCAAACTCTCGCTTTCAAAGAATCTTGGAGGTAATGTTTTTTCGTTAGTGCATGATGATTTTAAAAAAGATAAAATCTATGCACATCAAACATTTTTCATTAAAAAATAAGATATATAGCCATATATTTTGCATCATTTTCGGGTTTTTTCATATGGATTCCCATATATAAGAATCCTCTGCATAATTCAAGAAACTATAAAATTTAGATGGTTCTGATTCATGATTTCAATTACCAATCATAGTTATTGTTTCGTGAATACATAGACCATCAGCATCATGGAGTAATTTTGAAATGATAGATCTGGAAGATTTTTTTTATTTTCTACTGAATTATATTCAATGTGTTAACCCCAATGAAAATAATCCTTTCAAAAACAAAAAACCCAATAGATGAATTCCAACAGTTTCCAATTTTTTGTATCTCTTAAGATCACATTTCACACAAGGATATTTAATAATTCATTTATAAAAAAATTCTTCATTTTAGCAAGAAAATGATATAAATTTTCAAACAACCTCAATTAATCCAGGATTTATAATAGATCCATTTAGATTTTGTGATGATTTATCAGATCTGGGTCGTATAATAGAAACTGATGTCTAATTATTTAGTCCATATTTTTCTAAACAAACAATAGTAATATGAATATTTATTACTCATTATCAAAAAATGAAATTTATAATTATATTATAACACCTCTAAATATTTTATAGATTAGAGTTAGGGTGAGACACTTGGTTAGCACTATATTTTGGGGCCCATAGAGCCTCCACGCAGATAGAATAAAAATATTAAACACATTATATCACTCAAATAATTTTTCCATAAATTAATGGAATATATCCTGAATGGTGTCTCATATTAGAAATTTGAGACCATTGTTAGGTCCTGGATACAGAGTTTACTCTAGGAATGACATAACATTTATTTGTTTCATGTGTTTGGTTATATTGCACATGAGGGTAATTCATTTTATATTTATATAACAATTTGAAATAAAAAAATTATTTCTTTCAAACTATGTATGGTATGAGAAATCATATACCACAGTTAGGTCTGAGATGTAGGGATTATCCTGGGCACTATGTAAAATTTGTGGATGTCATCTGTTTTGTAACATCACAAGGGAGGGAAATTAATATAATATTTTAATTATATGTTTCTGGAAAATAATAACGCATCTCTATAATGTTTTATCATATCAAAGAACATGTGTACCAATATTATTCTTAATATAATATTTAGAAAAACATTAATAATATTTGGTAATCAATAGTAATTTATAATATTTATTAATAATATTGAATAATTAATAATTAAATATTATTAATCATGTAACAAGTTTTACAATTATTTATATTGTTAATTAATTTTTAATAATTAATAATTGTTTTTTTAATTTTTAATAATATATAGTATTTTCTAAAAGGTATAAAATAAATATTAATTATTATAAGCTAGTATTTAATAAATGATACTTTTTAATCGTTACAATATTTTTCATTAAAACAATTTTATATAGATTTTTATCCACAAAATAATTATAAATAACATTTTTCTAAAACATTTTCTTTACATAAATTTTGTCATTATTTTTTATAAAACACCCATTTCTTAATTATTTTATAAGTTATTTATATACCCATATATATATATTAAATAATTTCTTAAATAAATATATTTCCATCAAATTTATTTATAGAGGTTTTTATATATTACACATATTATATCTATATACATCCATATATACATAAGTACATACATATATTTATATATATATATATATCGAAAACCTCACACATTATTTCTTAAAATTATTATATGAATGTTAAAAATGATTTCCATATATATAAAATAATTCCTCTATCATAATATATTGTTGCATATTTTTTAAACAAATATACTTAAAAATCATTTCAAACCTACACACATATATATATATATATGAAAAACCTTATATGTTTTTTATATGTGTATATATGTATATTAACATAAAATATAAATACATACATACATATATATATATATATAAACTGGTTTCTAAAGTTCATATATGTATATTCAGGTGTTTATATATATATATATATATGTTGAAATAATTTATTTATTTTTAAATATAAATATATATATTTGACAACATACATGTTATATATATATATATAATTACAGATTAATATGTTTATACATATATATATATATATGTTACACAATTTATAAATTAATTTAAACAAATCAAATATATGATGACACTTTTTTAAAACAAATACACATATCAAATCTATATATACCCCCATATAAATATACCAACACACACAGACACAGATACATATATATATATATATATATATATATATATATATCTAAAATATAAAAGATTTTCAATACCGTTTATATATGTATATTGAAATGTTAATATATATATATATACCCACACATATCCAAATGTTTACTAAACTATATTCAGTCAAATTTAAAATAAAAGTAAAATCAATCATAATATAACAATCAAACATGGTTTGAAATCACTTCCATAGTTAATGTTTGAGCATAATTCAACTGAAAACAATTCACCAAAAACAGACAATACAATTGACCAATCATATATATTTATATAAATTTTTTGAATATCATATATACCTAAATAATTTTTTTAACAAATATATTTATAATTATAACGGAAAATAATATACATATTGTAACCTAAAATACCAAAAAAATATATTAAATTTAATGAGTAAACAACGAAGAAACTTGTAAACTATATTGGAATAAATCATAGAGACCTAGTGAATAGCCCTATAGAGAATAATAAATTTTCAGTAACCCTAAATTCAAAATCAAATGATAAAAATAGGGTAAATTTGTTAATAAATGGTTTTCCCAAAAAAATAGGTAAAATTAAATGAAAAACACAAAAATAAAAAAAATTAATATTAGAGGAGTTCACACCAAGATGATTCAAATGTAGATTTGTAAGTAATGGGCTACTAAATAAACTTCTAGTGGGAGTTTAGATATCAGGGAATGCTTCATAGCTTAGGGGGACTTAGGGTTTGAGATGACTTAGAATGATGAAAATGGTCACACATTTTTCATTTATGATAAATTATGATATCATAGTAGTGAAATATTTATTTCCCTCATAATTAATCATTCATTATTAATCATTTGTGATGGATAATAATATACCTTATAAATGGTTTCTGCAGAATGGTTAATTATGATAGATCAAATGATTTGTCACTAATACCTACCACAACAGACATTCCAACGGGATGGTAGTAGTGGTGGAAAATATAACGATGATTGAAAAAAAATTCCCATCTTAAATATGACATATTTGCGATAGAATATTATATCCATCACAAATAACACTTTTTGGGGCCATTTGTGACGGGAAAATCATCTATCACAATTACCCCACCACAAAAATTTTTTCAATTAGTTATGTAAATATTTAATTTTTTAAATATGATAATATTTATAGAGGCTAGATTCATGCTTATATACATTGATCGCTTATATAGAAGATGATTATTCAGATTCACAAGATGTTTACAAAGACCTTTTTGTACGGTAACGCATGTGACATCATGTTTACATAGAGAGGATTCATGATTATGTTGACTATAAACATGGAAAAACGAAGGATAAATGTGTAAAATAGTTAATTTTTTTATTTGAACATATACAAGTATAGAGTTACAACTGTCTTGAAACATGATTAGAAGGAGATTTTTGATGGGTATGTAAAAATGGTTGACCATATCTCCATATATTTTGATCTTTAAGTTTATTTCTGAAGCCTCAAAAATATTATTTATGACTTCAAATAATGTTTGTGTAAACTCTAAATTATCAATATGATTTCATGGAATATTATTACATATATTCATTATGGATACTTATAAATTCTAAAATTGCCTAAATTTATGATTTGAAAAAAATCAACAATTCTTTTCAGAATCATAGTTTATCTTCAAATATACATAGGTCCATCTCTATCACATATATTAACATATTAAATATTTTATGAATATGTCAAAAAAAACTAATTTTTTGATTTATTCGAAAGTATACATTTATCATATGAACAAAACATCATGTTTTGGAAATAATATTACTACACTTCACACATAAAGTCTTTAATCTACCACTATAAAACATCATGAATGTATTTAATTACACTTATTTTAGTATCTAATAAAATCAAACAACAAGGATAGATTCTCAAAGAAAACATCCTTAAATTATTACACTAATAATATTCCTTTAGTATCTCCATGCAGCCTACATCACATTAATATTTTCAATTGTTTGAGAGATTGTATTAGAATATGTACATCCCTACTTTTCATTTTTTCATTAAATACAACATAAGGCAATTTTAAATTTTTTTATTTCCCTTAAAATAATTCCAACCATGTATTCAGGAGAGATTTGTTACTTCCTTAATCATATGGATACTCACTCCATAAATCCATCCATCCTCTAATACATTACCTTTTCCTAATTACATTTTTAATTAATGTAAGGATAATTATCAACAAATACTACATTAACCGAAGGAAACATAAATTTACTAATTTTTATTTTCATCCAATTTTAATTTTATTATATCTTTCAATAAAATTATTCTCCACATAATTGACCAAAAATGAGGGGCTATGTTTTCACCATTTTTTAAAACATTAAAATTATAAGGCATCCAAATAATTATTTCACATTTGGTTGACACTATAACTCCAAGGAATGTTTTTTTCCAACTGATTTCTAAATGTTTTTGAAAGTAGTCATCCACAAAATTGATTTTAAAACACCAATCATGTTATCAATTAATTCATGTGAGATGGATGTATCAATTTAATAATAAAAATGTGATATTAAACAACCAAATATAAGTATATCTGGGATCATATGGTGAAATAAATATGAGTGGATAATTTATCAAATAATTCTTCCCATTAACCAAAATCCACACGATACCACTTATGAATTTCTTTATCAATGTGTTGTATAAAAATATTTATAATAGGTTCTATCAACTTAAAATAACTTGTATACACACAATAAAAATAATCATGTGAAATAAATTTCTACCCTATTAGAATAGATAATCATTATCCCTTAAGAAACTCAATAATTATGAGATAAAATAAGGCTGATATTATGAAAAAATACATCAATATATAATTTCATCATGTATTCCTAGATTTCTAGCTTCATGGGAATATTTTATTTCATAAAAATTGGTCTTTCATGATTCCACTCATGGGATTCACATCAATCCATCTTTACCATGGAAAATATTTAATCATGAATGATATTATTTTAATGTTATGATTCCTCTTTGGAGATGAATTATAATTGTGATATTACATAGTGTAAAATCCATATGAAGATATATTAGAAGTACAAATTTATTCATTTCTCATCTTTTTAAAGATTCACCATTAATTCCATTTATATTATAACAAAAAATGAAATGTGAATGTTTCTAACGCTTTCATTGGGGTACACGCATAATTTTGTTTTGGAGGACAAGGAAATGCTGAATTTTTACCTGCATTACCACTTTCCAAAGGCTGGCAACAACCATCTCTTATTCAAGGACGTTTTCTCCTTGATAGAACTGGGATAATGGGATGTCAGTTCCTCCATTCATGGATTCCTCCACAGAAATTGTCACCTAGTCTGGGTCTCCCTAATATATTAAAACATTGTTCATGAAACTCTTCCTTGTGCCATATCTTTATTGATGTCAGTTGACTACACTGCTTCTGTCTGGAAATTCCAATGGGTCTAGCCAGATTAGCAACCTCCGGTCATGGGAGTAGTCATGTTTGACATCACTGGTATGTCTGGACACTATAACACTAATGCGTCTATGTTTCTACACCTTATTATAGTGATTCTAAATGGTGCGGATGTCCGAGGCATCCCATGTCGAATATGGGGAATTATATTCCATTGGAATGTCTCTGAGGTTTTCCTCAGCTTCCCACGTCTAACATAGGGAATGCTCCAGGGTTGACCTCTAGCGGAGACAGATCGAACAGATTGGAACACTGAATAGAGTGGATTAGATTGGTTTAGCCCATGTAGTGAGAATTGATATTGGGGATAATGTGAGGTTTGTTACCTTGTTGATTCTAAAGGGAATAGGAAATGAGGTGGCATGATCCCACTAAGATGTGGCGACCAAGGTTAGAATTTAGATGGGTGGTGGAGGTTTGAGAGTGGATAAAGAGTGGGATGGGACCACTGTGAGGACACTGGTGATGTTGGGCTTGAGGCTTTAAGAGACATCCTACATATCCCCATGGTAGGGAATTAATGTACATATAGTTCAGTGAGGTTATGGGACCGCTATGGAGGCGACCCATTTGGAAGGGACCATGAGGAAGTGGAACCATCAGGTTGGGGCATGAAATTGGGGTGTGTGTGGATGACAATGACCTGATGACATGCTGGGGATTGTGCATGATTTGTGGAATGAGAGTTTGTCTAACGCTATAAGGGAAGACACGAAATTTGGGTCCCAATGGAGGGAAATACAACGGCTTGCAGCTGGATGAGGTCAGAATATCTTACCGCTAGAAGGAGGCACAATGGCTAACCACTGGATGGGGTAACAATGGATTATCGCTAGTTGGGGTTGAACCTCATGGATGCTTCCTACGTACCCTATCTAGGAGATAGGGATCAAAACCCACGTAGTTCAAGCAGGTATCATTTATCATCATGTGGGATGAAAAGGGGCATACAGTTTAACATCATGTGGGATGGAGGTGAACTGACATGAAGGGGGTCAGAACAAATGCTTGTTGGGCTGGAACCTCTGGGAGGCTTCCTACATACCTTGCCTTGAGAAGGATCAAAGTCCATGTTGTTTTGGAGTGGTGTGGTGAACCGACATGAAGATGGTCGGGACTAATGGATTGTGGACTTGAACCTTAGGGAGGTTTCTTACGTACCAATCCTTGGAAAGGATCAAAGTACCAGTAGTTCGGTGGGGTTTGGGGCATACACTCTATTCTACTCAAAGAGGATGTTATAGTCTATGCTTACTCTAAGCTCACATGATTCAAGAACGGTTTGATAAATAAGAGGCAATTAAGTCATGAAGACCACGTCGTGAGAGGTGTTTCCATGGGAAGTGGAATGGGGCATACATGTGGTTAGTGTCCCAAAAAGGAAACATGGTCTAATGCGTGGTTAGCGGCCAACAGAGGCAGAGATTGGGATTTACTCCTGGATGGAGGCCCATTGGTGACAACACCCATAGGGAGAGGTATTTGGCATAGATGATAGGAGGGCTCATGTTCCCATCCCCCTCTCTAGTCCTTTTCCGGGAAGAAGATATTAGGAGCAAGGGTTCTTCCTCCCACAGGAAATGCTAGGGCCTTACACCAAGGTTTTCACCCTTACCCCGCACATAGACGCTGCTCCAAAAAAGAGGATATCATTCCATGTGAGGAAGATCTCACTCCTGTGGAGACTATTGGGAGTAGACAAGGTCCATGATGTGGCACCTAACGTATGATGCACAGGTTAGGGTCATAGTTTAATGTCATGTTCTGAGGACAATGGTGCTTGTAAGTTTAATATTCTATAGCTCAGATGAGGCGGGTTCTCTCCACACCCCTAGGACTTACAAAACCAACACACTTTAACCCACGGTGAAGGGAAGGCACCGACAATGTCGTTGTGAGGGGGTGTCGTGGAGTGATCCAATGAGGGTTCCACATTAGCATGGAAATGCGATGAAGCAATATCCATCAACTTGTCTGGGTTCCACTAAGGAGTGGAAATTATGGATGTGTCTTAAGCACAGATGTTGTGTGTGTTACGCCATAGTGTTGCCATGATGGGTGGGGTTTACACATAGAATTTTCCCATAATTTCTTCCTCATGTCTGGCCAGGATGGAATCCCAACTCACTTGTGGGTTGAGGCAGGTAATTGGGTCCTACACCTATGCACTAGTGAAAAAATGGGATAACGCCATGGGTGTTGGAATTAGTCTGAACAAATGGAGACGAAAAGTGTGAATTACATTCCCAACATTTGAAACGTGTTGAGGGTGGCATGGTGATGGAGGATAACTATTGACCTTGTTCAAAAGATAGCATCCATATCACGTTAGCCTTAATTGGGGACAAACAAATGAGGGTCGACTGTTGACCGTGTTCGAAACACAGGTCCTGACTCAATGTTTAATCCCCTATATTCTTTATTGTTGTCCTAGAATGGTAAGAAGCTAAGGCAGCATGGGTCTATGCCACTAGGGGGTCCCTTCAGACATGAAAGTGGTGAAGATCCAAATTTGGGACACATGAAGCCTAAGGTGGAGTGATGGAATGTCTGAACGGATTCCAATGCTCTCGAAATTAGGCCACAGTAATCATGGCATGAGGTATCATATTCTTGTCACATAAACCATCTCTTATTTGGAACAAGATGCATCCTATTATTGAATGTTAGGTAATTCTACTATTTATAGTCATGTGGAGAGGACTGTTAGTATATTGTTCTTGGGGCATAAGGCATATCTTCTTTAGAGAAAGAGGAATCCTATGTTTGAAACATAGGGCGTACTATATTTTAATGTAATGTAGATTTTCCTGCTAGGCATAAGGCTCATAGCAATCGTTGATGTTGGGACTTACGCAAGGGAATCCCTTTTAATTGGATCCTGACATAGGAGTTAGGTGATAGGGTTTGGATGAGTTGCATGAATAATGGTTTGACTCTAGGTACTCAGGGAATTGATGAGGATAATCTCAACTCACGATAAGAGAAACAAACCAAGAAAAATATGTCAACTCAAGTTGTTTCATTAGTGTGAAGGAGTATCTCAAATCATCGTATTACATAGGTGGAAGTTAGGCGCGCATTAGGGAACAATTTTAAATGATAACTTCCATGCGATAAAAGTTGTTGGTGCAACTCTCCATTCTCCATATGGGTCAGTGATGGAAGTTAAGGGATCATCCTGGAAGGCTAGTACCACAGGCCGATAGTGATCTCGAGTGGAGGTGAGGGGGTGCATGCCTCATGGTATGGACCGGCTAGTGTATTCCTGGATACTGTGGTGCATAAAATGCGCCATATCTAGGATGGGATGCATGAAATACATAAGGATTACACGCAATAAGGAATGCATGCGCGCAATAGGGAAGGAGTTCACACAATATGGGAGAAGTGCACGCAATAGGGGAGGTGTGCACACAATAGGGAAGGATTTGACTGCAAGAGGGAAGGATTTCATGCAATAGGGAAGTTTTTCATGCAATAGGGAAGTATTGTGCACAATATGGGAGGTGTGTGTGCAATTGGACATGTGCAGCACCGATGCACGCCAAATTGGGAAAAATCACACTATTGCGTGCAAAAATTATGATTTGCGCACTAAATTGGACATGTTGGTCCCTCTATGAAAAAATGTGATGTTTTACTCCCAAGATGGGGGTTTTTCACACCAACCTAGAATATACGAACTTACGCACATTAGAGTGGTGGTCGACCTCTAGGGCCCCCTTCGGGAAAAAGGGGTTGCTCTTGTATTAATAGGAGAAACCTTGAATGTCGATCCACATAAACTTCTGTTCCAATTATCTGCACAAATCCATTTTCCATGCAAGATTTCTTTTTTATTTGCAAGATTCCATTTTATGTGCATGATTTCATTTTTACGCACAAATCCATTTTTACGTGAAAATCCATACTTTTCCCTGAAACCGTCTTGGATGGACATTTCCAGCAGCCTGACATCGAACGACAATAACTTCTTAACTATAACTCTATTCGAGCTCTATGACTAGTCTAATCGAAGTCTGCGAAACAAGTTATGCTCCAGAATAATGTATGGAAGCCTTAGGTTTACATTGATGAGTTTTCTGATACAAACATTGATTATGGGGGATTTTACATTAGAACATAAATTTGATCCACAAGGATGAGAAAAAATTCTCAACCAATGCTCTCCCATCCTTGAATATCTAATGTTCATGGATCTCCTTATTCTTTTTTCCTCTTGAATTTACATTACTGGATTCCATTTGGGAAGAAAGGTGGTATTATTTATTTTATGATTCTTAACAGTTGAAATATAAATATCCTTTTTCAATTACAATGTCCATTTTTTCAAAACCTATTTATTAACATGTATGTCCTTATTTTTATAAGATATATTGTCATGAACTGTCCCTTGGGGCCCATTCCATGACAAACCCAAGCCAACCTTCCATAGGCTAGGGGCTAGAGACCATCACTAGAAAGGCATATCCCTAAAACCAGGAAGGCATTGCCTTTAAAACTGTAATCCCACACAAACCAAGAATAGAGTAGGATACAAGAACAATTTAAACTACATAGTAAACATGGTGTGTACAGTATATTAAGTGCTAGAATACAAGACCAACAAGAATTTACCAGTAAAACTAAAAAAATAGCTCCTGTGAAAACCCACCAATGACCCTACCTAATGGGTAGGTAAATCTCTTGAATGGTCATCCCTGCGGATCATCTCATCTAATATCCACCTCCATGAATCCTCCAGTCTGGTACCCTTGACCTCAATTAACATCATTCGTCATCTACACAATACCCAACAAGGTGCGGACATAGCCTATGCAAGGGTGTGTATAACGATACTCAGTAGGGACCCCGAGACCCCCTATGGTCTGTCAATATCAATGAAGGATAAACCACAAAGCACGAAAACAACAAACAACCCTACATAGGTATATTCTCAAACATATACCTAAGTTATCATGTATACCCATCTAATTCAAGAGGAAACACAAGGCCCAACTCTTTTTCCAAAAGCACAACTATTCCATGAGGGGAAGAATACCATGAAGGTAAGACCACAAAGGTATGTACCATAGTGGTAACGCCACACAGAAGAATACCACAAAGGTAATGACTCCGATCACACTATTTATAACATAAGTATGAAAGTATAGATGATTAGTTGTATTGCTATATCATCTTAATTCATCGAAAATCTCTGCTACTGACCCACACAGTATCGAAGATGACCCAGATGGGATCTAAAGATGACCCACACATGATCTAGAGATGACCCACACAGGATCGATATGTGCTGACCCACAGAGGATCATTGAGCATTGACCCACACATGATAGATATGCGATGACCCACACATGTTGTCTGAGCACCAACCCACACATGATCGGTATGTGTGGACCCACATAGGATCACTGAGCCATAAACCACACGGAATCTAAAGATAAACCACACAGTATCTGATGATTCTTCAATTATAGTTTGTCATAGGGTTCCCACACTAAGCATGCTTGATTCTGGGAGATTCTTCTCATCATGCCATCAGTTGATAATTCAAAATACACAATTCCCATGAAAACGAATCCAAGAGGGCCATCATGTCAAAAGATACCCAACGTGACTGACGGTGCGTCAATCGGATGCCCAGTCTGTATGTTATTAGTGTTTCCATTCCGAGGTCCAGGTTGGATTTTGGTTTAATCCCACCCATACATTCTCCAACTTTAAAAAAAACGCATTTATATTATACCAAAAGTACCATCTCAATCCAAGTATCATGACACCGCAGACGGTTCGTTAAACAGATGTCAGGTTCTCATGATATGGCCAAAAAGGCAAAACTGTGTCTGGTTGAGCACGGGTCCGGTCCGACCTGACCCAGACTGGGCCGACCAAACTTGACCTGGTTCAGGTCTTCCCGAACCGGTTGGGCTGGGCCATGGTGGGCCTGTACCGTGGGGCTGCGGACCGGCCTAACCCGCTAAGGGGTGGCCCTCTAAGGTGCGGCCCGCCGGGCGCGGCCGACTACAGGGCGGCCCGCTCGGCTGGGTCCAGGCCACCTGGCTTGGTGCAGTCCGCCCAATCCGCCACCCAGGGGGAGCCCCCCTGATTTCCAAACATTTCAATGGACCATTCGACCAGCTAGCATTCGGGACCTTCTGAAGCGGGTCCTGTTCAGTGAATCATTGTCAGCCAGATTCTAGGCCGGTTCTCCTCCCAGTGGCCGATTGGGTGTCGGCCACTCTGCGGGTGCGCCACCTGCTCAAGTTACGGGTAACTAGGTTCCGACTACTCTTTGATGTGCCTCCTACTCAAACCATGGTCAGTCGAGTTTAGGCAGCACTCTAGTTTTCTTCCACAGCTCGACAGTCGTGGCTTCATCCTCTACCGGCGGTGCGGACACGAACCACCTTTCTTCCAGAAGTCATTACAACATCGTTCCAAGCTCAAAAAAATTTATGTCTGCATATTCACAATCCTCTAGTTCTGATATACACATCCACAAGTTGCGCTCAATGGGACTTTGTGTTTTCAACAAGCTTAATAATTTGGCGTCGAAGAAAGCCGGATGAACGTGCGGTGAATGAATGAAAAGGGTTAAGGTATATGTGCGGAACCATTTCCATGTTTGTTTAGCCAATTTCATTTTGATTCAAGAATATGGAGAATCAACAAATAGATTTAATCATACTTCAAATAAATACCCCTATATTAATCGTCCATTGGAGGTGTCGTGAGAAGGAAGATGAGGATGGTGACGTCAGCATTCGTTGCTCCCGTAAGATGTTTTCGATCTGGGATCGAGCGTCTTCCCCATTGGAGGATCATTATTCATTTAAGGATGTCCTTCCATGTTATCCAAATCTCTCCCCTTTTTCAATGATCCCAACCAAAAGGGTGAGGTGCCAAATTAAATTTAGTTAATATTATTAATACAATTAAATATGGCACATTAATTAAATTGAAAATCGCACATTAATTGGGGGGATTCCAAGGTTTAACTCACATTAAAAGGGAGTTTGGCTGGTCCCCACAATCAGGTAATCCAAATGTAGGTTTCAATAAAATAAAATAAAATTTTTTGTTTTATTTTATTTTTATTCATTTAACTCTCACATGAAAATCTAGAAAACTAAATTCCACCCTCAACCTACTATGGGCGAGGTGATGGCCTCCTTAAGTGAATATCAGCACTGCGAGTTCAATGGTGTCCTCGGATTTCAATTCCAAGAACCGGTTCAAAAGTTACAAAACGTCGCTCGCGCATTTATTTTACGTACCTAAAAAAATGTTCAAAAATTTATTCCGGGCACACCGGGCCTTGGAATCATGCACCGTTAATTTTTGCAGCCTCATTATAATTCCATATAATAAAAACATTTACATGAAAAAATCTGAGTCTTTACATTCTCCCCACCTTAGGGATTTTCATCCCCGAAATCCACAACACAATCTAGGGAAACATGTGGGGGTATTGAGCATGAATCTGAGCACCCCTCTCCCATGTTCTCTCTTCGAAGTTCCTATGCTGCTAACAAATGTGCACTAGAGGTATAGACCACCCACGAAGGACCCACTCTGGTCGATCATCAATATCTACTGGATCCTCTGAAATTTTCAACACATCATCAATGTATATCTCCCCCCAGTCAATGATGTGTGAAGGATCATGTACATATCTTCTCAGTTGGGATACATGGAAAACATCAGGCACTCGATCCAGCTAAGTTTGAAAAGATAAGCGGCATGCCACTTTGAAAACTATGATGAAGACCAGAAAGGGTCTGATGAGCCTCAGAGATAACTTGCCACCCCGGAAAAATCTCCACAAACCACATCAGGGTGAGACCCATTGAAAGCCATGGTCACCATCCTCGAATTCTAGAGGTCTCTATCTCCTGTCATCAAAATACTTCTCTCTGCTCTGTGCAGTCTTCATCCGCTCCTGGATGATCTGCACTTTCTTCATGGTAACTCGTACCATCTTGTGTCCCACGAGTGATAACTCCCTTGGGATAGTCCAACACAGATGTGATCTGTAAGTTCGACCATATAATGCATCAAATGGTTCCATACCAACGGTGAAGTGGTAGCTATTTTTGTATGAAAACTCCACCAAG
The DNA here is from genome assembly GCA_963277665.1 of Viscum album. Classification (NCBI taxonomy): domain Eukaryota; kingdom Viridiplantae; phylum Streptophyta; class Magnoliopsida; order Santalales; family Viscaceae; genus Viscum; species Viscum album. The sequence goes on from OY728122.1 coordinate 1,434,654,128, forward strand.
GGAAATTGATCCTTCTAGATGTGGCTGAAATCAAGGATACAACCACATAGAATGTCCTCAAGGGTCTAAATGGTCTGCTCTGTCTAACCATCTGTCAAAGAATGGAAAGCGGTTCTTAATCAATAATGGGCCCTAAACACCTCATGAAACCCTGTCCATAGTAGGGACGTAAAACATGCATCTTGGTCAAAGACAATCATAGATGGCACCCCTGAATCCGCACAGTCTCCTGCATGTAGAGGCATCCCAATCCCTTTACCATCCATGCTCTCTAATAGGTAGGAAGTGGTCCAACTTGGTGAGTTGGTCAATTATCTCCAAGATTGAATCATTCCCCTTGGACTTGCGTGGAAGTCCTATCACAATTTCAATGGAGATTCCATCCCACTTCCACTATGTCACCTCTAGTGGCTGAACTAAGACAGATGGAACCTGATGTTATGCCTTCTTTTGCTGAAAAGTGAGGCACCGAGTGACAAACTCTGATACATTGTTCCTCATTCCTGGCCACCAGTGCTGATGTCGGAGGTCCTGGTATATTTTCACCACTCCTGGATGTACTGCTACATGGGACGTATGGAACTCCCTCAATACTTCCCCCTGAAATTCAATTAGTGTCATAGTACGTCCTCTGAAGAGGATAAAATTCTCCCTGCCATCATAAAATCCATCAGGTGCCTGTCCTATGGATATTTGAGTACGTCGGGCCTCACAGTCAATGTCCCCAAGTTGTACCTCCCTAACTAACTAATGGAGTGGGGGACTGACTATCATAGAATAAATATAACCTGCTCCATCTCGGTCCATGTAAGATATCCATAAATAAGCTATTTTCCCCATCACCTCACTCAAAAACTATATAATAGATCTCATGCTGAGTGCATCTACTACTACATTCCCGTTTAGAGGACTATAGACTCTCCCTAAGTCATAGTCCTGGATGAACTCAATCCAACGTCGTTGTCTCGGGTTCAGGTCCTTCTGATAGAAGATATACCTAAGAATATTATGATCAGAGTAGACTGTAAAACATTCTCCCATCAAGAAATGTCACGAAATATTCAAGGTGAAGACCACTGCTGCTACCTTCAGGTCATGGGTAGCGTAGTTTTTCTCATGCTGCCTCAGCTGTTGAAAACCATACACAATCACTACTGACTCCTACATCAGGACACATCCCAGTCTTGTCCATGATGCATCGCAGTAGACTATGTACCCATCACCCTCCTCCAATAACCTCATGATGGGGTCACTCGTCAGTATCTGCCTTAGCTCTAAGAAACTCCCATGGCATCTATCCAAAAATACGAATGGTTTCCCCTTCTTCGTCAACACTGATAAGGGTGCTGCAACTCTGGAAAAGTCTGGCAGAAACCTCTAGTAGTAACCATCCAATACCAGGAAACTCTGCACCTCTGTCACACTTCTAGGTGGCTCCAAAGAAAGAACAACCTCAATATTTGCTGGATCCACAACAACTCCAGCCTCCGATATAATGTGTCCCAGAATGTGTACCTTTCGGATCCAAAACTGGAACTTAGAGAGCTTACCATAAATATGGTGCTCTCAGAGTGTGTCAAGAACTATATACAGATGATCGGCATTCTCACCCTCCATATATGAGTATATCTAGATGCCACCGATGAAGACTACTACAAAGTGATCAAGGTATGGCTGGAAGATCATGTTCCTGAGTCCCATGAACACTACTGGGTCATTGAATACACAAAATGTCATAACCAAGAACTCATAGTGGCCATACCTACATCTGAAGGTCGTCTTCTGGACATCCTCGTCTCATACCCTAATCTAGTGATAGCCTGATATTAGGTATATCTTTGAAAACCACAGTGCTCCATTCACCTGATCAAAAAGATCATCAATCCTCGGGAGTAGGTACTTTTTCTTCATGGTTACCTGGTTTAGGCACCTATAGTTCACACAGAGTCTCAAAATCCCATCTTCCTTTTTGGCGAACAAAATCGGGGCTACCTAAGGAGAAACACTGGGCCTAATGAAACCCATTTCTCTACAAGAACTCTAGCTATACTTGCAACTCCAGAAGATCCGTGGGAGCCATTTGATATGCTGTTTTAGATATTGGTGTCATCTTAGGGTACAAGTTGATATAAAAGTCCCCCTATTTGTGACAAGGTAGACACGTGACAACATCAGGGAAAACATCATCGTACTGGGCCACTGGAACCGGATAACTCAGACTCTCAACATCAACCGCTCCGAGGGTAAGTTTATCCCACTGATGTGTGATCAGATGCACCCTCCTCTATGTATGTCCATCCGGTGCTGAAAAGGTTCCCTGCTCATCGATGAATGAAAACTGTGTCCCATCTGTGCGGACACACTGCACATTGTGCCTAATACAGTCGATCTGAGCATGAACTGTAGATAACCACTCCATACCTAAGATGACATCATAAGACCTCTACGCCCCTACTAGAACATCTCTGATGAAGATATTACCTTATAATGTAATCTCACACTGCCAGCACGAGTGCGTAATCATCGAATCTGCACCCGTAGGAGTCTCTATCAATAAGGATTGATCCAAATTCTCCACCGGAATGTCTGGGCTCTGAACGAGGGTCATGGAAATAAAAGAGTGATTGGTACCTATGTTAATAAGTATTGAAGCTAAGGTGGAGTAGACACAGATCAAACCTCGTATCATCTTCTGAGTGATGTGGTCATAGGGATCATTTTCCTGAAGCAGAGCTTGTCCCCGTCCACATGCTCCCTATGGTCGAGGTGGACCACCTGGTGGTGGTGGCGGTAGATCCTAGAATCACTGCCCACTGACTGTTGCATGGCATGTTCCTCTTCCATGTCCACCTGCTACCAGCGGACCTCCTCGATCGATTCTTTTCCTCTGCCCAGGAGGTCCTTCGACCGTCTACTGGTCATCCGTATGGCGGGTTGGGTAGTCGCGATCCATGGGACCCTGCCCATCATTTGAGTAACACTACATGTTCCTCACCTATCCTACTCTGTCTCAAGATCCCCACACCACAGACTTTGTATCCAACGGTCATCCACTTTTAGGTCTAGTCCCCTTGGACCTATGTGTCATCTGTCTGCTTCCAGATGCATATGTCTCTGCTACATAGCATCTGGTGGTGGGTCTCCCTACTGGTGACTACTCAGTAAGGAATATATCCACAAAGAGTTCTTTCTCTAACACCCCCGCATGTGTTGGGATGATGAGAGAAATCATCAGAGCTCTAATCTCACATCTGAACCCCTGCTCGATGGTCCATGCCCTGAATAAATAGTCCCACACCATGTTAGTGGAGTAGTGCGAGTGGTCAGTGAACCTCGCAAAATACTCAGCCACGGTCATGCTACCCTATATCAAGTAGAGTAACTCATGTATACGCATTGATCGTAGGGTCACTGGGATTAAATCTTCCTTGAAAAGGATCTCAAAGTCCACCCAAATGAGAGTCACCTCATCATGAACCTTGACCATGAAGCTCAATCATCCTCCCACTGCTTCATCATGAATACTCTTATCAAGGATCACAATGAGATCATCTGGTGTCCCAACTAGTCGAAAAACTCTAACCACGGCCTCCAGCCAATCCTCATCCACCAGTGGATGCATCTCGCCCTGGAACCTTGGTGGCCACTGGCACTGAAACTCAATAAATGCGTTCAAGCGGCATGCACCCTCACCTACGAGGGCTAGTGGTATTAGTTGCGCAATGAGTATTGGTGTTTCTAGTACACCACTCGATGGTACAACAACTGAAAGGGGGCCCTTCACTGAAGCCTAATCGCTCAGTGGGTTGTCATCACATACTCTATATGGAACCCTGGCTAGCTATCTTCATGGAGGAATCCACAAAAGATGCAGGTGTTCCACGGTCATTAAGATAAACCTGGTGAACTGACACAATGTGATCACAAAGTAATATTTTTAAAAACCCACACACAATTAGTGTTTTCGTCCACTAAGTCAGAAATCATGAGTCAGGGTCCTGGTATATGGATACGTCGGCCACCACAACAACACTAGATTTTCCAAACAGATAACCACACTCATAACACATAACACTATTGCTGATTAAAATATCAAAGTCCACGTTATTCGTTAGAACTGACTCCTTTGAAACCTGTTTTTCACGACCCATCCCCCGGGGCCCATGTCGTGACTACCCCTATCCTAACATTAATAGGACATGGGCTGGAGACTAGCATCAGAAAGGTATATCCCAGAAACCGGGAAGGCATTTTCTTTAATCCTGTAATCCCACACAAACCAAGCACACAACCGGATACAAGAACAGTGTAAATTATATAGTAAAAAGGGTGTGTAAAGTAAGTAATGATCCAAAATACAAGCCCAACGGGAAAGAAAAAATAAATATGAAAAAGAAAAGCTCCAGTGAACACCCACCAAGGGCCCTACCTGAAGGGTAGGTACAGCTCTCGAATTGTCATCCATGAAGATTGTATCATATAATGTCCTCCTCCGAGCAGCCTCTAGTTTTGTTCCCTCAACCTCAATCAACATTTTTTATCGTCTACTCAAGACACATCAAGGTGTAGGCGTAGGTTGTGCAAGTGTGAGTATAACAATAATCAGTAGGGACACCGAGACCCCCTATGGCCTCTTAGAATCCACAAAGGATAAACAATAATTCATGAAAACAATACCCAACCATACATAGGTATATACCAATAAATATACCTATGTTATCAATTATACCCATTATATTTAAGAGGAAACACAAGGACCAACTCTTTATCCAAACTAACAACAATTCCACGAAGGCTATAATACCATGAAGGTAACACCACAAAGGTATATACCACAAATATAACACCACATAGAAGAATACCACAAAGGTAAAAACTCCTCTCACAGTAGGTATAACTTAAGTACGGATGTGTAGATGATTAGCTGTATTTCTAGATCATCTTACATCGTCGAGAAGCTCTGATTCTAACCCACACAGAATCGAATATTACCCTCACAGGATCTAATGATGAGCCACACATGATCTAGAGATGACCCAGACAGGATCGATATGCACTGACTCACATAGGGTCACTGAGTGCTAACCCACATAGAATTGATATGTGCTGACCCACACATGATCGCTGAGCACTGACCCACACTGGATCGGTATTCTCTGACACACGTAGGAATGTTGAGCACTGACCCACGCATGATCTGAAGATGACCACACAGGATCTGAAGATTCTTCAAGTATAGCCAGCCGCAGGGTTCCCGCACTAAACATACTTGATTCTGGGAGGTTCTGCTTCTCAATCCATTGGTTGATACTTCGACTATAATAAGTCCCATTAAAAATCATCCCAATGGTCCTTTATATCAAAAGGGACCCAATGCAACTAACATCGCGTCAATCGGATGCACGGTCTGTAAGTTAGGAGCGTTTCCATTCTAAGGGATCGGTGGGATTCAGGTTTGATCCGACCCAACTGTACTACAAATTTATCCAAAACTCAATTGGATTATACCAAAAGTACCATCAAAATCTATGGATCCTGGCATCGCAGACATTTCATCAAACAGACACCCGGTTTTCAAGATATGGCCAAAAAGATGAAACATGGTCCGGATGGGCCCGGTTCCGATCCAACCCGGCCTAACCCGGTTTGGGTCAACCTGACCCAGCAAGGGTCTAGACCAGTTGGGCTGGGTCATGGTTGGCCTAGCTTACTGTGCTGCGGACTGGCCCAGTCTTCTAAAGGGAAGCCCGCTCCACTGGGCACAACCCATTACAGTGTGGCGCGCTCGACTGGGTGTGGTCTGCCTGGCTGGGTGTGGTCCACACAGGGGGAGGCCACCGGATACTCAAACAATCTAATGGACCATTCAGTCCACTAGTATGGGGGCCCACTGGAGCGGGGCCTTCTCGGTACATCACAGTTGGCCAGATTCCATGCTTGTTCTTCCCCTAGTGGTGCGATGGCGCCGCTGTTCTCCCACGATCGTCCGGGTGCTAGCCACTCTTCGGGTGCGCTGCCTGGTCATACTACGGTCGGCCGGGTGTCTACCACCCTCTGGTGTGCGTCCTTCCGGAACCACAGTCGGCCGGGTGTGGGCCGCCCTCTGGTGCGCCGCTTGCTCGAACTGCGGTCAGTCGGGTGTTGGCCACCCTCTGGTGCACTGCCACAGACTCCTCCTCTACCAGCGGCGCAGAAACGCGGCGCCTTTCTTCCACGCGTTATTGTAGCTCTGTTCCAAGCTTTAAAAATTTTACATCTGCATATTCATGATACACGGGTCGTGATCTCTGCATCCATATTTCCCGCTAAATTAGACACTATTTTTTCAGTAAACTTAATTATTTTTCATCGAAGAACACACGAAGAACTCATGAATAGCGAAAGAAAATGGTCATGGTAAAAGTGTGGAATGATGGCCATGTTTTTTCGTAATCGTCATTGTGAGTCAAGAATAGGAAGAATCAACATATTAATTTAATCATACTTCAAATTAATGCCCCAATCTCAATCTTCTGTTGGAGGTTTTGTGAGGAGGAAGATGATGATGGTGACGTCAGCATTCGTTGCTCTCTCAAGCCTCTTCTGATCCAGGCTCAAGTGTCGTTCCTATCGGAGGTTCGTTCTTCATTTGATGATGTCTTTTCGAGTTCTCTAATGCTCTACCCTTTTCCAATGATCCCAACAAAAATTGGTTGGATCCAACATTAATTGAGTTAATATTATTAATTTAATTAAACTTGGAACATTAATTAAATTAAATATGGAACATTAATTGGGGGAATTCCAAGGGTTTACTCACATTAAAGTGGAGTTCGTATGGTCCCCACCACCAAGTATTCAAAATGGAGGTTTCAAGAAAATGAAATAAATATTTTTGTTTTATTTTATTTTTATTCTTTTAACTCTCCCATGAAAATATGAAAAACTAACTTCCACCCTCGACCTACTGCGGTCTAGGTGAAGGTCTCTTTAAGCGAATATTGGCGTTGCGAGTTCAACAATGTCATCATATTTCAATTCATAGCACCAGTTCAAAAGTTACAAAATGCCACTCATGCATTTACTAAACAAACCTAAAAAAAGTTCAGAAATTCATTCTGGGAACACGGGGCCCCAGAATCACACGCTGTCAATTTTTTCGGACTCGTAATAATTCCATATTATAAAAATAAATTACATGGAAAATATGTGTATTTACATATATCCTTATTTATAGATTTTATTTTCAAATATTTCCCAATTTTTTAGGTGCAAAAATTATACAATTGATAGATACATATCATACCTTCTTTCACCTATCAAACTTCCTTTTTTTCTGTTTTTGAGTACTATATTAATATACTATTTTATACTTATCATAAAGAGTTTTGACAACAATACCAATTCATATATTATTTCTAAAATAAATAATATTTTTATTTTTAGATTAGTGCCTTCTTTATTAAGGATTAAGGAAATTTTCAATGGTCTATGATATTAAATATCTTTCTATAATAAATGATACAATTTAATGTCTGTTATTCTCGCATATGTCCCTTATCCCCCATCATCTTTGATGTACTCTTATTCATAGATATAGAACATAAGATATACTTACTGTTATCTTTGTTCATTACATCATAATATGTCCTTATCATTTCATCAACATAATCATCTTATTATATTGGAACATACAAATAATAATCAATAAATTCTACCACCATTTTATCAGAAATTATAGATGTTATCTAACTTTTAAAATATGCTCCTTATGAGAATATTATTATTTCTCTTTGAAATATTCATTAGTCCCCAAGGGTACCTTGTTATATCAAATTGACTCTCTCATTATTAATAGATTCACTAATTTTGAAATACTATTATATTATTCCATCTATCAATATCCCAATTCTAAAATATTAAATTTCACTCAAATTATTCAATTAATATTTTTTTCTAGAATAAATTATCTATGAAGATTCACTTCCCTGCTGATTTGGAGTGGAATTCCCAATTTTATATGCTCTATTATGGTGGGGGAGGGTATTAGACTTAAAAACATCCACCCTTGAAACATTTATGTACATTAAACCACGTTGACACTTCAAAAATTTTATATAATTTATCATTTTTATTGAACTTCTAAAAAAACTGATTTATAGAAATATAGATGAGTTTGGTTATGGTTTATATTTTCCTGTGATCATTAGGTTGTTGATTCTCCAAATGATCTCAAGATTTATTTACTAGATACATGAGTCTATTTTTATTAATAACACAACATATATAATTCTCTTATAAAATTAATTTTTAAAATTATTTGTTTTGAGGATCTAAGTTGTAATGATACCATAATTTTAACCATGGTTTCCTAGAGAGTACATTTCATACTATGAAATTTTTTCTTATTTTCAAATATCCACATCCATCATTACCATTCCAGTTTTAATTTTAGTGTTTAATCCAAATGAATTTTATTTTTATCTAATATGTATTATCCCAACAACATTGTTTATTTTATCATTACTTCTAACTAGGTATACATACCATCTGTAGAGACTCTACAAAATTTCACCTATGAATGTATCATATACCTAACAAAATTTTCATATAATTCTATGTTAAATTTGTATACTAAAAATTATTCACTATATATAAATAATCATTCATAAAAAATAGTTGCGGTTTCTGCCATGACATTTATTATATTTGAGAGACTAACATAATAACAAACTTTTATTTCATATCCTCTTCCATAGAATCCTTTTGTTTTCCCTAAAATAACATGTCATATCTATCCCCTTGATTTATTAACATAATAAAATGGAATTTTCGATGGGGATTATAATTATGTGTCCTATTGATTTAGTTTATAAATATCTATGTGATTTATTGTCACATTCAAAAAAATAAATATAATTTTTTTCAAATATTTTTTTTTTAATAAATTTAATGTTTCACCAAAAATTCTGAATTAAAAATATTCTCAATATATAAATAAAATAATTCTATATAATTATTATAATATATCCATTTATTATTTAGATATAAATTATGATAACTGATTTTTGAAATTTTTGTCCAAAGTAGAAGCAATGGTGTCATGAATTAAAATTGTATCTTATAAAGACCATATATCCAAGAATTAAAATTTTCTAGTATCACTACAATTTTGATAGGTCTAATACAAATATGAGCATAAAAATTATGGATTCTGTTAATCCTAATGTAGGAGAAGTTAATTATTTTTGAAATAAATATGAGATATATGCTATCAGAACCTCCCCCGATGATTTCCACCATTTATTATCTTACACTTTTGTTATATGTAGATATATTATGGGAATTTTAAAAATTATATAAAATGATAAAAAAATTAATTAATAATTTATTATTTTTACCATTATATAAATATCAAATTCATTTTTATGATTCAAAATATTTTTCTAGAAATTGTTTTTTTTTTCAATTTATGTATAATTATAATACATTTAAATATTATAAGATTAAATATTTTTATTTTGTAAAATTAAAATAATTTTTAAATTCATAATATCAAATTTATCTTATATTGATGTTTTTTATATTTTCAAGAAAATTTCATTTTTAGTGATTATATATAATGTTTTTTCATTATATAATGTATACATACATTGACATTAATTTTTATCACCAAAATAAATTGAATTAATTATAATTGATTTGATATTTGAAGTTTTCATCATAAATACTAGTTATTATGTTTAACATAATTATAATATATAGAAATATTTTTCCGTGGTAAATAATTTCAAAATGAAAATGGAAAAACCAGTTTAAAATGGGGTTATCCATAGTGAAAATGAAACAATTTTAACTAAAAATGTACCAATTTGATTTTTTCAGTGTATTCAGACCGTTCTTCAAATTAAATTTGAAATTGGTATTATTATGTTTCCACATTATCTTAAAATTACATTATTTTGTGACATGTACTATTGTTGAAGCAATTAAATGCTTAATTATTTATATTCCTACTAACTACTATATATGTGGCAAGATGGGTCGAACCCATAGAGAAGACATTTATGACCACTAATATTCTAAAAACATTCAAAAGGCCCCATTGTTGTCAGCAGTGGGGTAGATTTTCTATCATTATTTTAGTTTTTATATTTATTTTATTTTTTAATTATTAATTAGAGTAATAGAAAATTTCAAAACAAGAATCTAAACTAAATTGAAGCTGGAAACAATTGAAAACATACAGAAACAGAGATATAGAACACTGATAAATGAACAGTAAAAAAGATAAGCCTAGGGAAAAATTTAATTCTACTTGTTTTAAATGTATTTCAATTCACATAAATGCTATTCTAGAGTACCGCCATAAAGATTATGAATTTACTCCCTCACTGGAAGTTATGTCACACTAGAAAATCAGTTTTAGAGTTCGCCACTCCAAAATAAATCAAATGTGAACCGTTTTAAAATGACAAAAAAAAACTCACTATATATTATGAAGTCATATGAATTTATCATCTTTTTAAAGGTGTTTCCATGATCAATCTCACCAATTTACTGTGAAATTTTGAAATTAAGTTCTAGTGGTACTTGAAATTGAATGAACACAACATTGATCTCGTCGATCAAAACTAAAAACATCAAAATGATAAAGTGAAAATTAAATCAAAAGATATCCAGTGAAACTTAAATTTATCCTCGAACTAAATGATTTAAATATAAAACATGTTCATTAACATTTCAACCATTTGTAACATACTAAACAAAGTACTAATTCTAGAATTAAGATAGAAGATAAACTCTTGAGACGATGTTCTGCTCCTGAACTCCTCCCGCTCCAGGAAGTGGTTCTAGAGTCTCCCTCTGATCTTCCTCTACTCGGACCTGGATCATTCAATATGTAGGTGTTCCCAAAAAAAATATATTCTTGCTCTGTTTTATGTACCCCATGTCTTCTACTGCTCGTCACTGCCACTCTTCACTGACTTGAACTCGTCTTTTACTGTTTCACCACACACGTGCGTTTTTCACGATGGACACATCGCACAAACATCCCCCTTGTAAATAACTCAAGATGAGCCAGATGAATGCACCTAGATTCTTTTAATACCATGGTGTGAACCTGCAATGATAGAACAGAAAAATAAAAAAAAATCGAAGAATGTAAAAAAATGTTATTTTTTATTTTAATGTTATATTACTTATTAAGAAGTAAACTAATTTTAATTAATAAATTTTTAAATAGATAGTGTGTATATAATTTTATATTATTTATAACGCGGTTTATTATTATTATGGTAAAAAATAAATTTATTAAAAAGCTATTAATTTAATTAAGTTAATTATTATAAATATTAATTTATTAAGTTATTTAATTTTCAACTAAATTATAAAATTTGTAATTAAACATCATAAAAAATTTAGTAATAAAATATTTTATAAAATTAGATTGAATTGAATAATTTTATTCAATTAATTTTACTGTTATAATTTTAATTATTTCATTATTTAAAAATATAAATTATTAAATTATATAAATTAATTTATTATTAAATTGTTTTTACTATAGATTTCAATAATTATTTTTTAATTAGTATATAATTTTATAGTATATTTTATTATTATTATTCACTATTTAGTTAAATTATTAATACTATATTTATTTATTTTTATGATTTATTATTAATTTTGGTTAGTTAGTTTTTTATTAGTTTTTAGTTTGTTTGTTTTTGTAATTCATTCACTCCTCCACCCACAAATTCGGAGTACATGGGGGGGGTTTCAGTTTCTTTTCCAGGAAGTGGTTCCAGAGTCGCCCTCAGATCTTCCTTCAAACAACACACAAAAGCTCGGAAAAAACAAAGTATCAAGAAGGATGGCAGAAGACTGGGGGTCGGTGACTACTTCAGGTTTGTCTCTGGTATGGCTCTACTTACAGTGGCCTGGCGACTCCATGGGTGAACCCTCTAATCAACGGATCGTAGCGAGCTGCAAAGAAGGAAACAGGATCCCTCATGTCAGACAATGCATGACTAGATCTATATTGGTGGATAAGCATGGGGTGGCACACGAAGATATTTATGGCGGAAGGGATTTCTTTAGGTTGAGTCTAGTATCACCTTCTGATTTGGTTACAGGTAATTCATGGATCATCATTTCAGATTTGGAAAATGTTTGTTTTAGGGACTGATTTGTTTGAATGGATAAATTATTCATGATGTATATGGTTTATATTTTGTGTGCAAGACTTTTTTTGATTAAGTGAGATGGTGAAGGCATGCTGCGAGATGATGGTTGATGTAGAGGGATGCATTGGCGTGATGAAGAGGTAAATAAAAATGCATCGGTGTCATTTGGTTAGGGGATATGGGGGGGATGAGCAGTGGCATGGGGGTTAGTGGGAGATAGTATCAGAGAAAAATAAGGAATAAATTCTAATGGTGAGGTGCAGGGGAGGCGGGATCGGTGGGATGGGTTGCAGCGTTGGGTCATCGTTAGAAAAAAGGTAACTACTGGAGATTATAAAAAATCCACCGATGGTTTATAAAAGATTAAGGTTACTGATTGAAATCTGTCACTAATGGCCATAACAAGGAAAAGGTCATTGATAAACATAAAAAATTTAAAGTTACTGAATGGTATAAAAATTATTGGTTAATAATAGTATAAAAAAAATATTAAAGGCCACCATTGAAATTAAAATAGAAGGTCACGGATACAAAAGGACATTGATACTAATAACAAAATAAAGGTGGTAACTACTTGTTATAAAAACAAAGTTCACTGTTAACTATAAAAGGTCATCGATAGTTATAAAAGAAAAGGTCATCATTAGAGAAAAAATAAAAAGGTCACAATTGGAGGAGCAAGACTGATGATGATAATCATAGGCAAGAGTAACATATTAAAAATGAAACTAATGGTAGATTTAAAAAAAATCTAATGGTGGTACACAAAAATTAAAACTGCATAAATTGATCGTAAAATTAAAACACAAGTTAACTAAATAAGAAGATTGAAATAATTAACCGGTTGAAAACATAAAATCAAAAATACAAAGAGTGAAATTTGTAAATTAAACGAAGGGTAATTAAAACTAAATTATAGTTAAACTTTATTAATTTAAAAATACTATTAATTTTTTTTATTGATAACACTAAAATTAAAAACTAGATAATTGTTAATATAAATTGATAGAATACTTAAATTAAAAATTATTAAAGGGTCTATAATGAGTAGAAAAAGATCTCATTGGTTACTAAATATTTCACTAATTGCTCATATATGTCTGACTGGTAGACTAAAAACAAAAGTTAATGACTAAATAATTTAACTGCATATATAGGATAAATAATTAATGTTTTGAAACTCTATATTATTTAATTGAATAACTATGTGAATAATTGAAGTTAAAATTATGCTAGTTCATTTAATTTAAAGTAAAATTCTTAATATAATCGATTATTAAGATGATTAAACATATTAATTAATGAAGTTTATATATTTTAATGAAACTAAATTAAATGATAAAATATTTAAATAATGAATTTATTAATTAAAAAATAATAACATTATTGAATAAATATTTATTATTAAATTCATATTATTGAGAGGTGAGTCGAATAAAATTTAAAAAACTAATAATTAAATAATTAAATTAAAAGAGTAATGTGAAATTAAAATAATTAATTTAAAGACTAAAATTATTTAATTAATTATAAAAATTGATAAATTAACAAATTTAGTAATAAAAATAAAAAAAAGTCCATTTATTTAGTAAAAAGTGCTTAAATAATTAATTTTATCTTTAATAATTAAGTAAAAAAGATGTGGAAAAAATATGTAAAGATAGAGCCACATAAAATTACCCCACATATAAACATTGTTTATCCTCAAAATATTCTTTCTTTGTTGTGTTTGAAAAATTGATTGTAGTATTTCTGATTCATCTCAAACTATAACGTGTCCAACACATACGAAAAGAATACAGAACATGAAAACATGCATTTGAAAAGATATTTTCAAATTAAGTCTTGCCTTTAAAGAGTACTCAAAGAGTAATCAAGATAGAAAAGATTCATCAATCAAAGAAAGTGTTATGCCTTATACATTGATGAAAAGTATAGATGGTCTCTTTAAATTTTATAAATATATTTTTCCACACTGGATAAATTAAACATCATTTTCATTAAAAAATACTTGAATTAAAATTTACATCTAATGAATAATTTTCAAAATAGCCCCAATGTAACATGTGAAGTGTAAGTGCATTGTGTACTTGTTGTACTGATTTTATCAGATTGAGTTCAATAATATGTTCCATAGAGCCTAAAAATGAATGCTAAAACACCACAATATAAAGAATATTCATAATAAAATTCATCCTATAAGAACCCACATCCCCATACATAGTTTCACAAAGTGACATGATTTTAATAACAAAGAAATTATGTTTCTCAGCAAGGAGGAACAAGCATAATTTTTTTCTATAGTATAATTTTCTGGGAAATCAAGACATGCAACATGTTTTCTTATAGTACATGCAGAAGTTTTTAATAGAAAACAAGATATGAAATAAGTGAAAAAGTAATGTAAAGGAACTTTGCTATGTATGTTTGTGAATTACCCTTCATCATAGGAATTACACTCCATAAATGACACAAAACTAGCAATATATGACCCGAAAATAGATCCAAGAGTCCAAAAAAACCTGTAATAATGACTTCAAAAAAACAGATCACAGAAGCAACATGTTATTCATGTTTAAAAATGAGACATATTAAATACAAAAAGAACCGTGGTATTCCTCGCACATAGGGCTATGATTTTAAAGTCTTCAGTCAAAATTTATTCAAGAAAAATATTCAAGCGATGTGAAGGTAGCCAAACCCTTGGGCTATCCCTAAAAAAACGTTACACTCGCTTCCCGTTAACTAACATGGGTTTGATCTCTTCCCATGAAATTTCTATAGCTCCATTATTAAGAACACTCATTATAGTAAAGGGTACATACCACTTGGACATAAGTTTTTCAATAAATAGTTTGAGTCTAGATTTAAAGAGAAGGACCTTATGTCTAGGATTTAATTCATTGGTTTGTATAATAGAGTAATGAAATATTTTAGTCCTCTCTTTGTATATCCTTGGGTTATCATAACTATCTCTCCAAATCTCATCACTTTCACATAACATAGGTAATATCCCCTAACCAACACTCTTAAATTCAAAGTCTAGAGACTTAATGGCCCAATAAGACTTGCGTTTAAACTCTATAGGTATATGACCACATTTCCAGAACAACATCCTCTAAGGAGACATACCTATTGGGGTTATGAAATTAGTTCTATATGCCCATTAAATTTCATCTAATTTAAGAGACCAATCATTCCTAGAATTTAAAATAGGTGTCTGATGTATTTTTTCAATTCCCTATTTAAAATATCCACTTGTCTAGTAGACTATGGATGATACGGAGTACCGTTTTTTTTGAACACAACCATATTTTTCCATCAAACCATTAAATTTGTAGTTCTTAAATGGTGTTCCATTATCTGTGATAAAGCCTTGGGGACTCCAAATCATGAAAATATGTTATTCATGACAAAATTAATTAAATAATTTGATTGATTGATGGTAAGTTCCAATTCCTCAACCCACTTCGACACTTAATCAATGGAAACAAGTATTTACTCATTCACATGAGATGATGGAAATGGACCCATGAAATTTAAACCTCGAAGATAAAAAATATCTTCATCTATAATTACTTTTTGGGGTAAATCTTACTTCCTACCCATATTACCTAACCTCTGACATCTATCACAGCCAACCACATAACTCCTAGCATCCAAAAAATCATAGGCCAATAAAAACCCAATTGTAAGAATTTTTTAGCAGTCCTCTCCCCACCATGGTGACCTCCCCAAGGTGAGGAGTGAAAACACTCTAAGACAAGAAAAATCTATTACTTAGGAATACATCTCCTAAGGATACCATTAGAACATCTCTTAAACAACAAAGGATCATACCAATGGTGGTATTTTTTCTCAGAAATGAATTTCATCCTTTGGTTATTGGACTGATTTTTGGGAAATATACATACAGCCATGAAGTTGTCAAAATCATCATACCATGAAGATTGGATAATTGACAGAAAAAGAATCATCTCATCAAGAAAGTAAGAGTTTATCTCCCTAGGATCTACTGATTAAGTAAGAGGAAGCCTATAAAGATGGTCATCAACTAAATTTTCAGCTCCTTGCTAATTCCTAATCTCTAAATCAAACTCTTGTAGCTGTAAAATCCATCTAATCAGCCTAGGATTAGTTTCCTTCATAGAAAACAAGTACTTTAAGGAAGAATGTTCAATGAAAATGATAACTTTAGAGCCTAAGATATACTATATAAACTTATCTATAGAAAACACAACAACTAACAATTATTTTTCAGTGGTGGTATAATTCTTTTGGTATTTATCTTACAGTCCACTAGCATAATACACTACTTTCAATTTACTATCATTCCTCTATCCAAGGTCATCTCCTAGAGAAATATCACTAGAATCACACTTAATTTCATAATGTAGTTTCCAGTTAGTTGAAATGATAATGGGTGATGTAGTGAGTTTCTCTTTAAGCATATTAAATTATTTCAGACAGTTTTCATCAAAATTAAATGGTGCCTCCTTGACCAAAAAAGAACACAAGGGAATAGTTATTTTGGAAAAGTATTTTAAGAATCTCTGGTAGAAACTGGAATGCCCTGAGAAACTTCTAATACCATTAACATTTTTAGGAGGTGGCTGCTTTTGAATAACATCAATCTTAGGAGTATCCTCTTCCAAACCTCTCTTTGACACTTTATGACCAAGCACTATACCGTCTGTGACCATGAATTGTAAATTCTCCCAATTAAGAAAATAGATGGTTTCCATGCACTATTCTAAGACTAACTCATGATTTCCAAGACTTTTATCGAAGAAACTTACCATAATGGAAAATTCGTCCATGAAACCTTCAATGATTCTTTCAATAATATCCCAAAAATAGGTATCAAGCACCTTTGAATGGTGGTTGTAGCTCCACACAACCCAAAGGGCATCCAACTATAGGAAAATTTCCTAAAAGGGGCAAGTGAAAGTGGTCAATTCCTGATCCTCTAGATCAACAAGAATCTGGCTATAACTAGAATACCAATCTATGAAATAGAAAAATTCATTTCCAGCAAGCCTCTCAAGCATTTGATCCAGGAAGGGCATTAGAAAATGGTCATTCCTAGTGACTACATTCAGCTTCCTATAATCTATAAAGACTCTCCATTTTGTGGATTTATTAACTTTGATTTCCTCATTTTATTCCTTTTTTACTATAGTGAAACCACCCTTCATGAGAACAACCTGAACAAGGCTGACCCAAGCATTATTAGAAATGGGATATGTCATTATAATGTCCAGTAGATTAACCACTTTCTCACACACAACTTCTTTCATGTTTCTGTTCAATATTATTTGACACTCTACACTAGTCTTACGGTCAGTTCCATAGGAATTTTATGCATGATGAATGAGGGACTAATACCCATGATATCAGCTATTTTTCATCCTATAGAAGATTTAAACATATTCAAAACACTTTAAAATATTTCCTCTTGGATTTCATTTAGCACATTAGAAATTAGGATAGGAAATTTGGAATTCTACACCAAAAATGGTTATTTCAAATAAGAAGGGATAGGTTTTAGTTCAAGAGTTGGTGGTTCTACACTAGAAGGAAGAATCATAGGCCTATAAGGTCCAAGATCTTAAACACATCTCTTTTAAAGAGTTTGAAATGATGAAACGTTTTCAATTCCATGTTCGGTTTCAGAATTAACAGTGCTACTATCCAGATTGGGTAGCATACTGTCTAGAATTTCAAGATCAGAATTTAATAGGTTAATGAAAAATAAATCATCAAGTTTTATTATAAGTTCTCCCCCAATATCATCAAATTATTCAGAAAATTTGGTGTTAATAAAAACACCCACAAATTTACTAAAAAGATAATAATCTCAGAAATAAATAAATATTCTACAACAAAAACTAAATAGTTGTCTAGTTCTGGAGATTTTACAAGATTCAGTGTTTGAGCATAATTTGTAATTTCTAAGATATATTGAAGATGATTTTCAGCTTCTAAATTATTTTCATTAGTAGAGGATATATTTTCATATTTTTTAGAGTTTCCAATTGAGTTCTCATCTTCTAAGGACTCTACCATTGAATAACTGTCAGAAAATTTTGGTCTTTTAACATTTTTAAACACATTGAAGTTTTCTTCTTGTTCACTAATTTTGAAAATTAATTGACCCTTAGAAACATCATTTACAGCACCACATGTGGCCAAGAAAGTAATACCCAAGATGATTGGATATCTTGATCACACTCCATGTCTAAGAATAAAAATTCTTCAAGTATAAAAATCTTTTCTACCCCAACTAGAAAGTCATCTTCCCTACCCACAGGATGAGTGAAAGATCTATAAGCCAATTGAAATATGAATTTGGTGGGTTGAAGATCACATGACCTAAATAGTTGAAATAGTATGTATGGGAGAAGGATAATACTAGCACCTAAATCACACAAACAGTTGAGATGATCAAAATTTTATATGGTAGATGGAATGACAATGCTACTTGGGTATTTCAATTTAGGTGGAATTTTCTTTTTGAGTACAACACTTCAATCTTCAGTGAGGCTGTAAGTAAAAATTCTTTGTGGGTATTTCTTTTTGAAACAATTTTTTTAAGAGATTTCAAGTAAGACGGTATTTGAATTAAGTCTTCGATGAAAGGAATGTTTACTTGACATTTGTAAAGGAGACCAAGGAACTGATGAAGTTCAACCCTGGTGTTACAATATGGTTTTAGCTTTTCAGGGAAATGGATGGGTGGGGAAAAATTTTTAAGGACAGTGGGTATATCCCTCACCTCATCCTTTATTTCCTTTATTCTTTTGATTTTTAGATGAATTTTTATCTTGTGCTTCAGGTGAAAAATTATGATTTTGATCATTTTCATGAGTATTCTGTGAATTTCCAGCATCTGAATAAAGTATTTTATTGTTACCAGATTGAAGTAGATTTTCATTTTGGGAATTTTCAATGCCTTTTTCAGTATCATTTTATGTATTGATCCCAATTGTAGTTACAATAGCCAAGGCATTCTCTCTAGGGTTAAGATCAATGGTAATAAGAATTATTTATTTCTCCCAAGAAGAAAAATCTCCAGATAGTTGTCCTAGTAGTGTTTCATTTTTCTGTATTATCACATCATTTTTCATTTTTTCTGACTCATATTGATTTTGATATTTGGTTAGCTAAGTCATGTATCATTCCTCTTGAGTGTTAATTTTGTCCAAGATTAGATCAAGCTTAGAAGAAATTTGGTTACCATTATTTCCTTGTGCATTTGAAGACTCACCCCTTTGTTGATTTTGAAAGTTAGTTCTAGGTTTATTAGATTAATTTTGGGTAGTGGATTGTTTATTTTGGCCATTATATTTCCAGGAATGATTTGGATGGTTCCTATATCCTTAATTATAATTATTTGAAAATGGATCTTCTTTAGGAGGAATTCTAGAACCATATTTAAAAAAGTTTGAATTCTATTATTGTTAGGACAGAATATAAAAATTAGGGGATAAGTTTTCAGAATGCCCAAACATACCACAATGGACTCACTATTCTTTTAAAGATTGGTTGGTGTTTTGACAGCCATGTTGATTAACAGTTTTCTTAGAGTTCTCATTCATTAAAGATTGCAATTGGTTGGTGATTTCATCCAGTTTAGATTGAGGTTTATTGGTTGATCTAGTGTTAATTTTAACATTTCAATTGACTCATTTCCTTCTTGAATTATTATATCGAGAGTTCAATGCATGATTTTTAAAAAATTCTCAATTATTCATTTTTTTTATCATTGTAATTACACTAAGTATCTTGGTAAAATATATTCTGTCCAGAGGATGACAACCCATCATAGAAGGAATCCAATAGAATGTGAGATGGGAATTTATGATAGGGACA
This sequence comes from Viscum album, assembly GCA_963277665.1. NCBI lineage: Eukaryota > Viridiplantae > Streptophyta > Magnoliopsida > Santalales > Viscaceae > Viscum > Viscum album. The sequence continues at coordinate 1,434,674,173 of OY728122.1, forward strand.
CTGCCTAAGAAGATCCGTGAATCTATCCCATGCTTCAAGAATAGCTTATCCATCCTCTTGATGAAAAACTAGTTATCTTATTTCTAAGTTCAACTTTATGTCATTGGAAATAAAATTTTATTATGAATGAATTGTACACTTGATCCCAGTTTTCAAAAATATTCTCCTCTAGACTCAGAAACAAATTCCTATCATTTCATTTGAGGAAAATGAATGTTATTTCATTCATGGATCATTTTCTGTGAGTCCTAGAATTAGTAGTTGTTGCACATTATTATAGAAATACCTAATGAAGGCTAGAGTGTCCTCATTAGAGTGCCCATTAAATGCAGGAATCAAGGAAATGTGTGACTATTTATGTTCATAACTTATGGCCCAAGGACTATGTATAATGGAAAATGGATTTCTAGAATATTGATGAAGTTAGAACTCTGTCATCCTAGGCCTTTCAATTTCTTCTATGAGTTCTGGATGCTTTTTGATGTTTTTATCATGAACTCTATTATATATTTCCTCCATTTCAATTTTTTTTATTTTTTCTAAGAGCATTTAGATTTTTTTCTATTTCTTTGTTCAGTGGATCTAGACTAACAGTAGAGTGTCTTGTGTTCAAACAAACAAAAAAATAAATTATTCAATAACAAATAAAATAGTAACAATTCAACAAGAAATGAAGCATATTTTTTTACAGTTTTAAAATTTTTTCATTTTTGAGGTTTTTTATATTATTTAATATTTTTTTATAAGTAATTGCTCGTACCTTCCCCGAAAAGGGTTCCAAAAACATGACCATTAATTTCATTGTACCTAGTCAAAGATTAATTATTTATATTCATACTAACTTCTATATATGTGGAAAGCATGGACAAACCCACAGAGAAGGAAATTATGACCACTAATCTTCTAAAAACATTCAAAAGGCCCCACTGTTGACATCTTTGGGGAATATTTTCTATCTTTTTTTAATTTTTATATTTTTTTTTAATATTTAATTATTTAGTTACAAACAGAAAATTTCAATACTTTCATCTAAAGTAAATTGAATCTAGAAACAGTTGAAAACCAATGGAAATAGAGATATAAAACACCAATAAATAAACGATAAAAAAAGATAAGACCGGGGAAACTTTTAATTCTAATTGGTTTAACTGTATTTCAATTCACATAAAATTAATTTCATAGTACCACCATAATGAGTATGAATTACCTCCCTTTTCTGGAGTTGAGTTACATAATCTAATCAGTTTTAGAGTTCTCCACTCCAAAATAAATCTATTCTGGACAGTTTGAAAATGAAAACAAGAAAAAATCACAGTATGTTCTAAAGTCTTATGAATTTATTATCATTTATTAGGTGTTTCCATGATCAATCTCTGTAATTCACTGTGAAATTTTTAAATTAAGTTCTAGTGGTATGAGAATTTGAATGAACTCAGCATTTATCTCACCGATCAAAACTAATAAAATCAAAATGACAACATGAAAAGAAAATTAAAAGATTTCCATTAGAGCATCCATTTATCCATGAACTGAATGATTTAACTATAAAACAAGTTCATTAACATTTCATCAATTTGTATCATACTAAATAGAGTACAAATTCAAAAATTAAGATGGAAGATAAACTCCCTAGACGATGCTCTACACCTGAACTCATCCATCTCCAAGAAGTGGTTCCAGATTTGCCCTCTAATCATCATCTTCTCGGACCTAGATCATTCAATGTGTATGTGTTCCTACTGAAAATCTACTTCTTTCTTTGTTTTACGTACCCCCTGTCTTTTGTTGCTCATCTACTCCACTCCTCACTGAATAGAATTCGCCATTTACTGTTGTGCCGCACACGTGCATTTTTTCGCGACTGACACGTCACACTAACTTTCCCATTGTAACTAGCTTTGTATGATTTGTTTGAATGAAACTGGACGCTTTCAAGACCTTGGTGTGATGCTGCAAAGTTAGAATAGAAACATAAATATATAAAATGCACAAAAAGTAAAAATGTTATTTTTTAGATTAATTTTATATTACATGTTAAGAAGTTAACTAAAGTTAAATAATAAATATTTAAATAGATAGTACTTACTTACTTTTATATTATTTATAAATTTAATTAATATTTATATGGTAAAAAATAAATTCATTAAATAATTATTAATTTAATTAAGTTAATTATTATAATTATTTATTTATTTAGTTATTAAATTTTCAACTAAATTATAAAATTTATAATTAAACATCATAAGTAATTTAGTAATAAAATATTTTATGAAATTTTATTGAATTAATTAATTTTATTCAATTAATTTTACTATTATATGTATAATTATTTCATTATTTAAAAAGTTAAATTATTGAATTATATAAATTAATATTTTTTAAAATTGTTATTTCTCTAGTTTTAAATATTTATTTTTTAATTAGAATATATTTTTTATAGTTTATTTTTTTAAAATTATTAACTATGTAGTAAAATTCTTAACACTATATTTATTTATTTTCATTATTATATTATTATTTTAGATTAGTTAGTTTTTTATTAGTTTTTAGTCTGATTTTTAATTCATTCACTCCTCCACCCCCCCCCCCCAAATTTTTTAGTACATGGGGGGGTAGGGTTTCCGTTCCTTCTCTAGGAAGTGGTTCCAGAGTCACCCCTGATCATCCTCACAAAAACACACAATATCATGGAAAAAGTAGGGGATCAAGCAGGATAGCGGAAGACTTGTGGTTGGAGACTACTTTATGTTCGAATTTGGTGTGGATCTACTTATAGCGGCATGAAGAATCTGATGGTGAACCCTCCAATCAGCGGCTTGTAGAGAGCTATAATGATGGATATAGGAACCCTCACGATAGATAATGCACGACCAGATCTAGATTAATGGCTTATCCTGAGGTGGCGCAAAAATATCTCCATGGTGGAGCTGATTTCTTCCGGCCGAGTCTAGACTCACCTTAATATATTATTGCTGGGAATTCATAGGTTAATTTTTCATAATTGGAAAAGGTAGGTTTTATAGAATAATTTTTTCCGATGGATAAATTCTTCAGGATTTATATGGTTTTAAATTTGTGTATAAGACTAGTTTTTTATTAAGTGAGATGGTGAAGGCATGTTGCACAATGATGGATAAAGTAGATTGATGCATTGGAGTGATGATGAGGTGAAGAAACATTCCTCGGTGTCATTTGAGTAGCAACAACGGTGCAATGAGCAGCAGCGCAGGGGTCAGTGAGAGATTCGTAATGGAGATAAAGAGAGGAGAAACTCTAATGGTGAGGTTGAAGTGAGGTAGGATCAGTGGGATGGGTAGCAGCACAGGGTCACCGTTAGAAAAAAGGTCACCATTAGAGATAATAAAAAGGTCACAGATGGTTTATTATAAATTATGTTTACCGATAGAAATAGGTAACCAATGGCCATAACAAAGAAAAGGTCACTAATAGCCTTTAAAAATTTATGGTTACTGAAAGGTATAAAAATATTGGTTACTGATAGTTTAAATAGAAGAGTAAAGGCCACTGTTGTAATTAAAATAGAAGGCTACTGATGCAAAAGTTCATCGATTCTAAAAAAATATAAAGGGGGTCACTGCTTGTAAATATAACAAAGGTCACCATTAGCTACAATAGGCCACCGATTGTTATAAAAGAAGAGGACACCATTGTAGAAAAAATAAAATGGACACCATTGGATATGAAAGACCATTTCTAATAATCAGCCGCAATGGTAAATTATTAAAAATAAAACTAATGGTAGCTTAAAAAACTAACGTTGATTCGCAACAGTTAAAATTCTATAAATTGAACATAAAGTTAAAACATAAGTTAACTAAATACAAATATAGAAATAATTAACTGGTTAAAATCATAAAATCAAAATTACAAGGATTGAATATTTAAAATTAAAATAAGGCTAATTAAAATAGAATTATAGTTAACCTTTAATCTTTTAAAATTACTATTAAAATTATTAATTGATAACACATAAATTAAAAACTGGATAATTGTTAAAATAAATTGATAGAAGTCTTAATTTAAAATTTATTAAATTGTCTATTAATGAGTAGAAATTGATTGCATCAGTGACTAAATATTTCACTAATAGCTCATATATGACACACCGGTAGACTAAAAACAGAAGTAAATAACTAAATAATTAAACTACATACTTAGTATTAAATAATTAATGTTTATAAACTCAATATTAATTTATTAAATATCTAAGTGAATACATAAAGTGAAAATTGTGCTATTTTATTTAATTTAAACTATAATTCTTCACTAAATCTATTATCAGAAAGATTAGACATATTAATTAATGAAGTTTAATGATTTTAAGGAAACTAAATTAAAGAATAAAATATTAAAATAATGATTGATTTAATTAAAACACAAATATGATTATTGAAATATTATATATTATTAATGTCGAATTAGTATAAGGTGAGTAGAATAAAATTGTCAAAACTAATAAACAAATAATTAAATTAAAAGAGTAAAGTGAAATTAAAATAATTAATTTAGCAACTAAATATATATAATTAGTTAAAAATTGATAAATTAACAGATTTTGTTATGAAAATAAAAAAGTAAAATAATTTAATATAAAGTGATTAAATAATTATCTGAATCGTTAAAAATTAAGTAAAAATATGTGGCAAAAACTATGTAAAAATAGAGCCACATAATTTTTTTAATGTTATGATTATTTACAAGAGTGTCACTCCCCACACATATAAAAGGTTGTCTTTACCCATAAAAATGTCAATAAACATTAAGAATCCTATAATTCAATAAATTCCATGTTCACATCCCAAAAACACTATCCATTTCATATAGGTTCTTTTCTCAATAAAATTCAAATATAATAAGGATTAAGAAGATTAAAAAAGAGTAATATCCAAGGAAGAAGTAATCATATCATCCTACGGATTCCATGTTTTCATTCTTCATACACCACCTCAAAATCATCTATAAACATATTATTATAATTAAATAACAACCATTATTATACTTATAGTCCATTACTTCTACGGGAAAAACAATTTCTACCAACATTCCGTCCATTGGAAAATTAAAATGTGGGTCATGTGTATGTGAAGACCACCACCTATGAGATTAAAATTTTCTATTTTTCATTACTGCCACACATGAATGGATGTAGTGATATATATATATAATATAGCGCATTTAGAATAATATGTTTCATGAATTTTATTAAATAATTATAACATCTGAAGTAACAATCATTATGATATAAATCTATTAATATGTGTAAATTACCCTAATCAATCTCGTTATAGATCCTCTTACCACAAACTATTTGCATAATTTCAATTAAATGAACATTAGTATTCGTAAATAAAATTAAAATTTATTTATATATCATCTAAAATATTGAAATTATGAACATATTATCACATAATGGATTTTGATATCTTCATTATGAAAAATATATGAAATAATAATAATTGAAAACACCTGATGATGAAAATAATCATTAACTATCCAATTAAGGTATAATTAATGATTATATTTAATTAATTAAAGGGAAATATATATGAATATAATTCTGAAATATGTTGTTAATATTTTTATATTTATTATACAATATATTTATGTTATTTTTTATAAGTTATTGGTAATTGTATGGGATATTTATACACAAATCACTTTTCTATATGTTATAATGTTTCATCAAGATCTAATTTACCCCTTGTTTGGGTTATTCTCCTTCTCCCCCTTCTTTTTATTATATAAAATTTGTTATCCAAATGCGGGAAAATTATTATTTAATTCAAATATATTTGTATAAAAATTTTATTTTGAAAAAAACAATTTTGTTCAAGGGAATAATTTATGTCTATTCTAATAAGCCCTTTCTCATCCATGTCTATATTCTTTCTTCCAGAAAATGTATTTATTTTTTATTTTCAAATATAGATATATTAATTATTTTTTTCTTCATATTTCTATTTATAATTTCTTTCAATTATTATTTACTATTATTTTAATTATATGTATTTCAATAAAGGTATATTTTTAAAATATTAAAAATATTTTTCCTTTTATGGTTAAATTTTTTATCTTCTACTCCACAATCTTTTACTTTAAAATTATTTTTATTAAGTGTTGCATTATTTGGTTTTGTCTCAATGTAATTTATGAAAAAGTAATTTATGTAAAATTTTCTAAATTAAACATTAAGTGTGGTTCATAGCTTTATCATTTATGGTAATATTATGATTTTTTAAAATAACATACTTCAAGGTTTCGAACACATTTTACTACTTATTATAAAAGGATATATCTTCCATATATTAATAATTTATGTATCACCATATACGTGGATTTAGGAAATAATTTTTTTTATTTATTAGTTATTTGATATGAAATAATCTATTTTATGAGGTCATCTGTTTTGAGGCCATATAAAAATGTTAAGCACCCCATTAATATTTCATGGGTTCCATTTGGTATAATGAATGATTTTTTTCAAATGGAAAACATATGTATGGAGGTTGATGGGTGGGGTACCATATTTCTTTCTAATTCATTGGTTATGGGTTTATATTTCTTTAAATAGGTATTCATTACATACATTTTTTTGTTTATAACATAATGTTTGGACATAGTTAGATTTATTCATAACTCAAAGGGTGTAAATGATTAGGTTTTATCATAATAATATGATTGCTTATGATTATTTTTTCATCATATTAACGTCTTATTTTATATATTCATTATAAGAAACATGTTTTTATTATATTTTTATGAATATTACCCATTGAATATGTTTTTTATCTCATGTTTCGACACACATTTATTGTGGAATATTCTTCTCCATTTTAGATTATGTGAAAATTTATCATGACAAATGGAAATGTATTATTGTTCCATGTATTTTAGTATATATTTCTCCAATGATAATTTTTTTCAATATTTTTATCATCTAAAAATTTATGTCTCATTGATGTTTTTCATCACTAAGCATTTGATATCTCCCCTTCATTTGATTCCCATTTCCAGAGGAAATTATTTTTTGGATTGTGTGTAGAATAAAGTACTATAGAGTTATGTGGTGAAAAATGATGAACAATTATGTAAAACATTATTATTATATTGATAATCACAATAGATGCTAAAACTATTGGTTTTGGGTTTATGTGATTATTTATGAGATGTAACGTTCAAATTAGGTAATTATTGTAAATTATATTAATGTTTATCTTGGTTAAACAATGATTGTATCAAAGTAGGGTCTTATTATTTTCATGGATTATGTTTATAATACATTGGTGCGAACTCTACAGATAAGTCGAAATATAGGAAATATATTATAATTTTGGTAATTTATAGAGTGTGTGGATTCCTAGAAATAACATCAACTTTTAATGGAAACATGTCTATATATGTTTTTAAATAGATCCACCTATGTGTAATTACACTGAAAATGATGGTTGGGTATTAAATATTTATTAAAGGGAATCCCCAGTTGGGGACATTTTGAACCCTATTCATGAAAGAACCCCAATCCCCCTGAAGAGGTCACTCAATATAGTGCCCCAGCTAGAAACGAGTCGTTGATACTCGAGATGGAAGAGCTTCCCAGAGCGTGAGATCCTAATAAAAAATGATACAACATAAAAAGCCATCAGATAATGTATGTTATGCCACATTTCACCCACATAGTTAGGAATCAGGTAACCTATCTTGACTGGAGGATCCCAAGGGTAGAATAACTTCACCGAAGATAATAATCCTATTAATCATACCCTATGTAAAAAATAGGCCTTTCTACAGACTTTTTTTAACATAGTCATGTGGATACTCTTTTGATAATTTATATTTTATTTAAAAACCATTATAATGAATGATAATATATTATGATATTTTATTTGGTAAGATTTCCACATAAGAACATAGACATGGATAACCTTTATTTAAACCAATTATTTCATATATTTTTGTTGGAAAATTATTAATGAGTTATTTATTTTACTATAATATTTTTCATTTGATAATTATTATCATAACTTAAATTACTTTATTTTATTCAAGTAGAATGTACTAGGTTGAAAAATTTTAATTCTTTGTGTAATGGAAAATATGCTGATTTTCCCAATGTGAAATCTAATGGGATAGGATATGGAGTTCAAAATCTCATGAAAATTATTCACCAACATTCTTGAGAAAATAATAATAATCTGATTAATTTTGAGATCGTGAATTCAGTGTGGTAGGAGAAACTTCCTATCATTTCTTTCATGATACACATTTTACCTACCATTAGTGGGTCTTCTAGATGACTAATTACAAATCAATGTATTAATTAAATAGAGAAATTATTATTTGGTGCTGTAGAGATCAGACTAAAATATAGTTATTTTATCCATCAATTATTTGGATGATGATGTTTGCCAATGGTGGTCCATCACCAAAAATAAAATTTAAATTAAAATGTTTTATATATGGGATATAATATTTGAAAATAATATTTTCTACAAAACACTATCTCTAAACCCTTCAAATAAAAATTGAATGTTAATTACTAGAACTGAAATAAATGGATAATGAATCCATTAGTACTTTTGAGTATAATATCACAATACTTACTAGTTACTCCTCTGATTTTATTACAGACTCTGAAATTATGATCAATGTTTTATTTATTGGTCTAAAACCATTTATCAAAAATTTATTATTCATAATATACCTTGGAATCTACTAATAATTCATTTTAAAATTGTGCATATGGTGGAGATGGAAATTTTGGAATCCCATAATTTTCTAGATAATGAAATGAAAATATAGTTTTATTGAATCTAAAATGTTAAGGGAAATAATCTTCAACTTCATATATGGTAAAATTTTAGGGGGAATCATATGGTTAGATATCTCAAAGGATGTGGAAAATTATTTATATGTGGTGAATTCGGTCACAAAGAACACAATTTCCAGAGTTATTTGAAGATGTCAATGAAAAAAATTGAAATATGAAGCTCCAATATAAGTCACAAAAAACACTTCAATAATTCATCTTAAACAAGTTCAGGAATTATGTAAAGAAACACCCAAAGCTAGTGATGACATGAAACATACAAATCAAAATCATCCTAGACGAATGTTATAAGGAAAAACTAATGCAATCACTATGAATAGAGTTGATCATGAAATGATGAAAGGAACAGTTATTAATCAAATAAAATTTAGGAATATTTTATTTTATTTTGAATCTATATATTCATTCATATGATGAATTTTTCTTATAAATATTGAATCACCAACAAATAATTTAACATTGAACTACATATGAAAACCCTTAGTGGCTCTAAGATTCCATTCATGATATTTGACTCATCTCTGTCTGAGATTTTTAGGAAGAAGGTTTTGGTAGATCTAGTTTTTAGTTAAATGATAGAATATTAGGTGATATTGGGAATGGATTTTCATTATCAAAATAGATATCATTTCAATTTTAAAAATTTAAAAAAAATGTATTATATCCCTACTAATCTTGTTGTCAAATTTCAATTCAATATTAACATTAAAATACCTCCAAAAGTGAATTACAAAATATAGTACTTGATGCCCAATAAATAGTGTTGCATGAATCAAATAGTTTGGGTGAACTCTTTAGTGGTTATATTTAGGTTTCACTATTGTATATAGATGTATTTTTTGTAGAGTAATAATTCCCTCCCCAAAAAATGATTTTTAATTATCAATATTTCAAGAAAAATTATATACCTATAAAAGAAGACCATATAAAATGACTATTTTTGAATAGTAATAATTAATGAATAAACATCATGATAACATTAATAAAGGGTTTACAAACCCCACTGATTCTGCATGAGGTGAACTAATCCACTATCCAAAATAATGATGGATAAATTCACCAATGTATAAATTATTATGAACTCAACAAAATTATAACCAATACTAAGTATTCTCTACCCTATTTCTATGAAATGATTTATCAACTCATAAGATTGAAATTATTTTCAAATATCGACATTCTATCTTAATATAATCAATTAAGGGTCAAAATGAAGGGTTATCCCAATGTAGTATTTCATTTTTCTTATGTGCACTATGAATTGATTGTTATTCCATTTAGACTTATATATTACCCTAAAATAATCATGTATATGATGAATAAAGTATTTATAGACAACCTTAAAAAAATTCATATTAGTTATAAATGATACACTCATAAATTCAAATAGTAAGGAAGATTATGAAGGTCATTAAAGGATTTTGTTGAAGAAAATGAGAAAGGATAAATAGTTTGAAAAATTTAGAAACTTTGATATCCTTTTATAAAAATTATATTTCTTAGATCATGTAATAACAATTACAGGAATATCGAATGATATTACAATGTCATAAAATAGAAAAAAAGTATCCTAGAACAACCCAAATAATATGGATTTGTAGTTATCATGGTTTATAGGGAAACTGATGACACACAATGGTAAATTAATCATTTTAATAAAATATACAAAACATGTTAACCTAGAAGGGAGTAAAATTATTTTAGATATAGGAATGTGAAGATATTTTCAATGAACTAATAAATATTTTGGTCACTAAACCTATACGTACATTACTATTTTTTGTGGAAGGGTTTGTAATATAAAATCATGCCTTAAAGAAGGGAATTGGTTGTATATATAACAACCTAGTGTTAATGAATATATAAATTACATAATTTTATAGGAATTAATAATATATTACAAAAATAGATGCCCAAAGGCTGTGTTAGTTTAGTGATTTTGGAAACATAGAAACATAAATTCTGATACTTGAGTGAGATAAATTATCTCCCACTCAGTCTTTTATGACTATAACCCCTATTAGAATATATCATAAACACAATATATATTTATAAACATGGGAAAGAAGTATAAAAATAGGTTAGCCCAGGTGCTCAAAATCTATAAATATGGTAGATATGTAACCGTAAACATGATCACAAGGGTATGAGAATATAGTTATAACATCAAATGACCATTGTATGATCCTAGGTTTTCCTTGAGGTACAGATCTTCTTTTTCAGTTAAATTTGTTTAATTTCATTTTTGTCTTAGACCCTAGGTTGGGACATGGGCCAGATGGGTTTTGTTTGGGAATTAATGGGGAAAACATGCTAAAATCTAGATGCATGCCAGGTACACGTCATGTACTTAAAGTAAACATCATGTACTTATCCTTCATGATGTGTATTATTTCGGGTTCAGAAAAATAAAGAGGTCAATACACACAATGTAATTTAGGTACATGTCATGTACTTTCCCCGTGGTTTTTTTATAAAAGTGGTAGTAGCTTATGGTTTTTATGGAAAAAATATTTTATCTAATTTTTTGAACCAAAAACACCCTATATTATAGGTTTTCAAGTATTTAACCCATAGAGACTCTGATTAGAGTGTCGACTATCACATTGGAATAGTATAAGTAAGTACTCGATTTATTTTTATTCATTATTGATTCTTCAGAAAAATGACTATGATATTTGGATTTAGGATCATATTCCCTATTAATCTGTTCATCTTATATTCTTCATATTTCATCCAAACCGATATGAATTATGACAATATATTGGACAAGTAGTCTACTAACGAGGTGAGGTAGATGGTATATAAATTCTTTCATCTTTTTTGGTTTTTTTGAGCGTTCGGCCGAAAATCCATTTGTCGGAATTTCCTATGAGATCTTGATTTTTAGTGAGTAGCTTTTAGTAGCTATAGTTTTACCTAGTGAGGTTGAACATGTGTTCGGTTTAGGTGAATTGACACCGATTTCTTGTTTCAAGGTATCCCAAGGGGTGTGCCTTAATAGAATACATTGTTTACGACTTTTTAAACAATCTATGGGTTTTTTGCTTGTGATTTCCTAGTTAGAGGAAGACCATAGATGATTTTATAGCTTGAGTATCTAATTTTCGAGATATAATGCCTCCTTCTATATGAAATATCATGTTATGAATCGTCTATTTTGATAGTTTGGATTAAATGAAATGTGTTAATATGGGTGGGTATAACTATATGTAAATGAATAATGGAACATTAAATGATTTATATTTGAGGGTAGGCCCATATGCATGAAAAATGATAAATGGATTACATGAGTGGGTATACTCATGGATGATGCTTGGTGATGTGAGTCGGTATACTCAAATTTTATTAATGTTTAATTTTGAAAGAACGTATTTTTGATTGAAGGGTTTGATAAATGCCTTGGACTGGTCTCCATGGATCTGGAATGAGGTACTGGATACCTTGGGTTGACTCTACCCCATTGGGCTTGATTCCATGGGCTGCCTCGGGCCTTGACATCCCTTGGATCCAGTATACAAGGGCTCACGTTGGAATTGTTATTGGCTTGATCCTAGGACTCAAACCAGTGCCCAATTGAGTATCCACTAGGGATGACCAGGGGACTCAGTGGCATAACCTGGACATGATCTTTGGATCCGGCCCTATATGGTCTATATATTTATTACATGGATTCCTTGGTCTGATGAAACCTTGGATCCAGCCCTTACATTCTACAACTCATTATATGGCATGGGCATGGATATTAGATTCTACTATAAGGTGTGGGCCTGGGATACTTGTCTTATTTATACAGCATGGATGTGAGTTTCATTATAGATATGGATGTATGGTATGTCCATGTAACTTTCTTGATTACAATTTATAGCTACCTTGTTATGAGATAACCGTCTTTTGTATGTAGTCTTGAGGGTAGATCAGTTTTACTTATTATAGAAGGATTATACCATGGTAATATTCACTTACTTAATCGTTGTTTTCACCTGCTAGAACCTTTTTAGAATTGCTGTTAAAATTGTATAGACTCTGGTGGTTACCTACTGGGATGTTATTCTCTCACCCTGTTTGGGCCACCTTGAGGACCCAAATAGATTATATTGTTGTAGGTGATAATAGGGTAAAGTTCCCTGGTACAGGTTGTTGATTTTGGATATGGATAAGGAGAGCATATGAAGAAGCTAAGGCTTTTGATGATGGGATTCCTTTTGGTCTTTTTTTTTTCTTTTGGGACATGTACTGTGTCACATTTCCATGTAACTTCTTTGGCTATTTTCTAGATACCTGTACCATCTGCATCATTTTTTATATGAAATAATTCCATTTATTGATATGTATATTCCTATCTTCCTCTGTTACTTTCGGTTGCCTGTTTTTTATTTCGCTTTTGATATTTTATATATTTTACTTCCTATGTGATACTCTGGAAATGAGGGCATAGTCTACCAACTGACTCACCTAGGGCTACACTTATAGTTGGAAGACTTTGGAGTTTGCAGAGGTGTGTTTGAGTCCTTGTGACCAACCCTTCATGGGGTACATTTTGGGTGGCATCTAGGTCCAGGATGTTACAATGTGTTATATGATGGTTTTCCTTTTTCTGTATAACTTACTCATTGGAGACATTAGACATGGATAAGAATGAAATAGAGTATGGTAATAAACTGTGTTGGTAAGTAACTACCCTGCATGCAAGGAAAATCCAAATTACCTCAAATTTAGTTCTGGTTTCTTGGGTTTTGACTATTACAGTTGATTTTATTTCACTATTGGGTAATACCCTTCATTTATGCTATTACTATAGATGCACTTTTTGGGTTATATTTCAGTTTCAACCTAATTAGATAAAGGTGTTCCATATCATGCATCATATAGACACTTGTTAGAATTGTATTCCATGCATTATTACATTCCATCTAGGATGCATTAGACATTTCATGCTATTGTGAAAGGTGATGTGATAGTTGTTCTTGTTGTATTGTTAGTTGGGCGTAGTATAGAAATGTGTGACATAATCATTCAATCTATAAGGATTATGGGACATTATGAATTGGGAAATGACACAATGATGTAATGTAAATTCTTAAATGAACCTGTTCTATATATGGATTGAATTGGAGAAATGTTTTGAGTTCATGAGTTGTTATGGGCCCTCATGGATTCAGAAATTGGTAAACCCTTGTTAATATATATTGAATCACTAAATGTGAAATTGAAATAAAATCTCCAAAGGAATATAGGGACTTGACCGAGACCTGTATTTTTAGTGGGCATGAGGCACAATTTCTAGTGGTTCATTGGTTGTTCCCTCTACAGTCTTGGATTTAGGAGAATATTGTGGTTTTGTCATGGGTTTCAGTAGGGATCAATCCCATCCTTTTCCTTGATATTTGTGCTTTGATGTTTTCCATTCTTGTGGTGTACACTTCACATTGTATGATACATCCACCACGACGTCCTCCAGTGGTACGCCATGTTGGAGGCGATGACCATAATTTTGAGATGGTGGGGTAGGGGCTATCACTTGATCCTATTGTAGTTAAAGCTTCAGTACCTAAGTATGATATAATCATAGGTGATGAGGCACAGTTCTGTATGGGGTTCGTTCTCTATATGTACAGATTCCAGGGAGCACCGCAGCCATCCTTGAATATGGATGAGCTGAGATGGGTGTTCCAGCATCAGAATCCTCCAATGTTCTTAAGGGATGGAGGACCATCAGCTGTGGAGCTATGGATAGAGACTACGTTAGAAATTTTTGATCATATGGAGACTCCTCTAGAGTGGATGGTCAAGCTTGCAACTTATATGCTACACGGAGTGGAAATTTTCTTATTCGACGTTTTGAACCAGGGAAATGGGCAGTGTGATCTGGGTTTGAATGAATTCAAAAACCACTTCCATGACTAATTTTACCCCAAGACTCTACAAGAAGAGAGACCTAATGAGTGTATAGTTCTAGAGCAGGGCACAATGACAGTTATGGAATACTTTTCATTCTTGACAGAGTTGCATCATTTTGCGCCGATGTATCTTACAGATGAGCTGTCAACGGTGAGGTGATTCAAGGAAGGTCTAAGACAAGCTATCAGATCTCAAGTCAACATGTTCAGGATTTCTTCTATCACTGACATTTTGAATTAGGAACTGATTACAGAGAAACACATAAGGGATTTTGGGGGTATAGAACAAAGGAGTGATGTTTCTCACCCTAGTGGATCTGCGTATTTTGGCATGAAGCAATGTTTTATGTATTCCCAGGATATGAGTGCTAGTCAATATATGGGTGCAGGAAACACGGTGTTTTACATTAGTGTGGTAGGTGAGGCCACAAATAAAATAAGTGCAACCGTGACCCAGACGAGAGCCGAACATGTGGAAGGATGGGGCCCATAAAGCGGTTATACAGTACCTTCCCTCAAAATGCGATTTCTAGGGGGTTAGCTTCGATGTCGGGTTTAGGATCAGGGTCTCCATCTCCACGGCAGGCTAGGAGCTAGAGTAGTGTGGAATATCCAAGCCATGGAAATTTTAGTTGTGGCCATGGTGTTCAGATACCATGTTCTCAGAGCCATCACAATGGATTAGCATAGGGCACCCATTCATAGTCAGATGGACGTGGTACATTCTAGACATATGTAGTGCAACAGAGCCAACAAGAGTAGAATCCAGGACCGTCTATAGTGATAGGTTCGGTTTTATTAGATTCTACTATTGCATAATCTCTTTTTGATACAGGTTCCTCTCACAGCTTTATCTCAACATGAGTGGTAATGATAAATGGCTTTTTTCTGTTATGTGGGCCTTTCGATGCTAGAGAAACCTTTGAGATTTATAACAAGTGATGTGTTCTCGGGTACATAGTGTCCCCATGAGGTCGGAGGGTGTCACTTCATCTGGGATCACTATGACCTCAACATGATGGGGTTTAACGTCATTCTCGAAATGGACTGGATCATTGTTTATTGAGAATGCGTTGAAAAATTTCATAATAGGGTAACTTTCACATCACCAGAGGGTTCTGTGTTTATTCAAAAGGGTGAATAGAATTTCCAGGAAATCAGATCAATACATGAGCATCATGGGCTTGGAGGGATGACACCCTAGATTTCTGGTTTGTTTCTGGATGATCTAGGAGTAGGTCAGGAAGACTTTCCTCTAGTGTTTGAGCTCTTCATAAACATCTTTATCGACAAATTTTCTGGTTTACCTCCTAAGAGAGTAGTGGAATCCTCCATCGATCAAGTTACGGAGATGTTCTGGTGTCCATTCCTCTATATTGAATGGATAAAAATAAGTTTAAGGATCTCAAGAGGCACCTATATGATTTGGAGGAAAATGGGTTTATCAGACCCAATATTTATCTATGGGTTTCTCCGGTTCTTTTATAAAAATAGAGGGTAGAACTCTTATCCAATGTGTGGATTATTGGAAGATGAATCAGCTAGTAGTTAAAAACTGATATCCTTTACCATATATAGATGACCTAGTTGATCATCTTCGAGGAGCTTGAGTTTTCTCGATGATTGACATGAGGTCAGGATATCACCAGGTTCATGTTCGACCTACAGACATACCTCATACTGCCTTTCATGGAAGTTATGGTTTATACAAGTTTATGGTTATGTCGTTTGGTCTCACAAACACAACAGCAGTTTTCATGGCCTTGATGAACCATGTTTTCCATCAATACCTGGATTCTTTTTTGGTGGTTTTCATGGATGATATCTTCTTGTATTTTCACAATCGACATGATAATTCCAACCATCTTGAGATCATTTTGCAAACAATGAGATATAAATAGTTATTTTCTAATCTCGCAATGTTAAACTTTTGGATGTATCAGATTCACTTCATGGGTCACATTATCTCAGAGATAGGAGTGTCAGTGGACCCAAAAATGTTGAGAGCTATAGATTCCTTGGAACATCCCAAGAACATTTTTGATACAAGTAGTTTCATGATGATAGCTGGTTTCTAAATGCATTTTATACAGTACTTCTCTATCATACCATTGTCGTTGATAGGCTTGACTAGGAACGGTGTGATGTTTGTGTGGTTAGAATCTTGTGAGATAGCCCTTCATGAGCTGAAAGGGTGGTCAACATCAGCACCAGTTCGGATACTACCAGAGTAGGACCAGAGTTACATAGTGTACTATGACACTTTGGGTATTGGGCTGGGGGCAGTTCAAAGTCCATGGGATCAAGTTTTAGTGTACGATTCTGGGAAACTATGGCCTAATGATAGGAATTACCCTACAAATGATCTCGAGTTTGCAGTATTTGTTCATGTATTTCACTGTTAGAGGTTCTATTTACTAGGAGACCCTTTTTTGGTGTACGCATACCACAAAATTGTTGAAAGTGGGTTCCCTAGTCCTATCTTTAATTGTACATTGATTACTACTACATGTATGCAATTTTTTATAATACATGTGTTCATATTGATTACCACTACATGTATGGAATTTGTTATAATAGATCCTAGGAAATAATGAGAACCCCGAGTTGCAATGAAATTAATCTCAAAAAAATTTAATATGGTCTTGTTACATCATTATTAAAAGACACAGATGATGTGTGACCACCAGGTGTTGGGGGATCACACGCATTGAGACTTTTTCTCATGAATTTCTCACCGGATGATCTCTAGTATTTGATATCACATGGAATGACCCGCATAAAATGAAAACCACATGTTTCAGGTTTCATTGGCCGTTCCTATCTACAAACATTTGTAATGGTCTCCAAACACCAGATCATTATCAATGGATTTCATTTTATTACGTACATTGATGCAAGGAGAAAACCATGGCGATAAAGTCATGGTGAGGTAGTTTGTGATGTGTTTTTCTTTGGTGACATGGCATTGATTGAATGATCATGATAGGATTTTTCACTTCTGAGATTAGGAAGAGATATCTCGGGTCTAGTTGATTGAGATGGTTGCACCTTCATTAAATCAATGACCATGGTAGTGGTAGGTTTGGCAGTCTAGAGAAATCAAAAAATAAAATAAATCATGATAAAGGATGATGAAACTAGGTGCATTCTACATTAGTGAGATATTAACAACAAAGATATTATATTACCCAGAACATGATTGTAGGAAGGTAGTTTTTTCTTGGACATTACCATATCTTTATAGGGGGCTCAATGGGTTTATAGACCCCGCTCTTAGTCGGTGAATATTATTCACTACTATTGAAATAAGGGCCTAGAGGGTCACACACAATAGCACTTTTAGAATCTTCCATATTCTAGAAATAGGAATATAGAACTTGGTGGTTCCAGCCAATATGTCTGACAATTATCCTTGTTCTATGGAACACCACTTAATAAATAAATTATTTAATTTTTGAAGCCTGGAATAATTTTTTGAATTTATTTATAACATCTATTTACAAGTGATTAAGTACATACAAAGACATAATATGGTTCGAACAGATTTCATTAATCAGGGTTCGTTTAATATTTTTAGAAGAAGTGAGTCGAGTTATAGACTAATG
The DNA here is from genome assembly GCA_963277665.1 of Viscum album. Lineage (NCBI taxonomy): Eukaryota > Viridiplantae > Streptophyta > Magnoliopsida > Santalales > Viscaceae > Viscum > Viscum album. The sequence goes on from OY728122.1 coordinate 1,434,692,529, forward strand.
TTTATCATGAAATATATATTTAATATATATTGTATTTAGTGATAAAATTATAGATATTATTTATGGAATAATTTTATTTGACATAAATAAATATTTATTATACTTGTATAGAGAATATCTATTACACAGGGGTCAGGAACCCATATTGGGTATTTTTGATAACCCCTATATATGTCAGGGAGAGGCTCTCTCTATGTAACTATTCATTTGTCAAATGTGAGATCCTCTCTCCCCTCTTGGATTTTAGAGATAGATTCTCTCAAGTAAGGATTAACATCAAGATCATGCTTCTTGGTTCAATGTCTCTTACCTTTCGGTGATCACTGTTGTGTCGAAGAGATTGTTGGTGTACCACGCTACCAACGAGATTCCAATGAATGGTGCATGTGAATATTCATAAGGCGTGTGTGGATGATATAGAGGAGTTTGACGTCGGCGTCTTCGAGCAATGGTCACTGACATCATGCGATGCACTTGGACACATCAAATCCAAACAAGGTATTTGTTTGTTTTGAATTTTTTTATCTGTAATTCCACACGTGGTCATCAGACCATAAAGGTATATCTCACAAGAGTCGACATAATAACATTGCTCTAGTGATGCGAAAAAATTTATTTTCCCATCCCATCGGCTTCCATTGCATATCCCAGTACCTTACATTGGTATCAGAGGGATGTGTTTTTTGTCATAGTCAAAAGAACAAATTATATTTCATTAACTTTTGGTACAAGGCTTAAATCGGTTCCAACGGATCCATCTGAACATCAATCTGTTTCTGAATGGCCGAGTTATGGCCATTTCAAATATGTAATTCGATCGACATCTTCAGTTTTTAATTTTTGTATTTAATTTTAAAAATGGAGTGTTTTAATTTTATGGATGTGTTCTTCAAAATAAAAAAATCCGGAAACACTTTTGCAGGTGTCTGGTAACAGGAATATTTTTCGGAGTTTTTTTATATTTTGAGTCAAATAAAAATATTTTGAGATAATGATATTTTATTTTAGTTAAATAAAATAATAAATTTAAAATTGGATCTTTGAAGACACGGGGAAAGTATTTGTTTTTATTTATTTAATGTATTTAAAAATTAAAATTAAAAAATAAAAATAAAATATTTTGAGAACCAAGACCCCATTGTGGGTCCTCTTATTTTTTATTTTAAATTAAAATATGTGGAGTAATGTTTTTCAAAAAATACAAAAAAAAATTAAAAATGTAGAATGTATATAGGTGTTCTTCCTCATGCATCGCACATCCCCCTAAGAAAAAATCTAGTAGAAATGGGGTCACTGTCCTCTTCCCCTTCTCTTTTCCTGGTCGTGTGCCACCCATGTCCCACGCTGGCTTGACCCTGGGTTGCCTCCCTTTCCCTGTCGGCGGCTCGCCTGCCACCCCTATCCTGTGATGTCCTGGAACTCACCACTGTCGGACCTCACCCTGGACCACCTCATGCTCAATTTATCTATACCAAGACCTAGCCTCCCTTCATGTCTCATCGGCATGTGCCCTCCTCATCACTACCAGTGAACCTCGCTTCCCTACTCGGTTTCTTGCTGGAATAGGTGGCCTACTAACCCATGCGGCTGGCCGAAGCGGTGCCATGCCGCCTCCGCTCTTTCTCGGAGGATTATACTGTTCTCTAGATGTCGCTAACACTGCAGGTCTTTCTAGACGGAGTAGATACACTGCAGTTAGGCCATGGTCAGGTCGTGATCACGCCGCGAACACGCCACCGTCACGCTGCGGCCCCGTTGTCATGCCGTCGTCATGCCACAATCACACCGCAGTGACACCATGATTCATCTATTCTCTAGTAACACGCCGTCATGGCGGTTTTTTGTTAAGCCAGAGTCCTTCCCCGGCTAGAGGTAACCCTATTATTTAATTTTAATTAATTTTGTTTTTTCCAATTAAATTAATTATAATTATGTTTGGTTTTAAAATTAATTTAATCCAAAACATTAATTTATTTAAAATTAAGATTAAATTAATAGTTTAATTTAATTTTAGAATTAAAATTCAATTAATAGTGTAATTTAATATAACTATTAAAATTAAATTAATGGTTTCATTTAATATTTGGAATTACAATTAAATTATACATGTGGAACTGATAGAAATAAATTAATTGAATTTATTTAAATTCATTTAATTTATTAGAGATCCCTCGTACTATTTAAATTTTAATGAAGTTTAATTTTTAATTGTGCATAATTATACCGACTAGTCTTGAGAAACTCACAAAACCATGCATGTACGGTTTATTTGTTTGTTTAATTATTTATCCAATGCATTTGTTGATTGTAATATTTAATTAGATAAATGAAGGTTTTTGAATCGTCTCTTAATTAAAATATTTATAGGGGCATGTGTGCCCAATGCACAAGTTGTATTTTCTACCCCCAACCCCCTCTCATGTGTGTGAGTATATTTGTAATTAAACGATGATTATCTGAGACGCAGACCCCGCCAAGTCGAGGTGGTAATCGATACAAGAGTTGAGTGCATGGCACTAAAGATGGCGGCGACTTGAGTCAAGTGTCAAATCAGGTATGGATTCCCCTAGGTCAATATTAATCCATCATGGATTGATCTATATAGAATTCCCAAGATGAGTCGAATTGCATGATTTACTTTTATGAATTGTTTATTATTCTATGGGAGTGCATTATTATTGCTTGATCACATAGAATAGTAATCAAGATACAAACACATAAAGAAGAGACAAATATTTTTCTTTTGCATGTTCAGTTGTGAACATGACAATATAGATTAAAAACATAGATATAAAAATTATTATATTATTCAATATTTAATAAAATCAATCAAAGATATATTAAGTCCAAATTCTGAAAATTTCTCACATCTAAAAAAACCGAGTGTTTTGGGTTCTTGTCAGCCATAGTTGATAGTGCCTCTTACTACCAGGGCATTTTCATGAGTGAACTGGGTCGACATAACTAATACGAGTTGTCATGGATTATCTATAGCTTAGTTTTTATCACTTTTGGGGAATGATGCTAAGGGAATCGTGTTCAGATTCCAAAATATGGGACTTTACTCAAGAACATAAGGAACCAGATGTCAAGTGGTTTTCCATCCTAGTTCCTACCTTGAATACCACCTAGATGTGGCATAGCCCTAGCTTGTAGACTATTAGGGAGGTTTCGAGGATCCTTTACACTTGAATAATCATGTGAAAAAGTATTCAGAATCTAATAGTGGGGGCTATTAAAGTTGCTAAAATAGTGGGAGACATTAAAATGATATAATAATTTATTAATCATAAATTATGAAAGGAAATAAAAGAAATGTATTAACTGCTAAATGTTTATCTGATGTATATTTAAGGTGGAAATCACCAACACCACAAGTAAATTAACAGTGCGATTGATTTGGGATAAAGAGAATATCCCGACCGACAATAAATTCAATGAGTATTACAAGCACTTGTACAAAGTACTACACCAAGAATGGATGTTATATAGGCTGGAATACCCAATTCCTGTTGAGCCTCCTTATAGAGAATTCAAGGTGAATAAAGATAAATGGCGAAAGAATGTAGACAATGCACATGAGGTACAATGCATCATGTTGAATCCATGTTCATCCAATTGAAAAAAATGAATGAGGATGAGGACGCCTACATGATACATTCACATCTCCCAGAATTATATCAAGAGATGGCCAAGTAGGAAAGGTGTAAGATCTCTAATGAACTTTATAAGTGCAGGCTAGCATAAGGTCATCAATCTGGCCCTCACGTTCTTAAGATGATTGTGTATATTGAGAGGCTTGAAGCCCTCGGGATCAAAGTGAATCAAAAACTAGAAGTGGATCTCATTATTACCACTTTACCATCATCCTTCTCAACATTTATTGTCAATTATAACATGAATGATATGAAAAAGTCTCTCCTAGACCATTTGGATTTAGTTTTCTAAGATGAAAAGGATATGAAAAATACCAATTCATCTATCCTTATGGTGAATAAGAATAACAAGGGCAAGGAAAAGGGGTCTAAGGCCATGTCAAGCCCAAAAACCACAATGAATCATCATACAAAGTAGCCAATGATTTATAGGTAGAGTAATGAAAAAGAAATTGTCTACTTTGGATGTGGAAAGAAAGGCCACTGGAAGAAAAATTGAAGATCTTGGAAGAAGAAGAAAACCAATGATACTACTTCAGGTATTCTTTTTCTTCAATGTAATCTTTATTTTTCTTCAATATGGGTATTGGATATGTCATGTGGATCACACATTTGTATTTAAATACATGAACAATGTAGGATCAAGAAGATTGAAAAAGGTCAAGTGGATCTATGAGCTGCAAATGGTGGAAGTCTGATAAGCCTTAGTAGTGGTAGACTATCACTTAATCTTTCCATGTGGTTTGGTTCTAGTTTTAAATAATTTATATTAAGCAACTTCTATAACCTGTAACATTATCTATGTGTTGAGTTTAGACACTATGGGATTTCATTTCATTTTTGGAAATAAATGTTTTCTCTTTTATAGGGATAACATATGATATGGTATGGCACATGTTAATAGTCGTTTATATATGCTATAACATGAGAACCTCATAATAGAAATCAATGACAAAAAAATTACAACATGTCTCATATATCACCCGCCTATGGAACTTTAGGATTGGTCTTGTAAAAAAGAAGTGATTATAAATATTACATCAGTAAGGGTATTTAGACTCAGTACAGTTATAAACCTTGTATATTTGCCAATATTATTTATAAGGAAATATGGCCAAAGCACCATTCTCTCGAAAGGGAGAAAGGGCCAATAATGTACTGGAATTAATTCATACTAATTTATGTTGTCCATTTCTAGTAGTGGAAAGGGGTGGTTTTCCGTACTTCATTACTTTTAGATATGTCTATTGTAGGTATGGATATATCTACTTCATGCAGTATATGTCTAATTCCTTTCTGATATATATTGAATACCATAATGATGTAGAAAACCAAGATGGTATGAATATAAAAGCACTCTACTCAGATTGAGGTGGAGAATTTATTAACCAACCTTTCATTGATCACTTGATGGATTGTGGGATTGTATCCAAACTCACTCCTCCTTATACACCACAATGGAATGGTGTTAGTGAAATGATAAATAGGACTATGGTTGACATGGTCAGATCAATGATGATCCATGAAACTTTTCTGTTATCCTTATGGGGAAACTCTTTGTATATAAAAGCATATAACCTTAACTGAGGTCCAACTAAAGCTACCGATGGGATTCCATATGTGTTATAGTATGGAAAGAAACCCAGTCTCACACATGTACGTGTATGGGGGTGCAAGGAATTTTTCAAGACTTTACCAAGTGAAAAATTAGCATCTAGAAGCACCATGTGCATCTTTATAGGTTATCATAAGGAAAATGGAGTATATTACCTATATAACCATTTTCATAGAAATGTTATTGTGGAAAAACACTCTATATTTATAGAAATGTAACACATTTATATTATAAATAGTCGAATAAATAATAACTTCAATGTAGTTAATGCTCCAGATGCACAAGATTTGGTAGAGGAACAATATACACAAGTGGAATTGGAAGAAGAAGTTTCTACTGAGACACAAATACTATGTAGGTCTACGCGAGCGGTTAAAGAACCAGAGCATTATGGTTTTATTATCACTGAGTTAGGTGACACAATGGTCCATGAAGATGATGAACCTTTAACATACAAGGACACAGTATATGGAAAAGAAGCAGCTAAATAAAAAGAATCCATGAATTCTGAGATGGAGTCTGTGTACAAAAATTAGGATTGAATTTTTTTTGAACTTCCGGCTAATATAAATCCTATTTGATGCAAATGGGTATTCAATAAGAAGCTGGACATGGATGGCGAGGTTAATACATTTAATACTAGACTGGTTGTAAAGTTCTTTAGGTCACGTAACAACATTGACTATAATGAAACCTTATCACCAGTATAAATCCTTAAATCCATCAGAATATTGCTTGTAAAAGCATCCTTTAATGATTATGAAATTTGAAAAATGGATGTAAAAACTGGATTTCTAAATGAGAAGTGGGTTGAAGACGTCTATATGACTCAATATGATGGGTTTCTAAAGTCAAAAATTCTAATAAAGTATGCAAGATACATATATCCATTTATGGATTGAATTAGTAGTCAAGATCATGGAATGTTCATTTTGAGGAGGCCATAAGAGAATATGGTTTTGTCAAAAATTGAAAGATAGCCCAGTGTCTAAAAATGTATTAAGGTAATTATATTATTTTCCTAGTATTATATGATGAAGACATATTAATTATGGTAAATGAGGTGAAATTATTACAGTCTGGTAAGACCTGGTTAAATGAATGTTTCTCCATGAAAGACATTGGTGAAGCAGCCTACATTCTATGGATCAAGATTTGTGGAGATAAATCTGAAAGGCTGGTTTGAAAGTCAAAGTACATATATTTAAAAGGTACTCAAAAGGTAAAATATGGAACAATCTAATAGAGTATTTTTACTAGTTTCACATCATATAAATCACTCCATGAAAAAGTGTCCACAGACATAGTAGTAGATTGGAAGAATTAGTAGAATCCCTTATGCCTCGATAGTGGGTTATTTCATGTATGGCATGTTATGTATTGGGTTTGATGTTGTCTTTACTTTAATCATGGTGGGTAGATATCAATCCAATCCCAGATAGCTGCATTAGAAAGATGTTAAACCAACCCTAAAGTATGTGCATTATACTAAGGATATGTTCCTGTTGTATAGAGGAGAATAGGAAATAATAGTGAAAGGATGAACTAATTCTAGTTTCCAGACAGATCATAATGATATGAAATCATAGTTAGGCAACATCTTTTGCATAAATCGTGGTGTAGTGAGCTGGAGAAGCTCAAAGGATGATATGGTTACCGATTATAGATGATATTATAAATATATAGAAGCTTTTGATGTCATAAAATAAGTAGTCTGGATAAACAAGTTTATCTCAAACATTGGTGTTGTGCCTAGCAGGGCAGACCATTTTCAAGTATATTGTGATAATACTACTACAGTGGTTCTTTCCAAGGGACCCAAGTCTAACCAGAGGACAAAGAATATTCATTGAATGTTTCATCTCTTGGTGTATTTTACTCAAATTATTGAAGTGAAAGTTAGCTGAGTAGTCATAGAGGACAAGGTGGGGACCCCCTAACTAAATCCATTTATCATCAGAAGCATTATTCTCATTTGAGAGCTAGCGGATTGAAACATGTTAGCAGTTGGATCTAGTGTAAGTGGGACTGTTGAAAATGGGTCCCCTATACCCAATGTTTATTTTACTTTTATTACCACTACATGAATGCAGTTTTTTGCAATACATGTTTTCATATTTCCATTATATTGTAGATACTTTTACATCAACATTGCTTATGGAAATATCCTTAGATTACATGTCTTATCAAATAATTAAATCAGATCTCAAGATATAACGAGAATCCTGAGATTCCATGACATTAATCGTAAACTAATGTCCTATGGTCCAGTTACATAATTATGAACGGACAGATATGATGTGTGGCCCTCAGGTGCTGGGGGATCATAAACAGTAACACTTCTTCTCAGGAAGTTCACACATGATGATCTCTAGTAGTTTAGATCACGATTAAAAACCCGCATAAAAGGAAAACCACATGTTTTAGGTGTCATTGGACATTCATATCTATATCCATTTTAATGGTCTTCAGACTAGAGATCATTATCAATGGATGTAATTTAATTGTGTAATATAATGCCCGAAAAAAAACATGGTGAAAAAGTTGTGGTGAGGTTGTTTGTGTTGGGTGATACTTTGGTGACATAGCATTGATTAAATGATCAAGATATGATTTTTCACTTCTGAGTTTAGGAAGAGATATATTGGGCCTAGTTTATTAGGATGGTTGCACCATCTATAAATCCATGGCCATGGTAGTGGAAGGTAAGACCGTCTATACAAATAATCAAATAAAATAAATAAATATAAAGGGTGATGACACTAGTGTAAATTCTTCATTATTGATATATTGATGATGAATAGATTATATTACACAAACCATGTTCAAAGGAAGTTAGAAACTACTTTGACTTTACCTTCTCTCTATAGGGGGCTCAATGGGTTTATGGACCCTACTCATGGTTAGTGAATATTATTCACTACTATTGAGATAAGGGCCTTGAGGGTCACATGCAATAACACTTTGAGAATATGCCCTATTCTGAGAATATGAATATTGAAGTTGGTGGGCCCCGCCGCCACTGGGTCCAAGAATTATCCAGGGTTTATGGATCTCCATGTAATAAATAAATTCTTCATTTATTCAACTTGGGATAATTTTATGAATTTATTAATAACATGTATTTATAAGATATTATGTAAATACAAAGTTAAAATATTGTTCGAATGGATTTAAGTATCCACGGTTCATTTAATATTTTTTAGAGAAGTGATTTGAGTTGTAGACTCGTGTTAATCATGAAATATATATTTAATGTATCTTGTAGTTAGTGATACAATAAAAAATATTATTTATGGCATAATTTAACTTGAGATAAATAAATTTTTAAAATGCTTATACAGATAATATCTACCACATGGGGGTCAGGACCCATACTGAGTAATTTAGATATCCCCTATATATGAAAGAGAGGGGATCTCTCTCGGAATCTATTCATGTGTCAAATAAGAGAGACTCTCTCTCATCCTAGATTCTAGAGACATATTCTCTCAAGAAAGCAAAAAATTCAAGATCAACCTTCTTGAATCTAAGTCTCTTGCCTTACATTGATCACTGATGCATTGAAGAGATCGTTGGTGTACCACGCTAGCACCCAGATTCCAATGAACAACACACATACATATTTGAATGGCATGTGTGGATGATCTAGAGGACTTGAACATCAGATTATTTGAGCAATGTTCACTGGCATCCTGCTACGCACTTTCATACATCATATCTGAATAATGTACTTGTTCTTTTTATATTTTTGTGCTCTTTAAATCCACGTGTAGTCCTCAGACAATACCAGGATAGCTCACTAGAGTAAACGTCGTAATGTTTCACCAGTGATGTGAAAAATTTTAATTTCTTAGACCATCATCTTCAGCATCCCATCCCGGTACCTTTGAAAAATCCACAAGTATATCAATACGTAGTGTGATATGAATTTGAGGGAGTGAAGGTGGGTGGAGTGCCTACAGTCCTTTGACATTGAGCTTGCCTACTTTATTGGTAAGGGCAATGCAGTATCCGATTCACGAAGCAAGGGGACTCAGATAAAAGCAGTTCAGCAGGCCATTAGTGTGTGGCAGCATATGGAATTGTTCTCTGAGAAGTATCTGGAGGTTTATGACAGATAGGGACAGACTTGTCTTTCGTCCTAAGCTATTACCTCTACCCAGCTGGACAGAGTTAGCATGAGACAAATATTAGATTCAGAAGGTGTGGTTCTACTGGACTGTGTGGAAGGTAAGGACCCTCTTTTGGGTTGGATGATAGACTATTATGAGATCCTAAGTATCTATGGCTGTGTTTGGGTTTCAGTGGAAATACGCGAGTGGTTGATGTATGAGTTTCATTATTCATATTGGGCAGTGAATCCCAGGGTTTCAAAGATGTACCATGACTTGTGACGTCAGTACTGGTGTCTAGGAAAGAAGAGAGAGGTGGATGGTTTTTTTATAAGGTGTTCCACTTGTCACCAGGTGAAGGCAGAACATCGTCAACTAAATGGTCTTTAACAACATTTACCTATCTGAGAGTGGAAATCGGATAATGTCATGATAGATCTCTTGACTGGTTTTTTGAGGTTTTCTTGAGGTAATGATGTTGTGTGGGTTTTCATTGACAGGATTAAGAAGTTTGAAAACTTCTTACCAATCAAGGATACCTTCAGTGTTGATGATCTTGGAATGTTGTACATTCGATAGCTGGTACAACATCATAGTGTCCCACACTATATTCTTTTGGATTGGGATTCCTGATTTACATCTCATTTCTGGTAGAGTTTTCAGAGTGCTCTGGGTACACTGGTGCTTATTAGCACAACATACCACCCTCAGACAGATGTCCAATCAGAGTGTATAATACAAGTACTAGAGAACGTGCTGTGAGCATGCGTCCTGGATTTTGGGTGCCCATGGGAGAGGAAGATTTCCTTGATTGAGTACACCAACAATAACATTTCTTAAGAGACGATACCAATGAAAAATTACAAGGATGTATAAGGTCAGCAATGTTTTTCTCCCCTGTGATGGTTAGAGGCAGGGGAGGCATCTTTATTGGGGCCTCTTATCGTGCAGGAGACATCAGAGCAGGTTCGGTTGATTCAAAAGTAGATGTCTACAACATAATCACATAAAAAATCATTTTCCAATTGTCTCAGATGACCCTTAGTGTTTGAGGTTAGGTATCATGTTTTATTCTATGTTTTTCCGAGGTTGGGACATAGGCAGATCATGAGACATTGTAAAATTACACAAGATATGTCAGTTCTTTTGTGGTTCTTAAGAGAGTCGGGTCAGTTGCCTGTCGGTTACAGTTACCTCAGAGTTACTGATCCATGCACGACGTCTTCCATGTATCTCAGTTGTGCCTTTATCACACAGACTTATCCCAGTTTTACATCCTGAGGAAGTTGATATTTAGTTTGATGCATCCTTTCAAAAAAATGTGATTCGTATTGATGGTAGGATCATGAAAATTTCTCGGAGGCTAGTTATTTCTTCTAGTACATGTTCTATGTAGTATGAGATATGGGAGAGGGAGGATGATGTACCTACTTAGTGGCCAGAGTTTTTTTAAAACGAATCTTGACCACCATTAAAAGAGAAATTTGGTGATAAATTTCTATAAGGGTGAATATTATAAGATCCCGAGTTTTTCATGATTTAGAGATCTTTTTTTCGGTTAAATGTGTTTAATATCTTTTTTGACTTAGACCTTAGGTCGGGTCAGGGGCCAGATGGGTTATTTTTTGGTAAAGAAAGGGGAAAACATGTTAAAATCTGGTTGTAGGCTAGGTACACATCGTGTACTTGTTCTACACGCCATGTACGTCACATACATGCCATGTACATGGCCGTCACAACATGTGGCCTTTCTAGTTCAAAAAAATAGAGAGGATAGCACACATTGCGTAATTTCCCAATGGGGGTTATTTATGAAAGAGGAACTAGCTTATGTTTTTGGTGGACTTAATCATTTCTCTTTTTTTAACCCAAAGTACCATCTATTCTAGTTTTTTAAGTATTGAATCCATCTAGACTCTAATTTGAGCATCGTCTATCACGTTGGAACTGTGTCGGTAAGTAATATATTCCTTTTTATTTTTTATTCATTCTTAGGAGAAACTACTGCACAATTTGGATTTAGAATCATATGTCTTATTAATCCTTTCTTCGTCCATTATTCATATTTCTTCCAAATCGGGATGAATTAGGACACGATACTGGACGAGCTATCTACTACCAAGGTAAGTTAGGTGGTATATAATTTCTTTCATATTTTCATGGTGTCTTTTGAGTGCTATTCTAAAATTCCATTTGTTGGACTTTCTGATGAGGTATCATTTCTGATCAAGTAGCTTTAATTAGTCATAGTTTTACCCATGGAGGTTGACCATGGGTTCCATTTATGCGTATTGTCACCCGTTTCTCATTTTCTGGCCACCCAAGGGGTTTGACTTAGGAGAATTACTTGTCTATACCAATTTAAACAACCCAAAGAATGTGTTCTTGTTCCTTCCTAGTTAGAGGAATCCCTTAGATGACTCGATGACTCAAGTATAATGTTTAGGAGATTTACAACCACCTTGCTTATTTAATATATTTTTATGAATCGTCTATTTTGAAAACTTGGATTAAATGAAATGTCTTTATATGGGTTATTATACATATATGTATATGAGTACTGAATTTTTAAATGATTTATATAGGAGGTTACACCCATATTCTTGATAAATGATAATTTGTTTACATGAGTTGGTATATGCATGGAAAATGCTTGTTGATGTGAGCGGGTATACCCACATGTTATGAATGTTTAATTATAAATTATTGTATGCTTGATTGAATGGTTTGATAGATGCATTTGACTACTCTCAGTGGATTTGGAATGCAGTAGTGGACACCTTGGGTGGACTCTTCCCCTGGGGTCTTGATTCCATGGGATGCCTTGGGCCTTACTACCCCTTTTAATTGACAATTTTGGGATCACATATGAATGTATAATGACATTATATTAGGACCCCAACTAGTGCCAAACTGAGTTTCCACCAGGGATTCCCATGGGACTCGATGGGATTCCTTGGACAAAATCCAGGGATCTGGCCCTCTATGGATGAGATAATTATTACGTGGTTGCTTTAGTCTGTTGACACCTTGGATCTAACCCTTGTAGACTACACTTCATTATACGACAAGGCCATTGGTATTTTATTTCACTATATGAAGTGTTCATGGGATAATTCTCTTATTTATAGAGTGCGGAAGTTGGTTGCATTATGCAGATGGATGTATGGCGTGGTCTGGTGAATTGCTTGTTTACTCGGTATAGCTTCCTTGTTAAAAGCTAATGCTCTTCTGTAGGTCGCCTTGAGAGATGTTCATTTTTACTTATTATAGTAGGATTATTCCATGGGCATATTCAATTACATACCCATATTTTACACATGCTAGCACCTTTGTAGAATTTCAATTATAATTATATAGAATTGTGTGGTTTCATATTGGGATGTTCATCTCACACCATGTTTGGACCTCCATGGGGACCCAAACAGATTTTATGGTTGCAGGTGATGATAGGGGAAAGAGGCCTAGTAGAGGTTTTTGATTGTGTCTGTGGAGTAAGGGATCATAAGACCAATATGAGGCTTGCGATGTTGGGATACCTTTTAGGTCTTTTGTTCTTTTAAGACTTGTACTGTGTAACATTTCCTTGTACTGGCATTGGATTTTTTCTAGATACATGTCATTTCCACATCATTTTTTTATATGAGATACTACTGGTTATAGATATGTATATTCTTATCAGCCAGAATTACTTTTAGTTGTCTCCTTTTTTATTTCCCTTCATTTATCATATATATTTGACTTCCTCTATGATACTCTGGTTATAAGGGAATAGTCTCCCCACAAAGTCACCTTGGCTATCGATGTTGGTAGTCAACCTTTGGCATCTGGTGTGATTCCCCTGAGGCCGTTTGACCAGCTAGGCTCACAGAACCATTTCTGGTAGAATTCGGGTCTAGGAAATTACAATAATACCATGAATATCATAAATATGAATCATAACATAAAGGTTAATAGTTCATATGTCACAAATTGTGATTAAATTGAGAAAATAATCCATGAAAACACAACATAAGAGTAATATATGGAAATTTCAAATACACATGAACATGTAATATCATTACCTATATTTGAATATGTTTTGTAAGAACATATCTGCGAACTTCATGGGAATTTCACCTTTTATGTAGGACATGCCACTATCACCAGTCGCAGTACATTCCTTGTAAGGTATCTGGTTTACCAATATTTCCAAAGTGGATTAAGTTTCCCAATATTCTCATAGTGGATCATATTTCCCAATATCCCATGGTGGATCAGGTTTCCCCATTTTCCAATAGTGAATCTGGTTACCCCATATTCTCATAGTAGACCAGGTTTCCTCTTTTTCTCATATTGGGTCGGGTTACCCATATTTCTATAGTGGATCTGGTTTCCCCATCCTCCATCTTCATGGTGACTACACCTACTGGGTGGGACACACTACTATCCCCATTAACATTCCTTTCCTTGTAAGGGATCGAGTTTCCCCATATTAGCATAGTGTATTAATGCTTTTATCTTGATCCACATCTTTATCTCATGAGATATTAATCATTACATAATGCATTGGAGGAATTTATAGGTCCCACCCATCTCATAATAAAATTATTCATACGTATTGAAGAAGATAATATGACTTTCATCATATAATAACCCATAAAAATAAATGGCTTTAATAAACATCTTATCATAGCCCATGAAATGAAATGGGTTTCATAAACATGTAATCATATATCAACAAGTGGGAAAAGATATAATTTATAATTATTTCATCCATGTATATCCCATGAAAATAACCATGTTTCATAAGCATATAACTGTGATATGAGCTGGATTTCTTAATCATATAACCCCTAAAAATAAGTGGGGTTTACAAGAAAGTATCTCGTGAAAGATAAATGGGTTACATGAACATATTAACCATGAAAGAGAAATTAGTGTAATAAAAAATAACATGTAACATAGAAACAGGTTGTATAAACATCATTCCATCAAAACATAATCCATTTAGATAAATAATTTGAATGGAACCTTTAGATCATTTCATGCAATGGAATGTTCAACACCAAAAGATATTATATTAGACGGAAAATTTGTTTCAAATATTATTTAAATATACTAAATGGGGGGATATTCTTTAATTTTTTCAAATTCTTGTTAAGAAAAATCATTTTGAAAAACATTTTTTCTGAAAATAATCATAAAAAACTTTTAAATGATGATATAAGAACATTATTAAATTAATTTTCTATGAAAACATTTTGATAAATAATTATTTTTTAAATATATTTTATTTAATTATTTGCAATATTATAAAATATTATTTGATAACATTGAAATCATTTTATTTTAAAACAACCATTTGAAAACATATAAATGAAGTTTTGAAAATCATATAAAAGTATTTTGAATCAGAAAACACTTTTGGAAAACATTTTTCAAAGAAACCCTCCTGAAAAGAAGAATTTATTGAGTATTAAGATAATTTTTTTTTATAAAAATATATTTTTAATCATGCAATGGATGATTCAAGGGATTTTCAGCCATGAATTTGGATAAATCTGTATATATCGAACATCCCTTTTGCATCATAAAAAGTTTAGAAAAGTTCCTCTACTAGAAAATAACAATAAGATTCATTTTCAAAAACCATTTTGTTTAAAATTAAAATAAAATGGTAAAAAATAGATTTGAATAATCATAGTATAATGTTATATTATTCTTGTAAATCTATTAAAAACATGGTTTTGAAGGAACATATTTTTATGACTAATGAGAGAGGTAAAATCAGACATTCATATAAAACAATTATTGATCATCTTATTTAAAAAAGTATGATAAAATGGTAATGTTTTGTGGATTAAGAAATAATAACAATAGGTTTGTAAAAACAAGAGATTTTCTAAGAGACATATCATAATATTTATTTAATGGGTGAATAATCATAATCAATCTTGATAAATGGTGATATTTTAGCTATAAAATGTTACCAACTTGGTAACATTGAATCATAATAAAGTGGAAATAATTACATTAAATTAATATTAACATATCATGAAAACCATAATATTCATTATAAAAATTTTAAAGTTATTATATACACATCACGGAAAAATTTATAGGTGCATAACTTGGCGTGTTTCTAAAAGAAAAAAAAATTGATACAAAATTACATTACCGATTTGGTAAATTTTGAAACATAAAACCGCATGAAATAAATTTAATTAAGTGGATTTGTAAGTAACCATAATGTTTTATATAATAATTATAGTATACATCCCCTGGATTTATAGAAATCACCCAAAAGAAATTATTTATGAATAAGGCATGTATCTCACATAAACAAAAATGAGATGAAATTCCATTATCTTATGTTCTTGACAAACATCGTATTCATAAAAATATTCTATATAAAAAATATAATATTGTTAAACATATTTTACAAATCTATATCATTTTATCTAATACCATATATGGTATTATAAAGTCTTTTTAATAAAAATAAAATAACAATTTGATGTTAAGGATTCACCTTTGGTAAAATTAGCTTCATTTTTCTCATGTTTCGTAATTTGTTATATTTTGGTTTTATTAATTATATAATGAGTCGTGAAATATAATAACTGGTATAAATATCATTTATATTCATTATATATATATATATATATTAATATATATAATACCAAAATATGAAATGAAATACATCATTCATGGAAATGGTAGGTCATACGTACACTTGAATTTTGTTTCCATTTTTCTTTTTAATACTGAATCAAAGAATGTAAATGAAATAGAAAATTATATATATAATATATTTAATTATACTTATTATTTAATATATATCATATAAGTTCACTATACCCATCATTAATTCATTCCATGAAGTTTGCGAACTAATCACATCGCTTTGAGGTGGTGGTAGTCCACACTTCCTCAAATGAAATTATTATATTCTCACAAAATTAACAAATTTGATATGTTTTTTATATAATAATTACATAATAATAAAGGCATAATATATAAATATCTTATAAAAGTTTTGTTTCCTTAATATTTACTATCCAGGAGAGGTGGTAAGGGAAGAAACAAACAACATCATTTCATGAGGTTGTAGTTCACCATAAACTAGAATGATATGTTTAGTATCAATTAAGTGAAAGTGTGTATAGGTGTAGGTTTACCCCTTATCGTAACAACATATCACTATAATTAGGATAATGTGGTTATTATTTATGCCTGGAAAAAGAATAATTTAGGTGTTAGAGAATGAAAATAAAGGAAAGGATCTTGATGAAAGATGTTAAAAATTATATGGGTATGCCCTTTTGGATTTCACCGAAGGTATTCTATGGTTGGAATTTTACCAATGTAGGGATTAAAGTAGGAAGGGACTAATTTTTAGAAGATATTTGTTAAGATATTATCAAATCATATTTGGTCTGATATGTGTGAAGAAAAGATAAATGTGGCGGCCTATTATAGGGAAGGGATGGAACACATTTGGAATTTTAAAAACAAGTAAGTTGTACCCACATTTATACATTAATAGTTCCATAAAGTCAAGAATAAATATATAATAGAATATTTTTGGAAGAAATAATACTATCCAATGGGTTTTGGGTATTTATCTAGGTCATTGTGTCCCTTAGGATTTGTGTTTATTCCCTTATTAAGATTAATTTTACCTTAATCACTCTAATTAATCTTAAATAGGTTCACTAATAATTTAGGTAAAAAATTAAGTTTATATTATTATACTATAAATATTATACTGATTAAAAATAATTAGTAATTCAATTCATAGAAGCATAAATATTCATTTTAATGCTAAGCTCGTAGACGTGGCGAGAAATAGGGGTTTTAAAGTTAGAATGTTCAAAAGATCATTTGGATATTATATCTAAATTCAATAGAAAAAATAATTAAAATGAGTAAAATTAGATTAGCATATGCATAGTTAATATATTTTATCTTAAATCAAAAAATATTATAATTTAACTATATAATTAAATTAGATGAAAACCCAATTTTGAATTAAAAGTTAGTATTTTTCACTCTTCAGCCAAAAAAATTATTCGCAAAAAAATATGAAACATTCACCCTAATATAACTTCAACATAATTAATTAAAAAATGATGTTTATTTTATCAAACTAAATTTAAAATGTGACTGTATTTTCTGTTATTATTTTTCTAAAAATAAAATGTAGTTCTTATTTTTAATTAGTATTCAAAAAATATAAATACATTACCAAATACAATATGTTTTACAATAATTATGTTTTATTTATATTAATAAATTATAAATAATATTTAAAATATTGTTATTACTATTAATTTTATTATGTTTAAAAGATATGTTATAACAATATCATTTAATTAATTATAATAAAAAATTGGTGTTTCATATAAAATCAATGTTTCATGTAATGTCATCCAAGTCGGTGTTGTGTATGATCCAATCCATATTGGTGTTGCATGTACCGCAAAAAAATCTTGGGGTATCGTATAATAATATCCTAACATGGTATCACATAAAATTCAAGAATATATTGGTGTCTTATTATAATATAAGACATATTTAGTGCTCTCTCAAATGAAAATTATTAAAAATATTATATTAATTCAAAAAATTACAAAAAAAACTCTAGTTGTTTCATTATACCCCCTTGAAATGAATTTCACACTCAAAATTCATCTTTGTTATCAAAGGTATAATACTTTTGGGTTCTTCTAATAGAAACCCCCATCATAAAAATTAACAATAATTCTTCCTTTAGAAAGGGAATGTTTGAACCATAGTGGTCATCCTGAGAAACATTTAGTTGGGTTTCCACACAAGTGAACACAGTTGGAAAGGGAAAACATGGACGTTGAAATGAAAAATAAAAATCATGTTATCTAGAATAGTGACAAAGAATATGGTCTATAAAATCTTCAAAATCACAAACCCATAAATTTTTTATGATGTATGGGACCATTTTATTCATTGGAAAAGAGGGTACTAGGAAAAAATATTCAATTTATCTATCCTACACTATAGTGTAATAATTTTAATGTTAAGTTGTACTTTCTTAGTTTAATTCTATTTCATAAGTAAAATATAATCCTCTGGTTATGTCTTTAACAATTTCCACTTCACCTCTTTATCCCAAAATGAAGGTCAATTTTTCATTCTAGAAGCACTAACATATCATGATATCTATAATAATTCACCCAACTCTTTTTAGTTACCATCTACACAAAATTATTATAGCACTCTATCCAATATGTGTAACTCCTCATGTGGTTAGATAATACTTTAATCTCACAGAATTAATCCAATGTTTAACATAAACATTCCATAAATGGATAACCATATAAACCTTTTAAAAGGTGAAAATCAAAAACATTAGAATGAAGTTTAATAAACCAGATTAACATTGATCTTCCATATAACACAAAGCCGATATTGGTTGTCACATTCCAAAAATGTGAATACCCTAGTCATACATTCTCTTGATACATAGTAATAAAATTAATTATCATAAATCCTCTTCGAAATCATGAATTAATCCTTATTTCAAATATTATCGAATATATTTCATAAATCCAATATTGTTATAAACATAGTAAATGATAGCATAAAACACTTTTCAACATGCCTCAAATTAGATCCCATGTATCAATACTATATAATTTACTTATTCATATACAAATTATCTTTAACAAAAAACATTATCTAAATAATAATAAATATAATAAGGGTTATCTTCCCATAGTAAATATATCAAATTTTCAATAAATCACATCTCTAGTCCATCAGAAACATTCATCATAATCTGGTATATCCATAGTAAAATCATAAACTAGATAGTCATTGTATATTTCTCCTTTTATATAACAAAATTATTGAATCTAAATATATAAAAACATATATTATTTAACTTCATCCAAAATTCATAAGAAGGCCTCCTCATCATATTACTTAATACTTAGTTCCTCTCAAATTTTATCTTTAGTATCGGCTTCACCACCAATATAACCATTACTTATACAACCTTGTAGATTCTCATTGGGATCTTTCCATTTAAAAAATCAATTTAAAAAATAACCATTAATTCCACACTGAAATATTTTTCCATTTGATTATATCTTAGGGAGGTAAATGTTTTCATCTATTTTTAATCAAACCTTTCATTTTTCATTGGTAGTTACTTACTTTGAGACATTTTTTCCACAATAAAAACTTCTTCTTTTTTCTCTATGACATTAAATTGTTTTATTATTTACACATTCTTATCACAAAGGTTACTAAATATTATTTACACTAATATATCTAATAGCCAGAAATCTGAAAAAAAATCACTCATTATCTTCTTTGGTGAGTCAAAGAGTTGGTTATCATAAAAAAATTTAATCGGGTTCCATGAAAACTGAGAAGTCATGATGACAACATCCTTAACTATAGTGACTATCTCTTTTGACATCTAATAAGAAAATTTTACTATATTTTCATCATTATCCTAATTCCTCTAAGGTCTAAGCGTTCACTAAACACATTACTAATTGAGTATGAAAATTTTCCAAGGAAAAACATTTCTTTCAAAAATATAACTTCTTAAAAATAGAATGAAACCTTTATGGTAATGAAGGTCATGAAGGCATGTAAATCAGTATATGTCGAACATTCCTTTTTCATTGTAAATTTTTTAGAAAAGATCCTCGACTAGAAAAAAAATAAGAATATTCCTCTTTAACGACACATTTGATTTAAAGATAAAAATAGTTAAAATGTATTTTAAATATCATAGTATAATAGTATAATATTTTTGGAATCCTTTTAGAAAAAATTATTTCAAGGGATAATATATTTACAAACGAAGATAGAGGTAAAGTCGAACTTTCTTAAAAACCCTTTATTGATCATATTATGTATCAAGGAGTGGAAAAATGGCACAATACATGAATATAACTTGAATAACATTAGGGTAAGTAAAATATTGAGTTTTATTGATATATGGATTATAAGGATATTCAATGGTATCATAATAAAAAACAATCTCGATAAACTATGAGATTGTAGCTTTAAACAGTTAGCATTTTCGTAAATTTGAATAATAAAATAGTGGAAATAATAATATTAAATGAATAAAAACATATCATGAAAAGAATAAAATTAATTAAATAATAATTCTATGTTATTATATACACTTCATGGAAAGATATACGTCCACAAAATTTCATGTGTCTCAAAGATAAAAAATTTAGACAAATCTACTTTACAGATTTGGTAACTTTTGAAACATAAAATCCCATGAAATAAATATCATCAAATATATATGTAAATAAACATATGTTTAGTTATAGGAATCATAGAATACATCATGTTTTTGAATACACAGCACACAAAATAAATGTGTGGTGATTAATATAAGGCCCCGACCTTAAACCTTACTTAATATTGAATTAAAAGAATAATTCACGTTGAGGATCTTTTCAGGTTTATAGTTTTAGAGAATTAGAACATAACTATTACATCTCAAAAGATTACAAAGTAGTCGCTTCTACTAAGTTTCCAATATAAAAAAACTCTTAAAAAGAAACGTGTCTAGTTACATGTTTTATATAGCATGACATTCACTTGATCCCATCCTTGACTTTATTCCACATTAAGTCCTGTGAAAAAAATTTCAAAAATACTTGGGGTGAGCATAAAAAGCTCAGTAAGGGATACAAAAAGAATGAAAACTGTTAGTTTTTTCAAAATCAAGTAAACCATGTATACTCTATCAAAGTAATATCTTCACCTTCATGAAGTAGTAAAAACTCTTCACTGAATAAAGTATCATTACTTACCTTTTTGTAACCAAAGGATTACCATAAAATCCATAAAAACAACACATAACATTTATAAAGGTAACTTGGGTCATAAACATACTTTAGTGGAATAACCATACGGTCGACTTTCACACATATCACTTAATGGAATAGCCATACGGCCAATTTCCATACATACTTGATGGAATAGCCATACGGCCGACTTTCATACCCAATTCATTGGAGGTTATAACGTAACCAACCGTCCTGGTATTCAAGGCACCACCCGTCATATGGTTTATAACGTAACCACCTGTTAAAATGTCTAAGTACCAGTATAAAATCATAAAACATAAAACCAATATAAAGGAATGATAACATTTCCAAATTTCAATCACAATATATCATAAATATATTGACATAATAGTTTCCTTTTTCAAAACCATTTTCTATACCAAAATACATAAAAGAGTATATGGTATTTATTTTATTCTAAAAACATTACGGCTTGTTGAGAAAGCCAAAGACCAAATAACACTCGCGGCGGCGGAAAAGGTCATTGTCACCGCGTACATTTAAAAAACATTCCTTTTTGTTGATTAGTAAAACGCTTCGTAGAAAAAGATTCCTTTTGTATAAAATTAAAAGTCAAAGGGGTTTATACACCGTATAAAAGAAAGTTGTGTATAAAACTAAATATGCCTTAATGAAAGGAGATTGAGATGAAGTCCCTTACCTCGGGTCCGACTTGACTCGATCGTTCTTTAACGTCCTGAATAATAAACTTGAGTTAATTTATACTTTATTAAGAACCTTTTTAAAGTTAATTATTCCTTTTATATCACTTATTGCCATGTTATAAACATTATGTAACCATTTAAGTCAATAATGTTTGTTTTGTCAATATTTGGTTCTTAAGTCGAAAGTTGACTTCTTACAATTACATGTTGTTCGTGTGGTCAAAAGTTATTTATATCCAGAATGAAATTCCTGATTTGGATATCATATATATCATATATATCCAGCATATAAATGTATTTATAATATTACATAATCATTTAGAGGTAAGAAATGAAATGCGCCGTTCATGGAGACGGTAATCCGTACGTACGCATGAACGCTACTTTCATTTCTTTTTCATATTAATGGAATTAAAACTAAATGAGAGGTATGTATATTTTAATTCCAGAATTATATTAATCATTTAGATATATCATTAATTATATATATCCATTATATACATGTACTTTTAATAGTACATTACATTTGGGGATAAGAAATGAAATGCACCGTTCATGGAGACGGTAAGCCGTACGCACGCATGCACGCTACTTTCATTTATATCTCTTACTTTAATGGAAAGAAATAATAATGATATAGAGGTATATTATAATTCCAGTATAACATTATATATAATAACTTTAAATCCATCCTTTACACGTCCCACATATGGCATTAACGAATCACATCACTTTGAGGGGGCGGTAGTCCGCACTTCCTTAAATGAAGATATCGTGTTTACCCATAATGGAAACCATAAAGGTATGCCCAAAATGAAAAATACAGAAGCTTAAAGAAAAAAATAAACATATTATATATCATATATAAAAATAGAGACATCATAATGGCCACCCTTGAAGGTGTTAAATGAGTATTGAACAATCAACGTTTCGGGAGGCAGAATTTCCCCATCCACAGAAACCTTATGTTCTTTAACCATTTGATGTCGTTGTGTGAGAGTGTAGCTCGAATAAATCTTATAAAAAAATACTAGTATATTGAGGATACTGGTGTTGTTACAAAATAAGTAAATAAAAAGAGTTTAGGGGTTGGAGAAGAAAAATAAAACAAATGAACATGAGAGAATGAATTACCTTTAAAAGTGTAACTCCTTTTTATTTGAGCCTAAAGGATTCCTTTGAAAGGATTCTGCCCAAAGGGAATCCTCTAGGATGAGTAGAGGGATGTGTAGAGAGTAAATGGTCCGGGGTTGGCCGAGCCAAAGGCTTGAGGAGTGTTTGAAATGAGGTAGAGGTGGGGGCCTTTTATAAGAGGAGAGGAGGGGCACTTTTGGAAAGTAAAGAAATATTACATTATTTGAAAATGTGTTTCGGTTTTAAAAGGTCCCACATTGAAATAATTCGTGTATAAGGTGATAAGGGTTCGAAATCCACTCAACCAATTGGTTTTGGACATGTGTAGTTCATAGATTTTACATTATCTTTCCATTTTATTTAAATCGTCAAATAATGATGTCATCGCTGCATCATTATTATGTCATAAATAATTTACTTTATTTAATCTCTAAAAATTATAAAAAAAATACTATGATGTATGAAATCTTTTTAGATTTCCAATTACTATTTATAATAAAAAATATGACTTGTATAACCCCATTTAAAAATTGTGTTAGTAAAACATATCATGTTTGTGTCATTTTTACTTTTACATTAAATAAAAAGTTATTTATGTCATTTCCCAACCAAAGTGTCCCCATGGGATCCCCAAGTTCAGCCATGCCTTGTCTTGGTCGGCCATCACACATCCAATGAGGTTAGGACATGTGTCAAGCTCATTTAATATTATTAAAACATTATTTTTACCTTAAACTACACTAATTACCACTAATCGCGATTAAAAACTTAAAATGTTACTATTCACCAAAAAATTATTATAATCTCATTGAACCACATTTTACTTCTTAATGTCAAACATGTATGTCGGATTTTTTAAATTCAAAACACAATGATGGCAAAATTTCATTTAAATGGAAAATCAGTCTTTATAAGTACTACTTAGTGGTTTCACTATTCATCAAAAATTGAAGTTTTTCAGAAAATTACCAAAAATTCACCCTAAGCTATATTTGATATTATGAATTCAAAAATGAAGTATATTTTACAAAATTCAAAACATATAAGTCACATTAATTAATTTAATAAATAATTCCCGTTGTCAGAGCAAATAGCGTGTTCTTATGAAACAATAAGTATCAAAAGATTGACACTAGTTTAAGCCCGATTTCAAAGTGAAATTAATTCCAACAACCACTATTGGATTTAATGGTAAAATTATTTTCTAATTTCACTTTAAAACCAATTCAAAAGATAATCTAATCATATAAATAAATTAGATTAAAAAGAGGTTTTGAATTAAAATACAACATTTTACACTATTCATTAAAAAAATGAACTTTATCAGAAAGGTACCAAAAATTTACACAAAGTAAATTTTGATATCCCAATTCTAAAGAAGAGTTATATTTGGTCCAAAAGAATTTATAAGATCGATCAAAACTATATTTAATGACGGTTCTCCGTCAAAAGGTGATAAGTGGACCTTTCGTGAAAATTAGGGTATAAATGCCTAAAATTGAACTCTTTTCGTTTTTTAAGCCTTTATCTTTTATTGGGTAAATGTAAAAACATTTAAAAACATATATAATCATATTTTAGTTATTTCTATCCATTCCCGCCAGTACAACGGCTACTCGTTAACTAACATTTAAAATAATATTATTTTATTACTTGTGTGCAACGTAAGTTTTCAAAGAAACTCATCGTTGCATACCGAGTACACTATCGAACCTAGAAACCTCTTTTATTTAAAATTAATATTTAATTCGTAAATATTAATAAATATGAAAATTATTTATTCTTTATTTACCTGGGATGTTACATCCTTCCCCCCTTTTGGGAATTGCGTCCTCGCAATTTTATTCACTTTTTAAAATAAGTGGGGGTATTTATCCCTCATAGAATTCTCAGATTCCCATGTTGCCTCTTCAATCACATGGTTTTTTCACAAAACCTTTACCTGATGAATCACCTTATTCCGTAACACTTGCTCCCTGTGGTCAAGAATCTGGACCGGTTGTTCCTCATAAGATAGGTTCTCTTCTAGCTGAACTACCTCTCGGCTCAAAACATGAGATAGATCTGGCATATACTTTCTCAACATTGAAACATGAAAAACATTGTGTACCTGAGATAAACTCGGAGGTAAAGACACCCGGTATGCAACTGATCCAACTCTCTCCAGAATTTCATATGGTCCAATAAACCTTAGACTCAGCTTTCCTTTATTACCAAATCTCATCACACTTTTCCAAGGAGAAACCTTGAGAAAAACATGATCACCTACCTCGAAAGATAGATCCTTCCTCCGGTTATCGGCATAACTCTTCTTCCTGCTCTGAGCTGTTCTCATGTGCTTCTGAATCAACTGAACTTTTTCTTCCATCTCTTCTACCAATTCTGGTCCCATCAGCTTCCTTTCACCCACTTCATCCCAAAATGTTGGAGTTCGACACCGCTTCCCATATAATGCCTCAAATGGTGCCATCTGTATACTGGAATGAAAACTGTTATTATAAGAAAACTCAACCAAAGAAAGATGTTGGTCCCAACTTCCCTGATAATCCATCGAACAAGCTCGTAGCATATCCTCCAAGGTCTGAATTGTTCGTTCTGACTGGCCATCTGATTGAGGATGAAAAGCTGTACTAAAATTTAATTCAGTACCCAACGACTTCTGAAGGCCTTTCCTAAAGTTAGAAGTAAACCTGGGATCACGATCCGATACAATGGAGAGAGGAACTCCATGTAACCTGACTATCTCTTTAATATACAAACGGGAAAGTTGATCAAGATAGAAAGTATCTCGTATAGAAAAGAAATGAGAAGATTTGGTCAAGCGATCAACAATAACCCAGATTGCATTATTACCTCGAGATGTCCTCGGTAATCCCACAACAAAGTCCATGGATATTTTTCCCATTTCCACTCTGGCACTGGTAAAGGCTGAAGCATCCCTGGCGCTCTGCTTTAACCTGTTGACATGTCAAACACTTCACAGTAAAATCAGCAATGTCTCTTTTCATTCCATCCCACCAGTAATACTCCCGCAGATCTCTATACAACTTAGTACTGCCCGGATGAACTGAAAACAGAGAACTATGAGCTTCACATAACAACTCTCTCTTCAACTGTGAATCACAAGGCACACATAACCTCTTCCCAAACCTCAAAACACAAACTTATCCAAAAACTCATGGAAAATTTTATTCATAAGGTCCATGAATACAGCAGGTGCATTGGTTAACCCAAAAGGCATAACTACAAATTCATAATGGCCATATCTAGTACGGAACATAGTCTTCGGAACGTCTACTTCTTTTACTTTCAACTGATGGTACCCCGACCTCAAGTCAATCTTCGAAAAATACTAAGCTCCCTGGAGCTGATACCACTTCATTCGATGGCCCAACATCTGCTGAAGTTGTTGCAAAGGATTTCACCACCCCTTTCTGCTTGTAGTCTGGCTGCATTCCCCCAGTTGAGTTCTTCGTTGGACACTCGTTTTCATAATGACCCATTTCATTACACTTAAAACATCTTACCGTTGGCTTTTCATTTCCTGCTTGATCATCTTCCTTACAGTTACGAGCAATATGACCAGACTTACCACACCGAAAGCACTTACCAGACTTGGATAAACATTCTCCAGGATTCATTTTACCACACTTCTCACAGGATGGATATTTGGTTTTCTTACCTCCTTGCTTCTTTGATGAATTCTTCCCATTTTCCTGCCAACTAGACCTCTTATTCTGTTGTTTTTCATAGAACACCTGATCATCGGCAAACTCCATTTCCACCTTCTCCGCACATCGAACAAGTTTTTCATAACTTTTGAACTCATGAGAAGCTAAATCCCTTCAATACTTTGGTTTTAACCCTGAGTAAAAATGGTTTATTTTACTATCAAGATCTCGTATGAAGTTTGGAGCATACCTTGCCAATCGATTGAACTTTTCTTCATAAGCAGCCACTGAATCATCCTCCTGCCTCAATTCTAGGAACTGTTTTTCCATCCTAAGACGAACCACCTTAGGAAAATATTTCTCAAGAAACATACCTTTGAATTCGTCCCAGTGAAGATCCTCAATCTCATCACTATCCCTTATATTTTTCACCATCGACCACCACTGATCATCTTCACCTTCAAAACGGTAAACACCAAGACTAACCTTTTGATGTTCTGAACACCCCATGACATCAAAAATCTTCTCCAGTGCTTTAATCCACCCTTCATCTTGCACAGGGTCAGATGATCCTCTGAATGATGGGGGATTTTGCCTCATGAAATTTTCCACCACTGACATGTTCCACTGCGGTTGATCTGGCTGATCTCGTGCATGGATACCACCACCATTTATAGCCTGAGTCAACTGTTCCATCACTGCAAAAAACTGTTCAGTTCCGATTCCTACCATCTCAGGTTGCTGATTTGGAAGGTTATCTTCCTCCTGATGTCGTCCCAACATAGCTGCTTTGTTTCCTCTGCGGAAAACCATTCTGAACACAGAAATATCTTAGGCGAAGCAACATGGTAATCCGTAAATGCTATATCATTTCAATCATATTATAATTTAACACTTTTCTAACTCCTAAAGTTTTCTACACCTCCCTTTGATACCAACTATAAGGCCCCGGCCTTAAACCTTACTTAATATTGAATTAAAAGAATAATTCACGTTGAGGATCTTTTCAGGTTTAGAGTTTTAGAGAATTAGAACATAACTATTACATCTCAAAAGATTACAAAGTAGTCACTTCTACTAAGTTTCCAATATAAAAAAAACTCTTAAAATGAAACGTGTCTAGTTCCATGTTTTATATAGCATGACATTCACTTGATCCCATCCTTGACCTTATTCCACATTAAGTCCTGTGAAAAACATTTCAAAAAAACTTGGGGTGAGCATAAAAAGCTCAGTAAGGAATACAAAAAGAATGAAAACTGTTAGTTTTTTGAAAATAAAGTAAACCATGTATACTCTATCAAAGTAATACCTTCACCTTCATGAAGTAGTAAAAACTCTTCACTGAATAAAGTATCATTACTTACCTTTTTGTAACCAAAGGATTACCATAAAATCCATAAAAAGAACACATAACATTTATAAAGGTAACTTGGGACATAAACATACTTAAGTGGAATAACCATACGGTCGACTTCCACACATATCACTTAATGGAATAGCTATACGGCCAATTTCCATACATACTTAATGGAATAGCCATACGGCCGACTTCCATACCCAATGCATTGGAGGTTATAACGTAACCACCCGTCCTGGTATTCACGGAACCACCCATCATATGGTTTATAACATAACCACCCGTTAAAATGTCTAAGTACCAGTATAAAATCATAAAACATAAAACCAATATAAAGGAATGATAACATTTCCACATTTTAATCACAATATATCCTAAATATATTGACATAAAAGAATCTTTTTTCAAAACCATTTTCAATACCAAAATACATAAAAGAGTATATGGTATTTATTTTATTCTAAAAACATTACGTCTTGTTGAGAAAGCCAAAGACCAAATAACACTCGCTGCGGCGGAAAAGGTCGTTGTCACCGCGTACATTAAAAAAACATTCCTTTTTGTTGTTTAGTAAAACGCTTCGTAGAAAAAGATTCCTTTTGTATAAAAGTAAAAGTCAAAGGGGTTTATACACCGTATAAAAGAAAGTTTTGTATAAAACTAAATATGCCTCAATGAAAGGAGATTGAGACGAAGTCCCTTACCTCGGGTCCGACTTGACTCGATCGTTCTTTAACGTCCTGATTAATAAAATTGAGTTAATTTATACTTGATTAAGAACCTTTTTAAAGTTCATTATTCCTTTTATATCACTTATTTCCATGTTATAAACATTATGTAACCATTTAAGTTAATAATGTTTGTTTTGTCAATATTTGGTTCTTAAGTCGAAAGTTGACATCTTACAATTACATGTTGTTCGTGTGGTCAAAAGTTCTTTATATCCAGAATGAAATTCCTGATTTGGATATCATATATATCATATATATCCAGCATATACCAGTATTTATAATATTACATAATCATTTAGAGGTAATAAATGAAATGCGCCGTTCATAGAGACGGTAAGCCGTACGTACGCATGAACGCTAGTTTCATTTCTTTGTCATATTAATGGAATTAAAACTAAATGAGAGGTATGTATATTTTAATTCCAGAATTATATTAATCATTTAGATATATCATTAATTATATATATCCATTATATACATGTACTTTTAATAGTACATTACATTTTGGGATAATAAATGAAATGCACCGTTCATGGAGACGGTAAGCCGTACGTACGCATGAACGCTACTTTCATTTATATCTCATACTTTAATGGAAAGAAATAATAATGATATAGAGGTATATTATAATTCCTGTATAACATTATATATAATAACTTTAAATCCATCCTTTAAACGTCCCACATATGGCTTTAACGAATCACATCACTTTGAGGGGGCGGTAGTCCGCACTTCCTTAAATGAAGATATCGTGTTTACCCATAATGGAAACCATAAAGGTATGTCCAAAATGAAAAATATAGAAGCTTAAAGAAAACAATAAACATATTATATATCATATATAAAAATATTGACATCATAATGGCCACCCTTGAAGGTGTTAAATGAGTATTCAACAATCAACGTTTCGGGAGGCAGAATTTCGCCATCCACGGAAACCGTATGTTATTTAACCATTTGATGTAGTTGTGTGAGAGTGTAGCTCAAATAAATCTTATAACAACATCCTAGTATAGTGAGGATACTGGTTTTGTTACAAAAGAAGTAAATAAAAAGAGTTTAGGGGGTTGGAGAAGCAAAATAAAACAAATGAACATGAGAGAATGAATTACCTTTAAAAGTGCAACTCCTTTTGATTTGAGCCTAAAGGATTCCTTTGAAAGGATTCTGCCCAAAGGGAATCCTCTAGTATGAGTAGAGGGATGTGGAGAGAGTAAATGGGCAGGGGTTGGCCGAGCCAAAGGCTTGAGGAGTGTGTGAAATGAGGTAGAGGTGGGGGCCTTTTATAAGAGGAGAGGAGGGGCACTTTTGGAAAGTAAAGAAATATTACTTTATTTGAAAATGTGTTTCGGTTTTAAAAGGTCCCACATTGAAATAATTCGTGTATAAGGTGATAAGTGTTCGAAATCAACTCATCCAATTGGTTTTTGACATGTGTAGTTCATAGATTTTACATTATCTTTCCATTTTATTTAAATCGTCAAATAATGATGTCATCGCTGCATCATTATTATGTCATAAATAATTTACTTTATTTAATGTCTAAAAATTATAAAACAAATACTATGATGTAGGAAATATTTTTATCTTTCCAATTACTATTTATAATAAAAAAATATGACTTGTATAACCCCATTTAAAAATTGTGTTAGTAAAACATATCATGTTTGGGTCATTTTTACTTTTAAATTAAATAAAAAGTTATTTATGTCATTTCCCAACCAAAGTGTCCCCATGGGGTCCCCAAGTTGACCCATGGCTTGTCTTGGTCGGCCATCACACATACAATGAGGTTAGGACATGTTTCAAGTTCATTTCATATTATTAAAATATTATTTTTACCTTAAACTACACTAATTACCACTAATCGCGATTAAAAACTTAATAAGTTACTATTCACCAAAAAATTATTATAATATCATTGAACCACATTTTACTTCTTAATGACAACCATGTATGTCGGATTTTTTAAATTCAAAACACAATGATGGCAAAATTTCATTTAAATGGAAAATCAGTCTTTATAAGTACCACTTAGTGGTTTCACTATTCATCAAAAATTGAAGTTTTTCAGAAAATTACCAAAAATTCACCCTAAGCTATATTTGATATTAAGAATTCAAAAATGAAGTCTATTTTACAAAATTCAAAACATATAAGTCACATTAATTAATTTAATAAATAATTCCCGTTGTCAGAGCAAATAGCGTGTTTTTATGAAACAATAAGCATCAAAAGATTGACACTAGTTTAAGTCCGATTTCAAAGTGAAATTAATTCCAACAACCACTATTGGATTTAATGGTAAATATATTTTCTAATTTCACTTTAAAATCAATTCAAAAGATAATCTAATCATATAAATAAATTAGATTAAAAAGAGGTTTTGAATTAAAATACAACATTTTACACTATTCATTAAAAAAATGAACTTTATCAGAAAGGTACCAAAAATTTACACAAAGTAAATTTTGATATCCCAATTCTAAAGAAGAGTTATATTTGGTCCAAAAGAATTTATAAGATCGATCAAAACTATATTTAATGACGGTTCTCCGTCAAAAGGTGATAAGTGGACCTTTCGTGAAAATTAGGGTGTAAATGCCTAAAATTGAACTCTTTCCGTATTTTAAGCCTTTATCTTTTATTGGGTAAATGTAGAAACATTTAAAAACATATATAATCATATTTTAGTTATTTCTATCCATTCCCGCCAGTACAACGGCTACTCGTTAACTAACATTTAAAATAATATTATTTTATTACTTGTGTGCAACGTAAGTTTTCAAAGAAACTCATCGTTGCGTACCGAGTACACTATCGAACCTAGAAACCACTTTTATTTAAAATTAATATTTAATTCGTAAATATTAATAAATATGAAAATTATTTATTCTTTATTTACCTAGGATGTTACAATTAAGGCATGTATCTCACAGAAATAAAAAGTGAGATAAATTTCATTTACCATATGATGTTGAATCTCTTTATACTCATAAAAAACTCACATATAATAAATATAACATATTATAATTATTTTATATAACCATATTATTATATTTAATACCATATACGGTTTTATTATTACATTATATTACTCATTTTTTAACAATTCAAAGTCGTGGTTTTGCTACGGGTAATATCTGTATTGTTTTTTGCATGTGTCTTAATTGTATATATTTTTCGCCCTCACACATAAATCATGTTTTCAAAAATGATAAAAATTATATAAATATAATGTATATTCTTTATATATGTATATATAATAATTTATAAAATATAAAAATATGATATAAAATACATCATTGATGGAGACGGCAGAATATATGTATGCATGAAAGTTTTTTATTTTTTCATTATAATTTTCAATGAAATAAATTAAATGAAATATATGTGTATATATATATATATATAATATCATTAAATTATAATTATTGTGTCATATATATCAAATAATTTCACTAAAAAAATATTTAATACATTTAATGTAGTGTGTAAATGAATCACATTACTTTGAGGAGGCTGTAGTCCACACATCTCCAAATGAAATTATCATATATACATAAAATGGAAAGAATGAAGGTATGTCTCAAATAATAATTAAATAATAATATATATATAATATATATATATATTAAAATATATTTTCCATAATAATTACCATCCATGAGATGTGGTAATGGAAAAATGAAAAACATCATTTCGTGAGGTGGTAGTTCGTCGTACACAAGAACAGAAAGTTTGTTACCCATTAGATGGAAGTGTTTGTAAGTGTAGGTTTAAACATTTTCATAACAACATATTAGTATATTTATTATAATTAGGTTATTATTTATACATATAATAATATTGATTGAGGTAGGGGATAAAGGAAATAAAGTAACGGAGTCTGAGGAAAGATATTACCTCGTATTTGGGAAACTCCTTTCGGTATACACATAAGGGCTCCCATGGTTTGATTTATACCAAATTATGGGATTAAAGGAGTAAGTGTGGTATTTTTGGAACTAAATTGGGAATATTATAGCTACACATAAGTGGTTTGAAAGTAGTGACGTAGAGGGAGTTATGGTGGCCTTTTGTAGGGGAGGGAGTGGACACACATTGCATTTTTTTAAAATGTGAGGTGTATACATATTTTTACCTAAAAAGGTAATAAAAAAATACACTAAAAAATGTCAATTTTATGGACAATATATTTCCATAATATGGTTTCTGGACAAGTAGATATGTCATTTGGCTCTGTAATCTTAGGTTTTAATCCATTGTTATGCATAATTTTGACATAATCACTATATTTAGTCTTAATCACTTCCATTAATAGTTTGTGGAATAATATAGGTTTACCTCATTATAATATAAATATTATACTTATTAAAGCTATTTATGTCCATTTTTTAAAATTCTATTCACATATAGTGAAAATAATCATTAATTTTAATCTCAAAGATGTGGTGAGAAAGTAGATTTTTAAAGTGAGAATGTTCAAAAGTTCATTTGGATTTTAAATCTAAATTGAACATAAAAACTATTAAAAATAAATAAATAGTATTAATATTTGTATATCTGATCTATTTTTACATTAAAACAAACTTGAAATAAAATTTATCCTTGTAAATAAATAAGTCAAAATTTCAGTTTTGAATTAAAATTCCAAATTTTCCACTATTCACGCAAAAATAAAATTTCTCAAAAAAATAAAAAAACAATATCTCTATGACAATTTAAACATTATAAACTGAAAAATTATATTTATTTTATCAAATTAAATTTCTTAATGTTTCAAAAATTAATTTTATTATTGTTCTTAGAAGGTCATAAACAACAATACTTTTGAGGAAATAGTATTTCCAAACATATGAAGACTTTAACAAAAATTATATTTTTTATCATAATTATTTATTATTTATATAAAACAATTGATAATAATATTTAAAAAGTTTTAATTACTATTCATATTCTTTTGTTTAATGGTTTTGTTACAACTGCCTATTTTAATTACATATTATAAAAAATTATGTTTCTTAAAAAAATCGGTATTGTGTGTAATGCAAGCTACATCGGTGTTGCATATAAGGAAACCAAAGTCGGTGTTGCTATGTATTTAAGAAATATATTGGGGGTATCATATAATTAAATCTCAACATGGTTTGGAAAACAAATCAAGAATAACATGATGCCCTCATATAACACAGAAAATATTCAGTGTTATGTAAAATGAAAAATATTAAAAATATTGAATTATTTTGAAAAAATATTAGAAAAAAACATTATGTTATAGAATCCTCATTCAAAATGATAATATAATTTCATATGATTTATCGAAATTAATAACTCATGAAATTTTTTTTTCTAACGAATTATTTCTAATTGGTTGAAATAATATTGTCTTCGAATATTTTATAAAATTATATATATTGTGAAAAGTGTGATATACATACTAACCATAAGAGATTGAAAGACAAATTCCCACTGAAATTTATGAACATAAACAAATGAATATGGTTGTTTTTGTTCTAATACCATGACTATAGAAAACATTACAAAACAATGAAAGAAAATAAGGTGGTTTTTTCTCTGAGATAGAAAGATGAGCCTGTATTTTTCATGATATCGATTTAAAAAGGCCCAATACTCATGGAATTTAGAGGGATGAATCAAAAATTCATAACTTAAGGGGTAGAACCATGTAATTAACATATTCATATTCAAACATACATGCATACAGAGATCAAATAGTATAGGAAAGATGATATGGAGCTACAAAAAATGTAGAAAGTATTCCACAGTTCAACATTTATAATATTTATTTGAAATTTTGGGAACCAGAATATATTCCATGTCAAATTTAAAAAATGGATATTTTAGATATTGTGTCTGGATCTTCATTGTCTAATTATTTTGGAATGACCAGGATGTATTGAGATACTACGAAAAATATTTGGTGGGATAACATGAAGATGGATATTTTAGAATATATATATATTGATTCTTGGTGTGTAAATAATTTAAGGCTAAATTAAATTATTTTAAGGGTATAATGAAATTTTTACCAATATAAGTATTGAAATTGAATACATCACCATTTATTTCATCATATTTCTCCCAGTTATATATAAATATCAAAATATATTTTCGGTTATATTCGATCAACTTATAAATTCAATGCATTTTACTAAAATCGAAGATGATTTTTTTCTTCCAAAACATTCAATGATATATATATAAGGTACATGGTATGGTTTCATAATGTACCAATATCCAATTTTTCTAAATGTGATCCATTGTTTACCTTGATTGTTTTAGAATTATTCATAATTCATAAGAGAAAGAGTTTAGTTTTATTTCTTCTTATCACCCCCAAACAGATGGTCATTCAAAAAGGACCTTTCAAAATATAGATGATATGTTTTTTCATATTCAATGGATTTTTGAGTATATTCTATTAGACACCTCTACTTGTAAGAATAATCATATTAAAATTGTGTATATACTTTTATTCTAATGGCACAATATGAGGCATTGTCTTGAAAAAGGTGCCAGACACCAACACACTAGTATCAATTTGGGGAGAGGAAGCTAATATGATTTAATATTTTCAAATATATGATTTAAAAGGATAAAACAATCAAATTATATATAAAAGTGGCATAGTTTCAAAATATAAATCTATGATTATAACCATTTATGATATTTTGACATTGAATTTGGTGAAATTTTATTCCTCCATATATCCCCATGGATGTGGTTTATGAAATTTGAGATAAATGGGAATATGAGTAGTAGTAAACTCATGATTCATAATCATTTTAGGCCTATATATTATCTCATAGGAAATACTCCCCACACATCTCATGTACGCTATCAATTCCATGTATCTATATTTAGGAATTTTATATGAAACCCCTCAAATGTTTTGAAATCAAAGTCTGGGAAATGTTCATATGATCACTCACATGAGGAAAAACTGATGGAGATCCTAGATTGAAGAGATGATACAGTTAATAATGATATATAACATCTAGTCAAACATCTGTAGTAAAATCATATATTATTTAATTATAAGTGTGAATATATGGATATAATAATAAAACATGTTTCTTGACATGTTTTCATCTTAGTAATGGAATTTTGAGCGTAAAATTATTTTATGTGGGGTTAAATAACTTCTTAGAATTTTAGTATATAATTATATATAATAATTTCTTTATAAAAATTCTTTTTCCATGAAACTATAATATAAAATGAACCATGATATATTAATTAAAAAATAAAATTTGACCGTTATAATAAATTTGATGAATTTTTTTGTATGAATAGTGACTATAAAATTAGGAAATTTTTTATAGAATGGTGAAGAAATAATATCAAAATTTATTAGTCTTACTTATTAATTATTTTTTTATTTTATTGGAAAGGATCAAATATCAATATATTTCTCACCAGAAAAATCCCAAGGTAAACTAACAGATGTAAGGATTAATTGAAATCTTCTTATAGGATAAGTTCTAGCTCATATAAATCACTACGCAATCTATACTAGCTAATCCCCCACCCACAACATCCACTACTAATTATATATTAATTAGATACTATATAGATGTCTATGGAATTTTTTTTTAAGGATTTACTATGATATAAATGGGTAATTATTAATTTAATAAATGTTTCTTTTCATGAAAGAGAAATCATTGATACATTTAAGGATAAAAATATTCATTAGGAAATTATTTTTCCACATTATAAATTATTATAATAAAATTAAGGTGTGTCACTTTTCTAGTTTGAATTTAATAAAATGGTCATATGTTTTAAATTCATTGTATGATCATTTTATTGAAGTTTATTTTTACTAATTTTTTATATTGGTTGATTTTTTTAGTTCACAGTAAAAATATTGTTTCCATTATTTTATGTGTACTTTTATTGAACATAATTTTTAATTCCTTCTGAAAATAAATTCATTAATATTTACATACTAATTTTAATTATAATAATTATTGTTACTTAGTCTGGTCAACTTAATTATTGGACATAGAAATTAGATATCATGTTAAAATTTTGTCACCATTATAAAAGTTAAAATGATTAAAATTGGGGTTTACCTAAGAGTTAAAGAAGAAATTATCAACAAAACAAGTTCTAATTTGATTAGTTGAGTGGAATTAAAACCTAAGTCACCTTATTATATTAATTGAGGTGTTTTTTTTTCCACATTTCATTGAAAATGAATTTATTTTATTATTATTATATTACCCAACTTCTAGTCCCCCCTTATAAAAAGATATCTTCACCCAAAACTACATTACAAAAATTGATTTCCTTAACTAGACCAAGATATACAAAAAAAATTCTGAAAACTATTATCTATGTTCTGTAGGTTTTGATATCAGGAAAATACATTCCTAAATAGGGTAAAAAAGCGATCCTAAATTAGAGAACCTTGGAAGAGGTAATCGTGTCAACCAAGTGGTTTCATGTTTTTTTATTCTTCTAACTCCTATTAATATTTAATATACCTCATGATATAATGAAATTAGTATAATTAGTTTGATGAAATTTTAGTATTTTAAAATATCAACCTTTTTAAAATTTATTTCAATCAAATTTATATTGTAAATGAAAATCATGCATACATGATGACTACTATCTCGAGGAACAACACCTTTCATTTTTCATCACTAGTTTTTAGGGTTTATTATATGTATGGATTTAATGAATATATATGATATAAATGAGTAATATATTTCACAAATATTTTTTATATAAGGATGAAATAATAATTAATAATAATTTAAAAGTAAATCCATTAATATTGGTAAATTACCCAAAACAAGCTCAACATGAATCATGTTTTCATGAACCATTCCCCTG
This sequence comes from Viscum album, assembly GCA_963277665.1. Lineage (NCBI taxonomy): Eukaryota > Viridiplantae > Streptophyta > Magnoliopsida > Santalales > Viscaceae > Viscum > Viscum album. Next base: position 1,434,730,205 of record OY728122.1, read on the forward strand.
ATTTCCATAACATGAACTTGGGTATGAGTAAATAATTAAAGATAATTTATATAAATATCATACCTATTATTTTAATTGTTAAATAGGTATAAAATAATGGTGATTAACGACACCATTATGAATAATGTGTAAACAATAAAAATTACTGACATCTGATTGTGGAAATAAACATTAATTAGTAAATTAATGTGTAGTGAATTACTTTATTAAATATTAAAAAGATAATAAATATGAATATAAATATAAAATAAGTTATTAAAAATATATATTTAATAAAGACGAGGTTTTTATTTTTAGTGTAATGTTAATGAATATTTATAAATCATATATCTTTTATTTAAGATATAATGGTTATTATTTATTGCCATTATTCCATTCTTGGGTACTTCAATAAAAATATTATATTATATTGAAAATTATCTCCCTATCAATGGAAAATTATTTTTTTAAATTCAAATATATTTCAATAATGTGTTTTTTCATTATAAATGTTTAATATTATTAATAATAATTCTGATCATTTCCAATAAGACCTTTATTTTCATTGTCTATGTTGTTTATCCCTCCCAATTATATAGATTTTTATTTTCTAATCTAAAAATGTATAATTTATTGGTATCTTCATAATTATATTCATATTTTGTTTATGGGAATCATTATTACTATTGTAATAATGTTGGTTTCTATAATGGTGTATTTTTTCTATTATTTAAAAAGATTTTCTTTTTATGATATATCTTTATTCTTACACTGCAAAATTATTTAAATAAAAATTATTTATCATCATGTATCCATTATTGGAATTTATTTATAAATATTATTTAAAAATTGTTTTCATTTCAGCTCTATGAATTTACCTTTCAAAATAGATTAAAATCTATATATTTTATAACAATGTAATTAATTTTTAACAAATACTCATTTTATATTTTCTCATCCATTTTCATCTTTATTACCAAGTATATATCGCATATGGACTCATGTTTTATGATTAAAACTTTTAATTCCTATATGAAATACTCTATCTGTGTAATTAATTTTCTTTAACAAATATAATTTTTGAATTTAGGTCATGTGGTACTACTTGGAAATGTTACGAAACACATTTTATTTACCTAATCTCCATATAATATGATGAATTATTGAATTTATATAACTAAAATATATATTAATATAGATGTGATGGATCCTATATATCCCTCCAATGACTATGAATGGTTTTATGTCTCATGAGTTAGTGGAACATGGATATACAATAATATTTTCAAAACATAATGATTCGATATATTTGGTTTTGTTCACAAAAAAAGGTGGGATTGATTAGGTTTTCATTCAATCTAATTGTTACCTGTGATTAGGATTGTCCAATATTTCTTTTTTATTATATATATCAATGAAAAGATATATTTTAATATTATGTTAATATTAATATTCTTCATAGATCTTGTTTATTAACACTTGTCTCTATACTCTCATTTCACGGTATATGTATTTTCATTTGAGATTACATATTTTTACATGTTGACTTATTGAGAAATATTCATTTTATAAAATCTTTTTAATCATATATTTCATTTATGATCATGTTTTCCCATTAAATTATGCTCTAAACATTTATGACTCTTCGAAAAGTTTTAATTTACATAGACATTGAGGTCACCCCTGATTTTGTTTCCCATTTATCAAAAAAATTATTTTCTAAATAATGTGTAAAAATAATTTATATATAGATATTTTGAGAGATATAATAAAGTGATTATTTCAAATATTATTTTTATATTTATAATATCCAAGCACACCCAACCATTTGTTTTTGGACTTTTGTGAGTATTTATAAGTGGTGATAATAAAATAAGATATTTCTTGTAAATTATATTCATGTTAATATTGTTTCACCTCATTAATTAAATTAATCATCATCATAGAAAATTATATTCTCACTAATTTAATAATAATAAATAGACTTATCAATATGTTTCCAACTCTGAATACCTTTAGCTAATGGTTTTTCCTTTTTCCTCTTTGAGAATGAAAATTTACTTTTAGACACATTACTCTTACTTTTAAGTAGATTCATGGGAGATACTTATATTTTTGAATTTAGAGGGATATAATATGATTATTCAATATGTGTATGTAATTGAAATATTTCATGCATAGACTTCATCAAATAATTGTAAAATCCATTGGGAAAAAAAATTTATATTAAGTTAGATATAGAACCTTATACATTGATTTCTTTTGTGACTGAACAATGGATACAATAACATGGAACCTATTATTTTATACCAACTAAGATCCTAGTTCATTAAATTAGAATCATTAGAGGGATTAGATTAGACTTGACAAATTATTTTTTTCGATCACCAATTATCTTAGTGATTCTATAAACCTCCTCTGACTTGAACTTATTATATCAATTAAAGTATATGGAAAATTTTGTAATTTTCCCTATTTTACCCCTATATATATTGTTGATAAATGAGTAAAGATTTATATTGGTGTTTTTACATGGCATGGTCTCAATTTTTGCATAATTTTTAATAAATCATGTTGTTATTCTGGACTATAGATTTTACACTATGAATTTTATTATCAATACAAGTGGGAATGTGATATTATTGTCAGAATTCACTCTCTCACAATATTAAATTGGATCTATATTAAAAATTATTTCACAAGTAAACTATGTTGAATCCCATAACTTCTCTTGAATATGGCATCAAATTGACTAAATTATCAACTATTTTTCTTTTCATTAAGGAATATTGATATGTACGACCATAGATGTCACTGCACCATCAAAATGGTTACTCATCTAAAATAAATGTGTATCTTTAACTTTCTCCGTGTTTTAAAAAAATCCATGTAAATTTACCTATTAATTAATAAAAAACCAATTATTATCAATTTTCTAGTTTCACAGTCAATAAATACGACACTGTATGCTGGACTATATAGACATTGCTCATTGTATTATGACTTCTAGAACATATCCTTCTTTTTTAACATCCATGACTATGTATTTCAGTCAATACAAGTTATTATCGTATGAATATACTTTTATGATGTATATAGGTTTTCTTCTTTCTCAAGGATTCAAATTATCAAATATTCATTTCTAAAAAATGTAGTAAATACTTCTTCTCAATCTTCTATCAAGTTTCACAATTTCACACTATCATCTTCCATAGTTTCACTAAACTACAATAAACATCACATAACTTATATTTTTAGGACTCGCCTGAATTTTTGGTACTTGGTGCCCCAATATTTAATTTCACCATCGCATAAATCTACAAATTAAAATATTGAGAGAATTTCATCCATATTTTTTTATTTTATGTTCACAAAAAACATTCATGATTTTAATAAATTGGACTTTTGAACTCATGGGTGTGTTAAATAATTATCTATAATATTTTTCTTAATTCATTTCATATTCTCTTAGAGAAATTGATCTTTATTATTTCTATATATTTTTCATTCTAATCACTTCTTTCACAGTATCTTCAATGAGACAAATATTAAAAATTGTTAAAAACATAAAAAAAACATTAATATATATATAGTTTCCCATTTTAGTCTCTCCATTAATGTTATATACATTATTTACATGCAAATCAATATCAAAACCATCCTCTCAAGCATTAATCAAAATAATTTATAATATTTTAAGCACTATTGTTAAATCAAGCGTCAATCTAGCATCACCTACATTATTCTTAGAAACTATAATTATTCATTAATAAGATCATTCACATGAACATCCTAAATAAAAAAACAAATATCATGGTTTTATAAATTATTCATTATACATATAACATTTGATATTAGGTCAAGCATCTTTTTTTCTAATTATTAATAGAAGAATTTTGGGAACATAAATTCACACAATTTAGTGAGTTTGTAAAATTATCTTATTGCACTAATATTTTTCTCTAATGATTGAAAATAAAATCAGTATTAATTCAATCCTAGAAAAACACAAAATTTTATTACTTGGTTATATTGAATACATTTAAGAATGGTTTACGCATCATTGAAATTTTATATCTCTTCAGAATCTAAAATATGAAATGATATGTTTCTTTAATGTCTAATATCATTTCAAATATTCACTAAGGTGTAATTTTTTTACATTTATTCGATTTATTCTATGATGGATTGAACCCTAGACAGATTATTCTTATAAATATGAAGATGTAGTTTATCTGGATATTATTTCAAGCATACACAACTCACTTCACACATACATAGATACCATTCATTCTTATGATCACTAGAATTATTTATTTTTATATTAAAGGATGTTTTTCATGTTGAATGTATAATATATACCCATAAAATATTCATTATTTTCTATTATTATTATTGTGAATTTTCTGATGTTTAAAAATTGTGTTTTACCACCACTATATCTTGTCTTGTGTCAAAAAAATATCAATGAAAATAATCCTTAGGATCTGAGATAATGTTTATAAAAATATATATTAATCTAAATTTTTTTAGGGGTATTGCATATATTGATTCATAAAAGATCCTAATGATGTTCATACTTATCCATAATTTTATCTTTAAAACCAAAATATAAACTTATTCACTACATTTCAGTTTCAATTCAAATGATTTCAAAATTATTTCCAATATTTGAATATACTTATAATCTCATTTGGGAATTTATAGGAACATCTAAAATTATAATATTTTATTCCATGAATATGTTCATCATATTAACATAATATTATGTTCTTTAAAGTATCTCACTCATCATTGAACTTACATCCTTTATTCAAACTTTTCAATAAATCATAATTATTTGATAATAATAGTTATAGTAGTCAATCACATCTTAAAACGAGGATGGCCTCTCTAACTAAGAAACTTAATATTCATATATCAATGAAATATATTAAATATATCTATGTATCTAGCATAGAATTTATAATGACTTGGATACAAACACATTGATTGGTAATTGTTATTTTATTTGGTTAATTTCATCTTATCGAATCATCAAGTTTTTTTTCCAAATGAATCTTGCTAACTAGATATAAAACAGTAGTTTCAGTAGTTTGTTCATTATGTGGATATTGTGTCTATCATTCTAGACATTATCATTTCATTATTAAATTGAAAATGCCATCATGAATAATTTAAAACCCTTCAAAAGTCAATGTAACTTCATATAACTTCCCAACATCTCATCTATTCCCAACATTCCTAGAACACACAAGGGGAATGTTTCGACCATCAAAACCATTTGAAAAACTATTCAATAAAGTGATAAGTGGTCCATTTTAAAATCATTTATTGAAAATATATATGAAATACTCTTTTAATGAAAAAACATTTAAACAAAATGAAATAATTTATGCAATATAAAATTATTTTAAAAATTTTAAAGAACCTAAAAACTACCTTCATTTCTACTTATGAGAAAATATTTAATCCAATTTTCAGAACCATATAATCAACATTTAATTATGAAATTCATTTGTAAAATCCATTTATGTAATTTAGTAACCATTTGGTGTGAATTTCATTTCTAAAATAGTATTATGTGATATAAATCCAAATAAAAAGAGTTTTTAATTATTTATAAAATCAAAGGAAAATAATTTATTTATGAAATTAATATTTAATATGTATTATAACATTCATTAAATTAATATATAAAACATTATATACCTAAATAAATCATGATTTTAATTATAAATGATTAATCATGGATTAACAACCCTTAAATTATTTTCTTTTTAAAAATAGTGGTGTAAATCCATCTCAAAAAATCAATGAGATCACTATAAGATTGAGGGAAATCCAAAAACAATGAACCCCCAATTAAATTGTTTTAAATATGAAAATTTGGTCGATAAGAGTTTATTTCTAGAAAAATGAGAAATTAAAATAAAAAAGATATATAGTAACAGAGACTACCATGATATTAACTTGAATAATCTTAATCAAAACTAATAGAAATGCATGAGAATATCTATGGAAAACTAGTGGGAGGAATGGAGGCATGAACATGGTTTAGTAGAGTTTATATATATGTGTGAGGGAAAAAATACACCAAAATGATTTTAATTCAGTGAGGAGAAAAGATTAAAATTAAAAAATTTAAATGTCTATCTTGGGTGAATTGGTGAGTGATGCATTCATATCAACATTAATGACTCCCCAAAAGCACATGTCATGGCATAATGAACCCTTTCTAAGTGTGAAATATATAATCAAATCATTTCATAATAACCAACAAAACTATTCAACTATATGCAATGAAACATAGCAGTGTGACTATCATGGTCATGGCTATGATGGATTATAGATATAAAAACAGAAGTCTTATAAAGACACTAAAAACCCCTTAAAAATATTAATTGAGAAAATATGGATAATATCATATATAAAAATTTATATAATAAGAAAAATAGTGTTCATTGTGCGACACATTTATCTTATGAACTGAGTGCATTCCAAATTTTTTGAAAAGTAAAATCAAATTCCTTTTGTTTATAATTATTTATTTCTAACCATGTAAGGATGGATATAGTGTTTTTAAGGATAAATGGGGTACATCTTATTGTGATTGAAGGTGATAAAAGTCCCAGACTATATGAATTTCTGTTTCACCGTAAGATTAAAAAATAATAAAATTGATTATTTGTGTAATTATATAACTTTAGATACATTAATTCCATGAATTGATGTATAATGTCACAGAAACTATGAATTCCAGAATTAAGACATTGAATAATTTTTAAGTGGTTTTGAATTTATGAAATAAATAAATTCAAAATATCATGAAAATCAATCAGAGGCATTTGAAAGTTAAATGATATAATCTATGACAAATTAAAATAATACATGAAGATAAAAAAAGTGAAGTAATATATGATATTTAAAAATAATTAAAATATTAATATTCAAGAGAAAAATATTAATATAATATTATGAATATGTTTAATAAAAATAGAATAATAAATTATATTAATTGAAAATATAATTCAAAGAATATATTATTGTGTTTGGAAAGAGAGGACATATATTTCTTATGCTGGATAATTCTTTACATTGAAGGGAGCAAATATTTGACACTACTACAATTTGTATATTCTATATTCTCTCAAAATAAAAATAGAGAGTTCGAATATAGTTGAAATAGTTTATGATTTTGAGCTGAACAAGAAATAAATACGGTTCCCATCCTCATCATTTTTTTCATTATTTTTTCCATACATGAATGAATATTAGAAAATGATATCTTATATCTTGAGGTATGATAAAGGGAAGATACAACCATTAATATTTCTCCATGAAAGAGACATCCAAGAATATTTTTATTATTGAGGAATCCATTGTGATTAATATAATTCAAGAATGAAGATCATAACTACATTGTCTAATAATAATATTTACATAAGTATAATATTTACTTCATTATGTTGAAATTTATATCTTGAAAAAATGTTATATGTATTTGTGGTTTCATTTATCCACTGGGTAACAGAACTATTGGTCTAAGTGCAAACACTTTCTGGAGATTTTATTGATAATTAAATATATTTTCTAATGTTTGGATTAAAAATAAATCATACACATGGGGTATATTCATCCACATTGGAGGTGAACTTCATTAAAAAATAAGCCTATATTTAATTATTTACATTATTTCATTTGTATAAGAGTTAAAATCAATAGTGGAAGAAAAGATAAGAAGAGGAACATTCCCTAAAGATGTATATAGTTAAATATGTATAAATTTAAAAAATTTAATAAGTCTTCCAACAATAATTTTTCACCCCTCTCAATTTTTTTCATATCCCAAGTGGTATTATAAATTTTTATCAGAGACTAATGTCGCACAAATGATTATTTTTTCAATGAACTAAAAATTTTAAGTTTTGTTTGATAATTTATTATTCCTCTTTATGAATTCATAGTGAAGTGACATTTTAGAGATGATGCATCTATTTTTTATATGAACTAATTTTTTCAATGACTATAATAAATATGAAGAGCATGGTAGTGAGATAGTGGAATAATACATCTATCTTATCTAAAAGGGAAAATTATTATGTTCCCTTATGCTATGATATTGATAAACAAATATAATTAATGATATATATTTAACTCATAATTTAAGTTTATACCAAGTATATAAAGAATTATTTAGCATAGAATGTTTAGATAGTTAATGGTATATATAAGTAGAAGAATTTTCTTTCCATTACTATCAAATAGAAGAACCAAGCACTACTGGAGGTAATCATAAATCTAAAAAATCTACATATAAATCAATTGATTCATTAAAGGACACCTTTTAATTTTTTAAAAATATACACTGAACATTATTTGTGATTATTTTAAATATTCGAAGAATCATATCACCCATCATTACGATGAGATGGAAAATTTTGATAAATTATTTGAAGAAATATAATAATATTTTGTAATATTATAAAGAGAATATGGGTAAATAATTAAAGAATATTACAATTGATGAATGATTATTCAAATTTTATAATTAATGGACAAAAATTTAATGAATTATAATAATCAATTTAGGGTATTAATTAAGTTTTATGACCATTAAAATAATAAAAAAAATTATAATCAATTCAAAAAATCACTAATGGATGTAAAAACAATATGGATTAAAGAGAATGTCCATATTCAACAATAATAAAACCAAATGCATGATGAGAATGTTGAGAAGACATGAAAGGATTGTGAATATATACTAATGTTGGTAGTGGGTTAGAAATATATTATAAATATAAAGTGTCTTGAATTATGGAGTATATATAAAAATGTAAAAGGGATAATTCATAGTCTTCATATCTTATATTGAAAATAGTTACTTCCATGAATATCACTATGACAAAAATTATGCTAAAATATATTTATGATATTTAAAAAATACAATGATATCATAAACTTTTAATCTCAAGTAGTATCTAAACATATGTTACCATCTATGAAAGAAAATAATGTTTTTGTTAATTCTAATTTTACACATAATGTATAACTTAATTATAAATTTTTAAAATATTGAATGAAGAAAAATTTTCCGGAAGTAGCTTCTAGATTAGTATTGGATTTAGGAAATTATTGTATAATATTTTAACAAAAAGTATCCTATTTGGTGGATAAAAATATACAAAAACGTCAAATTAATCCAATCTAGAAAACCTACTTGGTAGATGAAAATATCATGTCTTGGTGTATATTACATGTTATATGGTATATTTTTGCACATTGATGACGAATGTTTGAATAATATATCAACTACTAAAAATAATATAAAGCCTATATCAGGTTGAGAAAAGTAGGATTATTTTAATTTCCACAAATGGAAATAAATACTATATTATTCTCTAATATATATTGTAGTTTGAAGAATATCTATGGTAGTTATAATCTAAATGGTCAAAGGAGTTGTTCATTCTTGGTCAACTCCGCTAGATGGGTTTCAAACAAATACCACATATGCTACTAAACGAAGTAAAAAATAAATTAAAAAATATATAAAAATATTGTAAAAAATAATATAACCAATGTACACAAAATAACACAAATAAGAATTAGCCACTAATAAAAACATGAATTTTCTTCTATTTTGGAAAAATGATTTCATTCCGTTGAAAATTAAAAAGAATATAAGGAAATAAAAATTGAAGGAAGTATAATTGAGTAAGAATAGATAAAACAAATTCATAAAATAATTAGTAGAAATTTCATGTAGGAAGAGATTCATGAGACATAATATGGATGTTCGAAGAAGGTTGACCATAGAACCAAATGATGTTTGATAGAATGAAAGCTGATTTTTAAAATTAAATAAAATTAATATAATTCTTGGTATGTTCTAGAATTAGAAGAAACGAAATATTTAAATGTAAATTAGAAACAAAATATAATGAGTGTGTTTTAAATAGAGATAAAATAATATATGATGTGAAACTATATAAGAAATTCAATTTGGATGGAAATATTACTTGAAATACTTAACTATGCCTCTTTTCTAAATAATAGATGCTAAAAAGGATTTAAAAATAGAAAATAATTAATGTGCCACATTGGGTAACTTATAATAAGAAATTAAATAAATACAAACTACTAAGAGATATAAGGATTCAATATAACCAAATATCACTGCACACCTGAGAATCGGGAAATAAAGAATGAAAAAAATCTCTAAAACCAAGTGTTAAAAACAATGGATCAATTTGATTGAGAATAAATTCTCAACCTCTCTGCTCTCCATGAAGGGAAAAATATATTTACCTTAATAAATTATAATTATTTTTTATTTGTGTGTATTTATACATTGGGAATCCAATTTAATGAATTTTTTCAAGAAGAAAACTAATGAATATATAGGGCCTCCTCCTTAAACATTACATAATCATGAGTTATGTTAAAATATTGACATTACTATACATTGAGGATCTTTTAAAGTTTAGATATATGGAGAATTATGCAATAAATAATACATAACAAAACCATAGAGATATAGTGTATACTCTTCAAACATTATCCATTTCCTCTATAAAACAAAAAAAATTAAAATTAAACGTTGATTACTTTTATGTTTTGTCATTAATTTTCATTGATCGCATCCTTTACTCTATTATTCCTTAAATCCTATTAAAACATTTCAAAACATGGTATGACTATCAAAAAGCTATGTAGGGGATAAATAAATAAGGAAAAATGTTAGACTTTTGAAAATAGGTAAATCATGAATACTTTATCATTAAGTAATAAATTTAACCTTTAAGAAGTAGTGAATAAACTTACCTATATATAAATTAATTTCTTACATTTTCAATAATCAAAAGATTTCCAAAAAACCATAGAAATCAACTTATAACATATAAATGTAACTTAAGACCCAACCATACATAAATGTAATAACCATACGGTAGAATTCCATCTATATCAGTAAATGGAATATCTATACAGCCATCATCCATACCTATTGCATTGGAGGTTATCATGTAAGCACTTATCCTTGCCTTATAACAAAACCACCCATAATTGGTTAATCATGTAACCAACCCTCTTTAGTTTATCACATAACCAACTTTCTTTGTCCATGTACCATTATATAATCATAACAAATAAATGATTTCCGTTATCAACATTTCACTCATAAAATTTCATTTTCAATCACAAGAAATCATTCCAATATACTTAATTATTCAATACACATTCAAGACAATTATAAATACAAAAACATCTAAAAATAAAGAAAGGCATTTCTTTTCATTTTGAAATACGTCTTATAGAGTAATCCCAATATAAAAAAATGGTTATGAATGTAGAGAATTCATTATTGTTATATACAATAAAAAAATTCCTTTTCTTATTTTGTAATAAATTTAAACGGCTTCTAATATAAAGCATAAAAATATTCCATTTTTCTAAAACCATTGACTGAAATTCAAAATAGACATAAAATTTCCCATATAATACTTTTATATCCATAAAAATAAATACGTAAATTATTACCCGAAAAAAATATTTGATAATGAAATCTTTAAACGTTCAAGGTGTTCCACCCCACTCTGAACAATTAAATAAAAATCCTTAAGAATTGATAAATTTACAAAAACATATAATAATATTATTATAGGAAATATTTGTGAAACGGTCTTGTATCCAATACACCTTCCTTAAAAAATCAATTGTTGTAGTGGATGTTTATACACATTATGAAAGAATAAATTTGTGTGTTAATATGAAATGCATCAATGAAAGTAGAGTAGGATGAAATCCATTTCCTTGAGTCTAACTCATCTCAAAAATTAATTATATTTAAGAATTGTAAATATATGTTAATTTTGACTTTCTTCACAACCTTTTTCTTGTTTATTTTTCTTTTTATATGACTTATTTCCATGTTATTAGAATTACATTGATATTTAAGTTCACATTGGACATTTTGTAGATATTCAGTACATGAAACAAAAATGTTCTTTCTACGATGTCAATAGTCCATATGGTCATAAGTCCATCATCTATAAAATAATATTTATTACATTATTATCATATTTTTACACAAATTATACCATTAATTGAAAAATAAACATCATTATAATGATAGAGACAGTTAGTCGTACGTACGCATGAGTAATGTTTACCATTTTTTCACAGATCATTATAAAAAGAATTTAAGTATTATTTAATCTTTACAAAATTATCATAACATAACTAATATCTTATTAATAATTTAAATATACTAATATATCTCATAAAATTGATGTAATGAATGAAAACAAGTAATATCGTTTTGTAATGGTGATAATTCACACGTACGCACGAACGATGTTATCATTTTTATGCGCATGGAAAGTAAGAACTTTATTGATATATTATTATCATATAATGATTAATATTTCATGAAAATAAAAAAGGAATATTAATTATATTATTATAACTATCCATGAGCTACGATTATGGAAAACAAATTAGATCAGTTCTTCGAGGTTATAGTTCACACGTATGCATGAACAATTAATTCCTTTCCATTTAATGGAATTGGAGATGGATTTAGGTGATGATATTAACATAAAGACATATCATTATGTTTAAGATATTATTTTTATTATTTCATCATGGTTGAAACATATTTTACAGATCTGTAAGAATAAATAAAATAGAAATATTTAAAGAAAAAAATACCTCTTCCACGGTTTATCACCTTTGAAGAACATATTAACATCTCTTATGAGGATGTTATACCAAAAATATTATCACAAGAATGTGGGAGTATTCTAGGATGGTGTTTGGGTAGATAGTTTCCAAACAAAATGGTTCTGCAAATGGTATTATCAGATAATATTGGGTACCATTTTATAGAATAGGAGAGGGGTACCCCTGGAAACTCTTAAAATATTAAATTTATATAAATTAAATTTCTTTTTTAAATGGTACCAACCTCATTAATTATATAATAATATGATTTTGGGTTAGATATAAATCGTTAAATATAAATTAGTAAAGAATTAATATCTTTTTTAATCCTTATCTTTTTGTTTTAACTCTATTAACTCTAACCATTTGAACTAGTAATATACACTTAGGGGTTAAACTTTTTACCATGTCATGAAAACATTCAAATAAACGATTCATTAATGTATTTTTTATATATAGCCTTACCCTATGGAAATTTATTATATTTTTATTCATTTTATTCATTTTACTAAAAAATTTATATTTCAAAATATGAATAATGTCAGTTTCCACACTATTCATTAGAAGACTTTTTTAAAATGTCATAATAACACGAATCCTTTGAAAAAATATATATTTATCCAATAATAGCAGGTAATTGTCATCTATAGATTTTTTGTATTGCATAAAATATTTCAAATTATATTTATTTTATTATTATTAATATCGGTAATTTTATTATTTATTTAATATATCGATAATTGTATCATTATTATGTCATAATTAAATCAAATTATTTCATTCCTAAAAATAATATATAAATAACCACGATTTACATAATCATTTAATAGTTCTAATGACTATTTATATTTGAATATTTCACTTATATATCCCCATTTTAAAATTATTTCGGGTAGAAGATACAATTTTATGACATATGTATCTTTCCTTAAAATTAAATGTTATAAATGTCATAATCACACCCAAGTTGCATTAAAAGGAGAATTTTTCATACCAAGGGTTATATTGGTTGAATATAACTCATCCAATAATATATGAACATGTTTTTGGGTAGGTTTATATAATAAAATTATTATTTTTATCTTTATTTAACTCATTTACCTTTTAACCATTGTAAATAAAATACAAAAGTTAAAATACGCCAAAAAAATATTTTGATCCTATTAAACAAAAATTTTCACATTGATTACTACTATTTGTGTCATTTTTTTAAAATTAAATTCTCAAAAGGGGAAAAAATTTAAAAATTAATTCTATTGTCGGAATGAGGATACATGTTTTAAAAAAGTAAAAACCATCAAAAAATTGACATGTGTGTCTATCAAATTTCAAAAAGAGATTACTTCAATGGAATAAAATTGTACTAAATTAAAACAATAATATAAAATTACCTTAAAAAATTTAAAATGATAATCTTACAACACAAAAAAATTATAAAAAAAATGCTATTTTTAATTAAAACGCAGTATTTTTCACTATTCACTAAAATATTAGTCTTATCAGAAAAATTCCAAAATTTCATCCAATGTTCATTTTTCTATCCTGTTTCACAATAAAAAATTTATTTTTTCAAATATAAAAAATAAAATTTACAAAAACTATATTTAAAAATGGTTCTCTATCAAAAGGATGCCAGTCTACATTTTAAAAATATTAGAGTATTTTATGCTTAAATTTTGATTTATTCTCATTTTAAGAAACTAAAATCTATTTGATGAATGTAAAAATATTTAACAAAAATGTTTTAAGATAATATATTTAGTTATTTTCATTTCATCAAATAAAATTTCTTATTGTTAACTACAATTTAAAATAATTATATTCATAATGTATTATTTTTTGAAATCACTCAGTCTTGTGTGTAACGAAAGATTTCAGTGAAACCCATTGTTGTGTATCGGGTACACTATCAGGAAAAGAAATCCCTTTACCATAAAATTAATATCGTATTCATAAATATTATTATATATAAATAAGTATTATTCTGTAATTACTTGGGATGTTACATCATCGACCCTTTTGAAAATTACATTCTCGCAATTTTAAAATTGGGCTCGGTAACTTCATTATTATTTTCACATAAAAAATAGTCTATTAAACCGCCAATTTTTAAAAAAAGAAGTTAATTACAATGGTAACATGAGGTTTTATTTAAGAAAAAAAGGATTTAGAAGAAAAACTAAATCTCCTAGACTAATAGAGAAGGACAGAGTACTTGACCGCCGACAGTTAACCATCACAATACCATTAATATCTGATGGGTAAAAGTATATTGATAAACGTTATCATATAATTTTTTTTCTTCAAGAAAATTTTGATAGAGTTAAATGATTATATTACTACTTAGACTAATATTAGAAAAAAAATAAAATTACTTGACATGTTTTGTTTAATCATTTAATGAATTTCCACCACAAACGTATATTTTCTCGAAATGATAATTATTAAATATGGCACTATAACACCTAAAGCACTAGAATCATCTTTTAGGGAATCACATAATCCAAAAAAGATGAACTAAATATTTATCCTTTCCTTAGCCATTACAAAAAAATTACAAGATAATTTTATTCACTAAAATAATAAACCATTTTATGATGAAAAAATACTTTTAATCTCCAAAATTCAATTTTAATAACCAAATTTCAACATAGACCATTCAAAAAATAAAAATCCTTCAAATTACTCAAAATAATAATGACTCATATTGAATCCCAAAATTAATAAGGATTTGATCACATATACTTCCAGGATAAATTTTAATAATTATCTCCAAACAACATCAACAACTCTAATTGTCTCCTACCACAAAATAAATTTCCTAATCGCATATTTTCCATTATAGGTTAATAATTTTCTTAAAAAATCACCATAATTCCATAATAAAATCATTCAAAATAAATCTATTATTACTTATCAAGTAAAATCCCATATTAGTCTATTTGTCTTAATTATATAAAGTTCCCAAAATAGTAAACTTCTTCACAAATAAAATTTATCTTTTAATCCCTCAAATATTTCTCCAATACTAAGGATGTCTATTCGATAAAACATATGTTCCCAAAATAAACATACTATTAATCCATATAATCATTAAACTAAAAGAAAAAGTCTTACTAAACATATAATTCATGTAGGATAGTGGTAGGTGGTAAATCCTTTTCACACTTTAGTTGTGGGTTCGATTCTTATGGCCTTGTCTGACATGACATGTTGTCACCCTTTCACTGAGTTTTCCTTTTTTATAATACTATATAATTCATTTAAAATTACCAAAATGAAATAAAATCATCAACAATAACCATAACATATTTTAATATCATATTTTATCTCATGCCTTTAATTTTTTATCCCAAAATATAATATCCCATTATTAAATCAAAATCCTTGATCATATAAAACATACAGGTTCAATATAATTATATTCAAAAATAAAATGTAATCCTTCCTTGTGTACTTTTTTCTCTTAAAAACATCGGGGTTACACACACTATAAACATTATTCCAATGAAATCCCATCAACAAAAGAGAATTAATAAATTTAAATATTTCATTATTCTATAGTCTATAGTAACTCTTCAATACATTATATGTAGAAATTCTAATAATTCATCATTATTCATGATACTGTAACTATGCTTTTTCATCATAATCCTTAATACTTATTTCCAACAAAAAAACCTGAATCATGTACTATGATTCCAAAATATATTTTTAATCCCATTTGTGATTCTTCTTCTCAGGAAATTAATTTTTATAATCACCATAATCCTAACATGTAAAAAAATCTTATTGATAACTCCGAATGAACTTATTTCCCTTTCCAAGTTTCAACGGAATGTTTCATTTTTTTCTAACAATTTATTTCTTTATAACCTTCATTAACACATCTATAACACCTTCTCATCCCTTGGAAACATTTCCTAAGTGTTTCTTTCCACTTCTTTGACACATTTGTGTATGAATATGATTACATTTATGATCATTACCTGAACATTCAAAGAGATTAATTTTTCTCATATATGAAAAATTATAAAAATCATCAAGATTCAAGTTGTTATTCATGAATATAGATAGTTGGTTTATAATAACCATAAGAGTTCTCATTCCATATGATATTTCATTTTCTTTCTTATTCAAAGGGCCACCACATTTTACTCTACATCCATTTTCACTGTGGTTTCTACTGCATCCAACTAATTACTAAAATAAAAAATGTTTATTGTAAATATATAAATAAAATCAACATATACCAACTTTTGGGGATGATAAACACTAAGATATACTTATTCATGTAATGTCAAACTCATGAAATTTATCTAAATAATTTTGACTCCTTCTATTATGATAATAATTATGGTTATATACAACTTGTATCTTATGATTAGATAACACCCTAACCACTAATGTTATCACAACGGACCTATGATACCAACTATAAGGCTTGGGACTTAATCATTACTTAATATTGTGTTAAGTAAAAAATTTGGCATTATTTCACATTGAGGATCTTTTAATTTTTAAAGCTATAAGGAATTATGAAATAAATCACACATTATGAAACCATAGAAAAACAATGTGGACACTTCCAATAGTATCCATTTATTCCACAAAACAAGTCCTTTTAAAATAAAAAACTGGTTTCCTTTCATATTTAATCTTAAATTTTCCTTGATCATATCCATGACTCTATTATTTGTTAAATCTAGTGAAAACATTTCAAAACATGGGCTGAGAATAGAAGATATTATTAAGGGGGTACATAAATTAGGAAAACTATTAGTCTTTCCAAAACATGTAATCCATGAATACTTGATCATATAGTAAAACTTTTCACCTTCAATAAGTAGTAAATAAATGTCACTAAATATAAGTTCATTTGTGACTTTTTTTGGAATAAACATATTACCCTAAAACCCATAGAATGAGATATATAACATATAGAGATATATTGGGACATAACCATATATAAATATAATAACCTTATGGTATAATTCTATACAAATCACTAAATGGAATAGCCATATGGACAACTTCTATACCTAGTTTAATGGAGGTTAAAACATAACCACTCACCCAAGGTTTATCATAGAACTTCCCATCAATGGTTTATCAAGTAACCAAAAATATTTGTATTATCATGTAACCACCTATATTTTTTCAAGTTCCATTATATAATCATAATAGATAAAAATATTTATTATCAACATTTCACTAATAAAATTTCATTTTGAAAAACAAGAAATCATTTCAAGATTTTGAAATAGTAAAACAACATTTAAAAACAATTCAATAACAAATCACCCCAAATGGTTAAAAGGTAATTATATTCTTTTTAAAGACACTATGTCTTATAGTGGAAACCCGATATATAAAATTGTTATGATAATGGGGAATTTGTTGTCTCCAAATACATTAAAAAAAATATTCCTTTTTTCATTTTGAAAGGAAATTAAAATATTTAGTATAAAAAGCACTAAAATATTACATTTATTTTGAAACATTTTCAGTTAAATTGTAAATAGAAATAAAATTTTATTTATAATACTTTCATATCTATAAAAATAATTATGTAAATTCATATCATGATGAAAAAGATTTGATAATTAAATCTTTAAATTTTCAAGGTGTACTATAACACTATGAACAATTAAATAATAATATCCATGAATTAATACATTTAAGAAAACATTTAATAAAATTATTATACATAATATATGGATATAAAATGTTTTAGTGGTTGTGCATACACCTTATAAGAGAATAATGGTGTGTATTATCCAGAAATGCCTAAATGAAAGCAGATTGAGACAAAATCCATTACCTAGAGTTTGACTTGTCTCATACATTATTTATATTCCTGAATAATAAACATAGGTTAATTAATTATTTATTAAGAACTATTACCATGTTTATTATTCATTATTTATCATTAAATACCATTTTATTTATATTTCATAGTCATTTAACTTCACATAGGGTGTTTTGTCGATATTTGGTACATGAGTCAAAAATGATCTTACTATGATGTCAATAATCTATGTGGTCATAATTCCATAATCTCAATAATAATATTAATGATATTATTATCATATATATAGATAAATTATAAAATTAAATTCAAAATTTACAACATTATAATCATGGATATGGTAATCCCTACATACGCATGTGTAACATTTTCCATTTTCTATTGATTATTATAGAAAGAAGTTAAGTATTATTTAATCATTCTATAATTGTAATAAAATCATCAATTTATTATTTATAATATAAATATTCTTATATATATATTAGAATTTATTTAATTACTAAAAACGAGTCACATCTCTTTGTGGTGGTGATTGTTCAGATGTACGTATTAATGACATTGTCATTTTTATGTTCAAGTAAATTAATACTATAATTGATATATTATTATCATATATTGATTAATATGCTATTAAAATAAAATATTTACATTAATTTAATTATTATTACAAGTCATGATAGATGGGTATGGAAAAAAATTGATCGGTTCATGGAGGTGATAGTTCGCACGTACGTATGGACGATTAATTCCTTTCCTATTTAATAAAAGTGGAGATGGATTTAAGTGATGATATTAACATAATAAAATCTATGAATATTTACGATACAATAATTATTATTTCTACATGGTTTTAAGATATTTTAATGAAATCCATGAAAAAATAAAATAGAAATAATTAAATAAAATGATACATCTTCCTCAGTTGATCATATGAAAAACACCTTAACACTTATAAAGAGGGTACCCTGTCTAAACCAAGGGCACTGAAATGTGGTAGGTATTCTAGGAAGGTTTTTTGGTAGGTATTTTCCAAAACAAATGGTTCTTGAAATGTGAGTATAAGAGAAGAGTGGGTACCTATTTATAAGAGAGGGGAGGGGAACCTTTGGAAACTCTTCAAATATTAAGTTAATATAAATTAAATTTTGGTTCTAAATGCTTCTAAACTAAGTAATTAATAATTTAGGATGATGTGGGCGGTAATACTCATAATCCAATAAAAATTATACTGGATTATTCAGTTTTTTAATCCATATTATTTAGTTTTAAAACTTTTTATCTCTTACCAATTTATCATGTAATTTAAACATAGAGGGTCAAAATAATTATCAAATAATGGAAAAATCCAATGAATGATTCATTAATAATATATCATTAATATAATAACCATTTTTCTGAATAATATAATTTAAGTTATTTTATATCAATTAATTAAATATTTTAAATTTTAAAATATGATTTTTTTTCAGTTTTTACACTATTCATTAGAATACTTTTTAAAATATCATAACAACATGATTCCTTAGAATAAAATATAATAAATCAGTCATATCATTTCATAATCAGCTATAAAATTTTTTAATGACATGAAATATTAAGAATTATATTTTTTTAATATTATTAATATTATTTATTTGATTTTTTCTTTACTAAATCTAATATTGTATCATCATTGTGCCATAATTAAATTTAATTATTTAATTCTAAAAAATTTTAAATAAAAAACCATAATTTAGGTAAAATTTTTATATTTATAATGAATTTTTATATTCTAATATATCACTTATATAACTGCATATTTAAATCTTTTTAAGAAGATACATGTTTATGACATATTTTCCTTTAAATTAAATGTGAAAAATGTCACAATCACTCCCTCCTATCATCTAAAGGACACATTTTCATCCCAAGAGTTGTATTGTTAATCCATAACTTATCAAAAATTATTATTACAACTGTATGGGTAGTTTTATATTATTAAAATATTATTTTTACCCTTATTTTCCTCATTTACCCTTTAATTCGGGTAAATAAAATAATAATGTTACTGTTAATAAAAAATTATTTTGATCCTATGAAACCAATATTTTTATAATTATTACCTTCATGTATGTTATTTTTGGAATATTAAATTCACATATGTTTAATAATTAAATTAAAAAATTAATCTAGTTGTTGGAATGAGAAAATGGGTTTTTAAAAAGTAAAAACCATGAAAAGTTTGACATGTATTTATATCAAATTTCAATGTGAAATTACTTGAAATAACAAAAATAGGATTAAATTGTAAAATAATAATTTAGATATACTTTTAAAACCATTCAAGTGATAATCTAATAACAGAAATAAATTAGGTGAAAATAACATTTAGAATTATAATGAAGTATTTTTGAACTATTCAATAAAATATTAATTTTATTAGAAAAATACCATAAATTTCATCCAACGTATTTTTTGATGTGATTATCCCAAAGAAGAAGATTATATTGTAACATATAATATATATGTTGAAAACACATTGATTTAAAAAGGGTACACTATAAAAGGTTTTAAAACTACCTTTTTAAAAATATTCAACTATTTTATGCTTAAGATTGGATTTATTCTCGTTTTAAGTATCAAAAATTTATTTGATGAAATTAATAACATTTTAAAAACATGTTTTAACATATTATAGTTATTTATGTTCATTTCCTCCAGTAAAACCTCTAGACATTAACTACCATTTAAAATAATAATATTAATAGTGTATTATTTTTCCGAATAACTCAGTCTTGTGTCCATCGTATGATTTTGAAGAAACCCATTATTGCCTTTTAGGTATTCAATTGGAAAAATAATCCCCTTTATCTTATATTCAATATCTTATTAATAAATATTAATAGATATGAAAAATAATTATTCTATAATTACATGAGATGTTATTGAGGATGAGAATGTTTTCAAATCTAGATAAAGGTTTGAAGTTTTCCATTGTGTTGAAATCACCAAAATTATTATTCTAAATAAAATATAATGATAATATCTATATTATTTAGTAAATATTTAGATACTTTTTTAAGGGTATTTATCTGAGAGGATACCAGTATGTCACCATTTTATAAAAATCTAAAATTTATAAACCGTTATTGAAATCATTCTTTAAAGAGACATGTATTGGGATTATTTCATCATTGTTTTGGAAGATAAAATTTCATTCTACTGGTATGTTTTTAATTAACTAATTTCATGTAGAGTTAGAAATTTTGGAAGAGTTATAGGGTTGGATTAAGAGTCCAAAATTTGTTATATTTTTTGAATTTTTTTAATTATTTTGTAATGACTATATGGATAAATCTATATAACTATGAGTTTTAATAAGTAAAGGGTTTTTGGAAAAATTTATTAAAAGGATTTGTATTTCACTCTTTGGGAATCCTATTAAAGGATTTTTGAATATAATATTCTATGTTTTGTGTTTTGAGTTATTGGAAAAGAAACTGTAATGTATGAATACTTTCAGTTTTACTTTGGAAGAGTACCTATTTTCAGATATTTTATCAATGGAATTGTGAATTATTGGTCATACCTCAAGCTGGAACCATTGGAGTAAACATTATTCCAATATAATTGTCGTTATTAAAGTATGATTCAATTTACAATGTCTATAAAGATTCATATAAATAGTGTACGATGATCTTGAAAAAAATATTTAGGGGTGAAACTAGGTAAGAACTGCATTATATGTAGTCACTAGTGTGACTGGTAATAATACAGACTGATACCATAATATTTCAATTAATTTATATTCCCCAAATCTTGTAATTATGAAACATTATAATATATTTAAATCCATTTTAGGATTGAAAAATAGTAACATCATTTATTATCTAAATAGTGTGGGTATTTAAATATATATATATATATATCACTATCAAAGATCATCATATACTTCACTTACTACTAGAGTATCAATAGAATTTTGTGGTTACTGACCTCCATGTGTGATCTTTCATGAAAAATCTTTATAAGAAATTCTAATAAGATGATAAAATTCATTAAAAGTGATTGTAACATTTGAGAATGAATAGTATGGGAGTAATGAAACAATTTAGACAATATATATGTTGATTCTGTTCAATCCCTATAATGAAAAATACATCAGGGTTAACTAGATATTTCTATGATACAAGATTTATTTACAATAAGAAAACTATGTGAAATTAACAGGAAAGCTATTTTTTTGGAAAAGGTAGTGGAATTTCGAAAGTTTAAAAATATACTTTAGAAGTGTGAGTGGGTACCATATATGAGACATTTACTCTCAGAAAATTGACATTATATATACTTATAGATAAAGAAAATAAGAATCAAGATGTTCAAAAATATTATTTTCTAACCTCATAAGTGGGGATATAAAGTTTATTTAGAGGAATAAAATATATAATAATGTGATTGAGGGAGAAAAAATTTACATGTCTTAAGAATATTATGAATAATATACACATAATAGTACTATTATAAATGTAATAAAAGAAAGAAAAAAATATACAATTCAGCAGGATTATTGTAATGAAATATTATTTTATACAGTTGAGAGTATATCTCTTAGTTTGATTTCATCTGAAAAATTTGTGAATTCAAAGAAATAGGAAGTAGAGATTCAATGTGGTTTTAACAGTTCAAAATTTCAAGATGAAAAGGAAAATTAATAATATATTTCACTAAATCATCTACATGGGTAAATGTTCTAGTATTTGGAGGGGAATAATAATTCCACAATATCTTAAACAATGGTGTATATGTTAGATAAAATTTATCCATTAATAATGAATCAAAAAACATATATCCAAATATGTTTCTATAATTGTGTAAGCTATTGCGATTACTATTTCTTGAAGAACATTTTTAAATCTACATTTTCCCATTAGAACATGAGTTTATACTACTAATTTAATAATATTTTTATAAGAAAAATGTTGTAAATTATGGGATACATGTTTATGTATTCCTTATACCTAGTTGGTTCCTGGAATATGGTTTAATATATATAAAAATTATAAAAAATTATTGATAATAAAAAATAAGTTGTTAACAAGTGGATTAACATCAAAAATAACCTAAGGATTTAGTAATCCACCTCATATGAAAACCTTATTTACAAATATTAGTTTATTTATTGCATTAAATTATTTTTTAGTCTGTGAAAGAAAACTAAATGTTGGAGCATGAATCGAGTAAGATATAATAATAGATTAAGTATAGAGTTAAATATTTAAAATTATTAAATTGGTTATAAATAACCCAATATTGAATCAATATCCCACTTAATGTTGGAAATATCTAAAGTGACTCAAACCATTTGGTATTATTCAAAGTTAATTTTTCAAAATTCTTCCCCACTTTAATATTCTTTAGTAGATATCATCATTAAATCATCCCCATCAAACATAAACTGAAAATATTTATCGAAAATAATATTTTTTTATAAAATCTATAATAATTACAAAAAATATAATATGCCATATTTATTATTTTATAAAATTTTAAAAAAAATCAGGACTACAATTATTATTGTGGATACAAAAATTATATACAAAATATAATATAACATATTTTTACTTTATTTATGTTTTATAATTGAAAGTTACTTTAAATAATCATAGCTTTTATAAGAATTCAATTTCAAATATAAAAATATATATTAATTATTTCTCAGAAAATGTATTTCGATGATTCATGATCACATTACATTGCCCTTTCCATTTCATATTGTTCTTTATTCTTACTTTCAATATCACAATTTTACTATAGAGCCTTGGGTGATGAAGATTAATATAAATAACTATAATTTTAATAGAACATAAAAAATTAAAGATTAAAAAGTTATCCCCCTATATAACCTATTATAGAAAAAATCATATAAACTATATCATTTTAATCTTATTTATTGTAACTAAAATATATATTATGTTTCATTATAGTGAGATTGAAAATAATACCATGAGAATATATTGAATTTAACAAAAATTAAAAATTCACACATATCTCCATTAATATTAGTACTCTGATAAAGTTATAAAATTTTATATGAAGCAATTTATTCTATCTATTTTTTTAATTTTCATGATAAAAGAACTAAACCTTATGTTTTTTCCTTTTTCTTATACCTAAATATCTTGATACTTCTCCACTATAATTTCTAGTAGTTGTAGTATCCTTTATTTCTTTGAAACCATTTTTTACAATGTTTATATTTATATGATTGAGCCTCTTATTTAATAAAAAATTATATTCTTATATAACTTTTAAAAAAAATCTATGTTTTTACATTATATTAGTAAGGTCCATAAAATAAATATTCCAGTTAATTTTAGTATAAAATAATATATAATCATTTAAAAAGATTAATTTATCAGTTGGAAATTTAATTTTCATTCCAAAAGAAAATTATTCATAAATTCTAATAATGTTAAGATATAATTCAATAACATATAAAAAATTATTAATAATAGTATAAATTAATAAATGAACATTGACAAAACATTTTTTATTTGTCTTATAATTTTCTTTAAGTGTGAAAAAAAAATTATCATGAAAATATAACAAATAAAATTTTATGTGTCTCTAGTAATAACCATAGATTATCCACTTTCCATATATGAAAAATTATTCATAAGAGTTCCAAGGAACCATTCTTTGAAAATCAAATTTTATAAAGTACTGATACCCATTTATCATTTGTTCAAATATGATTATTAAAGCTATTTTTATACCGATATGGATTTTTAAAATTTATTAATAAAAATATACATTTTGTTTATTAAATATTTTCCTCAGTGTTTCCAAATGATTATTAAAATAAAATTTAGAATTTATTATAATATTGCCCTTACATATGGTATTTATATCAAATATTAGTAGATATTCAATATTTCTTAATTTTTATAAATAAATCTATGTACATCCAGGGATGTATCGTATTGTTACCAATATTATTTTTTATCCATTTATATTTCTTATATAGATAGAATTTCGATAACCTTCACTTATATAAATAAAAGATGAAAATATTTTCTTTCAAACATTCAATTTGATTATTGATCATCAAATTATACTTAAGAAATACCCTCAAATAATATAAAACCTTTTCATTTGATTTATAAGAAATAATTGTCATTTACTCATGCTCACTAGAATGAATTCTTTTCAATCAATAAATTTCTATTTCTTCTTTTGTATTCATTATAAAACATAGAAAATATCGTGTGTTCTTTTTGTAGTTTTTTAAACATTTCAATTTAGATAATAAAAACTATATTTCTAAAAATAATATTAAACACTATAGTGAATGTCAAATTCAAAATAAGAACCAATAAATGAATCTATATTTTCAATTCAGAACTATTTAGAATATTCCTTCTTCATTTCTGTTTTATCACATGATTATGATTCATTATTACAACTCCATATTTTTTCTAATTTAATTTTATATTTATTTTTGATAATTGGTTACATTCATTACTCAATCCTGGGAAGCATGTCTTTACTTTGTCTTCTATTTTACATTTATACCTGGTATATTTTTTGTATAATAATTATTATTAGAACAAATTTTATTATTTATTTTATGATCATATATTCATGATTCATTCATTAATTTTCTTTTAAAAACTCTCTTTTCCTTCCATTAAGTTGTTCAATCCCATCATTATTTTTTCTAATTCTTCAATTTCACTATCCAATATCTTAATATTAGAGCAATCAAATGAAATAACAATTACATATTTCAATATCACACCTTTCTCTTATTCTCTACTTGAACGTTTTTCTTCAAGTTCAATTCATATTATATAAGATTCCAAATTAGTTAATCAATTGTGTGTTATGTAAAGTTATTTCTTTCACCAGTGACTAAATTTTTAGTGTGAAAACTATTTCTTTGAGGACAAATAACTCTTCAGTCTATAATGATATTCTTCAAGGCATGTCTAATAGTTTTTTTCTATTGAAAATTATATTAAATATATAGATTTTTTGATTGATAGTTTTATTTTCTCTCATTTTCAAGTCATGGTACTCTAACTTCATAGTGATATTATTAATTCTATTCATTTTTTATGTATCATATTGATAAAATTAAAAATATTACAACTAAAAATAATAATTTTACATATATTTACTTGACTAAAAAAATTTATAATAATAACATAAGAATAAATATTCATGATTGTGTTGTTTAGAACATACTTAGAAACGTCATTACCAAAAAGAGTATTTATATCCGTGTCATGAAATTTATATGTCTTTATATCTATGGTATAATATTTTATGATTAAATTATTGATGTATTATTACATCCTATATTTCAAAAAAACTATATTCATTTCTATTAAATAAGGAAGGTTTCTAAGGAATCAAACATGTTTTCACCCATGAGATTATATATAAAAATATATTTTCCGTATGTTGTTAAATCTAAAAAAATAATAAATAAAAATGTATTTAATAAAGACAATTCATTAATACCAATTTTTGGGTGAAATTCTATATGGCCAAAAGGTCATGTAGGGGGTTAATTTCCAAAATTTAAAACCTAAATGATAATACCAAAAGTAAGTAAGAATACATTTGATTTTTATAGTATTTCATATAAACAATATCATGTATCTACAAATAAAACCCCTATTCTTCTTGATAAGTATCGTATTACTAAATCTGACAAAGTTTGGATGATGCAAACCCCAATTACGACATTCCATTTCTAGTGGAAGCACAACCACAACATACACGAATGTTTTCAGGGTAGACAAATCCCTATCATTAAATGTTCCTTTTATGGAGGTATAACCAATACAGGATATTAATATATAAGGTAAAATCATAAACCAATATTTAATTATCAATAAATATAGTTGACATAACATATACAATGAAAAACAAAAAACCAATTAAGAATGGAGGAAGTGCATCATTTTCAATGGCTCAATATAGATTTGAACAATTAATATAGAATAACGACACATTTTCAGATTTTGAATCAAAATTATTATAGTGATCAGGAATGAAAAATATTGCCTCGTATTATGTATCTCATGAATATAAATTTCAATCCCACCTATGGATTCATCCTTATTTTATATAGGAATATATAGTGGCTATATAGATTGTAACCAGTCGAATAGTTGGAACATAAATTAATAATAACATTACTTATGATTCTCACAAAAATCCCAAATTTATTAATATCCAAAAAAACTACTTAGATAACTTTTCAAATTCATCCTTGAATAATAAACTAATATATATTTGACATATATTTATTCAAGATCATGAACACCATTGGAAAACACCGATATATTATCTATAATAGTCCCCATAATATCCTTTTATAAATAGACAAAATATTGCACTACAAATTAAAATATTTTAATTTCAAATTATAGTTTTGAAAATTAAATTATAATAATATTAATAATACTTTATAATATATATATTGTTTCAATAACACTTGACATGGTGTTATGATATAAAACGTATCCTAAAAATACTCTTCATCATTTACCGTACATGAAACATAACTTTTTGTATATTCCTCAAAATACATCACAATATATCATAATCTCTTGTAAATAATTATTATGGATATTCATAAACTATAATATTATGACCATATATCCTATATTAAATTGTATTAAATGTACTATCATAATGATTTATATACAATACATTCATTCCAATAAAAAACCCTCTAGCAATTTATAGATATTAAAATTTTAGAAATATAATATTATTATTTATTGAGTAAGGACTGGTATTTCAATCTTATAACACAATAAATCCTTTAGAAAACACTTCAAATAAACTATCAACATATTTTCTAGGATGAAATAATAATTTATAAAATGATAAGATATAGATAAAATAATTCAACAGTATATAGTGGAAGAAAATATAAAAATATGATGGAACAAAGTATCAGGGCATTGATTCCATTACCTCTATATCACATTCACATTTTTATAAATTATAATACATTGGTTATGTCATAAAATCAATATGTAACTAATTAATGAAATTTCTTACCATGATGTAACCTCATGATACGTATCTATAGAGTATTCACTATAAATCATAAAATGGATTTCCCACTTCAGAAATCTTTCTAATATAATGAAAAACGTATGATTGTGATTTCAAATAATAAATATTCTCTATTCTAAATTAATCAAACATTAAACTAAATTCCTAAAAATAATATATCACTTTCCTAAATTCCATTACATTCAATATATTTATTTAAAAACCACAAAACATAAGAGTCATGTATTTGATAAATTCTCACATGGAATCATATGAAATATTTTTATGTTAATAAATAAATGAAATTATTATAAATGTATGAGTTATCTAAAAATTCATAAAATTTCAACACATTATCCAGATTTCAAACACCTCATACATTATAGTAAATACCTAATACAAAATAATAAATTTAGGGAATGTAAGACTCAAGTATTTGAAATATTTTTTTGAAACCTAGTATGTTATAGTCATTACTGATGATTTAAGAACCAAATACCCAGTAAAAATTCTTCATCAGAATGAGGGAATAAAATAAATTAAGAAAATAATTAATAATGGTAACAAAGGATAATTATTATTTAAGAAATAATTATAGAATCATTTCAAATTTGAAAAAATGTATATAATAATTTTATAATATAGTGGGGATATGTAATTATTAATATTAAATGAAGATAAATATCCACTATAAATTATTATTATTTTATACAGTGTAGAAATGAAATTTTCAAGGAAGTTTAACATCATGTGGTGGTGATATTTTTTCTGTTGATTAATGTCATGTGGAAAGGTTGTTTTTTCAACAGTTTAGCATTATGTGATAAAGAAGTTATTAGTTCTGTTTTCCATAATGATAAAAGGATATATTTCATTCATTGTAATGTTAGGAAATAAGGATATTTATTGCCAATATATCCTAAACATGGTAATTTTACTTAAATCATGCATTGGTTTATTTAGTGATATTTTCTCAATACATTGGTATCAATGAATATTCACCATTGGAGTACTCCTTGTGAATGGTTAAGGGGTGAAGGACCCTCGAACACCCTGAGAGGTGAGGGGTGAATAAGGGTGTCAACTATTTATTTTTAAAGTTTTGGATCTTGTTCCGATGTTGGTAGTAACCCGTTAAGTGTGTCAGACAAAAGTAAGTAGAGAGATGACACAACACTTTTACTTGGTTCACCGAAAAGGGCTATGTCCAAGGAGAATACGTCGATAGTCCCTCGGGCATACCTAAATCCACTTATCTTTAAAAGTTATGAAGTACTATAGTTTGTCCAGAGACACTCTGTTCCAGGAACACTGCCTTTACAAAAGATCGAGGATGATTAACCACTTTTCTCAGAACACTTCTGTAAACTCCCCATAGTTTACTACTGTGAGAGAAGTCTAACTCGTTTTATCAAATTGAAAGTCACTTCAAAATATTTACACTGGAGCCTTTGTCTCTATCCATCTTGATACAATGCTTGCATCAATGTCCTGAGTAGATTCTCACTGAAATCCCTGATCACTCCACACTGAACCAAAAACAACCCTTCACAATGCCCCTTCGCAATGCTAAACCATTCGCAAAGCTCACTGCCTCATGATGTACAACCCTTTGTGAAGCTCTCTGCCTCGCAGAGCAACCAACCTCGCTAAGATATCTACCTCATGGTGAAAAATCCTTCGAAAAGATCATTGAGCCAACGCGGAACCCCCTATCTTTTTTGAAACTCATATTCCTTAAGAGGAAAATCCTTATTCAAGACATTGGATGTCTATTCGTGAAGAACAAGCTCCCTTATGACAACCTGCTTCGCAAAGCACCCCTTGCATCGTGAAGTCACAACCAACATGGATTTTCTCTCTCAAAATCCATCCATAATGAAGAGGGTGGCCTCTTATTTATAGGCATGGTCGTTCATGGAGCTCCGCTTCTTCAGTCGTGAAATTTGAATTGGTCAAAACATTTTGGCAGAGCTTCCTCCATCTCATGATGCTCCGCTGAAATTTAAGGTTCACAGACCTCGTCATGACTATGGAGCTCTCCATCAAAAGCCTTCGCATCACCTCAAATCACCACCACAATTCTTATTCCCATCACTTTTCTCGATGCTCATCGTAATCGCAATGAAACATTGTCTCAAATCATGAAGCTTCATTTCTTCAAAATTATCAGGCCAGTCTTCACGAAATCCATTCGTTTTCCATAAAAATAAAAATATGATTCTAAAAGAATACCTTTCGTGAATCTCAAAGATAAATCTTTAGTAATCGCAGAGCACACCACCTCAAATCTTCCAGTCTTTTCAAAATCCATTTCATGAAGCCCATCTGGACGAATCTCTTCCATTGCCAAAATTTTATAAGGTCTTCAAGAAGAACCACTTTTCACAATGCCTTCCATTCTCCAAATTTTGGACACTCAAAATTTGGCATACGTTGGGAAATGAAATCACATTAAAAACTGCTTACTTGTTGACTTGTATGAACCCTTTCCTTGTTAAAACCTCCTTTCCATATCCCTGATCATCAGTTAGAGGATTGAAAACAAACACAACCCATTCTCCCTTTCCTGTAATGAATAACATTGGTTCCAACAATCTCCCCCTTTGGGTTTGTTGGAAACCTCCAGATAAATTCATTGAGGATACGACTATAATAAAACCATAACCATTAAGAAACAAATCATCCATCACTCTATTTCAATGTGAGCCATGGTCAATATATAAAACAAGAGGAGAGAAATGAACTGTATTCTCATGTGTTTGTAAATCACATTGGATTTAGACATTTCTCCCCATTTTCAATAAAACAAAACACCATGAGACAAATATTATAGTGATCACAATAGCCTCCCCTGGATCGTATTTCCCTTATAAACCTCTTTAAGCACTAGGTGGTGGTAGAACACCAAGATTCTCCTGATTTGTCTCAAACATAGCTATTGATAGTGGCTTGGTCAGGATATCAGCCACTTGATTTTTAGTTCCCACATGATCCATTTTAATCACGCCTTGTTCAACTTTTTCCATGATGAAGTGAAATCATATTTCAATATGTTTCGTACGAGAATGTTGAACATGATTCTTCATAAGATCAATTATTCTCTTGATATCCTAGTAGATCACCATCGGTGGTTTCACCTTATCACCAAAGTTAGTCAGTTGTTGCTTCATCTATAGTAACTGAGTGCATGCCTTTGTAGTGGGTATATACTCTGCTTCAGTAGTGCTAAGAGAAGTAAATTCTTGTTTCTTGCTCAACCATCCAATACATTTCTTCCCAATATATAATTCTCCACCAATGGTTTACATTCTGTCCACTACATCTCTAGCCCAGTCAGCATTAGAAAATGATGATAATTCACTGACTCTTCCTGTAGAAAAGTACAATCCATAATTGTGAGTACATTGAATATATCTCAGGATTCTTTTCGATAATGCAATGTGTTCTTCTTTCGGATTACTCTGGAAGTGTATTCTTAAGCATGTTTCAAAGACAATGTATGGTCCCGTTGTTGTTAGGTATAGAAATATCCCTATGATCCTTCTTATCATTTCCAGATCTACATATGTCTCATCCACATGATTTTCATGCTTTGTTCCAACTACAATTGTAGTCAACATTGGTTTGGAATCACGCATATTAAATTTCTTCAGTAGATCCCTTGCATACTTTTCTTGAGACATAAATGTATAATTCTACTTATAAATCACTTGTATCCATAGAAAATATGTGACTTCACCAATCATGGACATTTCAAAATCTTATTTCATGTGATTGGAAAATTCATCCATTGATCCCTACTAGCTTCCACCAAAAAATATATCATCCACATATACCAACACCATGAACTGATCTTGCTAAGAATTATTCACATAGAGGATGTGATCCACTTCTCCTATGTTGGATTCAAGCTTTCTTAGATAAGAATCCAATTGAGAGTACCACATTCGTGGTGACAGTTTCAATCCATATAGTGCTTTCTTGAGTTTAAAAACCTTTGTTTCATCAGTATATAGTAAAAAACCCACTGGTTGTTCAATATAGACTTCTTGTTCAAGGACACCATTCAAGAATGTTTTCTGTATAACCATTTGATATAGTTTATATTCTATTTGTATTGCCATGGAAATAAAAAGTATGATTTAGTCCTGTCTAGCCATGGGAGAAAAAGTTTCTTCAACATCATCACCTTCAATCTGGGAATATTTTTTACATACCAAGCATTCCTTGTTTCTGATAACACATCCATGTTCATCAAACATGATCTTGAAGATCCACTTTTTACCAATCATATTGTAACCTTATGGTCTCTTGACTAGATACCACGTCCGATTCTTGTCAATCTAATATAACTTTTTTTTCATGGATTTCACTAATGATTGATCAATTGTAGCTTCTTCAAATGAGGATGGTTCCATAACTGACAGAAATGAAGATTGTGTGTTATACCTCATTCTCCTGGTTTGTGTGGGTGTACTCCTATCTTCAATTATGTTAGCTGGATCAATATCAGCTCTTCAATTTCTCTTATGAGGTTCTGTCGCATTCTTTCCAGCCAAGGTTACCTCTCCAAATTCTTCTTCTTAGTCAACATCATTATGTGACTCCTGATTATTTTGTACACCTTCCAATATTTTTATTTTTTCATTTACTCTATGTTCAATTTCTTCCGCATTTTCTATCACATCATTATATAACATACTTGATGAATTTCTGGACTTCTCTTCAATGATCATAACATTGCTGCTTTCAACAATACTTCCTACACTCTTGTTGAAACACTTGTAGGCTTTTCTGTTCATTGAGTATCCAAGGAAAATTCCTTTATCTGTATTGTCCCCATACTTCCCATGGATTCCATCATTGTTTCTGATAAATAATTTACTTCAAAAACATGAAAGTATTTCAAATAAGACAACCTTCTATGCCACAATTCATATGGTGTCTTCATCTCACCCATATAATGCCCTGTTTGATTTTGAATATACCGATCAGCTTGAATGACCTCTTTCTAGTAATGTCATGGAATACGACTCTCAATCAACATAGTTCTTTCCATGTTGTTCACCTATCGATTCCTGCACTAAACAACTCCATTTTTTTTGAAGTTCTCACAACCACTTCCTCATGTTGTATCTCATGATTATCCAAGTAATTTTAAAATTAAATTGATGTGTATTCCCTTCCATTATCAGATCATAGCACATTTATTGTTCGTCCAGTATCATTCTCAGCGATTCGACGATATGATTTCATACAGTCAAGAACTTGTCATTTCCTGTGTATAACCATCACAAATTCCATTATACTATAATAATATATGAAATGGAAAAAATACCTTTCTCTTTGAGTTCCAATAACAATTATCATGCCACATACATCTATATGAATAGGATCAAGAGGATGAGATTCCCATTTCATCATTGGACGACAGGAACTACAGACCCGCTTACCCCATATGAAAGCATCATAGTATTTTTCATGTTCTCACTGGCATTTGGGAATATCTATGAAAATATTTAGTTTTGATATCTTATCCATGTCTTGTTGATTGATGTGCCCCGGTCTCTAATGCCACCGGTTAAATTCTTATTCAACAGTATTGTAGCACATGTTTTCTTTAATATTAACCTGATACTGGTTGCCTTCAGTTCTATAACCTTTCATAAGTGAATTTCATGTCTTTCCCTTAATAGTGCAACCTTTCTTATTAAAAGTAACAATAATTCCTGAGTCACCGAGTTCACTCATGCTGAGGAGATTGTGATGTAGGCTATCCACAGAAAGGCATTTAGTTTTCTTTAGCTCTCCATTAGCATGTTCAGTACTTCAACTGACTTTTATTTTCAAAGCTACATCATTACCAAACATTACTGTCCCATCAAACTTCCTCTTGAAATTCACAAATAAGTTTAAATTACCTATCATATGGGATGAAAACTGCTATCTAGAATCTTAGTACTGCTACTTTTTGTAGCTTTGTGGGCTACTTATAAAATATTGGATTTCTTAATTTTTTTCTTTTCCTTCTATGATACATTGGATTAAGTGTAATACACTGATATAATTTAAATTATCACTTCCATTTTCATGGGTTTTTCATAATAAAAGTCCACTTCCAGAGGAGAAAACCTATTTGAAAAGGCAACAATATCTTATTAACGATCATCGACTTGTCTCTGGATCCTGTATGATATGTCCATGTTCCTCCTCTTCCTTCAATCAATGGTCTTATGACCAAAGTTAGAAAAAAACAATATCCATTAAAATTTCTTCTTCTTTAAGAGGAAGGATATGAGTTTTTTATCCTCTGTTGAACTCCTAGATCACCCCCATTTAGATATCACCTCCCCCATTTCTAGTTTGACATAGTATAACCCAGATATCGAAAGCACTGACACTTTATGAGAGGAAATGTCTTCTAATTTTTATTGGTGCTCAAGACATCCTCATTGGGAAATTTTTTTGAATGCCTATCATTCCAGGATGCTCGAGAAATATCTTCTTTTCTCCTTTCAATTTGACTTATGGGTCTCTTTTTTAGAACTTCTGGTGATTTTTCAACGTTATCCACTTTCAGATTTCCTTTATTATGCGCCAATTTATTTGCAGCCTTTGATGTTTCAGCATGAAAACTGATTCGACTGTTTCCCATTGTGCAGGTCTTTGATCATTCAAAATCTTTTCAACTCCATCATAACCTTTTTTTTCTCTCTCAAGCATCTCTGAATATGAGAACCTAACAAATTGTATTTTTTTCTTTTCTTCTGTTGAAATTGATTCACTATTTATCCCACTCCTAAGAGTAATAACTTTTCCTTTAAGTCTCTCAAAATTTTGCGACTTCTACACTTGTCTCAAGGTAAATTAATCGATGACCTTTTCTTGTTCATTGATTCTGAGTTTTAGTTCCACTGCATCATCTTCCCTTTTAAGAATTGGTTATTGAACATTCACCAGTTCTTTTAGTCATTCAATTTTATCTTCAAGATGATCAATATATTCAATTGATTCTTCCACCATTTCATTCCATATATTTTATCACTTACACTTATTCTGAAGTTTACCAAATGCTCTCTTAAGATGTATCTTGGGATCGATAGTAGTTATCAACTGGTAATATCTAGATTTATTTACTGATGGTTCTAACAATTCAATAGTAGCCATCATGGATGCATGATTTCAAGTTTTAAATTTTGGTTCTTCTTCTTCATATAATACATTATCATCATCTTCATCATCATAGACAAAATTATTCTTCAATATTTCAAGTCTCCCCTTTTGAAAAACCTTTTCTGAGGCTTCTCCAGGTGTTCATATTCGCTTTCTTCATCATTGAACTTTCTTGGCCACTGAGAAGATATGTGCCCAACTTTTCCACAATTACAGGATGCCAAAGGTAATTTCCCTTTGAACTTCCCTGATCACTTCAAGAACTTCCTAGAAATAAGATAAATAATTTCCTTTTCCCCATCCTCTTCACCACTAATATCTTTTGAAATTTTTAGTTTTTTCATTGATTTCAATGCCATTTACGTTCTCAGATGATTTGTAGCATCTTCTGGCTCGACTCTCATTTGATATGCCACCAGGCAGCACAACTTATCATCCATAGAATGTTTGGAAAGATCTCTATCCTCAAGAGATAATACCTTTTCATTGTATAGGGGTGGAAGTCTTCTTATTATTTTCTTCACTATGTCAATGTCTTTTATTTATACCCCTAAACATAGAATTTCTCTAACAACTTGAGTAATTTGATTGAAGAAGGAGTTTGCATTCTCTTCTGGATTCATCTTCATATCATCAAACCTATTGCATGAGTCTTGTAGTTTCACCTCCTTCACTTTGTTTTCTCCTTCATAAATATTTTCATCTTTATCCCACATAGACATTTTAGAGGTTCAAGTCATCACCTTTAGATAGAACTGATCAGAAAGGGATGTAGTGATATTATTCTATACTTTAGCATTTTCATCATGAATTTTCCTCTCTGCATCGTTCGTAGTGAGCCATGTTGGATCGGTAACTTGTATTCCCTGAAAAATAGAAAATAGAATATCCATTCTAAGTGATATTAGATGAGATTTCATTTTATTCTTCTAGATTTGAAAATTACATCCATCAAAGAGGGGGGCTCCCATGACATTGACTAAATTCTCTATTATAGTAAGACAGATCAAACACAAGTGACCTAGCTCTGATACCACTTGAAGGACCCTAGAACACCCTGAGAGGGGAGAGGTGAATTAGGGTGTCATCAATTTATATTTATAGCTGTGGATCTTTTTTTTACTTTGGTAGTAACCTGTTAAATATGTCAGACAAAATAAAATATGGAGATGACACAACACTTTTACTTGGTTCACCGAAATGGGATATCTCTATAGAGCATACACCGACAGTGTGTCAGTCATACCTAAATCCACATATCATTACTAGTTGTAGAGTACTAGATTTTGGTCATAGACACTCTATGCCAGAAACACTGCACATAGAAAAGTTCATGGATGATTCACCACATCTCTCAAAACACATCTGTAAACTCCCCTTAGCTCACTATTCTAATAGAATCCTATATCTTTTTATTTACTTGATGGTCACTTCAAACTATTGAAAATGGTGCCTTTGTCTTTATCAAGCATGAGACACTACCTGCATTAGGGCCCCGAGTAGATGCTCACTAAAATCCCTGGGTACTCTGCACTGAATGAAAAACAACCCTTCACAATGCCCCTTTGCAATGCTCAACCCTTCTCAAAGCTCATTGCCTCGCGATGCAAAACCATTCGCAAAGCTCTCTGCCTCGCAGAGTAACCAACCTTGCAAAGCTCACTACCTCATGGTGAAAAACCCTTCACGAAGCTCAGTGAGCCAACGTGGTATGTCATATCTTCACGAAACTCATATAAATTAAGATAAAAATCCTTATTCAGGACATTAGAAGTCTCTTCCCGAAGAACAAGATCCCTTATGACAACCACCATCGTAGTGCACCCCTTGCTTCGTGAATTCATAACGAACATGGATTTTCTCTCTCAAAATTCATCCATAATGAAGATGGGTGGCCACTTATTTATAACCATGGTCGATCGCGGAGATCCGCTTCTTCAGGCATGAAATTCTAATTTGTGAAAACATCTTCGTAGCACAACCACCATCTTGTGAAGCTCTGATGAAATTTCTAGTTCGTAGATCTCATCGTAACTGTGGATCTCTACATCAAAAGCCTTTGCATAACCACAAAGCACCACCATAATTCTCCTTCCATTCACTGTTCATGATTCTCATAATAATCAACATGAAATACCATCTAAAATCACGAAGCTTCATTTATTTGAAATTATCATGCCAGTATTCACGAAATCCTTACCATTGACATAAAAATAAAAAGATGATTCTAAAAGAATACCTTCCGCAAAGCTCAAAGATCAAACATTCGTAACCGTAGAGCACACCACCTCAAATTATTCAGTCTTAGAAAAATCCATTTCATAAATCCCATATTCATAAAATTCCTACATTTTCCATATTTTCGTAAGTTCTTTAAGAAGATCCACTTTTCACAATTCTTTCCATTCTCCAAATTTTCAACCCAAAAAAATTGGAAAACATTGGGAAATGACGTAACATTTAAAACTACTTACTTCTTGACCTGTATGAACCCTTTCCATCAAAAAACCTCCTTGCCCTATCCCAGATCATCCATTATAGGATTGAAAACAAACACAAGCCATGCTCCCTTTACATAAAATAATATCCTTGGTTCCAAAAAACTTCCCCTATGGGTTTGTTGGCAATATCCAGATACAATCACTAAGGATACGACTACGATCTAAACCATAACCTTTAAAAAACATCTCATCCACCACTATATGTCTACGTGAGCCATTCTCATTGTAGAAAACAAGAGGGGAGACATGAACTGTATTCTTATATGTTCGTATCTCACATTGGATTAAGATGTTTCTTCCCCATTGTTAATAAAACCAAAGAGCATGAGAAAAATATTGTTGAGCTCATAACAGACTCCTCGTGGATCATATTTCCCCCATAAACCTATTTATGCACTAGAAGGTGGGTGAACACCGATGTTCGACCAATGCTTCTCAAACACTGCAACTGATAGTGTCTTGGTATGTACATGGTCCAGTTTCTTTTCAGGTCCCACATAGTCTATTTTAATCACGCATCATTCAACTTTTTCCATGATGAAGTGATATCGAATTTCAATATGTTTTTTATGATAATGATAAACATGATTCATTGTAAGATTAACTGAACTCTTATTATCACAATAGATCTCCATTGGTTGTTTCACCTCATTACCAATGTGAGTCAGTTGTTACAACATCCATTGTAACTGAGTGTGTTCCTTTATAGTGGAGATATACATAGCTTCAGTAGTGGTAAGAGAAGTATGTTCCTATTTCCTGCTCATCCATCCAATACATTTCTTCCCAATATATAATGCTTCACCACTAGTAGACTTTCTTTCGTCAATATCGCCAGCCCTGTCAGCATCAAAAAATTCTAATAATTCAGTGTCTCTTCCTACATCAAAGTAAAAGCCATAATTGTGAGTACCTAGAATATACCTCACGATTCTTTTCACTATTCTCATACGTTCTTCATTCGGATTACTCCAATAGTGGGATGCTAAGAATGTTGCAAAGTAAATGTCAGGTTGTGTCGCTATTATGTACAATAATCTCCCAATAATCCTTCTTAATATTGTGGGATCTACAAATGTCCCCTCGTCATGCTTTCCAAGCATTGTTCCAACTGCATTTGGAGTCGGCATTGGTGTGGAGCCATGAATATTAAAATTTTCAGCAACTCCCATGAATAATTTCCCTGAGAGATGAATGTATAATTCTTATTTTGAATCACTTGTATCCCTAGAAAATATGTGAGTTCATCAATCATGGAAATTTTAAATTCTGATTTCATATGATTGGAGAATTAATCCACCGAACCCTGCCTGCTTCCACCAAAACTTATATCATCCACATATACCAACACGATGAACTGATCTTGCTGAGAATTATTCACATAGAGGTTGTGATCCACTCCTCCTCTATTGAATTCATGATTTCTTAGATAAGAATCCAACTGAGATTACCACACTCGTGGTGCTTGTTTCAATCCTTCATGTGCTTTCTTGAGATTGCAAATTGTTGTTTCATCTGTATCAACAAGAATCCCCACTAGCTATTCAATGTAGACTTCTTCTTCAAGAACACCATTCAAGAAAGATGTCTTGACAACCATTTGATTTACTTTATATTCACTTTGGATTTCCATGGAATGAAAAGTTCCTATTGACTCCAGTATAGCCGCTGGAGAAAAAGTTCCTTCAATATTGACACCTTAAATCTACGAATATTCTTTACATACAAGGCATGCCTCATTTCTGATAAAACATCCATGCTCATCAAACATGTTATTAAAGATCCACATTTTACCAATCACATTGTGACCATCAGGTCTCTTGACAAGATCCCATTTCTGATTCCAATCAATTTGATCTAACTCTTCGTTCATGGATTTCAGCCATTATTCATCCTTTGCAACTTCTTCAAATGAGGATGGTTTTATAACTTCTAGAAATGAAGGTTGTGTGTTATTCTGTATCCTATTGGTTTTTGTGGGTGTACTCGTGTCCCCATTTATGTTAGATGGATCAATCTCAGCTCTTTGATTTCCTTTATGAGGTTTTTTCACATTCTCCCCAACCCAGGTTTCCTCTTCAGATTTTTCTTCTCAGTCAACATCATGATGTTTCTCTTGTGTGTTTTGTACACCTTCCTCTATTTCTATATTTTCATTTACTCCATGTTCAATTTCTTCCACATTTTATATCACATCATCAAATGACATCCTGGACAGATATCTAGATTTATCGTCAATGAACATAACATCGCTACTTTCAAAAATCCATTCGAAGAACTTGTTAAAACACGTGTAGGAATTGTTGTTCATTGAGTATCCAATGAAAATTACGTAATATTTATTTCCAAAATACTTACCTTGGGTTCTTTCTTTATTTTTGATGAATCATTTACTTCCAAAAACATGAAAGTATTTCAAAGTGGGTCCCCTTCTATAGCACAATTCATATGGTGCCTTCATCTCAACCATATAAATCATTGTTTGATTTTGAATATACACTGCAGATTGAACAACCACATTCTAGTATTGTTGTGGAATACGACTCTCAATCAGCATAGTTCTTGCAATGTTGTTCACCTATCGATTCTTGCAATCAACAACTCCATTTTTATATGGAGTTCTCACATCAGCTACCTCATGTTGTATCCCATGATTCTCCAGGTAATTTACAAATTTAATGGATGTGTATTCACCTCCACTATCAGATCACAACACTTTGATTGTTCGTCTAGTATCATTCTCAGTTATTCGATGATATGTTTTCATTCAGTCAGGCACTTATCGTTACAAGTGTATAACCATCAAACATTCCATTATACTGTAATAATCTTTGAAAATTACAAAATACCTTTCTCCATGAGTTCCAAAACATTTATCGAGCCACATAAGTCTGTATGAATCAGATCAATAAGATGAGATTCCCTTTTCTTCTTTGGATGATATGAACACAGACTAGCTTTCCCCATATGACATAATCACAATATTTTTAATGATATCCCTTGAGGTTGGGAATTTCTATGATAATATTTAGTTTTTATATCTTCTCCATGTCTTGTTGATTGATGTTCCCTAGTATCCAATGCCACAGGTTGTTTTCCTATTCAACAGTTA
This sequence comes from Viscum album, assembly GCA_963277665.1. Lineage (NCBI taxonomy): Eukaryota > Viridiplantae > Streptophyta > Magnoliopsida > Santalales > Viscaceae > Viscum > Viscum album. The sequence continues at coordinate 1,434,771,576 of OY728122.1, forward strand.
TATATCACATGTTTTCATTATTATCAACATGATACATGTTGCCTTATGTTCTTCAACCTTTCATAAGTGAATTTCATGTCCTTCCCTTAATATTGAAACCTTTCTGATTAAATGTTACTATAATTCATTAGTCACAGAGTTGACTCACTCTGAGGAGATTATGATGTAGGCCATCCACATAAAGGACTTCTATTTTCCTTAGCTCTCCATTATAAAGTTCGGTACTTCCACAGCCTTTGATTTTCAGAGCACCTTCATTACCAAACCATACTGTTCCATCAACCTTCCTCTTCAAATTCATCAACAAGTCCACATTACATGTCATATTGGACAAACAACTATAATCTAGAATATTGGGGCTAGTTCTTTTTGTATATTTCAGGGTTACTTATTCAGATAAGACTTCTTAATTTTCTTATTTTCCATACATGATCCATTGGATTGAGTGTAGTACATTGATGGCCTTTAAATTATCTCTTCCATGTTCATGGGTTCTTCATAAAAAAGTCTTCTTCCAGAAGAGAAAACCTATTTGGAAAGGCAACACTATCTTGTTGATGAGCATCAACTTGTCTTGGGCTCCAGTATGATGTGTCCATGTTCCTCCTCTGCCTGCAATCAATGTCCTTATGACCAAAGTTAGAACAAAAAACAATATCTATAAAATTTTCATCTTCTATAAGAGGAATAATATGGTTTTGTTCTCCTCTGTTGAACTCCTACATCCCCCCATTCCGATAGCTCCATTCCTCTTTGCAGTATGACATAGTATGACCCAGATATCCATATAACTGACACTTCATGAGAGGTTGTTTGTTCTCACTTATATTGGTCCACATGAATTCCTCTATTGGAAAAATTATTGAATTCCTATCATTCCTGTAAGCTTTAGTAAACTCTTATGTTCTCCTTTCTTATTGATTTAGGGGTCTATTTTTCAGCAGTTCTAGTGATTTTTCAAAGTGATAAACTTTTAGATTGCCTTTACTCTGGCCCAAATTATTTCTAGCATTTAATGTTTCATCATCACAACTGATTCAAATTATTCTCATGTGTGCAAGTCCTTGATAATTCAAAATCTTTTCAACTTCATCAGACCCTCGTTTTTCACTCTCAAGAAGATCACTATCTGAGAACTTACCAAATTGTATTATCTTATTTATTTTATGTTAAACTAGATTTACTTCTGAGACAACCTCTAATAGTAACAACTTCTCCTATGAGTCTCTCAAAATTATGGGAATTCTCTTATAGTCTCGAGGTAAGGTCATTGATGACCTTTACCTGTACATCGTTTCTGAGTTTTAGTCCTATTGCATCATCTATCCTTTCATGAATTGATGATTGAACATTCACCCGTTCTACTAGTTGTTCAATATTAGATTTAGGATTATTAACATATTTTGATGATTCTACCACCATTTCTTTCCACTTATTGCATCTTTTATACATATTCTTTTGCTTACCAAAAACTTCCTTAAGTTGTAGCTTGGGATCGATAGTAGTTTTCACCATGTTATCAAAAGATTTATCTATTGATGGTTCTGAATTATCTATAGTAGCCATCGTGGATCCATGATTTCCAGTTTTAAATTCATTTTCTCTTTCATCATATAATTCATTATCATCATCTCTATCTTCATAGACTAAACTATTCTTCTGAAATTTATTTCTTAATTTGAAGTATCCCCATTCAAAAAACATTTTCTGAGGCTTCTGTATGTGTTCATCTTTGCTTTATTCATCGTTGATCTTTTCTGAGCATTGAGAGGATATGTTCCCAACTTTTTCACAATGATATCAAGCCAAAGGTTATTTCCCTTTAAACTTCCCTTTTCCCTTCTAAAAATTCTTGTAAATGAGAGAATGAATTTATTTTTCCTAATCATCTACACCACTACTATATTTTAATATTTTCAGTTTTTATATGGATTTAAATGACATTTCCTTTCTCGCACAAGTTTTAGCATCTTCTGGCATGACTCTCATTTCATATGCCACCAAGATCCTCAACAGATCATCTAAATAATGTTTGGAAAGATCTCGTTCCTCAAGAGATGATACATATTCATTGTATATGGGTGGAAGTCTTCATATTATTTTCATCACATTGTCAATTTCTTTTACTTCTTCTCCTAAACCTTGAATTACTCCATCAACTTTAGTAATTCGATTCAATAAGGAATTTGCATTCTCATTTGGATGCATATTCATATCATCAAACCTATTATTCAAGACTTCTAGTTTCGCCTCCTTCACTTTGTTTCCTCCTTCATAAATATTTTCATGTTTATCCCACATGTACTTGGATGAGGTAAAACTCATCACCTTTAGATATATCTAATCATAAAGAGCTACAGTGAGATCATTCTGCGCTTTAGCATCTCCATCATGAATTTTCCTATCTGCATCAGTCTTAGTGAGCCCTATTGGATTAGTAACTTCTATTACATGAATAGTATAAAAGAGCACTTCCATTACAAGAGATCATAGATGATATCTCATTCTATTCTTCAAGATCTGAAAATTGATTTCATCAAAGTGGGGGACTCCCCTCACATTGACTGAATTCTCCATGATATTAAGAAAAATCCAACACATGTAACCTTGCTTTGATACCACATGAAGGACCCCAGAACACCCTGATAGGGGAGGGGTGAATCCAGGTGTAAACTATTTCTTTTTAAAGTTGTTGATCTTGTTCCCACATTGGTAGTAACTTGTTAAATCTGTCAGACAAATGAAAATAGGGAGATGGCACAACACTTTTACTTGGTTCACCGCAAAGGGATATGTCCAAGGAGAATACGCCGATAGTGCTTCAGTCATATATAAATCCACTTATCTTTACCTATTTTGGATTACAAGAGTTTTATCATAGACACATTGTGCCAAGAACACTACCTTAAAAAAGTTGAGGGATGATTCACCACTTCTCTTGGAACACCTCTATAAAGTTTACCTACCTCAATGCTGTGAGAGAAGTCTAACTCAGTTTATTGAATTGATGGTAGTTTAAACAGATTAACATTGGAGCCTTTGTATCTATCCATCAAGAGACACAGCTTACATTATAACGACCCATACTTTACATACATTGTTAATACTTCAAAATTGAAGCACACTTATTACAACATATGACAAAACCACAAAGGACCGTATAGGTATAGTGTCTTTAGAAACTGGGAAACATAAACAACTGGTTCATCAATCTTCTACAGTGTCTCCCATTTATTTCATCATATCTAGAGTCCCTTTTAGCATATTCTACTTAATATCCATCTTCCTGACCTGGGGAAAAGAAAACATACAAAAAAGGGTGAGCTCAAATTCTCAGCAAGGGCAAATAAAGGAAATAAAAATCATATCATATCTTTTTGAAAATCATAACCTGCAAAAGAGATCATAATATCTTAACATGGAATAAATCATAGAAGTGAAGATGAGATCCCCATAATCATAACATAAAACATGAAACTTTGTGGCATGCACACATAATCATGGAAAATCATTTCTTGTTAGTCATGACTCATTGCCAATACTATCTTAGTGGACAAAGTCCATTTCTGAACCGAGTTCACTCCTCGTTTCAGTCCTGTATCCCTGAACTGAAATAACCTTCCATTCCAGCCATGTCTATCTCATGACATATAAATCTTTACCCAATGCATTGGAGGGAGATATAGGTCCCACCCATCTTATAATGAATCCTTTCTTATGTGTGCCACATAATCATAAATCATACATCATCGCATAACACATGTAACCAAAATGGGATTCTTGAAACATCATGACATCATAAAACAAATCATATAAGGTAAATGACTTAATAAAAATAACTCCCTCAAAACATAATCAAATCAATGTAATAATAGGGATAAAAATAGAACCCTTTATTAACTTAGATGGAAAATAATTTTGATAAAACACTTGAACTCCATTCTTGAGGAAAATATCCTTTCTTCTTCAAAAACACTTTTCTTTTCGTAACATGTCATACAATTATAAACTAAAAGAAGTTGATTAAAAATAAACATGATAACTTATAAAGGAAGATTCTTGGAAATAATGTTTTAATAATCCATTCTTGCCGTATAAGTTAAAAAAAACATTCTTCGTACTTTTGTCGAAAATGTCAAAAAGTACCTCGTACGAAAAACGACAAAGGATTCCTTTCATATTCTTTACTAAAAACTCACCGAAGGGTAAAATTGGATTTAAAAATTTTTAGGTGGATGGAAATAATATTAAATATTTAGGAAACATGGATGTGGATGATAAAATACACCCCGGTAAATACTAAAGTATAAACAATCTCGGATAAAAATGAGATTATGATATTTCTGTTACCTTAGGTCCGATTTGCGTTGTACGTGTCTGAAACTCCTGTATAATGGTTTAAATAATGTTATTGACTTATTCCAGAATCATACATATTGATATGATATCATATATGGTCATATTCATAGCTTCTTATTAGTAATATTTCATTGTTACTTGTTACTCGGGTCTTTATTGCCTTTTGTTCTTATGCGTGTTTTTCCGAATAAATTCTTATTTTTATTTTAAGGTTATAGATACCTTATATCCAGAATGGTATTAGTGTAACATATATCATATTTATTCATTCAATTCATTTATATAATTACTATGTAATGATGATCATGTAGAACGAGTCGCATCACATCGTGGAGACGGTATTCCATACGTACGCACGAGTGATAATATTGTTCCTATGATCGTGGAATTGTATTGGAGTATATGAATACTATTTCAGTATCAATATCACTTTATAATAATAATATATAGTTACTCATTACACCATTATACCCATCCTTGTAAGGTGATGGTGGAAAATATATTACACCACGGCGTGGAGACAGTATTCCGTACGTACGCACGCGCGGTGATTTCATTTTTCCGTAGGATGGATAGAAGGTGAATTAGGGTTGTTTAATATTTATAATAACATATCAGTATTTATGTAATACTGATATTATTACTTTATCATGAAGAAACTAAATAATAAGAAGTTGAAGAAGAAAGAAATTGAAAAGATCGGTAATGGATATTACCTCTTCTTTGAAATGCCTCTTTGAATCCTCCACTTAGGGAACTAAGATTGGTCTTTGAAGAAGACCAGGACCTCTAGGATTATTCTAGGGAAGTGGAGAAGGGATTTTGGTAGGGTTTGGACGAGCTTTAGTTCTCAAATTGGTGTGAGGAGGAGGGGGGGGAGGTGCCCTTTTATAAGGGAGGAGAGGGGCACCTTAGGAATATCTCAAAATATTATTTTATATTAAAGTCAAAATCGGTTTATAATGGTTCCAAAGGGTCTTATTTCGAAGGTAAAGTGGGGATGGGTCGAAATCCTATCAACCAATTGGATTTAGACAAGTTTAGGTTATTATTTTAACCTTATCAATTAGATTTAACTCAAAGTTAAATAATTTAACTTTTACCGTGACTTTTTGTTTTCTTACACTATATGGTTAATACACTTACTATAACATGCCAAACGAACCCCAAGTTGTTTATTATTAATATATATATCCTTATCTAAGTTATTTGGCCGAACCGTATATTTTTTGGAATAAAATAACAATTAATAATATAATATTTGCTTTAAAAACTATTTTGTGTCAATTTTGACACTATTTGATATATGATTTTTGTGAAAGTCATAACAGAATTATATGTTCGAACCAAGTTGATTAAATCAACACTAATATATCATAGTAACCTATAAAATTAGTGTAATTCATAAAAAGTCTCAAATTACATTTATTTTATCATTTATAACATCAATTAGGTTAGCATTTCCTTAAAAGGGTAATTACTGCATCATCGTTGTGTCATAAATAAACTAATTTATTTAAAGTTTAAAAATTATAAATATAATTATAATTATGTAGTAAATCTTTTTATCTTTCTAATGAATATTTATAGTCGAATTTATATTATGTATAACCCCATATTAAAAATGTTTTAGTTATTAAACTTTGATTTTAACTATTTTAACTATTCATTAAATAAAATAATATTAAATGTCATAATCTAATCCAAGTGGACCTAAATGGTCATATTATATTCATAAGGTTGTTTTTGGTCGAATTACACTTATCCAATAGAATTAGAACATGTGTTAGGGTAATAGTAATATTATATTTACCCTTAGTTACCCTATTTACTATTAACCGCGGTAAAAAAAGTAAAAAGTTACTATTCACCAAAAAATTATTTTTATCTCATTGAACCACATTTTACTTACTGATATCAACCGTGTCTGTCGGATTTTCAAAATTACATTCATAGAAGTGGTAAAATTACGTTTTATGCAAAATTCAGTTTTTAACCTACCACTTAGTGGTTTCACTATTCATCAAAAATTGAAAGTTTTCAGAAAAAAACCAAAATTTCACCCTAGGCTGATTTCGATATTCCGAATCCAAAAATGATGTCCGTTTTGAAAAATAAAATTTATAAAATTTCATAAAGTGGTTATTACTATTCATAACGGCTAGTTTTAATAATATTTTAATAGCATATCGTTTTTTAGTGAAACTCGGTATTGCGTACGACGCAAGCTATCGAGGAAGGTCGTGATTTCGTGTAAAACAATCCAAGAAAGTGTTGTGTAGAAAAAGATTCCTTTGATGATTTATATAACATAAAAGTCTCGGGTGTTACATACATCATGGTCTAGAGTAGATTCTCACTGAAATCCCCGACCACTCTACACTGAACCAAAAAAAACCCTTCGCAATGCCCCTTCGCAATGCTTAAACCTTCACAAAGAACACTCCTTGGTGATTCACTACACTTTTTGAAGCTCTTTGCCTCAATGAGAAACCATCCTCGTGAGGCTCACTACCTCACGGTTCAAAACCCTTTTCGAAGCTCATTGATCAAACACGAATCCCCTATCTTCGAGAAGCGCATATTCCTTAAGAGAAAAAGTTATATTCCAGCCTATGGATGTCTCTTCGCAAAGCGCAAGATCCCTTATGACAACCTGCTTTGTGGAGAACCCCTTTCTTAGTGAAGTCACAATGAAAATGGATTTTCTATTTAAAAATTCATCCATAATGAAGAGGTGTGGACTCTTATTTATAGCCATGGTGGATCGCGGAGCTACACTTCTTCAGGCGCGAAATTTGAATCGGTCAAAACATCATTACAGAGATTCCTCCATCTCACGAAGCTATGCTAAAATTTCCGGTTCACAGAGCTCGTCGTAACCATGTATCTCTCCATTAAAAGCCTTAGCATCACCTCAAAGAACCACCTCAGAGCTCCTTTCCTTCACTGTCTGCAATGCTTGTTGTAATGTCAAAGAAACTCCATCTCAAATTGCGAAGCTTCATTTTTTCGAAATTATCATGCCAATCTTCTTGAAATCCTTGTCTTTTCAATAAAAATAAAAATAAGATTCTAAAATAATACCTTTTGCGAATCTCAAAGATCAAACATTCGTAATCGCATTGCAGAACGCCTCAAATAAACTATTCTTAGCGAAATCCATTTCATGAAACCCATATTCGTAAAACTATTGCATTTTGCAAATTTTCATAAGGTCTTCAAGAAGAACCAATTTTCACAATGCTTTCCATTCTCTAAATCATGGACCAAAAAAATTTTGCAAACACTTGGAAACAACTTCACTTTTAAAACTTCTTATTGATTGGCCTGTATGAACCCTTTCTATGAATAAACCGACTTGACCAATCCCTGATTATCCATTAGTGGATTTATAACAAACACAAACCATGATCCCTTTCCAGTAAAGAATAACATTGGTTCCAACAAGGGGGTCTCCCACATGTGTTACAATGTTAAAATTTTTCGTTCAAATATAATTAGTAAACCCAATTAATTCTCCAAATCACAATAGAAGAGTTATAAAAGGTGACATTTCTTGTATATCACTTAAGACACATGATTGTGATGAACCTCAAGTTTGTGTAATGTAGTCAACAAATTTTTCGTATGGGATTCGAAATAAACTACCATGACATGGGATGCCCATTCTATAATGATTAGTTATATATTTCCATATGATGTAATAGTAACTAAATTCCATTGGGTAACATAGACTTTTTCTATACACTAGGGAGTAACAAGTTTCCTAGGTATAATAAAAAAATATATGGTCTAATATGCCTAGAAATAGTTTGAGATATTATCATTCAAAATATTATTGTTATGATATAATATATTTTGTTCAATATTTGAGAGGAATTAATTTATCCATTCTCTAATTTGTGAAACTGTGATAAATGATTGGATCATATATGGTACTTAGTATTCTCTTTCTTTGTGTTAGAGGCATGGATGTTGATTTAATTTTTTTTGACAATTGTTTTAGGAACTCTTAAATAGTGTATGAGTATTGATTATCAAAACATGATCATGGACCTATTATAATCTCTTTAAAGAGAATGGATTATATATTCTCTAGCATGAAAATACTATAATACTTAAATAATTTACTTTCCCTTTATACAAGAGAGAATTATATTGTCAAGATAAGTTTTTAGTGTACTCTCTTTGATTTAATGTTATCATAAATAATGAAATCCATTAATAATTCAAGGAAGTGGTCTCATTTATACCATTTTACATCATTAACCTATTTGATAATTACTCAAAATGGGGGTTTTTAATTAGAAACTTATTCAAATTTAGGGGCATTCAATATTCTTTCAAATAAAAACATATAATCGAGTTGATTCACCTCTATCTTCTATATAAAAAGTGGAAGGGGATATCACTATTAGATACACCAAATATATGACCATATCATCTTATTATTTGTTATAAATATTCACAAATATGTTTTTTAGAGTGTTATATTATTTATTTAAAGATCATATTTACACATTTAGTTAAATAGCGAACTACTACATCGACTCATCTGTGAGTTCATGAATTGGAAGAGTTATTACATTTTGATTGTATAGAAACCATTGATTTTCTTAAAGACAATATTACGGTCACTATTCATGTGAAATTGATGGAATATTTTTTGAAGGAAAATTCAAGTCCTGTAATAAGGGATTGATATATAGTGTTTTTGTTTTTAAAAATATCTTATAGGAGCAATGAATAGAATATGACGAAACTTATCGGAGTACCAAGATTAACTCCAAGGAATGCTCTACTGAGCATTCTATTTTCTATCCTCTTCCAAGTTAGAATTTGAATGGAACCATAAAAATGAATTTACCAATGTGGAAGAACTTTATTATGGTAGAGTATCCTCACTTGGTACTTCAACATCACATGAAAATTCAACAAATTTTGGGTCCATTGCTATGAAAAATTTCAATAATTTCCCATTATAGAACATCTAAAGGATGAATATAATGTAAAAATAGTATAGGACCACAACCCCTCGTCCCAATAATATATTCATTATGGGATGTTTTAGGACATACTTTTGTGGGCTGATTATGGAGATTAACTATACCAATTGACATTTTAGATAATTAAACTAATTATAGACTGAAATAACCAAAATTAATAAATTATTCATGATAATTCAATATCCGACATCAATATTTTTCCATACATTTTGAGGTATTAAATATTATTCTATTTATCCTAAATATTCTTATTAGAAATGGAGGAACCAAAATATAACTATGTGGTCGTAACATATAGGGTCATGGTTTATCCCAAAATATGTGGGATTAAGACTAGATGATGTAGTAAGTACTAGTAAATATCATTGAGTGTTCTTTGATATTATTTATCCTACTAATATGTGATTAATTTATTTTTAAACATTTTTAAAATCTTTAATTTATTTGTAATATGGTGAAAAAAATCCATATGTAATCCTGACAAAATTATAAAATGTGCAGCCCTCACAAATTATGAGGGAAATTTAAATGATGGATTTTATTTCATCATGGTCAACCTAGATACCAATGTATTTGATGAAAAATATGAGAAATATCTCATAGGATATCCCATATTTACATTTCAAGAGTTTCATATGTAGTTTGTGGGTGTAGTGCAAGGTTTACAATTTATTATGATCATGAAGATGATAATGGAATTTATTAAATTAAACCACAAAATCATCGACATATAAACCCAACATTATTCATAGAAGTGTATTAAATATGTGATGCATATCCCATTGACCAAGCCCCTATAAATTATCTAGGATCAAGAAAAATAATTTATTTATAATCCCAATTACTAGCTAGTTAATTTGATTGTTGGGTTAAATACACAAGGAATAAATTCCAAACAACAAATTATGTGGACAATTATATTGTAAGAAAATTTAAAAAAATAGTGATAAGATGATACAAATGAGTAAAATTGATTTTTTTGTTGCGGATAATAAAACATAAAAATGAGTAACCTATATAAGAAGAACATATATAAATTGAAAACAAGGAATAGCCAAATGTGAAGTTGGAGAAATCAATTGTGTGGGTTTTTTTATTTTTTCCATTATTTATAAATGATTAGGTATCTAATTATCTAGTAATGAGTGGATACCCCCTTATCTCTAATTATATTCATGTATATGAATGGATCCTACAGTTTCTAAACTTTATAATTTTCTAATCTGCATAATTATTATAGAATTTTTACACAAAGATCAACATCTACGTTAATCACAGTGTACTTCTGTTGATGAGATATCCCATTGTAAGATGGATTCATATATGGAAAAGTAAATACAAAGATAATAATAGAAACAATTATCACATTTTCGTAATTTTTTAAAAATTATATCTACCAAATAAATGAAGAGGATGGTTGGTTTAAATATCTATTTCATATCGAAGAAATTATTTTATTAACAATCATATTATTATTATTTTTATTTCATTTTTAAAGAATTATCATTCTTATATAATCAATATATTTAAATATGTTCAAATTATACATTATAATAGTTTAAAATAATTAAATCTGGAGAGACATGATGTTATATATGGGAGAGATGCAAACTCCCCTCCAAACTCCATTGGCGGTCTTCTTATCGCTCTTTTAGAACCTCCTCTCATGTATCTCCCTTGGATCCTTAAATCAAGTGTTTTTAGAGTATAGTTATTTGTTTCATATTTTTAATCATGATAAATAATATAATTTTTAGTTTTCCCTTTTTTCCTAAGACATAGTTATAACACTATAACTTTATTCAGGAATCCTCATGTAACTATTACTGTAGTTCTTCTTCTTAACTAGAGAAGTAATCATATCCATCCATTATAGAACATGTAACCACTTTAAAGTTAAGCCAAGGTGTGATAAAAATCAAAATTTTATATTTTCACCATATGAAACGTTCAGGGGGTGTGATTATTGAGTGAGAAACTCAAATCTTCTATCATCCCTCATGATCACCTTCACCTTAGAATATTCCTGATTTGTGAAAAAGGAGAAAAAAATATGAAAGATAAAGCAGTGATATCTTATCTGTGTTAGAAATTGTTTTTTCTCCCTTAATTCCATTTATTGGCTTCGATCTCTTGGATTTTATAATTTTAGATCACCAATATTCTAAAACTAATTTTCATAGGCCTTACCCTAACATTTGGATCGATTCCCTTAACTCAATTTTATGAGCCATTTTAGTGAAACCTATCCACCCTTCCATGATTTTGGTTGAATGGTTATTGGTAAAACCCATAAATCAATCATAATTACCAATTAATTGATACTTCAATTTATGTACGATATAGCAGAGCTTGTTAATATTTTTTTATTTTACCAAGACTAATAGAATTTATTCAATGTATCTCCTACTATCATGTTGAACAAAATCACTCTCAATAATTTTTTATATTGCATTATGTAAATTAAAATTCTATAGTATAACTAAAACCTTGTGTAATATTAATATTACTCTCCATTTTTTCATCTTGATCCCACAAACACATTGAATATACCATTAATCAAAAATCAAAAAATCAACACGAATGACTTTCCAATGTGACACAAAAATCATTATCTTCTACCAAACTCAAATTTAGAATAATTTTTCAGACCAGAGTCTCATGGAATGTTGGTTAAAATATGAAATCCACATCCTTGTATAAATTTTTTCTCATGACTCTATTTTTTGGGTAACATTTTTGAGCAGTTGGTGTGCTCCCCCAAAAAAATGTGAACATAAAGTGCATTAAAACTCAAATTCATCATGTCTCAAACCTATATATTATTAGACTAATATCAGTTTCTATAGTTTTGAGAACATTGAGTCCTCTTATTCCACAGAAAATTGGAATCAATTTGATTCATAGATTGATATGTCTCTATATTGAGAATGAATCTTCTTCTGCATGATTTATCCATCACAAGCTGACATAACTAGAATCATAAGCTCAATTCATTTGGGTTCTCTTACCATATAAGATATAAATATATAAACAAGGGAATCCTTTTTATCAAAATTATCTTCAAATTTTATTTCTTTCATTATTCTTCTACATATATGAAATTAAATATGAATTTATTAACTCATTATGATTATCCCTAAACTAGGACATAGTTGGATTCAATAATGAGTTCAACATGTTATTTTATCAATAAATATGGAAATAATTGAAAGTTTCCTTCTAATCAGAAATCAACTTTATATATTTTCATGGCTCATAATAATTTATATTATATGATCAGTATCTCCTATAAATGATGATAGATTAAATATTTTCTTTGATTTCAATTATGAAGTATCTCTCTAGATAGATTTGAATGTGTTGCAGCACAAAATTGAACTTATTTTTTGTCATTAAATTTATCTTATGGTCACATTATTCTCTAGAGGTGGTTGTAAAAAATAACTATGATGGATAATTACTTATTCTAGTAGTTTCACGAACCAACAGACAAGGTGACATAAAAACTCATATGGTATCACTTCCGAGTCATGCTCACAGTTGGTCCTAAGGTGGTGGTCACTTGATATTTAATTCATTCTGTCACTATAATGGCCATGGAGATAAATTAAGTGTGGTAATTTGTAATTTGGGTACTATAGTCACTTAGAAAAAACATCTTTTTGTAAAACATGATATATTGATCATGTATTGAGGTTAAATTACTCATCGAGAGTATGCCCTATGTCAATTGATTTACATTACATTTTATAACCATTATGATTTATAATAACTCCATGAACACTCTTGATAGTTAGTCTAGATGATTTTTATTTTTCAATAAATCCTAAATCTCACACACAGCTTAGAATTATAGAAATTAATTTGACATAGAAAAAGGCATTTAAATTTTTACACTAATTTAAAATGATTCTTATAGAAAAATTAAAAGGAAATAATAACATTGAATTTCGAAAGAATAAATTTCTAGGTCAATGAATCTAAAATAAATTTTAAAATTGTATTTTAAATATAATTCACAAAACCAAATGAATATTATTTTTCCTAAAAATAAAAAAATGAAAAAAATGTTCTTATTATTTTTAGTCAGTAAGAAGCTAACTTTTATCACGATATTTAATTAATAAATGTTTCTACTCATATTTCCTAATATTCAAGTATTTATTGCATAAAAACACATTTTACTACATCAATGAAATTATTTCAAAACACAGATGTGGAACAAGTCAAAAAAACAATCCACAAAAAACTCAATCACACATGACACATCATTTTGGCTCAATAAAAAATTTATTTCAAATATTATAAACGAAAAAAATCTCAAAGGTTCGCCTAAAAAGAAGAAATTTGAGAAACTAAAATTCATGGAATAAATATTTTAAATTGGCTGAGATTATTAATGATATTTCAAAATATATTTATTACATGATTTAAATACACGAAAAAATCAATGAAGAAAAAGATCCGAAATAATGGAAAATTTCAACACTCTTATATGATATCATTCACTTCCCTATAATAAATATAATTCCTGATCCAGTTATTACAGTGAAAATATTTAATATGTAACTAAAATAAAATTTAAATCAACATGAATGATCAATTAACAATCTTAACAAGGATCCAATAATCAGGGATCTATTTTTCACTTCCTCAATTAAATTCAAATTGTTATTTATTATTAAATAGTCACATTATTCATTGTGGTTAGATATTTTTTGCACCCTTCTGAGATATTTTTTAAAAATTAAGAACATTTTTTTATATTCCCACCCATATATGTTTTTTGTAGAATAATTAAAAGAACTTATTGAATTTAAAAATGTAATTTATTTATTCACATGATGAAACTGGTTCCTGATGACTAATAGATTCAATGGGGGATCAAAACATCCCATTTCCTCCCTATCAAAAACATATATTACTATCATTTGAATTCAATCCATAAGGTTATTGTTTCAAAAGTATGTTTACCATAGTTTCAAACTCAATAATTTAGTTTCATCTTATTTTATTTCAATTTTTTTGGGATATCTCCTATCACACTCCTCATTCCATGTTTCAAAATAGATTTTCTATAAAAATGAAGAAAACCCTAATTTTAATACCCTAAAATTATAAAAATTAAATTAATTTATTATATGAGTCATATAAAAATGGTAAACCTTTAATTTTAGGAGTTTACATGATAATAAATTCACAATAAAGCATTATTATCTCGGAGTAGTGATCAGGATGGGTGAACTCCTTGGATGTTTCTCAGTTTGTGTGTGAGTGACAGTAATGTACACTAGAAAGAACTTGTGTTAGATTGTGTGTACATTCATTAGTATGATAACCCATTAGAGAATTTGGATGGTACCCCTAGAGGAGATCATGTTTTTTTACGGAGATTGGTGTTACCTAGTGGGTAGGGTCTAACATCCATGTTATGGTGGGTTTCATGTTCTATCAGTGGGGACCCTTTTTTACATTCTTATAAAAGGAGGAATCCATCCTTATATGATGTGGAACTACATGGGTACCTATTTATAGTCAAAATGCAGTTTTATTACTCTAACATGTGGGTGAGTTTAACACATGATAATGATAAATTGTTAAATAACTAAATTATATGACTCATGTTAAAAAGGTACACATTTCCTTTTGGGATCCCACCAATTTAGAAGACCACAGTTAAATGTGATTGTACTGGAGTAGTGATCAAGATGGTGTGTGTGAGTGCGAACAAAGAACACTTATAAAAGAAATAGTTTTTTAAGGGTACATTCATTAGTCTAATTACCCATTCAGTCATGTTGGTAGTCCCCTAGTTGGGGACCATGTATTTATGAGGAAACTAGTGGTACGTGAACAACTCAGACCCAATGACCTTGTTATGGAGGGGTTTATGTTCTATTTTTGGGGCACAATTATTACACTGATCAATAATTTTTCACATAAATCAAAATTATAATCATTATCAACCACAATAACTATCATGTAAAAAGTCACATGGTAGAAATATAATTAAGTTAGTATTATTTAAAAAAACACTGAAATTTAT
The DNA here is from genome assembly GCA_963277665.1 of Viscum album. Taxonomy (NCBI): domain Eukaryota; kingdom Viridiplantae; phylum Streptophyta; class Magnoliopsida; order Santalales; family Viscaceae; genus Viscum; species Viscum album. The sequence goes on from OY728122.1 coordinate 1,434,786,993, forward strand.
AAAATCCTGGAAATACTTGATCATTTTAAATAAAATTATTATGAGGATTTTATAGTGTACAATTTATGAAGATCTTATTAGCATAAAAAATACCCATCCAACCCACACATAAAACCCAAAATTATAACTAATTTTAAATCCTATAGTGGGAGAAAACATTATTAAAACGAATTTCTCAAATAAAAAGTTCATATATTATTAGAAGGGGTTCCATTAATGTTTAACAATCACATTTTCAAAACATAAAAACTTATTTGAAAAATGGGTTTTTTAAATTGCATGATTTTTATTATTTTTAAAAAGAAAAAATACCTCTCAATAAAAATCAAATAAATCCATGAATAGAATTTTTTTCTACAAAACTGATGTAAAAAAAGTAAAATGGTTGAAATAAGGTTTGAAATTCACCTTAAATTGATTTTTAAAAACATATAACAATTCATTCTAGGAAACCAACCATGAAAATAGATTTTCCATTTTGAATAAATAAGGGGAAATTCACCCACTTTAAAACCCCGGATCATCGTTTCATGTATGTTTTTCCATTTCTGGTCGTTTCTGAGAAAAAGCTGAAAATCTAGAAATTTTCAAAGTACACACCGTGTACTTCGATGTCACGCCAGGCCGTGTGCTGGCCGTGTCCAGGCCACACACACGGTGTGTAAGGGTGATGTGGAGGCCACTTAAAGAGGAGTATGTAAAATCTAAGTACATGCCATGTACCCCAGAAGTACACTCTGTGTAGTTTCTTTTCTTAATTAAATGGAAATGGGTCGCGCCTAATCGACGAAAACATCTTCTTCTTCAGGTTCTTCGACCGGGAGCACCTCGTACGGCCGTGAACATCCTCAGAGCCCCTGAGCCTCAGTCTATTTTCCGAATCGACTTTCGTCAATTATGTTTGAACAGTAGCGGTGAGCTCTTCCTTCTTCTTGAGTTCCATTCCTTGATTTTCCCTCTTTCTCAAGATATCGTGTGTTGAACATTTTGTGTGTTTTCATAGATCTATGTCGTTCTAGGTAGAATCAAGCCTCATGGTCAAAGTATATTGATCTCCTAAAATCAAGGTAGTTGGTTTGTGCATTACCTTTAGAAGTATTTGAGTTTTATGTGAACACTTCCACCAATACCCGTGAACGGGGTATTGCGTGTTTACCATTTTTTCCATGTTGTTTTCATGCCTTTCTTGTATGATTTTGTAGAGGTAATTTGATCATGTTTGAGGATAATTGTTGTGATTGGATTTTTTGCCCATGCATTTTTCTTGTTTTGAACTTTTGGTTTTGTTATCCTTTGGTCGTTATACATGTTTTCCATGCCTTGTGACCATAGGATGGAATGACATTCTTGACATGCTTGTTATGTTGTAGATTGGTTATCCAAGTAGCCCTGTAAGTGTGCTTTGGCCTTATAGAATTATTATGCACTCACTGGCACGGGACTGTGAGAACCTGGAGCTATAGACTATAAGGGATAGACCAAGTGAGATTACCAGAGAGTCTTGGATACTATAGACTACAATGGATAGACTGAATGATCTTCCCAGAGAGTCTTGGACATTATAGACTACAGAGGATAGACCGAGTGAGCTTCCCAAAGAGTTTTGGATATTAAATACTATAGGAGGGTAGACCGAGTGAGCTTCCCTAGAGAGTCTTTACTTGTTTTAATTTCTTTAAAACCTTTCCATCATAGATAATAAATTGACTGAGTGAGATTCCTTAGAGAGTTTGTGATAGACCTGAGACTATAAGAGGAATTGACCGAGTGAGATTTCTCGGAGAGTTTCTAGACCTTAGGGATATAAGAGTGTTAGACCGCTTGATCTTCCTCAAAGATTCCCTGACTACCCTATACTATAAGGGGAATTGACCGAGTGAGATTCCCAAGAGAATATTATATTTTTTATATGACCAAAACAGAGGGGTTATGCTGAGTTCACTACCCAGAGGGTTGTTGGTACATCTTGGATAGGACTAGAGGGGTTGGCTATGAGTACTTCCGAGAGGGGTTCTTGTTGTGGTTAATTGTTTGCTTCAATGCTGCTTGTTGTTATGTGGATTTATTATTGTTGTATATCATCATGTTTCTGCTTACTGGTTACTAGATGTTGTTTACTATTACTGTTTACTGCTTACTGTACTATTACCTGCAATATGCTCACTGACTGTTAGACACAGATCTTCTGGTGGTTTCCTAATGGGATTTAGTGTCACACCTTGTTTGGGTCATGCTTTTGGGCCCAAACAGACTATGTTGCTGTAGGTATAGACAAGGGAAAGTTCCCTTCAACTTCTATCACTTGATTTATTTGGAGCAGGAGAGCATGGGACTAAGCATAGGCTTGCGATGCTGAGGAGCTATTTATCTTTTATTTTGTACTTGTTTTGGTACTGTTTGTATTTCCAGCAGTATGACATGTTTGGCTATTTTCCTATATATGTATCATGCATCATTTCATATATACATATGTGCTCCAGTGGTTTATTGTTTTAGTCTTTTGTTGTTTACTTGTGCATTGTTTTTAGATATTTATTGCTTCCACTATTGCATGTTTTGTTTATTTCCACTGTGTACTCTGCCAATGAGGGCATAGTTTTCCCACTATCACACCCAAGGCCCTCACTGCTAGTCATCATCCACTGGCGTTTGGGGAAATTCGCTTGAGGCCATGTGACCAACCGAGTACGGGGTGCCTCTGGGTGGCTTCTAGAACCGGGACATTACAAAGTGGTATCACAGGGATTCTTTTTTCCTGATTTACTGTTTGGTGCCTTTATCCAAGGATAGGATGGATTCGGTACTTGGTAATAAGCTATTCCCAGAAGTAGCTAACCCGTGTAGAGGAAAAATCCAATGGACCTCAGTTATTGTAGTTTTATGGTTTTGAGATTTTACAGTTGATATGATTTCACCTAGAGTGATTCACATGCCTCGTTCTGTTCTTGTCGTTTCTATTACGGTTCTATTCCTGTCGTAGCATGATGAGATGAGGGTAAGCCATCTCATGCATCATATAGGCACTTGTTAGAAATCACATTCCTTGCCTTCTTTCCATGCCATCTAGGGTGCATTAGCGATTTCATTTTGTTGTGATAGACGTTGTGTAGATTATGCATGTCGTTGTAATAGATTCTTGGATATAATCCCTACAGCTTGGTAGAGGAATTGTTTGTATTGTTCCTTGCTTAAATGAATGCCAAATTTTGGTTCTTGAGGTGTTATGGGCCCTCATGAACCGGAACATGGTGGATCATTAACTTGTTTTCCTTGTATATGATATGTAGAAGATGCCAAGCTTTGGTTCACGGGGAGTATGGGCCCTCACGGATCGAAATTTGGCACCTTCATGTTTGTTTTTTAATGTTTTCTGGGCTTCAGTGTAGTTTCTGAGCAACTACCTGGATAAACCCAGAATACACGGCGTGTACTTGACTACACACTGTGTAGTTTTAAACCGATTAATTGACTGTGTGAGCAGAACAAGGGGTGGTGAAAAATTTTCCAGAAACACGTCGTGTCCAGTCGGTACACACCGTGTAGTATTGAGCCATGTACCCGGTCGTGTCACTAACAACACAGGTCGGGGGAGCTCATGCAGAACACGCCGTTTTTTTGTATAAACACACCATTTAGTCTTGTTTGAGGTACCCGGCTGTGTCACGAACAACACCGATCAGTGTTATCTCTCCAATACATGCAGTGTTTCTTCGAAACATTCCCTGTAAGGGTCAGCCGTGAATTCGGCCATGTAACTAACAACACGGGTCACCAAGACCTTGTCTAGTTCATGTTGTGTCCTTATTGAACACACCGTGTAGTCTAGGGTTAAGAGGATTGTGTGAGTTTTCCATGTGAGGAGACTCAGGGAGGGGAATAGAGATGAAGTACATGCCGTGTGTGGGGACAACATGCCATGTAGTCTGGGGTGTTACACAACCAAGGGTGGTAGAAGTACACGCCCATGTGAATGGCCTTAAGTAACACACCGTGTAGTATTTATACACGTCGTGTAGTATTTTTTTGTAGAACTTTCTTGTTATTTTCTCCGGTTCTAGTTTTTTACTCTTGTGTTCTCTATCCTTGTTGATCTTGATATAAGGTGTGCTTTTGATCTTTCAGAGCTATGCCTCCGAGACATCCTCTGGTCGTACGTCAGCTACCATATGGTGATCAGACACCAGATATGGTGGATCAGGGACCTCCTGCAGATCCTTCTGATGTGTCAACCTTGGCACAATCAGTTATACCAGTTGCAGGCGCCGATGAGCAGTTCAGGGAGGACTTCCTGAGGGTGATGCAGACCTTTCAGGGAGCACCGCCTCCTGCCCCATCGATGGCTGAGTTGACGCGGGTTTTCCAATAGAAGCATCCTCATACTCTCTTAGGGGATGGAGGACCTCTGGCTGTAGAGTTGTGGTTAGAGGTCATGCTAAAGATCATAGAGCATATGGAGATACCTCCAGATAAAATGTTAAATCCTGCTACTTATATGCTCTGAGACATCGCTAAGAGGTGGTGGGAGGTGATCTCATAGTTAGGGCGCCAGAAAAGTATGACTTGGGATGATTTTTAGTGCACCTTATATGATTACTTCTATCCAGAGACCATGAGGGCCGACTGAGCCTAGGATTTTATGAGTATCAAGTAGGGTACTCTTTTTGTTATGGAGTACACGTCTCATTTTACAGAGCTGGAATGCTTCACGCTGATTCTAGAAGGTGATGAGTTGTTCCTTGCTAGTAAGTTTGATGATGGTATTAGGCAAAAGATCCATTCCCAAGTGACTATATTCAGGTTGACTTCGATATCCTTTATCGTCAACCAGGAACTAATCTCTGAGCGTAATCTGAGATATTATAGAGCAGTGAGCTAGGGTGGTTCGACCACCAGAGCCAGTGTTCCTCCTACTGATAGTAGGAAACACCACAGGGAGTCTGCTCGGGGAGATCAGGGTAGGTGGAATGTACCTTCGGGCAGCCAGGTTGTATGCTACCACTGTGGTAGGAGTAGGCATACTAGGCCTCAGTGCCAGAGACACCCAATGGAGTGTCGGTCTTGCGGCAAGATGGGTCATCTTCAGCGTTTTGGTCAGATCTTCTCACCTATAGCTGGTGGTAGGGGTTCTTCTATGACCCCATGTATAACTGATGTATCACCAGTTTCTCACCAGTTTGGTAACTGGAGTTCTTTCGTCCATTCGGGCTGAGGTGGATGTTGCGGTCATGGTGTTCAGTCACCAGGTTACCAGCGACAGCAGAGTGGATCAGCTCAGAGTGGTCAGCCAGGGGTGCAGGGCCGCGGTTCAGCCCATACTTTCAATGTGGAGCAGACCCATCAAGGGAAGGATCCCGGCCCTTCCACAGTTCAAGGTACAATCTTAGTAGCCTCAGTTTATTCTTCATCCCTTTTTGATACTGTTTCTTCGCATAGTTTTATCTATCATTCTCTTGTGGAGAGCCTTGGGCTCTGTATCTTTTCGTCTACCGACATGTTGACTATTGACACACCGTTGGGGACAAGGACTTTTACCGTACATCAGTGAAGAGAGTGCCCTCTTGAGGTTGCAGGGTGTCACTTATTATGGGACCTCTAAGTCCTAGAGATGACAGGCTATGATGTCATTCTCGGTATGGACTGGTTAGTTTCCTTCTAGGTATTCATCGATTGCTATTGCCACATGGTAAGTTTCGTATCACCAGAAGGTAGATCTTTTCTCCATAGAGGTGAGTGGGATGTCCAAGCAGGTTGATCTAGACTAGAGCATCATGGGCTAGGAGGAGTAACAGCCCAGATTTCCAGTCTTTATTTGGATGACCATGGGACTTTATAGTTAGACTTTCCTCTAGTGGTGGATCATTTCAAAGATTCTTTCCAGAAGACGTTTCAGGTTTGTTTCCAGAGCGTGATGTAGACGTTTCTTTTGATCTCATTCTAGGAGTGGCACCAATATCCATTCCTCATTAGAGGATGGCTACACCTGAGTTGTAAGAGCTCAAGAAGAAATTAGAGGAGTCGCAGGCAAAGGGTTTCATCCGACCCAGTACTTCTCCTTGGGGATCGTCTATCATGTTTTCAATGAAGGAAGACGTCACCCTTAGGCTTTGCGTGAATTATCAAAAACTGAACCAGTTTACGATCAAGAACCAATTTCCCTTGTTGAGGATCGATGACCTCTTTAATCAGCTTTGAAGAGCATGGGTGTTCTTGAAGATCAATTTGAGGTTTGGTTATCATCAGATGCGCGTTAGACCATCAGATATACCTCTTACAACCTTCAGGAGAAAGTATGGTTTATACGATTATATGGTTATGTCGTTCGGTCTCACGAATGTGCCAGCAGTTTTCATGGCAATGATGAACCGAGTGTTCCATCCATACTTGGATTCCATCATGGTGGTTTTTGTGGATGATATCTTGGTGTACTCTCACACTAGACATGACGATGATACCCATCTTGATATCGTTCTATGTACACTGAGAGAGCATCAACTTTATGCTAAACTCTCGAAGTTCCCCTTTTGGATGGATCATATTAACATCTTTGGTAAAGTTATCTCAGATACAAGAGTATCCATAGACCCAGAGAAAGTGAGAGCTATAGTTTCTTGGGAGTAGCTGAAAAATGTCTTTGAGGTGCGGAGTTTTCTAGGGCTGGCTGGATATTACAGACGTTTCATACAGAACTTTTCACTCCTTCTAGCACCACTTACAGGTCTGACCCTAAAAGGTGAGAAGTTCTTATGGTCATATTCTTGTGAGTCAGCCTTTCAAGAGCTGAAAGGGAGGATGACTTCAGCACCGATACTAGTCTTGAAATTTCTGGGAAAGAGCTATATAGTCTACTTTGATGCTTCAGGTATCGTGTTGGGAGTTGTTCTTATGCAGGGAGACGGATTCATTGCGTACGGGTCTTGGAAGTTGAGGCCACATAAGAGGAACTACCCAACGCATGATCTAAAGTTAGCAGATGTTGTTCATTCCTTACGCTATTGGAGAAACTATCTTCTGGGAGAGAACTTTGTGGTTTTCGCCGACCACAAGAGTCTCAAGTACATCTTCATTCAGCGTGATCTGAATCTGAGACAGCATAGGTGGATCGAGTATCTTCAGTCCTTAAACTTTGAGCATGCCTATACGTCGAGAAAGGGAAACACAGTGGCTGATGCGTTGAGAAGGAGAACAAAGATTCAAGAATTTTAGGAGGCTAGCATTGAGTGGGATCCTGTGGCTTTGTTATTTGAGATGCATTTGGAGGTTCATGACAAACAGGGGCAGACATTTCTATCTTCTGTGGATGTTACTTCTAACCTTCATTATCGGGTACAGATGAGGCAGCTATCAAACTCTGAAGTCATAGTCCTGTGGGATAGTGTGTCAGGAGAGGACCATCGTCCTAGATGGATAGTAGGCAAGGATGAGATCTTGCATTTCTAGGGACGCGTATGGGTGCCAGTAGACATATGCGGGGAGTTGATGCGGGATTTTCATTCTTCAGTTTAGGCATTTCATCTTGGAGTCACCAAGATGTATCATGATCTACACAGCTAGTATTGATGGTCAGGTATGAAGAGAGATGTTGTTGGGTTCGTCATGAGATGTTCTACTTGTCAGTAGGTGAAAGAGGAGCATCAGCAACTAGCAAGGATTTTGAAAAAGTTATACATCCCAGAGTGGAAGAGGAATGATGTCGTGATGGTCTTTGTGACCAGGTTATCAAGGTCACCTCGAGGGAGTGATGTTGTTTGGGTTGTCTTCGATAGGCTTATGAATGTTTTTCACATCATTCCGATCAAATAGACCTTATGTGTTAATGTGTTGGAATGGTTGTACATCTGAGAGATTGTACATTTTCATGGAGTTACACACTCTATTATTTCAGACAGGGATGCGCGTTTTACTTCTCAGTTCAGGTAGGGCTTCCGAAGGCTTTTGGTACACAGGTACTTTTGAGTAAAACATACCATCTCTAGACTGATGGCCAATCCAAGCGTACGATCCAGGTGCTTGAGGATATGCTCTGAGATTTCATTCTAGACTTTTTCGGTTCTTAGGAGAATCATATTTATCTTGTGCAGTTTTCCTATAAAAATAGTTTTCAGGTGACTATTCAGATGGAACCTTAAGAGGCTTTGTACGGTAGGCCATTCCGATCACCTTTGTGCTAGATGGAGGTAGGAGAGGCATCTTTCCTGGGACCTCATCTTGTTCAGGAGACCTCAGAGTAGATAGAGTTGATTCGGAAGAGGATGGCTACAGCACAGTCTTGACAGAATTCTTATACTGATCAACAGAGACGACCTCTAGAGTTTGAGGTTGGGGATCAGGTTTTCATGCGTCTCTCACTGAGGTTGGGACACAACAGGATTAGGGGATAGGGTAAGCTTTCATCGTAGTACGTTGGGCCTTTTGAGGTGTTGGATAGAGTTGGGCCAGTTGACTATCGGTTGAAGCTACCTCAAAGGTATTGGGCTATACATTACGTCTTCCATGTTTCTCAGCTCCGACGTTACTTTTCAGACCCGTATCATATATTTCAACCTATGGAGGTTGTTATTGAAGTGGATGCGTCGTTTGAGGGGAATCCTATCCTGATTATTGATCGATGTACGAAGGTTCTTTGTGGCCAGTCTGTTCTTCTGGTATGTGTGATATGGCATCACGAGCGAGTACAGGACGAGACTTGGGAGAGGGAGGCCGATGTACGATCATAGGGGCCAAAGCTATTTGTGGTTTCTCCTTTTACACCTCACTAGGTAAATTCGGGGATGAATTTCTTTAGGTGGAAAAGTTTGTAAGAACCCGGATCTTCATTTTAGGTATTTTTTTCCTTTTCTAGTTGTTTTTTAGAAAAAGAGTAAAATCTAGAAATTTTGAAAGTACACACCGTGTACTTCGATGTCACGCCAGGCTCTGTTCTAGCCATGTCCAGGCCACACACACGGTGTGTAAGGGCGATGTGGATTCCACTTAAAGAAGAGTATGGAAAATCTAAGTACACACTGTGTTCCCCATAAGTACACACCGTTTGGTTTCTTTTTTTCATTAAATGGACTGGGGTCACGCCTAATCGACGAAAACATATTCTTCTTTAGGTTCTTCGACCACGAGCACCTCGTATAGCCATGAACGTCCTCCGAGCCCCTGAGCCTCCATCTATTTGCTGAATAGACCATCGTCGATTGTGTTCGAACTGAAATGGTGAGCTCTTCCTTCTTGAGTTTCATTCCAGGATTTCCCCTCTTTCTCAAGGTATCATGTGTTGAACATTTTGTGTGTTTTTATAGATCTATGTCGTTCTAGGGAGAATCAAGCCTCGTGTTCAAAGTATATTGATCTCCTAACATCAAGGTAGGTGGTTTGTGCCTTAACATTAAGAGTCTTTGAGTTTTTTGTGAAAATTTCCACCAATACCTATGAACGGGGTATTGCGTGTTTACCATTTTCCCATGTTCTTTTCATGCCTTGCTTGTATGATTGTGTAGTTGTAATTTGATCATGTTTGAGGATAATTGTTGTGCTTGGATGTTTTTCCCATGTTTTGTTCTTGTTGTGACCTTTGGGTTTTGTTATCCTTTGGCCGTTATAACTGTTTTCCATTCCCTGTGACCGTAGGATGGAATGATATTCTTGACATGCTTGTTATGTTGTAGACTGGTTAGCCAAGTAGTTCTGTAGGTGTGCTTTGGCCTTATAGCATTATTATACACTGACTGGCACGGGACCGGGAGAGCCTGCTGCTATAGACTACAAGAGATAGACCGAGTGAGCTTCCTAGAGAGTCTTGGATACTATAGACTACAAGGGATAGACTGAGTGAGCTTCCCCGAGTGTCTTGGACATTACATACTACAGGGGAATGACCGAGTGAGCTTCCCAGAGAGTCATGGATATTATATACTACAGGAGGGTAGACCGAGTGAGCTTCCTCATAGAGTCTTTAATTGTCTGAATTTCGTTAAAACCATTACAGGATAGAGAAGGAATTTATTGAGTGATCTTCCTTAGAGAGTCTGTGATAGACCCTAGACTATAGGAGTAATTGACCGAGTGATCTTCCTCAGAGAGTTTCTAGACCTTGGGGCTATAAGAGGGTTATAATGTGTGACCTTCCTCTGAGAGTCCCTGACTACCCTATACTATAATGGGAATTGACCGAGCAAGCTTACCCAAAGAGTCTTATATTTTACATATGACCAAACCAGAGGGCTTAGGCTGAGTGCATTGCCCAGAGGGTTGTTGGTACTTCTTGGATAGAACCAGAGGGGTTGGCTGCGAGTACTTCCTAGAGGGGTTCTTGTTGTGGTTAGATGTTTACTTCATTGTTTCTTGTTATTATGTGAATTGATTATTGTTGTATATAATCTTGTTACTGCTTACTGGTTACTACCTACTGTTTACTATTACTGTTTACTTCTTAATGTACTATTACCTTCCATATGATCACTAACTGTTAAGCACAGATCTTCAGGTGGTTGCCTACTGGGATTTAGTCCCACACCCTATTTGGGTCATGCTTTTGGGCCCAAACAGACAATGTTGTTGCAGTTATAGACAAGGGAAAGTGCCCTTCTACTTTTGGAACTTGATTTCTTTGGAGTAGTAGAGCATGGGACCAAGCTTAGGCTTGCGATGCTGAGGAGTCGTTTATCTTTTCTTTTGTACTTGTTTGGGTACTGTTTGTATTTCCAGCATTGTGACCAGTTTGGCTGTTTTCCTAGACACGTATCATGCATCATTTCATATATACATATGTACTCTAGTGGTTTATTGTTTTAGTCTTCCGCTGTTTACTTGTGCATTATTGTTGGATATTTACTGCTTTAACTATTTCATGTTTTATTTATTTCTGTTGTGTACTCTTCCAATGAGGGCATAGTTTCCCCACTATCACACCCAAGTCCCCTGCTGCTAGTTGGCAGTATAAGGCCCCGGCCATAAACCGTACTTAATATTGAATTAAATGAATAATTCACATTGAGGATATTTTCAAGTTTGGAGTTTTAGAGAATTAGGACATAACTATTACATCTCAAAAGATTACAAAGTAGACACTTCTACTAAGTTTCCATAGAATAAAAACTCTTAAAAAGAAACTTGTCTAGTTCCATGTTTTATATAGCATGATTTTCCCTTGATACCATCCTTGACCTTATTCCACATTAATTCCTGTGAAAAACATTTCAATAAACTTGGGGTTAGTATATAAATCATAGTAAGGGATACACAAAGAATGAAAACTGTTATTTTATCAAAACAACAAGTAAACCATGTATACTTTATCAAAGTAATACTTTTCACCTTTATGAAGTAGTAAAAACTCTTCACTGAATAAAAGATCATTACTTACCCTTTTGTAACCAAAATATTACTATAAACCACATATAAAGATCACATAACTTATAAAGGTAACTTGAGACATAAACATACTTAAATGGAATAACCATATGGTCGACTTCCACACATATCACTTAATGGAATAGCCATACGGCCGACTTCCATACCCAATGCATTGGAGGTTATAACGTAACCACCCGTCCTGGTATTCACGGCACCACCCATCATATGGTTTATCATGTAACCACCCGTCAAATGTCCAAGTACCATTATAAAATCATAAGACATAAAACAAATATAATGGAAAGAAAACATTTCCACACTTTGATCACAATATATCACTTAAATATATTGACATAACAAATCCATTATAAAAAACCCTTTTCAATACCAAAATACATAATACAATATATGGTATTTATTTAATTTTAAAAAAACATTACGGCTTTTTGAGGAAGCCAAAGACCAAATAATACTCATAGAGGCAGAAAAGGGTCGTTGTCACCGCATACGTTAAAAGAAACATTCCATTTTGTCATTTAGTTAAACGCTTCGTAGAAAAAGATTCCTTTTGTATAGAAGTAAAAGTCAAAGGGATTTATATACCGTATAAAAGAAAGTTGTGTATAAAATGAAATATGCCTCAATGAAAGGAGATTGAGATGAAGTCCCTTACCTCGGGTCCGACTTGACTCGATCGTTCATTAACGTCCTGAATAATAAACTTGATTTAATTTCTACTTGCTTAAGAACATTTTTCGAGTTCATTATTCCTTTTATATCACTTATTTCCATGTTATAAACATTATGTAATCATTTAAGTTAATAATTTTTTTTTGTTGATATTTGGTCCTTAAGTTGAAAGTGGACTTCTTACAATTACATGTTGTTCGTGTGGTCAAAGTTTCATTATATCCAGAATGATATTCATGATTTGGATATCATATATATCATATATATATCCAGAATATACATGTATTTATAATATTACATAATCATTTAGAGGTAAGAAATGAAATCCACGGTTCATGGAGACGGTAAGCCGTACGTACGCATGAAGGCTACTTTAATTTCTATGTCATATTAATGGAATTAAAACTAAATGAGAGATATGTATATTTTAATTCCATAATTATATTAATCATTTAGATGTAACATACATCATATATATCCATTATGTATATGTACTTATAAAAGTACATTACATTTTGGGATAAGAAATGAAATGCACCGTTCATGGAGACGGTAAGCCATATGTACCCATGAACGCTACTTTCATTTCTATCTCATACTTTAATGGAATAAAATAATAATGATATAAAGGTATATTATAATTCCAGTATAACATCGTATATAATAACTTTAAATAAAAAGGTATTAATGTCATTTTCCTACCAAAGTGGCTCCATGGGGTCCCCAAGTTGACCCATGGATTGTCTTGGTCGGCCATGACACATCCAATGAGGGTAGGACATGTGTCTAGGTCATTTCATAATATTAAAACATTATTTTTACCTTAAACCACACTAATTACCTCTAATCGCGATTAAAAACTTAAAAGTTACTATTCACAAAAAAATTATTTTAATCCCACTGAACCACATTTTACTTCTTAATGACAACCATGTATGTCAGATTTTTGAAATTAAAAACACAGAGGTGGTAAAATTTTATTTAAACGAAAAATCATTTTTTTAAGTACCACTTAGTGGTTTCACTATTCATAAAAAATTGAAGTTTTTCAGAAAAAATAGAAAAACATCACCCTAAGCTATATTTGATATTCAGAATTCAAAAATGAAGTATATTCTACAAAATTCAAAGCATTTAAGTTTCATTAATTAATTTAATAATTAATTCTCGCTGTTAGAGAAAATAGCGTGTTTTTATGAAACAATAAGTATCAAAAGATTGACACTAGTTTAAGTTCGATTTCAAAGTGAAATTAATTCCAATGACAACTATTGGATTAAATGGTAAAAATATATTCTAATTTCACTTTAAACCAATTCAAAATATAATCTAATCATATAAATAAATAAGATTAAAAGGAGGTTTTGAATTAAAATACAACATTTTTCACTATTCATTAAAAAAATGAACTTTATCGGAAAAATACCAAAAATCTACACAAAGTAAATTTTGATGTCCCGAATCTAAAAGAGAGTTTTATTTGGTCTAATATAAAGTATAAGAGTGACCAAAACTATATTTAAAAGAAGTTTCTCTATTAAAAGGCGATAAGTGTACCTTTATTGAATATTAGAGTATCTATGCCTAAAATTGAATTCTTTTCTTATTTTAAGACTTTATATTTTATTTGGTAAATATAAAAACATTTAAAAAAACATATATAATCATATTTTTGTTATTTCTATTCATTCCCGCCAATACAACGGCTACGTGTTAACTACCATTTAAAATAATATTATTTTATTACTAGTGTGCAATGTAATATTTCAAAGAAACTCTTTGTTGCGTATCGGGTACGCTATCGAACATAGCAACCCCTTTAAAGTAAAATTAATATTTAATTCGTAAATATTAATAAATATGAAAATTTTTTATTCATTATTTACCTGGGATGTTATTGGCAGCATCTGGCGTTTGGAAAAATGAGCTTGAGGCCATGTGGCCAACCTGGTACAGGGCGCCTCTGGGTGGCTTCTGAAACCGGGACGTTACACCCACGCATAGTTCACAGTAGCATGCAACCACAATGTGTAAAATTATAATTTTCAGGGATAAAGAATTAGTACACTAAATATAGGGTTTTTACTATCTCAATTCATTCAAATGAACTCTACCTTTTTATGAAAAATACCCCTTTCTCGCCAAATTATTTCTCTTATAAGTGAAATAGATAAAGAATTTGCAACTAAAATGTTACACTAAAAAATAAAATTTAAATGAGGATGAATTTAGGTAAGTTTTTATCTAGATATTTAAAGTATGTATATTGTATTTTACCAGTAAAATATGTTAAAATTATTCTTCAGTGAATTCTATAATAATTTAATATTCATCAAATGCTAGGTTTGATTATATTATAAGAAATAAAGAATGTACTGGTCTCATAGTTATTCAAAGAAAAATAAAACCGTGTAAATAACATAATGAACAATGGGATGACTTTCATAAAGCTCTAATATTATAGTATTCTATTAGACATTATCAATGAATCAAAATTCAATAAAAGACATGGAAGATAAGAACGTTGGAAGACCCTAAAGTTAATTCTTTATTCAATTCCAATTGAATTGAAATGTCATTTTATCATCCCCATGTATCTCAATAACCACATTGACAAGCTCTCTCAAAATGGTGAATGAGCTAGACCACAAGGTTATTTGTTTTACAAGAAATATATTTTGCTCAGGTTAAATTGAAAACTATTTGTTTATCCATGAAGTCACTACACTGGATCATAGAGTTATGAAATTATTATCTCTCTCCTACTGTATTCAATAATTTTCATATAACTTTTTAACGACCAAGTCTTTTTCAATAATAACTATTTCCTAAATAAATTTTTGTAGTATACACATATAGAGCATAGAGAAACTAAAAACACATTAATTAATTAATTAAAATTGCTACATTATTCAATGACTAAACCAAATAAAATTCTCAAAATTTAATGTGAAAATATATAAAATAGAAATCCTATAAAAGGGAAATTTTGATCACCCTGATCTGCTAGAATAATCTCTCACGGAAATAACACTATAAAAATTAAACAAAAATTTATTAAAGGAGTAAACAATATATAAAATTTAAATGTTGATACTTGATAGGAATATATTTCAATATTGAATTGTGGAATAAAGAGGTATATATTGGCGGAAAAGTTTTTTTTGGAATAGTAATTTGACCATTCGAATAATTACCTAACCATTGGAAATATTAACACAATAGATCATATAGTAATATGTCCTCAATAAATTAATTTCATTATAAATAGTTTTTTATCATGATAAATTTTATTAAATATAAAAATTATAATTCCAAAAAAATTAAATATCATGATTGCAAAGATCAATGAGAATATAATAAAAATTTATATAAGCAGTATTTTAATAGATTTGGTAAAATTCATATTTTTTTATAAATGTTAGAATTTCATATTATATAAAATTATTAGGGTATATTTAATATCATTTTTAAAACGATAATGTGTAAATTGTATAATAGTGATATTTTGTTAATTTTTTAAATTACATCAACGTTCTTGTGAATAGTGATGTTATAGTTTTTCGCATAACCGGGATATCATTAATTACATACTTCATAATGTAGTAATGATCGAACAATTTCTAGAATATGAGGATTGATATGAAATTATTTAATTTTATAAAAGATTAATTAAAAATAAACAAACATGATTTCCAAAGCTAAAATGTAAATTCTAATGTTTAAAATATAATATATTACATTAAAATAATATTTACTCAATTTCACCTTATCATTTGATTAAAATAATTAACTCTAATTACAAAGGCATTAAAAGTCAGAAATAAAGTTTTTTTATTCATATATGGGTTTTAATGTTAAAAATATAACTATTACAAGCTTTATCATAGCTATAGTTTTTTATTCTATTTTAACTCGAAAATACCCATATCTTCATGAATAAATATCCCATCTACCACCTCTTGTAATATAACTCCTCCATCCCATTAAAATTATAATTCTCTACACAAATAATCTCTATATAGACTTTTATTATACCTATGGACGTTTTTCATCTATCCAACTCCAATCATAAAAGGATTTCAATATTGTAGAAAAGAATCAACACTAAGAAGGTTGTATATCCTCATTAATTCTCCCTCCCATTTTACCCCACTATTTTACATTTCTCTACAACATTTCAAACTAAAATATTATATGTATTATTAAATATTACATTATCATTGTATTAATGATTGTATAATAAATTATATATTATATTTAAGACATATTAAATTGCTATAATTCTTGTTCCCACAGTTTTGAAAATATCGTGTTATCAGACAGTTAGTCAATAAAGTGGATTTTTCCAATCAATTTATTACCAAAAAAAAATATGGTTATAATAAATTATTTATAATGAATATATGTATAAATATATTTATTTTATGGTTCTGAGATTAATTCTACTTATGTATAAATGATGTTGAATAAAACTGAAAAATGGAAGCAAAATAGGAAATATAAATGGAATACAAGATATCAAAATGAACTCCCCTTAACCATGAAAATAAATAAATATAATGAAAATAAAATAATTGATAAAAATTAGAAAATATATAATAATTAACTTCTGAGAATATATTTTATTGAAACTATTCTTTTTCAGGTGGTAGAAAAGAGAAGAAATAAAATAGGATTTAAGGTAAAGGGATTGTCGAACCCAACTCCATTTACTTAGGTTATCCCTATTACAGATATATTCTTGTTTTGAATATCAATTAATGTTTCTTAAATATAATTTTTAAATTAATATATTATCTTTTAGCTATATACATGGTAGTACCTTGATTTATAATCAATATACAATGATTATCCAAAAAAGGATTTTCTTTTCCAAACACATATTTTTATCCCAAATTCACTCAAGAATGATGAAATTTTTCACAAATTTAATTTAACTCATTAATTTGATAACAATAATATTATTCATTAAATTTTTCTTGATGATATCCTTACGGTATAAAATAATTTTCGTGGGTAATTTTCTAATAATGATTATTAATTTTTCTATGTGGCACACATGGTTATGTAAATATTATTGTGTGATGGAAAGGCCTGAAATTAATATTCCCACTAATGAATTGGGTAATGTGACATATCTCATGAGATTATGTGTATTATTCATGAACATGACGCTATATATTTTCACACGTATGACGGTATTATTTATGAACATATATTATTTGTTAACATGGTTCTAGATTTATCCACATATACGTGTGGTATTTGACACTATGACATAATGTTTCACTTTGATGAATATTACACATTCCATGTCTTTTTTCCAAATATCTTCCTCATTATTATAATGATGATCCCATCATTATGAAATGATTCAGATTATTATTCTCAACTATGTACATTTCATTTACGTATCTTATTTCAGTTATGTTTTCCTTCCCCTTATTCTGATTTTAGCTCACCCCTTTCATTAATGTATATCATATAGTTATATATATACTAAGGAGATAATGAATAATATTTATATGTTTAAGGAATAAATATTACAATAATGTACATATATTATTATGTATATGTGATGTATGATCCTAAATTTCCTATGATTATAAAACATTCGATCCTTGAATTTATAATTGTTATGTTTCTTATCTTTAAATTGATGTAATATTCACGAAATAAAAAATTGGTCCACTATAGATGGTATCATCAGTAATGTTTAGTTAATTTGGTAGTTTTTATTAGATAACATTATTAACAACCATTAAGATAAGACTTTGTATATGTAAAAATCAAAGAATATTTGTTTCATAAGAATTATTATCAAATGGATCCCATAATATATGATATTAGAATTAATATTCACATATAAATAAATTATTTATTAATGTTTTTATAAGTAATGTTTTATTCAATAATTTTTTATTTTATAAAATATTGGGAACCAGGAGAAACTAGCCCAATAACCCGTGTGATGGATGATTGAATAATTACCCAAATGAAATCCCAAATTTCATCGTAGGTGGAGTTAAAACATTATGGTGATCCTTACTCATCTTCACCTTTAAATAAAAAATAACTTGAACAAATTGTGAAACCAACCTTCATTATAGATGGATCAACTCGACATTTTCTGATTTATGGATAAAAAACCACTGAAATTTAGTAGATATTTGGATCCACTTTTTATTAAAATGTGGATTAACACAATGTATAAGTTTTTCTATTCTCTACTATGATGATAATTAGAATCTGAATCTAGGAAAATATCATATTTATTGAAAATAAAATCAATGGTGTCCATTTATATTGAACACCAGCTAAAGGATAAAATGAAAGGGATGGAGTGGGATAAATTTTATGAAAACATTTCATAACATGCATTTCCCTCACAATCATAGAACAATGGTTGGGATATAATTATTAGATCTAATGGAGAATTAATTTAAATAATTAATGAATTAGGATGAAATATTTACACAGATTTCAAGATATTCCTCAAGATATTATATCAATATTTATTGAAAATAGATATATTCATTTGTGGTTTAAAAAAACTCTTTCAAAATGCATTATATATCTAAGAATTTTTTTATTTATGATGATTTGGTATGATTTGATCTTAAAATATTTATGGTGTTCAAATATTGGTCATTTTTACATGGGAATTAGTGGATAAAAATGGATTTTCAAGGTGGAGGTCAAAGAAAAAAATAGTAAATAGGATACATCCACCCACATGACTAAATCGTGGGATGATGAATAATGGTAATTTCCTCAAAGGGATGTAGAAATTATTCATTTGTGGGATAGAATTCCAAAAATCTCATGAATATGGTAGTTAAATGAATAAGATGACAAAAATTTTAGAGTAAAAGAAATAATAGATTAATCGTTACACATTGTTCAATGCTTAAACAATACATATCATGGGAACTATGGAAGCTAGTTTACTAAACCATCGGTCCATGATAGTAATTAGCATAAATATCGACCAATTCAAATGGATAAAGGGATAAAATATTCCATCACAACATGTAATGTGGATCATCAAAATGAATTCTTACATTGTATACTTCCTATGCTCTCAAGAATGGAGAATGTTTAATCTAATTTTAGTTATATGATGTATTTTATATCCAATAGTTTTCTATAATTATTATATCAAATCCCCAATGACTTTTTGTAAATATATCAAAAAAAACTAGTGTGATAATTGCAACCCATATTTTGTAATCTTATCTCGTTGTTGTATATGGTAATATTCTTCCAAAAAATTGTAAAATCCTTCCCTTGGTAAAATTTAATGATATACTGGTCATTGATTATATCTCTTTATATAAATCACACATAAATTGGTGGGGAAATGAATACTCTTTCTATATTATGAACATTCCAATTTCCCTACTAATAATGAATTGATGATAGTGAATCTAATAAGGAAAATCACTCAACAATATGGGTTTTGATACCCTATGAAGAATCATAACTTAGAAAACATTAGAGTCAAAGAAAGGTATCAACATAGAGGAGATTCCAATTTTATATGAAAACATCGATCTATTTACTAATGATTTACCCACACATCCCCCCATTTATTGAGGTAGATTTATCAATATAGATTATACATGGAGCCACAAATATCTCAGAATTCCTCTATTGGATGGCCAAAGTATAACTAGATGAAATAAAGTTGTCCCTACAAGAAAATTTGGAAAAGGGTCGATAGGCCGAAGAAAAATCATCTTGGGGTATGACTATTCTCTTTGTAAATGAAAATAATGGATCCAAATGGTTGTGTATAAATTATTGAGAGATGTACAAGATCACCATAAAGAACAAGTATCATGTTCCAATAATTGATAACATTTCCTATCAATTATGATGTGCTTAGTGCTTCTCAATGTTCTATCTTCATTCTAGATTTCATTAGCTACAGGTGAGGATGGAAGATATTTAGAATATAGATTTATGTAAAATGTATTGAAAAGATGAGTTTATAGTGATACCTTTCAAACTATATAATTCCTCAACAATATTCATATATTTGAAGAATATATACTTTAGAGAATACCTCAAACACTATTATGCATGATTTATTGATGAAATTCCCATTATCCCCATGTGTAAGGAGGAACATGAAAAGAATATAAGGAATTTTTTTGGAAATATTAATGAATTATTAACATTACAACATGTTCAGAAAGATTTAATTTCATATGCAACAAGTTATATTCATGGTGAACATGATCAGAATAAAGGGATTTTTTGGATACATTAAAGAAAAACGAAATTTTGGAATTTTATAGACCTGTAAGATTCATAGAAATCAATAGTTTTTCTATCTTAGTATAGTTATTAGAATGTTTTTTTAAAAAAATCAATATTTTATAGCTCGCTAAATAAGATAACATGGAAAGGGTATAATATGTTTGGATGGAAGAATGCGAGGAATGATTTAAGGAGATCACTAAGAAGCAATTACTTATGTATGTACTCACACTACCAATAAGTGGATAAGGGATTGATATATATAATGATTATTTGAATAATTGTTTGAGTTTTTTACTCATGCAGAATGATACAATGAAAGCCTATGTCACATGAAATTTTAAGATCATTTGAAACACTACTTGATGCATTATTTGGTGAAATCAGCTATGATATTACCCTTTGTTATTTAGTGGAATTCCCACAATGGAAAAAATTTCATATATAAAATGATCATAATTTTCTAAATTATATATTAAAAATGAAGGATCTCAAAATGTGTAAAACAAGATGTTCAGAGATAATCAAGGACATAAATTTCCCTACCCACAATCCTCAAAGAAAGATGAACAAGTTATATGATTATTTTAATAGAAAAGAACCTATTCCTTTATAAATAATACAAATTGAGAAAGAAAATATATTCAGGGTAATGCAGTGGTTGGATTTGGAATTCAAAACAGCATGGAATACATCCATATATAGCCAAATTATTTCATAACCATATATTCAAGAGAAGTTAAAAGAGACACAATCTAATGATGTAGATCATAAAAAGATTGTGAAAGAAATTAATTAATGAATGCTACATGAGTTCCAAATTAATGAGGATGGTTTCATATGATTTGAAACAATACATTGTTTCCCTTCATCACTAAATATAAAGATGGACTTATTAGAAAATTTGAATATCTCTTCTTTCTCTATCCATCTTTGAAGGACCAAGATGTACTATGATGTTTGAGAAGACTTATTTTTAAAAATCATGAAGATAAAAATTTAAATGTATATTTGAATATGATAGGTATGTCAAATAGTTTATGTAGAGTGATAGGAAGTCAAGGGGATGATAGAACTACTTCATATACCTATGTGGATATTGGAGAACATCACCATGGAAATTGTCACTGGTCTCCTAAAGACATATAATAGAAAAAATTTAATATATTTTGTCATGTATAGACCCACCAAAACATCCATCATTATCTCTATTTAAGAATATTTCATTCTTAAAAATCATGACATGAAACTTGTGAAGGTTGTGATGGGGATAAATGGGGTAGTACATACGACCATTTTGGATCATAATCCAAGGTTTAAATCATAATTATGGAGAAGTCATCAAAATTATTGGAATTATAAATTGAATTTTAGTACAACCTATCCCCCCTATACTGATGATTAGTATGAAAGGAAAATCCATACACTCTAGGACATGATTAGAGCACTCTCGATGCAATTAAATTTGGACTGAAATCTAAATATCCCATTAGTTGATTTATCATTCAACAATAGCGTCAAATTGAGTATTCAAATGGCTCCATATATAGAATTCCTACCATTGGAATGATGTTGGATAATAGAATCTACCAACATTGTATTTTTTTAAGAGTTAATAGTGATGTTTCATGTCGTCAAAAAACATATAATAGATTCTAAACATTATAAAAGATCTATACTTAAAACATTAAAATATTCTATGAGTTTTATGTTTTAGGAAAACAATTCCATTTAATATCACTATGGAAAAGAGTCATGTGGTTTGGAAAGAAAGGGAAGCTAAGACATCGGTACATTTTACCCTTAGAGATCCTTGATAGAATTGGAAAAGATGCTTATTAACTTCTGATTTTACCAAATATGGATCTAGTTCACAATATATTCCATGTATAATAGTTGAGAAGTATATACCTGACCCCTCAATTTTATTAAATATGATGTTTTTACAATTTGAGAATGAAGTCTTGTATGATTATAACATTGTGAAGATTTTGGACCATAGATATGATGTTCTAAATAAAAATACAAGTCTTGATTCCAATTTTTTGTTGGGGAACCATAAATATGAAGAGGAATCATGGGAACAAGAGGAGAAAATAAAACAAAAGGAACCTCACCTAATCTCACATGAGAATACCAGTTGAAATTTTGAGGGTGATGTTTATAATGGGGGAAGAATGTAATGCCACATACTTTTTCGATAATAATTGTATCATAAATAAATTTGTTTATTATACTCATAAATAACATCAAGAAACAAATAACACATTAACTAATTAATGAAAATAATTTAATTAGTAAATGACTAGACCCATTATAATATAAAATATTATAAGGGGAAAATATAAAATAGAGAAAATAATATAGTAAAATATGTACCACCCAGATTGTCTATAATCTTCCCTAATATGAACAACATAATACAAATGAAAGAAAATATTAGTAGAACAATTGAAAATATAGAAAAAGGAAATTTTTATCTTCGATACAAATTGAGTTGAATAATGTATTATTGAATGAAGAGATATTATGTTACATAATGTGGCCATATGAATAGTAATGTGACTATTAGAATAGTAACCTAATTGTTGGAAATAGTGACATGATCATTGTGAATAGTAAAATGACTTTTAGATTTTTAATTTTACAATAAAATAATATATTTTAAAATAAATAATATTTATGATGATTAATTTATTTAAATTTAAATATTATAATGCCAAAAAAATAAATATTAGGATTAAATAATAAAATAAAATTTTAGAATATTTATTATAAAGAGTATTTTAATAGATTTTATAAAAATCATAAATTGTATATTAAAAAATAGAATTATCCATGATAGAATATTACTATGATGAAATTAATATCATTTATAACATCCGCATACAGAAATTTTCCATATTTTATTATATGGTAATTTTATAACATAATTTAGTTTTCCCGTGAATTGTAAATATACATATTTTCTTATGAAGGGTGTATCTTAAAGTACATAATTCAAAATATAATTATCAACAAATAAATATAACATGTTTATATACCAATACTTATTTAACATTATAAATGAGTCACTATAATACAATAAACATTATTCAAAAAACAAAAAATTTCTTTCTAAAGTGAAAAATCTAACGTATTTCATTGAAATAGTATTCACCCATTTTTTCACCTATCCTTTTAATAAATAAAATGAACTCTAATGATAAATTTATTGAAAGTATTAAAATCAAGTCATTTAATTCATATAAGGTTTATAATGTCAGGAATATCGTTATTACAATGATTAACATTGATATTACATTTTATAAAAATATATTTACTCAAAACTACACATCTGTTTAATTATAAAATCCTAATATCCCGCCCCTTTGAGAAAAACTCATACCTTCCTTTTTAAATCCATATCATTTCCCATATCCTCGCTCTTAAGAATCTTCTCGTATCTTGGTTGTAGTGACTTATGATCTGTTCTTCGGGATCTGACACAAAAATACATTATATATTTTTTATTTTAAATGGAACATATGATGTCATTTACAAAGACGAGGATCATTTTGAATACAGGATTTGGGGGAAAAGAGAATACCATTATAGCATATCAGATTTTAATCAACCACTATTATAAATTCACTCTTTCTAGATCTTTAATGAAGACGAAATCCTTTATAACTTCTAATGAGCATAGGAAAAACATTTTAAAACATAGGGTGAGAATTAAATTTCCTAATAAGGGTTTAAAAACAGTAAATATCCATTTATAAATAATGTGTTAAAATTATTTTGAAAATATTTTTAATGAAAAATTCATAACATTTGATAAATACATTCTCATAATATAATACCAAAATTTTCAAAAAATATATCATTGGAAAATAATTTTAAAAAAATTGAAAATGAATTTTCATTGAATACATTATTTTGAATTAATTTTATTTTATATCAAAACATATAACCAAATATAAAATTATATTTTTCTAAAAAATAGGATATTCAAAAAACCACAAGGAAAATATATTTCAAATAACATTTAAAATATATATTAATTTGAAAAAAAAATCACAATATAATATAATTTAAAAATAAATTTAAAAACATTTATCAGTAAATAATACAATTATTTTTCAAAACAAATATTATTCAATCATGGAAAATAACACCATGTGTCCACTTAGGATATTTAAGAATATCAAGGGTTTACCCATCTTGGAGGGTTGGGTTCACTCCCCGAATCCCGACCATTTTTTCAATGTCAATGTACAGATCTTCATAAAACATGTTGAGATTGATGTTTTTCACTGGAGTTTTTATACATTCCAAAAATTATAATGAATTATTATATATATCTATACTTACTAATATATATAAACACATTTCCATATTAAATAATTCATTGTATTTGGAGCAACCAAATACTCTTACAAAAAACACGATATGCATGCATGTAATCTTAATGAAAGTAATAGAGCATGTCCATATATAAAACCATGATTTATATCATTACATTTAAAATTAACATTTATTCATAATAATAGCAAATAGATTTTAATAAAAATATTTTTATTAAAATATAATATAAAATGATAAATATTATCATTTAATAGTCATCCTTGAATAACTAAATAAGATGCTTATTTTGAAAGAACTCACTAAATTTTAAATATTATGTATGGAAATATTTTTTTGATACAAACAATTATGGTATAAAAGAAGAAATAATTCAAATAAATTATAGTAACATTATCCATTATTCCTAAAATAAAATATTACTTTGAAACTATAGAATTTCCATAAAAAAATTTTCAAACATTATTTTGTATTTAAGAATGATTTTTTTAAAAGAATAAATGGTTTCACTATTATAACACTATGTTAGAAAATAATAATTTTGAACAAATATCTCCATTATACAAAAAATGGGATTTTTAATAAAATAACTTTTAAATAAATAAATATACCTTTATTAAAAAGGTTATTAAAATATATAAAAAATATTTTGAATATTTGAAAAAAACACTTTTATATAATAGTTTCAAAAAATTAGAAGTATGATTACATATTGGAAGACATCAATGGGAGGATAAGGGCTTGGGTACTCTAACTAGGTAATAATGAGAGGGTGTTTCTAGTTCATGGGTCTCTAATGAGTGATTATAGTGTATTTCCATCACGTTTAGTGTAGGTTTAAGGGTAATATTGAAGAGAGGAGGAAATGAGTGTAAGGTCTTTCTAATAGTTAAGAGAGAAATCATTCTAGGTGTGATAAATATATATAGATCTTTATATGCCGACATAATTCTCTGTCGAGCATGAAAAAAATATGTGTTTTTAAGGGAGATCCCATTGACAATATAATTGTATATCTATATCCGATGGGTCTCAATCGAGTTGTTAAAATTATTGCTAACGGTATATAACCTCAAAGGACAACATGGTTTTAAATAATAATAATAACTAATTTAGATTTTGGTAATTAAATAAAAATATGTGTTTGTGATCATTATTGATTTTTATAAGATTCCTCAAGTATCCAGGATCACTGCTGATTGATTTTTTTAGTTGGAAGAAACCTGTAAATTCAGTTTGAGGAGGATGTTTTTTCATCGTAGAAAAATTAAAAGCGGTAGCATAATTTTTGTAGGTCAGTTAAAGATTGATAGATTCTATTTTAAGGAGTTTAGGAATATGAAAAGACTTGAGTTTTGTATAATAAAGAAGAAAAATTAGAAATAGTACAATCATAAAGAATACAAAGGTCAATGAAATTAGATGTCTAGGATCATTTTGATCGTAAAAACACATTATATGTGATGTTTTTTACCTTGGGTTAACAATGCTCATGAAGAGAGATCCCACATATATTTTTCTCTTTATGGATTAATTATTTATAATACAGGGGGTTCCAATTACTATTTTATCTAATTTAGGGGTTTTCATATGGTCACACCTCAAACACATTCCTCTCACCGGTCACACGGAACTGCACGACCCATATAGGTAACCTAAGATAGTCAGGTGCATGACCCATGTTCACCCTATGTATGGTATATGCGAGCTATTCCACCCATGTATTATCTAAATATTATATATATTCTTTATTACTAGAGGTTGGGGTTGAATCTTAATTTTAAAAAAAAAAATTTAATCTTGAGGAAAACTATGTTTCACAAAGTTAAACAAGGTAAATTCACAAACCCTAAAATAGTACTAGGTGAAAAGCCTGCTTAGGTTCTGAAAATAAGTTTCTAGAAATGAAACTTAAGAAAAATTTACATAGGAAAATATTATACCTTAAAGAATATATAATCTTACTTATCAGAGTAAATAAAAGTATAAGAATGTATAATAAATAAATACTTTCTTTCTTTATCAGAAAACAACAATAATAAAACATGAAGAAAAATAAGTAACAAGTAAGAAATATTTTCACCCAAAAAGTATGGTATCTAACAACAAAGGATAAAGGTCCCTTGATTTATACTTTCAAGAATTTTTTTCCTACCCATAGCAGGGTAATCCCTCGATAAAATTATCAGAATCTTCCTTGCTTTCCCCACAAGCCCTCGGTCGTTAAGGTATTCGGTACCTCTATCTTTCTATACCTGGAAGTCGGAAAACATTAATGTAGTCATAAAATTTTTATTCTTATCCTTGTAAGCCATTGATTTTACTCAGTAACAATCGAAATCCCATGAAGTAAGCTGAACAAGGTGTTCAAAGCGTACAAAACATGAGATTATATCTCTAAAGAAATCACTTCACATCATGTAATTTCTAGATTAATGGAACGGTAATTACCTAAATCCAATGAGGTCCTATTTATAGGAAAAACTCATAATTCCAACTCCCTCCTCCAATAGACTTGTTTTTCCTTGAATTTCGGTGGAACATGTATAGGTGTTACTCAATGAATGGTTAATTAGAAATAGATTGCATGACATAATTTCATAATAATAAAATGTGTAAGGAAAATGGATTGGATTAACCAATTCTGAATATCCAGATTCTAAGGAAAAATATAATTCATAATCTAATTATATAAACAATATAATTCTAGAATGCATGGATATTCAGATTTTGTTTTACAAAGACTTCGAAATCTGAATTCTATAGATTCTAGAGTCTGAATTCAAACTAATTTGGGGTCTAAATTCTGAGGAATTTAGAGGAATTCAGAGTCATAATTTTAGAGAATTCTATGTCTGAATTTTAGAGAACTCAGAGTCTTGAAAAAGAACACTCTATATCCAAGAAACAATAAGATTCTGAGGTTTTAGATATGAATTGTAATTTTGGACATAGTAATAAAATGAGTAGGATTATGAGAAATTATAAAATGAGACAATGAGAACAAAGGTATTGATAAAACTTTCCACAGAGAAGGGAAATTTTCCATAATAAAATAGTCTTTAGGGAATGATAATTTTCCTTAAAATAAAGTGTTTGTGATTTTCATAACACAATGGAATGGAAAATTCATAAGGAAACCCTTTTGACTCAACAATCTCTCCCTTTATGTAAAGCACAAACAACTATAGGAAAATGAATATAATGACTAATAATTTTAAATATGAACATTAAAATAAAAACTTATCTCCCATTAATTATGAATCATGATGAATACTACCAAATACCCCTTAGGTTTTGAAAACCCTAAGGATCATATTCTTGATTTATTTATAAAAAATATTCATTAAGTAAACCCCCAACTAAAACTCCCCCTTTAATAAGGAATTCTATTATTTATACTTTGATTTCATTTTATCATTCCTTCCATCCCCCCATTGGGATTTTCCAAAAGGAATAGAGTGAATGGGAAAAAAAATGGTACCTGAAATATTAGAGCTACACACAAAACAAATGAAGATAAAAAATATTTTTCATTATGATTGGAAAAATTAATACAAGGAAGAAATACAACAAAAGACTGGAATTGAAAGGAAAAATATTCAAAAAAAAATTCTTTCAGCATGATCTTATTCATGATAGTCTTCAATTTCTTTATCTTCTTAGGTTCTTCCTCAATATTCTTGAGAACTCTTCGTGATCTGGATTTTTCTTTTTTAGAGCCTTGATCGTTTCATCCTGATACATAAGGATTTCTTCCTGAGACATTAGAAATTCTTCTTTCGGATTGAACTTTTCTTCAAACTCTATATTGATATACCATTTTCTCTTCAAATTTATGGAATCTAAATTCAGTTTCCCATTCATAAATTTATCTTCTTTATTCTGGGATACTTGTTCAAGGATCATATTCTCTGTGAAACTTCTTGTAGTGTTTTTTATGTAGTCATCTGACTTGTCGAAGGAATCATACAATGAGTATTGTAATTCATCAATGATTATCATGCCTTCATTCATTATTTTGGAACACATTGTAATTTACTTACATGATCTCTTGTGAGAATCATAACTGATATAAAGGTTTTGAAATAATCCTCAAGCATGATGTATTTTTTCATTATAAAGATTACGAAATCTGACTTCTAATTAAAAGGTTGTCGAAGCAGTTGACACCTCAAGTCAATACTCAAAAATAATGGAATAGTGTCTACTAATTTCTTCAAATACTGCACAACAATGTCCTGACCCATGGAAGATGATTTTGAATTTGATTGCTTTGCAGGTGAATATTCTTTTTCTAGATCCACATACATCCAATTGGATGATCCACCCAGACCCTTCTTAACTATCACAACCTTCTTATATGTATCAACAACCACTTTTTTCCTTTTTCTATTTTGGAATTCATCTCCACAGCCTTTGTAGATGGAAGCCCACTATCTATGACTTGGGTGATTTTTTCTTCATCAACCTTTTCTTTCTGAGTATCTCCCTCGAGATCAATAGGTTTAATGAAGTCATGATTGCTTCTTTTACCATCAAAAGGTTTATAAACCTCTTCTTGACCATCATCCTCTCTTCCTTGAGAAGAATGTTTCATTGAATCAGCTAGGGATTTCTGGATCAACATGTTTTCAAAAGGTATTTCCTTCTCATGATATTCTTCAACATACCTTATCACATCATCACTCTCATCTCTTTATTTCTATTCTTCTTTTTCTACTTCCTCTTACTAAAATATCTCTTCTTCTACTCCAGGTTCTGAATTAACGTCTTCTATCCTAGAGTCACTGGTACCGATTCTTATAGAAAATATTCAATTACCTAAATCTATTCAAAAGAATTCACAGAATCCTTGAGAATATCTATAACAATTTCTTCCTCATAGATTTTCATCTTTGTCTTATTTTGTTTTTCATTCCTTTCTAATTCCACAACTGGTTCAATTTTTAGTGCCTTGGCCTCACCGGGATCTAGGACAAAAGTAGGACCTCATTCCTTCTTATTTTTCTTATGTTCCCTCCACTTATCTATAACATCATCAAGAATCGTTTTTTGCTTCTTTGGTTTTGGGGATGCTAACTGACTTTCCTGAATTTGAGGTTTCACTTTGATTTCTAGTTCCTTTTACTTTCTCTTCCTTTGTGTTTTCTTAGAAGTCTCTACTACTTCCACCTTCTTTAGTAAATCATCAATTTCACATTATAATAGATCATCAAATTCTCTATATTCTCTATTAAAACTAACTTTCGTCCTCCTCAAAGTGTCATCACATGACAACAAAATCATGATGGTTCTTGGAATATAGCTACATGGTATTTTGAACAACTCTAGGAATAGAACGATGATCTTAGATAGAAATTATGGATACATGATTATTTTAGATTTTAGAGTTCCATTCAGGATATTGTTAATTTTCAAAATGATATACTTCACCAAGTTTATCTTCCCCAAGTTGAATAGAAAATCCAGAATATAGATGTAACTATTCTTTAAGGAGTCCTTGTCTCCTTTTCTAGAAATTAGAAAACCCTATACCCGTAATTCTAGAATCATAAAATTCATTGAGAGATGGTTGATCTTCGTTGTATTCACTCCTTTTAGTCCAAGGCACTATGTTTCCTTTTCCTTCTCAAATCATCCTAATTTATCAGGAAGTATATGGGTACAAAAAATATCTTCTCCTTCATATAGTACTCCAAGGATACTTGCTTCTATGTTGAAGGAAATGAAATATGTTTTCCCTTAAATCATTAATAAAAACTTACCTCTTATACCTGCATTAAAAAAACATAATTTCTCATAAAATTCAACAACAAACTCTTGATAAACCGGATCCTGAATTTTTGGTTTAGCAATGAAGAGTCTCTCCCATACACTTTGATTAATATTTTCCGAACTCATAGAATTATATGTATCGAAGAATCTCAGATCAACTAACCTTTCTATGTATATTTCCCATTAAATGATTTCCTTAGCTGAAGAAATATTATTCTGTGGAGAGGATTCCAAAGACATAAATGGTCTAATAAAACATATAAAATAATAATGGGATTTTATATGGGAGTTAAATCATTGGAAAAAAATCTTGTAAACCGATGTGGTAAAAATAATAGGGGGCCTTTATATAGATTGTGAAGTGACAGATATAATTCTAATATTGATCCAACGGTTGAAACAAGAATGATATGATCTGACATTTGAGTTGAAATCTGAATAGATATTTCTTAGGTTCTGATCTTTTGAGGTTTTTAGGGTAAAAATTTGGATTTAAGGAAAAGTGACTCTGAAAAGAAAACCTTAAAACATGATATAAATAACAACAAGTTAAAATTTTAATTACAAAAACCTAATAAAAATTATTTCTAGATTTCTAGGGAAATTGTCAGTGATGGAAAAAAATTAAATAACATTAGATTCAAGAAAATATTATTATGGAAATAATATTTTTGAATCCAGAAAATTTTATCCTATAAATGAAAAAATTTAAGCTCTTGAATTGTCAGTTCTGAAAAAAATTTATTATGAAAAATTTTGATTCAGAGGGAATCAAATTTGGTTAACAAGAAAATTTACCCCCCTGAAAAGGAGTTATTTAGTGTAAGGAAATATATTTCATCAGAATTTTAATATGAAGGATTACCATATGGTTTTCATTCCTAAATTCTGTTTAAATAATTCAAATCTACAGAGGGTAAATATTTTGTAAACATATCAGCAAGTTGATCTTGTGTTTCGATAAATTGAAAAATGATATCATCTTTAAGTGTGTAATCCCAAAGAAAGTAATTCCTAATATATATATGTTTTCACAGGAGTTTTGTGCATGGTTTTTGTTTTGGGAAATAGAACTAGTATTATCACACAATATACGTGTTTTGGTAAAACTCATTCCATAGTTTGTGAGTGTGTGTTTCATCGACAACACCTGAGCACATCAACTTCTAGCTGCTACATATTCAGCTTCTTTAGTGGAAAGTACTACTGAGTGTTGCATCTTACATGACTAAAAATCTAACGAATGTCTTATGAAATGACATGTTCAAGATGTACTTTTTATATCCATTCTACACCCACTAAAATCAGCATCTGAAAAGTTTTTTTAAAACGAAATCTTTTCCATAAGTATAGATGAGTCCTAATTCTATGGTTCCCACTAAATATTGAAAAATCATTTTCACTACTTCTAAATGAGAATATTTTTCATTATATTGATATCCTGCACATAATCATAATTAATATATTATTTTTGGGAAACTGTCTATCAGGTACAGTAAACTTCTAATCATACCTTTAAATGATGTTTGATCTACTGGTTTTCCATCTTAATCAAGAACAAGAAAATTGGAGGTACCTATTCAAGTACTTATATTTTAGTGTTTTCATATACATGATTTTTAAGAGGTATTTAATATAATTATGCCTTAATATATATGTTCCTTCTTGATTTTGAGAAATTTGAAAACCTAGGAAAAATGTTATCTCACCCATCATACTCATTTCTAACTCAAATTTTATTATATTCGCAAACAATTCTGTTAATGATTGCTGAGTTGAACCAAATATATTTTCATCAACATAAATTTGAAAAATCAAAATATTTTTCGTAAATTTATTTATAAAAATAGTTGGATTATCAGTTCTCTTAACATGATATTTTTGTAACAAAAATCATTAAATCTATCAAACCTGGCTCTAAGGGCTTGTTTATGTCCATATAATGAATTGGTAGGTTTTAAAACATGTTCATGATGTTTTGTGTCTTCATAACAAATAGGTTGTTCTACAAAACATCCTCTTGAAAATATGAGTTATAAAAAAATCACACTTCACAACCATTGGAAATTTTTTTAAATTAAGGAATGCTAAAAAGGCATGTATAATGCGAATATATCCATATATATCTACAATAAAACATATTTAATCATATTATATTACTTTTTTTGACTATATACTTTTTCAACTAATCACGATTTATTTCATACTATGATTCCATTTTCATCACACTTATTTTGGAAGATCCATTCTACTACAATTACAAAAGTTTCCTTATGTATTTAAACCAAGGTCCATACTTATTTCCTTAATAATTAATTTAGCTCATCTTTCATGTCTTTAATCATATCATCATCACCTAAAGAATCATGAGTACTTTTCAGTTATAATTGGGAATGAAAGTATAGATTTTCTACTTCATTTCAATAAAAAACCTCCAGGTCTTATAGATTTATTTACATTACCAATGATACTATCATAGGGATAATATTAAATAAACAACTTAATTGAGTTTTGTAAAAACTGTTCATCAACCACTACTGGAAAACGGCCCTATACCCACGGTTTTCGAAAACCGTCGGTATACGGATAAAATGTGGACCTATACCTACGGTTTCTGAAAACCGTGGGTATAGGTCACCTATACCCACGGTTTTCCCAGAACCGTGGGTATAGCTTATTTTTAAAGACCTATACCCAAGGTTTTGGCCAAACCGTGGGTATAGAGTTTTTTCAGAATATTTATACCGACGGTTTTGAAAAACCGTGAGTATTGGGGTATTTTTTTGAAGACCTATACCCACGGTTTTTTAAAACCGTGGGTATAGCTGGTGCAGGAAAAAAAATTACGTGGGACACCGAAAAAAAATTGGTGGGAAAAAAATTTGGATTAATATAACTAAAAATATAAGTAAAGAGATATATGAAATTTTAAGAAATACTTTCCCAGCTCAGTTGGTCAGTTCAAAAATTAAATTCGTAGTGGCCGCGGGTTCGAATCCGGCTTTTTACTGTTTTTCGATTACCGGTGATATTAATATATTTATAAAAATATATAGATATATATCAAATAAGTGGATAGCTTGGTTGGTAAGGCGTCTAGTCCGGCTGCTCTTGGGTCCTTGGTTCGAATCCCGCTGGCGTCGATTGCTTGGCCGCGTTTTATTTTACGAAAAATTGATAATATTAATATATTTAAATAAATATATACTTATACACCAGATAAGCTGGTAGGTCGGTTGGTCAGATGCCCTGTGCCGCTGTGCAGCGAGCTGGGTTCGATTCCTGCGTGCCTATTTTTTAGATGTAAATTGCCACGGTTTTCAAACCGTGGGGGCAGTCATACGCCACCTGTGCAGCGGTGTGTATACAGGGTGACCCGTATATATACCCACGGTTCATCCAAACCGTGGGGATAGCCTAAGACCCCTATTGCGACGCCACTCAGCCCCACGGTTCCCAAAACCGTGGGTATAGGTTATACCCACGGTTTTGGGGGCTATACCCACGGTTTTGAACCGTGGGTATAGATAGTTTTTCCAGTAGTGAACCTATGGTAGGAAATCTTCTGGGGTAAATGCTTCATAAATATTTTCTTGATAATTATCTTTATTAGAAGTATCTTCTATCAAGGGTTGATAATCATTTTTTAAAAACATATCCTAAAAAGTAGGTTGGGGTTGTTAAAAAAAGGATCAGTTTCAGCAAATTTAACAAGCATTGTTTCTTCAATAGTACATGTATTTATATGAAAAACCTTATAAGCCATAGTAGTAGTGGAGTAGCCTAGAAAAATTCCATCATCAGATTTGGGTGAAAATATATGTAATTTATACTTAGTATTCAGGATGAATACTTTGGAACCAAATACCTTGAATTATAAATGCATAGGCCTTCTACCAGTCCACAATTAAAAAGTTGTTTTGTTATGAAATTGTCTGATTAATACTTGACTTATAGTATTCCAAGAAGTACCAACAGATTCAGCATAAAAGTGTTTAGAATTATAATATTCAATCAACATGGTTCTATTTATCTCTTGAAGAATTCATTTTCTTCTTTCAACAACACATTTCTATTGAGGAATTCTTAGAGCTGAGAATTTATGAGTGTTGCTTCTCTTACTACAAAAAGTTTCAAAATATGAATTTTGAAATTCTACTTTATGATGACTATGAATAGTTATCAATGGATGGGTTTTCTCATTTTTATCATGGGCATTAAATGTTTTTAAATAAGGAAAATCGTTATATTTTGTTTCTAGAAAATAGACAACATAAATCTAGTGTAATAATCAACTAAGACAAATACAAAATATTTGCCTCCAATACTTCCCATTTGTGTTGGACCAAAAATATCCATATTCACTAACTATAATGCATAAAAAGTTGAAACTTCACTGATTTATTTAAAACCTGATTTATGATTCTTTACATATTTACAAGGATCCCAAACTTTGGAAGAATCAAATTTATGATCTGGTATATCCTTAAAAACTGTTTTCGTTGGGTTTTTTCATAAGTTCCTAAGATTAGAGTGTCCTAATATTCTATTCCATAACCAAGACTAATATTCTATTGCACTATGTCAAGGTAGATCATGTATTTGATAGTCTTATAAGTTTATTGTGTATACATTCTCTTGCTTATGGGGAGAAAGGGTAAACTCTTCTGCAGAATTGTGTATAAGAATTTATAATTCCTAAAATTCGCAAGGTAACCTTCATCACACAGTTGTCTTATTATAATGAGGTTGTTCTTATGAATATTAACAAATAAAACTTTTTAAATTAATGTTTTTCCAATAATAACAATGTAACCAATATCAATACTTTCTCCCAGAGCATTGTCTCTGAATGTTACCTTTCCTCCTTTCATCTTGATAATTTTTTCAATGATTTTTTTGTTACCAGTCATATGTCGAGAACAACCAATATCTATTTACCATATATTTCATTTGGTACTTTATTTATTTTCTTAAAAATAAAATAATCATACTTTCATAATCCATACTTTTTTTGATCCGAAAATTTCTAAAAGTAAGATTTTAGGAATCCACATTTTGTTAGAAAAATATGCCTTATAAAATCATAATGATTGGGTTTTATTTGAAGAAAAAAATTTCTCCCAATGTCCACCACATTGACATTTATTACAAAATGGTTCACTTTGGGGAACATAATAATTTTTAATATAAACAGGTTTAGAATGAGTATAACCAAATCCAGAACTATTCCTAAAAAGACGAATTTGGGAATATATATTGTCAAAATTTTCCTTTAAAAAGACAATGTTTGACAGAAATTTTCTTAAGGAATATATTTCTGAATTTAGTTTAAAAACCATGTTCTTACACTAAAAGTTATTACATTTAGAACTAGAGTTATCCTCTAAAATATTTTTTGTAGAAATAACATCTTTAAGATCCATAGAAGGTTTATCCTTCCCAGAATTAACATCCTCATGGTTTTTAGTAACACTTTCAAAATAATCTATTTTATGAACAAAATTTTTAGAATGATCTGATATTCTTTAGTTAAAATAGAAATTCTAGAATTTTCCATCTCTTACTTCTTTTCAATCATAAAATTTTCATTTTAAAGAAGTTTTGAAAATATAGAAATTATTCATAAGTAGGTAAAGAGTTATCATCATCATAAGAATATTCCTCATATTAATACTTATAATATTTTTCTTCAGTATTTTTTTCATTAAATGATACATTAGTAATATATTCGTCAATTTGTATCTTGGACATTAGACAATGATTTTCAATGGGTAGTTTGGCCAGTAGACAAATATTCCTCTGCCTAAAAGATTCATACTCTGAGGATTCATTAGATGAGTCACCACCATTGGCATTAGATGTATCATTATCCTTCAATACTTTTTTAGCCTTATATTTGTAATACTCCCATTTTTTCCTCTCAGAATGATTTTCCTTTCTATCTTTTCAATAAATTATAGGACAATATCTCATGATGTTTCTGGCTCTTTTCTCTTCATATTATGTGTCTTCAGTGTCTTTATTGTCTTTTTTTCTTATTATATCTACACTGAATGTATTTATTTCCAATTATCTTGTTCATCCTTAGATCAAGATTATCTGACTCATTTTCATAATGTTTACTTTTAATAGACTCTGATAGAACCATGAATTTCTTAGGCTTAGATCTTCTAACCCTTTTTGGAGTCTTAACATTAGTAGTAGTAATGGATATACTTACATTTCCATTCTTCTTCTTAATCATATTAGAATTATTCATTCTTGTTTCATACTAAAGAAGAGTTCCAAATAGCTCATCAAGGGTAATTTGAGATACTTTCCTATTCTCATAAATAGTTGTCCTTTTTGACTCCCACACATTAGGAATAATATAAATTATCATGTCCACAAAAGCTTCATCATCAAGACCTTTCTCTCCCATATATTAAAGACTTTTTCCAATGGTTATAAATCTTTGTTTCCCCCCACAAACTGGTTCATCATAATGAAATAGGAATACTTGATATTCATCTCTCAACATAGCACTTCTAGTCTCTATCACGTTTGAAGTCCCAAAATCTGTAACTTCAAGTTTCTTCCAAATGAAGTTGGCAGATTTACATGAATATATTTAACTATATATATTCTTGGTTTTATAACACAACAAATTATTTTGTTCCTTGTAATTTAGTTGATATTCTGATTTTTTCTGGTTGGTGATGGGTTTGATATAAATGTCTAGAATTTTGTTGTCAATAGTAAGCATAAAAAATTTATATACTCTAGTTTTGATACCAAAAGTCTTCATTCTATATCTCCAGTACTCATAATAATCACCATCAATAATTGGTGGTCTAGTTAGATTATAGTTATCATGGGAACCAACATTCATTCTTGCAATTCTATAAGAAAAAAACTTCCACAAAACATGTTAATAAAGATAAAAATCTATATGAAAAGTTTTAACAAGAAAAATTAAGAAAGATAATTTAGAACAAGGAAACATGAGAAAGAAAACTTATATGCAAGTATTAGTATTTCAGAGACCTCCTCTAATACCAATTATAGGATCAAAATAGTATATTTATATGCTCAATTACATGATGGCAAGGGGTGAAATGTTATTTTAAAAACATTCATTTTTAACCATTAAGAAAACTATGTTTAAAAATGTTGAATAAGGTAAATTTAAAAACTATAAAATAGTTCTATGAGACATATTTTCTTAGGATCCAAAAATATGGTTCCAAAAATAAAACATATGCAACATTTACATATGAAGAGATTCTACCTTAAAGTGTACAGAATCTTACTTATTAGAGTAAATAAAAGTATAAGAGATTATAAGAAATGTATACATTATTCCTTTATCAAAATAAAACGAAAATAAAACTTGAAACAAAAAAAGTAACAAGTAAGAAATATTTTCACCAAAAGGGTAGATTATCAAACAATCTCAGATAAAGGTCCTAAAAATTATACATTTGTGAATGTCTGTTCAACCACACTAGGTTAATCCCTCGATAGAAATATAGGAATCTATATTTATCTCCCCAAAATCCCTTGTTCTGTATGGTAGTAGAAACCTCTGTCTTCATATCCCTAGTAGTCCTTGAACATTAAGGCAGTCCAAACCTCTATCTTCCTATCCTTGAAATCCCTTGATTTTACTCAGCAATAATCAGAATCACACAAAGCAAGATGAACAAGATGTTCATAGTGTAGAAAGCATGAGAGTCTCTCTATATGGAAATCAGTTCATGGTATGTAATATCTATATTGACAGAACTATATTGAGATCATTTAAATGATCTCTTATTTATAGGCAAATCACTAACATTCAACTCCATCCTCGAACGATCATATTTTTTCTTGAATATTGGAGGGACTTGTACACATTTCACTCAATCAACTATTAATAACAAACATATTTCATTACATCATTTCATAATGATAACATGTGTAAGTAAAATGGATTGTCTTAACAAATTTGAATATTCAAAGTCGAAGGAAAAATAAAATTCAGAGTCTAATAATTTATAAAATTTGATTCTAGAAAACATAGATATTTAGATTCTCTTTTACAATGAATTCTAAAATTGAATTCAATAGATTATGAAGTCAAAATTCAAATGAATTCAAAGTCCAAATTCTAAGGAATTCAGTGTCGAATTTATGAGGTATTAAGAATCTGAAATCTGAGTAAATTGGATTCTGAATTCTGGGGAATTCAGAGTTAGAATTATGTGGAATTGGGATTTTGAATTCTAAGGGATCCGGACTCCAAATTCCAAGGGATTTAGAGTCTGAATTTCAAATAATTTGGAGTATGAATTTCAAAGAAGTCAGAGTCCTAATTTTAGAGAATTTGGTGTCTGAATATTAGAGAATTTTGTGTTTGAATTTCATAGAATTCAGAGTCTAAATTTCAGAGAATTCGGATTCTAAAAATAGAACACTCTCTATCCATAAATCTATAAGATTATGAGGTTTTAGATATGAATCTAATTTTTTTACTTAGTAATAAAATTAATTTGATTATGAAAAATTATAAATTGAGACTATAAAAATAAAGGTAAGGATAAAAATTTCCTTAGAGAAGGTAAATTTTTCTAAATAAAATAGTCCTTAGGGATAGATAATTTTCCTTAAGTTAATGTTTTTTTTATTTTTAAAAATGTAGAGGAATGGAAATTTCATAAAGAAACATTATTGAATAAAAATACCATAACACATCTGAGGAAAACAATTATCCTTCCACAAAACATGATTGAGAAGTTATATATCAATGCATTGTTGACCTCTGGTCCCATATAGAATGGGTTTAACAAGCCTAGATGTGTGTAGGGTTGGAACCAATTCATTGATATAATTATGTTTTAAAAAATTTCTAAACATGGATAAGTAAAATCCAAAAAATATTCCATATAAATAAACATAAATATTATTTTTTTACTTATTTGTTACTCATATTGATTCATTCTTCATTTTTATTGGTTTCCTATTAACAATAAATTTTTGTTAAGGGTCATCACTAACCAAAATACATGTGATATAGTTCCACAGGTGTAATATATATCTTTCAAACAACTATTCTATAAGGGAATACCTCAATGAGAGTTTTTTAAGAAATCCAAAAGGGCCATAAAGCTTATTATAATTTGACAAATAATTGTTTCATATAATGTATGATCGTGGACTTTTCTATAGATGCTTTATAGACTCTTTTAGGTCCTGCCTATTTTGAGAAAATCTTTTTTGGGTTTTAAATTCAGGTATTTTTTGGTAAAATTGGATAATTTTGGAAAGAAGGGGGTGGTGCGTGGTTAGAACATGATTTCTCAAAACAATATTATCAAGACATAAAATCAATCAATCCCACACTAATGGGACTCAAATAGATAGAATACATTTTATCAAACTTCTCACCCCCTTAGTAGTAATTGTGTGAACCCTGAGAGAAGGCATACAGTTAGCATCACAGTTAGTGAAATTCATGACCCCTATACAAGAAACCATGAACACTGAAAAATAAACCCCCAAAAACCATGTTAAATATTCATTATCTACTAGATTTCACCCTTATTTAACACAATTGTACATTAAACGGTTTCTCTCAGTTTTGGAGGCTCCTAGATGGATTCTATAGTCTTCTGAACTCCATTTATTGTGAATAGAATACATGATTGGATAATTTGCACCTATCCCGGTAAGAGATTATCATTCCGATTGTTTTACCCTCTCTTTATCATCATTATACATTCTTTTGAAGGGAGGTTTTTCCCTATTTGTCGTGGTTGTTGATCTAATTTTTAAAGGATCTTATCCATTTGGTAGTGGATCTAGTTTTTGGACTTTGGGCACATTCTTCTTTATGATGTTGAGCATTCCACTTCAATTTGGGGATTTCCATTGGTGAGAATCCATACAATATCTTGAGTTAGGTGATCAAAATTGAAAATCCCATAGAATTGATTTAATTATATCTATGTAATTATGTAATTTCAATTTCCATGAATGGGAAATTACATCAAATGATGAATTGAATTAATTAAATTTCCATGATAAAATTTATTTGGTGAAATATTGGGCAATTGTAATTGTGTGACCTGGAATAATTAATTGGTTAATTAATAAAGGAGTGATGTGATAATGGAATGATAAGATGATGGGATTTTATAATTTTTCAGTTAAATGGTATTTTTTAATTGATTAGTTGACTTTATATGGAATTTATTGATAATAAGATTACATGGATGTTTTGATTTACAATGAATGGTTAATGGGTTATGTGAATAAATGTTGATAGTAAGATTAATGATGAATTGTTCATAAAATTTTATTTGATTAATATAAAAATTAATGAAGGTTGTGAAAATGTAAAAATATAATATTTAATGATATTTTTTGATAAAATGGTTAATGATATATAACCATGATGTATAAGAAATTTTTTTTATGATATTCTGGTATTTTTTATATTGTTGAAAATTTAGTGTGGGAAAGGGATTGATGCTCCAAATACACATTCCTGGTAAATTAGTGTGGGATGAGTTATGAGGTTTGAAATACACATATGTGAGAAATTATCATGGGATAAGGACTAAATATTTAAATACCCTTTGGTGATAAATGATTGTGGGATAGAGA
The DNA here is from genome assembly GCA_963277665.1 of Viscum album. NCBI lineage: Eukaryota > Viridiplantae > Streptophyta > Magnoliopsida > Santalales > Viscaceae > Viscum > Viscum album. Next base: position 1,434,828,051 of record OY728122.1, read on the forward strand.
CTATGGCTCCAAAAATACATAAGTGATAAAATTTATGGGAAAGGGATTGAGGATCCGTATACCCTTGTGACATCAAGTATGTGGCAAACACCAATGCTCGAAATACCCGTGAGCGATATGACACAACACACTATTCCCATGAGATTTTCATTAGACTATGTTTCCAAGTGGTTGTGCTATGATTTGAAATGAAATATATAACAAAAGACCGTGTGGTTTTGAATTGTGATATCTTATGTGATATAGTTCAAACTACAGCATAGACTGAAACTGGAATTGATTATTTGGGAGTCCAATTAATCCGAGGGTTTATCTGGTTAAATAATGAATAATTGAATATTTAAATTTTTTATCGCATTACTTATAGATTATTCTTTCAAAAAATTCATCCACTGTTATTGAATAAATATAATTTTAAATTCCATTATTGGTGGTCCAGTGAGTTTTACTCTAACCCAACCCAGACTACCTAATTGGTTCCCGAATTGAGACATGTTTATAGTATAGGATAATGTAAATATTCCTTTTTTATATGGATGATTCATGATGGTTCGTTGTTGAAGTAACCAAACACGGTTTCAGGACCCACTCGGGAGTGTAAGTTTTTCATTCTTTGGGGTTAGTATTTGACACTCGGCATGTATATGGAATGACATATTTTCTATTTTTGTTTTTATATTATATTCCTATTTTAGTCATAATATGATACTTTTCTGTATGGTTATTGGTTTTATAATTTGGTTATTATTATTTATTTAGGTTATTGTACTACATTGATAAAGATGGTATAGTGTGAATAAGGTATCTATTTTAAACCATCAATGCTAGGAATCTTCTAGCATACAGGGAGGTTGGCATGAGGTCATGTGACTGACTAGCTCAGGTAAGTGGCATGGGGAACCCAGGTCAAGAAGATACAAAGTGGTATCAATGTATTTTTACTTACTTTATTTGTACTTACTATTTTGGAAAGATAGAAAGGATAATTGGATGAGACAATCCTTGGTTAAGAGCTCATTCATTAGAGTAGCTAACCCATGTGGATGGGTAAGATCCAAGCACCAATTGTGTCATTATTGTTATTTATATGTGTATTTATATTGGGATTTGATTTCACATTGAGTGATTAACTTTTCATGTGATGTTATTTATTTCTGATGTTTTATAAGAACTGACATGTGGCCCAATATGTAGTGAGCATCGGGTATTCATGCATAGTTCAAGGAACTCAATATTATTATGTGACCTGCAACATTTAGGCATTCATGTGGAAAATAAGGTTTCTTTATATGTTTCTAAATGGAAATTCATTAATTTTCATATATATATTTAATATGAAAAAGGATCCCAATATGAATTTCAAATTTTTAAAGGTTCATGTTGTGATAAAAAAAATTGAAACTGAGTGTATAATGAGAAACATGATTAATTATAATTTGTTTACACTATGATAACCTAGACCTGAATGAGTGATGTTTAAGGGTAATTATTGCGCCTTGGTTTTGACAATGTGGGGGTTTGGGGGAATGAATTGTTATGGATTGTTGTTATTCCCACATAAGAAATTGTGAAAACAATATTGCAAAAAAAGTCCTGATATTTGTGATTGGAATTTTATAGATATTCCTCAATGATGATTCTTGTTGATTGGAAGACATGAGTATGTTGATGGATATTATACTCTAATAGTGTAAGTAGAGGAACCAGTAGTGCATGGTGATGGAGTCAGAGAGTAGTTCAGCGAGAATATTTTTCATTTTATCGTGTTTATGGAGAGACACCCAAAACTATTTTTGAAGATTCTCTCTGACCAGACATAACATTTTTAGTTACATCTGCCTCTAATTTTCACTAGAGAGGGTAGAATTGAGGCTGTTTTGTTCTATATTCATTCCATCAATACTATACATGACCATTTAGAGACTCCTTCTGAGAATAGGGTCGCGTTTGCTGCTTTTATGTTATAAGGACTAGTGATGCAATAAAGCTAATTTTAGGCTCAGATAGGGTTGGAATATGGTATGGTATGGGAGGAATTTTTGGAGAAGTTTCTAGAGAACATTTATCTAGAGATATAGAGTCTTCAGTGTGAAGTTGAGTTTAGGTGGCTAAACTAGATGAGTACGTATGTGATGAACTATGTTGGTCACATTATTGAATTCTAGAAAAAATTTCCAGTGATGGAAGGGGATGATAGAGCTGTAGAAAAGTGTTTCTAGGATAGACTTAAATGTGAAATTTAGTACCAGGTTGACATCGATGGTCAAAGATGTTTATTGTGGTGTTGGAAATGGATTCCATATCTAAGGGGTACCTGAAGGGGTCTTTTAGTCGAGGACATGTGGTTTCAGCTGGATGATTAGGTGGTAGATCTTCCAATAGTAGAAAGCATATCTATGATAATTTTGACCAATGTAGTGGAAATAATTCTTTCTAATAAGAAGGATCAGTTACTTAGAATCATACACATGTTCTCTTCCACCAGTGTGGTAGGATGGGTCACATTCATAGGCATTGTAATCAACTACTATTAGATTTTTTATCATTTGGTAAGATGGGACATAAATATTCACTCATTAGGAAATCATGAAAGATGGGTAGTGATGGTGTTTCAAGGAAGAATCAGAATACTGGAAGGGTGCATTTTACACTGTTTCAGTCTTGATGTTGTACTAATGCTAGACAAGGTGGTAGAGGTAGTGGACTTTGTAAATCAGAGAAAGAGTGATAATATCATCATAGTGGTGTAGCTCAGGGGACTCAGAGTGTTTGATATGGAAGATGGGAAGAACAGATTCATGATGTTCATCCAAAACCTGTGGATTGGGGTGATGGTATATCTATAGCTAGAGGTACAATTCTAGTTGTCTCTATGCTTTATATTTCCTTATTTAATAATGGTTCCTCTCATTCTTTTATATATAAAAACATGTGAATGGGTGAAGTCTAGAAGTGGGGATTGTGAGAAATATTAGGTGGATCGATACACAGTTGTTTTTCTGATCATGAGAAATATATTTGTGCAAGGTGTGTACTCTTGAGGTTTTGGAGTATCATTTTTTATGGGATATATATATATTTTTTTCAACATTTTTTAGGCTTCAAATTAATTTTGATTATGGACTGGTTAGTGGAATATATATATAACAATTATTTATCACAAATGAAAGTGAAATTTATGTCTCCTAAGGATGAATAATTATATTCACCATTATGATTGGGATATCAAGGTGGTCCTCAAGGGTCTAGTTCCTCAGCATCTGGGGGAGATCACCGCCCAAGGTGCTGGTTTGTTGCTGGATGAAAAAGGTGAACAGGAAGATGTTGTTCCTCCTATAGTGGAAAGCTTCCCAGATGTTTTTCTTAAGGAATACTTTGGTCTATAATATAATATTTATGTGGATTTTATGATTGATATCTTTTCATGATTTGAGTTAGTTTCTTTTTCACCATAAACAAATACACCTATAAAGATTCAAGATATTAAGACTCAATGCAAAGGACTAATTGATAAGTGGTTTATCTATCCCATTATTTCACCTTTAATATTTTCAGTTTTTTTACACATTGTTTACTTGACATTGATCTTGGTTGTTTATTTATGAATGTTTAATGAGATAGTGTGGAATAATTATTATCCTCTTCTATATATCAAAGATCTATTTGAAAAGTTGAGGGGATATTTTGTTTTCTCCATGATTTTTTAGAGATAAGGACATTATTATTTGATAGTTTGACCTTCTAATATAACTCAGTCTTAATTATATTGTACTTATGAACATTATGAGTTTTTTTTATGTTGTGTGGTTTGGAAAATGCTTCAGTAGTATTTATGGACTTGATGAACATAATCATCCACCCGTACCTAGATCAGCAAGTGGTAGTATTTGTGGATGAAATATTTTTGTTCTTTTTGGCTCATGATGAAAATTACAAACAACCAGACATCATCATAAGTTCAAAGATAGAGCATCATCTATATGTCATGATATCTAAGTTCCAACCCTGGATCGATTAGGTACATTTCTTAGGTCACATTTTCTCACTGGAAGGGGCATCATTGGACCTAGAAAATATTTATGTAGTTGTTTATTATGGCCATCCTACAAATTTCATTGATATAAATAGTTTTTTGGGGTTAGTGGGATATTCTCAGAGGTTAATAAATGATTTTTAAAACTTAAAAGAACATATTTAGAGCTTGGTGATGAAGGGAGTTGTATTTGAATGGTCTGAAGCATGTAAGAATGCCTTCCAGGATTTGAAGAAGAATTTCACACCCCACTGATCTTGATCTTACCTAAAGTTTATATTAGCATATACAATGATCTTTCAAACATCTAGGATTTATATTGGAGATGTGTTGATGCATGGGAATGAGTTTTGGTGTTTGGGTTACAACATTTGTGGAATCATTATCTGAAAAACACTATGCAGTACATCGAGTTAGCTACATTTGATTATGTGTTGAAGGGTTGGGGGAATTTTCTTATGGGTGAAACATTTAATATGTATACTGATATATAGAGATAAGTATATCTTTTCACATCAATATTTGAATCTTGGGTAGGAGAGGTGGGATGAGTATATGAAATAATTTGATTTTGTGGTAGCATATACACCTAGAATGAAAAATAGTGTTGTAAATTTTTAAAAAAGAAAACAAAGGATCAGGAAGTTCATGTGTCTAGAACTAAGTGTAAGACCTTGCCTTTTCTAACTGAGATTCATGTTGTGGTTCAAGAGGGCCAAGATAAAATTAACCTCAAATCAGTTTCAGTGGAGTACACACTTTTGATCTAGATCACAGAGAGTTAGTATGAGGATCCATAGTGATTGGCCTTGAGGGAATGCCTTGATGGTGGGGAATCACTTTCTGATTGGATCATAGATGATGATGAGATCATCTATCTAAGGGACTGTGTTTTTGTTCCTATGAGTATACAGGTGAATATTATTTATTAATTTCATGCCACTATGTGTGCATTGAATCCATGTGTAAGAAAAATTTACCATGGCCTACGATGACGATTTTGGTTTGTAACACCCCGAAATTCTAATGTAATAATATATTATTTACTATCGTGTATGAAAAACAACACCAAATATAGAATTAAAAATAAAATCATATGAATATAATGTATATTTATTATTTAAAAAAATATAGTTTGTATCCTGTAATACATGAAACACTAAGTCAGCTTGTGTTACATGTATACACGACTATGTTCAATAGTTTTTATTACACCTAAGTTTGTGTTTTACTGAAAAACAACTGATTATTAAAATATTTTTATTTAATATATTAATTTTTTACCAATTAGTTAAATAATATGTTAGTAATGATATTAACTAACATATTATTATATATGATTGAATTTATTGGTTACCTATTATTTAGAAATTAATATAAAAACCAATTGAATTTGAAGGAAATAATTTTATGCTCATAAAGCTGTTTTATAATAATAAATTAAATAAATTATTATTAGTGAATTATATTAAGTAAATATATTTTATATATTCGGTAATATATTTTTTACATCCATCGAGTAGATTATAATGGCATAAAACACGAACTAGCACAATTTTATGCATAAAAACTAATACTTTCCTAAAGGTAGTTTTACCGGATTTTAATGGATCACATATTTTTAATATAAATTTAAACACTTTTATTAAATTTTTTTTTACAAAATAATCATAATTTTTGAAATATTTTCTTCAAAATCATCTAATACTGAATTGTTGGTATTATTCTGTGAAATATCATTTTTTGATTAATAATAAAAAAAATGAATTTTCTTTGAAAACTAAATTTTTATCAGAATAATTTATAAGGGTAATTTATATTTTAATTTTCTTTTAAATTATATTTAGTTAAATTATAAATCAATTAATCAAATATAGGTAATTTTAATCTATTTCACAATGATATTTGACAAAAAAGCATTTGATGCTTCTGAGTCTTGTTTACTATAAAAACCCACTTTTTCATCGTCTTTGTGGGATTCAATTTAAATTAAATTCCACCTATTATATGATTTTAATATTAAAAAATGGATATAATATTTCAAAACCAAATAATATATAATTTATAATAATTTCAATAGAGTTTTATACTAAAGGATTAGTGAATGTAATTAATATTAATTACATCGATTAAGGTAAAATTAAACATAACAAGGGATAAACCCTTAATCATATGGACCCAAATGAACTATAAACATTCCAAAAACCTATTTTCAGCACATATATACCATATACTCTACTTTCTAAAATTTGTGCTATTATTCGAGCCACTTGATATGGAAAAAACATGGGTGGAATTCCATCTTTCAAAAATTTACAAGAATGCTACTCCTCCTCCACTATAAAAAGGCACTCACCCCTCTAACATATTCACACCTATCAAGATTTTTGGGTTTACCAAAAACTTAAAAAATATTTTTCCAACTTAGATCCCCTAAATATATAATCCTTACATTGGTCATAAATAATTGTGAGTAAGTCTTTTGGTAAAAATAAAAAGAAGTTACCTGAAAAAGATATAATTATCTTCAATGATCACTTTTTTTCATTTACTTCTCCAATAGTAAATTAATTTCCTATAATTAATATATACTAAACTATATATCATCAATATACTGATATATTTTTATTTTAGGTGTTCAACTGACACTTTCAAACACATCCATCAAATTTGACACATAATCAAAGTTCATGTGTATGGCGGACAACTGCCACACGAACCCATGTCATTCGTTCATCCATTAACACCTTTCAAGTTTGAAATAATGATGGATTTATATTTTATATATTATATATATGAAATTTATGACATATTTAAGATTTGGTAATTTTAATAACACACACATTTATTCTTTCCATTTTGTGGTAATACAATAAATTCGTTTGTGGTTGTGTACACTACCGTAACCTCAGAGAAATATGATTTGTTCATGCTACACATGTATTGTATTAAGGATGATTTAATGAAAATATATGACATATATGACATTAATATGATACTATAATTATAATTTACATATATGTTATTTACCTTTTATTCATTTTAATGTGTTCATGAAATGGAAGTAGCATTCATGAGTAGGTACGACCTACCGTTTTAGTGACTAGTGCATTTCACTTATTTAATAGAAATATTATGTACTATTTAAAAAAATGAATATATATGACAAATAAATAACCATTTACATTCTGAAGAATTTGAAATCGTGATCGACATAAGAAGAACAAAATAACAAGTGAAAACATACTGCAAAAACAATGCAATTAACACCTAAAATAATGCAAATAATATAAGATTACTAACAAACTAGTAATAAGAAATTATAAAAAGATAATATATGATATAATAAATATTAATATTGTACTGGAATATGTTACTAAAATTCATAAATCCATTATAAATTTGGTTACCAGATGTTCACCCAAAAGGAAAGGTAATGTAAGGGATTTCCTCTCAATTTACGTTCTGTTGAGACATATTTGTTATTATAAACAAATTCAATTTAATGTGGCATATATAATTCAAATTTCTAATTTAGTATCATTATTCAATAACACTTTATGGTATTATAAGTCTCACTTTGAAGTATCTCATCCAATGTTTTTTCACATGAAAATTATCATGTTGTAAAAGTAATCATTATAATGTCACTTTGGTTTTTGATTGTTAACATTCTCATTGAAAATTAACATCCTTGTGATCATTTTTTTGTATATTTCATTTATCTAAAATACCCTTATTGGTATTACATTTATGTTATTATTTCATCAACTATAGACAATTTTAACATATGGTGTTCACTTTGATCGTTATTTGATTAACTATAAAATTATTGATAAATACATATCATTAATTAAATATGATATTTGATAAGGTACATTATATATGATTTAAATTGATTATGTCATTATAAAAAGAATTATTTGGACATTAACTATATGGGTTAGGGATCGGTTAATGCAAGCACCTCGATGAATCATTATTCTTATGTGATGAAATCATTTGGAGAGAATCAATTTGAGTTAGTTTCCTAGTAGAAAATATGGGTTTCTACCCATATACATAACTTGTATTGTGAATAGATATATATAGTAAAGGTATCATATTCATAAAAAACATGAAGTAAAATAATTAATAATTTCAATTATTGATAATTTATTTTTTGTTATTATCACTGATATTTTTTATTTGACATTATCTACGAATGAATTTTCATTATCTATTTGTTGATTTAATTCCATGTGTTTTCAATTATTTACCATTCCATATTAATTATTCCATATCTTGTTAATTTAAATGGAATGTGTGTTCTGTTATTTACCTTTCCATGTTTTTTACGCACTCCCTCTTTGTTTATTTATTACATGGAATGTGTGTTTAGTTATTTAACATTTCATATTAATTATTCTCATTGAATCATTATTTCTTACATTATACGTCACTCTTAATGAACATTTGATCTCATGCTAAGTTTTTTCCATTCCCTTATAATCCATGAAGTGTATTAATAATTATATGCACAGTTTTATAAGTTGGAGAAATGTTATCCTAAAAAAATTATGTTGTAATTAGAGTATTCATTTAGAAAACAAAACACATTTATGTATCAAGTTTACAAAGGATGATAAGCTATTCGATCATTCAAGATTTAATTCCTTGTAATCATGACAATGTAAAGGATGTAGACACTGGATTAGGGATTACTAGGTCCGGGAAAATATGTGGGGGCCTGGCATGAAAAAGGATATATCAGTGTTCATGCCACGATGATACACTAGTCAACAAGTGAAGGTTGAGCATCAACAACCCAATGTTTTACATCAAGAATTTCCAATTCCATAATTGAAGTTAGAGAAAATTATAGTGGAATTCATGATGGGAATTATATATATTCCTTTGGAGAATGATAATATTTTGGTGGTTGTGAATTGATTGATGAATGTAACACATTTCTTTTATATTGGGAGACATTCATTGTGTAATAGTTTAGAGATATGTATGTTTAAGAGATAGTTCATATTCAATGGGTGAAATGGAGTATATTTTTAGGCCATGACTCATTCTTTATATTTCATTTCTATACGGGATTTCATAAGGTTCTTGGTAAATATGTCTTTTTAAGTGTTCCTTTACACCTATAGAAAGATGGGTAGTCGGAGCTTACTACTCAGGTACTTGAGAATATGATACGAGCATGTATCCCTGACATCAGTGGGTATCTATAAAATAACATAGTTAAAATTGTGTTTATTTATAATAACATTTCTGAGGAAAATATTCAGATGTAACTATATATGGATCTTTAGGATAGACCATAGATATCACCTATATTCTGGATGGAGGTTAGTGAGTTAGAGTGGTTGGGATGATGTCTCATGCGGGATACATTGGTGAAGGTTAAGATAATTTGGAAACATATTGAAATTGATCAGAGAATAAAGATGGTATATATTAAAATATTTTAATGAATCCATGAGGTTATAGTGGTTGATCATGTTTTAATTCGGTTGTCACATAGATTGGGTCAGCATTGTATTGGGAGGTAGGCATGTTGGAATCCAGGTTTGTTGATCTGTTTGAGGTTGTGGAGAGGATCTAGATATTGGTGTAATAATTTTCTCTTCCATAGATGTACAATGATATGTATGATGTTTCTAGATGTTAAAATTTTAGTTTTATCACCCCAAACCCTATCATGTTTTTGATTAGGACGATATTGAGATAATATAGTTACATCCTTTTAGGAGCATTTTATACGTGTATTGGATCGTTGTGAGAAAGTGTTATGGGGAAAGACAGTGCTGATAGTTCATGTATTTGGATAACATGTTGTGTTATGGAAGAAACATGGGAGAGATAAGAAGATATGATGGCTTAGTGTTGTGATCTTCATACCTCATAATATTACATATGTTTTGGATTACATTTCAATGATGAGCTGTTTAAGAATGGGACACTGTCAGATCATGAAATTATATAGAGATGCATTGAGGTCTTTTTTATGTACTTTTTTTTTCTATTTTTGTTTATATCTTGTGTGGTTTCTAACATGGCATATTTTTGGTGAATTGTTTGTATTTTTTAAGTAATAGAGTTAGTACATGTTTTTGGAACATTGTTTTCAAAATCGTGTACCCAAGCCAGCAAATCATGCAAACCAAACAAGAGGGGATTCACATTGACGTCTCACAGTTTTTCAAACCATTCACTATATTAGTAGTAAACATGAATCCATTGAGAGGGGGAACAATTTTATTCCTATTATTTTGGAAAACTATGTTCCCAGTACTAGAAATTGTGCATTCATAAAATAAAGCCCATAACAATTAGATTAAAAATTCCAAGACCCCCCTGAAAATCACTATAATTTTTCCCAACATGAACCTGAATATTTTCTCTCATTTTTTGAAGATTCTAAATAGATTACATGTGATTTGGAAATCCATTCATTGATAAATCCATAATATAATGAATATTATACACCTCTACTAATAAGATATTCCCATCATCATTATTTTTTCCCATCTTCCCCATCTTTCTATCATCTTTTAACTTGATTTTTCTTCCATTGGTGATGGATTTAGAACATGTATTTATGGGATCTCATCTAATTGATCTTTGATCTAGGTTTTCTATCTAGGTCTCAATCTTCATTGTGAAATTGAACATTCCACTCCAATTTGGGTATTTCCCTTACCGAGTGTCTGTCAACGTACTTGATGTAGGGAATCTAAAAAGAAAATATCATACTGATGGTAAAATTATGTGTATGTTATTATGAAATGTCAATTTCCATGATTGGTCCATTATATCATATATTGAATTGATTTAATTAAAATTCCATGGAAAAACTGAATTTAAATTTGGGTAATTGTAATTGGTTGAATTGGATTAATTTATTTGTTAATTAATTAATGGAATGATATAATTATGGAATTGATGGGATGTTGTGATTGTAGAATTGTTCAATAAAATGGGTTTTGTTAATAGATTAGTTTTTTATATATGGAATTGGTTGATAATGGGACTAAGGGGATGTTTGGATTAAACATGGAGTGTTAATGGGTTATGTGAATAAATGATGATAGTTGGTTTAATGATGAATTATTCATAATATTCCATGTGATTAAAATAAAGAGTTATGATTTTTGTGAAAAAATTGAAAAGGTATAATTTAATGAGAATGTATGATAATAAGGTTAATTATAACGACCCATCCTTAAAAACTCCATAATCTTGATTTATGTTACGAATTCATAGTGAGGATATTTTAGTTTTATAGTTTTAGAGAATTTTTCTATTACTATTACATACAATGTTTATAAAACTAAAATAGTATCCATTTCATCCTTTATATAAAACATTTAAATGTAAACATGATTTTTGTTTCATGATAAAAATATTCTTTACTTTTTCCTTTCTCTGACCCATCCTTAAACTGTGTGGAAAACATTACAAAAACCTTGGATAAGCAAAAAAATAATAGTAAAGGATATAAAATAAGGAATGAAACCATTAGTGCTTTAATATTTTAAACTCGTGAAATCTTTATTTTCACCTATAAAACATAATCTCTTTAACATACCTCATGAAATCATAAGATTCTTGAAAAAATCATTGAAATTATAAATCAAAAAGGTAACATGTGGTATCCATATGATACTTATAATAGAACTTTCACAACTACAAATGGAGTAACCTTTATGGTTACGTTTGGAATACACATCATAGTATCTTCCCTAAAACTCTTTTGTGAAACATTATATTTTAACACCCTCTAATTAACCAACACATTTGAGATATATCATGGGCTCACCCACCATCATTTTATCACATAACATCCTATATACAAAAGTTATTACCAAAAACCATAAAATAATCATAAGACATAAAACTTGCATAAAGGGTAAATAATAATTCATCATTTAAATAATAAGATATAATTTTAAGATATTGATATAATAAATCCATTAAAACCCCATTTTTAATACCAAAATACAAGAAAAAGGAATATGGTATTTATTTTCCTTTTGAAATAATTAAGTTGTATAGAGGAAGCTAAATATCAAATAACTGTTATGGCAGAAAATAAGTAATTTTCATCATATACATTAAAAAAATTAATTTTTTTGTTTAGTGAAATTGTTTATAGAAAACTATTCCTTTTGACATAAATTGGAATAAATTAAATTTCAACGGTTTAATTATACACCAGATAAAAGAAGGTGGTGTATAACGTCACCATATACCCAATTGAATGGAGATTGGGACACAATCTCTTACCTTAAGTCCCAATCATAAGGAAAAATATTTATCTTCTAGAATAATAAAAATAAGTTAATTATTTTCATTCATAAGATCCATTATAATGATTATTACTCCTTTTATATTACTATTATCATGTCTTAAAAATTGCATAATTATATATGTTCACATTGGACATTTTGTCGATATTCATAACTCGAGTCAAAAATGAACTTTGTCAGATTTCACTAGACCATATTGTCATAAGTAAATCATCCTTAGAATATAATTAATGACTTAATAATATATTTTATACCTAAATTATAATTTTTAAATAAATACATTCATTTATTGTCTGAAAAATGTACAACGTTATAACAATGGAGACAGTAAGCCGTAAGAATGCATGATTAACAACATAATTTTTCATTGATCGTTATGGAAAGAAGTTATGTACTATTTTATCTTTACATAATGATAATAACATCAATAATATCATATTTATAATTTAATTATAAATTATATATAAATCAGACATGTTGTTTTTCATGTAAAAATGAATCAAATCACATCATGGAGGTTATAGTTTAGACGTACACACGAACGACCTTATCATTTTTATGTGCATATAAAGTAAGAATGTAATTGATATATTATTATCTTATTATGGTTAATATTTCATGAATATCACATATCAACATTAATTACATTGGTATAACCTATATTTGAAGATGGTGATGAAGAACAAACAATATTGATTTGCACCCTGTAATGCTACATGAAAAAGGGGGTTCAAAACCCTTGGGGTGCAGGGTACTGTAGCAGTATTGTAGCAGCAGCGGCACTGTAGAAATGGTAGGCACTTTAGTGGCGGAGGTACTATAGCAACAACAGGTACTATGTGGTACTTTAGTAGGTGGGTATTGTAGTAGTACTATTCACAGAATGGGCCTTAAGCCATAAATTTGGGCCTACGGGCCATGTAATGGGACAAATGCCCAATAGGCCTTTGGGATATGTAATGGGTCTCCCTCTACCTAGTTATAAGAGGCCTTTTATTTTCCTTAATAATAAATGAGGATTCGGCCCTAACCTTTTAAAAAAATATTGATTCGCATTGCGGTCGTTCGTTGTACACATGAATGAAAAGTTCATTTCCCATTCGATGAAATTGGAGATGGATTCACATGATGATATTTATATAATAAAATATAAGTATATTGAGGAAACATGATTTATTATTTAATCTTGGTTAAAGAATCTTTGATGTCAGTGCAATAAGAAATAAAATAGGAATACTTAAAGAAAACGATACCTCTTCTTCAGTTGATCACCTTTGAAAAACACCTTACCACCTCTAAGAAATGTCTTCTCACTAAACTAAGGACTAAATAACATGGGAAGTAATTCTTGGAAGAGGTTTGGGTAGATAATTTCCTATCAAAAATTATATAGAAGTGAGAGTATTAGAGAATATTGGGTACCTTTTTTAGGAGGGGGGACCCTTGGAAACACAAATAATATTAAATTAATATAAATTCAATTCCATTAAAAATGGCCAAAAAATCCTTTATTTAGAAGATAATATGACTTTGGGTGGAATAAATATATTAATATTGAATTTATACTAGTTTTGAATATTTTTTAGACCTTATCTTATTTGTTTTAACCCTTATTTTATACATTTTAATTGTTTAGTGAAAATATGTTATTTACAGATTGTGGGTTAATGTTATTAAAATAACATATCAAACAACCCAAAAAACGTCCAGTTATGAAATATTTTGTCTTATAATAACCATTTGGGGGAATGTTAAATTTTTTCAAATTTAAAATCATTTAATAATATATTTTATATTTTAAAATACCAATTGTGTCAATTTTGACACTATTCTTTAGTTGACATTTTACAAATATCATAACATCAATGTAAGTTCAATAGAACTACATTAAATCCCCAAAAAATGTCAAATATATTCTAAAAAGTCATGTATGGAATAAATTATGTAATATAATATTTATTTTAATATTTATAAAATGATTTATTTGATTCATTCATTAATTAGAAAATTACCACATCATCATTGTGTCTCCATTTAATTTAATAATTTATTTTCAAAAAATTCTTAATAAACTAACATGATGAAGGTAATATTATTATATTTATAATAGCTATTTATAGTTTACTATATCAAATTCTTAACCCCATATTTTAATTGTTCTAGTTATGAGATACAGGACTATGACATCTTGGTCATTAATTTAAATAAATTTTTTATAAGTTTCATAATCACATCCATGTGGCTGAAAGTGGTACTAAAATCGACCCATGGATTCTAATGTTCAGTATAAACTCATGAAATTAAAAAAAGAAAAAGATTTAGGGTATTTATTATATTATTATAACAATATTTTTTAATATACATACCTGATTTATCTTTAACCATGGGAATAAAATTTACTACAAAAGGTACTATTCATAATATCCCAAAGTTAAAGGGGGAAATTTTCATAATTTGGACCTAATGATTTAAAATATTGAATCCATTTTTCTAAATTAAAAATACAGAAGTTGTAGAAATTAATTTAAGAATAATCCATGTGGTCAAAATGAGAAAACATGTTTTTTAATAGTAAAAACTTTTAAAAGATTATCATGCCTTTATATCTAATTTCATTGTGTAATTACTTCCCATGACCAAAATTTGATTAAATGATAAAATTTAATCTATATATACTTTAAAAATAATTGAAAATATAATCTAACAGTATAAATAAATTTAAAAAAGGCTGTTTTGAATTAAAATGTTGTATTTTCACTATTCATTAAAATATGAATTTTATCATAAAAATACAAAAACTTCAGACAATATAAATTATGATGTCCTTATTTAAAAAATATTTTTATTTTGTCATATAATTCTTATAGGTGTGTAGAAAACTATATTTAAAATTGTTTTTCAATCAAATGGCTGTAAAACTGTATTTTATTAAAAAATACATTTTTTATATGAAAAATTGAATTTATTGTTATATAATTTCTAGAAAACATATATGATGAATTTGAAACATTATATTGAATATATTAAAAATATATTTCATTAATAAAATCCATAAATAGTTATTTCATTATTTTATAAACTCATTTATTTTCATTAAAATAGTATTTCATAAAACACATCCATTATATTCAATTTGTTTTTATTTAATTTCAAAATTACATTGGTAAAAAATGAATCATTATTTAAACATGTATAAATGATATTTTAGTAATTCAGTTAATAATTTTCACTCTCAACATTATAAATTCTATGTGATAACTGTCCTAACAATATTATGTTACTCATTTAAGCAAATTGTGTCATATCATGAATACTATAGAACGTAGTGTTTCATTTTAAAAACTCAGGATCATACATTCTCCCCCCTTTTAGAAATTGATTACTAAAAATATTAATATTTTATCAATTAATTATATATGACTTTTCAAAATTCCATTATTTCAATCCCACATCAGAAAAAGGGTTTACAGAACTTCAACTTTAAAATAATGAAAAGAATGTATGAAGGTCACCTGAGATAACACATACTAGGATTACATGTAGAAAAAAAGGGATATGGAAGAAACAATAACTATTAAATTATGATGGGGAGTGATATAAAACATGACCAAAAGAATATTAATAGTCAAAAAACCATAAAAATATTATTGGGGAATAGGTCTTTGATTTTATAATAGAATAATTAAATGGAAAATGTTTTTGGTTTAATACCATTTTCATATAATTAAGGAATTATTTTATAACATAGAATAATAAATTAATGAAATATACTTATTTGAAAATTATATTTTCATACTTTAATAAAATTACACCACAAACTTATCTTTTTATCCAAACAATGAGTATTCAGGATGAATCAATTTATTAGTCTATATAATATTAACTCTCTATTTCTCCTATCTTGAAAAATTAACCAAAACTATATAGCTACATTATGATAATTCTCCAAAAATAATAAGACATAGGTTGAATAAAAGAAACTTTTAATCTCTATAAATCAACCATATTTTCAAAATTTCAACACAGACCATTCAATAATGAACATTCCATAAAATTCCTCATATATTACAAAATAATAATGGAACCCAAAATCTAGAATGTTTTGATAACATCGTATTGTAGTATATGTTTTAACATTTATAACAATAAATCACTCTTAATGTCTCATAACAAAAATTTATTTTCCTAATCAAATATTCTCATTGACAGGTTAATAATTTCCATAAATAATCTTATTCCACATAAGTCCATAATAAAAATATATATTATTCCAAAATAAAATTCAACCATTATTATTAAAATAAAATCCCATAGTATTCTATTTTCCTTAAAGATATAGAGTTCCAAATATAGTGAACGTCTTCCAAAATAATATTTATCACATAATACCCAAATTATTTTCCCATACCAATGATATCCATCTGAAAAAATATAACTTCCCAATAATCAATTTACTCTTATTCTATCAATTCGTTTAACTAAAAATAATTTCATATTAACCAAGGAATTCACATAGTCATGTGGTAGGTAATAAATTTTTATATCCCATTGGTTCTGGGTTCGATCCCCATGGCCTTGCTGGGCAGAAAAGGTTGTCACCAATCATACCTATTTTTTTTTCTAAATCTATATAATTCTGATAACATTTAAAAAATATGATAATGTCCTAAAAAATAATTGTAAAATGTTTTAAACTCAAATATCATCTCATGACTTTAATTCTGAATCCCAAAATGTAATTACCCATAATTACCTAAAAATAAAAATCATATGAACCCTAAAGGTTATACATAATATTTCCACAAAATATAATTATTCCTAAAATAAAATTTTACTGAAAACATAAGGATAACTCAAACTCAATTATAATCTCAACAAATTAATCAAACTACCAAAAACGTACTAGTACATTTAAACATTTCATTATCATTAAGTCTTCCATAACTCTTGAATCTTTTACAAGTAGTCATCTAATTCATTCATTGTTCTTCATAATCCATTAACTAAGAATTTCCACCTTATTTCTTAATACATAATTCATAAAGATAAAATATCCAAATTATTTATAAATATCAATCCAATAATGTTTAATTATTTATTTATAATAAATTAAATCCTACATTAAATCCAGATATTTGGACATTCTTGATGTTACATTTCTCTATCAAAATGTTTTCTTACATTCAGAATGAAAAAATTTACTCAAATTATATAATTGGACTTTTTGGGATATTTGGAAATTATTGGATATTTAACCAAAATTAAAATGATACCATGATCCATTAAATTGTTTTCTAAATGATCAAGTGTTGTATAACTCATTATATTTCTCATAGGGGATTTGAATACTCAAGAAGCTGTCAAAGTCATTCGAATAAGACCTTTACATAATATTGATGATCAAATCATTGGGGAGGGATAAGAAAGATGTGAAAGATCACTCTCCTTCCATATTAAAAAATGATCCATAATCTACTGAAAAAAATCACATAAATATCAAAAAAATTATGAAAAGAAGAATATTCTATAGGGAAAATTTAAGAACAGAAAAAATTCATAATACTCAAATCGATCATCCTTCTTATATCCTAGCTAATTTAGGTATTTATCAAATTTACCTAAATTACCATAATCATCAACAATTGTTCATATGATAACAACCATATTGGTTATAAATTATCACTAACCAATACAAATATAATATCTTAACATCTAATGTTATCTAGACTAGCCTCTGATAACAAAAATAAGGCCCCATCCACTTAAATTGAATATTCTTAATTTAAGTCAAGAATTCACATTAAGGATATTATCATGTTTAGCATTTTATAGAATTAAGACATAACTATTACATACAAAGTGAATACAACTTAAAAATATCCATTTGTTCCTTAATATTATACATTTAAAAGTAAACCTTATTTCTTTTTCCTGATAAAAATATTGATGAATTATTCATTTCTTTTACACATCCTGAAACCCCATGGAAAACATTTCAATAAGTTGGTTTGATCATAAAAATCTCAATAATGGATATAAAATAAGGAATGAAATTGTTTGTCCATGAATATATTAAACTCATGAAATTATAAATTTCACACTTGATACATAAGCTCTTTAATATAATTAAGGAAATAATATGATTCCTAAAAAAACTCATATAAATAATAAATCATAAATGTGACTTGGGGCATCCATATGATACTTACATATTAGCTTTCACATATATATAGAGATCAATATTCATGGTTAAGTTTGGAATACCCATCATAGTATATTCCCTAAATCTCTTAGGAGAAAAATTTTTGTTTAATTGTGTCTCATTACCCAATGCATTGAAGAACTATCATGGGCTCACCTTACCTTAGTTTATCATAGAACCACCTATATACCTAACTAATTCCCATGAACTGTAACATAATAATAAAACATAAAACATGCATAGAGGAAAAAATAACATTTCTACATTTCAATAATAATATATTATTTCAGTGTATTTTTATAATAACTCTTATATCAAAACAATGTTCAATACTAAAATACAAGAAAAGGAAGTATGTTATTTATTTTCTTTTTAAAAACATTAAGACTTATAGTAGAAGATAAATATCAAATAATGGTTACATCGAAAAAGAAGACATTGTGGTTGTATATATTAAAATAATTCCTCTATTTATTTAGAAAAATTTTCGTACAAAAATATTATTTTTGTAAACCATTGAATGAAATGAAATTTTAAATTGGATGATTATACACCATATAATATAAGTTTGTGTATCACATCAAATTATGCCTCAATGAAAGGATATTTAGACTAAATACCTTACCATATGTTTGACTCATCACGTACAATATTTTTCTTCAAAAATAATAAAATTAGGTTAGTTATTTTATTTCATAGGAACCAATTTATTGTTTAGTATTCCTTTTATATTAATATTATCGTGTCAAAAAAACTAAATTATTTATGTATACATTATAATTTTTGTCAATATTTGGTAATCGATTCGAAAATGAACATGGATTGATGTAAATAGTCCATGTGTTCATAAGTCCATTATCTCTAGAATAATATTCATGACATAAAAATCAATTTTATACATGAATTATAATTTTTAAATAAAAAAAATTATTTTATGTATGAAAAATTAACAATGTTATAACTATGGATACGGTATGATGTACTTACACATGAGTAACATGTTAATTTTTCATTGATCATTATGGAGAGAATGTAAGAACTATTTTATCATTAAAAATGATCAAAAATCATTAATATCTTATTAATCATTTAAATATACCTATATTTAAATCATAAAAGTTTTGTAGCGAGTAAAAAATGAATCACATTGCTTCGTGGTGGTGATAGTTCACACAAACACAAGAATGTCGTTATCATTTTTACATAATAACATTTTATAAATTTTTTATATGAGATTTATTATTTAATAATTGTTAAAGAAGCTTTGATATTAGTGGAAGAAGATATAAAATAGAAACACTTAAAAAATGATACCACTTCTTCGGTTGATCACGTTTGAAGAACACCTTAACACCTCTAAGAAGGGTTTTATTCCTAAAATATTGCCTCAAGAACACGGGTAGGGATTCTAGGAAGAGGTTTTCGTAGATCATGGCCAATCAAAAATGATTTGGAAGTGTGAGTATTACAGAATAGTGTGTACATTTTTATAATAAAGGGGAGGGGCACCCTTGGAATCTCATAAAATATAAAATTAATTTGAATTCAATTTTGGTTCCAAATTGTCCGAAAATAATTTATTAAGATGATAGTATATTTTTGGTCAAATAACAATCATCCTATTAAAATTATACATGTATTAATTATTTTCTAATCCTTATCTTTTTTCACCAACCCTTATTTAACCCTATTTAATCTAACTATGATATCATGTTTTTACACACTGGGGGTTAATGTAATTACATTAACAAGTCATGAAACCCAAAAAATTGACATTTTTGACATATTTGTTCTTATAGTAACCAATTATACAAAAAATATATTTTTATTAATTTTATATCATTTAATAAAATATTTTATATATTGAAATAGTAAGTGTCAATTTTGACATAATCAATTAGTTGAATTTTAACAAATATCATAATAGCAAGATAAGATAAAAAACTCCATTAAATCATCAAAAACATGACAAATATCTCTAGAAAATTCATGTATGGAATAAATTTATGTCATATAATATTTATTTTAAATGTTTATAAAATTATTTATTTGATTCTTAAAGTAATTATGAAATTACTAAATCAGCATTTTTTCTCCATTTAAATTAATTATTTTTGTTCTATAAATTCTAAAAAAATTACCAAGATGTAGGTAATATTTTTAGATTCCTAATTATTATTTATATTCTAAGAGATCACTTTTATGACCCCATATTAAAACCATTTTAGTCATGACAGACTTGATTTTAAAATCATGGTCTTTATTTTAAATAAAATGTTTATTAGTGTCAAAATCACATCCAAGTGGATCAATATGCTCCTAAAATAGACCCAAGGATTCCCAGGGACTATATAAACTCATCCAACTAAATTAGTACAATTTTTATGGTTTTTTATATTATTATAGTATTATTTTTAACTTTAATTACCTGATTTACCTTTAACCCTGGTAATAAAATTTATTACTAAGGATACTATTCATAATGTCTTATAATAAAAGGGACATATTTACAAAATTTGTACATACTGATTCAAAATATAGAATCCATTTTATCAAATTCAAAACACATAAGTTTTATTAATTAATTTAAAAATAATCACTATTGTGAAAATGAGAAATCAATCTTTTCAGTAAAAACCATCAAAAGATTGATGTTCCTTTATATCTAATTTCAATGGAAAAATACATTAAATGAAACAAATTTAATTAAATGATAAAAAAATTAATGTATTTAAACTTTATAAAAAATTTAAAATATAACTTATCAATATAAATAACAAAGGAAAAAAATTACTATTGAATTAAAATCCACTATTTTTCACAATTAGTTAAAATTTTAATTTTATCAGAAAAATACCAGAATTTCGGAAATATTAAATTGTGATTTAAAAATTCCAAATAAAATTTTTTATTATCATAGAAATTTAAAAGGTTCAACAACTAGATTTAAAAAGGATTCTCCATCAGAATGTAGTAAAACTGTTTTTTTTTTTTGGAAAAATACTTTTTTATCCAAAAAATTGAATTTGTTCTTATATCATGTCTAGAAAACACATAAGATGAATTTTAACCATTAAATTGAATATATAATGTATATATTTCATTATAAAATACATAAATATTGGTTTTATTATTTAATAGTTTCACATGTTTTTATTTAAAAAGTGTTTCAGAGAAAAACACATCCTTTATATTCAATTCAATTTTTATTTAATCTCGTTATTAATTTGGTAAATATTGTGTAATGAAATCGATTTTTCTCGTGTTTATTATTATATTTTAATTTTGAAAATATCTAGAACCATTTGCTAAGATTATGTGTGATTCTGAGGCCTGGTGTTCCTTATACGGTTCAATGAAAATTGTTTTCTTTTTAATTGCATGTGTGTGTGGTTTTCTTAAAAAAGTAGACTAAAATCTAAATGGGTACTCAAATTAGAAATCTGAGATCATTTTGGCATTTAGATTGGTGGGTTGAACTTTTGAATGACTTAATGTTAGTTGGCATGAGTCATCATTGAGAAAAACTGAAAAGGACATAACCATAAATAAAATAATTAAATACAATTAGTTTATATTAAAATCCTAATAAACCATGAATGGTGACTCATATTAAAAATATGAGACCACCATTGAGTTCATAATTTGGTTTTTTACTTATGTGTGTCCTAACATTGACCGGTGCAGGTCTTCTATGAAAGGTAGTTTTTTGATGTTTTAAAAGAGAATAAAATATACTTAATTGTTTTTCTTTTGCACGTTATGCAACGACACAGTAGCGCAGTGATACTACAACGCAGTGACACAATAATACTGAAATTCTTATTATGCTAAAACACATTTAACACTAAAAAGAATATTTCTTCTTAACCACTGGTAGTGATACAATATTAGATTAATGATCCCTCACTATTAGTTCTGGAGAATAACCTTGGATATTTCCTAATGTTGTTGAATGAAATATGACACTGAGTTGAGGATCGTGGATCAACAAGATGACAAATCATAACAACTATCATTGAATTACCAATTTAAATCAAACCCCAATGTCGACCGATCCAAGGACCAGGTAGGGCGTGAGTTTTAATATGTATTCTTCCTCATTCTTTATCCCTATGGAAGACATGGATTAATCAACTGATGGAGTAATCCATGGTTTGTGCATATTGCTGGTTGGGTTTTACCTTGTGGTGTTTATTAAGGATTTTTTATTTGATATATACTATCATTTTTTGTGAGTATTCATTAACTGTCCTAATATAAATGATCCGTGATCAACACAAACATCGATTGAGGAGTGTTCTTATTGGTTCGTTCATGCCTTTCTCCCTCTGTTCTTCGTTCGTCATGGGCATTCTTTGTTTTCCATTGAATTGGAAATTTGTGACCAATAGATCATTGCAGAAAAATATCTAGGTGCAACTATACAATATAACATACCTGTGATGGATGTGGTGTGACAAATTTGTGAAGATAACGATGGAAAATAGATAGAAGCGGTATAGGAGATATATACCCTGGAACATCTTTACACTGTGATGGACTGCGACATGGATCTGAGCCCAAAGTAGTGAAGATAATGACATAAGGATCAATAAACATATTTCAGATCAACAATCGGAGCACTGGAGAAAATCCAGTTTCCCATGGAAGGGGCCACTCGTGTCGGTGACCGGCACCAGCGGTTGTGTGCTGGTGCAGTGGAGGATGGCCACCCACGACTAATGTCACAGGGATGGTGGGGGATGACAGCTAGCCACATCAACCCCATCAGAACCTATATCGACTGTTAAAATGTTACAGAGCCACATGTAGGAAAAATGGTCATCAAGAGTGGATCGAGAAAACCAGGGGCAGTGAATGCATGCTGGTGTGGTGAATAATGCAGTCGTGTTGTGTGCTCGAGGAGGCTGGCATGTGCGATGAGAGTAGGACTGGAAAACTAGGCCTCCATGTGGCCCAGTTGGCTGGGTCTAATGGCACCGTAGTCCATGTCCAATGGTCCAGGGTGGACTAGGTTGGGTCATTCTAATAGTGTTCGGTCGGGTAATGTAAGACGCGATCGGGACCTAGATCAGCCTTTTTTCTGAAAAATGGATGTATCATTCAAATAGATCATCTGTTTGATAATACATCTATGGTTTTGGGACCCTTATGATGAGGCTGTCCTTTTGAGATGACTTGGTGGGTATTTAGTTGGACTAGTAGGGCATGATATCATTCCCTTTGTCTTTCCTATGAGGGATCATGGAAGCATCCTGATCCAATCATATAGTGTGAAAATAGGGAAGGGGGTGAAACACTTGGTATTTCCTATAATGGTTTGATGTGGTATCACATTCCTCTCATAGATGACGATTCGTGTTTTGATGTGAGTTGTCTGAGCCTTACTTCAACAAAGACTCAATGGGTTGGATCATGTATCTCATCGAGATGCCATGTGAGTCCTTACTTTTTTTTTGGTAACTTTGATTGGGATTTTGGAGAAGGTGTGACAAATATTTTCATGGGAACCTATCCCCTATCTAGGATGATGTTTCTAGTAGATACAAGAGTCCTATAGTGAGCACTAAGAGAAGAACCCCTATCTTTGAATCAAGATTATATTCTTTCCTTCATGAATTGACCTCACTAGTTTGTTATAGATTGTTCTCATTGTGGTCGCTTTGGGAAGGGACCCAATTAGTTGGTCCTCATTGTGAGGGTATCTGATGACTTTATAACTCAAGGATTGAGTTCTCCCAGAAAGATATTACCTTGAGAAGAATCCTATGACTAATGATTGGTTTTGATATCAAGGCTCCGTGTATAAGAGATATCGGATGTCTCAGGGAAACATCATGACACATCAACACTATATGTTCTCTCGGGTACTTTTTGTAGACTTTCTGGTAAAGACCCGTAATTTCCCTGTAATTTGTTTTAAATATATATGAATTTTAGAAGTATGTGAAATCTGACGGTGCATGATTCCGTGGCCCGGAGTACCCAGAATGATCTGTCAAATTTTTTTTAAGTTTAAGTTAACACATGTAAGCAGTTTTCCTGAAATAGTGGAATAACTATTAAATGGTTACTCAGATCAGAAATACGCGGTCACCATTGTACTCAGGATGGTTATTTTACACAAGGTGTGACTTAAGATTAGTCGGTGCGAGACTCCTGTGAGAAAACCCAAAAATGGAATAATCGTAAATAAAATAATTAAATAAATTATTTTATTTTTCAAATTCTTATAACTTACAAAAATTTACTCTGATTAAAAAACTGAGACCATCGCTGAACTTTTAAGGGTATCCTTTCTTTATACAGATACTAACTTTGTCTGGAGAAGGTCACCAGAGAATGTTAGTTTTTGGCCACAAATAAATTAATTAATTGACCATTATTTTATTGTAAAATTTATTAGTTCTAAATTGTAAGTTGGATTGAAAATCCAAGATTACTGTTGGGTTTATTGGTGTGTGTTTCACCTAGGCAGAGCCTAACCTTGACCAGCGCGGGTCAAGGGTGACAGATAATAACTTTTTGATCTTTTTTACGGGTATGTTCAGTAAACGCACGAGCGGTGTTTTTTAACATTTGAATCAGTGCTCGGAATTAAAATCTGATGGCACCATTGAACTTGCAGCACCGGTATTCACTTAAGGATACTTTCACCTTGACGGCAGTGGGTCGATAATAAAAGTTTTTTTGGGGATTTTAGTGAATGAATTAATTAAAAATAAAGATGTGGAGATTTATTTTTATTTTCTTGGTTAAAGCCACCATATGGAAATTGGATGTGGGGACCACCACACCTTAAACTCCCATGAGAGGTTATAGTGGTGGGACCCACACGAACTTAACCTATACTTCATGTTAATTGTGGTGGGGACTACCCCAGTTTTAAACCCCCTTGAAACCTCCCATTATTTGGGAGAAAACTCTCAAGTCCCTACTAAATGTGGGGGGAGCCTCTTGGTATCCTTCAAATAATTATAGCCAACACACCTCTTAAATTGATCCAACATAATTTAAATAGATTAATCCTTTTAAATTTAAATAACTACGTCATTGGAATTTAGGAAGTTTCCTAATAAATGAACCGTTATAAATTACAACAATCGTTACCTACCACCCTCCCTCTCCTATAAATAGGAAGCTTGGGAGGAGGTTTTGGGATGACTTCATCAAGCGACGAAGCGCTGGTAAAGTGACGTGAGGCCCAACACTTGGAGAGTTACGATTCCTCCATGAAGAATGCATTATTCTAATGATGAACGTCAGTGATGAGAGACTTCGACTTCCTTCCTCAGAACCTACTCTGACGTAGGATGCCCTTGACTATGACGAGTCGGCGCACAAACCGATGATCAAGGAAAACACCGACGACACCGACGTCCATATTTTCCCAATGATCCGTCTTCTTTTTTGAGCCAGGGTCGACAAACATCGAACAAAGGTATGGGGTTTATTTTTATGTTAATGCTTTCCTGGATTTTCTTTTGCTGATTGGAAAAGAATCGTTGAAGAGGCTGTAGAATTTGAAGTTCATCATTCTTTTTTCTTGATGGAATGATTACTATCATCCTAAATGTGGAGGGTGCGGTCCAAACTAACATGGCCCGACCCCCTCCGTTGGTCGCTTTGTGATGTTCTTCAGCTTGGCAACGAAACGACGAGGCGATTGAAGGAACCAGAAAATACTGTGCTACCCACGGACTCCGAAACTTGTGAGGCCCTTGAGGCACTTCGGCCAATCTGGATCTCGGTCGATGTTGGCCTCCTGTGTGCCTCCCGGCCTCCCGGCTCCCGGCCGTCTCCAGCCTCCCATGTGCCATCCGGCCCCCAAGAGGCATCCATGACTCTTGGCTGCCTGCCGGCCCTCCGGACACCCCCCAGCCGCCCCCGGCCGCCCACTGGCCCCCCGGCCGCCCGTTGGCCCCACGGCCGCCCGCTGGCCCCCAGGCCGCCCGCCAGCCTCCCGGGCCGAGCCGCCTAGCCCATTCCCCTCGCAGCATTGGACGAACTGGCCTCGGCCATCCGGACTGAGCCGACTGTGCCACTCCCCTCGTGGTGCTGGCTGAACCGGCCTCATCCATCCGGGATGAGCCGCCGAGCCGCGCCCCACGTGCGCCTGGTCGAGACGACCTTCTACGCCCTCATGATCGGTTTGTGCCCTCAAGCTCCTTGCAGCCTACTGGTCTGGGGCCAGTGGGCTGGGCCAACCACAATTAGTCAGGCCGTGCCAAACCCAAACCGGGTGGGCCCAGACATAGTCGGGGCGGGTAGGTCTGACAGGGTCGGACTGGACCCGGGCATACTACCGACCCTTTACTTTCATTGTCCATATCTTTGGCACTGGATGTCTTTCTGATGAACCATCAGCAGCGCAGGTAATTTTGGAGCTTGAAGGTCCCTTTGAGTATACCCTGCTGAAGTTTGGGGAATAGTTGAGATACAGTTATGTTGGATCATGCACGAATCCAACCAGGCCCCTGGGACTAAAAGACTAATAACTCATAGACTGAGTGTCTAATTAACACGCCATCTGTTGCATTGAGACCCCTATGATGTGGCAGAAATTCGGGAAATTTCTTAGTGGGACTTCATGGAAGTTGATGTATTGACACTTGTCTTGAGGATCGGACCCTCCTGGAATCATGTGTACTTTGTGCGTAAACCCTATGGTTGGATTCTCTCTGACTACTGTTCCTGAATCCTATGTGGGTTCAACAGTTTTTACTACTGATCATGGATCATGTATGGGTTCTAAAGTTCTAACTACTATTCCTATATCCTGTGTGGGTTCTATAGCTCTGACTACTGTTCATGGATCCTGTGTGGGTTCGATAGCTCTGACTACTATTCCTGGATCCTGTGTGGGTTTGATAGTTCAGACTACTGCTCCTGGATCCTCTGTGGGTTCGACAGTTCTGCCTACTTTTCCTGGATCCGGTGTGGGTTCGACAGCTCTGACTAATTTTCTAGGATCCTGTGTAGGTTCGGCAACTCTGACTACTATTCATGGATCCTGTGTGGGTTTGACAGTTCTGACTACTATTCCTAGATCCTATGTGGGTTCGATAGTTATGACTACTTTTCCTGGATCTTGTGTGGGTTTGACAGCTCTGACTACTGTTCATGGACCCTATGTGGGTTCGACAACTCTGACTACTATTCCTGGATACTGTGTGGGTTCGAATGTTCTTAATACTATTCCGAGATCATGTGTGGGTTCGAGAGTTCTGACTACTCTTACTGGATTTTATGTGGGATCGACAGTTCTGACGACTGTTCCTAGATCATGTGTGGGTTTGACAGCTCTAACTACTGTTCCTGCTTCCTGTGTGGGTTTGACAGCTATGACTACTGTTCCTGAATCTTGTGTGGGTCTGACAGCTCTGATTTCTATACCAGGATCCTACATGGGTTTGACATAATAGATGATTTATTGGCTACATCTAATCATCTCTAACTCTCTACAAATGTTGTATACCTATGTGAGATGAGCCATTAACTTTTGTGGTTTCCTCAATATTGCGATGGATTACTTGATAACTTTGTATATGTATGGGAATATACCTAAGTGGGGTTATTTTTTGATTTTGTACTTTGTAATTTAACCTTGTTGGATTTTGTGAGAACTTGAGGGTCTCGAGATCCCTACTGAGTATCGTTATACTCACCCTTACATGGGTTATGTCGGCACCTTGTTGTGTTGGATGCTGACGATGGACATCCCTAACTGAGGATGAGAGCACCAGGACCAGATGGTACCCAGAGGTGGACCATACGGCATGACGATACACGGAGGAGACGGACATACCTGGAGTTCTGAGGAGGCAATCTATAGCTACCCTTCAGGTAGGAACCTCGTATGACGACCTAGAAGAAGCTTTTATTGTCTTCAGTTGTAATTTCTATTTCCGTGTACATTACAGTTGGGCTTGTATTTTCAGGCCCCTTTTTGCTTTTAGTACACTTTTTTGTACAGTTTTTACTTAGTGTTTTTCTTTTACCTTGTACTCTGTTGTGTGAGTTTTCAGGTTATAAAGGCAATTCCTTCTATGTTTTAGGGATTTGTGCCTTTGGTGCTAGTCTCCAGCCCCTGGCCTATGGAAGGTGGGCTTGGGGTAGTCACAACCTGGGCCTCGAGGGATGGGTCATGACAAAATTTGAATTAGAGGAGTCGGTTCTACCACAAAACTTAGAACTCTGAACTTTTCTGTGAAGCAATAGTGTTAAGTGTATTAAGTGTGGCTTTCAGTTTAGGGAGTCCATTGTTGGTTCGACGACCAATGTATCCATACACTAGGACCTTGTCTTCTGATTTCAGACTCAGTGCATGAAAACACTGATTGCGTGTGTGTTTTCTTAGTGATTTCTTAAGTCATCTCACCAGGTCTACTCCCCAGGTTTAATCTTTTGACCATGTCTCATCTGTTTCTTTTTGTATGGCTTCACACAGATAGCCAGTTAGAGTTTTGAGAGTTTTACGCACTGATATCCCACTAAGGGACGAGGCTCTGGTGCAGGGCCCTCTTATTATGTTGGAACTTTCGGGTTGTGTACCAGCAACACCACCACCCCTTGGGCAGAGGATACCACCATCAACACTAGTAGAGAGTTCATGCCGACTGAGCACGTTTCATGATTTCTAGTAGAAGAGGCCTCTGAGGTTTCGAGGTGAGACAGATTCCCATGCAGTTGAGGGCTGGCTGGAGGTGATTGCTTGAGTTTCCCATCTAGTTGAAACACCAGTAGAGCAGACAGTGGTCTTAACTTCTAGTCTTTTTCAAAGAGTGACCATGAGGACGACCTGCTTAGTGATGAGTCTTCAGTATGTGGATGGTTGCCTGAGATAGTACATTCGGGTAGTGTGCCAGCTATATCACTACCCGTTGGTCAGTAGTTACAACCGACGGTACCAGTAGAGGACACATGTTGTCTTGGTGCCTTACACGTGTTTCAGCATCAGATACCCCTCAGGTTCTGAGGCGAGCCCGACTCCCAGGCAGCTGAGGACTGGCTCGAGGAGGTGGCTAAGAGTTCTCTAGAACTTATATAGCTTCACTAGGATGACATGTCGGTAGCTGAGTATTCATCGAGGTGTACTGATCATTCCTGGTACTCGATGAATAAGATACGATCAGTGCTTCATGGATCGAAATTCTAACAGAGGTGTGTTTAAAGGAAATATGATCCAGCACAATTCTTCTATGCATTCCTACTTATTCTAGGGTGATGGATAGAACCTCTGTGGTTGAATGTTCTTTGGATAAAAGGATACAACTAGTGAATGTTAGTAGTGGGAAAGCAGAAAACTGGAGATAGTCTCAGAGGCTTGGGCATGGGAAATGTTTTAGGGATAGATGAATCTTCTGGGTAGCAGACGTGGAATCTGAGCTCGGAGAGAATCATGTGGTGGTGCACTTTTCAACATGTTACAACCACCCCCTTTTTTTGGACCCCGCTAGGCTCATGGGGCTGGAGGACAAGGGAAGAGAGTTGTTGCATGCTCTCAAGGAATGTGACCCAAGGGAACTAGGAATTATTCGAGTTATGGTATATGTCTACTACTAGTTTCCATCTTAATATACATAGTTACCAATCATTCCTTACTTCCATGAATCTTTTCCAAGGGCTACAGTTTCTGGTTAAACCCTTCACTTTACCCTCACGTCTGGAGATACCTTTTGGATAATACTGTATAATCACACTTACGCTGACAGTGTGATCTAACCCTTGAGGCGAGAGTTTCATTTGGAACCTCTTAGTGGCAGCATCGAGTCCTTACGACGTTAGTTTGGGTTTGGATTTGACATACACAGTTCACACTCATATTTATTGTATTAGGAAAAGAGGTTGTGGTTTTTCTACAATTTTTTGATGTGGTTTTCCTTGGACGGAAAAAAGGAAACCGATGAAGAACATGATAAACTCATGCATGGGAGGTTTCAACCAATCACTTGTGAGTCTGCGAACCTCACCCTCATGGCAGTAGAAGTTGACTTTGAGATATTTTATACTCCTAGGAAGGGGAACATGGTAGCAGATGCACTCTGCAGGAGGTCTGGCCGGCATCTGTTGAGTGAGGCGATAGATTAGCTAGTTGTTTTGTACATGTCCTTTGAGGATCAAGAAGGAACATATTTTCTTCAGTCACATACAGCCACTCACCCACCCCTTCAGCAAGTCCGGGAGGCACATCACAGAGACGCTGACGGCGAGACTCGATGTGATCCGATATCCACAGGACAGGAACCTGATAAATTTTTTGAGGGTGGGGAGCATGTCATTCTCATCAGGGGACATGCCATGGTACTTGTGTCACTTAAGGAGAATGTTTTGAGGGAGTTACACATCCGCTCTAGAGGTACATCCAGGAGTGGAAAATATATATCAGGATCTCTAACGATAGCACTTGTGGCCAGGAATGAAGAAAGCTGTAGCATAGTTTGTTTCTCGGTGCCTCACATGCCAGCAAGTGAAGGCGGAGCATCAGGTACCAACAGGCTTGATTTAGCCTTTGAAGGCCCCAGAGTGGAAGTGGGAGGGGATATACATGTACTTCATGATAGTACTTCCACGTACATCCAGAGGACATGACTCGATTTAGGTGATCGTCGACTGACTCACCATGTCGGCCCACTTCCTACTAATCGAAGTACAGGGTTCAGTAGAGAGCATGGGATACCTCTATGTGCTAGAGATTGTGAGGTTACACGGAGTTCCCTCGATGATCATCTCTGATCATGATGCACGTTTTACTTCCCAGATATGGAAGGGGTTGCAGGAAGCTTTTAGAACACAGCTTCGTTTGAGCACCTCCTTCCATCATAAGACTGATGGCCAGACTAAGAGGACAATTCATACCCTCGAGGACATGCTTCATGGTTGTGTCCTTGACTTCGGTCACAGCTGGGAGGATCACATACCTTTGGTGGAGTTCGCATACAACTACATCTATCACTCCACCATTAGTATGGTGACAACTTCTTTCTACGAGTCTCACCTCGATGAGGTTTCAAGAGATTTGGCCGAGGCGGAAAGTAATCTTCGAGGTTCATCAGACCTTTCCAGGTACTCAGTAGAGTTGGAGACATGGATTATCACTTAGCTCTTCCACCTCAGATGCACCAGGTGCACGGTGTCTTCCACGTATCCTAGCTGAGGAGATACGTGCACGACCCTTCTAATGTCATCGACCACGGAGAGTTAGACGTCAACGATGGGGTGACTTTTACGGAAGTTCCAGTAGAGACTGAGGATCGACAAGAGCAGGTACTTCATGGATGGTCGATACCTCAGGTGTGAGTTCATTGGTTGCACGGGAACCTCCAAGAGATCACATGGGAGTGGGAGGATCAGATGCGTGCACAGTACCCCCACTTGTTTCCATAGTTTGAGTTGTGGATTACGGGGACATAGATCCCTAAAGTGGGAAGAATTTAAGGACCCAAAATTTCCATGTAATTGTTTTTAAATATATGGTAATTTTATGATTCCATGAAATCTGATGGCACACAATTCCGAGACCCGAAGTGCCCGGAATGATCTATCAAAGTTTTGTTAAGATTATGTTAACGCGCGTAAGTAGTTTTCTTGAAAAATTGGAATAATTATTAAATGGTTACTTGGATCAGAAATCTGAGGTCAGTGTTGCGCTCAGGATGGCAGGAATACCCTAGGTGCAACTTAAGATTAATCGGCGCGGGCCTCTTTGAGAAAAACCAAACATGGCATAATCGTAAATAAAATAATTAAATAAATTATTTTCTTTTCCAAATGCTTATAACACAAAAATAGTAACTCAGATTAAAAATCCAAGACTACCCCTGATCTTGTGAGGGTATTCTTTCTTTAAGTAGATACTGACTTTGTCCGGCATGGGCCACCATAGAATGTTAGTTTTTGGCTGCAAATAAAATAATTAAGTGACAATTATTTTATTTTAAAATTCATATCTTCTAAACGGTAACTCAGATTAAAAATCTGAGAGTACTTTTGGGTTCATTGGTATGTGTTTCACCTAGGAAGAACCTAACCTCGACTGGCACGAGTTGAGGGTGACTGATAATAATTTTCTGAACATTTTTTCAGGTAAGTTCAGTAAACGTGCGACCAGCGTTTTATAACTTTTGAACCAGTGCATAGAATTTAAATCGGAGGGCACCGTTAAACTCTCATCACCTGTATATTCTTAAGGATACTTTCACCTTTATGGTAGTGGGTTGATAATAAATGTTAGTTTTTGGGTTTTTACTGAAAGAATTAAATAAAAAAAAGTTTTTGTAGCTTTTTTTTTGTTGATTAAAACGTCCATGTGGAAGTTGGAGGTGGGGACCACAAAACCGTAACCTCCCATGAGAGTTTATGGCAGTGGGGCCCACCCGAACCTAACCTCCTCTTCATGTTAATTGTGGTGGGGACAACCCAGGTTTTAAACCCCCTTGAAACCTCCCATTAATTGGGAGAAACCTCTCAAGTCCCTACTAAATGTGGAGGGAGCCTCTTGGTATCCTCCCAATAATTATAGCCAATGCACCTCTTAAATTGCGCCAACATAATTTAATTAGCTTGATCCTTTTAAATTTAAAGAACCGCATCGTTGGAATTTAGGAAGGTTATTAATAAATGAACCGTCATAAATTCTGACGATCATTACCTACCTCCCTCCCTCTTCTATAAATAAGAAGCTTGGGAGGAGGTTTTGGGACAACTTCACCAAGTGATGAAGAGCTGGTAAAGTGACGCGATGCCCAACACTTGGAGGATTACACTTCCTCCATGCAGAACGCATTCTTCCAATGAAGAACGCCGGTGAGGGTCAACATCAACTTCCTTCCTCATAACCTACTCCGACGTAGGACTTCTTCGACTACGATGAGCTGGCATGCAAACTAACGATCGAGGAAAATGCGGATGACACCGACGTCCGTCTTTTCCTAATGATAAATCTTCTTCCTCGCGACAACGTCAAAATCATCTAACAAAGGTAGGGGGATTATTTGCATGTTAATGCTTTCCTTGATTTTTGTTTTGCGGATTGGAAGATAATCGTTGTGGAGGCTATAGAATTTGAAGTTCATCGTTCTCATTTCTTGATGGACCGACTGCTATCATCTTAAATGCGGAGGGTGTGGGCCAAACTAACATGGTGCGACCCCCTCCGCTGATTTTGTTGTGATGTTATTCGACATGGTGACGAAAGGAAGAGGTGACAGAGGTGATAGGCAATGATTGCGCTACCCGTGGACTCTGCAACCTGCACCGCCCTCGCGGCTCTTTGGCCGAACCGGCTCTTGGTCACCACTAGCCTCTTGTGCACCTGTCGGCCACCCACCCACTCACCGGCTTCCCGTGCTCCTACCGGCCACCCAGCCGCCCGCCGGCGTCCCGGGATTAGCCGGCCGAGCCACGCCCCTCACGGCCTTCGCCGAACCGGCCTCGGCCATCTGGGCTGAGCCTCTTGAGCAGCTCCCCTCGTAGTGCTGGCTGAACTGGCCTCAGCCATCCGGGTCGAGCTGCCGATCCACACCCCATGCACACCTGGCCGAGCCGACCTTCCACGTCCTAACGATCAGTCTATGCCCTCGCGCTACTCGCGGCCTTCGTGGCCTGCTAGGTCGGGACCAGCGGGCCTGGCCAAACCCAATGGGTCAGGCTGGGCCAAACCCGAACTGGGTCAGCCCATACTATGTCGGGCCGAGTTGGTCTGACCATGTGAGACCGAAACTAAGCCCACGAACGACCCTTTACTTTAATTGGCCATATTTATGGAATTGGACATCCGTCTGACGATCCATTAGCAGCGCTAGTAATCTTGGAGCTTGACAGTCCCTTTGATTATACCCCATTGGGGTTTGGGGTATAGTTGAGATACGGTCAGGTTGGATCGTGCACAAATCCATTCAGGCCTCGGGACTAAAATTCTAATAACTCATAGAACAGGTGTCCGATTAATGTTCCATATGTTATGTTGAGACCCCTATGATGTGGTGGACCATTGGGATATTTTGTTGTGGGACTTAATGGACTTTGATGTATCAACACATGGCTTGAGGAGCAGACCCTACTGGAATCAAGCATGCTTTGTGCGGAAACCCTGTGGCTAGATGTTCTCTGACTACTATTCCTAGATCCTATGTGGGTTCGATAGTTCTGACTACTGTTCCTAGATCATGTGTGGGTTCATCAGTTCTAACTACTATTCCTGGACCATGTGTAGGTTCGACAACTCTGACTACTATTCCTGGATCCGGTGTGGGTTCGAAAGCTCTGACTACAATTCCTGGATCTTGTGTGGGTTCGACAATTCTGACATTTGTTCATGGATCATGTGTGGGTTCGATAATTCTGACTACTGTTCATGGATCCTGTGTGGGTTTGATAGCTCTGACTACTGTTCCAAGATCCTGTGTGGGGTTGAATGATCTGACTACTGTTCCTAGATCCTATGTTGATTTGACAGTTCTGACTACTGTTCCTGGATCCTGTGTGGGTTTGATTGTTATGACTCTTTTTACTGGATCCAGTGTGGGTTTGATAACTTTGAATATTGTTCCTGGATCCTGTGTGGGTTCGACAGCTCTGACTATTGTTCATGGATCATGTGTGGGTTCGATAGTTCTGACTATTGTTCTTGGATCCTGTGTTGTTTTGACAGTTCTGACTACTGTTCCTAGATCTTGTGTGGGTTCGACAGCTCTTACTACTCTTCCTAGATCCTATGTGAGTTCGACAACTCTGACTATTGTTCCTGGATTCTGTGTGAGTTCTATAGCATTGATTTCTGTACCAGGATCCTACGTGGGTTCGACAGGAATGATGATTTAGTGGATACATCTAATAATCTCTAACTCTGTACAAAAATTGTATACCTATGTGAGCTGAGTCAGTAAGTTTTGTTTTTTTCTCATAATGGTGATAGATTACTTGATAAAATAGGTATATGTATGGGAATATACCTATGTGGGGTTATCTATTGATTTTATACTTTTTGATTTACCCTTGTTGGATTTTGTGAGACCTCAGGGGTCTCGGGGTCCCTATTGAGTATCGTTATACTCACCCCTACACGGGCTATCCCCGCACCTTGTTTTATTGGATACAAACTAGAAACAGCACTGACTGAGGCTGAGAGCACCAGGACTGGACAGTACCGAGAGGTGGACCATACGGCGTGATGATACCCGAAGGAGACGGATGAACCTGGAGTGTTGAGGAGGCAATCTGTACCTAACATTCATATAGGAACCTCGGAGGAAGACCCAGTGGCAGGTTTTCTTTTCTTCAGTTGTACTTCCTATTTCCTTGTACATTACAGTTGGGATTGTTTTTCCAGCCCCCTTTTTACTTTCAGTACACTTTGTTATACAGTTTTTACTTAGTGTTTTGCTTTTAGCTTGTACTCTATTGTGTGTAGTTTTCAGGTTATAATGGCAATGCCTTCCCAATTTTTGGGATTGAAGCCTTTGGTTCTAGTCGCCAGCCCCTGTCCTATAGAAGGTGGGCTTGGGGTAGTCACGGCATGGGCCCCGAGGGATGGGTCGTGACATTGTTTTGACATGATTACTATCATATTTCTCGACAAACGAGATCTCCTAGAATCGATTGTGATAATAGTGGAACTATAAGGCTGGAAGTGGATGGGATATTACATCGTGGAATCCTTTACGAGTATACCTAGATATTATTGTTATATGTTTTATTTTCATATACTTGTGTTGAGATGGTTGTATCTTCATAGTGTTGTTTCCTTTGAGGTATTTCAATTTGGGTTTCGGGGTACCCTACTAAATGTGTCATATCATGTATGCTATAGAACATAGTGTCTCCTTTTAAAAACCTGGGAGGTTACATTAAGTATGCCTAACTATGATATATATGAAATTTTGTTCTATGTGATATTGTGATATTTTTTATATTATTGATAAATTAGTTTGGTATGTGTACTGAGGATCCAAATACCAATTAGTGAGGAATGTGTTTGGGAAAGGGGATGTGGTTCCAAATAACTACATGTTATTAATGAGTGTGTGATAGGGATTGAGGCTCCAAATACCTATATGTGATAAATGAGTGTGTGGAATGGACTGAGTCTATAAATAACCATATGTGATAGCATGTGTGGGATAGGGACTGAGGCTCTAAATAACTCTATGACATGAGGTGTGGGACATGAATCAATGATCCAAATACCCATGGGTTTCTAGAAATGACCTTCTATTCCAATGATATTTTCATTGGACTATG
The DNA here is from genome assembly GCA_963277665.1 of Viscum album. Taxonomy (NCBI): domain Eukaryota; kingdom Viridiplantae; phylum Streptophyta; class Magnoliopsida; order Santalales; family Viscaceae; genus Viscum; species Viscum album. The sequence continues at coordinate 1,434,864,835 of OY728122.1, forward strand.
GTTCCAAGTTGTTGTTAAAATAATTGAAATGAAATGGATAATGAAATCCGATGTTGTAATTAATCGATATTCCTTATGTCATATGTTTCAGCATCAGGCTTCGTTTGAAGAGGGTATTTATTTTTTTGGTGTCCAAGTGAACCAATGGTTTAGGTGGATAAATAAATAACAATCAAATATGTATATTATTTACAATATTTCCTGTAATTTATTATTTCTAAATCATAATACACTTTTATTTACTGGATATTGTTTTAGATGTTGTTAGTGGCGCCCTAATCTATTGTACAAACACTCTACCTGGGCTACCTGATCAGTACCCGAATAATATCTATGCTTGTAATACATGATAAAAGAAGGATCCCTAAGTTAGATGGCTAATTTTGGATGGATCATAGATGAGGGAATCAAACCCAGTGTCAAGACCATCTTGGGAGTGTTAGAATTTCATTATTTTGGTTTTTTATTTTACACTCAAATCATAAAGGGTGTGTCATATATTCGGTTTCGTATTGATATTTTATTAATTTTTTAGTCATTATGAGATAATTGTTATTTATATTTATTAGTTATATCATTTGGTTATTAATTTATATTTTTTTTATTTTGAATCATTGATAAAGATGTTTTTATCTCCCCATTGAACATATATTAGACCTATCCTGCTGTTTGGAAGACTTTGGCATATAGGTTGGCGCACTTGATGTTTTGTAACTGACCAACTCTAGGCACTGGATTGGGGAAGATGGGATGAGACATTAAATTTAACATGACACTATATTCCCTAAAATTTATTTAATATATATTTTTTAAATTTTATCATTACCACTAATGTAGTTCCCTGACATGGGTGACACTTAAAAATAATGCTCCAGGACAAAGTACCACTAGGCCTTAGTTGTGACTCCATGTATTCCATAAGATACCAACTAATTATGGTGTAAATAGATGATAGTGGGGATAATATACTCATTGATGGAGATAATAGTAGTTGTAGATATTTATATTACATATAACAGGGAAGACCATAAATACAATAAGACCAATAACCGACAATAAAGGTCAAATAAATATACAGTTTAAACAATAATAAACAGGATCAATATACCATTTATGTTAAATTCAATTTTTTGGAAGCATGAATAAAAGTCTGGTCATGAGAAAAATATGAAAAATGGGATTCTTGTGGCCAACCATTAGTACATACATATATAAAGTATTCTATTAAAAAATTTAAAATAAAAAATAAACTCCATCCAATTCATGAAACTCCAAGGTCCCCTACCATCCCTCCCCTGAAATCTATCATACTTTGATCCCTAAGGTCCATATCTTGAACTTAATCCCTTACCTATTTGAAGAATCATAATGTATATATGCATTCTGTAGGGCTCGTGTAGGGTGTGAGGGTAAATCTCAGTATGCCACCACCAAAATTTTCTTATGTTACACCCATAATGATGTAGGTGTATATTAAAAATAAATATACAGGCCTCAAATTCATATTTAATTTAATACCTGCTTCCATTATACTCAGTAGCCACCAGGAAGCGTTCAACTGATTCGAACATTGCACGTACACCACAGGCCCCCAATTATACATATGGAATACAACACATTTTTGCATATGTATAATTACAATACTAGGGGTTATTAGCATAAAACATAAGGTATCCCTGAACAAGAAAGAAACCCATGTGAACCCCCATGTTCCACCTCTAAAACACTCCATAGACACCGTATTCCCTTGAAAAAGTTTTCCGGTGTCCAAATGGCATGCCCAAACCATAATTACCTTGACCCTTAAACCCCTACTAAAACTTTTTCATTAAATTGAAGCCTGAATTCCTAAGGCACAATGATTTCTATCCACTTAATGAATCGTCCTAATGGCCTCAAGAATATTGAATAGCCTCATCCCCCATCTAATGGTCTCATCACCATCAACGAATGGTTTATCTCAACAAACATGGATTTCTATAGTGAGAACACCCATGACATTTCTGATTTTCCACAACATCACAAAATTGAAAACTTCATTAGGGGGACCGTCCACTTGAGTTCTCAACAAACACCTCATCCAAGTCTCGCCATGTGAAAATGACACCAGAAATGCATCATCTCAAACATAGTGAGAGGAAATCAAACAAGAAGTACCTAACCCACATAATAATGGAACCTCATGCCCCTAAAACCATGTCCCAAAACATATCTTTCAATATATTTCAAGTCATATAGGCCATTACCCTATCTTGATGACCTCTTCATCTCAATATGACAACTTCGTTAACTCAACTTGTGATCAACATGACTCGGGTAACCTGATCCTAACTCATCGTTAATAAACAAATATCATTTGTTTAGGTGCATAATCACAACTAAAATCCTCATTCCATGCCTGCCAAATTCTCAAGGAACTAGGAATTTCAGTATAAAATTTTCAATCTAAATAGTTTATTTAAATCAAGACATTTGCCTCACATAATATTCCAATGCATCTCGAAGACCCTTACATGATATGGCCTTGAGTAGTGTAAGAGAGCATGACCATACGAATCTCACATCATTAATTTAAAAATCTGTGTTATGAAATTAAATAATTTAGGTTTCCCATAGATAACACCCATGGACCAACAAGATCCCCCCAAAAACAGCCTAAAGACATGGAAATTCTATACTCCACCTATCATATACTAGTACACATTCTCTCATATGATATTGGCCACTAACTTTTTCCATTTTGGAGGAAATAATCATTTTATATGAACACTATAAAAATAGGTTAAAATTGATAACATTGATTTACCAAACCTCATATCGTTAGAAAGGGAAAATAGAATCTTGAAGATAAAAAGTATTATTGATATGGATTTGTAGCCACCAACTGATTATTGTTTGTAGCGTACAAATGTGTATTGAATCAAAGACTAGTAGGAGGATAATTGAGATAACCCCCTTAATATGAATGATTGAAAGGAAGAATAATGGTAGGAATAAAAGAAATAGGGACAAAGGTAAAAAAGTGTAATTTCACATATTTGAATGCATCATTTGGTTAATTCACATAGTTTGGCTAAATGTGGGCCAATAATGTGCCCTCACTATCCAATGTCTGGATGATAGTTTCCAAAACTATGTGGAGACCATGTAAATCCCATATAGTAAAAAATGTATACGATCCAAATAGATGTTATCCCCCAATTAATTGGTTTGAAAAACCATGCTCTGAGTCATTCAAGGCCTCCTATTTTCTCTTATGAGGCTGAATGATTTTCCCAATCATGTGACTCAATATAAACACCCTAAAAGTAACGTTTTTTTGTCTCAAGAATCCAAATGACACTAAAAACCACTAGGAAGATTTTGATCCTTAAAACCCATAAATAAATAAGGCCTTTGATCAATGGAAATATCTGGATTAGGTTGCAATATTCAAACAAATAATTGGCCTTCTCACCAAAACAAATTGATACAGGTTGGGGAAATTTATACCTGCACAAAAGTTTGGGATGCTATAGTCTCTCAATATTTAAATTTCTTATATCTATGCTGTAAATAAATACCCTGATATGGTAACAAACATACCCATCAATTTTTTGTTAACACAGTCCTCTCTGGCCACAAATTCACAATGTATCTATACTGAAGGCACTCACCACCTTTGGATTTACCTACCCTATAACATCCTGACCCCAAAAAGATATTTGAATGGTCAATTGCCTTCAATGAAACCAATATTTATCCTACTAAAAAATGTAACTACGTTTCCTCATCAGGTGATCAAGTAATGAACCTATCATATTCAACACTAATCAAGTCCCACATCTCATCTGATTCTCATGGGAAGTCCTAGTTCCATGCACGTCATACATAACCTTCCTTTCATTGATTCCCATCAAAATGTTGATGCATCAACACCAAATTAAAACCCCATATCACATAGCTTCCCATCCATTATCCCAGTACAATTTAACTCATATATTATTATATACCATGTCATATATGATGCTGACATACTAATAATACCCTAGATAGTTTAAAACAGATTCATATGTTCACCTCATGTTCCTAAAAAAGATGAATCCCAAAATAAAAAGATATCAGGTCGTGCCCACATCGATCCTTGAACCATTATTATCTCCCTAGGCTTCTCTACACTTGAAAGCTCTACTAAATGCACTGGATTGAGGACCCACTACCTAAGGTCGAGGCTCCACACAAATCCTCACCAACTACCAGCAACTAACCACATTTCTTGGTCATTTGGTCTCTTCCATGACCTTTATGATAATTTTACTCCGGATCCCCAATCCGAGTTACATTCCTAGTACAACATTAGATGAATGATTATTAACCATTCCATGTCTCCTAGATGTCTATAAATGCATCCTACAGAATCTCTCAAGATTGCCATTTATTCCTCATGACCAGAACTCAATTAGTGGTTTTATTCATTGATTATAGACATGTATTATCTACCAAAACTATATGAATTTTTTTGATGAACCACTCCTTGGTTGTCTTCTAGAGAATTTTTCATGACTAACCTACTAAAACTCTTTATGGCCCCAATTCCTACTACACAAAGCATTAGTGTTGAAATCACCTCACTCTATCACCTGACCCAAATATGACTATTCTGTTAGATTCCTCAATACTATCAGTTCACAGTTTACTTCTTATATGATGGACATCAACCTACTGATATTGACTTGTACCTTTATAGAATTCCTCAATCCATCATCAAAGGAGAATACTCTGGCGATGTATTATCCCATCGTCGCAAGTGAAAACATAATAGGTTCGTGAAGGTAGATGAGTAATCCATGAAATAGTTATCCCCGTTATGAAGATTTGTGAACTCATGGGATGTCATCTCAAAAAAGATGTTCTAGAAAAATCATGGCTTTAAATTTATTTCATTATATCCCCTCATATATGTCTGCTTGTACCTATACATTCAACCATTGTTCAGTCGGTCCACTGAGCATATACATTTCAAGATTCACCCTACGACTTGGGGTGTCTCAAGCAGGTTTAAGAAGGTCTGGACCAACTCAATCCAATTATCATTCCACTGTGCACCACCCTCACACTAGAATAGTGTTGGGTAATTCCATTAGAACTCACGAGTTATAGATTCCATTGATGGCTCAGTTCCTCGGTCTCACCTATCAATTCCCCATATAAACCAAAATATAATCTCTCTAAGATACTCAAAATTAAATGGTCCAAAATATTCAATATACAATGATAGTCATGCCAATACAAGAGACTATACTTGGGCCTATCCTTATAGTTCATGATCATACCAGCCCTCATGGGCCTCATCTGTTGCACGCGCACACTAAACCAACTCACCTCCCATATACTGCTCCACCAGAAGCATTCTTGGTAGAATCCCACTAAATACCAATACCATGGTCATACACCCATAATGATATATATATATAATTATATATATCATATATAGGGAAGGTTGTAACAGGTAGTGGCTCACACCACACTTACACTCCCCTATAACACTATGTCATAACAGATACTGCCTCAAGACCCCCTACATATCCGTAATAGGGTCATGTATAACATATAACCAAGCATTAGGGTCCCTTGCCTACCCACATCATTGTTCGGCCTCAATAATAGTCTTACCTTGTGGAACCTCTCCTTATTATAACTGGGTTAGGAATCACATATCCTTCAAGGTAGCTGAGTAGAATTCCATCAAAGAGGCTATAGAAAAAAATAATTTTTAGTTTCTTCATTAACACATTAACCAAATCATCCCAACCAATGTTCCTACCTAACACTATCATGTTCATTCCAATATATTAGTTTCACATCAAATCTCGTACAGACCTCATTAAAACTACATGCTGATGTTTTCTAAGTGGAATGACAACAAAGAGAAGCTAAGAAAGAAAACACTATATTTCTTCCTATATTGAAACATTTAACAAACCTACCCCTCTTAGTGAAATATATGTTCCCAATAATAAACAATTATAAGAACATACATATATTAGAAGAAACTTTGTGGAAACATTAATAAAAAATCAATTGTCCCTTTACATACCAAGCCAAGGATCAAAACCATATCAAAGATAACATCTCAACCATGTGCACCAGCCGAGGAAGAAATCAGATCACCTTTGAAAATCCCAAAGCTGAATTGTAATTTATTGGCCCTATAAATGTCACTTATTCACCATGACTGGGACTATGAGAACCAATAAGTATGATCTATACCCAATTATACCTATAACATATTCCTTGGTCTCCCATTACCCAAATAGTAACTCATAAATAAAGAGAAACATTTGATCGAAATTTTTGTCAACCTAATCCTTCTACTGATTTCCAGTCATGAACTTCTCTAATTCCACTTGTAGTTCTCTAACCTGAGGGACACTTAAAAACTGTTCTCTCGGCCGAAGTACCACAGGTCCATAGTATTCCTCCCCATATGAAAAAGTTTGGCGACTAGTGGAAAGGTCGTAAAGAGTTTATTTTAGAGATATTATACACTCTGATGGTGATATTAGTAATGATCTATATTTATATAAAATTCAGAAAGTAAGACCACAAAAATATTGGACCGGTATCCTACAATAGTCAATGAGAAGAATATATATCAATAATAATAATAAATAATCTTAACAAACAATTTCTAGAAAATCCCATTTATGGATGTTTTCATCCATGTAAATTCATAAATAACATTATGAAGAATGCATTTCCTATGGGAAACCATCAGTACATACATATAATAAGCATGATAAAAAAATGAAACTCAAAAATAAAATCCAGAAATAGTCAGATCACCTATGGTTTCCCGCCGTCCATCCAATGAAAAAGGTGTTACTGTAATTACTATAGTTCGAATCATGGACTCATTCCCAAACTTATTCATAGCAGCATAACGTCTACACTCATCCAGAAGGACCCATGTTGGGTGTGAGAATATATCTAAGTAATCCACTAGAAAAGTGTTCCTAACATACATCCCTAATTATATAGGAATATTCTAAATATAAATAAAATTACTACACATGAATATTTAAATTAATACACACTTCAATTTTTCTCATCAACCATAATGATTGGTTCCCCTAATTTGGCCATTTCTATTATACCATGTTCCCCCAATTATACATATGTAATACAAGAAGTGTGTGTATGTGTGTGTGTTTGTGTATAATTTTAGTGGTTAGGATCCTTATCATAAAGCCCAAAGAATCCTCTATGAAAAATAAACATAAGTTAGGCCTTAGGTTCGACCTCTAAAACATACCAACAACACCTCATGCCCTTGAAAAACTATCCCAATATCAAAATAACATTCCCAAACTATAATTACTTGGTCCCTCAGACTCTTTACAAAGAGATAATATCCAATTGAATCCCAATTCCCCATGGGAAATTTCATTCCCCTCTCAATAACCCAATCTAATGGCCTCAAGAATTTCTATAATCCTCAATACCCAATCGACAGTCTCATCACATGAAACTAAGGACCCATCATCATCCACATATATTTCTATGTTTAGAACTCCCATGACATGCCTGATGGTTGTCACAGTCACCAAATCCTCAAGGCCTATAGGGTCCTCCAAACATATGTGTGGTCAACACCACCTCATCCGAGTCCTATTTATGAGCAAATGACTCCAATGGTGCATCATCCATAACCTAGTGAATGAATGTCGCCCAAAAAATACCTAAGATACATCATCCTAGTTCTTCATTAACATTCAAAAATTTCCCTCATTCTGAAAGTCAATGAAATCTCTGATCATTTGAATTCCCATATCCTAAGGACCACATCGCCTGAATATGAAGATAAATTCTTCTTAACTGGTTATCATCAACACCCATGTAACCCAGGATAAGAATATCCTAGAGAACCACATTACCTCAGTATGGGTAGAGAATCACCACCTCAATCCTCAGACTGAGCCCATCATGATCCCAAGGAACCAATTATTTCAATATATACATTTTAATTTAAACAATTCCCTTTAAATAAAAAATATTCATAACATAATCAGCCCATGTTGGTACAAGCCCCTAACCTGGATTGACCATGATTAGTGTAATAGGATCATGATTATAAGCATATAACATCATAAATTTTGTTATTTTAAGACAAGAAATTAAATAATTTAGGTATCCCTTAGACAAAAGACATGGTGGAAAAGAGTGCACCTATGAAACAACTGCAAACAAGCATTGAGAAAGCTCGTCACCACCTACCTCATCCTAGTAGATATTCATTCATTTGATATCAGCCTCTAAATAAATCTAAATCAGAATAAATCAATTTTTTATATGAATGACATGAATTTATGGTAAAATATCTAACACAAAGATAACATACCTTATGGTAAGATAAATGGAAAATATAAGCTCGTAAATTATAGTTTTTATCGAGAAGGATCCATAACCACCAACAAATCAATATTCTGAACACATATGGATGGATTGGCTTAATTCCTAGCAGGGAGAGAAATGTGATAACCCCTCTACATTAAATGAGTTAGATGGAGAAAAATTGAGGAAGAATATAAATAGGTTGAATGGGAAAAAATTTAATTTTAAATTTTTATGTGAGGAACAGGATCTGCTCACATGGTTTGGATAACCTTGTGCCAACGATGTACACTCGCTGTTCAAATGGATTACACCTTGCATGGTCAGGAGCATGGTTTTAAAAAACACGTGAAGACCATGCATATAACCTCTACTAAAACCTGTAGAGGTGTTCTATGGTTGTGTGCCCTAACCTTTGTGATTTTTCAAACTATGATAAGTGGTTATTGAAGGACTACCAATTACTCATGGGTGGTTGTACAATTTTTTCAAATAGTGTGCATCTTTATCCATAATCTAAAAATTTTTGTTTAATCTATCGACACACCTAAACCCCACTCAAAAACCATGAGCAACTTGATGAGCCTTAATATCCATCCAAAAAAGGAATTTTGTCACATGCACACTCAATATTAGGTTCTTATAATCTAGAAAAGTGTTTTCTTATTCACCAAACATAAAAATTCAAATAGGTTTGAGAGAATCCCACCCTCCCAAGAAATCATTATGATACAACCGAATTATGGGTGACAGGCGGTTTTAGTTCCATGAGAACACCCATACATCTATGTCAAACCCTTGAATCAGTAAGTTTTAAATGGGTGTCATTGTATGTGATGAATGCTTCAGGTAATCTAAAAATTCCAACAGTATTTTCCTTTATGAATTTTAATACAACGTATTCATGGTTGTTTGGTAGGGCCATTACCTCAACCCATAAAGACACATAGTTTGTTACCCAATGTAATTATTCATTCTCATAAGATGATGGAAATGATCCCATAAAGTCCAAACACCAACCATTAATACTTTTACCTCCAAAATTACTCTTTCGTACAAATCCTATATTCTACAGACATTTCACATCCTTTGATACAGAACATATTAAAGGACACCTAGAGTTATTTATCATAGCGGAACTATATAAACCAATATGGAAGATATTTTTTTCAAATCTCCTAGACCTATTATGTGCACCAAAATTCCATAAATGAAATCTCTCAATGATCAGTAACATTTACTACACATGAACATACCTCCTTAAAATACCATTGTAACATCTCCTAAAAAGATGTGGATCATCACCAAATAATAATTCAATTTAGAAATAAATATATCTAATTTATTTTTTGAATATTCTTTCGGAATTAATCAAAGCATAAGAAAATTTAGAAAGCATACAAACCAAGAGACTGCCTCACTGAAGCAAAAAAAAGATGCTTTTATGAGAATGAAGTGTTGATTTCATTGTTCTTGTCATCTTGGATATTTTCTAACCTAAAAAATGGTTTTAAAAAAATTTAGGAAATTTCTTATTATTTTTTATATTTATGTTGACCACCTATAACTGAATACTTCTCTAATGAAACTCGGTTTTGAGTATTTCTCTTCCAGTTGATACATTATTAAAAATGACTAGTAAAAATGAAAACCCTAGAACGTATCAATTGTTGTCTAAATTTATTGACGAAAAAAATCATGTTATTAAAATATTTTTGTTTTTTTGTTGTGCAGTTATTTTGGGAATAATTATCTAGTTTTTATATTATTAAATAATATACAACATCGTTTCCTTCATATTCCCAAAAACTAACCCTATAGACACATCACTAGAATCACACAAAACCTCAAAATGAAACTTCTAATCAGGATTAACGATATGGGTTAAAGTTGTTAGTTTGTCATTTAGTAGGTTAAATGACTCTAAGAAAATTTCATCAATCAAAAAGTGTGTATCTTTAAGAGGAAGTGAACATAATCACCTTGTTATTTTGGAAAATTCCTTGATGAATGACTTGTAGAATCCAATATTCCATAGTAATATTTTAATTAGTTTTATATACTCAATATTATATATTTTTTGGATCAATACTATTTTAAAATTTCCATCCACAAAACCTCCCATGGATACCTTTTAAACCAATACTAACCATTATATAACATTGAAGTTACACTTTTCTTCAGTTAAAAAATTAATTTTCTCCTAAAATATACCCAAATAAAATTTTAAAATTTCCAATAAGTATGCAAAATTAAGTTCAACTATTCAAAAATAATCAATAAAACACTAAATTTTCCATTCAATAATTATTGATAAAATATACATCATGCATCTATGAAGAGAAATTTGTCAGCCACACAAACCAAATGGCATTCACCTATAGGAAAATGTACCAAATTGATATGTTAATTTAGTATTATCTTGATCATTCAGAATTTTTTAAATATAGTTTTACAAAGATTAATCATCATGAAAAGGGAATAATTTATTACTAACAAAACTTATTGAAATTTGGTCAAACAAATTCATTTGTAAATGCTCTTTCCTAGTGGAACAATTTATTTTCCTATAATCAGTATAGAGCCTCTCTTCTCTTGTTATCCTAAATTCAAATTTCTATTTTTTTTCATCACTAACTACTATATATCCTCATTTATTAGGGAACAACTAAACTAGAAAGACCCATGTGATTTCAAAAATGTGTAAGATAATACTAATGTATAGTAATATAATCACTTTAAATGTAACTACATCCTTAATGTTGTGATTCAGTATTAAACATGCATCAACTCTAGGTTTATGGTCCAGTTCCATTAGAATTACATTCATACAGTTGGACATAATTATACCCATAATATCATTTATGGACCAACGAATGAAATATTTAAACATCATCAATAAATTCACCTAAATTTAATATTGACTTTTCTATAAACTAGTGAAGATGTTAATATGTAGTGTTTGATGATAACCAAGAATAGAATATTTAAAATGTGAATGAAAGGGTTTGGGCTCCATATCAGGTGATTTTTTCACCAGATAGTATATTCTTGGGATATATATGTATGAATTATACAATTTATTCCATTTTTTAATTGTGAAATTCATAAAGATATTTAATTTCTAAAAAACTAGGTTTTTTATTCACTTATATTTAAAGTGGAAAACTAATTTCTCTTTAAAGGACTACTATATTTTATAGAATATCCTCCATAAAATTTATTACTTTCATCGAGGATATATCCTTCATACATTATAGGGTCATCCACCTTATTTATAGCTAGAAAGGGTTCCCTAAATTTGATTAAATATTCAATAATATCAATAATTTAATATTGATCATCTAAAGGGATCATGAATGTTGAGTCAAAATAACTATATATCTTGTAAAGGGTGTCCAAAACCTCATTTTTTTCATTCTCAAGAAGTTGGGAGGAATAAATTCCATCTTCCAAAGAAATTTATTTACCCATGTACTAATTATCCAATAATTTAGGATGGTCTAATTCATCCTAAAATTTTCAAAGATCGATAATTAAACAACCATATCTTATTGAATGTTCCATTTAGTTTTTTGAAACAAAACACTATATTTTCTCTATAATATAAAAAAATATTTTCCCTAAAAACATCTATTATAACTTCACATGTGTATAAGAATTTCCTACATAGAATAATGGTTACATCAATGTCACACTAAATATATATATATTGCTAAAATTAGTTGGAAAGAATTTTTTCCATAATCCAAAAACTAAATCATCTACTCTCCCAAATAGGTGAGTAATGAACTAATCCACTAAATTCAACATAATAATGGCGGGTTATGGTTCTACTAACCTCACATGTTGGAGTAGTGATAGGAGAATCAGTTTGATACTATCACCAATGCCATAATGTTAGATAATTTGATCACTCTACCATAGAGTACATGGGATGATATATCATACATGGTATTGGAGCATAGGAGGTATCATATTTGTTAATAAATCACTAAACATGTATGTGATATTTTAAGTAATTGTTTTCATCAAATTTTTTATTGGAACCTATTTTCCATAACTATTTCATATAATATATACATTGAATTAAGTCTTTTATGAAATTTATAACAATATAATGTTTGTTCATAAGTTCACAAAATATTAGAAGTTCATTTTCATGATTCATATCCTTGATTCTTTTATGGAAATGAATGGTGGTAGTAAATTTGTCATAATTTTTAGAATTCCATTAATTTTATAGTCAATAATCTTTTTTACATAATTGTACTTGATTATAAAGTCTTTCTAGTTTTGGATTTAAGCATGCATAATATATTTCATTAGACTTATATTAAGACTATCAAAATTTACATATAAACCATTTTTTTGATATTGGGTTTTAGTTTAACCAAAATATTTTTAGGATGATTAGGGCTAATTAATAGGTTCCTAGTGGGTTTATCAGACTACTCTTATTTGTGAAAAAAATAACATCATCCCTAGGATTTAGTTCTGTGGTTCTTGGTATTTTACACTTGTATCTACATCTAATATCATTTTTCAAGTGTCACATTTTTAACTCCGTGATTTTTAACCTGAGAATTTATTGTTCTTAATGAAAAATATTTCTGTTCTTTTTTTATAAAACCTACTGATCTACTATATCAAAATACCCAAAAATAATCTTGACAGCCTATTCCCTTATTCATTGGTTTTGGTTATAATAGTTTCCTAGGTTGTTTTTGTAATCCAAAATGTGTAGTAGGTTTATTTACTCCATGCTCATTCTTTAGAAAGCTCATATTGTTTTTGTAGAACTTTTTTTATATGTTTGATCATGGATAATCTTTTAGTTTCATTTTGAATAAATACCCAATAGTGTTTTCATTCATAAGACTCCAGGTATGCATGTAAAAATTTGGTTAGTGGGAGTGAGAATTCCTAAAAATTCAATAGTGATTCCATATCTCCTTAACAATTTTTTAGTATTTTCGTTTTAGAAGATAAATGATTGAATCAAAATATTATGTATATGAATATTTTATTTTATAACAAATTTTATTATTATTCAAATTTAATGTGATGAGTTTTGATCCATTGTGTTGAAAATATGTTTCAATTACTCAGTGGGTTTCTCAATAAATTTACAATCATTAGACTAATCCACTAATGTTTTATGGTACGGGGTGACACTATTGTAACAAATTTTGATAAGAAATTCTGTTCTCAATTGTTGATTTTTAAATTTACTATGTGACCTCTAAATCTAACCCAAAACATATTAAACAAATGAACATAATCTAGAAGAAATACAATAACTTTTTCTATCCTTTTATAGATCATTACCCTGAGGAAAACATTTCTAAAGAAAAGATTTATTTGTTCGATCCCGTGTATCAATGATTTCTTATTCCAGTTTTGGGAATCAACTCTTGGACTTCCCTTAAAAAAATTTAAGAAGTCTATGTGTTTATGTTCCTCTTCACACAACCCCCTTTGAGGAAACTATTTCACAAGTCAATTTTTTCCATAATGAATTCAATATAGTCTTCATTGGTAATTCCATTTATTGATGGATACATTGAAAATTGATATTCTTTAATTTTATAATTGTGGGGCCTGTGTATTTTCTAATGTATGATTAGTAAATGGAAATATATTATATAAATTATTAAATAATTATAACTCTCTCAATCTATTTATTTAATATTAGAGGTGGATTTAGATTTCTATTTTTAGCTTGCTGGTTATTTAATAATTCTCATTATGATCTTCCCTAATGATTTTGTTCATATTCTATTTTAGAGAACTATGATTTATTTCTATATAAAAGATGATGTGATCAATTTTATTTGGATTGGATGTGTATTTAATAAAAAATAATATTTAACATTTATTCATTTTTTTCTTGTAGTTTCTATTAGATATTATTTTTTGTTTTATTTTGGAGTTTTATTCATGTATTTTTTACATAGTTAGTCATTCCTTCCCAAAAAATACAGCCAATATTTGATAGGTATCCTAAGTCATTAATAAATATTGTAAAAAATTATTATTTTTAAACCCTATAAAAAAACTAGTCTAGTGGTGACTTGGGGTTTACCCACATGTGATGACTTCAAAAAAAATGATACAATGTAGACAAGAAAAATCAATCAAAAATTTAAAATAACATAATAGAAGTGAGTGCATGTTATGATTTTGTTCAGGTGAATAAAATATGAAGAAAATTATTATCTTTACAAAGAGATAACATATAGAAAGAGAAAATAATAAAAAATTCAAATGTGAAGAAAGGGAATTTGAATTGATATTTTTTTTATTTTTTTCTTTCATAATCCATGAAAATAGCATATCTAGATCTACTAAGAATGGGAATACTCATTCCCTTGATTTAACTACATATAGGTTAAGGGATCTTATAGTTCCTCTGCTACATCATTCACTAATCTACATAACTATGATTCTGATTTTACACCAATATCTATATCTCAGTTAATCCAAATGTTTTGTCCACGATTATATATCCTATTCTTATATAGAATTGTTGTTGAACAAGTAGATTCAATGATGAATTTGGTAATAGTTCCCACTGGTTCATTGTATTTTAAATGTTTTCACTTCCCAATGAATTAAAGAAGATGTTAATTTATACCAATATGATATATGTGGATGAAATTATATTACTAACATGAAAAATTTGAATCCCCTATTTATTTGTATCTAATGATCACCATTATATTATAAATGCATTTCTATAAATTAAAAATACATATTTTATGATAGGAAAATAATGAAACTATGAGAGAAAATATATCTTCTACTTGAGAGCTCAAAACTCCCACCCAAGCTCCACTAGTGGTCTCCAACTTACTCCTTCATAATCTCCTATTATTAATCTCTTATGGAACCCAATATCCAGAGTTTCCAACTTTATTTTCTTACTTCACATTTCATTTTACTATAAATAACATAATTCATGTGGATCCTAAACATCCATCTCACATTTAGAGCTCCATGATTTTCTCTCATACTTCCATGTGGTTTTGAAACAATAGACCATCCTACTCATAATTTACATATGAAAATCCCTCCATTAATGTTTTTACCCCTTCAAATTAAATTCCATGAAATGAACAAGATCATAATTTCAGATCTTATCCACATGTATATTTCCTGATTTGTTATTAATAACTGATACTGGTAAAATATTTATATTCTCCCATGATCATATTTTACTTGATATTTTCCTAATTTAGGTAGAAGTAAAATAATATATATCAATTTTTAGGTTCAAAGAACATTTCTGATAGATAATTTTCCATTCCTCATATATTTAATATACCAATAATCAATTCCTTGCACATTAAATTTATAGGTCACCAGTTAAAATTTATTTTCCTGGTCACTCTCATAACTATCAGACATAACACATCAACATATTTTTATAGACAATTACAGTTCATCCCGGCTACCCTTAAACATCATTTGTTGAGTGGAATTTAGTCACGACTAAAAATGAAACCTAGGTACCATTTAATTAACACTTAAATTCAAACCTCAGATTGTAGTGATCATTAATCTTTAGATTCCTAGTCTATACTTCTTGGCCATGATTCGATGGAGCTTCCACTATCCAAGTGAACTCAAACTCCCTCAATAATATCATTAAACATATTAGGTGCACTAATAATTTTCATTGCAGCCACAAAATTGGAATTGATCGATTACATAACTCATGTATTCATCTTTATAAGAAAAATAAATTGAATAAAACAATAATAAAAAATATAAAAAATCTCACCAATGCCCTTCCATAATGAAAAAAACTTCATGAATGTTGAAAAAACTAAATTCATTATCAATTTTTCAAACTTGGGTCTTCCAACATGGAATTTAGAATCCAAAATTCTCATCCCTATATCAATTTTGTACCTTGTATATTCCTTTTGTGGAAAATTATCATATAGTTGGTGTGCTACACTAAATGAACCTACCCTCACAACACACAAAACCTCAAGATATTCACATCATGAACATGAATCCATACAAACTGAAATGAGTATCTCTATATTTAATGACACCATGTCAAATTATTCCATTGAACATTGGTAACAATCTGATTCATAGCTCGGCATTTCACTGGATTGAACTAAAATATTTATTACCAAACATTGACCATCCCTATAGTGAATAAATTAAGTCGTTGGTTATTTATGTATTATTTCTATCCATTTCAAGGCTAAATATCATCATCCTCTATCATAATCTGAATTAGTATCTCCTACAATAGATCTTGATTTCCGCATTATTCTTATAATTTGAAATTGATGATGGATTCATTAAATCACAACGATTTTCCATCAACCAAACCTTGTTTGACATCAACTGTGAGGTGAAAATTTCTTTGTTTGATGATTTCAGAAGGAATCCACCATCCCCTTCTCCTCAGAAATCATATATATATCATGGCTAGGAATATAATCTAGTTCCTAGTACGATTAAGTTATACTATAAATCTAATGATGGATCATAGATCGTATTTGATTTTGATTCACTAGTATCTATCATAGTAGGTTATAAGATAAGGAAGATATAATTTTCCATGATGAAATAAGCCTTCAATTTATCTTACAGTCACTTTCTTTTATATATATTGTATATTTAAAAATCCATCATATTGATAGTTCATTAATAATTTTTACACTAATCAATAGGTATGAGGAAATAAAATAAAGTCCTTATAGTCACAGTCCCATGTTAATCTCATGGTAGGTTCCAAGATCACAATCACCTTTGGTTTCATACAATTGATCATTATAGTAACTGTGGAGATGTTGTAAGATGTAATTTGGGACCCATAGTCACTTAGAAATCAAATATTTTTATACAGCTTGGTATCTTTGAACTTATATTATAGTAAATTAAGTGGCGATGGGTATTCTATTCCATCTATTGATCCCCTTATTATGTTTTTACAATTTTAAAGTAAGACCGTTCTCTATGGTCACTGTTGAATATTTACATTACTCCATATAAAATAAAACCAAAATAGAATTCCGAATTTTTAAAACCACCTCAACTCTAAAAAATACTTTTAACTTTTTAATTTAAAATTACGATTCCAATAAAAATTTAAGATAATGTAATATAAAAGAATTTTTAATGAATTAATCTCTAGGTCCAAATATGATATTTCAATTTTGAAAGAGTATTTAGAATTAAATTTAAAAAATGAATATAATTATTACTGAAAAAATAAATAAACATAATATTTCTGTGGACTAAGAATTTCAACTTTATCATGATCTTCATATAATAAAATTTTCAACTGATGTTTTAGAACATTCAAGAATTACCCATATAAAAAAGTCATTTTCCAACTTAAAACACAATTATTTCACCAAAAAAATGTGAAAGAAGAGAAAATAACATTCCACATCGACAACTATTAAGTTTCCTTAGTGTTATTCGTGAAAAATGGATTCAATAGGAACTTTTATATTCCATAGTGCTCTCCAAATTTATTTACATCTTCATACGATGTTTTCATATAGATTTTAGGGTATATAGAGTATCCAACCTTGTATGATAGTACATTAAATCTTGAGGTTATTTTGTTAAAAAAATTCATGAATGACATAGGGTTTTGAAATTCTTTTGGAAACTCAGGTTGATTTCCCAAAAATCATTATAGATCTTGATCTAACTGTCATTTTTCTAGGATTGGATATTGTTGGCTAGCAACATGGTACAGTAATCCTATCTTGTAAAATAGAATTGGATCAACTTGTCAACTTGCACCATGACCATAGAACCATGCAAGGGGTGCATCCTTTTATGTCCTAATTATAACTTCATTAGCTAACAGGATTTCCTAGATGGTGAATGATGAACTAATGATCAATAATTATAAAATCAATTTAATTACGTGGAAACAAATATTAATATCTTTTCTAGAATGTGACAAAACACACTCATTTATTAATATACATGTTATAACTTATCAATGATGTCCTCAAGAATATATATGGTATTTCAAACTGTTGAGGTCAGTTTGTAATAGGATGGTACACATAAAAATACTCATCATCATAAGAATAAATTATGGATGGGGAATTAAAATTCTCTGGAAAATGTGGATGTGAGGTGTAATAATTATCCCTTCTAATATTGGAACCTTCAAATATGGGTGTTTGATTCTCTTACACAATGATAACCATGTTGTTAGATGCCTTGGTTCTCTGACATCATTATCTTTTCATATATGTTCCATTGACAATATTAAAACATTTCATCTTAATTAATTTCATATTAATTAATACTACCCTCTTATGTCCATAAAAAGGCACTGGTTGAGAGGCACTGGGAAACATAATTGATGTATTTTTTATGATAATTACATTAATTATGTACTCACCAACCCCTAATTCACAGAGTCAATGATCATGAATAAATTCCTTCACTACTTAATAATATGATTTTTCCTATATGTGTTTTTCTTTTTTAACAGTTATTAGTACAATACTTTACTGTATGTGGTTTTTTGAATATTTTTTATTTCTTATTAATAAAAATTGACATTGTAAATAAATTTTTATGGATGATTATCATGTCATTCATTTGATAATCATTTCCAAAAACAGGTGATCGTTATTTTTTCACCTTTTTTAAAACAAATGACATGAAAAATCAATGATGAAATTATTTTTCAGTTCAACTATGAAATAAATTATGTGAAAATTCTTTTTCTAGGAAGGTTTTAAAAAAATGTGGTAAGAGATTCTGAATAAATTTTGACATAATGTATTAAATTATTGAAATTATTTTTTAAATAGTTTATCTATTTTAATTATTATACTTCCCAGCAGATTGAATTATAAAATAATTCAAAAAATAACAAAAAAACACCGACAGAAAAATAGTACCAGAAACACTTATTCTTTGAATATTCATGTTTACACAACATATTACAAATATTGTAAAATATAATAAGACCTATAAAATGATTCTCTTATTATATTTTGATTGGTCTCCTCTCTTTTCTTATATAATGCCTAGGGTCATCAAAAAGCTACAAATTAGAAAGAAATTATTTACCATGTATTCTGAATAAAACAAATGAAATATTCATGAAATGTTTATAAACAAATCTATATCTTTGGAACATTGTAACTGTCTAAGTTTAAATTATTTCATACATAAATCATAAAACATAGTGTCCACATTCCTATACTAATTTTTTATGAAAATTATGTTTTAAATAACTCTTCAGTCCAAAGATAAATATTTATGTAATATATCCAAATTTAATAACTGTAAATGAAAAATAAACTTTTCTTTTACATATCTAATGTTGGTTCTCAACATTATTGTGGTCTCTCTAATGAAATATCATTCCCTATTAGAAAGTAATATTAATAAAATAAATTTAAATTTTGTTATAATATAAACACATATTAAAATATTAAATCTTATGTGTTCAATACTTTCATTAAATTTTCTCACACATCACTATGGATATACCATATCCAGTAAAGTTTCTTATTCCAATGACAAAAACCAGCCAATATCCAATAGCTTCAAATTTATATGAAAATTTAATTTAATAGGTAATTATGTTAATATATATAATCATTTGTGAGATATATATTTAATACTCTTGAGGAAAATAAAATATCCAACACTGAAAAATTACATTACCATTAATTATTTTAGAAATATAAATCATTCTCTATCCATTAATCATTTTCCTCTCTATATGCGAAATAAATTATGGGTCCATAAATCCATATACTGTTCTCATGTCATGATTCAAAAAATTTTGCAAAATTTACTTATTATAAAACAAACGTATATATATATTATCAATTAAAAAAATTAATATAATTATTTTTGTTAATTAAATTACATAGAAAAAACATGGACTCTGTTGATTCCCTATAGATCACCAGTTATAAGTTCCATCGTATAGTTTTTCCAAAGCACCATAGTCCTTCTATGACCACAAATGCTAGCTTATATTATTTTCTCATAGAGATATAACATTATTTTAATATATTTATAATATATCAATACCAGTATATGTTCTATCTAAAGTCATAACACTTTGTATTTATTGTTTTCTATATTTTATTTCTTTAAATTTAAATTATTCCACTAAAAAATACATATATAAATATATTAAAATATTAAAATTCTAAAAGCTATTTAATACAAAAAATGATATAATATACATATACATATAGGGTAATCTTTCGAACATGCCTAGATGACCAAAATAAAATATTGTCCATAATTTTCCCAACTGTACTCACCACATATGTAGGAAATTTTTTTATTGATTATATATGAATAATATCATGTATAGTGACAATATGATTCTAAAAAAAATTCTTCTTATAATGATTGGTATCTCTAATATAGTATATATTATCATATGAAATAATACCATACTAGGGATCATCATCATATAACACAAAATAACTGGGAAGCTGTGGATGAGGGGGTATAGGAGTATGATAAGAAGGAGTGGGGCCTGTAGGAGGAGGTTTATGAGTAGGTTATGTGGGAGGAGTGGGATTTTCTAGCAGAGGTGGAAGATTGGGATCAATAGTATGAAACATGTCTTTTCATGTCTACAAACATCAACTGTATTGAAGCTCTGATCATGTCCTACATAATCAAAATAATATCATATACCTCAGATAAAAAATACTATATTTTTTATAATTATCCTCTATTAGAGAATATTATAAATTTGGAAATTCTTTTTTTGATATACCAGATAGGTTCCCTCATACATGACCCAGGTGTTTGGTATTTCCAAATGTGGTAGCTAAAATATCTTTATTACCCTCATTGATGGAGACCAGAGGACTAAGCTCTTGGTTTTTGAAAGTTAGAAACTATAATTTATATTTACAATAACATATACCCTTCCCAAGAGGATGTACATGAGTAGAATTTTCTTGTTCATATTTCTAAATGAGATCCATCAATTTCTTTGAATTTTGAATAATGAAATCCTAAATATAATCATTAATATACGAAACATCTGAAAGGTAAAATTTCACTTACCAAAAACTCTTCCCATTGTCTAAGATCAAAAATTGTTTCTACATATATTCATCTATAAATTGATATATATCACATGGATTAGGATATTTTCTATTCCCAAAAATAAAATCAAATGTTACTGTTGAATTGAAACCCCTCGGTCTCATAGTATCCAATGATAAAAATTTACTCATGACTCATCATATATAAAGTATATCATATTTCATCTCATAAGTAGGGGAAATATATTTTTATTAAAATTTAAAGATAAGTAAACTAATAAAAAATGAGCTTAGAAAAATAGCATCATACATATCATAGGTTGAAATTTTTTAAACAATTATACAATCATTAATAAAAGTACAAACATTGATTTTATCCTTCACTGTTAAAATGGTGTTGAATTGTTTTATATTTGGAGATCTTGGAATATCATTATTCTCAATGAATTTTAGTATTCAAAGTTCAGACAATGAGAAAATAATAATTTTTGTAATTTTGTGCTTCTATATTTACAAACACTTA
Organism: Viscum album; assembly: GCA_963277665.1. Classification (NCBI taxonomy): domain Eukaryota; kingdom Viridiplantae; phylum Streptophyta; class Magnoliopsida; order Santalales; family Viscaceae; genus Viscum; species Viscum album. The sequence continues at coordinate 1,434,886,777 of OY728122.1, forward strand.
GATTCCTTTTCCCCCATTGAAGTTGTTGTCTCTTGTAAAGAATGTTGAGGAGGGATATCATTAAGACCATGTGTCAATTCCTCCCTAGTGGTATGTTATGAATCATATTAAAATGTATTGGGTTAGTCAAAATATGGATTTTTCATTATCAAAAAATTCAATGTAAAAATAAATTAGTAGAAAAAATATACAACTCCCATTATTACATTCAAATGTAAATAAAATATGAATCATTATCAATCAAAAAGTAAACTAAAATAAACAATATTTTATTAATATTGTTTTATCATAAACTAAAATTCTAAGAAATTTAATGTAGGATAAAATAACATAAATGAATTATAAAAAATAATAAAATGTTGGGTGAATAGAAAAATTCATCAAATGTATAACACCGTTGTTCCATAAAAATAATATTTTTCCAATATATGAAAAATTATTGAAAAATGTAAAATAAACTCACAACAGTTTTATTTAAATATTTTATAGTGGTTAATTAAAATGCTATAAATATTTATGGTAAATTTGAAGATATAAATGGATGAGAAAAAAATCCAAAAAATGGTGTGTGAATAGTAACAAATATCCACTAAAAAATAATTTTTTTACACCAAAAAAATAATTTTATTGAATATTCAAGTATTCGTAATATTTTTTTAACATATTATATTAAAAATAGTTGTTGTTAAATAGAATAAACTAACATCTAAGTTATTTAAAGGTAAACATGGTAAAATAAATAAACTAATATATATAAACAATATAACCCAGTAGTTAATGTATGTATTTTAATTATGAAAATAAAATTAAAATATATAACATTTTATAAAATTTTGAAATGTAAACCAGAAATAAAAAAATGTTACTAGTTGTACAAGGAATAGACTATTTTCCCCCAAATTACTTTATCCTGATCATTCTGTGTGGAATAATTTATAGAACATTCTCATTAATATTTTCTTTTAACACTTCCATGGATTTAGGGATCTCATATAAATCAACATCATTTAGATGTTTATAAATTCCAATATACAATTTCGACCATTAAAACAACATACCATTTCATATCTAATTGATAAAAAATATTATAAAATTTTTACATTTCTTTTGATGATAAAATTATAAGCCATGTTTTCCAATATATTCAGATTTACCAATTTCATTCCAAATTCTTCATTTCTGGTACTATTGTTACCAATAACATATTTTTGTAGAAAAAAATTGTATCAAGAAATTTTATATAAATAGCCTCCCATATTTATTTAATGAATTTATAATATTCACTTGATTTAGATATTGGGTTTTTTCTATTCCAATCAAAAAATTCATTTCTTATTTGAACACCAATAAACTACTACTCTAAACCGAACTTTTATTGTTCTGATCTATAATATGAAATCTATAAGCATTACTAGAATACATGGGCTATGTAATAAAATTTTAACCTAGACCAACCGCTAAACAACACAATTTTTTTGATGAAACTGTTCTACATGCCACTATCTCTTTTAAGTGTGGAATTTTTTTGTTAATACATAATAATCCACATATCATTCTTCTTTGGATAACATTGTTTCAACACATTAATTTGAAATGTTATATATTGGTGAGAATCATCTATGTTACTCAGGATATATAAATTTACCTTATTTATCTATTGACTTATTAATAATTTTACTTCCATTCCACGAATCCCCCTTCCACCATAATTTAATCATTCATGATAATATTTAGTCTAATTGATGGGCCCCATTTCGGACAAGTAGCATGTACAAAACTCTATAGCCTCTTTATAAATATACATATTAGTAATGGATTCTTCAGGTCAACATTGATTCTTAACATACTCTTTAATTTTCATTATATAAATTTCATAAGTATATAACAAATGTAGAAATATTGGTTCAAAAACATTATTTCTCACACCAAATGAACCACTAAATGGATCATGATATAAAAAAGGATGAAAATAAATTTCCAATTTAAAATATATATAATCTACATTGTTCTAAAAAAAATTAAATGTATTTCGATCAATCATCTTATTGAAAATTTGATTTAAAAAAAACCCACCTTCATGAATATCATTCTGACATGGATTATCAATATTTCATGAAATGAAACATGTAGGGTATATGGAATCATGACATAAAAATCACGATATTTCACACATAAAAACATCTAATCCTTTAATGAATAAAATTTTTTACATTTGAATAATTACCATATGACACATTTATATCATTAATAAACTATAAAAAATTAATTTTCTCCCTCTTACATATGTATCAAAAAGCCTGTGGAAGTAATGTTCACCTTCAATCAGGTTACAGAGCTAACTACAAATTTATTCTCATTAAGATTAAGTCCCATATTATATTCAACAAATATTTAGACATTCTATTAATATATATCAATTTCCAAATAATGTTTCATTTATATTCATCTCCATGTGTGTGAAATCAGTGTTATGTTTGTCACTAATTGAAAATGGGGTTGTCCCCATGCCTATATACGAATGGTTAACATTAACTATTAGTATGAAATTATGATGTAATGTGTATTCCAATGGTTTACTAAAAACATTGTTATATATATCTATACCAATAGATTCATAAAATTGTTGGTATTGGTTGGGAAATACCAATAGTTATCTGAAAATCGTTGGTATAGATTTTTCACAAATCCATCGGGCTCCCGACCTCCCCCCATTATCCCACAACCCCTACCATAATTTCCCTCACATGAGTAAGAGGATACTTATCTTCTCCTTGATGATGATACACATATTAATTATTTTTTTATATAGATCCTCTTAAACATTATTTTAGTTAGATTTTAATCTTTCTTCTCTTCTACTGAGTATTGTTTTCATTTTTCTCTATTTCATCATGTAAGTTAGTTTTCTTATGTTGGATAAATAAAGATTTTGTATTTCTACTTAAAATTATTAAGTTTTATACTTTATGTAACACCCCAAGCTTCCACAGTATGCTTCTCTTTGAATAATACAGTAGCATGTATTGTACGCAACTTCGAGTTTTAACACACACTACAACCAATCAAACTAGCCGTTATGAATAGTAATACCCATTTTTTTAACTTTTATAAATTGTATCTTTCAAAATGGACTTCATTTTTGTATTCGGAATATCGAAATTAGCTTAGGGTGAATTTTTGGTATTTTTATGAAAACATTCAATTTTTGATGAATAGTGAAAAAACACAGAGTTATAGTTTAAAACCGAATTTTTATTTAAATAATGATTTATTTTATTTAAATTTAATTAAGGTCAAAATAGATACATAATACCTATATAAGTTCAATGTAATTCATTGGAGTTAGTTCAGAATAATTTTAGATATATATAAATTTTATGGAACTTTTCACCGTCCTTTACCCACCTCTTAGGAGAATTTGGAAATTCACATAAAACTTAATTTTACCGTTTCTGTGAGTGAAATTTCAAAAATACGAGAGACACAGATAATATCAAGGAGTAAAATGTGGTTCAATGAGATGAAAATTGTTTTTGGTGACTAGTAACTTTTTACTTTTATTTACCATGGTTAAAAGTAAATAGGGTAATTAAGGGTAAAAATGATATTACTATTACCCTAACACATGTCATGATTCTATTGTACAAGTTTATATTGACCAAAAACAACCTTAGGAATAAAATATTATCAATTAGGTCCACTTGGATTAGAATAGGACATTAATTATTATTTAATTCAAAGAAGAGTTAAAAGAGATAAAATCAAAGTTTAATTAGTAAAACATTTTTAATATAGGGTTATACATAAGATAAATTCAATTATAAATATTAATTAGAAAGATAAAAAGATTTTATATATAATGGTATTTTATTTATAGGTTTTATAAATTTAATAACTTAATTTATTTATGACACAATGGTGATACAATAATTACCTAATTAATGAAATATTAAAATAATTGATATTATAAATATCCAAATAAATTTAATTTGAGGTTTTTTATGATTTAAAATAATTTTATAGGTTAATATGACATGTTAGTATTGATTTAATTATGTTTTTTAGAATTAATCATGCTTTTATGATTTTTACAGAAAACAATTACAAATAGTTTCAAAATTGACATAAAAGAGTTTTTAAAAAAAATATTATATTATTAATTGATATTCTATTCATAAAAATATAAGGATCGGCCAAAAGAATTATATCATGATATTTGTATCATTAATGGACCACTTGGGGGTATCTTGGATGTATATAGTACGTTTATTAACTATATAATATAAAAATACAAAGTGACATGGTAAATGTCAATCTAATTAACTAAGAGTTAAAACTAATAGAAAAGGTTAATATAATGACCCAAACCTATCTAAAATCTATTGGATGACTTTATTTCGACCCATCCCCACCTTATACTTTGAATAATCCACTATGGAGCCATTAGAAACTAAATATGAATTTGTTATAAAATATTATTTGTAGCTTTTCCAAAGGTTCCCCTCACCCCTCTTATAAAAGGGCACTTCCCCTTCTCACTAATTCACATATTAAAAGCATTTAGGCTTGTCCAAACCCTTCCCAAATACTCTCTCAACTTCACTCACTTCAACCTAGAGGCCTTATTTTGATCAGAAAGCAAACCTAAGGAGCCCTTTTGATCAAATCAAAAGGAAGAACCAAAAGAAGAGGTAATGTTTTCACCACCCTCTTTCAAGTTCCTTTCTTCTTCAACATCTTATTTCTTTGATATTTCCATTATAAAACAATAACTCAAGTATCTTCTATATAATGTGATGTTATTATAAATATGGTACAACAATATTCATTATTCTATCCATCCATTGAATGACATGTCACCATATGTGCGTACGTACGGCTTACCGTCTCCACGTCGTGGTGTAATTGTTATTCAAAACATTATTATTTGGATGGGTATAATAATGATGTGTAATTCCTCTAAATAATAAATATAACATTATAATTATTCTTTATATATGATTTACTATCCAATTATATATTTTTTTAACATCAAAAGAATGATATTGTCGCTCGTGCGTACGTACGGACAACCGTCTCCACGAACTCGATGAGATTCATTCCCCATCGTATCCATTCAAGAATAATTGTCATTTGATGATTAAAATTAATGTTTAAGAACTTTATATCATTCTGGATATGAATAAGATACAACCTATCCATAAAAAACGACTTATGTAACAAAACATATAAAATAAAATGAGTAAGTTAACACACGAAACGACGATAATACTAAGATATTATTAACAAAGCGATGTTAAATGATCATATATGAAATCATATTAATTTCAATGATTCTTGTATAATTTAATAACAATTATTTCACCATTATACAGGAGTTTAACCTACCCTCGACCAAGGAAAAGTACACGTTAAGGGTTTATTTCACAATATCTCCATTATCTGAGGTTGTTTATACGTGATTATCTTCTAGGACCCCTTTATCATCCACATCCATGTTTCTTAAAAATGTATTCTAAAACATTTTTACTATTTACTAGACAATGATTTAGAGTCATTTATACCCTTCTTTTACTTTTATAAAATGGTTTGAAAGGAATCTTTCTGTCTTTTTCCAAACAAGGTCCTTTTTAACCTTTTCGACAAAATTAAGGTAAGAATGTTTTTTTAACTTATACGGAGGGTGCGGCTATTTTCCACTATTGTAAAATCGTACAATCTTCCCTTAAAATCGTATAATAATATTTTCAAAGTAAATTTTTTATTTTATAATTATGTCAATTTTAAATGATTTCAAAAAAAAGTGATATTTCTCTCAAATAGTTTTGATTTCATCTATGTCAACATCCTTTGATGGATTTTAAGATTATTTGAAGTTGATTTATTATGATACAAAACTTCCATATTTTATTGAAGGTTTTGTGATATGTTTTGATGTGGATGTGTTATTTCTATACTATTCATGGTTTATGGAGAAAGTATTTACATTTCGTATGCTAGATTTAATACGAATTTTTATGTTATGTTTAAACCTGTTCATATGAGGAATGCATTAGACTTAATAAGTGATGGGTGGAGCCCGCTATAGCTCCCCGATGCATCGGTTGGTCTCATGAGACAAGCTAGTTTCTTGGCACAAGGCCTTGACAAAATCTTGTTTGTAGTCTTGGCACGAGGCCTTGGCTATGTGGTTATGATAGTCTGGCATTAAGAATTTCATCATTATTAATGTGGTTATTGATATTTCATGTGATTATTCGACAAGTAGAATATCCATGTGAATAAGTAAATGGAATTATTTCATTTTATCTTTGCCATATTATGCTTAAGTTCAAGTTTAAAAGGCTTTTGTTTTAGTTATACATTGCCTTAAATGTTTATGCTTATTTATGAAAGTTTCCTCTATATTGTTATCCTTATTGAGCATCTGAGCTCACCCCTTTCAATGTTTTATTTATTCCAGGATGTGAATAAGTAATTTAAGAATGACCTCTAGAGATAGTATGAGGGGATAGGAATCAAAGATGTTTTTGTAGTAGATTTCACTTTATTATGCAGTGTAAACTTTAGGAATGTATCTAGTTATTCCAAGGCTACAAAACTAATCGGTATTTCAAGACTTGATCTTTTGTGATCATGCCAATATTATGTAATAATGCACCAACTCTGTGTAACTGGGGTCGGGGCATTAGAGTTTGTATCAAAGGAATTTTAGTACAAACCTTGGAAGCTAGATTTAGATAAACTCTGATTATAGAACATATACCTATGATGGTATTTGAGGATTAGTATAGAAGAACTTCTTAGAGTTTTTGTATTGTAAAGATTTTGTGAGTTTTCCCAGCAATACATCCCTATTTGGATACGAGCGGGTAGAGGTGGCTCTGGCCCAGATGTACATAGGGGTAAAACCCAAAAACACCTCTTTGATCTACACTCGAACGGAAACTGGTGCATGACAATAGGTCTTGCTGCACTCTTGGTTACAACGCTCCCGGGGGATATGCTTAGGATAATTCTCATTTTCTTTACAAACCTTTATGAAGGGTTTATGAGTATATACATCCTCAAAGAAGACATTTTTATGATTATGGATTACATCCATAAACTTTTTAATTTATGTTAAGTGTTTTAAAAGTTTGGGATTAGTTATTGCTATTCATAAACTAATCTAGTGTATTCTGTTGTATAGAAATGGTGCCCAGTAGAAGGAATGATAACTCCAGAAATACGCATAATCCAAAGAGTTATAAGGATCATATCTTTCATGGTATTAATCCATAATTTAGAAGGGAAATAGTCTCCCACGTATTATCATCATATGAATAAATAGTATCATGTGTTGATAAGATAAGTAAAAAATTATAAGAGTCCAATGGATTTCAAGGGAAGCCATAGAAGGAAAGGATGGTAGAGAGAGGGACAGAAAAAGGGAAGAAGGTAAAGAAGAATTTTCCCATATGTGATAACTATGGGAAGAAACACCATGGAACTTGCTTGATGGGAATGGGAGTTTGTTATAAGTGTAGAGATAAAGGACACCATGTACGTAACTGTAAGGGTAAGAAAAAGGATTCAAATGTAAAATGCTTCATCTACAAGGAGTTGGGACACTACGCAAACCAATGTCCAAATCATCAGAGTACGCCCTAAATGATGCTATTGGATAATAATCAAGTTATGATACTACCACAGATGAGGAGGAATGATTACAGTTCTTATGTTGATTTTTTCATTTGAGTGTTGTATCAACAATGTATTGGTTATAATACTTATGGATTATATAAGGATTGTACTGCAGTATTATTTCATTAAGGACTTGAGATTGTGTGGAACAATGAAAAGTGACTCAATAACAGGTTAAATTTTTGGAAAATATATGGTTGAGAGAAATATAAACCATAATATGGTTCTGATACCGAGGTAGTGATTTTGGAATAATACATTATCGATTTGGATAAATTAAATTGGATATTATTGACTACCTTGAAACAGATTAATGATTTTATATTCCATCATTGTTGGAGTTTACAAAATTTTTGGATAGAAGGAGTATATCAAGTATTCTATAAGTAAAAAGTGATTATGAATGTAATCAATAAGATTTTATGGTATTTCAGGATGATGTAGTGTTTTAAAAGAATAAATGATGAAGGTGTTCACATGATATTACATGGAAAAAAGGTTCTTCATTGTGTTTACCTACCTTATAAATTTTGGACTGTGTGTTGGGACAGAAGTATTTTGGATAAGTCTAGTTTGAGATTATTTTTGGATTTCCATAAAAAAGGACAACTCGGAGGTCGGGCGGCAACCCGTCGCGTCTAGCAAGGCCGCGAGACTTGAACACGCAACCAAAGGGTGAAAAGGGTTTATCACCTACCACTGACCCACGTGATGTCCTGGATTGAATAATTTAGTATTTTTAATGGTCCTCCTAGATGAATTATAAATTCATTTTTTTTACCCTATACGAATAGAATAAATAGAATATTATTTTTATGTTCTATTATCTTTTAGAGTGAAAGATGAGTTTATGGTAGAACTTAGTTAAAGGATAGGAGCCTACTTGTCAAGTATATATTTTTCTTATTCTCTTATTCAATGAATAAATTAATTCTTATACTTTATTGAAGTTATCTTAAAACAAAAAATGTGTTATCCTAATACCATATGTTTTGTTGTACTGATGGTATTTTAAATCATCATAAATTGATGAATTTAAAGCCCTAAATTTTACACTTGTTTGTGATTGATGACCTCAATCACTAACTATAAATATTTAGGTTTATCCTCCAATTATTTGTCCTTAATTTCCACCAATGTTCTCCTAATAGATATCATAATTTGGTGGTGACCCTTTCATTTCTCTTTTCCTCTTATTAAGACTAAATTTTATTAACCCAATTTCAGATGTGGGTTTTCCGACAAAGATATTTTCTATATTCAACCATTTATTTTTAAAGAATAATTTCAAATTTTGAGGACACAATCTATTGGAGGGTAGAATGTAACACCCCAAGCATCCACGGTATGCTTCTCTTTGAATAATATAATAGCGTGTGTTGTACGCAACTTCGAGTTCTAACACACACCACAACCAATCAAACTAGCTGTTATGAATAGTAATACCCACTTGTTGAACTTTTATAAATTTTATCTTTAAAAATTGACTTCATTTTTGGATTCGGAATATCGGAATTAGCTTAGGGTGAATTTTTGGTACTTTTCTGAATACATTCAATTTTTTATGAATAGTGAAAAAACAGAGTTATAGTTTGAAACCGAATTTTTATTTAAAGAATTATTTATTTTATTTAAATTAAATTAAGGTCAAAATAGATACATAATACCTATATAAGTTCAATTTAATTCATTGGAGTTAGTTTAAAATAATTTTAGATATATAAAAATTTTATGGAACTTTTCACCGTCTTGTACCCACCTCCTAGGAGAATTTGGAAATTCAAATAAAACATAATTTTTCTGATTCTATGAGTGGAATTTAGAAAATCCGGGAGACATGTTTCATATCAAGGAGTAAAATTTGGTTCAATGAGATGAAATAATTTTTGGTGAATAGTAACTTTTTACTTTTATTTACTACGGTTAAAAGTAAATAGGGTAATTAAGGGTAAAAATGATATTAATATTACCATAACACATGTCCTAATTCTATTTTACAAGTGTATATGGACCAAAAAAACCTTAGGAACAAAATATTATCATTTAGGTCCACTTGGATTATATTAGGACATTAATTATTGTTTAATTCAAAGAAGAGTTAAAAGAGATAAAATCAAAGTTTAATTACTAAAACATTTTTAATATAGGGTTATACATAAGATAAATTTGATTATAAATATTAATTATAAATATAAAAAGATTTTATGTATAATGGTATTTTATTTATAAGTTTTATACATTAAATAATTTAATTTATTAATGACACAATGGTGATGCATTAATTACCTAATTAATGAAATATTAAAATAATTGATATTATAAATATCCAAATAAATGTAATTTGAGACTTTTTATGAATTAAACTAATTTTATAGGTTAATATGACATGTTAGTATTGATTTAATTATGATTTTTCGAAGTAATCATGTTGTTATGATTTTTACAAGAATCAAATACCAATAGTGTCAAAATTGACATAAAAGAGTTTTTAAAACAAATATTATATTATTAATTGATATTCTATTCTTAACAATCTAAGGTTCAACCAAATGACTTATATCATGATAGGTTTATCCTTAATGGACTACTTTTGGGTCTCTTGGATGTATATAGTAATATTATTAACTATATTATATAAAAATACAAAGTGACATGGAAAATGTCAATCAATTAACTAAGAGTTAAAACTAAAACATAAGGTTAATATAATGACACAAACCGGTCTAAAATCTATTGTATGAATGGATATCGACCCATCCCCACCTTAGACTTTGAATAATCCACTATGGATACATTAGAAACCGAATATGAATTTATTATAAAATAATATTTCTAGCTTTTCCAAAGGTACCCCTCACCCCTCTTATAAAAGGGCACTCCCCCTTCTCACTAATTAACACATTAAAAGCCTTTTGGCTTGGCCAAACCCTGAACAAATACTCTCTCAACTTCCCTCACTTCAACTTAGATGCCTTAGTTTGATCAAAAAGAAAACCTAAGGAGCCATTTTGATCAAATCAAAAAGAAGAACCAGAAGAAGAGGTAATGTTTTCACCACCCTCTTTCAAGTTCCTTTCTTCTTCAACTTATTATTTCTTTGTTATTTCCATTATAAAATAATAACTCCAGTATATTCTATATAATTTGATTTTATTATAAATATGGTACAACAATATTCAGTATTCTATCCATCCTTTGAGTGACATGTCACCATACATGCGTACGTACGGCTTACTGTCTCCACGTCGTGGTTTAATTGTTATTAAAAACATTATTATTTGGATGGGTATAATAATGATTTTTAATTCATTTAAATAATAAATATAACATGATACTGATTCTGTATATATGATATAATATCCAATTATATATTATTTTAAAATCAAAAGAATGATATTGTTGCTCGTGCGTACGTACGGACTACCGTCTCCACGAACGCGATGAGATTCATTCCCCATCGTATCCATTCAAGAATAATTCTCATTTGATTATTAAAATTAATTTTTAAAAACTTTATGTGATTATGGAATTAATTAGATATAACCTATCCATAACAAACATGACTTATGTAACAAAACATATAAAAGAAAACGAGTAAGTTAACACCCGAAACGATGATAATACTAAGAAATTATTAACAATGCAGTGTTAAAAGATCATATAGGATATCATATTAATTTAAATTATTATTGTATAATTTAATAACAATTATTTCACCATTATACAAGAGTTTAACCTACCCTCGACCAAGGAAAAGTACAAGGTAACGGTTTATTTCACAATCTCTCCATTATACGAGGTTGTTTATACGTGATTATCTAGTGGGACCTCTTTATCATCCACATCCATGTTTCTTAAAAATGTATTCCAAAACATTTTTACTATTTACTAGACAATGGTTTAAAGTCATTTATACCCTTGTTTTACTTTTATAAAATGTTTTTAATGGAATCTTTTCGTCGTTTTCCAAACAAGGTCCTTTTTAACCTTTTCGACAAAATTAAGGTAAGAATGTTTTTTTAACTTATACGATGGGTGAAGCTATTTTCCACTATTGTAAAATCGTACAAGATTTCCTTAAAAGCTTATAATAATATTTTCAAAGTAAATTTTTTATATTATAATTATGTTAATTTTAAATGATTTCAATAAAAAAGTGATATTTCTCTCAAATAGTTTTGATTTCATCTATGTCAACATCCTTTGATGGATTTTAAGCTTATTTGAAGTTGATTTATTATAATACAAAACATCCATATTGTATTGAAGGTTTTGTGATATGTTTTAATGTGGATGTGTTGTTTTTATACCATTCATGGTTTGTGGAGAAAGTATTGACATTTCGTATTCTAGTTTTAATACGAATGTTTATGTTATGTTTAAACTTGTTCATAGAGGAATGCATTGGACTTAATAAGTGATGGATGGAGCTCGCTATAGATCCTCAATGCATCGGTAGGTCTCATGAGAAAAACTAGTGTCTTGGCACAAGGCCTTGAGAAAATCTTATTTTTAGTATTGGAACGAGGCATTGGATATGTGGTTATGATAGTCTGGCATTATGAATTCCATCATTTTGAAAGTGGTTATTGATATTGCATGTGATTATTCGACTAGTACAATATCCATGTAAATAAGTAAATGGAATTATTTTATTTTATCTTTTCCATATTATGCTGAAGTTCAAGTTTAAAATACTTATGTTTTAGTTATACATTGCCTTAAATGTTTATTCTTATTTATGAAAGTTTCCACTATATTGGTATCCTTACTGAGCATCTGAGCTCACCCCTTTCAATGTTTTATTTTTTCCAAGATGTGAAGAAGTAATTTATGAATGACCTGTAGGGATATTATGAGGGGATATGAAGGCAAGATGTTGTTGTAGTAGATTTCACTTTATGATTCAATGTAAACTTTATGAATGTATCTAGTTATTCCAAGGCTACTAAACTAATCGGTCTTTCGAGACTTGATCTTTTGTGATCATGCCAATATTATGTAATAATGCACCGACTCTGGGTAACTGGGGTCGGGGCATTACACTATATTATATTACATTCATTACATGATGAATATGAACACATTGTGAAGCATATATGGCCATAAACAGGTCAATCAATTATTAATGTTCATATAGTGAAGCTCGAGTCTACAAGAAAATAAAAAAAAATCTCTATGAATTTATTAACTGAATTTCAAATCTATTGACCAGGAGATCCATGCTAAAATTTGAAGAGTTATTTTGGGAAGGAGAAGTCGATACTAAGAGGAATTATTGAAAATAAATATTGGGTTTTGGATGGATGTGATGGGAGTGAAAGACCAGAATGAGTTGGGAGTGGGATCGATGCCATAGAGAGGCTAAAAAAGTTTTCCTATTACTGATTTTATATATTCTATTTTACTTGTTTCATCACCCTATGATAGATAAAATGGGAGGGAGATCTTAATTTCTTCCTAAAATATGATTTATTGGGGATTATAGAAGTGTGTTGGTTTATTTTAATTTAATCATGTTGGGTTTCATATTCAATTGTATTCCCTCTATCTCTACTTTATTTTTAAGTACATGATTATTGAGTTTTTATTAAGGGTTTTTTTATACAGTAGTTACTTGAACAATAATTTCACTATAACCATTGGGAATGATATGTTATAAAAATAAAAATTTCATTATAATTATAATTTTAACTAATTAATTAAAGTATATATCCATTAAAAAGTGGAATTTATGTAAGAGTTGGAGTAATCACTCACTCATGGAGAGTGAATTACAAATAGTACTACTGAAAATTAAAATAATTCCTTTTTTTTATAATCACAAGAACATGAACCAAGGAATTAAATGTAGGGTACCTTTCTTATATTATTCTCTCATTTTCTTATACAGTCATCAATATGTCATCCTTAAATTTTCAATTAGTTTTTTTTAGCATTGGTTTAGTGATTAAATTATTGAATTTAGTATTATATATCATTTTATTTTTGGGATAATCCATATACTTTCTTGATACTATACTACATAATTGGATAATTAGTTATTTGGGATTTCTTTATTTAACTGTTAAACTGATTGATCCCATGGGGAATTAATAACCCTCTTTGGATTGGTCACAACCCATGAGGGTTGGAATCTCTACCTACATTCGGGCTTGTAATGGTTCCCTATTTAGTGATGAAAAAACTGGTGAAACTTAAATATTTCAAAAAATATTTGTTTATTGTCACTCTTAAAGAAAAATGAAATCGTTTTTTGTGTCTAAGGTGGCTAGTTTGGGCATTCATAACAGACTTTCTTGAAAATAACAATGACTAGTAATTTTTATGCTTGTTTTGTATGTTAATAAAAATAAATTATATATTAAATAGTCTAAATAAGATAAATTTTCTACCATATATATATAATAATTTTTAATTTTTAGATATTTTTTGTTACTTATTCTTCTCTCATATTATTTATATTGATCACTTTTCTTCTTTGAAACAGGTTTTGATATCTGAAATGTATTTTCGGATGTATGAAGTATTATGATTGATTTTAGTGTAAAACATTTGGCTTCATGAGATAACAGTTTTGAATTTTTTTTGATGTATTTATTGAGAGTTCAATGTTAAAACCTTTGGTATCACATTGTAGTGTCTCAAAGTTATATATTTTTTCCATAATGAAGGTGAATTCTCAAATATTAGGGATTCCCACATTAGTTCTTTATTTGTAGGAATCATTAATAGAATATGTTATTTATCTTATTCTAGGATTCTTATCTACTAGTATGATTTAATGAATTTAATATTGGAATTGGATGTAATTAATTTCTTAATTATGTTTTACATTTTTTATTGGAATATAACATTTTCCTCTGTAATTGAATAGATTGAGTCTATATGTAACATAATTATTATATTTTAACCTAGTTACAAATGAATTTAAATATTTTTTACATTTTAAATTTTACAATTCTTTAGATAGAGGCCATATATTGTTTTAATGTTATCATTGTGTTGTAATAAAAATGGTTATTTCAGGGATAAGTAAGATATAACATAAAAAATTTTGGATTTCAAACAAACTATTATGGTTTGTATGTCAATGGTGAGAAGATAAAATCTTATTGGGTTCCCGAATGGACTGAAAGATGTGGTATGGATAACATGACATTTTTCTACGTCCCATTTGTGAATCATCATGAGTGAGATAGAATTATAGTGAAATAATTAAATGATATCAATACACATAAGGAAAGTAATTTACGTGAATATGTTTAGTGAATGAAAATTAATGGATGATTCCAAAACTCCTATATATCAGGACTTTACTAAAATAAGAAATTTATAATTTTTAGTGTGGATATATCATGGAAATAATATTTATGAAATTTTTAATACCACCAATGATTATATTTTAACCATTTTTAATGAATTTCTTCCTGATGTTGAATATATTTCATCAAATCATTTTATGTTATAGAAGTAAATTAAGAATATTGTATTTTCTACAAATACAATTAACACTCTTAGGCATGATTTTAGAATATCTTGTTAGGAAATTGTACAACATAATTACTATAAATAATGCGATACATCCTTATAGATGGATCACCATCTCATGTTCCATAAAAATTTATGTGGCCATGTCCATTGATTTCTAGGATAAGGACCCAGCCTTAAAACATTACATAATCTTGAATTAAATGAATAATTCACATTGAGGATCTTTTCAGGTTTAGAGTTTTAGAGAATTAGGACAAAATTATTACATCTCAAAGATCACAAAGTAGACACATCTACTCAGTTTCAATTTTTTTTACAAAATAAAAACTCTTGAACAAAAGAGTCATGTATAGTTCCTTGTTTTAGACAGCCTGACATTTCCTTGATCCCATCCTTGACCCTATTCCACTTTATGTCCTATGAAAAACATTTCAAAAACTTGGGATGAGCATAAAAATCTCAATAAGGGTTATAAAAATACGGAAAGAAAACATTAGTCCATGTATACATAAGAATAAATGAAATCATACTTTACTCATAAAACATTATCACTTTAACATACCTCATTAAATCATAAGATTTATGAATATCTCATTGAAATCATAAGACATAAAGGTAACATGAGGCATTCATAACATTCTTACGTAGGGAGTAACCCTCATGGTTATGTTTGGAATACCCATCAAAGTATATTCCTTTAATCTATTTGTAGAAACCTTTGAGTTTTACTCCATCGCGTTACACAATGCATTGGAGAGATATATCGGGCTCACCTGCCCTTAGTTTATCACAGAACCACCCGATTTCATAAACATTGCCAAATACCATAACATAATCATAACACTTAAAACATGCATAAAGGAAAAATAAAATTTCCATATTTCAATCAAAAGAGATCACATCATGATATTATCATAAATAAAAACATGTAATAAAATCATTAAAACTCTATGAGAGAAAAATCCCTTTATACTTTGAAAATATTAAAAGAAGACATTTAAAAGTGATTTTATAATCAAAGTGTCACATACCACTTTGAAACTTTTGAAAGGGTTTTAAAACATTCATTTACCTATAAATAAATCCTTAAAACAATTTTTAAAACATGGACATGGATGATAAATTTTTAAAAGAATAAATATTTAAAACCATTTAAAAAATGTTTTAATAAAAGAGTCCTTTTCCATTTTGAACATTTAAATTATAATCCACCAGAAAGTAGACCATTTTAAAAACATTTAAATGACTTTAGTATAGATATAATATGGATATGGAAACTCAAAGGGGCTGTATATACACTTTATAAAAGAATAAAAGTGCATATCATTAAGAAATTTCTCAATGAGAAGAAATTGAGATGTAATCCCAGTCAAGGATCATGCCATTAGAGCAAGGATAAAAAATGACATAATTATATGTGCCAAATATAAATACACTAAATATAAGTGGATACTCAGTGTAAAAAATTGGATTTCATCCACACATATTCATAACACTACATAATCAAGAAGTATAGGTTTAACCCAAAGAATTGGAATTGGGTTAAGATGTTCCCTTACAAAAATTCGATAGCCTAACGGCATCACATCAAATTTTAGAAAAAGAGTTGATGAGAGAGATAAATGATATATCATAACTTGGAAATAAAATTTAAATAAATAAGGATATATAAGAACATATCCCAACATAATAATATTAAATTTAAAAGACAAAATAAAAATAAGTCTTTTAAAAATAGGAGGGTGAAAGGTTCCCTTACCGACTGGGGTAACTTTCGAAACGTACACCCCTTGAAAGAAGGACTATACAACATTGATGTAAATACCCATAAACGAAATTATATTACACCAAGATTTCAATAATGGTCAGTACATAAACCACTAAAAGGAAATGGTGGAAAATGTAGCATAAATCTCACGCGAATAAAAGTGAGATGAAAAATCCCTTACGAAAACTCGGCAGCCTAACGGCGCCACTTAAAACTTCCAAAAATGGATTTATGAGATCAAATAGGGTCTCTCATAATATGAACATAAAAAGTACATAATGAGTAATATAAAATAACATCCCCAGACATAATAATGATGAGCTTAAAAGAAATGACATAAAAGAAAGTACTTATAAAGAAAGAGAGAGGTAGGATCCCTTACCTCAAGTTCAACTTGTCTTGTTCATTTCATTATATTCCTGAATAATAAACATTGGTAAATTAATAATTTATTAAGGACCTAATTTTAATTTTATTATTCAACTCATATCTCATATTATAATGTTATAATAATTAGTTAATTATGTGAGTTCATATCAGACGTTTTTGTCGATGTTCGATACATGAGTCAAAAATGAACTTGTTTGAAAATAATTGTCCTTGTAGTTATAATTACACTATCTCCAGAATATTATTATTGATTTTAATATCATATAAATCCATTTTATATTCATTTTATACTATTCCATAACATTTGGAGATAAAAAATGAAATGCATCGTTCATGAAGATGGTAGGTCGTATGTACGCATGAACGCTACTTTCATTTCATTGTCACATTAATGGAATTAAAACTAAATGAGATATATATATATTATTATTCCATTATAATATATATTTTATATAACTCACATTAGTTTATTAATTTCATTCTTTATACATTCTGTGTATTGCATGAACGAGTCACATCACTTGAGGGGGATGTAGTCCACACTTCATCAAATGAAATTATAACATTTTCACAACATGCAAAGCATAAGGATATGTTTTAAATGAAAAATAAAGAATCATATAGAGGAAAAAAATAAAATATATATCATAAATAAATATAGTTCCATCATAATGGCCACCATGAGAGGTGGTAGGAGAAGATAGAACAATCATCATTTCGTGAGGCAGAAATTCGCCATCCACGGAAACAGTATGTTCTTTAACCATTAGACGGAGGTGTGTGTAAGTGTAGCTCGAATCCTTCTCATAAAGACATCCTAGTATATTGAATATACTTTTATTGTTACAAAATAAAGGAATAAAAATATTTTAGGGGGTTTTATAAGTAAAATAAAACAAAATAACATTGGAGAAGACATTACCTTTAAATCGAGTAACTCCCCTTGGTTTTGACCAAAAGGGTTTCTTAAAGAGATTTCTGCCTAGGGTAAGGTTTCTATGATGAAGAGATGGATGCGGAGAGATAAAATGTGCAGATTTTGTCCAAGACAATGGCTTCAGAGTTATGGGTAAGGAGGTTGAGGCGGGGGCCTTTTATAAGAGAGAGGAGGGGCACTCTTGGAAAGCCAAGAAATGTTACTTTATTATATAATGAGTTTCAGATTTTAAAGGTCCAAAAATTATATATTTCGAATATAATTTTATAAGGGTTCGAAATAAACCCATAAAATATGTCTTTGACAAGTTTAAGTCTTTGATTTTACATTATCTTTTCATTTTATTTAAATTTTTCATTAATGAGGTAATCGCTGCATCATCATGGTGTCATAAAAAATTTAATTTACTTAATGCCTAAAAATTATAAAAAAATACTATGATTTAGGACTTATTTTAGCTTTCCAATGACTATTTGTAGTCTAAGAGAACATTTATGTAGACAAAATTAAAATTGTTTTACATTGTTGTTAAATACTTTGGTTACATTTTCCTTTCGTTAAAAAAATATGATAAAAGGTCACTATCACACTAAAGTGATTCCATGGGGTCCCAAGGTTGGAAAAAGGCATCCCATTGCCGGCCATGACACCACCAATAGCATTAGGACAGATTTTGAGGTCATTTTATATTTTTATGATATTATTTTATTACCCTTAACTACTCGGTTACTAATTAAACACGATAATTAAAGATAACTACAGTCCTTACTATTCATAATGACCAAAAAAAGAGTCTTAATTACATAATTTGGAACTTATGATTCCTAATATGTAATCCATTTTATCAAAATAGAAACACAGAAATTGTAGTAATTAATCTAAAATAATTCCCATTGTTAAAACCAAAGATGGGTTTTTAAGAAGTAATATCTATCAAAAGATTGATTTGTTTTTACATCCAATTTAAAGGTGAAATTACATCCAATGACCAAAGTTGTATTAAATGATAAAAACATAATTAAATTATGCCTTAAAACCAATTAAAATGACAATTTAGCTATAAAAATAATTTGCATGAAAAGGCAGTTTTGAATTAAAATGCAGTATTTTTCACTATTCATTAAAAATGAACATTTGTCAGAAATATACCAAAATTTCACCCTAAGATATATTTTATAGTCAAAATTCAAAAATTATATCAATTTTCCAAATTAAAAACATAGAATTTGCATTAATAAATTTTATAATCAATTCTTGTTGTCAAAACAAATAGCGTGTTTTTAAGAAACAATATCTATTAAAATATTGACACGTGTTTATGTCCAATTTCAAAGTGAAATTAATTCAAATGGCCACAATTGGATTAAATGGTAAAAATATATTTTGATTACACTTTAAACCAAATTAAAAATATAATCTATTAATATAAGTAAATTAGATTAAAAGGAGGTTTTGAATTGAAATACAACATTTTCACTAAAATGATCTTTATCATAAAAAAAGAAAAAACTTACACAAAGAAAATTTTGATGTCTAGATTCTAAAGAAGGATTTTATTTTGTAAAATACAACATATAAAATTTTCAAAAGTATATTTAAAAAGTGTTCTCCATCAAAAGGTGGTTAATCGACCGTTTAAAGAATATTAAAAGATTTATGCTTAAAATTAGATTCATTTGCATTTTAAGCCTCTAACATTTATTTGGATAAATAAAAAAATATTTTACAAGCATATATAATCATTTGGTTGTTAGTTATATTCATTCATTCCATTACAATGTCTAGGCATTAACTACCATTTAAAATAATATTATTATATTATTAATGTGCAACGTAAGATTTCAAAGAAACTCATTGTTGTGTATTGGGTACGCCATTAAACATAGCATTCCCTTTAAATTAATATTAATATTTTATTCAAAAATATTAATAAATATGAAAATTTAATATTCTTTATTTACCTGGAATCTTACATCCTTCCCCCCTTTTGGGAATTTCATCCTCGCAATTTTAAAATTGGGCTCGGAAAATTCATTGAAAGTCCCACATCGGAACAAGAGTCCGTAAAACTATCACTTTAAAATAAAGAAAGAGAAGTACAAAGGTCACCTGAGTTAACCCATACTAGGATTCCATGAAAACATGGACATGGAAGAGAAAAAAAAGGTTCATGTTCTGATGGAGAGTGATATAAAACATGATTAGGAGAAAGTTAACCCCAAGAAAATCACAAAGTTGTGATGGGTTAAACGGTATTTGATTCCCCAGTAGGAAAAGTTAACAGACAACATTTTTTTTAAGTTACTTTTCATTGAGGAATTTATTTATGAGATTAACTAAATCCTAAGGAAACATACTTAATTGTCATGTAAACTCTCATCTCCTACTATATTTCTTACAAAAACTCATATTTTCTCTAAAATATGAGTATTTAGGATGACTTGTTCACATTAAGAGAGTTATTATCAACTTCTAGAGAATATCCTAATCCACAAAATAGAACTATATATTTTCCATGTATTTAGAACTTTACCAAAGCAAAAAAATGTTAGTACGAGATTAGATAATACCCAAAACGGATAATCCTTTATAAAAATAAAATATATTCTTAATCTCCAAAATTTGTACAACAAAACTCAAAGTTCAATGAAGACCATTTGATAAACAATTTGTCCATAAAATTCATCAAAGTAAACCAAACTAAGATTGAAACCCAAATCATTTAAGGATTTAATCACATAGTCTTCCAAGGTAAATATTAACATTTATCTCCAAATAACATCAGTTTCTCTTAAAGTCTCATATTGAAAAGTTATTAACCTAATCATATATCCTCCATGATAGGTCAATAATTTCCATAGATAACCCAAAATCAACTTATTACTTATTCATAAGATCATCTAACTAAAAATCATTAGTCATACTAACCAGGGACTTCACATAGTCTAGTGGTAGGTGATAAATGCCAGTCGCACTTTGGTTGTGGGTTCGATTCCCGCATCATTTTCCGATGTGATGGGTTGTCACACGATCTGCGTGTTGTCCTTTTTCCAAAACTATATAATTCTTAAAACATTCCTCAAAAGATATAAAATCATCAAAAATAACCATAACATAATTTAACTTCAAGTTTATCTCATGCCTTTCATTTTCTATCATAACATATAGTTACCCATAATTACCTCAAACGTAAGGATTATATAAACCCTAATGGTTACCTTCATAATTATTACCTGAACATCCACATTGAGTTGGTTATCTAATACATGATGCATTATAGAACTCACCATGGTTCAAGTGGTTAATCATGACACCTAATATTTGGTTGAGAAAAACCTCAAGTGTTCTCATTGTAGCTCCCATATCATTCAATTGTTCTTTCAGAAAACCATCACAGTTTTCTTCACATCCACTGTCACTTTGGTTCCTGCTAGATCCAGCCATTTACTAAAACCAAAAAGTTCAGTGTGAGTATATCATTAGAATCATCATATAATACTATGGTATAATTATTCATTTTATCATAAACTCATTCACTTTATCTAAAACTATGAATCTTTATGAAATCCTAACCATTATGGTAATGTCACTTATGCTTAAAAAATACCCAAACCTCTAAAGTTATCTAAACCGAACTTTGATTCCAACTATAAGGACTCGTCCTTAAAACATTACATAATCTTGAATAAAATGAATAATTCACATTGAGGATATTTTCGGGTTTAGAGTATTAGAGAATTATGACATAACTATTACATCTCAATGATCACAAATTAGACATATCTACTCAGTTTCAATTTTTTTACAAAATAAAAACTCTTGAACAAAAGATTCATGTCTAGTTCCCTGTTTTAGACATCCTGATATTTCCTTGATCCCATCCTTGACCCTATTCCACTTTATGTCTTGTGAAAAACATTTCAAAAACATAGGATGAGCATAAAAAGCTCAGTAAGGGTTATAACAATACGGAAAGAAAACATTAGTCCATGTATACATAAGAAACAATGAAATCATAATTTACTCATAAAACATTATCACTTTAACATTCCTCATTAAATCATATGATTTATGAATAACTCATAGAAATCATAAGACATAAAGGTAACTTGAGGCATTCATAACATTCTTACGAAGGGAGTAACCCTCATGGTTACATTTGGAATACCCATCACAGTATATTCCCTAAATCTCTTCGGAAAAACCCTAGATTTTAACTCCTTTGTGTTACCCAATGCATTGGAGAGCTATATCGGGCTCACCCACCCTTAGTTTATCACGGAACCACCCGATTTCATAAACATTTCCCAAGAACCATTATATAATCATAAAACATAAAACATGAATAAAAGAAACATAAAATTTCCATATTTCAATAATAATAGATCACATCATTGTATTATTATAAATAAAATCATCTAATAAAATCATTAAAACTCTATGAGAGAAAAATCCATTTATACTTTGAAAATATTAAAAGAAGACATTTAAAAGATATTTTAGAATCAAAGTGTCCCATACCACTTCAAAACTTTTTAAAGGGTTTTAAAACATTCATTTTCCTATAAGTAAATCCTTAAAACCATTTTTAAACAATGGACATGGATGATAAATGATTAAAATAATAAATCTTTAAAACCATTTAAAACAATGTTTTAATAAAAGAGTCATTTTCCATTTTGAACATTTAAATTATATGCCACAAGAAATTAGACCATTTTAAAAACATTTAAATGAATTTATTATAGACATAATATGGATATAGAATCACAAAGGGGTAGTATATACACTTTATAAAAGAATAAAAGTGCATATCATTAAGAAATGTCTCAATGAGAAGAAATTGAGATGTAATCCCAATCAAGGATCATGCCATTAGATCAAGGATAAAGAAATGACATAATTATGTGTGAAAAATATAAATAAACTAAATATTGGTGGATACTCAGTGTAAAACAATCAAATTTCATCCACACATATTCATAGCACGATATAATCAAGAAGTAGAAGTTTAACCCAGAGAATTGGAATTGGGTTAAGAAGTTCCCTTGCAAAAATTCGATAGCCTAACAGTGTTACATCAAATTTTAGAAAAAGAGTTTATGAGAGAGATAAAGGGTATATCATCACATGGATGTAAAATTTACAGCAATAAGGATATATAAGAACATATCCCAACATAATAATATGTAATTTAAAAGACAAAACAAAAAGAAGTCTTTTAAAAATAGGAGGGTGAAAGGTTCCATTACCGACTTGGGTAACTTTCGAAACGTACACCCCATGAAAGTAGGACTATAAAAAATTGTTGTAAATACCCATAAATGAAATTATATCACACAAAGAGTTGAATAACGTGTAGTACATACACCACTCGAAGGAAATGGTGGAAAATTTAGCATAAATCTCACGGGAATAAAAGTGAGATGAAAAATCCCTTATGAAAACTCGGCATCCTAACGGCGCCACATAAAACATCCAAAAATGGATTAATGAGATCAAATAGTGTCTCTTAAAATATGAAAATAAAAAGTACAGAATGATGAATATAAAATAACATCCCCAAACATAAGAATGGTGAGCTTATAAGAAATGACATAAAAGGGAGTACTTAAAAAGAAAGAGGGAGGTAGGATCCCTTACCTCAAGTCTGACTTGTCTTGTTCATTTCTTTATATTCTTGAATAATAAACTTCGGTAAATTACTAATTTCTTAAGGACTTAATTTAAATTTTTTTTATTCAATTCATATCACATATTATAATGTTATAATAATTAGTTAATTATGTGAGTTCATATCGGACGTTTTTGTCGATGTTCGGTACATGAGTCAAAAATGAACTTGTTTGAAATGAATTTTCCTTGTAGTTATAATTACACCATCTCCAGAATAGTATTAATGATTTAAATATCATATATATCCAGTATATATTCATTTTATACTATTCCATAACATTTGGAGATAATAAATGAAATGCACCGTTCATGGAGACGGTAGGTCGTACGTACGCATGAACGCTACATTCATTTCTTTGTCACATTAATGGAATTAAAACTAAATAAGAAATATAAATATATATTATAATTAAATTATTATATATATGTTACATAGGTCACATTAGTTCATTAATTTCATTATTTATACATTCCATGTATTGCATGAACGAGTCACATCACTTGAGGGGGCGGTAGTCCACACTTCCTCAAATGAAATTATCGCATTTGCACAACATGAAAAGAATAAAGGAATGTTTTAAATGTAAAATAAAGAATACTAAAGAGTAAAAAAAAATATATATCATAAATAAATATATTACTATCATAATGGAAACTGTGACAGGTGGTAGGAGAAGATAGAACAATCATCGTTTCGTGAGGCTGTAATTCACCATCCACGGAAACAGTATGTTCTTTAACCATTAGACGAAGGTGTGTGTAAGTGTAGCTCGAATAATTCCCATAAAAACAACCTAGTATATTTAATATACTGGTTTTGTTACAAAAGAATGTAATAAAAAGAGTTTAGGGGGTTGGAAAAGCAAAATAAAACAAAAGAACATTGGAGAAGACTTTACCTTTAAATCGAGTAACTCCCCTTGGTTTGGACCAAAAGGGTTTCTTGAAGAGCTTTCTGCCTAAGGTAAGGATTCTATGATTAATAGAGGGATTTGGAGATATAAAATGAGTAGTTTTTGGCCGACCCAATGGCTTGAGATTTGTGGGTAAGGAGGTGGAGGTGGGGACCTTTATAAGAGGGACGAGGGGTACTCTTGGAAAGTCAAGAAATGTTAATTTATTATATATTGAGTTTCAGATTTTAAAGTTACCAAAATTATATATTTCGAGGGTAAGGTGATAAGGGTTCTATATCCACCCATACAATAGGTCTTTTACAAGTTTAAGTCTTATATTTTACATTATATTTTCGTTTTATTTAAATCGTTCATTATTGAGGTAATCGTTGCATCATCATGGTGTCATAAACAATTTAATTTATTTAATGTCTAAAAATTATAAAAAAATACTATGATGTAGGAAATAGTTTTATCTTTCCAATGAATATTTATAGTCTAAGATATCGTTTATTTAGACAAAATTAAAATTGTTTTACATTGGTGTTACATACTTTGGTTGCATTTTCCTTTCTTTAAAAAAAATATTATAAAAGGTCACTATCACACTAAAGTGACTCCATGGGGTCCAAAGGTTGGAACAAGTCATAACATGGTCAGAAATGAAAACACAAGTATAATTAGGACACATTTTTGGGACATTTTACATTTTTATGATATTATTTTATTACCCTAAATTCCCGATTACTAATTAAACATGATAATTAAAGATAACTACCGTAGTTACTATTCATAATGTCAAAAAACAAATGAGTATTAATTAAATAATTTAGACCTTATGATTCTGAATATGGAATCCATTTTATCAAATTCCAAACAAAGAAATTGTAGTAATTAATTTAAAATAATTCCCACTGTTAAAACCAAAGACGGGTTTTTAAGAAGTAAAATCTATCAAAAAATTGATTTGTTTTTACATCCAATTTAAAAGTGAAATTACATAAAATGACCAAAATTGTATTAAATTATGAAAAAATAATTAAATTATACCTTAAAACCAATTAAAATGACAATATAACTATATAAATAATCTGGATGAAAAGGCAGTTTTGAATTAAAATGCAGTATTTTTCACTATTCCTTGAAAATGAACATTTGTCAGAAACATACTAAAATTTCACCCTAAGATATATTTGATATTCCAAATTAAAAAATGATATCAATTTTACCAAATTTTAAACATATAAGTTTCGTTAATTAATTTTATAATCAATTTTTCATTGTCAAAACAAATAGCGTGTTTTTAAGAAACAATATCTATTAAAAGATTGACACTTGTTTATGTCCAATTTTAAAGTGAAATTAATTCAAATTACCACAATTAGATTAAACGGTAAAAATATATTTTTATTACACTTTAAACCCAATTAAAAAAATAATCTATCCATATAAATAAATTATATTAAAAGGATGTTTTGAATTGAAATACAATATTTTCACTAAAAATGATCTTTATCGGAAAAATAACAAAAATTTACACATAGTAAATTTTGATGTCCAGATTCAAAAGAATGATTTTATTTTGTAAAATATAAAATATAAAATTTTCAAAAGTATATTTAAAAAATTTTCGCCATCAAAAGGCGGTTAATCGACCTTTTAAAGAATATTAGAAGATTTATGCTTAAAATTGGATTCATTTTCATTTTAAGAATCTAGTATTTATTTGGATAAATGAAAAAATATTTGATATGAATATATAATAATTTGGTAGTTAGTTATATTCATTGCTTTCATTACAATGGTCAGGCATTAACTACCATTTAAAATAATATTATTATATTATTAGTGTGAAACATAAGATTTCAAAGAAACTCGTTGTTGCATATTGGGTATGCCATTGAACATATCATTCCCATTAAAGTGATATTAATATTTTATTCACAAATATTAATAAATATGAAAATTTAATATCCTGTATTTACCTAGGATGTTACATCTAGGCTTCAAAATCTATTCATGTATACAGAAATATCAACCAATATGGGATATAATGAGACTAAGATAATTGAAGATAATCATGAGTTGGTTCATCCCAAAGAGGGATTATCATGGATGGTTTTTGATTGAAAACATCCTAATTTTTTATATGAGGTTTTTAATTTTAGGTTGGAACTATCTTTTCATGGTTTCAATCGATTTTATCAAATTCATACTACTTATTGTATGTTTCCAGTATTTAGTCACACTTATAATCCATTTATCAGAATGTGTATGTAAAATACTTTCACATTATTGAGTATACTAATATCCAGACCATCTAATCTAGAAAATTATAGATACGTCTACTTCAAACCCTTAAATGAGACATGATGAATATAGGGTATATGTGTGTTCCCACATTTGATGCTTCTTCAAAAACTATATTTCAGAAGTGTTCTACCCTTCTACTTATTATAAGCATTTTCCATTATTATGAAATGATGTTTGGTTTGAGTATGAAAGTAAAACTATCATATCATATTTTTTTGATAATACACCATCAAAAAGACTTAAATATTAACATTGTTTTATTTTCATAGGGAATCAACAACTCATTCTAATGGATCATCAATATCGGATGAATCATTGGAGGATTGATGATACAATTGACCATCAATAAACACCTCAATGTATTCCAAGAACTGATAATTTTAGTGAATTGAAATATTAAGTTTCTTCATTAGGGGAAGGTTTAATGAAATATTAAAGGAGGATGAAGGTTGACCCTAAAAACAATTACAATAAGAAAAATAGAAGTATCCATTTTGATTTTCCACATTGGCCAATGGATTTTTATGTCATTGTTTTGATATAATATACATTAAAAAAAAATATGTGTGAAATTTGTCTTTCAATTATCCTAAATATGAAGGGGAAGAACACAGATGAGTTACGATATCATCAAGAATTATTGGATTGTGTTATTTGACAAGAGATACATCTTTTCTGTATTAGTGAAAATAAATGGAAAGTTTTTAATTATTTTTACATGATGAAACCATTAGGGGAAAATAAGTTTCTAGAAGTATTGATGAATATTTTGGTTCTTGATGGCTATTCTAGAAACATGTCTAAATGATTCAAAAGAATGTATTTGAATCTAAAATCCATAAAAAGTCATGAATTTCACATATGTATTCATGAATTGATTCCAAATAAATATTACATTTACAATCCAAAAAGGTCAGTGTGACAGTGATTCATTTGATCCATTTTTATAATTACATTTGTCTTAAAATTTTATCTAAGTTATTATTTACAAAAATTCATAAAAGGGACTATTATTAGTTCTTAATATGAAAAAAATCCTCCATCATTTTAACTGGAATGGGGTATTCAAAAATTTATATTCAAGTGTAACACTTCATTGAGAACCCATTTATTATTGGTGGATGTATAATATAGAAATAAATATGTACATCATGGAATCTTTTGTCTGAATCATGGATCACCCAGAAGGATCCATTGGGAGAGGATATCTAGCTTAAGAATGTATGGATTTTAGTTATATGTATTTGAATGATGTGAGCATGTGAAAGATCCAACAAATGAGAAATTAAGATGATATATATGGGGAAATTAAGGCATCATTTCCTACACTTCCTAAATAAGAAGGATTATTGGGTCATATACATTGCTTACATTGGGCCTTGAAGAATGGGATATGGAACATCACACTGTCCTATTTAACTATCGATCATTCGATGACTATATCAAGTATGTAATTTAAATATTTATAAGTTATCTCATACTATGTCAGTTAACATATAACATAAACATTTATAATCATTTTATGTAGGAAACGTAAACAAATTATATGTAGTGTTTATTGATCTTTTTCTTTGATAAGGAGAGAGGATTTGCATAGTAAATAGTGTCCTTATTTCTTGAAATCAAAAGTAAATCCATTACATTAATTAATAAAAAATAAATATATTAATTTAATTCAATTATTCATATATATTTCTGGTATTGAGTTTTCTAGTTGACATCGTCTCTAAAAAATTAATATCATCATAATTTCCTCTTAATTATTTTTTTTGAATGTGAAAATATTTAATAATCAATGTGTATAAATTTTAGCAATCGATAAGTAGTGAATATGGGAATAAAGAATTATGTAATTATGTTAATATAAATGATGAATACTTATATCACTACATCAGGGAGTAGGAATATATTTGGAAATGGTTCATATTGTTGAGATACTGAGAAAATATTGTTCTAGGATTACTAATATCATGATCAATTCACAACAATTAAATTTCAATGGTTTGATTAAATGATGATAAATAATACATTTACTTATGTATATGGATTATAAGTTATTTATATGACTCACTTCTTTTATATCGATGAACCCTATATTTTAGCCTCAATGGAAAAATATGTATTTTATGTGAATGATCATCTTAGACCTGAATATAGTGTCATTAATTAACTAATTCCATGAAATATTTTCCATAATGGCGTGGAAGAAATTGAAAGTAGTAATCCTCCCCTTTTTGTTGATCAAAATATTTTATTTTATGGCTTTAATTTTCCCATTTTGAGAATTGATGTTGAACCTAATGTAGTGGAAGTTATTATATATATGAAACCATATATGTTCATAGTTCATTCAGTTTACATTTCCATGGGTTTCTCAGTTTGGTTCTACTATAACATCATTAATTTAGTTATAGAATTCAATTATAATCCTTTTTTAGTATTTTTTATTTCATTTTCCTAGATTTATTTCAATTTATAAAATTGAGTTTAAAAACGGGTTTTTAAAAATATATTACATGGTTTTAAATTAATATTTCTAAAACATGTTAGGATATTTTATATAACTTATTTTAATACAATGTTGAATGAAAATATTAATAAATTGTCTATAAAAAGAGTACATTTCATTCTTATAAATATTATAAAATATATTGATGATATTTGAAGGAAGATATAATTTGATAATGATCAATTGATGCATGCGCTGACATTTCCTCCTCTAGTTTCCTTAGCGAGTATAATAATTGTAATGTTTTTATTTTTCATAACATTTACTATAATGTTTTTATTATTCATCAAATTTTTTTGGGTACATTCATCATAACTAGAGTTCACTTATCATCATCCAACTAGTATGGGTCCTATTATGGGTCCTTTGAGAGTTACAAGTTGCAGCAATGTACTTGTTCATACCCTATTTTTCCATCAGACATCTCATCTAGAATAACTTTTCATAATCTACATGAGCCTCCAAGGTTGTCTCCACCCCTAGCTCCATTATCATTTTATCTATCATATAAATCCCATACAATTTATACTCCTCCCCTAGGGATTTTCCAACAAACACAATATACATATCCTATGATGTATATTCATCCCTACTATCCTTATCCTACCATGTCTACAGTTTCTTCATTTCCTTCTATCCATACAGGATCTAATGATTATGCTCCTTAAACATCCATTCCACAACATGCAGATGACCTGGTTCATATACTGTAATTGGAAAATCCTTCAGAGTCTATAGATCTAGGATAACCCATAGATCCATTAGAGCATAATGAGGAGCATGAATCATGTTTTCTTATATGTGTTTTAAATTATATCACATAATGTTTATTCATATTATACTAGGAAATAATTATTTTTTATTTTATCTTTCTGAGTGGTATCCCAAAATGGAAAACATGGTATCAACCCTATGCTTGATGCATGAAATCATAAAACACAAATATTGATAGATTAAAATGAATGCAATAAAATGATAGTTAAATATGAAAAATCATAAAAATGTTTTTATTAGAACTAAGTTTCACTGTGGATGTTTATGGGCTAAGGATTTTAAAAAATTTATCACTAGAGTAATATAACTTGTCATCTGTAGCGATACATGCACCAGTATTGTCTAAGGATCTCAAATAAATAAATAGTGATCAAATATTAAAAATGAACCAATACACTTTTCAAAATGAAGTACGCTCAACTGAAGATTTTCACCAACAACCATTTATTAAAAACATTACATCGAACCCCTATAGATAATCGACACATGACTCAAGAATCCATATGCTCGTCATTTGTAGAATTATGAGAGAAACCACTGAGCTCTGACGAATTATTTGACACCGCGTCATTCACCACAATCCCAACCCTTCAATCTGACGAAGTTGTCTTGGATCAATCACATAGAGATAAACAATATCTCTATAAGATTCTTCTGGAGATAGAAGATTTCATTTTTTAATGCATGAATTTTATGTTGGAATGATATTGTCTATACTTATATAGTGGTATGCATAAAAAACATAGATTGGGTTCCCCAGCCCCCACAAATTTGAATTCTACTCAATAATTAATAAATTATATTTATGATGAACAAAAAATCATTATAAATATTATTTGAATTTTATCATAAACATTTAATATATATTAAATATATTTTGAGATAATATATATTCATTTAACTCAACTCATTATTCCCACAAATAATAAATGAATATGGAATCATAAAATAATATTCATTTGAAAAATATTATTCCACATATTCATATGAACACTTGTAAATAAAACATAATAATAAATTCAACCTAATTACTATTTAGTTGAATAATAATGAATATATTTTATTACCAAGGATTAATACAATATGACAATTCTCAGACCCTAGGTGGGTCCTATCGTGCAATATATACCTATTTACTAGAATAGGGAAGATTCTTGAATACGCTATTGTGTGGGGTGCTCTTGGATCATACCTTAATAACAACAAATATTATTCACAAACCAAGAAAGGAGTCTTGTGACCCATTGAGGCCCTGAAAGAGACAAGGAATAGTCATTGCAAGGACAACTATCCTATAAACATGTATTTTGTAATATAATATCATTTTCTTTAGATGTCTCATAAACTGGAAAACATACATATGTAATCATCCTTATTTATTTATTATTTGTTGATCTAATTGGATAGATTTACCCCTAACTACTATGACTATGGATTTATTAATGTAGTACCATCCTGATCAACCAAGCATTAGATATTACTTCCTTAACATAGAAGAGAAGTATTCTACCATGAAAATTCAACCAATTACATTCCCCCAATGAAACACCCAATATAAGATACATCAACATGATTTAATTATCATGATTATTTCCATTCATGAAATTATGCCATCAAATGGAACACATTGATAATGATCTCAATTCATGAGACTAATAAACATTTATTTAGATAGGAACATACAATGACACCCAAAATATGGGGTATTCCTATTGGAAGGTATTTCATTGGGATCTTAGCTAATAGAGATAACTAAGTGATAACTTCATGAGAAGAGGTCTCAATGATTATGAGCCCTATACACTTGATAGTTAGACATCTTCAATGTCTAGTTATTATGGTGTATCTTGACCTTATCGTAATTATATAAGATTAATTTCATAGTTTCTCAGGGTTCTCATTATATTTTGTGATATACTAAACCTATTGATATGAAAATTATTTTATGTAAATTACTATTAAATAATGGGTGCATAAATGTCTACACTATAATGGAAGGTGTTATTCATGAATATCTCATTGTATACATGAAATGGAAATCAAAATGTACCTTTTAGATGGGTCTAAGGAACCCAGTATTACAAAACTCCCAATTTCACTAGAGTCAACTTGATAACAATCCATATTAGAAATAATAATATTTTTTTAATGTTATATGAAGTCATGTATTTAGTTTTTGGGTCTACCATATCTTCATTTTGATAATATTCTACTATGTGTGACCACACCTTCTTGCATAAAAACATCTCATGATATGAAAATCTCAAGTATATCTCCTTTTCACACTATAAAGTCATGATATCGTATCTAGTATGAGTATCAAAAATTTAAATTATGATAATAATTTACTTAATAGGAATGATTCTAAGAACAGGAATAAATCATTTCCTATAAAACACTACTTCGAATCTTCCAGAAAAGCTACAATGATATTAGAATTTTTTAGGTATGGCTACCAATAGATTGTATGTTCTTGTCTCACTCATTACTTCATAATTCATATGATATTCATATTTATTGAATTAAATAATATTATTCTCCACTTGTACCTAGTGACCCTTCTTATCCACATAAATGATATATGTTTTGTGTACTTTTTCAAGTAAAATTTGATAGTTTTGACTTCTTCTTTTTCATTTATCCTTGATATAAGTAATATTTTCCTGTTATAAATTTTATGTTGGAAATATAAAATCTATTACATATTATGGAATGGGTTATTCATCCATAGCTTAAGCCTATGGAATTAAAATCACAACATTTATCTCCTCCCAGGTCACACATTTAATCATAGATAAATTTATTCCATGTGACATTGGTAATATGTATCTCTCGAATTGTACATTTTTCTATTTTTTATTACAATGTTAATATATGTATTATTTATATGGTCAAAAAAACTATTACATATACATATACAGATCATATTCTATAGAACATTGGTTTCTATGTTATGTCAATCTCTATAGTGTTTCATATCATGTGGTCTTAACTAACTCTAATATGAATAGTTTTAATCGATATGTTATCAAACATATTTTACATTGAAAACCAAATATCTCCCACTAACCTTTACTAGACTCTTCGAAACTATTCAATCTGAATGAATATTCTATGATAATGTTACATACATTAATAAAAAACTATATTCTAGTAACTCTCACCCCTTATTGTCATTCTACAATGTCACCATCCTTTTTTGGTAGCATCATATTGACACCTTCTATAGTTGGTGTGATTGAAATCCAATTCTGAATAAAATTATCATAGAATTTATTGATGAAAAGTAACATTCTAATGAATTTATACATAATTTCATGGTGTTCCCAAACAATCCATATTGGTATAATTATTGTACCATCCATGAATCATTTATATTTTAATACCCTCTATAGTATTTAAAATAATAATACCTTGTACTTTGATACATCGAATCCATTATTGAATTTAAATAGATATTTTCAATATCAACTAATTTACATACACTTATTATTTGAAGGAATTATTATTTTCAATGAATAATATCACAATAGTAGTGGTGAATATAAAACCATAACCATGGTTTAATCTTTCCTATATAGTATGTGTCTTTGGAACATTATTTTCCACACCACATGTAGAAGTCATTCCTATTCCAACTAGTTATTCATCTCAAGAAATAAAAAAACCATGAATTTATTTCTCCCACTACCTCATGTAGAGATATAAAACCTTCTAATTAAATATGGTCTTTTACATGACTATCTCTTTTCTAGGATTGGGGTTTCTGTAATATATTTTTAAACATTTATGATAATAACTTTAGATGAGAATTGTGGTTTACTTATTCATGTTTTTTATTCCATTAAAAACACTCATCATCTTAACAAATGTTCATATGAAATAATGGTCTTCCTTAATAATATAATTCATGTGATATAATTTTTTCATGACTGATAGCTTATGGTGATGGGATAAATCCATTATTTGAAATTCATGTCTCTATAAATGGGAGTATTGACAATGAAATGGTTTTAACATTGATGATCCTTTTCACTTCCATAATGAAATTGATATATATAAGGAAAATTTTGTTTTTATGTTTATCCACAATACATTTTATTGATCAGTTTTATCATGAAATACTCATTATAGATCATCCTTACTGACATAAAAACTTCAATGTGGATAAGATAATGTTCATTGATGAACTAATCCATGCTACATTATAATGATCGATGAATGATGAGTTAAGAAATTAGTCATCATTTCATCCTAAAGAAAATCATATCTCTTGACCATTAATATACCATAAATTACATTAAGATTTATTAGTAAATACATAATGTAATCAAATTCTGTATACTAACCAGTATCTTTCTATTGGAATAGTTAACACTCTTTATAAAATAATTCCAAAATATATATAGTGTACCATTACTTTTAATGGATTCCTTTTCTAAACTAAATAAGTATATACATTTATAATACCTAATTTTATTAGCTCCAATGATTATAAATACCATATTAATTATATCCTTTTCATACACATTTAATTTTGCATGAACAAAAATTATATTTCCAAAAGTAGGTATATATGACTTACATGATATATTGATCATGTATTTAATTTGTTTCATTTACAACTAAACTATTTTTTGAGTGTGTAATACCAAAAAAACATTAATTATAAATCCAAAATATTTTATCCTTTTCCCCAAAGGACATGTGATAAAAATAATTTTCTTATAATCAATAAATATTTTTCTAGAATCAATCGCTTGAAAATTAAAGGTAATGTGTTTCTCACTACTAACATAGAAACCACCCATTCCTAGCTACATAGAGAACTAGCCGTACTTATAAAAACATTTTGATAATGACATGGTAACTATATTATATTTAAAATATGTTATCTGCCCTCTATATTCAACATATGATAATTATTATAGACAAAATTCAAATAATTTAGGAATATATTCAGTTCATTGAATTTAAACATTCATAGATTTTATTTCATGGTATAAAAAGAAAATTTTATCCTATTTAATAACACATTCATTGAAGGATTTTGTGAAGGTTTTTTGAAATCATGCTTTTTCATGGCCCTTTTCTCATTCTCATTTATTTTTTGACCATAATAATTAAATACTTTCCTAATTTAAATTCTAATTTATTGGATAACCATACCAGAAATGTAATTTAGTGTTTTCTCAATAATATTAATTTTATAATCAAAAAATGAAATGGGTATAAATGTATGAAAATGATATGATATATGGATCCATTGAATGATCATCATCCATATTTTAATTTGCACATATACTGTGTAATATCATTCATTCATATATTACTTCACGTTATCCATAAAAGATTCTAGGATATGATACAACATGTAATATCATCCTTTTCCAAATTTAGTAATCACAACTTACAATGAGTTTTGATGAAACAAATTTTCCAAATAACCATCATGTGCTCCATACATGTGTCTCCAGTAAGAATTTTAAGGACCCATGATTTCTGAGGTGTCTTAAAAGGAATTAGTGACACCAAAAAATGAGTTTCATATATAGTAGTATTGTACAGATGATCCTATAATACAATTAAAAAATTCATATAGGAATGAAAATTTAATTTTACCAGATTTATCATTGTGTAATTTTGGTATTCAAATAAAAAAAAATTTATAATAACCCATAGTTTTTTACTTTTTTCTTTATTAATAATTTAGAAATTACTGATTAATTTATTATATCATTATATTTATCTTACTAATCTATCTCGGTCTAGAAACCCATTGCACAAAAATCAGAATACTCTATCACTTTTGTATTCTATAGGCAAGGATATTTGAACCTATCATCGCAGCCTACAAGCTATGGCTATGGAAATACATGGATAATTCATGTTTTTCATTTGACTGGACAACCACATTATCCAGAGGCTTAATTTCCTTTTGAGTGAAGTCCAAACTTCTCAAAAACATAAATATGATTTACTAAATTCCCACCACTAATGTTTCAAAAATATGGATATGGATACTCCTATACTACAAACATCAGTTAGGTTATCCCATCATTCTAAAAAGAACTACCCAATAGTAAGAGGAAACCTCAACAATGGTTTCTATGCTGTCAGAACACGTGGTTGTGTTCAAATTCAAATGAAGAAAGTAATTATACAATGTAACATTTCCATGATGGTTTTTTAATTGACGTATAAGATAATTTTAAATATGATATGCATATTCAATATCATCTCACACAAAACATACTATGAATTAAATATAAAAACATTCATAACATAATAAATATTTTTAATCTATGAATATTTTATGTTTATTATTTCATGTGATTATGTTAATATGAAAATTCAACAAAATGATAAACAATTCCAAAATTAAATATACTATAGGTCTAATCATTAGAATCTATTATCGGTTGTTCTATTTTATCTTAGTGAAAAAAAACCATTACCATTAGTGTTATAATAACTGTGTTGGGTTTTGACTTGTATTGCACCTCATAGACCTACCTAATGTTTCATCATCTAATATGGAATCTTGCCTCATCTTAGTTGGGTCCATGTGTTACTCGGCCTTTGTTAGAATACATAAATAATCACATGCATGCCATGGGGTCTTAGAAATGCATAACACACAGAAACATAACACTTGTTAACACACATTCCCTTATACATATTAAAAAAGAAAAACTAATGAGGCATAAACTGACTATTAATAAATCACGTGTATTATAGGAAATTAAAATAATTAATTAAAATATCTATACATATATTGGTCAGTCAATGCTCACGATCAGTCATCATGTAATTAAAAAATTAAATTGTTATATCTTTAATGTTTGTGGAAAATTTAAATAAAATAATTGAATTATTAAATTGAAATACTTTATTCAATTTTTTTACTATTATTAGATCAAAATATTAATTAAATTTTAATAAAAAAAATAATTAATTAATTTACTGAATTTTTTAGATAAAAAAATTAATTTTCTATCCGAAATATGAAAATAATAAATTTTAAAAAAAATTAATTTTTTAATTAATTTAATTAATAGTGAAATTAAATCAATTAATGTTATTTATTTTGATTATATAAAATAACATGGGCCTTAAAAATACCACTGACGTGCATTATGGGTTAGGCTGAACACTTTCATTCCCACACCGGGTTGTGAAGATCCTATGCAGGGTTGTTCTAGCCTTGGATGTCCTGCCGAGAACCTTACAGGTAAGGAATGTTGGGTGAAACTGGACACTCAGAGATTGATTCATGATTTATGGGGGAAGGGGTGACTTTTATGTCACTAAAAATATAACTGATATGACATTATTGCAGGATAAAGGCTTAAGGTTTTAGCCTACCCAACAATGGTCATTTGTTTCTAAATTGAAGATAACTCAGCGATGGAATCTGGTTGGTGTAGGCTAGTTGTCCCATCATATTTTTCACAAATAGAGCTATGGATGTGTGTGTATGTGTTTGAGTGTGTGTCGGTGGGGGCAGGGGGTTCCTATAGCAAGATATGATGGGGTGATCTGGGAAGGTCAGCCCAAGGGGGCAGAGCCCCTATTGGCTTCCCAGCCATAGGGGGGGTCCCCAAGTCATAAGGGAACTAGAGGATGCTTCATCCATAGGGGCTCATATCAGGGCGACAACTTCATATATGGGAATCATATAAGTTGTTGAGTGTGGAACATCTAGAGGTTCTAAAGATAT
This sequence comes from Viscum album, assembly GCA_963277665.1. Classification (NCBI taxonomy): domain Eukaryota; kingdom Viridiplantae; phylum Streptophyta; class Magnoliopsida; order Santalales; family Viscaceae; genus Viscum; species Viscum album. The sequence continues at coordinate 1,434,924,943 of OY728122.1, forward strand.
ATGATGAAGCAAGGTCGACAAGGATGAGGCATATGGTCGAGATGCTATCAGTGTCGGTGGATGGATCGGGTGTGGTGGAGTGGCATGCTGGGAAGGTGAGGTGGTACTCCGAAATCATAGATAGGTACCTCATTGTAGTTGAATTAATGGAATCAAATTAGCTTCCTTATGATGTAAGGATGTATAATTTTTTTTCTCCCACACAGGTTCCCCCTATTTCCTTATTTTTTCCTTTTGTTGGACTTTTTTTAACTAGTTTTAAAATCACCCTAATACTAAAAAGGTATAATAATATTATAATAATTTTTAATAATTTTTTTAATATAATAATAATTATAATCATTATGAAATATCCAAAATTCGGGTGAAAGGACAAACAGACTGAAAAATACTATAATGGTCACTGGATACCATCCAATGTTCTACAAATGATTGGAATTAAAACAAAAAATTCCATAGGGTATAAATAAATATATATATATATATATATATATATATATATATATATATATATATTCATTCAATTTTAATACTATTTCTGATGCTTTCTGTCGGTCCACGTGTGCGCGCGTCCGTCACGTAAAGGACACGTGGCTTGCTGCCCCGCATTCCCGCTTTCCAAAGGTCGGCGGCATCCGCTCCTTATTTAGGGACATCTGCTCGTTGATCGAAACCGGGATGATGGGATGTCAGTTCTTCCTTCCATGGATTCCTCCTCGGAGCTCGTCACCTAGTCCAGGTCTCCCTCATAGATTTAAGACGTAGTTCGTGAATCTCATTCCTGGTGTCATATCTTCATGGACAGCAGTTAATTATGCTTCTTCCGTCGAGACGCTCCAAGGGGTCCAGTCGGGGCAGCAACCTTCGGTTAGAAGAGTAGTCACGTTGAGGCGTATTGGGAATTTCTTGACGTTGGGGGATTGGAATGTCGGTCTTTTGTCCCTAATTATAGGGCTTCTTGAGGGCATGGAAGCCCGAGGCATCCCGCATCGAATACGGGGAATTGTATGCCATAGGCATGTATATGAGGTTTTCTTCAGCTTCCCATCGTTAACATAGGGTGTGCCGCAAGTTTAACGTCCAGCGGAGATGGATCGGACTGATCGAAACACTTGCTAAAGTGGATCAGATTGAAGAACCCCCTGGAGGGAAAACCGATGTTGGGGCTGACATGTGGGTGGCTTCCCGAATGATGTGGAGTGGAACGAGGTGGCATGATCCCACCGGGATGTGGCGGCCTGGGTAAGACTCATGATGGGTGATGATGTGAATGGGATTTAACCTTGTGGAGGCTTACTACGTATCCCTGTGGAAGGGAATCAAATTCCGCGTAGTTAGGGATGATACGGTGGGACACCTGAAAGGGAGACCTATGAGAACGAATGCATGGATGGGACCCAGAGGGAGTAAGACCTTCGGGTTTGGTCATGTTCTCCCTGAGGCACATGAGATCAAGGGATATGTCAGGATGAGATAAGGATGTTGGGCTTGGACCTCGTGGAGGATTCATACATATCCCCATGGAGGGGAATCAAAGACCACGTAGTTTGATTAAATACAGTTTAATGTCGTGCGGGGCGGGGAATTTGGGGCTTACGTTCTGAGATGACCCAAGGATATTGTGTCGGCCAACCGACGTGAAGAGGGACCTGGCGTCCAAATGGATGGAGCTTATGCTCTGAGACGGCCCATAGGGGTGGGGCTTGAACCTCGTGAAGGCTTCTTACATACCATGCCTGGACATGGATCAAAGTCCTCGTAGTTCAGGTTGGTTGGGGATTACACTCTGAGGTGGCCCACAGTGGTGGATGGATGGGTCCTACACTCTGAGGTGGCCCACAGTGGTGGATGGATGGGTCTTACGGTCTGGGTGGGTGAACCGATGTGAAGAGGTCGAAACGACTGGGTGGTGGGCTTGAACCTCGTGGAGGCTTCCTACGTATCCCTATGGCAGGGAATCGATTTCCACGTAGTTCGGGTGTACAGTTTAACGTCATGCGGGACAGGGCACACATTTTAACGTCATGGTGGACAGGGTACATAGTTTAACTTCATGTTGAACGGGGCACAGAGTTTAACGTCATGTTGGACGGGGCACAAAGTTTAACGTCATGTTGGACGGGGCCCACAGTTTGACGTCATATTGGACGGGGCACACAGTTACATGTCATGTTGGACGGGGCACACAGTTTAATGTCATGTTGGATGGGGGCATTGTCATGTTCAACGCCTACTCTAAGCACACTTGAGTTGTGCTCGGTGTGAGAAACAAGAGGCGTCAGAGACCTGACGATTATGTCACGAAGGGTGCATCTTGGGCAAGCGAAGAGGGTCTTATGTTTTGAGCGGCCCATGGTGTCGGGACATACTCCAGGATGGAGGCCCGTATGGAGAAAAGGCACAAAGGGAGCGGGATTTGTGACCAAAGAAAGGTGGATTCGTACTTCCCATAATTCTCTCTACGGGCCCTGGCGTCGGGGAAGTACGGAGGTTCATGGGTGATACCTTCTGCAAGAGGGGCTAGGGGCCTATACCAAGGAGGCTGCCCTTCCCCACGGAAAAACGCCACTCCGAGAAGGAGGATATCATCCCATGTGGTGGGTAATCCCATCCCCATGGAGACAAGTGGAATAAATAAAGTCCAAGCCGGGGGGACCCTACGAACGATGCATGGGGCCAGATCACAGTTTAACTTCATGTGTTGAAGACGAGGTGCTTGGAAGTTTAACGTCCTTCAACTCGGACGAGGTACATTTACTCCGCACCCCTAGGACTTACATGACCAGTTCTCTCTACTCGTTGTGGGAGGGAAGGTATCGACAAGGCCGTCGTGAAGGGTGTGGCAGAGCAAACCATCGAGGGGTCCACATTAGCGTGGCTATGCGAAGAAGAAATAGTTGTTAGCGTGGAAATGTGAAGAATCATGAGGCAAAGAAACGCAATGGGAAAAACCGCCCAAGGGACCTTGAGGTTACTTCGTACGAGCCTGGAAGGTCTTACGGGAAAATAGAACATGGTGTGTTTGCCCGGTGTGTGTGCCTGGGCCATCTAGAAGAATCACATCAGGAGCCTACATAGGGAGGCACCTGGGGAGCATCAAGGTGATGGGTCCCGGGGGATGAGCGCAAAGAAATGGTTGGCACACAAAACACCAGGATGGCGCGTAATCGGGGTAGAGGGCTTGCGCGCGGCTAGTAGGATCGCGCACAAGGGATATGAATTGCGCACGAGTGGCAAAGGCCGCACCCAAAAGTAAGGCCACGCCCAGTGAAAGGGATTGCGTGCAATTGGATTGTTTTGCATGAAATGGAAGTAATTTCATGCAAAGGAGAAACCCTGAAGGGTTTGGAATTCTGTTTAAGCTAGTGGGATTGCGCGCAAAGGCAGATCCCGGGGTGAGGTGGCGCGAAAAGTATCAGTACCTGAAGTACATCTTGCACATGCAGAAGTCCAATTATTGCGTGCCAGAGACTGTAGCAGGGAATATTAACAGCACGGGTTCGGGCGCGCAATTATTGTGCCCCTGTGTCGGGGACACTTCATGAAACCTGGGCCCCTTTCGCGTGGCACAATTTTTTCACGTGCATTACCCTTTTTCCGCGCAACACTTCCGGGCCCCCCGGATCGGGCCTATGGGTCCGAATATGACTTCTATTTGTCACTTCGAAACTTTTTTTAGTAATTATAGATTTTTCGGCATCTAAAAATCCCCCCCCCCTCGGAATTGGATCGGTGAGGGGTCGCAACTATCGAATTTCGAGGGAAACTCCGAAATGCCGAAGTGTTGGGCTTCGTGGGCCCCCTATGCGCAAAAAATGGTGGGGCGTGCAAAACACCGGCTGGCGCGGAATCAGTGTTCTACGTGGCACGGAACCCCAGCTTCACCTATAAAAGGGGCCATGGGTCCCATGCAATGTATGCTACTTTCTCACATGATAGGCTCTGAGATCTCGTGCGTGAAATTGCCTCTATGCCTGTGCATAAAACCCACTTTGGTAGCGTGCAATTGCTCCGATTTTTTGCTGTGTTCACGCGCAAACTCAAGATTTTCCACACCGACTTCTTCGATTTCATACCCAGCTTATGAATTTCTCACAACACATCTAGATTCCACGCAACACTCTCAAAGAACTTGGCTGGAAGAAGATGGCTGCAAACCAAGTAGATGAGGGGGAAGCCACCACTCGTAGAGCTGAAATGGAGGCAAATTAGGAGGTTTATGGTGCTAGGGTGGTTGTCTCCAACAACCATACTCTGTTCAATCTGCTAACCCCTGCCCAGAAGGAGTACCCTTTTTCCAAAAACCTTCCACTATGGAACTTCAGCATTTTGGAGGAGGTTCTGCTGCCGAGATTCGAGGTTGATACACCTCTATCATGGGTGACCCGTGAGGATGACCTTCCTCGATACAATATCACCAACAATGGTCATCCCGCCAGAGAAACTAGGCACATGGATGTATATGTCCTGAACCCGAGGACTAGGACCATTGCTGGGGGTGATCTTGTTGCGGAGAGTTCCCTGGCCCTCTACGTAGTCACGTTCCTTCATAGCATCACGAAAAATACTAACGGTTGGCTGTAAGATTGGTATTTGCAGTCCGGAGTCAACCTCACCAGTGAGTGGGCATGGGCGTACTGGGTTCGCCATACGTGCGACCAATTCGGGGCTGATCTATGGCACATTTTTCTGTTCGAGGCAGTGTGGATGTTGCAGTTCCACTTCTACCACTAACCTAAGCTCGGGCCGGATCTATTCACCCGGTGGTCCCCTGACACCAACACATTCCATCTTCACCATGGGGATGTTGGCATTAGCCTCTGGGAAGTCCACTACATCGGAGGTATCCCACTGGAGGGATATCAATACGACGAGTTCCTTCCTCCGATGAACACCTGGGAGGACATATCACGGACCCCCATGCTGACATGGTACCTGCTGGAGCTGGCCAAAGAGAGGCTGGAGGTCCAGGAATTCTTGAAGGACATCGCCTTCAAGGAGTGGTTCAGCATGTTCCTAGAGATGGACCCGACGATCAAGATGCCGAGATGGGGAAAACAGTGCCCAACCGCAGCTCAGAGGATCAAGAATGGATCATACTGACAGATCCTGGAGGCGGGGCAATACCAATCATGGGGCTACAGTATTAATGAGGCTCAGGACCCAAATTTTCAATATGTCGGGTTCCTCATCACCTTCCTGAGTGGGTGGCTCCTACCGGTGCAGGATGCAAGGATGGGCGTCCGTCCTGCAACCCTGGTGATGGCGGGCACGATGGCCGCCAAAAAAATGTTTAATCTGAGGGTCCTCGTGCTGGCTAGGCTATAGGCCATTCTGGGATGCATCTCAAGAGGGGGGTCGCCTCGGAGGGTGTGTGGCCCCTTCTAAATCTTCCATGGATGGGTGGCAGCTCATCTTGGTGGGTACACTTTCCCAAATTCCATTCATCCTCTCGGAAAAGGCATACGACCATCTCTACTAAACATTGTCGGGGTCGCGTCGATGACACTCAATGAGGAGGGAGTAAGGATCAGAATTGGTAACCATGCCAACTTCAACTTGACCACATTTCACACCCCGACCAGACAAATGGTAGATAATGGTCAAGACTAGATGGAGCAGCATGAATACTTATAGAGCATCTGAGTTGGGGTGCTTGTGGCTCGGATTGACGGGAATATCATCTGTGAGCCTTACGTGTCGTCCTGATTCGCCAGGCTGTTTGGGTGCCTCCAGCGAATGCCGAAAAGGGTATTCATGGACCTCTGGGAGGAGAAGAATCCATGCATCCTTCGCCATATGTGGTTAATGTTCACAACTTATGGATCTGGCGACGTCATTACCCTTCCTCCCACTGGGGCCGATGCTGACCTATCAACCGAGTGTGCTGAACACTGGGCCATCGTATACCCCTAGGGGCTTTTGCGCAAGCGAGTTCAGCAACTCGAGACTACCCGCATGGAACCCGGGTGACGAGAGAGCAGGAAAGGTGCCGCTAGAAGAGGGTCCAGGGGCGCGCCAGGCAACGGGGCCCACGTAGGCTAGAACCTCAGCAGCGGGGACTTCACATGGTGTTGTTGCGACCTCGTTTCCCAGAGGAGGGTGACACGGGGCGGCCAAAGAACTACCTGGGAAGCAGATAAGATACCTACTCCAAACTTCCCATGATGCAATCTTCCCAGCATTGTGGTCAGCCTGGCTAACCCTGCGGCAATCGATGAGTGTTGAAGCCCTTTGGAAGAAGATAATATAGGATGGGATCTAGCTTCCAGAAGTCGGGCTCATTCGGGTTACCGACTAGGTAAACTTTCATCAACGGTATTTTTACCTGATGGCCATGGACATGTATGCACGCCAACGGGGTCGGTGCATGGACCCATATCTCTCAGTAAAAGTGATTCTCGGTTAGGGGCATGATCATTAACAGATGTCGTCGGAAGACGGTGATGGTGGTGATGAGTCAGAGGGAGATGAGGAGATAGGAGAAGACGAAGGATCTCAGGCAGGGTCCCGCAAAGGGAGCCTGTAGGAGAGTGGTGAGATCGTCGGCTCCAGCATAGACATAACCGAACTGATCATGGTCTATCTCTATCCCTATTTATCCTTCCTCTTAATCCATTCTCTTCTGCAATTTCCAATCCATTTATCTATCTTACTCAGGAGCATATAGGCGTTAATTAGGCATCCCCAATAGAATAGGGAGACGAGGCGCTGGTGGGACAGGGTGGGGCCCCAATGCCCATTATCGAACTGACTAGTACTGAGGGGTCTCCTACCCTGATAGCTCTGGTAGCAGCCAAAACACTGGAGGCTGACGCCCTGGGTTCTTGTAAGTCCTTTTCTTCACTATTGGGGATTACTTTTGGAGAACTCTACTAATCAGGATGCTTCCTGTACAGTGATCTCGGTGTTGGAGGCTCGTCGGGCTGTCAAGCCCGGGCAGTCCATGAGTGAATTAGTGGCGGATGTACCGCCTCCTCCAGAACATAATTCCCAAACTGAGTCAGCCCCGACAATTGGTGAGCAGGGGGCGGCAGATATCAGTGGTGCTGGCATTGGAGCAAGACCGGAAGCTGACGAAGGAACCGCCGCTGTAGGGGCGAGAGAGGAAGGTCGCCCAGACATTGAGGATCCTATTCCTCAGGTAGGTATCGTTGAGGAAGATCCTTCTACTGACCTACTGGATTTCTTCCCTATATACCAGCCCATTGATCCCAAAGAAATAGATGATTCAGATTCAGAAGTGGCCGAGGTGAGCCGGATGTCACAGCGCAAAGGGTGGAAGTGCATCCAGCATTTTCTCAGGAAGCTTTAGACAGATTGGCTGAGGCAGATGGGATCACTCCATACCTGGCTACGTTTCCTGTGTGCCAAAGGGGCTGACTCTCAACACCTTCATCTTATGGTCTGTGATTACATGGACGAGAAGATACATGAGAGCAGACGGCGCACCGACGTTGCCCAGTGTCGGGAAGAATCAGTGAGCACCCAAGCATTCCTAAGGGCAGAGAAGGAATTATAACGCCTTGAAGAGCAGCAGAAAGAGAATGAGTCCTTCATTGCAACATGATCTGACCTCATGGAGCAACTGACGGCCCAGCTGGCTGACGCCCAAGAACAACTGATGGAGGTGAGTCACTAGATGATCGTGCTTCAAATTGAACATGCACGTGCACAAGCTAGCTCGTGAACCTTTTTCTTTTACTAATGAATAGAGAGTCTCCACGGAGAAAGAAGCAGTCCTAGAGGCCACCAGCCAAAGGGTAGCGGTGTTGGAAAGATCTCTCTAAGAATATGACCCTTAAGGGCCCTGTTTTGGCCATCTCATGAACCTTTTTGTTTTACTGTTCATCATTTCGAACCAATGTATGGACGAATCTATTTATCTGTACCTTTGGTTTAATACGCTCAACCATAATCCGGAAATAAATAACAATTCATCCCTAAGCATGTGTGGGTCGTACCCAATGTCAGAAACAAAGGATGCTCGTATTATCATTTTTTTGACCGTGGGGGCGTCAACCAAGCTTCGGGCATTCAAAATTGAGCCTAGATTTATGAGGAGAAGAGGGAGGCCCCATAGAAGGGCGATGACCTCAAACCGATCGATGTATCGTCTTCTCAATGTGCTCTAACGCAAGAGAAGGGTAATGCTAGGGGAATTTAAATCAGTCCGAACAAAGGGGGGTGGAAAATGTGAATCATGTTACCCCAAATTCAGAACACAGTGAGGGCGGCGTGGTAATGAGGAATAACTGCTAACCATGTTCGAAACACAGCACCCATGCTGCATTAGCCTGAAATGGGGACGAAAAATGAGGGTTGACCGCTGACCATGTTCACAACACGGTACCTAACTCAAATATCGTCTATCAGTCTTCGGGAATGTTGGCCCAGAACAGTAGGCAGACCATAGTTTTAGCATCCATACCATTAGGGGGTCCCTTCAAACGTGATCATCTTTCCGTAATGTTGGCCCAGGACAGAAGGTGGACCATAGGTCGACCATCCATACCGTTAGGGGGGTCCCTTCAAGCATGAAAGAGGATGAGGATCCAAATAAAAGGGGAACGCAAAGCATAAAAGTGAATTGGTGGTTTGTCCGAATAGAATAAAACACTCCCAAAATTACGCCATCACGGTGGAAATGCATTGAGTGAGCACATTAACCTGATCATAGATCATCCCTCCTTACCAAGACCTCCCAGGTGAGGGAACCATTGCTTCCCACATCATTATGGGGCATCCTTAATTTGTTCAGGGAAAATGTTGCACTTACGCAACTCACTAGAGTGTCAGGTGAGGAAAGGATGGGAATTGTGACTCCCTGGGATGGACCCGGGACAAACTGTTCACGCGTTCCTTTGTATCCCATAAGGATGGGAATCAAGCCACATGTATTTCTAGAAATAATATTAGTTTAAGGTCTTAGAACTCGTACTAGGTACCTGCAAGGAAGGAGGGAATCACATGATAAGGTGATTATGAAACCTGACGTGAATGAGGACTTGATCCTGGTTCCCATGTGTTCCTTGAGGAGGTATCATGGTATGGTACCAGTGAAAGAAATGAAAGAGGTGTTCGGGTCTAACCCTCACACCAAAAGAAGTGTCTTTTGATGTTTCTTATTTGTCCATTAACGTGAATGGTTTTTTCTGTGAAGCGACCAGCCTAGGGTAGAAATTCCGGGTATCTCCACAATAGTCAATCCGTATACGAGTGTTGACAAATGGTATGGTAAATGACCAATACCCAACGTGATGTCCTCTATGGAGAGGTCATCACAATGTAGTGTTGTTTTTCATCATGCATCCAGGATGATACTATTAGTGTAGGGTCATGTGATTGGACCAAATAGCATAGTTTAAAGTCATATGGCTTGAACGTAAAGGATTTTGCATGACGTGATAAATCATACCCAATGTAAATGAGGAAGAGGTTCGTACCATCATGGTGTGCAACACCGGGCAAGGAGCCTCAGGCCAAGAGGTCGGTGAGAGCTGGGGAACAAGGGGCAAGAAGAGCTAACTCCAGGATGGACTGGACCTGGAAGTGTGATGTCCACATTATTCCACCTATCCCAAGGGGATGAGAATCGAGCCATACATAATACTTTAGAGAAGATATTAGTTTATGGTCTTAGAGCTCGGACCGCAGGAGCCCCGAAGAATGTCGTATCGCAGCTTTTCCCCCCTGAAGTGAGAAGGTGCACTGAGAGATAGTGCTAGGAGTACTGAAATTATACATAGGCATGATGGAGGGGGACATAATGTGAATCAAGAAACCAACATTCGAGGCCTGAAAGAGTTGGCATGACTAAGGAGGATTACTGCTGACCATGTTCGCAACACAGCATCCTATCGCGTTAGCCTAAAATGGGGACAAACAAATAAGCGTCGACCACTGACCATGTTCGTAACATGGGACATGTATCAATTTTTTGTCTAAAACCCTTAGGGGCACTAGCCCATAACGGTAGGAGAGCCCTTAGGCATGGTATCCATGTCGTTTTGGGGGTTCTTTCAGGTGTGAAAGATACCGGTGTCCAAATGAAGGGGAACATGAAGCTTGAAAAATGGATGGAAACTTGCCCAAGTTGATCCCGACACTTCCGGTCCTAGAACAGAGTACCATTGAACACATCAGTGAATCACTGTAAAGAGTCGAGGGGATTGACCTAAAAGGGGATGGACCCGAATTTTAAACATTAGGGTGGTCCTACGTATCCCATGAGGATGGGAATAAAGCCACACGTAGTTCTTGAAGATGCAGTTTAACGTCATGCAGGATGGGCATGCAGTTTCAGGTCGTGCTGGATTGGTATCCAGTTTAAGGTCATGGTGGACCTAAATCCAGTTTAAAGTCATGGTGGACCTTTGGGAAGTTTTATGGTCTTGCGGGACCATCTAGTTTAAGGTCGTGGAGGACCATTGAAAAGGGTCAAAGGGCTCAGTTTAAGAGCGTCCAAAAGACGGTAGATTCTAAGGAGAAGGGGAATGGCACCAAAAACCCTATACCACACCTATATATCCCCCTCATGGAGAGGGATAGGCCAAAAGGGGGAGGTGACCGGGAGATCGTGGGTTCTCTTAAGAGATAGGGTTGGACCTGAAACCTAGGTGCTCAGGCAGTCCTATGTAACCCATAAAGATGGGAATCAAGCCACACATAGTTCTAGAAGAACAGTTTAAAGTCATGTAGGATGATGAAAGGAATTTCATCCGGGAATGTGTATGGCACGGTGAGTAACCCAACGTGAACGAGGACATAATCCCACAACACACCATACGATCCCACAGGAGTGAGCCCGGGCCGGGGGCCCAAGGCTGGGCCTCAGTCAGGGAGGGCTGACCGGCTTGTATTTTAACGTCATGCAAGATGAGCGTACAGTTTAAGGCCATGCAGAAACGTAGTGCAGTTTAACGTCATAGAGGACCCAAGAGTTTAGGGTCATGTTGGACCATCAGTTTAAGGTCATGGTGGACCATACAGTTTAAGGTCGTGCAGGACCGTCTGGCTCATGTGAAGTATTGCTTTAGGAACTTGGCATTGGTGGGAGGAGTTATACACTTACCATCCATGGTCACCAGGGAGTATGAACCACTGGGATAAACCTTATGTACAATGAAAGGTCCCTCTCATTTGGGCTCCAACTTGGGTGGTTTCCTACTGGGGATCATTGGAACCCTGAGGGCCAAGACCAAGTCACCTTGCAGGATGGAGCAGAGGCAAACCTTCTTGTTGAAAGCTCAAGCCATCATGCTCTGATGCCTTTCCAGGTTGTGCAATGCACGAAGCCTATTCTCATCCAGCGCTTCCAATTCAGCTAGACGGATTTCAGCAACTCTATCCAGCACTTTCTATTCATAGACCGTTGTGCGCAATAAGGGAAATTGAATCTTGATGGGCAGGACGGCCTCAGTTCCATACACCAGGGAATACGGGGTCACTTGGGTGGAATTACGAGTCACCATCTGATAAGCCCAGAGGGCTTTGGGGAGCCTATCCGGCCAACTCTTACTATTTGGACCAACCATATTTTTCAGAATGTTAGAGAGGGTTTTGTTAAATGCTCGATCTGTCCATTTTCCTGCGCATGATAGTGGGAGGTATGGTTAGATCGAATGTTTTACTTGGCGTACAATTTCTTCAGCTCGGCTGCACCGAAGTTGGTGTCGTTATTAGTGAGGACAGCTTGAGGTACTCCAAATTGATAGATAATATTGGAACCCACTAAGTATGAGATAGAATGGTCTTTGAATTCCTTGAGCGGAATTACCTCTACCCACTTGGAAAAGAAATCTGTACTGGTTATAATGAATGGGCATTGGCGAGCCGTTGTCGGTGGGTAAGGTCCTATGATGTCCAACCCCTAGACTGCAAAGGGCCAAGAATACTTGGTAGTGTGGAGAGGCTCTGGTGGCTGATGCACAAAATTATCATGAACTTGGAATGCATGGCACCTCTTGGTGAACTCAATGTAGTCATGGATCATGAAGGGCCAAAAATTCCCTAACCTTTGAATGTGGTGAGATAGCTTCTGCCCAGCTTGGTGAGCGCTGCAGGAACCGGCGTGGACCTCTAGCATGACTTGTGGGATCTCAAATCCCTGTACACAACGAAGGAGAATACCATCAAAACCACGTTTATAGAGAATAATCCCAAGCCTGGGCCACTTTGAAGAGTAAACTGTGACGCACGGTGTTGGATTCGCTCGCGCTCTGCCCAGTCTGACGGAAGATTTCCATGTTGGAGGTTTTCAACCAAGGATTTCCTCCAATCAGGAATCATCTCAATCACAACACCCGGGGGACCCGAGGGTTTCGACGTAGAGGCTCCGACGGTGAGATGGATTACCCACGGGCCATCATCATCATCTGGGGTAACAGGAAATATGACTCTCCAGTGGGAAACATGGATAATTAACTCATCTTATTCGGGCTCTACGATTGATGCAGCCAAACTGGACAAAACATCTGCCCGACCATTCTGCAACTGAGGATCATAAGTAACCTCCATCCGAGAAGGGAGCTTAGCCATTATCCAGAGAGTATTCTCTAACAATGGAATGAGCTCTGGTTTCCTGATGACATAGCCACCATTGACTGGTTTGATGACCAACTTGGAGTCCCCTTTCACATGCAGATAGGGAAGGTTGACCTCGAGGGCTGGCTCGAGGCTAGTAATGAGGGCATGATACTCTGCCTCATTGTTGGTGCAACCATCCGACAACAGAAATGATATGGCAGGATGGCTTGTGCTAGAGTAATGAAGACGACACCTGGGCCTACTCTGTTGAGACTAGGGTCATTGAGACTTCTCCTAGTGGGGCTACGGGAGGTCCCATCAAAGTACATTTTCTAACATGGGATGGCATGATAGACTGAGAGGATTGACTCATCAGGAAAGTCCCAATCTAGGGATTGATCTGCGGAGGTTGGATGGGAAGATAGAAAGTCTGCCAACGCATGTCCTTTGATAGCCTTCTAAGGCACAAACCTGATGTCAAACTACTGGTGGATTACCACCCACCACGCCAGTTGGCCAGTCAACATAAGTCGATTCAGGTTGTACTTCAACGGGTCTACCAAAGAGACCAACGGTACCTCGTGGTTTTGTAAGTAGTGCCATAATTTTTGTACGGAAAATACGAGCGCCAGACAGCTCTTCTCGATGGGAGAATATCTAATTTCCGTATCGAGGAGCATGCGACTGAGGTACTAGAGGATTTTCTCTGTTCCCTCATTGTTCTTCCGCGCAAGAAGTGCACTGAGGGTCCATTTTAGGGTGGTCACGTAATGGACCAACAGATTCCTGGAGGCAGGTGGCATCAAGACCATAGGTTGGAGCAGATACTGCTTCATTTCCACAAAGGTGGCCCGACACTCCTCATCCCATTCATAGGTGGTGCCTATCTTCATGAGCCGGAAAAAGGGCTTACACTTGCCAGCCAGATTCGCAATGAATCGGATTATGTAGGCTAAGTGGTCTTAGAAACCTCAAAGCTCCCGAATATTGCTCGAGGGATACATCTGGCTGATGGCCTTGATCGTTTCTGGGTTTATATCAATGCCTCGGTACCTGAAAACAAATCCAAGGAACATTCCAGAGGTGACCCCAAAAGAACACTTCAAGGTGTTCATCTTCAGGTGGCAGGAGCGGAGGAACCCGAACACATTATCAAGGTCCTTGAGATGGTCCTGGTGCTGGCATGATTTGACCACCTGATCATCCATGTAGCATTCCACCAAAGTTCCTAGAATCTGCTTGAATATGCAATGCATGGACAGCTGATAGGTGGCACCCACATTCTTCAGGACGAAGGGCATAACCCGGTAATAGAAAGTACCATGGGGTTCCATGAAAGATTTGGATTCTTCATCCTCAGGGGCCATCCGGATCTGGTTATACCTAGAGTACCCATCCATGAAGGAGAGGGCTTGGAACTCGGCTGTGGAATCAATCGACAACTCTGTCACTGGAAGGGGAAAATCATCCTTCAGACAGTGGTGGTTGAGATCACGAAAGTCGTTACAGACCCTAACTTGTCTGTTCTACTTCCTGAATGGCACAATGTTGGCTAGACACTTGGGATATTGGACTTCTTTAATGAAGTTGGCTTTGATGAGCTTGTCAACTTTGGCCTCGACCATGGCACCGTGAGAAGGGTGCATCCTTCTAGGAGGCTGCTTGAATCCGCGATGACTTTGCGGAAGACCGAGATGGTGAATGGATAGCTGAGGATCCAACCCTGGCATCTCATTGTAACTCCAGGAAAGCACATCACTGTGTTGTTTGAGGAAGTCCATGTACTGCTGCCGCTCCTCAGGGGGCATGGCGGCACTGACCAATATGGGTTTTGGTTCGCCTCGCTACCGAGGTTCACCTACACCAACTCGTCGACCGTGGTGGAGACGCCTTCCTCAAAAGTAGGGGGCGTCATCCATGTCCTCTTCTCCACTTACGGAAGGATCTTCTGTTGGGGAACCTGCTTCTGAGCTACCAGGTCGTGATGGGAGGCTGTTACCAACTTGTGCAGTAGTGGATATTGCATTGGGGAACTCTGACGTCGCCGAGACTGTAGCAACGATGGCAGTCGACCCGATCCCATCTGATCTCTGGACTAGAGGGACATGCTTGATGATATCAAAGTAGTGGTGGTGTGTCGGCCGAAGCCAACTTATTCCATCTCGGCGAAACAGACAAGTATGACATAGTACTGTTTCCATGAGCTGGAAATCCCGATACTATACAGGGGTAGGAGGTTTCGGGATCACCCGAGCCTGGTTGATGTAGGAGTACGAGGTGATTTCCCATCGTCACATGGACTTAGGAATATTCCTTCCTCTTGTACCCGAAACGACAAAGCATTGCACTATTTCAAGGGTCGTGGCCCCCATTTGATGGATTGGGAAGACATAGGTGTCATCTAGACCTGTCTAGGGATCACTTGTGATCAGGGCGGGTTCATCCTCACTTTCCAGAATCTGCTTATCCTTGCTCTTGTAGTAGTCAACATCCAGATAACGGGCTTCACAAGAGGCGGAAGGAGACGTGTCTCCTTGGAGCATGCCTACTCGACCATCGAGGGAGTATTTGAAGCATTGGTGGTATGACGAAGGGACTGCTGCATGCAGGTGGAGCCTTGGCCTACCCCTCAATGCGTTGTACGCGGTGTCCTGGAATACAACCATGAATTCGTTACTGGAAATTATGCCACCGAACTGGGTATTCAAACGGATATTTCCGATCAGGGTCTGCTCGGTCATGTCGTATCCCTGGATTCTAAAGTCGGAGGGAGTTAGATCATCTTCAGACCACCCCAAATTCCGCAATGTCCGTGTCGGGATAAGGTTGATCTCGGAGCCGGTATCAACGAGGCAGCGACGGATTTCCACACCATTGAACTGTCCGGTGATATACAATGGGCGAATATACCCCTTTACGGGGGAGCCCTCATCCTCCCCAGAGAATGAAATTATGTCCTGACATTCGGCATCCTCAAACACTTCAGTGTGAAGAGCCTCCATGGATTCTATCTCTGTCTCAAACTGGAGGGGGATTCTTAAAGCCTCGGCGAGTGACTCACGAATATCTAGTGATAGAAGAGGGGCTTCAAGAATGGAAAGCCTTGATGGGAAACCGGAAAGGTTCTTAAGAACATCATACTTCCATGTCTGGCGCGAACCTCTGCTTACAGGAATTCTCTCTACGTCTGGAGGCACGGAGGGCCCTACCGGCTGGACTGGCAACTGACTAGTACTAGTCATATATCTCTATTCACTAATCGAAGCCCGAAGAGTGGCTTCCAAATGAGGACCAGAAGGCTGGGGTCAGCTGGTGGCAGGGCGAAGCTGGTCACGGCATGGCCGATGTGGTTCTGCCTGATCCAGTAACACAAATGGTGGTGGAGGCGGACCTGTTGACACCGGGTGAAGGGGCCGCATGTTTTCAGCTCTGCACTGAGCCAACTGTCTGGTCTCAGTGGCATGCACGGCCTGGATGGAGGTTCCAACTGGCGTGCCCCAGTGACCCATATGGTCATGGTTCTTCCGACGTTGGTGACAGCTGGGGACATTGGGAAGGTCTACCTAGCGTTCCACATCATTGAGAGTCAAATAGGGATTTACCAACTCTATGGTGTTAATCAAAGCATACCTCGGACTGTCACCTGACGAACCATCCACCACGGGGCGGATTCTAGGAGTTATGCCCATTTTGGGGGGCATAAAGTCTCCAGGAGTGTGGGTCGGAGATGACATTGGTAGGGCGTGTTGTTTCTTCTTGCGCTGTCGCTGCTTGCTCTTCTGGGAAAAGGCTGGCTGAGACAATGATGTCGAAGTAGTAACTGAAGCTTCTGAGGGCTCTGGCTGATTCAGGCATTCATGGATGATTTCATGGGCGTCAGCAACCACCTTGTGGGCCATCCATTTGTTATACTTCAAGGACCCACGGTCGGAAACCTGCTACCATTCACCTTTGTCGCTGCTACTTCCATCTGATCTCATAAAGACACCTTCCACTTTTGTCGGGGCTGGGCCCAACATGACTATACAATTGTCAATTTAGTCTTGGAGCCAGTCCTTGAACATGTATCATCACTTGATGGTGTTACCTAGGGTCCTATGATAAGGGCAATGGTTGGGGTGATCAGTGAGATGCACCTCTTCTAGCTTTTGGCACTCAGGCAGCCACACGATTCTCTGCTCCAAGGCACTGCAGATGTAACCGGGGACCTAAACCTCGTCAAATGAGTAGGTCTGATTCCTTCTATTCGAAAGGGGGGCTCTAGGAGTCTGACCCTGATGGGGGGTGGAGTAGTA
This sequence comes from Viscum album, assembly GCA_963277665.1. Taxonomy (NCBI): domain Eukaryota; kingdom Viridiplantae; phylum Streptophyta; class Magnoliopsida; order Santalales; family Viscaceae; genus Viscum; species Viscum album. The sequence continues at coordinate 1,434,941,766 of OY728122.1, forward strand.
TTCCAATGAGTCAAAACTTGATTATCTCACATAGGCGGTGGCGGCGCGTTACGCAGAGGTGCTTACCGATTTTGAGGCAGTCGCTGCTGGGCTGGAAGCTGTGCCTGTGGGGGCGGAACACTATGGGGCCGCAGAGCTAGCTCCACCAGTAGAAATTCTAGCTGCCTGGGGACCTATATCTGGGCCACAGCAATGGGATAGGCACTGGAAACTCTCCTTTATTGGATCACAAGAGGCAGTGGGTGTGCCTGACTGGCCTATTGTAGGGCTTCTTCGAGGCGATGGGCCTTGTCTGAGAAGTCCTGGAACCCTCCGGGGTAATTCTGAGTGATTAGAGAAGGAACCAGCTATACCTTGATTTTCCCTATGCACATTTTCAGTAATTTCCCCTATGTTAGTGGCTTTCCAAGGGAGTATGTAAGCCCCTTCCACCAGGCGATGAAGTCCGCGACTTGCTCATCAGTCCTTTTCTTTCACCTGAAGATGTCTGCGATGTTCGTCTTCCGGGTTAGGGAACTGAACTGGTAGAATAATTTCCTGCGAAGGTCCTCCCAGCTAGTCACAGATCCAAAAGGGAGCTGGCTGTACTAGAAAAACGTCGGCCCCTCCAGTGTCTGAACAAAGAAACAGAGCTTGGCGGCCTCTTGCTGCATTGGAGTCCCTAACATAGGCCCACATCTTGAGTTGAAGTGGTCCAAGTGCTGTGGCGGTTCTCCTGCCTCGTTAAAGGGGGAGAAAGTGGGGTTCCCGAATCCTAGAGGTTCTGGCATATCATCGACCCATGCTTGGTACGTCTTGCTGTCTGGTGGGATCGCCACCTGCCATGTTTCCAAAGCCTCTAAGCGAGCGATAAGTGCTGTCATCGGATCTTCTGGACACGGGTTCCTATCCTGATTGGGATCCCTAACCACAAGCGCATTTCTGGGCTCTTTAATTCAGTAGACAAGCGTAGAAGCTCGTGGAGCGGCTGGTGGAGTGACCCTTGGGGTGGCCGGAGGAACCCGAGCGGGGTCTCTTGGGTAGCCACGCCATTCAGGAGGGTTTATCAAAACATATCTCACCCTCCTTCCATGATCTCTGGCCTCTCCTCTCTCAGTGAACACGGCATGATCGAGGTTGCCTAGGGGAATCTCATCGAGGGGTAGTTGTTCCTACCCCTGCTGCCCCGGCCTAGGATTACCATAGTCGGGTCACCGCTCTGCAATGCGTTCAGCCAGAAGCTCATCGAACAACCTCTTCTGCTCAACAATCTCTTGGCGCAGCATGGCCTTCTCAGGATCTTCCTCTCCCTTCTGCACTGAGGCAGACGGGTCAGAGAGCTTGACATCCCCAACATGCTCATTACCCTTATTGATATTCCGGCTCAGTGTTAATGCCTTAGTGGGTGCGGGGAGACCTAGGAGGATCCTCTGCTAATGAGTAACCCTCCCTGATGGGCCACGCGGTGGCTTGTTCTCAAGGGGTAAGTCCCCATCAAGACGTTCCAGACTGTTCCCCTCTCCCAACAGATCGTCCATGTTGATTGTCACTGCCCTCGAGGGAATTTCCTTAGAGTCGCCCAGTGAGTCTGGCTACCGGTGAATCAAACTGAAGAGAAGGGCAATGTACTACCCCCATCCACAGACATGCACGTGGGGGTGGCCTCCTTCACAACTTTGCGGAGTAGTTGAGAACTCTGAGCGCATTGTTTTTGGAGGGCCCTGTGGTGGCCAAGTGACTCAGGGTGCCAGACCGCGGGGACCATGGCCAGATCGACATGTCAACATCACTCTCTAATATCCTCAAGGTGTGCTTGGCTCCCGGGATAAGGAACTTGCTGGTGGAGAAGACGGCAGTGAGTCGCCCGAAGCGTCTGGAAGAAACATTTAAACTCTCTCGGGGTGAGCGATTCTGGTGTATCAAAATCCGACCCTGTGACCGGCCAAAACTTCTCAGGGACGTGGCATTCTACGAGGATTGTCCAGAAGATCCATGACTCAGGTTCAGGATCTGGTCCTTGATTTCCCCGCACATCAACTAGGAGTGGCTGGGGAACTGGCAGCGGTGTCGAGGCAGGCCGCTGGGCCGGTGGGCTGGCCGGCGGAGAATACGGCGAGTAGGCCAATTGGACGCCGAATCCTAGGTCATACTCCAAGGTATGCAGTGACCTGGATACCACGTCACGATAGGATGGATTGGAAAACGGCCCTCCTATCACAGTGCTTGTGCTTGCTGGGGGTGTTCTACGTCGCAGCTCTTCCGCTATCGACCCCCAAAAAAGCTCTCTGTCGTCTCTGGCCGAGGTGGATGGTGCTTCTGGAGAGGCTGATGGTGACTGCAAGTTCGATCCCTTGGGGTACGCCATGTCATCTTCCTCATGGATATACCTTCAGAGGGAGGCGGGGATCATGTGGATCTCACATTAGGGGACTATGAGGCTAATGCGCCGCGTCCCTATCCCAGCCATTGACCCAGAGGACTGAGGATAGGGCTCCATCGCTAAGTCGTACACTGCCTCAGAGTCTGAGAAACGGACTGGTCTAAATTCTGTCTGGTCTTCCCTGACATTTCTTTTACAGCGACAATGTCCCACCATTCTTCCCATGGGTGGCTCCTCAGGGTAGGGCTGATTTTCGTCATGGAGTCCTTTGGTCGCACTGGTGCTGGGGTGGAGAGGATTGAAGGTCGGGGTGTGGGGAGCACTGGGGAAAATGTCGAAATGGACACGAGGAGGGCGTCCATGTGGGTGAGTGACTGGATATACAATAGCTCCATACTCGAGGCTTGTGGTAGGGGAAGTGACCTCGTACCCAGTGTAGTGAGTGCTGGAGAGAGCCCCACCCGGAGTGTCGCTGCCATGGGGAATCCCCTTACCAACGGCAAGGATGGAACCAGGCAGGCCTCCGGGCTGAGGTTGGAAGAAGGGAGGGACCACACCTTCCAGAATAGTGGCATGGAGTAGGCCATCATGCTGGATGGCACTACCATGAATTAGTCCGCAGAGGATATTGCATGTGCCGGCAACCAGGAGAGTCGAACAAACCTGCACGTGGGGCGGTTGGGGCTTCGATCTGGATCAGGAATATAACTTCCCCTACTCAATGTGTGCAGGGATTTGATGATATGAGTCAACGGTGGCTCGGGCCATAGTGGTTTCTGACGTTGATTCCCCGGGGCAAGCATCCTCTTCCACTCGTGCCCGACGCTGGAGTCGGGTCAGATTGGTTGGAGCCAGTGGTGCAGGCACATGGATTGCCTGCTCCTTGGCTTGGGGAGTCGGGAGGCAGCACCGACGTGACCTGGCAGGGGCCCTTGCCATGAACCCTTGAAGCAGGTCTCTGATTGGGCCAACCCAGACATCCCCTACCTCATCGGAATAGGGGAGGGAGGTGTCAAGGCGTTTCGGGGATAAGATCCCAAAATGGTTGAATGTAGGGGTGGGGAGAAGAGGCTCCCTACGCGGCCCTTGGGGGCGGCGTTGGTGATGAGTAGCTGCTGCCTCGAGGTCCAAATGGGTCATGTCCCTAGTGGGGATGACCCCCTCCTCCTCGTACCTATGCACAAGGTCGCTGATCACCATTCGTTGGATAATATCTGATGGGGAGAGGGGGCGTGAGCACCCAGCAGTCATGGTGGTCAGAGCAGCTATGGAAGAGGCGGAACCGTGCACGGTGGCCACGTCGGTACTCCCCCTACCCCTGCGCCGGTGGGTAGGTGGAGATCTAGCTCTATATGCAGTGATCTAATTCCTGAAAGAAGGGAGATGAACCCATTAACACTGATTGGAAAAGAAATTGACAACCAGTAGCCCAATTCCATTCCATCTTCTATGGTTGGTAAGAGGGATCCACGCTGACAACGTCACAGAACGGAGTGCTCCATGTCCTGACTACCCCATCCCCTTGTGGGCTTCACGTCCTAGTGCTAGATTCCTGGACCTGGTGACCTGATAATCTTCCGACACCCCAAACACTACCTGTCTCGGTATTGAGGAGAATATCGTTCACGTCGGGTTCACCATTTTCTGTTTCCGACACTTTCCGCCAGGGCATGCACGCGCCCTTCCTTCACGCAGAGAGCGCATGACTTATTTCCCCACATTCCCGCTTTTTAAAGGTGGGTGGCATCCGCTCCTTATTCAGGGATGTCTGCTTCTTGATCGAAACCGAGATGATTGGATGTCGGTTCTTCCTTCCATGGATTCCTCCCCGGAGCGCATCACCTAGTCCGGGTCTCCCTCATAGATTTAAGATGCAGTTGTTGAATCACCTTCTTAGTGCCATATCTTCATGGACACCAGTTAATTACGTTGCTTCTGACGAGATGCTCCAAGGGGTCTGGTTGGGGCAGCAACCTTCAGTTAGGAGAGTAGTCACTTTGAGGCATCGTTGGAATGTCTTGCTGCTGGGGGATTGGCATGTCTGTCTTCTATCCCGTATTATTGGGATTCTCGAGGGCGCGGAAGCCTGAGGAATCCCACATCAAACACAGGGAATTTTATGCCATAGGCATGTATCTGAGGTTTTCCTCATCTTCCCATGTTTAACACAGGGTGTTCCGCGAGTTTAATGTCCAGCGGAGACGGATCAGACTGATCGAAACACTAGCTAGAGTGGATCAGATTGAAGAACCCCCTAGAGGGAACACAGATGTTGGAGCTGACACGTGGGTGGCTTCTTGAATTCTGTGGAGTGGAATGAGGTGGAATGATCCCACCGTGATGTGGTGGCCTGTGTAAGAATCAGGATGGGTGATGAAGTGGAGGGGCATGAACCTTGTGGAGGCTTCCTACGTATCCACGCGGCAGGGAATCAAAGACCGCATAGTTCAGGATGATACTATGGTACACCTGAAAGGGTGACCCATGAGAATGAATGCATGGATGGGACCCAGAAGTAGTAAGACCTCCGGGATAGGGCATGAGCTCCCCGACACGTGTGGGCTCGAGGTATAGGTCAGGATGTGACATGGGTGTTGGGCATGGACCTCATGGAGGATTCCTATGTATCCCCATGGCGGGGAATCAAAGTCCACGTGGTTCGATGAAATACAGTTTAATGTCATGCGGGACGGGGCATTGGGGGATTACGTTCTGAGATGGCCCAAGGATATGGGGTCGGTGAACCGACATGAAGAGGGACCTGGGGTCCAAATGGATGGGGATTATGCTCTGAGATGGCCCATGGTGGTGGGGCTTGAACCTCGGGAAGGATTCCGACATACCATGCCTTGACATGGATCAAAGTTCTCGTAGTTCAGGTTGGATGGGGCTTACACTCTGATGCAGACCACAGTGGTGGATGGATGGGGCTTACACTTTGAGCCGGCCCGCAATGGTTGGTGAACCGACATGAAGAGGTCGTAACGACCGCGTAGTGGGCTTGAACCTCGTGGAGGCTTCCTACGTATCCCCATGGTAGGGAATCAAAGTCCATGTAGTTTGGTTGTATAGTTTAACATCATGCGGGATGGGGCACATAGTTTAACGTCATGTTGGATGGGGCACAGAGTTTAACGTCATATCTGACGGGGTACACAGTTTAACGTCATGTTGAACGGGGACACAGTTTGACATCATGTTGGATGAAGCACACAGTTTAACGTCATGTTGTATGGGGCACATAGTTTAACATCATGTAGGATGGGGCACAAAGTTTAACGTTATGTTGGACGGGGGAATTTTCATGGTCGATGCCTACTCTAAGCCCATGTGAGTCATGCTCGGTGTAAGAAACAAGAGGCAGTAGAGACCTGATGATCACGTCGTGAAGGGTGCGTCTGTGGGAGCGAAGAGGGGCTTACGCGCTGGGCGGCCCATAGTGTCGGGACTTACTCCAAGATGGAGGCCCGTAGGGAAACAAAGCAAAGAGGGAGAGGGATTTGGGACTGAAGAAAGGATGAGTACCACATCCCATCATGCTCCCCGCTGGCCCTGGAACTGGGGATGTACGGAGGTGAATGGGTGATACCTTCCACAAGAGGGGGCTAGGGGCCTATACCAAGGAGGCTGCCCTTCCCCGCGGACAAACATCACTCTGAGAAGAATGATATCATCCCATGTGGGGGTGATCTGATGCCCGTGGAGACGAGCGGTGTAAAGAATGTCTGAGCCGGGGGGACCCTACGTGCGAGGCACGAGGCCAGATCATAGTTTAACGTCATGTGTTGAGGATGAGGTGCTTGGAAATTTAACGTCCTGCAGCTCAGACGAGGTTGGTTTACTCTGCACCCCTAAGACTTACATGACCGGTGCCTCTGCTCCTTGTGGGAGGGAAGGTATTGACCGGGCAATCATGAAGGGGGTCATAGAGCGAACCATCAAGGGGTCCACATTAGAGTGGTTATGCGAATAAGAAATGGCTATTAGCGTGCCTATGCGAAGAAGCATTAGGCAAAGCAACGCAATGGGAAAAACCGCCCAAGGAACCTTGAGGTTACTTTGTACGATCCTGGAAGGTCATACGGGAAAACAGTGCATGGTGTGTATCCCGCTGTGTGTGCCTGGGGAATCCAGAAGAAGCACATCAGGCGCCTACGCAGGGAGGCACCCGGGGAGCATCAAGGTGATGGGTCCCGGGGGCTGCGCTCAATGAAATGGTTGGCGTGCAAAACACCGGGATGGCACGTAATCGGGGCAGAGGGCTTGCACGCGGCTAGTAGGATCGCGCAAAAGTGGTATGAATTGTGCGCGAGTGGCAAAGGACGCACCCAATGGTAAGGCCGCACCCAGTGAATGGGATTGCATGCAATTGGAACATTTTGCGTGCAACAGAAGGAATTGCGTGCAAGGGAGGAACCCTGAAGGGTTTAGAATTCTATTTAATCTAGTGGGATCGTGCGCAAAGGCGGATCCCGGGGCAAGGTGGCGTGAAAAGGATCAGTACCTGAAGGCCATCTTGCGCGTGTAGCAGTCTAATTTTGTGCATGAGAGACGGTTCAGATTCCTCAACCCCAAAACGGAAGGGCTCCCTTTCTATTTATAGGCATCCTGAAGTGTGGAATTCAGGATGGCGCGCAAAACGTTCGTGCCAGAGACTGCGGTGTAGAATGTTAACCGCGCAGGTGCGGGCACGCAATTATTGTGCGCCTACGCCGGGGACCCTTCGGTAATCTCAGACCCCTTCCACGCGGTACAATTTTTTCATGCACATTCCCCTTTTTTCGACGCAACACTTTCGGGCCCTCCGTACCGAGCCTCCGGGTCTAAATATGACTTCGATTTTTCACTTCAAATCTCCCTTCAGTAATTACAAACTTTTCGACATCTACAAATACCATAAAACTAAAAAATTCTCAGTTTCAAAAAATTTGATGGCCATGACTTAGTCATTTGATATCGGATGAACACACAATTTATTTTGTTATGACAAAAAAACCACTACCAAAATACAAAGACAATATATTTTTCTTGGATATGAATATTCTCATAATCACTGTGATACCAATTGTTGGTACCAAGGAACCTACTGGAAGTCAGTGGGAAATTGATTTTAAATTTTTTATAACATGTGTAATTGAAATTTTCATCTATGGAGATCTGATCCTCAGTAGGGTATGTGGATATCACATGAATTATAAAGATCAAAAAAATTATAATTGAAAGCCTAACTAATTATAAAATAATTACATTAAATTGTAGCTCATCTATGGAGATATTTTCTCAAAGGATATTATGATGAACCCCTCATGATCAACCATACATGATTTAAGAATTTGAAGACTCGTTGTTTATTATATTCCAGGTGCTATCAAGGATCTATAGAGAATCCTTTGACGTCGCATTGATTACCATGATCTCATACCATCAATCCATCGAAAGTCACCTCAGATCGATCACTTGGAGACATGATTTATATATCTAAGATGTAGGAGGAGAGATAAGTTGACCATTATAAATTCATGAAAAATATTATGGAATTAGAATCTCTCAACTTATATAGTGGTTTTAACAAAATTACCGGATTAGGTTCCCCAACCCCCAAAAATTAAACATCCACCATATAAGTAATAAAAATTAGTTATAGAAATCTAAAATGCATCATAAATATTATTTATATTTTATCATATGCCTATAATTTTTATTAAGTACATTATGTGATAAAATCAACTAATTTAACAGAACTCATTATTCAAGATAAATTTCAACAAACCTGGAATATTAAAATAATTTTCATTCGAATAATATTATTCATCGTATTTACATAAACACTTATAAATAAATTTAAAAAAAATCAACTTAATTATTCATTAATTTATTAATAATGAATTTATTTATTTATAGTGAATCGATAAACCTCACCAATTCTCAAACTCCGAGGTGGCTCCAAACATGTCCTATATACCAATTCAATATAATGTGGGTGATTCTTGAATACACTATTATGTGTTACACTCTAGGAAATTATCTTGATAGTAGTGAATAGTATTCATAGACCATGGGAAGAGTCTAGAAACCAATTGGGGACCCTAAATAGACAATGAATAGTAATATATCTGACAAACAACCTATGGACATGAACTACGTAATATGATCTCTTTGTCTTTAGATATCTCATAATGAAGATTTCACACTTGTGTCATCTTCTTTTATTGCATTATTTTTTGTTGACCTAAATTGATTAATTTAACCTTAAAAACCATGGACATGTATTTATAATGGTACTATAGGTTATATCAACTAGACCTGAAGTAATACTTCATTAACTCATATGTAAAAAATTCATTCTTGAACATTAAACCATTTCCTTAAACTAATGGCTTACCCAACAAAAGTTACCTCTCAAATATTTCAATATCACGGTTTTTTCTATACATCAAAGTACGTGATCAATTGAAACAAATTGATATCGGTATCAAGTCAGGAGACCAATACACATGTCTTTAGATACAAATATTCAATGACACAGAAAATATTTGGTGTGTCAATCCTCATGAAATTAACTGATAGAGATCACAATGTGATAACATCAAGAGAATAATTCTAAATTCTTATGATCCCAGGAACATGATTTTCATACATCTAATGTGTCTTGTTAGAATGATGTATCAAGACCATAATACATTTTTTATGATTATTGTCACTGTATCTCAAGGTTCTCATTATATCTTGGGATCTTTTATAAAATATTGATACTAAAATTAATCTTGGGAAATTATTATTAAATATTGAATGTAGAAATTCATAAAATGTAATGGTAAATGTACATCATGGATATAACATTGTATACATGAAATAGAAATAAAAATGTACTATTTGGTTGGGTCAAGGGATCATTCTATTACTATATTTCATTGGAAAATTTATCCTAGTAAAATGATATCATTTTAAAGAAACTTGCATCATTTAGGCATATCAATAATGAAATGAAGATGAAATCATGGTTGGTGATATTGGTAAGAAAAATTGTTAAATTTATTACTATATTATTGTTGTATTTATATGAATTAACATGTTCAATTTACCATCTGTTTTTTTTCTTGATGGTTAAGTTGCGAAGGTCGCACAACTGATGAATCGTCGGGAGTTATGGAGATTCTAAAAGAATGATTTATATTTTTTTGAATAGTATTGTAAGTTATTCTTTAGAAGGTGTAAAAATATTCACCAACTATCAAACATAACAATATCATGAAATGATAACCAATTATAGGAGTAATGCGTTTAGGTTTTTTTTAATCTCTAACAATTCACATTGAATATTTAAATATTTTTAATTGTATTGAATTTTTGTTTTTATTATGTGTACAAAAAATAACAAACAAGTATGTTATGATGTATTTTAATGCATTGGGGTGCACTACAATGCTCAAACATGAGAAACGATGGGTACTTAAATATTAACTGGAATTATATCCATAATTATATTGTTACTTAAATATAAGGGACTTATTTTATTATGTTAAAATTTTGGGGGATCTATCTATAAGATTGTATTCATGTTTTTTCATATTGAGAGTGAAGAAAAGTCAAATATTCATGATTTAAGAAGATATTGAATAATAATCCCAAAAATTGAGTTCCTTATTAAAGAACATATAATATTTAAACCAATGAACTAAAAATATTTTATTATTCTTTGGAGTTCTTGTTGCCTTGATTTTATAAAACATGATTCATGTTGTTTTTAGATGGAATCAATAAAAATTTATTCATAATTTGGGGAGATAATGATTTTATAAATTCTTTTACCAGTTAATAAAATTATTAGACCATCCATATGGGTTCTCTTTTAATTCATCGTAGATCAATTTGAGTATTTCAGGTTCATTATATTCAAATTTCTTTAAATTATTTTTATTTTGAAAATTTTAAACTGATTTAAATAAATAGTTTTCATGTAAATGATAAAATCTTCTTATAGGTATTTTTATATAGTCTATTCAAGTCAACGTAAGCATAATTAAATAGAATCAAAGAATCATATAATTTAAATTTATTTTTTTGGGATTTTCATGAAGAATAAAAATATAAATACTCCTAAAAAAGATTTAAAATTCAATAAAAGTGTCTTAAAATAGTCATAAAAATTCACATAGTCCTAAGATGGATGGTAAAAAATGCTACATCAATAAAAAATCATAGAAATGACCCATTTTGTATGGTTTTCATGCTTAATTTTTTGTTCCTATGATGAATCCCTTTTATATAAGTATGGAAATGCCTCTTTAATCTAGAATTTTTACCTTGAATAATGTCCTCCTCCTCCCTCCATGTTATGATAATATTACTCCTCCAAACATGTAGTGTATTCCATTGAAATTCAGAAAGACCATGTTTCATTATTTTTATCTAAATCCTCAATGATATTATAATATAATCATTCTAACATTGAAAAATATGCTTTGATAAATGTATCATTCATCAAGGACTAAATTTGAGAATTTCTATGTTCAATAATGATTTGTATACTGAATAACCTATACCAAAATTGATCAGTTGATATAACCAAAGATGAATAAAATTCCCTAACCAATAATGAAATATTTAACCTATCCCAAACCAGAATAAAACACCTAACCAAAAAATAACTAATTAACCTAACAAAAAAAAAATTGATCAAATGACCTAATCCAAAACAAACTAATGACATACTGAACAAAATGAACTAAATAATATAACCCAAAAAAGGCATAACCCAAAAATAAAACAAATTACCTAATTAAAAATAAACCAAATAACCCAATATAAATATTATATGTCTAAAAAATGAAAAAAAATAAGATAACCTAAAAATATATAAAAAATAAATAAAATATTATATAACCCAAAATAAACCTAATAACCTTAACTAAAGAAAACCAATTTTTATAACTATAAAATGAATAAATAACCAAATGAACTAACAAAAAATTACAAAAACCTAAAATGAACCAAATAAATTTATCCTAAATAAACCAAATGGATAAACTAAAATACTACATAACCCAATGATGAACCCAATGAAAAAACCCAAAACGACCTAAACTAATGGGAACAAAATAACATTTCCCCAAATAAACCATATATTATTACTCAAAATGAGTTAGACCAAAATTGAGGAAAATGTCCTAAAACAAATAAACCAAAATTATCTAACATAAAATGAACCAAATGATCTAGACAAATGAAAAAATGGAAAAATATGCAAAAAGATCTAACCCAAAAATGAACTAAATGACATAAATCATTATTTAATGAAATAACCTCACCCATAATGAATCAAATGACCAATAGAATATGAAAAATAATATAATATATTGAAAAATTAATAAATTTCATATAAAAAAAATAACCTACCAAAAATTGAACCAAATTATCAAATGATTAAAATAGCATATTTTCCAAATAACCAAATAATGTAACATAAATAGAAATTGATAAAAAAAAGAACATATAAGAGAAATTCATATCATAACCACGTTTATCATGATAATTATTATATATTTATTATGTTATGAAACAAGTATTATATTTACAATTAAATATATAATTAGTTACTTCTTAATTTTATGGATTTCATCAGAAGATGAAATTTTAATTTTTTCAAGGTCATGTTTAACTACTATATATCTTAAATTTTTTACTTTAAAATGAACTTCTCAATATATTAATAACCTATCATTTCTTCCCATTTTAGCATCAATTTTACTTTGACTCATGCAGATTCATTTCCATGTATCTTAATCTATTGTGAGAATTTATGTTAATACCCCATAGTGACTCGCCAATATATTTTAATCTAATTTAGGAAATATTTAACTTAATTTGAGTATATGGTTAATATCACATGTATACCCAATCAAATTATTTTTTTTCTTTTGATCATTTCCATATTCATGAGTAATGTACTATTATACTAATCAATGTCATTTTCAACAATCAGCATTGATCATCAATGGCTATATGCCACAATTAACAATATTTTTTATGATTATGAGGGAAAAGGTTGGAAGTGTTGTACACACGTAGACATGAGAAAAGAATTTAATTCATTTTGCTGATAATTAAAATTTTATACGTAATTAATAAATAAATATGTTTTTTATTATTTCAATAGTGTTCTATGGATGACCTAGATGGTAAATAAGATCACAAAATCACACCAAATTCTAATTTGAGATAACAATTAGTTGTTGATCACCCGGGGAGAGTCTTTTGTCGACTTAGTAGAAACATCTTCCCCACTAGATATTGACCCTTATTGAGTTCCTTAAAACCCTCTCACAACCCCATACGACAAATCTTCCATACTAAAGTAGTCATGGAACATAAAATAGATATACTACATTTTAATGAGGTTAAATTGTACCAAAAAAATTCCTACAAGCAATGTATGTTATTTGTCCATCACATGAAACAGAGGCTACTAATGTCTTTTATTCTGTTATTAAAACTATTGGTTATATGTATAATGCACCATGTGTTGTTAATGAGGATTATATTGGTGGTTGAGGGGATGATATTGTTGGTGGTGGTGGTGTTGATGATGATGATGATAGTGATCTAGGCGATGATCGAGGTGATGTTTTTTAGGACCTAGGTGTTGATGTGGGATATATTTTTCCCCTACATTTTTGAGTTGATTATAAAGAGAAATGTGTGGATGATGTTTAATAAATAAAACTAATTAATGGCTTTGATTTTATATGTGTGTTATTTAATTGTAAATGGTTCTAAAACTATTGATATCATTTTTATTAAATGCTTAATATATAATAATTGAACGGCATTAAATGTGTACCATTGTTTGTAATTTTTTTCAAGTTTGTTGAGAGGTTTTAGATGGTGATTTCACTATCATTTAGAGATTGGTCAATATACCCATAGGTAAAATAACTATGGGTAAAAATAAATTTTGCATAGGCTAGTATACACACTATTTTAGAAACTATTGGTATTGATGTATACCAATGGTTTGAAGTAAACCGTATGTATTCAAATTTGGCAGTGAGTTGTACAAACATTTTCAATGAAAATCGTTTGTATATACCTATACCAAAATCTATATTTCTAAAATATCATAGAACCATTGGAATAGATTATACCAATTGTTCTAGGAGAATATACCAATGTCTCTAAATTGTTGGTTTAACTAATTTTCCTAGTAGTGTGGCCCCACGATATCTCCGATATAGAATCTCAAAAAATATTTTCCTTTTCATCCAAATATTTTTATCATTGAAATATTATTGTGTCTTTATAAATGTATAATAATATTATTAACCTTCTCAATATACTAATCAGAGGAAATGTTTTTTGATAAATATCATATACTTGTGATCTATTGAATGTATTTTTTAATATTTGATAAGAGTGATTCATAGACAAAAACCTTCGATGACAGCTGATTATTGTTTTTTTCAGGATTATGTTGATAATATAAAGTCTAGTATTCACAAAGTAGAATGATTTATTCCCCTTAACTCAGAATTGAGAAAAATTTCCATATATGGGGGAGTTATTTATAGTGATGATAATTGTATGATGTAGTTGAAAATATTCAATTTTATATGAATCATTCACCATAATACCTTACTACTATAAAAGATTCAAATAAAAAATTAATGGATATAAGAAAACATAAATATCATCTTCGGTTATTTTGTATCAGATATCATTAAACTCAGCATGATATATTTTTTATTCATACAAAAATCTAGAGAAAAGTTTTTAATTACCTATATTACAAGCCAGAAACTATGTGTGATACTAATTATTATATATGGATTCATTCCATCAATGAACAGTCCATGTCTGATATTTCTAACTTCATTCATGAAAGTAACCTTTTGATCATTTTTCTTCCAATTTGGACAATTATATGTATACTGTAATTTTTCAATACATATCATATAATCTTCATACCATTATTACAATTTTTTCATCATTTTAATTTAAAAATAAGAATTTCAAAGAATTAATTATAGGATGATACAAAAAAACTTTACTAGGGGTCAATGTAACTAATAAATAATCTCGTGATTATTATTTTAGCTTATACCTAGAAACCACATACTTTGGAAACTTAAATGGAGTTTTTGTTCCTTCCTATGTAGAACACTATCATTTGGGAAGGCATGTATTTTATTTTACCCTAATCTCATCAGGAATAATTTTTTGTTCTATATATAATGTGAATCCAGAAGATCATTTTATTTTGGATGAATGTATTTCAATAGTTGTATAAACTCTATAAAACGCATGAAATTCCATCTTTATTCACATTCATGTTAATCAATATTAACAACATTGATACAGTTGTAAATATCCTACATCCTAGATATAATGGGGTTTCAACATCACAATATAGATTCTAAATTTTCATTTCTTTCTCAATTTCCCCTACTGTAAAATCATGAAACATTTCTTCAATTTGATCATAGATTTCATATTGCAAACCATCATCATCAATAGATCTAAAATTCTACAATTATTTACCAAGGAAAATACGATGTTTATAACTCATATCAAAACCATGATAAAATTAAATTACATTTGATCTATCTAATGTTCAACTTCTTCATATTTAATCATTTCAGGCGTGGAATGAAAAAATTTCATTCATTGGAACATATTTTAAATAAAATTCCAAAAAATAATCAGATCCTTCCTTGTATTCATCAAATTTTCAAAATTGATTTAATATAACATTGAATCATTTTTATCAATAAAAAATATAAAAAAAATATCCATTCAAAAGCTTTATGTGGTGATATAAGTGATTTAGAGTGGGTAATAGTAGATTATTTCAATGATAATCAAGAAGAAAAACTTGTGTTACTATTTATCAATAAAATTTTTCTTTGATTTAAAATGAGAGTGTATATAATGTTAATGAAAATAATAAAATTGAAAAAAAACAGAATGTTAATTGGAATGATTATACTTTCAAATATAAAATAAAGGAAATAAATTTATATCACTAGAGTGTATAAGTGATTCTGAATTTATGAAAGAAAATGAATGAAATCCTTTGAAGAAGGACTAAATATATAGAAATATCATATGAAAATTTCATTGAATTGGAATTTAAAAAATATTGAACAATAACATAGGATCATTATTGAATAGAATAAATTTTTTTAAGATAAGTGATTGAGTATATATGTATTGTAAGAAGTAGTGCTTTCTAGAAAAAAATATGGAATTTGAAGATAAGAATATCATTGAGAAAAAGTTTCATACATTAACAACAACTCTAATGAAATGTGAATAAAAAATCATAGTAAATAAAAAAAGTTTAAAGAAAATATTAACCTTGAATGGTTTATTTTCCTACAAATATCACTCTTATATTTGATTATTATATTCTTCATAAAATGAAACGAAATATTTCATTAAACAAAGGAATAAATTTCATAATGTAATAGAAGGTAAAATTTACTATATAAGAAAATTAAATAAAATAAGGTTTTAAATACCCAAATATATTTTCCATTTCCAAATTATCGGTGACCTCAAGTGAATATTTCACATGAGGTTTCACCATATAATATTTCTAGAGGTAGTACAAAAAAAGGAATCACCCCCATAATGATAAAAAATATATACTTAAGAATAACATGCATCAGGAGCCACATTGGGTACAACATTCATAAAGGAAATTGTAATACCCCAGTTTTATATTAATCAATTATAATGTGACTTATATTTTTTTAGAAATTTAAATATTATAGAATGATACATTTGAAGGTAGAAAATGTGACACACTTAATAATCAAATGATTCAAAGGGAATACTATTAAATTTTAAAGAATACATATACCTAAAGATTTTAATAATATTTCAAATAAGTTTTATCATTTCATATATAAATTATGAAAAAATAAAAATATAAAATTTATATATTAATGCATAATAACATGCACATCGATAATATGTTTTTGGAAAAAATTATGCAGGAGAAAATTATATCCATGACGTAAAAAATAATTAATATAGAAACAAAATCCATAGATTATAGAGTATAATATACCTACAAATTGATAAAATATTGTTTTAGATTATTAAATTCAAAATCAAATATTATAATGTGTTGAATAAAATTGTTCTATATTATAAAATATTGAAAAATAATTTTGGAATTATATTATATATTGTAATGTGTATTGGATATAATAGAGATAATTTTATAATTAAATAAAAATTATATACATTGTCATGTTGAAAATCTACTCATATTAATACATATATTAATATACACATAGATAAAAAATTATATAATTTGAAATGTATAATTATAAGATTATAGACTATAATACCAATATAATTTATAGACGGTTATTGAATTTTTATAATTACATGATTATAATTCCCAATTCAACTCATTTTTATTCTAGATTTCAATCAACATTATACAAAAATACATTTTAAATTAATATAAAATAGAAGAGTATATTACAAATATAGTATACTAAGGATGATGATAAAAAATCAGATTAATATTAAATATTGAAAAAAAAATATTGAAAAAAATATTTGGAATCTTGATAAAACCATAGAATGAATAAAAATATAGAGAAGAAATATAAATTAATATTTATGGGGATATTTAAATGACTAGGAATAATGAATGAATCTTAGGCTTTTAATAATTAGAATTTTCAAAATTATAGTGGTGTTATATTTTGTGTAAGGGAATACAAAATTAAATTAACTAATACAAAACATTAGTACTTGAGGGTATGATTCAAGCTACAAGATGAAATCAACATTCATCAATTAAAAAATACCTCATTTCAAGGAAAATAAAAAATATAAACACTAAAAATATTTATATATACAATAGAATATGAATGGGGATATAATTGAAATGGAATGTGTTGTAGAGCGATCACATGTAAGGGAAGATTGTAGATGATGGTTGATGAAGTTGATTATTCATTATTGGAGTCTATCAAAAGTGAAGAATCAAAGAGTTATGACATTAGTGTAAGAGAAATGACACTGAATTCTCAAGAATGAATTATCCATAAATGATTCCACAATAAATTTCATAAACATTTTAATGGTATTTCATAGTAGTTATTTAGAAACTGGCATGATAAACCCAATTATCATACTCATTATCAGGATAAATGATGTTCAAATTCACCTCAGAATAAATTTGACCTCATTTATTTAGAATCTAACATAATAAAATCCATTTTCAATAATGGTTTTTGTATGACTGATGTTAATACAAGGATTAGTAAAAAATTATGTCAGTTATATTATAACCGACCTGAGAAATATGTTTCACTTTTATTAGAAATAAATGATGTTAAAAACACATCACAAAAAATATAATTTTTAATAGTGTTTGTTTCTATAAAAATATATTTTCATCCTGGATTTTGAATAATTTCAGGAATATTGTGAATAGTTTGTAGAATAATTTCCTTCAATTAATCATAAAGATTCATTAAGAGTGATATCTGAATATTATCCCCATAAAAATTATCATCTATATCGACTTATGGTTGATTTCTACTCAATTTATATTACTTGATAACAATATATAATATCTCAAATAGATAAAAGGGGGTAACATCACCCTGAATCACTCTTATAGTACTACTTTGGGAGTAATATAGGCACTGATAATAAGATAAATTGATAATTATATACAACTGTAATGACGGAATCCCAAGTATTAAATTGAATGTAAAGTCCTAGGATACTACCATTAACTCGATAATATACACAATGAAATCAAACTAGGATTTAAAAAATATCGTATAAAGGGATTTGTTGTCACTTTTTTAAAAGACTTGAATTTCCAGGTTAGATGAAGCTAGATTAGAAACTATATATCAAGACTGTTGGAGCATTAGATCCAAGATTACATTAATATTTGTGCCATAATCCACTAGAAATCAGTTCAAATTCACTCTATTTATGTCACAAAAAACACATAGGGGTTTATATATCCATATATATCCTCACCCATATCCTCCCATAAATAGGTGATAATGGTTTCAAATTACTCAAAAAAACTTTATTATATATGATTTTATTCAGAAGTTGCTATATTTTTATCAAGCACTAGAGGGATATTTAGGGTGTCAATGAGGGCCTTACAATGTGATGTTAATAAGAAATGTTTTTCAATGATTAAGAGAAGAACATGGATAAAATCATATTCCATGATCTTGTTTTACTTCTATAATAGGTTCATACTTCTATTATCAATTGGTATTTTCATGAATATAAGTTAAGAATAAACAACTAACTCTATGAGAGGTGATTAGATTACCCATTCTAAATTCTATATATGGTCACAAGGATATCTCCTAGCTAACCATTCAACATGTTGAATAGGAGAAGAGCATCACTGGTGGTCACTAGAGTGTAGGTATACTCAATTTGAGCTTGTAAAAATTAATTCCTCCTTATCTTTTAAAAAGAAAATACATTTTTGGTTTTAGTACCCCAAAAAACATGTGTTATTGAGAATCATATTCCCATACCTCAAGAATGATAGATAGGTTATTTAGGGTGAGATTATGGGAACACTTTATCCATGGGATTAATATAAATTTCTAAAAATATGATTGTGTAAATAGAAGTAAACATCTTTAATTCATTAGATAATTATTCTCAATATATATTGGTACAAGGAATTTTATCCTAATGTGAGGGTCCTGAAATCAATCAAATTTCAAATCAATGGAAAAAAAATAAAATTATTTTATCTAATGAAACACTTGTTCTACCTCATTTGATCTCCAAAGGGATGTAAATATGATGTTTCCATAAAATAGTATTCTTTGTCCAGGGTTAATGTTGAATAATTATTTCACTCATAAATTATCCCATGGGTTAAAGTAGTGAAATTTTGAGATAATAATTCTCTAAATTTTATGCATACTTATTCAAAACCCATTTCCAATCCCTAGTACATTTATCACTATTATATGGGGTGGTGGAAATTCATGGTACATGTTCATGATAATCACCCTATTTCATAAATCCAACATCTACTATCTTATGTATTTGATCCTTGAATATGGATAAATCATTAATTGTGTGTCAAAGTAACCAATGGTATATAAGATAGTTGAGATAGTTTTTTATTTTTTTCCTATAACATTCTTATTTCAAAAAATCATGGAAAAAGTGTTTTTCTATAGAAAAAATAATGAACCCATAAAAATATTATTTCTTAAAGGAGTGGAATTTATTATTTAAATCACTATAGAGTACATTTATTTCATTTTGATATAATCATTATGCATAATTATTGATAGGAACCTATATCTGACCTGGTTTACTCAGTGGGGCCATTTTGAACTAGATCAATTGGCAACTTGTAGCGTATATAAAAGTAGATATTTTGTCTTTTCCCAACATTAAAAGGTTGGGAAGGTGGTTGAGGATTCTTTTGGTTAGTCCACTATATGGTTTCATCTAGCAATTATTTCCACTTGAAAAAATATTAAAATAAACATAAATATTTCATGATGACAATATTTCTGACCAACTTATCGAAAATTTCCACTACACACATTAATAACAACTTCTCATATGGCAGTTGAATATAAAGAGATTACGTTTTGTCATTACAATATGTGATCTAATTGGAGACATCTTAATTCTTCCACATTTTGAAATTATAAAGTTCATTAATACTTATTCTTCATAATGTATAATTAAAAATTTATAGGAAGAATTGACATCAATCCTACCAACTAGAAAAAAATAACTTGATGGTTGATTTTTGTAATAGATAATTGTATGTACTTAAACTGCTAAAATACTGAAATAACGATGGGTTTTTTCATGCTACTATGGGGTACCCAAAATATGAACACACTGGGAGGATATGTGTGTGAGTACCTTCCTTGGGTAATTTCTGTTAGTAATGTCCAAAAAATTCATATTATAAAAAATGATTAGTGAATAGATGTGCGGATTGCATTTTGGGTATGAATGTTTTTCTATTATTTTTAACAGTAGTTTCATTTTAATGGAATCCATGAATTTTTTCAAGGGAATCAATGACCTCAATCATGGATACTTTCAAATGTGTTTATTACCACACTATTTGGGTAACCCATTATGCTTTGTGTTAGTGATCTAGTGTAAGGAAATCATGTTTACTCACTAGAAGGGGTCCATATGGACCTGTATATCCTACCTCATGTTGTAAAAGAACCCTAATTTAGTTCTAGACAATAAAATAATTGAAATTATTTGAATAAATTCTCTAGGAATTTTGATGAGGCCATTATGAACATCATCACAATTATGAAGGTGCCCCTATGTATCCTGACATTAAGAATTCAAAAACTCTCAATCTTAACGTGAAATGATATTATATGGGAAATTTTAGAGGTTGTCACAAAATATTTGTATATACAAAAAGGTTCATATATAATTTTACCTTTTTTGACATTTAGGTGGGTGTTAGGGAGTGTTATTATAGGTGGGATTAAAAGGACCATGACCTATCTTTTCTATTATGTGTGTAATGTTTATAGAGGATTCACCTGTCATAGTTTGTCCTTTAAGTGAAAGTCTTGATTGGAATTTTTTTTCTTGTTTAACACTCCTAGTTTTCAGAGGTATTAAATAATATGACATTTACCATAGTGATTTTAAGAGGAGAAAATTAACCAATGTTGGTGGAGGTAAAAATAAGTTATGTTAATCCTTCCGGGGAACATCCTCCACCCTTCAATATTCATTGTACATAGCGTAAAAGGGGGCCTTGATATGATCGTTGTGTTTTCAATTTAATTCCCCTTTGATCGATTCTAGTAATAATGATTTTTCTAGTGTAGAGTGTCATTATTAGTGATTCACATATATTAATCAACTTATTTTAAGGGATTTGTTTACCAAAATTAGTGGGTGGTTTTTATCACAATTGAAAAAACATATTGTCTTGTAGACTGAGAAATAGTGATGGGACCGATTTGTGTGTATGTGGCTGACAAAGGGGCATCTAGTATCCATAAAAATTTCTTTATACAAGTTTAATAAGATCTCAGTACTATGACTTGTTCATACTAATTGGGAGTATTTTCAATATAAGGATTGAAAAATTATATATCCCTCGTAATTTAAATAGATTCTTAGAGTCTCATAATACTTTCATTCCACCACCTAATGCATCTCTTTCAAGAGTGAGGTGGGTAAAGCATATTCAATGATTCGGGAATGGAAATATCAATTACAAGTCATCCATACATCATCCATAACCACATAATAGGCGTTTTTAGTTGTTTCTTCTAGGAATCAATAAGAAGATGGTGTTTAATAATACTATTATCAATTTTTGTTGGGAGAGAAGAGTAGTGGATCATATCACCCTCATCCCTAGACATCTAAATGGGTGATGGGTTCTATAAGATTGTCATATGTTCAACACAGTGGAATAAAATCCATATATAACTCTAATATATAATAAATGGAACCATGATGTAATATATTAAATATAAATATAAACAAGAATAATTGTAATAGAGTGAAATATATAATATTATATTTAATTAATTAATGTTGATTGAGATCACTAAGCAACAACCAAATGATTCTCACATCCAAAGGTGGTACACTAGCCACTATGGTCTTCATACTATAAAAGGGGGCCATAAAACACCAAATGTGTGGTATCATCTTCTCTACAATGATAAAAGGTTAATTGAGATGAATAGATCTATGAATATTACTTGTATTCTTCATCTACACAAATATGGGGATTGTATTCTTTTTCTGGCTTCTTATGTTTAATTAATGGAGCCTTTCATTAGCTTTCAATTCATGGCCACTGACATGCATTTTCATAAACAATTCTTGTTTGAGATTTTCGCATTTTAACAATTCAACAAATCATGATCTTCTATTGAAGCCTTTAATTAGGAATATTAATGATTCATAATTGATGAAAATTGATTGGGAGATATAGATAATTGTATGAATGTGATATCTCTTTTTGGAATTATATTATAAACTATGATATTTTTTATGAAAAATATATGATTGTGTAATCTTCATGACCAATGTACAGTTATGATACATGGTATATCATATTATATTACATATCCCTTTTATTTAATACCATATAATAACCCAATTGAACTATAATATCATAAATACATTATTAAAAAATCTAAAAACATTTATGAATCCATTCAAACTCTTTTAGTTGTTATTTATCAAACTCCCTTAATTTTTGAAAATTTCCACAAATTTCAATCTTTATCATAAGGCTGAACACTATGAACCTAAAAAAATTCATTGAAAAAAATATAGAACCCAAATATTTTATTTCTATGTAACAACAATCCTCTAGAACATCATCACATATACTCAATTTACAAAGGGTTGTTCTATGATATTGGTCAAACATACTCATGTCTAAATATAAGTATATTTACTACAAAATGTATCTTAATCCTTATATGTATACCTATTAAATTCCAATGGCTATGAAATCATGTAACCCGTATATGTATAGAATAATAATATATTATAGGACATATTATAAATTTAGGATTATATAAAATAAGCTGATAAATTTGATAAATACATTATATTTCATTTATTTTCTAAATAACTAAATTGCATATGCCTCATCCCCATATCTAAGGATGTTAAAATTCATTCAAATAATATTATTCGTTTATTTCTTCTCTTAAATTCATGCAGGGGCCCATATGCCTTTAACTCAGCATATGAGTTGAAAAATAACATCTTGTTTAAGATCCAATGGATGACATGATCAAAACAATACCCCACCACCCGTTGATTATCTAATACCAGAGGATTTGGTAAGAATTGTATCAATGTATGATGGTTATCATTACATGTATCATTCCAACCACATGTAATGGTTATTTGAAATAATTATACACCACTATTTTTTTCATGGACTAAATGAAAAGCCCTGTGATATAATTTGGTGGTTCAATAAAAATAAGTAGTCAATAAATATTAAATCTTGAGTCTATTCTTCATATATTATATACAAAACATTTTTTTGATTACAAGTTTGTACTCACAGTAGTCGTAAAAAATCATCACATTCATTCCTATATAATAATACTATGTGATGATCATCAATTAGAAGTACTACGAAAAATACTTTAACAATGCTAGAATAGGCCTTTATCAGTGCTATAATGAGGTGAAAAATTGAGTGTGGTTAGAGGACCCCATTAAAAGTGTTAAAAAAATTAAAAGGTTTCTTTAACAGTGCTTTTTTCAGCACTATTAAAGGCCCCTTTTATCTATGGTTTTATTATCTCAATTAAAGGGGGAAATTAATATTGCAAAAAAACACTGGTAATGGTCCTACCGATAAATATACATAAATTATTTCCCCACACCCCACACACCCCCATTCATCAGTGATTCCCACTCCCACCCCTATATCATCACATATCCCCCTCCCTTTTCTAGTGCTTTATATAATCACACCCTCCAGCATATTCCCTTTCCTCCAGTGATTTTAGATCCCTATACCTCCAATATATACATCAAATCCTTTTCCACTCTCCTATAATTCTTCGTTTCACATTTTATGATATATATATATATTTATTTATTTCATTACATTGTTTCATATATATTTATATATATGTTTTCGTAAATGTTTGTATATTGATAAATATATTATATATATAAATAAGTTTAATAGTTTATTCATAAAATTATATTTTTAAGTGTGAATATATAAAAAAATATTTATATATTGTTATATATTTGATTATAAATAACCTTAAACAAATAAAATGATGAAATTTTAAAAACTAAAATCAATATGAATGTATGACCTCTAAATGAATTTATTCCCTACCAAAAAATGTCAAACGTCCCCCATAAACATGCCTGAAAATCCATCATATCTTAAAAAAATCATGCTACACAGACTAAAAACTATGTTTTGGAGGCCTTATGGGAGATTTTTTGTCTCAAAATATTTGATGGAGGTTTACCTGGGTAATTTGGGGTGTATATATCATCACAAGATTTGATTTGATTTGTGGCAGAGCCCAAATGGACACACTGATCAAATGTTATGGTAGTTTGAAGTTTGTGTTACATTTTCAGCTTATTTTTTATATTTTATTGATTTTTTTATTTTTTTTATCTTTTATTTGACATTAAATTACTATTAATTGGTAGTAATAAAAAATTTATTAAATAAAAAAAATTTAAATTTTTTTTAAGTTATTTCGAATGAATATCTTACATATTTCGTGTAAATGTGAATTTACCTTATCTAAAACATATTTTAGAAGATATATTTTATAATTATATAAATATAAGTATATTTTTAAATTAAAATGTTATTTTTAATAAAATATATTTCTGAATTATATTGTTATCAGTACTTGTAAAAAGTGCTGATAAAGGGGGTACTTTTATGAGGACTTCTAAAAGATCACTGATAACCCCCCTAGTAGTGCTTTTGTACAAGCGCAGATAAAAGACCCAATTTATCATCTCTTAAAATAATTTAATGATAATTTCCTCCATTAAAAATGCTAAAAATTATTTGTTAAAGACCCCCATTTGAAACGTTTATTTATTACTCACAATGGGGATCTATAAAAGCATTTTTATCTATCACTATTAAATCCCTAGCATAAGATAAACCTAGTTTTGTAGTAGTGTAGGGAAAAATAAATTCATACTTTGAGGGTATATTAATAGTACACTATTCATATAATATTAAATATAGAACATGGAAATAAATAATATTTATTTATTTATTTTATTTAAAAATCTTGATAAATTTTACAACCATTAAATCGATAATTTGATGTATCTTGTACAACAAGTTTTGACATTAGTCAAATTATTTTTCTACACTAATGGTTATGTTAATAGATATACTATATTACCGTTTAAGGTCTCCCAACATATCATTACTTCACCTAGCTCAATGACCTATTGAATGAGATAGTTCTTTTTAATGATGTGTTTTTTCCTTTGGTGAGACTAAGTTTCCATATCTTGACAAATAGATCCATTATTTTCACAATAATGATTGATTTCTCCCTTATTATTGGGATCCTCCAAAATTTCAATGATGAATTTCATAAACTAAACAAAATTATAATTTTGTATCTAATGTTGTAATATACTCAGCCTTTATTTACATGTATTCTATGGTTGAGTTTAAAATATATTCTATATAATAGAAAAACTATTGTAGAAAAACATGAAACTAGATTAATATCTCATACAATATTTTCTTTATTTGAAACAAGAATAAGTGTAAAAATTTATAATGAGATCATCCTCACCTACAAAGATCAAAATTGTATTCTTACTTCTTCTTCTTCTTAAGTACTTAAGGTTGTTCTTAATAGTAATACAGTGACTCCAACCAAGATTCATTTGGTATCTACTTATAATGAACAAAGGATACATAACATTGGGTTATGTAAGAAACATGTAATTCAAGATATATCCTACAACATATACCTAATTAATCCCATATATATTTTATAACACTTTTTATTGATCTTGAATATTCCAAAGATTCATTCCATGCAACAGTAGTAATGTCCCTTCTATAGTTCTCTATATTAAATTTATTTAAACAGTTTCAACATATATGTTAGACCTCAATTTTGGAGTTATCTTATATCTATATCTATATATATTTATACCCAATATATTTTCTATTTCACCCATGTATTTCATATAGAATTATTTTCTAAACCACCTCTTCATAGTGTGTAATGTTGGGAAATTATTTCTAAATCATGGAATGATAGCCACAAGCAATATCATTAATAACCACACACTTCTACAAATACCATTGTATAAAAAAGTATCTTCGAAATTGTTTATAATGGGGTACTCTTTGATTGCATCATCATACTGGATATTTCAACTCAAACTGGTTTTCATCAATAAATAAATAGACCATTAAAATATGTAAAACAAAATAGACGATATTGGGACATCAAAATACTCAAGCTGTATTATATTCATTCCCATGATTAAATTCCTTTTAAGGATTTTTTTGGTATTAATTTTATATATTTCATGATCAATATTTTATTATGGTTATCATTATATGAATATAATTTATCATTTTAACTAGTGAAAATGTTTCTTTATTGTCAATACAATGATTTTTTCTAACCCCTTTAAATATATAATTCTTTATGGGTAGACACTCTACTATCCATGCTTCATTTATTTTATAAAGCAGGAATTCTCCCACTCAGTCTAACACTACATGTTATTATACCAAATTTCAATATTTGTTAGTGTATATAGAGTTCATTCATGATTTCATGGTGCTCAATCTTCTCTTGGGATAATGACACACAATGAACCCTTGGTAGGTAGTTGGTTCATCATCCATGAAAATTAAATCATCATAATTTTCAATATGAAATACATTTCTATTCAGATCCTAAAAAAATTATACTAGACTATAGAGGTTCTAATGTTACATAATTATATTCTTTTCCCAAATAAAATATTTGAAATTGGATAAACTTCTATATCAGTAAAATGAAGCAACTGTAACGGGATGATCAGGAGAGATGGTATAAAGTAGTGGATATCATGGGATCCTAATTAGAAAGAAAAATATTATCTATATCTAGAATATATATTTTTTACCATTTACAGATTCCAAAAAATAGTTCATTCTTACATATCAATAAATTCTTGTTCTTAATAGTTAAAAAAATACAATCATGTATGTATAAGTAAAATAAATAAAATTTATATTTATAGGAGGAACATAATAATATTTATCTAATTATATAACTAATATAAAATTTAAACCTTGATCAGAGGTACCGAATTATAATTTAGAAACTATGGATCTTTTTCCAACATATAGATCTACTCATATTTTTCAATTATTCAATATTTATGTTAATATGTTTAGAAACCCAATAGTGTGTTTCACACCAAATATTGAATAATAGTGAGTCAGAGTTCAAAATATTAGTCTCTATAATAGGGACCTTAAAATTCTTAGTATACATCTATTTGCAATCAAAAATCAACATTAGATAACAATAATGAATTATTTTATAGGTTATACTCATATGTGATCTCAAAATTAAAAACATAATCCATGTAATAATATAAAATAAATACAAATATATAGGTCTGTATTATTTTTTATATCACTCTAATGTATACATTTAATTAAATTACTCCTATAAAAATTATGATCATATACATTATATCAATTTAGTGATCCCAAATCCATATTTTACTATGTAATGAATACTTTATGGGATTCTGATCATATCATTTTTTTTATTTCAGAAAAAATTTCCCATCATACAACATATGACTCTTGCGTAGTTGAGTGGGAAAATAATTTTTTAAATCAATCATATTTACATAAACACAATGATATTCCTCCAAAATCCAAACTCTTAGGGTTTCACATCTAAATGTATCCCAAAGAATAAATTAGGATTTGGTTACCAAACATTTAGAGTTAACCATTTACACCATTCCAATACTAGATAATCCATGGAAAAACTATTATGGTACAACCTACAGGGTTGGAAAATTGATATCTAAACATGTATTTTTATTGGAAGTAATATTACACATTGTATTTGGGGTTTTTTCATTCAATGTCTCACTAATTTTATATATATCATATGAATATTGAAATCAGAACTACTTCATTCTATACAATCCTTATTATCTAAGTTTTATTCATTTATAAATGCTTTATTTTATTGATTTAGTTTGGGAATACATGTTTTATCCACAAAATTAATATGTATACACCATATTACTATCTTACTTATTGTATAATTCAATGTTTTTATTACTCACCAAAATATTACAGATAAACCCATTCAAACTTATTTCAATCCATTATATGCATACGGTATTTGATATTATTATGAAATATATAAATATTATATGAAATTGATAATCCCTACATAAGTAATCCTAGCCCCAGTGATGGTGAACCCTTACCTTTGTAGAAAAAATTAAAAGAACATTGGTCAGCGGGGATTTTTGACCTAAATTCACTCTAGATAGATACAAATTATTCATTATGGCTTCTAATTGATAATAAATCTAATATTATATATATATATATACTATATTCTATAACTAAATTCAAACTAATAACATTAATTACAAACTAAGTTTGTAGATAATAAAAAAACATCTTTTGTCCCATGAAGAAAGTGATATAAGGGATGAAACATTGTTCAATGAAATTTATCATATAAATTAATGAATACATAATATAAAATTTTATAAAAATATATAAATATTTGAAAATGAATAAAATAGTAAATAATATTTTAATTTATTTGATAAAAATGGGATATAAATGAGAAATTTATTATTTTATTTTGTGACTATAATATTAAATTTATAATGCCCGAAACATATCTTTTATTAAAAATTTATAAATTATAATAAAATAAAATAATATATTAAATTTAATATTTTTTTGAGTATATCCTATTTTATGATTGAAAAATGGGTTATTCAATCATAATTTTTTTATATCAACGATTATCATAATATTTTTTGTAGGGTGTCTGTCTAATTTATTGAATTACAATATATCATCATTACAACATGGAAATCAATTTTAAAAACATATTACAATAGGTTACAATAATTAATAACGTACTCTATGTCTCTAGTGGTAATCACATTATTATATAATATGTTTTCAGTGATACCCCCTTAGGTTATGATATTTTATAACATACCTAAGGACCTAAGAATGTATTATGTAATCATATAATGTAATAACATGGTCTTAATAGAGATTATGTAATAGAATGATGTAATGTCAAATTGAAGGAACAACAATTTTATTTTTATACGAAATAACATTCATAATTGGCATAATAAAATATAGTATCTGATAAAATATTATTGAGAAAAATAGTGTGGAAATCCAAAGGTTCAAAATCAACCATGACATATCATATTTTAGGTTATTGAATAATGTGTATTATGATATAAATAATCTATATAAAATGAATAAAATATATTTTTATTCACCTGTTGAGGTGGATTTTATACCATTGATGGATTTTGTAAGATCATTGGACTGACAATGAAATGGAGGAAAACCCATATATATTATTTATCAATAATCAATATAAACGATATATAATATGAAAATTATATAAATAAAATAATATAATTAAGTGAACACCATTTTATACTATATTATGAATTATAATTAATTGATATCTCTATGATATGAAAAATTATTCTCACCTCTATATGTGATACACTATCCATTTGTATCATTATCAATATGAGAGGACCACTGAAAATTAATGGTGTGGCTAAACAAACTCCACATATATTAATATTTAACATAGAAAGAAAATAATCATATAAATATTTTATGTGTCTAACACACCAACATGGGGTACATATCTTTTTATAAGGTGTTCCTTTCTACAATGAAATGAGTCAAGCATCAGCTTCCAATTCTGGTAGCTGAAAAGAATTAGGATATCACAATCTGTTTTTAGTATATGATTTCTTGAATGATTCACGTGAACATGATCTATTTTTGAATCTATAAGTTAATCATCATAATTATTTACAATTTAAAGAAACTAATTCAGATACATGGCCATATTCTAGGATATAGTGTCTAATATCATTGGGCTTTTATAGTGTATGATAAGTACCAACTGAAATCTATGAAAGAGGATATTTTTCCCCAATATCCCATTATGACGCATAGAATACCATATAATATTATATAACTATTTAATTATATATAAAATATTTACAAGATTCCTCTTAGAGTATATATTGTGGTGCCCTAATATTTTAAACATGTTGTTAATAGAAATTCTATCAACATCCACTATATTCATTGTGTTGTTCCATTGAAATAACAATATGCCATACCTCTCTATACTGCTTCCTGAGGACCTTTTGGTGATAAAAACATAAGATATGTCCTATGTTTTAATAATTAATGTCATTTATCATAGCCAATATATGATTTTATATGTATGTTGTGTTTCCCTCTTCAAGCTACTCTATGTTAAATAAGTGCATAAACACAAGTTCCTAGAACATCAAGGAATCTATTATATTACTAGGACCTTATTGAGTTTGTTATAATCCATATCATATTATGCAGATGGTATCATTAAATATAATTTATTTGTATAACTCTCACTTGAATCTACTATATAAATATCAGTACATGTTCCTTTTGAGCCTATTTGGTGGGACAAAACTATAATGAGAAATGAGGACAACAACTTTTTGTATATTTATAGTTGGGATTAATATCACCTATTATTCACTATCTTAAATTAAATATGTATAATTCTAAGTTGGATCATGTTTAAATAGAATTTACTTATACTATGGGGACCATATTTCCTCTTTTAAGGGAAAAATACGTGTACATGTAACCCCTCTTTATGTAATTCCATTCCAATTAATTTTGGTTTATATTCTAAAATAATCCCCACTTATATTGTCTAGATATTGGGAAAGCATGATTATGAAAATATATATTATTTCATGGAAATATATTTAATGTATGAGAGAAAGTGTTCCATGAAAAATTATATTTAGAGGGTCTTTGGGACACTGTGAACTTCAACATCCAAAATAGATATCCTTAATTGTTTTGGAAATTCTATTAATGGTTGTAGTGGTAGATATATTATCATATCAAGTCGGATTTTGATGTGTTTGGATCTTCAAATATTAATGCCAATATAATGATGATGCCACATTTTGTGATTTTTGTTTTGGTTCAAGAGCTCCATGATATCATGATTCTCAGGGTCATTCTATGAGTTTCATGACTTTTTTGAATCATTATAGAAATAAAATCAATAATAAACATTAAATATTTCACCCCATGGAGGACCATCAAGAATAATAACTTTTTCATTACGGGGATGACTTCTATGGAATTTATTAATGGCCTTAGGGAATGGAAGAGCTAACTCAACATCCCTAAAAAATATTTCGTGTTTAAATCCCTATATTAATGAAGATTTCCCAAAAATAGTGTTTGAGATACTATGCAATATGATAATAAATGAGGGAGTAGGCTTATTTATAGTTGAGATAATGGCATGGCCTCTATGTTGTTTTTTTTCTAGAATAGGTTAACATAAATTAGAGTATTAATGAGTTGTTTGATTGTTAGATTTTTGTTCTTACATTTTTTTTAATACATATAACATAGATCCTCCATAAATACTCTCACGGGGAATCTAGTAGTAGTAAACCTTATGTGAGGTCCATTACATTTTGGACCCTTTTACTTTATCTTGATATATAGTGTCCTGGTTGGTGTATAGAAGAATTAAAGGGGTGGGGAGTTTATTTTTTCCCTTGTGAGGTCACTATTTAGTGGTACTATTTTTAGAGGAGGTCATTTTGTTGTAGGGGAAAGAAATATTACCATTATGAATCATGGAAGTACATGGGGTGTAAAATTCCTTATTTTTTTCTATGATAGAGGCTATTTTTCTGTTATATTCTTTGTAGTTATCAATTAGGGAGTTTTTTTGTGTTTGGTCACTAAAATGATCATTTTCAGAGATCACGCATGTCATAAAAGGTACTCCACAATGTTTTATTACCCATTTTGGAGGGAATAGTGATTTTATGAGTGAAGTGAATCCCTATTTGGAAATGTGGAATGGAGAAATTCATATGTATGCACATGTGTTTTAAAATATGATGTTAGATATCTTATGTTCTTAATTGTGACACCATATTGAGTATTTTCAAGGTTTGGATAGGTCAATAAGCTTTATTTCTAGTATATTAATCCTTTTAAGGTGTTTACTTGTGTTAGATCCAAAACATATCAGATAACACTTCCCCAATAGATGATATGGATATAAGAAATCTTCCATGTATCTCATAATATTCATTACCTTCATAAAATCTCTGATGACATTGATTGAGGTGAGATCATTATTGGTGATGATGTGACCATCAAGTAACATCATGTGGAGATCTATAATCCAAGAGAAGTTGTTATATGGGTGTTCTATTTAGATATTTTTTTTTAAATTATTGAATTTTTTTATGATGGAGAGTATATCTTATCATGTTTAATAGATATAAACTTAGTAACTTTATCAATTTTATATTTGTCTCTTAAATTGTAACATTTATCTTTTTTGATTATCGAAATTATCTAGTTTTTCAAACAATTTTTCTCTATCCATTCTTGTTTGTTCAGAGTAAAGTGGTTGATCTCATGCTATAAAAATATCCTATAGTATTATCTCATGTGGGGGTCATTCACATGAATGTTCCATTTATTTTACCTCTATTGTTGTTCTGGATTTTCTTGTACAGTAATTTTTAATATGTTTATAACTTAAGGTCCAAATCATAGTGGCTTTCATATTTACATTTTCTTGTCATTGGAGATACATAAAGAATTTTACAAGGTTTTTAGGATGCAAATGAGGAGTTATGGGTATTTATGTATCATAGATATCAATAATTTAATGTAAGAGTTGAGACCACAGGGAAGGGTGTCAAGATGTGGAATAGGGCATCGAGGTGTCTCTACTAAATCAAAAGTTAATTGTGGAATTTCCAAAATTATACAATTAAGATAGATTATGAAGAAAAATGTAGAATAATGGTTTTTTAGTGTTGAATACTTTGTTATGGATTTCTATGGAATAATCTCTTCTTGTTGGTAAGGTGCTAAAGAATGGATTTGATGAATTTATCATAGACTCTTTGGATAGCTCTTCTATTTAAGGGGGTGTTCGTGTAATGGGTATTTTGGTTGCAGTGTATCCTCCCTATTGGATAAGGTTGTTCTTATGTTTGGGTTTTAGTATTTATATGATCATATCCCTAAGGTATACTGAATTTTCATTTTGGTGGGTTTCCTATTTTGTTGATATGGTTTAACCTGGGGGTTGTGTCGTGGTTACCTCACACCACACACTAGTCGATGAGTCCTACTGTTTGGTCTCTAAGAATGCAATGTGTTACTTTATATTTTTTCAACCTATGAACCACCTAATACCAATAAACCCTTCTTTACTCCCAATTCAGTCTCTTAAAAACTGGACAACCGATAATGGTTTTAAAATAATTTTAATCCCTTTAAAATATGGGTCAATTGCTAACATACTATGATCGATCTAATTTTATCCAATTCTTGATGTAACAACATTTCATATTGGTTTATCTCTTATTGATATATTTCCCCCAAAAATTAATTCCAAGACTTTGTGTTCAATATCCCACATTTTAATGGTATTTTATTTATTTTTTATCAGTTCAGTTGTGCTGTGAAATCCATGGGATATTATAGTTTCCTTATAGGAGTGGTGACTGAATGTCCTCATTTGTATTCTATTGCATATTGATAACATCAAAATATTGTGGTAGAGTATTTTTTGATTCTCTTTTACTTACATAGAATCATAAATTGACCATGGTTTATCCCTTTGGATGATAGTGAAACTAACATAATAAATATTAAACTATTTTTAGAAATAGAATTGTTTTATGTTAGTGATCTCATGTGGTTTATTTCCCCCATGATAATAGTTTTCCTCATTATTTTCAAGATAGTTTTCTATATATACTATGGTTTATATTTTATATTTTTTTTATTTTATTATAACATTGATCAGGTTGAAATTTGAAAATAACAAAAAAATTGTGGTTAACTGGTTTAATTATGAATTTAATAATGAGGAATATATATATATAATGGTGTTTCTTATAATTTTATGGTAATAAAATTATTGAAAGAATGAAGGTTCAATTAATTATATCCTTCCATGTGTTAATATGATAGTGTAATGAACTTTAATCCATAATTCTAGTTTTATAAAACCTAATAAAAGTTGTTATAATGAGAATTTTTCCTATGTGGGTTTGTTAAAACTACAATAAATTCTTATAAGAATGTTAATAATACTATATAGTGTTATAGTTTATGTCTTATGTTTACCACATTTTGAACCTAAAAATAAATATTCAGTTAAATCCTGAAGTAATAAGAATGAGTTGTTTGATAAAAAACTCTTTGGGGTTGAGAGAGCTTGTTTACATTTAATGTCTAAATGGATTGTTCATAGGTCCTAGATTTCTATATTGACTATTCATTTCTTTTTTCCCTTAAATATTTTATATATATGATCTTTATACAGTGACATGTTTCTAAGATTGATGATTTTATTAGATTGGGGTGGCCTGAGGTTGGGGAAGCAGTTGACACCTTTGATGGGGTGATGAATGGGGATATGCATGATGGTGTTGGGTATGGAACAAGAAAGATTGAATAGGTTGAGTTTGGGGCCTCAGATTGTTGTGAAACAAATATATGAGATTCATTACATTGAATTTATTAAATGTTTTGATATCCTTGTTTATTTTTTATCTTCTTTCCTTTCCCCACTGGTTGAGGCAACTTGACGGGCTTGGTTATGCATCTCATTGACGGTATCATTGGATGTTATCCTATTGTACCTTCAACATTTTAATTGTAAATAATTAATTTAATTATTAACCCATGGGGTTGGTTATTGAAATTAAAATATTATTAAGCTAGAGATACCATGATCTTTGCTGGGTGATGCTTATTTGGCATTGACTTGGATTTGATGGTTAATGAAATTTAATAAAATTGATGTTAGTTAATGGATAATGAATTTATTAACATTATTTGAATTGATAAAAAATTAACATAATGTATCTTCTTAAATGCTTGGGTGATTATTGGATATCTAATCACAATCACTGGAATCAAGGTGTATAATCAATGATAACAACATTTTCGACTAGGACACGTTTATGCCCACAGTGTGCTTGTAAGATATATTATATCGGATATGTTTTATGAAATTATATGATACCCCACCCATGTTTATTCGGTGGATAGAAACCCTATAGACTCTAGAATAATGTTTCTGCCTAAATCATGGTAGGAAGATTGGTTGATGACTAACCTATCTTGACCTGATCACTTCTCTTATTAGAATTGTGTGCTAGTTTGCATG
The DNA here is from genome assembly GCA_963277665.1 of Viscum album. NCBI lineage: Eukaryota > Viridiplantae > Streptophyta > Magnoliopsida > Santalales > Viscaceae > Viscum > Viscum album. The sequence goes on from OY728122.1 coordinate 1,434,977,190, forward strand.
GTGGTTAGTGTTACAATATATGTTTGTATAGGGATATGATGTCTTATGGTTATTTCACACACATTTATCATTAGATATCATATCTAAAGGATTATAATATACATTATGTTTATAATATGTGGTGACATTAGGTACCATACTCATTATATGAGTTGTGGTGGATTGTGTTATAATACACAATGCATGATACATGTGATATTATCTATAGGGGAACCCAAAAACAACATGTTTACTATATATGGATATATGGAATCTAATGATGAGTAATGTGATCCTCGAGATGAATGTTTTGATACTAATCCTAATGTTCATCGGGTTAGATTGCATTTTGAGAGTGATGGGTTAGGACCTTCGATGTTGGTTCAGTGTGGAAAACTAGGGAGAAGTGGTAGCATGGTAGACTTTTTATTTTATTATTATAATATATGATATCTTGTATGAAATACTTGGTGAGACATAGCCATGGTGAGGATAGGATCTTAGTATACCTATTTAGGTGAAAATTTAGTAACACTTGTTGTTATGTGGGATTTAGTGTGATTTCTTTATATTTTTCATGAGTATTTATAATGATCATCCTACCAAGATTAATTTTATGATTTCACCACATATAAATAATCGGTTTTTTGGTTAGATGGATAAATTTGGATATTAGGATATAAACTACTAGACTATGTTTTTTTGAGTTATTTGGGATTCATGGTCGCTGTCAAGATTACCTTTTTGGTACTTGTATTTATTATTATAGTTTCCATCATTTTTTATTACATTATATGTATTCACATGGTATTATTTTAACTATATGAGTAATATTAGATTGGTTTATATGTATTATATATCTCTTCTTCATGTATCTCATAGAGGGTAATTCCTTCCATTAACATGTATGATATACTCTTGGTAATTGTAGGTATTCCAAGGCCTACTGCAAGTGGGACTTTGAGATCATTAATATTGATACCCAATCCTTTGAAAAAAATTATTCAATGATTTTTAAAGATAAATATTCATTAATAAAAAACAATGATATTGAAGCCCGGTGTATTTGGGAAACTATGTTCATATTATATCTAGTCAGACTAAAACCAAACATTATCGTTATTTTATTCATAATAATTAACTCCTAAATCCATTCATGATCCTAAAACTACTTGGAATAAACTTGGGAATACATAAAGAAAATGGGTGATCTAAAAGTAAAGAATGTGAATAGGCATGAGAAGAATAATTAACATGTGACTCAAATTATAAGATGGTTTCATAAAATATTTGGCTTTGGGGTAATCATAATAGAGATTGACATAAATAACATTGTAGTAGTGGATCATTGAAAAAATAGGAAAATAGAAATTTCATAAAACATTATATAAAAATTAGTTAAGGATAAATACCAAGCCAACATCTTATGGTGTATAGAGTCCCATAATTGATTATGTTCACCCTGTAATCTCACGAATGACATTTCATTAGACTAAAATATTTAAAAAATTCATTAAAGTGATATATAATTCTTATCCCATCAACCATATTATTTTCATGTAAGTTCATATGTGTGGAACATAAGGATATAAATCATATATCCTAAACATAATAATTACCCATGAAATGAAATTGGTTTCATAATCTTTTCTCATAACATAATAAAATGATATTTTTTAAAAGTAGATGATAAATGGTCATTAGGCATGTATTACCACATGAAATGAAGTAAGAGTGAGGTATATATATATTAATGGGATATATATACAATGTTTAGAATATTTCCATACCATTAAAGAGAGTGATAATGTGATTTTGAGAGATAATAGTAATATCACAAATATGGGGGTGTCTTTTACAGATCCCTAACATCTATATGAAAAACATTTTAAGAAAAAAAATTATCAATTCCACATAAATAAAATTTTCAAATACATAGAAATAAGATGATGAGGGGATTTTTGAATAAAAAATTAGATCACATAATGTTATTCATGTTTCCTATAATGTTTTTGGTGGTGGGGAAGCCATTAACGCCATATATGAGAAAATTATAACATTAATTTTGTATTTTATAAAAAAATGGAAAACATACCTTGATTAGAAAGAAAATAAAAAGATTAATTTTAAAACATAAGTAAAATTAATTTAATGAATCATTTGGAGAGTGTTGAAATCATTTTTGAAACAAATTTAAGAAAACAATCATATGGAAGAAAATGTATTTTTGACAGACAGAGAAATATAATATCCCTTTCTTAGAAATATATTCTCCAACATTTTAAGTGATGAAGAAAGGAAAATAGTAATATAATATTATAATTTCATGAATAACCATATGAGAAGAAAATTAATTAGGTTTAGTAGACAAATATTAAATAATATCCTTCAATGTAAATTTACAAATAGATAATCCTAATTATAATAGATTGAACATATACCATTAAAGATTTGGTAAATTTGTAATTATGACCACCATGAATGAAGTAAATTAATTGTAACATGAAATTCCATGAATTATAAAAAATTAATGATATATTATTTAATGGGGATGTATATACACCTTATAAAACAAATTAGGTGCACAAAATAGCATGTGTCTCAAATAAAGTGGTTTTGATATGAAACCCTAACAAATATCATATCGTTTTAGTTGGGATTGATTAATTAACTAAGATTTTATTTTAAATTAAAATTAAAATTAAATAAGTTTAAATAAAATATAAAATAATAAACGATCATTATAGACATAATATTATCATAACATATTTAATGTTGTAGAAGTTTATCATAATGAATGGAAACTATGTTAAGAAACCCCTTACCTCATGATTCCCTTAAGTTAAGAACTCTTTAACCTCCTATATATTGGTTTTAAACATGTTATTAAAATTTAACAGAATCATACTAATATTTAAAATATCATATATGATATATTTTATAACATCTTATAACTCGTTCATTAATAATCTTTCATTGTCGCAATTTTTTCGTTTTTTAGTTGTCTTATATTATCCATCGTGTTTTGTCATAAAATATAAAGATATAAAACATAGGATATAGACCCATAATATATATAATTATATATAATTATATTAATTTTCTAAATATCATTTTTATTATATACATATTTATAATTATTATATAATTTTGAACATGGATGATGAATCACATCGCTTAGTGGAGACAATAGTTCGTATGTACACTCTATCTATGTTATCATTTCCATAATGTGTGAAAGGGTAAGGAAGTATATTGTATATTAATTTTACAGAATAAATTTCATGTAATATATTTCACATATATTAATTAAATTTATCCATTATTACCTTACATATAAATTGTTAGTGAAAAATGAATCACATCGCTTCGTGTGGTGGTAGTCTACCATACACACGAAAGAAATTATCATTTATTCAATCGATGGTAAGTTAAAAAAAATGTATGATATATTTTCTTATTGTATTTTTATTATTTTTTTGATATCATATATAAAAAATTATTAATTTATTTTGACTTCCTTGTAATATGAATTAAAAAATGAATCAAATTTCTCCTTAAGGATGTAGTCTGTCATACACATGATCGACATTATCATATTCCCTATGGAATTAAATGTATGAATTTTTTTGTGATAAAAAAATTTCTTATTTATTTATATATCATAAGTATCATATATATATATACATATAAGAGTTGTATATTTCTTTTTATCCATCCTTGAGAAGCAGTCATGGAAAAAATGATTTCAGTTTGCAAGGTGGTAGTCCACCGTAAACATAATCAATGGTTTCTTTTCCCATTGGATAGATGAGAAGAAGGTTTTAGGTCATGAAAAAATAAATAAAATCCCAATATTTTACTAAACATTGGTTAATATATAATCAATGTCTAAGAATATTTTATAGATGTGAAATCAATAATAAAATAAAATCCATGATTGAAGACATTACCTCTTCTTCAGACAACTTCTTTAGATAACATAAAAATCATTTATATGATGGATTTATATTAAATCTGAGGGGTCTAAAATGTGGGTATAGATTAATTGAAGTCTTTAGGGTAGTTTTAATAGAAAATTGTGTTCTAGAATTATTGAATGGAGAGGATATGGGGTGTCCTTTTATAAGTGGGAGAGAGAACACATTTGTAATTTTTGAATAGAAATAATTACACCCACATTTTTCACATGAATAATGGATAAAAATTGATATTTTAAAACCTAAAATCTATATTCTCAAAATATGAACATAAAATTATAATTAAAAATGTTTTGGTTTATTTTTTAACCCTTTTAATTTTAGTTTAACCCTTGATAAATCCATTTTTACCTTATCTTTGGTAAACAATTTTTACTACTTCACTATTCATAATGGTAAAAATTCTCTCCTTATTTTATATTATAAATTATTTTTATTCTAAATATGGAATCCATTTTTCAGAATTCAATCACTTAATTCATAGAATTCAACTTAAAAACAAACCTGAAGATGTGTCAAAAATAGTTTTCCAACAAAACCATTTATAAGAAAATGATGATCACATACTAAATATATGTCATTTGATCATAATTAATTGAATTTAAATTCATATTTATAGACACATAATATATAAATTTAATTTAAATCATTCCTCATTAGCAATGATTTTAATTATATAATATAGAGAAATATTATGGGCTTCGAAACAGTTTTCTGAAAATATTACTTTAAAGACTACCAATAAGCATAAGATAAAATTTAGTATAACATTTATGTAAATGTATTTAATTTCATAAATTATATCTAAAAAATAATTATAAAATTAAATTATAAATGGTACTTTTAAATTAATCAATTTATAAAAATAAATTTTAATTTTACTGGTATTTTCACTATTCATTGAAAAATTAATATTCTCCTAAAAATCCATAAGTTTCAACCTATGTTAATATTAATATTATGATTTTAAAAATTATGTTTATATTATAAAATTATATTTCTAAAATTATAAAAAAAATGTTTATTATATTTATCGCAAAAATAAATAATTATTTTTTTAAGGAATCATATTTGGAATATTAAAATATATTAAATAAACCTGATTTCATATTTTTTAAGAATTTGTAAATAGATTTATGTTGAGTATGAAATTTATTAATATTTAATAAATTAGTTAATAGTATTTATAACCACAAATTTATTGGCTAGGTTATATCCATTATGTTTCAATAAATATATGTTAATATTATATCGTTGGTTTTTTAAACTCAGTGTTGCATGCAATATAACCAATCTAATAAAATCGATTTATTTAAAGGAACATATGTTGTAAATTCATGGGGGTAAATTTATATCACATAAGTGTATTTAATTTCATGTATTTTAATTGATTATTTTGTTCTTTTTCCCCTTGGTAACCATTTATATTTTTCATAAAAATGGTAGAGAACTGGTGAAAATGGGGGTGGGTAGGTTCAGTCGCATGGTTGGTGCTTTGTTAAGGGGAACTGTGCACCCCATCCCTTGTAACATTGTGGTAGGCTATGATCTACCACAAAACTACCACACACCCATGAAGCCAATTCAACTTGAGGTCTGGTAGGTCATTTGAACTACTGTACAGCTACCGCACGACCGTACGGCTAGTCCAAGCAGCCGTGTAGCTTGGACGAATGGTGCTCCCATCCTAAAAAATTAATAATATTTTTGTTCCATGTTTTCACTTTTCATATTTAACAACTCTTCCAACCATTTTCTTCCACAGTATATATTTTCATCCGTATAAGGATTCCATACTCCCTAAAGTAAAAATGGCCTCCTATTTTGAAGGAGACTTGGTGGGGAAAACACAGAGGTTCTTCATGTAAGTGATTCTCCCACTTATTTATTCCTTATTTATAGGGTTTATCCTATATTACTTATGAATCCATTTTTTCATATTCTATGTTTTCTTTCCTAGGGTATAATTTTGATTTTATGGTTTCATTATATTGGATTAGGGTTCGATCTTGGTTTTCTTGTGGTGCGGTTGAGGTGTGGTTGATGTTTTGCAGAATGTTTTGCGATTTTTGACATCAATTGAAGTTGGTTCCATGTGTAAACATTATTTGGTCAATTTTTTTTCATGTCTAATTTATCATGTTCCTTGATCATTTTTTGTGGTGCATAAGTGGTTTTCAAAAATAATTAATGATTGTTTGACTTTAAAGTGTCGATTTTTCAAGAAATTTTGTGTTTTTCATGTGAAAACTCTCGTTGTGTCACTTGGAATGATTTTATAAATTATGAATTTTGTTTATTATATTATTTAAATGATGAAAATAATATTTTGGTATGTCATTTATGTGTGGTCAATTTCAAAAGAAGACTTTGGCAGCGTTTTGAGGTGGTAAAAGCCTTGTGGTGTTTTATATTTGTTTTATAAATTGTCTAAATGGTTTATTGAGTTATATAAGTGGCGTGAATATTGTTTGGAAAATTTTATGTATTGTGTATGATTTTAAAAAAGAATTTTTATTTTCAAGTGGTTTTATGTCATTTTTGAAACATATTTGAGCACAAAAGGGAAAACCTAGTATCTAGGTAGGCGGACTACGAATAGTATGTTAGGTGTTTGGAAGTGGTTGCGGCCCGATTTAACATAATGGAATTGATGATGACAACACAAAATATATATGGAAATTATTTTGAGACAACTATATCATTGGATATTTCTTCTCTATAGTGGATGGTTCATGAGAAATATGTTGGTTGTGATTCCTATACCTCATTTCAGTAAGATAGAAGGTACCTAGGGTCCTACTACTAGCTAATGCATAGGGGTAGTTCCCATGATTAGTGCTCATTAGATAAATTTCACTTATCGTCATAAAAAGGTTGTGTTTTGTTGTAAATTTTTAGAATCATGATTATTCCCTTAAAAAATTCCCTTAAAATTGTCTTTCATTTAATGTTTTTTTCTTAAAATTGTTAATAGCTATTTATTTTGTGTAAAATATTGCATGTTATTTACCTCATATTGTTATGTGAATGGAATATTTTCCAAGGTGTCATCCCACTATATTTAGGCTCACATCCTACTTATACATTTGGGTTTAATTATACTTGGAAACATTTTACACATGCAAGGGCATGGCTTTTGGTGAGGCGGATCAGGTTTCTAGCAGTATTCATGGTGTGGTGTTGTGGAGGTGTATTGATAGTGATGACCCCTTGACTTGTGGTGGGTTTTGAGTTATTCTTGATACACCTTTTTATTTTTTCCTTTTTTGATGCTGTTTTAAAAACATGTTATTCAATTATGAAAATTCCTTAAGGACTATTTGGAATAAATTTTTCAATTCATATTAGTTATTATTTTTTGGAAGTTTTATGTTTATAATTTCAGGTAAATAATTCCCAATAATTATTTATGATACCTAGGGACTTGTACCATCTTATAGGGATTGGGAATTCCCTTTGAGACTTACCATGAACCTAGTTATGGACTAGTCTATATGATGAATGGGATTGGTTTGTGAAAAAATGGTATCAGATGAGGTTACCGCATTGGTTCATTTTACTTTGGAGGAGTTGGGTTAGACAAGAGATAGGAATATCAGGGCTTAGAGTTTTGATTGTGAATAGGGGGGCTAGCCAACACACCTCATGAAAAAATTCAAATACCCATGATATGTTGGGAATTTTTTTTGACTTATCTTATAGGTGGGACAAGTAGGTTGTAGACTACACATAGATATTGGGTGGGGTGAAGTAGATTAATCATTTTATTGGGATGTAATTCTTTATTTATTTATATTATATGTTATTGATGAAAATTTTCAGAACTATTTTAATAATATTTTCTCTTGTGAATGTTTCTTTTTGTTGTAACACGCCTCCCTGAAGATCTCCCTCACATCCACAGGATGAAGCCGAAGATAGTCCTCCCTCACCTCTTGATAAAAGGTATGCGGAAGCTATAGTTCCAGATATTCTAACTCTAAGATAAAGAGTGTCTTCTACTCATTCTCCAGTTTGAGAGAATGGGTATTATCCTTGGAAATACAATGATTAAGAGTTTCTCCAGAATAAGTCTCTTACTATTTAAGGAAATGCTAAGTTGCACGAAGAGGAGGAGTTAATCGAGAATATTGAGGGGATGTTTCAGTTTTTTGACAACCATGACAAATACACAGTGAAATGTCATACATTATAGCTACATGGTCCTAGATGATGTTGATGGTAATTAGTGCTTCTGGTTGGGAAGTAGGAAAATATGTGATGGAAGAATTTCAAGACCATATTCAACGAGCAGTATTTTCTTGAGGTCCTGGGATATGCTAGATCCTTAGAGTTCATGGATATTTCCCAGGAAGATCAGTCAGTGAAGGAATACACTATTAATTCTACTGAACTAGTGTGGTGCACAACATATATTGTTTCTAATGAATATATGAAATATCAAATGATTGATATGGGGTCTTGACCAGAAATTTAAGCATAGGTATTCTTGTTCATGGTGGGAACCAAATATGAGGTAGATAATCATGATTTCAAGATTGAGGTTGATCAAAAATGAATTTCTGGGTTTTTTGTAGTGGTGTTAATTGTGGGTAGTTCCAGATCATCAGAGAAAAATATGAATTAGGATATAAAAGGGAAGAAGAGAGGTGGTAGCTCAAGCCATCCATCTAGGGTGTTTTTCTGTGGCTTTTAATGAATGGTCTATTTTGTTTCATCAGTTTGGGAGGGTAGGGAACACTCAATAATCTTTCAAATATCCTTATAATCCTTTTCAATAATATCAAATTATGGGGTACTTGTAGCATTTTTGCAGGCTGACACTACCATACCAGAGTGGAGCAGTAATTTTGGTGTCCTGAGAAGTGTATGCTCAGCTAGAGTAGACTTAGATGGTGTGGTATTGGTTTGGGGCTCATAGTAGTTGGACAAGATCGGATTCAAAATAGAGCCAATTCAGGGTAGAGAAACAGGATATAGGTCATTATCATGTAGATACAATGAATATTTATGTTGTGGATCAGGCACCAGTGGTACATGATACAGGGCCCTCAATAGTTCAAGGTACCCTTCTGATTGATTCCACTATAGAAACTACTTTATTTGATACTTGGTGAATCTATTTATTTTATCTCTTTAAGTATTTTGGATCTTTTGAAATTTTTAACTGAGATAATTCTTTTGTAATGGAGTTAGTAAAATCAATGGGTAGGAAGAATGATTGGGGACACATTTATCCATCTTGTGTTCTCTCTGTTTTAGGGTTTGATATGTAGTGGAATTTCATAGTCATTGACATGGATCTATTTGATGTAATCCTTTCCATGGATTGGATTGTGAGATTCCAAGATCATATCGATTGATATAGGTAATGGGTGAGTTTCATGGAACCTGATGGGATTCCTCAGGTAAATTATTAGGAATGGTATCCATGGATAGTTTCTATAGAACCTCCCCTCCCAGAGTTATGAAATATTATCTTTCATTAATCATCACTCTCATTGTAGGAAAATGTTGGTCCTCCTATGGGTGGACTACCTCGAGTATTGGATGAGTTCCCTGAGGTATTTCTATATGAATTTTTGGTCATACCCCCATAGCAGGACGTGGAGTTCTCAATTGATTTTGTGTTGAGAACACAGTTGATATCTCTTACCTAGTATCTCAAGGACCCCACTGAGCTAAGATAATTAAGGAAAAAATTAGATGAATTTTAATTCAAATGGATCATTTTCATGATAATCTCTCCTTTGGACACTTCATTTTTATTCGCAAACATGGCCGACGTATCCCCATGATTGTTCATTGATTATCTTAATCTGAGTAAGGTTACTATAATGAATAAATACCATGTACCCCAAATGGATGACTTATTTTATAAATTAAAGTTGAAAATTGGCTTTCCAATAAATAATTTTGTTTTGGTTAGCACCAATTCAGGGTGAGAGAGGTGGACATCCCATAGATGGATTTCCAAAGCAGGTATGACCACTTTGTGTATTTAGTCATGTGTTTTGGGTTAACCACTGCTCCAGCAGTTTTTATAGCCCTCATAAATATTGTGTTCCACTAGTTTCTTGAATCCTTTGATGTGGTATCTGTGGATGACATCCTAGTTTATTATGGATTAGAGTAGGAGCACCATAATCACTTGCATATCATTTTGGGCACTATGTGAGATCACCACATAAATTCCATGCTTTCAAAGTGCACCTTATGGATTAGGGGGATGAGTTTTCTAGGTCATTTGATTTTTGAGAAAGGGGTTTCGATGGACCCCGAGAAGATCAATGCAGTTATTTCAGGGCATAAACTGTATAATATGTTTAAGATCATGATTTTCCTAGGTTTTGTGGGATAATATAGATGGGTTTTTCGGTATTTTTCTCAACTTTCCATGTTAATGAGCTCACTCACTATGAAAGGGATGATTTTTTAGTAGATCCTAGAGTGTCAGGAATCCTTTAAGGAGATAAATCAGTGGTTTTATACTACACCTGTATTGATCTTTCTAGAGTCTAGGAAGGTCTAAGAGGTTTATTGTGTTGCTAAATGTAAGGGTCTTAGGGTTGTTCTTATTCAAGGTGATCATGTGGCGGCATATGGATCCAAAAGAATCTGACCTAATGAAAATAATTACCTAGCCCATGAATTAGAATTCGAAGTGGTTATGCATTCTCTAGAGACATGGTGCCACAGTCATTTTGGGGAGAAATTGTTCCTCTAATCTGACCATAAAATTTTAGCCAACATTTTCTCCCTAAAAGACATCAACTTGAGGTAGTTCTATTGGATTGTCTATTTGCAAGGATTCAACATTAATATTATCTACTCCTTTGGAAAGGGTAATGTAATGGAAAACACCATGAGGATAAATGTTCTATTATAATCATTGAGTGTAACGCCCCGACCCCAGTTACCCAGAGTCGGTGCATTATTACATTACATTGGAATGATCACAAGAAAGATCAAATATCGAAAGACCGATTGGTTTAGTAGCCTTGGAAACACTAGATATATTCATAAAGTTTTACATTACATCATAAAGTGAAAAACTACTACAACAACATAGTCTCCATATTCCACACCCATATCCCCACATACTATCCCTGCAGGTCATTCATAACTTACTTCTTCACATCCTGGGAAAAGATAAAACATAGATTAGGGGTGAGCTCAAATGCCCAGTATAGATAACAATATAGCGGAAACTTTCAAAAATAAGCATAAACATTTAAGGCAATGTATAACTAAAACCAAATCCTTTTAAACTTGAACTTCAACATAGTATAGAAAAGGTAAAATGAAATAATGCCATTTACCTATTCACATGGATATTCTACTAATCGAATAATAACATGCAATATCAATAACCACTTTCATAATGATGGAATGCATAATGCCAGACTATCATAACCGCATAGCCAAGGCCTCGTTCCAAGACTACAAATAAGATTTTTTCAAGGCCTTGTGCGAAGACACTAGTTTGTCTCATGAGACCTACCGATGCATCGAGGATCTATATCGGGCTCCACCCATCACTTACTAAGTCCAATGCATTCCCATATGAAAAGGTTTAAACATAACATAAACATTCATATTAAAACTAGCATACGAAATGTCAATACTTTTTCCATAAACCATGAATGGTATAAAAATAACACATCCATAGTAAAACATATCACAAAACCATCAATACAATACAAAAGTTTTGTATCATAATAAATCAACTCCAAATAAGCTTAAAATCCATCAAAGCATGTTGACATAGATGAAATCAAAACTATTTGAGAGAAATATCTCTTTTCTTGAAATCATTGAAAAGTCACACATTTATAAAGGAAGTAATTTAAAAGAGATTTTTGAATCAAAGTTTCCCATACAACTTTGAAAATTTTGAAAAGAAATATCATTTCAAAACGTTCATGTCCATATAAATAAATCCTTAAAATCATTTTGAAAACATGGACATTAATTAAAAATATTTAGAAAGATAAATCTTTAAAACATTTAAAATTATTATCTTGATAAAGAGTACCTTTCAAAAACTCTTAAAATATTCATTTTGAAATCATTTAAAAGTCACATAATTATAAAATAAAACATTTACTTTGAAAATATTCTTATAAGATTGTAAGTTAAGCTTTGACAAATTTATAACGGCGGTAAATATCCACACCCGCCGTATAAGTTAAAAAAACATTCTTACCTTAAATTTGTCGAAAAGGTTAAAAGTGCCTTGTTTGAAAAACAACGGAAAGATTCCTTTCAAAACATATAAGGGTATAAATGACTTTAACCCATTGTATAGTAAATAGTTAAAAGAATTTAAATACATTTTTAAGGAATATGGATGTGGATGATAAAGAGATCCCAGTAGATTATTACGTATAAACAACCTCGGATAATGAAGAGATTGTGAAATAACCCTTACCTTGTACTTTTCCTAGGTTGGGGTAGGTTAACCACATGTATAATAGTTAAATAATTGTTATTAAATTATAAAAGAATCATATACATTAATATTATATCATATATGATCTTTTAACATTGATTTGTTAATAATATCTTAGTATTATCATTGTTTTGGGTGTTAACTTACTCGTTTTCTTTTATACGTTTTGTTACATAATCCATGTTTGTCATGGATAGGTTTTATCCTAATCATATCCATAATTATATCAAGTCCTTAGATACTATTATTAATCATAAAATGAGAATTATACTTGAATGGATACGATAGAGAATGAATCTCATCGGGTTCGTGGAGAAGGTAGTCCGTACATACGCACAAGCGACAATATCAATCTTTTGATATTAAAATAATATATAATTGGATAGTATATAATATATACAGAATCATTATCATGTTATATTTATTATTTACATGAGTTACAAATCATTATTATACCCATCCAAATAATAATATATTGAATAACAATTACACCACGACGTGGAGACGGTAAGTCGTACGTACGCACGTATGGTGACATGTTATTCAAAGGGTGGATAGAATACTGAATATGGTTGTACCATATTTATAATAACATCACATTATATATAAGATACTGGAGTTATTATTTTATAATGGTAATAACAAAGAAATAAGAAGAAGTGGAAGAAGAAATGAATTTGAAAAAGGGTGGTGAAAACATTACCTCTTATTCGGGTTCTTCCTTTTGATTTGATCAAAAGGGCTCCTTATGTTGGCTTTATGATCAAACTAAGGACTCTAGGTTGTATTGAGGGAAGGTTAGAGAGTATTTGGGCAGATTTTGGCCGAACCAAATGGCTTTGAAGGTATTAAGTAATTAGAAGGGGGAGTGCCCTTTTATAAGAGGGGTGAGGGGCACCTTCGGAAAATCTAGAAATATTAATTTATAATAAATTCATATTCGGTTTCTAATGGCTCCAAAGTTTATTATTCTAAAGTTAAGGTGGGGATAGGTCTCAAACCATTCAACCAATAGAATTTAGACCGGTTTGGGTTACTATATTAACCTTATCTTTTAGTTTTAACTCTTAGTTAATTAGTTTGACATTTACCATGTCAATTTGTATTTTTATATTTTATAGTTAATAAACATACTATATACATCCAAGAGACCCCCAAGTGGTCCATTAATGATACACCTATCATGATATAAGTCTCTTGGCCGAACCTTAGATTTTTAGGAATTTAATATCAATTAATAATATAATATTTGTTTTAAAAACTCTTTTATGTCAATTTTGACACAATTCAATAGTTGATTTTTGTGAAACTTATAACATAATTATTACTTCAATAAAGGTCAATTAAATCAATCCTAATATGTCATATTATCTTATAAAATTAGTTTAATTCATTAAAAGTCTAAAATGATATTTATTTGGGTATTTATAATATCAATTATTTTAATTTTTTACTATTATGGTAATTACTGCATCATCATTGTGTCATAAATAAAATACTTAATTTAATGTCTAAAAATTATAAATAAAATATAATTATGTAAGAAATTGTTTTATCTTTCCAATGAATATTTATAGTCGAAAATCCAACATATATAACCCTATGTAAAAATTTTTTGTCTAAAACATATATGCATGTGTCATTTTTATATTCATTTTAACTTAATTAAAATAAAGTGTCCCTATCACTTACAAGTGGCACCATGGGGTCCCAAAATAGACCCAAATATTCTCATGGTCGAAAATGTATCAACCAATAATTTTAGGACACGTTTTAGGGTAATTTTTTATTATTATAATATTATTTTTTAACCCTTATTTACCGGATTTACCCTTAACCATGGTAAATAAAATATTTACCACAGTAATTATTCAAAATGTCTAAAAATAAAATTTACCTATTTACACAATTTGAACATCTTGATTCAAAATAAGGAATCCATTTTTCTAAATTCAAAACACAGAAGTGGCAGAAATTAATTTAAAATTAATTCCCATTGTTAAAACAAAAATCTTGTTTTTAAGAGATAATAACTATCAAAAGATTGATACTTGTTTCTGTCCGGTTTAATTGTAAAATTATGTACAATTACCAACATTATATTAAATGGTAAAAATATATTATAAATATACTTTAAAACCACTCTAATTCATAATTTATCACTATTAATTATTTTGATTAAAAAAGTTGTTTTTAATTAAAATTTAGTAATTTTCACTATTCATCAAAATATTAAAGTTATCTAAAAAGTACCAAAATTTCACCTTAGGCTAAATTCGATATTCCGAATCCAAAAATGAAGTCCATTTTGAAATATAAAATATATATAATTTCAAAAATTAGGTATTACTATTCTTAACGGCTAGTGTGATTGGTTATGGTGTGTTAGAACTCGGTGTTGCGTACAACACACGCTATCACATTATTCAAAGAGAAGTGTACCGTAGAAGCTTTGGGTGTTACATTGTAGATTTGTTTTATTTTCCCATTCTAAATAAATTTATTTAGTCAAATCGAATATATAAAATTTTATAATATTGGATTAAAAATGGTTCACTACTAAAAGTTGGCAAAAGTGCAATACTGAAAATGAATTTATTCTTACATTATGTCTAAGAAACTCATAATATGGATTCTAAAATTATAAGGATTATATAAAGTTTAAAATTTAGTTAATACTATTCATAACCTCTTTTGAACGTCTTGTTTGGTAAGTCATGGTGCGCTTGAACTCGGTGTTGCGTGTAGTGGAAGTTATTGAATTATTTTGAAGAAATAACACACTATGAAATCTTGGGGTGTTACATTGAGGAAGTATAGTGATGAATGAAAACTGATGGGGCTCTTTACCCAGATGCATTTGGAGATCAAGAAACATAGCGGGTGTGTGTTCATAGTGAGCGTTCAGTTGACTCCATTACTTCTAGAGTTGATTTAGCGATAACAGCCTGGTGATGAAATTTTTCAGTTGTCTATGTATTTTCTATAGTGTGTGCAGACATCTATTAATTGGTCTTCATCTCCCAAGGGAGTCTTGTGCTTTACGGTCTATTAAGTGTTTCTTTTTTCCTTGATGATTGTGGGGATATAGGATAGCCACCAATATCATTGTTTCGTTAATCCAAGGGTGAACAAGATTTTTTATGATGTGTGTTAGTAGTTTTAGTGGCGTGGAATGAGTCAGGAAATAGAATATTTAGTTCCGAGGTGTTACACATGTTAGTAGGTAAGGAAGATCATCAAAGGCCCTCTCATTTTCTTTAGTCGTTACTCATTCCTACATAGAATTGGGATGAGGTTGACATGGGTTTTATTGAGGGATTTTATCATAAACCATGGGGATGGAATCCAATTTTGTTGGTGATTGATCATTTTAAAAAATCATCCCATTAGGATCAAGGATACAATTATAGTGGATGAATGGGGTTGATTGTCTTTTTAATAGGTGGTAAGGCTTCATGGGGTGCTATCACCAGTTGTGTCGTATAGAGAAACCCATTTTACATATGGATTCTAAAGAAGTCCATTATAATTCATTAGGGTTACAGATTAAGATGATTAAGACCTAAAATAATCAAAAAACGATCAGATAGAATAGGAAAATTAGATTTTATAGGGAATGCTTAGCGCAAGTGTTTTAGATTTTGAAGGATCATGGGAGATCCCTTTCGGGTTGGTGAATTTTCTTATAATAGCTGCTACCAATCATCGATTCTAATGGATCCATTTTAATAGATTTATATAAATCCTTGTCGATCTCTTCTATGATGGGCTCAAGTGGGTGAGACCTCACTTTTGGGACTGAGCCTTGTACAAGAGATGTTCGAGAATGTCAACATGCTTAGTTAGTGTTTTTGATATATTAGAGTAACAAAAAATATTATGTTAATAATATGCATCGAGATCTTTATTTTTCGATGGGTGATAAACTATTATTAATGGTTTTCCCTCGCTTGGGTCATTTCCATTTGGGAAAGTAGTGAAAGCTAACACTATGGTATGTTGGACCTTTTAAAATCACCGAGTGGATTGGAATGGTGTAAAAAAGGTTATACTTTCCTTATCAGTTGACATATATTCATGACATGTTTCATGTATCCCATCTGAAGAAATATAAACCGGACCAATCCTATGTGCTGTATTGGGAGGATTTGGAGATAGAAAATTATTAATCAGTGTTTCAGATGCCGGTGCGAATAGTGGATTCCCTAGAA
Source organism: Viscum album (assembly GCA_963277665.1). Lineage (NCBI taxonomy): Eukaryota > Viridiplantae > Streptophyta > Magnoliopsida > Santalales > Viscaceae > Viscum > Viscum album. The sequence continues at coordinate 1,434,993,821 of OY728122.1, forward strand.
GAGGTGATTCATGGAAATTATATTCCATTGGTTTGTGTCCATTATAAGTATGGGAATGATATGCATGAAACTTAGGAGTGGATGTATTGGGTTGAGCTAGAGTATCTGTTCTTATTTTTCAATAAATCTTCAAATTGACTTTCTAAGGGCGGAATGTTTTCATGGTGAGGAGAACGGTCACATTCAAGTCTTTCTTTTAGGTATTTTTTCTTATTTATTTTTTTATGCTTTTACTTGGGTTTCCATCTCTATTTTGGATATAAATGATGGATAAATAGTGAACATGGGGTTGGGAAGACCCAGGAACACGGTTGGCGCACCGTTAAGGGGAATCATGTGCCCCGACCAATGTAAATGTGTAGTATGCCATGACCTGGTGCACACCGCACTCACTCTCATGTAGTGAGTTCATCTAGTCATGCGGTATGTCAGTTGAACTACTGCACGTTTATCACACAACCATGTTTTCGGTCCAAGTGACTGTTCTTCCTAGATGGATGGTGCACACGATATCTACATGTTTTGTCAAACCGTGCACCCAACCAAAAAAATTAAAAAACTAATTATTCCATGTTTTCCCTTTTAATATTTAACCCCTCCTCCTCCTTTTTTTCCCACTATAAATTTTTAGCCATATAAATCATACTTTCTCCCTAAATCACCATTGTTATCCCATTTTGATGTGGATTTGGTGGGGGAAACTCAATGGTTCTTCAAGTAAGTGATTCTCTCCCACTGTTCTTCTTTCTTTCTAGGGTTTCTCCTCTCTTTCTTGGGGTAAAAATTTTCAGAAAACTAGAGTTTCTTACGTAGGTTTTAATTTTGAGTTTTTAGTTTCAATATTGGGTATTATGGTTTTATTATGGATTATTTTGGTGTAGTTAAGGGAACTAAAATTTTCACACCAATTTTTAGCTTCTAACATCAAAGGTAGGTGGTTCCATGTGTAAACAATTTTTGGTTATTTTATTTTTCTTGAATTTTTAATTTATAATATTCCTTGATAATTTTGTGTTGTGTGTATATGTTTTTCAAAATGAATAATTGTGAATATGATTTTAAAATAGAACTTTTACATGAAATTAGGTTTTTTTCATGTGAAAGCTTATATTGTGTCACTTGAAATGATTTTATTAATTATGAAATTAGATTATTATATTATGTATGTTCTAAAAATAAAATTTTGTTTTTGATTTTATGTGAATTTATTTTAAATGATGACTTTGGGTGAAATTTTGGGAGGAAAATCCATGTGGTGTTCTTGAAAATTATTTTATAAATTGTTTAAATGGTTTATTATGTTCTAAAATATTTAAAAATCATGTCTTAGAAATTTTTTGGTGTGAATATTATTTTAAAAATTAATTTTTATGTTTACATGGTGTTATGTGATATGTGAAACTTGTTTGAGTACAAAAGGGAAACTTGGGTGTCTAGGTGGGCTGACTAAGACTAATATGCTAGTGATTTGGAAGTTGTTTCATCCCAGTTTCACATAGATATTTTGACGATGAAAAAACTAACTATATATGTAAAATGATTTGAGACCACTAGAACATTGGATATTACTCCTCTCTAGTGGGACATAGATAAAGAGGCTTTTGGTTGTGGTTCCTCTACCATATTTCACCAAGATACGAGGTACCTAGGGCCCCAATACAAGCTAGTTCCTAAAGGTACATCCCTTGATTCATGATCATTGAGTTTATTTCACTTACCACCAGCATAAAATAGGGTTTGGTTGTAAATTTTAAGAATCATGTGTGTTCTCTTTAAAATGTTTTCTTTAAAATTGACTTTTGTTTGAGGATCTTTTTCTTAAAATTGTTACTTGCATTTCCTTTGTGTAAAATATTGCAATTTATTTACCTTATAATATTTAGTTAATGGAATATTTTATTGGGTGGAATCCAATTAGGCTTAGTCTCACACCCCACTTACACCTTTTTATATATGTAGACTTGGTACTGTTTGACATAGGAAAGGGAAAGTATTTTGGTGATGGTGGTTCGGGTTTCTAGCTTTCTTCATGGTGAAGTGTTCTGGAGGCGTCTTGAAAAAGATGCTCTTTTCCATGTGGTGATTTTTGAGTTAGAAATGTTACACATTTTTTTGATTTATTTTTGGATGTTGGTTTAAAACAATGTATTTAAATTCTAAAAAATTTTATGTCAGTTTGGTTAATATATTCAGATTCAGTTTAGTAATTTTTTCTTGTTGTTTTATGCTAATAAATAAGAGTAAATCATAACCAATATTTATTTACGATTCCCGGGAACTTGTGCCAGTATGTGGGGACTGAGGATTCCCTTTGGGGATTTCCATGTATTGGGTTAGGCATTGGTTCATATGACAACCTGGCTTGGTTCATGACACATTCTACACCCCAAAAATTAATTTCATCATCACAATTTGAACTTTTTCTCTATAATAAATGGTTTGAAATTTGAAAACACGTTTATTGAAACGCCACAAGAAAAAATGGGGCAATAAAATTTCCCATTAATTGTTGGGAATGAAAATATAAAATTAATATGTAATAACACATAAATTGGGTTCCAAATTAGAGATCATTAGTTGGAAGTGAATAAATAGATATATAAGGGAAGCCTAAATAATTATACTGAGTGATATAGATCATTGATCACAATAAAATTAATAATATAGATAAAGTTAATGAACACAAACCCATAAATATATGATAAGTTCGTATACCATTTACTCTTAAAAAATTAAGCTAATGAGATAAAAAAAATCAACTTTTTTTTTCTGGTGTTGTGGGATTATTTTACAGTCAATATCTAGAACACCAAAAAATTTATATACATGATATCTATTTATTTAATTCAAAAAACATCATTTTTTGGATTTCCTTTAATCACTTTCCAATTCACCCATTACCCTACTGAATGAATGTCCTATATGTTATTTTTATGATTTATTAAATAAAATTAACTTTTAAAGGATCATAAGATCCAAAAAAAGAGTAATAAGTTATTCCTAAAATATTTATTAAAACCAAAAAAAAGGTTTTCAAAAAGTCTGATATGAAAAAAAAATTAATTATAATATATTATTCTCTTAAATTTTAAAAAAAACAAAGGTTTAACATAGATCATTCCTTAAATAAGATACCCTATATCAAAATTTTCCTCAATAACATCAACATGATAGAATGTTTTAACCTAAACATTCATCTCATAACCTTAAACTTATATACACAAAAACAAAAATATCATTCTCCCCAATAAGAATTTATGTTAACACTAAATATTTTTTAATTATAATAACTCAATATAAATTTCAAAAAAAAAGTAATCACCAAAATTTTTTAAAAATTTTAAAATACATGATCCTATAATTTATTTCATAAGATCAAAAAAATATTTATCAAACAAATCATATAAGTAAATTAATGACATTCTAAACAATACCTAATTTTTTCAAAAGGAAGGTGTTACACCATTATCTCCCTTCAGTAATGTGTTTAATACCCAAAACCATCTCAGGTATGATGATTTAACACCCAAATTATGTGTTGTATTTTTTCAAAAAAAATAATTCCTATAATTTTCCAAACAATATGATGAAAATCCATAAAATTAAATTCATCATGAAATAAATTTTGAACCACTATTTTTTTCAATGATTCTTTTTTTAAACAACATAAAACAATATTAATTTAATATTATTAACTTAACATTAAATACATGATAAACCATAATGTTTACCAACTCTATTAAACTTATTTCAATAAATTATAAAGGTATTCTTCCCCAAATAACATTTTATTACTAAAACCCCTTTCTGAAACTATGGGTTATATTTCCATTTATGTCTCCCAAAAGTTTCTAAATCATTATAGACTTACAAATTAGAAAACATCAAAGGGTTACTTATTTCATTGAACCTATGATCAACCTTATAGTTTTTAAGTAATTTAGCATTAGGTTTAGCGTAGGTCATCTATGATTATTTTCTATTCATGTACCTCTTTATCATTCATAATGAAACTATGAATTTCCAAATCAAATCCTCCTAGAGTAAAAAACTATTCATGTAGTAAGTCCCATATAACACCCCATGATTTTATAGTATCTTTATTAAGAAATAAATTAAATAAATTAAATATTTTATGTTTCAAAAACTAACACAAACTTACTATTAAATGTTAACATGACCATTGGAATAGAAATATAACCTTTAGAAATAGTAATCTATCCATTAGAGTGATAAAATAACCTGTGAAACTATAAATACAATTTAGGTTTCTCATAAATGAAAAATATGATATAATTTTATCATAGAGTAAGTAAATATATGTTTTAAAAATGAAAAATTAAGTGGTGTTAGTTTTGTTGAACGTAAATGTTTATTTAGAATTTTATAATTAATATAATGATTTAAATGAAAAATTATTTTCATAAAATATTTTCATAAATTAAAATTATTTATTATAATTAGAATATAAGTTTATGATAACATAATTAATTTTTCAAAGTGTTTTAAAATCAGTCGTACTATTAAAATCAAAATTTTTTGAATAAATGATGATTTTAATTAAAAAAAAGAAATTTATCTTATATATAAAATAATTTTCTTAAAATGGGGTCTATTTTTTAAATGTACACATTGAAAAATGGTTAAAGTGAAGTTTTGAGATTTTTTAAAATTGTTGAATACTTGGTGAATAATGAAATATGGAAATTTACGGTATTTAGCATTTTAAGAAAAATACAAAATTTGTTTTTGACATAGACGATGTAAGAAACCATTTTTTTGAACTCGCATGAACTAGTTACTATATATATTCACAATAATAAATATTATTGATTATCTTGGTCCAAAATAATAAACAAATGAATAAAATAAATAAAACACCACTCTCATCCCACTATAAATACCACCCCTTATCCTCACACATTATAAAAATTGAATCATGTCTAGATTCTACCCAAATACCTTCCCAAAAATCTTCCCCACTTATATGACCCATTAGGAATACTAGAAGTCCAAATTTATGTTTCTTAAGGAGGTCCCAAAAAATATTGTATTCCAAAGCTAAACAACTCCTTCTTTCTATTTTAATATCTTTATTTTTCAAATCCTCTCTTCACGTCACCTATCCAAATTGGAATGGTAAATATAGTATGATATATATATATATTAATTTTATTATATTAGGGGAATTTACATCACCACATATCATCTCTTCTCTTTTTATTCCAAAAATGAAAACATTGTCGGTGAGGTGTCGATTCACCACCTTCATAGATGATGAGTTATCAGTTTTCATTACCACCTTCATGGATGGGAATAAAACTATTTTTATGGATAAAAATTAACATAATATGTGTATTTAAATTTATTCAATGCTATATAACTATAATATAAACATATTATTAAAAATATTGATACTATTATTTGATTTTCGTAGAAACTTCCAATGTAAACAAACATTTTTCATTAATGATTTATCTAATAAACAATCTTTATACGATAAGAAAAAATGATAAATTAGGACCATTTAAAACCGTATAAGTGTATTAATATCATTACATTATATATATTTATTTTTTATTCTATTTTACAAGAAGTACTATAATAATATATAAGGGAAACCAGCATAATACCATAAATTGAACGCTCCTAGAACAATAAAATTTAACCTTATAGATCATTTGAATGGTCATATATGAACTTAATGATATTATAAAAAATCAAATATATGTTTAAGGGGTTATTTATTATGTAATTAATTAATCTAATTTGATTATCTAGGACAATAATTATAAGTTCATAATTCTTTAAGACATAAGGTTGTGGACTTCATCTCAATTTCCATTTTATTGAGACTTACATGGTATTGTGCACATATTCATTTTTATGTTGTGTATCTACCATCCCTATGATTTAATTTTTCATTTGGAATTATAATTATCTTCAATATCTATTTTTTTGTATCATGGATTTGATTATTTTCAAATATATATGCCATTTTTATATACAGTGCTTATTTTGAATATTTTCTGAATTGGGGAAATGTTGTTAAATCCATATTCTCTACTCAATATATATATTTTGAAAAGTAATATTGTTAATAAATTAAATATATGTTTGAATAATTATTTGTAATAGTAGTTATGGGTGGGTCCAAAAATTATATATCCCCTTGAGGCATTGATATGTCCCATGAGACATAATTGTTGGCAATAAACCCATCATTTTTGTTTCAAAGAATAATTATAAGGATTTTTATAACAAACATAAATCATATTCTAAAATTTCATGACTTTAGTGGTTCATGATCAAGATATATGATGTCTAATAATTATGTGTCTTCTCCATTCATTATTAAGTTATTACAATACATGATATTTTCACTATGAAAAATATATTTCTGCATTCTCATTCGATGTTTATTGACTAAATTGTTGGAGTTTTTTAGTTATTTACCTTTCCATTTTAGTAGGCCCTACTAATTGTGATTCACATATTATTGATTCATGTTCTTGAAAAATATAACTCCTACATACCATTTGAGCTCAACCTTTTGTTTGTTTTCTTTCCCTAGTTTAGGAAGATGGAATCAATGAAGAAGTTCCAACACATTAGGTTATTTTAATTTTTATGTTCAATTTATAATTAAAAATGTAATAATGGAACCATGTATGTATATATTTCTTCAGTAATACTAAACTGATTGGACCTTGGTGATTTGATCTCAGGTATATATTACATTGTAATAAAATAACCACCAACTTTAGTCTATTTGGGTTAGGTCCTTTATAGTTGGTATCTGTTAATGTTTTGTATTAACCATGGGAACTAGATATTAAATAAATATGAGAATTATAATAATTCCTTATAGTGAATTTTCATGGCTCAATTTTCATTATGATTATGGGGTAAATCACCATGTTTCATTATTTAGTGATGGAACCTAATGGAATAAAGAGAATAAATAACCAAAGACAATGTAGGTTTTTCCCTATTAATAAACCTAACAATTTTGGTGTTGGAACATATCAAATCATGACCATATTTTTAAATCTTACTTAGGTTATGAAAAAACCCCATACTATACCTATATTAGATTATTTTATGTTGAGGATGCCCCCGTATTTTAGTGGGAAAACTAATCTAGTGGTATCTGGGAAATGAATCATGTCCACTAAAAAAATATTTATGGAATTGTGATGTGATGAAAGAGAAAAGGTATCACTAGCGGTATATTTCCTCAAGGTTGATGATGATCAATAGTAATCATTTTTTCAAAATACTATGAAGTAAGATTAAATAAAATACATGTAATAGAGAACTATTAATGAAAAATTATTCTAAAAATATATCCATCATGGAAAATTAATTGAAATGAAGAGTAAATTTCTTACCTTAAAGAAAAAGGAAGAAGAGATTGTTGCAAAGTATGGGGCTACATTTAGAACACTGACCAGGTATTATAACGATTACATACGTGGTTTGGAAAACATTAATGATCATTTTTTTATGGTATTAAGTTTTATATATGAAGGGGACTGGATTCTCAAACAATTTTATCATATGTTGAAATATTATTAAGTTCTATAAAAAATGTAGAAGGATTTTTCTTTATTCTACATATTCAAGGTAAATTAAGGGAAGATAAGGTATCCAAATAACCATAAGAAATGTATAGAATAAAATAAAATGATGAGAGAAATGAAATTCACCTTATGTAAAAATTATAGAAATAGATGTACTGGGAAATGATTGAAAGGAATGGGAGTTTTTTATAAGCGTGGAGAAAAGGGTCATCATGCTAATGAATGTAAGGGTAAGAAAAAATTCATTGATGTTAATTGCTTCAAATTTAATGAAATGGAGAATTATTCGAACCATTATCTCAACAATAAAGGGAATCTACCAAATAATATGCCAAGGTGAGATGAACACGTTTATGTGATCACCAAAACTAATGTAAAAGTACCCAATGAAGTGGTAAAAGTTACCTTAATGCAATAAAAAATTTAGCCAATAATGTTTTTTGAATCAGGATCATCTCACTCTTTTATACCTACCTAGTTTGACAAGAAGATTAGATATTTCCCTTTTGATTAAATATGGGAGTTGTCTGCTAAAAATTATAAGGGAAGTATCATTGAAATAAATATGTTCCTAGAAGTCCGCATTATTTATTATAAAGGTTTTTTATTTTATAAACTTATCATTGTACCAATGGTTGAGTTTTATATAATCCATGATATGGACATTCTTTGAAAATATTATGGGAATTTTTTTTCTAGAAGAATGAAATTATAATTTTTGTGGAAGATATAGAATTATTTATCATTAATAAAGAATCTTCATCATCTGAAACATAAATATAAATACTCCATATAGCTTTACTAAATCAATTTAATGGGTAGTGAGATTAAACAATATATATAGATGAGGAAATTAATTATAAAATTGTGGATGTACTTATTATAAATTAATAAGTTGATATGTTTCTTGTGTAATTACCTTGACACACCCCAAATCATGAAGTTGAGTTTAGCATTGATTTAATCTCAGATGCAAGATAAATTTTAAGGACCCCTTATAGAATGATCATTGTGGAATTAGATGAGATTAAGAAACAACTAGATTAGATGATTAATAAGGTTTTTTTATCCCTATAATTTCTTAATGGGGATCCCCTATCCTCTTTCTAATAAATAAAGATAGATATATGTTGATATGTATTCACTATGAAAAAATTAATGATATTATAATAATGAAAAAGTATCATATTACCCAAATTGTTTATTTATTTGATCAACATCATGGAGATTTTTTTCAAATATTGACCTTCATTTTGGGTATCATAAATTTTGACTAAAGAAGGAAGATAATCTAAAGAATTTTTTTTGGATGAGGTATGGGCATTTTGAGATTACAAAAATTCCATTTGGATAGATTAATGTACCATCAGTTTTTTTGGATTTGAGGAATAGAATATTCATGGAAGATATTTATATTTTTTAGGGTATTCTTAGTTAATGTTATGTAGTAGTCTATGTTCTATGATGTACAAGAGAGTCACATTCATATCATTATTGGCACACTCAAGAGGAAAGAATTATATATAAAAATTTCAATTGTGAATTCTAGTTTCATGAAATTTCATTTCATGGATATGTTGTCTCTAAATATAGAATCTCATTTTATCTTGTAAATACAATTTCAATCCATGAATGTCCAACACCAAAAATGAAATCGATGTACGTATTTATATCTTTTTATCAGGTTACTATCAATAATTCCACAATAATTATTCCTGATTGTATAACCTGTTAGCCAAGATCACATGTAAAAGGTACAAGTTCATGTGTAAAAAATAATGTGTAGAATGTCTTGAGGAATTCAAGATATGATTATTCAATGATTTGATTTTGGAAATACCATCAGGAAATGACGGGTTTGTAATATACAGGGATATATCGAAGGAAAGAATGGGTTATTTTCTTATGAAAAATGACAATTGTATGGAATATACATCAAGGCAGCATAAGATAAATTAAAAAATTAACCAACTTATTATCTTGAGTTTGCATCAGTAATATTTTGTCTGAATATATAGAGACACTATATATACATTTAAATATTTGAAATATATATGGATCATAAGAGTTTGAAATAAATAATTACACTGAATGAACTTAATATGTGGCAGTGATGATGAACCTAGATACTCAAATATTATGATTAAACTACATCCTAGGAAAAGAAAATAAGGTGAAATATGCATTAAGTAGGAAACATCATGGACGTATAACAAAAATGTGGATTGAAAATAACATAATTTAATGTTTTTAGTAAATATGGATATTGGAATTTTTAAGGATGGTGAAAAATCACTCCTTTTTTAAATTATTATGAAACTATATATATTTGAAATGATAAAAATCTCTCAATCTGGTGATGATAATTTTCAAATGAAAATTAAAGCTATCAAGGATGGAAGATTGGAAAGAATCATGTATGAATATGGAATTATAAAATTTCAGAATAGGTTGGGTGTTAAATAAATACCTGAGATTAAAAAATATCTATTTGATAATTTTTAGACACCATGGGAGTGTGATGATGTATAGAGGTCAAAATGAACATTTTTGGTGGGATAATATGAACATGAAAATTTTTGACTATGTGTCAAGATGTTATGTTATTCAACAAGTGAAGTCTTAGATATAGTATCATAGGGGAGTCATGAAACATATACTTATTCCTATATGGAATTGGGATGACATTATATTCGTCTCTTTCAAAATATATCCAATGACTCGTTGAATGATTGATGTGATATTTGTTATTTTTCATCATACAAAATTGTAACATTTTCTTTCTTTAATAAAATAATTTCATCTTGAGTTCCAAGAAAGATTCTATATAAATGATGTCATAAGAGTTCATGGTGCATCTCTATTTATTGTTTCTGATTGAAATCCCCATTTAACATAAAAATTATAGAAGATTCTTTAGAAGTATTAGGATACTGAGCTTCATTTGAGTAATTATAAACACCCTCAAACTAATGGAATGAATGAAAGTACTATTAAAACATAGGAAGTCATGTTGATGTCATAGCTCAATAATTATAATCTGAATCATTGTCGACGAAAGGTTCGGTGTGTCTGGGTCGAGTGAAAAAACCACCATAATCCACAAGAATCTGATTTTTGATGAATGATGTCTAGAAACCAAGATCCTCAACCATGTCCACTAAATTTTGGTAGGTATATGGTCTAAATATAAGATGCAAGATCATATTTTAGGTGTAGATTGTGGATATAGAATTCTTTATAAACTTAACTACATTTTTATATAGGGATTAACCCATGTTGTGTAGATCCTATTGTCTAGTAGCTAGGGTTTTGTAAAGTCATAAGGATGACACGGTTTGTATCCATCCTACACACTATATACCTCATCACTAGGTGTATGAGCCCTATTATGGATCATATGGGCACCCTCTATGCAAGATTACATGTCCAAGCAGACCTCATTATGCTGGACTACAGAGACATGGCTCAAGGACACAGGTGACACCCTGTGTGGATCAACATGACTTGTAAATATGTATATAGACACAATTTCAAGTATATAAACATGACCATAAGGACCCAAACCAGTCTTAGATATCTATGAAACACCGTGTAGTCCACCTACATGGTGTGTAATACTACATGGGATGGGATTAATGTACCTCTAGGGAAACATCCAAGTGGTGGAGTGGGACCAAGCACTATGTGGGTCCCCTCACATGTCTATTACCCTTCGGTTCCTTTTCCTAAAACTTCAATTTTCCTTATATCCTTCGTTTAGACTTGGATTTTGGCCAGAATGTAGAAAATAATGAGTTTTTATCTTTGTAGAACTTTAGGGTTACCTCCACTGTTGATTTTGAGATGTGGTGTGGAGTGTTATAGGAAGGATTCATGGTTAGGTGGTGCTTAATGATGGTAACGATCATATGGGATCACCAGAGACTATCAATAAGTACCCTCCAGTATATCTAGGCAGTTTAGGCTTTGATTACTATAGAGTAGTATCCTCCAATAGATATGGTAAGTGGGTTCCTTTAATACTATTACGTAGTACCCTTTATTAGAGGTTGGAAGTTGAGTCCCCAATGATTATCTAGTGGTAATCTCTAGTAAAGCTAGGAAGTGGAGTCCTCGACAACTCATGAGTTATACCCACCATTATAGTTGGGTTTTCGAGAACTTGATGAAAACCAAGTGACTCTAAAGGTTGGGTGTGGGGGTCCCAATCTCGAACTTCTTGGTTGTTGGCAAGCTACTCGAGTATCTCTCGCAGTGAGAGCAGGTCATTGTGTGTTGTTTGGTGGATGTATTTGGGAATTCCCCCTCATGGGCCTTCCCCAAGCATGGAACAGTCAACTTAGAATCGGTACATACAGGGGGGTATACATTAGTAGAGATGGTAATTGGAGTCCTCAATGACTGTTAAGTGTTACCCTCTAGTAGAGTTTGGTAGTAGAGTCTTGGACGACTACTGAGTAGTACCCTCTAGTAGAGATGGGTAGTGGATTATTCGACCGACTATCAGAGTGGATCCCTCCTTTTGTATTGGGTCATGGGTCATATATATATATATATATATATATATATATATTATGTCCCCATGACTACGTATCACTGTGGTGGTTTCTGAAATTACTTGAATGATCAATTATGTGAAGTTGTGTAAGATGTTGTGAATAGTTGATGGACTTTTAGATCTATTGGAGACTCTTCTTCCATGGATTATCTATAAGACGGAGATTCCCTTTTCCTCTTAATTAGGCCTCTTTTTATTGAGTGTATATATTTTTATGTATCTATACCCTATGATTAAAATTTTCTACTTATATGATAAGAGAAGATTCACGACATATATATCATGCTTTCTAATTTTAGCATCTTATGATTGGATGAGTATCCTCTCCTACTATGGCCGGTGAAGAATTGATGTGTAGTTCTTCTACTCACTATGTTGATAACCTTATGACCAAACAAGGTTAAATTCACTCTTTTTTTGGGCTTAATAGTTCTTGTTCATAGTATCCTGCATATAGTATCTTTCTATTCTTAATATATCTCACATTACTCCCCCTTATACTTTATGGGAATCATACTGGGTATGTACATACTCACCCCAACATTGTCTTGTCCCTCATTTGTCGTACCTTATGGAGATAATATATAGGTCGATGGTGAATCTATAGGATCTTAGGGATACCAAGTGATTTGGACCAGCTACGGTGGTCGTATCTTGGATATCAGGATTTTGTATCTATAAAAATTTTACTTTTTTAGTTTATTCATGTTGGGACATATTTTTGGTTGGGTGTGTATTTTTTTCATTTACTTTTTTGTTTTCATTTTCATACTCTTGTACACCCTTGAGGATATGCAAGATTAGCTTACTTTCTATCTATTTTTCATATTTTACTCTTTTCCTATAAACTTCAATATCAAGATGGACGTGTGTGTGAATATAGGTACATATGAAATTTTTTATTAATTTAGGATATGCCTTTAGAACAAGAACCACCACTTAGCCTATGGATGTGAGATTGGTGTTGTTGTAGCTCGAGCCCAGCCATGGTTCGAGTCGTGACGGATTGATACAAGGGAATTTTAGTTCCTTAGGTTGTTGTTCAAAAAAGTCCACTTATGATAATTTGGTTGGGTTTAGTGGAACAATGTCAAAATGTCTCATGTGAGGCCTTAGTCCATAGAATCCAATGATGGTGTGGGTGACCAAAGTATCCATTTACCATGACCTTTAATGTATTCTTATCAACTCAGTATACCACGAAATTGGTTGAAGTGGTCAATGGTAAATGCATCATATAGGATTAAAGTATTGACTATCCTTCTTGAGTTATCTCCCAATTATATATATATATATATATTTATATTTATTCCTATCTGAGCAAGGTATGTATTGATAAATATTAGGATTCCTAAATGAAAATATCAATCCAATAGAATAGTTCTAGATTGTGAAGATGATCTTATGAGAAATAAGGCATATGTTCAAGGAAAATTCCATGAGCTCTTCCTCCATGTGGGCAGGTATCAACACCTCCACATGTCGACTAGAAGATCATCCCAGTAGAGCATGACGAGGATACGTGTAGGATCATAATATTCCATGAGTACTGGTAGTAGAGTCCATTAAGGTTCCAAAACAACCTAGATTCTCAAGAATTAGATGGTTGGAAAAATTTTGTATTCCATATCTTCCGGGTTGTCTGGACCCCAACCAATCTGGTCTTCACACTAGAAGTTGGCCTCTTCTATAAATTAGATGGGAACTGATCGAGACTTGTCATATATATTCATGGAAATTAAATACTATCATGGCGTGAAATCTAACAACTGTTTTAGGAGAATTACTACCCCTACTACTTGTGATATGTCTAGATTTATGGTCTTCTGTAGCTACATTAGGGAGGGATAGCAGTGGATGAGTATGCAGTACGGTTCCCATAACATACCCTGTATGCTATAAGGGTCCTAATTCTTAATTCAAATATAAATGAACTAAAAAATGTATACAGATAGTGTGTGACCCTCTATGAACCTTTCCTATTGGAATTAGGTTAACTTTAATAAATTTTAATATTGTAATTTTGCAACACTCTAAGGATCCCATAGAGAAAGAAGTTAAATTCATAATAATGACAAAAACATACAAATGTTTACTATGTGATATAATCCTTTTGGGTAAATATCCCATCAACCCAATTTTATTCTTTTTTCAGTAACCTATATGTTTGATTTATCGTTCCTTAACTATCTAAAATTAAAATTTTGATGAATCCAATTACATAATAATGTCGTAAACCAATATATTTCATTTATATTTCCATAACTATCTAAAATTAACATGTTAATAAACTTACTCCTATACAATTTATTCAAGAAATTCCATTGTAATAAAAAGTATCAATATATCATCATTAATTTACTAAAAAGGAAAAAATTATTTCTTGTTTTATTCAATCGATATCATATAACTTGTAACATAATAAACTTATCCTACCTCTACATGAGAATATGTTATCATGGTCTCTTTAATCACAAGAAATTATTCAATTTATGATAAACAATGATAATAATATTATCTAATGGTCATATACACATGTCTACAAACAAGAATATATAATGAAACATATAATAAGTATAATTATTTTTGATTTGTTGTTACTCATAACCACTTATATTATAGATTACTATGATCAAAACTCTATGAGAACAAGATTCATCATATTTTAAGAATATATCAATGATAGTAAAAAATAATAATTTATGTCCCATCAGTACAATTTCATCTGAGCCATATGAGATATGTTTTAAGAATATTAACTTCAAATTTATTGGTTCTCGATATAGGAGATAACTAATATAAAATGTTTTGGGAAAAAAAATCTGATGACATTACCACATTAAGGTTAAATAGAATAATAGTCAACATGTGATAATATAGTTTTTAATTTTCATCTCATTAAACATAATATTAGTCAAAAATACAATGAAAGTTGGTTATAAGGAACAAATCCAAAAAACACCAACATGCACTAGATACAACCGCTAAAAAAATTAAATCCATTATCTATAAATGATATTCATGCATATGATGATATATGGATTCATTTAATTAGTACACCCAAATTCTCTTGTATATATATTTTTCTGTATATATCCTCACTGCTTTATGAAAAATACATTTATGTGGTGATACATCCAAATAAAATGATTTATTTTTTGATATATTCTTGGATCCTTGGATAGTACCACCACTACAGCACTTTAACATTATAGTTTGATAATATCATTACTTATAATAACAACATAGATCTATTAGATGTAGTTGGGTAACCAAAAAAAACCATTAGTAACATCAAAATCCAATATATACATAGACTCTACAGAAGTATCAGCAACCATGAGTTAATTTGAACTCCTATATCAAAAAAAATCCTCCTATTAGGAATAATACATATATAGGCCGTATTTTCTAATCGTTCTTTTTTATATAAACGGTCATCTATATATTCAGAAATTTTTATTCCCACATTTCTTAAATTGAAAAGGAACTTATAACTAGTAAAACTTAGATACAATAAGATATTATCCATGGACTTCTAATGTTTCTCACCTATTTTTTTAATATCTTATTTCTATAATGTAGGTATAGGAAATATAAATCCATATACAAATTATAGCATATATTATAGATAAAATTTATGAAGTGTAACGGATATCTCCCTTTATATCTTTCACCTTTGGTTTCTGGAGAAATATTTTCATGGAGAGATGCATACAACTATCATTGATAATCAAACACTCATAGAATTATCTATATTGAAGTTATTTATTATATTATAAAAATATGTTATTTTACACAGTCAAACCTACATATTTTATTTATCACGATTAATATTAATCCAAATAATATATAATTTCTCACCTAATTCATTCAAGGACAGTCATTTTCTATCTTTTTATTAATTGATTGTTCGATTCTTATCTAATTTTTTCATTATAAATATAGCATTAAAATCTATTATATCAAAGAAAACATCACACTCACCAAACCACTTTTAAACCAATGTCTCACATTCATTCTTTATGAAAGAATATTATCTTATGAATCCATCAAATATAATGTTCTATTATCTTGATTCTTGTATAAATTCATCAATATAAAATAAGAACATGAACACCTCTTTGTAAAACATTGGAGTTACAAACCCTTATTTTTATGTCTTATTGATATCTTCTATAAGGATCATTTTAGAGAATTGTATTTTTTTTTAATTCATTTTCCATATATAATAAACATATAATGTTTATATAGAGTGTAAAAGATTGGTGGATTTCAAAAAAAATTGATTAATTTTTTTTATCATATTCTATTACTATATATTACTTAGACTATTTATCCAGTACTCATGAATTGCAAGTACTCACTATAAAATACATGTCCATGTTATTCATGAATACCCATTTACAACCAATTTTATTTAAATCAATTAGTTGATCTATAAAAACATATACTTTATTCTGGTATATGGAATTCATTTTAGAATTCGTGGATTCTTAACACTTTTCAACTTATACATTGTTTATTTATTCCTTATTGAATATAGTTTCATTATCATAAATTAATAATTTGTCACGAGAATCCCTGAATAAAAAACCATACATATAGGTTCTCTAATATATATGGTGATCCTACACAATGT
The DNA here is from genome assembly GCA_963277665.1 of Viscum album. Lineage (NCBI taxonomy): Eukaryota > Viridiplantae > Streptophyta > Magnoliopsida > Santalales > Viscaceae > Viscum > Viscum album. The sequence goes on from OY728122.1 coordinate 1,435,010,610, forward strand.
TGGTGCGTCTAGAATAACTTCATCAACTAGGATTCATGAAATACTGTCATATTCCAACTACTATTTATATTGATCCTAAAATTCATAAAAATATATCATTCTCTAACTATAAAATTTCAATATGTTCTCCCTATTAGGGAACATGGTATGACATATGAGGGATACCTTTTTGTATTAGGGGATTTATAGATAACATCCTCTAGTTTCTTTAATATATCCTATAAATATTTTATTGTTCCCCTTGGTTATACATTGTTTCAAGAAGTTTTCATAAAAATTATTCATATACCCACACATGTAAATTTGATGAAATTGATTTCCTCTCACAAACAAAAAAAATGATATTAAACTTTCTACATTATTTGGAACTTGTTTTTTTATGTGTTCTAGAGATTATAATTCATATTCCCAATAGAATAATGGATGACTTTCAAGACTCATCATAAATATCACCACATCAAATAAGGTGTTATTCATCCTTTAAAAAGTACATGTCCACTGTGGTGTATAAGGTGATGTCTTTTTGAGAAACTCTAATAAAATCCATTAGATAAACAATAATCCCTTGGTTATGATACTCCATTTAGTGGTCTTAGTTGAGTTTTTTATCTTCTTAACATGGGGACTCTTTACTTGGTTCAGGTATTCCTTAAATTTCTAAAAGGAATCAGACTTATATAACATAAATAAAAACATCTATATCTAATATTTTTAAACACCACAAGATTTTATGGTATGTATCTTATTAAATAAATTCAATTTATTCAATAACTTATGTTACACAGAACACTGAGATTAAACAATGATTAAATATTATTATTTAATTTTGATAGTTATCACCTATATGTTGAAATTGATGGAATGAATCAGATTAATTAAATAATAAAAATATAGTTTATAAATGTTTATTAAATTAATTTACTGGTTTCATATTAATTATAAATAAAAATGAAAACCATTTGAACATAAAGGATGTATTTTTATAAAAAACAAGTCTTATGACCGTGAAAACATTTTATCTTAATAAATTTAATTAATCACTATTATTAAAATATATTAATGGAATTTATAATGTGATATATTCAATAAAATGTTTTCAATTTAATTATCATCAATTATCAATTAGATATACTAATTTTGGTTTACTTCTTCATATGTATCACTCACCTATGCTTCCACGTCACCCTAAACACTAATTCCCTGCTCTAAAAGCACGACCCCCCCACGTAGTCTCTCCTATCTACTGTTCCGGAAAACCATTGTTGTTATCCCACTACAATTCCACACCCCTCCATTTTAGGGTTCTCATGAACCAACATTGTCATTCCTCTGAGAATCCCCTCCAAAGAAATCTATGTTTCCCGCAAACCAGCATCGTCGTCCCCATGATTCGGTTCCTCTTCATCATGGGTTAGTGCTCATGATACCCATTATCTCCTCTAATGGTTCTCACGCCACCGATTTTTAGTTCATCGTCGACCAGGTACTCCTCTAGAACCCACTACCTCCCCCCACTTTAGGGTTCTTGCTGTGAGTTTTTCTACTACTCCTTGGGTTCCTTCTTCTGTTTCACGTCCAACAGTGCTCCTATGATTCACACTCCCTATTTTACCTCCACCATTATTTCTATGGTTATTACTCCCTTTTCTGCTCTGGTGCCCCTCCTATGGTTCCCACAGTCATTACCCCTCTACGTCCTCTCTTAGGGTTCCCGCTCACATTTCCCCTCCCACAGTCTGTACCCACAAAACACATATACTGTCTTCCTTGCTAATTTGGAAATTTACTTCTATGGTTCATCCATACCTTCAATCTCCCGTTTTCTTATGATTTCTTTCGGTTGTTCTAGGGTTCCCAATGAATTTTTAGTTCTCTATCCTCTACGTTGTGCAACCCATTCAACATTTTCTTCACCATCTAGCTTCTTCGGCATCTCCGGTCATCCTCTCTTCGTCCATATTCCACTTCCCACTATTGTTATACTCACCCCTCAATATTTTCTAGATTATATTCACCATCTATGGTACCTCCAAAAAAAAATTCGATAATTTATATTTCCTAGATATAGGATGATAGAAAACTGGTTCACCATTGGAATATATTTTGACAGATTTGGTGTTTTTTTGTGCCCAAATGTTTGTAATAGATCGGCTAAAGTGTGGGAGTCTTCAAAAATGTTGAACATATGTAGGTTGTTGTACTAGTCCATCTAATATAGGTTAATTTGGAAGATGTATTATTTTATTTATCCATTTTTTTTGTTTATTGACTCACATTCTAGATTTATATCTTGGTATTGAAAATATAGTCCTTCACATGTCTTATTCAACTAAAATTTTACTTTTTTCATGATTTTATGATTATTGATATATTTTTTATGACGAGATATAAAACCCAATATTTTCTATGATGATATTAGTTTTATGTGCATATTTATGGTTATAAAACCTATGAGTTTTGTTGCTTTTACGTGTCCACCTCCTATTCATGCCTTCAAGTCCAAGTAGTTGCCCATTCCACCGTTTAAACCTTGATGAATAACTTTGGTTGGCCTCCATTTTATTTAAGTCATATGGTATACTTTAATTAGTTCATATCTTCCATGTTGATTTTTTTCCATAATCTATGTATTGTTTTTATCATTTTATTATCTCATTGTCTCTCTGATTTGGTTTTGTTTTGATTTTTCCTTTGGATATGGATTATTATATTTGTCATTTCAATTTCATCCATTTTCATTATCTAATTATTCTAACATTTAATTAACCACTTTCACCATTTAACTTATATTCCATGTAATATTGATTCCAAGAAAAATTCTACTCATCGTTTTTTCTTCTCTTTCATTCAAATTTTGTTGTTCTTTCTAATTTCTTATGTAAGTTTGTTACATTTTTTATTTTATTTTATTAAATATGAAATATCCATTCTGTTTATAAATATTTATGCTCTGTTTTGTAATATATGCATCATGGAATATTAAATATGTTTTTAAATTTATGTTTACTACCTCTAAATATATGTCGTATGAATTAAATTTTAATGCATGAATAATAAATATGATTTTCATTTTTTTATATCATGATCATATGTTTTTCATTCTATTTTTTTCATTTTTATTTTTTTTATTATCTTAGCTATATGTTTTGTTTGGAATTAGATCAAAAAAAATATTTACTATCACAAATTGGTGAAAATATCTAATTTATCATTTTTATTGTGTATTGTGATATTAATTATTATTATTTTGAGTGGAATTGATTTGATTTTTTTTATTAAATTGGATGTTCACTTCTTATATCAATCTTCCCCTTTTAAAAGCATGATTACTCATGACTAATAAATAGATACGGTTGGAGAAAATGTTAACCTCTAACTATGTCAATGTGTTGATTGGTAATATAAATGCATGTGAATTTATAGTTTCAACTATAAGTTGATATGGTTGGTGTCAATTCTAATACAGGAAGGTTAGAATGCAACCCACAAGCAAGGGGGAACATCCTTTCTTGGTAATGGGAATTTGTGTTCACTTTAGTTCTCAATTTTTTATTTTGATCATAGTGACATTAACAAATTATTTTGTTTCTATTTACTTTTCAAAATATAAAATATAAATTTAATCATAGTTTTATGGTCTCAATTCGGAAATCTTTTTTATGAGTGAAATTATGTATTAATTCTCAAATGTGGTGCTTGATATTATTGTATAACCTTCTATCTTCAATAGATCTTTTCTAGTTGATGTCGACAGGGTGCAACAGGTGATGAAATTGTTGAATCTCTAATTTTTAATAGTTAAACATTTCAAAAACCAAACATTGTTCTCCCATGTAAGATTTGATTTTGGGTTCCTGTATATAGTATTTTTTTAAGGGTTCATGTGTGTTTTCATGCACATAAACCCACATATATTTCTCATTAATTGTTGATGATCTGAAAAATTACTTCTAATTTCTTTTAAAATTCTTTTTTTCATTATTTCTTGCAGGAAAAATATAGGCTTAGGGTGAAAAAAAATATTCACCCAAAGTACTCTTAAAGAGCCATTTTTCATTATGGTAACTTGTTGGTATATTCATTTCTTTCATTTTACCATACTATATAATGTTTTTTGAGAGTTTTATTTTCTCATTATTAATTCATGTGGATGACCATATTGAACTTCCTCATTAATATTTTCATGCTTTTTCCTTGATTAGAAACATTGATATTCCATATTACATTTTTACTATTTCATTACAGTTCGTGATTCAACAGCTCATTCATTCTGCTTATTTGGATGGTAGTAGGACAATAAACATTTTCATGAACTATTTTTATATAAGAACTCTTATATATATGTTTTTACATCTATGATATATCTTATTTAATATATGGGTTCCTGTATATTATTTTATATAAATGTCAATTAAGTAGTCTGGTTGATGTTAAATTGGTTGAGCCTTCTTACCCCTGGAACAAATATATCTATATTTTTTAACTATTTTTCTTTTAATATGCCCTCAATGATTGATCTATGGTACTTAGATTTGTATTATCTAACTTTCCCATTTTTGTTCTCATCATATGAGAAACATACATCACGAAATATTCTGGTAGAATTGGGTAAGCTTTGGTAGCAAGTTAAATGTTGTGATTTCTACCTGATTTCATAATTATATTGGAGATCCAAGACACTATAAAGGGAAAGCAGTCTTTATATAAAAGGATTAAGTGTTATCAACATATTTCATAGCTCATCCTATTATATAACTGACCTTTTTTCAATTTATTAAGAAAACAATTTATTTTAATTTCATAAAATAAAAGTAGAAAACATATGAATTATCTAAAATCATATTTTGTGTGGTAGAAAATTTCCGTTGTTAGATTTTGGAATTGTATTTGTCATGTTAATTTCCAAATATATCTTATTTTTACCATTACTTTCACACCACTATATATATAATTTTTTCCCTGGAATGTTTGGTTTTTTTGGATTACTGATTATAATTCCTTCAACTTTGCAATATATTCATTTAGATATTATGCAGTACTACATGAATCTTTATTATCTACGTAGAAAAACATGTAGGTCCATGATTCCCTAATGAGGCACCATCAATGTTAACATTGATATGGGAGTAATCCATCTAATTGGGTTTCTTGGATATCCTAGGTACACCACTTACCCCTAGATTTTTTGTGATAATAAGGTCCTCCATTCAATTGCTCATGAAACCTAACTTCAATGTGGAATCCATTCCAATATCAATGTTAATGACAGTAATAGTATATTTGAAGGAAAAAAATTTCCCTAAAATATCAATGAATTTCTTTGTTCCCAAATATGATCATTGCAAGAAATAATACTGTGAACAGAAGTGGTTTTTAACTTTATTGCTCGTGTCCAAGTTGAGCACATTTTTAATTGAGGCATTCATGTCACCATTCATATGCAGTGTGCAATTAAACATCGATTCAATATGATTCCATTTCATTTTAGAATATGTCACCATTCATATATATTTTTCAAGCATCAATATGATTTTAGATCATCATTGCGTAGTTGAAGGTCCTTTGAATGTTTAAGGAATAAGGAGTAGACAGATTCAAGCAGTAAGCCTCATTGCTACATCTTGTCATCTGTGGGGAGTTGTGACTTATCCCAGATGAAAGTTTTAAGACTCCTAGAGCTTGATATTTTTTGATGTTTATAAATTTCCATGGTATTTCAAAAGCCTCATGCAATCATTCCTGAAGAAATAATGGAAGAGACGTACTTTTTAGAGGTATTCACTCTTATAACAATTATTTCTCTACATGTAGTGGAATCATTGAATTTGACCACCTAATTTATTATTATTTTTTATGGATTGTATTTTTATCCGGATGTTATCTGAATTTATTCTAAATATTTGTTTTTTCCCTAATAATATATGTGTTATATTAGTATTTTTTTGTTTTACCTTATAACTCTACCTTTCCCCTTCAATATAATCCATGGTATGATTTTGAATAATGTGTTTGATTTACTTCCCTAATCCATGTTCCTATCTCGATCCTTCCTAGGATTTGTTTATAACTGCATACAATGTTTCCTATGTCCTTTCTCCTTGCAGTTTTATTTCCATCCACTAGGTGCATGCTTAATCTATATCTGACTCTTTGTTCATGTCCTGTTCTTCTGAGCAACTATCAAATATTATCATTTTTTCATTGAAGGGAAAACTATATCATAAATTTTTCATGATTGAGAATAATTTTTGAGATGCATTTTCACTTTTTGATTAAAAAATTATATAATTGATTATCGAGATTTTTCAGGAACAATTCATGATGTCATGAAAAGTGCAATAGCCGAAAAGTGGTCATTTTTAGTTTTCCTATTGTATTGAATGTATTTGTTCTCTATATGCTTCTAATTATTTATTTTTCTATTTTTGGATTACATTATTTTCATGTTCAATTTTGAACCAATCATGGAATGGTCTCCAAATGAATTTCTATAACACTCACTATGTCTAAACATTTCAATGAATATTAGTAATAGTATGCACTATGGTAAACATGTTCTTTAAAGGCTCTTAGATTATAATTTGATTTTCATCACCCTTGATTTATTAATAACATTAAATAGTTGATATAGTCTTATTTCTCAAAATTGTTAATAATAATACAATGATAAGAATATATAGTACTTGAAATAGAATTTACATGGCTTATTATTCTTTTAATCCAATCATTGTGTTCTTTATGTCTTCGTCCTATCTTGTCTTTGTGACTATATTAACTAGAATAATTCCAATACATTTCCAAGCACATGATTTTTAAATTACATCATTACTTATAATCATACATGTGTGACATAAGGAGGAAGTGATGTTAGAGGCAGATGTTTTGTTATAGAAATGTTTATTTATATGTAGTGGAATCATTGAATTTGACCACCTGAATTATTATTTTCAATTTTGTGAATTATATTTGTATCCGTAAGCTATCAAAATTTAATTTAAAAAATGTTTTTTGTGACTAAAAATTTAGGTTGTGTGTTATTATAAAAATGGATTCATGTTTTCATTTTCAAAATGAATATTAATAAATTCAATAGATTATGTCAAAAAACATTTTCAGAAAAAGAAAATGGAAATGTTAGTTTTTAATATATATTTTTCCTATTTCATGGAAATTGAGAATGCAATAAAACTTAACTTCTTCATCCTTACTTAGAATGGCCTGAAGGCCTTCTTTTTTATTTTATTAGAGATAATCCCCCTTTTAAGGGTTGAAGGGGAACCAGTACATGACCCATAGGCAAAAGGCACAAAGCCCAACAAGACCCACAATACATGACCCGAAGACCCATAGGCATACCATGTCCATACATAACCCATAGGCCTAGCCCACTAGAAATTCCCCTCCCCAGCATCTTGCATCATTGATTACCTTAGCTCACCACCTTGCATTGCTGATCAGCTAGCATTGCCCCGTACAAATCTGCACGGTGCCTGGTCCCGATGGCGGCTGTCATACCCTCTCATTCTTCCAATTCGGTTAGCTCTGCATCTGGTGGTTGCTACTCCTTCTGCTCTGATCCTCTTTTGGGGTCTGTTCTATGTGAACCGGGCTACTCCATGTTCTACGTGACCCAAAGGCCCTATGGCCCGAAGGCCTTTGATGACCAGAAGGCCCTGGAGACCCGTAGGCCCAAATCGGTGGCCCGAAGGCCCAAATCGGGTGAATAGTTCTGGCTGCTATAGTACCGAACAGTAACTGCTATAGTGACTACTACAGTACTTCTATAGTAACTCAGAAATTCGCCTCCACCTGGTTTTGAACCCGGGTCTCTTGGATGCCAAGAAGGAGCCATTACCACTCAGGTACGGGCTTGTTGGCAACTTGTGCATCCTTAAAATTTCTATTATTGGTGTATTGTTTTTTTCTTAATGTTGACAATCATCTTTTTATTTCCCATAACTACCAAATCATAGTTATTCTTTGTATTTTTATCTACTATGATGCAAATTAGTTTAATATTATTGTTTCATAGTTCATGATTAAGTGGGTATTCCAATTACGAGGGTGCATCAGGCATTCCTAGGCAAGAGGAAAAGAGTGGTGGGGGGAATAATTCTTCTTAAAAGGTCTATTATGTTATGTAGTACTTGGATGATATTAATTTCCTATTCTATAGCTCTGCATTACTTTTATCGCATTCAGTCGGGGTGTTTTATCAAATAAAGTATCATCCTTCTTTTCTTATTTAAAGGAATTTTCCTTTTTTGACATGTTTGTTTGAAGAATATGTGCAAAAATTTATTGCATTCTATTGGTTAATTCCTTTTTCATGTGAATTAAACTCCTGATCCTTGTTTTGTCACATGATTAGTTTCCTTGATATTGATAGTACACTAAAATCTGGATTCTCTGTTGGGGGGATAATTAGGGTTCTGTATGGTAAAACCTATCGAAAAATACTTATTTCACTTTTAATTTATAATTTGTTCATACATACAATTGTTTCAAGAGTGGGCAGTCACAAGAAGTGACCTCCAATATGTAGTATCGCAGCGCAATGAAACATCATCTTCTCTAACAAGTTAATTCATTATTAGAGGATTAATTTTCACCGTGTCCTAGTCTTCCCTACTTCAAAAAAAATTAATTTACGTTATTTCCTTTACTCATTCATGCATTACAAGTTCTGGTTTGATTAATTAGATTATCCCCTATTTATTTTATAACTTATCATGAATGCATAACTCCAAATTATACCACTTCTAATGGATAGAATCATTCATTTTTTGGGTCATGTATAATCTGATGAAGATGAGGCAGTAATTTATTGCATGTCAACACCATGCTCATCACTGGTCCATCCTTGATGCTATTCATACATACTCTATAGGCCAACATGCTTGATTGTACCTCTAGGCTATATCAAGTCAAAATAAAGTATTCTTTCTTTTATGTAGTTATTAAGATAACATTAATTATAGGTTACCCTCTAGGAGGATATAGTGGCCACTAAAATTTTGAATCAAATGTATCTTCCATGGGCAGGGAATTACCATCTTCAAGTGGTGGAGGTGTGCTCGTTGCATCAAACCTATATAATTTTGATGAAATAGATAAATAATCAATGTCATGTAACTCCCCCCACACCTTGATTAACTCCCAACGTCTCCACCTAATTTTTCCATTAACTATAGGATTTTCAATAATCATCAACATCTCCTTGAATTCCTTTTCCACCTCTACCATGGAGAAAAACTTCTCCAAGTTCATGTGGCATGTCTCTGGCAATACCTTCTTCTCCTTCCATTAGCGTGAACATTGTAACTTTTATTAAGTGATTTCCTTTAAATATAGTGAATATAAATGGGGTTTTACATTTGATACATGTTTTTAAAAATTGGATTATACACCCTTTTGAGCTTTGGATGAGCATTTTAATTAGAGAATTGGATGTTTTATTAGATCATTTGAACAAGTATTTTATTTCAGCAGTGGATCATGTTTTCTAATTGTGTAGTGGATCATTTTTTATACCATTATTTGATATCACTGTATAAATACACGGGCAAGTACTAGTTTATTCAATTTATAGGATAGGTTTATGACAAGAATAAATCCAATTTTAAGAATAAAAGGATATATGTTTTCTAAAGTATGTTTTCCACATTTTGAGGGAACACCTATTTTATTTATAAATTTTGAAACATTTATAGGATTTATTTTATAAAATAAAAGTTAATTATTGAAATTATAATTTCAAAATTATGTTAGTGTGAAATTTTGGTATTTCTAGGAGAATATTAATTTTTTGTTAATAGTTAAAATATTAAATTTTAATTAAGAACTTATTTTTCATATAATTTATTTTTATAGTTAAATTATATTTTAAATTGGATTTAATATATAATTTGTTTATTTATACATCAATAAAAAATTAAATTTATTTGAAATAATTTAAAAATGAAATTTGATATAATAACATTTTTACCTTTTGAATTATTTCAGTTTAAAACCCCTCTTTCCCATTGCTTTTTCAGGATTAATTTTAAATACAATTATGAAAAAACAATGTTTTCAATTTTGTAAAAATGATTAAATATTTTAAATAAAATTATTGATATTTTATTTTAATTTCATTCTCATTAAAATACAAAAAAATAGTTATTGTGGTAAAATAATTAGTTACAACAGTATATGTAAAAAATGTAATAGGTTAATATTAGATGGTTAAAAGCATAAAATACCTAAGAAATAATACATTTAATGGTTAGTTTAGGTATTGATAGATGCTGAACTTCCTCTAAATTAATAATTTCCATCAAAAGTCCTTGGAATTTATTCCACCACAATTTTTTTGGCTTTAAATATAAAATAATCATTATTTTAATCACTTAGGACCACCTCTCCTTAAGTGTAAATACTACCCCTCATCACACCATTTCCACAAAAAAGCCTTGAAGCTCCAAAAATATCTTCCAAAATCCTATGATATCAATTCTACATACGTCCATGTGCTTTCTTCCCCACAAAAAGACCAAATCCAAAGTCATAATGGGGTCCTCCAAGGACGTGATATTCAAGAGGCAATTTTCTGAAAACACCTCTCTTATTTTATTTTATTTTCAAATTTATCTACATATCCTTCATAAATTAAGGAATGATAAATCCCTAACAATTTATATAATATAGTGTTATGTTTCTATTGGAATATATTATTTAGATCCTATTTATTTACTCTTATTATTTAAAGAAATGAAAAATGGTCCATGTTATGTCGGTTAATCGTGTCAGGGAATAATGATTTTGTTATTTTTCCATTTCCGCTTTCATGGATGTTCATAAATATATTATTAGGGTTAAATAATAATTTTTATAGGTATATAATAACCTATTTCTTGTTCTTGAACAAATATATAGACATAATATTAAATAAAACAAAACTAGTTTTTGATGTTTCGAAACCCCCCCCCCCAAATAACTTAATCCTTTACCAAAAGTATTTTATCAAATTAATCATCATAATGTTAGAATAAAATGATCCATATGACCATTTATTTGATTATAAGTTCATTAATACCATTTAATTAAATTTATGTAGCCATATTTCTATTTTACAAGATAATCCATAATTATACACAAACGAACTAGCCATGAAACAATGAAATGTACACACTTGAAATAATGAAAACATAATGAAAAAATATTAATGAATTAGTCTAAATATGTTGTAAAATAATCAAATAAGTTATTATGAATATAAATACAGTTCATTAAGGAGTTGGTATCACTATTTAATACATTATATAGGAGGTTAAATAAAGCTACACTAAAGGGAAGCATGAGGTGGGGGTTTCTCATCTCACTATTTTACTTTTATGACAAATATTCCTTATTCACCTGTAAATCCTTTACTATGGTGTATTATTTCACCATTTATTTATCATATAATTAATATCATCATCTTCATTTTATTAAATTTATTTTTTGATAAATATTAATTTTATGGTGAATATGATTCGACTGAATACTATGTGGTATGGGATTCCATAACTCAATTTCCAATCATTGGAATAAGGTTATACTTCATTGATTTTTCCATGATATGATTATAGATGAAATGGATTTTGGTACAACTATTTTTAAATTACACTTCATTAATGTGGATTTATATTGAATACATAGAATTGATTCATTAGATTACGAAAATAATATTGGTACAGGGCTTGGTCTCAATATCTTTTATTAATGAATATTTTGATGTTAAACGCCAAACTTATTTTATAAGGAATATATACATACCATTTTAAATACCATATCATTAATTAATTTATTCTTATGTAATTTAATTTTTCTAAAATACTATTACTCCATGGGTATTATGATTCAAATATTTCAAAGTGGTATGAGATACTTTGATTTAAAAATATCTTTTTAAATAAATTATTCAATATATGAGGAATGATTTCAACATGAAATACCTGGGTTGAGGATGAGTTAATGCAAACCCATTATTCAATCAGCAGTCTAATGGGATGAATATATTTGGATAAAATTTCTCATCATCTGTTACTATGACATTTAGATCTGTTTGGGGGATAGATCTAGATTGTAGTGTCTTGTGAAAGGTATTGATAGAAATAAAATGTGTTTATACCAGAAAAATGAAATTAAAAGAGGATTAATCTTGACTGTTTCTATCTAGAGGATATATCATGATAGTTCAGACATCAAACATTATTCATTCCATCATTATTTATATTCTATTTATTGATTATTCAAAATATCCATGGTCATGTTCTAAGCTCATTTGGTTATTCATATGGCATTATTGGATATTCTTTTATTATATAAATATTATTATCACATTCTTTATTAAATGGATGTTTTCGGGTTATTTCCCTTTCCATTTTTATTATCCTCAACAATTAATAATTTCTACCACTCTACTTAACCTTTAATATAAATTTGAGATCATCCCTTTAATGTATTTTTTTCCTAGGATTTCATGATGTTTCCTATTAGTTATTTATAGGGACAAGAGAGGAGGTTAATGTTGTTATAAATGGACTCTCTACGTTATGTTTTAAAATTCCATTTGTAATGTAAGGTTTGAATATATATCAATAGTATGATAACTACCAAACTAATCAGTCATTCATGATGTGATTACTTGTATCTTATGATAATGTAATAATTTAAAGCACATGATCTAGACCACTAGGTTCATGGTCCTTACAGTTGGCATTAGAGAAGTATAGTAGAAACCCTATAAACCAGATTTATGAAAACAAATATTAAAGAAAAAAACTCAATGATAAAATTTTAGGATATGAATAGAAAAATATCCCAAAGATACCTTGTTCATGATTATGAGATTATATATACCTATAATTTTCTATTTATGTTAAGTATTTCAATAGTTATGAGATTAAAAATTATTTTATATAATGATATGACCCAATATATTATATCATTTCACTTGGAAAATGATTATATTAGAAGGAATGTGAACCTCACTGGTCTATGTGATCCAAATAGTAATAAGGATCCTATATTTTTTTTCTCATAAGACAATATTTCAAAGGGATCTAGTCTCCCAAAAAACTATAATCATATGAGGAAATATTATCATGTTATAACAATATAGAGAAATAATTAAGTAATTATTATGACATCAAAGGGAAGCTTGAGGAAAAGAGTACTACTATGAAGATTATGTATAAAAGAAAGAATTTGAAGAATTACTCTCCACATGTGATAATTATATAATGAAACACACTCATACTTACAAAAAAAGAAAATGAGTTTGATACATGTACGAAGAGAAATTACACACTTCATGTGATTTAAATGATAAGAAAGAGTTTTTTAATGTGAAATGCTTCAACTAAAAGGAGATGGGAAACTATAAAAATCAATGTTTGATGAGTCAATGGAATATAACCCAAAAGAGGTTAATGGATCATGGTCAAATGTATAATAAGAACACGGATTAACAGGAATGATTAATATTAATGTTTTTGGATTCATAAATTATGTTATTTTTTGTATATTAGAAATGTTGTCTTGGTTATCTGAATCAATAAATATATAAGGATTTTACTTTGATACATTTTCCTTAAGTATTTAAAAACTCATATTAAAAGGTAACAATAGAAATGATACATTATAAAGATAAAATTCAAGGAAAATATATGATGGAGGGAAATGAAACATATAATTTAATCTAGATTTTTTTATAACTATGTTGGTATAAAGATAATATTGATATGGATAATGTAAATTGAATAGTGTTGACTACTCGAGAATTGAATAAAGATTTTTTGAAATTGTTGTTTATGATATCATTGATAGAGTTATAAAAAAATTATTTTGGGAATATATTCAATAAACTATGTTTTACATAATTAATAATAGATAATCCATGTTTTTAGAATTGATTTATGGTAATTCAATTTATTACCATACTCAAAGAGAACACATGAAAGATGTATTCACATAAATTTATGTGACAATAAGAACTATATTATGTTGAAAATATGATGTTTTGTGAAATTTAGTGGCATTATTTATATATTTTTAGTCTTTGAATTTGGATAGACTTATCTTGAATGAGTATTAAGAATAAATACATATGGAATCGATTAGGATGATCTTTGGATTTTATTGTTTGTGGTTAAAGTATGATTCATAATAATATATAGTATATAGTAACTAGTATTACTTTCATATATATTTAAAATCAAATGTATAGACTTATTGATATTTTGATAAAGTTTCTACATGTGTAAAAATTAATCTTGAATATCCATTACCTGGCGTAAGATATAAAGAGAGAATAGATCAAAGCTAAACTAAAGGATAAGAATATTCTTTGGAAATGGATATTAATATGGTTGGTTTATTTTCACATTCCCTTTATCTAGATTATAAAATAACTCCCCACCTCTAGGAGATAGAGTTTTGAAGGAAAAAAACTATCTACTTACTTTTCACACTATGAAATCAATGGACTTTTAAAAGATTACAAGATTTATAGTTTTTGGATAGTAAACATTATAATGACCATATAATCTATCATTATCCATCAAAACATGTTGGTTAGATATCTCTTCCATGCCCTAATTTTTAATTTTCACTAATTATATCCTATTTAAAATCTAAATTTTGTTGTAGCCTTCATATATCTCTTTCATTTTAATTAAGGGAATGTTCTACAATCCCAATTTACGGTGTGGGTTTTACACAAAGGTATTTTTAAGTATCAACCTCTAATATTAGAATCTAAATTTCAAATTTTGAGGTTGAAATTTTTTAAAGAATGGGATAATGTGAAATCTAAATATTTAAAAGTATGTTAGTTATTAAATAAATTTAGATTTATCGATCGAATATGCTACACAATACACCATGAAAAAACAATAGTTAAATATTATTATTTAATTGTGATTTTTTTTACATATCGAATAGAATGGTTGGAAGGAATTATATTATTTAAATTATGAAAATAAATTTTACACATTTTTATAAAATTATTTCATTGGTTACTAGTTAATTAGAAATAAAACTGAAAACCAATTCAATATAAAGGGTGTGTTTTTGTAAAAAAAAACTACTTTTTTAACCATAAAGATATTTCATTATAATAAATAAAAATAATTACTGTTAAATAAATAAATTAAATAAATATATATTTAATATATTCAATAGAATGCCATTAAATTCATTCAATGTGTTTAATAGGATTAAGATAAGGATAAATCTAATTTTATGCATAAAAAGATTTATTTTTTTCAAAATGCATTTTTTGGCTTTTGATGAAGCACTTATTTTAAATATAAATTTTTCAAATATTAAAACTTTTATTTGATAAACTAAATTTAAATTTTGGAAAAATAATATCAAAATTATAATCGGCTGAATTTTTTTTATTTTTCATAGAAGTTCCATTTTGTGATAAAAAGTAAAAATATAGAATTTTAATTGAAAACTAATTTTTCATCTAATTTATTTATATTGTTAAATAAAAATTTTAATTTATTTTAATATATATTTAGTTTAATTATAAATAAATGAAAACAATTTATATTATTGGAATCAATTTCACATTGAAATTTTATATAAAACAAATTCAAACTTTTGAACATTTTTACTATAAAAAAATCATTTCCTACTGCATTTTTGGGATTAATAATAAATATAATTTCGACAATTATGTGAATTTGATTTGGTAAAATGGACTCTATGGTTGGAATTATAAGGTATAGATTAGTTTTTAATGTTATTTTTATTTTTAAATCTAAAAAATTATACCGTGGTAAAACAATTATTTACTGTATTATACGTAAAAATGAAACGGGTTAATGTTAAGAGGGTAAAGGATTAAAATGTCTAAAAATATATAAACTTATATTTATTTTTGAGGTATTAATTGACCCTAAATAACCTATAAAATATTAATTTTCATCAAAATTCATGTAAATTAATTCCACCTCAATGTGGTTTGTTTTAAATATAAAATAATCATTATTTTAATTAGTTAAACCAACTTCTCCTCAAGTATAAATACCAACCATCACAACCCCATTTTAACTTAAAATTGATGAATCTACTGAAAAATCATCCAACACCCTCTCTTATCATCTATACGCATGGCTAAGAGCTTCTATTCTCACCAAAAAGATCAAATCTAAGTTCCCCAAGGGGTCCTCTAAGGAGGTAATATTCATGAAGAAAATTTCTCAAAACACATCACTTATTTTATTTTCTTCTTCTAATTTCTCCTCATACACAACATTTATTAAGAATATAAAAATAAAAATTAATGTATATATTTTATTTTTTTTGTTTCTAATTGTATATATTAAATCCATCAGATTTTTGAGTCTTATAATTCAACGAAATGAAACTATTGTCCATGTTATACTGCATAATCACCTCCTTGAATAATTCTTTTGTTATTTATCTGTTACAACCTTCATGGATGGTTATAAAACTTTTTTACTTATTAAAAAAGAATTTAAAATGTATATAATAAATTTTTTCATTTTTAGGGAATAATGTATAAACATAATATTACATAAAATAAAACTAGTTCATGATGTTTGTAAAATCGTCAAATAAACTATTCATTGATCATTGACATTTTTTCAAATAAATTATCATCATTCTAGGAAAAGAATTATATATTGGAACATTAATAAACATGTAAGATATATAGTACCAATTCATTAAAATTAAGTATTTTTATTCCTGTTTGACAAGATAATCCATAATTATACACAAATGAAGTGATCATAAAACCTTGAAATGAACTCACCTGAAATAATGAATGTAATGAAATATTATTAATTATCGGGATATAAAATGTTAAAAAATCATCAAATAAGGTATTATGAATATCAATATAGTTCATAAATTAGTTAATAACAATCTTCGAACCATTATATATGAGGTTAAAAGACACTACACTAAAGGGAAGCATGAGGAAAGGGTTTCTCATCTCAGTTTTTACTTCTCTAAGATATATGCCTTGTTCACCACTTAATCCTTTTGTGTGGTTTTTTCAGTACCATTAGATATATAAAATCATAGATATCATTATATTTACGGTAAAAAATATCTTTGGATAATTATTACTTTTATGTGGCATATGATTCTGCTAATTAAAAGTTGTAAGGGATTTCTTAACTCAATTTTCATTCATTAGGATAAACTTATACTTAGTTGATTTTGTGATTATATAATGATGTATGAAATTAATTTTGATAAAAATATGTTGTGTTTCCACTTGATTTATGTCAATTTATAGTGAATACACGTAATGTTTTCATTTGATTAACGATGTATTCTTTGTAAGGAACTATGTCTCAATCTCCATTCACTAAGGCATAATTTGATGTTATACACCCACCTTATTTTATGAGGTGTATATATAACCCATTTAAAATATCATATAATGAATATATTTATTATCATGTTATTTAATTTTTTTTTTAATAATATTCCTTTATGGGGATTATAATTAAAATATTTGAATGTGTTATGGGACACATTCATTTGAAAATCTATTTTAAAATTAATTATATGATATATGAGGAATGATTTGGGAATGAATGACATGGGTTGGGGATTGGTTAATGAAATTACCTCAATTCATCATTAGTCTCTTGTGATGAATAATGATGGAAAATAACACTTCAAATTGGTTTCCAAGAAATTCTTAAATGTCTGGCAGACAGATCATGACGGTAGTGTCTTATGAAAGGTCTTGTCACAAATCAAATGCGTTTATACACAAAATCTTAAATAGGGAAGATAATTCTCCTTAAAAGTAGCTATGTAGAGGATTTATCTTCAAATTTCAGATATTTCAAATTAAATATTACATTATTATTATTTTTTCATTAATCTCTTGGTTTGAATACCCATGGTCAAGTTTCGAGCTCATGTGATCATTTATATGAAATTATTTGATAATCATTCATTTATACCATGTTTTTCTCAAGTAACTGATTAAATGTAATTTGTTTTCATTTTTTTACCATTATATATTGATTATTCTCATTCATTAATTATTTTATCTACTATACTTATCCCATACAAATAATTTTTACTAACCCCATTCACAGGTTTTATTTTTCCCCAGGATTCCATTAAACTTCGTATGAGTGATATGCAAGGTTAGTCTTAGAGATTAATATTTTTCTCAGAGGATTCACAATGATGTGTTTTATATTTTCAATTATAATTTAAGGTTCAAATGTATTTCTAGTCTACAATAACTAATAAACTTTTCAGTCCTTTAATATGAGATTCCATGTATCTTATGCTGATGTAATAAAGTTATGGATTGTGTTAGGGATACTGTTGTCGTGGTCATTTCAATAGTCATTAGTAAAATATTCTAAGTAAAATTATTAATATATATCTTCTATTTTAAAACATCTTCAAAACACTGTTTGAACTAATTATAATCTTTTCCCCTCTTTCACTAATTCCAATAAATGGTGTTTTGGTCATTTTTCTTTTCTAATAAGAATGAAACATATCCTGGAGATTACCTAAAAACATATTAATATACTTATTAAAGAATAATTTTTAAAATATTATTGTTTAAAAGGCCAATCTAGTGAATCTATATTATGGTGTGATATGATCTATGTAAACATGATTTTTTCGATTACCAATACTTGATTTTTCTTATTCCTGTATATATGAACTAATATTCAAATGATAAATCCCAAAACATATTATATCCATATTAAAGTAGATTATATTATTTCATAACATGTTGATATATCCATATATATTAAAACAAGATATTAATATTATCTTTTTGGTTACACATGGAACATAACAAACAAATAATTAAATCTATAATGAATCATTTTAGAAATGTGTGGTGGTTGTTTTCAATATCCATTGCATCCAATCTTCCATTATAGGCAGCTCCAAGGTTCACATCTCCTATGGTAAGATACTAAAATATGTATGGTTCCTCTATTTGGATAAAAAATATAAACACCATAAGGCATTATTTATATTTAATTTATTTAAATTTTGATATAACATTTAATAATGTATTCACTTGAATATTTTCCTTACTTCATCCATAAGGTGGGAGTCTTCGTCCATCAGTATTTATTTCTATAAGGAATATAAACTATATCTAACTCGCTTTTTTACAATAGGTTCTCTATCCTCTTAGAATAGTGGTGAAATGGTGCATTAGACATGGTGTTAGACATATGTATTTTTTCACGACCCTCCTCTTGTTTACTATATAAACTAAAGTTTTTTCATACTTCCTATATTTATATACCCAAAGAATCAAATTAAATGGATCTTAGAGTCTGTTATTAATATTAATCATTTATGAATTGAAAATAAAACATTTTAATATTATAGGATTCTAGGTGAGCATTAGATCCTTGAGAAAGTATTTCTATAGACTCAACCTGTAATTTTCATACTCTTAATGCAGCTATTCCTATTGACTACATGATTTTTAGTTTGCACATTTTTTCCAAGATTACACCTAAACAGTTCATTGGAGATCAAATACCTCAATTTTCTTACATTCTCTTGAGAATGATCATGGAGATAAGGTAACATGATCTATGTATTAACATTGTTCTGACGAATTAGAATGTCACTAGTAATCAATTAAAACATAATGTTTTGGGCATTCAGTTCATCATCAATATGTATTTGAAAGATATTTTTCTCTTCTTAATGTTATTCCTCTTATGGATCCATAAGAACTGATGTCTACAGCATGTAAAACTTATTCTTTGGTATAGTATGATTCAATGGTCCTTGTACCACCCCCAGATGTTTTCAACAATAATGAAACACTATTTTTAAAACATCAATAATATGGAAAAAAATTATTTAGATGTATTTACATTTTATACACAAATAAAAAGAATAATTTATTACATTATCATCATTTCCATGTTTTATGTAGTAAATTTAATTTTTTTATTCTCGCAATATTTTTTATAAAAACACAGTGTCCCTCAAAATTATATTTTAAATATATCATTTCTTGGATATTCATGTGTTAAAGATACATATTCCAATTATCATAACCTAGAATAGGTAAGATTAAATTATTTTAATATATTTAGGTAGGTAATATTACTAATTGGATAATCTCATGGTTTCATGATCTTTTGATTGAACACCAAAAAAATAACTCATAAACATTGATTTCTTTAACACGTGACTCTATGTTTCACTAAATAATTCAAGGTTGGATACTATTGATGCTAACATGGATATGTGAACTCAAAATATTTGTTAGAACATCCAAAAAAATGAATTCATACAGAAAAGTGTAATAAAAAACATAGATATATTATGTCATGATAACTCATGTAGTGGATGGGGATGTTTGAATTACTATTTTTCTTGAAGAAATTCTTCAATCTTATAAACAAATATTAATAATTTTATCCTTTACATTATTATTCTTATTATATATATTTTTCATAATTAGTTAACCATGATTCATAATTTATTTTATTCCTGATAAATATATATATTTTATCTTGAATTATTTCAAATTCATTTACAATATATGTTCATATTTAATAATGAAATAAAAATTTTATCGAATAAATAAATAAATAACCATAAACATAAAAAATAAAATAATCCTGTGGTATAATTGAAAGATTTTTACTATGGGTTGGTTTTTCAGGAAAAATATCATCTGACCCTTAACCCTTATGTAATTAATTATTATTTTGATACTTGGAACAAGTTGAAACATTCCACCATAAACAAATTTATCTCCATGGTTTGCCCTAGCTAGACTCGATCTGGAATCACCTCAACAAGATTGGAGCTCGATCATTTTCATATGATTACATACTCATGGGTGAGGTGGACTATGGTCTATGCATTACAAAAATACATTATAGAAATGCAAGAATGAATATAATAATGGGGAGGTGATGATATTAAAAAATTCATATTTAATTAAATAATAAAATTCTCAGAAAAATAAACATGTATTAAATAATTAAATAAATCTAAACAAAACACATGCACTAGTAGATCTACCTCATAATCATCCTGAATATATAATGACTTCTTACTAGCATTAATTTTAATTTTATTTTTTATGATAATATTCTTATATTGATTAATTTACCATCTTATCAATTAATAAATTATTTATCTTAATTAAAAACCCATATAATCATTAACATTCCCGTCCTCTATAAATTTATATACAATTTGTAAATTAATTTTAAATAAAATTATTATCTACATGGAATATACTACAGGTGGCACGACATGTACCCTTATGCATCTACTTAAATCTATTTCTATAATTTAACTATTACATTCCATGTACCATCACTCAACATAATATATAACTAATTATATGTATGGTTTGTCTCATATACTATGAAATTACATTTTAATTATGCCAATATAGAATTTCATGATATTACACATAGTGTTCCTCTTTGGACAAGGTCATCTATTATATATGATTTTTAAAATAAAATTACATGTCATAAAAATACATGGTGTGTGTCATTGAAAATGATCATGAATTAAAATTTATGTAATATAATTATAAATAAGGTGGAACTATAGAATAACATAAAAAATATTAAAGTATTTAATTCCACATCTTCATTTAAAAATTACTATTCATTTACATTGTGTTGAGAAAACATATTACACAACATGTACACCTACCTACAAATAGTGTAGTTGTGTTATAATTTAATTAGTTAGTTTTCACCATGTGTTGACATGCACTAAATTCCTATATTGGCATGTATAATTCATGAGTTTTCTCGAGTTACATGGAATTTATATCCCATTACACACAAATGTAATTCCTTTTTAGAAACCTATGATATATTCTATTGGACATCAAATGTATTCTGAGAGGTTCTTCACATGTTACAAAACATGTAATTCTATTTACACATAATATAATTCATATGATTCCATTTTTCATAGATTTTACTAAACATGTGGTGTTAATTAATTACCAATCATCTACCTTGACAAGAATACATGTATGGCGTAAGTTGGGATAAAACACATGTGGCCACATTGTGTGTGCACTAGCTATACATCTTGTAAACCCTATTAATCCATGTTTCAAATGAGGGTCAACAAGTGACATGTAATGATTCCTAATATCGACCCTTACAAAAATTTCCTTGGTTATTACGACAATCCCCTATGTAGTAAAAAAATGATTACATGGTGTTTACATTTCTGTTACATGTTGTGTTACTATGTTACTCATATAGCATCATTATCACCTCTAAATGAGATCATTGAGCATTCATGATATGTTGTTAGTTTTTTCATGGACATATGAAACTAATTGATAATTTTATATAATCTATTGGATTTAAATGATAAAAAAATTAAAACAAAATATCACTAATAATATCATATGTTGATCAATAAATAATAAATAATTATAAATTATATTTTCACCACTTTAATTCCTCGTGAATGTTCTAAGGTAATGTATATGCAGCTGGTCCAGTACCCAGTAATTGTTTTCATTGATATTAATAAATAAATTCCAAGTAACGTGATGAAATGAACCCTAAAATTTTCATTGGGAATATTATTTCATAAATATTTTATAGTTAATTTAAATAAAATAATTAATTCGCATTTATAATTATTCATTTTCTTATTCAACAATAAAATTGTGGATATTGTAATAGAATCATATTATTGGTGGAATAATATAAACTATAATTATTCTAGAAGAATCAAAATGTTCGGTATGAATATTGGTTAATGATCTTTGGTACTCTATGTTTTAGTGGTAAATAATTCAGAGTCATCTATTATTTTCCATTGATTTATATAATAAAACTTCTAGCAAGAATGAATTATTTCTCTCATTATCTTGATCTTTAAAGGGAGTATGAGGATTATCTCTTATTCTAGATAACAATATTATGAAGTTATGTCTGGAGACATGAGAGAATTATCTTAAGAGAACATGTTGTTTCTAAAGAGTCACATTACGATATAAATCATATAAGCAGGAAAATATAAATTAGGTTAAACTATTCATAAATAAACAAAAAAATTAAACTAATTTATATTTCTATATAAACTTCACATAAAAAAATAGTATTTTAATTATATTTAATAAAATTATTTACCTGAAAGGCATCTTAATATCATTTGATAAATTATTAAATCATAATTTATTTAACAAGAATTAAATTTAATATATTATTTTCATCAATCCTGTAACTCAACACATAAATCTTTCACAATAATTACCAAACCATGAATCATATATATTTATTTAAAATAATATTCTTTAAATTCTTTGTTCAATATGTAAATAAATATTATATTCACATATATTAATATAAATATTTATAAATATTTATCAAATATATACTATTAAATTTGAATAATTGTTTATTGAATTTATGAAATATTAAAAAATTTAATAATTATTATTCTATAACATAAAAAATGTATCTTCATCATAATAAATTAAAATAGAATTTAATTGTGATTTTAGTTATACATAGTGTTTAACCCTCTAGGATTTTTTTCTCGGTGGAGTTTGAAAAACATTCTTAAACTCCATGATTAGAATCTAGAATCATATCAGTGATATCATAGTGAAAGATATTAATTTTTCTATGATAACAACCTCATATGAATTCTTCTTGAATAATATAATCACATTTTATTGATATCTCATCAAATAATCTTCATACATATATCATCAACCTATATGTTGTATTTATAATTCATTAAATATCTTAAATGAACTCGACGAAGAACTTTCATGGCCATAAACATAATAATATAATTGAATTAAAATCATTGTATCTAATATATCTTCATACATTAACATTGAATGGGAAAAAAATTCTGAATAATTAAATCAATGTCATATGAAATACGACACACCCATTGTATCCTACCTCACTACCTGAATATGTCATCACTATTTTCATCAATACATAAATATACGTGATAAATTATATTCATTAATAACTATATAACTTCTATGGAAAAAAACAAATGTCTACAAATCATAATACCAAATCAATGATATAACTTTTAAAATTCTTATTGGCGATCCTATCATCATAACAAACTCTATTAGAAATTACAATCTGATAAACTTTATTAGATAAAATATCATACACATACAATCATCCTACACCTTATTTTCATGATATTATCTATGTTCCATCAAGCCTTTTTCATCTAGAACATATAAAATATGTTTTTAAATATTTTCATAGAACTTACATGTTCTCATTAAAGAGAAGAACTACTAGCGATTTTAGGTGATAACTAATATAATGAAATTAATAAATTAATGTTATGAAAAATAAATAAAATCATGTGATATTTTATTTTTTTTATTTTTTTGTATTTCAGTATACAAGTAATCAAATTAAGAAGGTTTTCTAGTTTTGGAGAACTAATTCCAACTCCTCATGTGATCAATAACTTTATAGATATATATTTAAAAATAGGTTTTAACATTCAATTTAAAATATAAATATAGTATTTAGATGGATTCCATCTCCATTACCAGAACTCATAATAAAAGTAATTTTGAATAATAAAAATTAGTTATTTTAAATATTTTTTTATATTCAATATATTCCTCAATTATTCAAATACATTCTAAATACATATATAATAATGAGTATTGTAATTCTATTTGAAATAGATCTCTTATTTTTAAGAGGAATTAAATTTAATATTTATTAATCAATTAATAAACATTACTAATTCTATTGTAAAAATTTAAAAAACTTTATTTAGAACATAAAAATATTAAATTAAAAGTGAAATTCCATTTGAATCTTTTGTAGTGATATTTTTTCAAAAATTATAATTATATATAACATTTCCAATAAAATGTTTTATATTTTTTGAATGTTTATTAAAATATTTTTCATTTATTTTAGAAATTATTATTAAAAATAAACAATTCATTTTATTTAAAACAATATTAGATTATTAATGTTTATATTTGTTGACAACAACTCGTAATATATTAATAATATTTGTTAATAACCTATATTTTTTTGAATGTAAAACCACATTCATATTTCATACCATAACATAATTATTTATATTATTATTATTATATTAAATATAAATATAAATTTATAGAATTATTAATTAAACAATTATTTAAATGTATTATAATAATAACCCATGTTTGGGAAATATATTTAACCTTTAAAAAAACAACAAGTATGTTATGTAGTAAACATAAACATTTTACATGTATAATGATTATAAGATTTATTATGAAATTTATTTAATGAAATTCAATAAATATAAATAAATTTATTCAATATGTATCTATTGGAAAAATATTTTTTCATTAAAAATACATAAAGTTGAAATATTTTTAAAAATATATTTTATGTTACACCCATCGGTACTCTTCCCTCTACAATCAACCAACTATTAAATATAATGGTTGGGAAATGGTCTATTAACTATATAGGGATTCTCAAAGTTAATAAGTGTCTATATATGAGGACCATCCCCATATCAAACCACATTATCTACAATATAACTTCTGGCTAGAAATCACTATTTAGGGAATCTCATTATTATTATTATATTCTTTCCCTTAAAGACTCTCCCCACATCCCCCAAAATCATCAAAACCACATATGAAAAACTACCACCATGATAAGATAAAAACATAATTATCATAATCATAATTATAAATATCATGTATGAATATTGGATTCATAACCACCATCCATTGAATTAACCACCCATCACACCATTTAAATACATTCCCATCATAATCAATAACTAAAAAACTAAATATTCCACACTCCATAGATGATATCATGTAATCCAAATCCTAGGGTTCTAAATACTATATTACTAAAAATTATTCATATCCATGGTTGTCAAAACGTATAAAATATCTTCTAGATGCATCACATATAAGATAATCCTTTTCCACATACTCTTTATATCCACCTCACCTTCTATAGTCACCGCTATCATAACATGTAAGAGAGAATAATAATCCATCAAGTGATGTAACCACAAGATAAAATAGTGTGACCACAAGATTGGGTTGGAATTAATTTCATATAATTTACATGATCTCTAGGTATTATACTTTTTGTAATTAACATTATGTAATTATATAGACCTTCCTTTGTTACTAAACCATCATTTAGGGATACTTTTTTGTGAAGTGTAATGACACTCACACCTTATTAGAATGGCCCATTACAAAAGTCTTTAATGCATTTGTAATACTATTTAATGAATGTGTTTATTCAAATGTCTAATTTTCTACTTCTCCTTTATTTAGATTTGGAAATCACAAACAATTTCTTAAGACATTATTTTACTTACATTAAATTCCCCTGGTGTTTTTGTTTTTTAGAAAACATTATTTTATACCGAATTAATAAATTGTTAATATATAATAGGAATATAAATATCTATTAATCAATATGATCAATAAGAATAAAGTTGTGTCTGGTATATCAGACCAACCTATGTTCTGATGAGTGGTTAGAATTATTTCATTTATACTCCACTATCAAAATTATTGACCATCAAAATGTCCTTGCTACTGATACTTCATATTGACCCTTATTCAATTTATTGTATTGACAAAAAATAAATAAGTATATTGAAATATTCAATGTTTATAATCTGATTATATAGATTTGTTTTTATCTTACAGAATACAAAATAGAATTATAATGGTGCTAAAAAAAAATAGTGTATTCAATTAGTCATGCTAACTATGGTTTGTCAATTGAAAGATGTTTGAGGTCGTTTCAACCGAATCTAAAATATGACCATTGGAGATTCGCTTGTAAATATGAGTTCATTTGATGAGATGGGAGATGAAGTATTGGAAACTAAAATCATCTAAATATATCACTTCATGAACATCTCATTCCAAGTCATCGTAATTATTTATAGAGTTTATGTAATAAGGAATCCTTATAAGGATGTTAAATTCCATTAGAAGAAATTCAATTTTTTATTCATTTTCCGATCAAGGTACTAATTGAGGGATTCTAGGGATTGGAAGATCGTGTATCAGATCCAGCAGATTGATGGATTCCATGGATTGGAAGATATATTCGGTTCATTGTATTGAGATATTCTAGGGGATTTGATGATAGAGAATGAATCTTTTTCAAAGTAATTATTATTATGGAATGACAAAAATTATATTAGGTATAAAACATTGGAAACATTTAGTAAGGGATTCTATATACCGTAACTCTCTCGGTTAAAGAGTAAATTCATTTATTAAATATTATAAATTATTCTTACTTTTATAACATTTTGTATTTTTTGTTTATATGAGTTTTAAATTCCACTATTCATATAATTTAGAATGTATGTTTTTATATAACTTTCTAATTTCTATTTTATCAGATTGATTGTGATACTGAAAAACATGTCTGATTTAATCAAATAGTATCGGGTTCTAATTCTAACACTCTGATAATCACACGATACCTATATATGATCATTTTACTTAAATATATTTTTTTTATTTTATTTATGTTTTTAAACTAAAATTGATCCCCAATATTGTATTCATCATAAGCTCACTTCATACAATAATTGGTATAAGAGGAGGTTTCTACAACTATATACTTATTGAGGATTTATTACTTTTATAAATTGTGGGTTTATTAAGTTTTGTTATAAAATTATTTATTAAAAATATCTTACAAGAACTTGTTTATAGAAACAAATTTCTATTATCTTTTTTATGGAATTTTTCAATGTTGTCACATTAGAAAATTTAAATCCTAGATAACCGCCCATCTTTGATGGAAATTATAATGATCACTAGTGAGGTTGAATGAAAACAATCATTATCAAAACTAGAGTGGGAAATTTTATAATTCTTACTGAATAATATAAGATACTTGAGAGGGATGTTACAACTATTACTCATCCAAAAAAAATATCAACTGAATAACAAAGAATGTAATACTCATTTATGTTATATGAAATTGTATATTTATATCCAAATTTCATTGTTTGAACCTGCAAAATGAATATGGAAGAAGCTAGAAGTAACTCAAATTTTAACTTTTAAAGATGTTAATATAAAAGAGGTATGATGAGATCATAATATCAATCCTTTCATTTTCTAACTGGTGAATCAGTAGAAGAAATGGCTCAATTATTTATGAAAGTCATAAATTGAGGAAATTATCTTGTAGAGAAAGATCATACAGATGATATCATCCTTTAAAATATTATTGAAATAATTCATAATGAGGGGGAATCCAAAAGGGCAGCCTCTGGTGGTACATTTATGATTACAAATCTAACTCTTAATGATCATATTGGAATTATTATTAAATATTAATGATGATTGAAAATAGATTCTTAGAAAATTAATAATAATAATGGATGAGTTTCTGTTTCAAAAAAATCAAATGATCTTACTAAATTATAATCTTCTCAAAATATGTGAGGACTTTAAATAATTAGAATTTTTTTTATTTAATCAATTTCTATTTTATCAGCACCATCAAAGAGTTAGTTAGAAAATATTGCTAGAAGGATAGATAAAATTGTAGGAAATAAAGACATTAAATAATGATAAAATAAAATTCATAAGGATATTAAGGACAAGAATGATTCTAATGATGTTATTTGTTCTGAATGTTCAAATCTAGGAAACATTATAAATTAATATAATAAGATAAAAAGGAATTAAAATAAATAGACAAATACTGACAAAAATTTAATAATGTATTACAACCATAAAAGAGATAAGAGTTTGAATGGTTCTGAAACATAGAGTGAAGGTTTAAGAGATAGTTCATCAAAATCATTTTTGGATAATAATAATTCTAGATAGAGGAATATAGAATTATTTTCAATAATTCTTTTAGTAAATAGATGTTTTATATCTATTCAACATATGTATCATAATATTTTTAACATTCTGGTATAGTCTTTTGGAATTTCATAAATCTATGGGATGATTTGGGACCTTATTTAAGAATAATACCCTCCTTAAGTATTGGTATTTTACTTCATTATCATCTATAATTATGTATGGATTTATTCTCTTATTGAGTGACATGTATTAATTTTCGGTTCATCTATCTTAGGACCAACTATAACACCCTGAAAATCTAAAGTAGGAACATCATATTTGATAGTGTGTATGACAAACAACACCAAGCACATCAGGGAATATAATATCCCAATAATTTATAACATATTTACCATTTTAAATAAATTAAATATATTATAAATATTGGAATGAACTTTTTACTGAGTTATCATGTGACAAATCAAACAATGAGTTTCTTTAATGGCTTGGATTGTACACAAAACTGAGTTTTACCCAAACAAAAATATATTATTAAACTATTTTAATTAAATATAATAAGATATAATAAACTAGCAGTTGTGAATAATATTAACTAAAATATAAAAATATATTGTCTAAATAACAAATTCATTGGCTGAAATTTAATTATAAATGAATATTAGAGCTAAATTAAAATAAAGAAAATATTTTATTGAAAACTATTTTTATGCACACAACGTTTTTTACCCTAATAAATTAAATTTATTACAATTAGTGATTGGTATAAATGTAATATATATATATATATATATTATTCAATATAATATTTTTATTTTCATCTAATTTATTGGATATGCATAAGATAATAACAAACCCAATTTTACTTGTATAATACGCTATTTTTATTAAGGTACTTTCACAGCCATTTAATGGATAACTAATTTGGAATCCAATTTTTAAAAAATTTATAAATATTATATTTCAAAATAAAATTAATATTTAAAATATAAACATAAAAATTAGGTTAGGTTAATTTTATTGGGTTTTTCTGTGAAGTTTCATTTTTTAACGAATTGTGAAAAATATTGAATTTTAATTAAAAACAACTTTTTCAACTAATTTATTTATAAGATTAAATTATATTTTAATTTATATTTTAATTTATTTTTAAAGTTTAATTATATTTTTTTTTTATCTAATAATCCAATTTCATTCATCGAAATCAATTTCACTGTTAAATTGGATATAAAAACATAGTAAGCTTTTGAACGTTATTACTTTAAAAACTTGAATTTTTTTCCCATCTACGGGATTAAATTTAAATTAATTTTTGTCTATTATATGATTTTAATTTCAAAAAATCGATTTCATATTTGGAATAATAATAATTTCTACTTTCTAATAATTTCAACTTAGTTCTTTACCTAAAATATTAGTGAAAGTAATTAAAATTAATGACATCGATTAAGGTAAAATTAAGCTTAACAAGGAATAAAACCATAATCTTAATGGGTTAACGACCTATACACTTTTAAAAACTTATGTTATGTCCATATTTCTTCTGATAAACCTATATATTTCTATAATGGTCTATTTGAACACTTTGGGCATAGTAATACTTGGGGAACACATAATTCTTTTCAAAAATACCATGTGTGTCCTTTCCATCCACTATAAAATTGCAATAAACCCTCCCACTTCCTCACACCTCTTAGGAAACTATGGATCGATCAGTATGTACCCAAATATCTACTAAAAATCCCTCCCCTAAACCTATACTAACCACCTTTTTCATAAATCCATCCAAGGAAGCCCTTTGGTTCAAAACAAAAGGAGTTACTCGATTTAGTGGTAACATATTTCCTTAGGCTCTTTAGTTTTATTTCCATTATCCATCCCCTAAAATATTTTTATTCCATGAATTTATAAAAATAAAATTATCCTAAAAATATAAGGATATTTTTTTGTAATTGGTTCTACCTACACTTACTCACGCTCCCATAAAATATGTAACGAACATACTTTTTATGTGAACAACGAACTACGACCTCACAAAATCATGATTGTATATTATTCCTTTACTTCCTATCATGGTGGTAATTATGATATAAAATCTATTTATATATGGTATATATGATACTTATTATGTAATTATACATCTATAATTATTTTATAACACATACCCTTATACTTTCAATTTTGTGTAAATACGGTAACACCATTTGTGGAAGTGTAGACTACCGCCTCCTAAACTTTATGTTATATCGGATATCGATGACATAATAACCTTTTTTAAATATAATATATCATTTTATTTATTACCCTTTCACACATTAAAAAAGTGATAACGTCGTTCGTGGACTTGTAGACTACCGCCTCCTCGATACAATGTGATTCATTTTGTATCCCAAGAATTCTATAACATAGTATATATTATTAAATAATATGGTATTTATGATCATTATATAAAGATATAATGTTACTTACCTTATTTACATAACAATCATTGAAAAATGGAAACATTACTCATGCGTACGTATGACCTCTCATCTTCATGATTGTAACGTTTATTCATTTTTCAGAACCATATTTAATGATTGATTTTAAAATTAAAATTGATCTATAAATATGATAATAATGTAATTATTATAATTTTTAGATGTTATATAATTACCCCTTTGACAACGGTTGACCTACTAAAGTTTTTTTCAACACATAAAATGAATTTGGCCTAAACACCTGATGTAATTGTTTATGTAGTTGTATACAATATGGTAATAATTGAAATAAAAGTAATTATAAACGAGAAAAATGTTCTACAGAAAATAAATAATTAAAATAATTTTATTATTTTGGAATATAAATTCACACAAGGGAAGTTAGACGTAGGTTAACTGATTTTCATATCACTTTTTACTTCTGTGATATAAATATAATGATAACCACATATTTATTTTGTTTGTTTTATATAATAACCAATTTTATATATTATATCATGAAATCCAATATATTTTTCATATTTAAAACTTTCATTTAATATTATTACTTCATAAGGTTTATGATTTTAAATTTTTGGAAGTGTTATGGGACACATTGGAATATTTAAATATTATCTTCCTCAATAATAACTTTAATGAACTTTCATTGGTATTTCAATTTTAAGATATTTTATGTCCATTGTTTTGTAAAAACATTCATATTTCTCTCCTACATTTACTCATGGCCTTTTTCTATTATTATCACCATTTTTTACTCTTTGGTACTCAAAAGATTTTGGAAATTTTTTTTAATAAAACCTGAATTTATTTCTATCATTATTTAGAGAACATTTTTTCTTCTAAAAACCATGTTCTCTTAAAATATTTACAAACATGTTTTTAAAATGATTTGGTAAAGGCATTTTTACCTATTTTTTCGTTTTCCAATGTCTTCAAATTAATTTTCTTTTCTCTTTTTAAACAATGAATTTTTTTAAACTTATACCATGAAAAAGGAATGTATTTTTACCTCATACGTCTTGTAAAAATTTTCCCACCACCATTATCTTGAAACATTTTTTTCATATTTAAAATGTTGTGTTTTAAAGAAAATTTTTGCAAAAGTGATTTTTAATGAAATTTTTTTTCAAATGGTTTTTTTTAAGGATACTTTCATCAAGAATGTTTTTTTAATGTTATTTTTATATTATTTCTATTAATCAATGACAAAACCCTTTATTTTACTCTATTGGGGATATGTTGTACTAATATCATCATTATTGATCCTATGGATGGTTTATGATTTATTTGTCTAATGGTAGTATTCACATTCACTTCCTAGATTCCTTTTTGTCCCCTTGAAATATTCAATTTCCTATTATTGTTTAACATTAAATTTCCCTAAAATATCCACATCATTTTCATGAATATGATTATTGCCTAAATTGTATAACATTTTTCCTACGGTGTTTAATTTAAAAGTTATTTTTATTATTTTGGGAAATATTTATAAATTTGTATTCTGTATTCAATATGGATATTTTATATGGAATATTTTTTAATTCAATACGAGTAATTCTTTGGACTGGTAAGACACGGGTTGGGGATCATTTAAGGTAAGCCCTATGGGTTGGGGAATGGTTAATGAAATCCTATTGATTCATTGGTAGTCTCATGGGATGAAATCAGGTTGGAAAACCCTTATAGTTTGAAACTAGAGATAGAGTTAATATTTTCATTATTATTTATATGTTTTTCAATGATTTAATCCCTCCCAAGTATTCAATGTGAGTTTTTTTGCATCATTTATGTGTTTTTGGTGTATTTTGGGCATAAATGTGAAAATAGGGTAATTCTGTAAAATTATCAGTTTTATAGAGCTTCTGCTTTTCGGTCATAACTTTTATAATATGGGTCCAATTTAAGTGAATACTTTTTTTAGGTTTCCTATGCTTGTTTTATTCAAATGTTCCTTTTGGACCAAGACCCAATTCGAAACCCAATGGTACAGAAAATTCAATCAAGTGGAGAAATCAGTTTAGCAGGCAGAATGGACACCAATATATTAAATATGGAATCTCTCCTTCATCCGACCTTCAAATGAGGTTATTTTAGATGGTGGAGACATAGGACTTTCAAGGTACGGTTCACATAAAATTTCATAAAATATTAATCTCATTAAGGCATTGTTTGGGCACGTCCAAGTGTAGTGGGTGAAACAGTGTTTGGCGGCCAGAAAGGTAATGGTCATTGATTCGGCCATATCATTATTTACACCTATCAAATGACTCTCAAATGTTGAGGGTAGATATAAAACATCATTTCCAACATTCTATAAGAATGGACCTCAGTGCGTTTTGGCCGGATGTTGGGCAGAACAGAGGCAAACTTCTAGAAGACAGAATCTGGAGCACCAAATTTTCTTTTCTTTGTTTTATCTCTTTTGTTCTTCTTATTTTTGTAATGAATTTTTCTTTCCCCTTAGTCACAATTACCTTTACCATGGTGGAGTAAACTTCTATGTGATTTGGGAAGAAGAGGTGTTCCATGTTTTATTTCATGAGTTCCTTATCTTAATGTTCTAAAATCCTCTTCTCTTATGTGAATCAGCTTCAATTTCCTATAACAGTTTTTATTATCATGTACGATTGTATCTGATTTTAGATTCTGTTGTTCATTTATATTTGGTCAATGATCAATATCTCCCGCCACTAGGTTCTGGTTTATAAACAATTGAATATACTGGGACTTAGTGGTGAATTACTCAGTGATCACCGGTATGTGTGTGAGGAGTAGTGAATGTTCCTGATTACTTGGGATAAACAAGACCCGATTGGGAATTGCCTAAGATAATTGGGAGTATTTTATACAACTATATTACACATTGGAAGGAGAGTAGACCAAAATAATATTTTAGTAAGGTTTATTCTCACATTTTTAATTGACCAAGGGAGTGAGAAGAAACGATTGTGGATTCTCACTCTTAACGGTTTAGCATAAGAGAATTGGATAAATTGGAACTATGATAGAATTACAAATGGAGAACCAACTCTAACCTAATCACCCTTTTTATATAATAGTTTCAATTACTTGTTTTATCAATTTTTTCTCAATCCTTTTCTTAAACCTCTTTCCTTCACTATTGTCTTTTCAAAATCAATCAATTTCTAAAAACATCCTCACTTCTTTCTCTTATTTTAAGGTGACAGCGTAATTGTTGTGCACTCCTCTATGGAGAAAACCTAGGATAACCACTCTACTGTAAAACCTAATATATACCACCACCATTTCCATCAAGGATTATTGAATTAAAGAGGTTACAAGAAGAAGCACTGCAAAAAGAAATTCCGGACACCTTTCAGAAAGTGGAAATCAACATACCTCTGCTTGAAGCACTCGAAAAAATTCCAAAGTATGCTAAGTTTGTGAAGGAGCTTTTCACCAAGAAAAGGAGACGTCAAGGGAATGAGAGGATCAATTTGGGAAGAAGAATCTCAGCCCTTATCACACCACAATTTCCAACCAAATGTCAAGATCCAGGGACGTTTTCTATTCCAAGCACCATTGGTTCATTAAATTTCTCTAATGCTTTGTGTGATTTAGGTGCATCAATTAATGTATTGCCTCACTCAGTATATACTTCTTTGCATATGGGAGACTTTAAGCCCACAAGAGTGGTGTTCCAGCTTGAAAATAGATCCACAGTTTTCCCAGTAGGAGTTCTGGAGGATATCCTGGTAAAAGTCAAAGATCTTTTATTCCCTGTTGACTTTTATATGTTGAATATGGAAGATGATAGGATCCCATCACACTCACCCATAATTTTGGGAAGACCATTCCTAAAGACGGCCAAAACCATCATCAATTTCCATGAAGGGACACTTACCATAGAGTTTGGAGATAGCACTGTCCACTTCAATATTTTTGAATCCATGAGGCACCCATTAGATGATCATTCACTCTTCGCACTCTCCCATTAAGATGACATAGAACCAATTGAATAATCAGGTATGTTTCATGAATTTTTATCATTAGGAGAGAATTTTTCTATTAAATATATCACTGAACATATGGATTCCTAAACTCATGGAGGTTCTGATTTCCTGTTCGAAGAAGAGGTAAAATCTGATTTCTTTGATAATTTGTTAAATGATGATGAAGATGATTTGATTTCTTCTATGCAGGATGTCAAACCATTGGAAGTGGAGAACCTCAATTTAGTTTCATCTCTTGAGCATCCTCTTGATCTAGAATTAAAACCACTCCCCACTAATTTAAAATATGTTTACCTTGTGGAGGGGGAGAAATTACCAGTAATAATTGCCAATAATCTATCTGAAACTCAAGAAAAATCATTGATTGAGCTTTTGAGAGAGAATTTCCAAGAAATAGGGTGGATCTTAGGTGATATCCTAGGAATAAACCCAGAACTTTGCTCGCATAGAATTTTTCTTGAGGGAGATTCCAAACCTGTCAGACAACCCCAAAGGAGGCTGAACCCTACCCTGATGGAGGTTATAAAAAAAGAGATTGAGAAGTTATTAGAATCTGGGATCATCTATCCCATATCATATTCACAATTGGTTAGCCCCATCCATGTATTCCCAAAGAAAACTATCCTAACCATTGTGAGGAATGAAAAGAATGAATTAGTCCCTGTGAGAATTCAGAATAGCTGGAGAGTATGCATCGATTTTAGGAAGCTGAATCAGGTCACTCGAAAAGATCATTTCCCTATCCCGTTCATTGACCAGATGTTAGAGAGATTGGCAGGGAGAACTCATTATTGCTTTTTAGATGGATTTTTAAGTTATTTTCAGGTACCCATTGCCCCCGAGGATCAAGAGAAGACTACCTTTACTTGTCCTTTTGGTAATTTTGCATACAAAAGAATTCCATTTGGATTGTGTAATGCTCCAGGTACATTTCAGAGGTGTGTGGTAAGTATATTTTCTGATCACATTGAAGATTGCTTGGAGGTTTTCTTGGATGACTTCACAGTTTTTGGAAATTCGTTTGACCATTGTTTGAAAAATCTGGAAAAAGTTTTGAAAACTTGCATTGAAAAGAACCTTGTTTTGAATTTTGAAAAGTGTCATTTTATGGTTGAGAGAGGAATTTTCCTTGGTCATGTCATTTCACAGAAAGAAATTGAGGTTGATAAATCAAAAATTGAAGTGATAAATTCTTTGCCTTACCCAACATGTGTGAAACATGTTAGATCATTTTTAGGACATGCAGGATTATACAGGAGGTTTATAAAAGATTTTAGTAAGATTTCTCTCCCTCTCTCTAGATTACTTTTGAAAGATGCTGATTTTGATTTCAATGGTTCATGTAGAGAAGCATTTGATGAGTTGAAGAAGAAATTGATTACACCACCAGTGATGCAGCCACCAAATAGGGAAGAACCATTTGAGCTACTTTGTGATGCTTCAAACCAAGCAGTTGGAGATATCCTTTCTCAGCGAAATGATGGCAGGCCACAAGTCATTTCATATTCCTCGAAAACCTTAGATGCAGCACAATTCAACTACACAACAACAGAAAAAGAGTTTTTAGCAGTTTTTTTTGCTTTAGAAAGATTTAGATCATATGTGCTTGGAACTAAAGTCATTGTTTTTTCTGATCATGCAGCTCTTAGGTACTTGATGAAGAAGGCTGAAGCAAAACCGAGGTTAGTGAGATGGATGCTACTACTATAGGAGTTCAACATAGAAATCAAATATAAGAAGGGATCTGAGAACCAAGTGGCTGGTCACTTAAGTAGACTACCCAACACCGTTGAAGTTGAAATTCCAGACACAGAACCACTAAATGATCGCCTTCCAGGGGAGCAGTTGTACTTGATTGAAGGAGAAGTACCTTGGTATGATGACATGGTCAATTATCTGGTAACATCTCAGGTCCCATCTCATTTAAATTCTCACCAAATTCACAAATTGATATCTGAATCTAAATATTACATCTGGGGTGATCCATTTCATTGGAAGATTTTCAATGACCAAATGATCAGAGGATGTTTGCCTAAAAATTAAATTGAATTTGTCTTTAGGTTTTGTCACACATTAGCTTATGGAGGCCACTTTGGACCTCAAAGGACAACGAGGAAGGTTTTAGAATCTGGACTTTATTGTCCAACACTTTTCAAAGATTCTCATGAATTTTGTAAACGGTGTGAAAAATGTCAGTTTACAGGAAATATTTCAAAGATACAAGAAATGCCCCAAAATCCACTTAATTTTTATGAAATATTTGAAGTTTGGGGGATAGATTTTATGGGCCCTTTCCCAATGTCATTTGGAAATTATTATATTATTCTTTCTGTTGATTATGTTTCCTAATGGGTGGAAGAAAAAGCCACCAGAACTGACGATGCTAAAGTTGTTTGTGATTTTGTTAGGGCTAATATATTTTGTAGGTTTGGAATTCCTAGATCCATCATTACTGATAAAGGGACTCACTTTTGTAATTGGAGAATGGCGGCTTTATTGAAAAAGTATGGGGTGCATCATAAAACATCAACTCCCTATCATCCACAGACTAATGGGCAAGTTGAAGTGTCCAATAGGGAAATCAAAGGAATTTTGGAAAAGACTGTTAATCCAAATAGGAAGGATTGGAGCCAAAGGTTATAAGACACATTATGGGCTTACAGGACAGCCTACAAAACCCCAATTAGAATGAGTCCATATAGTCTGATTTATGGGAAAAGTTGTCACCTGCTTGTGGAATTGGAACATAAGGAATATTGGGCTGTGAGGAAGATGAATCTAGATCTCAAAAATGCTGGGAAAGAGAGAATATTGCAATTACAGGAGTTGGAAGAAATTCGAAGGGAAGCATTTGAAAATTTCATTATTTACAAAGAGATAACAAGAGTGGGTCATGACAAACTGATCCAACCAAAGGACTTCCATTAAGGAGACAAAGTGTTGCTATTCAATTCAAGACTCAAGCTGATGTCAGGTAAACTTTGTTCCAAGTGGGAAGGTCCATTTATAGTTACTCATGTATATCCTTTTGGTTCTGTGTAGATTGTGAAGGATGGAGTGAAGGATCCATTCACTGTTAATGGGCACAGATTGAATAAATTCCTTGGGACCATGCCATCAGAGCCAATGGAGGATATCACACTCCTCCAACCTATTTATCAATAAACTCCATCAGGTCGTACATCTCCTTTATATTTTCATGATTTTTCTGATTCAATTTCCAATATTCATACATGTTAAATACATTTGAATGCATTGTGGACACTGCATAATTTAAGTGTGGGGTAGGGAACCTTTGTAGTGTAGGATTTTTATGTGTTGTTTGTTTTCCTAATTGTTTTAAAAAAACATGTGTGTGTTAAAAATTTTGTGTATTTATTTTTCAATTTTTGTGTGTTTTTGAAACTTTTGAGCTGAAATGATTATCATTGATATTTTTGAAACCCATCTCCATGAGTGAAATAATTTATTCCTTGAAACTGAGCTTAAATGAATGCTGAAAATGGCATTGTTTCAAGTTTAATTCTTTGGTAATTTCATGAAAAATACTCTGTTTTTTGAATCCCATGCCACATATCACTATCTTTATATTTGAAATCACATTCTCGTGAGGCTTCTGAACCTATTATTTTCATATTATTTACATTCACCTCACTTCTTGAGAGAACCAAATCATGCTTGATTTAACCAGAATTTGATTTATTCCTGTCAAAACTTGGGGGTTTGAGGTACTTGTGTTTTAAATGATTGAGGAATTTCTTTGGTTTGAAAGCCCCATTTTCAAGATAATACCTTTCATAATGGCCTACCTTGACCATTTAATCCTTTTAGCATATATAAACCATGAACATCCTGTTAGGTTAGCCACATTACAAGACAATATTCCCTATCCAACCTGCTCTTGAAGTGAAATTGCATGATATATTTGAACATAAGTGTGGGGGGAATATGTCTTGTATTGTAATACATTTTTTTGGGATACTTTGGGTGAAAAAAATGTTGAAGAGATATTATTGCTGCAAAAAAATCATTCTTCTGAAAGATGTTCCTTTTCTGGAGCTTTCATGATGAGAGAAGCTCTGCCTTTCTAGAGCTTCTAATGTAAAAAGGAAGTTGTGCCTTTTCTAAAGCTTTCAAGAAATATTATGTTTGAGAAGATTGAAATGTTTTCTGCTGAAATGATGAACTAGGAGAACATTCATTGATATTCCATGGAGAAGGAGTTTATTTTCTTCTAAGGGGAGTGAAGAGAATACCATACTTTTGTGAAAATTAGAGTAATGCAATTTTGCTTCAAAAAGAGCCAAGCCCTCTTCATTCAGCCTCAGAATTTTCACATATAAATCCTACCAACCTAAATCCACAGAACAACCTTAACAAGTACTCATGATAAACATATGTCTTTGACTCACAGCGGGTGGAGATATAGGAATTTATCAAGCCTATGGTGACCCTTGTATGAGTTTGGATGAGAAAGACATTGCTAAAAAATTGAAATTTGTGTAATAAGAGATAATGAAAGTTAGGTAAGTGTTTTGTGTGAATGGGAGGAGAAATGAAGAGTAAATTTATTGAATGATCCTAAATTAAGAACATTAAATAATAGAGTTTGAGGAGGCATGATATATTTTGTTTCTTGTTTTCAAATTGGTGGATCTCATGGTTATGTGTTTTGAATTTACTTTGAATTTATTTTGATTCTAACTTGTCCAGGAGTCCAAGTGATAAGTGTGGGGGAATTGATAGAGTTAATATTTTCATTATTATTTATATGTTTTTAAATTATTTAATCCCTCCCAATTATTAAATGTGAGTGTTTTTGCATCATGTATGGGTTTTTGGTGTATTTTGGGCTTCAATGTGAAAATGGGGTAATTCTGTAAAATTGTCAGTTTTATAGAGCTTCTGTTTTTCGGTCATAACTTTTATAATATGGGTCAAATTTAAGTGAATCCTTTTTTTAGGTTTCCTATTCAAGTGTTCTTCAACTGTTCCTTCTGGACCAAGACCCAATTCGAAACCCAATGGTACAGAAAATTCAATCAAGTGGAGAAGTCAGTTTAGCAAGAAGAATGGACCCCACTGCATTAAATATGGAATATCTCCTTCATCCGACCTTAAAATGAGGTTATTGCAGCTGGTTTAGACCTAGGTCTTTCAAGGTACAGTTCACATTAAATTTCATAAAATATTAATCTCATTACGGCATTTTTTGGTCGCATCCAAGTGGAGTGGGTGAAACAGTGTTTGGCGTCCAGAAAAGTAATGTTCATTGATTCGGCCATATCTTTCTTTAAACCTGTCTAATGACTCTAAAATTTTGAGGGTCGATATAAAACTTCATTTACAACATTCTATAAGAAGGTACCTCAGTGCGTTTCGGCCGTCTGGTGGGAAGAAAAGAGGAAAACTTCTGGAGGACAGAATCTGGAGCACCAAATTTTCTATTCTTTGTTTTCTCTCTTTTGTTCTTGTTAGTTTTGTAATGAATTCTTCTTTCCCCTTAGTCACAATTAACCTTACCATGGTGGGGTAAACTTCTGTTTGATTGGGGAAGAAGAGGTTTTCCATGTTTTATTTCATGAGTTCCTTCTCTTAATGTTTTAAAATCCTCTTCTCTTATGTGAATCAGCTTCAATTTCTTATAACAGTTTTTATTATCATGTACGATTGTATCTGATTTTAGATACTGTTGTTCATTTATATTTTGTCAATGATCAATATCTCCCTCCACTAGGTTCTGGTTTATAAACAATGTAATATACTGGGAATTATTGGTGACGTACTCGGTGATCACCGGTACGTGTGTGAGGAGTAGTGAATGTTCTTGATTACTTGGGATAAACAAGACCCGATTGGGAATTGCCTAAGATAATTGGGAGTATTTTCTACAACTATATTACCCATTGGAAGGAGAGTAGACCAAACTAAGATTTTATTAAGGTTTATTCTCACATTTTTAATTGACCAAGGGAGTGAGAATAAATGATTGTGGATTCTCACTCTTAACGGTTTAGCAGAAGAGAATTGGATAAATTGGAACTATGATAGAATTACAAATGGAGAACCAACTCTAACTTAATCACCCTTATCATATAATAGTTTCTATTACTTGTTTTATCAATTTTTTCTCAATACTTTTCTTAAACCTCTTTCCTTCACTCTTTTCTTTTCAAAATCAATCAATTTCTAAAAACATCCTCACTTCTTTCTCTTATTTTAAGGTGACAGCATAATTGTTGTGCACTCCTCTCTGGAGACAACCTAGGATAACCACTCTACTGCATTTTAACTTAGGTAATATTTGTTTTTGTCACACCCCACGACAGACACGTGTCAACTAGTATGTTATAAACTTTCTTATGAAATATCTTGATAGTAGAGATAAGGTTGTCCAAATCAAATCGGTTTGTACCGAGTATATTTTAAACTATCTTATGAAAGGTCTTTTCGGTACTGGTTCTGTGTACCTAGGAAACATGGTGTATAATAATTAAGTATTTCTCTCATTTAGATTCATTTATTATTTATCCATAGGATTTTTCATCGACATATTTATGGATATATTTCATTTTTATTTCATTTATTATGTGGAATTTGTTTTAGATTCTTACCTTTACATATTGATTTTTCCTTATCTAGTTATTTTACTAGAATGTGTTTTTAGTTATTTACCTTGACATATTATTTACTCACTTATTTATTAGTTATTGATTACCTGGCATGTTTTCTTGGTTATTTACCTTTCTATATTGATTATTCTCATTGATTCATTATTACTTCTACTATACTTTTCTCTTACTCAGTATTTGATCTCACCCTTATTATTTTTTCTTTCTCCATGAATCCAAGAAGCGTACTATATAATAAATGCAGGGATATACTATATGGAATAAAGATATCCTTGAGGATTTATTTAGAAAACAAATTATGTTCTAATTAGTGTATTAATTTTTAATACAAGACTCATGTATGTATCTAGTTTACCAAGACTACTAAATTGATCGATCATTCGGGGTTTGATTCCATGTAATCATGCCAATGTAATTGATAGCAGACATCAGCTCAAGGCCTTCTGGGGTTGGGTCTCTATAAGAGGTATCAAATGATGTATAACGGAATCCTTGGTAACTAAATTTAGGAAAAAATATATTATAGAACATAACCCTAAGTTATAATTTGAGGATAAGTATAGAATAACATTTTAATGTTTACATTAGATATAGATTATGTATTTTTTATAGAAATAAATCCATGTATGAATGTTATATGTGGATGTGGTTCTGGAATACATGTACCTAGGAGTGACAACTCAGAAAAAGTGTATCAGACCTGACTCGACGTTATGTGGTACACGAAAATGGGCCTTACTACACACATCAAAATCCTTTATTTTATTTTCTAAAAATTATATTTAAGGGTTAGTGGTAACTGTACATTCAAAAAACAAAAACAACAGACACATATTTCATAATAAAATTCAAAATTCATAATTCATAATTAGATCTCAACCAAACTGTGAAGATGTATGATAACCAAAAAAAATTTAAAATTCCAAGACTTAAAATACCTGGCACTATCACCAATGATAGCATCGAGCCACCCGCCTACGGCATGTCATCACACCGCCTGCCATCGTGATTCACCACCAACGTCACTGCCATTATTTCTTCACCAATTTCATCGACATCCTATTTAGTGATTCACCATATTTCAAGGATGTACATCATATTTATTTTGGTAATTATATTAATTTGGTTTTATAAAATGACAACCTATATTTCGGGTGACAACTAATCAAGTATGCTAAGGTCACAGGATATGAACCCAGGATCGAAGTATAATAAGGGCTTCACACCAACCACTAACCTATAAAATGTCATGGTTAATATGTCATTTCATTTAGTTTTTAACGAATTTATATTAATGATGAACCATTAGTATTGGTTTTAAGGTTTTTAGATTAATGTCTTACACATATTGGATTTGGAAAATAGTAAGATATAAATAGTTAGACTTGTTATTCCTTTCTGGGCCTTAAGATACTTTAGAAAATTATTCCAGTGCTTTAATAATAAAAGGTAATTTTTGGATATCCATTTCTTAAAGTAAGGGATGAATTTGAATTTGGTTGAAGCATAACCAAAGGATGAATTTTTTTATATAAATATTTCAAGTAAGTATATTTCATTAAATAATAAGGTAGTAAAATAATTAAGCAACATTAGGAAAATAATAAAAAAAATTCTTAGTACCTTAAATTTTGTTGAACTGGTGGCCTTATAAATCATCTCAAATTT
Source organism: Viscum album (assembly GCA_963277665.1). Taxonomy (NCBI): domain Eukaryota; kingdom Viridiplantae; phylum Streptophyta; class Magnoliopsida; order Santalales; family Viscaceae; genus Viscum; species Viscum album. Next base: position 1,435,054,240 of record OY728122.1, read on the forward strand.
ATGACTTTGAGGCCCTCAACATTAAATTAATCATTCACTTTTTTATGATTGATGACCTTAGTCACCCCTATAAATATTTACTCTTTTCCTCCAAGTACGCATCTCTCCTACTTAGAAACCTAATTACATGTTTTTCCATTTGACATTTACAATTATCATTATCAATTCTCTAGAGGATGTTTTATAAAACCTTCCCACAATATGGGAATTCAATCAAACTATTTAAGTAATAGAATATTACCAAGATAGAGTTCAAATTTTGAGGATGCAATTTAATTATTGTGGGGAAAATATAACGCCCCGAAAATCTAAATTAGGAACATCGTTTTCGATAGTGTGTATGACACACAACACCAAGCACATGAGGGAATATAATATCCTATGAATTTATAATATTTTAGTATTTTAAATAAATTTAATATATTTTATATCTTGAAATTCATGTGATACTGAGTTAGTGTGTGACACATGCAATAACAAGTTTCTTCAATGGCTTATGTTACATGTAAGACTGAGTTTTAACTGAAAAAAAAAACAAATGATTAAAATATTATTATTTAATATAATAAGATATTATAAACTAGTAATTATGAATAATATTAACTAACTTATGAAAATACATGTGTTACACAACTAATTAATTGGTTACAAATTAGTTATAAATGAATATAAGATCCAATTGAAAATAAAGGAATATGTTATTGAAAAATATTTTTATGCTCACAGAGCTATATTACCCTCATAAATTAAATTAGTTAAAATTAGTGAGTGATATTAATATATATATATATATATATATATATTGTTTAATATAATTTTTTCTATATTAATCCAATTGTTTTTATAAGAATAAGATAATAATAAACCCAATTTTACGCATAAAATACTATATTTTTATTAAGGCATTTTTATCTCCTTTTAATGGAAATCTTGTTTTAAATAAAATTTTTGGAACTTTTGAAAATATTATTTGTCAAAATAAACATAATATTTTAAATAAAAACATAAAAATTAATTTAGAGAAATTGTTTGGTATTTTTCTGTTAAGTTTCATTTTTAATGAATAATAAAATATACTGAATTTTAATTCAAAATACATTTTCATTGATTTTATTTATAAGTTTAATTGTATTTAAAATTGGTTTTAATGTTTAATTAGATTATTTTTTAATAAAATAATCCAATTTATATCATTGTAATCAATTTATATTTGAAATTGGATATAAAAACATAGCAAACTTCTGAACGTTATTACTATAAAAACATGCATTGTTGTCCCTTCTACATGATTAAATTTAAATTAATTTCTACCAAATATATTATTTAGATTGGGAAAAATGGATTAAATATTTTTAATAAAAATAATTTATAGTTTCAGGTAATTTAAACTTATTTTTTTAATAAAATTATTAGTAAAATTAATTAAAATTAATTACATCGATTTATGTAAAATTATGCATAACAAAAGACTAAACCTTAATATTTTGGGAAAAAATGACCAATACACTTTTCCAAAACCTATTGGATGTAAATATTTCTTCCATTACACCTCTAATGTTTCTTAATGTTCTATTTATACACTTTTGGAATAGTAATACTTGGTGAACACATAATTCTTTTCAAAAATACCAAGTGTGTCATTTCCTTCCAATATAAAAATTCACTCAACCTTCCCACTTACTCACACCTCTAAATACACTTTTCCTAGAAAAAGATCTTAAAAAAACATATCCTCAATATACCACTACTCATCCTATAATAATTCCATTTTTTATAAACCCATCCAATGAAAATATTTGGTTCAAACCAAAAAGAGTTACAAGATTAAGAGGTAACATCTTTCCATAAGATCTTTATTTTTATTTCTGTTATCCACACTTAAACTGTTTTTATTTCAAGATTATATAATAAAATAATTATACTTAATATATTAGGATTATTTTATGTTAATTTTTCTATCTACACTTAAACACACTCCCATCTAATGGGTAATGAACATATTGTTTATGTGAACGATGAACTACCGCCTAATGAAATGATGATTGTTCATTCTTCCTTTACCACCTCTCGTAGTGGTAATTATGATGGTAACTCTATTTATATATGTTATAAATGATACTTATTGTGTCTTTATTCATATTTAATTTTTTTATAACACATACCCTTATACTTTCAATTTTTTGTAAATATGATAACCCCATTTGTGGAAGTGTGTACTACCGCCTCCAAAAAGGGATGTGATTTGTTCACACGATACAAGGAAATTATAAAATATAGTTTTAATTAAACTTAAGTTACATAAAAATTATATATGATATTCATGAAATAATTATATTTTTTAAAATTTAATATATCATTTTCTTTGTTTCCCTTTCACACACTTAAAAAGTGATAACGTCGTTCATAGACCAGTGGACTTCCGTATCCTCAACACGATGTGATTCCTTTTAAATCTATAGAATTATATAAAAATTTATATATGATTAATTATTAAGGTATTTATGGTATAATTATATTTCTATAAATATATAATCTTACTTACCTTCTTTCCATAGTGATCATTGAAAAATGGGAACATTGCTCATGCGTATATACTGCCTACCATCTCCATGATTTTAACATTGATTAATTTTTCATAATAATTTTTAATGATTGGTTTCAAAAGTAAAATTCATGTATAAATGTGATAATTATTTCATTATTATTATTTTTTAGATTTTATATAATGACCCCTTTGGCCATGTTTGACCTACAAAGTTGTTTTTGACACATAAACCGAATTTGGTCAAAACACCTGATGTAAACATATTTGTTTATATATTTGTATAAAGCCAGGTAATAAGTAAAATAAATGTAATTATAAACATGAAAATGTTTCTGAAAAAAGTAAATAATTAAAATAATTTTAATATTTTGGAATATAAGGACACACAAGATAATTTATATGCATAGTAAGGGATTTTCATCTCACTTTTTACTTCTATGAGATAAATGTTATATTCCCCAATTACTTCTTTGGGGTGGTGTATCTAATGCCCAATTTTATATATTATATCATGAAATAATTTATCTTCATGGTATTTAAAATTTTTAATTAATATTATTCCATCATGATTTTTATGATTTAATGTATTTCAAAGTGGTATAGGACACTTTGGAATGTTTAAATATTATTTTCCTCAATAATAACTTTAATGATCATTAAATGGTATTTTAATTCAAGGAAATTATATGACCATTGTTCAATAAACCATTTAATTTTCCCTCCTTTGGTTATTCATGACATTTTTCAAGTATTAGTACCATTTTTTCCACTCTTTGGTACTCAAACTATTTTAGAATATCATTTTAAGAAAACCTGAATTTACTTCTCTCTTTAGTTAGAGAACCTATTTTCTTCTAAAACCGTGTTTTATTAAAAAAAGTCAAAAAAAAATTAAAATTATTTGGTAAATAAATTTTTACTGTTTTTGACTTTCACCAATGTTTTCAAAGGAATATTCTTTTTTCTTTCCAAACAAAGCATTTTTATAACCTTTTACAGTGAAAAATGAATGTTCTTTTTTCCTTTTATATCTTGTATGGATTTACACACCATCATTTATTTGAAGCTTACTTTTCATGTTTTAATGGTAAATTTAAAAATAAAATGTTTTCAAAAGTGATTTTCAATGAAAAAAAGTTCAAAACAAAATTATATTTTCCTCAAAATTGTTTTCTAAAAGATATTTTTATAGTATTTTTATTCATCAACGTCAACAACCCTTTATTTTACTCTAGATAGGATATATTGTATTGATACCATATTTATTCCTCGCGTGTATGGTTTTTGATTTATTTGTCCATGGATCGTATTCACATTCAATTCCTTTATTCCTTTTAGTTCCCTTGAAATATTAAATTTCTTATGATCATTGAACATTAAATTTCCCTTAAATATACATATCATTTTCATGAATATGATTATTTCCTAATCCGTATACCATTTTTCATATGGTTTTTACTTTGAAAGTTATTTGAATATTTGGGTAAATATTGGTAGATCTATATTCTTTATTGAATATGTATATTTTATATGGAATATTTTTTATTCGGTGTGAGGAATGGTTTAGATAGGTAATACATGGGTTGGATATGATTTAAGGAAATCCCTACGGGTTGGGGAGATGTTAATGAACACCCCTTGATGCATCGATAGTCTCATGGGATGAAATTAGGTTGGAAAAACCATTTGATTTTATAACCATTGTGTTATAAACTATCTTGTGAAAGGTCTAGATAGTAGAGAAAAGTTTTGTCAAACCAAATCATTTTTTACCCAATATGTTATGAATCATATTGCGAAAGGTCCTGATGGTATGAGTTCCATATACCTATGAAACATGGAATCCAACAATTAATCATTTCCCTCATTTAGATTCATTTATTTTCCATCCATGATATTTTGTTTCGATATATATATATGGATACATTCTATTTTCAGTTCATTGATTAGATTGTATGTGTTTCATATTCTTACCTTTCCATATTGATTTTTCCTTATCTAGTTGTTTTAATGGAATGTATTTTTAGTTATTTTACTTTCCATATTATTTACCCAATTTCTTATAATTTATTGATTACATGGTACATGGTTGTGGTTATTTAGCTTTCCATATTGATTATTCTCGTTGATTGATTATTTCATCCACTATACTTTTCCCTTATTGAGAATTTGATCTCACCCATATTATTTTTCCTTTCCCTGGGAATCCAAGAAGAATAATATGAATGATATGTTGGGATATATTATATGGAATAAATTTATCCTCAATTTTTTATTTAGAAAACAAATATGTTGTAATTAGTGTAATAGTTTGTAATACAAGACTCATGTATGTATCTGGTTTACCAAGACTACTAAACTGGTTACTCCTTAGAGATTTGATTCAATGTAATCATTCTAATGTTATTGACAGTAGACACTAGGTCTGTCCCTTCTAGGGTTGGTTCACTACACCAACCACCATTTTCCTGATTAGAATTTCATTATCCTTTCTTTTTCTTGATGACTAATACCCCTTCATTAGTTTCCTTATCCACAGATTACATCGAGATGATGCTCCTATCATAAGAAAATTTAACCCTATCATGTATGGATATTCCTCATGGTATTCTCAACAAAATATTTTTTAACCCCATATCATTAAATTATAATCAAATATTACCTTTAATTCATATTTATACTTTGGGTCTTCCTCAATGTGTTTTCCCACTATTCTCCACATCTAAATGGGATACCGTATTATACTGGTATAAAACAAAATAATCTAGCCTCCCATAAAAGTTACATTCCCTAAATAATAATTGTAATCAATAAAATAGGTCCCATGTTTCAAATTCATGGTAATTGATTGAACCTCATGTTTCTTTCCTCCATCCTTGACATTGCATTAATGGAACCTAGGTTTTGAAAATATGGTTATAATTCATTATCAATCCACTTTTTATCTAATTTTTTAATTTAGATCCGGAGTTCAGGATTTGTATACTTCACTTCCCTTGTGTTACAATAGAATCCAATGCCCTTTATGCTTCATTATTCCTGAATTATGGCACATATATTAAAAAAATTGTTCTAGTAGGATCTTTCCTCGACTGGATTCCCCTTCATTGAGATGCCTCCAGCATTTAATATATAATTTGGTATCCAATTTATCCTCCCTTGTAGTTTACTCTAATTTAACATGGATGATCATATTCTACTCCTTGTTTCCCACACATAACATGACACACGTGGGCCTAGGTTTTTTGGTTTTTTGTCTCCTAACACGGTTAAATCACACCATGTTTATCGACATGAGACTTTTTAGTCCAAGAAACAATAATATATACTTAAAATCTATGTTACCCCCCCTAAGGTAACTTTAATTATCTTGAGATCTCTAATTCACATCAGTTTTTTCCTTCTCCTAATTTTATATATATTGTCTCACATATGGTCTAAGAAACTTGACCATAAACTGTGTGTCTCATCCAATGGGATAATTTCTGATAAAATTGGGAAATTTTTCCTCTTATACATTCATTTTTTGTATTTTTATCTTCCTTGGAGAGATTAATCATCTCAATATCTTATCTACATTCATTATGGATATAAAATTTTAGTTACACCTCTCATCCAACTATCATTACCTTACATAGTTTACATCCAACAAAAAAGTTGTGTGTATAGCATTGGGTCTAATTTCCTACCATTCATGTTAGGTTTTGGTTACCTTTCATTCTATTTAAACCATATCAGCTAATTTCAATCTTAACTATATGAAATTAAACTAGGTGACAAATTTCCCTATTTCATGATGTAAAATTACATATTCTTTTATCCATCAAATGAGTTTTAATTATGTGACACTTTGTATTCATTCCTAATAGGATTCCCCCCATTTAGTGTTGTTTTCCTACCATAATAGCTTCAAAAAAATAAGTGGCTTGAATCGTATTTACGGGATATGTAATTATTAGATGATCACTAATTAGTTACCTAGCCACAAACTCTACACCCTTGGATCTATTACACCTGGTAATATAGATTTCACTGAGACGTGACAGGATTTATCCCATCATGTTCACTAGAGATCCCATTTCATTCATTGCCCTATTTTTTAGCTAAATTTTATATGTGTAAAATTCTTGTTCCACCTATATCTATTTATGGTCTGATTACTATGTTACAAGATATATAGGGATGCCTAAATCACCTATCTAGAGTCCAGTCGTAGATCCCACATCACCGTCATGTTGTTTTGGAACCCCACACATATTTTTTAGGTCTCATTGCCTTAATTTGGATGAAGTAAGATCTATATCCATATAGGATTGGTCTAATATATGTGACCATAAACTCTTTATCCACTATAGTCTAAGAATATGACTATATATTGTATTATTTCCCTCCAAGTCCATCTATATTGACATTGTGCTATCAAATTAAAATATGGTATTTCTTTTACCTAGTTCTGTACAAATAGTATCACCCTTGGTCCTTGAAAAATGTCTTTAAGCTATGATATTTTGTACATGAGGTTAGTTTAAGGTGTAACTTTCCTTACAAAAAGCCTCATCTCTTTTACAATCTCCAGAACACTAAATTTTTAGCACCCTATTGGTTTATTTTCTTCAACCTTAAACTCTGAGAACAATTCAAGGTTGCACATCCTTGAACTCTAACCCTTGAAAGTCTGATTAGAATCCCCATGAAAATTTAAAAACGCTCATCAGGTTGAAAACCTTTTAGGGGAATCATGGGAAAAAATAAAAGCATATACACACCACATCATTTCCTTTTATTAATTTAGAAAATTTTATTGCACCAGTGGAGAATTCATAAAGCTTATGTAGTTTACCATCAAGCCCCTATAAAATCCCACCTACTATTTCTAAACACAAAGATCCAAGAAGCAGTTAGAATGAACTTATACCCTCTTTTCCCAATTATTATTTTTTTATGAAATTAAATTATATAGTTTTATTCCTAATATTTTTTACCTTAAACTATGTTTTCAAAACCCTCAATATTGTCTTCACTAATCTTGACCCCGCAATTCACATTGGGTTTCACCCTAACCGTTGTCATACTACTGATCTCGGTGCCCCTTAGGCTAATTTGAATAACTATAAACACCAGTATCTCCCTGGTCCTGACCTCATAAACTTAACCCCCCCCCCCCCACACAGTTTATTTCAATTCATGTGAGATTATACTATGTCTACAAAATATATGGGTGGATATGATGTAATCGATCATATAATTAAAGTTGGGTTCTTCCCCTCCCATAATATATAGATAGAGTCACCTTTGGTATAAGTATAATTAAATTCAAATACATGTCACAACTTCTCTAGATCATTTTTATTAGCATTGGTATTACTATTTATATTGAGTTTTTCCTTTACTGGGTTCCATAAAAACTATATCCTTCCAAATTTCATGCTATGTACCCTAAACTAGTAGTACCCCAAAGTTCGAGAAATATGACCCTAAACTCCTAGGAATTTGTGACTAACCATGTATTCTATAAAAAATAGTGATTCAATCTTCCCACTTCCCTTGTGTTTTTTAGAACTCTTTTTATTTTGATGCACCTCATTAACATTTCCAATACACGATAGTGTAACTCCATAATGGTTAGGCCTCTCATGTGTTTTCCCTCATCTCCACACATAATATCCCAAGAGATTTAATTTTTTTTTTTGAAAACCCATTCTCTTAAAAATGGGTTCCCTTATAGTGATAGTAAAACACCACAATGTCTCACCTCTCATTCAGGTCACATTCTCAGGAGGTTTATTTTTTGGAAATAGTGGGGGACCTTATTTTCAATACGTGGTTACCAATTAGACCCTATTTATTTACCCATACTTAATGACTGAGTGGTTGAATTAATATATGGAATTTTTTCAATGGTCATTGTCAGCCTATCAACCGCCTCCCTTATGATTCTTATTTTTGAAATAATAAATTACATTCATAGACTCTACTTTGATCAATTGGACTATTAACACTAATTTTTTACCTTTTTTACCTTTTTGTATGTTATCCATGTTGAATAAATTTTTGGTATCTCCCTTATGTAGTCTCTTAATTTAATATATTTTCATAGTGGTTAATGAATTATAATAACCCTGACCTATTAATCATGATGAAAATTTATTTCTATACATGTAGCCCATAATATCCCCTTATTTCTCACACAGATAATGACACATGTGGGCATAGGGGTTTTGGATTATTTCCTTCATTAGAGTGATCGATTTGACCTCAATTTCATCATAATCATATGATGTTAAACTATGTATTTAATTACCATGTCATATAACATTAAACTATATTATGATATCCCTATCGCATGACCTAATACTAAGTGATGCCTTGGACCATTCTTAATAAGACAAGCCCTGTGTGGAATCAGTCTTCTACCACACCATTTTCTAGAATTATTTTCATAATAATTTCTTCTATATTGGATACATAGTGACATCTAGGCACCTCATATGAGGAATATCCATGAAAGCTAATATGGGCTTTTTGATAGACTTAATTTGACCCCTACAAATCATATATCTAGGAGTATTTCCTTTTTTTATTTTCATGGAGCTTATATGTATAAAGAAGTTACTGGTCCATGTTTCATGAACCTAAACTATTTTTTACCTATATTGGACAGACTATCCAATCTATCATTTGACCCCCTAGTTCCTTTCATTCACATCAGGTTTGTTCTTCCATGACCAGCAGCACTGTCTCACCTTCCATACTGTAATATATATATATAAAGTATATTTTCATTAATATTTGGAACCCTATATGGTCATTTACTCTTTTTTTAATTGCACCATATTCTTCATAGATCTAACTTTCTTAAAAGACTCGGTGTTGGAATTGAAAGTACATTCATGAGATTATACTAGCATTGAAGATGGTCTACACTCTTAGGTAATTCATGATCTCTACATTAGGAGGACTTCCCATAACCCATCCAATCCTGGATGATTCTTCCACTAAGAGAAAGATTATACATTCATTAATATTATTAGGATGGTGTACCATGATTAAGAACTTAGTGGTAAAAAATCATCAAATCTACATGACCTTTCATCACCACTCTTGATAAAAAGGAATATACCCCTATAATAAGAACAATGACCAAGGATCTATCCTTGATGATTCTATATATGCTACTGATACTAGAATGAAATCATTTAATATTGATTTGAAAGTAAAACCCTCTCTAACAACATCCAATAACACACCTCCACAACCCATCCAATTGATTAATCACATAGATCAGTAATATCCATCCAATCCTCTACCAAAACTATCCATGTTACCACCACAAATACCAAATCAATGATATAATGTGATAGGTTCCTATTATGTGACTTCACCATTTCAATTCTGACCATACATAGTTTTTATTAAGGAGTGACTACTTAGAGAAAATTAAATTACCCTATCATAAATGAGTTCTAGCACATCACTAACATTTTAATCTAGAACTCGATCATTGATTTGATCCACCTATCAAAAGATATGTTCAAATACTTCACTAATTCTCTATAAACCATTTTAGTTTGAAACTAGGGTATCCACATCTAAATCCAACCATACAAAGGATTATGAAAATGATGAATGTATGAAAATAATTTCATTACATGGGATGATAATGGTGTTATCATCCATGAAAACATTCTCCCCATATATGCCTCATGAAATCTTAATGGAGTGGATGCTCACTGGTGTTTAGTGGATATTGTATATGGGATCAATGTCATCTTAACTTGTGATCTCTATAATATTTGATACATATAGGTTGATCAATCTCTATACAACATAACAATCTTGGAATATGGTAGGAATAATAAAAATACACATGGAATGATCAAGCTAAAGACATATTTTTGTGGCCTATTTTGAAAACTAATTGCATGCTTGTACCACATGAAACAACCTTAAATAACTTACTAGGAGGGCCCTAGATTCAAATACATCCAATCATCCCGTCATCATATGATCAGCGTGTCAAGTACACCCTCAATGGTCAGGTAGGGTTATTCCATGGTTATTCTACTCCTTTTAACTCAAGTGAAAAAATATACCTCAAGGTTGAGTATTTCCAAATGGAAGGACAGAAACCCATGTTTAAAGAGCATGTGTTTGTTAAGACTCCCAATGAATAGACATCTACTCAGATGGATCATGCTGATGATTTGAGATGAAGTTTCAACTTTCCTATCCACTATTTTAACAAAAAAACCAAGAATATGGTATCAATTTCATTTTCCCTAAGAATATGGTGTATACTCAAATCACCTCCTGATCTTTTAAATTATTGGTACCTCGCGACCTATAAATTCCAATAAATTGGTATACTATAAGTTTGACCCCTTAGTCATTGACATGTGTCTTCACAGAACATATTTGTGAACATGTATGACCCATTATAAGTTATGAAAATTGAATTAAATTGACAGAAATTGTATATTAGGCTAGAGATGGCCTCGTTGAACTGGGTTTTTAGCCTCTATCTCTATAGTAGACACAAATCAAGAAGGGAATGAACCCATATCTAAAGATTCTTCCCCTTTACATAAAGATAATTTCACCTTATAGTATCCCACACTTGAGGGATTATCCTATCCATCCATTCACCATGTACCCAATGAATTATATTTATTTTATATTTATACTACCATGAAAGTAGGATTTTCCACCACTTTCAATGTTCTGGTATAATTGAAGCTTAGCACTATGGAATATTTGTGGTTGATGTTGATTAGTTCCTTCATGTCTCCCAATTATTAATAACAATTTGTTTCATTCCAGATATATCACTATGATTTATTGTCATAAAACTATAAATATATTTCAGATCGTGACCTCTTGGACACTTTCATGTATATTAGACTTCATATTGATCATTGTGGACTCAAATAGGCACCTGGAAAGATGCACCCTCTAATGGAGCCATGGTTGAGGCTGAAGTTAATGACTCGATCAAATCCATCTTCATTGGGAGACTAAAACATCCCAATTATATGGCTAATATCATCCCAATAAGGAAGAAGAATGGATATATCAGAGTTGCCATCAACATCTTGAGATATAAAAACCATTTCTTGAAGGAAGACTTCCTCATATAAGAAACTAAGTTACTAATATATGAAACTATCATATTTTAGGACCTATTATTTTTTTATGGATATTATAGATAAACATGAGTTCTAATGGATCTTGAAGATGATAAACCCACAATATCAAGTGCACCATAAGGAACCTATTTTTACTGGGTGATAACTTTTAGCTTAAAAACATTGGATCGGCCTATCATCATATTTTGTGCCAAATTATTAAGTAAATTCATATAAAAATAGTAGATTTTTATGTAGATGATCTATGGTTTGAATACCATTGGCTATTATACAACAAAAACAGAACTTGAAAAGGTGTTCCTCATGATCTGCCCACCACAAAAAGAGGAACCCCTTAAAGTGTGAATTTGGGGTTACCTATGTGAATTTTATTGGATTTATATTTGAATAAATATTCCTTATGATTGACATATAGAATATCAATGTCATCACCAAAGTGTCTCCCCACATAATATAAGAGTGTTATGTGGCTTATAGATCCATATGGCTCATATATAGTGTTTTGTCACCAATTTGGTAAAAAAAATTAAGATATTTTTCCATGTTAATGAATAAAGGTGTCACTTGATAATGGGTTGAGGAATGAAAGGTCGTGTTCCAAAACATCAAGAAATATCTACTTCATCCTCTGGTTTTGATACCACACATCCCAGGGTAGACTAGGGATCTTTATTTGACCAACCTTGAATGATCTCTCATTTCCCTTCAATATTATAAAATCAATGAAGGTGATAGGAAGAGTTTATATTATATCATCCTCATGGTGCTTGATATTAATACAATGTATTATCTAGTTGAGATAATATACCTCACCTTAGTCTTCTTGGTGTGTAAGATTCATCAATGTCTAAGGAATCATGAGGTCCAATTGGTCTCTCACATCAACCCATTGAAATATATCCTTATATACCCCATTTTGACAAAGATATTGGGACAATAGGTAATAATCCTAAAATATTTCAACATCATGTTCATTCCCTATATGGATTTAAAGGGACAAGAATTGGTAGATTTCCATGCTAAAAAACTATCACCTAAGGAATTTCCCATTAATATGGACTTCCCAGATGATATTATCCTATTCATTAATTATATGGAACCATTCTAGTAGATAAATTTTGATACAGCCTCCTAGATACTGATGAGGATAAGGATGGATAATCTTATGCTCAAAAGAGTTGTTCTTGTATTTATTTTCATCACATACTCTAAGGCCCTCATGTCATACTCATTAGTCTTATTAGAGGGATTCACTAATAAAAAATATAAATATAAATTTCTAATTAGTAGTATTTTTTAGAGATAAATATTGGGACTCTATAGTTTCATGTGAAGGTTTATGCCATGATAGTCATCAATCAAATCAATAGTGACAATAGTATTCTAAAATATGAGCTTTCACCTTTACGTGAGTGTTCTCAGGAGATGATAGCCCAGATCCCCTATGAACTAAAGGTGAGTCATGTCTCATTATTCTAAAAAAAATTTGTGGATACCTAAGATATTTTTACCACATCCCTTATAGAGAAATATTAGGATGACCTCATGATGGAAGTGACAAATTAGTAGGTGATGGTCCCTTCCATTCTTAATGAGATATATCCACATGTAAATCAACTCTCTACCAACTCACCCCAGGTAGGGACCTTAAATTTTCCAATAGAATATATGGAATCTAATTGGATGAATCCTATGGTAAAGTACCTTTATCATGGACCTCTTCTATTAGACCAAACCAATCATGAGAAATCCACTAACACGTGTGGAATTTTTTCCCATATGATGTACCCAACTCTATTCTGGTCCTTTAAAGATATATCATTAAAGGATATTCTCCATTATATCCAAGTAAATGTAATCCATAATTTTTTTCAATATTCTAATGCAAGATCTTTCTGAGCTCACTGGCTAAGATTTAAGTGCTCCCATCAAATATGATGGTTGGGCTACACTAACTCACCATGGTTCAAGATTACTGAAATTCACTATGTATTATAATACATGAAGGATTTGTGCCAATATAATGTATCTTCAAATTGAGATTATCTATTTAATAATATTCTATTGGAACTTTATTGTATATAGATTTTATTTCATGGGTCCCTACCCACTAATAATATCCAGAGACTACATATTTATCCTTTATTCCAAAAACATATATTTGAAAAGGTACAAGGTTATTCCCCTCAAGGATTTAAATTTTGGATTTAATATCTGGGTCATGATATCTAAAATCATAATTTATTTTAGGACCCATCATTCCATTTTCTCAAACATTGAAACAATTATTCGATTCATCAAGCATAATAAGTTTTATACTAAGTACAATATCTTGTATAACCATTCATATCCCTGTAACATAGTAGAAAATAGACTAATATTAGAATTAAATAAGACCCCCCACCCCACATTTTTAAAAATATGGTGGATCTGAACAAAAATATTTGGATTGAAAATATCATTATTATCCTATGTATTTATTAGGTGGTGAATCAGACATCCACTGAGGTAACTTTATACACCCCGGTATATTGAACATAAGCATTTCTATTTATTACGGTTTGTTTTATATCCTTATAAATTAACATTTATGACCATCAAACACTATATAAATGATCTCAAATCTATCTATATGGTTTGGAGGACCATAATGATAATCAAATCCAAGCATTACATAATCTTAAGGTCCATCAAAACTATGTGTAATAGGTATTCAATAAAAAGGTCCACCACTTCTCCTTCCTCCAAGGTGAGTTAGTACTAGCCTTGATAATATAAATGATACTTGGATATAAACCACCAAATCTTGATTCCAATTGGGATATTCCTTTTCTCTATCCACAAGGTATATTTTAATGGTGCATACTCATTAGTTAACATTGAAGGAAAGAACAACAATCCTCCCCCTAATGCAAGGCTCCTCGAGAAGTAATTTTCATAATTTCATGACATTTCACATGGGTCTGAGCTATAAGAACCTAAAATAAAAAAACCTTTGTACTAATTGTTTGACTTTAAACTATGTATCTCCTTTTTATTTTCAATATAACATTAATATTCATTGTTAGGGTCCTAATTTCATGACTTTAAATAGAAAACCTTTATATTTGAGTTGTAAGACAATCAATGGAATAGAAAAAGTCCATTACCCAGGACATTAAGTGTAATGGCCTGGACCCTCCTGGTCTAGTACTTTTCCAAAAGCTCAGTTCCACCATTACGGTGGCACTGGTTATAGTGGCACCATTATGGTGACACCGTCACGAACGCACCGTTGCGGTGGCACCGTCATGGTTGTACCATTGCAGTGGAACCGCTTGTGGTGGCTCACTGAAATGGTGACAATATCATGGTCACACATCGAAACGGTGTCACCATAATGGTCACACACCAAAACGGTGGCACCATCACAGTCACACATTGAAACGGTGGCACCATCACGGTCGCAGATCAAAATGGTGGCACCGCTTTACAATGACTCACAGAGCCAGTGGCACCATTACGGCGGCACCGTCACGGTGGCACCATCACAGTCGCACACTGAAATGGTGGCACCACTTATGGTGGCACTGTGATCGTGGAACCATTAAGGTGGCACCATGTCTTTCTTTCCTTTTTGGCATTTGTTCTTTTTTTCTAGATTCCGACTTTTTCCACTCCTACAATGTATATTTTGACGTAAATGTGTTTTTATACCCCTTTAAACACCATTGAATTTCCATAAATGATATCTAAAATTCCCCAATATTCGGGAAATCCTTGACATAACAAAACAGGTGGCTTTTTCCTCAGCTCCACACCCTTTTCTCGTACTTCCAGTTCTACCCCTATTACATGTTTTCCACTATTTAAAGAAAACTGTTTAACTCACAGCCATTGTGGAAACCTCTCTAATGAACATTATTAAATAACAATTAATTCCATCATGTGTAAACGTCCAACCACATGGTGAAACCACAATCCGCCTTTAAATCCATTCAATATTTCACATCCCATAACTCCAGGATCATAATTTTTATCGCACGGGAATTATTTCTTCCTCTTCATTGGTCTCTTTTTTATTTCCTTGGTGTGCTTGGAGTCCCCCCTCCTAAAGCTTGTGGTGTGCCTATGTTGGAGCCTTTCCATATCAGTCTTGGAATCCCCAAAGTTCCTCCCCTACAAGTCATGCATCCCCAGTTCTTGGCGAGTGGGGAAAGACTTCGATAGTTGATCAACCAAGTAGGGTTCTTCCTTCATCTCTATTTGTTGTGTATCATTCGGGGTGGGTATAATAATGTTTCTATTGGAATGGATTAATCCAAACCTTAATGAAGATAATAAGAAAACTTTTAAAGAATTAAGGGGTGTGTTATATGACGTTGTTGTACTATATTACCCTTTCTTATATGTTGTGAACTTTATAGGCTTGTTTCCGCTTAAAATCATGGTCGTTGGTGGTATTTCCTTGCGCACTAATGGACTCATGTCTACTGTAAGGATTGAATGGTTGTAATATGGAAATGGGTTAATCATGTAAACTCGGTTGAATAAATGAATGTCCAATGAACAATAATCCATGTGTGAACACCATGGTTAACAAAACAAAAAGAAGAATTTCAATGAATGTTGCGATAGAATCTAGAAACTCTCTTGCTCTGTCTTGGAAATATGTGTGGTTCTTCAGCTTGATTCTTTTTGGGTGATATGGATGGGGATGGGATCCCCTATTGTGTTTCATTTTTGGTTTGTGGATCTAAGGTCATGTGGGGTCATATAGTGGAGATTTTTTTGGTTTTAGTACTTTGAGGGATATCTTGGATCCATTTTGTTGTTGTGACTTTATAGGAGAATAGGGTGTGAATGTTTAATCTTCTACTTTGTTGTTTTTTCTTCCTTGGCTTGGGGTTATGCCTATTAGTTGCCTAGTAGTGAATAATTATTTAAAATAGAACCACTCGGATGTGATAATAGGAACAGGTTCAATGGTGAATTATTATCTGGGAATGAGTTGTGACTTGGTTGCAGGTGGTGTGCTTTTTATGAATGAATAGTAATTCGGGTGTTTGTGTATAGTCTTGTTTTGGAACTGCTAGGTTGGGATGAGTCCTTGTTTAGCTATATGTATAAATTAGTTCTTATGTTTCTTATTCACACCCCACCCAAGTTGAGCACTTTGTGTCGAACACCACCATTTCAATGGGGGGTGTTTTCCCAACACTCCTATGAGTGGATAGTTATTAGATCCTTTTCTACTATATTTCCTGAGTAGCCCAAGACTCATCGATTAGGCTGTGATGGCCTAAGGTCGATTATATCCAAAGATTTTTTGGGCAGGGAATGTTGTGGTGGTTAGCCCAGGTGTGTGCGGGCAGGTTGTTTCCTAATTGTCTTCGGGATGAGACCTAGGTGTAATTGGGCATGGCAGTAGTTATTCAGGCCCATGTGTCTTCGGGAATGGCATGAGATTTTCTATCCTATGTTTCTGCGGGCATGGTTACGTGTGGTTGTGGCCCATGTGTCTGCGGGCGTGGTTACATGTGGTTGTGGACCAGGTGATTGTGGGAGGGGTGAGTGGTTGTGGTAGCCCAGGTGTGTGCGGCCGAGGTATGGAAGTGGGACTATGGTGAAAATGGCGTGGAAGTTCTGATGCATAGGTTGTCTTCAATAACCAATGGGAAAGTGGTGCGAGGTTCCTAATCATCGATGTGTTATTACTATTACATTACTTGACTTGCGTTATTTTGGTAGTGTTCATTGGTGAGGTTTTGGTGGATAGTTTCCTTATTAGGTTCTTGGTTATCTCTTATTCTCACAGGGCATTAGAATGAAACCACACTTGTGCATGAGAGCTTCTGGTTTCCCTACTCAGTATACCTATATACTCACCCTACATATATAAAACTGATTTCAGGTTTCCAGGAGGACTTTGTGTACCGTACAGGACCGTACTAGTTCTAGCGGTGGGACAGTTGTTGTTGTTGTTTTTCCATTATTTGGTATTTACCTTTGAACTTTTCTTTTATTGTATCAATTATTATTTGAAACATGCATATGGGAAATGGATTTTTTGGGCTTTACTTTTACTTCTAGTTTTGGTATTGTTTGGGACTTACTATCTTATCTCCTAATCCTACTAAAAAAAGGGTAATGCCTTCCATTTCATATGTGATTCTATACCCTTGGTTCTAGTCGCCACTCTGGGACATATTGAAGGTGGGTCTCGGGGGTCATTACCTCTCCTTAAACTTGAATAAGGAAGAATCTGGAAATCTGTTGTCCTTTCCCTCACCATGGTGAAGGTGGGTCATGCCAGAATGGTATAAAAGGGGAGGTTGGGAGATAGGATGGAGCTTGGGGTTTGGCACAGTGAGGATTTCATGGGATGGTAGGGAAATAGTTTTAGGCAATCTTGTTACGTGGAATAGGATAGGGAAGACTGGCTAGGACATGGGATTTTAGGGGCCCCCATGATCTGATGCAGGGACCATGGGCCTACCGAATGACCAAGTGAGGCTATACTAATTGCAGGGTAGAGACCCTAGGAAAGGTATATGCAACATAATTAATTGTGTTCTTGAGTGTCTTGGGCATTTTGGGTATTTAAAATGAATAAAAATTCTATGAAAATTAAACGAAATTTTCTACACTACTCTAGCTTTAGCATTCCTTGTTTACCTTGCAGCTATGGCACCTGGACGATGACCAAGAGTAGTGTGGGAAATCGAGGTCCAGGAGGTTGATTTGGCTGATTGGCATAGGGCTGACCGAGAGGAGGAGGAGGATCAGTGGAAGAAGATGCTTCGTTCCTTTTAGAGATAGACCCTTAGTATGAGCGCAACATCTCGGATATGGAGACAGAGAGCTGGCTCAAGGAGCTGGTGATAGATTTTAGCTTGATCCGATCTCCGACGGAGTACTGGGTTCCTCTAGCTATAAGCCAGGTGTGAGGAGAAGCACGCCCCTAGTGGATGCTCCATCTTGGGGAGAAGAGGGATTCTGAGGTTACATGGACTAGCTTTGAGAGGAAGTTCTGAGGGAATTCCTCTCTTCCACAATGAATTCTGAGAAGAGGTAGGAGCTACTCTCCCTTCAGTAAGGGGTATGTTAGTCAGAGAGTTAGGAATAAAGTTCAAGGATCTCCTTTACTTTTCTCTTAACCACTTTCCGGATGAGGAGTCTCAGGTGATAAGTTTAGAGGAGGCACTCTGACCTTCTCCTCAATATGTTGTTACTACATTCACTCTATCGACATATGTGGAGGTCCAGAACATGGATTAAGTGGTAGAGAGGATGCACACACTGGGAGGTGTGCTGTGAGAGGGGAGCCAATTGGGCTTTTCCAAGGGGAAGGCCATATAAAGTTGGCCTTTAGTGTTATAGCCTTCTAGGTTTTGGCCAGTGGGGAGCAGGCCCCAATAGTTCCAGTTTTGATCTCCCGGTCCTCGCCCTTTCCTTTTGGGGCCTGGACTGAGATGCTTCATCTGTGGCTATTGAAGGAACCTTCGGAATCAGTGCCTGGACCAAGTGCAGTGCAGTGGGGGTGGTCCGGTTTAGCACCCATCTCAACAGCTGCAGTTTACATCCAGGACCTTTCAGTAGTAGCAGCAGGGACGGCGAGCTCCCACTCCTTCGAAAGCAGACATTACCAGATGATGCTGACCTCGGGGTGCTCCCCGGGGACCACGACTAGGGTGTGGTTGGGAAGGTGGCTGACAGCCCAGGGATAGGGGAGTTGGGGTGGACAATTACACACCACAGAGGCAGCAGTTCGAGCAATTCTGTAATTCATTCAAGGTACGATCAGTTTATTTAGTAGTCTTGCCTACGCCTTGTTTGATTCAGGAGATTTTTACTCCTTTGTTACACCAAGTCTAGTCCATGCTTTGGGCCTACATGCAAAGAGACTTCTCGTACCCCTAGTTTTGAGTATACCAGTTAGAGGTCACACCATCTTGTCTCATGTTTTTCGAGGATTTAGACTGATGTTGGGACCTCATCAGTCTAGTGGAAACATGTTATGCTTCATATGAAGTCGTTTTATGTCATTATAGGCATCGAACGACTATCTTCTATATGTGATGTTATCTACTACTCCCAAAGAAGGATCATGTTTTCATATATGAGTGGCCAGCGTGTATCTTTTTTCAGTGCTTAGGGTTTCCAGGAGGGCAGTCGGTGAGTGGAGAGTCTTATTTCTTTATTATCTAGGCTATCAGTGGAGTCGGTGGATTCAATGATGGTGGAAGTCCCGAGGATTGTCAGTGAGTTCATGGATGTCTTACCTAAAGAGGTGGTGACTCTACCCCCTCGATGGGACGTTGAGTTTGGGATAGACTTGCAACCTGGTGCCCGTTTGATTTTGATGGCTTTCTGTCAGATGGAGCCTTCTGAGACGCAGGAGTTATTGATTCAGATTGATGGTCTTATGAAGAAGGGTTTTGTTCGACCAAGCATGTCACCATGGGGTACTCCAGTCTTTTTTGTGATGAAGTCAGATGGTGGTCTCATGGTGTGTATAGACTATCGGTGACTGAATCAGGTAATGGTCAAGAACCTTTACCCTCTCTCGAGGATAGAAGACCTCTTTGACTAATTGAAGGGGGAATAATGGTTCTCCAAGATAGACCAGCGATCAGGATATCACTAGTTGACAGTTATGGAGGGTGACATATTTAAGACTACCATCAGGTGTAGATATGGGCACTTTGAGTCCGGGGTCATGTCGTCCGTCATTACGAACCCACCAGCCGTGTTCGTGGGATTCAAGAACTCCATCTTCTGGGAATATCTGGACTGGTTCATAGTTATGTTTATTAACGACATCATGATCTACTCAAGATCAAAGGAGGATCACGCTGAGCATATGAGGATAGTTTTAGAGGTCCTTCGACCGCACCATATCTACGGAAAATTGTTGAAGTGAAAGTTTTGGACATGAGAAGTGAACTTAATTGGACACATGTTGTCCGAGAACGGGATATTAGTGGACCCATAGAAGTTCAAAGAGGTTTTTTCTTGGGAATCACCCAAGAACATGGCAAAAATTTGTAGTTTCATAGGTCTTGATGGTTACTACTGTAGGTTCATACCCAACTTCTTTTGAGTTGCACAAAATTTGAAATCCTTGACCAAGAAAGACCAGGATTTTATATGGAGTGAGATGTTCTAGGAAGCCTTTAGTTATCTGAATGGGAGACTGGTTAGTGACCCAGTATCGAGGTTTCCTGAAGAATGAGTGACGTTTGAGGTGTTCTGTAACACTTCAGGACAAGGCTTGGGGTGTCTACTGATGCAACAGGAGGGGGTGATCATCTATGGGTCTAGGAAGTTATGTCCCCATGAGCGTAACTATGCCACCCATGATCTGGAGATTTCAGTAGTCGTGTTCTCACTAAAGTTGTGGTGTCATTACCTCATTGGGGAGCACTTCGTGTCCTTCATAGATCACAAGATATTGAGGTATATCTTCTCCCAGTGGGACCTAAACTTGTAGAGGTAGAGGTGGATGGAGTTTCTTTAGGACTACGACTTCGAAATCTATTACAATGAAGGTAAGGGGAATGTGGTGGTTGATTCCTTGATCCAGAAGTCGCATAAAGATGTGGTTTGAGAGTCGGAAGATGCTTGGAAGGTGAAGGAGGAGTTGGATGCCCTGCAACTAGATGAAAGGGTGGAGGGTAGTAGAGGTTGTCTGTTCCAGATGATAGTGTAGTCGTCTCTATTGTAGCAGGTGGAGGATTGTCAATTGGGGGACTTAGAGGCTGAAGTGATGCGCGAACGTGTTAGACGGGGTGATGCTTCAGGAGGATGGTCGGAAGGCGGGCAGAATTGGATGATGTTCCATGGGAAGTTGTTCGTTCCGATGGAAATGCACAAGAGAGTTCTTGTTGAGTTCCAAAACACACCCTTGGTGGTACACCCAAGAGTTTCCAAGATGTAACGGGGCTTGAGAGGTCAGTTTTGGTGGCCCAGGGTGAAGCGGGCAATGGTAGAGTTTGTGGCAATGTGCCTCGTATGTCATAAAGTGAAGGCTAAACACCACATCCCAGGGGGTCTGTTACAACCTTTAGATGTCCCCAAGTGGAAGTGGGATGACATCTCAATGTATTTCATCACAGGACTACCTAGAGTTCAAGGGGAATGTGATTCCATCTAGGTAGTGGTGGACCGGATGACAAAATCATCTCACTTCTTGGCAATCAAGGAGTCGAGTGCAGTGGATTCCCTAGAAAAGCGGTATGTGGATGAAGTGGTGTGGTTTCTTGGAGTTCTGAGGTCCATAAGCTCCAATCGGGATACCCAGTTTACCTCACGGCTCTGTAAAGGTTTTCAACATGCTTTTGGCACCCAACTGTGCATCAGCACTACCTTCCACCCCCAGATAGATGGGAAGACAGAGTGCACCATCCAGACTTTTGAGGATATTCTACAGGTATGTATTTTGGAATTTGGGGGATTGTGGGTGCGACACTTTCCTCTGGTATAGTTTTCCTACAATAATAGCTATCACTTTACCATTTTCATGGCTCCATTCAAAGCCTTGTATGGGAGGTCGTGTCACTCACCCATGTGCTGGAAAGAGGTTGGGGAAGCAGGTGTTCTTGGCCCAAAGGTGGTACAAAGCATGATGGATAAGGTTCGGATTGTGCATGAGAGGATGAAGGAATCCCCAGACCGGTATAAGTCTTATGTCGATCATAGGAGGATACCCTTGGAGTTAGAGGTTGGGGACCACGTGTTCTTTAAGGTCTCCCCTCGGCATGGACAACAGAGGTTTGGTAGGGGGATTAAGATTTCTTCTAGGTTCGTCACACCCTTTGAGGTGTTGTGATAGGTCAGTGAAGTGGATTATCAGCTAGCGCTACCACATCTACTACTAAGAGTACACGACGTCTTCCATTTGTATCAGCTCCATTGGTATCTACATGATGATTCACATGTCCTTAATTGGGGGGAGCTAGATATCTAGGACAACATGATTTTTGTAGAGAAACAAGTGATGATCAAAGTTCATGAGGAAAAGTTGCTTCATGGACAAACCATTCCCTTGGTTCATGTGTTGTGGGCGCATGGTGGAATTGAGGAGAGTACCTGGGAACAGATGGCACATATGCGCGCCCGGTACTGAGATCTATTTTTAGTTTTTTTCTGTTATTTTTCATAAATGTTTTTGATGTAGTTTATAACCTTGTTATCTATAAAATGTGTCATTTTCCTTGTTATCTGAAAGTGTGTGAAAGGTCCTGACTGTGGGGAAGGGAGGACTTGATCCCTAATCAAGACGCATTAGAGTAGATGCGATTAAACCCGTGCGGGCGATTCGGTGCCACCCAAAGTGGATAGTACCCTGGCATGGGTGAAAGGACTCTCTAATTCATATGTCTAGATAGTGACACATTTATATGTTGTGTGGTTACTTGAGGGAGAGGTGTTCCTAGATGTCCAAGAGGCTTGATCCTGAGACGTATCTTTTGAGGGTGGTTTTTCAAACCCCTCTTTTTTCTTCGGGTTTATCCTTAAATTCCCAAGGATGAGAATACTTTGAGTGGTATCAGATGTGATGGCTTGGACCCTCTCAATTCATTACTTTGAAAGAAGCTCAGTTCCACCAAACGGTTCCACAATTACGGTGGCACTGGTCACGATGGCACTGTTACAGTGACACCGTCACATTCGCACCATTACGGTGGCACCGCTTTCAGTGGCTCAATGAACTTGTGACACCATCATGGTCTCACACCGAAACGGTGGCACCATCATGGTCTCCCACCGAATCGGTGGCACCATCACGGTCCTACACTGAAACGGTGGCACCATCACAGTCACACACCAAAACGGTAGCACCACATTACGGTATCTCACTGAGCTGGTGGCACTGTTATGGTGGCATCGTCACGGTGGAACCATCATGGTCACACACTGAAATGGAGGCACCGCTTATGGTGGCACCGCGAAGATGGCACCATTACTGTAGCATCGTGTCTTTATTTCTTTTTTGGACATTGTTCTTTTTTCCAGTTTGTGACTTTTTCCGCTCCCGCAACATTTCTTTTAATGTAAATGTGTTTTTATTCCCCATTCAAAATCCATTGAAATCCCATAAATGATATCTAAAATCCCCCATGATCCGGGTGACCCTTGACTTTCTAAAATGTGTGGATTTTTTCTTGGTGCGACACCCTTTTCCAATACTTCCAGTTTCACCCCTGTTACACATTTTTCTCTGTTTAAAGGAAACTATTTAACTCACAGTTGTTATGGACACCTCTCTGATGAGAATTATTAATAAAAAATTAATTCCATCATGTGTAACCATCCAACCACATGGTGAAACCACGATCTTCCTTTAAAGATGTTCAAGATTTCATATCCCATAACTACAGGATCTTACTTTTTATCACATGGGAATTATTTAATCATCTTGGATGGTCTCTTTTTTCTTTCCTTGGTGCGTTTAGAGTCCCCCTTCCTGAATCTAGTGGTGCTCTTGTGCTGGAGCCTTTCCTTCTTAGTATTGGAGTCCCCGAATTTCCTACCCTACAAGTTGTGCATCCCTAGTTCATGGTGCGTGGGGAAAGACTTTTATCTTTGATCATCCAAAGTATATTTTTTCCTTTGTCTCTCTTTACTGTGTATCATTTGGTGTGGGTATGCTAATGTTTCTACAGGAATTGATGAAACCAAACCTTAATGAAGATAATAAGAGGACTTTAAAAGAATAAAGGGGTGTGTTTGATGATGTTGTTGTAATCTTTTACCATTTTTTGTTGTGAACTGTATGGTCTTGTGTCCACTTAAAATCATGGTCGTTAGGGGTCTTTCCTTACGCACTAATGGACCCTTGTCTTCTGTGATGAATGAATGGTTGTAACCTAAAAATGGGGTAATAATGTAAACTCGGTTGATTAAATGAATGTCCATTGAAAAAGAATCCCTTTGTGAAAATCCCAGTTAACCAAACTAAAAGAAAAAACTAAATGAATGGTGTGATAGAATATGAAAACTCCCTTGCTCTATCTTGGAAATATGTGTTATTATTCTACTTGATTCTTGTGGGGTGACATAGATGGGGATGGGATCCCCTATTGTGGTGCATTTTTTGTTTATGGATCTAAGGATGTGTGGGGTCGTATGGTGGGGCTTAGTTTGGTTCTAGTACATTAAGGATTCTCATGGATTCCTTTGGTAGTTGGACTTTATAAGAGAACCGAGTGTGAATGATCAATCTGCTCTTTGGTTGTTTTTACTTCCTTGGCATGTGGCTATGCCTATTAGTTGCTGAGTAGTGAAGAATTATTTAAAACAGAACCACTCGACTGTGATAATAAGAACAGGTTCAATGGGGAATCATTTCCAGGGAATGAGTTGTGCCTTGGCTGTGGGTGGGGTGCTTTTTGTGAATTAATATTAACGATGGTGTTTTTGTATAGGTTGGTTTTTGAACCCATAGGTTGGGATGAGTGCTTGTTTACCTATATGTATATATTAATTCTTATGTTTCTTAATCACACCCCATCCAAGTTGATCACTTCATGTCGAACACCCCCATTTAAATGGGGGGTGTTTTTTCCAACACTCCTATGAGTGGATGGTTATTATCTTATTTTCTGCTCCCTTTCTCGAGTAGCCCAAGACTCTTCGAGCAGGCTCTGATGGCCCGAGGTCCATTATAGCCTAAGATTATTTGGGAAGGGGACGTTTTGGTGGTTATCCTAGGTGTGTGTGGGTGGGTTGTTTCCTAAGTTTCTTTGGGATGAGGCCCAGCTGTCTTCCAGCGTGGCAGTAGTTGTTCGGGCCCAGGTGTCTTCGGGCATGGTGGTAGTTGTTCTGGACTAGGTTTTGGCGGTTGTGGCAACAGTTTTTTCGGGCCAGGTGTCTTCAACCATGGTGGTTGTTGTTCTGGCCCAGGTGTCTGCATGCATGGTTACGTGTGGTTATGGCCCGGGTGTTTGCGGGTGTGGTTATGTGTGGTTGTCACCCAGGTGTTTTTGGGTGGGGTATGGCAGAGGGATAGTGGTGAAAATGGCAGGGAAGGTCGGATGCCTAGAATGTCTTCAATAACCAGGGGGAAAGTGGTGTGGGGTGCTCAAACATCAATGTGTTATTACTGTTACATTACTTGAATTGTGTTATTTGGGGAGTGTGCCTTAGTGAGGTTTGGGTGGATAGTTTCCTTATTAGGTTCTTGGTTATCTCATTTTCTCACAGGGCATTAGAATTCCTCCCCAATTGTGCACGAGATATTTTAGTTTCCCTACTAAGTATACCTATTTACTCACCCTACATATTTAAAACTTCTTTTAGGATTCTAGGAGGACTTTCAGGACCACGCGGGAGTGTATTAGTTCAGACATTGGGACAGTTTTTGTTGTTGTTTTTCCTTTCTTTGGTATTTTCCTTTGGATTTTTCTTGTATTTTAGCACTTATTATTTGAAACATGAATATGGGAAGGGGATTGTTTGGTATTTACTTTTACTTATATTTTTGGTGTTTTTTGGGACTTACTATCTTATCTCCCAATCCTACTAAACAAAAAGGGTAATGCCTTCCATTTTTCATGTGATTCTATACCCTTGGTGTTAGTCGCCACTCTGGTACCTATTAAAGGTGGGTCTTGGGGGTTACTATCTCACCTTCAACTTGAAGAAGGAAGTTTCTGGAAATCCGATGTCCCTTCCCTCACCTTGGTGAAGGCGGGTCATGGAATTAATATATATAGAAAGGGTCCTCATTATATGAACCTAAACTTCATGTTATATCATCCTTACAATATGACATTAAACTGTGTGATCAATATCCTCATTACATGATTTTAATCTACACAAACATTTGTCATGACTTCATGATATTAAACTACATAGCCAATATCTTCCTTTAGTATGTTTAAACTATATAATGATATTATCTTCCCCACATGAGAGGGTATTTTCCTCTTACTGGTTTCATTATTCTATTGTACTATATCCATGAACTGTGTCTATATTGATTCTTGTTCAATGGGATATGCAAGGATGCCTAGATAATTTTTCTTATTTATATATAAAATCACAATTTCATAATTGGATTGTGTTTTGATTATTAATACCCTTTTATCAAGTTTATTTTTCTCCCCTAACATTGAGAAGATGCTCCAATTTGGAGAAACTTTTTATGCTCACTTAGTGGTCTGTCACTCTGATGTGATCAAATGCATGATAGTGTAGCACACAACATGATTAAATCAACATCGAAATTACTTTGATTTTCCTTTATAGTTCAATTATTCCTTGATATAGATCCCCATAATCCTTCAATATAGATAGGATACCATATATTTATTGAACAATGCTATATAGGATCATCAACCATCCAAGGAACATGCCCCAGAGGACGCTTGGAATCAACACAGTAGGAATAATGTTTCTAAGACAAGGTTAATAGTTGAATCTCTTATTTCATTCCCAAACATTTATTATGTGATTTTGGAACCTGAATTTTGGATACATGGTTAGGAGTCATCCACCTTTCATTTTATACCCCTTGAATTTGAACCTGTATATCTCCAACGTCCCAAACATGTATGTCTCAATTATGATAACTTGGGTCTTTATTACACATTAATTCATAATTTTTTATATAACATAATAAAACATTGAAGATCGATAAGTCTAGTGACTTTGGTAATTAGTTACATAACATAACTTCATGAACAAGGGATACAACAATAACATTGAAAATTTCCTTAACATGCTCATAGAAATCATCAGTCCTCTAAAATAGCATGGGAAAACATGGGGATGTACATAAGAAAGGGGTGAGATTTAATGCCTAGTAAGGGAATATAAAATAATAATAATATGGATAAAGTATTATATTTTAGATTATGATAATTTAAATGGAACCTAAAATGGGTGAGAATCATAAACAAGATCAATAATGCATGATATAGTATGATAACATAAAGGCAACATGGGAATGTGGAGACAAATTTAAACATGAAATCATAAAAATATGTCAAGGTTGACTACCAAGACATCAAAACATGGTGAAAAGGTCCCATAATGGATTTATTTCACTAATTAATCCCTTGAATTATGTCTCATGAGATTAAAACATTACCCAATGAATTGGAGTTCTATATAACTCCAAGTGGACCTATCACATTCATATCATGTACATGCATAAGTGTGTCGCATATGTTATTCAACCTACGATCATATTTCATAAAATTTAATTACATAATTAAGGATTGTAGAATAAATACATTTAATTCCAAAATAAAATAAATATTTGTGCATAATGGTCAACACCCTCGATAAAAAATGGGTATGGGTATTCACTATACAATTGTTTGTCATGGAAAATCACAGGTGATTTTCGGTAGCATAATAGGTGTACATAAAGGTTCATGAGAGGAAATAATGAGGGTGATAGGGGTCTATCATCATATTTTCATCAAAATTTTAGTGATATGTATGTATAAAAACAAACCCAAACAATAAAAAATGTAAATTAAGAGGCACAACATAATAGATGTGCTTGAAAAAAAAGAGAGGGAGATCCCTCACTAAATTAAAGCATGGTAACAACTTAGGTAAATCATATAATGATAGGGGGTAAATGATATGTAATTATTATAGAATAAATTTAATAGAAGAGGTATCGTTATAAGTACATGAAAACATAACCAATTAAGATTCAAAAAGGCCAATTTCAAAGATGGTGCTTTGATGGAAATGAAGAGTGAGAAATCCCTTACTAAATTTTGACATGGTAATGACATGATTAAATGATATAATGAGGGGGGATAAATGTTATATAATTATTATATAATTAATTGGACATTAGAGGTTCATTATAAGGGTTTTACAACATGACCAATTGAGACTCAAAAGGAAAATTACAAATATTGTGCTTGAATTTAAATGAGGACAGAGAAGTCTCATACTAAATTTCTCTATCGTAACGACTTTGTTAAATGATATAATGAGAGGAAATAAATGATTTATAATTATTAGGGGATAAATTTTAGAGTGTATGGATATTTATAAAATCATGAAAATATTACCAATTGATATTCAAAATGCTAAATACAAAGAAGGTGTTTCAATTGAAAAGAAGAGAGATAGGTCCGTTAATTTTGGTATGGAAAATCACAGGACAATTTTAGTAGCATAAAAAAGTGTACATAAAGGTTTTTGGGAGTTTTTGATAAAATTTAAATGGTTATATATTCACATTGATATCCAAATGGAAGTATGATTGATGTAGATTCTTGAATAAGGATGAGAAAGAGAGGATCCCTTACCTTGAGATGGTGATCCCAAAAGATTGGAAGGAG
The DNA here is from genome assembly GCA_963277665.1 of Viscum album. Taxonomy (NCBI): domain Eukaryota; kingdom Viridiplantae; phylum Streptophyta; class Magnoliopsida; order Santalales; family Viscaceae; genus Viscum; species Viscum album. The sequence continues at coordinate 1,435,083,234 of OY728122.1, forward strand.
CTTCTTGAGAGTAAGGGGGAACCTTGGGAGGACTCTGGGGAGGTAATAAAAGAGTAAGGATGTTATTAAATTTTTTTAGTGAAGAGGAATGAGAGATTTTCTGTGTTTATATAGTAAAAGAGAGGGGAGTTGTTCAGTATTTCCCAAACATAGGTTTTTGACTCTATAAAATAAAATAATAAAAACCAAAAACCTTACCATGGTTTTTTGGCTTATTATTTTCAAAATAGGAGTGTTTTTTCTTATTTTATAATTAAAATGGTATAAATAATTAAAATATAGACCTTTTTGATGTGGAATTAAGTCATGTTTATAAAGAAATGATTTTAAGACCTTAAAATAAAATATAGGTTTTGGAGGATTCATAAAGGAATTATAAAATTAAAAAAAATAACCTAAAATAAAATTAGTTTAAATTTAAAACATATATTTTATCTTGGATACCATTTAATGAATTTTTATATCACTTTTCTCTTATTTTTATGTCATAATACACCCTATATGTTTATACCGTATTAATTTTTTCCCAAAAATTTGTCTCTCTCAGAAAATTAAGAAAAATTAACCATTATATAATTTCAAAATAATGATCAAAAATAATATTTTTTATCAAAATAATTCTCTAAATATGTGAATTTTCACTTTTGAAACAAATATCAACACTTATTGAGAAATACTGGTTTTTCGACTATAACAGTTTTTGAACCATGATAACAATTACATTTGACTTTATAAAAATTATATTATAATTTAAAATTATTTAAAATTAATTAATAGTATTATATTTTTAAAATATAATTTATTTTTAAAATTTATGAATTAATCAGAAAGGAATATATTAATTGAAATTTATTATTACAAAAAATACAATTTTTATTTTATCGTATCAAAATATAATTTTTATCAAAAACATTTATTAAATATTTATAAAGAAACAACAAAAAATATAATAATTATTATATTGAATAGAAAATATAAATATTCATAATGTTATGATTACTTTGTTTCGAGTTCTTGTTAAATTATTTTTACCCTTATATAATCTATTTTCCTTTTACTATGGTAATAAATATTTATTACGATTACAATTCATATTGTCCAAAAATTAATTTGAACATATTACCTAATATTAATTATTATGATTAAAAATATGGAATCCATTTTATAAAAATATAATCACATAGGTGTAATATTTTAATCTAATATCAAACCTGCAAGTGCGATGGAAAGCGATTTTCAGAAGAAAAAAAATTAATTTTTCAAAGAAAAGATTAATTTACTTTAACTCTATGACTAGTAATCATTATTATATGAATTTAAATTTATAAATATAGATATATAATCTCAATATTTTATTTAATTAATTTCTCGTTATGTTTTATTTTAATTAATTATATAAGGTAATCATTATGTATCTTAAAACAGATTTCAGGAAAACGAGTTTTTATGCCTAAAAATAAAATTATTCTAAAATACGGTATAAAGATGATTTTTTATTAAATATTAATCAATAATATTTATTATATTTTGATATAAAATTAATATAATTATTTTAATTTTAAATTCCTTAATTTATCAAAATAAATGACGGTTTTACAAAAATATTGGTATTTTTAACTATTTACTAAAAAATCAATATTTTTTAAAAATCCAAAAAAATTTCCCTAAGTTAATTTTCATATTCTGATATATAAAATGGAGTTCATTTTATCAAATAAATTTTTCAAATTTTCTATCAATTATTTATAATATTTTATTCATAAAAATAATGAAAAGTAATTTTTGAACAAAACGTATATTTGAAGAATAAAAGATATTACTAAAAATTAAGTGATTATTTAAAAATAATTTATAAATATATTTATATTTAATAGGAAATATATATATATAGCATAAAGTAGTTAATATTTTTCATACCAGTAAATTTAATGGAAATATTATAACGGTTGTATTTAAATCATCATCATTTGTTTCGGTTCAGTGTTTCTTATCGCATTCTCTATCAAGCATAATTTTCACTTATAAAAACTTAGGGCATTATATTCTTCCCCCCATTAATAAATTGTGTCCTCAAAATTTTAAAATAATATTGGTAAGAAATTTTTCAAACCTTGGAAGTATCATTATTGAAAACCCACTTCATAAAAAGGGTTAATAAAACATCTACTTGAAAATAAATAAAGGGAATTATGGAGGTCATCACATATATAGGTTTTCAAGTAAGAGAGAATTTGTGGGAAGTTAAAGTGTATGCATGGAAAATAGCTAACACCTAAGAAATAATATATAGATATAAAGAACATGGTTAGGAGAAAGTCAATGACCATGAAAACATAAATCTTTTCTCGGTGAAAAGACCATCAATTGAAAATATGACAAAATTTTTGTTTCTAAAATATTTTCTTAGAGTTAAGGAATTATGTTACCATCGGTACTACAAATGTAAGGAAATATATATTATTTACAATTATAGTTTCATCCTTTAATCAATTTATATTTAAATCTCATCTTTTCTCCGAATAAAGAGTACTCACGAAGAAACAAAGAAAATCTCAAGCCTCAATGAACAAATACTATGTCATGATTGTGTGTCTCTCGAAGAATAGGAAACTAATCTCATGATTTCTTACAATTTCCATGATTTCTATTCATCAATTTTGTAGATCTGGAATAACATGGTGGATTTCGTCCCTGAATGGGAAATATCGTTCTAGGGAAGTGGTGATAAAGTGAAAAAAGAAGAAACTCTACAGGATGCTACTGCTAATAAAACATTGATTAAAATACCCAAAGGGATTTCCTTCCTTGAAGATCATAATAGTGCTAATATGTATATTACTACCTTGACAAATCCTCCTCTTTTCAAGAAATTGGATGATGGTCACTTCTCAATCGAGTAAGATCCTGAGGCCCTTCAATAGCATACTCAAATGTGTATGTTTTTTATTATGGGTCACATTTCATACATGAATAGAGATAAACCCTGGCTGTCCACTGATCGTAAACCTAAAATTTCACACATTTGGGGCTTCATATATTGGAAACTTTCTCCAATTGGCAGGGGTTACATTCATATTTTGTTAAAATATTAGGAGTACTTGGATCATGTTTGGAAGTTAGGAAGTATACATTTCAAACCTGGTCTTCTTTAAATCGCTTAATGGGATTTTTATTTTAGTCCTAAAACTCATAAGAACACCATGGCTCAAGTCTGGGTTAGATTTAATGGTCTCAATTGGTTTTCCTAGCACCCCAAAATGTTAAATAAAATAGTCTCTTTCATAGGCACTCCCCTTAAGATTGATTAGAGAACTCTAAATGAGGAGATAGGGTTATCTGAAATATTTATGGTGGAGGTCAATCTATTCTCAAATGTCATGAATGTTATTAGTTTTAATGAGAAAGATTACAAAATGGAGGTTAAGATTGAGTTTGAACATAAACCCCCATTCTATGAACTCTTTAAAATCATTTGGAATTCTATTTTAAATTTTAGAGTGGTGAAAAATCAATTTTATCAACCAAAGTACAATGAATGGACAGAATTTATAAGAAAAAAGAACGATAAGGGCACTATTATAGATAAAACTAAGCCTTACAAGAAGAAAAATGAAATATGGGTGAAGAAATCAATTTTTTTCAACCCTTCAGAAGATAATTCGGGTAAAACCTGGGCTGAACTAGTTTATGAAGAGGAGAACTCTATTGTAGAACATGTAATTTTAAAAGAAATAGAAAAATTGATCTTGGATGCTATTGAGCAGTCCTGGGATGAAAATGTAATAGTGGAATCCCTCAAAGACACCTCTAAAGAAACTGAACAGAATTGTATTATTAATATAGACTCTACAGTGATACATTCTGATAACAACCTATGCAAGAATGATATTCTAATGGTTATGGATGAAAATTCTATGGGATAATAGCATGTCAAATATATTTTTCTAAAATAAAATGAATAAGGTAATTCTATGGAAGATTTTGATCCCATGCATGAAGTGGGGAAATTGCCTTTAGAATTTATGGTTCTTGGAGACTCTCCCAATGGGAAAGTGATCAACAGATCCTTGGGTATTAATTCTAACCCACCTACTGGTACACAGGAGGTTGAGGATCCAAAAACCTCCAAGGATCCTTGGTATTTCTCTGCTCAAACAGGTTGGAATTCTAATATTAATGCTACATTGTTTCAAAGGGAGTGTAGCCTCGTGGAGTTTGATAAAGACAAGGCAGGAGCTCTCTATCCCTCCAAGGATGTTATTGAATGTAAAAGTATTTAATTGATGCACAATCAGAATGATATCAATGTTGATAACTTAGAAAAGGATCCTACAAAATTTTTCATAGGTATGGTTTCCCTGAACACTACTATAGGTATTTTTTCAAACTCTATAGCTATATTACCTGAAGATTTCTTCGAGACAGTAGTCACACACCACACTATTTTTGATTTAGATTCTGCTAATTTTCTTAATTTTCAGATTGACAATCATACAACTACTTTATGTGTCAGCCATTTGGTTACCCCATTGAAGGCGAAAACACATGAAAAAACTCATCGTGATGCTAATATAGGTACTTCTAACATATCTTATATTTCTTATATGATTGAATAGGGAAATAAAACTAGTATGAACTCGTCAAAATACATTAGAATATCTACTAGTAGAAATGTCTCTCGAAGTAAAAATGGGGGGTTCCATCCCCAAATCCATGTTCTAATTAATTTTATTTTTTGGAATTTCCAGGGTATTACTAACCCTGACACTTTTATTATCCCTAAATAATTTATTAATACTCATTTAATTAAAATATTTTTTATCTCTAAACCTAAAATCAAGTTTTCATCAAAAAATATGTCCCTTTTCTGGTATAGTTATAATTTTTTAGGTGCATTCAAAGATGATATTTCTGTATAAACTCTTAGGATTTTTTGACATTTCTCTCTAAAAAATGTAAATGTTTTCAATGTTTATGAGAACATGTTTTCTTGTAACTTTTATTATAATTTTTGGAATTTTTTTTTTGATTTATGTTAAAAATAGATACCAAGATATAATACCTCTTTGGAATGACCATTCTTATTTAGCTAACAATATTCATGATCACTGGTTTTTGATTGGTGATTTCAATGTGATTCTTACCTCCACCGATAAAATTGACCCATCCCACTCTTATATCTCCTAAATATAATTTAAATCCTCTATTTAGGATAATAATCTTATGTAAATAAACATTATTGTTTCTAAGTTCACATGGTATAGAAGTCACTACAACAGGGTAGTTTCTAGAAAATTGGATTGAGCTTTCATAAATGGGTCTTCTTTTCATAAATGGGACACCATCTATAGAATTACCCTTCCTAAGATTAACTTTGATCATCATCCCATCCTTGTCAGTATTTATATCAAAATCCTGAAACCCATTATACCTTTTAGATTTAATAACACTTGTTCCTCTAAACCTGAGTGTTCTACCATCATAAAAAAATTAGGCATCTATGAATCATTACAATGATGATTTCACTTGTATCATCAAGCTAAAATATCTTAAGTCATGTCTTAATGGTTGGTGTAGTTCCAAATCTAAAAAAATGGATAGTAACATCTCTTTTCTTGAGAATTAACTTATGCAACATCAACACACCACTACTATATCTAATTTCTCTATATATCCTCAACATGAAAACAAAACTTCTATGAAACTTAATTCTTTGATGGTCCTTAATGAAAACATGCATAGGAAAATATTCAAAACCAAATGTCTCTCATATGGTGATAGAAATGCTAAGTTCTAAAGCACTCTTTAAAGAATTAGGAAAGTTTGTAGGCCTTTCACTTTTCATAGAGACGGGGACACCCTCATTAATACTGAGGATGGAATTGCTAATCATGTTGTCTCTTATTATGTAAATATTTTTCATGTTCTAGACATCAACAAAGACCTTCTTCCTGATTTCATACCGAATATGGTGAATGAGGGAGATAATGCTTATATTTTAAGCACCCCTATTGATCATGAAATCAAATATTTTTTTAGCCTTAATCCTAATAGTGCCTTGGTCTCTGGTGGTTTCAATAATAATTTCTATCAACACTTATGGGAGGATATTAAAATTTATGTTTTCAAACTTGTAAAACCTTTTATTACAGTGGTGGTCTTCCTCATGGGTTGAATGCACAATTTCATTCTTTAATTCCGAAAGTGGACAATGCTTCTTAGATTCATCTCTTAAGATCTATTTTTCTTATTAACACTCATTACAAAATCATCACAAAACATATTTCTAATATACTTAATGCTATAAGAAAAAAAAAATTATCTCATGGAATCAATTTGTCTTTATGAATCGTATATCTATAAAAGTCTGCAATTTTCTTTCCTCTGAATGAACTAACACTTTTTACAAATCCACTAAAGGAAGAAAAATTTCTATTAAACTTGATATCATAAAATCCTTTGATACCATTGATTGGTGTTTTATTTTCATGGTTCTTAAGAGTTTTGTTTCTAAGGATTACATCAGCATTAGAATAAATTATTTATTCAAATAGGCTACCATATCCATCCTTTTCAATGGTTCCCCTAAGGGTTACTTTAAATTCACCAAAGGCGTTAGACATGATGATCCCCGCATTGCCATTATTTTTTCAATTTTGGAAGATTATTTAAACAGATTTCTCATTATCCTTTTCAATTAGAAAAAGATTAAACCTATTGATGCTTATAGGAACTTAAATGTGCCCATTCATTTTTTTATTCTGATTACATCATCGTTTTTTACAAGTATATAAAAGTAATATTCAACATCTAAAAAGTTCCCTCTCACATTATGGAGAAATATCTTGTCAAACCATTAGCTGCAATAAATATTTTTTCTTATTTGGGAAATATTTTCCTTCTAATAGAAAATATAATATTATAAAGTATTTAGGTATCAAATAAGGATCCTTCCCTTTTACTTATCGTAGTGTACCAATTTTTTTGGGAAGACCTAAATCAAGTTACTTTTATAACATTGTTGACCAATCCTCAATCATCTTTTCTCTTGGAAGGGTAAATCCCTCTCTATGGTGGGAAGAATTTGTCTTGTTAAATATAAAATTATCTCTAAAATGGTCTACTCATTGATGGTTTATAAATGTCCTATTAGTCCTCTTAATAAAATAAATATTTAAATCAAAAACATTGTTTGGATTGGAACCAATATTGAAAGGAAACTTGTGACCATTCCTTGGACTACTTATTTTAAGCCTTAAGATAAGGGAAGTCTTGGAATTAAAAACCTTAAACTAATTAATGATTCTTTATACGCAAGACTCACTCTGAACCTTCTTCATAATAACTCTGTTTCCTTGGATTTTCTCAAAAAAAGATTCATTAAAAATATAAATAATGGAAATATGAATTAGTTAGCTCTTCTATTTGGCCATGCATAAGTCAAACCTTTAACAACATCCAGATTAACTCTAGATGGATGGTTATTATCGATTCTTTTATGATGTTTTGTTTTGAAAACTGGACTAGTGTTCCTTTAGTCTCCATGTTTCCTCCCAATAATTTACCATACCACACCAACTACACTATCAGGGATGTTTTAAATTCTCATAACTTCAGTCTTCCTGGTAACATTATTCATGTTATTGACAATTATACTTATTCCAATTTTGAGGATTTTCTAATATAGGAACCTTCTCATAATGGCATCTAAGACTCCAAAAAAATTTACAACCACAACATTCAAAATTCTGATAATATTCTCTATTGGTTTTTTTTGACAATCCATTGATTAAGCCCTCAAGGCTTACTCTTGTTTGGAATATTTCTCACAACAGAGTCCCCATTAACATTTGTCTTCAATCTTTTCAAATTTAACTTTTCACTAAGTTCCATCTTTTAACCAACATAGAGAAGATACTAACCATCTTTTTCTATCTTGTTCTACGGTTTCAGCTCTTTGGAACTATATTTTTGAAATTTTTTACTACAGATGGTTACTTCTTGATTAAAACATATCTCAACTAAAGAATTGTGTCTATGTAAAAACATCTCAGAAAATAAAGAATATTTTATTAATAATTTTTTATGAGATTCTCCATGTGATCTGGTATGATAGATGTTCTCTTCTTCATAATAATTACTCATTCAGTCTAAATTCATGTCGAAAGTGGATTCACATTGCTATTCAGGAAGCTCCCTCGATTCAGAAGGATAATTGTGACAACACCATTAAAGGCTTTGGGATCCTTTAACAAATTTAGATTTATGGAATCTATCTTCAACCTAGACACAGTTTTGAAGTGTTCTAGAAATCCCTACTCCCATGTTGGATTAAAGTGAATGTTGATGTCGCTTCTAAAGGCAATCTGGGACCCTCGAATTATGGTGTTATTTTTAGAAACCACATTGGGGACTGTCTCATATTCTTATTTGGATGCTATGGAATCACCTCATCTCTGTATTATGAAATGATGATTGTGATCCATGTTGTTTCCTTTTATAATAAATAGGGTTGGAATAATATTTGGATTGAAAGTGATTTGACCACTATTGACTAGGCTATTTGGAATGGTGTAGTACTTTTTGTCTAGCCGTTTACAACCCATTGGATAAACTAACTCATTTTTCATCTAAAAATTAGCTACATTGTCACTCATAGATTTTGTGAAAAGAACATGGTTTTATATAGTCTTGATAATAAGGGAGTTAACCATGACATAACCTAGCTAGATGACCTTCCTATTGATTTACTTCATCTTTATGATAAGTATTGTAAAAATACTCCATATTTTCGACTCATGTAACCTATTTTTCATTGTATAATAATTTTTTATTTGGTCTTTGACCAAGGAACCAACTTCTTTAAAAAAAATTAGTACGCATGATGCTTTTTTAATGCCTAAAACACTAGAATACGCTTCTATCAGATCACATAATCCATTAAATAATATATATATATTCCTCCTATCTTTAATAAATAAAAAATTGCTATCATATTGTATGATAATAATGAAAATTAATAAAAATTAATACATCGATATCTAAAATTATACAAAAAAATACAAAGGTTTATCATAGATCATTCTTTAAATAAATACTCTTATATCCCTAATAAAAAAATAACCTCAACACTAATGAATGTATTAACCTCCAAGGTTGTCTCATACCCTTCATCTTAAACCTCTAAAACATGATATTATTCTTCTCAAATAATAATTTATGTTAAACCTAATTGGTATATATACCTCAACCCAAATAAAACATCACCTGAAATATCATTGATCACCTCAAAATAAAAAAAATATTTTATCCTATAATATGTTTTCCCAAAATATCCTTAATCATGCTAAACTTCCATCACATAAATAATCAAAACTAGTATCCATCATTTTAAATATTATAATTAGACATATCATCCTAAGAATATTTAGCTTTATCCCAATATCAAAAACATATTAAGGGTTATAAATCCCTCAATCATGTGTTTTCTAAAATATCACTTTCTCACTTAATCTATTTTATAGGTAATCGGTACTATTCAATATATGATTCAAATCCTTAAATAAAATATATTTTGGATCAATAATTATATATTTAATGATTATTATATTCATAATGTCATTAATATACTACTTCTTGAAAATATCTCTGAAATTCCAATACATAAACGCATTAATCCTTATACTTCAATTATTTCTATAACATGGATCCTTAGTCTTGTAGTTAACCATCAGATTAGGTAATTTAATAGGATAATTCCCATATTCTTCACACATAATACATTAAACAACAAAATGGTGTCATAGGATTTAATTTATTCCCTTAAATCACTCTCTTAAATTTTTCTTATGGAATCAAGCTACTTTATGAACTATTTTTTCACACATAAAACACCTTCAAGTACCTTTGTGGCATTTCCCCTGGTGTCTCTTTCCACATTTTTGACATGCAAGAAATTAGATCTTATTTCCATTATATTCTTTATTATTTTAATTTCCATGAGGCATAAACTTCCCTTAATTTTATGTTTTTGAACATTAACCTATGTTATAATTGTTAATTGTGATTTTTGATAGCTGGTTTAGCATAATCACAAGATGTCTTACTTAAGCTCCCATAATTTTCGGTATCTAATTTGGGAATTAATCACATTTACCATCACATTGGTTATTGACTAGGTAACTCCTATTTCGAGACATTGACTATAAAAAAGGAAAACATAGTTTTGAGTATTTTTAAATTATGAAATACAAAACATGGAAGAAAAAAACATTCAAAGGATAACCTATAAATGACATTTATTACCTTAAATTATGAATTTAAAGGCTTTATTCTATGTTATCCATGATATATTTCCTAACATATCCACATATAGGCATCCATGTTACTTTAATTATGGTTCATTATGGGATTGTGAATTTACCAAATCATATCCTCTAGGAGTGTCAAACCCATGTGTGTAGCAAGGCCCATTTTTGTACACCAGTTCTTGATCAACCCTAGCTCAATATGGTGGTTTTTGGTGTGACCCCTACATACATCTGTTCTATATCCAAATCCACTTATAGTATCTATATAGGGATTTATTTTCTTATAAACCACTTACTATATACTTTTCTAAAATGTAGGGATTTAGTCATACACATCTAGAGTTTTCTAATCCTAATCCCAAAAATAATTAAACCTTCCTTTGATAACAATTATGAAAACATGTTTCTTCATTTCACTAAAATTAATGATTTATTACATAATAATACACATAATTCAACCCATAAGATTGAGAAATATAGTGTATTTGGGAAACAGCTACATAGCATAACATCATGAACAAGGGATATAATAAAATTATTGAAAACATAGTTAACATGTACATGAGCCTCATCCCAATTGGTGAGGACTCGACAAGTTTATCTAAAAGACCCGAGATCAAATCCAGGTGGAGATATATTTCTGGGGGGTACTGTAGTAGTAATGTAGCAGGTACTGTAGCAGTAATGTAGCATGCATTGTAGCAGTGCTGTAGCAGACACTATTCGGTACTATAGCAGTTGGAACTATTCATCCATTTGGGCCTCTGGGCCACCGGTTTTGTCCTTGGGTCCTGGAAGGCTTTCAGGACACTGATTTCCTTTGGTCTAGTTGTCTCTCAAGGCCTTCGAGCCACCATAAGTCCTTTAGGACACCCCATGGCCTTCAGGCGACATGAATTTGCAGATGTACCAGTCAGACTACAAGGGACAATACTCCAGATTTGGTTCAGATCAGGCGCATTCATGAGAGCAGAGCAAACCAGAATTGGAAGAACGAGAGGTTATGGTATTTCCATCGGTACCAGGCATGTGCATCTCTGTATAGGATAGCTATTCGACCAGCCCTATAAAGGGGGAGTTCTGATATCATGAAATGTGCTAGGGAGGAGTAGTTCCAAGTTGTCTTGTCTTGGTTTTTTCCACTAAGGCCTACAAGCTATGTAATTTTCACTAAGCCTTATGGCCTTGTAAGGGTTCCACCTCACCCCTTGAAAGGTGGATTATCAAAATAATAATAAAATGAATGCCTTCGGGCCATTTGGTCTTTAACTTGCTCATAAAAGTCATCATTCCTATAAAACTTTTTGGGATAACCTAGGGACATACATAAGGAAGGGGTGATCTATAAATACAAGTAATGTAATACAAAAGTATCATAACCTGGAGAATGTTTTTAATTTTATACAATTATAATTTAAATAGAGCATAAAAGGGGTGAGGATCATAATCATGAAAAATAAGTAATGATACAGTATGATAACAAAAAGGAAACATTGGAATGTGGAAACAAATTTAAACATGAAATTATAATCATAGGTCAACGAAATCATCCAAGACATCATAAAATAGTGGATTAAGGTCCCATAATCGATTATGTTCACTACCTAATCCCTTTCATGATGTCTCATGAGACTAAAACATTACTCAATGCATTAGAGTTCTATATAATTAGGGGTGCACCCATCATGTTCATATCATATACATGCATAAGTGTGAAACAATAGTCATTCAAAATAGGACCATATTACATCACATTTAATTCCAATATTAATGAGTGTGGAATAAATACATGGAATTACACAATCAGATAAGTATAATCACATAAAGGTGAACACACTTGATAAGAAATGGATATGGTAATTCACCACACAATTGTTTGGCATGGAAAATCATAGGTCAATTTTGGCAGTGTAATAGGGGTACATAAAGGTTCATGGGAGGGATTAATAAGAGTAAAATGGGTCCCTAAAAACATGTACATCAAAATTTAATTAATATTTATTTATAGGAACACACCAAAACAAGATAAAATGTAAATTAAGAGGCACAATATAAAAGAGGTGCTTCAATAAATAGAAGATAGGGATATCCCTTACTAAATTTCAGCATTGTAACAACTTAGATAAATTATATAATGAGAGAATATAAATGGTATATAATTATTATATAATAAATTGTACTGTATAGTGATCATTATAAAGACCTTAGAATATAACCAATTGGAATTCAAAAGGCTAATTACAAAGAAGGTTCTTGAATGGAAATGAGGAGAGTGAAATCCCTTACTAAATTTTGGCATGGTAAGGACTTAGCTAAATTATATAATGAGAGGGTAAATGTTATATAATTATTAGAGAATCAATTGGAAAGTATAGGGTTCATTTTAAGGCCATAAAAACATAACCAATTGATATTAAAAAGGCTAATTAAAAATATGGTTCTTGAATGGAAATGAGGAGAGAGAAAATAGTTAATAAATTTAGGTATAGTAATGGCTTAAGTAAATGACATAATGAGAGGGTATAAATGATGTATCATTATCATAATATCAATTGTATATTATATGGATACTAATAAACACATGAAAATGTAACCAATTGAGATTCAAAATACTAAATATAAAGAAGGTGCTTGAATAGAAAAGAAGAGAGAGGTCCCCAGATTTTAGTATGGAAAATCAAAGGAAAATTTTGATAGAATAAAAAGTGTGAATAAATATTTATGGGATATATTAATGATATTTAAAGTTTTATCTCATCAATTTTAAATCAAAATGGAAGTAAGTGGTATGTAGATGCTTGAATAAAGAGGTGAAGGAGAGAATACCTTACATTGATAGGGAGATTACAAAAGACTAGGAGGATCTTCTTGAGAGAAAAGGGCACCATGGGAGGGCTCTAGAGAGTTTTAGGAAGTCTAAGTATGTGTTCCATGGTTTTTATTTGAATATTAATGGTATATTGGGTGGGTTTATATAGGAAAATATATGGGAGTTCTTTATTATTTCCCAAACATAGTTTTTTGACTCTATATAATAAAATAATCAAAACCATAAACCTTACCATGGTTTTAGAACATTTTTTCTACCAAATAGGTGTGTTTTTCCTTATTTTATAATTCCATGTGCCTAAATCATTAAAATATTACACTTTTTTATGTGTAAATGAGCTGTGTTCATAAAGAAATGATTCTAAAACCTTAAAAAATATTATAGGTTTTGGAGGATTTATAAAGGCTTTATAAAATTAATCAAATAACCTCAAAATAAAATTATTTTAAATTGGAAACATATATCTGTTCATGTAAAGCCTATATTTTATTTATTTCATAAATTTTGGGTCATTATGATGTCATAATACACCCTGTATATTTATACCGTATTTAATTTTTACCCAAAAATTCAACAATCTTAGAAAATTATGAAAAAATCCCCATTGGATACTTTCAATGTTTTAATTCAAAAAATAATATTTTTTATCAAATGATTTTCTAAATATGTGAATTTTAACTTTCAAAACAAAAATTTATATTTATTAAGAAATGTTGGTTTTCTGACAAGAAACATTTTCAAAACCTGAAAAAAAAATTGAATTTGACTTCATAAAAATTATATTATAAATTATAATTAATAAAAATTAATTAATAGTATTATTTTATTGAAATGTAATTTATGTTTAAAATTCTTGAATTCATAAAAAAGGAATAACTTAATTGAAATTCACTGTTATAAAAAATATATAATTTGTGTTTTATCATACCAAAATCAATTTTTTATCAAAATAATTTCTTAATTATTTAAAAATAAATAATAAAAAATATAATTATTATTATATTTAAAATAAAATATAAATATAAATACTATTAGGGTTATATTTTTTTATTTCTTTTAAAATTACTTTTACCCTTAAATAACCCAATTTTTACTATGGTAATAAATATTTACTATTGTTACTATTCATATTGTTCAAAATTTAAGTTGAAATTATTACATAATATTAATTATGGTGATTAAAAATATTAATTCCATTTTAGAAAAAAATACTAAGGTGGAATATCTTAATTTAATATTAAACCTACAAGTGTGATGAAATGCAATTTTCGGAAAATTGAATTTATCAAGGAAAAGATTATTTTACATTAACTCTATAACTATTAATATTTAGTATATAAATTTCTATTAATAAATATATATATATTATAAAATTTTCATTTAAATAATTAATCATTATGGTTTATTTTAATTAATTATATTAGGTAGACATTATTCATTTTAAAACAATTTTAAGGAAAATGCATTTTTAATCCTAAAAATAAACTTATTATAAAATATGGTATAAAGATGATTTTGGGTTAAAATACACTGAATAATTCTTATGTTAGTTTCAAATCAAATTAATATAATAATGGATCTTTTAAATTACTTAATATAACAAAATAAAAGATGATTTTACAAAAACATTGATATTTTTCACTATTCACTAAAAATCATAATTTTCTAAAAAATCCCAAAACATTACCATAAGTTAATTTTGGTATTGTTATTTCAAAATGGAGTTAATTTTACCAAAAAAAAAATTAAATGTTTTAAAAATTAAATATAATATTTTATTAACAAAAAATAAAATTCTTTTTTGATGAAAACATGAATTTGAAGAACAAAATGATATTACTTTTTTTTAGGTAGGTTTTGGTCAAAAGACCAGAACCAAGAAATTTATTCAAAATAGAACGTCACAAGCGAATTACAGCAGACGAAAAGAGGGCAATTTTCTAGAATCCTTAAAAAAAGCAGGAAAAAACTCTGGCGGGAGATCATTCATCCAAGTGATCTCCTGAGAGACACCCATGTTGGCAAGCCCATCTGCGACCATATTAGCCTCCCGAAAGGTGTGTGTGGCAATAAAGTTGAGGTCACTGAGCGTAGCGAGGCAATCCATCCATCTGGGGGTGAGAGGCCATGCCAGATGAATATCACCCTTCCAGATGGCTTGCACAATGGTAGTGGAATCGCTCTCGATCCAGATATTCTTCCAGTTGAAACGCTTTGCATAGGAGACAGCATGAATAGTGGCAAGCATCTCCGCCTCCAACGCAGAAGCAATTCCGCAACTTCCATAGAAACATCCGAGGATCCGGTCTTGATGATCTCTAAAAATTCCCCCGCATCCGGCAAGACCAGGATTACCCTTTGAAGCTCCGTCCACATTTACTTTAATCCAGACAGGAGAAGGAGCCTGCCAGAAAACTTCGATAGTGTATCGAGGTTTTGGGAAATTACCTTTGACACCAATTCGGCGGAGGGTTTCAAAATCTATGACCGAATTTTCACAACAATCCTTTTGGATCGTAGCCGCTTCCCTCATAGCCAGTAGAATCCGCATTTTCCCTGCATTTATATTAAAGGGATTATTGTTGAAAATAGAATCATTTCTACCATACCATAGAATATGCATAAGCTTCGCAACAGCCGTTAGAAAGAGATTCTTGATTTGAGGAGATCTTTGGAGTTCCAACGATCTTTTCAGCTGAGAGAGAATAAAAGTATCTAAAAGCCATCTGCAATCAAAAAGGTCAAAAATGTAATGCCAAAGGGCCATAGCAGTATCACAGGATAAAAAAAGATGATTGATGTCCTCGCGATGTTGGTTGCATAATCTACATTTGGAGAAAAGGTTAAAGCCGTAAGATTGCAGGCAGATATCAGTTGGAATTTTTTGATGAGCAATGCGCCACATAAGGGTAAGGCGAGAAGGCTTAATCCAAGATTTGTTGAAGTTTGAAACCCAATGAAAATTTTTATCTTCATTAGGGAATTGATAGCGATAGAACTTTTTAGAGTCTAACAAACCATTATGAGCAGGTTCCCAAACAAGAAGATCCTCATTGGAGGGGAAATAATAATTATCCACAATCCCATTGATATGATCCGGAAGTAGAGAATCAGGGGAATTGATCATCTCCCTAATGGAGCAATTAGAAATATTCTGGGCAGAGGTATTAGGAATATCAGAAATGAGAGGGTGGCCAGTCCAGTTATCAAACCAAAAGTTTAAAGAAGAATTTTTACTAACAAGCCATCTAGAATTTTCCATAATAGAGTGAAAAGAAACTTTGATCGATGGCCAGATAGAGGAGGTCATATAATTAGAGGGGCCAGACTTAAGCTTATCAATAAAGTGACTTTTGAGAAAACTCATGGAGAGGGAGTTATTATGAATGAGGGACCATGTGAGTTTGGCTTGGAGGGCCTCATTAAAAATTTAATATTCTTAATGCCGATTCCTCCATTTTCAATAGGTTTACTGCAAGTGTCCCAAGAAACTATAGCTAATTTCTTCTCTGGAGTACTTCCACTCCAGATGAAATTCCTGATAGATGTATGAAATCTTTTTATCAGCCCCAAAGGCCATTTGTAGACCATCATGGAATAGACAAGCTTAGAGACAATAGTGGATTTCACAAGACAAATTCTTCCAGCCATAGAGATGGATTTACCTTTTCAGGAAGAAAAATGATTTAGTGTTTGATCAACAAGGATAAGAAAATGGAAATCTTTAGGCCGACCCCAGAACAGGTGAACACCAAGATAAGTAAAAGGAAAGGATCCTTCTTTTATCCCTAAAGCATTGGTGATATGAGTTTTCCTGTTAATGGGGAAGTTTTTACCAAAGTATATGAAATATTTTTGCCAGTTAATACATTGACCAGAGATCTCCTCGTAATGAGTAATGATGTATTTAAGGTTATTGACATTTCTTTTATCTCCCTGAAGGAAAAGGATAATATCATCGGCATACAACAGGTGAGAGGGAGCATGAATATTCCTAGAAGCAATGATAGGTTTGAGTCTGCCTCCCTCAACATTGAGGGAGAGCAGTCTACAAAGATAATCTTCGGCGATAGTAAAAATAATAGCAGAAAGTGGATCACCTTTCCTAACACCTTTAGAGCATTTGAAATAACCCCTGGGAGAGCCGTTAATAAGCACTGAGATTTTTGCAGAGTTGAAGATGATTTTAATTTTATTAGTAAAGGAGTCATTGAAGCCAAAACTGGAAAGGACCTTAAAGATGAAGGACCAGTCAATCGTGTCGAAAGCCTTAGTGATATCAAGCTTAAGAGCAGTGTTCCCACCTCTAGTATTTCTATTCAATAAATTGGTGGATTCAGAGGCGAGGAAAATACAATCCTGAATGGATCTACCCTTAATGAAACCAAACTGGTTCCAGGAGACAATTTTGTTACTAATATTAGAAAGCATATTAGCAAGGATCTTGGTGATAATTTTAAAAAGAGAATTTAAGAGGGCAATGGGACGGAAGAGGTGAATTTCATCTGCATTATCAACTTTAGGAATTAACGTGAGAAACTGAGAGTTGAGAGCGTGTGGAAGAACACCTTTTTCAAAGAAAGATCTAACTAAGTTGCAGACATCATTTTGAAGGACATCCCAATGTTTTTTATAGAAGCCATTGTTGAAACCATCGGGGCCTGGGGCACTATCCGGGTTTAGACCAAAAATAGTATCCTTGATCTCAGAATCAAGCGGGATACAATTAAGAAAACAGTTATCATTGGAGGACACCAAACAATGGATAGTGTTTGGAAGGATATCCTTGTTAATGCTAGGACCATTAAAAATGCCAGTGAAGTAAGAAACAACATAGTTGGCAATCTGTTCCTCGGACTCAATGATTTTACCCTCAACTATTAAGCAAGAGAGAGGCTTACAGGTTTTCCTAATCCGTTGCAGAGCATTGTAAAATTTGGTGTTTCTATCCCCATCCTTGAGCCAATTAGTTCTAAAGACTTGCTTTTTTAAATTATCTTTAAAGTTTAAAAGAGAGATCAATTTAGTAGAGATGGTGATTTCATCCTGGGGGTTAGAAACGAATGAAGTCTTGTTAACTTGAATGAGAGACAAATCCTTTTCTAAGTCTTGGATATCTTTGTCAATTAAAGCTGTTTTATTAGCACACCATTTTTTAAGAATGCTCTTCAGATTTTTTAACTTAGTGGTGCAAACAAAGGGATCCCTGTGATTTCCCATGTTAGACCAGGATGAATTTATAAGAGAGACACACTCCGTTTCAGAAGACCAGGCCAAATTAAATCTGAAAGGAAAAGAAGGTTTCCGAGAATTTTGAGGAAAACTGACTAAGATCGGATGATGATCAGAAGCGAGTTTAGTAAGAGTGGCACATAAGATTTGATGAAAATTATCCAGAGCAGATTCATTAGTGAAAGCTCTATCAAGTTTACTCACCACCATTCGTTTGAAGTGGTGTCTATACCAAGTGAATTGGGCGCCAGTAAGGTTAATCTCAATGAGATTATTACCTTCTATAGCAGCTTTAAATTCCTTGGCGGAGATGGAGGAGAAGGAGTGCCCAATTTTTTCAGAGGGGGAGAAAATAGCATAAGTTATCGAACATAATTTTTTATTTTAAAAACTCATAGTGTTACATAAATTTACTTCAAATACACCCTTTAATGTTCTTGTGGAACTTAAATACCCTAATCAGTCTCACTTCATGATTTTTTTCACTTTGATATAGCATGTTGGATTAGTGGGATTATTCTCTATCATTGACTATGTGAAATAGCTCTTCCCATAATATACATAGAAATTGTCACGAACCAACCTGGGTCAACCCTGAACTGGTCAACCGAGCGGGCCCAAGACATGTCCCGAAGGGCGTTCTAGATCCCCATGGGCTGGAAACAAGTGTAAGTCATCAAAAACAAATAGTTGGGAATGATTTGGCCCATAAAAGAAGGACAAATAAATTAATAAAAACTAAACAAAGAAAAAATAAAACTAGCAACGGGAAGAAAATAAGACTGCACATACCTCCATGTGACCTCTTTTTACCTCCAACAACTAACCAACTGCCTCACATGGGCAGATGAAACAAGAACCTAAACCAAACAGCTGAACCTACATCTGAAAATATAGGATAGGTGTGAGCATTAAAATGCTTAGTAGGGATGCCAAAAGTGAACCCTAGAATCCATACATTTTCTGATTCCAAAACAGCCCAATAATACTATTTTAAACTATAGTTATAAAAATAAGGATTTCATATATACAATACATTTTGAAAACTAACAATAACAATTTCATTGCCCTTATAATTCAAAAATAAGAAAAAGAAATAAATAGGGTCTCGCACAAACTTTTCCAAAATAGGTACTTTGAAATCCTTTTTAAAATCATCCACACATACAAATCTTTTTCAAGAAAACACCAAAACCAACTTCCAGGGTATGATTCCACACACATTGCAAGGGCAATTGTACTAACAGTGCTTGTATCAAAGGATCACAGAAAACATAGGAACTCAAAGGAAGAAAAGAATGTACTATACATGTCAATCATCCTGAAGGCATTCCCTACTCAATGATGTCATCACACCCTAACGCTCGTTGTTTCCCAAACTGACCTAACCAAGGGGCCTAGTCCCCTAGTTGAGAAAAATATGTACTAAGGTCCACTAGACAGTGTTTAATCTAAACTAGTGCATAAATATTTCTCAATAAACCCCCTTTATATGATAAGTCATTGTGTTATGTTCACAAAGAGTTGTGCCACGCATTCAAATAACAATGCATATATATATAATCAAGCACACGACACAATCCCGCACCACCGCGACCACCTCAAGGTTAGTCCCATGCCTTAAAATGAATATTCTCAAAATGAGTCTTGTACTGAGGACCCACCTGTCACATGATCGAAAGACGAGGCAAGGGGCCTAACCAAAGAGGGGTTTTCCAAACATACAGTTTCAAAGATGACAAAAATGCCTCATACAATTCACACACATCAAACCTTTTGTAAACAGCCAATCTAAAATGCTAGTCGGGCCTTTAGCTTCACAACACTCCTCCTTTTATCAAAACATTTATTAACCAATTCAAAAACAACCAGAAATACCATCTTTATACCAAGGTGAAAAAATGTTCCCTTAAATCAAACATTTACCAAAACATTCCCAAGACCACCTTAAGATAAGTTAAAACTACAACACCTAAGAAAACACCAAACGGGCTTCGGCTTCCGCTTTCACCAAAACACACCCCAAAAAATTAACGCCCCTTTAATTTTCCAAAAAATCACCCTAGCATGTTTCAAAGGCCCACCGGGAAAAACCAATAAGAACACTCTAAAACCAAACAAAACATTTGAAACCAAATTCTATAAATACACCATTTTCATTCAACCCAAAAACACCCACATCACTCACTTATATAATACCACATGAGTTTATAAACCAAAATCTCATTTTTAGACAAACACTAAACTATAACCAAGGAAATCGACACATTTCACACACAAAATCCAAAACATGTTCCAAATAAATTTAGCAAAACATTTCTATGGGGAAAACCCCACACAAACATCCAATTTCACCCAAAAATAACAAGTGGAAATTTACAAACACCTAAGGCATCATACACGAGGCATAAACTAAGATTCATGTAAAACTGTATCTTTAACAACACCAAACCAATTGAGAACACCACAACAAGCTTTAAAGAGGTACCATGGAGATGCATAGAATGATAATAAATTAATGAAAACATCAAGAATTAAGGACAAGAAATGGAATGGAAATGCATGGATTTTCCTACCTCAAGGAAGTCAAGTCGAAACTTTCTTACTGAAGCAACTTCCCGCTTGAACGCATGCACGCACTTCCAGGTATATATATATACACACCTTTAAACTGATACATGTGTTCCCCGCACCATGAGGGAACACGCACTCAAAAGACATATATATATATATATATATTCATACCTGGGAAGATGTGTGTACGCACATGGAAATGATCTCGACTCCCTACAACAATTTCTAACACTCAACATTAAAGAGGTAAAGACCGATACACCTCTCAATAAAAACCAGGGACTCAATGATATAAACACCACCCAAAAAATAAAGTGCGCAATAAAACATGGGAAAAAAATCACCTCGGAGAGTATCGATAATAAAGAGAACACGGCAAGGAAAGATTGCACACCAAAATAATTATCTACACTACAGATAAAATAGAAGGAATTCAAAACACAATAATGAAACTAAATTATTCATGTGGGAAACAAAAAAAACTCTCACCTTTGAAGGTGACGATGAACCAAAACATGTGGAAAGAACAAATGCACACTGTAAATAATGGTGGACGGTCTGAAGTGATCTGAATCGCTTCGCCTTCAGCGGCGGTGGACAGAATGCGGTCCGACCTAACCTGAGACACCCTTCGCGAAACCGATGAGGGGATTAGTGGCCACACCATAGTAATGTATAGGTGTTGTGAAATTACATTCGAGTTCATCATTGTTGGTCACTATACAGGGAGGTCGGGTTTGCTAGAAGCGTGCTCGGAAGGGGGTTGGGTTCGCTGGAGAAGGTCGTCGGTGGGAGGGTTCATCACTGTTGGACACTGGACAAGGGAAGGGCAGCACTGCGGGCGGCCTGCATAGAAGAGGGCGGCGATGTGGGTGGGCGGCGCAAGAGAGGGTGGTGGTACAGGGCTGGTGTCGGCGAGACGGGTGAGTAGTGCAGTGGGAGAAGGCCGGCGAGCGGGGCAGCTACGTGACGGGAGTAGGCCAGGAGTGTGATCCATGGGCGGTGGGGACTAGTAGGGGAATGGGAGGCAGAGCAAGGGCGAGTGGAGCATGAAGGTAGGGGTGCCGGAGCGGCGATGCAGGAGGAAGGAGGACCGGAGGAGGGGGGCATGGTGCGCGAATGGGAGAACGAACAAGGGGGGAAGGGGGGCGCTGCCGGGTAGAATAGGGTTTCTCGGTTTTTTTCATTTTATCTTATAATAAAAATTATATTAAAACCAAGGATAATAATAATAATAATAATCATCATCATCATCATCATCATCATCATAATAATAATCATATAATTATTATTATTATTAAAATTTTAATTATTTATTTTATTTTATTTAACCATTTCTTATTTTATTTTATTTTAAATGCAATAGTATCGTTTATTCTATAAACTAGGTAACCCCGCGATCTGTGCACGATTTCCTATAGTTGGACGCACGGTTGAGTAAGTTGTGCTCAACCTGCGTCACCCGACACTGCCTGCTTACAGTGTTGATCCATGCACTCATCACATGACTTAAAAAAACATGAAATTCGCGCACCACAACCCAATGCACTTGGGATTCCATGCGGGCTGACCTCGCAACAGTGAAAAGAGCTTCCAATATTTTAAAATTTCACCCGCCTGCTACCGAAACTCAAAATAATAATTAAAAGAATTGAAAATAATAAATCAACCAGGTCGTGGTGTGGTAATTCTCCCCACCACAGACACATTCTTCCCCTATAAAGTCACCAAGCCCAAAGATAGCCAAGAATTGAATCCATTCCTGAACACAGCCAAAAGAAAAAAAGGAGTTTTGGGGTGACTATTTACTACCCAAGTCACACCCGACCAACCCAGATGAAACCACTCTCAAAACAAGGGGAGAAATCGAGTCTTTCTCCCCACCATAAGGATTATAACCATTCTATGAAAACTTGTATACCGGGACATTAGGATGGAGAAATCCTCCACAAAATCGAAACATGCTAGAGGAAAACCCACAGAGGTGTTCGAACTAATAATGAGCCCAGGAACATCCCTAGGTAATTTCCCCAAACATTTTTATAATGAACACAACTGAGACCAAACTCAAAAGTAGAACAGGTCTATTTATTTGTGGGCCCAATACCTCTTTGAGGAATCTGAGTGACTTAGAACCATAGTAATAGTATATAAGGTTGCTTTAATTGCGGTAGAACAATCTCATCACACCACCACAACTAGGATGACATTACGATGATGACAATAATATAATAATGAAACTTTAGATATTTATCTCCTCAAATCTGAAAACATGCTCCAAATTAAATTTCCACACACCCTCAGCAACTCCTGACTGTGCGTGAGCATCACCCCAAGACCTAGGGCTGGGGCTCGGATGGTTGAAGCATCTTATGCCTCAAAGTCAGGTTCTAGCATCCCCTCGACTAGAACTTCTTCCTCGAAGAACACTTCTTTCTAAACCTTTCCCATTGAACCAAATGATCACCCAATATCAGGACATCTAAGGTATGATACAAGATGTCTTGGGATACTTGAATCGGCCACTCTTGTGGCACACAAGGTAACGGTCCAACAAACTATAAGTCGGCACCGACGAACATAATCCTTCAAAAATAGGTCTCTCTAGAACACCTCACTCGCTAGATGGGGAACCCTCATGAAAACTGACCACACCCCAAATCCTAATGAAGATGAGGTACCTGACCTCCACTATTCCTAAAATAGACCCTCACACAAACCCGAGACGACACAAACCTTAACGACCCTAAGAGTTACCAAGAACCCGAAGGCCCACTCTAATTATCCAAACAAGAAAACTACCTCTAATGTACTTTTATTATAATGATATATAGGCAACACACTAAAAGAAATGAAAACTAGGAATGAATCATTTTCAACCAT
The DNA here is from genome assembly GCA_963277665.1 of Viscum album. Lineage (NCBI taxonomy): Eukaryota > Viridiplantae > Streptophyta > Magnoliopsida > Santalales > Viscaceae > Viscum > Viscum album. Next base: position 1,435,107,063 of record OY728122.1, read on the forward strand.
AGCAACCTTTCATGGTAGCATACTCAAAACAACATGAAAAACACAGCTCTGATCGGAATAAATCCAAAGCTCAATCAAAGTAATAGCCCAAGCCAAGGGAAATACGCACATAACCCAAACATATAAAAACAGAAGAAAAAATTACTTTTCTAAACAATTCCATATCTTTTAAAATTTTAAAAATCACCAATGGAACCTTATGAACTATCACATGTGCACCCATTTAAATCCCGCTTACATCATCTATGGACAAGTGCTCCCACGAACTCTCTGCACATACCCATGCACATGTGACCCTCCATAAATAATGTAATGGTTCAGTCATATCTTCCCCTTATTACATCCAGGCACACCAAAATTTTCCAAATTGAAACACTTTCTCTTTTAAATCCACTTCACCAATTTCAAAATAATTAAAAAGAAACACTTTTCCATTTCAAAACCAATTTCACTTTTAATGTACACTCACATAAACCAAGATTAAAATGAAACAAAACCCATAAAAACCCACTGGAATGAGGAACTAGTTGATATTCTAGACCCGGTGTGTCACAAACCAACCAGGGTCGACCCTGAACTGGTCACCCGATCCGGTCTGCGACATGACCCGAGAGGTGTTCCCAATCCTCCCAGGCTGGTGAAAAGTGCCAGGGCATCAACAGAAGCTGTGGGAAATATTTTTCCCATATAAATAAATAAATAAAACAGAAATATTACAGAGTAGTGAAAAAATAAATAAACCAAGTAAAGTAACTAAACAAGAATAAAAGAAAATAAAACTAACCGAGAGAGACAACAACTATCTCCGTGTGACATCATGGGTCACTCTCCAACTCACGACCAAATTTCTCCCAAGGAAATCGAACCCAAGATATAGCCTGCACAAACACTAAAAACAGAAAAGAACTATAGGCGTAAGTATTAAAACTCAGTAGGCTAGCCTGATATCTATTCCCAATGCACTACCCTTTTAAAATAAAGAAATTTACTAATTCCAAGTTTGAACTAAATTATATAAAATATTGTATTCCACACATGCTTTCATTTCTAAAACAAGTATCAGTTCATTGCCCTTTTTAATTTTAAAACAAGATTAATATTTGAAAGGAACAGGTACATTGAATTTTAAAACATTTTTGTGAACAGTTTAGAAATCCAAATTTCAGTTGTTAGAAAAAAAAAGGAAAACCACACATATCACACAACACACAACAAGGTAAATGGGAAAGAGAGGCACACTGGGGCCAGCAACTGAACTAGTCCTCTCAATCGTCCACCACAAACAAATAAACACCAAAGGAAACATGGGTCGAACCTAGGAGATCGTGAATAATCTAGAACGTACTATACATGTGACTCATCCTGAAAGAATGCTTTAACTCAATGACCTCATAACACCCTAATGCTTGGCATAGCCCTGCATGGCCTAACTGAGGGACCCAATCCCCATAGAATCAATAACTCAGTATTCCCCTGCTACGGGGCCACTAGCTAGTGCGTAATCTAAACTAGTGCAGCAATCGTTCTCAGAAGATTCACTCACTATGCCAGGTTCCCATGTCAACACATAAAATAAAAATGGGTGCATCCGCAATTTAAATCAATCAGTCACAATGCTCAAATATCACACACAACTCACGCAATCACTTCTTCAAAGAAAATTCAAACCTGGACCCAACACAACTCTGCCCAAAGTTGTGAGACCGAGAAAAGAATAAAGACATGGGCATCCGTGGTCAGGGTCTGACATGGAAACATGGTGGTGAGCCATACCCCAAGTAAGGCACAATAATAAGAGGACCTTGAATCAGTCATTTAGACTCCACATGGGTCACCAGCCTATGTGAGGCCGAAACATGATCCAATTCGCCTCCAATGTTATCCCTCAATCCAAAACAACCCAAGACAAAGGACTGAAAACCCGGACTACTCCTAGTAACTCAAGTCTCATCACGAGCGGTGGGGATTAGGCACCGAACTGTAACCTACCTCATTATTCTTGATAATCATAATATCCATCTACCGAACATCCCAAATAACAAGGGCCCCTTTGATACCAATTTGTCATTAACCAACCTGGGTCAACCCTAAACCAGTCACCCGAGCCGGACCGCGACATGGCCTGAAGGCCGTTCCTGATCCCCATGGGCTGGAAACTAGTGTCGGACATCAATACAAAATAGGTGGGAATGATTTTTCCCCTAAAATAAAGAAAGAAAAATTAATAAAAACTAAACAAAGAAAAAAAGAAAACTAGAAGCGACAAGAAAACAAGACTACACATACCTCCATCTGACCTCTTGGTCACCTCCAACAACTAACAACCTTCCTCGCACGAGTAGACGAAACAAGAACCTGAACCAAATAGCTGAACTTGCATCTGAAAAGATAGGATAGGTGTGATCATTAAAATTATTAGTAGGGATGCCAAAATTGAACCATAAAATCCATTCATTTTTCAATTCCAAAACAGCCCAATAATACTTGTTTGAACTACAGTTATAAAAATAAGGTTTTTGTATATACAATGAATTTTAAAAACTAATAATCACAATTTCATTTCCCTTATAATTCAAAAACAAGGAAATGAAATAAAGAGGGGCTCACACAAACTTTTCCAAAATAGTTAATTTGAAATCCTTTTTAAAACCAACCACACATACAAAGTTTTCCAATAAAACACCAAAACCATGTTTCAGGGTATGATTACACACACAGCAAGGGAAATGGTACTAACAGTGCTCATATCAAAGGATCATGGAAAACCTAGGAACTCAGGGGAAGACCATAACGTACTATACATGTGACTCATCCAGAAGGCATTCCCTAATAAATGATGTCATAACACCCTAACACTTGGTGTTTCCCAACCTGGCCTAATTGAGGGGCATAATCCCCTAGAAGAGAAAAATCTAGACTAAGGGCCACTAGTCAGTGTGTAATCTAAACTAGTGCAGCAATCGTTCTCAATAAACCCCCTTGCAATGATATGTTTTCGTGATATGTTCACAAAGAGGTGTTCCACACATTCAAATAATAGGCCATATATATATAATCAAGCATGAAATGCAATCTGGCACCACCACGACCACCTCAAGGTTATTCCCATGCCTTAAAATGAATATTATCCAAAAGAGGCCCATACCGAGGACCCTCATATCACATGATTTACAGATGAGGCAAGGTTCCTAACCAAAGAGGGGTTTTCCAAAGTTACGGTTTCAAATATGCCAAACGGGCCTTATAAAATTCACACACATCAAACCTTTTCTAAATAGCCAATCTAAAATTCCAACTAGGACTTTAGCTTTACAATGCTCCACCTTTTATCAAATCATTTATTAACCTATTCAAAAACCACCAAAAATACCCTATTTATACCAAGGTGGAAAAACGGTCCCCTAAATCAATCATTTACTAAAACATGCCCAAGTTCACTTTAAAACAATTTGAAACAACAACACCTATGAAAACACCAAATGGGATTCGGCTTCCACTTTCACCCAAACACACCCCGAAAAACTCACACCCCTTTCATTTTCCAACAACTCACCCTAGCATGTTTCCAAGTCCAACTGGTCCAAAACAAGGGGAACACTCTAAAACCAACCAAAACATTTGAAACCAAATTTCATAATTACACCACTTTCTTTCAACCCAAAAACACTCACATCACTCACTTATAAAATACCACACAAGTTCAAAAACCAAAATCACATTTTTAGACAAACACCAAACCATAACTAGGGAAATCACCAAATTTCACACAAAAAATCCAAAAAATGTTCCAAACCAATTTAACAAAACATTTATATGGTAAACCCCCACCCAAACATCCAATTTCACCCAAAAATAGTAAGTGGAAATTTACAAACACCTAAGGCATGATACGCAAGGTATAAACCAAGATTCATATAAACCCCTATCTTTAACAACACCAAACCACTTTAGAACACCACAACAATCTTTAAGAAGGTACCATGGAGATGTGTAGAAAAATAATAAATTAATTAAAACATAAATCATTAAGGACAAGCAATGGAAATTAAATGCATGGATTTTCCTACCTCAAAGAAGTCAAGATGAAACTTTCTAACTCAAGCAACATATCGCTTGCACGCATGCACTTCCATGTATATATACACCTTTAAACTGATGAACATGTTCCACGTGCCATGATAGAACATGCACTCAAAATATATATATATATATATATATATATATATATATATATATATATATATATATATATATATTCATACCTAGAAAGATGTGTGTGCGCACTGGGAAATGATCTTGAATCCCTGAAACAATTCCTAACACCAAACATTAATGTGGTAAATACTGACGCACCTATCAATAAAAACCAGGGACTCAATCATATAAACACAACCCAAAAAATAATGTGTGCAATGAAACTGGGGATGAAAACATCACCCCGGATAGCGGCGGTGATCATGAGAACACGGAAAGGCAAAATTTCACACCAAAATAATTATCCATGCTATAGATAAAATAGAAGTAATTAAAAACCCAATAATGACACTAAATTAAACGTGTGTATGACAACAAAACTCTCGCCTTGGATGGTGATGGTGAACCAAAACATGTGGAAATACCAAACACAGCCCACGAATATTGACGGACAATCCGAAGCGATTCGAATCGCTTCAACTTTAGTAGTGGTGGATGGAACGTGGTCCGACATGACCCGAGACACCTTCCGCAAACCCAATGAGGGGATTCGTAGCAATGCCATAGAAATGTGTAGGTGTTATGAAACAGGGTTCAAGTTCTTCACTGCTGGTCACCAGATAGGGGGGTCGGGTTCGCCGGAAACATGTCGGGAAGGGGTTCAGGTTCACTAGAGAAGGTTACCGGAGGGAGGGTTCATCATTGTTGGCCACCGAACATGGGAAGGGAGGTGTTTTGGGTGGATGGAATAGAAGAAGGTGGTACTGTGGGTGGATGGGGAAGGAGTGGGTGGCACTACGGGGTTGGTGTCTATGAGAGGGGTGAGCGGCGCAGTGGGAGGAGGTCGGCGAGCAGGGCAGCTACGCGATAGGAGTAGGCCAAGAGTGTGAGGCATGGGAGGTGGGGACCAGCAGGGACATGTGAGGTGGAGCGAGGGATAGGGGAGTGTGAAGGCAGGGGTGACGGAGTGGTGATGCGGGAGGAAGGAGTACTGGAGGCGGGGGACCTGGTGCGCGAATGGGAGAACGAACAAGGGGGCGGAAAGGGGGGCACCGCCAGGTAGAATAGGGTTTCTCTATTTTTTTATTTTATCTTATAATATAAATAATATTAAAACCAAGGATAATAATATTAATTATAATAATAATATCATTATTATTATTATTATAAAAAAATTATTTATTTATTTCATTTTATTTAACCCATTCTTATTTTATTTTATTTTAAATGCAGTAGTATTATTTATTCTAAAAACTAGGTAACCTCGTAGTCCACGCATGATTACCAGCAACTGGACACACAGTTGAGTAAGTCGTGCTCAACTCGCGTCACCCAACACTGCCCGCTTACAGTGTTGAGAAACGCACTCATCACACGACTTAAAAAAAACACGCGCAAGTCATGCTCCACAACCCAATGCACTTGGGCGTCCATGCGGGATGACCGCGCAACAGTGGAAAAAGATTCCAAAATGTTAAAACTCAACCTGACTTCTACTGAAACTCAAAATAATAATTAAAACAATTAAAAATAATAAATCAACAAGGATTAGGTGTGAAAGAAACCCAAACTTAACCCATTTTCCTTTATCATGTACAATCATGTGACATGGATAATCCTCTTCTAACACTAAGCATGTCTTACATAGACTTAGTATTTTTAGAATATTTTTTCCAACATGACCAAGGAACATCTGGAAAGGGATTATTTATTAGTTATTATTATATGTGATAAATTGAAAAGACACTTTAACATTTTCTTAGCCTTCTATATATATAATAATTGGGATCTCTAATTTACCACATATATTTAATTTACCAAGTTATTTATAGAATAACTCACCCATAGTACATGTTCTATGACCTTAAACTTTGAACCACCCTTCCTAAGTTTTCTTACATCATCCTTGGTTCTAGGATCCCCATTCCATGTTTTCTTTATCCCCTTTGTTATATAGAGAACATCTTCCCATATGGTCCAATCACAATGAACATTAATTGTGTAAATCCCCCTATGAGGTTGTGTGTGGTGTCAGTTCATTCGGCCCTCTATTCATGTTGGCTTTTCATTAAATTTTATTCTACATAGACCACATCACCCCTCTTCCCAAGTTGAATCTCTACAAATTTTAAATTTAGAAAACTCCTAGTCATTATTGTTATATGATGATAAATTTTGTGTTCAATATTCATACCATATGTTGTTAAACTACGTGGTACATTCTTCATCACAAGAAATAAAACAATTTGATTATTTTGGATAGTATTCCATAAGATTCCCTTGCTTTAGTGTTGGAATTTTACCACACTATCTTCTCAAACTATGTATTGATTTATTCGAGCTTTGTGGGATATGTAGTAATATCTCAGTCATCGATCCTAGGCACAGCCACAATTTCATTCATTGAAATTTCATTATCCTTTAATTGTGTTAATAAAAAATACTCCACCATCAGTTTATTTATTCTCAATTTATAACAAGATGATACTCCTCTCATATTAAAAGTTTAACCCTCACCTATACTGATACTCCTAATGATATTTTCAACACCAGTTGTTGAAACTCTAGAGAATTAAACTCTGCTAGAACATATTCTTCAATATATCTTCATACTTTAGGTCTTACTTTATTTTTGTCCCCATTATCCACCATATTCCAATGGTATACCCTATGGTAATTACAAAAACCCAAATAGGATAGTCTTCTATCTTGGGTACAGACCCATGAGGACTATTGGAAACAACAGAACATGTCATGTGTTTTGAAAGGCAAGGTAAGTAGATGACCCTCATTCTTCTTTCCCATATCCTTGATGGTGAATTATTGGAACATATGTTTCAAAAATATGGTTATTATTCATATTCAATCCACTTTTTATCCCATTTTTTATTTATATTTTGGATTTAATGATTTACAACCTTCACTTCCACTAGGTTCCAGTGGAATCCTACATCCTCAGTGTTTCTTGGTATATGAATTTTGGCATGTCGGTCTAGTAGTGTCTTACCCAAACTGGATTATCCTTCATTGGGATGCTTCCAAAAATCATTTTTTCTTTTAGTATCCAACACTTACTCCCATATTTTTAACTCTAATCTGAAATTTGTAATGTTATTCTACTCCATGTTTCCAACTCATAACATGACTCATGAAGGATTGGAAGTTTTTGTTGGTTGTCTCCAAATATGATCAATGCACACTATTTTCATGAACATGGGACCTTGAAGTCCTGCCCTCATGAATCTATACATCCAACCCATATTTTCCCCTGATAAGGTAGTATACATTAGCTTTTTCTCTCAAATTCACATCAATGATATGTATATTGTCTCACCAATGATTGATACAACATGACCATAAAATTTTTTCCCCTCCTTATGTTTTATATTATGATATAATTAAGATTTTTGGTCTTCTTATCCTTTCATTTACATTGCTATTTCTATTCAATAGATATATTGATCATCTCACTCCCATCATTCCATTCAACAAGGCCGTAAAATATTAATTACCCTTCTCATCCATGTATCATAACATTAAATTGTGTAAATCACCAACCAAAGATATATGTGTAGTGTTTGGTCCATTCGCCCACCGTTCATTTTAGATTTTTGTTATCATTCATGATAAAAAACAATATAACCCCCTTTTCATCCAAAACATATGGCATTAAACTCAGTGAACAAATTTATTGTCATGAGAAGTAAACCAAAATGTTTTAGTCCCATCACTTGAGTTTAAACAGTGCAATACTTTGTATTATTTCCTAATAGTATTTCACCTTTCATTGTTGTTTTTCTACCCTAATACCCTCTAGAAAACTATGTGTCTTGGATCCTTTTTATAGGATATATAGTGATGAATGTATGACTAATTCTACACCAAGTCATAGGCTATGCACCCATATCCATATTTCACCTAGTAATGTGGATTTCATTGAGACTTAATAAGATTTATCCCATCTTATTAACTGGAGAACCCATTTCTTTATTTCTCATCTTTTATACCTGAATCAAACATGTGTATAAGTATTGTGCCTCTTAGATATATTTATGATCTAATTCTCATCCCACAAGATATGTAGTGATGCCTGGATCTCTTATCTTGAGCCTACCTATAGATCTCACATCACCTATATGTTGACTTAGAATCCAAAACCTATTTTTAGGTCTTATTTAGCTCTTATTGGTCTAGGAAATTTTTCATCCATATGGAATGGGTCTAATTTGTGTGAATCAAAAACTATGTCTTCACTATGGTCTAGGAATAAAAAAACTAAATAATAATGTTTATCCCAATTTCATCTTTATCAACATTTCTCTATAAAATCCACCTTTGTTATCACTTACATTAAATGATATAAAAATAGTGTCACACTTGGACATTTTAAATGGATTTAAACTGTGAAATTTTGTACATGAGGTTAGTTCAAGGTAAAAATTTCCTTTTGAACTACCTCATCATTTATCCAAGATCCAAAAATCTAAATTGGTATCACCCTATTAGTTAGTTTTTTGTGATCTTAAACCCTAGTAACATATCAATATTTCACGACTTTGAATCCTAACCCTTGATAGTATGATTATAATCACTCTAAACTTCCCCATGAAAAAGACATAAAGAATCATCAGGCTAAAAACCAATAAATAGAAGCCTGGTAAAAATTCAAAGCCTCCACACACCACATAAATACCTTTAACAACTTGGGAAAATATTATATCACCAATGGAGAAGTAACATAGCCTATGGAATTTTTTATCTAGCCCCTATAAAATACAAATTAATTTTGATGGACTCATTTATCAAGGAAAATGTTTGAGTGAACCTATACCACCTTTTCCCCATTATCCTTCATATATTAAATTAAACTACATATGGTTTGGCCTAAGAATACTGACCTCAAATTTTTTATCTATTCCCTAAATGTTTTCATAATAGGTCTCAAACACTTAATTCATATCATGTTTCAGCCTACCCAATTTCATACAGATGATCTTGGTACCCCTCAGTGTAATTTGTATAACTATGAAAACCATCATCTCCCTAGTCCTAGACTCATGAACATAAGAATTCACCCCTTTGTCCAAGAATTATGATCTTAAACTATGTACACAACATCTATGGTTTGGAAATAATGGAATCAATCACCCAATTCATGTTGGGTTCTTCCTGTATCCTACTATACTAATTTCTATGAATTTGGTATAAGTATCTTTACTTCCATATATATATTAAAACTTATCTATATCTATATTGGAATTAGTATGGAACAACATACACATTCCCCTGGTTGTCTCAATACACTTTTTAGTCCAGTACACCTCATTTATATTCCCATTGCATGATAGTGTAACCACATGGTGCATGGGCCTCTTGAGTTTTTTCCATTATCTCCACACATTATTACCCTAGAGTTCTAATTTTCCAATAAACTATTCTCTTCTGAACAATATTATATATGGTGACAGAAGAAAACCATGAAATTTTAACTCTCATCCAGGTCACACCCCCCATATGATTATTTGTGGAAATATGCGGGTTCTCATTTTTGAATATGTGGTCAGTGAATGTACCCTATTCGTATTCCCCATACATAATGGTATAGTGATTCAATTCATGTTGGAAATTTCATCAATGGTTATCCTAATCCTATCCTTCACCTACTTTGTGATTTTGATTTTGGATGGAATAATTTACATTCATTCTCACACCATTACTAAATAGGAGTATTAGAACCCTCATTTTACCTTTTTCATTCAATTTGGTATGTTTTCTAGTTTAAACAACATTATGGTATCTACCTAAGTGGTATCTCTTCAATTAATATATTATCTTGATAGTTGATGAATCATTTTAACCCTAACTTATTCATCATGTTGGAACTTTTATACCATGTGAATATCCCTCCACATACTCTTGTCTTTAACACTGAGAATGACTCATGTGGGCTTAGGGGTTTTGGATTTCTTCCCTCATTTTCATGATGGAGCTTCCTTTGTATTATTTCTCATCAGACAACATTAAATTGTGTGTTAAATTGTCATTTTTTATAACACTGAACAACATTGTGGTATCCCTATTGCCTGACCTATAACTATGTGGTACCTTGTTCTTCATTTGACAGGACAAGACCAATATATATTTTTTCTTCTACTAGACATCTTTATAGAATTATTTTTTCTTTATTGTAACACCCCAAGCTTCCATGGTACGCTTCTCTTTGAATAATAGAGCAGCGTGTGTTGTACGCAACCTCGAGTTCTAACACACCGCGACCAATCAAAGTAGCCATTATGAATAGTAATATCCACTTTTTGAAATTATATAAATTTTATATTGAAAAATGGACTTCATTTTTGTATTCAGAATATCAAAATTATCATAAATTGAATTTTTTGTAATTTTCTGACAACTTCTAATTTATTATGAATAGTGAAAAATATTTAAAAACAACTTTTTTAATCAAAATAATTTATAGTGATAAATTATACTATTTAGTGGTTTTAAAGTATAATTAGAATATATTTTTACCATTTTATCCAATGGTGGTTATTAGAATTAATTTCACTTTGAAATTGGATATAAACAATTGTCAACCTTTTGATATATATTGTTTCTTAAAAACACGCTATTTATTGTGACAGTAGGAATTAATTATAAAATTAATTAATGCAACTTATATGTTTGTAATTTTGTAAAATATACATCATTTTTGAATTCGGAATATCAATTATAGCTTATGGTGAAATTTTGGCATTGTTCTGAAAAACTTCAATTTTTGATGAATAGTGAAACCACTAAGTGGTAGTTAAAAAACTGATTTTTCATTTAAATGAAACCTTACCACTTCTATGAATTTAATTTAAAAAATCCAACATACATGGTTGTCATTAGGATGTAAAATTTGGTTCAATGGGATTAAACTATTTTTTTGGTGAATAGTAACTTTAAAGTTTTATTAATCGTGATTAAAGGTAATTAGTGAAATTTAAGGTAAAAATGATATTATAAAAATATGAAAATACCTTTACACTTGTCCTACCATTATTGTATGAGTAATGGATGACCAAGACAATCCATGGGTCAACTTTGGGACCCCATGGATCCACTTGGGTAAGAAAATGACATGAATAACTTTTTATTTAAAGTAAAAATAAAATTGTCACAAACATGTGTTGTTTTACTAAAACAATTATTACATGGGGTTATATAAGTTAACTTTTTGAATATAAATACTCATTGGAAATATAAAAATATTTCCTACATCATGGTAATTTTTTTATAATTTTTATACATTAAATAAATTAAATTTTTTTATAACACCATGATGATGCAACGATTACCTCATTAATTAACGATTTAAATAAAATGAAAAGATAATGTAAAATATAAGCCTTAAACATGTAAAAAACCTATTGGATGAGTATATTTCTAACCCTTATCTCCTTATCCTCGAAATATATAATTGTGGGACCTTTGAAATTCGAAAATCACTTCATAATAATGTAACATTTCATGACTTTCCATGAGTTCCCCTCATCTCCTCTTATAAAAGGCCCCCACCTATACCACCTTATCACACATTTCAAGCCATTTGACTCGGCCAACCTATGACCAAATACTCTCCCAACTTCCGTCTCTTACTACTAGAAACCTCACTTTGGGCAGAATTCTTCCAAAGGAAGCCTTTGGCTCAAATCAAAAAGAGTTACCTGATTTTAAGGCAATGCCTTGTCTTCTATTCTTTTGTATTATATTGCTTCTCCAACCCCCTAAAATATTTTTATTACTTTATTTTGTAACAAAAACAGTATCCTCAATATACATGGATGTTTTTATGAGAATTATTATATTTACACTTAAACACACTGTAACACCCCAAGATTTTATAGTGTGTTATTTCTTCAAAATAATTCAATAACTTTCACTACACGCAACACCAAGTTCAATCTCACCATGACTTACCAAACAAGCTGTTCAAAAGAGGTTATGAATAGTGTTAACTAAATTTTAAACTTTATATAATCCTTATAATTTTAGAATCCATATTATGAGTTTCTTAGACATAATGTAAGAACAAATTCATTTTCAGTATTTTACTTTTACCAAATTTTAATAGTGAACCCTTTTTAGATACTATATTTTAAACTTTTTGACTAAATGGGGACATCAAAAATTTAAAATGAAACATCCCAAGCTTCCACGGTATGCTAGCGTTTGTTGTACGCAACACCGAGTTCTAACACACCGTAACTAATCAAACTAGCCGTTATGAATAGTAATACCTAAATTTTGAAATTATATATATTTTATATTTTGAAATGGACTTCATTTTTGGATTCGGAATATCGAATTTAGCCTAAGGTGAAATTTTGGTACTTTTCGGATAACTTTCATATTTTGATGAATAGTGAAAATTACTAAATTTTAATTAAAAACAACTTTTTTAATCAAAATATTTAATAGTGATAAATTATGAATTTGAGTGGTTTTAAAGAATATTTAGAATATATTTTTACAATTTAATATAATGTTGTTCATTAGACATAATTTTACAATTAAACTGAACATAAACGAGTGTCAATCTTTTGATAGTTATTATCTCTTAAAAACACGCTTTTTGTTTTGACAGCAGGAATTAATTTTAAATTAATTTCTGCCACTTCTGTGTTTTGAATTTAGGAAAATGGATTCCATATTTGGAATCAGGATGTTCAAATTGTGTAAATAGGTAACTTTTATTTTTAGACATTTTGAATAATTACTGCGGTAAATATTTTATTTACCATGTTAAGGGTAAATCCGGTAAATAAGGGTTAACAAATAATATTATAATAATACTAAATTACCCTAAAACGTGTCTTAACCATATTGGTTGATACATGGTCGACCATGGGCATCTTTGTGTCAATTTTGGGACCCCATGGATCCACTTGTAAGTGATAATGACACTTTATTTTAATTAAGTCAAAATGAATACAAAAATGACACAAGCATATATCTTTTAGAAAAACAATTGTTACATAGGGTTATATAAGTTGGATTTTAGATTATAATAATTCATTAGAAAGCTAAAACGATTTAATACATAATGATATTTTATTTATAATTTTTAGACATTAAATAATTTATTTTATTTATGACACAATGATGATGCAGTAATTACTATAATAGTGAAAAAGTAAAATAATTGATATTATAAATACCCAAATAAATATAATATGAAACTTTTAATGAATTAAACTAATTTTCTAGGATAATATGATATATTAGGATTGATTTAATTGACTTTGTTCGAAGTAATCAATCTGTTATGAGTTTCACAAAAATCAACTATTGAATAGTGTCAAAATTGACATAAAAGAGTTTTTAAAACAAATATTATATTATTAATTGATATTGAATTCCTAAAAAATATAAGGTTCGGCCAGGAGACTTATATAAGGATAGGTTCATCGTTAATGGACCACTTGGGGGTCTCTTGGATGTATATAGTAAGTTTATTAACCATATTATATAAAAATACAAAGAGACATTGTAAAAGTGAAACTAATTAACTTAGAGTTAATACTTAAAGATAAGGTTAATATAAGTACCCAAACCTGTCTAAATTATATTGGTTGAGTGTTTTTAGACCTATCCCCACCTTAATCTTTGAATAATAAACTTTAGTTCCATTAGAAACCGAATATGAATTTATTATAAATTAATATTTCTAGCTTTTCCAAAGGTGCCCCTCACCCCTCTTATAAAAGGGCACTCCTCCTTCCCATTTCTTAACACCTTCAAAGCCTTTTGGTTCGGCCAAACTCTGCCCAAATACTCTCCCAACATCCCTCACTACAACCTAGAGGCCTTAGTTTGATCAGAAAGCCAACCTAAGGAGACCTTTTGATCAAATCAAAAGGAAGAACCCGAAGAAGAGGTAATGATTTCACCACCCTTTTCTAAGTTCCTTTCTTCTTCCACTTCTTCTTCCTTTGTTTTTACCATCCTAAAATAATAACTCCAGTATCTCACATATACTGTGATGTTATTATAAATATGGTACAACCATATTCAGTATTCTATCCACCCTTTGAATAACATGTCACCATACGTGCGTACGTACGGCTTACCGTCTCCACGACGTGGTGTAATTGTTATTCAATATATTATTATGTGGATGGGTATAATAATTATGTGTAACTCATGTAAATAATAAATATAACATGTTAATGATTCTGTATATATGATATACCATCCATTTATATATTATTTTAATATCAAAAGAATGATATCGTCGCTCATGCGTACGTACGGACTACTGTCTCCACGAACGCGATGAGATTCATTCTCCATCGTATCCATTCAAGTATAATTATCATTTATGATTTAAAAATGATGTTTAAGGACTTGATATCATTCTGGATATTAATAATATACAACAAACATGGCTTATGTAACAAAACATATAAAAGAAAATGACTAAGTTAACACCTGAAACGACGATAATTCTAAGATATTATTAACAAATCAATGTTAAAAGATCACATATGATATCATATTAATATATATGATTCTTGTATAATTTAATAACAATTATTTCACCATTATACAGGAGGTTAACCTACCCCAACCAAGGAAAAGTACAAGGTAAGGGTTATTTCACAATCTCTTCATTATCCGAGGTTGTTTATATGTAATAATCTACTGGGATCTCTTTATCATCCACATCCATGTTTCTTAAAAATGTATTTCAAAACATTTTTACTATTTACTAGAATATGAGTTAAAGTCATTTATACCCTTTTTGACTTTTATAAGTGGTTTATAAAGGAATCTTTTCGTCGTTTTCAAAACAAGGTCCCTTTTAACCTTTTCAACAGAATTAAGGTAAGAATGTTTTTTTTAACTTATACGGCGGGTGCGGCTATTTTCCGCCGTTATAAAATCTTCAAAGCTTCCCTTACAATCTTATAAGATTATTTTCAATGAAAATGTTTTATTTTATATGGATCTTAAATGATTTCAAAATAAAAGGAGATATTTCTTTAAAATGAATTTTGATTTCATCTATGTCAACATCCTTTGATGGATTTTAAGATTATTTGAAGTTGATTTATTATGATACAAAACCTCTATATTGTATTGAAGGTTTTGTGATATGTTTGACTGTGGATGTGCTATTTTTATACCATTCATAGTTTATGGTGAAAGTATTGACATTTCGTATGCTAGTTTTAATACGAATGTTTATGTTATATTTAAACCTTTTCATATGGGAATGCATTGGACTTAATATGTGACGGGTGGAGCCCGCTATAGCTCCTCGATGCATCGGTAGGTATCATGAGACAAACTAGTGTCTTGGCACAAGGCCTTGACAAAATCTTATTTGTAGTCTTGGCACGAGGCCTTGGATATGTGGTTATGATAGTCTGGCATTATGCATTCCATCATTATGAAAGTGGTTATTGATTTTTCATGTGATTATTTGATTAGTAGAATAACCATGTGAATAAGTAAATGGCATTATTTCATTTTATTTATGCCATACTATGTTGAAAGTTCAAGTTTTAAAGGCTTTTGTTTTAGTTATACATTGCCTTAAATGTTTATTCTTATTTATGAAAGTTTCTGCTATATTGTTATCCTTACTGGGCATTTGAGCTCACCCCTTTTCTATGTTTTATTTTTCCCAGGAAGTGAAGAAGTAAGTTATGAATGACCTGCAGGGATATTATGTGGGGATATGAGTGTGGATTATGGAGACAATATGGTGTTGTAGTAGTTTTTCATTTAATGATGTAATGTAAACCTTATGAATATATCTATTGTTTCCAAGGCTACTAAACCAATCGGTCTTTCGAGATTTCATCTCTCTTGTGATCATGCCAATGTTATGTAATAATGCACCGACTCTGGGTAACTAGGGTCGGGGCGTTACAGTTGGTATCAGAGGAGGTTTAGTACAAACCTTGGAAGCTAGATTTAGATAAACTCTGATTAGAGCACGTAGACCTAAGATTAACTTTGAGGATTAGTATAGAAGAACTTCCTAGAATTTTGGTATTGTAGAGATTTTGTGAGTTTTCCGAGCAATACATCCCTGTCTGGATACGAGCAGGTAGAGGCGGCTCTGGCACAGATGTACCTAGGGGTAAAACCCGAAAACACCGCTTTGAGCTAGACTCGAACGGGAACTGGTGCACGACAACGGGCCTTGCTGCACTCTTGGTTACGACACTCCCGGGGGATATGCTTAGGATAACTCTCATTTTCTTTACAAATCATTTTGAAGGGATTATGAGTATATACTTCCTCAAAGAAAACATTCTTATGATTATGGATTATATCTATAAATAGTTCAATTTATGTTAAGTGTTTTATAAGTATGGGATTATGTATTTTGATTCATAAACTGATCTAGTGTATGCCATTGTTTAGAAATGGCGCCCAATAGAAGGAATGAGAACTCCAGAAATGCACATGATCCAAAAAGAAGGAAGGATCATATCTTTCATGGTCTTAAGCTAGAATTTATAAGAGAAATAGTCTCCCATGTATTATCATCATATGAAGAAATAATATCATGTGTTGATAAGATAAGTAAAGAGTTTACTGAGTCCTATGGCTTTGAAGGGAAGCAAGAGAAGAAAAGGATGGAAGAGAGAAAGATGGATAAAAGTAAGAGGGAAAAGAAGAATTTTCCCATATGTGGTAACTGTGGAAAGAAACACCCTGGAACTTGCCTGAAAGGAATGGGAGTTTGTTATAAGTGTGGAGGAAAAGGGCACAAAGTACGTGACTGCAAGGGTAAGAAAATGGTTTTAAATGTACAATGCTTCATTTGCAAGGAGTTTGGACACTACGCGAACCTATGTCCCAGTCATCAGACTATGCCGCAAATAATTCTATTGGATAATAATCAAGTTATGATACTACCACAGATGAAGAGGAATGATTAGAGTTCTTATGTTGATTATGTAAATTGAGTGTTGTATCAACAATGTACTTGTTATAATAATTATGGAGTATATAAGGATTGTACTGCAGTACTATTTCATTAAGGACTTGAGATTGTGTGGAACAAAGAAAAGTGACTCAATAGAAGGTTAAATTTTTGGAAAATATATGGTTGAGAGAATGATAAATCATAATATAGTTCTGATACTGAGGTAGTGATTTTGGAATAATATGTGATTATTTTGGATAAATTATATTGGATATTATTGACTACCTTGAAGCTGATTAATGATTTGTATATTCCATCATTGTTGGGGTTTAAAACATTTTTGGATTGATGAAGTATATCCAGCATTCTATATGGAATAAGGGAGCATGAATGTAATCAATAAGGAATATGGTAATTTAGGATGTTTCAGTGTATTAAAAGAATACCTGATGAAGGTATTCATATGATATTACAGGGTAAAAAGGATCTACATTATGTTTACCTTCCTTATAAATGTTGGACTGTGAGTTTGGACAGAAGTATTTTGGATAGTTCTAGTTTGGATTATTTTGGATTGCCATAAAAGGACAACCCGGAGGTCGGGCGACAACCTGTCGCGTCCGGCAAGGCTGCGAGACTTGAACCCGCAACCGAAGGGCGACAAGGGTGTATCACCTACCACTGGCCCACGAGATGTCCTGGATTAAATAATGTAGTTTTTATTAAAAGATCTTGTAGATGAATTATAAATTCGTTTATTTTGGAACCCTATACGAATAGTGTAAATAGAATTTTTACGTTCTATTATCTTTTAGAGTGAAAGATGAGTTTGTGGTAGAAATTTATTAATGGATAAAACTCTAATTATAAAGTAAGTATATCTCCTTATGATCTTAGACAATCTCATAAATAAATTCCTCAACATTAAGAAAAGGAACTTAGAACAAAAATGTTGTCCTAGATGGTACCTTAAATCATCACTAATTTATGGCTTTGAGATTGTTGGCCTTTTCATAGCCATGTTCTCTACCACTCTCCATCAGGTAATTGATGGTTAGATTTTTCTTCCATATCCATATTTTACTACATGGAACCCTAGTATGTGTTATTTTCGGTAATCTTCACACTTTCGACTCTTTATTTTAAATAGAGGCCTCATTAATTCATTTTTCGATGTGGGATTTCAACTAAGATATTTTGAAACTTCAAAAATGTGTTATCCTAATACCCTATGTTTTGTTGAACCGATGGTATTTCAAATCATCATAGATTGATGAATTTAAGGACCTTAATTTTATACTTTTTGTGATTGATGACCTCAATCACTACCTATAAATATTTACGTTTTTCCTCCAATTATATGTCTATAATTTCCACCAATGTTCTCCTAATAGAGATCATATTTTGGTGGTGATCCTTTCATTTCTCTTTTCCTCATATTAAGACTAAATTTTAGTAACCCAATTTCCGATGTGGGTTTTCCCACAAAGATATTTTCTATTTTCAACCTTTTATTTTCTAAGAACAATTTCAAATTGCGAGGACGCAATTTATTGAAGGAGGGGAGAATGTAACACCCCAAGATTTTATAGTGTGTTATTTCTTCAAAATAATTCAATAACTTTCACTACACGCAACACCAAGTTCAATCTCACCATGACTTACCAAACAAGCTGTTCAAAAGAGGTTATTAATAGTGTTAACTAAATTTTAAACTTTATATAATCCTTATAATTTTAGAATCCATATTATGAGTTTCTTAGACATAATGTAAGAACAAATTCATTTTTAGTATTTCACTTTTACCAAATTTTAATAGTGAACCCTTTTTAGATACTATATTTAAAACTTTTTGACTAAATGGGGACATCAAAAATTTAAAATGCAACATCCCAAGCTTCCACGGTACGCTAGCGTGTGTTGTACGCAACACCGAGTTATAACACATCGTAACCAATCAAACTAGCCGTTATGAATAGTAATACCTAAATTTTGAAATTATATATATTTTATATTTTGAAATGGACTTCATTTTTGGATTAGGAATATCGAATTTAGCCTAAGGTGAAATTTTGGTACTTTTCGGATAACTTTCATATTTTGATGAATAGTGAAAATTACTAAATTTTAATTAAAAACAACTTTTTAAATCAAAATAATTAATAGTGATAAATTATGAATTTGAGTGGTTTTAAAGTATATTTAGAATATATTTTTACAATTTAATATAATGTTGTTCATTAGACATAATTTTACAATTAAACCGAACATAAACGAGTGTCAATCTTTTGATAGTTATTATCTCTTAAAAACACGCTTTTTGTTTTGACATCGGGAATTAATTTTAAATTAATTTCTGCCACTTCTGTGTTTTGAATTTAGGAAAATGGATTCCATATTTGGAATCAGGATGTTCAAATTGTGTAAATAGGTAACTTTTATTTTTAGACATTTTGAATAATTACTGCGGTAAATATTTTATTTACCATGGTTAAGGGTAAATCCGGTAAATAAGGGTTAAAAATAATATTATAATAATACTAAATTACCCTAAAACGTGTCTTAACCCTATTGGTTGATACATGGTCGACCATGGGCATCTTTGTGTCAATTTTGGGACCCCATGGATCCACTTGTAAGTGATAATGACACTTTATTTTAATTAAGTCAAAATGAATACAAAAATGACACAAGCATATATCTTTTAGAAAAACAATTGTTACATAGGGTTATATAAGTTAGATTTTAGATTATAAATATTCATTAGAAAGCTAAAAAGATTTCCTACATAATGATATTTTATTTATAATTTTTAGACATTAAATAATATATTTTATTTATGACACAATGATGATGCAGTAATTACTATAATAGTGAAAAATTAAAATAATTGATATTATAAATACCCAAATAAATATAATATGAAACTTTTAATGAATTAAACTAATTTTATAGGATAATATGATATATTAGGATTGATTTAATTGACTTTTTTCGAAGTAATCAATCTGTTATGAGTTTCACAAAAATCAACTATTGAATAGTGTCAAAATTGACATAAAAGAGTTTTTAAAACAAATATTATATTATTAATTGATATTAAATTCCTAAAAAATCTAAGGTTCGGCCAAGAGACTTATATAAGGATAGGTTCATCATTAATGGACCACTTGGGGGTCGCTTGGATGTATATAGTAAGTTTATTAACCATATTATATAAAAATACAAAGAGACATTGTAAAAGTGAAACTAATTAACTTAGAGTTAATACTTAAAGATAAGGTTAATATAAGTACCCAAACCTGTCTAAATTCTATTGGTTGAGTGGTTTTCGACCTATCCCCACCTTAATCTTTTAATAATCAACTTTGGAGCCATTATAAACCGAATATGAATTTATTATAAATTAATATTTCTAGCTTTTCCAAAGGTTCCCCTCACCCCTCTTATAAAAGGGCACTCCTCCTTCCCATTTCTTCACACCTTTAAAGCCTTTTGGTTCGGCCAAAATCTGCCCCAATACTCTCCCAACATCCCTCACTACAACCTAGAGGCCTTAGTTGGATCATAAATCCAACCTAAGGAGCCCTTTTGATCAAATCAAAAGGAAGAACCCGAAGAAGAGGTAATGATTTCACCACCCTTTTCTAAGTTCCTTTCTTCTTCCACTTCTTCTTCCTTTGTTTTTACCATCCTAAAATAATAACTCCAGTATCTCACATATACTTTGATGTTATTATAAATATGGTACAACCATATTCAGTATTCTATCCACCCTTTGAATAACATGTCACCATACGTGTGTACGTACGGCTTACCGTCTCCACGACGTGGTGTAATTGTTATTCAATATATTATTATGTGGATGGGTATAATAATGATGTGTAACTCATGTAAATAATAAATATAACATGTTAATGATTCTGTATATATGATATTCCATCCATTTATATATTATTTTAATATCAAAAGAATGATATCGTCGCTCGTGCGTACGTACGGACTACCGTCTCCACGAACGCGATGAGATTCATTCTCCATCGTATCCATTCAAGTATAATTATCATTTATGATTTAAAAATGATGTTTAAGGACTTGATATCATTCTGGATATGAATAATATACAACAAACATGGCTTATGTAACAAAACACATAAAAGAAAATGAGTAAGTTAACACCCGAAACGACGATAATTCTAAGATATTATTAACAAATCAATATTAAAAGATCACATATGATATCATATTAATATATATGATTCTTGTATAATTTAATAACAATTATTTCACCATTATACAGGAGGTTAACCTACCCCAACCAAGGAAAAGTACAAGTTAAGGTTTATTTCACAATCTCTTCATTATCCGAGGTTGTTTATATGTAATAATCTACTGGGATCTCTTTATCATCCACATCCATGTTTCTTAAAAATGTATTTCAAAACATTTTTACTATTTACTAGAATATGAGTTAAAGTCATTTATACCCTTTTTGACTTTTATAAGTGGTTTATAAAGGAATCTTTCCGTCGTTTTCAAAACAAGGTCCCTTTTAACCTTTTCAACAGAATTAAGGTAAGAATGTTTTTTTTAACTTATACGGCGGGTGCGGCTATTTTTCGCCGTTATAAAATCTTCAAAGCTTCCCTTACAAGCTTATAAGATTATTTTCAATGAAAATGTTTTATTTTATATGGATCTTAAATGATTTCAAAATAAAAGGAGATATTTCTTTAAAAAGAATTTTGATTTCATCTATGTCAATATCCTTTGATGGATTTTAAGATTATTTGAAGTTGATTTATTATGATACAAAACCTCTATATTGTATTTAAGGTTTTGTGATATGTTTGACTGTGGATGTGCTATTTTTATACCATTCATAGTTTATGGTGAAAGTATTGTCATTTCGTATGCTAGTTTTAATACGAATGTTTATGTTATATTTAAACATTTTCATATGGGAATGCATTGGACTTAATATGTGACGGGTGGAGCCCGCTATAGCTCCTCGATGCATCGGTAGGTCTC
This sequence comes from Viscum album, assembly GCA_963277665.1. Taxonomy (NCBI): domain Eukaryota; kingdom Viridiplantae; phylum Streptophyta; class Magnoliopsida; order Santalales; family Viscaceae; genus Viscum; species Viscum album. The sequence continues at coordinate 1,435,129,225 of OY728122.1, forward strand.
ATGAGACAAACTAGTGTCTTGGCACAAGGCCTTGACAAAATCTTATTTGTAGTCTTGGCATGAGGCCTTGGCTATGTGGTTATGATAGTCTGGCATTATGCATTCCATCATTATGAAAGTGGTTATTGATTTTTCATGTGATTATTCGATTAGTAGAATAACCATGTGAATAAGTAAATGGAATTATTTCATTTTATTTAATCCATACTATGTTGAAAGTTCAAGTTTTAAAGGCTTTTTTTTTAGTTATACATTGCCTTAAATGTTTATTATTATTTATGAAAGTTTCTGCTATATTGTTATCCTTACTGGGCATTTGAGCTCACCCCTTTTCTATGTTTTATTTATCCCAGGAAGTGAAGAAGTAAGTTATGAATGACCTGCAGGGATATTATGTGGGGATATGAGTGTGGATTATGGAGACAATATGTTGTTGTAGTAGTTTTTCGTTTAATGATGTAATGTAAACCTTATGAATATATCTAGTGTTTCCAAGGCTACTAAACCAATCGGTCTTTCGAGATTTGATCTTTCTTGTGATCATGCCAATGTTATGTAATAATGCACCGACTCTGGGTAACTAGGGTCGGGGCGTTACACACACCTTCGTCTAATGGTTAAATAACATACTGTTTCTGTGGGTGGCGAATTACTGCCTCACGAAATGATGATTGTTCAATCTTCTTTTAACACCTCTCATGGTGGCCATTATGATGAAACTATTTTCATATATGATATATATATTATGTTTATGTTTTCCTTATGCTTCGGTATTTCTCATTTATTTCATACCTTTATGATTTCTATTATGGGTAAACGCGATAATTCCATTTTAGGAAGTGCGGACTACCGCCCCCTAAAAGTGATTTGAATCGTTAACGCCATATGTGAGACGTATAAAGGATGGAGTAAATGATATTATATATGATATTATACTGGAATTATAATACACCTTTATATCATTATTATTTCATTCCATTAATTATGAAATAGAAATGAAAGTAGCGTTCATGCGTACGTATGGTTTACCGTCTCCATGAACGGTGCATTTCATTTCTTACCTCTAAATGTTACGTAATATTATGAATGAATGTATATACTGGATATATATGATATATATGATATCTAAATCATAAATATAATTCTGGATATAATGTATATTTTACCACATGAACAACTTGTAATTATAAGAAGTTTATTTTTGACTCAAGTACCAAAGATCGACAAAACGACCGTTATTAACAGAAATAATTACATAATGTTCATAACATGATAATAAGTGATATAAGAGGGATAATAAACTTGAAAAAGGTTCTTAAGAAAGTAGAAATTAACTATTGTTTATTATTCAGGATATTAAAGAACGGTCGAGTCAAGTCGGACATGAGGTAAGGGAACTTCTTAACCCAATTTCCATTCTTTGGGTTAATCTCCTACTTTCAAATTATGTCATGATATTATTATGTCCTATCTTGTGTTTATAATTTATTTATGTGTACATATAGTGAATACAAATAATAGATATATTTTATTTAAAAATGATCTTTGTAAGGACTTCATCTCAATCTCCTTTCATTGAGGCATGTTTTGTTTTATACACAACTTTCTTTTATACTGTGTATAAACCCCTTTGACTTTTATGTTTATTCAAAAGGAATATTTTTATATGAAGTGTTTTACTAAACGAAAAAAAAAAAGAATGTTTTTTTGTCATATGTATGCGGAAACAATGACTTCTCTGCTTTCGTGACCATTATTTGAGATTCGGCTTCCTCTACAAGCCATAACTTTTTTTAAAAGAAAAATAAATACAAAGTTTTAATTTTCTTTTATTTTAGTATTGAAAATGGTTTTGAAAGTGTTTTTTTTATTATATCAATGTTTTGTACTGATATCTTGTGATTGAAATGTGGAAATGTTATGTTTCCTTTATGCATGTTTTATGTGATACGATTATGTTATGGTTTATGATATGTTTAAACCTGTTCATATGAGGAATGAATTGGACTTAATAAGTGACGGGTGGAGCCCGCTATATATCCTCGATGCATCAGTAGGTCTCATGAGATAAACTAGTCTCTTGGCATGAGGCCTTGACAAAAGATTATTTTTAGTCTTGGCACGAGGATTTGGCTACGTGGTTATGATAGTCTGGCATTATGCATTCCATCATTATGAAAGTGGTTATTGATATTGCATGTGATTATTCGACTAGTAGAATATCCATGTGAATAAGTAAATGGAATTATTTCATTTTATTTTTTCCATATAATGATGAAGTTCAAGTTTAAAACACTTTTGTTTTGGTTATACATTGCCTTAAATGTTAATGTTTATTTATTAAATCTTCCGCTATATTGTTATCCTTACTGAGCATCTGATCTCACCCCTTCCAATGTTTTAATTCTTCCAGGATGTGAAGAAGTATATTATGAATGACCTCTAAGGATATTATGAGGGGATATGAAGATAAGATGTTGTTGTAGTTTTGTTTTACTTTATGATATAATGTAAGACTTATGAATGTAGCTAGTGTTTCCAAGGCTACTAAACTAATCGGTCTTTCGAGACTTGATCTTTTGTGATCATGCCAATGTTACGCAATAATGCACTGACTCTGGGTAACTAGGGTTGGGGCATTACAATTGGTATCAGAGGCAGTTTAGTACTAACCTTGGAAGCTAGATTTAGATAAACTTTGATTAGAGCACATATCCCTAAGATAGACTTTGAGGATTAGTATAGAATAACTTCCTAGAATTTTGGTATTATAGAGATTTTGTGAGTTTTCCGAGAAATACATCCCTGTCTGGATACGAGCAGGTAGAGGCGGCTCTGGCACATATGTACCTAGGGGTAAAACACGAAAACACTACTTTGAGCTAGACTCGAACGAGAACTGTTGCACGACAAGGGGCCTTGTTGCACTCTTGGTTACGACACTCCCGGGGGATATGCTTAGGATAATTCTCATTTTTTTTACAAACCATTATGAAGTGTTTATGAGTATATACTTCCTCAAAGAATTTTTTTTTATGATTATGGATTATATCCATAAATTGTTCAATTTATGTTAAGTGTTTTACAAGTATGGAATTATGTATTTTGATTCATAAACTGATCTAGTTTATGCCATTGTTTAGAAATGGCGCCTAGTGGAAGGAATGGAAACCATATCAATGCACGCACTCCATGTAGGGATTTCCCTCCTGCTCAAGATAATTAAAGTAGAGATGGTGATACAACTTGTGCTGATCAACTTATCACCATACTGGGACAACTCACTCAGGTTATGAATAATAACCGTACTCGTATGGAGCACCCTGATCTGCAACATGGAGGATCAATGTTAGATCGCTTCATGAAGCAGCAACCACTAACATTCAATGGGATTAAAAATCCATTAGTAGCTGAGCAATGGATATGTTCCCTAGAGAAAATATTTCATGCCTTGGGGAGTAATGAAAGGGAAAACGTTATCATGGTAGTTTACCGCCTCACTGGAGATGCTGATCAATGGTGGTCATTGATTCAAAACACTAAAGAAGATGAAGAAGTATCTAATATGGAATGGAGGGAGTTCAAAGAGATTTTTTTAGAAAAATACTTTCCTCGTGACCATCGAGCAGATATGGAAAGGCAATTTCTAAGTCTGAGGCAAAAGGAGGATGAGAATATCGCAAAGTATGAGGCCAAATTTACAAGGTTAGCGAGGTATACTGCAGATTAAATATGTAACCCAAGAAGTAATATCGACTGTTTATTTGATGGGTTAAAACCGTTTCTCCGTCGAGCATTAGTATCACAATCTTTCTCAACGTACGAAGATATAGTCTCGTGTGATATCAAGATAGAAAAGTAATTCTCTAAGTCTTATGACAATAAAGTAAAGCAAGAGAAGAAGAGAACGGTGGAACAATAGACAGATAAAGGGATAAAGGTAAAGAAGGATTTTCCATTATGCGATAATTGTGGGAAGAATCACCCCGGTACTTGCCTAAAAGGAATGGGAGTTTGTTATAAATGTGGGGGGAAAGGTCATCAGGCTTGTGATTGCAAGGGAAAGAAAGAGGCTATCAATGATGAATGCTACAATTGTAGGGAAATGAGGAATTATGCAAATGAATGTCCTAAGAGTCATGGAAACTTACCTCAGAAAAGGCCAAGGGATCAAGGATAATCTTATGTTGTTACTACAGTTGAAGTGGAATAATTAATGTATTGGTTCTTTTGGACTCAAGGATTATATTCTGGTTATAAGAATAATGTGATATATATAAGGATTGTGCTGCAGTACTTTTTGTTTTCATTAGGGTTTTAATATGATGATGGTAATCATATTTTTGTATGTGATAATAAGAGAAACTTTACTTTGTTTGAGGAATCTGATGATACAATTGATTTTGGAATTTAGAGACCTTTTAGAAAAAGTCTGGACAGAGGTATTTTGGATAACTATAAAGGTTGGAATGGGTTAAGTTGAACTTTGGGTAGTATTGTTTAAGGTTAAAACATTTATTAAGATTATTTTTGGAATATTATAATAATATAGTTTTAGTAAAAGGACAGCCTACAGGTCGGGGGATAACCCGTCGCGTCGGACAAAGCTGTAGGAATCGAACCCACAACCATAGTGCGACAGACCTTTATTACCTACCACTAGCCTACAGGAAGTCCCTGGTAATTACAAAATAGTTTTCCTAATCTAAATGGTATGTGTTAATATTGGAACCATATAATATTAGGATAAATATAATATTTTTGAGTTCTATTATCTTTTAGAGTGAAAGATGGGTTTGTGGTGAAAATTTATTAAAGAATGAAAGTCTACATGACAAGTATGTATATTTCCTTACATTGTTAGTAAATCTCCTAAATAAATTCCTCAACTTTATTAAAGGTAACTTAAAACAAAAATGTTGTCGGTTAACTTTTCCTACTGGGGAATCAATGATCGTTCAACCAATCACAAGTTTGTTATTTTCTTGTAGTTAAACTTTCTCCTAATCCTGTTTTATACAACTCTCCATCAGACCTTAATGGTTTTTTTCCTTCATATCCATGTTTTCATAGAATCCTAGTATTGGCTATCTCGGGTGACCTTTGTACTTCTCTTTATTTCTTTTAAAGTTATATTTTTATTAACCTTATTTCCGATGTGGGTTTTCTACAAAGGTATTTTCTATTTTCAACCTTTTATATTCAAATAAAAATTTCCAATTGTGAGGACGCAATTTATTGAAGGAGGGGAGAATGTAACACCCCAAGATTCCATGGTACGCTTCTCTTTGAATAATAGAGCAGCGTGTGTTGTACGCAACCTCGAGTTCTAACACACCGCGACCAATCAAAGTAGCTGTTATGAATAGTAATACCCACTTTTTGAAATTATATAAATTTTATATTTCAAAATGAACTTCGTTTTTGTATTCGGAATATCGAAATTATCCTCAGTTGAATTTTTTGTAATTTTCTGAGAACTTCCAATTTTTTATGAATAGTGAAAAATACTGAAAAACAACTTTTTTAATCAAAATAATTTATAGTGATAAATTATAATATTGAGTGGTTTTAAAGTATAATTAGAATATATTTTTACCATTTTATCCAATGGTGGTCATTAGAATTAATTTCACTTTGAAATTGGACATAAACAATTGTCAATCTTTTGATATATGTTGTTTCTTAAAAACACGCTATTTGTTGTGACAGTGGGAATTAATTATAAAATTAATTAATGAAACTTATATGTTTGGAATTTTTTAAAATAGACATCATTTTTGAATTCAGAATGTCAATTATATCTTAGGGTGAAATTTTGGCATTTTTCTGAAAATCTTCAATTTTGATGAATAGTGAAACCACTAAGTGGTAGTTAAAAAACTGATTTTTCATTTAAATGATACTTTACCACTTCTTTTAATTTAATTTCAAAAATCCTACACACATGGTTTTCATTAGGATGTAAAATGTGGTTCAATGGGATTAAAATATTTTTTTGGTGAATAGTAACTTTTATGTTTTATTAATCGCGATTAAAGGTAATTAGTGAAATTTAAGGTAAAAATGATATTATAAAAATATGAAAATACCTTTACACTTGTCCTACCCTTATTGGATGAGTCATGGACGACCAAGAAAATCCATGGGTCAACTTGGGGACCCCATGGACCCACTTGGGTAAGAAAATGACATTAATAACTTTTTATTTAAAGTAAAAATAAAATTGTCACAAACATGTGTTGTTTTACTAAAATAATTATTACATTGGGTTATATAAGTTAACTTTTTACTATAAATATTCATTGGAAATATAAAAATATTTTATACATAATGGTAATTTTTTTATAATTTTTAGAAATTAAATAAATTATATTTTTTTATAACAACATGATGATGCAACGATTACCTCATTAATTAACGATTTAAATAAAATGAAAAGATAATGTAAAATCTAAGACTTAAACTTGTCAAAAACCTATTGGATGAGTATATTTTGAACCCTTATCACCTTATCGTCAAAATATATAATTGTGGGACCTTTGAAATCCAAAAATCACTTCATAATAATGTAACATTTCATGACTTTCCAAGAGTGCCCCTCCTCTCCTCTTATAAAAGGCCCCCACCTCTACCACCTTATTCACACATTTCAAGACATTTTTCTCAGCCAAACTCTGCCCAAATACTCTCCAAACTTCCCTATCTTACTCCTAGAAGCTTCACTTTGGGCAGAAGTCTTCCCAAGGCAGCCTTTGGCTCAAATCAAAAAGAGTTACCATATTTTAAGGTAATGTCTTGTCTTGTGTTCTTTTGTTTTATTTTGCTTCTCCAACCCCCTAAAATCTTTTAATTACTTTATTTTGTAACAACACCAGTATCCTAAATATAATTGAATTTTTTTATGAGAATTATTTTATTTACACTTACACACACCTTCTTCTAATGGTTAAAGAACATACTGTTTCTGTGGGTGACGAATTACTACCTCATGAAACGATGATTGTTCAATCTTCTTTTAACGCCTCTCATGGTGGCCATTATGATGAAACTATTTTCATATATGATATATATATTATGTTTATGTTTTCATTATGCTTCTGTATTTCTCATTTATGGCATACCTTTATGATTTCCATTATGGGTAAACGCGATAATTTCATTTTAGGAAGTGCGGACTACCGCCCCCTAAAAGTGATTTGAATCGTTAACACCATATGTGGGGCGTATAAAGGATGGAGTAAGTGATATTATATAATATACTATATTGGAATTATAATACACCTTTATATTATTATTATTTCATTCCATTAAATACGAAATAGAAATGAAAGTAGCGTTCATGCGTACGTACGGCTTACCGTCTCCATGAACGGTGCATTTCATTTCTTACCTCTAAATGTTACGCAATATTATGAATGAATGTATATACTGGATATATATTATATATATGATATCTAAATCATTAATATAATTATTTATATAATGGATATTTTACCACATGAACAACTTGTAATTATAAGAAGTTTATTTTTGACTCAAGTACCAAAGATCGACAAAACGACCGTTATTAACATAAATAATTACATAATGTTCATAACATGGTAATATGTGATATAAAAGGGATAATAAACTTGAAAAATGTTCTTAAGCAAGTAGAAATTAACTCTAGTTTATTATTCAGGAGATTAAAGAACGGTCGAGTCAAGTCGGAAATGAGGTAAGGGAACTTCTTAACCCAATTTCCATTCTTTGGGTTAATCTCCTACTTTAAAATTATGTCATGATATTATTATGTAATATCTTGTATTTATACTTTCTTTATGTGCACATATAGTGAATACACATAACATATATATTTTATTTAAAAAATTTATTTGTAAGGACTTCGTCTCAATATCCTTTCATTGAGGCATATTTTGTTTTATACACAACTTTCTTTTATACTGTATATAAACCCCATTGAATTTTATGTTTATTCAAAAGGAATATTTTTATATGAAGCGTTTTACTAAACGACAAAAAGGAATGTTTTTTTTGTATGTATGCACCAACAACGACTTCCCCGCCGTCGTGACCATTATTGGAGTTTCGGCTTCCTCTACAAGCCATAACTTTTTTTACATGAAAAATAAATACAAAGTTTTAATTTTCTTTTATTTTGGTATTGAAAATGGTTTTGAAAGTGTTTTTATTATTATATCAATGTGTGGTATTGATATCTTGTGATTGAAATGTGGAAATTCTATGTTTCCTTTATGCATATTTTATGTGATACGATTATGTTATGGTTTATGATATATTTAGACTTGTTCATATGAGGAATGCATTGGACTTAATAAGTGACGGGTGGAGCCCGCTATAGCTCCTCGATGAATCGGCTGGTCCCATGAGAAACACTAGTGTATTGGAATGAGGCCTTGATAAAATATTATTTGTAGTCGTGGCATGAGGCCTTGGCTACGTGGTTATGATAGTCTGGAATTATGCATTTCATCATTATGAAAGTGGTTATTGATATTTCATGTGATAATTCGACTAGTAGAATATCCATGTGAATAAGTAAATGGCATTATTTCATTTTATTTTTTCCATATTATGCTGAAGTTCAAGTTTAAAAGGATTTTGTTTTGGTTATACATTTCCTTAAATGATAATGTTTATTTATGAAAGCTTCCGCTATACTGTTATCCTTACTGAGCATCTGAGTTCACCCCTTCCAATGTTTTAATTTTTCCAGGATGTGAACAAGTATATTATGAATGACCTGCAGGGATAGTATGAGGGGATATGAAGACAAGATGTTGTTGTAGTTTTTTTTACTTTATGATATAATGTAACACATATGAATGTATCTAGTGTTTCCAAGGCTACTAAACTAATCGGTCTTTCGAGACTTGATCTTTTGTGATCATGCCAATGTTACGCAATAATGCACTACCTCTGGGTAACTGGGGTCGGGGTGTTACATTTATTCCTTATCAATAGGATACATAGCGACATCCTGACTCCTCTTCCTAGTCCTATCCAAGAATACTGATCTGGGTTTTTTGATAGGTTGAAGTTCTTCCCCTACCTAGCCTAGGTTTGGAAGGATACCATTTTCTCTTATTTATGAGGTTTATTTGTATGGAGAAGTACTACATCTATTCTTCATGAACCTAAACTATTTTTCCCCTATATTGGAAGGACTGTCCAAGAAAGAATTTGACCACATGTGTCCTTTCATTCACATATGGTTTGTTTTTCCCTGTCTATCATCACAATATCATCTTCCATAGTCCAAGATATATGAATTTAAAATCCAAAACCCTTTAGTCTGATTCATATGTCCTTAAACAAGAAACCATGGTCTTTTTTACATGACCTTAAAGGGAAACAACCCATTTTAATTTTTGAATAAACTTTAAAGGCACAACCAAAAAATCTAATTTATAATACATTAAATATTAACTCATTGTTTGTAAAAACCATGACATCATAAACTAAGATATCTTGGGATCACCCATGATCTCATATATATAAAACAACCAAATTCCATTCTTATGAATCTCACCAAAGTGGAATTTGAATTATCTCCACCTGCTTTTGTGCCTTCCATATGTTTAGTATTCCACTTAAATATACATAACACTTAATGGTGTAGCATAAATATTGATCAGACTCTCCTTGAACATATTGCACGTCTATCAACATTAATTGTTCCTCTTGATTTGGATCTATATCCATTATCATGTCCAAACAGTATCTCATACAGTGACAGAATAGTGATGTAATTGATCACCTCTCATCCATGGTATATGAATCAGACGATTCACCCTCATAATATCTAAATGGACTCTCCTAAAGTGATGGAATAACACCTATAAGAATCACCTCCCTTATTGGGAACACATCCTAAAAGATACTCCTCATTATTATTTTAACATAACCCATGTCCCAAATAAATTAAATGATTATCCTCAACCTATCATTCACCTTCATTCATCAGTATAGACTCTCAGTTTTAAATTTTATCTCACTATATGTTCCCTTTGATTAAATGGATTTATAATCCCCATGGTGTTGTTACCTCATACACCTCGCCCATTGATGGTATAATCAAACCCATGGAACCATACCATCTTGATTCCCACACATCTCTATATTTTTATAAGGTCATCGACATAGTATTTGAAATCTAACATGTTTCTCCTATTATATAACTATTACATAATTGAATAATATTATATTTGTCTCTTGTATCTTATATTAGGAATGACTAGAATAGGCTTAGATATTTCGAAGTGGTTATTTCCTTTATGAAACTAAGATGAGAAGTTAAACATTGTGAATTCAATAAAGTGATAATTTATTACTTCACAAAAATCAGAATAAAATAGGAGGATCACCATTATATCATAGTCTTTCCCTTATTACCAAAGTAGATTCTCTTTATAGTTATACCTATGAAACAAACTACTTGATCTCAAATAACATATGTTGAGTCAATTAAATGACTCCTTGTAGATTAAAAAACTCTATCATTTATTCCTCTACTCATGGAATGACCTTGTTCATCCACACGTGAATCTAGAACTATTCATCCTCACACTCATTTATTTAGAAGGTTACTTTAGCTAACTCATCTTCGGATATCACCAGTTAGTACTCCAAGTGGATAATGGTCTCTTCCTTCATAAGTAGTTCAATACATTTTTGGAATATTCCATTATCCAGCTGTGAAAACTCATTTTTATCCACTCCAAGATATGTGATTCCCTTAGAGATAGACTTGTTCTTAATGAATGGGAACTTTTGACACTCTACATGCACTCGATTAATTAAAAAATATCATGTTAATGTATATATAATTAAATAGTCAACCTGTAATATCTCCAGGTTCCCTAACCCAATGAAAAGGGATCCTATCCGACCTCCCAATTCACCCAACAACATGTTAGTGATAAATTTATGGATGCTTTTCTATGCTATGTGTAGGGTCACCCGGTTCATGTTCGTAACATATAAATAAAAGTTTTCCAATTTCTCTTGATTTATTTCATAATTAGGGAATTCTATCATCTACTTATAATCTAGACCATAATTAATAAATTGAGGGATTAAGACTATACCTAGGTTAAGGTAGATATCTTCATACTCCCCCTCTATGGGATGTCCTTGTTGTCCTCCTCATTTGTGGGGTATTTTAACTCCTCAAATATCCTACATTAGGGGGGGATAATTTCTCATCTCCACCCCAAATTGATGGTTCCTTTAGGTACACCTCTTTTTCAAAAAACATTGCGTCCTTATCTCTATTTCCAGATAGTGACATCTCACACAACTCCTTGTCTATGGAATACAAGATAACCTTGGGGATCTCGATGGACTCTATATGGAATAACACCTTAGTAACATGTACTTTTACCACATCCACATGATAGTTTAGTCCCATTTGATTTGATATAGAATATTTTGTGGTTTCAAGAGGCGTTGGTTGGCATGTTGTTACCCGGAGTGATTTATTTCACAACATAGGAAGCACATCAATGAAATAGGATGTTAGCTTAGTTATAACTCAATGTAGTGAGAATCATATCCAATAAGTGAACTAAAAAACTATGAATAGGAAAGAAAGGTTAAATCCATAGGCATGTATGGTGAAATAATATCTAGATGGAGTGATCTACCAAGACCTGCCCTTTAGTCTATAGTAGGAACTATCTATCACACTTGTTAATAAGTCAAATCTCAGGGAATCGGAGTTAGGATCCACCATTGACAACCCCATCGCATTTTTGGGAACATTTCTAGTAATCAGGGGTTTCTATACATCTTGGAATGTTCACTTTTCATTGGGGATTTCAAACAAGTTATATCAATGATTTGAAGAATTATATACTTAAAAAAATAGATGAAAATTTTAATTTTATATCCTGCAATGCCTCTCTTGTGGGCCTAGATAGATGTTTCACCTCATTGGTGGATAAAGGAATTATTGAATCTTTGGGAGGTGGTACTACCCATATATTATAGACACTTATGGTATTCCCATCATCCCCACTTTAAGGTCAAATATCTACGGTTTAATTGGAGATCTTCACCTCCTATGTGCTTTCTCACTCCTACACAATTCAGAAAATAAAAATTCTATAAAATAAGATCAAAAAAAATAATCCACTATATGTATAAAAGACTGGGGAATGTACCTCATATGAAATGACCTTTTCGAGGTCATCAATATGAGGTGTCACCTCAACTTCCCCGAAAGAATCTTGATATAAAACTCTTCTACATGACTCCTCATTTTTCGATTCCCCTTATGTTGTGTCTCCTTCCATCTAGGATTATGGGCGATATCTGACAAGTTGCATGTAAAAAACACCCATATTCGATTAATGACATGGGCCACCCTACCTCAATATTATTTCACTATATCTAACCAATTATATATTCTCTATATTTTATATGGGTGGGCATAAACCTAGACCAAGCATTCCCAAACATATGGAGGTATATCCTATTTCCCTATAAAATCCCCCACATCTTTTATTGGGAATGGGTAAATAAAATTTTTCACATATTTACTAATATTCCTAAAAGAAAATATCTTTTGGTACCTTAATATCATGGTACATATCTTTCCATGGAGCTACATCAGGTGTTACTTGGTCCGCACAGGAGGCTTCACCAATCTCTCGGAATCACTTCCCCTATAACCTTCCACCTTTATGTATGATTTCTCTATGATTTAGTCCTAGTTAAGTATTAGATACCATAGAGGACCACTAATACGTATTGTTATCTTCTACACAATATCCCACACTTTGTCGATGTGATCCCCCTAATGAAACACACCTCCTACTTCACTACTCTAGAGCCTCCTCCCCTAGACCCAACTGAATGACTGGCCACTTTAAGATGTCCCCTTGGTATAATCATTCAATGATTTGTTCAAATTCATGTTTCAACCTAAATGAATAATCAATATTCAGAAATAGAATCATGTACCCACTACCTTATTGAGCGAACTTGAACCAAAAATATTAGAGATCCATTAGATGACACTCACTATGAACTTTTGTACACCTGTCGTGTCATCCAATGATGATAGTGTAACTAGAAAGTGAAATGATGTTAGTTTTATGCCTTATAAATAATATCCCCATCAATGAAAAAAACTAGTAACCCACCTCAAAATTCTATAATGTATAACCACTATTCAGTGGTCCTTTGATCATTATTCAATGTCACGTCCATTGGGATAATAATGGGGAGAATGTTGAACTTATATACATATATAACTTTGGAATGTACTCCAATATTCTCAATCTATTGGGTCTAGATTCTAAAAATTTTAAAATTTTATAATCAAATATTTTAGTGAGGATGGATGATGGGATTCATATATTCATAACCTTAATCTTTGTTGAAACCCTCCCATATACAAAACAAAATGGCAGACAAACTTGAAGGGTGTATTTCTTCTTATTGATTCACTTCATTACATTGTAGAGATCATGACTACTGAGAAAACTATGTTGACACAACGCACCATCACTATCATTTCCACCATGAAAAAGGTTCTAGTATGAACCCCCATGTGGGTCCTCAAACCCAAAGTAGGCACACACTAATAAAGGATGCTATGAAATATTCCAACCTTACAACAAGGGTATATACCATTATACTAAATCTCCACCAATAATACTCATAATCCTCTAGTATTAGCTAGTATGATCCTTCCTAAAAATGTTGTAAGTCTCTAAGCATAGGCTTGTCCATCCAGCCAGATGACCATGGAATGTGTTCAAGAAAATTTTCAACCATTTCTTGAATTTCATATCACTATGATGACTAGGATTCTAATGATCATACCCTCTCAAAGATGCTAGAAGTGAACTTTTGAGTACCAACTCTTTCTATTGGTCCTCACACACATTATTCTCTAGGGTAAATTCATAACTAATCACCCCTTGGATGGGGATCCCACTAATGTGGTAAATATATCACAGACTAATATTGACTTCTCTATAGTGAAGGTGGCATGAATTGGAGTTTGGAGACCACCAACGTAGAAACTCTGGTATTATTTCAAGATAGTGGTTGACATTGAATTGAAAATTTAAAACTACTTCACATAAAATAACACTTGGTAGCTCATCCCCAAACACTTAAAGTGATTAACAGACCTAGTATTCTTAATCCCACTCATCTATGAATATGAACCTAAAATGAAAATCACATTATCCATTCCATCCAAGATGGATGTATTATATGCCCACCATGAATATATTAGAATAGTGATGCAAAGATATTTATTTATTTGGTTCATATATAATTATTTTATTGATTGTGTTCTATAACATGTAGTCTATTTTCATATTTTTATCCTTAATGGAATGACCAGAAGTGTCCATGTTCTACTCAACATACCCTAGGGAGATCCTGAAAAAATAACATTGCACATCACAATTTACATTCAGGATTGTAACACCATCCCTCAATATGAGTCATTTGGTGGAAATATATTACACAACATATATTCCTTAAGATATTCTATCTGTAACTCAGTCAATTTTTCTTGAATATATAAAGATTGTATTTTTATCTAATATGAATGTTAACTACCATCTTCTACTAATGGGATGTAGTAGCTTGAACTCCCTTAGTGTCCATATATATTTTTCCCAAATATATCCAAATATGGTTTGTGAAACATCTAGTTTTCAAAACCTTTAATTATTAAATGTTATTCATCATGGTAGTAACATCAATAAAATAAAATTTCAAGCTTTAATTCATTGAATATGGTTTATGTAAAATAGAGTATCACAAACACCAAAAATTTTGGTTACAATGAGTTTGTAAAAGTGAGAGCTTTGTAAATATATAGAAATTTCCAATCCTTCACAAAAACCTTGTGTTCCCCTTGTAGGGCCCTTCCCCTTTTTATAGGAAAGGTTTTGACCTAATTTCAACAAACCAATGGGTAAAAATTAACAATAGTCGATTTTTTCCTTGGAATCAAAACCCCCACTTCCCCTTTAGCTTCAATTTTGAAGTTCAGAATTTTTCAAAGTTGAAATTCATGTTATGGAAATAACCAAAAGGAAAAATTAAAATCCTAAATAATTTCATGTATATCTAAGAAAATTACATATAAAGGGATAGTATTCATGAAATTTAATATTTTTATGAATGTAAAACAGAATGTTGAAAAACTCAAATAGTATTGAAGATTAATATATTTCAAGAAACATATACTCTAATCACTACTACAAAACTGGTTTTATCTGGTGTTGTGGAATTAACAACACTAGCTAAAAGAACTATTAAATACCCCCTCTATCAGCGCTATAAAAACATTGTTAAACGGAGTATTTAATAACGCTAAAAAACTGCTGATAAATTCCCCCATTATCAGTGCTTTTTTACAATAATTGATAAAGCCCCCCCCCCCCACAATTATTAGTGCTTATAAAAAAGAACAGATAAAAACCCTCATTTATTACCACTAGTAAAAAAGTTTTGATAAAGGGGGTATTTTATCAGCCCTTACAAAAAATCACTGATAAAGGGGGTCTTTATAAGCTCATTTTTAGAAGCGCTCATAAAGACCCCCCCCCCCCATATTAGTGATTTTTTACTAGCACTGATAAAGGATATATTTAAATAAGAATTTCATTCAAAAATATAAATATATATTAATATATATTTATATTTATATTGATATGAATATAATATATATTTTTTAAATTTGTTTTAGAGGAGGCAAAATAAACATTTACACTTAATATATAGTTTATTTAGTGAAAATAGTTTATAAAATAAATTGTAAAATATTTTTATTAAATTATTTGATAATTATTATATAGTAAGAGTCATTTAATAAATATTTTAAAATAAAAAAAAATCAAAAAATTAATAAAAGAACTAAAATAAGTTGAAAACGTAACTCAAACATCAAACGGTCATAACTTTTGATTCGAGTGTTCGTTTTGGCTCTACCACATATTAGATTGAAAGTTTTAATGTTCTATACACAATGTTAATCGAGTGGGACCTTGGTCACTATTTTTTAGGAAAAAAAGGACAAGAAGGCCTCCAAAACTAAGTTTTTAGTCGAGGTACCAAAATTTTATAACATTCGATGGATTTTCAGCCTCATTTATGGGGGTATTATTTCCATTTTTCAATGATGACTGAATTTATTCCTAGGGATTACATTAATATTTATATTATGGATTTGAAATTTTATGATTTTTCACAATTTAGATTTATTTATAATTAAATATATGTATATTTTCAAATATTTACATACAATAAATCACTTGTATAAATACATATATCATCATTTTTATGTGAAAATGAATTTTTAAATATTTAAAATAAATATTTATTATTAATTTTATTTAAACTAACAAAATTATCCATTTTTTATTTATAAAAATGAAATAATATGTATGTATAATTTTTATATATACATATGTGTGTGTATTAATAAACTCACACACACATATATATATACATTTATATTCTTATATATATGTGTGTGTGTATTTTTATATACTTATATATATAAATAAATATTAATATATAATATATTTAAAATAAATATTATTGTGTGTATATATATATATCACACATTTCAATATATATAAAAATAAATATAAAAGTAATTAAATATACAACAAAACAAGCATGGAATAATGGTAAAGAGCTTCAGTCATAAAAGGGAGGTCCAAGGATCAAATCCAGTTGTGTACAAGAATTTGGGGTAGCCTTCTAGCATTGAGGAAGGGGGTAGGATGCTTGATGGAAGATGGGTGGTGAAAAGCGTTGATAAAGGGGGTTATAATCACTAATAAAGATGGGCGGTGTGTGTGAAAAAGTAATTTTTTTCTGTATTTTTTAACACCACTTTTTTAGCATTGTAGAAATCGGACCTTTAACAGCGGTAAAAAAATTACTGTTAAAATCACTCTCTAACAGCACTAAAAAGGAACTTTTAAATTCACTATTTGATTGCGCTAAAAATCATTAATAAAGGGTGACTTTATCAGTTCTTTTTAGTGATGTAAAAGGGTGACTTTAATAGTAATTTTTGGGGATGTTAATCCCCCCCTTAGCATCACTCGCAATATTAGCGCATTTTAAGAAGTGATAAAACCCCTTAACTAACTTTGTTAAAGACCTGAATGAAAAAAAAGCCTATAAATACCCCTTTAACACCCCATTTTATGGGATTTGACCATTAGAATTCCAGGTCGATGCACTCACTCACAAAACATGGATCATCATAAACTTTAAAAACTATAGAAATGGGTTCCCATAGTGGTGGATCTTTTATGAATTACCTCACATGATTCCTTTAATGTATTTTCTTATGATTGGGATTTATTTAAAAAAAACTCCATCCATGGAGAACATAATTCATGATCAATTTAGATCCTTCATACCAATACAAACATTATGAGTCCTACAACTTTCATGAAATTCATAATATCTATATACAGGAATAATAATTATTCTAGAGACACAAGTCTCAATTTATCATGAGACTCCCATATTTCTGGAAAATCGTACCAGGGATTATTTCATGCTTTCTCCTATCACCACCAATATTTTAATGAAATTTGAATTATCATGGGCCCTACACTGACCAGATCTGGTCTTACTCATGAAAAAACCATATGCATGACTGGTTTCATAGACCCTTATGCCCAATACCTCTATACCAAGAATGAGTTTGATAGTTTTATATCCTTCTTCACTAAATCCTATTCACTCCCACACTAGGACTCATACATTCTATCTATAATAGAAAATGTCCACATATATTTCCCTTCTAGTGGTAACTATAAAATGAATGTATATGACCTATCCATGGTATCATCAATGGTGACCAACCAACATCACCTCAATAAATGTGTGGTAGGATCCCTATATTCCTCTCTCCTCTCATAAAAATTGTGACTGAAAATATTAACATGCAAGACCTACAAAATGTTTTGTTGTTTCCTTCCTTCACAACAACCAACATATGCAAAAAAATCATTAAAATAAGAACAATATATTTAGGACAATACTCTAAACTACATCTAACATCAATAGAAAAATATATTAAACTATATCCTACCCTTTGGGATGAAGATAGGATACCTTGTGTGATGATTCCATGATGCCTTTTGTGAGGAGCATGAGATAACTCATGTGATGAGAATTAGATAACCATCATATTTTGATCAGCCCAAAGAAAAATCACCACACCATCCCTTGGTGTCATCCTTTTTATGATAGTAGTGTCCTTACCACATGATGTTAAACTGTATATTTTGGTTCTATTACGTGAAATTAAGCTATACACAAGAACTTCATGGTATTTAATTATTGTCAAGAATGGTATTAGTGTGAGACCTCTATAATGTGATGTACCAACTTCCAAAAAACCATGTATCCCTTATGAAATGATATATCTCAGGTGATGATCCCAATGTGGCCCTATCATATCCAAAACAATTTTCCAATTACCATTTCACTTCACATATAAAGGTGGAAGATATGAAGTTTGATCATCTACCACGAGTACAAAGAACCTCTCACTATGCCATTCAAATTTTCCCTAGACTTTAGCATCACCAAAGGATGTTAAATTTTTTCCAAGACAATACATGATTAATATACAAGGGAAGCATCCCCACATGACATCGTCTACACTTTACATTATACCATGAGCGTCTCAATCAGATGTTAACTTGTGTTTGGACCAATAAGAAAAGACATTATATTGGAAGCATATCTAATGGAAATTAAAGCTATGATCCACCCATGTGTGATGAGATTATATTGAACCATACCCACTCAAATCTAAAAATTCAATCCAGTATTACATGAAGAGTGTATTTGGAACTTATGATACATTGAAAACCCATCCCTAGATGAAGATCCTTGGGAAACGTTTATGATGAGAATACTAAATCTATGTGATTATAATGTTATATCTTCCTTATCTCCTTTATTAATGAGCTTAATATTCTTAATCATTGTGATGAGAACATTATTACTCTAGTGATGTGTCACGACTCATCCCCTGGGGCCTATTTCGTGACTACCCCAAGCCCACCTTCCATAGGCCAGGGGCTGGAAACTAGCATCGGAAAGGCGTATCCCTATAAAGGGAAAAAATTACCTTTAAACCTATACAGACACGCAATCAGAGAACACAAAAGAAGCAACCACAATGTAAATTTATGTATTAAAAAGTGTGCTAAAAGTAAAGGGGCTAGAATACAAGCCCAACTAGAAAGTACAAGTACAACTGGAAAGAGAAAAAAACTCATGGATCATCCACTGAGGATCCTACCTGAAGGGTAGGTATAGCTCTTGATCAGTAGTCCTACGTCATTCCATGTCAAATGTTCCACCTATTACCACTGTCCAGTCATGGATCCCTCATCCTCGATCAATGTTGTTTGTCGTCCGCACAAGACACAACAAGATGCGGGCAAAGCCCATGCAGGGGAGAGTATAACAATACTCAGTAGGGAACCTGAGACCCCTGAAGGTTTCCCAGAGTTCAACAAAGGAAAACCCACAAAGAAAGACATCAATCACAAAGCATGAAGTAGTCATCAACTTGACTTAGGTATATTCCCATACATATACCTAAGTTATCAAGATATACTAATCTCATACACGAGGGAAGAATATCAAAAAGGTAACACCATGAAGGAAAAAGTAACACATAGGTAACACCACGAAGATAACACCGCGAAGGTAAATGTACCACACAAGTAACACCATAAATATATAACCAAGAAGGTAAAAGTACCACACAATTATCACCACGAAGATATCACCACGAAGGTAAAATTACCACATAGGTATCACCACGAAGGTAAAGACTCATCTCACACTAGGTATTTGTGACGTAGAGAAGTATAAACAATCAGTCGCAAAACTAGATCATATTATTCTCTCAAGAGGCACTGTTGCGGACCATATGGAGTCTGACCCACATAGGTTCGATAGGTATTAACCCCCGCAATGACCCACACAGGATCTGACCCGCATAGGATCGGTATGCACTGACCCACACAGGATCGTTGAGCGCTGACCCACATAAGATCTGACCCACACAAGATCAGTATGCGCTGACCAACACAGGATCGATGAGTGCTGACCAACATAAGATCTGACCCACATAGGATTGGTGCTGACCCACATAGGATCACTCAGTACTAACCTCCATATGATCTGTCTCTAACCTCCGCCTCACTACCTTCCCCTGGATTCCAACTCATAGTATGCTTGATTCTAGGAGAAAAGATCCTCAATCCATCGATCATACTTAAACCACCATGAAGCTCCACGAATAAGTATCCCAAATGACCGACATGTCATAAGGGTTCCAACTTGAAAGATGGCATGTCAATCGGATGCTCGGTCTGTGAATTATAAGAGTTTTATTTACAAGGGCCCAATTGTATTTGGGTTCGATCCAACTCGGTTGCGCTCCAACATTCTCTAAATCTCAATTGGATTATACCAAAAGGACCTCCTCATCCTAAGGGTTCTAGTGTCATAGACGGTTCGTCAAATGGACGCATGTTCTGTTAGTTACACCGCTTTCCGAGAAACGGGGGTGATCACACCTTGGTCATGCCCGGCTCGGTCGGGCCCATTGAAATATTCCAAAGGGACCACTTCCCAAAATGGATCCTGATTCCACTAACGGTGTGTCGAATGGACACCCGGTTTTTCAGTTACGAGTGTTTCTTTACCGGAGGACCGGTTGGGTCTATGTCCTGTCCAACTTGGTCAGAACATCTCGACACAATGAGTCCCAGGGTCCACCAGACCCCTCTCAGGTCTGGCCCACTATGGTTCTTCTTGGTTAAGTTCACAAGCCCGGTCCACGGTTGGCCCATCCCGTCAGGTGGGGCTTGGCCCACTCGCATTGGCTCACCAGGCCACGGGTTCGGCCCAGCCCGCTGGCAGGTCTGGCCCGCTTGGTCGCAGGTCCAGCCCGGCCCGCTGAGCAGGTCTAGTCTGCTGGGAAGGTCTAGCCCACCCAGCCGGCCCGCGTCTGGCCCGGTCCTCCAGAAGGCGGAGCGATCTTCCCAGCTTTCCTCGCTAGTTCGGGACCATTTCGGCCACCGTGTAATGGTCGGCTGTTTTGGCCGACCGAGGGTCTACCAACCTAGCATGGTGTGGGTTCTGCACTGTTCTCCAACTACCAGGGCTTCCTCTAGCAGTGCGTGATGGCGTGTCGTATCGCCTATGCCTTTCACAGCTAGCTCGAGTTTAGCGCCTTCTTCACCTACCACAGCTTCAACTGCGGCCCTTACCTTCCAGCGGCGTGCCGCACCACCTCTGTGGTCGGCCAGTGCTAGCCACTCCGCTAACTACCGCGACATAGTGTCATGGCCTCCTCCTGCGGTGTGTGATAGCAGACCACCTCCATCACGGTCAGTTATCTTCCATGATGAATGTAAGGGTAAACAATGTAGCGGAGGGTATGGGCCATGTTCATTTGGCCAGTACCCTCCGTGTTAGCTTGAAAACATGAAGGAGGAAAAGTATTCAACAATCACTTGAAATTATAACAAAATAAATTCCTACATCAATGTACAATATTTATTCCCAATCCTGCAAGAAGAAATCATCTACGGATCAACTAGTTAGTGAGTAGATTTACGTTCTTTGTTTAGAAGAGAATAACATGGGAAGCAATAATAACACAGATTTAAACACCTACCTCATGATCGTTGAAGAATGCCTGAAATTGAAGAAGGGTTGGCGTTAGTTTTTCCCATAAGAATCCACCAATGTTTCCGATCAAATGTCGTTCATCAGTTCGGGATTTGGTGTTTCTCGTCATCGCTCTCTGAAACCGGTCATGTCCTCCATGTGTTGGGCATCATGGCACTTTACCAGAGCTACGTCGCTTGGTGAAGTCGTTCCAATACCTCCCCCAAAGATCTATATAAATAGAAGAGGGGGAGGACAAGTAACGCATGTTGAATTAATGGGCGTTCATTTAATAGGAACTTTACTAATTCAATGGCACGGTTACAATGGATTTTAGGAGTCAATCCATTTAATGGATTCACACATCGTTGGACCCACCACTACCGCTTGTCCATTGGAGGAAAATAAAAGAAACAAATAAAATAACAAAGTAATTTTATTATTCTTTTAAAAAGTCCAAAATCTAACTTTTTCTTCAAACTTATTATGGTCTAAGTGAATTCTCCCTTAAGAGAATCCCAGAACTGCAAATTCAACGGTGCTCTCAGATTTTCGATCAGAGGAACGAGTCAAACGACAGAAAATGCCGCTCGTGCGTTTACTGAACGTACCTGAAAAAAAATTCAGAAAATTATTAATAGTCACCCTCAACCTGTGCTGGTCGAGGTTAGGATATGCCTAAGGGAAACACATCACAAATAACTCAAAGATACTCCCATATTTTCAATCTGAGTTTCCATTTAGAAGTTATGGATTTTAATAAATAAATAATTGTTACTTAAGTATTTTATTTACGGTGAAAAATTAACTTTTATAGTTGGCCCACACTGGCAAATGTTAGTATCTTCCTAAAGAAAGAATACCCTCATGAGCTTAGTGGTGGTCTCGGTTTTTTAATCTGTGTCACCATTCGTGAGTTATAATAATTTGAAAAATAAAATGACTTTATTTAATTGTTTTATTTACGGTTATTCCATTTTTGGGTTTTCTCACTGGAGGCATGTTCCAACTAAAAATAAGTCACGCCTATGGTAAACCCATTATCCTAAACGCAACGGTGCCCCCCAATTTTTTATTCAGGCGTCCGTTTAATAGTTATACAACTTTTTCAAGAAAACCACTAATGTGTGCTATTTTAAACTTAAAAATTTTCACCAGATCATTCTGGCCACTTCGGGCCTCAGAATCACGTGTCATCAGATTTCTCGGTCTCAAAATAATTTCATATAATTAAAAAAATACATGGAAATTCTGTGACATTAAATTATCCCCACCTTAGGGATTTATGTCCCCAAAATCCAAAACATAGGAAAATCCAACAAATGAAGGTACTAAGCCTGAATCTGAGCCTCCCGCTCCCATGTGCACTCTTGGAGGTTCCCGTGCTGCCACCAATCTTGCACCAGAGGGATCTACTGTCCACAAATGACTCGGTCATGTCGATCCTCTATCTCCACTAGGAACTCCGTAAAAGTCGCCCCATCATCAAAGTCCAACTCGCTCTAGTCGATAATGTGTGATGGATCATGCACGCATCTCCTCGGATTCGAAACATGGAAAACATTATGCACCCGGTGCATCTGTGGGGAAAAATATAGACGGTACGCCACATCAGCCACTCTGTTGTGAATCTAGAAATATCTGATGATCCTTGGAGATAGCTTATCACCCCAGCCAAACCTTCGCAATCCTCATCGTGGTGAGACCCATAGGAAGACATGATCACCCTCTTCAGACCCCAGTGGTCTCCGTCTCCTGTCGTCATAAGACTTTTTTGTGCTCTATGCAGTCTTAAATTACTGACAAGTGAGGCATCTTGGTACAGACTCTACCACTGCTTCCTTCTTCCCTAGCTACTAGTACTGATACCGGAGGTCCTGGTACATCTTCGCCACTCCAGGATGTACCGTTAAAGGGGATGTAAGGAACTCCCTCAACACCTCATCTCGACGCATCACTGGTACCATGGTGAATCCTCTGAAGAGAATGACATGCTCCCCACCTTCAGAAAATCCTTTAGGAGACCGTCCTGAGGATATCTGAGCATGTTGGGCCTCGCAGTGAACGTCCCCAAGTTATGCCTCCAAAACTCACTGAAGAATTGGGGAGTGATAGTCATATACTGGAGGTAAGCTGCTTCATATTTATCCACAAAGGATATCCACAGTGCGACTAGCTACTCTGACTCCTCACTCAGCAGCTATAGACCAGACCTCCTGCTGAGTGTATCTTCTACCATTTCCCCATTCCAAATAGAATAGACTATCTCAATTTCATAGTCCGAGTGGAAATATAGCCATAGTCATTATCTCAGGTTCAGGTCCTTCTGTGAGAATACATACATGAGACTTTTGTAATCAGAGTAAAGAGTCAATCGTTCAACCATCAAGTAGTGCCACCACATCTTTAGTGAAAAGACCACTGCTGGTAACACCAAGTCATGGGTAGCGTAGTTTTTCTAATGCTATCCCAACTACCATGATTTGTAGGTGATCACTACCTGCTCCTACATCAAGAAACAAATTAGTCTTCTCCCTGATGCGTCATAGTAGACTAAAATACCCAACACCCTCTTCTAGAAGCCTCAAGATGGGGGAACTTTTCAGTCTCTATCTTAGTCCCTGAATGCTCTACTAACACTTATCTATCCATAGGAAAGGCTCACCCTTCTTCGTCAAAGATGAAAAGGGTGCAGTTACCCTGGATAAGTCGGGTAAAAATCTCTGGTAGTACCCAGCCAAAGTAGAAGTCCCTCACCCTTCGGGGAGGTAGTCCGAAAAACATATTTTAGAAAGATTTCCCAACACTTTTTCACTACTATTGGGAACTGAAAAATCAAAGCTCCTACTTACATGAGGATAAGGATGGCCTACTCAAGTGTGGTCGGCTTCACCCTCCTTTGCATTATTTTATATTGTGTTGCCTAGGTTTCCTTTTTCACCGACCACGGAAAACCTCATTCCAACACTGTAGATATACTACATCTTTTTTCATAAAACAGTCAATATGAGTATGAACTGTGGATGTACATTCCAAACCCAAACTAACTATGTAAGTCCGAGAAACTTCCACCAAGAGGTATCAACTAAAAATCTTTCCTCAAGGGTCAGATCACACCATCGGTGTAAGTGTGATTATCGAGTCTCCTCGAAAAGGTATCTCCAGAAATGAAGGTCAAGTCATAGTTTTAACCAAAAACTCCCATTATTGAACAAGATTCATGTCCAGAAGGAATGATTGGTACCCTTACCTATTAACACGACAGGTAGTAGTAGACACAGACCGTACCTCGAATCATTCCTGGAGCCCTTGGGTCACACTCCTTGACCCCTTGCATCCACTCCTTTCCCATGTCCTCTAGCTCCCTAAGCCTGGTGGGGACCACATTGGGGGGATGTTTGTAACATGCCGAAATGTATACCACCTCATGCTTCTCTTCTAAGCACCACTTTCATGTCTGCTTCCCTGAAGATTCATCTGTACCTATCACTTCACCTTCCCAAAACATTTTACATGCCCAAGTCTCTGAGACTAGCATCAGTTTCTTTCTTTCCCACTAGAAACATTCCCTGTCTCTATCTTCTTAGCTGAAGAACATTCAACCACAATGGTTCTCTCTATCACCCTAATGTAAGTAGGAATGAATAGAGGAATAGTTCTGGCCCAGATGACCCTAAACACAACTCTCTTGGAGGTACGATCCTTGAAGCACTGACTGTACTGTAGTCACTGAGTACCTAGGATGGTCGATATGCCTCAATAAGTACTCAGCTACTGATATGTCATCCTGCCGAAGCTATATAATCTCTTGGGAACACTCTCCCCTTATCTTTCTATGGCAATATACCCCCTTCTCTGAAAAAGGTTCTCAATCTTTTCCACATAATAGTCACCTCTTTACATGATCAGGGTAATATAAACCCTATCATCATCTTACTGATCAAGGTAAAAGGATCTCTACCAGGATCACCATCTGATTGAATGGTGCCCAATCTAGATAGAAACTCATCCACCTCCCCAAGACAGTCCTTAGCCTCATGTGAGTCGGTATCTCCTTGGATCCTGAGGGGTATCTGATGCTGAAACACGCTTAAGGAACTAATCCTTCATGTGTTCTCTACCTGTACCACTAGTTGTAACTACTGACCAATGGGTAGTGATATAGATGGCACTCTACCCGAAAGAACCATCTCAGGAAATAGTCTATATACTGAAGATTCTTCACCCAGTGGACCATCCTCATGGTCACACACTGGAAAAGACTAGTAGCTAGGATCACCATCTACTCAACTTGTATCTTAACTAGGCCGAAAACTCTAGCCACAACCTCTAGCCAGTCCCCAGCTGCCTGCGGGTTCATCTTACCTCGTAACCTCAGATCTCTCTGCCACTGAAACTCATGAAATGTGCTCAGTCAGCATGCACCCTCTACTGGTGGGGCTGGTGGCATCTTCTTCCCAATGGGTGGTGGTGTTACTGGTTCACCACTCGATGGTACTATCATCATAAGAGCGTTATGCACTTAAGCCTCATCACTTGGTGGGATGTCATTGTGCACTCTCTTGGGAATCCTGGATGGTTGTCTATGTGGTAGAATCCTAAAGGAAAATAGGTGTCCCAGGTCTAATAAGTTATACCTGGTGAGCTGACTCAAATATATCACAATAAAAACATTTCAAAAACACACGCAATTAGTTTTTTTCATGCAATGAGTTAGAAATCAGAATTCAGGGTCCTGTTGTATGGATACTTCAGTCACCACACCATAACTGGATTCCCCAAACTAGAAACCTCACTCATAACACTTAACAGTATCGCCACATAAAAAAGATCAGAGTCCTAGTTCTTCGGTAGAACCGACTCCTATGATACCACTTTTTCATGACCCGTCCCCCATGGCCCATGTCATGAATACCCCAAACCTTCCATCCATAGGCCAGGTGCTAGCGACTAGCACCAGAAAGGCATATCCCTATTATGGGAATGCATTTCCGTTAAACCTGTACAAACACGCTAGTCGAGAACACAAAAGAAGAAACCCCCAAGTAAAATTATATAGTAAAAAGTGTACTGAAAGTAAAGGGGACTGAATACAAGCCCAAATGGAAAGTACAAGTACAACTGGAAAGAGAAAAATAGCTCTTGGATCGTCCACCGAGGATCCTACCTAAAGGGTAGGTACAACTCATGATCAGTAGTCCTGCGTCAAGCCACTTTAAATGGTTCACCTCTAAGCACCATCTAGTCATGGATCCCTCAGCCTCGATCAATGTTGTATGTCATCTTCAAAAGACACAACATGGTGCTGGTGAAGCCCATGTAGGGGTGAGTATAACAATACTCAGTAGGGACCCCGATACCCCCAAAGTTCTCCTAGAGTTCCACAAAAGAAAAACCACAAATAAATACCTCAATCACAATTCACGAAGTAGTCATTAACTCTACTTAGGTATATGCCCATAAATATACCTAAGTTATCAAGATATAATTGTCTAATAAATGAGGGAATAATATCAAAAAGGTAACACCACAAATGTAAAAGTACCACATAGGTAACACCACAAAGATAACACCACGAAGGTAAAATTACCACATAGGTAACACCACGAAGATATCACCATGAAAGTAAAATTCTCACATAGGTATTACTATGAAGATATCACTAAGGAGGTAAAAGTTCCACACAGGTGTCAACATAAAGGTAAAGACTCATCTCACACCAGGTATTAGTGAATTATAGATGTACAGACATTCAATTGTGAAGCTAGATCATCTAATTCTGTCAAGAGGCACTACTACTGACTATATGGAGTTTGACCCACACAGGATCGATAGGTACAAACCCCTGAAATTGACCCACAAAAGATCTAACCCACACAGGATCGTTGAGCACTGACCCACACAGGATCTGACCCATACAAGATCGGTGCTGACCCATACAGGATTTCTCAGTACTAACCTTTGTATGATCTGTCTCCAACCTCTGCCTCACTGCCAGCCACTATATTTCCACTCATAGTGTGCTTGATTCTAAGAGAACTGATCCTCATGATATTGGTCATAACTCAACCTCCAAGATTCTCCAAAAATAAATATCCAAAAGGGCCTCCATGTCGTAAGGATTCAAATGCGATAGACGGTGCATCAATCGGACGCTCAGTCTGTGACATACAAGCATTTTAGTTCTGAGGGGCCGGTTGGATTCATCTTCAATCCAACTTGGTTCCACTCCAACTTTCTCCAAAATTAAAGTGGTGTATTCCAAATGGACTGCCTCATCCTAAGGGTTCTGGCACCCAAGACAGTTCATCAAATGAACGTATGGTCTGTTAGTTACAGCCCTTTCTGAGAAATGGGGGTGATCACACTTTGGTCTGGCCCGACTCGGTCGGGCCCACCGAAATTTGCCAAAGGGTATGCTTGTCTAATGGGATCCTAATCCCACTAACACCATGTCTAAAAGACACCTGGTTTGTCAGTTATGGGCGTTTCTTTATCCGGGGGTCGGTTGAGTCTGGACCCGGTCTGACTTGGTCAAACCGGCCCAACGTAATGGGTCCTGGGGTCCACCTGACCCCTCTTGGGTCCATACCACTAATGTTCGGCCCCATTCGGTTTGCGGCCCTGGGTCATGGTTGTCTCGGCCCGTCTATTGGGTCTCAACCCACCCGCATTGGCCCAATGGGCCGCAAGTTCGGCCCGGCTCACTGGTGGGTCCAGTCCGCAGGGTCGCAGGTCTGACCCGGTCCACCAGAATGTGGACCGGTCTTCCCAAATGGCCCCGTGGGTGCGTGGCCATTTCGGCCAGCCGATGGGGTGCTGCCCCACCATGTAATGGTCAGTCGTTTTGGCCGACTAGGGGTCCGCCAACCTGGCATGGCACGGGGGCCGCGCTGCTCTCCACCTTCCGTAACTTTGAGTTGTGGCTTCCTCCAGCGATGTGTGACGGCGCGTCGCTCCGCCTCCACCTTCTGCGGACAGCTCAAGCCGACCGCCTTCTTCACCTGTTGCAGCTTCGGCTATGGCCCTTGCCCACTGGCGGCACGTGACGTCACATCATCCCACCTCCATGGACGATCGATGTCAGCTGCTCTGCTAACCATTGTGGCATAGTGTCGTGGCCTCCACCTGCAGCGTGCGACGGCACGCCGGCGATCTTCCAAGGATAATGCAAGGGTAAAAAATGTAATCGAGGGTCTGGGCCATGTTTTTTTTCCCTCACCCTCTATGTTAGCTTGAAAACATGAGGGAGGAATAGCATTCCACAATCACTTGAAATTATAACAAAATAAATTCCTACATCAACCTGCAATATTTATTCCCAATCCCGCAAAAAATAAATCATTCACAGATCAAGTAGTTAGTGAGTTGATCCCCATTCTTCGTTAAGAAGATAATAACATGGGAAAAAATAATCACATATATTTAAACCCCTACCTAAAAATTGATGGAAACACCCGTGATAGTAGATGATTCGGCGTTCATCGTTCCCGAAACAAGCCTCCAACGTTGCTGCTCAAACATCGTTCTTTGGTTCGGGATTCGGTGTTTCTCGTCACCACTCGCCAGAACCGGTCACGCCCTCCAATTGTTGGGTGTCGCGGCACATTAAACGAGCATCGTCGCTTGGTGAATCCGTTCCAATACCTCCACTCCAAGCTCCATATAAATAGGAGAGGGGGAGGACGAGTAACGCCCGTAGAATTAATGGGGGTTAATTTAATAGGAACCTTCCTAATTCCAACGGTGTTGTTACAAATGATTTTAGGAGTCAATCCATTTAATGTCTTGACACATCATTAGACTATCCACTTCGTCTTTTCCATTGGAGGAAAAGAAAAGCAACAAATAAAATAACAAAGTTATTTCATTATTCTTGTAAAAATTCCAAAATCTAACTTTTTTCTTCAGAAATACTACGGTTGAAGTAAAGTCACCCTTAAGAAAATCCTGACACTACGTATTCAATGGTGCTCTCAGATTTTTGATCTGTGAAACGAGTCAAAATATAGAAAATGCCACCCGTGCGTTTACTGAACATACCCGAAAAAAAAGTTTAGAAAATTATTAACAATCACCCTCAACCCACGCCGGTGGAGGTTAGGGTCTGCCTAAGGGAAACACTTCCCAATGAAATCAATGGTACTCTCTGATTTTTAATTCGAGTTACGTTTTATAAGTTATGGATTATAAAAATAAAATAATTTTTACTTATTTATTTTATCTACAACCAAAAACTAACTTCCATAGTTGGCTCGCACCGGCCAATTTTAGTATCTGCCTAAAGAAAGAATACCCTCACGAGCTCATTGATGGTCTCATAATTTTAATCTGAGTCACCGTTCGTGAGTTATAATCATTTGAAAAATAAAATAACTTTATTTAATTATTTTATTTATGGTTATTCCATTTTTAGGTTTTCTGATTGGAGGCATGCGCCGACTAAAATTAAGTCGCGCCTAGGGTAAACTCACTATCCTAAATGAAATAGTCCCCTCAGATTTCTGATCTGGGTACCCGTTTAAGAGTTATTCCACTTTTTCATTAAAAAACACTAATGCGCGCTATTTTAAATTTAACATTTTTTTCCAGATCATTCTGAGCACTCCAAGCATCAGAATCACGCGTCGTTAGATTTCGCGGTCTTGAAATAATTCCATATAATTAAAAAAATACACGGAAATTATGGGACATTAAATGCTCCCCACATTATGGATTTACATCTTCAAAATCCAAAATAAATACAATTCAAACAAATGAGGGTACTGAGCATGAATCTAAGCCTCCCTCTCACATGTGCTCTGCTGGAGGTTCACGTACTGCCACTAAACATGTACCAGAGGGATCGAACATCCATGAAAGACTTGGTCCTATTGATCATCTATCTCTATCAGGAACTCTGTAAAAGTCTCCCCATCATCAAAGTCTAACTCACTCTAATCGATAACATGCGATGGATCATGCACAAATCTCCTCATCTTCAACACAGGGAAAACATTTTTCCCTTGGTGCATCTATTGGGGAAGAGATAGACGGTATGCCACCTCTCCCACTCTGTTGAGAATCTAGAATGTTCCAATGAATCTCGAGGACAGCTTGTCACCCCGGCCAAACCTCCGCAATCCACATTGGGGTGAGACCCGTAGGAAGACATGGTCTCCCTCCTCGGACCCCAAGGGTCTCCATCTCCTATTGGCATAAGACTTCTGTCAGCTCTATGCAGTCTTTACTTGCTGACAAGTGAGGCATCGCGGTACAAACTCTGCCACTGCTTCCTTCTTCCTTGGCCACCAGTATGGACGCTGGAGGTCCTGGTACATCTTTTCCACTCTAAGATGTACTGTTATAAGGGATGTATGGAACTCCCTCAACACCTACTTTCGAAGTGTCACTGGTACCATGGTGTATCCTCTGAAAATAATAATGTGCTCCCCACCTTCAGAAAATCTTTCAGTGGACCGTCCTAAGGATATATAAGCACGTTAGGCCTTGCATTCAATATCCCCAAGTTGTGCCTCTCGAACTCGCTAAAGAATTGGGGGAGTGACAATCATAGACTATAGGTAAGCTTCTCCATCTTTATCAATGAAGGATATCTGCAGCGTGACTAGCTTCCCTAATGCCTCACTCAGTAGATGTAGACTAGACCTCTGGCTGAATGTGTCTGCTACCATGTTCCCCTTACTAGGATTATAGACTATCTCAATGTCATAGTCCTATTGGAACTCAAGTCATCATCGTTGTCACTGGTTCTGGTCCTTCTATGAGAATATATACCTTAGACTTTTCTGATCATGGTAAACAGAAAATCATTCACCCACCAAGTAGCACCACCACATCTTCAGCACAAAGACCAAGGCTGCTAACTCATGGTCATGGGTAGTGTAGTTCTTCTCATGTTGTCCCAGCTGCCGTGAGCCGTAGGCGATCTCTTCCCTCTCCTGCATCAAGAAAAAACCTATTCTAGTCACTGATTCGTCATAGTAGACTAAAATACCCAACTCCCTATTCTAGTAGCCTCAATATGGGGAACTTGTCACTCTCTATCTCAGTTCTTGAAAGCTCTGCTGACACTTCTCCATCCACAGGAAAGGCTCCCCCTTCTATGTCAAAGCTGAAAAAGGTGCTTCTTCCCTAGAGAAGTCAGGTAAAAATCTATAGTAGTACCCAACCAAAGAAA
Source organism: Viscum album (assembly GCA_963277665.1). Classification (NCBI taxonomy): domain Eukaryota; kingdom Viridiplantae; phylum Streptophyta; class Magnoliopsida; order Santalales; family Viscaceae; genus Viscum; species Viscum album. Next base: position 1,435,161,143 of record OY728122.1, read on the forward strand.
AAGTACCTCTCCCTTCGGGGAGGTAGTCTTGAAAACATATTTTCTAATGATTTTACCACACTCTACCACTACTGTTGGGAACCCAAAATTCAAAACTCCTGCTGCCATGAGGATAAGGCTGGCCGACTCAAGAGTGACCGGCTGCACCCTCCTATGCATGAGTTTATCCTTTGCTGCCTAGGTTTCCTTTTTTCTGACCAAGGAAAACCCCGTTCCAACACTATAGATATACTACATCCTTTTGTCCAAAAACAGTCAATATGAGTATGAACTGTGGATGTCTAGTCCAACCCAAACTAACGTCGTAAGGCCTTGACGCTACCACCAAGAGGTTCCAACTGAAACTCTCATCTCAAGAGTCAGATCACACCATCGTCATAAGTGTAATTATTGATTCTCATCCCAAAGGTATCTACAAACATGAGGGTCAAGTCATCAGTTTAACCAAAAACTCTAGGTCATGAACAAGATTCATGGTAAGAAAAATGATTGGTACCTATGTCTAATAACACTGCATCTAGTAGTAGACACAGACCATACCTTGAATTATTCCTGGATCCCTTGGGTCACACCCCTTGACCACTTGCATCCACTCCCTTCCCCTATCCTCTAGATCCCTGAGCCTAGTGGGGACCACATTGGGGGGTGGTTGTAACATGCTGAAATGTATACCACCTTATGCTGCTCTCCTAGATCCACTTACAGGTCTACTTCCCTGAAAATTCATCTATCCCTATCACTTCCTCTTCCCAAAGAATTTTACACGCCCAAGTATCTAAGACTAGCATCAGTTTCCTGCTTTCCCACTGCTTACATTCACTGGCTGTATCTTCTCAGCCAAAGAAAATTCAACAACATTGGTTCTCTATAGAACTATAACATAAGTAGAAATGCATAGAGAAATAGTTATGGCTTGGATGACCCTAAACACACCTCACTCGGAGGTCCGAGACCTGAATCACTGACTGTACTATATTCGTCGAGTACCTGGGATGGTTGGTATGCCTCGATAAATACCTATCTACCGACATGTCATCCTTAGGAAGCTGTAGAATCTCTTGAGAACACTCGCCCCTTAGCTTTTTATGTAAAGAGTCCCCCTTCTCTGAGGAAGGTTCTCAATCTTGTCCATAGAATAGTCACCTCTTTGAAAGATCGAGGTAATATTAACCCAATCATCGTCCTGTTGAGCCATGTAGAAGGCTCTCTACCAGAAACTCCATCTGATCAAATGGTGCCCTGGCTAGATTGAAACTCAGCCACCTCCTCAAGCCAGTCCTTAGCCACCTTTGAGTCAGTCTCGCCTTGGAACCTGAGGGGTATCTGATGCTGAAACATGTGTAAGGCACTAATCCTTCATGTGTCCTCTACCGGTACTGCCGGTTGTAACTACTAACCAGTGGGCATTGATATAGCTGGAACACTACCCAAAGGTACCATTATGGGGAACAGTCCATATAATGAATCTTATTCACCCTATGGACTATCCTCATAGTCACACACTGGAAAATTCTAGCAGCTACGATCACCATCTACTCAACTAGTGTCTCAACTAGGTAGAAAACTCTAGCCACAACCTCTTGCCAGTCCTCAACCACCTGTGGGTCCGTCTCACCTTGGAACCTCAAAGATATCTGCCACTGAAATTTGTGCAATACACTCAGTCTACATGCACCCTATGCTGGTGGGGTTGGTGGCATCTACTACCCAATGGGTGGTGGTGCCACAGGTGCACCACCCGATGGTACTATTACTGTAAGAGGGCCCTGCACCAAAGCCTCATCTCTCGGTGGTTTGTCATTCTATACTCTCTCGGGAATCCTAGTTTTTTGTCTACATTGCAGCATCCTAAAAGAAAAGAGGTGAGCCACTGTCAATAAGTTATACCTGTTTAGCTGACTCAAATAGATCACAAGAAAAACTTTTCAAAAACACTTGCAATCAGTGTTTTTGTGCGCTATGTCAGAAGTCAGAATTCAGGGTCCTGGTGTATGGATACGTCGTCCGCCCACCAACACTGGATTCCCCAAACTAAAATCACACTCATAACACTTAACACTATTTCCACATAGAAAAGATCAGAGTCCTAGTTCTTCAGTAGAACTAACTCCTCTGATACCACATTGCCATGATCGTCCCCCATGGCCCATGTCTTGACTACACCAATACCACTTTCCATAGGCTAGATGAGAGAGACTAGTACCATAAAGTCATATCCCTATAACAGGAAGTCATTTCCTTTAAACATGTAAAAACACGCAAGATGAGGACATAAAAGAAGCAACCACCAAGTAAACTTCTTTAGTAAAAAGTGTGCTAAAAGTAAAGTGTCCAGAATACAAGACCAAAAGGAAAGTAAAAGTACAACTGGAAAAAGAAAAACAGATCCTGGATCATCCACCAAGGATCCTTCCTAAAGGGTAGGTACAACTCACGATCAGTATTCCTGCGTCACACCATGTCAAATGGTCCACCTCTGAGCACCGTCCAGTCTTGGATCCCTCAGCCTCGATCAACACCAGCTATTTTCTACACAAGAAACAATAAGGTGAGGACGAAGCCCATGCAGGGATGAGTATAATAATACTCAATAGGGACCCTGAGACCCCCGAAGGTCTTCAAGTGTTCCACAAAGAAAAAACCACAAAGCAAGACCTCAATCACAAAGCATGAAGTATTCATCAACTCTAATTAGGTATATGACCATATATATACCTATGTTATCAAGATATACACATCTCATACATGAGGGTAGAATATTAGAATGGTAACACCATAAAGGTAAAATTACCATACAGGTAACACCACAAAGATAACACCATGAAGGTAAAAGTATCACACAGGTAACACCACGAAGATATCCCCATGAAGGTAAAAGTACCACATAGTTATCACCACGAAGATATCACCACAAAGGTAAAATTACCACATAGGTATCACCACAAAGGTAAATACTTAGCTCACACTAGGTATTAGTGAATTATAGAAGTATAGATGATCAGTCACAAAGCTAGATCATCTTATTCTGTCAAGAGGCACTGTTGTTGACCATACGAAGTCTGACCCACACAGGATCGATAAGTACTAACCCCCGCAATGACCCACATAGGATCTGAACCACACCGGATCAGTATGTGGTGACCCACAAAGGATCGCTGAGCGCTGACCCACATAGGATTGGTGTTGACCCAGATAGGATCGATCGGTACTAACCTCCGTATGATTTGTCTCCAACCTCCACCTCACTGCCAGCCACTAGATTCCCACTCATAGTATGATTGATTCTAAGAGAATTTCTCCCAAAGCCATCAGTCATACCTCAACTGCCACAAATATCCACAAAATGGTATCCCAAAGGATGTCCATGTCATAAGGGTTCCAACGCGACAGACAGCATGTCAATCGGACGCCCAGTCTGTGACTTATAAGCCTTTTAGTTTCGAGGGCCTGGTTGGATTCAGGTTTGACCCAACCCGGCTGTACATTAACTTTCTCCAAAACTCAAGTAGAGTATAGAAAAAGGACCACCTCATCCTAAGGGTTATATAACTGTAGACTGTTCATCAAACGGATGACCGGTCTCTTAGTTACACCACTTTCCGAGAAACAGGGGTGATCGCACCTTGGTCCGGCCTGGCTCGATCGGGCCCGCCGAAATATGCCAAAGGGACCGCTTCCCAAAATGGATCATGATTCCACTGACAGCATGTTGAACAGACACCTAGTTTTTCAGTTACGTGTGTTTCTTTATCCAGGTACTGGTTGGGTTTGGGCCCGGTCCGACTTGGTCTGACCGGCATGACGCAATTGGTCACCGGGTCCACCTAACCGTGCTCGGGGTCCAACCCACTAAGGGTCAGCCCGGTTCAGTTTGTGGGCTCGGGACGTGGTTGGCTCGACCCGTCAGTTTGGTCTCAGCCCACCCGCGTTGTCCCACTAGGTCACGGGTTCGGCCCGGCCCACTGGCGGGTCTAGCCCGCTCGGCCAGCCCGCATTCGGTCTGGTCTGCCAAAAAGGGGACCGGTATTCCCAGCATGCCATGTGGGTGCAGGGCCATTTCAACCAGCCAGTGGAACACTACCCCACCATGTAACGGTGTGGGTCCACCAACCTGGCGTGGCATGGGGGTCGTGTCGCTCTCTACCTGTCATGGATTCGAGATGTAGCTTCCTCCAGCGGCACACGATGGCGCATCGCTCCACCTCTGCCTTCCGTGGCTAGATTGAGTCAGACACCTTCTTCACCCACTGCGGCTTCAGCCGCGACCCTTTCCCACCGACTGCATGTTGCACCTCCTCTGTGGTCACGCGGTGCAGGTCGCTCTGCTAACCGTCATGGCATAGTGTTGTGGCCTCCTCCTGCAGCGCACGATAGTACACTGCCTCCATCGTGGCTGGCCAGTACTATCGCACTGGCAATCTTCCACGAAGAATGCAGGGGTAAACAATGTATCGGAGAGTTTGGGCCATGTTCGTTTGGCCCACGCCCTTCGCATTAGCTTGAAAACATTAGGGATGAATAAGATTCAATAATCTCTTGATATTATAACAAAATAAATTTCTATATAATCCTAAAATAATTATTCCTAATCCCGCAAGAAGAAATCATTCGTGGATCAACTAGTTAGTGAGTTGATCCGCGTTATTTGTTTAGAAGAGAATAACATGGGAAACAATAAACATAGAGATTTAAACCCCTACCTCAAGATTGTTGGAGAACACCCGCGATTTAGGAAGAGTCAGATTTCATCCTTCCCGCAACAAGCCGCCAACGTTGCCGCTCAAACATCGTTCTTCGGTTCAGGATTTGGTGTCGCTCGTCACTGCCCCCTGGAACCGGTCATGTCCTCCAAGTGTAGGGCAACGCGGCACTTTACCAGGGCTTCGTCGCTTGGTGATATCATACCAATACCTCCTCCCCAAGCTCCATATAAATAGGATAGGGGGAGGATGAGTAACATCTATGGAATTAATGGGGGTTCATTTAATAGGAACCTTCCTAATTCCAACGGCACTGTTATAAATGATTTGTGGAGTTAAGACATTTAATGTCTTGACACGTCGTTGGACCCGCCATTGTTGTTTGTCCACTGGAGTAAAATAAAAGAAACAAATAAAATAACAAATTTATTTTATTATTCTTTTGAAAAGACCAAAATCTAAATTTTTCTTCAAACTTACTGCTGTTGAAGTGAAGTCTCCCTTAAGAAAATCCCAACACTATGGATTCAATGGTGCTCTCGGATTTTCGATATGAGAAATGAGACAAAAGATAGAAAACGTCGCCTGCACGTTTACTGAACATACCCGAAAAAAGTTCAGAAAAATTATTAACAGTCACCCTCAACCCGTGCCGGTTGAGGTTAGGCTCTGACTAAGAGAAAACATCCCAAAAAACTCAATGGTACTCTCATATTTTCAATCTGAGTTACCATTTAGAAGTTCTTTATTTTAACAATAAAATTATTGTTACTTAATTATTTTATTTACGGCCAAAAACTAACTTCCATAGTTGGCCCATGCCGGACAATGATATTATCTTCCTAATGAAAGCATACCCTAATGAGCTCAGTGGTGGTCTCAGATTTTCAATCTGATTCGCCGTTCGTGAGTTATAATCATTTGAAAAATAAAATAACTTTATTTAATTGTTTTATTTACTGTTATTCCATTTTCAGGTTTTCTCACCGGAGGCCTGTGCTGACTAAACTTAAGTTGTTCCTAGGGTAAAACCGCTATCCTGAAGGCAATGGTTTCCTTAGATTTATGATCTAGGCACCCATTTAAGAGTTATTCCACTTTTTCAGGAAACCAACTAATGCGTGCTATTTTACACTTAACAATTTTCACAGGATCATTCTGGGCACTCCGGGCCTTGGAATCACCCGCCGTCAGATTTCACGGTCTCGAAATAATCCCATATAATTAAAAAAAATACACAGAAATTCTGGGACATTACATGATGTGCTAGATAATCCTATGGTGGGGTGCATAAGTTTCATTTTTTTGATGAGCATGGGTTGCCTCATATAATGAAAATGAGTATTCTCTAGTGATGATCTATAGTTTCCCTAGGAAGTGAGACTATTATTCTTTATAATATGAGAATAAGTTACCTTGTGTGATGAAAATAGGATACCTCATGTCCTGAAATATAGATTCCTTACATGATTAACATGGTAATCCATCGCAAACCATTCTAAAGAAGATATTTCTAGATTCCCAAAAATCGATACAATGTCCAAGAATCTATGAAGACAACTCATCCTCCCCAATAGAATATGTTCGCCTAGATAAGGAAGTTAGCGTTATAATTAACCAGTGTCAATTTAAAGATGGAGTTGAGAATGGGATTCATGAGAATGACTTAAATCTTGGAGGGAAACATGAACTAGGTAACTAGATCCATAGATTGATCCATTTAAGGAAGGTCCAACATCCAGTCATCATACCCTAGTCATGGAATAAACACCATCAACCATGGTGTAGAAGGCCATCAGCCTTTGGAAAGTCGAAATACGAGGCCTAATGAATCATGATCAGTCTAACGATACAGATCCAATGTGATAAAGGGCCCTTGGGGAATGTGTTAGAAATATATATATATATATATATAATATTATTTTTATTCCATTAAGTTTGGGGATATCTATAGTTGTTGAAGTAGTTAATTCAACCTTTACACATACAAATAGAGAAAGAAAAAAATTTCACTATGGAGTTTTTGGAATATCATAAAATGTATTATAATGGAAAAATATAGTATGGTTTATGGTGGATAATCTTATAGATATTTTTAAATTTATTTCCATTTTGTAATAATTATTACTTGATCAACAGTAAATGTTACATAACAAAGAAGTGGTGAGGCTACTTGAAACACCATTATGGATTATATTTTATCATGATTCGTAGTTTCCTTGAATGGTAAAGAGGAGTATCCAAAAGAAATTGAACACATAGTAAACATCTATATAATATATCATAATTAGATATATGATTATCTTAAAAAGGAAATGAAAACTATTAAATATTATTATATAATCTTCTCATTGACCTTTAAAAAAAATTGGGTAACCATCTTCAACTAGTTGAATTTTTATACAATTATAATTCTCACTAAAACATTTAGATACCTCCATATAAATATCCTTTTGGGAGTAAATACATAACTATAATTCTTACTATGATCTAAGATAATGAAACATATTATAAGAAAAAATGTTGAAAAATGCCAAATTTATCCATAATCTCTCAAAAAACAATAGAGTCAAATTTGATAGAATATTTATGATAAAAATCACTTACAATTCATGGAGTTTTAGTATTGAGATAATATATTCCTTAAAATATCTCCATTGAAAAAATTTCTGAATTTTGGGATGATGGGAAATATAACATCAAGGTATATTATCTCCATAGAGATATATCATCACTTTAGAGATATGGCTTATTGAATTTGCAATCCACAAAACCAATCACATATATATAAAATATTCCATGTATCCTAATTTTGGATGTACATACTAGGTCAATATTACATGATGAATCCAAAATGGTGTATATATGGTGCATGATCTATGTTATGTGGCGTAGCCATTAAAGAAATTTGATCATTGAGAGAATGTTCTATGAATCCAAACAACCCATATGGTTAATGTTCTATAAAAAACCTTGGTAAAATGTAGAAAAATGGTAATCTGAGGACAAAATAAACTAAATGTATAGTCTTTTGTTTTTATCAAAGAGAATGAATAGATGTTTCATGGACAAGGTTTTTGATGGGAGAAAAATATATCATCCTTTTTCCATATAAAATAAACTTATATGAATCAGATATGGTTAATAGTAAATCATCATATGTACCTATTAGAAATGTAAAAAAATTCCTTTTGATGGCTGAAATTAATTACAATGAATATATATATCTTCAATAGGATCTGTCTATGTATTGTTGGGTAATAAAAACAAGTAAATAATATAACTCATAATATAAAATAATATGGGTCATGGTAGGAAATTAATATTATAGTCTTCAACAACCTAATTTAAAGAAAAACTAACATTTGAAAAAACATTAGCTTTATATAAAAGAAATTTATTAAAAATTAATAAAAATTAATTGAATGAATAATGATGAAATAAGAGGTTTTAAAAAATAAGTATAAATATTTTTCTCAATTTGAAAATTAATTTATTTTTTGAATATATACCTAACTACTTAGAGTTTTAAAAGGAAAAACAATTAATATTTATAAGAAATAAAATAATTAATATAAAAAATATAATGAAAAAAATATTTTTCAATTTATGTAACATAAATAATCTATAATTTTTAATTATTATAAGGAATGTTTTAACTCATTTATTAAAAAATAACTTTTTATATAAAAAAATTATACAATATAATATCCTTGTATAAGAGTTTATTTTGATAAAATGGAACTCATTTTTTGAATCACAACTCCAGAGTAATATTATGTTGAATATTTTTTATTTTACTAGATAATATTAAATTTATGTGAATCATAAAAAATGTAGTTTTGGGTAAATAGTATGTTTTATGAAATTTTTAATATGTTAAAGTGACTCAATAATTTTAAAAAAAAATCATTTCATTTAATTTATTTAAAGAGTAAAATAATCTATTTTAAAAATATAAACATAATTTCCAAACCAATAAATCTATTTTCAATTTTATAATTATAATTTATTGTAATAAATAACATGATTTGGTAATAATAAATATAATAGATCCTCCAAAGGAAATCCCACTCAATCGCATTACTCCCCTATTGATTCATTCAATTAGGTATGTCCTGATAGTCAATCTATTTGATGTCCTTTATTTACTAATATTCTCATGGATGGATTAAAAAAAAGGGAGCACAACTCATAATAAATCCCCGTGTGTTGGATCTTCCTATCATATTCCATTAACCTTCAATTTTATTTCAATGGGGATCTATTTGTTTCATTTATTGATTAAGATGTTAGGATCTTGTCTGAAATTTTTTATTTCACTCTCATTTTCTCTTTCCAGGGTCTTGATCATGAAAGACCACAATCTATATGATGATAGTCTCAATATGATTTCCCAATGTTTTCATTATAATTTCAGATAACTTATAAATAATTTTGAATTTTAAATATGTATATGTGTATTGTCTCTAATGTAATTTCACATTATATAGGTTTTTTAGATCAAAGATAATGATTTATGATTTTTATACTTCCATTATTGATAGATGTAAATCCTCATTTCTACCATTTGTATAGATTTTTTTCAACTCCCACAACACTTTTTTAGATTGTACTCCCTTTTAACTATTTCAAGGATTCTCAATTATATTGTTAAATTCAATTAATTCATTGTTTTATCTTTAAATAAAATCTATTGAACATGTTTATATAAAATTATATTTCTTTAGGGAGAAGCCTGTAGATATTTAGACCTTGAATATGTTAGGTTTATTCTTTCAAGAATTAATATATAAATATATTCCCCATTTTGATCCTTTTTCCTAATCATGTCTATCTATCTCCTACATGTGGGAAATATCATTTATTGTTTGTTCCTAATATGAGTATGTTTGAAAATGGAACATTGTGGAGTAATTTTTTATATGAAAAGAATATTTTTTCTAAAATAAATATAATAGTCAACCAAGAGAATATTACTTATACAATTTTTCAACTATTAACTTCAATGTAAGTTTATCACATCAATCATTTATCCATTAATCGTGATTTTGGAATTAATTTGTAAATATTTATTAATAGAATGTGGATTTCATCTAATGAATTAATCATAATCTATAATGTTATGTTGAAAGAGTTAGTGAGTGTTTATATTCACACTATTTCTATAGAATCTATAGGTGTTAATTTATGAAATATATTAATAAAATAAAATTATAAATGAAATGTAATGTTTCAAGATGGTGATTTAAGACTATAATATCATTCCATGAATGTTCATGAATGTGTAATTTCATTTAATACTTCTAATAATAATTTTTTATTAAGTTTATAAGAATTATTCCTATAAAAAGAGTTATAATGGACTCTTGAGTAAACCAATTACCAAATAATTTTATCATGGTGGATATTTTTAGATACATCAATCTATAGAATTCCAAGGAGGGTAATTTTAAAAAGTGAAGCTTTCTTTTTTAATAATAAAAGATTTTCCTTCCATATTATTCCCCATACCATTGTGATGAATATTACTCAACTATGAGTGATATATAACATTTATATAAATAATAATAGAGTTAATAAAAAATAATTGTATTCATTTGATGGGTAGGGATTCATTAATGTTAAGGATAAGAAACTCAATCCCTGAAGGGACAATTTAAATACTTCTAGACTTATTTATTTACTGAATAAAATCAAATCATTACATGCATTGGTTATTTTAATCCAATTATATATATAAACTAACATCATAATAGAATGGTTTAAGGGTAATGATTACACTAAAAATAATTTGAATTATTTTCATTTAATTATTATTTAATTACAAAAAGTTAATATTAATTTAGTCACTTTTGTGGAATGAGGAGTGATAAATTAATCAATTAAATGATGAATTAAATTTATGGTTGTCAATAATTTGATAAAACAATGCCTAATATTCCATTAGTTACATTCCATATATAATAATAGTTTTTTTAAAAGATATGATATATGTTTAAAATTCATGTAAAATATATTATTATTAGGATGGTGATGAAAATTTATCTTTTATTATTTTTCTCTGGTTGTTTTAATTTCTATTTTGACTAAAATGTATTCATGAATTATATTATAAATCGTTGATAGTGGATCTATATTTAAGGTTTTAAAATATATATGTATCCTTCATCAATATCATTATTTTTCAAGAAATATTATCCCTTGATGGGTAGGCCTAGAATTATAAATCCTTGAAATTGATTAGGTAATGTTTACACCTCATGAGATATTATGTATGGTGCATAAACATTGTGTTTAAAAAATTAAACAATATTTTATTACTATAAAACATGAATTATGTTTTTAATAACGTTACTTATTATTTTACCAAATTTTTATTATAACACCCCAATATTTTGTGATATATTTCTCTTCAAATAAATTTAATTTCTTTAATAGCTTGTGATACCTAAAACCACAAGTCTAAATGAACCATAATATAATGTACCACTGTAAAAATCCATTAAATTATCATAATTAATAAGAATAAAATATTTAAAAAATATATAAATGTTTTATATGAAGTGGGTATATTTTTATTAAAGACATTATATTCTTTAAAAATAAATTTTTTTCAAAAATAGTTTATATTACTTTTAATGAATAAATAATATAAAAAATCATCCACTTTAAGGAAAAAAATTGAAAAAAATAACTTTATATTTGAAATAATAATTTTATAATTTTCTTATAGTGGATTTTGCATAATTTTTTGAAAGGAATGATCTTTTGATGAATAGTGAAAATAATAATTATATTGAAAACTATCCTTTGGTTTAAAGAATTTATAAAGCTAAATTTTGTTTCAAATGGTTTTAAAAGTAACATTAATTAATTTTTATTATTAATTATTTAATTTTTTTATTGTAATCAATTTTAAACATAATTTTCAGGTAAATTTTTTTTACACTTAATAAGACATTTTTTCTAGAAAACTACTTTTCATAGAATATTACTAGTTTAATTTTAAATTATATTAGGTAAATTTTGTGAATTTTATTTTTTAAAATGGATTATAAATTTAAAACCAAGTTAATTAATATAATTTAATAGTTTCATCTTATTTTTTCATTATGAATAGTAATTATGGAAAATATTTGTCACAACGATAAGGGTTAGTGGGATAAACTTGTGTTCATAGTGTGGGGTAAAACGTTAAAATATAATTAAAACATGAATATATCCTATATTAGGAGTGGTTTTCAATAAATAATATGTTAAAGGAGTTAAATATATTATTTTAAAATATTATTTTTAATTTAGGAATCTAAGAATGACTTTTGTGAAAGATGAGTTATATATTTTTCAAATTAAATATTATTCCTAAGTTTTTTAATTAATGGCATGGTTATAATATTCCATTATATATTTGGATTTATATGAAATATAAAAATATTATTTATATATTATTTATAAAAAAATTCATTTGAACCAATTTATTACTTTATTTCAAGGTGAAGTTTTTTACGCTTAAATTGGGTATTTTTCTAAAAACTATTTTTCATGAATGTTTCCTTCTTATATTAAAATAAATTTCATACACCTATATAAATAAGGTATGGTAAAATGGAAACCAATTTTTTAATTCTAATTTCCATATTTTTTATGAGTATCCTTTTATTCTTGGCCATATAATTATGTTATCATGGTAAAAGTTAAATTATCACAATTAAGGTTAAAATGGGTTTCAAGTGGTTTAATTAGAAGATTATGATTTAAATTTATCCAAAACATTCACAAATGGAATTAGTTAAGTTTATTTTGACCCTAAAACATTATGTCTATGAATTTTGGTAGCCTTTGTTCCATTGTTCTTTGAGTATGGCATTTATATTATTTTTAGAAAAGAATATATATAAAATGTCACTCTCTTGACTTTAATATCTATAATATTATGTTTATAAGAATTAAAATAGCTTATTATTGGTGAAAAATATTTATTTTAATTACAAATTATTATTTTTATCATATTTATTTGTTTTTAGTTTTTATTGATTGAATGATTACTTTAAATGCATATGAAATGACAACATAGTATTTATTCAATTAATAAAAAAATAAAATAATTGATTTAAAGAATATTAAAAGTATTACAATTTAGGTGAATTATGATGTTCTATAAATTTTTTTGATAAAAATAATATATCATGGATATTTTAAATATTTATATTTTAATTCCATAACTATATTTATGAATTTATAGTCAATGTAAAATAATTGTTTGAAAAATGACATTAGATATATTGTATAATAAACAATATTTATTTAAATCATTTAAAATTCATAAAAATATTATCCTTGTCCAATTTAATGGGATATAGTTTAAAATGTCACCCATATTCCATTTATTGGAAACTTTTCTTTTTATGGTTACATTCTTGACCCTTAAAGAGTAAAAAAACATTGACATTGTGGTAATTTTCAAAAGGGATAACAGGTGAGTTAAAACAAAGAGATAAGGGTTAAATAATCACCTAAACTTGTCTAAATTTTATGGGATGAAAGAAATTAAAAATATCATCATCCTATTATATAAATATTTTAATTTTGATTCGATTAAATTAAAAAAATTAATTTATTATGACTTAATAATTTAAGTAATTTAAAGAGTTCTCATCCCCTCAGTTATAAAATGATACCTCTTATCATCTCTTAGTCACACCTTTTGAACCTTATATATTTCAAAATAATTGATATAATACCATCATATATTCCTTCAGCACATCCTAGATATATTATTATTTCCAAAATTCCATCGCATCAAGGATTAAGGTTTAATTTGAATGAGGTTTCAAAACGAAGAGGTGTCACTCTCAACAAAGTGTTTCCAATTTTATTTCTTCTTTTTTCTCATCCAAACCCATTGTATCCATTACAAAATATTTAATTAGGTATCATAAATTTATTAAATTATTACTATCATGACGTAATGGCCATTATTTACCTTCTTTGCATCCTATGGAAAGCGAAAACATCACTCATGCGTATGTATAGCTTACCGCCTCCACATAGTGGTGCAATTCATTTTCATCACCAATTTACTTGTGTAACGCCCCGACCCTAGTTACCCAGAGTCGGTGAATTATTACATAACATTTGCATGATCACAAGAAAGATCAAATCTCGAAAGACCGATTGGTTTAGTAGCCTTGGAAACACTAGATATATTCATAAGGCTTACATTACATCATAAAGTGAAAAACTACTACAAAAACATATTGTCTCTATATTCCACACTCATATCCCCACATAATATCCTTGCAGGTCATTCATAATTCACTTCTTCACTTCCTGGGAAAAATAAAACATAGAAAAGGGATGAGCTCAAATGCCCAGTAAGGATAATAATATAGCGAAAACTTTCAAAAATAAGCATAAACTTTTAAGGCAATGTATAACTAAAACAAAAGCCTTTTAAACTTGAACTTAAACATAGTATGGAAAAAGAAAAATGAAATAATTCCATTTACTTATTCACATGGATATTCTACTAATCGAATAATCACATCCAATATCAATAACCACTTTCATAATGATGGAATGCATAATGCCAGAATATCATAACCACATATCCAAGGCCTCGTGCCAAGACTACAAATAAGATTTTGTCAAGGCCTTGTGCCAAGACACTACTTTGTCTCATGAGACATACCGATGCATTGGGGAGCTATAGCGTGCTCCACCCGTCACTTACTAAGTCCAATGCATTCCCATATGAAAAGGTTTAAACATAACATAAACATTCGTATTAAAACTAGCATACGAAATGTCAATACTTTCTCCATAAACCATGAATGGTATAAAAATAATACATCCACAGTCAAACATATCACAAAACCTTCAATACATTATGGAAGTTTTGTATCATAATAAATCAACTTCATATAATCATAAAATCCATCAAAGGATGTTGACATAGATGAAATCAAAACTATTTGAGATAAATATCTCCTTTTTTTGAAATCATTTAAAAGTCACACATTTATAAAGGAAGTAATTATAAAGATATTTTTGAATCAAAGTGTCCCATACCACTTTGAAACTTTTGAAAGGAATTAACATTTTAAAAACATTCATGTCCATATAAATAAATCCTTAAAACCATTTTGAAGACATGGACATTAATTAAAAAGATTTAGAAAGATAAATCTTTAAAACATTTAAAATTCTGATTTTGATAAAGAGTACCTTTCCGAAATTCTTAAAATATTCATTTTTAAATCATTTAAAAGTCGCATAATTATAAAATAAAACATTTACTTTGAAAATATCCTTGTAATCTTGTAAGGGAAGCTTTGAAAATTTTATAACGGTGGTAAATAGTCGCACCCTCCGTAAAAGTTAAAAAACATTCTTACCTTAATTTTGTCAAAAAGGTTAAAAAGTACCTTGTTTGGAAAATGACGGAAAGATTCCTTTATAAACCTCTTATAAAAAGTCAAAAAAGGGTATAAATGACTTTAACCCATATCTTAGTAAATAGTAAAAATGTTTTGAAATTCATTTTTAATAAACATGGATGAGGATGATAAAGAGATCCCAGTAGATTATTACGTATAAACAACCTCGGATAATGAAGAGATTTTGAAATAACCCTTACCTTGTACTTTTCCTTGGTTGGGGGTAGGTTAACCTCCTGTATAATGGTGAAATAATTTTTATTAAATTATACAAGAATCATATACATTCATATGATATCATATATGATCTTTTAACATTGCTTTGTTAATAATATCTTAGAATTATCGTTGTTTCGGGTGTTAACTTACTCATTTTCTTTTATATGTTTTGTTACGTAAGCCATGGTTTTCATGGATAGGTTGTATCTTATTCATATCCATAATTATATCAAGTCCTTAAACATTATTTTTAAATCATCAAATGATAATTATACTTGAATGGATACGATAGAGAATGAATCTCATCGCGTTCGTGGAGTCGGTAGTCCGTACGTATGCACGAGCGACAATATCATTCTTTTGATATTAAAATAATATATAATTGGATAGTATATCATATATACAGAATCATTATAATGTTATATTTATTATTTACATGAGTTAAACATCATTATTATACCCATCGAAATAATAATATATTGAATAACAATTACACCACGACGTGGAGACGGTAAGCCGTACGTACGCATGTGTGGTGACATGTTATTCAAAGGGTGGATAGAATACTGAATATTGTTGTACCATATTTATAATAACATCACAGTATATATAATATACTGGATTTATTATTTTATAATGGTAATAACAAAGAAAGAATAAGTGGAAGAAGAAATGAATTTGAAAAAGGGTGGTGAAAACATTATCTCTTCTTCGGGTTCTTCCTTTTGATTTGATCAAAAGGGCTCCTTAGGTTGGATTTCTGACTAAAGGAAGGCCTCTAGGATGAATTGAGGGAAATTTAGAGAGTATTTGGTCAGATTTTGGCTGAACCAAAAGGCTTTGAAGGTGTGAAGAAATGAGAAGGAGGAGTGCCCTTTTATAAGAGGGGTGAGGGGCACCTTTGGAAAAGCTAGAAATATTAATTTATAATAAATTCATATTCGGTTTCTAATGGCTCAAAAGTTGATTATTAAAATTTTAAGGTGGGGATAGGTCTAAAAACATTCATCCAATAGAATTTAGACAGGTTTGGGTCACTATATTAACCTTATCTTTTAGTTTTAACTCTTAGTTAATTAGTTTGACATTTACCATGTCACTTTGTATTTTTATATTATATGGTAAATAAACTTACTATATACATACAAGAGACCCCCAAGTGGTCCATTAATGATATAAATATCATGATATAAGTCTCTTGGCCGAACCTTAAATTTTGAGGAATTTAATATCAATTAATAATATAATATTTGTTTTAAAAACTCTTTTATGTCAATTTTGACACTATTCAATAGTTGATTTTTTTGAAACACATAACAGAATGATTACTTCTAAAAACGTTAATTAAATCAATATTAATATGTCTTAGTAACCTATAAAATTATTGTAATTCAACAAAAGTCTCAATTTATATTATTTTGGGTATTTATAATATCAATTATTCTAATTTTTCACTATTATGTTAATTACTACATCACCATTGTGTCATAAATAAATTAACTTATTTGTTGTCTAAAAATTATAAATAAAATATAATTATTTAGGAAATACTTTTATCTTTCTAATTAATATTTATAGTCTAAAATCCAACATATATAACCCTATGTTACCATTGTTTTTCTAAAAGATATATGCTTGTGTCATTTTTGTATTTATTTTAACTTAATTAAAATAAAGTGTCATTATCACTTACAAGTGGATCCATGGGGTCCCAAAATCGACCCAAAGATACCCATGGTCGACCATGTATTAACCAATATGGTTAATACACGTTTTAGGGTAATTTAGTTTTATTATAATACTAATTTTTAACCCTTGTTTACCGGATTTACCCTTTAACCATGGTAAATAAAATATTTACCGCAGTAATTATTCAAAATGTCTAAAAATAAAAGTTACCTACTTACAAAATTTGAACATCCTGATTACAAATATGAAATCCATTTTTCCAAATTCAAAACATAGAAGTGGCAGAAATAAATTTAAAATTAATTCCCATTGTTAAAACAAAAAGCGTGTTTTTAAGAGATAATAACTATCAAAAGATTGACACTTGTTTATGTCCGGTTTAATTGTAAAATTATGTTCAATGACCAAAATTATATTAAATGGTAAAAATATATTCTAAATATACTTTAAAACCACTCAAATTCATAATTTATCACTATTAATTATTTTTATTAAAAAAGTTGTTTTTAAATTAAAATTTAGTAATTTTCACTATTCATCAAAATATGAAAGTTATCCGAAAAGTACCAAAATTTCACCTTAGGATAAATTCGATACTCCGAATCCAAAAATGAAGTCCATTTTGAAATATAAAATATATATAATTTCAAAAAGTAGGTATTACTATTCATAACGGCTAGTTTGATTGGTTGTGGTGTGTGTTAGAACTCGAAGTTGCGTACAACACACGCTACTGTATTATTCAAAGGAAAGCGTACCGTGGAAGCTTGGGATGTTTCATTTTAAATTCTTTTGATGTCCCCATTTATTCAAAAAGCTTAAAATATTGTATTTAAAAAGGGTTCACTATTAAAATTTGGTAAAAGTGCAATACTGAAAATGAATTTGTTCTTACATTATGTCTAAGAAACTCATAATATGGATTCTAAAATTATAAGGATTATATAAAGTTTAAAATTTATTTAATACTATTCATAACCTCTTTTGAACGGCTTGTTTGGTAAGTCATGGTGCGCTTGAACTCGGTGTTGCGTGTAGTGAAAGTTATTGAATTATTTTGAAGAAATAACACACTATGAAATCTTGGGGTGTTACATTCTCCCCTCCTTCAATAAATTGTGTCCTCGTAATTTGAAATTGTTCTTCGAAAATAAAAGGTTGAAAATAAAAAATATCTTTGTGGGAAAACCCACATCGGAAATTGGGTTACTAAAATTTAGCCTTAAAATGAGGAAAAGAGAAATGAAACGGTCACCACCAAATTATGATCTCGATTAGGAGAACATTGGTGGCAATTAGAGACATATAATTGGAGAAAAAATGTAAATATTTATAGGTAGTGATTGAGGTCATCAATCACAAAAAAGTTTAAAATTGAGGTCCTTAAATTCATCAATCTATGATGATTTAAAATACCATCGATTCAACAAAACATAAGGTATTAGGATAACACATTTTTGACGTTTCAAAATATCTTAGTTGAAATCCCACATCGAAAAATGAATTAATGAGGCCTCAATTTAAAATAAAGATTGGAAAGTATGAAGATTACCAAAAATAACACATACTAGGGTTCCATGTAAGAAAATATGGATATGGAAGATAAATCTAACCATCAATTATCTGATGGAGAGTGGTAGAGAACATGGCTATGAAAAGGCCAACAATCCCAAAGCCATAAATTAGTGGTGATTTAAGGCACCATCTAGGACAACATTTTTGTTCTAAGTTCCTTTTCTTAATGTTGAGGAATTTATTTATGAGATTGTCTAAGATCATAAGGAGATATACTTACTTTATAATTAGAGTTTTATCCATTAATAAATTTCTACCACAAACTCATCTTTCACTCTAGAACGTAAAAAAAATTCTATTTATACTATTCATACAGGGTTCCAAAATAAACGAATTTATAATTCATCTACCAGATCTTTTAAAAAAACTACATTATTTAATCCAGGACATCTCGTGGGCTAGTGGTAGGTGATACACCCTTGTCGCCCTTCGGTTGCGGGTTAAAGTCTCGCGTCCTTTTCGGACGTGACGGGTTGCCGCCCGACCTCCAGGTTGTCATTTTATGGCAATCCAAAATAATCCAAACTAGAACTATCCAAAATACATCTGTCCAAACTCACAGTCCAAAATTTATAAGGAAGGTAAACATAATGTAAATCCTTTTTACCCTGTAATAGCATATTAATACCTTTATCATGTATTCTTTTAATACACTGAAACATAATGAATTACCATATTCCTTATTGATTACATTCATTCTCCCTTATTCTATATAGAATGCTGGATATACTTCATCAATCCAAAAATGTTTTAAACCCCAAAAATGATGGAATATACAAATCATTAATCAATTTCAATGTAGTCAAGAATATCCAATATAATTTATCCAAATAAATCATGTATTATTCCAAAATCACTACCTCGGTATCAGAACTATATTATGGTTTATCATTCTCTCAACCATATATTTTCCAAAAATTTATCCTGCTATTGAGTCACTTTTCTTTGTTACACACAATCTCAAGTCCTTAATGAAATAGTACTGCAGTACAATCCTTATATACTCCATAATTATTATAACAAGTACATTGTTGATACAACAATCAAATGACATAATCAACATAAGAACTATAATCATTCCTCTTCATCTGTGGTAGTATCATAACTTGATTATTATCCAATAGCATCATTTGCGGCATAGTCTGATGACTGGGACATAGGTTCGCGTAGTGTCCAAACTCCTTGCAAATGAAGCATTGTACATTTGAAACCATTTTCTTACCCCTACAGTCACGTACTTTGTGCCCTTTTCCTCCACACTTATAACAAACTCTGATTCCTTTCAGACAAGTTCTAGGGTGTTTCTTCACACAGTTATCACATATGGGAAAATTCTTATATTCCCTCTTCCCTTTATCCATCATTCTCTCTTCCATCCTTTTCTTCTCTTTCTTCCCTTCAAAGCCATAGGACTCAGTAAAATATTTACTTATCTTATCAACACATGATATTATTTCTTCATATGATGATAATACATGGGAGACTATTTCTCTTATAAATTCTGGCTTAAGACCATGAAAGATATGATCCTTCTTTCTCTTTGGATCATGTGCATTGCTGGAGTTCTCATTCCTTCTACTGGGTGCCATTTCTAAACAATTGCATACACTAGATTAGTTTATGAATAACAATACCTAATCCCAAACTTGTAAGACACATAACATAATTTAAATAGTTTTTGGATATAATCCATAATCATAAAAATTTCTCCTTTGAGGAAGTAAATCCACATAAACCATTCATAATTGTTTGTAAATAAAATGAGAATTATCCTAAGAATATCCCCTAGGAGTGTCGTAACCAAGAGTGCAGCAAGGCTCATTGTCGTGCACCAATTCCCGTTCGAGTCTAGCTCAAAGCAGTGTTTTCGGGTTTTACCCCTAGGTACATCTGTGCCAGAGCCACCTCTACCGGCTCGTATCCAGACAGGGATTTATTGCTCAGAAAACTCACAAAATCTCTACAATAATAAAATTCTAGGAAGTTATTCTACACTAATCCTCAAGTTCCATCTTAGGTCTATGTGCTCTAATCAGAGTTTACCTAAATCTAGTTTTCAAGGTTTGTACTAAACTTCCTTTGATACCAACTGTAACGCCCCGACCCCAGTTACCCAGAGTCGGTGCATTATTACATAAAATTGGCATGATCATAAGAAATATCAAATCTCGAAAGACCGATTGGTTTAGTAGCCTTGGAAACACTAGATATATTCATAAGTCTTACATTACATCATAAAGTGAAAAACTACTACAACAACATATTGTCTCTATATTCCACACTCATATCCCCACATATTATCCCTGCAGGTCATTCATAATTTACTTCTTCACTTCCTGGGAAAAATAAAACATAGAAAAGGGGTGAGCTCAAATGCCCAGTAAGGATAACAATATAGCGGAAACTTTCAAAAATAAGCATAAACTTTTAAGGCAATGTATAACTAAAACAAAAGCCTTTTAAACTTGAACTTAAACATAGTATGGAAAAAGAAAAATGAAATAATTTCATTTACTTATTCACATGGATATTCTAATAATCGAATAATCACATGAAATATCAATAACCACTTTCATAATGATGGAATTCATAATGCCAGACTATCATAACCACATAGCCAAGGCCTCGTTCCAAGACTACAAATAAGATTTTGTCAAGGCCTTATGCCAAGACACTACTTTGTCTCATGAGACCTACCGATGCATTGAGGAGCTATAGCGGGCTCCACCCGTCACTCACTAAGTCCAATTCATTCCCATATGAAAAGGTTTAAACATAACATAAACATTCGTATTAAAACTAGCATACGAAATGTCAATACTTTCTCCATAAACCATGAATGGTATAAAAATAACACATCCACAGTCAAACATATCACAAAACCTTCAATACATTATGGAAGTTTTGTATCATAATAAATCAACTTCATATAATCATAAAATCCATCAAAGGATGTTGACATAGATGAAATCAAAACTACTTGAGAGAAATATCTCCTTTTTTTGAAATCATTTAAAAGTCACACATTTATAAAGGAAGTAATTAAAAAGAGATTTTTGAATCAAAGTGTTCCATACCACTTTGAAACTTTTGAAAGGAATTAACATTTTAAAAACATTCATGTTCATATAAATAAATCCTTAAAAACCATTTTGAATACATGGACATTAATTAAAAAGATTTAGAAAGATAAATCTTTAAAACATTTAAAATTCTGATTTTGATAAAGAGTACCTTTCCGAAATTCTTAAAATATTCATTTTGAAATCATTTAAAAGTCACATAATTATAAAATAAAACATTTAATTTGAAAATATCCTTGTAATCTTGTAAGGGAAGCTTTGAAAATTTTATAACGGTGGTAAATAGTCGCACCCGCCATATAAGTTAAAAAAACAATCTTACCATAATTTTGTCGAAAAGGTTAAAAAGTACCTTGTTTGGAAAACGACGGAAAGATTCCATTATAAAACTCTTATAAAAAGTCAAAAAAGGGTATAAATGACTTTAACCCATATCTTAGTAAATAGTAAAAATGTTTTGAAATTCATTTTTAAGAAACATGAATGTGGATGATAAAGAGATCCCAGTAGATTATTACGTATAAACAACCTCGGATAATGAAGAGATTATGAAATAACCCTTACCTTGTACTTTTCCTTGGTTGGGGGTAGGTTAACCTCCTATATAATGGTTAAATAATTGTTATTAAATTATAAAAGAATCATATACATTCATATGATATCATATATGATCTTTTAACATTGCTTTGTTAATAATATCTTAGAATTATCGTTGTTTCGGGTGTTAACTTACTCGTTTTATTTTATATGTTTTGTTATGTAAGCCATGGTTGTCATGGATAGGTTGTATCCTATTCATATCCAGAATGATATCAAGTCCGTAAACATTATTTTTAAATCATAAAATGATAATTATACTTGAATGGATACGATAGAGAATGAATCTCATCGCGTTCGTGGAGACGGTAGTCCGTACGTACGCACGAGGGACAATATCATTCTTTTGATATTAAAATAATATATAATTGGATAGTATATCATATATACATAATCATTAAAATGTTATATTTATTATTTACATGAGTTACACATCATTATTATACCCATCGAAATAATAATATATTGAATAACAATTACACCACGACGTGGAGACGGTAAGCCGTACGTACGCACGTGTGGTGACATGTTATTCAAAGGGTGGATAGAATACTGAATATTGTTGTACCATATTTATAATAACATCACAGTATATATAATATACTGGATTTATTATTTTATAATGGTAATAACAAAGAAAGAATAAGTGGAAGAAGAAATGAATTTGAAAAAGGGTGGTGAAAACATTACCTCTTCTTCGGGTTCTTCCTTTTGATTTGATCAAAAGGGATCCTTAGGTTGGATTTCTGACTAAAGAAAGGCCTCTAGGATGAAGTGAGGGAAGTTGAGAGAGTATTTTTCCAGATTTTGGCCGAACCAAAAGGCTTTTAAGGTGTGAAGAAATGAGAAGGAGGAGTGCCCTTTTATAAGAGGGGTGAGGGGAACCTTTGGAAAAGCTAGAAATATTAATTTATAATAAATTCATATTCGGTTTCTAATGGCTCCAAAGTTTATTATTAAAAGGTTAAGGTGGGGATAGGTCGAAAACCATTCAGCCAATAGAATTTAGACAGGTTTGGGTGACCATATTAACCTTATCTTTTAGTTTTAACTCTTAGTTAATTAGTTTGAAATTTACCATGTCACTTTGTATTTTTATATTATATAGTAAATAAACTTACTATATACATCCAAAAGACCCCAAAGTGGTCCATTAATTATATAAATATCATGATATAAGTCTCTTGGCCGAACCTTAGATTTTTAGGAATTTAATATCAATTAATAATATAATATTTGTTTTAAAAACTCTTTTATGTCAATTTTGACACTATTCAATAGTTGATTTTTGTGAAACACATAACAGAATGATTACTTCAAAAAAAGTTAATTAAATCAATCCTAATATGTCATAGTAACCTAGAAAATTATTTTAATTTAACAAAAGTATCAATTTATATTATTTTGGGTATTTTTAATATCAATTATTCTAAGTTTTCACTATTATGGTAATTACTGCATCACCATTGTGTCATAAATAAATTAACTTATTTGATGTCTAAAAATTATAAATAAAATATAATTATGTAGGAAATATTTTTAGTTTTCTAATTAATATTTATTTTCTAAAATCCAACATATATAACCCTATGTAACAATTGTTTTTCTAAAAGATATATGCTTGTGTCATTTTTGTATTAATTTTAACTTAATTAAAATAAAGTGTCATTATCACTTACAAGTGGATCCATGGGGTCCCAAAATCGACCCAAAGATACCCATGGTCGACCATGTATTAACCAATAGGGTTAAGACACGTTTTAGGGTAATTTAGTATTATTATAATACTAATTTTTAACCCTTGTTTACCAGATTTACCCTTTAACCATGGTAAATAAAATATTTACCGCAGTAATTATTCAAAATGTCTAAAAATAAAAGTTACCTATTTACACAATTTGAACATCCTGATTCCAAATATGGAATCCATTATTCCAAATTCAAAACACAGAAGTTACAGAAATTAATTTAAAATTAATTCTCGTTGTTAAAACAAAAAGCGTGTTTTTATGAGATAATAACTATCAAAAGATTGACACTTGTTTATGTCCGGTTTAATTGTAAAATTATGTCCAATGAACAAAATTATATTAAATGGTAAAAATATATTCTAAATATACTTTAAAACCACTCAAATTCATAATTTATCACTATTAATTATTTTGATTAAAAAAGTTGTTTTTAATTAAAATTTAGTAATTTTCACTATTCATCAAAATATGAAAGTTATCCGAAAAGTACCAAAATTTCACCTTATGATAAATTCGATAATCCGAATCCAAAAATGAAGTCCATTTTGAAATATAAAGTATATATAATTTCAAAAAGTAGGTATTACTATTCATAACGGCTAGTTTGATTGGTTGTGGTGTGTGTTAGAACTCGAAGTTGCGTACAACACACGCTACTGTATTATTCAAAGGAAAGCGTACCGTGGAAGCTTGGGATGTTTCATTTTAAATTCTTTTGATGTCCCCATTTAGTCAAAAATTTTAAAATATTGTATTTAAAAAGGGTTCACTATTAAAAGTTGGTAAAAGTGCAATACTGAAAATGAATTTGTTCTTACATTAGGTCTAAGAAACTCATAATATGGATTCTAAAATTATAAGGATTATATAATGTTTAAAATTTAGTTAATACTATTCATAACCTCTTTTGAACGGATTTTTTGGTAATTCATGGTGCGCTTGAACTCGGTGTTGTGTGTAGTGCAAGTTATTGAATTATTTTGAAGAAATAACACACTATGAAATCTTGGGGTGTTACAACTTGTATGTTGGTAATTATGGATTAAATAAATATGTATATTATTTATGATATTATTATGATTATTTAATGGTTAATTTTTATTCAACTTTATTTTGTTTCATCCATCAGAAAATGGAAACAGTGTTCATGCATACGTACAGCCTACCATATCCATGAACGACATAATTCATTACTCTATCACTCCCATTTAGGGGTGAATCTATATATATATATATATATATATATATAATGAATATATAATATATTTATATAATTTTTAACATTATAAAATTTATGGAACTATGATCAAAGGAAAAGGATCAAAATTACAGAACTAAAAGTTCCACAAAAAACAAAACTATTAACACCGAGAAATGATGTTTTTCATAAAAAAAATTAATAACTATGTGTTAAAATATTATAATGGTATCATATATAATATTATAATTATTATTATGATTCAATAATATATTTATAATAAATATACATTTATTATTCATTATTTTATAACTCTTTCAAGGCAAGTCGATCTTGTAGTAAAGCGTTTCTTCACTCAATTTCTATTGATTGGGTTATACTAAAACATAATTTACTATGTTATTCAATGATTATGTGTGAAATTTAAATTTATCCCATTATGTTTCACTTCTAATAATTTTATGTTTATTTTAATTTTATAAACATAATCTCTTACCTGATTAAATCTCACTTTAATGATATGATCATTGTAAGGGATTTCATCTCAATTTTCACTCCATTGAGTCATATTTTGATTACGCACCTATTTATTTTTATGGTGTTTATATTATAAATATTTTATGTATTAAAAATTAATATATATTTACTCCTGACAATTAATGATTCAATTAATGTTTATTCTCTCAATGAATTAAAATTTTAATTTTACCAAAGATGTAAGTAATTATTTTACAATCCCATTTTCTTTGGATTTTTTTTATTTTCATTAAAGAAATCATATAACATATCATCCATAAACTCCATTTATTTTCTTATACTCTTCATATTTAAATAATTTCAATATTTTCATTCATATTTTCACCACTTTGACACTTGAATCAAAAAAAATTAATGTTAAAAATGAAATTCAATATTATTCCTCTTTTAATTGGTTAAATTTTTCTTCCACGTATATATTTTTAAAAAAAATAAAAAGGTAATTTTAATTTAATAAAATTATTAACTAATGAAATTTTATGTTATCCTTTAATTTTTAAAATATTTTAAAGTATTCTTTCTAATTTTTTCTGAAGGAGTTATTTTTTACTTTATTTATAAAAATCAATGGGAATTTATCTTTCTAACATATACGGTGATAACAGATTTTCCAAGAACCACATCCATTTTCACTATATAGATTATTATATAAGTATTTAATGGTTTTTCAAATAAAACTATTCAATGAAATCTTATTTTAATTTTTTTTTCATTTTCCTTCATTTTCAAAAATACATGAAATTATTAAAAACCTATGTTTCTAATGATTTGATGGTCGTATTTTATCTCTTATGAATTTTGTGGTAATTAATTTTTTCTTGAAACATTAACTTTTTTATGATCATATTTAATTGTAAATTAAATTTCTCTTAAATATTAATATTATTTATATCATGGATATGTTTATTTCCTAAACCATTTACTAATTTTATATATAGTGTTTTATTATGAAAGTTATTTTATTAACTAGATAAATATTAATATTTTATTTTATTTAATCTATATATATTTATTGATAATGCATTTTGTTTATGAATTAAATGGTTCATTCAATATATAAAGAATGCATTGGACATGTAATGATGGGTGGGGACCAGTTATAAATAACACCTCAATGCATCGATAGGTCTCATGAGACAAACCAATTATCCAAACTTATTAAATATATTTTTTGTGTATACCTACCCATAGTTTAAACTATCTTGGTGTAAGGTCTTAATAGTAATGATATCATTATTTTTTTGATCATGGAATCAAATATTATGAACTTTATTTATTTATATTTCATTTATTTTTATCCATTAGATTAATTATTTGATACTATCCATAGATTCATTTCATGCTTAATTTAATGATTAAATTGATTTTTTTTCAGTTATTTACCTTTTCATATTGATTATGCCTTATTTTTTAATGATATAATCCACTCTATGTAACCCTTAATAAGTATTTAAGCTCACCCTTATTTTTTCCCTTTCCCTAGGTTATATATAATTAATATTTAAATGATTTCAAGGATTTATAATATTTACTTTCATAATGTATTATATTTTTTCCAATGAAAAATTGGAAGAATTTTTGTGTCTAGTTTACCAAGATTAATAAAATATTCAGTACTTTCTAAACTTTATCACTGGTATCTAGTACCCATTTAATAAAGTAACCATGTATCTGGGCTACTGGATTTGATATATTTACAGTTGGTATTAGAGGAATATTAGTAGAAACTTGGGGAACTATATTTAATAAAAAATATATTAGGGAACATAACCCTATGATATAATTTTAGAATAAGCCTATGTATAGGATAACATAATAAAGATTTTCTAAGGTAGAGATTATGTGGGTTTCCTATCAATTCATCCCTATTTGGATACTACAAGTTTACATGTTTTTATCACATAGATATCTAAGAGTAATAACCCTAAAAAATGTTGTTATAATACATCTCAGTCATCATTATGGTTCATAGTGAGTAATCCCTTACCACACACATAGTTTGACACACATGAGTGATATTTTTGAGAAAATTCACATTTTCATTCTAAACTATTATAATGAATGATATAATAGAGCCTATATAAACTTGTGATATTATATAGTGGTGTGGGATAAACCTAATGTGACTTGGGTTGATATGTTTAAGGTTTATCACAATATTAAAGGCATATATAAACATTTAAAGGTTTTAAGTAATGTGATTATAACATGATTAAAGTTATTTTAGGATACATTTATTTGAACAAAACCATTTTTTTAGTATATGATTTAGTTTTAAGTTTATTAGATTAATAATGATTTAATATTTTTTATATATGTTTAAAGTTATTGAAAAACTTTAGGTTTAATATGATCATTGATGTTAGGGTAATAATAGTCAATAATGATTGTTTAATTTTTTTAAAAAATAATTTATATTGAAAACCGTAAAAATTAGAAAGGGATTTGAAGTTTAATATTATTTTTTGGGATATCGATAATATTTTTTGAAATTTTATAAGAAATATATTGATATAATTTTAGAAAAATTAAATCTCATGGGTCAGGTGATAACTTAAAAAAAATCAGCAAGGTCATGGGTCTTTAACGCAAAACCGAAGGGAAAACGGGGTACAGTGCCTACCCCAAGCCTATGATATGTCCTAGGTAGTATGAATTTTTTTTACTTAAATTATTTTATGTATAAATATTATGTTGGTTTTTTATCATATTATAGGATCAAATAGTTTTTAATTTTTGGGATTTTAAGGTGATTAGTGATATTTTAGGAAATATTTTATTATATTGAGGTATATATAACCTTTAGGTTTAATGTAAATTATTATCTGGGAATAATGATTTCATATTTTGTAGATATAAACTAAAGTTTATAACATAACCTTTTATGTTAAAACTTTTATTAATATTTATGTTATTTATTTTATAGGGTTACTTATTTATGGAATGATTTTTTTGTACCTTGGTTTAATTTTTGAACTTTTGTGATTAATGTATTATTTTTTTATATGATGGTTTATTAATTTTTAGTTGTATATTAAATTTTTATAACCATATTGGTTTTATTTAATACAGTAAGAATAGATTTTTATTCTTTGTTGGATTATGTGTTCCATTTAAAGATGATTTTAATGCTTTAGGCATGAAAAAATTAATCTTTAATACTCATCATTTGGATAAAAGGATGATATTATAATTTAAATTTTAATTATGATATTATACATGTAAATTTAGTATATTTTATTTTTTTATCATTCTATATGAATTACTTGACTCTAGGAAAAGGATCTTGAAATAAAAATGTTATCCTATTAAATTCATTTCTAAAGAATTTATAGTATTTTCCAAACCTCAGTGATTTATTGTTTTATGGTTGTTAAAATTCTCATTACTATGTTATATATATCTATATATAATTCTATGGATGATAATATACTCCTTCATTCCTATATTTTAGCTTCCATCCAATGTTCTCCTTTTTGGGTAAGCAAAATATGTGATATTTTAGGTAACCTTATGTTTCCCACTTTCCCATTTCAGAAGATGTTTTATTATCCCTATGTATGATATGGATTTTCAAGAAAGGTTGAACATTTTATTATTTATATAAAAAATTTTGGGAACCATTTATTTAAGGGGAGAATAATGAAATACCATGAGGTTTTATCATATATTTATCTTTATATAAATTTAATTTATTTATTAGCCTATGATACATGAAATATGAAGTCTAGATGAACAATATTATATTATATATTAATAAACTATCCTTTAAATTTGTGTAAATAATATCAATAAACCATTTAAAAAATTATAAAGGTTTTAGATGAAGTGACTATATTTTTAGTAATGTCTTTATATTCTTTAAAAATGTATTTTTCATCAAAAATGGTGTTTATTTCGTTTGGTGAATAAATAATATAATTAATTTACATCCAAATTATAATTTTATTGAAAAAATGAAAATAATTTTTGAAATTATCGTGTCACAAATAGTATAGAGTGAATTTTTTATAATTTTCTAATGAGATTGACTTTTTGATAAATAGTAAAAAATAATGATTTTATTAAAAGGAATATTTTCTCTTAAATAATTTACATTGTTATATTATCTTATATATTGTTTTAAATATAAAATTAGTTCATTTATATTATTAAAAATCTAATTAAGGTCATTGGAATAAATTTTATTCATGATTTTTTTATAAAAACGTTTTACACTTATGGAGAGATTTTTTTTGAAAACTCCTTTTCGTTGCCTTTTACAAGTATAATTATAAATTAAATTATTTAAATTGGGTTAATTGAATTTGATAAGATGGATTCCATATTTTTAATCATAGTAATTAATATAATTAAATATGATTATGTTTATTTTTTCTCATTATGAATAGTAAATTTGGAAAATATTTGTCACCTTGGTATGGGTAAAAGAGGTAAAACTATGTTAAAACAATGTGGTAAAACATTAAGATATATTTAATTCAAGAATTTATCCTATTTTATGAGTGTTTTTTGACCAAATATATTTTAAATGAGTCAAATAACATATTTTAAAACATTGTTTTTCAATTTGGGAACCCGGGATTAAATTTTGTGAAAGATAAGTAATATTTTATTCAAATAAAATACTATTCTTATGTCTTTGAAATTAATGGAATGGTTGGAAGATTCCATTTGATTTTCAGTTACTCTAAAAGTATAAAAACATTTTCTTTTTATTATTTAAAAAAAATCAAGGGAACTATTAACTCTCACTATGAGCCATCGATAGTTTTAGGGTTGGAAAATACCCAAAGAAAATATGTTCTTTTCTCTAAAAAGGAAAGAAAGGACTCGCATGGATGCATAAAGATTAATCATCTAAAGAACAAAAATCATGTGATATCCAATAGAACCCTTAATTTGATGAACCTAGTAGAATCATGTGTAGGGTTCATACGCTTCATGTGATCTGTCAAATTATCACATGAAAGTTTTTTGTTGATCCCTCCTGATATCGTGAAGGCTTCTAGACGAGCCCTTATGGTCACGCAAGTCCCTTAATAAAAGTCATTAAAATAATGTGACATGTCGATCGATAGATTCCGGACAATCTCCCAAGGTAATAATCTGATGAAAATCTAAAAATAAAGGGATCATTTTGCCAAGTTAGTTACACTATTTTCATGTAAAGGTGCTTTGCACACCATGTGATCAATTAATTGATCATGCAATGGACCTTTAACATTCCATATTGTCCTCAAAAAGGGACCAGATAAGTTTTCTTGATCAGGTAAAAGGCCCTTATATATATAGCCTGGTCTCATTAAGATCTATAGACATGTCATCCTGATCTTGTGAAGGCCCTTTATCATATCAAATCAATAATGCAAAGGCTATTAGTAATATAGATTCAATTATGTAAAATCAATTTTTGATTCCAATATTGATTGTTTGAAATAACTTTGGAAATTCATGGGCTTAAGAAGTCTAGTAATGATGGAGTGATTGCAAGGTTTTTGTTTACTATGAGACACAAAAATGACATCATTGATGACTTACAGGAGGGTCATGAAAAGAACATGATACTTTATGTGAACACTCCCTCTACTGACTCAATATGAGATATGAGTGTTAATAACCATACAAAGCATCATATATTTATGATTAATATGCCTATAAAATCCACCTTGACACATGTGAAAAACATACAAATTGAGGTGAGGGAGAACATTCCAGAGTGGAGTATTGTGTGATCTCAAGATTCTTCCACATGGAAATTTATGGTGAGTTACATAAGGGATTATAAAATATGTTTATGTACTTAATGTGATAATTTAATTTATCATTTGAAGGATCTATAGAATTTTATTTAGTGTATGTGAATAGACTTCAATAGGTCAACTTGATCACATGATTCTTCTATTAGAAAATACAGAACAAATATTCAGATATTTACATAAAGAAGGATGAAAATGAATGAAGTTTCATGTGAATAAAGATATGTTATTTTTCATGTGAATAAATTACATTATTTTCATGATAAATTCATTGATCATGAAAACAACCCCTATAAATGTTATCTTGGATCATGAGATACACCATAAACATGTCATCCAGGTTCAAATTAAGTCTTTGGGTCTGTCATATTTGATCATGTGATATCCCTTGGACATGTCATCTAGTTCATGTGAAGTTATAAGATGTATCAACCAGTTTCATGTGAATCCTTTA
Organism: Viscum album; assembly: GCA_963277665.1. NCBI lineage: Eukaryota > Viridiplantae > Streptophyta > Magnoliopsida > Santalales > Viscaceae > Viscum > Viscum album. The sequence continues at coordinate 1,435,193,147 of OY728122.1, forward strand.
GATTTTTCATTTGGGTTCATGAAAAATCCTAGGGGATTATAACTGGATCACATGAAATCCCTCTTCCTTATTAATTTGATCATGTAACAGACCTCATACATGTCAGTTAGATCACGCTACACAACTTGGACATGTCATCTAGGTTCATTTAAATACCTTGTACATTTCAATATTAAATCATCATACATGTTATCCCTTTCATAAAGAAATAATTAGACATATCATCCAAACATGCCCAAATATTTCAGCCTTATCTAACATGAATACTAGGAAATGTGCCCTCAAACAGTTTTAATCCCTTGACCATGAACCATTGGTAGAGTATTCCCCCTTCATATGGTAAGTTTCAATAATGGACTAGGGTTACACCCTCATGTATCCTTTCTAGAGTTATAAGATCCTCATGTCATTCAAGCATACTCAGTCGACCACTCATAGTCCCTACCCCTTATACTTATGAGGATAGAGGCCACAAATATTTCATGGTCATCGTTCTCAATGTAAGTACCTTGATATTCTATTTACTCTGGTTCATAGGACCCACCCCCTATTTTTATACCATTATTTTTTATCCATCATTGGATTATGAAATTTAATTGAATGATTAAGTCTTTGGTTCTTACTATAAGAGCGATATATGTGGGATACCTTCCTGAGGCCTACGATCCATATCAAACAATACATTTTAGATTTTTTAGTGTATAAGTCTCACATCTATAAGAAATATGATCAATAACTTTCTAAATCATGTTTCTTACACAAGTAATGAATCACATGAGCTTAGGGATTTTCAATGATCATGTCACCAGTATCATAAAAATTCCACAATTCGGGAAACCATAATGTGTAACCCATGTTTGACAACATGATACAAATTTCTACTTATATAGTAATCCACCTTGGTTTAGGTCCCTATGAAATTCCCATATTGATAAACTAAGATGAAATAACCCTTGTGAATATTAATTATTCATCCCCATAAATTAGTGGGTTAAGGACAAACTAAACTATGAAGACTTTAATTTTTGTTATAAGCAGGATACATAGGAAATCTTCCTATGGCCCGATGTCAATACTTAATTCTTAAATGGACTCATAATTATAAGTTAAAAATTACATTAAACTTCCTGACTTAGACCTAAATTAATAGCATGGGTTTTTATTCATGATCTCACAAGATAGGTGGGATGCATCTTAGAGGTTCAATCCTAATCCTAAAACACCAATCACCTTCTTGGATAGTAGTAAACTTGATAGTGTCTGGTCATATAGATTAAAAGCACAAGTATTCACTTTTCTTTAATAAATAATGGGAATGAAATAAAAAACTTCATTTATATACATAAGGTATTATTAATAGAACAACTTATTTTCTATACAAGGATTCAACACTTGATTTTTTAAGGATAACTAGTCCCGTATCGGGATTTGAGAAATATTCATGAACATATCATAAATATATAAGTGAGTATCAGAGCAGGAAATAATTCCCCAAAAAGTTTTTGGTGAAGCTAACCTCTCATCCTATCAGCCAATATGATCTCCTAAGCATCATTAGGTTTGAAACCCCGTGTAATCTTCTACCTTGGGAAATAAGGCATAAGATATAATAAGGATGGGGGAGCATTGTGAGTTTCTATGAGAGAAATGTAATGTTGAACCTATCACAAAATATTGTATGACCACAGTCAATCACCCATAATCAAGCATTAATAATTAAACACATTACATCTGTTCGGAAGCTAATATGGAAAATAAAACATGAAAGCATGTGATAACAGAATAACCATGTCACCATAAGCATTGGGCATCTTGTTTCCCAAACCCAAAAAGACAGCATGAATATGGAACAAACAAAAATGGTTAAACTGGCATGAATTCATGTGATAAAATAATAATTTAGTCACCATAAACACTAAGAATATTTTTTCCCAAACCCGAACAACCAATGAGAATAAGGAAAAAAAATATTGAACCCGACATGAAAGCATGTGATAACTGAATAACTGAGTCACCATAATCATCAAACATCTTGTTTCCCAAAGCCGAACATCTAACATGAATTTAGTGGAAACAATAATGGGAATCCTAACATGAATATTTCAATAAATAAATATAATTATAGTTCCCATGATATATACAATTTTTTTATTCACATTCCATATAAGAAAAATGGATGAACCAACAACAAGAATGAACAATTGTGCTACTCATGTATATCTAAATGAGAATGTTCCATACTTATGATGATGCATTGATTGAATACCTCATTCATTTTTGTATTTTTTTTAATATATATAGGATTCTCTTAAACATCACCTTGACCCAAGATCATGTCATAATCATGTGAATTTTCTTGAACATTATCTTTAATAACAACCTCTACAGGTCACAAAATAACATCACCCTACAAACACCATTATCTATGTGTGGTGAATGTAATGGTCCATGAATACCACCAATTCAGTATGATCCCAACCATTGTGTCTATATGTAGAGGTCTCCAAATGATAAAACCTATAAGTATGACGTGTTTAAGGATAAATGCAATAAACTAGTAATTCATGTCGCCACTTCAAACTACTTTGAAAGAATATATATGGATCATGATAATAAGAACCTTCCTTACCTTAGGTAGGTAGAACAATGATCCAACCATGGATCCATCTCACTTCAGTAGCATCCTATGAGGGTTCCTATTAACTGCCATCACCTGAACCATCCCACTAACTCCCCTCAATCAACTGCTGAGGGTACTACCTTATTAGTCAGCACCCTAGACACCCATGACCAGTTGTAAAGGATATCTCATTAGGCATAGTAATCTATGGATCAAAGTGAGTGGGCCCATATTCTTGCTTCCACTGACAGATCCCTTTGGAATATTCTAGTGACACTCAGTGAGCAGGCACATATCTTGACTCACCCAGATCAATTCTACCCATATATTCTCATAGTAATCATGGGGGTGCATGTCCCTGCACCCACATATGAGGCCCATCGGAATATCTTGATGGAATAAGGAGGAAAGAAGTGGGATTATATCCCCACTTCAATCGAAGAAATATTCTCATATATCTTGGAGTATGAGAATGTGTGGGCCTATATTCTTACACATACTATAATGAAGTTCCACTATATTATAGAAACAACATAAAAGATCTACCAGAATATTCTATAAGTAATTTAGATATAAGGACTGATACACATTTATATCCCAGTATTCAGAGAACCATATCACTAGGATCAATACAAATAGGTGAATACTATAGGAAAACTGAATATTCTTACCTCTGTTGAGTAGGATTATAAATATACCCTGGTATAGTAAGAGGAAAAGGATTTAGCTCAAATTATCTTTTAGATTGGGGATCACCATCCTATTTTGGTAAATGCCTTGGGAGATACACACATTCCTATCAAATAAAACCAATGGCATACTCCAAAGACATAGGACTAGGTTTATATCCTCACCCCAACCAAGGTTCATTAGTATAAGTTGGAAATAACCTTAGGGTAGGCTCATATACCATCCAATGAAGCTACTCAGAATATTCCAATAGCTTATGAGATCCCAGATCATATCCCTACTTCTACCAATGAAAGGCAACATCCACATCCTTCAGTGGCTATAAATGAAGGAGGACCATATCTCATCTACCATTTTTGAGGTCTGTTGGAATATTCAAATGGGTAATTCATATTTGAAATTGGATCATACCCATTCTTCAACCTAGGATTCCATTCTTATTTTGGAAACCACCCAAAGGCAATCCCATATCCATGCTAATGATTCATAATATCATTGGTATATTCCATCATTTTTTCATCAGTGGGAACATATTCCCACAGAAAAAATGGTCATCAACATATTTGAGAGACTATCTTATAGTAGGATCATATCTATACTCGACCCCAAAAGGTAGGTCAGTATAGTAAATACATGATGCGGAATAGGACTCATGCCCCAAATCATCTCAATGACAACATCCTCAAGATAGAACGACTTGTATCTTCAATACCACAAGGGTTTTTCAACACTTATTACAAAGTAGATACGACAACTACTTCAATACTCCTCATAATAGTAGTATAAAAATTTATTACAGTAAATCTACATCCAACATACATCATGGAAAACCTCCCCACGATTATATCTCTCTTGGATAATGAAATCCTCTCCTTTTTCAAATACCTTCATATAGAGAGTTTATCAAAAAACTTGTTTTAACTATATATAGTTCCCCATCAACTATTACCAACACCTCACCTCGATCACCAAGAGTCCTAGTGAAATGATCTCTATGGTCTGTCTAGGTGGAGGAATATATCTATGATAAAGAAAAATATGGGATAGATATGTGGAATGAGCTAGCCAAAAACAACCTTCAAACCATGTTTTATCCCATTTTCACTTCCAAATATGAGTTTTCAGCTGAACTAGAGGAGAATTTCATGCCTTAAATGCATCATAATATGTAGAAGACCCATCAACAGTTGAAGGCTAGACACCTACCTTTTCAAAGATATGAGGGTCACCTCCATATCTTAAATACACTTTATTGTTAGCTGGACATTGAAATATTCCCCATGGCCTAGGATCCATAAGAGCATAAAAAATTAATATGGTGTATTTTACTCCATATCATGAGAACTCTCCAGCAACTTATTGTCAAAACCTCATTAGGTGTTTGAATATAAGGATGAGGAAAGTATAGAGAATTTAAATTTACCCTATCCCTAGGAAAAAAATCTCCCTAGATATGGAATCCTATAGTGTAATATCTGCAAGAGATTTCACAAAACCATGTAATGTGTGGTCCAGATGATTAATAAAATGAAGCTCACCTATATTGAGGATACAAAGATCACATGAATAGAGAGAAAGGGACACCAGAGGACTCCTAAGTTAAAAATCTAAATAAAATGATCACATACCTCAAATACATAAGTTGAGGTTTCTAACTACTCGGAAACTTCCCATTGGAATTGAATCGCATCATAATAACCGATTATACCTTTCAAATGCATGAAGGAGATTTCACCAAATCTGGAAGATCGTAGTATCGTCTTTTATGAATGTCATCCAGGAGAAAACCCAACCTGTAGGACTTGGGGAAATTTTATCTCAATCTCCACCACTAGGGTCATCACACCCCAAGAGCGTCCTGGATAAATTGGTGAAGGTTCCAAATCAACCCTATCCTATAGTAATGGGGCATTTTTACGTCAATGTTTTTTCATGATTCATCATATCCTCCATAATAGGATCAGAAAGTGCCAATAGTGGCCCTGATTCGACCCCATCCCATAGCGCTGGGGGATTTTTCATCATTATCCTCACCCAAAAAAGAATTGATATTTTATTGGATATGTGATAAATGACAATGAATATAATACCAAATATTCATCTCTCTATGAGATACACCTCTTTAATTTCGGGGTTGCTCGGTATGTATGATCGGAAACTCCATTAAGGTCACTATTCAAATACTGATACATGGAGAATATATGGAAAAGAAAAACAAACCCTATAGGGGTCATAAGTTAATATTTTATATAAATTACCCTTATTTAAGCATAAAAGGAGGAGAAAGTGGTATATAAACTCCCTATTATATAGAGAGATATGGGGTAACTACTATTGCAAGATATTCCTTAGTGAAAATTTTCACTATAAACCCAGAAATTGATATGAACCAGGATGAAAACTTAGAGGGGTGAAAATCAGATACTTTACATTGAGAGATAGGTTATCTAGATGCAGAAACCAAGGTCTCATGTACATGGAATCAGATAAGGATACATAACCTGGAACCTTTAACTGATGATTTTACACCTCCTCAGCAAAACTATTATATGGATATAGGGAATGGTGTGTCTACATACCACACACTTCCTAGAAGATCAGAAAAACCAACCATATAAGAATGAAAAATACAATTTGAAAATGAGATAAAAAACCTCAGCCAAATCCATGTGGAACTACTCATGGGTAGTATTCTCACTGGTCATCACCTTCAAACAGAAATGTGTATCCCTCCTCACACATATCAAGAGAGCGATAATACACCTTCAAGAGTGGAGTTCGTTAATAAATTAAGATATATATCCTGGAAACTAGTCTATATAAATGAGTAAGTTTAGGATAATCGATACTTTCCTCCATTACGGCGATAACCTCTCTTTTATTAGGGTGATTATCCAGTCATGGAACGGATCAAGAATCAGTCAAGTGTGAAAGAGGGGCCACTTTCTCAAGCCTCACTTTCTCCCTATAGATGTTAGTTTTTCTAAACAATTATACCTCTAGATATCTTGAACACCATCAAATATTTAGCTACTCTAATTGATTCCATGGAGGGGTCCCCCCCTGTGCAGCCTAAAAAGAAGTTATATCCAAAATTAGTGGACAACAATTCCCCCCCCCTGCCTAATTTTGGAAACCTATATTCTCAATATTAGATGGAATGAGAGATATAGAATAGAATCTCATGTAGTTCGTGTCTCGATTCAGCCCAATGATGGGCCCTTGAGACCAGTGGAAGGTGAAAAGACAAAGATGTTTTATATAGACTCTTGTAGGGCCTACCTTCATTTGGTAAAACATCCTTGGAGTAGGATTTCTTATGGTATGGTAAGACATTAATAATCGGTTCATTTTTCAATTTAGCTCCAAGTTAAGGAAAAAACATTTTTTTTCCTTGTGAATTTAAAGAGATGTGAAAATGATAGGGTTTATAACTTTATCACTAGATGAAAAGGTTTAATGTATTCAATCAGTATTCCACTCTCATAGGAGAAATTGTTGGAACTTTTCTATAAGAATATTTGAGATGAGATAAAAACACATTTGGACCTAATTAAATATCTAGGAGGATTACATGAGTTTACATAAATTGTGCATTGCCTAAAAGATGTCATTCAGCGAACTAAGGCCAAATCAAGGCCCATTCCCACAATGTAGGGAAAATTTTATATTCAGTAAATGACTTCTAAAATTTTCATAAAACTAGTAATGGTTCCCATTAGAGAACCCAGATAGGACTTGAATCCCCCATTACCTCCCTTCAAGCAACAATAGAAGCAAAACTTCCCAAGAATGAAGGTGAAGAGAGATCACAATCACCTTTTTTTAGGAATGGATGAAAAAAGTGTATTACTTTTGAAATAAATAGTTCCCTACTTATTTCCTCAATGTTATGGAAAATAAACCCCTAAATCTATTAGATGCTAATAAAACCTTTGATTTCAACCACAATGACCACCCTAACTAATTCCATTTTTATAAGAGATTGGGTCACACCATCCAAGACTTCTTTGTCTAAAATACATCCTCCCACGAAAGGTTAATATTGGATAGGCCATAATAAGAAAATCCTTGAAACAGGTGACTTATATGACCATCACCCAACCACAAGAATAGGGTGACTAGAAAGATGTGATGGCTCGTTTTAAAGAGAAGTTCGATAACTGGATGACCCAAAAAAATAGTCGAATGAGATCATTCCACCCAAAGAGAACATCTTAACAAACTAGTATTAATCCAATAACCAAGGGAGATTCCATTTAATATTCCTACCATAGGTTTACATAATAATCATACATAGTAAAATACATAATATAAATAGTCTTATCTATCTCCCATACAAAATTAAACACATAATGGATTTTTTACCTTCAGCATATGGTGAACATGAAAAACCCCAAAAAATGGAACCCTTATTGGATGATGAGATATTTTTTTGTTCTATTAACATAGTTCACATGATATATCTCTTCTCCAATGAAGAATATTTACCTATTAATGAGTTCCCATTACCTGACCTGGGATCTAGAGGCTATGGATGAAAAAAAATGAGGGTATAATGGATGGTTTGGGCATGGTCGAACCCAAAATTCTAGTCACATCATTGTGGAATCCATATATATATATATCTGATTCGTATGGGTGAGTTATTTAGTAAACCCAAAATAAGTGTGGAGATTCCTTAAATCCCTTTAGTGGTCATTCAAATCTAATCATTTTAAATGGTCTACTAGTGGGGTGTTCTTTTCTAAACAGCCCATAAGAAGTTGTAGTCCAGTGATACCAATTCCATTTACAATAGAGTTTCCCTCAATCTCTTCCAAAGAACCTAGACCATAAAACTCAAACACCTATTCTCCAAATCCACATGATAGAGAACAACCCTACCATGGCAAGCATAAACTTCTGGCACAAAAATACAAAATTATGAAATACTTAGATTGGTCCCAGCTAAACTCCCAATACTAGATTCTATAAAACTTTGAAAAGAACTTAGAGTGGAACTTATTAAGTCCCTCTAGAGTACATAGGATTTTTTGATAGAAGACACTACAAACTAGGTTTAATGAGTGGATAATACACCTGGAAAATGCTATACCACCATCTCATTCATGGAGAAGGTCTAGGATGAATTTTTCTAGGAACATATTAGACCCCCTATATATTTTAATAAAAGTTTATAATGTTGATATTTGAAGGGATCTGGTCGAGATTGGTTTTGTGATCAATATCATTCAACTCTTGACCCTCCAATGTTTTTGATATAGTGAGGGGAACTTGTCTTCACCGAAACTGACCATTCAAGGGAATGATAAGAATGAGTAAAGTCCTCTTAGAATGATCATGATTAGGACTCAATTTGGGGATCTCACATATAATCTTGAGTTCATGGTTATCTATCAAGATACGGTATACAATTTCTTAATCAGAATACTTGGGCATCATAGCCATGTGGAGGTACCTTTGACATTTCATCAATTCTTGAAATACCCCATCAATGGATATGTTGGCATAGAACATGGTGACAGATCCCCCTTGGAGTTTTTTAAATACATATATACTTAGGAACGTTTTTTTAGAGGAAAGAAAAATAACCAATAGTGAATAGTGATAGGCAGGTTTCCACTTCTAATGTCTTGGGAACCACCCCTATAAATCTAAGTATCATGCTCAATAGTGATTATATAATCCCCATAAACCTGATCTAGGTCCTATAATCAATCCTATTAAGATGTTGAAAACCAAAAAACTTCACTAGCCCTTGTCCGTGTGATAGAAATAACATCTACTGGAGTGGATTCTTCAAAGGGTAGTCAAACTAATTCTATATCAAGATCCAAGAATTCCCTTATGCGATTAGAAAACATTTAATGTTCCCCCACGACATTCTTTTCAACAAAGGATGTATATACCTCCTTGAACATCGATAGTTGCGAAAAGGAAGAAAACAATTCCTATAATCTATCTATGATAACTCTAGAAGATTATGATGTTAATGTCTCTTCTCATGGAATCAATTATATCAATAGGGATAGAGATTACCCTTGTTTATCCACTATGTTTAATAATTTCCCCATGGACACCGAAATAGAATAAGAAGAGGATGGAATCAAGAACACTCCACACTCATTTGAGGAAGTTATATCCACCAACAATGATGATATCAATTAAGTGAATCTAGGAATATAATAAGACCCGTGACTTATGTTGATTAGTGAATTCATGACAACCAATGATTAAGATATGCACATTTCATTTTTAAAGAAGAATTTATATGTGTTCTCTTTGAATTATATAAAGATGTCTCGATAAAATCTGATGTAGCTACTCATCACCTATACATACTCGATGACCATCGAGGTTTTATGTTGGAATCCAAAAAAATGAACCCATAAAATGCTACTAATATAGAATTAGAAGTGAAAAAAATTGAATAAATTTATCTTTTTCTGAGAGGTGTGGTACCCAAAATGGATTTCCAGCATCATCCCTATCATGAAAAACAATGTTCAGATTAGGGTTTTCATTGATTTTAGATACCTTAATTAAAACTTCTCAAAGGATGATTTCCCTTTTAAAATCATAGAATTTTTTATTGATTAAAATATTGGATTAAATTCCCTTTACATTATGTATTTTTATTCTAGGTATAATCACATACATATGTCCCTTGAAGATGAGGAAGCTACTACTTTTAGAGTACTTCCGGGGATCTTTTGTTACCATGTCATTTTAACATCCTATGATTTTAATAAATATATTTTTATCAAATTAATTTATGTTTTTAAGTATATTTTTTTATAATCAACATTTATTTTAACACTTTTTACTCACAAACAACATGTTTTCTCAATATTTTTCATGACACGCAACACTGAGCTTTAGTGAACCATAAAATAATATTATTTTAAATGTGGTTATTATAACCTATATTTTAAATAGGATGGTATAAATAATATTTCCTAATTTAAAATATATATATATATATTTACTACTCAATATAAATTTATTTATAAATTCTTAGTAAATAATCAATCAATTTTTATTAAAGTAATTATATTCATCCAAAATGTGTTTTTTTCCAAAAATGATTTTTTATTGATCTTTATAAGAAAATATTATATTTAATTGAAAGAGATTTTAGAAAAATTATATGATAAAATTAATTTCATTTTTAAATAATTATATCAAAATTAAATTTTGGTGAAATTTTGGTATTTCTCAGAAAATATTGGTTTTTCAATGAATAGTGAAATATATCAATTTTTTGTAAAAATGTCATTTAATTTAAATAAACCAAGATAAATGTACTATTATGTTTTAAATTAACATAATTACTATTTATGTATATTTAATTCACTTGATTATTATTTAATTGAATTTAAATTGAATTTTAGTAGTTTGTTTTAAAAAATGGGTTTTTCTGAAAACGGTTTTAAAATGAATAATGTTTCTCCATTTTAATTAATTAAAATAATAAATAATTAGGAATGTTTAAAATGAAATTTATATATTATATATCAATAAATTTTAATATATAGTCATAAAATTATTATTATTATATGTATATATAATATAAAATATCCTGGTTCTTGAAAAATAGACTTCTTGAAAACCCACTTTTTCATCACATCGACAGGTTCTGATTTAAATTAAATTTTGATAATTATATGAATTTAATTTGGTAAAATTCATTCCATATTTGGAATAATAAAAATCTATTTTATCTAATAAGGTAAAATTATTTTTTGACCATAATGAATAGTGAAAACAGTAAAAATTATTTACCATGGTTATGGTAAAAATGGGTTTATCGTGGGTTAAACAAAAAATATAAGGGTTAAAAATAACCTAAAACATGATTAAATACTATTTTATGGTAATTTTTATATCTTATACTTTCCATGTTCTAATACATGAGAATTTTGAATTTTTTTTAAGGGAATTACATTATTATTTTGGATTCTTATGGAAAATTCCAAGTAGTTTCCAAGTGAGTTCCTTTTCCCCACTTATAAAAGGCCACCACCACCCTTCACTTATTCACATATCTAAAGTAATATAGTTTATAAAAAACCATCCAAGATACCTCCATAAAATACTTATCCATTTTCTATAACTGTTAGCCCTAGTGTAATATGAACACTAGGGTCCCTAATAAAATATCAATATGAGGTTCTTCTAAGAAAAGGTAATTATATTCACTAATCTTCTTCATTTTAATTCTTTTCTTTCACCTTAAATTATTTTTTAAAACTTAAAATATAATGATACCAGTATATAATATATAATTATATTTTTCTATATTAATGTAATGACCTATATACATATCCACCTCCATAAAATAGAAAATAAAATTGTTGATCGTGTGTACAGTGAACTACTAACTCGCGAACAGATTTAGATTTTTCTTACATAAACACCTTTCAAGATTGGATATAATGATGGATTTAATATTATTATATTATATTTATAAGATTAATATACTTATTTAATTATTATATCACATTTACCCTCTTACTTATAATTTCATGGGGGTATAAAAATGCCATTTGTGTATATAGAGGATTACCACCTCGTGAAGCGATGTGATTCATTTTCACTTACACTTTACATGGAAGGTATTAATGGTAATTTTAATTAATATAAATTATATATATGACATCATAATTATTATTTAATGGTAATATATTATTTACCTTTCTTTTATTAAATCCTTCAAAAAATGGAAACAACGTTCATACATACGTAGGGCTTATCGTCTCCATGAACGGTGTATTTCATTTTCTATATCTAGAATTTATGGATTGATATAAATAAATATATAATGAATATATATGATATATATATATATATATATCATTTTTAACATTATAAATATTATTTAAACATGATCTATGTAAGAGGAACAAAATAATAACAAATCAAAACTTATACGAAAAATAAAGAAGTTATTGCCGAAAAGTGATTTTAACAATGAATTGTTAATAAATGGGTAATAATTAGTCATAAGTAAATAATATATGGTATTATATAGAAAATTATGTTTCTTTAATATATTTATAATAAATTTTTATTTATTAAAAAGGATATTTTAACATGTATGAAGAAATTTGAGACTTATGGTAAGGGATTTACATCTCAATTTTATTTTCTATGATACACATTTCATATTCACAATGTTTTTATTTTATATAGTGTATATACTTCCCAAGAGTTTATTTTATAAATCTTCACCTAAAAAATTATTTATATTTATATATAAATTTTAGTATCTCTTTTTTATGGGGTTAATGGTTCAAAAAGTTTCCAAATTTGTAAGGGATTTTTATCTCAATTTTCCTTTTTTTGATAAATAATTAATGTTATGCGCCTATAATACTTTATAAGGTTTTTATAAATACCCATTGACATGTAATATCATGAACTTATTTACTCTCATTATATTTTATGTTTAATTTTGTGTTTTTATTTCATGGGGGTTACAATTCAATGTTACCATAGTGGTCAAAGTTTTATGTTACAATCTCATTGTTTATCGGGATTATTTATAATTATGCTTCAAATAATGAAATATTATAACACTACAATATACTAACTGTTATGCAGCAGTTTAGTAAAACTCCACTAATTTTTTTTAAAATAATTTCATGGTCTTTTTTAATAAACTGACGCTAAACGGTTAAAAAATTTAATACACGTAACACTTTCCCCCTCCCCCAACCGCCAACTCGTCGACTCCCTGAAGCCCTAGCCCATCGTCACCTATCACTGACCCCCACCATGCCTCGCCTCACTGAGCATTTACTTGCCAACCCTCATCACACCTTGTGTCGCCACACCTCTCCTTGTTGCACGTCTCCTCGTCGCCCCTCACCGTCGATCCTAACCACCACCTCGTTTCCCCTCAAAGGTCTAGTGGTAAGTGAAGATAACACACTGAATAATTTTATTTTTAGTTTTTTTCCAATAATGGATGATATTTATGGTTAAATGGGTGTCACATCATAGGTTTTTTTCTAGTACAGTGTGAAGAGTTCTCCATAGACCATATAAGGGGTTTTGGACATGTGTTCATTGCAATAGTAGTGCCCGATGTGTTTTCTATCATTTATGATTATTTTTTAAAAGTAATTATATAATTATAATTATTTATAGGTAGTTATTAATGTTATGTGATGTGATGAAAATTTTGAGAGTTGATACAGACTCAGATGCAGCATGGATGAGATTGTATGAGGTCTGCAGGAGTATGGTTTAGATTCTAACATGAATATGGAGGTTGGTGGTCCCTATAATTCAATAAAATATTCTTATTTTTTTCATGAATTACCACTACAAGAATATTGTATAGACTTTGGTAGAATTTATTGGGGAATATTTTTGTTGAGTAAATGAGATATGATGGTGTTGGGTATCTTGTACTTGAGACAGGTTTAGTTGATCACCTAGGTGAATTGGGATCACCTGATAACTATTTCACCAAAATGTGACAATGTCGAAATAGTTGGGGGGAGTCCATTGTTTTTTTGTTGTGTATAAGGTGATAAATGGGGTTCATAAGATTTTTTTTCAAGGGATAGTAATGTAGGTTAGAGATTCTTAGGCCTAGTGATTCCTGGTTAGATGATCAGACATTACAACCATAGTGAGTGACACCATGTTGAGGGTGGTTTGGGACATACTAAACATTCTAAGTGGGATGCTTCCTTCAGGATAGAAAAATGTCTGATGGAGTGGGTTTCCTAAAAGTATTATTTTTCCCTATCACATCATGTAGTTGATCGTGTACCTTTCTAAGAGCTAGGTTGTGTGATAAGTTGACCTTTATTTAGTATTATTTAGTTAAAGACCTCTAATGAGAGGGTTGTTCCATGGTTCATTGTGAGATGAGATCAATGAACCCTGCCTTTATAGATAATGCAGTGGGATGTGAATCTATTCCTATATTAAAATAATTAACCACTAGTCACTTTAATAAAATTTCATAATAATACAATGTCATTTTCAAGGATTTTACCCCTTGAATCATGTTTTTAGAAACTTATATTTTCAAAAATGAACTTGTGATCTTTTCGATCACACAAAATGATAGATTTATAAACTATATATTATTACATTTAATAAATATTAAATGATTGTTTCTCTATAATTTCACATAAATTAAGGGTAATTTTATTAGTTTTGACCATTGTAAGCATATTTTAGTGTTATAAAAGAATAATATTTTCAATTTCATTCATTAAAAGAGAACCAAAACTCAGATTGATGTGATTTTAATTCTTATATTTCAAAAAATAATCACTAGTAATTTTCCTAATATTTCAAAATAATCCAATGTTATTTTCTATAATTTGACCCTCTAAAACATGTTTTTAATGACTTTATATCATTAAAAACTCATTTTTGGTTATTCTAAATAAACCGCACATCGAATGATGTTTCATTCATTTATAAATGTTAAAAATTATCCAATAATATTTTTTCAAAAATTTCAAATCAATCCATAGTCGTTTTCGATGTTTTAAACATTAATTTTATGTTTATAAAATTTTAAAATAATAAAACTAAATTTTTGGTCATTCGAAGCAAACTAAACTTTATATATATGTGGAGTCTTTTATTATATATCAAAAATTATTCAGTAATCATTGTAATAAGATTTCATGAAAATATTAGGTTATTTTATTGGTTTTAAACCCTTAAATAATGTATTTAATGACTATTATATCTTTAAAAATATTATTTTGGTCATTCTGAGCATAATGTAAATCATATTGGTGTTCAATATATTCTTACATGTAAAAAAATTCAAAGATAATTTTCCAACAATTTAATGAGAATTCATGGTTGTTTTCTAGTTTTTCACATTAAATATAATGATCTTGTCTGGAATGTTTATTTTATTCATCATGTATACATGAATATGATAGAATATACTAGGATAACCTAATAAGCCCCTATGGAGATGTATTTCTCACACCATTCATAGGCACCCATATGTGCATGAATACCTTATATTTAGACTTCAGCTAATCACATCACATGTAGTGGATAATTCTTGTAAAGCTTGATGAATATTTTTAAATAGGGTGTGTTGAAGCCTGAGGATGAATGTAGGTCTAGATTTTTGGTGTTTTAATTTTTTGTTTATTTTATATTTTTCATCATCCCTTGGGTGATTAATGTTTGTATGGCAATATAAATTATTCATTTCATTTATTATATAATTTTGTTTATTTTATTATTTACATTGATAGGTGGTATATGTCATGGTTATTTTTGCATTATATTATCTCTAATTTGATGTATTTTTTTAACATAGAATATGGATTAGAACCTTGAAACAAATTGGAAACCACTTGAATATGTCTTGTAATTCTTGAGTTATATCAAACCTCATCTCATATAATGATTCTAAAATGGAGAATTAATATGTTTCATCATAGCATTTATTTAATTTTATAAATTGGGTAGATGGAAGAGGGTAATATGAGGACTTTACCAAATCCCATAATAGACCATATATATGTGTGAGTCAAGAAAACCTTTTTGGTTGTAAGATGGATTCCATATTTTTAATCATAGTAATTAATATAATTAAATATGATTATGTTTATTTTTTCTCATTATAAATAGTAAATTTGGAAAATATTTGTCACCTTGGTATGGGTAAAAGAGGTAAAACTATGTTAAAACAATGTGGTAAAACATTAAGATATATTTAATTCAAGAATTTATCCTATCTTATGAGTGTTTTTTGACCAAATATATTTTAAATGAGTCAAATAACATATTTTAAAACATTATTTTTCAATTTGGGAACCCGAGATTAAATTTTGTGAAAGATAAGTAATATTTTATTCAAATAAAATACTATTCTTATGTCTTTGAAATTAATGGAATGGTTGGAAGATTCCATTTGATTTTCAGTTACTCTAAAAGTATAAAAACATTTACTTTTTATTATTTAAAAAAAATCAAGGGAACTATTAACTCTCACTACGAGCCATCGATAGTTTTAGGGTTGGAAAATACCCAAAGAAAATATGTTCGTTTCTCTAAAAAGGAAAGAAAGGACTCGCATGGATGCATAAAGATTAATCATCTAAAGAACAAAAATCATGTGATATCCAATAGAACCCTTAATTTGATGAACCTAGTAGAATCATGTGTAGGGTTCATACGCTTCATGTGATCTGTCAAATTATCACATGAAAGTTTTTTGTTGATCCCTCCTGATATCGTGAAGGCTTCTAGACGAGCCCTTATGGTCATGCAAGTCCCTTAATAAAAGTCATTAAAATAATGTGACATGTCGATCGATAGATTCCGGACAATCTCCCAAGGGAATAATCTGATGAAAATCTAAAAATAAAGGGATCATTTTGCCAAGTTAGTTACACTATTTTCATGTAAAGGTGCTTTGCACACCATGTGACCAATTAATTGATCATGCAATGGACCTTTAACATTCCATATTGTCCTCAAAAATGGACCAGATAAGTTTTCTTGATCAGGTAAAAGGCCCTTATATATATAGCCTGGTCTCATTAAGATCTATAGACATGTCATCCTGATCTTGTGAAGGCCCTTTATCATATCAAATCAATAATGCAAAGGCTATTAGTAATATAGATTCAATTATGTAAAATCAATTTTTGATTCCTATATTGATTGTTTGAAATAACTTTGGAAATTCATGGGCTTAAGAAGTATAGTAATGATGGGGTGATTGCCAGGTTTTTGTTTACTATGAGACACAAAAATTACATCATTGATGACTTACAGGAGGGTCATGAAAAGCACATGATACTTTATGTGAACACTCCCTCTACTGACTCAATATGAGATATGAGTGTTAATAACCATACAAAGCATCATATATTTATGATTAATATGCCTATAAAATCCACCTTGACACATGTGAAAAACATACAAATTGAGGTGAGGGAGAACATTCCAGAGTGGAGTATTGTGTGATCTCAAGATTCTTCCATATGGAAATTTCTGGTGAGTTACATAAGGGATTATAAAATATGTTTATGTACTTAATGTGATAATTTAATTTATCATTTGAAGGATCTATAGAATTTTATTTAGTGTATGTGAATAGACTTCAATAGGTGAACTTGATCACATGATTCTTCTATTAGAAAATACAGAACAAATATTCAGATATTTACATAAAGAAGGATGAAAATGAATGAAGTTTCATGTGAATAAAGATATGTTATTTTTCATGTGAATAACTTACATTATTTTCATGATAAATTCATTTATCATGAAAACAACCCCTATAAATGTTATCTTGGATCATGAGATACACCATAAACATGTCATCCAGGTTCACATTAAGTCTTTGGGTCTGTCATATTTGATCATGTGATATCCCTTGGACATGTCATCTAGTTCATGTGAAGTTCTAAGATGTATCAACCAGTTTCATGTGAATCCTTTAGATTTTTCATTTGGGTTCATGAAAAATCCTAGGGGATTATAACTGGATCACATGAAATCCCTCTTCCTTATTAATTTGATCATGTAACAGACCTCATACATGTCAGTTAGATCACGCTACACAACTTGGACATGTCATCTAGGTTCATTTAAATACCTTGTACATTTCAATATTAAATCATCATACATGTTATCCCTTTCATAAAGAAATAATTAGACATATCATCCAAACATGCCCAAATATTTCAGCCTTATCTAACATGAATACTAGGAAATGTGCCCTCAAACAGTTTTAATCCCTTGACCATGAACCATTGGTAGAGTATTCCCCCTTCATATGGTAAGTTTCAATAATGGACTAGGGATACACCCTCATGTATCCTTTCTAGAGTTATAAGATCCTCATGTCATTCAAGCATACTCAGTCGACCACTCATAGTCCCTACCCCTTATACTTCTGAGGATAGAGGCCACAAATATTCCATGGTCATCATCCTCAATGTAAGTACCTTGATATTCTATTTACTCTGGTTCATAGGACCCACCCCATATTTGTATACCATTATTTTTTATCCATCATTGGATTATGAAATTTAATTGAATGATTAAGTCTTTGGTTCTTACTATAAGAGCGATATATGTGGGATACCTTCCTGAGGCCTACGATCCATATCAAACAATACATTTTATATTTTTTAGTGTATAAGTCTCACAACTATAAGAAATATGATCGATAACTTTCTAAATCATGTTTCTTACACAAGTAATGAATCACATGAGCTTAGGGATTTTCAATGATCATGTCACCAGTATCATAAAAATTCCCCAATTCGGGAAACCATAATGTGTAACACATGTTTGACAACATGATACAAATTTCTACTTATATAGGAATCCACCTTGGTTTAGATCCCTATGAAATTCCCATATTGATAAACTAAGATGAAATAACCCTTGTGAATATTAATTATTCATCCCCATAAATTAGTGGGTTAAGGACAAACTAAACTATGAAGACTTTAATTTTTGTTATAAGAAGGATACATAGGAAATCTTCCTATGGCCCGATGTTAATACTTAATTCTTAAATGGACTCATAATTATAAGTTAAAATTTAAATTAAACTCCATGACTTAGACCTAAATTAATAGCATGGGTTTTTATTCATGATCTCACAAGATAGGTGGGATGCATCTTAGAGGTTCAATCCTAATCCTAAAACACCAATCACCTTCTTGGATAGTAGTAAACTTGATAGTGTCTGGTCATATAGATTAAAAGCACAAGTATTCACTTTTCTTTAATAAATAATGGGAATGAAATAAAAAACTTCATTTATATACATAAGGTGTTATTAATAGAACAACTTATTTTCTATACCAGGATTCAACACTTGATTTTTTAAGGGTAACTAGTCCCGTATCAGGATTTGAGAAATATTCATGAACATATCATAAATATATAAGTGAGTATCGGAGCAGGAAATAATTCCCCAAAAAGTTTTTGGTGAAGCTAACCTCTCATCCTATCAACCAATATGATCTCCTAAGCATCATTAGGTTTGAAACCCCGTGTAATCTTCTACCTTGGGAAATAAGGAATAAGATATAATAAGGATGGGGGAGCATTGTGAGTTTCTATGAGAGAAATGTAATGTTGAACCTATCACAAAATATTGTATGACCACAATCAATCACCCATAATCAAGCATTAATAATTACACACATTACATCTGTTCGGAATCTAATATGGAAAATAAAACATGAAAGCATGTGATAACAGAATAACCATGTCACCATAAGCATTGGGCATCTTGTTTCCCAAACCCAAAAAGACAGCATGAATATGGAACAAACAAAAATGGTGAAACTGGCATGAATTCATGTGATAAAATAATAATTTAGTCACCATAAACACTAAGAATATTTTTTCCCAAACCCGAACAACCAATAAGAATAAGGAAAAAAAATATTGAACCCGACATGAAAGCATGTGATAACTGAATAACTGAGTCACCATAATCATCAAACATCTTGTTTCCCAAAGCCGAACATCTAACATGAATTTAGTGGAAACAATAATGGGAATCCTAACATGAATATTTCAATAAATAAATATAATTATAGTTCCCATGATATATACAATTTTTTTATTCACATTCCATATAAGCAAAATGGATGAACCAACAACAAGAATGAACAATTGTGCTACTCATGTGTATCTAAATGAGAATGTTCCATACTTATGATGATGCATTGATTGAATACCTCATTCATTTTTGTATTTTTTTAATATATATAGGATTCTCTTAAACATCACCTTGACCCAAGATCATGTCATAATCATGAGAATTTTCTTGAACATTATCTTTAATAACAACCTCTACAGGTCACAAAATAACATCACCCTCCAAACACCATTATCTATGTGTGGTGAATGTAATGGTCCATGAATACCACCAATTCAGTATGATCCCAACCATTGTGTCTATATGTAGAGGTCTCCAAATGATAAAACCTATAAGTATGACGTGTTTAAGGATAGATGCAATAAACTAGTAATTCATGTCGCCACTTCCAACTAATTTGAAAGAATATATATGGATCATGATAATAAGAACCTTCCTTACCTTAGGTAGGTAGAACAATGATCCAACCATGGATCCATCTCACTTCAGTAGCATCCTATGAGGGTTCCTATTAACTGCCATCACCTGAACCATCCCACTAATTCCCCTCAATCAACTGCTGAGGGTACTACCTTATTAGTCAGCACCCTAGACACCCATGACCAGTTGTAAAGGATATCTCATTAGGCATAGTAATCTATGGATCAAAGTGAGTGGGCCCATATTCTTGCTTCCACTGACAGATCCCTTTGTAATATTCTTGTGACACTCAGTGAGCAGGCACATATCTTGACTCACCCAGATCAATTCTACCCATATATTCTCATAGTAATCATGGGGGTACATGTCCCTACACCCACATATGAGGCCCATCGAAATATCTTGATGGAATAAGGAGGAAAGAAGTGGGATTATATCCCCACTTCAATCGAAGAAATATTCTCATATATCTTGGAGTATGAGAATGTGTGGGCCTATATTCTTACACATACTATAATGAAGTTCCACTATATTATAGAAACAACAGAAAAGATCTACCAGAATATTCTATAAGTAATTTAGATATAAGGACTGATACACATTTATATCCCAGTATTCAGAGAACCATATCACTAGGATCAATACAAATAGGTGAATACTATAGGAAAACTGAATATTCTTACCTCTGTTGAGTAGGATTATAAATATACCCTGGTATAGTAAGAGGAAAAGGATTTAGCTCAAATTATCTTTTCGATTGGGGATCACCATCCTATTTTGGTAAATTCCTTGGGAGATACACACATTCTTATCAAATAAAACCAATGGCATACTCCAAAGACATAGGACTAGGTTTATATCCTCACCCCAACCAAGGTTCATTAGTATAATTTGGAAATAACCATAGGGTAGGCTCATATACCATCCAATGAAGCTACTCAGAATATTCCAATAGCTTATGAGATCCCAGATCATATCCCTACTTCTACCAATGAAAGGCAACATCCACATCCTTCAGTGGCTATAAATGAAGGAGGACCATATCTCATCTACCATTTTTGAGGTCTGTTGGAATATTCAAATGGGTAATTAATATTTGAAATTGGATCATACCCCTTCTTCAACCTAGGATTCCATTATTATTTTGGAAGCCACCCAAAGGCAATCCCATATCCATGCTAATGATTCATAATATCATTGGTATATTCCATCATTTTTTCATCAGTGGGAACATATTCCCACAGAAAAAATGGTCATCAACATATTTGAGAGACTATCTTATAGTAGGATCATATCTATACTCGGCCCCAAAAGGTAGGTCAGTATAGTAAATACATGATGCGGAATAGGACTCATGCCCCAAATCATCTCAATGACAACATCCTCAAGATAGAACGACTCATATCTTCAATACCAAAAGGGTTTTTCAACACTTATTACAAAGTAGATATGACAACTACTTCAATAATCCTCATAATAGTAGTATAAAAATTTATTACAGTAAATCTACATCCAACATCCATCATGGAAAACCTCCCCACGATTATATCTCTCTTGGATAATGAAATCCTCTCATTTTTCAAATACCTTCATATAGAGAGTTTATCAAAAAAACTTGTGTTAACTATATATAGTTTCCCATCAACTATTACCAACACCTCACCTCGATCACCAAGAGTCCTAGTGAAATGACCTCTATGGTCTGGCTAGGTGGAGGAATATATCTATGATAAAGAAAAATATGGGATAGATATGTGGAATGAGCTAGCCAAAAACAACCTTCAAACCATGTTTTATCCCATTTTCACTTCCTAATATGAGTTTTCAGCTGAACTAGAGGAGAATTTCATGCCTTACATGCATCATAATATGTAGAAGACCCATCAACAGTTGAAGGCTAGACACCTACCTTTTCAAAGATATGAGGGTCACCTCCATATCTTAAATACACTTTATTGTTATCTGGACATTGAAATATTCCCCATGGCCTAGGATCCATAAGAGCATAAAAAATTAATATGGTGTATTTTACTCCATATCATGACAACTCTCCAGCAACTTATTGTCAAAACCTCGTTAGGTGTTTGAATATAAGGATGAGGAAAGTATAGAGAATTTAATTTTACCATATCCCTAGGAAAAAAATCTCCCTAGATATGGCATCCTATAGTGTAATATCTGCAAGAGATTTCACAAAACCATGTAATGTGTGGTTCAGATGATTAATAAAATGAAGCCCACCTATATTGAGGATGCAAAGATCACATGAATAGAGAGAAAGGGACACCAGAGGACTCCTAAGTTAAAAATCTAAATAAAATGATCACATACCTCAAATACATAAGTTGAGGTTTCTAACTACTCGGAAACTTCCCATTGGAATTGAATCCCATCATAATAACTGATTATAACTTTCAAATGGATGAAGGAGATTTCACCAAATCTGGAAGATCGTAGTATCGTCTTTCATGAATGTCATCCAAGAGAAAACCCAACCTGTAGGACTTGGGGAAATTTTATCTCAATCTCCACCACTAGGGTCATCACACCCCAAGAGGGTCCTGGATAAATTGGTGAAGGTTCCAAATCAACCCTATCCTATATTAATGGGGCATTTTTACGTCAATTTTTTTTCATGATTCATCATATCCTCCATAATAGGATCAGAAAGTGCCAATAGTGGCCCTGATTCGACCCCATCCCATAGCGCTGGGGGATTTTTCATCATTATCCTCACCCAAAAAAGAATTGATATTTTATTGGATATGTGATAAATGACAATGAATATAATACCAAATATCCATCTCTCTATGAGATACACCTCTTTAATTTTGGGGTTGCTCGGTATGTATGATCAGAAACTCCATTAAGGTCACTATTCAAATACCGATACATGGAGAATATATGGAAAAGAAAAACAAACCCTATAAGGGTCATAAGTTAATATTTTATATAAATTACCCTTATTTAAGCATAAAAGGAGGAGAAAGTGGTATATAAACTCCCTATTATATAGAGAGATATGGGGTAACTACTATTGCAAGATATTCCTTAGTGAAAATTTTCACTATAAACCCAGAAATTGATATGAACCAGGATGAAAACTAAGAGGGGTGAAAATCAGATACTTTACCTTGAGAGCTAGGTTATCTAGATGCAGAAACCAAGGTCTCATGTACATGGAATCAGATAAGGATCCATAACCTGGAACCTTTAACTGATGATTTTACACCTCCTCAGCAAAACTATTATATGGATATAGGGAATGGTGTGTCTACATACCACACACTTCCTAGAAGATCAGAAAAACCAACCATATAGGAATGAAAAATACAATTTGAAAATGAGATAAAAAACCTCAGCCAAATCCATGTGGAACTACTCATGGGTAGTATTCTCACTGGTCATCACCTTCAAACAGAAATGTGTATCCTTCCTCACACATATCAGGAGAGCGATAATACACCTTCAAGAGTGGAGTTCTTTAATAAATTAAGATATATATCCTGGAAACTAGTCTATATAAATGAGTAAGTTTAGGATAATCGATACTTTCCTCCATTACGGCGATAACCTCTCTTTTATTAGGGTGATTATCCAGTCATGGAACGGATCAAGAATAAGTCAAGTGTGAAAGAGGGGCCATTGTCTCAAGCCTCACTTTCTCCCTATAGATGTTAGTTTTTCTAAACAATGATACCTCTAGATATCTTGAACACCATCAAATATTTAGCTACTCGAATTGATTCCATGGAGGGGTCCCCCCCTGTGCATCCTAAAAAGAAGTTATATCCAAAATTAGTGGACAACAATTCCCCCCCCCCCGCCTAATTTTGGAAACCTATATTCTCAAAATTAGATGGAATGAGAGATATAGAATAGAATCCCATGTAGTTCGTGTCTCGATTCAGCCCAATGATGGGCCCTTGAGACCAGTAGAAGGTGAAAAGACAAAGATGTTTTATATAGACTCTTGTAGGGCCTACCTTCATTTGGTAAAACATCCTTGGAGTAGGATTTCTTATGGGATGGTAATACATTAATAATCGGTTCATTTTTCAATTTAGCTCCAAGTTAAGGAAAAAACATTTTTATTACTTGTGAATTTAAAGAGATGTGAAAATGATAGGGTTTCTAACTTTATCACTAGATGAAAAGGTTTAATGTATTCAATCAGTATTCCACTCTCATAGGAGAAATTGTTGGAACTTTTCTCTAAGAATATTTGAGATGAGATAAAAACACATTTGGACCTAATTAAATATCTAGGAGGATTACATGAGTTTACATAAATTGTGAATTGCCTAAAAGATGTCATTCAGCGAACTAAGGCCAAATCAAGGCCCATTCCCACAATGTAGGGAAAATTTTATATTCAGTAAATGACTTCTAAAATTTTCATAAAACTAGTAATGGTTCCCATTAGAGAACCCAGATAGGACTTGAATCCCCCATTACCTCCCTTCGAGCAACAATAGAAGCAAAACTTCCCAAGAATGAAGGTGAAGAGAGATCACAATCACCTTTTTTAGGAATGGATGAAAAAAGTGTATTACTTCTGAAATAAATAGTTCCCTACTTATTTCCTCAATGTTATGGAAAATAAACCCCTAAATCTATTAGATGCTAATAAAACCTTTGATTTCAACCACAATGACCACCCTAACTAATTCCATTTTTATAAGAGATTGGGTCACACCATCCAAGACTTCTTTGTCTAAAATACATCCTCCCACGAAAGGTTAATATTGGATAGGCCATAATAAGAAAATCCTTGAAACATGTGACTTATATGACCATCACCCAACCACAAGAAGAGGGTGACTAGAAAGATGTGATGGCTCGTTTTAAAGAGAAGTTCGATAACTGGATGACCCAAAAAAATAGTCGAATGAGATCATTCCACCCAAAGAGAACATCTTAACAAACTAGTATTAATCCAATAACCAAGGGAGATTCCATTTAATATTCCTACCATAGGTTTACATAATAATCATACATAGTAAAATACATAATATAAATAGTCTTATCTATCTCCCATACAAAATTAAACACATAATGGATTTTTTACCTTCAGCATATGGTGATCATGAAAAACCCCAAAAAATGGAACCCTTATTGGATGATGAGATATTTTTTTGTTCTATTAACATAGTTCACTTGATATATCCCTTCTCCAATGAAGAATATTTACCTATTAATGAGTTCCCATTACCTAACCTGGGATCTAGAGGCTATGGATGAAAAACAATGAGGGTATCATGGATGGTTTGGGCATGGTCGAACCCAAAATTCTAGTCACATCATTGTGGAATCCATATATATATATATATCTGATTCGTATGGGTGAGTTATTTAGTAAACCCAAAATAAGTGTGGAGATTCCTTAAATCCCTTTAGTGGTCATTCAAATCTAATCATTTTAAATGGTCTACTAGTGGGGTGTTCTTTTCTAAACAACCCATAAGAAGTTGTAGTCCAGTGATACCAATTCCATTTACAATAGAGTTTCCCTCAATCTCTTCCAAAGAACCTAGACCATAAAACTCAAACACCTATTCTCCAAATCCACATGATAGAGAACAACCCTACCATGGAAAGCATAAACTTCTGGCACAAAAATACAAAATTATGAAATACTTAGATTGGTCCCAGCTAAACTCCCAATACTAGATTCTCTAAAACTTTGAAAAGAACTTAGAGTGGAACTTATTAAGTCCCTCTAGAGTACATAGGATTTTTTGATAGAAGACACTACAAACTAGGTTTAATGAGTGGATAATACACCTGGAAAATGATATACCACCATCTCATTCATGGAGAAGGTCTATGATGAATTTTTCTAGGCATATATTAGACCCCCTGTATATTTTAATAAAAGTTTATAATGTTGATATTTGAAGGGATCTGGTCGAGATTGGTTTTGGGATCAATATCATTCAACTCTAGACCCTCCAATGTTTTTGATATAGTGAGGGGAACTTGTCTTCACCGAAACTGACCATTCAAGGGAATGATAAGAATGAGTAAAGTCCTCTTAGAATGATCATGATTAGGACTCAATTTGGGGATCTCACATATAATCTTGAGTTCATGGTTATCTATCAAGATACGGTATACAATTTCTTAATCAGAATACTTGGGCATCATAGCCATGTGGAGGTACCTTTGACATTTCATCAATTCTTAAAATACCCCATCAATGGATATGTTGGCATAGAACATGGTGACAGATCCCCCTTGGAGTTTTTTAAATACATATATACTTAGGAAAGTTTTTTTTAGAGGAAAGAAAAATAACCAATAGTGAATAGTGATAGGCAGGTTTCCACTTCTAATGTCTTGGGAACCACCCCTATAAATCTAAGTATCATGCTCAATAGTGATTATATAATCCCCATAAACCTGATCTAGGTCCTATAATCAATCCGATTAAGATGTTGAAAACCAAAAAACTTCACTAGCCCATGTCCGTGTGATAGAAATAACATATAATGGAGTGGATTCTTCAAAGAGTAGTCAAACTAATTCTATATCAAAATCCAAGAATTCCCTTATGCGATTAGAAAAAATTTAATGTTCCCCCACGACATTCTTTTCAACAAAGGATGTATATACCTCCTTGAACATCGATAGTTGCGTAAAGGAAGAAAACAATTCCTAGAATCTATCTATGATAACTCTAGAAGATTATGATGTTAATGTCTCTTCTCATGGAATAAATTATATCAATAGGGATAGAGATTACCCTTGTTTATCCACTATGTTTAAGAATTTCCCCATGGACACCGAAATAGAATAAGAAGAGGATGGAATCAAGAACACTCCACACTCATTTGAGAAAGTTATATCCACCAACAATGATGATATCAAGTAAGTGAATCTAGGAATATAATAAGACCCGTGACTTATGTTGATTAGTGAATTCATGACAACCAATGATTAAGATATGCAAATTTCATTTTTAAAGCAGAATTTATATGTGTTCTCTTTGAATTATAGAAAGATGTCTCGATAAAATCTGATGTAGCTACTCATCACCTATATATACTCGATGACCATCGAGGTTTTATGTTGGAATCCAAAAAAATGAACCCATAAAATGCTACTAATATAGAATCAGAAGTGAAAAAATTGATTAAATTTATCTTTTTCTGAGAGGTGTGGTACCCAAAATGGATTTCCAGCATCATCCCTATCATGAAAAACAATGTTCAGATTAGGGTTTTCATTGATTTTAGATACCTTAATTAAAACTTCTCAAAGGATGATTTCCCATTTAAAATCATAGAATTTTTTATTGATTAAAATATTGGATTAAATTCCCTTTACATTATGTATTTTTATTCTAGATATAATCACATACATATGTCCCTTGAAGATGAGGAAGCTACTACTTTTAGAGTACTTCCGGGGATCTTTTGTTACCATGCCATTTTAACATCCTATGATTTTATTAAATATTTTTTTATCAAATTAATTTATGTTTTTAAGTATATTGTTTTATAATCAACATTTATTTTAACACTTTTTACTCACAAACAACATGTTTTCTCAATATTTTTCATGACACGCAACACTGAGCTTTAGTGAACCATAAAATAATATTATTTTAAATGTGGTTATTATAACCAATATTTTAAATAGGATGGTATAAATAATATTTCCTAATTTAAAATATATATATATATATATATTTACTACTCAATATAAATTTATTTATAAATTCTTAGTAAATAATCAATCAATTTTTATTAAAGTAATTATATTCATCCAAAATGTGTTTTTTTCCAAAAATGATTTTTTATTGATCTTTATAAGAAAATATTATATTTAATTGAAAGAGATTTTAGAAAAATTATTTGATAAAATTAATTTCATTTTTAAATCATTATATCAAAATTAAATTTTGGTGAAATTTTGGTATTTCTCAGAAAATATTGGTTTTTCAATGAATAGTGAAATATATCAATTTTTTGTAAAAATGTCATTTAATTTAAATAAACCAAGATAAATGTACTATTATGTTTTAAATTAACATAATTATTATTTATGTATATTTAATTCAATTGATTATTATTTAATTGAATTTAAATTGAATTTTAGTAGTTTTTTTTTAAAATGGGTTTTTCTGAAAACGGTTTAAAAATGAATAATGTTTCTCCATTTTAATTAATTAAAATAATAACTAATTAGGAATGTTTAAAATGAAATTTATATATTATATATCAATAAATTTTAATATATATTCATAAAATTATTATTATTATATGTATATATAATATAAACTATCTTGGTTCTTGAAAAATAGACTTCTTGAAAACCCACTTTTTCATCACATCGACAGGTTCTGATTTAAATTAAATTTTGATAATTATATGAATTTAATTTGGTAAAATTCATTCCATATTTGGAATAATAAAAATCTATTTTATCTAATAAGGTAAAATTATTTTTTGACCATAATGAATAGTGAAAATAGTAAAAATTATTTACCATGGTTATGGTAAAAATGGGTTTATCGTGGGTTAAACAAAAAATATAAGGGTTAAAAATAACCTAAAACATTATTAAATACTATTTTATGGTAATTTTTATATCTTATACTTTCCATGTTCTAATACATGAGAATTTTGAATTTTTTTCAAGGGAATTACATTATTATTTTGGATTCTTATGGAAAATTCCAAGTAGTTTCCAAGTGAGTTCCTTTTCCCCACTTATAAAAGGCCACCACCACCCTTCACTTATTCACATATCTAAAGTAATATAGTTTATAAAAAACCAACCAAGATACCTCCATAAAATACTTATCCATTTTCTATAACTGTTGTCCCTAGTGTAATATGAACACTAGGGTCCCTAATAAGAGATCAATATGAGGTTCTTCTAAGAAAAGGTAATTGTCTTCACTAATCTTCTTCATTTTAATTCTTTTCTTTCACCTTAAATTATGTTTTAAAACTTAAAATATAATGATACCAGTATATAATATATAATTATATGTTTCTATATTAATGTAATGACCTATATACATATCCACCTCCATAAAATAGAAAATAAAATTGTTGATCGTGTGTATAGTGAACTACTAACTCGCGAACAGATTTAGATTTTTCTTACATAAACACCTTTCAAGATTGGATATAATGATGGATTTAATATGATTATATTATATTTATAAGATTAATATACTTATTTAATTATTATATCACATTTACCCTCTTACTTATAATTTCATGGGGGTATAAAAATGCCATTTGTGTATATAGAGGATTACCACCTCGTGAAGCGATGTGATTCATTTTCACTTACACTTTAAATGGAAGGTATTAATGGTAATTTTAATTAATATAAATTATATATATGACATCATAATTATTATTTAACGGTAATATATTATTTACCTTTCTTTTATTAAATCCTTCAAAAAATGGAAACAATGTTCATACATACGTAGGGCTTATCGTCTCCATGAACGGTGTATTTCATTTTCTATATCTAGAATTTATGGATTGATATAAATAAATATATAATGAATATATATGATATATATATATATATATCATTTTTAACATTATAAATATTATTTAAACATGATCTATGTAAGAGGAACAAAATAATAACAAATCAAAACTTATACGAAAAATAAAGAAGTTATTGCCGAAAAGTGATTTTAACAATGAATTGTTAATAAATGGGTAATAATTAGTCATAAGTAAATAATATATGGTATTATATAGAAAATTATTTTTCTTTAATATATTTATAATAAATTTTTATTTATTAAAAAGGATATTTTAACATGTATGAAGAAATTTGAGACTTATGGTAAGGGATTTACATCTCACTTTTATTTTCTATGATACACATTTCATATTCACAATGTTTTTATTTTATATAGTGTATATACTTCCCATGAGTTTATTTTATAAATATTCACCTAAAAAATTATTTATATTTATATATCAATTTTAGTATCTCTTTTTTATGGGGTTAATGGTTCAAAAAGTTTCCAAATTTGTAAGGGATTTTTATCTCAATTTTCCTTTTTTTGATGCATAATTAATGTTATGCGCCTATAATACTTTATAAGGTTTTTATAAATACCCATTGACATGTAATATCATGAACTTATTTACTCTCATTATATTTTTTGTTTAATTTTGTGTTTTTATTTCATGGGGGTTACAATTCAATGTTACCATAGTGGTCAAAGTTTTATGTTACAATCTCATTGTTTATCGGGATTATTTATAATTATGCTTCAAATAATGAAATATTATAACACTACAATATACTAAGTGTTATGCAGCAGTTTAGTAAAACTCCACTAAATTTTTTTAAAATAATTTCATGGTCTTTTTTAATAAACTGACGCTAAACGGTTAAAAAATTAAATACACGTAACACTTTCCCCCTCCCCCAACCCCCACCTCGTCGACTCCCTGAAGCCCTAGCCAATCTTCACCTATCACCGACCCCCACCATGCCTCGCCTCACTGAGCCTTTACTTGCCATCCATCATCACACCTTGTGTCGCCACACCTCTCCTTGCTGCACGTCTCCTCGTCGCCCCTCACCGTCGATCCTAACCACCACCTCGTTTCCCCTCAAAGGTCTAGTGGTAAGTGAAGATAACACACTGAATAATTTTATTTTTAGTTTTTTTCCAAGAATGGATTATATTTATGGTTAAATGGGTGTCACATCATAGGTTTTTTTCTAGTACAGTGTGAAGAGTGCTCCATAGACCATATAAGGGGTTTTGGACATGTGTTCATTGCAATAGTAGTGCCCGATGTGTTTTCTATCATTTATGATTATTTTTTAAAAGTAATTATATAATTATAATTATTTATAGGTAGTTATTAATGTTATGTGATGTGATGAAAATTTTGAGAGTTGATACAGACTCAGATGCAGCATGGATGAGATTGTATGAGGTCTGTAGGAGTATGGTTTAGATTCTAACATGAATATGGAGGTTGGTGGTCCCTATAATTCAATAAAATATTCTTATTTTTTTCATGAATTACCACTACAAGAATATTGTATAGACTTTGGTAGAATTTATTGGGGAATATTTTTGTTGAGTAAATGAGATATGATGGTGTTGGGTATCTTGTACTTGAGACAGGTTTAGTTGATCACCTAGGTGAATTGGGATCACCTGATAACTATTTCACCAAAATGTGACAATGTCGAAATAGTTGGGGGGAGTCCATTGTTTTTTTGTTGTGTATAAGGTGATAAATGGGGTTCATAAGATTTTTTTTCAAGGGATAGTAATGTAGGTTAGAGATTCATAGGCCTAGTGATTCCTGGTTAGATGATCAGACATTACAACTATAGTGAGTGACACCATGTTGAGGGTGGTTTGGGACATACTAAACATTCTAAGTGGGATGGTTCCTTCAGGATAGAAAAATGTCTGATGGAGTGGGTTTCCTAAAAGTATTATTTTTCCCTATCACATCATGTAGTTGTTCGTGTACCTTTCTAAGAGCTAGGTTGTGTGATAAGTTGACCTTTATTTAGTATTATTTAGTTAAAGACCTCTAATGAGAGGGTTGTTCCATGGTTCATTGTGAGATGAGATCAATGAACCCTGCCTTTATAGATAATGCAGTGGGATGTGAATCTATTCCTATATTAAAATAATTAACCACTAGTCACTTTAATAAAATTTCATAATAATACAATGTAATTTTCAAGGATTTTACCCCTTGAATCATGTTTTTAGAAACTTATATTTTCAAAAATGAACTTGTGATCTTTTCGATCACACAAAATGATAGATTTATAAACTATATATTATTACATTTAATAAATATTAAATGATTGTTTCTCTATAATTTCACATAAATTAAGGGTAATTTTATTAGTTTTGACCATTGTAAGCATATTTTAGTGTTATAAAAGAATAATATTTTCAATTTCATTCATTAAAAGAGAACCAAAACTCAGATTGATGTCATTTTAATTCTTATATTTCAAAAAATAATCACTAGTAATTTTCCTAATATTTCAAAATAATCCAATGTTATTTTCTAGAATTTGACCCTCTAAAACATGTTTTTAATGACTTTATATCATTAAAAACTCATTTTTGGTTATTCTAAATAAACCGCACATCGAATGATGTTTCATTCATTTATAAATGTTCAAAATTATCCAATAATATTTTTTCAAAAATTTCAAATCAATCCATAGTCGTTTTCAATGTTTTAAACATTAATTTTATGTTTATAAAATTTTAAAATAATAAAACTAAATTTTTGGTCATTCGAAGAAAACTAAACTTTATATATATGTGGAGTCTTTTATTATATATCAAAAATTATTCAGTAATCATTGTAATAAGATTTCATGAAAATATTAGGTTATTTTATTGGTTTTAAACCCTTAAATAATGTATTTAATTACTATTATATCTTTAAAAATATTGTTTTGGTCATTCTGATCATAATGTAAATCATATTGGTGTTCAATATATTCTTACATGTAAAAAAATTCAAAGATAATTTTCCTACAATTTAATGAGAATTCATGGTTGTTTTCTAGTTTTTCACATTAAATATAATGATCTTGTCTAGAATGTTTATTTTATTCATAATGTATACATGAATATGATAGAATATACTAGGATAACCTAATAAGCCCCTATGGAGATGTATTTCTCACACCATTCATAGGCACCCATATGTGCATGAATACCTTATATTTAGACTTCAGCTAATCACATCACATGTAGTGGATAATTCTTGTAAATCTTGATGAATATTTTTAAATAGGGTGTGTTGAAGCCTGAGGATGAATGTAGGTCTAGATTTTTGGGGTTTTAATTTTTTGTTTATTTTATATTTTTCATCATCCCTTGGGTGATTAATGTTTGTATGACAATATAAATTATTCATTTCATTTATTATATAATTTTGTTTATTTTATTATTTACATTGATAGGTGGTATATGTCATGGTTATTTTTTCATTATATTATACTCTAATTTGATGTATTTTTTCAACATAGAATATGGATTAGAACCTTGAAACAAATTTGAAACCACTTGAATATGTCTTGTAATTCTTGAGTTATATCAAACCTCATCTCATATAATGATTCTAAAATGGAGAATTAATATGTTTCATCATAGCATTTATTTAATTTTATAAATTGGGTAGATGGAAGAGGGTAATATGAGGACTTTACCAAATCCCATAATAGACCATATATATGTGTGAGTCAAGAAAACCTTTTTGGTGGTAATTCCTAGTTACCATGGGTGTGGGATTGCTTTCATTTCATTTTTCTACTATGATTGAGTTTTTTATGGAATATAATGTTCTTAAGAATGTTTTTATTTTTAATTTACATCTCCTCTATCACTAGAATGAGGATCATGGGCATGCACCACATTTAGTGTATATTAATTTCATGACATATACATGAATGAATTTAATTGGAATTTTAAAATGGGATTCAATTGTTTAATGTATCAAAAAACATATATAGAGTTCAAAAGTATTTAACCTTGAAGAATCTATGTTACATGATTTATCCCTTTATATGTATAATTATTTATAATTTTTGTGATTGAACTCATGTAGTCATGAAAATTGATTCTTGATCCCTTCTTATGTATTTATATAGGAAAACCTTATTAAAAATATTCATACTTTTTCAAATATTATATATGAATCTATTTTCCTATTTAGTAATAGTTATGTGTTTTAATTTTATTTTAACAATATGTAGGAATGTTGTGATATATATGGATAAAAGATAGATCGCATTACTAAGGAACACAGCTTAGTATGTTAAGGGTTTTTCAAAGCTTTTAGATTTTGAAATTTACAACCAATCCATTGATGGGAGAATAAGATTTACATGTCCTAAATGTAAATGTAGATGATGGTTGAAGAGAGATGGATTTTATAAACACTTGTTATTGAAGCAATTCCCAGCTCAATATTTGTGTTGGATTTGGCATGGATAATCAAATGTTACAGAAAGGTTGAGCACTGTTGTCAATCCACAAAATGAGATCCCAACTTTGTTGACAATGGGAAATGAAATAAAAAAACCTTATAAATGATGAATTCATTATTTCAAGACACAAACATCAGCATCAAAACATATTAGAACAACCAGTTAGGGGTTTTAAAAATGTCACTGTTACTAGTGATTTTTTTGAGACTGTAGGACTGCTAGATCAAGATTGTAACATATCATTAGATCCTCCTCTTGATTCTATGGAGACTAATATAAGAGAAAACTTTACTAAGAAGACATATGTGTTTCATGGTTTAGTTGATGATGTAAATCAAGAATTGTATAGTGGTTGATTGAAATATTCGAAACATTATTTCTATTGAATTTGTACTATATCAAATGCCTATGGAATTAAAAATAATGTGATGTCCATGATATTGGAATTTTTCTTTGATGCATATTCTGAAAAAAAAAAGATCATTGTGTCTTTTTATGATATAAAAAAAGTTTGTAATAATTTTTCTATGAATTATACAAAAAATCATGTGTTTCCCAATGATTATATGCTTTATTGGGGAGAGGATTCAAGCATATAGGATTTCAAGAAACGTTCTTTCTCTAGATGGAAGTCTATGGGTGTTTTTGAAAGTCCAAATCCACATACTACCTTGAAGAAGAAGAAAATTAACACACCTAAAAATGTTTTTCATTACTTTCCTTTAAATCCTCGATTGCAAAGATTATTCATGTCATAAAAAACTACCTAACACATGAAGTGCCATTATGTAGATAATAACAATTATGGGTTAATGTGATATCCAAGAGATTCACAATCATGGAAGATATTTGATTCATTACATCTAGATTTCTCATCTGATCCTTGGAATGTTCGATTGGGATTCAATGTTTATGGATTCAACCCATTTGGGACTTTTAGTACTAGTTATAGTATTTGGTCAGTTTTTTTATCCCTTAAAATCTGCCTCTAAGGATGTATATGAAAAAAAAATCTTTTATCATTTCGATTACTATTCCTAGAAAAGAATTCCTAGAAATGATATTGATGTATACTTGCAACCATTAATTGAATAATTAAAAGAGTTATAGAGAAACAGTGTTGAGACATATGATGAATCTTCTAGAACAATGTTGAAAATGAAAGATACTCTAACGTGGACCATTAGTGACTTCCTGGGACTTGGGAATTTATCTGGTTAGACCACTTAAATATTTTTGTCTTTTCCTGTTTGTAACTTTGATTTTGAGCCTGAACTGATACCTCACAATAGAAAATGGTTCTTCTTGTGTCATTGAAGATTTCTTGATGCATCTCATAGATTTTTTCTGAACAAGCCAAAACTTAATGGTTTTATTGATTATAGACCACCTCTAAATTTTTTAATAGATTCTAAGAAAAATTCACAACTTAGAACTATTGAAATAGAATTGGGGAAGTTTCATCATTTAAATGATAATGGGAAACGAGTTATAAGTACATCATCAAGTGAAATTGGAATGCAACAATGTAAGAAAAAAAGTTTATTCTTCAAACTTATGTATTGGGAATTTAATTTGTTGTGGGATAATATTGATGTGATATATATTGAGAAGAATGTTTGTGACAATTTGATCTTAATATTTCTTAATGAGTATGGAAAGTCTAAAGATCATCCAATTCTCATAAAGACTTACAAGTAATGAACATTAAGCGAGATCGTTGGCAAGATGAGAATAGAAAGTATGCTCAGACAATTTTTTCAATGAAAAATAGGGATAAAGATACATTCTTTCAAATTTTAAAACATTTTAAGGTATCTCATGAGTATTAAAGTAACATATCAAGGTATGTTGACTTAAATAATTGTTGGTTTCATGGATTTAAATGCCACAATTCACATATTTTGTTACAGTATTTACTTCTATTGGCATTGCGTACATTATTACTTGAAAAGGTTACTGCTATTGTACTCCAATTCTGCACATTTTTCATACAACTATGTGAGAAAACTCTACATCCATTTTAACTTCACATCCTTCAGGAGATATTTTTATTGACACTTTGTGTAATGGATATGATCTTCCCTCCATCTCTTTTTACTATCATGATACATTTAACTGTGCATTTGGTTGAGGAAGCTAAATAATGAGGCCCCGTACATTATCGATTGATGTATCCAATTGAAAGGTACTTTATTAATATGTTTTTTGTTTCAATGAAAAATTCTTGGAAATTAATTAAATACATAATTGTGTTTTTTTATTTTATTTCACAGATATCTTGGACATTTGAAATTATACATGAAAAATAAATCTCAACCTAAAGGCTCTATTTCTAAAGGATATTTGGGAGAGGAGTGTCTTACCTTTTGTTCTAGATACTTGGATGATATTGAGACATGATTCAATTGAGTTGGATGTTTTGATGACACATTGACTCAATCTAAGATACATAATAAATCAAAAATCTTTCATGCTATTGGCTGATCAATTGGGAGGAGCTCAAATGTTACACTAATAAAAATGGAATTATTACAGCCATAAAGATATGTGCTTCTAAATAGAGAAATTTTATATCCATTTATTAAATATTTTAGGATAAAAAAAGATATGAATGATAGAATGAGCATGAAATGAGAAAGATATAACAAAACCTGTTAATATAGATCTTGTATAATGGTTTGCACGACATGTATGTTCATAAATATTGCAATCAATATAGATATTATGTCGATACATATATTTTGTAAATCAAATAGTGTATATTAATTTTTTTAGATCATGAATATTGATACTCGAGCAGAGTTTTCAGAAGATTTGAAGTATCTTTCTTTAGTTCCTCTAAAACAATCTATAAAGTTCAAAACTTATAACGTGAATGTATTTAGATTCCGTAAAATTGATTAGGAAGAGGGTTTGAAAACACATAATAGTGGTATATTTATGTTTTTTAAAGTGTAATACTATGAAAAATTATCAATATTATCGAATTAAACTACCATGTACATTTTTTAGTTATTTTATTCAAATTCAATTATGTTGATATTATCAGGGGGTTAAAAGATATTCCTTGCAATTTACTTCAGTGAAATTATCTCACATGATGGATGTTGGTGACTGTGAACTACATGATACCAATATATTATCATCGCAAACAAAAATGTTATATTATGTGAAATATGTCATGGATGAAGGGTGTAGTGTATCTTCTCACATAAAACAAAGAGACTTGTACGATATGGTTCATGAAGTGAAATATTTGACCTCTAGCATTGAATCCCATCAACAGTAAGAAGCAGACATATTTTTCTATCATGATATTGAAAATATTAGTCTTACAAGTGTGGATGAGGTAGATTAAGTAATTATGGAGCAATAAACTGACATGATTAAAGGATAAAATGATTGTATTTGTAGTTATCAATTCATTTATCAACCACTTGTGTCATTTGTGCAGTCATTCATTATCATGGTTATGTATATTTTCTTGTCAGTATTGTACATCTGTTATAATTTCTATTTTTTTATCTGTATTAATTTTTCTAAATATATGTTCTGAACTTAATTTTATTTGATTAAATTACAGGAATTCCAAAGAGGAAGCCTTATACTCACACTTTGGGGTCAAAAAGATTTTCTAGAAGTAGATCGAATCTGGTAATCTTTTCATTAGTTAAAATATTTATTAGACAATGTTATTTGTTTAATATCTTAAATTGTTGATTTATATTTTTTAATTCATTCACTTATTTTAGGCCACCAAGAATCCTAAACAGAAGTGTGGTTGAATGTTCATAAAAAATATGATGGGAGTTTTGTTAATGAGCCTACCAAAGAAGTTGGGGTATG
Source organism: Viscum album (assembly GCA_963277665.1). Taxonomy (NCBI): domain Eukaryota; kingdom Viridiplantae; phylum Streptophyta; class Magnoliopsida; order Santalales; family Viscaceae; genus Viscum; species Viscum album. The sequence goes on from OY728122.1 coordinate 1,435,231,366, forward strand.
AATTCATTTTTCGTTATAATAACTTATTATCAGTTTTTACTATGTTAATATATATCTCTTCTAATATTACTGATATTTGATTTATAGTTAAAAATTAGAGAACAATGGGATGTCAATCTCACGTAGTCCTACTCCGTCTTCCAGGATGATCTGGTTGGTAATGTCCTTTGGAAAGAGCATCCTCATCGAGTGCATGGATGGGTTTGGTACTATTACTATATGAGATATTTGGTAAGAAAATAGGGATTTAAAGTGATGAGTGGTGGTGAGAAAGTAAATCACACAACTTAAAAATCATTTATTTCACAAAATTTTATTGATTTTAAGTTTAAATATAAATATACAACATTGTTTAATTTTCAATATAATTTTCTTACAGGTGCTGGTAGCAGGAATTAGGGATGGAGATAGAGAGGGTGATGAGTAGAGTTCATCATTGGAAAATGATTAGTGGAGAGGTTTTTTCAGGTATTAGTATGTACAATGTGGGTATTTTTCATCTTTTCCTTATATTTTAGATGGTATCGGGACAAAAGGTTCCCTATGTATGTGTTATATAACCATGTGTCTATATGTTGTGTTTCAACTATCTATGGAGATTGAAATTTATATATGATCATATATGATGTTTAGTATCTTGTCTCTCTTTAACATATAGGTTGATCTGACTATTATATTCTACTATTTCCCACTTTTTTAATGGTGTCTTACTAATTATGTTTATAATCACACCTACATGGTATTTGCATGCTATAATATTTTCATATACAGACAACTGGTAGATGGTGTCCTTTGTAGACCTAGTATCTATAGAACATAGAATTAAGTGGATGCACTGACCATGTTTTGTGGTCATACTTAGGGATCTTGAGATGGGAAATCCCCTTCTTTTTGATTTCAGTTATTTCTAGATTGGGACCTACTTTCCTTCTTCTTAGTTAGGCATGTATTTTACCCTTTTCCTTTCCTAGATATTTATCTATTTCATTCTGATGTATTTCGTAGAGGTTACTATATAAATTTTTTACACCAGGATATTTCATTTTATTTTATTATACCTATGCAGTATTTCATGGATTTGAGTGTGTGTGTGTGTGTTCACATACAATAGGATAAATCCTCACACTTTAGTGATATTCGTACTATGTTCTTGTTTCTATCCCTTCAACTATTGGGGCTGAACATGTGGGGTCACTCTCAGCTTACTGGTGTCCCATGTAGGGTCCCTATAGGTCAAGTCCTAACACAAAACCCCATGGTTTTCTCCAAGACCATAATCTCTCTTTAACCCCCTCCATTATAGGAAAGTCTATACCCCTTTCCAAAGCTCACATCATGACCTAGTCCTACTAACCAAGGATAATTTTATGTTATCTCTCACCAAACTAAGGTCGTATATCACTTATCTATACAATGATATCTCAAACCTACAATATATAGGATAACCCTTATCTATCAGACCCTATGTTCGATTAGCATTCTATTATTTTCACCTTCTTGGTTAGATCTCAATCTTGATGTGTTGGGTGATCTCCCTTTTGGGATATTTTTGTTCTCAATTTGTGCATGGACCTTGTTTTTTGAGCTCTGTCTTATTGGTATTGGATAATCCATGGGGATGTAATCATTTAACTCAGACTATGTGAATTCTTGTCGGTCTAGGCACATAGAGGAATCTATGTTGTTTTTCTTGATCTCATAAAGAAGTGGAATCAATGTTCGAAGTCATAGGATTTCATAAAGTATTTACCCATTGTATAAATCCATGTCAGTTTTAATCCTAGCTTGTGGAGGTTTAGATCATTTATGGATATCTAGGGTGATTTCTCTTTTTCCCAGCCATTGCATATTGGTTTTGAATCATTAATGACCATTTTGATTAAAATGGTATTCTTGATGGATGGTTTCATATTGATAATTATTTCATTATTATTAAATTAATTTATCTTGTTTGTAATTTTGGTGGATTTAGTTTTAACATGTGAAGCCTCATTTTAATGGAAGTACATTGATTATTTATAGCTAGTTTTAAATGAATTAAATTTAGGTTTTCCTTGGAAATGTGATGTGTAATTGTTTAAATAATCAATATACTTTAAATGAGAAATGTATTGATTCATTGAATGTATTGAGAAACGTATTATTTATTCTTTCAATGTGTTGATTATTTCAATGTTTTTATGTATTATTGATTATTTTAATGTGTTGTGTCTTGTTTGATTCTTTCAATGTACATAGAATTGTATTATTTCTTTCAATATGTTTTTTTCCTTGGTCAATGTGTTGATTATTTATGTTTTTGTGAGAATCAATGTGCATTGATTATTTAGTTTTAACATGTGTTTTTTTTCTTCTACGTTGAAGATATATTTGATGATCTGGGAAAATTTTTAGTGTCATTGTTTTGTTGTTCTGGCTGCAGGTTTTGGGTCTGTTGAACCTACGGATTTTATTTTTTATTGCATGAGATAGAGGTGTTTTAAATTGTTTTTATATATAGTATTTTTTCGAGGTGGTTTAAACCCCCACTATATTATGGTATTTTTTTTGGCTGGTAGTTAAAACCACTGCTAAATATTGAAAAAAAAATACTCATCATAGGTTTTATTCATATTAGTGGTGGTTTTTCTGTAAAATTTCCAAACTTCAGAGGTGGTAAAACCGCCACTAGATCCCAGCTATTTTTTAAGCGAAAACCACCACTAAAACTATAAAAACAGTTGTGAAATACAAATTCTATGAAACTTCCTAGAAACTGCTACTAAATAGGAGAAACCTCCACGTGTTGAATTTCAACACCCATTTTAGTGGAAGGTTTTTTATACCATGTTAAAACCATATAGATGTGGTTTAAACCACCAAAAAATGGTAATTTTGTCATTGTGTAATATGTATCTCAAGAAACTCGTGGATTTTATTCTAATTTGGTTATGTCATGAGAATACATGTTTTCTCTTTATTTCCCTATTTTAATGTACTCAATATTTCTGATTAATGTTTTTAATAAAAATTATCTTTATTTTTATCATCGATCAAAAACCCATTTTATTAAAAAAACATGTTTTCTAAAAATTCAATCAAAATGGTTTAAAATTCCTAAAAATTATTTAATAAACACATTTTTACCCATGTTTTAATTCTTACAACAAAAATATGAAACAACACTACATATCATTTTCCAAAAAATTCCTACTTGTCATTTATTAAAAATGTGAAAGGAATCATTGTTTTAATGTGTAGGGAATGAATGAAATTTTCCACGATAATGACCATTATTTTCATTTAAGATTCCTTTATATATTTTCATGGTTATTTTCAAAGAAAATGATTTATAAATTTTTATTTTATTTTTTTTAAAAAAATCAAAGAAGGAATGTAACACCCCAAGCTTCTACGGTACGCTTCTCTTTGAATAATGTGATAGCGTGTGTTGTACGCAACACTGAGTTCTAACACACCATAACCAATCAAACTAGCCGTTATGAATAGTAATACCTAATTTTTGAAATTATATATATTTTATTTTTTAAAATGGACTTCATTTTTGGATTCGTAATATCGAATTTAGCCTAAGGTGAAATGTTGGTACTTTTCAGATAACTTTAATATTTTGATGAATAGTGAAAATTACTAAATTTTAATTAAAAAAAACTTTTTTAATCAAAATAATTAATAGTGATAAATTATGAATTTTAGTGGTTTTAAATTATATTTAGAATATATTTTTACCATTTAATATAATGTTGTTCATTGGACATAATTTTACAATTAAACCGGACATAAACAAGTGTCAATCTTTTGATAGTTATTATCTCTTAAAAACACGCTTTTTGTTTTAACAACGGGAATTAATTTTAAATTAATTTCTGCCACTTCTGTATTTTGAATTTGGAAAAATGGATTCCATATTTTGAATCAGAATGTTCAAATTGTGTAAATAGGTAACTTTTATTTTTAGACATTTTGAATAATTACTGCGGTAAATATTTTATTTACCATGGTTAAGGGTAAATCCGGTAAATAAGGGTTAAAAAATAATATTATAATAATACTAAATTACCCTAAAACGTGTCTTAGCATTATTTTTTGATACATGTTCGACCATAGGCATCTTTGGGTCGATTTTGGGACCCCATGGAGCCACTTGTAGGTGATAGGGACACTTTATTTTAATTAAGTTAAAATAAGTACAAAAATGACATAAGTATATATCTTTTAGAAAAACAATTTTTACATAGGGTTATATATGTTGGATTTTCGACTATAAATATTAATTATAAAGATAAAAAGATTTCATACATGATTATATTTTATTTATAATTTTTAGAGATTAAATAATTTAATATATTTAAGACACAATGATGATGCAGCAATTACCATAACAGTGAAAAATTAAAATAATTGATATTATAAATACCCAAATAAATATAATTTGAGACTTTTTATGAACTAAACTAATTTTATAGGGTAATATGACATATTACTAGTGATTTAATTAACTTTTTTCGAAGTAATCATTCTGTTATAAGTTTCAAAAAAATCAACTATTGAATAGTGTCAAAATTGACATAAAAGAGTTTTAAAAAAAATATTATATTATTAATTGATATTAAATTCCTAAAAATCTAAGGTTCGGACAAGAGACATATATTATGATATATGTATCATTAATTGACCACTTGGGGGTCTCTTGGATGTATATGGTAAGTTTATTAACCATATAATATAAAAATACAAAGAGACATTGTAAAAGTGAAACTAATTAACTTAGAGTTAATACTTAAAGATAAGGTTAATATAGTAATCCAAACCTGTCTAAATTCTATTGGTTGAATGATTTTCGACCTATCCCCACCTTAAACTTTGAATAATAAACTTTGGAGCCATTAGAAACCGAATATTAATTTACTATAAATTAATATTTCTAGATTTTCCAAAGGTGCCCCTCACCCCTCTTATAAAAGGGCACTCCTCCTTCTCATTTATTCACACCTTCAAAGACTTTTGGTTCGGCCAAAAATCTGCCCAAATACTCTCCCAACTCCCTTCAATACAGCCTAGAGGCCTTAGTTTGATCATAAATCCAACCTAAGGAGCCCTTTTGATCAAATCAAAAGGAAGAACCCGAAGAAGAGGTAATGATTTCACCACCCTTTTCCAAGTTCCTTTCTTCTTCCACTTCTTCTTCCGTTGTTTTTACCATTATAAAATAATAACTCTAGTATCATATATATATTGTGATGTTATTATAAATATGGTACAACCATATTCAGTATTCTATCCACCTTTTTGAATAACATGTCACCATACGTGCGTACGTACGGCTTACCGTCTCCACGTCGTGGTGTAATTGTTATTCAATATATTATTATTTGGATGGGTATAATAATGATGTGTAACTCATTTAAATAATAAATATAACATGTTAATTATTCTGTATATATGATATACCATCCATTTATATATTATTTAAATATCAAAAGAATGATATTGTCGCTCGTGCATACGTACGGACTACCGTCTCCACGAACGCGATGAGATTCATTCTCCATCGTATCCATTCAAGTATAATTATCATTTGATGATTTAAAAATGATGTTTAAGGACTTGATATCATTAAGTATATGAATAATATATAACCTATCCATTACAAACATGTCTTATGTAACAAAACATATAAAAGAAAATGAGTAAGTTAACACCCGAAACAATGATAATACTAAGATATTATTAACAAATCAATGTTAAAAGATCATATATGATATCATATTAATGTATATGATTCTTGTATAATTTAATAACAATTATTTCACCATTATACATGAGGTTAAACTACCCCAACAAAGGAAAAGTACAAGGTAAGGGTTATTTCACAATCTCTTCATTATCCGAGGTTGTTTATACGTAATAATCTACTGGGATCTCTTTATCATCCACATTCATGTTTCTTAAAAATGTATTTCAAAACATTTTTACTATTTACAAGAATATTGGTTAAATTAATTTATATCCTTGTTTGAATTTTTATAAGAGGTTTATAAAGGAATCTTTCCGTCGTTTTCCAAACAAGGTTCTTTTTAACCTTTTTGACAGAATTAAGGTAAGAATGTTTTTTAACTTATACGGAGGGTGCGGCTATTTTAAGCCATTATAAAATCGTCAAAGCTTCCCTTACAAGCTTATAAAAATATTTTCAAAGAAAATGTTTTATTTTATAAATATATTACTCTTAAATGATTTCAAAATAGAAAGAGATATTTCTCTAAAAAGAGTTTTGATTTCATCTATGTCAACATCCTTTGATGGATTTTGCGCTTATTTGAAGTTGATTTATTATGATACAAAACTTCTATATTGTATTGAAGGTTTTGTGATATGTTTGACTCTGGATGTGTTATTTTTATACCATTCATAGTTTATGGTGAAAGTATTGACATTTCGTATGCTAGTTTTAATACGAATGTTTATGTTATGTTTAAACCTTTTCATATGGGAATACATTGGACATAATATGTGAAGGGTGGAGCCCGATATAGCTCCTAGATGCATCGGTATGTCTCATGAGACAAACTAGTGTCTTGGCACAAGTCCTTGGGAAAATCCTATTTGTAGTCTTGGCACGAGGCCTTAGCTATGTGGTTATGATAGTCTGGAATTAAGCATTCCATCATTATGAAAGTGGTTATTGATATTGCATGTGATTATTCGATTAGTAGAATATCCATGTGAATAAGTAAATAGAATTATTTCATTTTACTTTTGCCATACTATGTTGAAGTTCAAGTTTAAAAGGCTTTTGTTTTAGTTATACATTGCCTTAAATGTTTATTCTTATTTATGAAAGTTTCCGCTATATTGTTATCCTTACTAGGCATTTGATCTCACCCCTTTTCTATGTTTTATTTTTCCCAGGATGTGAAGAAGTAAGTTATGAATGACCTGGAGGTATAGTATGTGGGGATATGAGTGTGGAATATGGAGACTATGTTGTTGTAGTAGTTTTTCACTTTATGATGTAATGTAAAACTTTATGAATATATCTAGTGTTTCCAAGGCTACTAAACCAATCGGTCTTTCGAGATTTGATCTTTCTTGTGATCATGCCAATGTTATGTAATAATACACCGACTCTGGGTAACTGGGGTCGGGGCATTACAAGGAATGGTATTTTCCTTACGAAATGATTTAAATTATTTTTAAAGCTTCTAGTGTAATTTTCCTAGGTTATTTTTGAAAAAATGATTTTGAAAATATTTTATGTTGTAAAAAGTGTTTTCCATTGTGGAAAGTCTATATTCCTCAAGAACTATTACAAGTAATCTTTCAAAATCATTTTCCATCTAAGATTACATCTTTTGATGTTACTTATGCTTTACTGGGGATAAGATTAATTTATACCATCCTTATTTTATAGATGGATGATTAATTTTTATGTTAATTAAATTTTTATAAAACACATTTATTTTTCATGGGTTATGCTGTGGTGAATTGATTAAATTTTTATAAAACCCATTTTCTATACAATGGTTTTAATATGATGATATGATAATTGTTTTATGATATTATAGTGCACATAAGTATTGTTTTAATTATGAGATGGGTGGGGCCCATATCTCCCTCCAATTAATTTGGTAAAGCTTTGTATCTCATTATATAATTATGAAAATCAAGTTTATAGGATTGATCCACTATGGGAAACATGCACATCCAGGTCCACTATGGGAAATAGGTGTGTCCTAATCCACTATGGGAAATAAGTATGTCTTGATCCAATATATTGATGATCTTGGTATTTAACCTTGACATATGAATTGTTTTTCAATATTTTTTTATGGTTACACACTTTTATAACATGATCTTATGGTTCATGATTGATTTATTCTAATTTATCACTCTTATATTCCATGTCTTCTGAAATGATAAATTTTTATTCCATGACTCTTGTTTATGATCTATGATAGGTTGGGTATAAACCTCCTAATATATGTTCATTATCACATACATTTATTATTATATTATTATTTCATATCATCATATAATTATAACTCCCATGTTTCCCTTACTGAACATCTAATCTCACCCTTTCTTATGTTTCCTTTCCCTAGGTATGAAGAAAGGTTTTAAGTTGGGTATGTTTATCAAGATTACTAAATAGGTAGATCTTTGTGGGATATTTTGAAGTTATTTCACCAAATAAAAAGATTGTGTATCTAGTATCCAAATACACTAAACTATTATGGTTCTTAGATGTGTTTTTTTAATGTATTGAATATTCATCTAAAAGGATGTGATGTTTATTTTTCAAAAGATTAGTCCACTATAGTTGGTATTAGAGGAAAGGTTTAGTTATCCTTTGGAAACTAGGATGAGGAAAATTTTGTGAAATACCTAGGGTTATTTATATGTATGTATCTGGGGGTTATCTAAGTATAAGTCAAATAATGAGTAAAAGTATATGAAAATGTCTTGTAATTTTGGTAAATTATAGAGCAAGTGGTCTCAAAGAAATTACATCTCTATCTAGATACTAAAAGATGATGGGTCTCTAGAACAGAGGTACCTAGGAATAATAACTCTAAAAAGGGTGAATTGATTAGGACTCGATCATCACCTGGTGCATGAAAATAGGCCTTAATGCACATCTGGTTTAATAATTCTAGGGGATATGCTTTGTAAATTGAAAAAATATTTTGGAACCATCATAAACGATTTAAATAATGACTATGACTGAACTAGGATAAACCTAATATTTCATTGATAAAAATTAATTTGTCAGGATTTAGACATACTATAAGTGATTTTCATTGATTATGTGGTTCCCAACTATGATTTTTCTTACTCATAATATGATTTTTTATTTTATTTAACAGATGGAACTAGGAGGAATAATTTGAACACTGAATGTGATGGAAATTTAGTTGATTATGAGAAACCAATTTGGATTATGAGTAGAGAGAAAGATATTTTGATTATCTATAATAAGTTATTGTGATATATGATAATCAAATTTCACCTTAACCAACTCTCAGACTTTCTAAAGAAGAGAATAATGGAGTTCACTAAGAGTTTATATGGTGGAGATAATGGAATAAAGAAGATTAATATTCCTATATACTGATAATGTGGAATAAATCACTCAATTTAATGTCTCAAAGGTATTAGAAGATTTTTTTAATAGGGAAAAGAAGGAATAAAATTATGTAATTTTTGAGAAAAAAATAAAATGTTTAGTTAATTTAATGGATGAGAATAATGGTCTCCCTAAGGTATTATCAAAGGATGACTGTTTCAAATGTGGAAAGTATAAGAATTATGAAATCTGATATCCTATGGGGGAAATTCATGCAGAGAATTGGAAAGGTGGTATGATTAATGGATATACTGTTGATTATGAGGTGACAAAAAATGACATATGAATGTTTTGGGTTGTTCTAATTTTATTGGTTTTTTTAAATTTGATAATCATGATGAAATTTAAGTTTATCTCTATTACGAAATGATTCATATTTTATATTGTAAGAATGTGGTATTAATGAATAAAATGATAAATCATAGTTAATGGTTTGAGAAGGCAGTGGGATGATTAAAGTGTTTATTTATTGGAATTCAAGAATTACGTAATATGATTTATGAAATATATAAGTATTTTTCAGTATAAGTTTTTAATTAAGGATTTACAAAATATATTAAATGGTGGTGATGACCTAAAAAATTATTTAATGTAAAGGTGGTGTTTTGATTAAGGGACTATAACGCTTAATATGTTCTTAATGTTGAGAAAATGTGTTTATTTTGTATAAAGATATGATTGATATGAATAATATGAATTGGATGGTATTTATGACCATGGAACTCATTAATGATTTGTTAACAAAATGGATTATGTTATCATTGATGGAGTTTACAAGATTTTTGGATTTATGGGATATATCTAATAATCTATGTTTTATTTAAGGAATAATGAATCATGTATGTTTTCAATAAGGTTTTATGTAAATTTATGTTGTTACCATGTTTAAAGAGAATATTTGATAAAGGTATTCATGTGTTTTTTATGTTATAATTAAGAGCTTCTTTATGTTGTTTGCGAGATTAATGGTATGATTATTTTCATAAATTAGTGACCTTATTACTATATTGGTTTATTTTAATCTTTTGGAAGGGTCATAAGGTTAACCATTTATTAAACTTCATATGTTGAACTTTGGATGATACTTTATAAATAAATTTATTACTTCACCATATTAATATTTATACATATTCAATAAATTGTGCTAACCATTTTTTTATGATGATAGCTATAGATTTATTTAACTAATTATCATTCCATTATGGATCTTATGATCCATTAGTCCTTATTCATAACAAATTCACCTTTATTTCATGTAGTAAGTGATGAAGTGGAAATTGATCAAGTCATAACCAAAGGGTGATATTTTCTTATGAAATGGGTTGAAATAAAGTAAGTATATCTTCTAATGAAAATCCTTCAATTTTAGAAAAGGATCTTAAAATAAAAAAAATTCCTATTACTATAATTTTTGATGACATCAATGTACTTTTTTACACCTATTTAATTTATCGTTTTTGGTTGTTGATTTTCACATGATCATTCAATTTCTTATTATCAATGATTTTTTCACTCACTTTTATTATTTGGATATTATTTTTTTCTTCCATGTACAAATATTCACTTCCCACCTATGTTATACTATGTGGAAACATATTCATGATTTACTTTAGGTAACCTTTATGTTTCCAAATTTCCATTTTTAAGAGAAGTTTTATTATTCATCTGTACAATGTGGGTTTCTATGGGGGATTTTCAAATTCTAAACCATTGATGACCGAGATGAATTTCGAGGAAAAAATCATATTAAGGATGGTAGAATATAGAATCCCAAGAATTAATGTAATATTTTTTTCAAATTAATTTAAATTTTTTGATATCTTTTGTTATATGAAACACCTAGTTTATCTTGTGTTACAAGAAACAACATGTTTCTTCAATAGCATGCATGACACGTAACATCAAGATTTAGCAAACTATGAAATAATATTATTTTAAATATGAATTTTATAACCTGGATATTAAATAGTGAAGTATTTATCATATTAAAAACTTTATGAATTATATACATAACTCAATATTAATTTATTAATAAATTCTTAGTAAATAATCAATTAATTTTTAGTAAAGTAATTATATTCATCAAAACTATATTTTCATCAAAGAATGATTTAAATTAATTTTTATGAGACAATATTATAATTAATTTATATATATTTTAGAAAATATATTTTTTAAAATTAACTTATTTTTTAAAATCATCATATCAAAATTTACTTTTGGTGAATTTTTGGTATTTTGTCGAAAATATTGATTAATTGGGGAATAGTGAAAATACCATTTTTGTAAAACTGTCATTTCATTTAAATAAATAAAGTAATTTAAATGGACAATTATGTTTTAAAGTAAAATAATTATTATTTACTTATATTTAATCTAGTTAATTATTTTTTTAATTAACTTTATATTGGTTTTTAGTATATGATTATTTTTGGATTGAAAAACTGTTTTTTCTAAAATTATATTAAAGTGCATATTGTTTGTCCATTTTAATTAATTAAAATAATTTCAAATGAGGAATGATTAAAATAAAATTTATATATTATATATCAATAAATTTTAATTTAGATTCATAAACTAGTTATTATTAGACATAGAGATAATATAAAATCATCTTTTACTTGAAAAATTCACTTCTCAAAAACCCGCTTTTCATCGCGTCTTCAGGTTTTGATTTAAATTTAATTTTAAAAATTATGTGAATTTAATTTAGTAAAATTGATTCCATATTTTTAATCATCATAATTTATATTATATAATAACTTCAAATTAATGTTTTCATAATTAATAGTGAAAATATTAAAAACTATTTATCACAGTTAATATAAAAATAGGTTTACAGGAGGGTTAAGATAAAAAGATAAGGGTTAAAAATAACCCAAAATAAGAATAAATACTATTTTATATCCATATTTCCATATTATATTTCCCAAATTATAATATATGGTCATTTGGAAGATTTTGTTTATGGTAATGACTATTATTTTGGATTCTTTTGGAAAAATCCAAGTAGTTTCCAAGTGGGTTCCTTTCCCCCACTTAAAAAGGCCACCAAAAACCTTAAATTAATCACACCTATAAAGACATATATTTTGTAAAAACACTTCCAAAATCCCTCCCCAACATCATTATCCATGTTATAGAGCTACTTTTTCTCCCAAAATACCAACACTAGGGTATATAATAAGATATCTAAATAAGGTTCTTGTAATCGAAGGTAATTGTATTCACTATGCTTCTTTTTTATTTCTCATTTTCTCACCTTAAATTATGTAGTAACACTTAAAATATAATAAAACCATCATATAATATATACTGATATGTTTTTATTTTAATTTAATAACCTATATCCACCTCCACTTCCAATAAATAAACATAATTTTCGATTGTGTGTACGACGGATTGTTGCCTCGCAAACCGATGTACTTTGTTTTTATTCACCACCATTAAATAATTATTATAATGATGGATTTAACATATTTATATTATATTTATGAAATTAATATACTTATTTAATTATTATATCACATATACCTTCTTACTTTACATTCTTTGGGGGGTACGATAATGCCGCTCATGTGTACGACGAACCACCACCACATGAAGTGATGTGATTGGTTAAAATTATGATTTACAAGGAAGGTGGTAAGGGTAAATTTAATGAATATAAATTTTATATGTGAAATAATAATGATTCTATAATTTTAATATATCATTTATCTTTCTTTTCTTCAATTCATCGAGAAAATGGAAACGACATTCATGTGTAAGTACGGTCTATCATCTCCATAAATGGGGTATTTAATTTTTATATATTTAGCTTTAATGGATTGGTATAAATAAATATATATTGAATATGTAAGATATTTATATCATGGTTAACATTTTAGAGATTATGGAACCATGATCAAAGCATGAGGACCAAAAAAATAATAAATCAAAACAGATATGAAAAACAAAGAAGTTATTGCCTGAAACATAATTTTAACATGGAATTATTAATAAATGGGTAATAAAAGGTCATAAGTAACTAATATATGGTATGGGATATATAATTATGGTTCTTTAATATATTTATAATAAACTTATATTTATTATACTAGATATTTGAACATGTATGAAGGAAGTTGAGACTTTAAGTTAATAGATTTTCGTCTCAATTTTATTTTTTGTGAGACACATGACATATTCACCAAGTATTTATTTTATGTGTTTTATATAATTCCCATGAATACATTTTATGATTATTCACCTAAATTTTTTTGATATAAATATACATTTTATGATATCTCTTTCATGGGGTTTATAGTTAAAAATTTACCAAAGCGATAAGGTATTTTTGTCTCAATTTTCCTTCTTTGAGGAATATGTTATGTTATACACCTATCTTCCTTTATAAGGTGTATATATATCCCTAGTCACATATAATATCATTAATTTATTTAATATCATGATATTTTAAGTTTCTTTTATGTTTATTCTTTCATGTGATTTATGATTAAAATTTACCAAATTGGTCATTGTTTAATGTTAAAATCTCATCGTTTATCACAATTTTTTATGATTATGCATCCAATGATGAAATATTATGTTCTATATATCAAAAAAATAATTGATTTTAATATCATATATTTATTTCATTTGAATAAATTTATTACCTTCATTCTACTCTATTTATGTACTCAATAATTTAAAATAATGTTTTATATAATTTTGATGGTGCAACACCTTTATGGCATGAGCTTATGGTTCATGATTGATTTATGATTATTTCGACTGTTATGAATTTTTTTCCGAAATGATAAAGTTTTATGTCATGAATCATGTTTATGATATATGATAGGTTGGGTATGAACCTCATACGTTATATACTTTATCACAAATCCTTATTCTTATCTTATGCTTTCATATTATCATAAAATTATATCTCCCATGTTTACCCTTATTGAGAATATTAGCTCACCCTTTCTTATGTTTCTTTTCCCCAGGTTATGAAGAAATGTTTTAAGTATGGTGTTTTTATGAAGAGTACTAAAGGGTAATATATTAATGGGAGAGTTTTAATATCTTTCATCAAATAATAATTTTGTGTGTTTGTTCTCCAAATACACTAATCTATTACACTCTTCAAGAAAGTATTTGTGTAATGTATTGAATATTCAACTAAAAATATGAAATATTTATGTATGAAAAGTATGGGTCTCTATATTCATGCCCTTTATATTAATTAATGTTATCACTACTTACCAACATTTCATGCCTCGTATCTTTAAACCCTTAAATGTTTGAGACATGGAATGTTATTTTGATGACTTGGAGGTTAAATATTGACAGCATTGTGATCACCTCACTAATCTTCAAGAAATATTCAAAAAATTGAAACATCACAATTTGAAGATGAATCCTTTGAATTATTATTTTGGAGTAACATTTAGGAAATTACTTAGATTTATGGTGGGCCATCATGACATTGAGTTTAGTATATGAAATACCGGTGCAATCCTATAAATTCCACCCCCTCAGATTCTTAAATATATGAGGGGGTTACAAGGGAACATCCCTTATATTTGGCACTTCATAGCCAATTGGGTTGTACAATCTCTTCCATTCACTAGGTTAATAAATAAGGGAGTCACCTACCCATGGGATGAGTAATGAAAATAAGATTTTGATAATCTCAATTATTACCTACTACATCGACCATTATTGATGCCTCTAGTAGAGGGACAACCACTTATCCTATTTTTAGCCACTATGGAATGATCGATTAGAACTCTCCTCACATAATAATTGATTTAGGGAATGAAAACACCCTTTACTATCTCAATAAAACTATGCTGGATACTAAAACTTTATATTTTGATTTTAAAAATAACTTCCTCGCACTAATCTTTTCATTGAAAAAGACGAGGCATTACATGCTACATCATGAGTCCCACCTGGTCTCTTATGTCAACCTCCTCAAGTAAATTCATGGTCTCCATGTGTTAACTGGGTGTTTGGCATGATGGTCGGTCATCCTACGATATTATGATGTCCAACTCATATCATGAAATATATTTAATGGGAAGGACCCGGTTTATTTCCTTATGGTACATACCACCATACAAAACCCACCATTGGACACTGAACTTCTATACATAGAAGTTTTCTGTTCCTATGACACTCTTTGAACATGGAAGATGTATCTTGATGGTTCCTCCCAAAGACATGTTTCAAAGATAATGTAAACCCAAAATATCAATTTTGTTGGTCTAGGTATTGTATTTTTTCCCTAAACAAAGAAATGTTTCCATATTATTTCTCATTGCCTAAAGATTACAATAATAATGTGGAAGAATATGAAACCTTTATCACTGACTTGGATGTATCCCTATAGCTATAGATATCCTACCTAAAATCAAAGGGGACTTAAATCTTGTAATAAAAAAGATCAACAGTGAGTATTCTATAAAGAATGAAGAATCGGACCCCCTCATTAATTATGTTAGAGGAATGGTGGCATAATTCCCTTTTTAACCAACATTGTATCACATCCCTTAATCAAAAAATAATCATGTAGATCCATTGGACAATACAACCACAACACTAGATGATCTGGATTAGGATGAAGTATTTTTATTCATCACACACTATAGGGTGGTCTCACTAGTCATCATCTATGACATAGAGAAAATATATCTGGTCAACATTGCCTAAGAGCACGATGAGTTGTTATTCACCCTCGGTTGGATTGATCGAATAATTGATTACCTAAAAAATGGGACCCTACCATTTGATCAAGCCAAAACAGAACTAATTTGATGCCAATATATGAACTTCTCCCTTCAAGATAGTCCAAATGAGTATAAATCCCTATATAAAGGAGGATTCAATGCAGTCCTCCTCATATGCATTTCATAAGGATTAATTTCTATAATCATAGAAGAATTATATACAGGCTCCTGAAATGCTCACCAATTAGGAACAATACTCACCTGAAAAATATGAAGGATTGCTTTTTATTAAAAAATAGGGTAGGACTATGTTAAATTCACCATGAATTTTCACACATATCATATTCATGAAAACTTCAGACATCATCCTTTCAAGTTTCTTCATATAGATAAGTATTCTTTTTCATTTTCTACATGGGGAATGGACATTATGGGGCCATATCCCCTAGCTATAGCTAAGTTGTTTAAATAAATCCTTTCTACTGCTGACTTATTTTCCAAATGGTATAAGGAATTACCCCTCAAGAAAATTAGGATGATAAATATCATAAACTTAGTAAAGTTCAATATTATCACCAAATTTAGTGTCCCTTACATGATATTGACAGAAAATGGCACAAAATTCTATTCTTATTAGATGTAGAGATTATACTAGAAATATAATATCAAGTCCAACCATTCATCCTACTATCATGAAATGAAAAATTGATAGATATATGCCTCCAATAATACTCCATCAAATATACTCTAGAAAATGGTGGATAAGGACAGAAAGTTTTGGATAGACAAGCTCTTTCATTCTTTATGGGCCTACCATACCACCACTTTCACTGTCACACATAAACCCCAATATTTATTATATTATGGGATAGATGTGGTTTTTTTAATTGAATTTCCTTTTCCCTCACTCTTAATAGATATTTATGGAAATCTCTCAAATGAATAACAATTATAGAAGAATCTATGAGTTTGAAAAACTAAATTAGAAAAGGTTTTGTATTCTATATAACCTCTAAGTTCATCCGAATTGGATCACATGAGCCTCTAATAAAAAGGTTTGACACTAGTCATTCCTCCAAGGAGAATTGGTATTGGTTCTCAGAACCCCAATGATATCATGGATGAAACCTCCAAAGATGGAACCCAAGGGGAAGGTCCTTACATCATACATAATCTATATTCCAATAAATCCTACTCATTATCCATAATGGATGGGGAATACATTATCCATCCACCAATGCAAGGTTTCTTAAGACGTTCTTTGTATCACTTCCATTATGAAATCAATGTCTTGTAGGAAATCCTTTAAACTACATAGTATTTTACATCCTTACTGCAAGATGTTAAACTAAAAAAAGTATGTCATTACCATATGATGTTAAATTGCACATAATATGTCATATCACTTGACATTAAACTACATGGAGGACATCCATACCACATAAAGTTAAACTATGTAAAGTAAGTCCTTACTATAGGATGTTAAATTGAACATGATATGTTATACCACATGGCATTAAACTGCATGGAGAGCTTCATCACTTCATGAAGTCAAACTACATGGAACTTAGTCCCAATTGCAAGACTTTAAAGCAGAATGACATGGGGTCACCTTGAAGGACCTACATCATTTTCTTAAACATGATCTAGATTTTTGTAAAAGGTTTCCAATTTAGGTACCTACCATCTTATGCCATGTGTCCTTCAATGATCTAACATAGGAGAAAAGTGGTTCCAATTGGTTTTAAGTATTGAAACCTCATCCATGATAGGTTTCCTTATTTCTTGATTAATGGTTTTGCTTCATGAAAAAATCACTACACATGACCTAGATCTATATAGAGAAAAAATGAAGTACACTCGTCTCTATGTATGGGTCAGACATTCAAAAGGTATTTTCTATCTAAGAACTACATGTGGATTGATTCTAATTTCTATATGATATATAGTGATGCTCGAATCATAAATCATGGGTCCAGTCACATTATAAATGAGAAAATGATCCCTATTGGAATATGAGTTAGACCTATGCAGGGAATTTTAATTATAAGAATTAATGGTGGCTTGATTCATATTATCATAAGATATATAGTGATACCATGATCCCAAATCTTGGTCCCAGTTGAAATATGATAGAATTCCATATTCTTTCCAATAAACACAGTGAATCTGAGGAATTTCCTATGAAAGACCTTTGTGTGGATTGATTTATGTTACCATAGGATACATAGTGATTCCCATATCTCAAATCTAAGGTCCATCCATAATATAAAAGGAATAGAGAGAAATAAATTCACCCCACTCTGCATATGGTCCCAACCTATGAAGGGAGATTCCTTGAGATTATGTGTGTCTTGATTTCTATTACCATAGGATATGTAGTGATGCCAATATCTTAAATCATGGGTCTAGCCACAAATCAGAACAAATTCCCCTTTCCTAGAACATGTGTTAGAACTGTGGAGGGGGTTCTATATAAGAACTATGCATGGCATGATTCCTTTCATTAAAGGGTATATAATGATGCCTAGATCCTCTATTACAAGACCTGTCATGATTTTTCATCACTCTCAATCATGTACCTCCATGATATTAAGATCTGTGTAGAGGCTATAACCGACATTAAATTGAGAACACCCCCATATATTCCCTATCATAAACCCTCACTGAGCTCAATTGACTACCCAGTTATCCCTTATTTCTTATACCGATCATGACTCATGTGAGATTACGGAACCCAAAAAGCCACTCTGATCAGCATGATCGAGACATGTTTGGGGTACATAATTAAGTCATAGTGTCATGATGTTAAATTATATGAAATCATCCTAGTAATAGGACATTAAACTACATATTAATAGGTCTTCATTCAAAATAGATCATCCCATAATGACTGTGTATTCATGAATTTCATGTTTTATCCCTTCACCCAAAAAATGCATTCAATACACTTTTTTTTAGCTTTTAGGGTGTTCAAACCATTCTTGAATCTTATATTACCCAAAGAAAAAATTCATATCTTCAATATATGAATTAATACCAACCAATTAGTTGACTTTATATACTTATCTAGAAACCCAAAAACTTTGAGCCATTCCTCTTAGTTCCCCTATAGAAAATTGGTAATAAGGATTGGTTAATCTAAAGGTACCCCACTACGATTTTATATTAAATAAAATAACACCACACAGCTTGTTCCTGGTAGTTTTTATATTCCAATGGTAGAGTTCACCATTAAATATAAGAGTTATTATCCTAACTATGTAGAATATGGTCGTTTTCCATTATTAATGGTTGACATGTACCCACTTATCTACACCTTTTATTGACTCAGATATTCATAGGTTATGATTTACACTTCCAATATCCCAATTATTCAAGTGGATTTGAATACCCTCAATGTTAGTCATCTATGAATTATTCCCATTATCAAAGAAATATTATGAAATATTATTCTTCTACACTTTTATTTAAGAATATATATCCCACATGAAGACCTAAATTCCTGGAGCTTCAAAATCCCTTTGGACACCCCCCCCCCTTCACCATACAATCTTCATACTGAATTTTTTCAAGTCTAAATCAGAAGATAACTTGAGAAAATTATCCCTTGAAATTTCATTAAACTTTATCCCATGTCCTCAAAGTTCACCCTTAAAGAATATTGTAAGTATAGACTAACTAATAGGGAAGTAACCCCACTAGATTCACTGGTCAATAACATAATTCCTAAGATCTTGTTCCTAGGGGATTTTTTTGTTACTGGAGGTACCCCGCTAGGATTCATTAGTGAATAATGAAATTTCATATAACTTATTCCAATGGGATATTTTGGTCCCATAGAATAGGCCCCACTTAATCATGTGATATATTTCTCTAATGGTGGGACACTTTTCCCACTAATCATTTAATGGTCATCCTTGATATAGGAATTTAATTTCATGATTTCTTTTACTCATTTCTCTCATGTCCAAGAGGGATCAAGCATATATCAGTGTTTTATGCCTTCATATTCCAATTCCTTATGGAAAGACTCTAAACTATATAGTGCTATGGTCCATTCTATATTACCTTAAACTCATTATATTAGGATACCCAAAGTGGAATATGATCGAAATGATGGTTATGTCTGGAAAAAATCAGAGAAAAATTACATCTTCCTATGTATGGGTCGGTCTTGTGTAGGGAGTTTTATCTCTAATAACTACATGTTTCTTGATTCATATTGTTATAGTATACGTAGCAATGACCATATCTTTTAATCATAGGCCCATCCACACTCCTAATAAAAGATATAAAATAAAAACACCTCATTCCTTTGTAATAATCATATCTACATAAATAACATATATAAGAATGACATGTGGATTTATTCTTATTACCATAAGATACATAGTGACGCTCTAGATTCAAATATTGGGTAAATCCATAATGAAATGATAAAATACCCCTTTACCATATATGAGTTCAGTCTATATGGGGACACAATGAAAGAATTTTGTGTGGCTTGATTCTCATTCCCTAGAGATACATAGTATCATCTCGATATCACTTTCAACCTTAGTCATGAATTATTCCATACATGAGAACTATATCCATGTAGAGTATTTTAGCATATAGGTAGTATGAACCTGAGAGTGATAGTACCCCATTACCTACACACAATCTCAATTTATGTAGGGAACATTCATTATATAAACTATGTGTGGATGTATCCCTATAATATAGGATATGTAGTGATGTTGGGATCCTCCATTTTCAGATCAACCATGAATTCTCCTCACTCCTAATAATTCCCCTCTATGAAAACCAAATTTATTTGTTGATTACTAGTCATACCGAAATGTGAATATGCCCACATATTCCATGTCATCCACTCTCATATGGATTAATTGATTGTCTAGTTGTCTCTTGTTTCTCATGTTAAGAAATACTCATGTGATCTTAGGGAACCTATAATGTCACTCTTACCATCATGATTGAAGTGTGTTTTTTTAAGTACAGGGAACCATGTCCTTATTTCATGACGATAAACTACATGAAAAGAGGTCTTCACATTGAAAATATAAACCCCTCTGATAATTGTGTACTCAATAATCATATTTTTTGTCCCTTAACCTCCAAATATGTTCAATAAACACTATCATAGACTTTATTTTGCTTTAACCCATATTAAATATTACACTCTCCATGAACAAACTTCATGTATTGGATATCTATGCTAATTCCAACCAATTCCTCAAGTTGGTATCCTTATCTAGGAACCCCCATAGACCTTAAGCCCTCCTACTTTGGGTTATCCCCTATATAAAATTATAATAGGGACTAGTTAATCCAAAGGGACCCTGCTAGGATTCATTGGTGAATAACGCAGTCCCTCAGAGCTTCTGCCTAGTAGATGTTATCATACTAGAAGAAAGGATCCCATTAAATCCAAGATTTGTTTTCCTTGATATGTGGGATATGGGATTTATTATATTATTAATGGGTAACCTATACCCACCTATCTCTACTTACTATTGACTCAGATATTCTTGGGTTATGATTTACACTTCCCATAACCAAACTATTTAAGTGGATATGAATTCCCTCAATGTTACACATCTATGAATCATACACATTGTCAAAGAAAGATTATAATATTGTATTCTTATATCCCTCTATTCTGGTGTATGCATCTTATATGATGAACCAAATTCCCTGAGTTAGTAATTCCTATTAGAGATACGTCCTAGTTTCATAAAATTAAACTACATGATATATGGCCTGTCCTGAAAGACCTAAAATTTCATAGAGTTTACCTTCTTATCCATAAATATGTGCTAAATATGAATGTTTCATCTACCTACCAAAATGAAATATGAAAATTTCCCCTCCCTACACATGAGATAGATCTATATATAGAGTCTCTTTTTTTAAGAACTATGTGTGGCTTGATTCCTAACCAATTAAAATACGTAGTGATTCCAGGTTATATTATCCTAGGCCCAGCCATATGTTTACAACTATCACAACCATATTTAGTGCTTAATCCATAATGAAATCTATCAACCTTGATTGGTCATGAGGCTATATAAATTCTCTCACCGATTAAGGAATCCCCAAATATGAGAGCCCTTCATCTCAATGGTACCATCGATAGTAAGATATCATACACCCAAATGATAGTGGATGACCTCCCTTTCAAGGGAAACATACCCTTCTTCCTTCAATAAAAATCATATCTATATAAGGTGACCTATAAATTCTCAAAAACTATGTGTGGATTGGTTCCTATCCTTATAGGATATATAGTGACGATCAGGCCACTTATCACCAAGCATAACTATGAATTTCAAAAAAAATCCACTTCTAATTTAGTGTCTAAACATTTGCAATTATAATGCACCTCCCTTTCAATCATTCTCTAAGATAAGAATTAATCCTCTTTAACTGCATGTGGGATAAACTCATGTAGATAAATCCTCATAAATATTTTTTACGGTCCTATAAAAATTCTCCTCCCCACATGTGGGTTAGATACCTATGGGGATCCATATTAAAAATTATGTTCTGACATGATTCCAACCCTTACAAAATACATAGGGGAACCCAGGGAATCCTAGACACATAAATTGTTTGCACCCCAAAACTTTGGTCTACCTTACAGGACATTAGGGTAGCCAAATCATACAGACTCACTTCACATAAATATGAATCATATCTTTGTGTAACATTATTAGACATTAGATAAACCTTCAGAAGATGTTTTCCAGTATATGACCACCCACTGATATGCTTGTGCAAGGATAAAAGATGCCTCATGTATCTAAATTCCCTCGGCCATTTTAAATATATATCATGTACAATTTCACATTGGTTTATATGTCCTTACTATATGATGATAAACTAAAATTAAGACATCCTTATCACAAATAAATATATATTTTTTATTAAGAGAGGTAAGGGAAACACAAGTCATGGTAGCCTAAAGAAGTGAAGATTGAGAGCACTTCCGATTACATTGGCTACACTACCTGAGGAAAGGGATACAAGGGTATAAAACACTAATACGGGGAATTCTTGGGTATTTAATTTAGTCATGAAATCAACCACATGGTTACCCTCACACCATGTATGAAGAATATCTATGTTTCTAGAAAGAACAGCCTTACACTTGCAGATAAAATAAGTGATTTTATAGGGAGAGACTGAGGTGCCAATCAGAGAGATCCACACCATTCTAGATTTTGTTTCAATAGTGTACAAGATGATATTTTTAGATCTTCTTAAAGAGAGAGCACTGAGCATCGCCATTGCCTCCGCCTTAAGAGAGTTCTCTAGTCTATAGAAGGAACTAAATGGAAAGATCACTGTGACCAAGGAGTCATGAGACACACTTCCATTGTGCATGATACCATAGCCATAAGTTCCATCAATATTGATTTTGAGTCCCGAGGCGGGAGGGGACCAACAAACCCATCACCCTTGTGGCATGGGGATGGATCGATCTAGAGGGGGGTCCTGGAAATAAAATGCTGGAGGGAAGGTGTTGCAACCTGTTAGGGAAAGAGGATAGCCAGATCCTAGGTGAGGCACCTAGCTCTGGCCATCAGAGAAAGATCGGAGCAGTAGGACCCATGTTGCACCCGGTCATGTGCCTACTAGATTCACTAGAATCTTTCCACTATGAGAGTCACCCTAGCCATAGACTCATGCTTTTTGTTGAGGACTCCACCAAACCAATTTGAGAAAAATTCCTCATGGGAGTCCATTACATTAGGAGGCGGATAGAAATCACCAAGTATTCCCCAAATCATATTAGCCTATACACTTTTGGAAGAAAAGTTGTAGCATTGATTCCTCTAAAGTGGATGGAAAATAGACACACTTATAGGAAAACTGAACACCCTTTCCTTTAATCTTCATATCTGAGGGGATATCTCGGTGTCTGATTCTCTAAATAAGTAATGATAATTTTACGGGGATATAATTTCACCATAGGCCCCTCCCCCCTTGGTCACTCACCTACAATACATTTGATGCATGTTTATAATATTTGGCTAAGAACTTACCATCAGAGGAACTGGTGAACATGCATCAATCAGGGGACCCATCCAAGATGATGCTGTCAAAAGGTCAATTTTATTGGGGTTGAGAACCGCCTGTATGAATGTGGGTTACAAGATGGTTTCCTTGAAATAATGATTAGGTTCTAGAAAACCTAGGAAATCTAGCAAGCTTCCACCCCCCCCCTTCCCCCATCGCACTGCCAAAAATTGATGTCCTTCATCCCAAAACCCACTAGGAATGGAACAAAATCACAGGAATATAAACCCAAAGAGAGATCCAAAGGCTCAAAAGGGTATTACATTCTCAAAATAACCTAAACCATAATTCCCTTGGATAATTTGGCTCTATAAGGAGAGCCCCTCAATCACCTCCCATGGAATCATGCCCTGGAGGAAGTACATAGCCTACCCCACATCTCTAACTCTAACGCCTCCAAACTCCACTAGCCTGGAAAGTTTACTCCAGGAAGACCACTGACATCTCCCCTACCCTTGACTATCCCAAATTAATCCATTCAATATATTCTCAATTTGATAAATTATAGTCTTGGGAACCTTGAGGGTAGATAGAATATGCATAGGGGTAGATGAGATAAAAAATTAACAAGAGTGATCCTTCCACCAAAGGATAAGAACATGTTCTTATAGTTTTTGATATGATTGGTAATCTTTCTAAACAAACCTTCAAAATATCTGGCCCTAATTATACTAGGAGATATGGGAGATCCAAGGTAAATCATGGGGGACTTCTTTCTCTGAATGCCCAGAATGGAAACAATATTATCCTTTCGCCTATCTGGACATGAAGAGGGAAGGTAGATGTAACACCCCAAGCTTCTACGGTATGCTTCTCTTTGAATAATGTGATAGTGTGTGTTGTACGCAACACCGAGTTCTAACACACCAAAACCAATCAAACTAGCTGTTATGAATAGTAATACCTACTTTTTGAAATTATATATATTTTATATTTTAAAATGGACTTCATTTCTAGATTTGGAATATCGAATTTATCCTAAGGTAAAATTTTGGTACTTTTCGGATAACTTTCATATTTTGATGAATAGTGAAAATTACTAAATTTTAATTAAAAACAACTTTTTTAATCAAAATAATTAATAGTGATAAATTATGAATTTTAGTGGTTTTAAAGTATATTTAGAATATATTTTTACCATTTAATATAATGTTGGTCATTGGACATAATTTTACAATTAAACCGAACCTAAACAAGTGTCAATATTTTGATAGTTATTATCTCTTAAAAACACGCTTTTTGTTTTGACAACAGGAATTAATTTTAAATTAATTTCTGCCACTTCTGTGTTTTGAATTTAGAAAAATGGATTCAATATTTGGAATCAGGATGTCCAAATTGTGTAAATAGTTAACTTTTATTTTTAGACATTTTTAATAATTACTGCGGTAAATATTTTATTTACCATGGTTAAGGGTAAATCCGGTAAATAAGGGTTAAAAAATAATATTATAATAATACTAAATTACCCTAAAAAGTGTCCTAGACTTATTTTTTGATACATGTTCGACCATAGGCATCTTTGGGTCGATTTTGGGACCCCATGGTGCCACTTTTAGGTGATAGGGACACTTTTTTTTAATTAAGTTAAAATGAATACAAAAATGACACAAGCATATATCTTTTAGAAAAACAATTTTTACATAGGGTTATATATGTTGGATTTTAGATTATAAATATTCATTAGAAAGATAATACGATTTCCTACATAATGATATTTTATTTATAATTTTTAGACATTAAATAATTTAATTTATTTATAACACAATGATGATGAATTAATTACTTTAATAGTGAAAAATTAAAATAATTGATATTATAAATACCCAAATAAATATAATATGAAACTTTTAATGAATTAAAATAATATTATAGGATAATATGATATATTAGTATTGATTTAATTGAATTTTTTAGAAGTAATCAATCTGTTATTAGTTTCACAATAATCAACTATTGAATAGTGTCAAAATTGACATAAAAGAGTTCTTAAAACAAATATTATATTATAAATTGATATTAAATTCTTAAAAATATAAGGTTCGGCCAAGAGACTTATATCATGATAGTTTCATCATTAATGGACCACTTGGGGTCGATTGGATGTATATGATAAGTTTATTAACCATATAATATAAAAATACAAAGAGACATTGTAAAAGTGAAACTAATTAACTTAGAGCTAATACTTAAAGATAAGGTTAATATAAGTACCCAATCTGTCTAAATTCTATTGGTTGAGTTGTTTTCGACCTATACCCACCTTAAAATTTAACTAATCAACTTTGGAGCCATTAGAAACCGAATATGAATTTATTATAAATTAATATTTCTAGCTTTTCCAAAGGTGCCCCTCACCCCTCTTATAAAAAGGCATTCCTCCTTCTCATTTATTAACACCTTCAAAGCCTTTTGGTTCGGCCAACCCCTGCCCAAATACTCTCCCAACTTCCCTCACTACAACCTAGAGGCCTTAGTTTGATCATAAAGCCAAACTAAGGATCCCTTTTGATCAAATCAAAAGGAAGAACCCGAAGAAGAGGTAATGTTTTCACTACCCCTTTTCAAGTTCCTTTCTTCTTCCACTTCTTCTTTCTTTGTTCTTAACATTATAAAATAATAACTCCAGTATCTCACATATATTGTGATGTTATTATAAATATGGTACAACCATATTCAGTATTCTATCCACCCTTTGAATAACATGTCACCATACGTGCGTATGTACGGCTTACCGTCTCCACGTCGTGGTGTAATTGTTATTTAATATATTATTATTTGGATGGGTATAATAATGATGTGTAACTCATGTAAATAATAAATATAACATGTTAATTATTCTTTATATATGATATAACATCCATTTATATATTATTTTAATATCAAAAGAATGATGTTGTCGCTCGTGCGTACGTACGGACTACCGTCTCCACGAACGCGATAAGATTCATCCTCCATCGTATCCATTCAAGTATAATTATCATTTTATGATTTAAAAATGATTTTTAAGGACTTGATATCATTCTGGATATGAATAATATATAACCTATCCATTACAAACATGGCTTACGTAACAAAACATATAAAAGAAAACAAGTAAGTTTACACCCGAAACAACGATAATACTAAGATAATATTATCGAATCAATATTAAAAGATCATATATGATATCATGTTAATGTATATGATTCTTGTATAATTTAATAACAATTATTTCACCATTATACACGAGGTTAACCTACCCCAACCAAGGAAAAGTACAAGGTAAGTTTTATTTCACAATCTCTTCATTATCCGAGGTTGTTTATATGTAATAATCTACTGGGATCTCTTTATCATCCACATCCATGTTTTATTAAAAATGTATTTCAAAAAAAATTATTATTTACAAGAATATGGGTTAAAGTAATTTATACCCTTGTTTGACTTTTTATAAGAGGAATCTTTCAGTCGTTTTCAAAACAAGGTCCTTTTAACCTTTTCGACAGAATTAAGGTAAAAATGTTTTTTTAACTTATACGGCGGGTGCGGTTATTTTCCGCCGTTATAAAATCTTCAAAGCTTTCCTTACAATATTATAAGAATATTTTCAAAGAAATTTTTTTATTTTATATGGATCTTAAATGATTTCAAAAATATAAAGAGATATTTCTCTAAAAAGAGTTTTGATTTCATCTATGTCAACATCCTTTGATGGATTTTACGCTTATTTGAAGTTGATTTATTATGATACAAAACTTCTATATTGTATTAAAGGTTTTGTGATATGTCTGACTGTGGATGTGCTATTTTTATACCATTCATAGTTTATGGTGAAATTATTGACATTTCTTATGCTAGTTGTAATACGAATGTTTATGTTATGTTTAAACCTTTTCATATGGGAATGAATTGGACTTAATA
Organism: Viscum album; assembly: GCA_963277665.1. NCBI lineage: Eukaryota > Viridiplantae > Streptophyta > Magnoliopsida > Santalales > Viscaceae > Viscum > Viscum album. The sequence goes on from OY728122.1 coordinate 1,435,259,203, forward strand.
TGTGACGGGTGGAGCCCGCTATATCTCCTCGATGCATCGGTAGGTCTCATGAGACAAACTAGTGTCTTGGCACAAGGCCTTGGCAAAATCTTATTTGTAGTCTTGGCACGAGGCCTTGGCTATGTGGTTATGATAGTCTGGCATTATGTATTCCAGCATTATGAAAGTGGTTATTGATTTTGCATGTGATTATTCGATTAGTAGAATATCCATGTGAATAAGTAAATGGCATTATTTCATTTTATTTATGACATAACATGTTGAAAGTTCAATTTTGAAAGGCTTTTGTTTTAGTTATACATTGCCTTAAATGTTTATTCTTATTTATGAAAGTTTCCGCTATATTGTTATCCTTACTGGGAATTTGAGCTCACCCCTTTTCTATGTTTTATTTTTCCCAGGAAGTGAAGAAGTAAATTATGAATGACTTGAAGGGATATTATGTGGGGATATGAGTGTGGATTATGGAGAAAATATGTTGTTGTAGTAGTTTTTCATTTTATGATGTAATGTAAGACTTATGAATATATCTAGTGTTTCCAAGGCTACTAAACCAACCGGTCTTTCGAGATTTGATCTTTCTTGTGATCATGCCAATGTTATGTAATAAGGCACCGACTCTGGGTAACTAGGGTCGGGGCGTTACAGTTGGTATCAGAGGAAGTTTAGTAAAAACCTTGGAAGCTAGATTTAGATAAACTCTGATTAGAGCGCGTAGACCTAAGATGAACTTTGAGGATTAGTATAGAAGAACTTCATAGAATTTTGGTATTGTAGAGATTTTGTGAGTTTTCCAAGCAATACATCCCAGTCTGGATATGAGCAGGTAGAGGCGGCTCTAGCACAGATGTACCTAGGGGTAAAACCCGAAAACACAGCTTTGAGCTAGACTCGAACGGGAACTGGTGCACGACAACGGGCCTTGCTGCACTCTTGGTTACGACACTCCCGGGGGATATGCTTATGATAACTCTCATTTTATTTACAAATCATTATGAAGGGTTTATGAGTATATACATCCTCAATGAAAATATTTGTATGGATTATATCCATAAATAGTTCAATTTATGTTAAGTGTTTTATAAGTATGGGATTATGTATTTTGATTCATAAACTGATCTAGTTTATGCCATTGTTTAGAAATGGAACCTAGTGGAAGAAATGAAAACCGTATCAATGCACGCACTCCATGTAGGGATTGCCCTCCTGCTCAAGATAATTATAGTGGAGTTGGTGATGCAACTGGTGCCGATCAGCTAATCACCATACTGGGACAACTTACTCAGGTTATGAATAATAACCTTACCCGTATGGAGTACCCTGATCCACAGCGTGGAGGATCAATGTTAGATCGATTCATGAGGAAACAACCACCAACGTTCAATGGGAGTACAAATCCCTTAGTAGCTGAGCAATGGATAAATTCCCTAGAGAGAATATTTCAGGCTTTGGGGAGCAGTGAAAGGGAAAAAGTTATCATGGCAGTTTACCGCCTCACTGGAGATGCTGATCAATGGTGGTCATTGATTCAAAACATTAAGGAAGATGATGAAGTATCCAATATGGAATGGAGGGAGTTCAAAGATCTGCTTTTAGAAAAATACTTTCCTCGCGACCATCGAGCAGATATGGAAAGGCAATTTCTGAGTCTGAGACAGAAGGAGGATGAGAATGTCACAAAGTATGAGGCATACTTTACAAGGTTAGCAAGGTATGCTGGAGATTATATACGTAACCGAAGAAGTAAGATTGTTCGTTTCTTTGATGGGTTAAAACCATTTCTCCGTCGAGCATTAGTCTCACAATCCTTTTCATCGTACGAAGACATTGTCTCAAGTGCTATCAAGACCGAAAAGGAATTCTCTAACTCTTATGACTTTAAAGAAAAGTAAGAGAAGAAGAGGCATGCTGATCAATCTGGGAATGGAAATAAGGGGAAGAAAGGAAAGGTTGAATATCCATCCTGTGGTAAAAATGGGAAGAAACACCCCGGTACTTGCTTAAAGGGAATGGGAGTCTGTTACAAGTGTGGTGAAAAAGGCCACCAAGCTCCTGATTTCAAAGGGAAGAAGGAAGCCACCAACGTTCAGTGCTACAATTGCAGGGAGATGGGAAATTATGCAAATGAATGTCCTAAGCGTCAGGAGAACTTACCTCAGAAAAGGCCAAGGGATCAAGGCCAGGCTTATGCTATCACTACTGCTGAGGTAGAAGCTTCGAAAGACGTGGTGGCAGGTAATTTAATGGTTTCCTCAAGTTTAGAAAATGCATTATTTGATTCTGGATCATCGCATTGTTTCATATCTTCCCAGTTTGATAAGAAAATTAGATATTTTCAATTTTATTTAACAAGGGAGTTGTCAGTTAAAACTCCTAAGGGAAGTATCATTGCAACAAAGTTTTGTGAATCAGTCCCCATTAGAGCACATAAATGTTCGTTATCTGCTGATCTCATCGTCATACCTATGATTGAGTTTGACATAATCCTCAGTATGGACTGGTTTTCGGACTATGATGCGAAGATTTATTGTAAGAAGAAAGAGGTTACGATTCTTGATGATAATGATAAGGAACACCTTATCTTTAGAGCAGAATCGTCACCACCTAATTCTTATTTAGATCCACCCTCAATAGCTCAACTAAATTCAATTATTGGGGAGGAAGAGAATGAAATAACTGTGGGTGAGGAAAGTAATGTTCAAATAGAGGATTTACCTACTGTGAAAGAATTTGTAGATGTATTTCCGGAAGATTTACCTGGACATCCTCCAGAACGAGAAGTTGAGTTTTCCATTGATTTGATTCCCGGATCAAGGCCTATATCGAAGACCCCTTATATAATGGCCACTATAGAATTAGTTGAACTAAATAAACAACTAGAGGAATTGAGTAATAAGGGATTTATTCGCCCTAGTGTTTCTCCATGGGGATCCCCTGTTCTTTTTCTTAAAAAGAAAGATGGATCTATGAGGTTATGTATCGACTACAGGGAGATCAATGCTATAAAAATAAAGAACAAGTATCCCCTACCACGCATTGATGATTTATTTGACCAACTGCATGGAGCTCAATACTTTTCAAAGATTGACCTTTGATCTGGATACCATCAGTTGTGTGTGAAGAAGGAAGACATTCCGAAGACAGCATTTCGAACCAGGTACAGGAATTACGAGTTTACTATAATGCCATTTGGATTGACTAATGCACCCTCTGTATTCATGGATCTGATGAATAGAGTTTTCAAGGAGTATCTCGATGAATTTGTGGTGGTATTTATTGATGATATCTTAGTCTACTCTAAAAGCTACGAAGATCATGAAAATCACTTGCGCATTATCTTGAAGACTCTGAGGAGGCATGAATTATATGGAAAGTTTAGCAAGTGTGAATTCTAGCTTCATGAGATTTCTTTTCTTGGTCATATTGTCTCTAAAGATGGAATCTCTGTTGATCCTTCTAAGACCAAGGCAATCCAAGAATGGACAGCACCTACGAGTATAACTGAGGTACGCATTTTTATTGGTTTGGCAGGTTATTATCGACGTTTGGTCCATAATTTTACCCGATTGGCTAACCCATTAACGAAGCTCACACGTAAAGGGGTTAAATTTGTTTGGACAAAAGAGTGTGAAGAATGTTTCAAAGAACTGAAGAGAATATTAGTCAATTCTCTTATATTGACTCTACCATCAGGGAATGATGGGTTCGTTATTTATAGTGATGCATCAAAGAAAGGACTTGGTTGTGTCCTTATGCAGAATGATAGAGTTATTGCCTATGCATCACGATAGTTGAAAATTCATGAACAAAACTATCCTACTCATGATCTCGAGTTAGCAGCTGTGATCTTTGCTTTGATGATATTGAGGTACTACCTCTATGGTGAAAAATGTGAGATTTATACTGATCACAAGAGTTTGAAGTATATCTTCTCACAAAAAGAACTCAACATGAGGCAAAGGAGATGGCTTGAATTACTCAAGGATTATGATTGTACGATACACTACCACCCGGGGAAAGAAAACAAGGTGGCAGATGCTTTGAGCAGAAAAGACCATGGAGTTTTGAAAATGATGAGAATTGAAAGGGATCCAATTTTCATGGATCTAGTTAAGATGGACATGGGTATAACCAGGGAAGGTGAAAAATCAATTCTTTTTCAAATGGTTTCCAAACCATCTTTATTATAAAGGATTAAGAGTTCTCGAACCGATGATGAAGAATTCCAAAAGAAGATTAAAGCTGTGAATGATGGGAGATTGAGAGACTTTGTGTATGAAGATTGAATTTTGAAATTCTGGAAGAGACTTTGTGTTCCCGATATACCTGATCTAAAAATGGAATTGTTGGATGATGCTCATAGTTCCAATTTCTCTATACACCCTGGGAGAACCAAAATGTATAGAGATTTGAAGGAACATTTTTGGTGGGACAATATGAAGAAGGAGATTGCTGATTTTGTGTCAAGATGTATGGTTTTTCAGCAAGTGAAAGCTGGAAGGCAACAGCCTGGAGGAGTCATGCAACCTCTTCCCATACCGGATTGGAAATGGGACAATATTACGATGGACTTTGTCATGGGGCTACCAAAGACACCTAGAAGGAACGATGAAATATGGGTTATTGTTGATCGTCTTACCAAATCAGCACATTTTCTTGCTATAAGTGAAGACCTACCCCTGGAACGTCAAGCAAGACTATATATTAATGAAGTTGTGAGACTTCATGGAGTACCCCTATCGATTGTTTCTGATCGTGATCCCCATTTTACTTCAAGATTTTGGAAAAGTCTTCAGAAATCACTGGATACTGAACTTCATTTGAGCACTGCTTACCACCCTCAGACAGATGGACAATCAGAATGGACTATTCAAACCTTAGATTACATGTTGAGATCTTGCTCACTTGACTTTCAGGGTATGTGGGATCAATATTTACCTCTGGTAGAATTTTCCTATAACAATAGCTTCCATTCGAGTATTCAGATGGCACCATATGAAGCGTTATACGGGAAGAGATGTCGTACACCAACCAGTTGGGATGACGTTGGTGAAAGAAAACTTGTAGGCCTAGAACTGGTGGAGGAAACGATGGAAAAGGTAAAGGTAATCCAAAATCACATCAAAGCAGCTCAAAGTAGGCAAAAGTGCTATGCTGATAATCGAAGGAAGGATTTGGAATTTCAAGTCGGTGATCATGTTTTCCTGAAGGTATCTCCATGGAAGGGAGTCATACGTTTTGGTAGGAAAGGTAACTTGAGTCCCAGGTATATCGGACCATTCAAAATTCTAGAACAAATTGGGGCTGTAGCTTACCGATTGGCAATGTCGCCAAGTCTCTCCAAAGTTCACGATGTGTTCCACGTATCTCTGTTGAGGAAATACATGCTTGACCCAACGCATGTAATCACCTATGAGGAATTAGAACTGGAACCCGATCTGTCTTATTGCGAAGAGCCCGTCAAGATTCTTGATACGAGAGAACAAGTACTGAGAAACCGGACGACGCGTCTGGTAAAGTTTTGTAGAGAAACCATAAGATGGAAGAGGCAACGTGGGAACCCGAGGAACTTATGATGAAGAACCACCCGATTCTTTTCATGCGGTAGTATTCTAGAAATTTCAAGGACGAAATTATTTGAAGGAGGGTAGAATGTAACACCCCAAGCTTCTACGGTACGCTTCTCTTTGAATAATGTGATAGCGTGTGTTGTACGCAACACCGAGTTCTAACACACCATAACCAATCAAACTAGCCGTTATGAATAGTAATACCTACTTTTTGAAATTATATATATTTTATATTTTAAAATGGACTTCATTTCTGGATTCGGAATATCGAATTTAGCCTAAGGTAAAATTTTGGTACTTTTCGGATAACTTTCATATTTTGATGAATAGTGAAAATTACTAAATTTTAATTAAAAGCAACTTTTTTAATCAAAATAATTAATAGTGATAAATTATGAATTTGAGTGGTTTTAAAGTATATTTAGAATATATTTTTACCATTTAATATAATGTTGTTCATTGGACATAATTTTACAATTAAACCAAACATAAACAAGTGTCAATCTTTTGATAGTTATTATCTCTTAAAAACACGCTTTTTGTTTTGACAGCGGTAATTAATTTTAAATTAATTTCTGCCACTTCTGTGTTTTGAATTTAGAAAAATGGATTCCATATTTGGAATCAGGATTTCCAAATTGTGTAAATAGGTAACTTTTGTTTTTGGACATTTTGAATAATTACTGCGGTAATTATTTTATTTACCATGGTTAATGGTAAATCCGGTAAATAAGGGTTAAAAAATAATATTATAATAATACTAAATTACCCTAAAACGTGTCCTAGCCTTATTGGTTGATACATGTTCGACCATAGTCATCTTTGGGTCGATTTTGGGACCCCATGGTTCCACTTGTAGGTGATAGGGACACTTTTTTTTAATTAAGTTAAAATGAATACAAAAATGACACAAGCATATATCTTTTAGTAAAACAATTTTTACATAGGGTTATATATGTTGGATTTTAGATTATAAATATTCATTATAAAGATAATAATATTTCCTACATAATGATATTTTATTTATAATATTTAGACATTAAATAATTTAATTTATTTATGACACAATGATGATGAATTAATTACTTTAATAGTGAAAAATTAAAATAATTGATATTATAAATACCCAAATAAATATAATATGAAAATTTTAATGAATTAAAATAATTTTCTAGGATAATATGATATATTAGTATTGATTTAATTGACTTTTTTCGAAGTAATCAATCTGTTATGAGTTTCACAAAAATCAACTATTGAATAGTGTCAAAATTGACATAAAAGAGTTCTTAAAACAAATATTATATTATTAATTGATATTAAATTCATAAAAATCTAAGGATCGGCCAAGAGACTTATATCATGATAGGTTCATCATTAATGGACCACTTGGGGGTCTCTTGGATGTATATGGTAAGTTTATTAACCATATAATATAAAAATACAAAGAGACATTGTAAAAGTGAAACTAATTAACTTAGAGCTAATACTTAAAGATAAGGTTAATATAAGTACCCAATCTGTCTAAATTCTATTGGTTGAGTTTTTTTCTACTTATACCCACCTTAACATTTAAATAATCAACTTTTGAGCCATTAGAAACCGAATATGAATTTATTATAAATTAATATTTCTAGCTTTTCCAAAGGTGCCCCTCACCCCTCTTATAAAAGGGCATTCCTCCTTCTCATTTCTTCACACCTTCAAAGCCTTTTGGTTCGGCCAACCCCTGCCCAAATACTCTCCCAACTTCCCTAACTACAACCTAGAGGCCTTATTTTGATCAGAAAGCCAACCTAAGGATCCCTTTTGATCAAATCAAAAGGAAGAACCTGAAGAAGAGGTAATGTTTTCACCACCCCTTTTCAAGTTCCTTTCTTCTTCCACTTCTTCTTTCTTTGTTCTTAACATTCTAAAATAATAACTCCAGTATCTCACATATACTATGATGTTATTATAAATATGGTACAACCATATTCAGTATTCTATCCACCCTTTGAATAACATGTCACCATACGTGCGTACGTACGGCTTACCGTCTTCACGTCGTGGTGTAATTGTTATTCAATATATTATTATTTGGATGGGTATAATAATGTTGTGTAACTCATGTAAATAATAAATATAACATGTTAATTATTCTGTATATATGATATAACATCCATTAATATATTATTTTAATATCAAAAGAATGATATTTTCGCTCGTGCGTACGTACGGACTACCGTCTCCACGAACGCGATAAGATTCATCCTCCATCGTATCCATTCAAGTATAATTATCATTTGATGATTTAAAAATTATGTTTAAGGACTTGATATCATTCTGGATATGAATAATATACAACCTATCCATTACAAACATGGCTTACGTAACAAAACATATAAAAGAAAACAAGTAAGTTAACACCCGAAACAACGATAATACTAAGATATTATTATCAAATCAATATTAAAAGATCATATATGATATAATATTAATGTATATGATTATTGTATAATTTAATAACAATTATTTCACCATTATACAGGAGGTTAACCTACCCCAACCAAGGAAAAGTACAAGGTAAGGGTTATTTCACAATCTCTTAATTATCTGAGGTTGTTTATATGTAATAATCTATTGAGATATCTTTATCATCCATATCCATGTCTTCTTAAAAATGTATTTCAAAAAAAATTTATTATTTACAAGAATATGGGTTAAAGTCATTTATACCCTTGTTTGAATTTTTATAAGCGGAATCTTTCCGTCATTTTCAAAACAAGGTCCTTTTAACCTTTTCGACAGAATTGAGGTAAGAATGTTTTTTTTAACTTATACGGCGGGTGCGGTTATTTTCCGCCGTTATAAAATCTTCAAAGCTTTAATTAAAATCTTATAAGAATATTTTCAAAGAAAATGTTTTATTTTATATGGATCTTAAATGATTTCAAAAATAGAAAGAGATATTTCTCTAAAAAGTGTTTTGATTTCATCTATGTCAACATCCTTTGATGGATTTTATGCTTATTTGAAGTTGATTTATTATGATACAAAACTTCTATATTGTATTGAAGGTTTTGTGATATGTTTGACTGTGGATGTGCTATTTTTATACCATTCATAGTTTATGGTGAAATTATTGACATTTCTTATGCTAGTTTTAATACGAATGTTTATGTTATGTTTAAACCTTTTCATATGGGAATGCATTGGACTTAATATGTGATGGGTGGAGCCCGCTATAGCTCCTCGATGCATCGGTAGGTCTCATGAGACAAACTAGTGTCTTGGCACAAGGCCTTGGAAAAAACTTATATGTAGTCTTGGCACAAGGCCTTGGCTATGTGGTTATGATAGTCTGGCATTATGCATTCCAACATTATGAAAGTGGTTATTGATTTTTCATGTGATTATTCGATTAGTATAATATCCATGTGAATAAGTAAATGGAATTATTTCATTTTATTTATTCCATACCATGTTGAAAGTTCAATTTTGAAAGAATTTTTTTTTAGTTATACATTGCCTTAAATGTTTATTCTTATTTATGAAAGTTTCTGCTATATTGTTATCCTTACTGGGAATTTGAGCTCACCCCTTTTCTATGTTTTATTTTTCCCAGGAAGTGAAGAAGTAAATTATGAATGACTTGCAGGGATATTATGTGGGGATATGAGTGTGGATTATGGAGAAAATATTTTGTTGTAGTAGTTTTTCATTTTATGATGTAATGTAAGACTTATGAATATATCTAATGTTTCCAAGGCTACTAAACCAATCTGTCTTTCGAGATTTGATCTTTCTTGTGATCATGCCAATGTTATGTAATAATGCACCGACTCTGGGTAACTAGGGTCGGGGCATTACAGTTGGTATCAGAGGAAGTTTAGTACAAACCTTGGAAGCTATATTTAGATAAACTCTTATTAGAGCACGTAGACCTAAGATAAACTTTGAGGATTAGTATAAAAGAACTTCCTAGAATTTTGGTATTGTAGAGATTTTGTGAGTTTTCCAAGAAATACATCCATGTCTGGATACGATCAGGTAGAGGCGGCTCTGGCACAGATGAACCTAGGGGTAAAACCCGAAAACACCGCTTTGATCTAGACTCGAACGGGAACTGGTGCACGACAACGGGCCTTACTGCACTCTTGGTTACGACACTCCCGGGGGATATGCTTAGGATAACTCTCATTTTCTTTAAAAATCATTATTAAGGGTTTATGAGTATATACTTCCTCAATGAAAATATTTGTATGGATTATATCCATAAATAGTTCAATTTATGTTAAGTGTTTTATAAGTATGGGATTATGTATTTTGATTCATAAAATGATCTAGTTTATTCCATTGTTTAGAAATGGCGCCTAGTGGAAGAAATGGAAACTGTATCAATTCACGCACTCCATGTAGGGATTTCCCTCCTGCTCAAGATAATTATAGTGGAGCTGGTGATGCAACTGGTGCCGATCAGCTAATCACCATACTGGGACAACTTACTCAGGTTATGAATAATAACCTTATCTATATGGAGCACCCTGATCCACAGTGTGGAGGATCTATGTTAGATCGATTCATGAGGCAACAACCACCAACGTTCAATGGGAGTACAAATCCCTTAGTATTTGAGCAATGGATAAATTCCCTAGAGAAAATATTTCAGGCTTTGGGGAGCAGTGAAAGGGAAAAAGTTATCATGGAAGTTTACCGCCTCACTGGAGATGCTGATCAATGGTGGTCATTGATTCAAAACATGAAGGAAGATGATGAAGTATCAAATATGGAATGGAGGGAGTTCAAAGATCTGTTTTTATAAAAATACTTTCCTCGCGACCATCGAGCAGATATGGAAAGGCAATTTCTGAGTCTGAGACAGAAGGAGGATGAGAATGTCACAAAGTATGAGGATAACTTTACAAGGTTAGCAAGGTATGCTGGAGATTATATACGTAACCCAAGAAGTAAGATTGATCGTTTCTTTGATGGGTTAAAACCATTTCTCTGTAGAGCATTTGTCTCACAATCCTTTTCATCGTACGAAGACATTGTCTCATGTGCTATCAAGACCGAAAATGAATTCTCTAAGTCTTATGACTTTAAAGCAAAGCAAGAGAAGAAGAGGCCTGCTGATCAATCTAGGAATGGAAATAAGGGGAAGAAAGGAAAGGTTGAATATCCATCCTGTGGTAAATGTGGGAAGAAACACCCCGGTACTTGCTTGAAGGGAATGGGAGTCTGTTACAAGTGTGGTGAAAAATGCCACGAAGCTCGTGATTGCAAAGGGAAGAAGGAAGCCACCAACGTTCAGTGCTACAATTGCAGGGAGATGGGACATTATGCAAATAAATGTCCTAAGCGTCAGGAGAACTTACCTCAGAAAAGTCCAAGGGATCAATGCCAGGCTTATTCTATCACTACTACTGAGGTAGAAGCTCCGAAAGACATGGTGGTAGGTAATTTAATGGTTTCCTCAAGTTTAGCAAATACATTATTTGATTCTGGATCATCGCATTGTTTCATATCTTCCCAGTTTTCTAAGAAAATTATATATTTCTAATTTGATTTAACAAGGGAGTTTTCAATTAAAACTCCTAAGGGAAGTATCATTGCAACAAAGTTTTGTGAATCAGTCCCCATTAGAGCACATAAATGTTCGTTATCTGCTGATCTCATCGTCATACCTATGATTGAGTTTGACATAATCCTTGGTATGGACTGGCTTTCGGACTATGATGCGAAGATTTATTATAAGAAGAAAGAGGTTACGATTCTTGATGATAATGATAAGGAACACCTTATCTTTAGAGCAGAATCGTCACCACCTAATTCTTATTTAGATCCACCCTCAATAGCTCAACTAAATTCAATTATTGGGGAGGAAGAGAATGAAATAACTGTGGGTGAGGAAAGGAATGTTCAAATAGAGGATGTACCTATTGTGAATGAATTTGTAGATGTATTTCCGGAAGATTTACCTAGACATCCTCCAGAATGAGAAGTTGAGTTTTCTATTGATTTGATTCCTGGATCAAGGCCTATATCGAATACCCCTTATAGAATGGCCACTATAGAATTAGTTGAACTAAAGAAACAACTAGAGGAATTGAGTAATAAAGGATTTATTCTCCCTAGTGTTTATCCATGGGGAGCCCCTGTTCTTTTTGTTAAAAAGAAAGATGGATCTATGAGGTTATGTATCGACTATAAGGAGATCAATGCTATAACAATAAAGAACAAGTATCCCCTACCACGCATTGATGATTTATTTGACCAACTGCATAGAGCTCAATACTTTTCAAAGATTGACCTTCGATCTGGATACCATCAGTTGCGTGTGAAGAAGGAAGAGATTCTGAAGACAGCATTTCTAACCAGGTACGGGCATTACGAGTTTACTGTAATGCCGTTTGGATTGACTAATGCACCCTCTGTATTCATGGATCTGATGAATAGAGTTTTCATGGAGTATCTCGATGAATTTGTGGTGGTATTTATTGATGATATATTAGTATACTCTAAAAGCTACTAAGATCATGAAAATCACTTGTGCATTATCTTGAAGGCTATGAGGAGGCATGAATTATATGGAAAGTTTAGCAAGTGTGAATTCTGGCATCATGATATTTTTTTCTTGGCCATATTGTCTCTAAAGATGGAATCTCTGTTGATCCTTCTAAGACCAAGGCAATCCAAGAATGGCCAGCACCTATGAGTATAACTGAGGTACGCAGTTTTATTGGTTTGGCAGGTTATTATCGATGTTTCGTCCATAATTTTGACCGATTGGCTAACCCATTAACGAAGCTCACACGTAAAGGGGTTAAATTTGTTTGGACAAAAGAGTGTGAAGAATGTTTCGAAGAACTGAAGAGAAGATTAGTCAATTATCCTATATTGAATCTACCATCGGGGAATGATGGGTTCGTTATTTATAGTGATGCATCAAAGAAAGGACTTGGTTGTGTCCTTATACATAATGATAGAGTTATCGCCTATGCATCATGACAGTTGAAAATTCATGAACAAAACTATCCTACTCATGATCTCGAGTTAGCAGCTGTGATCTTTGCTTTGAAGATATAGAGGCACTACCTCTATGGTGAAAAATGTGAGATTTATACTTATCACAAGAGTTTGAAGTATATCTTCTCACAAAAAGAACTCAACATGAGGCAAAGGAGATGGCTTGAATTACTCAAGGATTATGATTGTACGATACACTACCACCCGGGGAAAGCAAACAAGGTGGCAGATGCTTTGAGCAGAAAAGACTATGGAGTTTTGAACATGATGAGAATTGAAAGGGATCCAATTTTCATGGATCTAGTAAAGATGGACATGGGTATAACCAAGGAAGGTGAAAAATCAATGCTTTTTCAAATGGTTGCCAAACCATCTTTACTAGAAAGGATTAAGAGTTCTCAAACCGATGATGAAGAATTCCAAAAGAAGATTAAAGCTGAATAATGGGAGATTGATAGACTTTATGTATGAAGATGAGATTTTGAAATTCGGGAAGAGACTTTGTGTTCCCAATATACCTAATCTAAAAAGGGAATTGCTGGATGATGCTCATAGTTCCAATTTCTCTATACACCCTGGGAGCACCAAAATGTATAGAGATTTGAAGGAAAATTTTTGGTGGGACAATATGAAGAAGGAGATTGTTGATTTTGTGTCAAGATGTATGGTTTTTCAGCAAGTGAAAGCTTGAAGGCAACAGCCTGGAGGAGTCATGCAACCTCTTCCCATACCGGAGTGGAAATGGGACAATATTACGATGGACTTTGTCATGGGGCTACCAAAGACTCCTAGAAGGAACGATGCAATATGGGTTATTGTTAATCGTCTTACCAAATCAGCACATTTTCTTGCTATAAGAGAAGATCTACCCCTGGAACGTCTAGCAATACTATATATTAATGAATTTGTGAGACTTCATGGAGTACCCCTATCAATTGTTTCTGATCGTGATCCCCGTTTTACTTCAAGATTTTGGAAAAGTCTTCACAAATCACTGGATACTGAACTTCATTTCAGAACTGCTTACCACCCTCAGACAGATGGACAATCAGAACGGACTATTCAAACCTTAGAAGACATGTTAAGATCTTGCTCACTTGACTTTCAGGGTATGTGGGATCAATATTTACCTCTGGTAGAATTTTCTTATAACAATAGCTTCCATTCGAGTATTCATATGGCACCATATGAAGCGTTATATGGGAAGAGATGTCGTACACCAACCTGTTGGGATGACGTTGGTGAAAGAAAACTTGTAGGCCCAGAACTGGTGGAGGAAACGATGGAAAAGGTGAAGGTAATCCAAAATCACATCAAAGCAGCTCAAAGTAGGCAGAAGAGCTATGCTGATAATCGAAGGAAGGATTTGGAATTTCAAGTCAGTGGTCATGTTTTCCTGAAGGTATCTCCATGGAAGGGAGTCATACGTTTTGGTAAGAAAGGTAAATTGAGTCCCAGGTACATCAGACCTTTCGAAATTCTAGAACGAATTGGGGTTGTAGCTTACCGATTGGCAATGTCGCAAAGTCTCTCCAAAGTTCACGATGTGTTCCACATATCTCTGTTGAGGAAATACATGCCTGGCCCAATGCATGTAATCACCTATGAGGAATTAAAACTGGAACCCGATCTGTCTTATTGCGAAGAGCCCGTCAAGATTCTTGATATGAGAGAACAAGTACTGAGAAACCGGACGACGCGTCTGGTAAAAGTTTTGTGGAGAAACCATAAGATGGAAGAGGCAACGTGGGAACCCGAGGAACTTATGATGAAGAACCACCCTAGTCTTTTCATGCGGTAGTATTCTAGAAATTTCGAGGACGAAATTATTTGAAGGAGGGGATAATGTAACACCCCAAGCTTCTACGGTACGCTTCTCTTTGAATAATGTGATAGCGTGTGTTGTACGCAACACCGAGTTCTAACACACCATAACCAATCAAACTAGCCGTTATGAATAGTAATACCTACTTTTTTAAATTATATATATTTTATATTTTAAAATGGACTTCATTTCTGGATTCGGAATATCGAATTTATCTTAAGGTAAAATTTTGGTACTTTTCAGATTACTTTCATATTTTGATGAATAGTGAAAATTACTAAATTTTAATTAAAAACAACTTTTTTAATCAAAATAATTAATAGTGATAAATTATGAATTTGAGTGGTTTCAAAGTATATTTAGAATATATTTTTACCATTTAATATAATATTGGTCATTGGAAATAATTTTACAATTAAACCGAACATAAACAAGTGTCAATCTTTTGATAGTTATTATCTCTTAAAAACACACTTTTTGTTTTGACAGCGGGAATTAATTTTAAATTAATTTCTGCCACATCTGTGTTTTGAATTTAGAAAAATGGATTCCATATTTGGAATCAGGATGTCCAAATTGTGTAAAGAGGTAACTTTTATTTTTAGACATTTTGAATAATTACTGCGGTAAATATTTTATTTACCATGGTTAAGGGTAAATCCGGTAAATAAGGGTTAACAAATAATAATATAATAATACTAAATTACCCTAAAACGTGTCATAGCCTTATTGGTTGATACATGTTCGACCAAAGGCATCTTTGGGTCGATTTTGGGACCCCATGGTGCCACATGGAGGTGATAGGGACACTTTTTTTTAATTAAGTTAAAATGAATACAAAAATGACACAAGCATATATCTTTTAGAAAAACAATTTTTACATAGGGTTATATATGTTGGATTTTAGATTATAAATATTCATTAGAAAGATAATAATATTTCCTACATAATTATATTTTATTTATAATTTTTAGACATTAAATAATTTAATTTATTTATGACACAATGATGATGAATTAATTACTTTAATAGTGAAAAATTAAAATAATTGATATCATAAATACCCAAATAAATATAATATGAAACTTTTAATGAATTAAAATAATTTTCTAGGATAATATTATATATTAGTATTGATTTAATTTACTTTTTTCTAAGTAATCAATCTGTTATGAGTTTCACAAAAATAAACTATTGAATAGTGTCAAAATTGACATAAAAGAGTTCTTAAAACAAATATTATATTATTAATTGATATTAAATTCCTAAAAATATAAGGTTCGGCCAAGAGACTTATATCATGATAGGTTCATCATTAATGGACCACTTGGGGGTCTCTTGGATGTATATGGTAAGATTATTAACCATATAATATAAAAATACAAAGAGACATTGTAAAAGTGAAACTAATTAACTTAGAGCTAATACTTAAAGATAAGGTTAATATAAGTACCCAATCTGTCTAAATTCTATTGGTTGAGTTGTTTTCGACCTATACCCACCTTAAAATTTAAATAATCAACTTTGGAGCCATTAGAAACCGAATATGAATTTATTATAAATTAATATTTCTAGCTTTTCCAAAGGTGCCCCTCACCCCTCTTATAAATGGGCAGTCCTCCTTCTCATTTATTCACACCTTCAAAGCCTTTTGGTTTGGACAAACCCTGCCCAAATACTCTACCAACTTCCCTCACTACAACCTAGAGGCCTTAGTTTTATCAGAAAGCCAACCTACGGAGCCCTTTTGATCAAATCAAAAGGAAGAACCCGAAGAAGAGGTAATGTTTTCACCACCCCTTTTCAAGTTCCTTTCTTCTTCCACTTCTTATTTCTTTGTTATTAACATTATAAAATAATAACTCCAGTATCTCACATATACTGTGATGTTATTATAAATATGGTACAACCATATTCAGTATTCTATCCACCCTTTGAATAACATGTCACCATACGTGCGTACGTACGGCTTACCGTCTCCACGTCGTGGTGTAATTGTTATTCAATATATTATTATTTGGATGGGTATAATAATGATGTGTAACTCATGTAAATAATAAATATAACATGTTAATTATTCTTTATATATGATATAACATCCATTTATATATTATTTTAATATCAAAAGAATGATATTGTCGCTCATGCGTACGTACGGACTACCGTCTCCACGAACGCGATAAGATTCATCCTCCATCGTATCCATTCAAGTATAATTATCATTTGATGATTTAAAAATGATGTTTAAGGACTTGATATCATTATGGATATGAATAATATACAACCTATCCATTACAAACATGGCTTACGTAACAAAACATATAAAAGAAAACAAGTAAGTTAACACCCGAAACAACGATAATACTAAGATATTATTATCAAATCAATATTAAAAGATCATATATGATATCATATTAATGTATATGATTCTTGAATAATTTAATAACAATTATTTCACCATTATACAGGATTTTAACCTACCCCAACCAAGGAAAATTACAAGGTAAGGGTTATTTCACAATCTCTTCATTATCCGAGGTTGTTTATATGTAATAATCTACTGGGATCTCTTTATCATCCACATCCATGTTTTCTTAAAAATGTATTTCAAAACATTTTTACTATTTACAAGAATATGGGTTAAATTCATTTATACCCTTGTTTGAATTTTTATAAGAGGAATCTTTCCGTCGTTTTCAAAACAAGGTCCTTTTAACCTTTTCGACAGAATTAAGGTAAGAATGTTTTTTTAACTTATACGGCGGGTGCGGTTATTTTCTTCCGTTATAAAATCTTCAAAGCTTTCCTTACAATCTTATAAGAATATTTTCAAAGAAAATGTTTTATTTTATATGGATCTTAAATGATTTCAAAAATAGAAAGAGATATTTCTCTAAAAAGAGTTTTGATTTCATCTATGTCAACATCCTTTGATGGATTTTACGCTTATTTGAAGTTGATTTATTATGATACAAAACTTCTATATTGTATTGAAAGTTTTGTGATATGTTTGACTGTGGATGTGCTATTTTTATACCATTCATATTTTATGGTGAAATTATTGATATTTATTATGCTAGTTTTAATACGAATGTTTATGTTATGTTTAAACCTTTTCATATGGGAATGCATTGGACTTAATATGTAACGGGTGGAGCCCGCTATAGCTCCTCGATGCATCGGTAGGTCTCATGAGACAAACTAGTGTCTTGGAACAAGGCCTTGGCAAAATCTTATTTTTAGTCTTGGCACGAGGCCTTGGCTATGTGGTTATGATAGTCTGGCATTATGCATTCCAACATTATGAAAGTGGTTATTGATTTTGCATGTGATTATTCGATTAGTAGAATATCCATGTGAATAAGTAAATGGAATTATTTCATTTTATTTATGCCATACCATATTGAAAGTTCAATTTTTAAAGGATTTTGTTTTAGTTATACATTTCCTTAAATGTTTATTCTTATTTATGAAAGTTTCTGCTATATTGTTATCCTTACTGGGCATTTGAGATCACCCCTTTTCTATGTTTTATTTTTCCCAGGAAGTGAAGTAACAAATTATAAATGACTTGTAGGGATATTATGTGGGGATATGAGTGTGGATTATGGAGACAATATGTTGTTGTAGTAGTTTTTCATTTTATGATGTAATGTAAGACTTATGAATATATCTAGTGTTTCCAAGGCTACTAAACCAATCGGTCTTTCGAGATTTGATCTTTCTTGTGATCATGCCAATGTTATGTAATAATGCACCGACTCTGGGTAACTAGGGTCGGGGCGTTACAGTAGACCCCACTCTTGTCCCTGTTCATAATTTTACCACTCTAGAAAGTATACTCATCCATGATTCTATTAAATCCTTTGATGGATTCACTACACCCATTGATGAATAAGACTGTATAATCTGCAAAGAGGATATAAGACACTCTCGGGACATGATCCCCATAGTGATAGGGTAAAACATAGCCACATTTCCTAGAGGAGGCCACATACTAACTTAGGACATCTTGTACCATAATAATGATACTAGTAGAAATATGGTCTCCTTACTTGAGACCTTTTAATGGTTTAAATAAACCACATTAACTCCCCATAAAGATAAAATTGAACTGCGATGATCTTTAGAAATGAAAAATGAGGTTAATGACCCATTTATAAAACCCCATGCTCCTCATGGATCGAATGATAAATCTCCACTCTGGTCTATCGTAGGACTTTTCCATATCAACCCTAACCACAATGTTGGACCCATAAACTTTCCTATTAATCTTAACAATCATCTCATACATGCTAGCCATTTACCCCTGGATGGACCTCCCCTAGATGAAGGAATGTTGTTCCTCTACAACCCACCTATGGATAAACTATGATAATATTATTTTGATGATATTTTCAAGAACCTTGTGCCTGAACTATCACATAGTGATGGTATGATACTGAGAAATGGATATGGGCTCACTTACCTTGGGAATGAGTATCATGGTAGTAGTAGTGACAACTCGTGGCAACCCTCCACCATATTAAAATCCCCAGATAGAACCGATTAGATCCTCCTTGATGATACTCCATGTTCTAACGAAAAAAGGACCCCAGGACACCATCTGGACCGGGTGAAATATCCTGGTTCAGGGAGATGATCTAGTCCCACACCTACTTCTCTTCTGGTACATGCTCAATAACCCCATTGGATGGGTGTAAAAAACCCTTAAGACTGAGCTGAAGAGATCAGTTTGATCTAAGGGATACCCATTCTACCAATGAGAGTTAGGATTACACAAAAGGGATGTAAAATAAGATCCAACTATAGCACCAATTACACCCATGTCCCTTGAAAAGGATATATATTCAATCTAGATATTTAGATATATATGTCATTATTTCTCTTTCATACAAGAATGAAAATAGTCCGAGTTACGGTCACCCTCCTTGAGCTAGGTGGCCCAAGAGAGCTCACGAAGACACCTTTCCTATTCAGCAACCTCTCATTGAATTGATAATTATTGAGGTTGAGAGATTCAAGAATATTCATATCCCAAAACTCTTAAAGTCTCACCTAGTCTCTTTCAATATCCCTCTTGATATCCTCTAGAGAAGGCTGCATAGAAGGGAGAGAATTTGACCATTCCTTTATTATATTTTTTAAGCACAATAGTTTTTTGTGGAAACTAAGCCAAAGACTTCCCTAGTAGGGGTCTATCCAAGAGGAGTGAACCAACTCAAGGAACTCGGGGTGAGAAATAAAAAATTTGTAGAAAAATAATCTTCATCCTTAAGGAGATCCGGACTTGAGGTGGACAGGAAGAAGAGAGTTTTCAGACAAAGTGTGTGTCAAGTGAGTGACCTATGAGTTGGAGAAATCATAAATAGCTCAAATATTTACAAAGAATCTATCGAATCTACACCAGGTCCTTCAGGATTCTATCTGGTTATCACACCAAGTGAATCTTTCACCAACAAATCCCAGATCGTGAAGCCCCTCCTGATCCACAAATGAAGAGAATTGAATCATATCGCTCTGAGGGAGAGAACTTCCCCCCTTCTTTTCTGAAATATCCAATATGTATTAAAGTCACCCCCTACCAGACAAGGTTCGGCTCTAGGGTTAAAGGATCAAAGATCAATCCATAACCTCTCATGGAGTCACACCTCGAATTTGGTATAAACACATGAGAAAAAACAAGATCACTGTCTAGAATCTACCTTGACCGAGATATGCTGATCAGAAACTGCCAGCTTGTCCACTAAGATAGGGGCCTTCCAAAAAACCCATATGTGATGATTATATGGCTCTTCATACTGAAATAACCTCATCCTTGATCTCCTAGAACACTCCCCAATTATAGAAGTTCTAACCATTGGATCAATAATGACCACAATAGAAGCTTTGTTCTTAACCACCTCATTGGAAATGAAGTTTGTCATAACACATGCCCCTAGACCATGGGCATTCCAAATTAATAGAAAGAGAATTAAAAAATTGGGCTACTGGTCCTAACCCTAGAAGAAGGTCCACCAGTAATCTCCCTTTAGGATAGAAGAGAATTATCCAAAGATCTCATGCACATACTTCTGGTGGGAGGGCTAATAGGGGAAGGGGGTCTGGGCACCAATGTAGGGGGATGGTTACAAGGCCGAGAGTCTGACCTGGGTGTGGAGGAAGGCCAAGCAGCTGGCCTGGGTGGGGAGACAGGCTGAGTTCCAAACCTAGGTGGTAAATCTGACCGAGATTCTGGCCCAGCCTAGAGCCAAGAAGGGGAGGGGTCATGCATTAGTGAACTATAACAGTTTTCCAAG
This sequence comes from Viscum album, assembly GCA_963277665.1. Lineage (NCBI taxonomy): Eukaryota > Viridiplantae > Streptophyta > Magnoliopsida > Santalales > Viscaceae > Viscum > Viscum album. Next base: position 1,435,279,908 of record OY728122.1, read on the forward strand.
GAAATCGGTAAGAAAGGAAAGTTAGAGGCTCGAGAGGGGTAAGAGGATTGGGGGAAGTCAAGGAGGATGACGACTTTCTCTTTAGTTATCCAACTACCATGGAATAGGAAGGATAAGGGAGGGATATAGGCTAGGGGATAGGTTCTGAGTAACATAGGGGATGAGAGCTCGGCAGGGGGAGGGGGCTGGAGGGATGGGAGGTTCAGGGTGATGGGAGAGGGAAGATGGAGGCCTGGGTGGTAATGGTAAGGGCGCCATAGGGGGAAGGGGTCTTGGGTAGGAGATGGGATTGGATGAGTGCAGGGTCCAAGGGAGGCTTCACAACATCCACCACCATAGAGGTTTCATGCCCGCCTAGAGAAGAATGGTTGGACAATGCCTAAAAGGTGTGTCGAGAAGCTGAAGATCTCTTGCACTCAGACTGTGCATGGCCAACCAAATAGTAGATGGAGAAAAATTGGGGCACAGAGGGGTACACAATAGCCTTCCTCCCTTCCAAAACCTCCCCAACACAAATAAGAATTAGAGATGGAGGAGGGGACGAGATGTCCATCACAAAATAGATCCGAGAAACCACAGAGTTCTAAAGGGAGAGGTTCTGTTCATCCATAAATAGAAATTCACAAATGGACTTATCGATTTTCTTCAGTAATATTTCATTCAATAAGGGAAAGTTAATACTAGAGAGAGATCTAGACCATAGAGATTGGCAACTCTCAGCCTTGGTGAACCTCCATGGACTAGCAAGAAATATAGATCCTCGATCGACTGAAAAAATGAGGACATCTATCCCAATAATGAACGAATTTATCTTATGAATCTAAAGAGATGAAGAAAAATATTTGATTGAGGGACGAAACCATGTCCGGTCTATTGAGGTCCCAACCATGGAATAACTCTTGGAAGACCCTAAGAAGGGGCTTGGAAATCCCGAACCTAGCCATCAGGGACCAACTTAGTTGCTACGAGGCCTCTTCAAAAGAGGAATCTGATAAGGAAAGAACCAATGGAATACCCCACGAACCACCTAGAGCTTGTGGATTCATCAGAGGGGGGGGGAGAAACAGGAAGCACCAGGATAGAGGGAAGTACATGAGCCACTGGACCAAAGGAGGCACTGAGGACAACCTCTTTCAAAAAGGGCTGCAAGGATCCAACGCCACCAGAGGCTGCCGAGGGGAAGGGATCCAACGATGATGAAGGAGCCTCCACAATAGTTGAAAGAGAAGAGGAGAAGGATAGCAGTGCATAAAGCACATTCGATCACAAATTCATATCCATAAGACACACATCCTTATCACATAATGTTAAACTACATGATAGATTTATCCCCACTGCATGATATTAAACTATGAAGACTATCTTTCATCATAATTCATTATCAAAAGAACATAAGATCCTAGCCCCGGTTAACCAAAATTTAGTTTGATTCCATATTATTTCTACATACCTCAATTCATAAACCACACTTCATGTATTTAGTGTCTTAGGTTTCTATAATCCTTTCACAAGCTTCTGAAAGGAGAAAATATCCCTTTGTTTGACCATGTATGAGTTGGATCTACATATGGTCCTTAGAACCTTAACCCAAAGATATCATAGCCTCATAAAAAGGGCCTTCTAATACTTGTGATCCCCGACATAATTGTAGTGGAACTCTTCCCCATAGTGTGATCTGTGATCATCATTGGAATGACTATCCCATATCATCACTCATTATTCAAGAACCTTGATCCACTATTTACCACATATTCATCATCCTCTTAGAGTGTTACACATTATCCCATTTAGTGGATCCACTTAGTCCTAGAAATTTTTATAGTAATTATTCTACACATATCCTCCCCATGATAATGTATTCACTAGGTGGTGATACAACTTTTAGGGTTCCTGAACCCTTCATGAATATTACATTTTCCATGAATCGCATCCATCTTTTTGAAGTCTGAGTTGACACTCACTAATTATTTAAATTGATTCCCTTATCCTAGAACCCCATATCCATGATCTATTTCTATTGTTTATTCTCTATGGTGTATTAGTGAAAGAGACTAACTATAATAAAGGTACCCCACTAGGATTCTCTAGATAATAACACAATGCCCCAGAGCTTGTGCTTAGTGGATGTTTTGGTCCTGGAGGAAAGTGTAACCCTTAAATCCATGAGCTATTGTCTTTAATGCATGTGATACTAATTTCAATTATTAGTAATGGTCGACTTGTATCTACTATTCCCATTTTTCAGTTGTCTCATATATTCTTAGACCATGATTTATAATCCCCATAATGAAACAACTAAAGTGGATTCAACATCCTTGATATCATGTGACCCTATATTTTACCCATTATTAAAGAAGAAATGTGATATTCCATTATCAAAAATCTTAATGGACCTCACCATGTACCCAAAACCAAAAAATGTTGGGAATGGAATTTAAAACCATAAATAGAACTACCTCTGAGGATCCATAACCCTCCTTAGATATACATTCTTTAATACTCTACTTCACTATCAATGTGTTTTAATCTCTATAAATCTCCCATGAACATTATAAAGGAGTGGTTACCCCTATGTTTGACTATGTATGACTTAGATCTGTATAAGGGACTTAGACCCATAAAATAGAGGCATTTCATCCTTATAATAAACAACCTCCAATCCACATGATCCCCAACATCATCGTACTATAACTCAGCACCTCATAGTGTTTTTGGATCATCCCTAACATGTCTTACCCATTCCATCAACCTTTTCTCAAACTCTTGGAGACGTGATTTAAAAACACCATATTCCAACTATCCAATTATATTTTGAATCCTCAAAATTATTCAACCATATACCAAATCAGATTTCACTAAGGATGCGGGGTGTATGAACCTTTTATGATTTCCCATCCTTCTTCATCTTAGTAAGGATGTGGGGTGTCTGAACCCTTCATGTATACCCATCCTTCATCATATAATCAAGGATGTGGGGTGTAAGAACCCTTCATTAATACCCATCCTTCATCATCTCAATAAGGATGTAGGATTTTTAAACCCTTCATGAATACCCATCCTTCATCATCTTAGTAATGATGTGGTGTTTTTGAACCCTTCATGAATACCCATCCTTCATAAACAAAGAAATGATATAGGGAAATAGAACCCTTATTGAATAACCATACTTCACTCATTCTATATCTTATGTGTAAAAAGAAACAACAGGTCTGATCTAGAAGACCGTAAACTACAGAAATAGTTGGTTCAAGATAGAACACCCTAAACTACAGTAATATTTATCATGATCTATATGAGACTAAACTATATAAAATAGAAAAAATTCTCGCTAGGTTAGAAACCAAAAAAGAGAACCTTGAGAAAAATGTGAGTTCCTACTTGTTAGACATGCACTTTTTGTGATTCAGGAAACATTGAGAATTTATGAGGTAGAAAGGAAACAAAACATATCATGTTGAAAACTCATAAATGGATTCCTTATTAAATTAAAAATCCAATCCCACTAATATTTCCCCATATTAATTTTAAATAAAATTTAAGGATAATATAAAAAGATACAAATCTTGTAGATTTCATCATATATCTCTATAAAAAATAAAAATATGCTCCCTAAGTCAATTGACATGTGAAATATTTAGAGCACTTTCCCTCTGGGAAATATTTACCCAAATTATCATTTTAAACCAAATGATCTCAGAATGGATAGGGAAGATACATCAGTGAGGATGGTTATTTTTTTAATAAATTATGGGTAGTTCTCATTAATTTTATATTAATATTTTACCACTTGAGTTAAAAATATGGGTTCACTTGGTATTATAAAAAGAGTTGATTTCTTTGACATTCTATATGTTATCGAGTCAATGGAATGAAATCACCATGATGAATGGAATAAATCCTGATAGTAATATGTAAAGGTGATTTCATTGATGACGTACAATGGAGGTAGGAATCTCCATGTCCTGGAGTATCTCACACTAATCCTCAAACAAATGAGGCTCTTAAAAGTGTAGTACCATTATAATGTTTTCATAGAGGATTCATTGAGCTCTGCTAACTTCTGTTCCAAAGAGGAAATGTAATTTTGATATTAATCAACTAACTCAATACCCACCTCTAAAACTAAATGTAATGCTTCCACCTTAGAAAAAAAATCATATATGGCCTTCTCCCCTAGTTCAAGAAGCCCATGTTTCTCTAGCATAGTTTTCATTGAGGTTTTCAGTGTATATTTCAATCGGGATAGATCTTTCTAAATTAGGTATATTTCATATTGTATTCTACCAACATTGGACTTCCTAGAATTGATTATGTTTTGGTGGTCTGTTACCTCTGTCACACATAGGTAATACTCATCTAGTGCCTCTTCCGAACTCCGTTTGACCGAAGATGAGGCCAATTCTACTATTACCCTCAATTCAATTCCACTTATTGATTCTCTTAGAGAAATAATTTCTTTCACCTGGGCATGGAGAAACTTAGAGTCAAACATACCATAGATAAGGGTGGTAAAAATATATCTAAGATGAACTATCCAATCCTTTAGCACCAATACAGATATCTATGAGACTAGGCACTAAATATCCCCTCACACCTATCACTGCATCAGTTGATAAAGTTCTACATATTCTGATCCTTGACTCAATCCTAATCCTAGAACAAGAATATATTATGGGACTATGTCATTGAGTTATGAACTCATACTATCACCTTTTAATGAGATTGGTATAGATCCATACGATGTGTTAGTTGACCCATTTGGGGGTCCCAAAGAAGAAGGGGTCGAGGCCTCTAAGCTCTGAGGTGAAGGTACTATAATGAGAGGTAAAAAATGATTATTAATCAACAAGTGAATAATATGATGTTGTCAATTATTCAATGGTCAGGATCAATTATAGGAACATACCTTTTTTATGTTCATCACTAGAAATATTTGTCACTCCAATATCATCATTAGGGGAAGAATCTATACCCTCTTATGATGAGTGTCTTGGAGGAACCACTAATATTTTCTTAATTAGTGCTTCCTATGCACCACATTTAAGGACTGTGGGATAAAATAAATGCTAAGAGACAAAATAAAAATTGAAAAATATGTTTCGTCTCCAAACAAGCACTTACCCTCATCTAGTGACATCTCCATCAGGGATAAATCGGTGGCATAATAACCACCAGCATTAGCTTTCTCCAAAAGTGAAACTTTTTGTGTTAGGTCAAAGGGTACAATTTATAAGATGTTAGCAGTAGGCTCCGAGTCTAATCGTGTAGATACCTCAAACATTTACACTCTTTGAGGGAGTGTTCTTGGTATTAAATTTTATACTAGAGAAAATTAAATACAACCTATATTCTTAGTATTATATGTTTGTTCCAACATAAAGGCTCATTGAGGGCATGCACCTTTTGAAAGATTCCAATGAGTTACTGAAATAGCATAGTAAGTAGAATAAGTAAAGTGTAACACTTAATCAAGTATTTTGTGTGAGAGAACTCTAATTTTTTATTGTGATTCCTTTTTATTAACCTCTCTGGGGGAGGATTTATAAAAGGGTGTGATACTAAAGGCAATAAAGATGGAATCAATGGAAGTGTGGACCATGTTGTCATAGGGCCGAAATCCATTGAATTCATTAACTCCATCTGACTAAAAGATCCATCATCCCTGGTATCCTAGTCATCAATAGGGTCAAACCCAATGTCCATACCCACAAGGGAACACATCAGAGATGTTGGGGGTGATCGGGCCCCATCATATTCCTTACATACAAAAAAAATTAAAATATATATATCAACAAAAGTTTGATGATAATGTAGTCATTTTTGGGTAGTAGTGAATCTATTATTACCTCTTATTTAGAGATATAAATATCCCCCTCATCCATGGAAACCACTATCATGATGGACACCATAATCTACTACACTCTGGGTGAACAGTAGATTTTTCTTTTCACATTTTCATCACCACTTTGAGGTCTTGAAGGAAGAACTAAACCTATGAATACTGGTCTTTATATGTGATTCTCCTAGGAGCAGTGATGTGTAAAAATACCACCATTTTTATTTTCACTTTATATAAAAAACGACAAATTTCAGCAAATGGGTTATATTTTCCCAAAATTTCCTATCACAGACATGTAGTGGGAAATAGAAACATGGTCGAGGCTTTTCTTATTGTCACCTTGATCATTATAGTAGCACCAGCAGACAAATTTCTAGATAAAAAAACTAATTACATATTCCTTACTTTATTGAGGTTCATCTCTTAATTCATGGGTTTCCTAGAAAAAAAAATATGCTTTATAAGTCTTGGATTGGCCTTGATCATCAGTATAAACTCTATGGGATAAGGTGCTAATGTAGATAACTTCCCATTCAGGTATGAGAATATCTAGATATTAGCATTAGAACTAGAAAAATCAATCTCAGTGCTGGTTTGAGGGAAGTATACCTAAGACTGAGTTTCAACCCAAGTAAACATAAACCAATATTGATCATCCACCATCGATTTCCATTCAGATCATACATATAGAGGAGTAGGATAGCTCATTTGAATGGCTATAAAATAACACCCTAACTAATAATTTTTATTCCACTCAAATAGAATTTTACTATAAATCCAGGTGGAGATAATTCCATCACAAAACCCAATCAAGTAATATCGAGCCTCAAGGATACCCCCACCATTATTAGTTATATCACCTATGGGTTCCTCATAAGGCATGAAATAGAATTGATCATAGTGAATCAGGTGGGCCCTAATTTCCCAATTCTTTAGAATGACAGGCCTTACTCCACTAATGCACTATAAAAAATGGATTAAATCATATTCCTGGGAAATTTTGGTCTTTTAGATACTTGTATCTTCCCAGGTGATCCCTCATCCAACACCACAACACATAGAAGGGGCCAATGACTTTATACGTGGATCTTACCTGATAAATATGGAATATAAGGTGATATAGTTTGGACAACATAGGAATATAAAAACTAAATTTCCTTCCTCCTACCTTGTATTTTGTCAATATGATTATAGAAACATGGAATCCACCATTTTCCTAGGTCAGGAGTAGGTATCCGCTCAGGTGCATTACAAGAAATCCATCCAATTTAACCAGTTGTTAAATTTTAGAAACAATCTACTTCCTCCAATCATTGAATGAACTGTATTCAAATATAGGCTAATAGGAACATTTGGAAACATGGTACTTTTTGATGGGTAGTCCTTTCGATTCTTTTCTTTAGGTTTAGAATGTTCCTTCTTGATAAAAAAAGTCTTACCCATTTCTAAAACAGGATGTCCACCCTAGGAAGTAGGGCCTTCCAAAGGGCCTTCTGGGACAGCTTGATCAACTACATAGTAATGGTAGGGTTCTTCTCTACATCATCTTAAGAGGGTGATGGAGGGAGAAAATAATCATACATATCTCAAAAAATTGGTGCACTGCAGATTTTCATGATGTCCCAGAGACTAATGTCAACTTCACTGTGTTCCAGATGAAATTTTAATGTGTATATACTATATCATATAACTAAATATAAAATTAAGTTATTAATACAATAATCAAGGGATCTCAAAATCTAGGTGACCTCATATATTCCAATTCACATTAACTTAGTAGTGAATTTTATGGTAGTATGCTACACCCAGAAAGGCCAACCCCAGTCCATCCCAAAGCTCAATCTTGATCAAATGTCTCATATGGGAAAACATACAAACTTATGATTCGTATAAATTTTCCTCATTATGAATCAGTACATATGAATTTTAGTATCATATTCACAATGGGACTCTTCAAGACCTATTGGTATAAACTTTATCATATTCCCATCAGAGAGTTTGTCCTTGGAAATAAAGTGTCCCACATGAGATATATTTTCTCTAAATGTTTTATGGGTCTTGAAGGTCCAAGAAGGAGGTACAATATTTGACTGGGGTTCCAAGATAGGATTATCATTTTTTCCCCAAACTCATATAGATGTAATGAGTCTGAATCAAGATATTCTGTATGATTTTTCCCTATTGGGTTTGACAACCACTCCACAGATGACTAGATGACCAGATATTGATCAGTGTCCACATATTCATCCATATAATTTTGATGATACAAGGACACTATATCCTCCTTACATTATGCCTTATAGATCAATACATAATAATTAAATGTTATATATGTAAGGAACCTTGTCAAACGAGGTTGGACTGGATGAGAAATCCTATAGATTAGGCATCATCAAGAGGATCGTGTGACCAGTTCTGAGTCTCATGATCACGAGATCCCTTATGATTCTCATGATCACCCCATACATATCCAATCATGTGAATTGTGTGACCATTATAAGTTCACATGAATTTTATAAAGATTAAGAGATCATGTAAAATCCCCCAAGAGACATGTGAAGTGACCCCTGTGTCCTAGAACGTTCATTATAGTTTAAGAAATTTACTTTTTATTAGTTATCAAGTTTTTTTCATTAGTTGTTAAGAAAATATGATCCTGAAAAGAGGTTAAGTAATGAGATTGTGCAAATGGGTCTCATGAATGGTCCTCACAATGGGTTTTCATAAAGAGTTCTTTCAAATTAATCACATGATATAGGAAATCATGAGGGCTCTAGAGATTTGGGTCATAAGTGAAATGAATGGCCTCTCACTCACCTATTTATAGGGATCCTCATGAAATATGAGGGGTCTCCAAAAAGACTGAAAGATTATTAGAATACCAACAAGTAGAATTTCAAGATAGTTAGGGGGAATTTTCTCTCTATGAACTGAATCCTTATTCCTTCGAACATCTCTTTTGAATGGGTATTTATTGATGCCCTCAAAATGAGCATAGGAAATTTTAGGGTTGTAGAAAATACTAACACAAAGTTATTATTATCTCCACAAAAAATAGAAAAGAATCAGTATGGATTTATAGATATTAATCATATAAAGAATAATAATCACATAATTTTCACTAAGACTCATGATCTCATGACCTTAGGAGCATTATGAGAAGGGGTCACACACTTCGGGTGATCTATCAATTGATCACGCAAAATTCATCCAATGATCCAAACTACTCTCACGAAGGCTTCCATATTTTCCCTCCTACTCTCATGAAGTCTTCTAAATGATAAATTTCACATTAATATTCTTTTAGGGTTAGTGATTATAAGAAAAATTTAAATTATAAACATTTATAGTCCTTTAAAATTAACAACACTTTCATCCCTTATCACCCAACATATCTCATTCTAACAAATGCATCCCTACTACCCAAACATAGAAATCACTCCATAATATCCCCACATATAAATTACCAACCATGGAATGGATATCATAGACCCACTACACAAAACTCACAAACAAACTCGTAGAAATCATACAACATGGCCATGATAACATGCTTTACCAAAAAACTCAACAATAATTCCAACCTTATGTACTACCAAATTATTATATATTCAAAAAATTATTTCAAATAAATTATAGTATTTCATGTAGAATATTAATTTCCATCTATAATTTTTTTGACTCTTATGATGGTGATTCCAAAAAAAATAATTTCAGAAACAACAAAAAAGACTATACAACATAAATTTTTTCAATAATTGTAGAAAATAAGTATCATGTGTGGGGAAAACATGGAAATAGGAAAACACAATAATATTTAGGAAACTAATTCTAATATATTTTTATTGTATAATAATTTATTAAGTTAAGCATTTCATCCCACAAATTATCACACATTCTCAACAACTGATGGTTTAGTGTCCCTAAGGATCAGCTATATAAAGAACATATTTTACAATACTTGTGAACATTTACCAATCATCGAACCACACTATACCCCCTTCCATACTTCCCTAAGTTATACTCATCTTCAAAACCTGGGGAATGAATAATAATAAATGGATGATATTAAATTATTAGTAAGGGAATATGTATCAATTAATAATAATGATTAGATATTAAACATGAGTTAAAACATATATAGGGGATAAATATCTAAATAAAAGATCATGGGATCATTATAAGATCAAAAGAGTATAGAGTTTACCAACAATAGGGCGTTCAATTATAGTTTATAAAATAAAAGTAACAATTTTTTTAACCTCCTTATGTAGTTTAATCAGACAGACACTTTTTCTGGTTATCAGAGGTCGTATATTTGATAGAAGGATCATTTAAATATCAAATTTAGAAAAGTTTAGAATAAGTAAATATTTTATAATAAATTTTATAGAAGTGTAAATAAAGTTATAAAAACATATTATAAAATTTATTATAAATAAAGTAAGAATGACTTATAAAAATCTTTATAAAATATTTCCACACATTAACCTTAAGTGTAATGGAAGTCACAAACCCTAACAGTTGGTATCCATGGTTTTCACCTAACCAAATGTTCATTAATTCTTACAAAAAAAATCCATTCATAATAAGATCGGGTAAAACTTTTTCTTCATATCCCTGGTATCCATTGATTATCTAAATAGGACACACATATTTCTTCCTATCACTATAATATTTTGATCATCTTGATTAGATAGAAAATTACAATCACATATCATTTTAAGGAATTTACAAATATCCTCTCATAGATGCCTTAAGAAAAATACACTTGATGGTTATTGTAAAGTTCTATCAAAGTAGAAATAAGTTAAAAAACTATTTACAGTAACTCTTTATAGTTGGTGATAAAAATATCACTCCTCATATACTTCTCTAATTTATAGGTAAATTCCCAATAATGATATTCATAAATCACAGAGGTGGTTTGAACAACATCGGTAAAACTCACTCTTTACTTGAAATGATTTTGCTCAGCATGTTCTTATGATGCTTGTATATTTCTACACCATAATTTTGTATTAAAATTCTATTTGGTGGAATAAAAATTTTACATATTTTAAAATATTATTTCTTCATCTTATGGATTTAATGAATGTTCATTTGGAGAACATTTCTTCCTTCATTCGATGATATTTTTTTAATATTTTCGTTATAAATTTTTCTAGTCGACTTTATTATATATAAAAATATGGACTTCTCTAAATATTTTTTTGATGAGATATGTAATCATTTATCTGATGTAATTATTACATGTCCATATGATTTAGAAATTTCTATCTAATTATAAAAATTTCTCTATCTAGTAAAATAATCTTTCAGAAAAAAAAACATACTTAATACATGGGAAGTGTAAAGATAGTAAAATAAGATATTTAAGAATGTGTGTTTTTATTTTAAAAACAAAGAATATAAAGTATTTAAAGAAAATAATTGAACTCAAAAATCTCCCCCTTTTTCAAAATCATAAAATATAAATATCAAAAAAACTACTAAAGTAAAAAACTATTTTTTTTTGAAAAATTTACTCCCATTTTCTTACATATTTACATACTACATCTTTTTTAATTAATTTTAAATTTATCCCCCTTTATTCAAGATTAATCCTCTATTTATTTATCAGCCTTTATTTAAAAAACATTTTTCTAATTTTTTTAAAAATAAAGATTTTCTTTACATTTCTCAAGATATATCCTTTTCTCCCCATTTTTAATTTTTAAAAATGGTGGGTAGAATGAGTTCCTGAAATGTTAGAGAGGGAAATATATCTATAAAAAATTCCATATAAAAATAATATTCATCAAAAAAGTATAAAATTATATTCATCTGAATATCACTAGAAGGAAAATCCATTTGAAAATATATATAGATAATTATTCATTAAAAAAAATTTAAAAAATAGTTTGATTATTACAAAAGTTTTTAAGAGTTTGGAGAAGAATGTATTCTTTCTTTAAAATATTATTTATAATTACTTTAATCTATTTGAAATCCTATTGAGTTTTATTTAATTCGGTAGAAATTTATTTCATCTTTGCTAACCCATCTTCAAGAACAGGAAACATTTTATTTTCTTTCTTCAATCTGAAAATTCCATATTCTATGAACTGAACATTACTAATATCAATCTTCTATTTTGAAAGGTATTTTTTAGTATTTATAATTATATTATTCTATTCATAAAATTAATATTTTTAGATCATAGAAATATTTTTAATATTATAAATCCCCCTTATACTTTCAACAACATCTGAAGAAATATCTCTTACTATCTTTATAACTTTTAATGTTTATTTTTTTTATCCCTTTTATTTCATCATCATGAATCTTAATATCATCCTCGGTGTGTTCTATCCATCTAACAACATGTTTCAACCTTCTTGGATATTTTATTGATTCTAATTTTGAATATTTAAACTCATATTCATTTTTAACAATAGTTTCAGTAATAGTTTTTAAGGCCTTAAAATTCTCCAAAGAATATATTCTTCCTTGAATATGTTTACAATGAGATTCAATATCAGGAAAGTAGTGAAGTGTATCATCAAGTTCCTTTAGAACCTCATTGAAATATGTAATCCTCATTTATAAGATTTCATCAAAAAAACCATGGGTTAAATGAGTACAATATGATGAAACATCAGCAATAGTCATAGATGGTTTTCTTGATATTTCATATTCTTCCTTTCTTTTGTCTTTCTCTTATTTAGAAACTTCCTCAGTGTCATCATTTTCAACAGGATTAGGTTTTTCTTGAACCTTTTTTATAGAATACTGATATTTTTCTTTCTCTAAACTTTCCTCTCCATCTAATACATCAAAATCTGTATCCTTTTGTGACTATATAGAAAAGGTATTAGAAGAATTAGCCATACTATATTCATCTTCCAAATAATCCTATAACACCTTTTCTAGTTCTTTATCAATTCTTGAATTTCCTTTACATAGTTTCCTTAGAACATTCATAAATTTTCCTTCAATATGTTTCAATTGATATTTTTATTCAACAAATAATAAAGGTGAAATGGATTGAGGTTCTACTCGAGTTGATACTTCAGCATTCACATGGTATTGTTCTATACCTTTTAAAATACCACTCATAGATTTTCCTTCTCTATACCTCTATTTATCCCTTTTTTCTATTATTTATGGATAATTCTATAATTCTATTTTTTAAAATCCAATGTGTCAGCCTTATCCAATCCAAAACTATCTTCTATAGGATTATTCTATTATTTGGGTTTCATAAGAGCTATGAAATCTTCATAGTACATAGTTTTAGCCTTATTCTTTGGAAGAGGTGTTGTACTTTCAGTTTTATTCCTTTTCTCTTGTTCTGTTTATTTTATATTTTCTGTTTGTACTTCAGACGTGGATGTTTATGATTTTTCAATGAATTTATTTAACTAAGGAACAAAAAAAGTCTCATTCAACTTATTGTGGCCTAATTAATAAAAGACATCTTCTCCCTCATTGGAGTTGCGTTATTTGTTTTATTATGAACTTTCATGAACTTAATCATCAGTATATTAATAAAAAATGGAAAAATAAATATTTTTATCTTTATGGTTACTTTATTAATAGCTTCAATGGATATAAGGAAAAACTTTACTACGTAAAACCTTCTCATGTTGCACAAGTAACCTAAAATATAATTGTCTTTCAATTTTAATGTATCATGATCACCCTTTCTAAGAATAATAATGTTTTTTATACAAATTCAGAAAATTCTTACTTCTGGTGAAATATGTTATACTTTTATTACTTTCTCATTGGATTCAAATAATAAAGTCTTGACTTTATACTTTTCAAAACATTATAATTTCTTTGGAATCATGTGAGTAATAGGATTGGCTTCACCTTCCAATGATACTCCTACCCAAATAGTGAATTGTTGAATATTGAGTTTATAACACTACTAAAACAAGTTAAAGGTTATAAATTTCATCCCTTCTTCATCACTGGACATCACTGAATAATAAAATTCATTTACTATCTCTTATAAATAAAGATCAAAATTTTATTTCTCTATGAAAATATATTTATACCCTTAAAAGATGACAATGTTATTTAAGATATAATATTACCTATCAAACTATATTTTCTCAATGAGAATTTACTTAACTCTTTGTCTATTGGTAAAATCAACAAAGGATGTAATTTTTCTAAAAATGACTAATGAAATTGATTGGAAAAATGGCCAACAAACGAATATATGACAAATATAGTAGTGAGAGAAGGTAGAAAAGAGAACTAGTGATGAATTTAATGGTGACCTAAACTTTTTTATACAGGGTTTAGGAGGGATACCCTTCAAATTATGTAAATTTAATTGTTCATAATGAAACCCATTTATGATCTTATAGTTAAGATCTTCCTCAAAATAAGAGAAAAAAATCTAAACCCTTTTAAAAAAATTATCGGACAAAAGGTTTGACCCAAAAAAATAGATAATTTTTTTGAATATTATTAAAAGAAAAATATTATACACAACATAAAAAAATATAGTAGTTGATAGTAATATATGAAGATTAATAAATTTCTTCTTGGAGAAGAAATAGTATACTTTATTACGAAAGTTTTCTTGGTGTTTAGAACTTCTTAGGTTTTTTCCCAAAAGTAAATTATAAGAAATACATTTAGAAACATTTTTTTGTAAAACATTTAAGGAAAAAATTTAACCAAAATTATTTTTAAGAAAATTTTATCTGTAATTATGGAAAATCGGTCCTGAATTCTGAAAGACCTAAAAAAAGATAAATACAAATATGTTCTCTCCCTTTTTGAAGAATTTTTTTACTATAAGAATATTATTTTAACAAAAAATAGATAAGAAGGATAATTTTATATTTAACATTATAAGTATAAATTAAATATATTCAAATAAATCTTAATTTATTTATTTTTTAAAAATATCAAAAAAAATTGGCATTCTAATAATTATAAAATTATACCTCCTTTATTGTATGATCCTGAAGTAAATGGTGTCTTATATCTCTATGATTAACTTGTGGGTGATGTGATGGTATTAATATAAATTTATATCACTTTTGTTATCACACAAAATAGGAGTTTTACTAAAAATCGAAGAAAAATTGTTGAGTGTGTATTACATCGACACCACATTATCACAACAACTTCAAACTTCCACAAATTTAGCTGTAGCCATAGAAATTTCAATGGAAATTTTTTTCATATGAGAAAAAGAATCTAAATCCACTGATAATAAATGAAATTTTTTAAAATTTCTTTTTATATCCATTTTACATCCAGAAAAATCATCATGTGAAAAAAAAATCGTAATCATTTCTAGATGTATAAAATAAATTAAGATCCATAGTACTCTTAAGGTAATGAAAAAATATTTTTACATCTATATTATGGGATTATTTTGGATTTTCTTGATATATTTTACATAAGAGTACAGAAAACATTAAATCTGGGTGACTATTTGTTAGGTATAATAAACAATTGAACATTCCTATAAGAATTGTTTGATCAACTTTTTTCCTAGATTCATAAATATCAATAGTTTTTTATGTCCCAGTAGAAGTTCTGATACTTTTAGTATTTTTATATCCAAAATTTTTTAAAATATATTTTATATAATTTTGTTGAGATATAAACTTTCCATCAGATTTTTTAGAAATTTAAAATCTAAGGAAAAAGGTTAATTCTCTCATCATGCCCATCTCAAGCTAAGACCTCATAAGATTTAAAAAGGAATCAGCAATAGATTTTTTATTTGAACCAAATATAATAACATTGATATATATTTTAACAATGATTATATCTTCAAAAACATTTTTAATAAATATAGTTGGATCCGCAATTCCATTAACAATTTTTTATAAGAAAAATTTGGTTAATCTATCATACTAGGCTCTATAGGGTTTTTTTGCCCATAAATTTTCTTAGTAATTTTAAAACATCATCTAAAAATTTTTTATTTTCAAAACCTAGTGGTTTTTCTACATAAAATTCCTCCTATACATATCCATTAAATAAATAACACTTTACATTCTTTTGAAAAAGGGTGAAATTTAGAAATAATTCATATTCTATAAGTATATTAATAGCTTCAAGTATATATATTAAAGAATAAGTTTCTTCATAGTCTATATGCTATTTTATATTATAACCTTTTTTTACAATTCTATCATTATTTCTTACTATAATTCCATCTTCATCACATTTATTTCAGAAAACCCATTGTACACCAATTATAGAAATATCTTTAGGAAATTTTACCAAAGTCCAAACTTGATTCCTTTCAAACTCATTAAGATCATCTTGCATTAAATTTAGCCAATATTCATCACTTAAATCCTCATAAGGAGTCATTAATTCCAATTGTGATAAAAATGTACAATTTTCACATTTTTTTTCTTAAGGAACTTCTAATTTTAACTAGTTGATTTATATCACCAATGATATTATCACTAGGATGATTCCTAAGAATATTCTGATTCCTTGGGTTTTAAAAATAATTTTCTTTAACAACAGGTTTAATTTCTTCTTGAGGTAAAACTTTAGCAAATATTTCTTTATTTATTCTCTCATAAAAATACTTTTCTAACATGGGTTGAGAAATAGTTTTGTAAATAGCATTTAAAGATGTAGTTTGAGGTTTTTTTAATATAAAAGGAACAGTTTCATCAAATTTTGGTAAAATTTTATGTAAATTATATTTATCATTTAGTATTAACACTTTTCATCAAAAAAAACTTTAATATATGAAATTTTTGTCTTTCTTATTTTCCATGACTCATAGAGAGTTTTATTAATAAATGACATTAGTAAAACATTATTTATAGTGTAGTAGCTAGCGTTATCTTCTTCAGCGAAAAAATGTTTTGAAATTGATTTTTCACTCAAAATGGTTCTAGTAATCTTTTGAATAACTCTATTTCTTATTTCAACTACACCATTTTAATGAGGTGTTCTAGAAGATGAGAAGTTATGTATTATGTGTTTTTTAATACAAAAAGTGTCAAATTCAAAATTTACAATTTCCCCACCATGGTCACTATAAATGATTAATAAAGGTAGTTTTTCTCATTTTTAACAATGGATACATAATTTTTAAAATATTAAATGGCTTCCAGTAATTTAGTTTTAAAATAGAATCATGTATATCTAGTGTAGTATATAACTAATACATATACATAGTTTTTTTCACCAATACTTTCAGTTTTTGTAGGAAAAATAAGTCTATATACACTCACTATAAAGCATTATAAGCTAAATCTTAACTAGTATATGTAAAACTTGACTTATGTTGCTTTATAAATTGACAAGAATCATAAATTTTAGAGTAATTAAATCTAAACTCTCGTTGGTCTCTTACTAGTCCATTATTAGAAAGTTTGGATAATGTTTTAATGTTTAATTTTCCTAACTTTTTATGATAAAACAATGATTCATCTTCCATTAGACTAAGGAAAATTAGATCTTTAATCTTAAGGTATTCTATGTTACATTTTTAAACATTATCATGCCTTGAAACAGAATAAAAAAAATTACCTTCTGAACATTGAATAGTTTATTTTTCATTCATGATGTCCACAAGATAACCTTTATCACATAATTTTCTTACACTTATAATGTTGTTATTAAGTAAAACAATATGAAAAACATTTAAAATTGATTGTTTTCCAAGAATAATAATATTACCTATTCCATGTATTTCTCTTTGATCATTATCACTAAAAGTGATTTTTCCAACTTTAATCTTGATAATATAATGGAAGAATTATTTGTTTCCTATCATATTTTGTGAATAACCACTATCCATATACTATATATTTTTGTTGTTTTTACACTTATTATTTTCTTAAAAATAGAAGGAATTATATTTTTGGAACCCAAAATTGCTTGGGTTCAACATTGTTATCAAATAAGACTTTAGGAATCAGCATCTATCCAAAAAAAATTATTGTATAGTTGTCAATTAATTAGAAAATTATGATTTATGAAATCTAAAATATTTTACTTTATTTAAGGAATTATTATTTTTACAATGTCCACAACTTTTGCATTTATTATAGAAGGGTGCACTTTTGGAACAAAATACATTTTTTTAAAATTGGGTTTTTCATTTGTAAAACCTATCCCAACTTTATTTATATGTGGCTTTATTTTTTTATAAAGTATACCGAATTTTCCATTATATAGGTAAAATTTGATAAATGTTTCTTCAGCATAAATATTTTATATTTCATTTTTGTAACAAAATATTTATCCTTACAAGTTGTATTAGAATCAAATTTATTTTCTAACTCTAATGTAAGATCTAGTTTCTATGAATTAATTATATAAATTATTTAATATTCATTGGAATTTTATACCATATAAACTTCATAGTTTTTATAAACATTAAAATTCTATTTTTCTAATAATATAGAAAATATTGATATTTCTTAAAAACTAGGTAAATATTCAACCTCTTCTGATGAACTAGATATTATTTTTCTAAATAAGTAGAATCATATTCATCCTTAGAATCAAAATAATTTTCATTCAATATAATATTAGTAAGAGATTCTATAGATTCCTTGTCCATGAATCATTCATTTGAATTTGAAATTTTTTTGTTTAATCCCACACCCATATGACTATCAATATCATCTAAAGAAATTTATAATGAGCTATCTCCACCACTAGTACTCCATGTGTTAGTGGATTTTAAATATTTCTTTCCTTTGTATTTTTTATAACTTCTTAGATTTTTTTTCTTTATTATCATTCCTTTTAATTTTAGGAAAATCCGATCTGATATAACCTAGCTTCTTGTATTCATAAAATATAATATTAGAAGAATCTTTATTATCAATCCTTTCCTTAGGATTTTTTTATATCAACAACTAATATCGTTATTTATAACTATTTTATTCATACTCTTTTCTATATTTGAATGTTTATTCCAGTATATTCTGATTCTCAACCTTAACTTTCTTCTTTTTAGAATATTTAGAAAGTTTATTTGTCGATCTTTTTTCTTTGAAGTAGTTGAAGTAGTATAAAAAGATACATTTTTTATTTTTCTCCTTCTTGGTATCTATTTTCAATATTACCTCACATTTCTTAAGAGTTATAATAAAATAAACTAAGATTATCTTTTTTTATTTTCCTAGTATCATCAAGAACTATTCTATTGTATTCACATTCATTGAGTATAATCTCAATAATTTTCTCTACCAAAATTTCATCAGTAAGTTCTGTTTCTCCCAAATATTATAAGATATTAACTATTTTCAAAAATATCTAACTAATCATTTTAATAGATTCTCTAGGATAAAATCAAACACTTGATAATCAACTTTTCACATTGCTCTTATAGTTTCAATTACTTTGGTTTTCCCAAAGTGAGTATCTTTCAAATTTCTCCAAATACTATTCATAGCTTCATAAGAAGAAATATAGCTATATATGTTTATAGTCATTGAGAAAAAAAAAAGTGTTTCTAACTTGATAGTTAAGTTGATATTACAAATTTTCCTAATTTTTAAAGGTAGAAGATTTTTTATCTAGAATCTATTAGTTACCTATTGACATAAAAAATTAAACTCCTATGTTCATAACAAAATTTTTCATGTGATCTCTCTAATACACTAAATCAGCACCGTTAAATATTAGTGGTTGTATTTGATTGATATTTCTGGTATTCCCAATGTTTAAACCTGTGATATTTTAGAAAATACGTAATACTCTTTTATAATAACACATTATTGAAAACATTTTAACAAAATATAAAAATGGAAAAGAATTAAAACCTTCTCTGATACAAAATATAGGTCCAAAAGAGTATACATATTACCTAAATCATGGTGGTGAATTATAGTTTACAAAATAAAACTACTCATATTTATGAATTTATTATATAGATTAATCAAACATGCAATTTTTTCGATTTCTTAGAGTTTATATATCATACTGACATATTTTCTAATTATCAGAGTTTAGAAAAGTTTAGAATAAGTAAAAATTTTCTATACAATTTCACAGTGGAATAAATGAACATGAAGAAACAAGTTATAAAAATATTATAATTAAAGTAAAAATGGGTTACAAAAGTAATTTTAAAAAAATCCATACTTAATCATTTTGTGTAAAGGAAGTCACAAACCCTATCATTGGTTATCCATGGTTTTTACCTAACTGTAAGGTCTTTCTTTCTTAAAAAAATAAATCCCTCGGGACTAAGATCGAATACAATTTTGTTTTCTTATCTTCATAATCCCTTAACAACCTAGATAGGAAACACCTCTATCTTCCTATCACTAAATCCTTTGATCATCAATTACAAACAAAAAACTTCTTATATAATTTACAAATTATCCTCCCATTGATTCATTAAGAAAAATAATCTCAAATTTTAGAGTAAATCTCTTTCAATGTAATAAGATGTTACAGACTCACTAAAGAATATCTTAAATAGTTAGTGATGAAATAGTTCCCTCCTCCACATATGGAACTCTTAATTATTGGTAATTTCCTAATGGTTATAATTGAAAATCTTGGAGGTAGTTACAATGGCCTCAAAAATCTCCCAATTAACTTGAAAGGATTCTACTCAACATGTTTTTCTAATGCTTGTAAGTTTCTAAACTATAAAATTCTATTAATATTTTTTCTGGTGTAATACACATTGTATGTCTGAAAAAATATATTTTCTTCTTCTGATGGATTTAATGAATGTTTTTCCATAGATCACATATTCATTACACTGATGAACTTCATATGATAGTCTCGATATAACTTTTTCTAGTTTATATAATTATACTTAGACTTCTAGAATTTTATAAATCATTGTTTTATGAAATATGTAACCATCTATCTGATGTACAAATTGCATGTTCATATGATTTCGAATTTTCTATCGGATTATAAAAACTTCTACATCAAGTAATATAATCATTCTGTAAAACCATACATATAACATAATAACTATAAATCTTGTAAAAATATATTTAAGAAAGTGTGTTGAAACATCAAAAACAAATATTATAAAGTATTGAAATTAAAACATTCGACTTAACAATCATAAATGGAAATCTCAAAACATTTTCAAGCCTTAAGGGTTGTGATATTAGAACATAAGGAAAAAAGGTCATCAAGGAAGAAAAATGATTATAACCTATCTTATATGTATACAAAAACAATCTTGAAGCATTGGATCATAACGTAATAAAGAATAATATCCAATAAATGTGTCAAAATCATAATCATATTTAATCATAGAGTTTCAATAAAATTTAATTATTCTCACACATTAATTTTTGAACATACCCTTCATGTGCATGCATTTTAATGTGAGAAAACACAATCATTCTCACACGTCATTATCTAATGAGATATAAGTCCTTAAATAATACATTATAGAGATATATAATACCTCACCCATCAACATCCATACATATGTGTTCCATAAATTATCAATCGTTCATAATATCATTATAACCCATGGAATGGGAATGGGTTTCATATCATTTCTATATGCTTTCACATAACATGATATCAAAATTAGATTAGTTGATACCAAGAATTCAACAACCAATAAGGAATATTTCGTAAAGCCATTTAGGATGTGATTCATAAAACATAACTCCATTGGAGTTATATATCTTGGATTTTAATAGAAAAATTGAAGAATAACATAAATGAGTATTTAAAAACATTTCTAAACATTAGCGCAAGGATAAGAGTCTACAATACTCTTTTGAAATTATCATTTTTTAAATAATTGAAAGGGGTAATATTTCAAACATTATTTTGATAGATATATCACCATTGGATAATTGAAAATTCATAATGTTTCTCCATTATAAATATAAAGGGGGATCTAAATTGTATGATTTTTAATGGAAAAACCCATTCAACATTTTCAAAAATACCTTTATTGAAAACCACACAGTAATAATATTTAGTAAAAAAATATCTTAAAAATATTTAAATAGAAATATTAAGGTCGCATGAAATAATATATTTTTTATTTAAATAAAGTTGAATAGTTATGGGATGTAATAATATTGAAAAGGAAGAGAAAAAACTTATTTTGGGTTGTATGATAATTATTCTTAGAAATGAAATTATTTAAAAAATAAGTAAATTCATAAAGATAATAATAACTTAATGTAAATAAGCATATTCCCTATGTAATAAATAAAATATCATTTTTCATAGAGATATGTCATCATATGATAAAATTAATGGATCATAAATGATAAAAATATACTCATTAAAAGGAAGTTGAGTTGACAGAAAACACTTAACATTACTCTCAACTTTCAAGAAGGAACATTAAATCATGTATAATAAACAAAACCATATGAATAAATTATTTCATATCATATTCATAAATATTTCCTTTTTTTTAAGGATGAGGGTCAATCCCACTTTAATGAACATAAGAAAATATATTACCACTTCAGTTATAATCACTTATTATACTTTTATTAGTTATTTATAGATTATTTTCATCATCAGATGTTGGTTATTTTGATTGTTTTTTGGATGTTTTAATGTTTTTATTTCGAACTCCATTCATTGATATGAAATTCATAATTCCTAAATTATCCATGTTACTATAATATATTATTTATAATTATTTTTAACGTTCTAATTTCATTAAAAGAGATTTTTATTCATGATTTGTGAAGATAAAATCAATGACAAGCTAGTTTAGGTAATTTTTTATGAACAAAATTTAGTTTATTAATAACTATATAAATAAAAATATAACCATTAAAAAACCTTAACAATGTCACAATAATAATTTTAATTTATTAAATACATTCCTAGAATAATAAATGTATGGTTTTTATTAAAAATGAAATACATCATTCTAAGGATGAAGTTGTCTGTACATACATAGGGATGGAATTTTCATTTTCCATAGAAAAAAATAAAGTATAAATTGATTTATCTTTTTGGAAATTTAACCATGTTATAAATATATTACTTATTCATTAAATACCCATTTTGAACTATCCATGTATGGAGGTGATGAAAAATAAAACATGACATTTATGGAGGAGGTATTCCACATGTAACACAAACAAAGTTTTTTATTTTTCTATGGAAAGGGGAAAGGTAGATAATATACATTACATCAATATATCAACATTTCAATAAAATATTATTAATTATTTCATTGATTTATAATAGTGAAAAATATTTAAGAAGTTATATATGAACAAGAAATTTAATAATGATTATATAGGAGATAGAATATATGTAGAAGAATTTGATTTCTTCCTTAAAATATTCTTGATTTAAAATGGATTTGGTAAATCTATAAGGACCAGAACCTCAAGAATATTAAAGAAGATTATTTGGGAAGGAAATTAGGCATATTATATGGGTAAATTATAATTTTTTGTGCTTTATTGAAGGGTTGGTGGTAGGATCATTTTATAAGTGAAGGGGATTCCATTTTTTGTAAATATAATTCCATAATATAAAAAAATCATTTTCAACCACAAAAGTGGATGTGAAATGGAAAATAATGGAGGTTCAAATATTTTATGGTTCGTAAATCCCTCAATCACTCGGTACTAGACATGTTTTTGACATGTATTGTATCTTTTACCATTAAATTTAACCCTTTTAACATTTGGACTTTTATCATGGAAACAAATTTTTACCTGAGTAATTTAATTTTAATGAATAAAAATAAAATATACCTTATTAAATAAATTGGACTATATGATTCCAAATATGAAATTACTTTTTTAGACAGTCATTCTAAAAGTTATTAAAGTAAAATCTAAAAAAATTAATGTATAACACATAAAAACTAATTTGGGGAAAATATAATTGAAGTTCTAAAACTCTAAATATGGGTTTTAAAATTAAATATAATTTTTTTAAAATAATAAATTTATATATAAAATTAATATTTGGTAAAGAAATAGGTTTCAAAATTCAATTTTATTCCTACATTATAATGATTTCATAAATGTCCGAAAATTTTTAAGAATAGTATTTTGAACTATTCACCTAAAAATCAATCTTTTAAAAAAATCCAAACATTCATCATAAGATAATATTTTTATTTTTAATACAACAATGAAGTACATTTTTTATCTTTTAATTTATAAAATTTAGGACTTTTACTTTTAAATGGAAACATAAAATATAATGAAAAATGTTTTTATAGGAAAATGTATTTCACATTTTAATTGTTCTTAGTCTTATTTTCTATCAATTTATAATTAAATTAGTGTTAGTATATTATTCATATAAACAATATATTTTATAATCATATAACCACTATAAACATAATTCCTTGAAATAAATAAATGTATCACATAAGAAGCCAATTTTAGAAAAAAAATACATTTATATCCATAAAATAATCTTATTACATGTTTAGATATAATAATATAATTTTATAATCGCATTAGTATTATAAGTGATATTTATTTTTATTTATACATATATTTCATAATTAATCTACCATAATTAATTCCCTCTAATTCAACAGTTAATTTACAATGGTTTTATTTATGTTAATAAAATGTGTTGTTATTCTTTTTGGTTCGATGTTGCATGTGAAACAAGATAATTAACACAATGTTTATTATATGGAGGAATATTCACTAAAATAGATGATATTTACATTCTACACTTCTTAAAAATAATTTCATCCTCAAAATTTTATTACTATGATGAAAGCAAGTGAGGATTGTTTTTCATTACATCCTTAAGTTCCCACATACATTCCTCCAAATTCTGTTTCTAACATAAAACATTGACCAAAAGGGTGGACCTTTTCTTAGAACATTATCTCTACGATCTAGAATCTCTAATAGTTTGTTAACAAAGGATAGATCATGTTCTAGTGTATGAATTCTGAGTTCAATATATGTGAATGGTCTAAAATTTACTTCCTCAAAATAAAAACATGGAACTCATCATATACTTAGGATAGATCCCCAAAATGATCAATAATCTCAAATGAAATAATATAACTAAGGCTCATTTTTCCTTTCTTTCCAAATATGGTGAACCATTTCCTATGAGATATTCGAATGAACACCTTACCGCCAACTTTAAACTCTAGATCTCATTGATTATTATCCGTATAACTATTTTATTTACTATGTGTTACTTTTATAAACCGATAAATGGTCCCAAAATTCTAAATCATTTATTGAAATTGGTTAGGCCCTATCAATTTTCTATCTCTACTTTCACCATAGTGTGTAGGATTCATGCATCTTTTCCCATACAAATCCACATATGGTTTCATTTAAATGTACAAATGGAAATGGTTTTTATATGATAACTCTATTAGGGGGGTTTAATCCTAGAATCCTTGGAAATTAATTGAGTAAGTTCTCAATATATCCTCAATAGTTTGAATGGTCTTTTCTGACAGACCATATTTTTTAGGGTGATAAATAGTGTTGAATCTTAGTTCTATCTCCAGAACATTCTAAAGACTTATCTAGATCCTCGAGGTAAACCTTGGATCTCAATCAGATATGATGGGGAGTAGTAATCCATTAAATATAAATAATTCATGTATATATCATGGTGATTTTGGAAAGTTATAAATATTACCTGATGGAAATAAAATGCACTGAATTCATAAGGATAACAAATATAACCAAAATAGCATTATGGACTTTAGATATCTTGGGTATTCCTATGAAAAAAATACATAGTGATGTTTTCCCATTTCTATTTTGGTTTGGGTAATTATAGAATCATTCCCTATGAATTATATCATTCTTCCTTAACATTCTAGTATACCAATCCTAAAGATACATGTTTTATAATCTTTCACTTCATTTTATCCTACTATAAGTTTTTCATTAAAACAAAATACATCTCAATGCTTCCTGGATTAATAGAGAAATATGGGTTATTTGTATCATACAAAATTTACCTATTTAGATATAGTTTTAATGGGGTATATATACCAATTACAAACATTATAACTCCTTTATCAAAGTTGAACTCTGGAATATTCTCTACCTTTTTTATCTTCATATCATCTTTATAATAATATTTGATATTCATCTGGGTGGAAGGTTGATAAGTAATTTTTGTAAAGATATGATTTCTCCCTTTCTATTATGACCTCAAGATTTATCCTTTGAAAATACATGAGTATTGGGTCCTTTTTAAGCCATGTCATGGGAAAGGTTTCATGATATTACCTGCTCATAACACCAGACACATTTCTTTCCATCCTCAAGTGGTACCATATTAAGAATTCATAATATATGATCTATTTCAAAAATATAATGTGGTGCATGTTTAGCTTCTTTAATATAAATATAAATTTTTTGATCTCCTATCCAATATAAATATCACATTTCTCACCACAGATAAAATCTATCCAAAAAATTAATGCAATTATTACTGCAACCATCTATAAATAACATGTTGGGTTATTTTTCTCACGATTTTTAACTTGATGTGATACATAAAAAATTAAATTTTCATTCTTCATAATGTTAAATTCAAATCCCTTCTTCAAAGCTTCACTATATATTGAAAACCCCTCCCCATAATAGAGTAATTTAAGTATAGGTACAGTTAAAACCCACTTCCTTTATTCCATGAAAATTTCTTCGAATTCCTCTATCTAAAATAAAATCACTCCCTTCCTTGTTAACATGGTTTGTTTATTTCATATCCATCATAAATTTCTCATAAATAATTAATAATATCTATTTATCCTTATAAAATAATAAAACATGGTTATTGTGGAATGTTTGGGCTATTATTCAATAACTTACATCATTGAAGGATTTACAGTTATGCATTTTCTTATGATTATAGGGCCCAATAATGATACTTTCAAAAACCATATTTCACACTTTCTAAATATAACATATAGTTTTCTATCTCTTAATGACTTCATCACAATCTACAAATGATATTTGAGATCTTCCTTACTCATAAAATATACAAAAATATAATTTATAAAGACAACTAAAAATTGGTCATGGTTTTCCTTAAAGACATTATTCATAGTGTCCATAACTCATAAAGAAATTCATATATTAAATATATTCAGTTTTTAACATTGATTGATGATATCTAGACAGAAGGTCAATTTTTTGAGAAGTAATTTACATCTATGAGTTAATTTAACAGGCCATCGATTGAGTGTATAAGATACTTGTTCATGATAATGATTTTATTAATCTCTTAATAATAATTGAAATTTTTCCTTTATCCATAATTCTTTTTAGGAAAGTGGGATGGTGAACCTCATGGTGAAGAAATACTGAATATAGAACCCCTTCCTAAATTCTCTTGTTTCATCTCCTTTAATTCTTCTAATTCAATGGAATCCATTTTATACAATCTCTTTGAGATATCAATGGATCCAAGTTTGAGATCAATTGAAAACTCAACCTTATGTTATTAGAGACATCCAAGCAGTTCATTTAGAAATACACTAGTATATTCTCATACGATAATCATTTCATCAATACCGACATCATCCCCAATAATTTGAGATTGAAGTCCCTCATTTCTAGGTATGGGGACCCATATTATAGACTTTTCATCCAAAGAGAGTTCATGATCATCCTTACAATTATATTTGATAACTGGAGGATTTTGAATATTAAATGATATTTCCTCATATAATAATTGATATGTTCTTTATGTAGGTAATGTCAATCCATATACAATATTATTTCAAATTCATCTACGGGATGAAGAATAATATTACCAAGAAGTATATTCTAATAAATGTCAATCGAAAAGGTGTCATATATCCCATATATGACAATTGTGCTACAAGGTGTTTTCATAGATAGGTCAATATCTAATATTTGAGGTGACAATCCAACATTCCTAGAAAACATAAATTATATTAGACAATATAAATAACCATAATAAAATAATTCAATCAATGATCTAGAGGAGATAATGAGTGTACAATTCATCACTTCATTATCATATTCCTCCTTAGTAGAATTGATTGTATATGATCTTCCTTTTCCCTTGGTTTAAGAGGATTATGATTACTATTATCTTCATTATATCTGTGGTTAGGGAATTTATTTTTATAATACCCAAATTCTTTACATTTGAATCATTGAAGTGTGGGTGGTGCAATAGTTGGGTCATTTTTCATATCTATTTTTTTAATTGGCCTCTTGGAAATAATTTATTTTTTTGGGATTGGTAGTCTTCTTTACCACACATAAAATAATACATGAATCCATTGGAGTAAATACCTGAGTGCTTCCTCCAACATTTTTTACATGTTGGTAGTTGGACATTAATTACCCAATGTGTCTTATCATTTGAGATTCCATGATACTCCGTATAACTTTTTTCTCTCCAAAATAATAAGAGCATATAGTTTCAATATAAATATGTATCACACATCAAACAATTTCTCCATAGATTAAAAAATATCTTATGGATAATTAAATTAAAATACTTTTCTTTAATCCACTAATGAAATGATTTTTTTACTCTCTAGATTAGTGAAAAAATGAAAGGTGTACCTCACAAGCCTCATGTAGTTTTTTTTTATTTTTTATAATGGTTTCATCCTTCTTTTGTTTTGACTCCATAAATTATCTATCCATTTTCATACAAAGAATTTGAGTAATATACTTTTTTAATAATACATTTTTGAACTCCTCCTCATTCATATATTCTATATCCACTTTACCCATTGTATTTTTAATAATATTTAATCATTGGTTAACCACACCTTCAAAATAATAAATGTCCAGAAAAAACATCCCATGTTCTGAGAACTAGAGAATATTAAATTTATTTTCCATCGCATTGATCCATTGTTTGAAAATAAGTGTATTAGAAGAGCCACTAAATGAGGGTGGATGTTGTCACATGAATGAATGAATAAAAAGTTTCTCCTACCTTGGGGAATTTGATAGAGCAACATGATATGTTTTATTATTCGTAGCTTGTTATAATTGGGAGAGGATTTCCATAATGTTTTATACTCTTAACTCCCATCCCATTTGGTTTTTAATTGGTTCAATATCTGCATTTTCCTTTTCCATCTTTGTTATCTTAGTTCCTTCGGTTCAATCCATTACCTAAATAAAAAAACTTTTAGGGAAAATATTATCTAAAAATGAATAGAAAGTAATCAATATAAGAAATAACTCATAAATAATATTTATATCTAAGGATTAAATATTTTTTATCCATGTTTATTTCACAGTTAGGTTCTCTGACCCAAATAAATTCAAATCCCTTATAATGGTTCATAAAAATTTTGTGAATCACTTACGAATAATCCCTAAGAGTGTTAAACCATGTGTACATTTAGACATATTTTTCATACACCAGGTGAATATCGAGTTAATATCCAAACAACCTTTTTAGGTTTATTACCCATATGTGCATATATTCTAGAGCATGCATCCACATGTCTATATTTAGACATGGATTTCATTTAAAGGAAATGAAACAATCTCCACTTTACCAAAATTTCATGATGTTATCTTGTACTTAGATTTATCCTTAGGGTTTTCACTAATGTTCTCTCATCCAAATCCACAAAAAAACTAAACAAATACAAAAAATATGTAAACATTTCTCCTATACCATTTTTATAAGTCCCCATCCTTAAACCTTACTTAATCTTGAGTTATTACAAGATTACACATTGAGGATCTTTTTTGGTTTAGAGTTTTAGAGAATTAGATCATAAAACTTGCATTACATTCCACATTTAAATAAAGTGGTTACATAAAAGATAGTATTAATTTTTCTCATCAACGGAAACATATTTAAAATAAAACATGGATTCTTTCTTGACACTATCATCATATCATGTACCATTCCCTTGACCTGTGAAAAACATTTCAAAAACTTGGGATGCGCATAAAAAGATCAGTAAGGGTAATAAAAATATGGAAAGGAAACATGAGTACATATATACATAAGAATGAAATCATACTTTACCCATAAAACATAAGCACTTTAACATACCTCGTCAAAACATGAATAAATCATAGAAATCATCAGACATAAAGGTAACTTGAGGCATTCATAACATTCTTACGTAGGGAGTAAACCTCTTGGTTACGTTTGGAATACCCATCACAGTATATTCCATAAATCTCTTCGGAGAAACCTTAACGTTTAACTCCTTCGTGTTACCCAATGCATTGGAGAGCTATATCGGGCTCACCCGCCCTTATTTTATCACGGAACCACCCATCTTCATAACAATTCCCAAGAACCATAACATAATCGTATCACATAAAACATGCAGAAAGGAAACCTAATATTTCCACTTTTCAATCACAAGATATCAATACAACACATTGATATAATAAAAACATTATGAAAACCATTTCCAATACCAAAATAAAAGAAAATTAATACATGGTATTTATTTTTCATTTTAAAAAAAAAGTTAGGTTATGGCTTGTAGAGGAATCTGAAACTCTAATAATGGTCACGGCGGCGGAGAAGTCGTTATCGTCGCATACGTAGGACAAATAAAAAAATTCCCTTTTGTCGTTTAGTAAACTCTTCATATAAAAAATATTCCTTTTGAATAAACGTAAAAGTCAAAGGGGTTTATACACCATATAAAAGAAAGTTGTGTATAAAACAACATATGCCTCAATGAATGGAGATTGAGGCGAAGTCTCATACAAAGATCATTTTTTTAAATAAAATAGATCTATTATGTATATTCACTATAATTAAACATAAATAAAGTAAAAATAAAAGATAGAACATAATAATATCATGACATAATTTGAAATTAGGTGATTAACCCAAAGAACGGAAATCGGGTTAAGAAGTTCTCTTACCTCGTATCCGACTTGACTCGATCGTTCTTTAATCTCCTGAATAATAAACTTGAGTTAATTTATAATTTCTTAAGAACCTTTTTCAAGTTCATTATTACTTTTATATCACTTATTACCATGTCATGAACACTATGTAATTATTTAAGTTAATAACGGTCGTTTTAACGATCATTGGTACTTGAGTCAAAAATAAAATCTTTATAATTACAAGTTTTTCATGTATCCATTATATCCAGATTTATATTCATGATTTAGATATCATATATATCATATATATCTAGTATATACATGCATTTATAATATTAGGTAACATTTAGGGGTAATAAATGAAATGCATCGTTTATAGAGACGGTAAGCCGTACGTACGCATGAACGCTACTTTCATATCTATTTCGTATTTTATGGAATGGAATCATAATGACATAAAGGTATATTATAATTCCAGTATAATATCATATATAATATCATTAACCCCATCCTTTATACGTCCCACATATGGCATTAACGAATCAAATCACTTTGAGGGGGCGGTAGTCCGCACTTCCTAAAATGAAGATATCGCGTTTACCCATAATGGAAACCATAAAGGTTTGCCATAAATGAAAAATACAGAAGATTAAAGAAAACATAAACATATTATATATCATATATAAATATAGTGACATCTTAATGGCCACCTTTTAAGGTGTTAAAAGTATATTGAACAATCATCATTTCGTGAGGTAGAAATTCACCATCCACAGAAATAGTATGTTCTTTAACCATTAGATGTAGGTGTGTGTAATTGTAACTCGAATACTTCTTATAAAAACATCCTAGTATATTTATGATACTGTATTTGTTACAAAATAAATTAATAAAAATATTTTAGTGGGTTGGAGAAGCAAAATAAAACAAAATAACACAAGTGAAGACATTACCTTAAAATCGGGTAACTCCCTTTTGTTTGAACCAAAAGGGTTTCTTGAAAAGCTTCCTGCCTAAGGTAAGGATTCTATGATGAGTATAGGGATGTGGAGAGACAAAATGAGTAGGTATTGGCCGAGCCTAAGGCTTGAGAAGTGTGGGTAAGGAGGTAGAGGTGGGGACCTTTTATAAGAGGAGAGGAGGGGCACTCTTGGAAAGGTATAAAATGTTACTTTATTTTCAAATGAGTTTCGGATTTTAAAGGTCCCACATTGATTTATTTTGAGGATAAGGTGATAAGGGTTCGAAATATACTCATTCAATAGGTTTTTGACATGTGTATGTCTTATATTTTACATTATCTTTTCATTTTATTTAAATCGTTAAATAATGAGGTAATCGTTGCATCATCATGATGTCATAAATAATTTAATTTATTTAATGTCTA
Organism: Viscum album; assembly: GCA_963277665.1. NCBI lineage: Eukaryota > Viridiplantae > Streptophyta > Magnoliopsida > Santalales > Viscaceae > Viscum > Viscum album. The sequence goes on from OY728122.1 coordinate 1,435,311,895, forward strand.
AAAATTATAAAAAAATACTATGATGTATGAAATCTATTTATATTCCCAATGACTATTTATAGTCCAATATATCATTTATTTAGACAAAATTAAAAATGTTTTACTCAGGTGATACATTCTTTGTTATATTTAACTTTCTTTAAAAATAAAAAGATAAAAAGTCACTTTCACACAAAAGTGATTCCATGGGGTCCCCAAGTTTGGCACAAGGAATCCCATGGTCGTCCATGAGACAACCATTAGAATTAGGACACATTTTGTGGTCATTTGTTATTATTATGATATTATTTTATTATCCTTAACTACCCGATTACTCATTAATCAAGATAATTAAAGATAATTGTCGTCGTTACTATTCATAATGTCCAAAAACAAAAGAGTATTAATTAAATAATTTGTACCTTTTGATTAAAAATATGGAATCCATTTTACCAAATTAAAAACATATAAATTTCAATAATTAATTTAAAAATAATTCCCGTTGTCAAAACAAATAGCAGGTTTTTTTGAAACAATGTCTATGAAAAGTTTGGCACTTGTTTATGCCCAATTCCAAAGTGAAATTAATCCCAATGACCACCATTGGATTAAATGGTAAAAATATATTCTATTTACAATTTAAAACAAATTAAAAAGATAATCTAACCATATAATTAAATTATATAAAGAAGCAGTTGTGATGTAAAATGCAGTATTTTTCACTATTCATTAAAAAATGAACATTGTCAGAAAAATACCAAAAAATTATCCAATGTAAATTTAAATGTCCCAATCATAAATAATAAGTTTATTTTGAAAAATATATCTTTTAAAATTTTCAAAAGTTTGATTTAAAAATGGCTTTCCATCAAAAGGCAGTAAAACAATCTTTTAAAAATATTAGTGTATTCTATGCTTAAGATTGGATTTATTCTCATTTTAAGCCTCTAAAACACTATCTAATTCATAAATATACATAGGTAAGAATATCTATTATTAATTACTTACTTGGGATGTTACAATTTGAGGCAACCCAAGCTAATTTAGCTTTATCCTATATCATCTCTATATGTTAAAAATATATCTTGAATGTAATCTCACATTCCTAAGAGTTGGAGGTTATGTGTCTTGGAGGATCAACTATATAAGTAGCTTATTATAAAATACTTTCGAACATTTCTCTATAATTAAACCACAATGGACCCCCTTCTAGGAATCTCATAATTTATACTCATCTTTATAACTTGGGAAATGGAAATATAAGAAAGGGGTGAGTTTGAACGCTTTATAAGGGAAAACATCTCAATTAATAATAAAGTTAGATAATAACCATGATATAAGAAATTGATAGGGGAGAAGTATCTAATCAAAATATCATAGGATAATATATGGAAATAAAATAAACATGTTCAAGCATTAAATAACATGATATAAGAATAAAAAACCACAGAGAGGTCATCAGGGAAGCATAATAATTATAACATTTCTTATAAGCACATAACATTAATGTTGAATCCTAGGAGAATAACATAAGAAAGAGGAATAAAATATAAATTTACCATTAACATAAGAATAGGTAATAATAATATTTTGATAGAACCTATTCATGATCACACATTAAGTTATAAACAAACCCATTATGTCTAAGAATTATAATATGTACAAAAACAACCATTCTTTTGCATCAATATATCATGAGATATAAATCATTAATCAATGAATTAGAGGAAAATATAAGACCTCTCACCCCTCAACAATGTCCATAAATATGTATTATATAAGATATCAATCATTCATAACATTATAAAACCTTAAGTAAAGAGAATGGAGTTTTTTTAATAGGTTTTCTGAAGAAAAAAAATTAAAACATCGTAGGTTACAAAAATTAAAAATATTCCTTAAAGGCGGAATCAGCGATGACGACTTCCACCACCCACACCAAATTTGGCCGAAATTGATGACATGAAAAAGGTAATGGGGGGGATTTAGCGTTTCTCCTTTGGGTGAGGTGAAAGGCGGCACCGCCGATGCCACCTTTGGCCTCACGCAAAGGAGAAAGGCTGAATCGGTGATGTCGCCTTTCCCTCAGATCCTTCTAAAAAGGAAGCCCCCCCCCCTCCTCACATAAATTTTCCCCCATATATATTAAATCCACTACTTCTCTCTCTAAAAAAATTCATTTTCCTTGCGGTGGAGTCAGTGGTGAAAAAGAAGATTATTTTTTTGCAAAGCATCATTTAGAGGTATTTTTTATTTAATTAATGTTTTTTATTTTTTTATTGAATTATTTTTATTTCTAAATATTTTATTTTAAAGTAGTTTAGTTAGTTATAAATATATTATTTATTAGGTTGTTTAATTAGTTATATATAGTTTGGAATAATAATTATTATTAATAATGATTAAGTACAGATTAAGTATAGATTAACTATAGAATAACTTAGGATTAAGTATTGTGAAATTTTTGTAGCATAAATATTATGTGGTTATATAAGAAATCAAATCCCTGTTTAGATACAAACAAGTGGATGTGGCTCTGGAACAAATGTACCTAGGGGTAAAACCCGAAAACACCACTTTGAGATAGACTCAAAGGGGAACTGGTACATGACAACGGGCCTTGTTGTACTCCTGGTTTGACACTCCTTGAGGATATGTTTAAGACGATTCATATTTTCTTTATAAACTACTAAAATACCTAAGAAAGGAAAATTCAAATCAGTATATTTATGCATGATAAAATGAAAATTATGATGATATAGAATGAAATGGAAAAGGAAAAAAGGAATTAAAGAATGAAATTTATTATTAGTAATTGAATTCTTTTTAGTCAGTTTTAAAGATGTTATTTATTAAGTAGTTTAATTAGTTATATATAGTTTAGAAATAATACTTATCATTAGTAATGATTAATTATAGATTGATTAATGATAACTTAATATTAAAATGAATACAAATGATTTGTTAATTATAATTTACTAATGAATATCATATGATTAGTGATTAAAGAAAAAATAAATAATTAAAGAATAACTTAATAATGATTTACTAGGGATTAAAGAATGATTGATTAGTTAAAAAATATACTAAGAAAAATTAGTATCATTATTTCAGATATAATAAGATGTTCTAAACTTTTATTATCATAAAGATTATATAGATTAAAAATAATATTTTTTATTTTTAATGATTAATTATAGATTAATTACATAATAAATTAGGATCAAAAGATGAATACATGTAATGATTAGATAATAATACTTATCATTGATAAAATGAAAATTATGATTATATGAAATTAAATAGAGAAGAACAAACACATTAAATTACACATGAATGTTTTACAACATAAAAAAAATAGCAATACATTTTTCAATTAAACATGGTTTGGATGAGATGAGCGTGACTTCGGAAGTGAGGTAAAATCCAATTTATTTTTATTAGGTAGATTAATGATATCATATAAAGATATGTACTTAATGAGTTAAGTATATACTTCTAGAATATGTTATTAAGATATCAAATAAAAATCAGTTGGGTTTTAACTCACTTTGGAAGTTAGGCTCATATCATCCAAACCATATTTTTTTGGAAAATGTTGGTATTTCTTATATGTTGTAAAACATTCATGTGTTATTTTTTGTATTTGTTCTTCTATATTATAGACTGATTAATTAATTATTAACTAATGATTAGATAATGATTAACTTAGTAATGATTAACTAATGATTAAAGAATGATTAAATTAGTAAAAATTGTACTAAAAAACATTAGTATCATAGTTTAAGATATAAGAAAATGTTTAAAACTTTTAGTATCATAAATATTATATTGTTTATAAATAATAGTTATTACTAGAAATGATTAATTATATATTAATTAATAAATAACATAATATTAACAAATGAATCTATATAATGATTAGATAACGATACATATGATCATATAAAGTGAAATAAAGAAGAAGAAACACATTAAATAACACATGAATGACTTATAACATACAATAAATTCATTGAAATTTTTTAATTGAATGTGGTTTTCATGGGATGAGTCTCACTTCATACATGAGGTAAAATCTAGCTTATTTTTAATTGTCATCTTAATAACATCTTCGATGGATATTCACTTCACTTTAGAACTTTCAAAAGTTTTTTGCCTTCTAATGACATCTAAGATGAAATCTTAGATATGTCATTTGATGGTCGAAAGATTTTGAAAGTTAAAAAGTGAATTACATATCTTTAAAAGATGTTATTAAGTTTTCAAGAAAAAATAATTTGGATTTTACCTCATCTGAAGTAAGACTCATCTCATCCAAACCACATTTTATTGAAAAATGTCAACAAATTTATTGTATGATATAAAGAATTCACATGTTATTTAATGTGTTTTTTCTTCATCATTTCAATATATATGATCAGAACATTCATTTTTTCAATGATAAATAAACTAATTTTATGTTTCCCCTTCTTTTTACCTCAGCTTACAAAACATTCTGCGACTTGTGTTCTAATAAAATTTTACATAATGAAACATTACTATCATATTTTAGGGTATAAAAAGGCATCCTAAAATTAAATTCTAATAAATATTATATGGTCAAACATCATTGTTAATATTTGGTACACTATCATAATTTTGATCAAAGAAACATTTTTGGCATAGAGAGTCGTGTTTGCATATGTGTACTACTATGGGGAGGTTATTCAAACTGAGCAAGGAGCTTTTTACAGTACACAACCAATAATAGTGGTTAGTATAGCTTATTTTGTAACCTTAAGTGACCTTCAAGAAAAAATTCATGGTTCCTTAAATCTAGGACCCGATCAAGAGATCATGTCTTTGAGATATAGAAATTTTCAATTCCCAGAAACCCTATGGAATCTAGATTTTCCATTGGTTTCTAATGCACAATGGGCCTAAGAAATTAATTTATTTTCTCAACGGTCAGATGGTACCATGATGGATTTATATATTAATGTTTCTACTATACAACAACAACGTCTAGTTGTATGAAGATGTATACTTACAAGAGTGGTTGAAGATAGTTTTCCCCATGAAATTGATCCTATTCGAAAAGATGTAGAAGAGAACAACCTAGATGATTTACCGGATATACATTTCAATCTGACTTCTGATGAGGAGTTTCGTAATAATAGAACAGATGGTGAAAACAATTTTGATGAAGAGGGACCAGTGGAAGTTAGGGAGGAGGTTTCGAGAAATGAATTAGTTGTACAACACCCTCGACCTACAATAAATCATCCACCACTCATTGAATCTTGGTTAGAAGAAATGGCATGTGTTCCTGAATTTGACAATAATGTTCTCACACCAGAAACTGAATTTCCCAGAGTTGTACTAGATAGGTTTAGTGACATGTAAAAAACCTTATATGTTGGAAGGCATTTTCCAAGAAAAGATGCATTAAAAAGAACACTAAAGAGATTTCACATTGAGAGGCATTGCAACTATATAGTTCACGAATCAGGCTGTAGTAAATATCTCATATGGTGTGAGAAATTTGGGGATGATTGTACATTTCTCTTGAGGGAGATTCTAGAAATTGCATTTAGAAGTTAGAGAATCTCAAGGATTGAGTCATCTCAAACTTGCATTCAGCCAAGCATGACATAAGATCACACCTAATTGGATGCAGAATTTTTTTCTTCAATTATTTTTGATATGATTAGGACATTCCATGATGTTCCAATATCCCTTGTTCAAGAGAAGATACAATAAACATTTGGTTATAATATTTCCTATAATAAGGCATTGATAGCGAAACAGAAGGCAATTGTGAAGGTCTATGGTGATTGGGATGACTCATATTGGGTGTTTCTGTAATTGCTAGCCATATTGAGACATCATAAACAAGTTTTCTTCCATATTGATACAAATGTACATGTGTATCATGATAACCGACTTGATCCATCTTGTGTTCAATTTCATCGGTTGTTTTGGGCATTCATCCCCAATATCTCCACATTTAATTTCAGCGAACTGTTCATTTAGATTGATGGAATGTTTCTATATGAAAAATAAAAGGGCGTATTATTGATTTTGGCAACCCAAGATGGAAACTGTTCACCTATCCAGCTTGCCTTTTCCATTATAGAGAAAGAAAACTATGAATCATGGAGTTGTTTTTTGGCATGTATCAGCAACCATTTCACCAACATTTAGGGAGTTTGTTTGATATATGATCGACATTGAGAAATTAATGAGGAAATCAATGTGGATCCTAATATATATAGATACCCAAATGCACATCATCGGTTCTTCATTAGACACATTTCTAGAAACGTGCATAAAAAATTCCACAATGAAGCAATGAAGAAGGAAATCACGAGGCTTGATACGCATTGTATTTGTTATTTTTTACTATTTCAATGTAAAGATAAAATCAAATTATGTGAAATATCATCTATTCTATGTAGAATATGAGTAAGATCAAATACATTTTGAAGAACATTTCGAACAAATCTATCAGGCTAATCAATAAGTTTATGATTATATGATGAAGATTCCAAAATAAAAATGGACATTAGAATATGATAGGGGGTAGAGGTATGAAAACATGACTACAAACATTGTGGAGTGCATCAATGGTGTATTCAGAGAGATTCACAAGCTACCCATAACTGCCCTAGTTTAGGAGACATTATATTGTTGCGTTAAGTACTTTGTTGATAGACAAAAACTAGCATCATACGAAATACCGCAGGGGATAAGGTATGGAAGACACTTTCAATGAGATATTGAAAAAAATAGTGAAGAAGCTTCTGGATATCATGTCTGCCTTTTTCAATGAGAAGACTCTCTATTTGAAGTTCAAGAGAGTTCAGACCCCATCACAAATAGCATTGATGAAAAAATGGTGGTATTACTGGAAACAAGGCAATGTTAATGCGGAAACTTTCTGGCCTTGCGGTTTCCATGCACACATATCATCGCAACATGTACCTCTATGAACATATCATGGGAAGCATATGTTGATCCATTGTACCAGATAGAAACCATTTCTAACTGTTGTGTTGCACCATGGAAGCCTATTGGGGAGTGTTGTTATCTCCCAATTCCCAAAGGCCAGTCGATAGTGATACCTAACATCAATCAGTTGTGTCCCTATGGGAGACCGAAGCCTAGCAGGATGTAGAATGAGATGGACATGCCTCAAGAACAAGTGCAGAGTTTGAGATGCACTATATGTCATCAAGAAGGTCACAACCGAAAACGATGCCCAAACATTATTGGGTCAAGTTCACACTCAGAAACAATGATGTATTGTCTTCACTGTGAGATTCTCATAATTTTAATTATATATTGTTATCTCTTCTTTTTACCTCGGTTTTCTAAACCCAAAAACCCAAAAGTCGAACACTAAACCCAAAAACATCTTACCGATACCGTAATATCAAAATTCTAAACCCCAATCCTTAAAACTTAAACCCTAACCCTGAAATCATAAACCTAAACCCTAAAACCATACATAAAATCCAAAAACCTAGACCCAAAACTCAATATCTGAAACCGTAATATCTAAATCCTAAAACCTAAAACATGAACCGTAAACCCAAAAACATATTCCTCTTACCTCGGTTTTCAAAAAATTATGTGACTAATATTCTAATAAACTTTTATATAACGAAATAATAGTATCATATATCACTGTACAAGAAGATGTTATAAAATTTCAGTATAATAAAGATTATATGATCAACCATCATTGTCAATATTAGTTACACTATTAGAATCATGATCAGAAAATATTTTCGACGTATAGAGTCAGGTTTTACCTATTTATACTACTACATGGAGGTTATACAAACTAATAAAGGATCTTGTTATAGTACACAACCAACAATAGAGGTTAGTATAACTGATTCTATAACACTAATTGAACTTGAAAAATAATTTGTGGGAAATGAATCACAACGCATGAGGAATTGTGACAACGACGGCGGTGATGGAATGAGTTTACGTCATCACTGCTGTCATTGTCACTGTTCCTCCTTCGTTGTGGTTCATTTCCCAAAAATTCTTTCTTGAAGTTCAGTTAGTGTTACAGAATCACCTTTACATGTGACAAAATAATCATGAAACATATCATCATGTGGACAATCATACATAAATTAAAAAGCACACCATTTTCTAATAAACATACACATAACAAAGACAAATTGTTTATATATATAAATATATAAAACCATATCTTACAAAACACACTTTTCTAGGTAAAATTATATCTTAACAACGCATTAGTAATTTGCTTTGAAAATCATGAAAATGAGCCCCTTTCTTTTGGTAAAAATAACTTCATAAAACAATGTGAATAAACATGGCATGTCTTGCATTCTATATATCATAAAATTCTGCTGACCATAATGTTATATTTACATTTTACACTTAAGACTCATTTCATTTGTTTATATGCAGATGGATGATACTGTACTACTCACTTATCAGGATACCCATATTTCCCAGGTCTTGCTAGAGGGTGGTAAGGATCAATCGATCAGGGTGCGTCGAGCACACCATTTTCATCACAGGGAGCCTCCACATGCCATTAGACCATACTTGCCTCGTGCTAGATTTTATGGAATTAGCATATCAGATTTCACATTTTTCGACCATCACCTGCTTGTTTCCCTTGTGGAGAGGTGGGGACTAGAGATACACACATTCCAACTGTCTGAGGGAGAGATGACCATCACCCTCTAGGATGTGGCAGTGATTCTCGGTCTTCCTATCTAGGGGAGAGCCATTATTGGATACACTCGTGCATCTTGGCCCGACCTTGCTCAGCGCTTATTAGGCGTCGACATTTTTTTCCAACCGTAGGGATACAAATGGAGCGTCGATATCTATGCCTTGGTTGGAGGTGCAGATTTCACATTTACCCGATGATACTGATGAGCTGACTGTCATGTGTTATGCCCGTGCATATATATTACAGCTCATTGGAGGGACCATGTGCACTGATCACTCAGGGACGCACGTTCACATGATGTATCTACCCCTATTAGAGGACTTTGATCGGGTCAGGACGCACAGATGGGGATCCACCTGCTTGGCATACACGTATAGAGCATTATGCAGGATATTGCACGAGGACCACACTGGTCTCGGGGGATGCATCATCCTTATTCAGATGTGGGCATATGAGCACATCCATGCATTCCGTCTTGAACATGCTAGTCTGCCGATTGAGATGGAGGCGCTGCATGACACTCCACATGGACACTGGTATGATCACTCATTTCTATTTGTTTCTGATGCTACTATGAGTTATTGATTTTAATTTCTCATTATTTGTTACTATGGATGTTGTATTTTATAGGTGGTGTCATTAACACAATTTTCATGCAGTTCCAAGACACCATTTGGGCGTATATCGACTCCAGTTGGATTGTCTCTTACCTGGACATGTATGTATATACAATCTATCAGTGTCTAATAAATTTAATAATAGCATCAATATGGATTTTTAGTTACAAGCTATTTTGACAAAGGTCACAGGTCATTTCAGATTTCATTGCTTCCATACTGGACTATTATGGACCATTTTCCACCATACTGCACCGTTGGGCTTAAGGATGCTATGGTTGTAGTGCCCCTCATTCACTTCCATATTGTTGAGAGGCAGCAGCATGACAGAGTCATGCGCTAGTTTTGTTGTGCTCAGCAGATTCCATTGCCGTCGAGACAGACAGAGCAGCTTCATGGGATGAAGCTGACAGAGAGGCGGGATAAGGACTGGCACCGAGTACATGCCCGCTTTCTTGATTGCTGGCACAGACATGCATAATTTCGTATTCAGAGTGTACCTACGAATCGATTCTTTCTTTCGGAGATGGTTGAGTATGATATATGGTATAGACTGAAGTATATACTGTATCATACCCAACACGGCAGAGATATGCATATGATGATAAGTAAATAAATTTTCATTAGTTTGTTTATCGAACTATTTTCTAATTCATTTTGAATCTCTTTACAGGGTAGTCATTCAGAGCATCTTGTTCGCATGAGCGATGAAGATGAGGAGGAGGTCTTTAGCTGGGCAGTCGTCCATGCTGAAGTGTTGGAGCTGAGTTCATCTTATCATGCGCTTTCCGAGAGCATCTTCCAGCGTCCAGCCCGGAGAGAGGAGGTTCATGCCCCGGAGGAACATCCTGCAGCAGTTGCTGGTGCTGAGGAGCTACAACCACGGTGACGTAGGCAGTGTCGTGCTGCACATGAGGCCACACCTGGTCCACAGACAGAGGTCGTCCCTCTAGTAGTCCGACCTCAGCCGATTTTGGATGTTCTTTAGGTGGCATGAGATTCGTCTTTCTTAATAGGATATCCGAAGTTATCTCCATCTTGGGGTCCAGATCCATAGCAGCCTTGGGGTCCAGATCCATTATAGCCTTGGGGTCTAGATCCATTACAGCCTTGGGTCCAGATCTATCGCAACCTTGGAGTATATCTCCATCGCAGGCTTGGTTCCCCACTGCGATGATGGTAGATCATTCTACCACCCTTGTGGGAGAAGGATCAAGAGGGCAGTACGAGATGCAGTTGACAACTCCTCTCACTGACACATGGGTGGAGGATGCGACAGTCGACATTCCAGTGCCCGAGGATTAGCCATCTCCAGATCATCAAACTCTACAGCAAACTCGATGCAGACGTCATATTCGCAGACCACCATGTGGGACAGAATCTTCTCGCCACAGACATAGGCATTGATTGTACATATTCATTTATATGTTTATGTCTATTGAAATGAAGATACTATTATTACTATCAGCCCTTCTTATATGTTTATCTAGTATTTCAATTTTCATTTATATTTTAGGAAAAGTTTATATTTGACAGCTTTCAAAGTCGACTATTTGAAACATATGAATAATTATTAAATTTCAAGTATATAACTTTAAAAGCTTATAAAATATACAGTATAAAAACAATTTAAATAAAATTTAAAAGACATCATAAACATCTAAAAAGTTGTTGGAAATAAAGAGTTTCGTAAATAAAATAAATAAATGAAAACGAAAGGAATGTAAGAAAAGTTACTAGGAAGTGTGAGTGAAAAGAAGGAATGTCGAGGAGGATCCAAAGCCACCTACTTGACTTTGAAAGCCTATAAAATATAAACTATAAGAGTCATATAAAAAAAATTAAAACTCTGCCTACTTCTTATATGTTTAATCAATGTTTAAAATTTCATTTATACTGGTCCTATATTTTATATTTTATATGCTAGCAAAGTCACATACTTGAAACATTTTTAAGTTTCAAATAGGTGGATTAAAAAGCTTAAAATTACTTTTCATCAACATTTTTAAGAAATTGTTTTTATTTTTGACTACTTATTATATGTTTAATCAATGTTTAAAATTTCATTTATATTGGTCTTATAGTTTATATTTTATAGGCTAGCAAAGTCACATACTTGAAATATTTTTAAATTTCAAGTAGGTGGATTAGAAAGCTTATAAATTATGTTTTCATCAACATTTTTTAATTTTTTTTTATTTTCGACTACTTCTTATATGTTTAATCAATGTTTAGAATTTCATTTATATTGGTCTTATAGTTTATATTTTATATGCTAGCAAAGTCACGTACTTGAAATATTTTAAAGTTTCAAGTAGGTGGATTAGAAAGCTTATAAATTATTTTTTCATCAACTTTTTTTAAGAAATTCTTTTCATTTTCGACTACTTCTTATATGTTTAATCAATGTTTAAATTTTCATTTATATTGGTCTTATAGTTTATGTTTTATAGACTAGCAAAGTCACGCACTTGAAACATTTTTAAGCTTCAAGTTAGTGGATTAGAAGGCTTATAAATTATTTTTCATCAATATTTTTTAAGAAATTCTTTTTATTTTTGACAACTTTTTATATGTTTAATCAATGTTTAAAATTTCATTTATATTTGTCTTATAGTTTATATTTTATAGGCTAACAAAGTCACGTGCTTGAAACATTTTTAAGTTTCAAGTTAGTGGATTAGAAAATTTATAAATTATTTTTCATAAACATTTTTGCAGATTTTTTTTATTTTCAACTATTTCTTATATGTTTAATCCATGTTTTAATCTTTATTTATATTGGTATTCTACTTTATATTTTATAGGTTAACAAAGTCACATAATTTAATAAGAGATAAATTTTGCTGAAACATTTAGTTATATATATATATATATATAAAAACATAACAAAATAATAATAAAACATTGAAATTTTAAATATATAAAAAAAGAATAATTAAAACAGGAATAAAATTATTATTTTAGGGCAAAGGCAGCATCGCAGATGCTACCTTTAAGCCGTATTTTTTTTTTTAAAAAAAATTAACCTATGTTTTTTAAAAAAAAAACAGAAAATCTATTAAAAAAATAAAACACAAAGAATGCAAGTTTCATATGATTATCAAATGGTGCATAATAACGTTAGGCCAGTTTATATTAAGAATCATGAAGCTCAGGATGTGGCTGGAATCCTGCACCGCCACAGTTGAGATCTGGACCGATTCCGTCCTAGCTTGAAGTTTGTGAAGGAGATGACGCCGAGGCCACCGCAATTAAGCTGAGGCGCACCGCCCCGTTCAGCCTCGCACCGCCGTGGTTGGAAACGAACACCTGAGACTGCTGTCGACCACTGAGATTTCGATCTGATCTTGGAGTCGAAGCAGCTGGAACCAGATGTGTGTGGAGTATGATTAGGCCATTGTTTAGCATCTACGAAACCGATCCATCGCTGTTGAGCCGACTAATGTCGACGCTGCCGTCGAGGCCTCCATTCGAGCCATTGAAGAGGAGATCCAAAGTCGACCATGGGGGATCTCATCGCGCCGACAAAGGAGGCCGATGGATTGTTGGTCGATGAGAACAGATCTGGATGTTTTTCGATATTCCGAGATGAGCCCGAGGCTGTCTAGAGTTTGCGAAGGAAATTGGAGTTTTTTGGTCCGAGCTTGAGATCTGTGAAGAGAAAGAACAGCGGCTGTGCCGAGCTTTGTTGTGGGTGAATGAAGATGAATATCTTTTTAGCTTGTTGATCCGATGAAGGAGACAATGAAGATTGAAGCTCAGGTTTTGGGGAAACGCTGAGTTGCTCACTGTTTTTTTTTTTATTGTTGTCGGTCCTTATGATCGAAGAAGGCAAGGTCTCAGGTTTCCCAATGCTGCGTGACAGAGGATGCAAGAAAGCGCCCACCACCTGCTCGATACAACGTCCCAATGGGGCTTCTTTTTTGAGAACCGTCTTGTTCTAGTTGAATATGTGATGTTGTATGCAGGATTGATTGTTGTGCAGAATTCGAACTAATGGCTGAGCTTTTGGAAGATGATCCAAACTTGGGCTGTGAATCTGAGTGGAAGCCAAAGTTTGTTATTCGGTAATTTAAGTTGATGCCGTCCGAGAGTTGATGCATGAGAACTAATCACTGGATGATTTTTTGTAGGGGGCAGAATCAGCCATTTGGTCAAATTTAATAATTACTCGACATGAGTTATTGAATTGATAATTGGTGCTACATTTTTTAGGCAAGCTGTAAAGATGATATTTGGATGGTGTTGGAGTTTTGGTAGTCACATGAGGTGTAACTGAAGTCCATGAAATTAATTCTTATTTTTGATGGACACCAATTTTAGTCGTTGAAATTGGGTGACACTGGAGAGATAAATAAAAGATGAAAGTGGATAACTAGGGTTTTTTTTTTGGAAATTCTGAACAGCACGGCACATTTTTATGACGACGGTGACGGAGTGATGCAGTGAAAAACTGAAAGATGAAGATCGAAGGCATTTCTGGTTCCTCGGACATGATCATCAATTTTTTTAGTTGTTGTACCTTGTGATTTCAAATGATGACTTCTTTCCAAGATTTTCTTTTCTCTTCTTTCAAACTGTAGTCTCTCTCTAGGAATTTGTTTGTTGAATAATCATTGATGTTTGATGATCAATTTCTTTGTCATTATGTTTTATTTTCTCTTTCATTCTTTAACCGACATATACTCAATCGACATGTGCAGTTAATTGATTACATACTATCAATTCAGTCTGGTTAGGAGTTTGATGGTTGACTATAGTTGTTTTACTTCTAAATTCTCAATTGAGAATTGTGAGAACGGTTGGAGTTCGATTCTGTCACGGTGTTTGATAATTTTTGAATACTTTGACAAACTTTTAACGAAAGGATGCAATAACTGATATCTTAGTTATTACCCTTGACTTTTAAAGCTTAATAAGATGTAGATTTAGAGATCTCGATCTATCTATTAAGGGAGTTTATTGAGTGAAACATTTCAAAGCAATGAAGAATTGATGAACCAGAAAGATCACTAGGAAGGGGCACTGTTCTATTTCTAACTTCTCTCAACTTTTCATTCACTACTTTATTGGCCCTAAAATCATGTGTTTTAGTCTAGGATAATTGAAGTAGTTTAATTTCTATCTTAGAAACTCCTTGAAAACATTATAGTAAAAAAAGTAATAAAATACGTAACAAATAAATTCATTAAATGAAGTCTCGTTGAGAGATAACATTGGGTGTTGTTATACTGCAGTATTTAGGAGATTAAAAGTTTGAAGTAAGAGGTTAAAAACGACACCAAAAACCTCTCTCTTCAATTGGTTCCATTTCAGAGGAGGTTTCTAAGGAGTTTCAAAAAAATAAACTAGAAAACATAAAAAAATAATAAATAAGCAGTAACAGAATCTGACCAATCTTTAGACGATGTAGTTAGATATTTTGCCTATTGTACTAGGAGGATTTTCAAGACATTAAATGAAAATGAATCCAGAATTTTTTTGAAAGAAATTAAAGAGGATATGAATACAAAAGTCTTGAAAGAATTAGTAAAGGAACTACATGAATTACCACAATTTTCCCCTGAGTTCCATGTTGAAAAGCTTAATTTTCCTTATTTTGAAGAAGACATTTGTGGTTGAGGCTTATTTTCATGAACAATCACTTCCCGAAATAATATATTTTTCTACGTCCATGGAAGAAGAACAAGGGCTTCCAACTGAATCACTTCAGGGAGATTTCAATATTTTCAACCTTTCCTATTTCGATCTTTATGAATCTGAGATTTTTGTTCGATCCTCTTGTTGTAACACTATTGAACTAATATCCTCTTTGCAGGCCCATACAGTATTGGAAGTGTTTATAGAAAAGGTTTAATGTATGGTGAAGACAAAGAGGAGAAAACTGTCCATTTTGAAACTAAGCCGATTTTTTTTACCAACTAAGGATGACCTGAGAAGACTTAGAGTGACTTCATGATAACTTTCCTCCCAAAGAACATAAAGTGGAGCCCCCTTATATTATTATTTTATCCCCAATCATTGAATTTCAAATCACTGTGAGGGGGATGTATAAACTATACTATTTTAAATGGGTCCTCAACAAAGTTAAGTTGATGATATGCGAGAAAGAAAATATTTGGTGATTCTTACCACATAAGCCTCATCCACCGATGGATTGGGGATGAATAATATGCTATCTAGATGCGAACAACATAAACTGAAGCACTTATTGGAAGGTTTTATCTAATATTTATCTTCTCTATTATTTACATTACATTTACTTTTAGTTCTTGTTTTTAAATTTCAATAAACCTTTTAGATTTATTTTTTTTCTTGAAGAAAATAATGTGGACACCAAGGCTGTCCACAAACTGTTATGTTTGTTTTTCACCAACAGAATCTAATAGGGGCTTCTCTCCACTTCAGTTAGAGAAGATTTTGTACTCTTCCCGATGATTTATAGATGCTAAAAGATGATGTAAATTGAATCATCCACTTACTTACTGACCTATGGTTTTATTTTAATATTGGTGTTTTTTTTGGATTTTATGTTATTCTCGTTACATTTTTGTATGCTTTTGAGCTGACATAGGGACTTTCCTTAGAAGCAAGAAGGGGGTCATTTAAGTAAATTTGTTGGGAAAAAACCTTTTAATTAAACGAAGTTTTCAATTAAAAATTCTACTCATTTTTCATGCACTACAAACTGAACATAAAATTTGTTCATTGTCATTGCTTCTTTGGGATTAATTTAATTAGAAAAAAGAAATCTAGAAGGGTTTTTTCATGCTGGTTACTTTGATCAGATTGGTTTATTTGGATTGTATGTTAGTCATAAATAATCTAGAATTTGTTGGAAATTTTTCAGCACGCTTATTTGAACATGCATTGGTGTACATTTTTTTGAGATGAATGATTAAAGGGGTAACCAGTAGTACCCTTTTGTGCATGCTATGATTTATAATTATTTGTTTTGTATTAAAAATGCTTTGAGCTTTCTTATTACCCTTTACACACGATTTTTGTCTACTAAATTTCAAAATATGTTTTGAAATTTAAAATTCAATTTACATGTTTTTTCCACTTTAGATTCAACATTGAGGACAATGTTGGGATATGGTGTGGGGAAATGGTCTTTCACTATGACAAAATATTCTAAAATGTGAACCCATAAAAAACCCCTAAATTTTTTCAAATTTTATTGTTTTTCAAGTTTTAATGAATCATTTTAAGTGGTTTTTAATTTTTCTTAAGATTGAATGTTGTGTAGACACTTTATAGAGATTAATTCTCTAATACACCTTGGATATAGTTTGGTAATTCAATTTTCATTTACCTCTTGAAAAGAGACTGACTTCAGTTAAAGATTGTGTTAATGATTTACAATTATCATTTGCCATGAATTTTGGAATTTGAATTCAAACTCGTAAAGTATGAATTTAAATGAATTATGAAATGAAAATCCTAATATAGTTTAAACTTTTTTATATTCTTTAAGCCAATGGATGAGTTATTTATACTAATTTTTAAATTATTAAGTTTACTCATCCAAACATATTGTCTAATTTATTATGGTTACTAACTATGTTAGTATATTCTCTTAGAGGTAAAGAGAAGTTTGAACTTTAAATTGAATGAAAATTTAAATGATTTTAATATGTTTTCAAAATTTTAAATTCAATCATCTTTATAAAAAAGAAATGAGTTTTCACTAGAAAATATTTAATGTCTTGAGGGTAAAATATTTCACTTCTTGATGAAATCCAAGGGGGAAATCATTTTAAAAACTAATTTCTTGTGGACATACAATATTTCAAGTTTGTGTTTCATTTCATTCCAATGATTTTGGATCATTATTTGGGTTAGGAAAAACAAAATCCTAGTGCAGGATAATTTGATGTGGAATTTTTTATACAATTTTACATAATAATTTCATTAATTTAATTATGTTTTAATTGATAAAACAAAATTTTAATTAATTAATTAAAGTTTGATCATATGTGGTTTTAAAATTAAATAAGCTATTAATTTTATTTTTAATATATATATTTTATATTTTAATTATATTTTTTTTTCAAAATTTAATTTAATTATTTAATTTTAAATATTATCTTAAAATATTAATTTAATAGTTTTTGTTTAATTATCTTTTCGGTTAATTTAATTTATATCTTCCTTGTTTTTGTATTCAATTAATTAATTTTAGTCTGTAAATTAATTCATTTTCCATAAATAATTTAAAAAATATAATTTATTTTAAGAGTTTTGATTTTTAATTTTAATCTTGTTTTGTTTTAATAAAAATATGAATATGTATTTATTTAGTTTTTTAAATATATTTTTAATTAATTAGAAGATTAATATTTATTTTATCATCTGATGTAATTTTAATCCATTAACTTTATAATTTTTTTATTTTATTTTGTTGTATCACTAACTACGTTTCCATTTCACTTCGGTTCAGCACATAACCAATTTTGGAAGCTACCACATGACTAATTTGAAAAGGGTTTCACATATCCATTTTCAAATGGATTCCATATAGCCACACTTGCTACGTACAAAATTCTACGGGAAAGCCATATATCTAAATCTACAACTGGGAGCTGTGCAGCTGAATAAGGTTCCAGGGCCTCATGAAGTTAATTTCATGGGCATCATATACCCATTTTTATTCATGATACAAAAGGGAACTCGAGCCAAACTGAGACCGAGCAGGAATACAGAAGATGAAGGATGAGGTTTGATGAACTTTTTTTTAAAGAAGACATGGGTCGTCACTATTGGTATTACTGACCAATCCAAACAGATCCAAGTGTGGGGATCCAAGCCGACACTATCAAACATAGATATTCCATTTTTTTTATAAGCTTCATGATGAATCTCGATGCTCGGTCTGTGGTCAAGAACCGTTGTCAAATAAAAATGGAATCCAACACCATCACTGTTGAGATCTAGACCAATTTCATTTGAATTTTTGGTTTGTAAAGGAGATGAGATTGAGGCCACCACTCTTGAGATAATCCACACCGCTACATTAATCCTTTAACCATTGTGGTTGTAAATGAAAACTCGAAACCATCATCGACCTTTGAGATTTCAATCCAAGCATGGATTTGATGCCACTAGAACCAGATCCATCCAGATGATGATTAGGCCGATGAAGCCAACATTATTGAGTATCTATGAAACCAAGCCACCATTGTCGAGCAGATTGACATCTCCACTTCCATAGATGCCTCTATTCAAGTAATTGAAGTGGAGATCTGAACTTGGCCTTGGGGTATCTCGTCATTCCAAATAAGGAATCCAATTCCATTTTGACCAATGAGAAAACATCTGAGTGTTTTTAGATATTCTTAGATGATCCCAAGGTTGTGTTGAGTTTTCAAAGCAAATGAGAGTTTTTGAGTCCATGCTTGAGATCCATGAAGGTAAAGAACAGTGGATGAGCTAATATTTTTTGTGGGATAATGAAGATGAATACAATTTTAGCTTGTTTATCCAGTAGAGGATATAATAAATATTGAATCTCATGTTTTAAGAAACACTGAGTTGGTTACTATTTTTTTTATTGTTGTAGGTCCTTATGATTGAAGAAGGCATGGTTGGTCTTAGGATTCCCAACACTATGTTACTGAGGATGAAAGAAAGAACACACCACCAGATCAACACAAGATCCCAATGCATCTTCTTTTTTTAGAATGGATTTGTTCCATCTCAAGTTATTATGTTGTATACATGATTGAGTTTTGTGAGAAATTTGAATTAAGGGTTGAACTTGTGTAAGATGTTCTGGAATTGTTCATGAATCTAAGTGGAATATAATGTTTTTTATACATTGATTTATGTTGACGCATGTTAGGTTGAAGCGAGTTTGAGATTTGATGCATGAAAATGAATCAATACATGATTTTTAGCAAGGCATAATCAGTTATTAGGTAACATTTTATAATTACCTAACAACATGAGTTATTTAATTGGGCTGTGAATAAAGGCCTCAAAGTTAATTCTTATTTTGGATGGTCACTAATTTAAGTTGGTTAAATTGGGTGACAATAGAAAAATAATTAAAAGATGAAAGTTGAGAATTAAGGGATTTTATGGAAATTATAGATGGAAGACGATAGCATAGAAGCACATTTTTACAACAGAGGAAGAGCGACAGAGAGCAGAACTGGAAGATTTTCTAGTGATCTCAAAGTTGATCTACTTCAAACCATTGAGATGAAGATCAAATGACTTTCTCATTCCTTAAACATGATCGACTAAGTTCTTAGTGGTTGTAACTTGTTGTTTTAACTGGAGACTTCATTATGATATTTTATCCTTTGTTCTTTCAAACTGTAATCACTCTCTATTTTTTATTGAACAATTGACCGATGTTTGCTGATCAATTTCTCTACCATTACATTTTTTCCTTTTCCATTATTTGACTGACATATAGCCGATTGGAGCATGTTGTTTATCGGTATTAGACTATTAATTTAGTCTAGTTGAGAGTTTTACACTCAACCTCTATTGTTTTAGCTTCTCAATTCTCAATTGATAAATGTTAACACAATGATAGTTTTATTCTGTCATGGTGTTTGATGATTGTTGAATACATTACCCAAATTTTAGTGAAAGTAGATCAATAATTGAGATCTTAGTTATCAGCCTTGACCTTTAAAACTTTATGAGATACACATTTATAGATCTTTAAAAATGTATTGAGGGAGTTTATTGAATGAAACATTTCAAAGAAAGGAAGAATTTATAAACCTATAGAATCACGAGGATGAACTACTATTCTATTTCTGACTTCTCTCTACTTTTAATTAACTACTTCTTGTTTGGTCATTCATTAATGTATTTTATTCTAGGATAACTATATTAGTTTCATTTCTATCTTAGAAATACCCTATAAATCTTATAGTTTAAATAGTAATAAAATACGTGAAAAATAAATTCTTAAATGAAGTATCATTGGTATAAATAATGTAGACAGGGAAGGGAAAAAGATTATTTGGTGTGGATGAGAATTATTCTTAACAAAGTCATATTTTAGAAGAGAAGGGAATCCATGAAGAGATAAATACCATTACCTAAAGTGGTATTTTATTAATGGAAAATATTAAATATAATTTGGAATAGTTAAATGGAATCATAAGATAAACTTGAATGATTATAGATGAGAAATATAGTACAAGTCTCTATAAAAGTCAATTGAGTCAACAAAAAACTATTACTTTTGATATAGGATTCCAGGAAGAAACTTTAACACCAAGTAAAAAAAATATAACAATCATAATAAAAAATTTCACAAATTTATTCATATCTATTACTCTACGTACTCTTCTATTATAATAATTTTTTTATACATTTATTAGTTAGTTATAGTTTATTTTCATCATCGGGTGTTAGTGATTTTGATTGTTTGGTTCATGATTAAAAATGTTGATGTTGATCCATGTTCATCAATGCGTATTTCAATATTCCTATATTATAATAGGTACAAAATTGGATGATTTATAATCATTTATAAATTTATCATTTTATTCCATGAGAGTTTTTTTCATCCTCACTATTTTTAATCTACCCAAGGCCTTCCCGTCATCCTCCCTTCAAGGTTGAATATCCATGTTTTATCGGTTATCTTCACCTAATCCACTCATAAGGACTCCTGCATAATTCAAAAAAGATAAATTTTAAAAAATAATGGATAAAAAACTATCAACCACTATACGTCTACAAGACTATGGAACATACCTCATCATAAATGATCTCTTTAGGATCATCAGCTAGAGGTGTCACATCACCTTCCCTAAAAGACTCATGTTATACAACACATATCCATGACTCCTTGTCTGTGGATTCCCCCTATGTCCCATCTCCTTCCATCCCAGATTCTAGGAGATATCTAAGAGGTTTCATGTCTAGTAACACCCAAAATTGGTATGTGTGGTGGAACACCATACCTTAAGAGTAGATCACCCTCTCCAACTCAATGATATATTCTCCAAATTCCTACTGGGAGGGAATAAACCATGCCCAAAAATTCCCAAACCTATGGAGGTATATCTAGTTTCTTAGTAATTTTCACTATACCTACCACTGGAAATAGAACAATCAAAATCTTTTCCATTTCCCTAATATTATTAAAAGGAAACATTGTTTGGTACCACAATATCTCTATAAAAAACATTATTGGAGCTACGCAAGGTGTTATTGGGGCTGCCCCAGAGGTTTCACCCATCTCCTAAAATCACATCCTATGGATATCCTTCCACTATTATCTATTCTTGCCCTAGGATTCACACCTAACTAAAGAGTATAAACCATAGAGGGACACTCAGAAGTATCTAGAACATCAGTAAAATATCCCACCAACATTCGATGTGATCCCTCTAATAAAACTAACTTCTTACCTCATTACCTCAGTTATACATCCCCCAAACCCAACTGAATCACCTGACACTTTGGCATGTCCCCAACATATGTTCCTTATAAAATTGTAGCATATGCATTAATTAACCCAGATGTAGAATTAACTGGAACTTATTATGTCATTTACCCACAACCTTCTTAAGGTAACATGCACCAAAACTATTGGAGAGGCATTGAATGAGACTCTTGGGAAAATCTGGTATACACCTATGGTGTGAGACACCGAAGATAGTGGAACTAGAAGGAAAAAAAGTTAAATTTATATGGATTACATATGAAAACCCGATCAATGAATGTGACCAATACCCCACCTCATAAGGTCAGAAGGTATAACCGTTGGTCAGTGGTCCCTTTTCCATAATCCAAGATCACATCGATTGGGATCAGAAAGGGGAGAAATATAAATTGCTCATGTTTTTGAATTTTAAAATTACTTTGACTAGATCAAGATATTGGGTCAAAATTCTAATGATGTTAAACATTGATAGTTAGATGTTGGAGTGAGGATGGTTGATGGGATTCATATATTTTTAATTCCCCATGTGTGTGTAAATAGACCCATAAAGAAATTAGAATGGGTCTCACACATGAAGGGGATCCTTCATCTTGTTGATGTAATTTTTTACCTGTTAGAGATCATGACTACGAGGATGAAAAAGTTGACATAAAGTGACATAAATATAATTTCCACCAAGATAAGGTTATAGTTTTCATCCCCACATGGCTCCTCAAACTGATAATGGGAACACACTAATAAATACAGATATGAAAGATGATAATAATACCATATGTGTGTTGACCATTATGGTAAATCTACACCAATGATACTAACTTTATTCCAGGATTAGACAATATGATCCTTCTTTACTATATTATAAGCCCTTAAAAATATCTATGAGAATTTGGTTAGACGACCAAGGGATGCGTTCAAGAATTTTTTTAACCATTTCTTTAATTTTACATCACTATGAAGACTAGGATTATGATGATCATTCCCTCTCATGGATTCTATAAGTACTCTTTTAACTATTGAAACATTCTCTTGGTACTCCCATAAAATATTTTTTAGGAAAAATTCATAGCGCATCACCCCTTAGATAGAGATCCCACCAATATGGTAAAGATCTTATAGGCTAATGTCAACCTCCCTATAGTGAAGGTGGAATAAAATATTGTTTGGTAACCATTAACTTGGTAACTATGGTATCATTTATAGATGGTGGTAAACATGGAATTGGGATGTCCACACCACTTCACATAGAATAACTATTATAACATATTCCCAAAAGACTTTGCATCATTTTTGGACTTAGTATTCTCAGATCCACTCATCTATGATGGTGACCTTGAATTTAAAATTCCATTCTCTAGTCCAGCTAAGACGAATGTCTTCTAGGACCAACATGAAGATTCTATCATAATGGGGTAGAGATATTTTATCATTTGGTTCCTCTATATTGATGGTTTTTATTGGGTTCTAGAGCATATGTTCCAATATCACATTGTGATCCTTATGGCATGGCTAACATAGTCCTAGCTACTGTAGATACCCAAGGGTGATCCTAAGCTCATAACATATTGCATCAAGGTTGGAATTATAGATTACAACATCATAACTCAATATGAAATCATATATTGGAAACCTATTACATAACATATATTCCTTATAATATTCTATCAACAACGCAGTTAAAGTTTCCTGATTAGAAACATATTGTTTGGTTGATTTGATGTGAATGTTAACTAAATTCTCTCTCAAATGGGAAATAATAGTTTCAAATACTTTAGTGAAAATTTATATTTTTTCCTAAGGATCACTATATCTGGTTTTTGAATTTTATTATTAAAAAAAATTATCTTTTGGAACGTTATTCTTTATGAAATTACCATCAATAAAAGAAAAATTCAAGTTCTAATTCAAAGAATATTCTTCACGTAAAATAAAGTTTCACAAACACCAGGTATTTTAGTAGTAATGAGTTTGTGAAAGTTACATCTTAATAAAAAGAAAGGAAATTGAAAATAATTCATAGAAATATTGTATTACCCTATGTGGACCCTTCCCATATTTATAGGTAATGGATGAACCTTTGTTAAGCAGACCAGGGGGTCAAAATTAGTAATGATTGATTTTTTAACTCAAAATCCAAACCTCCTCTTCCTCATCATCTCAAATTATGAGGTTGGGGATTTGTTAATGCTGGTATTCATATAAAGGAAGCAACCAAAAAGAAAAATTAAAAACCAGAATAATTATGATTCAATCCAAGAAAATTACATACAATAGGGTGGAATTCATGAAATTTAAGGGTTTCGTGAATGTAAAAAGGAATGTTTAGTGAAGAAAAAAATATTTCAATAAATGTATCCTCTATTTACCAAAAGGCCTATAAATACCCATTTAGGCCCCCATTTTATGGGATAAGACCATTCGAAATCTAAGCCATTTCTCTCAGCTCATGAATAGTGTTCCTTCATGAACTTTTAAAACTAAGGGAATACATTCCCACATCGGATGATCTTTCATGAATTACCACACATGATTCCTTTAATATATTTTATTATGATTGGGATTCAATTCATAAAACCTCCATCCATGGTGAACATCATTCAAACTTAATTCATATTCTTTATGCAATTTTAGACTTCCTGAGACCAACAACTTTCATGAAAATCATAATACAGACATCCAAAGATAACACTTATGCTATATAATATATTCCCATTCATAATAATACCATATTTTAAGAAAATCATACCTGGGACTCTTTCCTATTTCCTTTTTTCTCCACTAATAGTTTTATGAATGTTGAATTCTTATGGGCCCCATTCTCACTCAATCTAGGCTTGCTACTGAAATATCCATATGCATGACCAGTTTTATAGAACATTATTCTCAATCCCTATATAACAAGAATGGGTTGGGTATTTTACTTAAATTCATCTTCAAAGCATATGCACTCTCACATCGGGCCTCCTATATGTTGTCAGAAATAGGCAGTGTCCACACTATTCTTCATTCTACTAGTAACTGTGAAATGAACATGTAAGACCTAACCATGGAATCATTAAGGGATACCAATCATAATTCCCTAGATAAATTATTATACGATCCCTGTATCCTAATATCCTACCATCCAAACTAGGATTTGAATATTAACACATAATCCACACATAATTTTCTATGGTTACCTCCCTTTACAACAACCAACATCCTCAATCTAAGACATTAAACTATGGAAAATATCCTTTGTGAAAGATGTTAAATTTTAGACAACATCCCTATAAAAAGTTATTAAACTATATACTACCCTTTGGAAAAAACATAGGATGACTTGTGTGATGATTCCATGAAGTATTTTATGATGATCCTAAGATACCACATGTGATGAGAATGAGATAACATTTATCTTTTAGGTAGCCCAAAATATAAGCACCAAAATATCCCATGGTTTTATCCATTTCACGACACAAGTATCATTACTACACAATGTTAAACTACATATTTTGAACCTATTACAAAACCTTAATCAATACACTCAAACTTCATGGTATTTCATTCTTGTAAAAAACATGATATGTGGGACACCTCTCTAAGGTTCAATCCCATATTCTCAATAACCTTGTCTCCCCTACACAATGAGATTCCTTAAGTGTAAAGGTCAAGGTGGATCTACTATATCCAAAGCAATACCCCCATTACCATTTGACTTTTCCTCTAGAGGTGGAATCTTCTAAGCTTGACCATCTATCAATAGTACACAAAATCTCTCACTATACCATTCTAAGTCCCCATTAAACTTTAGCATCACCATAAGTTGTTAACTTATTCTTGACCTAATACATTATTAGTGTAAATGGAAAGCATACCTACTATAAATTAAACCCCGAGTTCCCACGCATGAATTTAAACCATGAGTGTCCTAATCATAAGTTAACTTATTCCTGGATCAATAAGAGATGAGATTATATGGGAAACTTCCCCATTGGACATTAAACATGCGATCAACCCATACATGATGAATGTATGTTTAACCATACCCATTGGACTCTAAACATGTGATCCTCTATTATGTGCAGAGAATATTTGAAACCCATGATGCATTTGATACCCAGCCCTAGATGAAGATCCTTAGGTGCCATATGTGATGATCATAAGAAGCTTTTATGATGAGCATAAGATCTCTTCCTTCTCTCCTTAAGTGATGAGACTAAAATTCTTACCTTGTGTAATGTGTGAATGATTCATCTAGTTAAAACTCATAGAGTGGGGAGACTAAGTTTCATTATGTGATGAATACATGATGCCTAATATGAAGAACATGAGTAGCCTCTGGTGAATATCTAGGGTTTCTCTATGAAATGAGGCTAGAATTCCCTATATGGTGAGAATACAATACCTCGTGTGATAAAAATAGGATGCCCCAGGTCCTAAAATTGTGATTACCTACATGATTAACATGGGATTACATCACATGCCATCTCAAGGAAGGTATTTATAGATTCCCAACAAGCCTGGTGATTTCTAACTATGCTTAAAGACAATTCATCCTCTCTAACCAAAAGTGTTCACCCAGATAAGGATGTCAGCATTGTAATTAATTTGTGTCCACCTAAAAATGACATTAATAATCGGATTCAAGAAAGTGTATTAAATATATGATGGATAACCATACTAGTAAATGAGCTCTATGGATGAATCCATGGAAGGAAGGTTCAAACTCCCATCATCCTATTCTGGTAATGGGAAAAACACCATCACTCCCACTGGTTAAGTCCACTGGCCTTTGGAAAGTAGAAATGTGATACTAAGTGGATAAAAACCAGTATAAGGATGTAGATTTGACATGAGATAGGGCTCCTAGGTAAAGAATTAGAAAAAATACAATTTTGTTTGTGTATTCCATCTAGTCGGGGACTCTCTCTAGATTTGAATGTAGATAATTCAACCATTACACATAAAAATATAGAAATAGGTCAATATCACTATAGATTATTCAAATATCATCAAATTAATTTTAATGGTAAAATGAAATATGGTTTATATTGGATATTATTATATATATTTCTAAATTTATTTCCTTGGGAAGAATTCTTACTTGATCAACATTCCATGTTACTTAACATCAAGGTGGTGAAGCTACTTGAAACATCATTATTGATCATATTTTATCAAGATTCAAAGTTCCCTTGGATGTTATAAAGGATTAATAAAATAGAATTAAAAACCATATTGAATATCTATATAATATATCATCATTAGAAATATGGATAATCGAAACGGAAGATTCAAATTTTTAGATATTTTTATAGAATCTACTTATTGAACATTAAAAGTTGTTTAGATAACCATATTCAATTAGTCGACTACTTATACATTAATAATTTTCAATAAAAATTTAGATACCCCCATTTAAATATCACTATATTATTAAATTTAGAACTATAATATTTTCTATGATGTCAAATAATGAACATATTATGACAAACAATTGTTTAATAAATTCCAAATTTGGATATAATTAGTCAAAAACTTAATAGAGAGGCACAAATTTGATTGAACAGATATGCTAAAAATCACTTCAAACATATTGTTTATGGATTGAGACAATGTATTCCTTAAAATAACTCCATTGAATAAATTCATGGGTTTGGGGATAATGAAAAACATAACATCAAAGTATATAATCACCTTAGAGATTTATTATTACTTTAGATATATAGATTATTGAATTTCTATTCCACAAAACTTGTCTCATGTAAAAAAAATATTCCACATATCATGTTTTTATATGTACATATTGGATCACTCTTACATGAGGAATCCAATGGTTGAACATATAGACCATGGTCCCTATTATATTATATATCCATTCGATAAATTTGATCATAGAGATGATATTCTATGAATCAAAACCACTCATATCGTTAATGTGCTATAGAAAAATCCTAAGTAAAAAGAGGAAACATGGGAATCTAAGAACTTAAAAAATTATAGATATTTATTTTTTACCATAGAGATTGAATTGAAATTTCCTGGATAAAATTTTTTAAGGGAGAAAAATATATCATCTTGTGTTTTTATATAAATTCATCTTCTAAGAAAAATTTATGTTTCATAGTAATATTGTCATATGTACCATATAAAAAAATTATAATCATTTAATTTACATTTATAAGAAAAATAATAAATGTTATATATCCTCTATAGGATCTATCTAAGTATAATTGGAAAATAAAAATAATTAAATAATAAAACTCATCCTTAAAAATTAGATGGGTCATGGTTTGATAGAAATAATGTAGTTGAAAAAAACATTATAAAAATGAAACATAAAATTAAAAAAACATTTAAATTTAGTAATTGAAATTTATAAAACATTAAAAAAATCACTAGAATGAATAATGATGATATTATAGGCTTTAATAGGTAGAATAATTTTTTTACTATTTCAATAATCACTATTAAAAAAATAGATTTTAATGTTGGGTTTTTAACACTGGTTATTTAATACCCAATGTTAAAAAGGTACTTACACTAGTTATATAAATAAATGAGATTAAAACCGTTCCCCATTAGGTTTTAATATCGATTATTTATATAATGATTTTTAAAACCATTTTTCACTTGGTTTTAATATTAGTTATAAAAACAAACGACATTAAAACCCAATTTTGAGAAGTATTGTAACTTATTATATATATATATATAACCAATTATAAAATTAAAATTTCAATATTTCGGAATCAATATTTCAATTTTTTCACAAAATGGTTTTAATTTTTAAAATCACACCTAAATTTTATTATATCACCTCCAAACATATTTTCATTTACATTATATAACTTACCATTCTCTCTCTTTCAATATTCTAGATCTAGTCCTATTCAATCCACATTAATGTTCCATTGCTTCTTCATTTGAATATTTCAGCACGGTATTCATTCTCATCGTTTAGTTTCTTTTTTTTTTGGTTTCATTCAATGATAATATATTTGATGATTTATTTTTTTTATGACGAAGAAGTCTTATTCTAATCATGTTAAGAAGATAAATATTCCACATGATATTTACCAGCCAAAGTGTATAATTATGTATCAACCACTTTTGTGGATTTTTCATGAGTTCTTTCCTAAAAACAATAGTATTATCAACAAACTGCATATTTATTTCACGGAAGTTATCACAAAAAATGAAATTAAGTCGAAATATTAATTTTATTTTTCTTTTTTCATTTGGTTTCTTCAATTTTTAGTTATATTTCTTGTTGTTTCTTCAAAGAGAGTAGTATATATATATATATTTAAAAAATATACAATCACTTTACATTAGTGTTATCAAAGTAACTTACTTAGAATGTGACTTTCGATGTTGGTTTTCCAAAAAATGAACACCTCATGTCGAATGTTTCACTTTTGAAATTGGTTAATATAATAACCAACATAAAAAATCATAAAAATAAATATTTTAACTTTGGTTTATAAAAACAAAAATTTAATGTCCCGGTTTTTTAGGCACATGTATTAATATCACTTTATAACCGACGTTTAAAGGAAAAAATTTATGTTAAATGTTATTTTATTACTAGTGAAGAATTAATTATTTAAATATATAACTAACTGTTTAGAGTTGTAAAATAAAAAATAACTAATATTTACATGAAATAAAATACTTCATATAAAAACTATAGTGATATATTTTTTTAAATTATATATCATAAATAATCTATAATTTTAAATTCTTATAAGGAATAATTTAAGTTATTTAGTAAAAAAATATCTTTTTATACTAATATTTAAACAATATAATATCCTTATATACATGTTTATTTTGATAAAATGGAACTCATTTTTTGATTAATCTTACCAGAATAAGAATAGGGTAAATATTTTTAATTTTCTTTGAAAATTTTAATTTTACACGAATCATAAAAAAAAATATTTTTTGTTAATACTATTTTTTATGAAATCATTAATATGTTAAAATGATTCAATAATTTTAAAAACAATATCCTGATAATTTATGTTATGTATAGGGAAAAAAATTATTTAAAAACTATAAACGGAATTTCTAAACCAATAAATATGTTTCAATGTTTAATTTGTAATTTATTATAATAAATAACATGATTTCAATAAAATAAAAATAATAAATCTTCCAAATGTAATTCTACACAATCGCATGAATCCCCACATTTATTCATTCAATTAGGTATGTACTAATAGTAAATCCATTTGATATAATTTTTTTATTAATATTCTAAAGGATATATCAAGTTGATGGGAGCACACAACTCTATTAATCCCCATGTGTTAGATCTTTCTATCACATTCCATTAAGATCCCATTTTTATTTAATGGGGATCTTGTTGTTTCATTTATAGATTAATTGGTCAGATTCTTGTATGAAAATTTTCTTTTCACCCTCACAGTCACCTTCTGGGGTTCATGATTATACAAGACCACAATCTATATGATGATAGTATCAATATTATTCCCAAGGGTTTCCATTATCATTTTTGATTAATTCTACATTATTTTGAATTTGAAAGATGAACATAAGTATTATACCTATTAGAATTACACTTTATAAAAGTTTTTTAGATCAAAGATGATGATTTTAATTGTTCTACCTTCATTCTTGATAGATTTGAATCCTCATTTCTACCAATTTTTCTAATTTTTTTTTTCAGTTCCCCAACACTTTTTTAGATCATATGCCCAATTTATAATCACAAAGATTCTTAGTAATCTTAGTAAATTTAATTAATCCAACCTTTTTATATAAATAAAGTATATTGAACATGTTTATATACAATTAAAAGT
Organism: Viscum album; assembly: GCA_963277665.1. Classification (NCBI taxonomy): domain Eukaryota; kingdom Viridiplantae; phylum Streptophyta; class Magnoliopsida; order Santalales; family Viscaceae; genus Viscum; species Viscum album. The sequence continues at coordinate 1,435,342,447 of OY728122.1, forward strand.
CTATAGGGATAATCCTATAGATATTTGGAACCAGAATAGGTTATGGTGATTCATTTAAGAAGTATTATATAATTATATTCCCCATTTGGTTATTTTTTATTCATCATGTCTATCTAGCTCCTACATGTGGGAATTATCATTTATCGCACATTACTAATAAGATCATGTATGAAACAAGTATATTATGGAAGAATATTACAAATGTAAAAAATGTTTTCTAAAATAAATACAATTTCCAAACAAGATATGGTTACTTATACAATTTTTAACCATTATAATCAAGGTATGTTATTCCCATAAATCATTTATCCCTTAATCATGTTATTAAAACTTACTCTTAAAAATTTATGCCTAGAATAGAGAATTTATCAAATAAATTACTTATAATTCAGATTGATAAGTTGAACGAGTTGGAAATTATTTCTATTAACTCTATTTCAATATAATCCATAGGCATTGGTTTATTAAATAGATTAATATAAGTGAGTTATAAAGGAAACCTAATGTTTATAGGTGATTATCAGTGACTATAAGATCATTCCATTAATGTTCATGAATGATAATTTTCCATTATTACTTATTATCATAATTATTTTATTGAGAGTGTAATAATTTTTTCTATAAAAAAAGGATTTATAGTGGATTCTCGAGGAATCCAATTAGGAAATCAGTTTATAGTTGTGGAAATTTTTAGATAAATTAATGTGTATAATTATCAGGGAGGTAATTTCAAAAAATCTAATCTTTTTATCTTTAATGTCGAAGTATTTTACTACTATGTTATTACCCATACCATTGTGTTAACTATTATTCAACTTTGAGTGACATCTGATAGTCATGGAAGAAAACATAGAGTTAATTACAAATAACTATATTTGGTAGATGGGGAGAGATCTATTCTTATTAAGGATAATAAACCTCATCCATGAAGGGATAATTATAATACTTCTAGTCTTATTTATATGCTAAATAAATGTAAATAATTTCTTTCTTTGGTTGTTTTTTTAAGACCCCAAAGTTTTAAAAATAAATTGAAATGCATGATTTTTTTTAAGTATATATTTATAACCATCCTTTAAACATAATTTTTCCACTTCTATGTTTTCAATTTCAAAAAACCATCATCTACAATTGTGATTAGAAAGTTATTTGGAGTCTGATAGGACCAAATTATTTTTTTGGTGAATAGTAACAGACCTTTATGAATAGTAATATGAATAGTAATATGACCCTAATGAATAGTAAGTTGTATTATTATTTTATTTTCTTAAGGATTTAAGATAATTTTGACTTGATTAATTTTTCAAGGTGTTAAAAATTGAGTTATAGATTTAAAATTATTATTTTGGAATAAATTATGATTTTATTTAAAAATTCAATTAACAATATTTAGAAACTTATTTTCAAAAAATGGAGTTCATTTTTTAATTCTACACATCAAAAAATGGTTATGGTGAACTTTTGGGATTTTTCTAAAATTCTTGTATTTTTGATGAATTGTGAGATACAGTAAAATACTGTATATTCAAATTATCAGTTAAATACACTATTTATGACATCATATGTGATGTAAGAGAACTTGGTTCAGACTCACATGTAATTATTACTATTTTGGGTCACATGAATTAATACTATTCATAGTCTTGAGAAAAATATTATAATAATGATTAAAATATTGTAAAATACCTCCTCTCCTCCAATATAAATACCACCCTCATTCCCCTCTTCTTCCCACACGTCTCAAGCCTTTATCCTAACCTAATGTCAACCCAATACACCTCCCAAGTCTCTTACCCATGTCCTATAGATTTTTTTCTCACCAAAATTCCAAAACTAAAGGCCTTAAGAAGGATTTCAAGGAGAAGAGATCAAGAGGTAAACATCCTCATTTTTTTTATTTTTTTCTTATCATTTTCTTTTATATTCTTCTTATTTCCTAAAATACTCTTATACACGAGGAATGAATGATCCGATATCTTACATATTCTGGATTTCATCATGTTTATGTAATACTCACCATTATAATTTTTCACCTCTCCCACTTATTCAAGAAATTAAAACACCGTCCGTGATGTGTCGATTTACCGACATCATAGACGATGTGATTTCAATTTCTTTTACTTCCTTAAAGACTAGTCATGAAAACATTTTTATGGTTGATATAGAATATAATTTATGTATTATATATTATATGAGGTTCTAGAATCATTTTTTACACATTTTATTAATTTATAAAAAAAATGAGTTCTTTATGATCGAAGAATCACCAAAATGACCTAAAAAAATATCAATAATGTTTTAACTTATGAATCATTATCATGTTATAATTAAAAATGAAAATGGTATAATTTATGTTTATAGAAATATTTAAATACCACTTCATTCAAATTCTATATTTTCACTTCCAATCGACAAAAATATCCATCATGAACCGATCATGGAAATCATGTAAAGAACGCACCCAAAACATTGGATAGAACACAATACTAACAATTAATAGGAGAAATGATGTAATAAAATGAACATATAATGTATTATAAACATGAATATTTTTCTGTAAGATATTAATAACAGTATTTTAACCATTATACATGAGGTTTAAATGAGTTTGAATTAAGAAAAACCTGAGGTAAGGGAATTCTTAACCCAATTTCCATTGTTTGGGTTAACCTTCTAATTCATTGTTTACATGGTAATAAAATAGTTTGTTTGATGATTTTTTTTATATTATGATGAATTATATGTATTTATAGTGTATATACATAATACATCCACTATATTAAGTATATATTCAATTATATGATATTTATAAGGGACATTTCATTTATTAACCTCTCTTAAAATTTTGTTTTATAAAATTCAAGAGAAATGTTTTTATGAAATTATTCTTGTTGTATGATTGTGTTCTGGTTCTTGGAAATTGATTATTATTAAGTATGGGACCTATATCTACCTTCATTTCATTGGGTATGTGAAAGTAGTAGGTGGTCTGTATGGTTACTCTAAGTGTAACTACGATGGTTACAAAAATTGTAAGGTGGTCGTGAGGGTTAAAAATTATAAGGTAGCCAAGAGGGATATAAGATTATGTAATTAATGCCCCAAGATACCTTTATGGTTCTATTTTTGTTCTAAATGTTTTGTGTAAATATCATGTAAATATCAAGTTTCACAAAGTAAGTTTATGTGGGTAACAAGTATGTCTTTAATTGAAAATGATTTCATATGTTACAAGTATCCATGGAATAACATTTTCTTTCCTTATTTTTATATCCCTTACTAAGATTTTTGTGCTCATCCCATGTTTTTAAATTATTTTCACAGGTTATAAGGATGTGTTAGACAAATAAGTAATCCAAGTTAAATTTGATGAAGATTTGTCAAAGAAAACATGTTTTATTTAAAATGTTTTATATTTTGGAATAAATGGATACTGTTTTTGTTGTATCTTCTCTATTTGAATGTGGAATGTTATGTATGTATTATACCCCAATTATCTAAACAATAAACATTAAAAGATACACAATGTGAAAGGAAGTTAGTTCTTGACTTAAATTCAAGATTATGTAATGTAATAATGCCGGGTCCTTATAGTTGGTATCAGAGGATGGCTTAGATAACTGTTGACCTCACCTATTTTGATAATCCCAATTATGCTTTCACATACTTTGATAATCCCAAATAATGTCTATCTATATATTAATTCTTTTAATCTATGATAAAGTTGATAATTATATTAACATAATCTTTGAAATATGTTAATCAATTTTTATCTATGTTTATATGACTTTTGAAATAATTCTAACTCAATCAGATGTGTTCTCCATAAAACAGATAAGTGTTAAGTTACTAATATGCCTATAGATTTTGATAAAGGCAGTATACCAATAGACTTAGTCTACCAATAGACATAGTCACTGATAGGAAAAGGTCACCGATATGCAGAGCTACCAATATGTATAAGTCCACCGGTAAGCACATGTCTTTGATAGATCAAGTCCACTGATACAGACAGCTATCGACAGAAACTGAGCTACCGATAGAACAAGTCTATCGGTATGCATAAGTCTACCTATATATATACTTCACTGGAATCAAATGGAGCTACCGATATGCACAGACTAAAAGTATATTGATACAAGATACAGTTACACTTGAGTTACCGATAGAGTAAGTCTTCCGATATGAACAAGTCTACCGCTATGAAGCTACCGATACAAAACGAGCTACCGATAGAAGAAAAGTCTACCGATAGATGAAGTCATCGGTATATAGAGCTACTAACACATAGAGTAATAGCTACCGATACCAGGAGTTACTGATACATGTTCAAAGAGCTACCGATACATGTTCAAAGAGCTATCGATACAAGATCAAACAGCTACCGATAGAAGGTCACTGCTACACAATGTCCACCGTTACACATCTACCTATAGAAGGCTACTAATGAAATACTGAACAATCAAACTCTATACTCTCAATATTATTTATTTATTATGAAACAATTATATTTTATGTTTTTAATGAAATTAATGTTATTTAATGATAGTTATTGGTATGTCAGGGAACCATACCTAGTACCCATGAAAAAGGTAATCATTATTTTTACCGGAGTTGAAAGCTATAAAAGGAAGGACAAAGACCAAACAGAAGAGAACTAAGCAGGCATGTGAAGGGTGTAAAAGGAAAGGGCTGAACAACATTGAAACATGGTTTATTCACACAAAAGGAAAAAGCTACATTCATACTAGATGAGCACTGGACCTACACGAAGCCACTCATTCTAAAGGGGAACACAAGATTCATCTTGAGTGAAGAACCACAATGAAATCTTCATGCACTCGAGCTAATAAAGCTGAAACAGAAAAACAAGGAAGAAAACGACCCACTATTTTTCAGATAAAAACCAGAGAAGGACTTAGAAGCATTTATGATAAATCAAAAGAGTCCAGAGCTGCACTTCACATCACTAGAGAATTCTAAACTCTTATCTATTCTTTTAGTGATTCTTTTATTTACATTTCGAGAAGTGTGTATACTTTGTATATTTCTTACACACACTGTTTCCTATGCTAATATGGAGGATTTTTAAATCCTCATTCAAACTCTATAACTCCCTTGTTTCCCACTATGGACAGTGGTAGAGGTCAAGTAAGACCTGGAAAGCCTGTGAGCTATTGTTGGTTTTCCCACGCAAAAGTGTGGTAGAGGTATTTATACCTGGACAATGTTTTCACAATTGTTTACCCCGATCCAGGGTGTGGATCAAATTTATATAATTTTTTTTAGAGGACTAAGTCTCAGCTTGAGACTGAACCTCTTGGTTACATCTGCTGTGCATCTTTTCTTAAAGTTTAAAGTATACTATATATTTTATATTCCGCTGCTAATTACTTTTAAATACAATTTGTTTTAATGTTACTTTGATAGTTAAATTAGCAAGTGTTTATACTTATTGTGAACCCGTATGTTAGTTTCAAAAGTTAATTTAATCTTCTGATTAAATTAACTGAGACCTAATAAATCTTCGAGAAACTAATTGAACTCTTACAATCTGTATAAATTCACTACAGTTTAACTTGTTTTTAAATAGGGGGATTTTAAGAGAAATATTTTTAACAGAAATTTTTATTGGAACTCAATTCACCCCCCTCTTGAGTACCCACTCCGACCAACATTTGGTATCAAAGGATTGTTTTTGTTTTTCAAATATTTCAAAGCACTCTGCTTTTCAATTGTGATTTTAGTTGCATCTTTAAAGATCTTAAATTTCTGTTAGTTCTAAATTTTATCTCTTTAAATATATTTTCTAAAATATAGTTTTGGATAATATACTAGAAGGTGATTCTATCAACATTACACCTTTCTTTAATGGTACAAATTATGCTCAGTGGAAACTTTAAATGAAAATTCATTTTGAATGTATGGGATTTGATATCTGGACTGCAATAGAGTCTCAATATAAAATTCTAGAAACTGATAGAAATACTTGGGATAAACCTACTAAAACAGCTTACAATAATAATTTTGAAGCTATGAATGCCCTGTATTGTGATCTAGGAGATGAAGAGTTTAATAGAATATCTTCTTGCAAAACTGCTTATGAAATCTGAGACACTTTGGCTGTTTCCCATGAGGGAACAACCAATGTTAAATAAATGAGGCTGAATACCTATACTATTAAATATGATAATTTTAAAATTAAGCCTGATGAACCCATTTATGACATGTATCCCATGTTAAATGAGATTTTAAATACTATTATCTCCCTTGGAAAGGCTATTCCACCAAAGGAACAAATTATGAGTTTATTAAGATGTCTACCAAAAAGACGGAGAGGCACATCTATCTCTATAAGAGAATCGTGTGATATAAGTTCATTGCCTATTAAAGAATTAATAGGTAAGCTTATGATGTATGAGGGAGAACTCAAGGTGAATAAGGAAGAAGATAATGAACCTAAAAGGAAGTCATTGGATTTTAAGTCTACTGCCTCAATGAGCAAGGATAAGGAGAAAGTTCACATAAAAACTGAAAGCTCAACAAGTGAAAGTTCAGAATCTGACAGTGATGATGAGATGGCTCAGATAGCCAGAAGATTTAATAAGTTCTATAGGAAGAAGAAATTCTTCAGAAAATCAAACTACAAAGGTAAATATGACAACAAAGGTCATTGGAAGAAGGTCTGGAAGAATCCTAACAAAGGTGATGAGATTATCTACTATGATTGCAAAAGGAAAGGAGATGTAAAAGTTGACTGTCCAAAATTGAAGTTCAAGAAGAAACATGACTACAAGGATAACAAGTATAAGAAAGAAATGAGAGAAACTTGGAGTGCTTCAGAAGACACTTCAAGTGATTCTGATTCTCCTAAGGATGAAGATTCTCATAAAGCTAACATGTGTTTTATGACAAACACATCTGAGGTAACACTGGACACTCCTTTAAATTCATATTACTCTGGAGTTGATTCTGATTCTGAATATGAAAATATGTCTAGTGAAGAATTATTTGAATATTGTAATATGATAGAAGAGACCTGTAATGAACTTAAGGACAAGTACAAAGCCTTAAAGAAACAACATACTTTATCTAGCACTGTTAAATCTTCCCTTGAGATTGAAAAGGAAAATAATGCTCAATTTCTTAAGGAAAATACTGAACTGAAAATGTCTAATGAGAAACTTAGAAAGGACCTAGAAAAATTCACAAATGGAAAAGATACACTTACACAAATTCTAGGTAAACAAGTGGCACCAAAGTACACTACTGGTTTGGGATACCAACCTAGACAGAGAAAGTTTACCAAAAATAGATTTATTCCTAAATCTGGACAAAATTCTGCTAGTTCCAGTTCTGGAAATTCATATGCCTCAATTAATTATTCACATTTTTACGGATCAAAAAAAGTTTATATTTCAAGATCAATTGATTCTGTGAATTAAATGGAACCCATAAGACAAATTTGGGTACCTAAAACTTTACTTGCTAACCTGTATGGACCCAAGAAGATCTGGGTACCAAAATCATTTTCCATCTAAACCTATTTTTTAGGAGACCTGCTTAAAGATTTCTCACAATAAGGTATGGTACTTGGACAGTGGATGTTTAAGGCACATGTCTAGATACTATTCATGCTTTAAAAGCTTGATAAAGGTTTATGGAGGTTATGTCACCTTTGGTGATAGTTCTAAAGGAAAAATCATCGGCCTAGGCCAGATTGGTAACATGAATTCAGTTTTAATTTCTAAAGTTTTATTTGTTGATGGACTTAAATATAATTTGTTGAGTATTTCTCAGTTATGTGATGATGGTTTCAATGTTAAGTTTGATAATGATTCTTGTAATGTTTTTAACTCTAAAAATGAATTAGTATTTTCTGCCTTGAGAAATGAAAATGTTTAAGCTGTTGATTTAAATTCTTTAGCGAAGAAAAATGTTACATGTTTAAATGATTTTCATAAAGAATCCTGGCTTTGGCACAAAAGATTAGGACACTACAACATTTATTCACTTAGAAAAATTACTAGGAAGAACTTAGTTAGAGACCTACCTAAACTTGAATTCCCAACTGACAAAGTTTGTAATCCCTGTCAAAAGGGAAAGCAACATAAAGTTTCTTTTAAATCGAAGAAATAAGTTTCAACTTCTCAACCTCTCGAGTTGGTTCACATGGATTTGTTTGGACCTTCTAGAGTTTCTAGCTTAAATGGGAATCACTATGCCTATGTCTTAGTAGATGACTTTTCTAGATATACTTGGTTATACTTCTTAGCTCACAAAAGTGAAGCTTGTTCTTATTTTGTCAAATACTCCAAGTCTATATAGAACCTTAATGGTATTAAGATTAAAACCCTAAGAAGTGATCATGGCCGTGAGTTTGAAAATCATGAGTTTGAATCTTACTGCTCACATAATGGCTATAGTCATAACTTTTCTGCCCCTAGAACACCTCAACAGAATGGTGTAGTAGAAAGAATAAATCAAACCCTTCAAGAAATTTCAAGAACTATTCTTAATGAGTATGACCTGCCTATTTATTTCTGGGATGAAACTGTGAATACAACTTGTTATATTATTAATAGAGTCTTGATAAGACCTATTCTTAAGAAAACCCCTTATGAACTGTGGAACAATAGGAAACCTAAAGTTAGTTACTTTAGAGTATTTGGTTGCAAAGTCTTTATTATAAATACCAAGGATAATCTTGACAAATTTGCATCCAAAAGTGATGAAGGAATTTTCTTGGTTATTATTTAACTAGAAAAGCCTATAGAGTCTTTAACAAAAGAACCAAATGTGTGGAAGAATCTGTTCACATCAAGTTTGATGAAACAGATCCACATGAACCTAAGCCTTCTCTTGAGAATCTTGAAGAAGATTTGACTGTTCTGGACCTTAATGATAAATCTAAAAGACCTGCTGTAAAAACATCCAGTTCTGGATATATTCCATAATCTGATTCAATAGAACTCGAACTCAGAGAAGAGACAGAAATTTCTAGTCCTACCTTTACTAGATCAACTAGGATTCTAAATAATCATCTTTTGGATGCTGTTGTTGGTAATCTTGATAGAGGGACATAGACTAGAGCTTCTCTAAGAAACCATGTTAAACATCACGCATTTATTTCACAGCTAGAACCTAAAAATGTCAATGATGCAATCAATGATGAATTTTGGGTAATGTCTATGCAAGAAGAGTTAAATCAATTTGAAAGAAACAAAGTCTGGGAATTTGTTGAAAGACCTAAGGACACCTTGAAAATAGACACTAAATGGGTTTTTAGAAACAAAGTTGATGAATCTGGAAATATAGTTAGAAACAAAGCTGGGTTAGTTGCACAAGGATATAGTCAAGAGGAAGGTATATACTATGAGGAAACCTTTTCACTTGTATCTAGATTAAGAAGCCATTATGATCCTACTTGCCTATGCTTCTCATCTGAATTTCAAGTTATATCAAATGGATGTCAAAATTGCCTTTCTGAATGGTTTTATAATTGAAGATGTTTTTGTTGAACAACCACCTAGATTTACTAATCCTCATTTTCTAAATCGAGTTTTCAAGCTATCCAAAGCTTTATATGGTTTGAAACAAGCTTCAAGAGCTTGGTATGATAGACTTAGCAATTTTATTATTTCAAAAAGTTTTACTAAAGGGATTTCTAATCTAACTCTTTTTATTAAAATAATTTCTAAATATGTTTTAATAGTATAAATCTATGTTAATGATATTATTTTTAGATCTTCTAAACATTCTTTATGTACTGATTTTTCAAATAGTATGCAAAATGAATTTGAAATTAGTTTAATGGGAGAACTCAAATATTTTATTGGATTTCAAGTTTTTCAAAATGAAAATGGTATTATTTTGAATCAAAGTAAATATACAAAGGATCTTTTAAAACATTTTGGTTTGGATAGTATTAAAGAAAATTGATACTCCTATGAGTACAGTCTGTAAATTGGATGCAGATGAAACTGGGAAACCAGTGGATCAAACCAATTACAGAGGTATGATTGGAAGATTACTTTACCTTACTGCTAGTTGACCAAATATTATGTTTAGTGTATGTACGTGTGCAAGATTTCAAGATAATCCAAAATAATATCATTTTCTTGTAGTTAAAATAATTTTTAAGTACCTTAAACACACTGAAAATTTGGGTTTGTTTTACCCAAAAGGACAATATTTTGAATTAATGAGTTATTCAGACGCTGGCTTTGCTGGTTGCAAGTTGGATAGAAAAAGAACATATGGAACATTTCATTTATTGGGAAAATCCTTCGTATCTTGGTGTAGTAAAAAGCATAATTTTGTAGCTTTGTCCACTGCCAAAGTAGAGTATATAGCTGCTAGTAGTTGTTGTGCCCAAATTCTGTGGATGGAACACACTCTTTTGGACTATGGATATGATTTTAAGCATGTTTCTATCAACTGTGATAACACTAGTGTAATAAAAATTTCAAAGAACCTTGTATCTCACTCAAGGACCAAACACATCGATGTACGACATGACTTTTTGAGAGATCATTACCAAAAATGTGATATTACTCTTGAATTTATAGGTACTGAACATCAATTAGCTGACATCTTTACCAAAAATTTATTTTCGGATAGGTTAAGTTACATTAGACATGATTTAGGAATGATTAACCTTGATCGGTAGGTACCTCACCGATGTAAAACCTCACCGATGTACCTCACCGATGTGAAAACCTCATCGATGTACCTCACCGATGTGAAAACCTCACCGATGTACCTCACTGATGTAAAACCTCACCGATGTACCTCACCGATGTGAAAACCTCACCGATGTACCTCACCGATGTGAAAACCTCACCGATGTACCTCACCGATGTAAAAAAACCTCACCGATGTACCTCCCCAATGTGAAAACCTCACCGATGTAAAACCTCACCGATGGACCTCACTGATAGGAATTCTCACCGATAAACCTTACCGATGAGTACACACTATTTTAAACTTCTGTCTGCCACCAGAATCTGAATCATTTATACTTATTTTAATTATTTATTCCTAAATGATAAAACTAAGTCCTAGTTACTTCTCAATCCACCGAGCCTCAATCCCTTTACCCTCAAACCTTAGCTCCTGAATATCTCAAAAACCCTAAATCCCTTGAACCATAGATGGAAAAAACCAAACTTCCTACCATCAGAGATGACTTTGATGAGCCAAATGCGAAGAAGTAGAAGTCCAAGACAGAATCTAGTGGTAGTATAAGTAGAACCAGGTCGGGGAGGCGACCAGTTAATCCTCATTTGCAAAATAGAGTTATTGTGATCGAAAAAGAGCTGTGTGTGGAATGGTTGTTGGCTAGAAAATCATTAGTGCTTGAGGTGCTGGAAGATCAAAAGTGGGTATATTGTTTTTCGAATAACAATGGCCCCTAATATCCGAAGCTAGTGAAACAATTTTATGAGTTTGTGAGCTTTGAGAAGTCAGAAGATGAGAACCGAGTGATTTCTTTTGTGAATGGAAAGGAGATATCTTTTTCATCTGTTGAGTGGGCTAAATGCCTGAAGGTTCCACATGAAGGTGTTTCTGGATATGTCTCGAAAGAAATACCACCTACAAGTGATATATTCGATTATGAAACTGCCCTAGAGGAGATCATGGGTAGTGTAAATCAAAGACAAGTAGTGGATGCTGAAATAGATGGAGAGAATAGATTGTTGTTTAAATTTGTTTGGCATGTCTTAATACGAAGAATAGGGGGCTTTTTGAATTTAAGATATTAGTATATCTATCTCTTACATCTCATGAGACATTGTGTGAAAGTGAATCTGTGCAAATTGATAATGTTTCAAATGGAGGACATGACCAGGCCGAAATCAAAGAAAAATGCCTTATTCTATGCCAAGTTGATCTCAGTAATGATTAAGGTAAAAGGAGTAGCTGGGTCCCAAGATGAGACAGTGATAGTAAGGAATAATTTTTGTATCACAAGAATAGTTTGCAAATATATGAAGATAAACTGGAACCCATGGAGAGGAGAATGGGTTAATGATGACAAGAAGGTGTATAATAAATTCAATCTTGTGAATCATCCTTCAAGGCCTAAGGATGTGAGGGATCCAGGTCTAGGTCCTGATGAAGAAGAACCTAAGTACAGTGATGTGACTGATGAAGAAGAGACTTCTATGGATGATGGAAGGGATCCGGACTTGCCCCCAAGTCCTGCTGTTGAATTTGTGTCTTCAGAAAAGAAAGCTTTAGAAGAAAAAGAAACTCCTGCAAATGAGGAAGACCAGCCAGTCCCTGAGAATGAAGAAGAAAGAGAAAATGAATCTGAAGCCTCTGATTCTGTTTTCTTAAGTCTGAGTCCATTAATTGGAAGCTCAGTTGTGCCTGTTAAACAAGTAGTGGGTGAGATGAAAAGACCTATGCCTAATCTAGAGGAGCCTCCTGTTGTTGCAGCTGTTGTAGAGATAGAGTTGATAGTAGAATATTCTTCTGAGGAAGAAAGACTTGCTGAGAATGCTCTTTCTGTACAAGAGAATGCACCAGTTGAGGGGGAGCATCAAACCAGATTTGGTAGTGTTTCAGTGGCTGTCGAAATTGAGGATTGGTCAAAGGACCCAGGTTTTATGGTTTATGGATTGGATTATCCCGATTCTGATAATGAGTCATCCCTCAATAGACCAAAAACAAATTATGATATTCAGACTGAGTTGTTACCTGAAGATGTGGTCAGAATGCATGATCTAAACAAGCTCAAGTCTGATCTCAAAATCAGTTTTGTGGAAGAAATAAGGAAAATGGAAGTTTCACTGGTGTCATCAATTCAATTGATTATGAATGACTCAGTAACCAGTATAGTATCTTAAATATCACCTATTGTGGTTGAAACTGCTAATATGATCACCAGGGGTGATCTTAAATCCTTAAAGAATGAGCTGAAAGAGTCTTTTAGTGCTTCTGTTGCCGAATTAAAACATTGCTTTTCTGAAGAGATGAGCAATTTGGAAAAGTCTTTTGAACTCTCTCTCGACTGTAATGTCTCTACATTTTTGGCATAAATAGTGGATGAAGTTACAGCTTTCCAGAATCAACTGTCTAGACTGGAAGAGGATGTTGAAGCTCTAAAGAAATCTATTATCTCTTTATAATCTTATATGAGTTCTAAATCCCAAGAAGATAAAGATTTATCTTATGTCAATGGTGTTGTGAGCCAGAAGGTATCAGTCTTTGAAGGTTTTAAAACCTCCAGTAAAGATCATGTTAGCACCCAGGATTCCCAAGTGAAAAATCTTATCAGTGGGTTGACCAAAAACTTCAAGGACACAGTAACTTTCTCTGTTGGTTATATTGCTTCTAGAACTTCAGTGGATTTGGATCAGTTTAGAGCTGTGATGAAGGATGAGCTTGGTTCAACATCAACCAGTGGCTCTGTGGACTCATCCGATCTCACCAAAGTGGTCACCTCTACTAGAGATTCAGCTAGAGAAATAATGAAGATAGTCCAAGACTATATGAGAGAAGCTTCTTCCTCTTAGAAAGAAGTGATAGAAAAAGGTAGACTACTATTTTCAAAGGATTTATACCAAGCATCGGCTCAAAAATCACTTCAAACTTCTGTTAGAAAACCTGAAGTTACCTTCGGTTAATCAAGCCTTTAGAGAGCAAGTTAGAAAGCTAAGGGAATTGACTCCATCCTTGGACACATTCATGGAGAAAAAATATGATTTAATATCTGATATGGAGAGAGGAGGAGGAATAATTATGGATTTCAGAAATCTCATGTTTCCTTTCTTGCATGTCGATGCTAGGCCAGTAATTATACCTCCAGCTTTATCTGCCTCTACTGCTTCTCCTGTTCAGATGACTCTAGACCAAGCCATTCGAAACCTTACTCCTATGATCACTCAAAGAACTACTCAGTACAGGCCAGGAACAGTTTCAGTGGCTCAGCCTCCTGTGATCATTTCTGAAATTCCTAAGCCTTCACCTGCATCCACACAGCCTGAATCCTCTTCTGATCCAAAGGGAAAATCTCACATTGAGGACGTGGATTGAATAGGTGGCTAAGATATTTGATAGGAATCCCTTGTATTTTGTTTTATTTCCTTGTACCTTTTTGCAACATGAAGTCCAAATGGATTTCTTTTCTTTCTCATTTTGTTCCTTTTCTCTTTGTTGTTTTCCACTTTTTGATTATCACAAAGGGGGAGAAATATTATAAGGGGAGAAAAATTATATCTGGGAATATTAACTTTTATGCGAAAGGGGGAGAAATATTATCTAAGAGAGAGCTAATATGCTTTGTAACTTTTACCTTTGATACCATTGCATTTAATTCTACCTCTAGTACATTGCATATTTCACATATTATATTGTTTTCTCTGATACAATTTCATTTAATGATATATCCTCTGATACAATTACTCATTATTTTGAGACTATAATATCATAAGTTGTGATTATCAAAAAGGGGGAGATTGTTGACCTCACCTGTTTTGATAATCCGAATTATGCTTTCACATATTTTGATAATCACAAATAATGTGTATCTATATATTAATTATTTTAATCTATGATCAAGTTGATAATTATATTAACATAATATTTGAAATATGTCAATCAATGTTTATCTATGTTTATATGACTTTTGAAATAATTCTAACTCAATCGGATGTGTTTTGCATAAAACAAATAAGTGTTAAGTTACTAATATGCCTATAGATTTTGATAAATACAGTCTACCGATAGACTTAGTCTACCAATAAACATAGTCACCGATAGGCAAAGGTCACCGATACGTAGAGCTACCGATATGTATAAGTCCACCGGTAAGAACATGTCTCTGATAGATCAAGTCCACCGATACAGACATCTACCAACAGAAACTGAGCTACCGGTAGAAATAGTCTACCGGTATGCATAAGTATACCAATATATATACTTCACTAGAATCAAACAGAGCTACCGATTTGAACAGACTAAAAGTATACTGATATAAGATACTGTTACACCAGAGTTACCGATAGAGTAAGTCTTCCGATATGAACAAGTCTACCGCTATGAAGCTACCGATACAAAACGAGCTACCGATAGAAGCAAAGTCTACCGATAGATGAAGTCCTCGGTATATAGAGCTATGGATACACAAAGTAACAACTACCGATACCAGGAGCTACCGATACATGTTCAAAGAGCTACCAATACATGTTCAAAGAGCTACCGATACAAGATCAAACAACTACCGATAGATGATCACTGCTAAACAAAGTCCACCATTACACATCTACCTACATAAGGATACTAATGAAAGACTAACCAATAAAAATCAATACTCTCAATATTATTTATTTATTATGAAACAGTTATATTTTATTTTTTTAATGCAATTAATGTTATTTAATGATAGTTGTTGGCATGTCAGGGAACTGTACCTAGTACCCATGAAAAAGTTAATCATTCTTTTTACTGGAGCTGAAAGCTATAAAAGGAGGGACAAAGACCAAATAGAAGAGAACTAAGAATGCACGTGAAGGGTGTAAAAGGAAAGGGCTGAACAATATTGAAACTTGGTACATTCACACAAAAGGAAAAAGATACATTCATACAGGAAGAGCACTAGACGTACACGAAGCCACTAATTCTAGAGGGGAACACAAGCTGCATCTTGAGTGAAGAACAACAACGAACTCTTTATGCACTCGAGCTGATAAAACTGAACCAGAAAAACAAGGAAGAAAACGACCCTCTATTTTTCAGACAAAAACCAAAGAAGGACTTAGAAGCATTTTTGATAAATCAAAAGAGTCCAGAGCTGCACTTCACATCACTAGAGCATTCTAAACTCTTATCTATTATTTTAGTGATTCTTTTATTTACATTTCGCGCAGTGTGTATACTCTGTATATTTCTTACACACACTATCTCCTATGCTAAGCTGGAGGATTTTTAAATCCTCATTCAAACTCTATAACTCCCTTGTTTCCCACTGTGGGCAGTGGTAGAGGTCAAGTAAGACCTGGACAGCCTGTGATCTGTTGTTGGTTTTCCCACGTAAAAGTGTTGTAGATGTCTTTGTACCTGGATAGTGTTTTCACTATTGTTTACCCCTATCCAGGGTGTGGATCAAATTTATATAAATTGTTTGAGAGGACTAAGTCTCGACTTGAGACTGAACTTCTTTGTTACATATGATGTGCATATTTTCTTAAAGTTTATAGTATACTATATATTTTATATTCCGCTGCTAATTACTTTGAAATACAATTTGTTTTAAAGTTACTTTGATAGTTAAATTAGCAAGTGTTTATTCTTATTGTAAAGCAGTAAGTTAGTTTTAAAAGTTAATTTAATCTTCTGATTAAATTAAATGAGACCTAATCAATCTTGGAGAAACTAATTGAACTCTTACAATATGTATAAATTAACTACATTTTAACTTGTTTTTAAATAGGGGGATTTTAAGAGAAATATTTTTAACAGAAATTTTTATTGGAACTCAATTCACCCCCCTCTTGAGTATCCACTACGACCAGCAATAACTTTAGGTGTTAGAGTGATGTTAATAGAATACCATAAATGATTTTTTACTTTATGGTTAATTTGAAATGTTATAGCATTTAAATATTACCATGTTTCTTCGACTAAGATATGTTTGTTCAGAATGGTTTTCTGCAGAAGAAATTGGGAAGCTGAAGAGGAGAGGCACTAATAGAACGATCTCCTTCTAAATCTACAGCCCGTAATGATAGGGATTGGAACTGATAAATTTGTGACAGTAATAAATCTGCTAAAAGTGGAAATATATAGTGGTGTAATCCATGAAAGAGAACAACCAGAGGTACCACAATGGAACATGATGACAATGGAACATTTTATGTGACAAAACCCTCTTTATTTCAATGGATCTTCTAAGGTAGTAGTATCTGAAGGATGGATTAAGGCCCTTGAAAAGATATTCGATGTTATGGGTTTTTTAGATAATCAAAAGGTAAGTCTTTCCATATATCGTTTTGAAGGTGAAGATAATCAGTGGTGGTCAATGGTAAATAATATTAGGGATAGAGAGGATATTGATTCCTTAAAGTGGGATGAATTTAAAAAGTCTTTTCCTTGACAAATATTTTCCTATGGTGGTGAGACTTAGAATGGAGGAAAAATTTCATGAATTAAAGAAAAAGGAGGAAGATTCAGTGGCTATGTAGGAAGTAAACTTTACCTGACATGAGAGGTATTCTCTAAATCTTATTCTGAATCTTGATAGTAAAATCAACATATTTTACTTAGGTTTGAAGCCAAGGTATCGAAGGGCATTGGACTCTTATGAATTCAAAAGTTATGAGAAACTTGTATGATGTGATGAGAGGGTAGAGATGGAGTTTGCTTATGATTGTATGCATTTTGAAAACTATAAGAAGAAGAGGATCAGATGGATAGAAATGGGTAAGAATCAACCAAATAAATCTGATGGTAAGAAAATCCAGTTCCAAATTTGGGAAAAGTGTGGAAAGAAGCACCCTAGGAAATGCCTTATCAAAACTGGGAAGTGTTTTCAATGTGGTATGTTTGAACATATGGTCCGAGATTGTAATGAAAATGATCCTAAGACTAATAATGATAAGCAAACTGTAAAGTGTTCTAAATGTGGATAGATGGGTCATTTTTAAAATGCTTGCCCAATGAGAGATCTAAATGAAACAATGAATCCATAATATAAGAAGAATGGTGTAGTGAGATCCTTTGCGAATACGTTAGTAAATGAAGGGCCATCCAATGAAGTTGTATCAGGTACCTTGTTTTTTTACTCATATTTTTCGAATGTTTTGTTTGATAGGGGGTCTACACATTCCTTTATTTCTGAGAAATTTTCTAGTAAATTGGAAATATCACCTCAAAAAATGAGACCAAAACTTATATTTTAAACACTAAGGGGAAATATTATAGAAAATAGGAATTATAAGAATCCTTCTATTGTGGTATGTGTAAAGACTTTACTTGGAAACCTTGTTGTTTTTTCCATAGTAGACTTTGATGTCATTCTAGGAATGGATTGACTTTCTGTTTATCATGCTAAGATTGACTATAGAGCTAAAGATTTTGTTTTTCAGAAAGTGTTTTAGTTTGTATACAAGAAAAAACCCATAAAATTGATAACATATCAAGAAGTTGAGAAACTGTTGAAGGATAGAAATTAAATTTATCTTTCTCACATTTTTGAAAACAAGAGAACTATTCAAATTAATGATGTGCCAGTGGTAAATGAATACCTTGCTATTTTTCCTGATGAGTTACCTAGTGTTATACTTGATTAGGAAGTTGAATTCACAATTGAATTTGTTCATGATGATAATCCAATTTTAAAACCCCCATATAGAATTTTTCAAATGGAACTTATTGAATTGAAAAATCAGTTGCAGGACTTTCTTGATAAAGACCTCATTCATCCTAGCAGTTCACCATGGGGTGCCCCTATTTTTTTTTCATTAAAAAGAAAGATGATTCCATGAGACTTTTCATTAATTCTAGATACTTGAATAACATCACTGTTAAAAACATGTATCCTTTTCATTATATTGATGACTTGTTTGATCATCTCTAGGGAGCTTAGTACTTTTCCAAGATTAACTTGAGATCTGAATACCATCAGCTGAAGGTGAAAGATGATGACATCCTAAAAACAGCTTTTCGTACTGAATATGGGAATTATGAATTTTTTATAACGTTTGTGTTAACTAATTCACCTACTATATTTATTAATCTTATGAATAGAATATTTCATGAGTTCTTGGATAATTTTTTAGTTGTGTTTATTGATGAAATTATGGAATTTTCTAAGAACAAAGAGGAGCATGAAAAATATCTAAGGGTTGTTTTACTAACCATAAAGGAAAATAAACTTTATGGAAAATTTAGAAAGTGTGATTTTTGTTTACAATATTAGATTTATTTTCTTGGGAACATTATAAATAATAGTGGAATATGAGTATGCTGCCAAAACAAAAGTGTTTGATGAATGGACAAGACCCACAAATGTTATGGAGATTTTTAGTTTTATTGGATTAGAAGGTTATTACCGAAAGTTTGTTAAAAACATTGCATGATTATCCAGCCTGATAACTATGTTAACATGAAAAGGGGTTAAATTTATTTGGATAGAAAAATGTGATGTTTGTTTTCAGGAACTGAATAAGTGATTGGTGAATGATCTGGTTTTGTCCTTACCTTCCCAAAATGGTGAGTTTGTCATCTACAGTGATGCTTCATTGAAGGGACTTGGTTTTGTTCTGATATATAATGATCAAGTAATTAATTTTGCTTCAAGAAAACTAAAACTACATGAGTTAAATTATCCCACACATGATTTGGAATTGGAAGCTGTGGGTTTTTCTTTTAAAAATTGGAGGCATCATTTTTACGGAGCGAAATGTCAAATATATGCTAACCATAAAAGTACGAAGTATATATTCAATTAGTAGGAATTAAACATGAGGAATAAAAGATGGATTGAATTGATAAAGTATTATGATTGCACGATCAATTACCATATGGGAGAAGAAAACAATGTGGTGGATACGTTGAGTCGTAAACATCATGCATCATTAACCATGTTATGTTTGGAACATGATGTAGGATCAAAATAGTAGATGTAGATTATCAATTACAATATGGGGGGGGGGGTGAATTGTAAGTTTAAAACATTCATTTTTAACCTTAAGGAAAACTATTTTTAACAATGTTAAACAAGGTAAATTCACAAACCCTAAAATAGTTCTATGAGACAAACATGCTTAGGTTCTGGAAATATGCTTCCAGAAATGAAATTTTACTTATGAAAAGATTCTACCTTAATGTGTATATAATATTTCTTATCAGAGTAAATAAAAGTATAAGAAAGTATAAGAAAATTATACTTTCTTCCTTTATCAGAATACATCATAAATAAAGCTTGAAACAAAACAAGTAACTTGTAAGAAATAATTTCACTCAAAGAGTAGGGTATCCAACAACCTTGGATAAAGGTCCCTTGATTTATACTTTAAAGAAATTATATCTTACCCACACCATGGTATTCCCTCAATAGGAATATCAGAATCTATTTTACTATCCCTATAATCCCTCGATCTTTAAGGTAGTCGACACCTATGTCTTACTATTATCGGAAGTCCTTGAAATTTAAGGTAGTTGGAAACTGTGTCTTCCTATCCCTAGAAGCCCTAAATCGTACTCATCAACAATTAGAGTTGCATGAAGCAAGCTGAACAAGGTGTTGATAATGAAAAAATCATGAGATTATCTCTCTCTTGAAATCACTTCACCACATGTAATCTCTAGATTGGTAGAATGGTTATGAGCTCATTCAAATGAGCTTATATTTATATGAAAAACTCCAATGATCGGCTCCCTCCTCCAATGGACATATTTTTACTTGAATCTCAGAGGGGCCTATACACATGTCACTCAACCAACGGTTGGTTAGAAATAGATTTCACGACATCATTTCAGAATAATTACATGTTTAAGGAAAAATTAATTAGCTTAACTAATTTTGAATATCCAGAGTCTAAGGGAAAATAGAATTCAGAGTCTAATCATATAAACAATTAGAAAATATAATACATGGATATTCAGATTATGTTTTTCAACATATTTGGAATCTGAATTCTAAAGATTCTAGAGTCTGAATTCCAATGTATTTGGAATCTGAATACTGAGGAATTCAAAGTCTGAATTCCGAGGAATTCAGAGTCTAAATTCTGAGGAATTCAGAGTAGGAATTATAATGAATTTTGATTCTGAATTCTGAGGAATTTTGAGTTTGAATTTCATAGAATTCAGAGTCTAAATTTCATGGAATTTAGAGTCTAAATTTCAAATAATTCAGAGTCTGAATTTTAGAGAATTTGGAGTCTGAATTTTAGAGAATTTGGAGTCTGAATTTGAGAGAATTCAGAGTCTGAATTTCATAGAATTCAGAGTCTTAAAACAAAACACTCTATATCCATAAAACTATAGGATTAAAAGGCTTTAGATATGAATCCTAATTTTTGACTTAGTAATAAAATGAGTTTTATTATGAGAAATTATAAAATGATATAATAAAAATAAAGGTAAGGATAAAAATTTCCTTAGAGAAGGGAAATTTTAATTATGAAAATAATTCATAGGGAAAGGTAATTTTCCTTATGATAAAGTGTTTGTGATTTTCAAAACATAGAAGAATGGAAAAGTCATAAGAAAACCTCCTTGACTCAACAATCTCCCCCTTTTTGGAAATCACAAACATCCTTTTGAAAAATAATATAAGGACAAAGAATTTACTTTATGAACATTAAAATAATAACTTATCTACCTTTAATTATGAATCATGATGAATATGACTAACTCCCCCTTAGGTTTTCAAATCCCTAAGGATCGTATTCTTTACTTAGAGAAAATTTTCTTTTTCTTGAATATAAAAGAATTATTTAAGTAAACCCCCCTTACTTAGGACATTCTCTTATTTATACTTAGTATTATTTTTATCATTCGTTTTCCCCCTTTGTGATTTTTAAAAATGAATAGAGATAATGGGAAAAAAACATGGTACCTAAAATATTAGAGCTATACACAACAAAAAAATAAAGAATAACATGATTTTTCATTAAGATTGGAAAAATTGATACAAGGTAGTACAAAAAAAGATCAGAATTGATAAGAAAATTTATTCATTATTATTTTCCTTCATAATGATCTTCTTCATGATAGTCTTAAACTTTTTAAGATCCTTATGATCTTCTTCAAAGTGCTTGAGAAATAGTTATTGATCCTGATTTTTCTTTTCTAGAGCCTTGATATTTTCATCCTAAGACATAATGATTTATTATTGAGACTTCAAAAGCTCTTCTTGCTGACTGAAAATTTCCGAAAACTCTATTCTGAGACCCCTTTCCCTCTTGAAATTCAAAGAAACTAAATTCAGTTTCCCATTCAGATATTTTTCTTCTTACTTCTGAGATACTTGTTCTCGGTTTAGATTCTCAGTAAAACTTTTTATAATATATTTTATCCTCCCATATTCTCTATCAAAATCATCCTTTACTGAATCCTTAAAGTCATCAAGAATTATTAGATCTTCAATAATTTTCCTGGACCAATTTGTTAAATCCTTATAAGACCTTCTATGTGCATCATACCCAATATAGAATGTTTTGAAATTATCCCCAAGATTGATGAATTTTTCCATGAGCATTATTATAGATTCTATCTCCTAATTAAAGGAGTGTTGAAGTGGCTTACACCTCGAGTTAATACTCAGAAACAATGGAATAGTGTCTACAATTTCCTTAGAGACTACACAACAAAGTCCTGACACATGGAAGATGATTCAAAATATGGTTACCTTGTAGGTGAAGATTATTATTTTTAACTCTACAGCCTTCGTTTTGGATGATCCACTAGTATGATTTTTTACCATGAAATCTTTCTTAGGGATCTCAACAAACACCTATATTCTTTTGTCTACTTTGGAAATAGTGTCCGTAGCCTTTGGAGATTTATTCTCACTATCTGAGACTTGAACGATTTTATCTTCATCAACCTTTTACTTCTCAGTATCTCCCTTAAGATCATTAGGTTGAATGAAGTTGTGATTGCTGCTTTCCTCATTAGAAGGTTTATTAACCTTTTCCTAACCCTCATCCTCTTTTCCTTGAGAAACAATTTTGGTTGATTCAACCTGCAAAGTTCGGATTGAAATATTTTCAGAAGGACTTTCCTTCTCATGATATCCTTCAACTTTCCTTATCACATCATCACTCTCATCTCCTCCTTCCTCTTCTTATTCTTCTACATCCTCTTCCTGAACTATCTCTTCCTCCACTTCAGGTTCCATAATTGTGACTTTTTTTTCCAAAGTCTCCACTAGTACTAGTTATTTAAGAAATGATTCTGGTACCTTAATTTGTTCAGAGGCTTTCTCAGTAGCCTTGAGAAGTGCTTCAAAAATCTCGGCTTCAAACATTTTCTTCTGTTGTTTCTTATTTTTTTTCTTGCTTCTATAGCTCTTCAGTAGTTTTAATCTTTAGGACATTTTACTCAGTAAGATCTAGAACAAAACTAAGATCTCTTTATTTGTTATATTTCTTATATTCCCTCAAATTTTCTACAACTTCATCAGGGAAAGTTTTTTCTTCTTCGGTTTTGGGGGTGCTGATTGAATTTTCGGAATTGAAGGTTTCTATTTAGTTTCCAGCTTTTTCTGCTTTCTCTTCTTCTGTGGTTTCTTAGAAGTATCTAATAATTCCACCTTCTTTTCTAAAGCTCAATTTCAATTTTTGATAGATAAAAAAATTCTATGTATTTTCTATTAAAACAAACTTTCATCCTCCTCAAAGTGTCATCACTTAGAAACAAAATCTTGAAGTTTCTTGTATTAGAGATATAAGAGATTTAGAATGACTCTAGGCATAACACTATGATCTTAGACATAATTTATGGATACATGATGATTTTCGATTTGAGAGTCCCATTCATGATATTTTCAATCATCAGTAAGATATACTTCACCAGGTTTATCTTCCTCAAGTAGATTAGAAAATCTAGAATGTAGATGTCACTTTTCCTTAAGGAGTTCTTGTATCCTTTTCTCAGAATTAGAAAACACTGTACCCATAATTCTAGAATCCTACAATTTTTTGAGATATGATTTATTTTTGGTGTTTTCACTCCTTTGAGTGTAAGGCACTCTATTGCCTTTTCCTTCTCATAACTTCCTAATTTATCTGGTAGATTGTGGGTGTAGAAAATCGCTTCTCCTTCATATGGTATTCCAATGATACTAGTTGATATATTGAAGGAAATGGAATATATTTTCCCATAACTCTTGAATGAAAACTTGTCTCTTCCACCTTAATTAAAAAATAATACTATCTCATAGAACTCAACAAGTAACTGAGGGTAAAACGGATCCTGAGTTTTCAATTTGGATTTGTAAAGGATATCTCATCCATTGATCAGGATATTTAGTATAATCAGAGAATTATACTTATTGAAAAATCTCGAATCAACTAAACTTTATCTGTAAATTTTCAATTTTGATATTTCCTTGACTAAAGACATTTGCTTCTGAGGAGAAGCTTCTAAAGATATCCATAATCTAAGGAAACTCAGAAATCCAGAACGACCGTTTTAAAGAGAGGTAGAGCTTTTGTTTGGAAAATCTTGACAACCGATATGGGATAAAGAATATGGTGGCCTTTATATAGTCTTTGAATTGATGGTTAGAATTCCCAAATTGATCCAACAGTTGAAACAAGAACAATGAGATCTGACGGTTGAGATGAAAGATGAAGAAGGATTTGGTAGGTTCTGATCTTTTGAGGTTTTTAAGGTAAAAATTCAGATTTAACAAAAGTGAATCCATTTTTTTTCTTAAAACAATATAAAAATACCAACAAGTAAAAAAAATCAATTACAAAAATTTAAGTAAGGAAACATACCTTTCGGATTGCTAGGAAAATTGTCAGTAATGAAGAAAATTCTTCTTGAAGAAATTTCTGTTCTGGAAAATTTTATTAAGGGAAGGAAATTTTTGAAACTGAAAAATTTTTAAGTAAAAGAAAATTTTAGTTCTAGAATTTGAGTTCTGAAAATTTTGATTTTGATTTTTTTTTGATTTAAAAAAAACTGGTTATAGGAAAATGTACTCCCCATATGAAAAAGAGTTTCTCAATGTAAGGAGATAGGTTTCAACAAAAAGTTAAAATGGAAGATTTTCTTACGGTTATCATTACTAACTTTTGTCTAATGTATTCAAATAAATAATAAGGAAATAATTTTGTAAAAATATCAGCAAGTTGATATTGTGTTCCGATAAATTGAAGAATGATATCTCCTTTCAGTGTGTGATACCTAAGAAAATGATGCCTAATATCTATGTGTTTTTTACAAGAGTGATGTGAAGGGTTTTTTCTTAGGGTAATGAAACTAGTATTATCACATGATATCTGTGTTTTGGTAAAACTTATGCCATAGTCTGTGAGTGTGTGCAACATCCACAAAACCTGGGTACAAAAACTTCCAGCTGCTACTTATTCAGCTTCAGCAGTGTAAAGTGATTTTGAGAGTTTCATTTTTACATAACCAAGAAACTAATAAATATCCTAAGAAATGATATGTTCCAGATGTACATTTCCTATCCATTCTACACCCACCAAAATCATCATCTGAAAAACTTTTTAAACCAAAATAATTTCCAAAAGTATAGAAAAGTACTAAATCCATGGTTCCCTTAAAAAAAATTATTTTCACCTCTTTTAAATGAGATTACTTTGGATTAGATTGATATCTTGTACATAAGTATACTAAAAACATTAATTATTGATGAATAGATTTCAAGTATAGTAAACTTTCTATCATACCTCTAAATGATGTTTGATCTAATGGTTTCCCAACTTCATCAAGATCAAGAGAATTTGAGGTACCTATTAGAGTACTTATACTTTTAGTTTTGTCATATCCATACTTTTTAAGAAGGTATTTAATATACTTATGTTGTGATATATAATTTCTTTATGTTTTTTGAGAAATTTGAAAACCTATGAAAATTTTTATCTCACCCATCATACTGATTTCAAACTCAGATTTCACTAGATTCACAAACGAATCAGTTAAATATTACTGAGTTGAATCAAATATAATTTCATCAACATAAATTTGAATAATCAAAACATTCTTCTTATCCGACATTATAAAAAGAGTTGGATTATCAATTCCCTTAACATAATTGTTTGGTAACAAAAATCCTGTAAGTCTATCATACCAATCTCTAGGAATTTTTTAAGTCCATACAAAGCTATGATAAGTTTGAAAACATGTTTTGGAAATTTTGTGTCTTCAAAACCAGGAGGTTGTTCAATATAAAATTCTTCATGAACATATCCGTTAAGGAAAGAACACTTCACATCCCTTTGAAAAGGTTTCAAATTAAAGATTGCTGTAAAGGCAAGTAAAATGTGAATATATTTATGTCTAGCTAATGGAGAATAGGTTTCTTTATAGTCCATTCCTTCTTGTTGATTATATCCTTTAGCAACTAAAGCTTCATCAGTGGTTTTTGGTTCTAATTGGGAAATAAATGATAGATGTTCAAATTCATTTATTAAGGAACCTATAGTCCTTATAGGTTGATTTACATCACCAATGACACTATTACTGGGATGATTCTTAAGAAACAACTGATTTGGGTTTTGTAAAACCTGTTCATCAACATATGGTAGGAAATCTTCTAGGGTAAATGCTTCAGAAATATTTTCTTGAGAATTTTCCTTATTAGAAGTATCTTCTATCAAGGGTTGATAATTAGTTTTTTAAAAAGCATCTGAAGACATAGGTTAGGGTTATTTAAAAACAAAATTATTAGTTTCATCAAAATTAATATGCACAATGTATTCAATAGTACAAGTATTTTTATTAAGAACTCAATAAGCCTTATAAGTAGTGGAGTAGCCTAGGAAAATTCCTTCATCAGATTTGGGTGAATATTTATGATAGTTATCTTTATTATTCAAGATGAATACTTTGCAACCAAATACTTTGATGTAAGAAAGTTTAAGTTTTTGACCAGTCCACAATTCATAGAGGAGTTTTATTAAGAAAAAGTATGATTAAAACTCGAATTATAGTATAAAAAGAAATACTAATAAATTCATCCCAAAAATGTTTAGCAATAGAATATTCAATCAACACGGTTCTAGTTATCAATTGAAGAATTCAATTTATTTTTTCAACAACAACATTTTGTTGAGGAGTTCTTGGAGATGAAAAGTTATGAGTAATGCCTTTCTTACTAAAAAAAGTTTCAAAATATGAATTTTGAAATTATCCTCCATGATCACTATGAATAGTTATCAATGGAAGGTTTTTCTCATTTTTTACTTGGTCTCTAAAAGTTGTGAAATAAGAAAAAGTTTCATATTTCTTTTATAGAAAATAAACCCCCGTAAATCTAGTGTAATCATTAACCAAAACAAATACATAGTATTTGACTCCAATACTTCTAGTTTGTATTGGTCCAAAAATATCCATATGAACTAACTGTAATGCATCAGATGTTGAGACTTAAATGATTGATTTAAAACTTTATTTATGATACTTTCCATATTTAAAAAGATCAAAAACATTTTAAGAATAAAATCCAAGCTCTAGTAGATCCTTAAAAAGTATTTTCTTTGAGATTTTGCATAGGTTTCTAAGATTACAGTGTCCTAACCTTCTATTACATAACCAAAATTGATCTTCCATTGCGCTTAGGAAAGGTAGAACTTGGTTCCTAAGGTATTCTATGTTTAGTGTGTATAAATTATCATTCCTCTGGGTAGAAATAATAAACACTTCCTTGGAATTGTGTACTAATAATTTATCTTCCCTAAAATTCAGAAGGTAACCTTCATCACACAATTGGATTATGCTAATGAGGTTGTGCTTAAGACCTATAAAAAATAAAACATTTGAAATTAAGTTTCTCAAAAGAGAAAAATGTTACATATACCAATAATTTATCCTTGAGAATTATCTCCAAAAGTTAATTTTCCTCCTTTTGAATTGATAACATTTTCAAAGAAGTTTTTGTTACCAGTTATATGATAAAAAAATACACTATACATGTACTATGTATTTCTATTGGTAATTTATTTATTTTCATGAAAACAACATTGTTATACTTTCATAATCCAGAATTTTAGGATTCCAAATTTTTATAGAAAAACAAAATTTATGAAAACCTAAAGATTGGGTTTTATTTAAAGAACAATTTTTTACAATTTTCCACCACACTGACATTTGGTGCAAAAATGTTCACTTTGGGGAACAAAATAATTATTACTAAAAACAGGTTTGGAGTGAGTATAACCAATTCCTGAACTATTCCTTAGAATATGAATTTGAGAATATATTTTATCAAATTCTTTCCTTCCTGAGGTAAAATTTGATAGAATTTTCTTTAAGGAAACAATTTTGGATTTTAGTATAATGACTAAATTCTTATCCTCAAGGTCATTATTATTCGGAACTGAGTTATTCTCGAAAAAACTTTTCTTAGAAATAACACTTTAAATATCATTAGAAAGTTTATCCTTCTTAGTATTAACTTCATTAAGGTTTTTAGAAACACTTTCAAAATAAAAAGTTTTCTGATCAAGATATTTATAAATATCTGATACTTCTTTAGTTAAAATAGAAATTTAAGAATTTTCCTTCTCTAACTTTTTTTTATCTTACAATTTTCAATCTCAAGATGTTTAAAAAACATAGAAACTTTTTCATAATAAGGTAAACAGTTATATTCATCAGAATAAGATTCTTCATCTGAAGACTTATAATATTTATCATGAATATAATCTTCATTCAAAGATATATTAATAATAGATTCGGCATTGTATACCTTGACCATTAGACAATTATTTTCAATGGGTAGTTTGGATAGTAGACCAAGATTCTTCTGGCTATAAGATTCATACTATGAAGATTCGTCAGATGAGTCCCCACCACCGGCACACCACATATCAGTATCCTTCAAGACTTTCTTAGCCTTATTCTTGTAATACTTTTTTATTTTTCTCAGAATTATTTTCCTTTCTATCTTTTCTCTTAAGCATAGGATAATCTATCCTGATGTGTTCGACTATTTTACATTCATAAAAAGTGACTTCCAAATATTTATTTTCATTTATTTATTTCTTCTTATATCTATACTGAAAGTATTTCTTTCCCACTATCTTGTTCATCCTTCAAGAAAGATTTGCTAACACATTTTTATAGTGTTCACTTTCATTAGACTCAGATATAATAATTACTTTTTTATACTTAGATCTTGTAACCCTTTCCAAAGTCTTGACTTTGGTAGTAGTAAAGGCTACAATTCCATTTCCATTCTTCTTCTTATTCATATTAACATATATTTTCATTCTTATTTCATGCTGTAAGAGAGTACAAAATAGGTCATCAAGAGTAATTTGAGTAACTTTCATATTTTCATCAATGAATTTTCTTTTTTATTCCCACTCACGTTTCATAATATCAATTATCTTGTCCAAAAGCACTTCATCATTAAGAACTTTCTCTCCCATAGACTGAAGACTGTTTACAATGGTCATAAATCTTTGTTATACTTTTCAAATTGGTTTTCCATATGGAAATAAGAATCCATGATATTCATCTCTTAACATAGGTCCTATAGTCTCTATCAAATTAGAAGTGCTAAATGTGTTCTTCATGTTTTTTCCAGATGAAATTGGAATCTTCACAAGAAGATATTTGAAAATATATATTCATAGTCATATAACATAATAAATTATTGCGTACCTTGTAATTTAGTTAATATTCTGATTTTTCTTGGTTGGTGAAGGTTTTGAATTCCTTTTCTAGAATTTTTTAGTCACCAGTAAGCATGAAAATTTATCCACTCTAGTGTTGATACAAAAAGTATTCATTCTATCTCTCTAATACTCATAATCATTTACATAAAAAATATGTGGTCTGGTAGGATTAAGGTTATCAATGTAACCAACATTTATACCATTTATTCTATAAAAAAATATCATTCCACAAAACTTGTAAGTTGTAAAAGTTTATAAACAAAGATAAAAATATCTAAGAAAAACTTGAGGAATAAAATTTCAACAAGAAAATAAAATTTGAACAAGAAAAACTTATATGTGAGTATAATTATTTCAGAGACCTCCTCTGATAAAAATTATAGGATCAAAATAGTAGATATAGATGCTCAATTATAAGAGGGGGGGGGTGTGAATTGTAAGTTTAAAAACTTTTGTTTTTAACCTTAAGGAAAACTATGTTTAACTATGTTAAACAAGGTAAATTCACAAACCCTAAAAAAGTTCTATGAGACAAACTTTCTTTTGTTCTAGAAATATGGTTCTAGGAATGAAAGTTTACTTAGGAAAATATTACACCTTAAAGCATATAGAATATTACTTATCAGAGTAAATAAAAGTATAAGAAAGTATAATAAATTTATACTTTCTTCCTTTATCAAAATACAACAGAAATAAAACTAGAAAAAAAAAGTAACAAGTAAGAAATCATTTCTCCCAAAGAGTAGGGTATCCAAAAACCTTGGATAAAGGTCCTTTGATTTATACTTTTAATATAGTCTTTCTTACTCACAATAGGGTAAGCCCTTGATAGGAATATCATAATCTGTCTTGCTATCCCCAAAAGTCCTCGATCTTTAAGGTAGTCGACACCTCTGGCTTATTATTATATAAAGTCCTAAAACTTTAAGGTAGTCGACACCTATGTCTTCCTATATCTAGAAGCCCTTGATTGTACTCAGCAACAATCAGAGTCGCATGAAGTAAGCTGAACAAGGTGTTTAGAATACACAAATCATGAGACTCTATATCTCTAGAAATAACTTCACATCATGTAATCTCTAGATTTATAGAATGGTTATGAGCTCGTTCAAATGATCTCCTATTTATAGGAAAAACTCCAACAATCAGCTCCCTCCTCCAACGATCATATTTTTCCGTGAATCTTAGAGGGTCCTGTACACATGTCACTCAACCAATGGTGAGTTAGAAACAGATTGCATGATATCATTTAATAATAATAACATGTGTAAGGAAAAATTAATTATCTAAACTAATTATGAATGTCCAAAGTCTAAGGAAAAATAGAATTTGGATTCTAATCATATAGACAATTAGAATTTATAAGACATTTATATTCATATTATCTGTTTAAACAAGTTCAGAATATTAATTCTAATGATTATGTAGTTTTAATTCCAATGAATTAAGAATCTTAATACTGAGGAATTCGGAGTTTGAATTCTGAGGAATTCAAACTCTGAATTATGAGGAATTCAGAGTCATAATTTTAGAGAATTCAGAGTCTGAATTTTAGGGAATTCAAAGTCTGAATTTCAGATAATTCATAGTCTGAATTTCAGAGAATTTAGAGTCTTAATTTTAGGGAATTTAGAGTCTGAATTTTAGAGAATTCGGAGTCTAAATTTCATAGAATTTGGATTCTAAATTTCAGAGAATTTGGAGTTTGAATTTAAGATAATTCAGAGTCGAAATTTTAGAGAATTAGTAGTCTTAAAACAGAACACTCTATATCCATAAAACAATAGGATTCCATGGTTTTATATATGAATCGAATTTTTTACTTAGTAATAAAATGAGGATGATTATGAGAAATTATAAAATGAGACTATCTAAATAATGGCAAGGATAAAAATTTCCTTAGTGAAGGGAAATTTTCCTTAAGAAAATAATCCTTAGGGAAAGGTAATTTTCCTTAGGGTAAATTGTTTATGATTTTCAAAAAATAGAAGAATGGAATAGTCATAAGGAAACCTTATTAACTCAACACATGATCCCTTGATTAATTATTTGATGAATTTTGGATTATAAGTTGTTGGTGCATGAAATACCTCTTTTTTGTTTTAGGTTTCAGTGAAGTCATCATTATCGACTAGAATTAAGCAAGCCCAGAAGGAAGAACGTGAGCTATAGAAAAAGGTAGAATTGGTAAAAATGGGTAAGTTTTCAGAATTTAACCTTGATAAATATTGTGTTTTAAGATTTTTTAAAATGTTGTGTGTGCCTTGTGATTCCATATTAAAGAAATATTTGTTTTGTGAAGCTCATAGTTCTCCATTTTCTGTTCATCATGGTATTAGTAATATGTATAGAGACCTTGGAGAGTATTATTGGTGGGATGGAATGAAAAGAGATATTGCTTATTTTACCATGAAATGTTTGACATGTTAATAGGTTAAAGTGGAGCGGAAGTTACCGAAGGGGACGATTCAAACTTTTCCTATGCCAGACTAGAAATGGGAGAATGTATCCATAGACATTATGGTGAGACTACCTTAGAATTATCAAGGTAACAATGTGATTTGGGTTATTTTTGACTGACTTACTAAATATTCATATTTTATTTCTATTCGAGATACAATGTATTTGGATCAGCTTTCTCGATTGTACCTCAAAGAGATTGTCAGGTTACATGGAGTTCCTCTTTCCATTGTATCTGACCAGAATCCTAGGTTCACTTCTAATACTTGGAAGTGACTTCATAAGTCTTTCGACAAAGAAATAAATTTCAGTACAACTTTTTATCCTCAATCAGATGGGCAGTTAGAACAAATGATTCGTAATTTTAATAATATGCTTCGAGCTTATTGAATGAACTACCAGGGAATTTGGAATCATCATCTTTATTTAATTGAGTTTTCTTATAATAACTGTTTTCATTCCAGTATACAGATGACACCTTTTGAGGCATTGTATGGGAAGTAGTGTAGAACTCCATCTTTTTGGGATGAATTCAGGGAAATAAATTTGATGGAAATAGAATTAATGGAGGAAGTTTCTGAGAAAGTGAAGATGATCTTGCAACACATGAGGAGATATCAGAGTGGACAAAAAAATTATTCAGACAATAGGAGGAAAGACTTTTCTTTTGTGGTAGGTGATCATGCCGTTCATTGAATCTCACTATGGAAAAGTGTTATGCATTTTGGTAAGAAAGAAAAGCTAAGTCCATGGTTCATTGGAACTTATAAAATTATAGAGAAATTTGGACCAGTCACCTACTAAGTAGCTTTGCATATAAATTTATATCAGTTACACAATGTTTTTCATGTTTAGATGTTGAAAATGTATGTGCCAGATTCAACTCATGTTTTGAGCCCAGAATCAGTTTAGCTGGAAGAGAACCTTTCTTTATAAAGAGAAACAAGTTCAGATTCTTGATCAAAGGGAACAAGTATTGCGGAATAAGGTAATCCAAATGGTAAAGGTTTTGTTGAGAAACCACATGGTTGAAGAAGCAATATGGTAGTCTAAATATACTATGAGGGAAGGGTATCCTCACTTATTTAATAGGTAAATAAAATTACGATCACACAATTTTCAGAAGGTGGGGATAATGTAACACCCCAATATTTTAAAAATAAATTGAAATGAATGAAACTTTGTTTTATATAGATATTTATAACTAGCATTTAAACATAAATTTTCCACTTCTATGTTTTCAATTTCAAAAAAATGGCCATATATAATTGTGATCAGTAAGTTATTTGGAGTCGAATAGGATCAACTTGTTTTTTGGTGAATAGTAACATACCCTTATAAATAGTAATATGAATAGTAATATGCCTCTAATGAATAGTAAACAGTATTATTATTTTATTTTCTTAAGGATTTAAGATAATTTAAACTTGATTAATTTTTCAAGGTGTTAAAAATGAGTTATAGATTTAAAATTGTTTTTTTGAATAAATTATGATTTTATTTAAAAATTAAATTAATAATATTTATAAAATTATTTTCAAAAAAATGAGTTCACTTTTGAATTCTACACATAAAAAATGGTTAGGGTGAATTTTTGGGATTTTTCTGAAAAACATGAGTTTTTGATGAATAGTGAAATACAATAAAATACCATATATTCAAATTATCAAGTAAATACACTATTTAATACATGATAAGTGATATAAGCCCACTTGGTTCGAACTCACATTCCATTATTACTATTTGGGGTCACATGAATTAAGACTATTCATAATCATGAGAAAAAAATTATAATAATGATTAAAATAATGTAAAATACCTCCTCTCCTCCACTATAAATACCACCCTCATTCCCCTCTTCCTCCCACACCTCTAAATACTTGAGACTTACCTAATTTATTCCCAATACTCCTCCAAAGGATCTTCCCCACGTCCTAGAGCTTCTAGTCTCACCAAAATTCCAAAACCAAAGGCCTTAAGAAGGATCTCAAGGAGAAGAGATCAAAAGGTAAACATCCTCATTTGTTTTCTTTATTTTCATTTCATTTTTTTATATTATTATTCTTTCCTCACATACCCTTATCTAAGAGGCATGAATGATACATTATATTACATATTTTTTATTTCATCATGTTTATGGAAGAATCACCATTATAGTTCTTCTCCTCTCCCACTTATTCATGAAATTAAAACATCATCCGTGATGTGTCGATTTACCAATATCGTGGATGATGTGATTTAAATTTATTTTAATTCATTAAAAACTGGTCATGAAACCATTTTTATTGTTCAAACATAATATAATTTATTTATTCTATATTATATAAGGTTCTGGAATCATTTGGTACAGATTTTATTAATTTATAAAAAAACGAGTTCTTTATGATCGAAGAATCGCCAAAATGACCTAAAAAATATCAATAATGTTTTAACTTATGAATCATCCTCATATCAGAATTAAAAATTAAAATG
The DNA here is from genome assembly GCA_963277665.1 of Viscum album. Taxonomy (NCBI): domain Eukaryota; kingdom Viridiplantae; phylum Streptophyta; class Magnoliopsida; order Santalales; family Viscaceae; genus Viscum; species Viscum album. The sequence goes on from OY728122.1 coordinate 1,435,376,718, forward strand.
GTATAGTTTATTGTTATATAAATATGTAAATACCACTCCATTATAATTATAAAGTTTCACTTCCAATCTACAAGAATATCCACCATGAACCGATCATGGAAATCATGTAAAGAATGCACCCAAAACAATGGATGGAAGGAAATACTAACAATTAAAAGGAGAAATTATGTAATGAAATTATAATATAAGGTATTATAAAAATAAATATTTTTCTGTAATATATTAATAACACTATTTTAACCATTACACATGAGGTTTAAATCAGTTTGAAGTAAGACAAACTTGAGGTAAGGGAATTCTTAACCCAATTTCCTTTCTTTGGGTTAACCTTCTAATTTATTATTTACATGGTATTAAAATTGTTTTTTTTGATGAAAATTGTTTATATTATTACGAATTATATTTATTTACAGTGTATATACATATTTCATACACTCTATTAAGTATTTATTCAATTATATGATATTTATAAGGGACATTTCTTTTAAAAACCTCTTTTAAAATTCTATTTTATGAAATTCAAAATAAATGTTTTTATTAAATTATTCAGGTTATATGATTTTGTTATGGTTCCTGGGAATTTTTTATTATGAAGGGTGGGACCTATATCTACCTCTAATTAATTGGGTATGTGTATGTTGGAGGTGGACTATATGGTTACTCCATGTGTAACTGCAATGGTTATACAAATTGTAAGGTGGCCGTGAGGGTTACAAATTATAAGGTAGATGATAGGGATATAAGATTATGTAAGTAATTACCCAAGATACCTTGATGGTTCTATTTATTTTTTATATGTTTTGTTTAAATCTCATATAAATCTCAATTTTCACATAGTAAGTTTATGTGGGTAACAAGTATGAATTTTTCTGAAAATGATTTCATACGTTACAAGTATTGATGGACTAAGGTTTTATTTCCTTATTTTTTTATCCCTTACTGAGATTTTTGTGCTCATACTAGGTTTTTGAATTATTTTCACAGGTTATCAGGATTTTTAAGACAAATAAGGAATCCAAGTTAAATGTGGTGAAGTTTTTTCAAAGAAAACACATTTTATTTAAAATTTTTATATTTTGGAAGAAATGGATACTATTTTTGTGGTATATTCTCTATATGAACGTGGAATGTTATGAAGGTATTATATCTCAATTATATAAAACTCTAAACTTGAAAATATACTCAATGTGAAAGGAAGTTAGTTCTTGACTAAAATTCAAGATTATGTAATGTAATTAGATCGGGTTCTTATAGTTGGTATCGGAGAATGGTTTAGATAAATTTAGGGGTTAGGGTGGTGTTAATGGAATACCATAAACGTTTTTTACATTATGGTTAATTTGTAATGTTATAGAATTTAAATATTACCATGTTATTTTGACTAATATATGTTTTTTCAAAATGGTTTTCAGTAGAAGAAACAGGAAAGACGAAGAGGAGAGGCACTGACAGAACGATCTCCTTCTGAATCTATAGCCCAAAATGCTAGGGATTGGAACCGAGAAGTTTGTGATAGTAATTGATCTACTAACTCAAGCAATAAATGGTGGTGGAATCCATGAAAGAGAATAGATAGATGTACCACAACAGAACATGACGGTAGTGGAACATTGTGTGTGAGAACACCCTCCTCCTTTCAATGGATCTTCTGACCTAGTAGTAGATGAAGGATGGATTAAGGCCCTTGAAAAGATATTTGATGTTATAGGATGTTCAGATAATCAAAAGGTAATTATTTCCATATATATTTATGAAGGTGATGATAATCAGTGGTGGTCAATAGTAAAGAATGTTAGGGATAGAGAGGATATTGATACCTTAGAGTGGGATGAATTTAAAATTATTTTCCTTTAAAAATATTCTCCTAAGGTTGTGAGACTTAGAATGGAGAATAAATTTCTTGAATTGAAGCAAAAGGAGGAAGATTTAGTGGATGTTTATAAAGAAAACTTCACCTGACTGGTGAGGTATGTTCCAAATCTTATTCTGGATCTTGATAGAAAAATCAACCACTTTTACTCATCTTTAAAGTTAAGGTATTGAAAGGTGTTGGCCTCCTGTGAATTCAAAAGGTATGAGAAACTTGTATGATGTGCTAAGAGGGTAAAGATGTAGTTTTTTAATTATCACATGTATTTTGAAAATAAGGATAATAAGCGGTTCAGATGGAAATAAATGGGTAATAATCAACTAACGAAATCTGATGGTAAGAAAATACAGTTCCCAATTTTTGAAATGTGTGGAAAGAAGCACCATGGGGAATGACTTATAGAAACTGTGAAGTGTTTTAGATGTGGTAAGTTTAGAAATATGGCAATAGATTGTAATGAAAATGATTCTATGACTAATCCTAATAAGTAAACTATAAAGTGTTTTAAATGTGGAGAGATGGGTCATTATGAAAATTCCTTCCCAAATAGAGATCCGAATGAAACCAAGAATCCAAAATATAAGCAGAAAGGTGTAGTGAGATCCTATGTGAATATATTAGTAGATGAATGGGAATACAATGAAGTTTTATTAGGTACCTTGTTTTTTTACTCAGATTTTGCTAAAGTTTTGTTTGACATGGGGTCTACACATTCCATTATTTCTAAGAAATTTTCTCATAAATTGGAAATATCACCTCAACAAATGAGACCAGAACTTATTGTTAAAACACCAGGGGTACATATTATATCAAATAGGATTTATAAGAATATTTTTATTATGGTTTGTGGAAAGAATTTACCTGAAAACCTTATTGTTTTTCCCTTAGTAGAGTTTTATGTCATTCTGGGAATGGATTGGATTTTTGTTTATCATGCTAAGATTTAATTTAGATCTAAAGAAGTAGTTTTTTAGAAAGAGTTTCAATTTATATACAATAATGAAACCATACAATTGATAACATACCAAGAATCTAAGAAACTATTTAAATATGGAAATTAAAGTTATCTTGCTCATATTTTTGAAAACAAGGGAACTATTCAGATTAATGATGTGCAAGTGGTAAATGAATACCTTGAGATTTTTCCTGATGAGTTACCCAGTGTTATACCTAATTGGGAAGTTGAATTCACAATTGAATTAGTTCCTGATGCTAATCCAATTTCAAAACCCCCATATTTAATGGCTTAAATAGAACTTATTGATTTGAAAAATCAGTTGCATGATTTTTTTGATAAAGGCTTAGTTTTCCTAGTACTTCACCATGGGGCTCCCCTATTTTGTTCGTTAAAAAGAAAGATTATTCCATGATACTTTTCATTGATTATAGAGCCTTGAATTACATCATTATTAAAAACAAGTATCATTTGCCTCATATCTATGACTTGTTTGATCAGCTTCAGGTACCTCGGTACTTTTCCAAGATTGAATTGAGATCCGAATACCATCAAATGAAGGTGAAGGAGGATGAAATCCCAAAAACAGATTTTCACACTAGATATGGTAATTATGAATTTGTTGTTATGATTTTTGGGTTAACTAATGAACCTTATATATTTATTAATCTTATGAATAGAATATTTCATGAGTTCTTTTATAAGTTTGTGGTTTTGTTCATTGATTCCATTATGGTATTTTCTAAGAATAAAGAGGAGAATGAAAAACATCTAAGGGTTGTTTTACAAAGATTAAAGGAAAATAAACTATATGGAAAATTTTTCATGTGTGAATTTTGGTTGCAATAGATTTATTTTCTTGGGAACATTGTAAATAATAATGTAATAATAGTATCCTACCAAAACAAAAGTGGTTGACGAATGGGAAAGACCCAAAAAAAGTTACAGATATTATTAGTTTTATTGGATTAGTAGGTTATTAACAACAGTTTGTTAAAAAATTTACCCATTTATGTTGACTTCTAACTAAGTTAACGCAAAAGGGGTTAAATTTATTTGGACAGAATATGTGATGTTTTTTTTTCTGGAAATGAAGAAGAGATTGGTGAATAATCCAGTTTTGGACTTACCTTCCTGAAATGGTGAGTTTTTCATCTATAGGGATGCTTCATTGAAGGGACTTGGTTTTTTTTGATACATAATGATCAAGTAATTAATTTTGATTCAAGAGAACTAAAACCTCATGAGTTAAATTATCTCACAAATGATTTGAAATTGGAAGCTATGTTTTTTTCTTTTAAAATTTGGATGTATCATTTATAGGGATCCAAATTTCAAAGATATACTGACCATAAAAGTATGAATTAAATATTCACTCAAAAGGAATTAAACCTAATGCATAAAAGATAGCTTGAACTGATAAAGGATTATGATTTCACAATTTATTACCATCTGAGAAAAGAAATCAATGTGGTGGATGCCTTGAGTCGAAAACATCATGCATCATTAACCTTGTTAAGTTTAGAACAAGATCCCTTGAACAATGATATGATGAATCTTGGCTTAGAAGTTGTTGGTCATAGAAATAACTATGTTGTGTTTTAGGTTTCAGTGCATTCATTGTTATCAGACAGAATTAAGAAAGCGTAGAAGGAAGACCGCGAGCTACAGAAAAAGGTAGAATTGGTAAAAATGGGTAAGTTTGCATAATTTCACCTTGATAAATATTGTGTTTTAATATTTGGTAAAAGTTTGTGTGTACCTTGTGATTCCATTTTGAAGAAAGATTTTTTGTGTGAAGCTCATAGTTTTCCATTTTCAGTTCATCCTTGCAATACTTAGATGTATGGAGACCTTCAGAAGTATTATTAGTGGGATGGAATGAAAAGATATATTTCTAATTTTTCCATGAAATGTTTGACATGTCAATAGGTTAAAGTAGAGAGGTAGTTACCGAAGGGGATGATTCAACATTTTCCAGTGATAGTGTGGAAATGGGAGAATGTATCCATGGAATTTGTGGTGGGACTTCCTAAGACTTATCGAGTTAACAATGCGATTCATGTTATTGTTGATCAACTGACTAAATATGTACATTTTCTTTCTATTCAAGATACAATGTCTTTGGATCAACCTTCTTGGATGTACCTCAAAAAGATTATCAGGTAACATGAAGATCCTCTTTCAATTTTAACTGACCGGGATCCCAGGTTCACTTCTAATTTTTGGAAGGGACATCAAAATTCATTGAGCACATAATTAAATTTCGGTATAAATTTTAATCCTAAATCAGAACGACAGTTAGAATGAACGATTCATACTTTAGAGAATATGCTTAGATCTTTTCAATGGACTACCAGGAAGTTGGGATAAAAAACTTTCTTTAATTGAGTTTTCTTATAATAACAGTTTTCATTCCAGTATACAGATGGAACCTTTTGGGGCATTGTATGAGAAACGGTGTAAAACTCCATCTTTTTGGGATAAAGTCAGAAAAATGAAGTTGATGGGACTAGAATTAGTAGAGGAAGTGTCTGAGAAAGTGAAGATGATCTAGAAACACATGAGGAGATCTCATAGTAGATATAAAAGTTATACAAATAATAAGAAGAAAGAATTTTCTTTTGAGGTAGGTGATCATGTTTTTCTTATAATATCACCATGGAAAAGTGTTATGCATTTTGGTAAGAAAGGAAAGATATGTTCACAGTTCATTAGAACTTATGAAATTCTGTAGAAATATGGACCAGTCGCATACCGAGTAGCTTTGCATTCAAATTTATCTCAGGTACATAGTGTTTTTCATGTTTTGATGTTGATAAAGTATGTTCTAGATTCAACTCATGTTTTGAGCCCAGAAGTAGTTGAGCTAGGAAAGAACATTTCTTATGAAGAGAAACCAGTTCTGATTCTTGATCGAAGGGAAAAAGTATTGGGGAATAAGGTAATCCAATAGGTAAAGGTTTTTTGGAGAAACCACATGGTTGAAGAAGCAACATGGGAGACCAAAAATTTTATAAGGGAAAGGTAGCCTCACTTATTTAATAAGTAAAAAAAATTGTGAGAACATAATTTCTAGAAGGTGGGGATAATGTTACACCCAAGGTTTTGAAAATAAATTGAAATGCATGAAACATCTTTTTTTGTAGATATTTATAACTAGCCTTTAAAAATTATTTTACCACTTCTATGTTTTGAATTTTAAAAAATGGTCATCTACAATTATGATTAGTAAGTTATTTGGAGTCTGATAGGATCCACTTATTTTTTGGTGAATAGTAACATACCATTATGAATAGAAATATGACCCTAGTGAATAATAAATTGTATTATAATTTTATATTCTTAAGGATTTAAGATAATTTATACCTAATTAAATTTTCAAGGTGTTAGAAAATGAGTTTTAGATTTAAAATTGTTAATTTTGAATAAATTATGATTTTACTAAAAAATTAAATTAATAATATTTTGAAAGTTATTTTCACAAAATAGAGTTCATTTTTGAATTCTACATGTCTAAAAATGGTGAAGGTGAATTTTTGATATTTTTTTGGAAATTTTGAATTTTTGTTGAATAGTGAAATACGGTAAAATACCATATATTCAAATTATCTGGTAAATACAGTATTTATGAAATCATAAGTGATTTAAGACCACTTGGTTATAACTCACATGAAATTATTAATATTTTGGGTTACATGAATTAATACTATTCATAGTCTTTAGAAAAATACTTTAATAATGATTAATATAATGTAAAATACCTCCTCTTTTCCACTATAAAAACCACCACTATTCCCCTCTTCCTACCACACCTATCTAGCCTTAATCCTTACCTAAGTTCTGCCCAATAATCCTCCCAAGGATCTTCCCCATGTCTTAGAGCTTCTGGTCTCACCAAAAAGCCAAAACCTAAGGCCTTAAGGAGGATCTCAAAGAGAGTAGATAAAAAGGTAAATATCCTCATTTGTTTTCTTTCTTTTTCTTTTTATTTTTTCTATTATTCTTATTTCCTCACCTCCCCTTATCCAAGAGGCATGAATTATCTATTATATTTTATATTCTGTATTTCATCATGTTTATGGAAGGCTCACCATTATACTTATTCTCCTCTCCCACTTATTCAAGAAATTAAAACACCATCCGTGATGTGTTGATTTACCGACATCGTGGATGATGTGGTTTAAATTTATTTTACATCCTTAAATACTGTTCATGAAACTATTTTTATGGTTTAACCAGAATATAATTTATGTATTATATATTATCAAAGGTTTCAGAATCATTTTTACACATGTTATTAATTTATAAAACAAAATGAGTTCTTTATGATCGAAGAATCACTAAAATGGCCTAAACAAATATCAATAATGTTTTAAATTATGAATCATTATAATGTGAGAATTAAAAATGATAAATGGTATAATTTATTAATATATAAATATATAAATACCACTCCATTCCTATTCCGGAGTTTCACTTCCAATAAAAAAGAATATCTATCACGAACTGATCAAGGAAATCATGTAAAGAACGCACCTGAAACAATGGAAGGAACAAAATACTAACAATTAATGGGAGAAATGATGTAATAAAAATGATCATATAAGGTATTATAAACATGAATATGTTTCTATAAGATATTAATAACACTCTTTTATTCATTATACAAGAGGTTAAATGAGTTTTAAGTATGAAAAACCCGAGGTAAGGGAATTCTTAACCCAATTTCTATTTTTTGGGTTAACTTTCTACTTCATTTTTTACATGGTATTAAAATTTTTTGTTTGATGAAAATTGTTTTTATTACAATTAATTATGTGTATTTATATTTTATATACATATTCCATCCAGAATATTATTTTTCTATTCAATTATATGATATTTATAAGGGACTTTTTTTTAAAAACCTCTTTTAAGATTCTATTTTACGAAATTCAAATGGAATGTTTTTATGCAATTATTCATGTAGTATGATTGTGTTATGGTTCTTGGGAATTGACTATGATTAAGGGTGGGATCTATATCTACCTCCAATTCATTGGGTATGTGTATGTTTGAGGTTGGCTATATGGTTACTCCAAGTGTAACTGCGATGGTTACACAAATTGTAAGGTAGCCGTGAGGGATACAAATTATAAGGTAGCTAAGAGGGATATAAGATTATGTAAGTAATACCCTAATATACCTTTATGGTTCAATTTTTGTTCTATATGTTTTGTGGAAATCTCATGGAAATCTCATGTTTCACAAAGTAATTTTATATGGGTAACAAGTATGTATTTTTTTGAAAATGATTTCAGACGTTATAAGTATTGATGGACTAATGTTTTATTTTATTATTTTTATATCCATTAATGAGATTTTTTTGATCATCCAAAGTTTTTAAATTATTTTCACAGGTTATATGGATGTGTAAGACAAATAAGGAACCCATGTTAAATGTGATGAAGATTTTTCAAAGAAAAGATGTTTTATTCAAAATGTTTTATATTTTGGATGAAATGGACACTGTTTTTGTGGTATTTTCTCTATATAAATGTGGAATGTTAAGTATGTATTATATTCCAATTATCTAAAAATATAAACTTAAAAATATCCTCAATGTGAAAGGAAGTGATTTATTGACTAAAATTAATGATTATGTAATGTAATAAGGCCAGGTACTTGTAGTTTTTATCCAATTAAATATTGGAACTAAGGTTATCTTAAAAGATTTATCATAAATGATATAGTTGTAACACCCCAAGCTGGGTTCCATGTAATGGTTCTTCAAAACAGCCAGTCACATGATCTCAGGCATGCCTACCCGTATGTCAGAGGCTGCTGATTAGTAGAAAAGGTCTGGTAAGTTAGTCATGGGGAGACTATACCCTCTTTTATTAGAGTTAAACACCAGTGGAAGTAAATAACCAATAGAGAAAACATATATAATCATAAACAGTACTAATTTCACAAGATTACCAAAACAAGAAATATAGTACTCAATTGAAAGAGAAACATTCCATGCTAAAGTAAGTTCCAAAGTGTCAAAAATTCAACTGAAAGAAAAGATAGAAACAACTCCAAAGAAGGTCCCAAACCATGTCCAGTTCCATCATCCATGCTCCATTCACAATCAGAAATCAAACACAGGGCCTTTTCCCTTAACATTTCCTACAACCCTGTAATCTATTCATGTACCAATCAGGAAGCCCGAGTAGGGTGTGAGTACAACTTAGTATGCCACCAATAATTATGTCTAAAACCAATCCAATCAATAATAGTGTATGTAGTTGTATAAGGAATTAATAAAGTAATAAAGTAAATAGTTTACATTTATTCAGTTACTCTTTTTTAGAAACTTTTTTTCCCAGGTTCCCATGGACACTTGATCCACAATACCAACTTCAGCCCTTGTCAGAGTTTGAACCATCCCCAAGGGATATCAAAAATCTAAATGTCCACGTTACCATTAATTATCATAATTCATATGGAATTTATCAAATACAAAAATCTATTAAATCAATTAAGAATGAGTAACATGCACTATGTGCTCAAACTTCAAGGGTCTTAAGTGAGTAATACAAAATGAAGAATAAGAGTTTCTTAGGAAAAATGGAAAAACTCTTATGGTATTTTCCCTTTAAGGCTCACACATCCTTTCAACAATAATATTAGAATCTCTTATAGTCTTCTTTCCTAAAGTCTCACATGGTCCTTCTACAAAAAATACTAGAAGCTCTCACAATCTTCTTCACATAAGGCTCACACGATCCATCTACAATAATACTAGAATCTCTCTCGGTATTCTCCCTTTAATCTCATTCTCACACCCTAGTTATCCCATGTGCTACTCCATGCCAACATTATCATAGACAATTACTATTTCACCAATCAATATATTAATTAATTAATAAAAAATTAATCTTATAAAACCCTTCAATTAATTCAAAAATTAATTTTTCATTTTACCTCTGTCGATTAATTCAACAATTAATTAACAACCTCAATTTCCATTAATTAATTCACTAATGAACTAACCATAACTTACTCCCATTAATTAACCCAATGATTAATTAATAACATCAATTTCCCAATTCAATACTTGATAATCAACTTATTCAAAAATAAATTAAACACATCACAACTACTAATTAATTAACCAAATACACCAACACAAAATCGTCATAATTAATTCATCAATTAATTCTTTAAACTAACAAATTCTATTCCCAATTTCAGAATCATTAAAATAATTAATTTACTCAATTAATTAATTGAATGTAGAAATACTCAACTATTAATCATACAATTACACTTATACAATTTCATACAAATAAACTAAATCAATACTATGGAATTGGAATTTAGACCACCTACCTCATGATCGACGATGAAGAATGCTCACCATCAAATTTCCCCAAATTGAGCATAATCAATCAAGAACGTGTCAAAGAATAGGGTATAGATCAGACCCCTTGAAAGATGAGGAAGCGGTGTAAAAATCCCTACGTCTACAATATCAATAATTTTCTTGATTCCTTTCAACAAGAGTCAAATAAACCATTATCCATAGATCTTGAAGTAGTTGAATACCCCGAAGACATACCTTAAAAATATATATTTTAATATCCAAGATATGAAGCCAGATCACTTCCAGATCGATGCAGACTCCCATAAATCAACGACAGATGAACCGAAATAATGAGGGAGATGCGTGGATGATCTTCGATCGAAGATTATAGTTCGAAAATGTGTTTCAATCTAAGGTAGAGGTGCACATGATGTTTTTGGTTGAAGAAAGGTGGTGTGCGGGGATTCTGTATCGAAGAAATTGAGTTGCATAGGGTAATTCGATATTGAAACACGTTCTTTAAAATAATGAGTGTCAAAATTACATGATGTGAATTCCCATTTCACATCATTTAATAATTCCTGAGTAAAATCCCATCAAACCCTTAAAAAACATTAATTCAAGGTTACACATGGTGAAATCATATTTCATGTGGTGAAATATTACATGTGTTGAAATCATATTACACATGGTGAAATCATATTTCATGTAATGAAACATTACATGTGGTGAAATACAATTTCATGTGGTGAAATATTATGGGTGTAATTTTTTTATGTTTTAAATAAATTGAAGCCATGAATTAAATTCAAAACAACCCATCTTGACCAAAATTTTAAAAAGCGTCATACCTGGAAAAATATTGGATCTTACAATCTCCCCACCTTATAAAAGCTCGTCCTTGAGCTACAATCCCAAGAATCTTTAAGATTATGAGTAAAAAAGATTAGGCCACTATGCCCGCATATCTACCTCCCTTTCCCATGTCTCCTCCTTCACACGTCCATGTTTCCATAATACAAGATCCATCGACACAATATTACCCTGCAACACTTTCTCACTATGACGAAAGACACAAATAAGATGCTCCTCAAAGGATGAATATATCTATAGGTCAAACTCATCCACATAAATCACATGAGAAGGGTTAGGGTGGTACTTCCATAGTTTTGATACATGGATAACATCACGCGTAACAATGTATTTCTGTGGAAGAGCCAATCGGTACACTACTATCCCGATTCTCCCCACTATCTCAAAAGGTCTAATGAACCTACGCACCAACTTTCCCTATCTTCATATCCTATGGTGACCCAACCTAGGAGACACAAGAATGAAAACAAGATAACCCTCTGCAAACTCTATGGGTCATCTCTGTATATCATCATATGACTTCTGCCTACTCTGAGCCATAACCATACATTTTTAAATCAACTAGACCTGTTCCGACATCTCCTGCATGTGACTCAATCCTAATAACTCCGAATCACCTATCTCAAACTAGCATATTAGTGATCTACATAAACAACCATAAAGAGAATAATATGGTTCTATCTGTATAGTTTGTTGATAACTATTTTTATAGGTGAGTTACACAAAATCTAGGTGTTTCTCCCATGACCCACTGAATTCAAGAACACATTCCCGCAACATATCCTCAATCTCTTGTATAATACAATCTGACTGCCCATCTATCTATGAGTAGAAATTTGTACTCAATAAAACATGTGTACCAAGTTCCTTTTTCAAGACCTAAAAAAATTATGAAGTAAAATACAAATCACGGTATGAAACTATAGTTAGTGGTACCCCATGCAAATGGATTATATCTTAAATATATAGTTCTCCCAACTGATCTATTGTGAAGGTTTCCCTTATAGTAAAGAAATGCGCTACCTTTGTTACTCAATCCACAATGACCCAAATAGAGTTATTCTTTCTAAGAATCTTTGGAATAACTACCACAAAATCTATGGTTACGTCATCCCACTTACATTTCAGAATGTGAAATGGCTGTAGAAAACCTCCAGGTCATTGATGCTCTACCTTCACCTGCTGATAGGTGAAGCATCATGTCACGAAACCTACAATCTCCTTCTTCATGCACATCCAACAAAACTATCATTATAAGTCATGATACATTTTGGTCACACCTAGATGCACCACCCACTTCGAGGAATGAAATTACCACATGAGATCCTCCTGTATGATTGTATCCACAATAACTCGATTTTTCACGTAGATGATCTATTGCTTATCTATCAACCAATCCGAAGACGTCTTCCCACCTTCAAAACTTTCCCTCAGGACAAAAAAACTCTAGATCCCCATACTATCTCTCTCTGATCCATATCAAAAGTTTCAACTCCACAAAAACTAATACAATAGTCATCTTCTCCGGACCCTTCTGAACAAGAATGTGCATCACATCAAGCAACGCCATTATCTTCCACTCAGCAATAGATTCCCAAACCATCTGAGTCTGAGTTTTCCTACTCAAAGTGTCAGACACATTGTTTCCTTTACATAGTATATGTTCCAGGTCAAAATCAAATGACTACATATATTCAACCCATCTCCACTTCTAAAGATTTAAATTGTGCTACGAAAATATATACCTCAAGATCTTGGGATCAATATAAACTGTAAACATTTCTCCCAAAAGGTAGTGTCTCCAACACTTAAGGACATAAACCACATCTACTAACTTGAGGTTGTGTATAGGGTAATTACGCTCATGTGGACTCAACTTCTGAGACCCATATTCCACAACTTTATCCCCTTGAATCAACATAAATCTGAGTCTGATCCCAGAAGCATCACAGTATACGGTGTACTCCTCACCAGACTCATGTAGGATAAAAATTGTTGCCAACGTCAACCGCTTCTTCAATTCCTGAAAATATTTTTCGCATGAAACTAACCATTCAAACCTTATTACCTTTTTGGTAAATCCCAAAATCATCACTTCCAAATAGGAAAAATCTTGGATGAATCTCTTGTAATATCCAAGTAATCCTATGATGCTTCAGATATCAAAAACATTATTGGGTTGCTCCCAAGAAACCAAGGCCTGAACCTTATCTGGGTCCACTGACACACCTTCCTCCAATATGATGTTCCCCAAGAAGTGTACCTGGTAAATCCAAAACTAAAACTTATATAGCTTGTCATATAGCAAATTATCTCTCGGTGTACTCAGTAAGATGTCAAGATATTGGGCATGATCGTCATGAATATTGGAGTACACCAAGATTCCATCCATGAACACCAGCACAAACTGATCCAGGTAAGGATGGAATATTTTATTCATCAAGGCTATAAACACTGATGGTTTATTCATTAACCCAAAATTAAATATGAAAAACTAATATAGGCCAAACCTTCTTCTGAAAGAATTCTTCGGTATATCATAAGTACAAACTCTCAGCTAATGATACCCCAATCTTAAGTCGATATTTGAGAACATGAAATATACCTTAAACTTTCAAAAAATATCATCAATACATAGAAGAGGATACTGGTTCTTCACAATCTTCTTATTCAACATCCACTAATCAACACACAAATGTAAACTCCTATCAAACTTCTTTGAGAACAATATAGGTGATCCTCAAGGTGACGTACTTGGACAGATAAATCCCTTATACTCTAAATGCTTCAGTTGAGTCTTGAGATCTTAAATATCATTTTATTTTATTATATATGGTGGAATAGATACTAGATAATCCCCTATCATGAGATCAATAGTGAATTTCACATCTCTCTCAGGTAGAAGTCCTGAGAAGTCTTCAAGAAAGACATCCAAAAATAGTTCCACTATTGGTGGAAGGATATGTTGCCTAACACCCCCATTATCCAGAAATAGAATAGAAACTTGGGCTATAAACTCTCCCAGTTTTAGAGTAATTTTCCCTTCTAAGCCTTCTTGGATATCCCAATCTCCCCATTGAATGTAATGGTCACCCTTAAGAGTTGTTAACATAACTACCCTAAGGTAGAAATTTATGCGGTCTTGGTATGTGACTAGCCAATTCATACCCATAATTAGGTTTGTCATGACCCATCCTCGGGGCCCGTGCCGTGACTACCCCAAGCTCGCCTTCTATAGGCCAGGGGATGGCGACTAGCACCAAAGGTGTAAATCCCGATAAGATGGGAAGGCATTGCCTTTACAAAGTAAACAAACACCATAGAGTAAGAAAGCTGAAGTAAACACTAAGTAAACCGGGTACAACTGTAAGTGCTGGAAAGTAAATGAGCCAGAATAAAAACCCAACTGAAAGTAAAGTACAACTAAAAAGAAAGTAGAACAACTGAAAAGTAAAGCAGCAACTCCGATACATCCACAGGAAATACCACCTGAAGGGTGGGTACAGAGAGTCTCCTCAGCTCCTCGGGTCCAGCCGTCCGCTCCGTGTATGTCCCGCCCAGTGGTCCACCTCCAGGTACCGAATTTCTCCACAAGCCTCAACCACGATCAGTGCTGTCCGTCGTCTTCATCCAACACAACGTAGTGCGGGCATAGCCCGTGTAGGGGTGAGTATACACTACTCAGTAGGGACCCCGAGACCCCCGAAGGTCTCCCAGAATCCATGAAGGATAAACCAAAAAGGAAAGATAAAATCACGAAGTAACAACCAACTCTACTTAGGTATATGCCCATACATATACCTAAGTCATCAATTCCAGTCCGGATCCAACATCCGAGCACAAGTTCGATCTAGTCCACACAGGATATCACAATCCAATCCACATAGGATAACACAACCCAATCCACACAGGATAGAAAAACAATCATATCGAAGATGATGATTGAAAGTCAAGACTCAGCTCACACAGGTATACTCTTCATAAGGTGATTGAGATGATCATATGTAGCCACTGATTCATCTAAGCTATCAGACCCACAAAGGATACAAGACCAACCACTCTGTCGGACCCACGTAGGATACAAGTACAGAGTCAAATACTGCCGGACCCACGTAGGATACAAGAACAGTAGTCACGTACTTCCAGACCCACATAGGATACAAGAACAGTAGTCATCACCGTCAAACCCATGGAGGATTTCAGTATGTTCGTTATCGCTGTCGAACCCAGGGAGGATGCCAGTATAGTCGTCATCGTCGTCGTAGTCGCAGCCAGCTCTAGGGTTCCTTCACACATCATGCTCGATTCCGGGAGGTTCCGCTCCACGATCCAAGGGGGGTCGATACATCAAATGACACGAAGTCCAGATTTGATGTATCCCAATGTTCCGTCTCTTCAATAGGAACTCAATGCGACTGATAGCGCGTCAATCGGACACCAGGTCTGAGAGTTATTGGCTTTTTCGTCCTAGGGTCCCGATTGGTTTTTAAGTCAAAACCAACCCTAATGTACTCCAAATATGTCCAAACCTCGAGCGGAGTAAGTCAAAAGAACCATCTCACTAAGAGGAATCCATCAAAGTCGACGGCATGTCAATCGGACGTTCAGAGCTCACGTTATAAGCGTTTCCGCTCCGAAGGCCCGGTTGGTTTTGTGTTCGAACCAACCCAGCCGTACCCAAAGTTCTTAGAAACCTTGAGTGTAATATACAGAAACGACCGTCTCGATCCAAGTATCGCATCGCAACTGACGATGCATCGATCGTAGGTCCGTAGCCCAAGTTATGGGCATTTGAACGGATCTGTCCGATTTTAGGGGGGGTTTGGGCCCGGACCGACCCGGCCCAAAACCCCCTGGGTCGGCCCGAATCGGGTCGACCCGACCCAAGTCCGGGTCCGTCCCATTAGGGCATGGACCGGCCCGACCCGACGTGGGGGTCCGGCCCAGTGCGGGTGGCCCGGCCCAGCGAGGGCGGTCCGGCCTGGCGCGGCCGATCCGGCTCCGCGCGGCCAGTTGGCCTGGCACGGGTGCGGCTCGCGTGGCCAGTAGCTCGGTGGTTTTGGCTGAGTGGAAAACGGGGGGGCACTGCCCCCCTTGTCTCGAAATGGCGGCCCCCCCACGTGGAGGGGCCCCGCCTATCTTCCGCCGGGGTTTACGACCTCCGACCTCCTCCGAACGATCGGCTCGGTTGGCCGGCCGGTGTCGACGCCGCGGGACCCCGCGATCCCGCCCTTCCGAAGCGCCGACGGCCGGCGATTCTGGCCGCCCTCCCCTGCACAGCCGCGACTTAGACCGCGGCCCTTGTCCGTCCGGCGTGGCACGACGGCGCCACGCCCCTCCACCGTGGCCCGACCTTGGCCGCGGGTTCTTCGGCTTCGGCGCGGCGCGACGGCGCCACGCTTCTTCGCCACGGCCCGTTCCGGCCACGGTTCCCTTGTTCCCGCGCGGTGCGACGGCACCGCACTGCCTCCGTTCCATACCATAGAAAAAAATTAACAACCATGGGGAGGAGGTTCGTCCGTGTTCGTGCGTTCCGACCTCCTCCCGTTATCTTGATAACAGGCGGCTTAATAAACGTCAACGAAGATCGTAAGTTAATCTTGAATGTAAAACAATTCCCTACCTCAACAATGATGTCAAAGACGGTGTCGGGGTTGACAACGTCGGCATAAATCCAAGGTGGATGGCGTCTCACACTGGCTGCGGAGAGGAGAAGAACGGCACGTCGATCACTCCTTGGTGCTCCAGCGTTCTTCGCGTTCTTCAACGAGGAAAAATAAGATCTTCGAGACTTTGGTTATTTTCTCCCCAGACTCCACACAACGAAACAACCAAAAATAAAATAAGACTTTGTCTTAATTTATTTACACATGCCAACATTTAAAATTCAAAATATCTAATTCAATTAATTCATGATTTCAATTAATTGAATAGGTTGTGTTGGCATTCATTAATAAAGAAGAGAGAAAGTCATAAACTTATGGGGGGTTGCCAACATAAAAGAGGGGGTTCAGGGAAATTGAATGGGTGGGGTTCGTGTGGGCCCTACCTCACCTTTAACCTCACATGGGTGGTTAGTTCCACCGAACTTCTATCCTTAGGATTAAACCACTTAAAAGAAATAAAATAAAATTGTCTCACAATTTTATTTTACACTTCAATTAATTTAAATTTTTTTTAGAAACTCCTCTCTAGAAAACGCAACACCAGAAAGGGTCTTCATAAGCAATAACAGGCACTGCGGTTTCATCAGTGCCCTCAAAATTCGATTCCGAGCACCGGTTCAAAAGTCAGAAAAACCCGCTCGTTCGTTCACTGAACGTACCCGAGCTAAACTTCAGAAATTGATTCCGAGCACACCGGGCCTCAGAATCAGGTGCCGTCAAAAACCGCGTACTCGTAAAATCCCAAAGAAAATTAAGAAAAAAAAAATTTCCCTTGAAATTTAAGGGTCTTTACATTACTCCCACCTCATGTCTTTAAGTCCCCGTAAAGATACATCACAAACTAGGGAAACAAATGAGGGTACTGAGCACGCATCTGAGCCTCCCGCTCTCAAGTTCTCTCCTGGAGGTTCCCGTGCTGCCACCTGATGTGCACTAGAGGAATCAACCGACCACGTAGGACCCGCTCCTGTCGATCCTCGATCTCCACTAGGACCTCCACAAAATTCACCCCATCGTCAATGTCCAGCTCCCCATGGTCGATGATATGCGTCGGGTCGTGCACGTATCTCCTTAGTTGAGATACGTGAAAGACGTCGTGCACCCTATGCAACTGAGGTGGTAGAGCCAGGCGATAAGCCACCTTTCCTATCTTGCTGAGAATCTGAAAAGGTCTGATGAAGCGCAGAGATAGCTTTCCACCCCGGCCAAATCTCTGTAATCCACGTCGAGGTGAGACCCGCAAGAAAACGTGGTCGCCATCCTTGAACTCTAGTTATCTCCCCCTCCTATCATCATAAGATCTCTGCCAGCTCTAAGCAGTCCTCATCTGCTCCTGGATGACCTGGACCTTCTCTGTCGTGTCCTGGACCATCTCTGGTCCCACAAGTGCTGACTCCCAAGGGTCTGTCCAGCACAAAGATGACCTACAAGGTTGGCCGTACAATGCCTCGTATGGCACCATCCCGATGGTGGAGTGGTAGCTGTTGTTGTACGCAAACTCCACCAAGGGTAGGTGATCCTCCCAGCTACGACCAAAGTCGAGGACACATGCACGGAGCATGTCCTCGAGAGTCTGAATGGTTCTCTCTATCTGTCCATCCTTCTGAGGGTGAAAGGCGGTGCTCAGACGTAGTTGCGTCCCGAATGCCTCCTGCAACCCCTTCCAATGCCGGGAAGTAAAGCGAGCATCTCGATCGGAGACGATAGATGATGGAACACCATGAATCCGTATAATCTACTGAATGTAGAGTCCTCCCAAGCTCTCCACAGAGACCTGGTCTCAGATGGGTAAAAATTGGGCCGACTTGGTGAGTCGGTCGACAATCACCCAAATGGATTCATGACCTCTAGAAGTACGTGGAAGTACAGTCATGAAATCCATAGATATCCCATCCCACTTCCACTCTGGGAACTCCAAGGGCGGCACCAAGCCTGCTGGTAGCTGGTGCTCTGCCTTCACATGCTGGCAGGTGAGGCATCGAGAAACGAACTCTGCTACAGCCTTCTTTATACCCGGCCACCAATGTTGTCGTCTGAGATCCTGGTATATATTCTCCACTCCTGGATGTACTGATAAATGGGAAGTATAAAACTCTCTCAGCACCTCCTCCTGTAAAGCATCTGGTACCATGGTACGTCCTCTGAAAAGGATGACGTGCTCTCCACCTACATAAAATTCATCTGGTGCATGACCAGTGAAAATCTATGCACGCTGCATCTCACAGTCAATATCCCCTCGCTGTGCCTCTCTGAACCACTGAAGTAGTGGAAGAGTGACTGTGGGTGACTGCAGAAAGGCTTCTCCGTCTCTATCCACGAAGGATATCTGTAAAGCGGCTAACTACTCTGTCGCCACTCCAAGTAGCTGAATGCCCGTCCTCCTGCCGAGAGCATCGGCTACTACGTTCCTCTTTCCAGGAGTACATACTATCTCAAAGTCATAGTCATGGAGGAACTCGAGCCATCGCTGCTGTCTCATGTTCAGGTCCTTCTACGAGAAGATGTACCTGAGACTCTGGTGGTCAGAGTAGACTGTAAAGCCCTCATCCATCAGATAGTGTCTCCACATATTCAGAGTGAAGACCACTGCTGCTAACTCCAGGTCATGGGTAGCATAGTTATACTCATGCTGCCTCAACTGTTATGATCCACAGGCGATCACTACCCTCTCCTGCATCAGGGCACATCCGAGTCTGGTCCCTGATGCATCGTTGTAGACTACATACCCTACTCCCTCCTCCGGTAGCCTCAAGATGGGTGCGTTGGTCAATCTCTATCTCATCTTCTGGAAGCTCTGCTGACATCTATCTGACCACACGAAGGGATTCCCCTTCTTCATCAAAGCTGAAAGTGGTGACGCAACTCTGGAGAAGTCTGGCACAAACCTTTGGTAGTATCCATCCAGTCCTAGGAAACTCCGCACCTCCGTCATGCTCCTGGGTGGATCCCAAGATAGAACAGCCTTGATGTTCACCTGATCCACCGAAACTCCCGCCTCAGATATGAAGTTCCCCAAGAAGTGGACCTCACGTATCCAAAACTGACACTTCAAGAGATTACCATAAATCTGGTGCTCATGGAGTGTGTCCAGTACAACCTGCAAGTGGTAGGTGTGATCCTCCTCAGTGATCGAGTATATCAATATATCGTCGATGAAGACTATGACAAATCGATCAAGGTAAGGATTAAAGATCCTGTTCATGAGACTCATGAACACTTCTGGATCATTGGTTATGCCGAAAGGCATAACCAAGAACTCATAGTGGCCATACCGACATCTGAAGGCCGTCTTCTGCACGTCCTCGTCCTGAACTCTGAGCTGATTATAGCCTGACCTGAGATCTATCTTTGAGAACCACCGTGCTCCCTTGAGCTGATCGAAAAGGTCATCAATCCTCGGAAGTGGATACTTGTTCTTCACAGTCACCTGGTTTAGGCGACGGTAATCGAAACATAGTCACAAGCTCTCGTCCACCTTCTTGGAGAACAAAATCGGGGAAGCCCAGGGTGAAACACTGGGTCGAATGAATCCCTTGCCTTACAAGTCCTCCAGTTGTACCCGTAGCTCTCGAAGCTCAGCGGGAGCCATCCGATATGCTGGAGTAGATATCGGGGCTGTCCTGGGGTATAGGTCAATATAAAATTCTACATCTCTGTGAGGAGGTAGTCCTGGAACGTCGTCAGGAAAAATGTCCGCAAACTGATCCACCACTACAAGAAAACTAGCACTCCGCACGTCAACTGCTCCTAGGACGAGGCTAGACAAATGATGAGTAATCGGCTTTCCTCTCCTCTGCGTGAGTCCATCCTGCGCTGCAAAGACTCCCTTCTCACCGGTGAAGGTGAACCTTCTCCCATCGGTGCAAACACACCGCACCTTGCGCCTCATACAGTCGATCTGAGCATGGACTGTAGATAACCAATCCATGCCCATGATGACGTCGTAAGGCCTCGACGCCACTACAAGAAGATCCCATATGAAGCTCTCTCCTCCTAGAGTAAGCTCAAACTACTGGCACCAGTGTGTAATCTTCGAGTCTGCTCCCGTAGGAGTCTCTAGCCGTAAGGATCGAGCCAACAGATCCGTCAGAATCTCCGAGCTCCGAACAAGGGCAACGAAAATGAAAGAATGACTCACTCCTGTGTCTATAAGAACTGCAACAAGGGTGGAGTAGACACAAATAGTACCTCAAATCATCTTAGGTGAACCATCATCATAGGCCTCCGCTTCCTGAAGCTGAGCCTGCCTCTGTCCGTCAGCTCCCTATGGTCGGGGTGGACCTCCTGGTGGTGGTGGTGGTAGAGCCTCAAAGCGTCGCCCACCACCTGCTGTTCAGCCAGCTCCTCTGCCTCGTCCACCTGATGGTCTGGTCTGCTTGGACCCTTGTGACATCTGTCGACTGCCATCTGCAGAAGACTCAGCTACATGCCGCCCTGCGGTAGGTCTTGCTACTGGTGTAGGCACAACAAGAAATATCTCTACGGGAAGGGCTCGCTCCAGTACTCCTGCCTACGTTGGAATGCTGAGGGAGATCATTGATGCCCTGATCTCATGCCTCAATCACTGCTCGAAGGTTCGGGCCCGGAAGAATGGGTCCCGTACCATGTCCATGGAATAGCGCGAGAGATCGGTAAATCTCGCCGAGTACTGGGTTACCGTCATGCTGCCCTACTGCAACTATAGTAGCTTCTGAATGCGCACCGCACGGAGGGTGGCTGGGACGAACTCTGAGCGAAAGAGGCTCTCGAAGTCCAACCAAAGGAGAGATGCCTCGTCATGCACCTGGAGCATCAGGCTCCACCATCTGCCTGCTGCCGCGTGCAGGAGGCTCGTTGCAAGGATCACCATGGGGTCAGCTGGTGTCCCCACTAACCTGAAAACTCAAACTACAACCTCCAGAAAATCCTCGGCTGCCTGAGGGTCCGTCTCCCCGCGGAACCTGGGCAGTCTCGAATGCTAAAAATCGTGAAGTGCACTAAGGCGATGTGCACTCTCAACGGTTGGGGCTGGTGGTATTGGTGGCTCGACAGGTAGAGGTACCGCCGATACCCCTGCTGTAATAGGGCCCTACACCGAGGCCTCGTCGCTCGGTGGGCTGTCGTCTCGCACAAATCTCGGAACCCTAGCTGGCTGCCATCGTGGGTCCATCCTGAAAAGAGACAGGTGCACCATGGTCAATACAATATACCTGGTGAGATGACACAAGTAATCACTAAGAAAACTTTGAAACACACACGCAATCAATGTTTTCAGGCATTGAGTCGGAAATCAGAAATCAGGGTCCTGGTGTATGGATACGTTGGCCGCCGCACCAAAACCGGACTCCATGAATTGATAACCATACTCAAATACCATTAACACTATTGCTTTACATAGAGAAAGATCAGAGTCATGAGTTCTGCGGTAGAACCGAACTCCTATGATACCAATTTGTCACGACCCGTCCTCGGGGCCCGTGCCGTGACTACCCCAAGCCCGCCTTCCATAGGCTAGGGGCTGGTGACTAGCACCAAAGGCGTAAATCCTGATAAGAAGGGAAGGAATTTCCTTTACAAAGTAAACAAACACCACAGAGTAAGAAAGCTAAAATAAACACTAAGTAAACTGGGTACATCTGTAAGTGATGGAAAGTAAATGGGCCAGAATACAAACCCAACTGAAAGTAAAGTACAATTGAAAAGAAAGTAGAACAACTGAAAAGTAAAGCAACAACGTTGAGCCATCCACAGGAAATCCCACCAGAAGGGTGGGTACAGATAGTCTCCTCAGCTCCTCGGGTCCAGCCGTCCGCTCCGTGTACGTCCTGCCCAGTGGTCCACCTCCAGGTACCGACTTGCTTCGCAAGCCTCAACCATGATCAGTGCTATCCATCGTCTGCATCCAACACAACGTAGTGTGGGAATAGCCCGTGCATGGGTGAGTATACGCTACTCAGTAGGGACCCCGAGACCCCCGAAGGTCTCCCAGAATCCAAGAAGGATAAACCACAAAGGAAAGATACAATCACGAAGTAACAACCAACTCTACTTAGGTATATGCCCATACATATACCTAAGTCATCAATTCCAGTTCGGCTCCAACATCCGAGCCCAAGTTCGATCTAGTCCACATAGGATAGCACAATCAAATCCACATAGGATAACACAACCCAATCCACACAGGATAGCAAAACAATCATATCAAAGATGACGATTGAAAGTCAAGACTCAGCTCACACAGGTATACTCTTCATAAGGTGATTGAGATGATCAGATATAGCCACTGATTCATCTAAGATGTCAGACCCACATAGGATACAAGACCAGCTAAGCTGTCGGACCCTCAAAGGATACAAGACCAGCCACTCTACCAGACCCACGTAGGATACAAGTACAGATTCAAATACTTTCAGACCCACGTAGGATACAAGAACAGTAGTCACATACTGTCGGACACACATAGGATAAAAGAATAGTAGTCATCTTCGTCAAACCCACAGAGGATTTCAGTACGGTCATCATCACTGCCGAACCCACGAAGGATCCCAATACAACCATCATCGTTGTCGCAGTCGCAGCCAGCTCTAGGGTTCCCGCACAAAACATGCTCGATTTCGGGAGGGTCCGCTCCACGAGCCAAGGGGGGTTGATACATCAACTGACATGAATTCCGGATTTGATGTATCCCAAAGTTCTATCTCCTCAATAGGAACTGAACGCGACTGACGGCGCGTCAATCAGATGCCTGGTCTGAGAGTTATTGTCTTTTTCGTCCAAGGGCCCCGGTTGGTTTTAAGTCAAAACCAACCCGACCATACTCAAACTACATCCAATCCTCAAGTAGAGTAATTAAAAATAACCTTCTCACTAATAGGAATCCAACAAAGTTGACGACACATCAATCAGATGTCCGGAGCTCAAGTTATAAGCGTTTCCGCTCCGAAGGCCCGGTTGGTTTTGTGTTCGAACCAACCCATCCATACCCAAAGTTCTCTGAAACCTGGAGTGTAATATACCAAAACAACTATCTTTATCCAAGGATCACATCTCAACTGACGGTGCATCGATCGGAGGTCCGTAGCCCAAGTTACGGGCATTTGAACAATTCTATCCGATTTTAGGTGGGTTTGGGCCCGGACCGACCTGGCCCAAAACCCCCTGGGTTGGCCCGAACCGGGTCGACCCGACCCAGGTACGAGTCTGGCCCATTAGGGTGAGGCCCGGACCGGCTAGCGCGGCCCAACCCTGCCGACGCGGCCCGGTCCAGCGCGGGGGTCCGGCCTAGCACGGGCGTCCCAGCCCAGCGCAAGCGGTCCGGCCCGGCCCGACACGGCCGATCCAGCTCGGTGCGGCCAGTTGGCCTGGCACGAGTGCGGCCCACGTGGACAGCAGCTCAGCTATTTCGACCGAGCGAAAAACGGGGGGCGCTTCTCCCCTTGTCTCGAAACGGCGGCCCCCCACGTGGAGGGGTCCCGCCTGTCTGCCGCTGGGGGTTACGACCCCCGGCCTCCTCCGAACGGCCGACCCAGTTGGCCGGCCGGTGCCGCCGCCGTGGGACCCTGCAGTCCCGCCCTTCCGAAGCGCCGACAGCCGGCGATTCTGGCCACCCTCCATTGCACATCCGCGGCTTAGACCGCGACCCTTGTCCGTCTGGCGCGGCACGACAGCGCCGCGCCCCTCCGCCGCGGCCCGACCTTGGCCGTGGGTTCTTCGGCTTCGGCGCGGCGCGACGGCACCACGCTTCTTCGTCGTGGCCCACTCCATCCGCGGTTCCCTCGTTCCCGCGCGGTGTGATGACACCGCACCGCCTCTGTTCCAAACCATAACGAAAAATTAACAACCATGGGGAGGAGGTTCGGCCGTGTTTGTGTGGTCCGACCTCCTCCCGTTATCTTGATAATAGGCGGCTTAATAAACGTCAATGAAGATCGTCAATTAATCATGAATTTAAAACAATTCCCTACCTCAAAAACAATGTCAAAGATGGTGTTGGGGTTTACGACATCAGCGTACGTCCAAGGTGGATGGTGTCTCACATCGGCGACAGAGAGGAGAAGAATGACACATCGATCACTCCTTGGTGCTCCAGCGTTCTTCACATTCTTCAACGAGGAAGAAGAAGATCTTCGAGACTTTGGTTATTTTCTCCCCATACTCCACACAACGAAACAACCAAAAATAAAATAAGAATTTGTCTTATTTTATTCACACATGCCAACATTTAAAATTCAAAATATCTAATTCAATTAATTAATGGGTTCAATTAATTGAATAGGTTGTGTTGGCGTTCATTAATAGAGAAGAGAGAAAGTCATAAACTTATGGGGGGGGGGGGGGGGGGTTTACCAACATAAAAGAGGGGGTTTAGGGAAATTGAAGGGGTGGGGTTCATGTGGGCCCCACCTTACCTTTAACCTCACATGGGTGGTTAGTTCCACCCAACTTCTATCCATAGGATTAAACCACTTACAAGAAATAAAATAAAATTGTCTCACAATTTTATTTTACTCTTAAATTAATTTCCCTTTTTTTAGCAACTCCTCTCGAGAAAACGCAACACCAGAAAGGGTCTTCTTAAGAAATAATTGGCGCTGTGGTTTCATAGGTTCCCTCATAATTCGATTCCGAGAACCGGCTCAAAAGTTAGAAAAACCTGCTCGTTCATTCAATGAATGTACCCGAGCTAACCTTCAAAAATTGATTCTGGGCACACTGGGCCTCGGAATCATGTTCCATCAGAAACTGCGTACTCGTAAAATCCCAATGAAAATTAAGAAAAAAAATTTCCCTTGAAATTTACGGGTCTTTATAAGGTTAAATCCTAACATGTCAAGGATATAAAGATACCACAAAAAATAGTACTCCTTGATCTATAGAGAATATCCCATTCACATATATATGTCTCTAGGCCATACTCCCAGAGGTGTATTGATCATCAAAACCCCACACAAAAACTCCACCACTAGGGTCGAACCATTAACAATTTTTTGTAGATAGAAAGGAATAAGAGGCACACATATCAAATAAATAACTAACTAATGTAGAAGCCACTAGAAAAGTACTTCTCACTGTAGATGGTCCAGCCTCACTATCCAAAAGTGTAGGATGCACAACATGAAACTATCCTTCCCCTCTACCCTGTGATGTCATTTGACTCCCTTGAGTTTCACCACTCTACTGACGTGGATGCTCTTGTCCAGAAGCACCACATCCACTGCCTCTTCTTGTAGAACTCCTGCTACTCGCCTGATATGGTGTGGAAGAACCCCATACCACACCATGATTCTGCCTAGCTGTACTATCACTGAATGTATACCTCAAGTTCCTACAGATCCTTTGTGGATTTACTATATTTCTACGAGTTCATCACTCAAATGGTGGTTGCGGACAATGCTTCTATAAATTCCTTGAACTGCCAAATTGGTGTAAAATCACTCGGGTAAGGTATTGCATAACAAAATCCCCCTGGATACTCTTCCTTCCACTACTCTAGGAGAAAGTTTCATAACAACATATCCTGATCTCAAAATATGTACCTCCATACCATCCAACAAAAACCATTTTTACACCTCTAGAATCCCCCCTTAGGTTCCACTCAATAATGAGAGCCTGATTTACCACTTATGTGAACCTCTTCAGCATAAATATATTCACCTTGGACTTAATTTTACACTTAAATCCATTCTGTTTTTTCTGAGGTATCCTCATCCACTACCAATGTAGGAGAAAAATGCTGTAGATTTTTAAAGCGTCTAGCATATTCCACCACAAACATATTTCCTTAAGTCAACCATATGAACTCAACTAATCTCTCCTACCTTAACATCTCTAGGTAGAAGTGATCGAAGAACTTCTCATGAAAGTCCTTCTATTCCATAGCTTATAACTGTCTATCCAAATCCTAGATGTCCAACCAATATATCTCTTGATCATGAAACAAGTAAGCTACCATCTTAACTATCTTCCAGCAGGTGTCTCCAAGTGGTCAATTATTGTCTAGGTAGATTCAATCAAGTACTCATATCTCTCAGGTCCACCCTCTCTAGTAAAAGTCAGAGGTTGCTACAACTGAAACATCCTCATCAGATTAGACATGCTTTTTACATCCTACCATGGGTCTCTTTCCATCAATTTTATTAAACGAGTGAAGTTCTCTTGGAACATCTCTCAAACTTCTTCACCTAGCAATATTTGTGCCTCATGTTCTACTACTGGGGGATCATTCACTAACATGTCCTCTGGTCATCCCCTCGAAAAGCATCATCATGGTGGAATATATCTAAAAACCCAAACATGAACCTTAGGACATAGTTAACATGTTTAAGTAAGAGGTAAACACAATAATCCTTTTCCCAAAGTTTCACCACATGGTTAAAACCAATGCGATATCACCACCCTTAACCATCATACACCTAGGTCATGGTTAACAAGGATAAAAACATTCTACTTATATAATTTTCTCATTTAGACACCCATTTATTCATATTATTGCATCATTTTACAGCTTACAAATTCATATTAGGCACATTTTCTATTCAATTTTATAATACAATAAAACAGTTTAAGTTTAACAACTTTCCCAAATCATGTTTTCTCATGCATGCCTAATATAATGAATTTAACAAACTAGTATTGAGTGCCTAGAATGATTCATGTAGACCTAACACTCATTCCATTCTAGTCCATGATTCAATTATAAGAAATATCAACAATAATTATCACAACACGAAACAAGTGCATCACCAAAGGTAAAATAATATTCATCTATAACAGTAAACAACAATAACAATAACCCCACCTTGAGTACTTGGGTTTTTCCCCATACACGGGTCTGTAAATTCAATAAACAATCTCATTAACAAGTCTCGAATCATCCTAGTCTCCTTTCTACTTTTCCCAATCAGTAAGACAAAAAAAGAAGAAAGAAAAATGGTCCTATGATACCACTTTGTAATGTACCGACCCTGGTGCCACACAACGATGCCCTGATCCGGTCGATCACATGACCTTAGGCGTGCCTCCCCGTATGCTAGAGGCTCCCCATTAGCAGCGAGGGTCTGATAAGTCAGTCATGGGGAGACTATACCCTCTTTTATCATAGTAAAACATCATTGGAAGTAAATAAGAAATAGCAGAAGCATATATAATCATAAACAGTACCAATTCCACAAGATAACCAAAACTGAAAATACAATACTCAACTAAAAGGGAAATATTCCATTCCAAAGTAAGTGTCAAAGTGTATAAAATTAAAATGAAAGAAAAGACACTAACGACTCCCAAGAGGGCCCCAAAACTCATCCATTTCTCTCATCCATGCACCATCCCCCATCAAAAATCTAACACAGGGCATTTTCTCTTAACCTATCCTTTAACCATGTAATCTATTCTAGTTCCAATCATACAGACTGAGTAGTGTGTGAGTACAACTCAGAAGGACACAAAAAATGGTGTCTAAAAAAAATCCAGTCAATAAGAATTTATGTAGTTGTATAATTAATTTATAAATAAATAATGTAAAAAATTTACATTTATTCAGTTATTGTTTACTTAACCACTTTTTTTTCTAGGTTTCTGTGGACACCCGATCCACAATACCCACTTCAGCCCTTACCGGAGTCTGAACCATCCCCAAGGGATATTACAAATATGAATGTCCACGTTACCATTAATTATCATAATTTATAATTTATTAGATACATAAATCTTTTAAATCATCCAGGCATGAGTAACACGTACTATGGGCTCTAACCTCAAGGGTTTAAAGTGAGTAATACGAAACAAAGCATAAGAGTTTCCTAGGAAAAATGGAAAAAATCTTATGGTCTTTTCCCTTGAAGGCTCACACAATCCTTCTACAACAATATTAGAATCTCTCACAGTCTTGTTCCCCTACGGATCACACATTCCATCTACAAACAATACTATAAGCTCTTATAGTCTTCTTCCCTTAAGGCTCACATGGGCCGTGTACAACAATATTAGAAGCTCTCTTAGTATTATCCCTTTAATCTCATTCTCACACCCTAGTTATCCCATATTCTACTCCATGACAACATTATCATATCTAATTCCCATTTCACCAATCAATACATTAATTAATTAATAATTAATTAAGTATATAAAACCCTTTTAATTAATTCAATGATTAATTGGTAATTTAATCTCCGTCAATTAATTCAACAATTAATTAACTACCTAAATTTCTATTAATTAATTCACTAATTAATTAACCATAACTTACTCCAATAAATAAAACTAATGATTAATTAATAACATAAATTTTCTAATTCAATACTTGATAATAAATTTATTCAAAAATTAATTAATCACATCACAACCACTAATTAATTCCACAATTAATTAACCAAATTTTCCAATGCAATATACTCATAATTAATCAATCACTTAATTATTTAAACTAACCAATTCCATTCCCAATTTCAAAATCCTTAAATTGATTAATTTATTTAATTAATTAATTTAATGTAGAAAGAATCTACTGTTAATCGTACCATAACACTTATATAATTGAATATGCATAAACTAATTCAAGAATATGAAATTAGAATATAGACCACCCACATCATGATCAATGATGAAAAATTCTCACAAAAAAATATCCCCAAATTTAGAGTAATCAGTCAATAATGCATCAAAGAAGAGGGTTTAAACCTGACCACTTGAAAGTGGATGAAGAGGTTACAAAATCCCTATGTCTGTGATGGAAATCGTCTTCTTGATTCCTTTCAACAAGAGTCAAATAACCTGTTAGCAATGGATCTAGAAGTAATTAAATAAATATATGGAATACCTTAAAAATCTAGGTCTGGATATCCATGATCTGATGCTAGATCACTTCCAGATCAAAGAAGACTCCCATAAATCAACAACAGATGACCCACAACAAAGAGTGAGATGTGAGGAGGGTTTTAGGTCAAGGATTATTGTTCACAGAGGTGTTTTGGTCCAAGGTAGAGGTGCACGAGATGTTTTTTGTCGAATAAATGTGGTGTGTGGGGCTTCTGTAGCCAATAAAATGAGTTTTGCAGGGTTACATGACGCTGAAATGTATTTTTAAGAAGCTGAATATCAAAATTACACAACGTGAATTCCCAATTCACATTGTATAATAATTCCTGAGTAAATTATCATCGAACCCTTTAAAAAAATCAATTTTAGATTACATGTGGTGAAATAAAATTAGATATGGTGAAATATTACATGTGGTTGAATCTATTTTCACGTGGTGAAATATCACATGTTGTGAAATCCAATTTCATTTGGTGAAATCTTATGGGTGTAAATTTTTGATGTTTTAAATTAATTTAATCTATGAATTAAATTTAAAACAAACCATTTTGACCAAAAATTTAAAATGAGTCATACCTAGAAAAAGAATGGATCCTAAAAAAATCAAAATAATTTTAATTATTTTCTAAAAATTAATATTGAGTAAAAAGAGGAAATATTAATTTAATTACTTTCATGAAATCAGGAGTATAGATTAATCAATGTAAAGGTTAATTAAATTTATTCTTATTCAATCATATGATGAACTAATATCTAATATGAATTTAGTTTCTTTATCTTAAAAAATAATTTTTTTCTCAAGAGATGATATTTGTTTACAATTTATGGAAAATATAAAATATTTATGATACTGATGGACATGTATCTTCTTAATTTTTTTTTCTATTTTTCTTTAATTTCTCTTTTCACTTGAATTTTCACTAGAAATGTATTATAAATCATTGATAGTGGACCCACCGCCATTCTTTTAAAATATTTATGTATCTTTCCTTTATGGCATTCATTTTTATGAATAATTATGACATGATGGGTGTGACTCGAATTATAAAAGCTTGATATTGTTTAGGTAAAGCTTAAATCTCATGATATATTATATACTATACATGAAATTTATCCAAGAACATTAAATAATACTGCCTTGTATTGAACCATGAATTATGTTTTGAATAACGCGAGTTATGTTGTTTACACATTTTTATGAATCATATGATGAAATTGTTCCATGATATCTTCTCCATTATTACCTGATTCTATATGATATTTTATAATATATTTTTTCATATGATTTATGTTTTTGTATTATTGACACTTATGGCATCTCACCCTTATATTATTCCAAATTTGTTCACTTATATAAAATTTTAACCAATAACTAATTTTTTGTATGCATATTGGACATCCCATGCAATGAAAGAATTATAATTAGATCTATGAAAATATTAATAAGATTGATATAATATAATACAATGTTCACAAATACATTTTTTATTATGTATCTATATTCTCAAATATATCGTACATTTATAATTATTATTGTGTTTAATACGAATTTTATGAGAAAAAATTGTAATATTATATCTATATGATGTGAGGTATTATAGACATGATAAATACAAATGAATTAGATAAATAAGGCATGGTAAACTATCATGGTATCTTATTCAACACATGATCATATGAAATTAGTTTAAGTATTGAGAATTTTATAAACATATAAATTCCTCGTAGTTTATAGGATATGATATTATCATATTGGTGATATTGTACAAGGTTAATGGAAAGAAACACTACACAAATACCCATAGAGGATTAAATTTTATAGCGTGAAATGTATTATAGGGAAAATAACATATGAATAGGTAAAAGAGACATTTATAGAAACATGGGAGATTTCTATTTGATAATTTCCTAGTAGCATGTCTCATGTATGATTTATTTTTATTATCATGTACAAGGTGCATTCCAATGTGGCTTATGCCAGTATTGTATAAGTTTATGCTTCTAATAACTGTATAATAATATTTATATATATACCACCCTTTCTATGTTATATATGGTTGTTTTAAATTCATTTATTAAGTTATTATTCAATTAATAATAATTATTTATATTATTAATTGTTAAGATATCAATGGAACAGACTCTCTATTTATTTTATCCACTCTTTAATTATAGTAAGTAACCTCTATCTTACAATAATCCATGATTGATATCATGTGATATATTTTCATGTGGTAACAATTCCAATGAATTTTATCTATAATCAATAAATATAAAGATAATTTAACAAAAAATTTAAAATATTTGGAGAAATTATATATAAAATTTTTGAAAAATAAAATCCCTTTAATCATTATAAGATCTATTTAAGATTTAGAAAATTATTTATTTTTTGGGAATTTATTTTCTTATACACCCAAAAAAACAAATTTTATCATATCCATGATGAATATGAAAATTAGGATTATGAGAATAATGAAAATAGTTCTGTATTAATGTTTTAAATAAGAACTCATTAGAACCATCCACCAAATTTGTTAATATTTGCGGCAAAATAAGCATAAACAAACACAATAAAAATTATATATATTTATATATTATCTTCTCATTATCTAATTATTAAACTTAAAACTATATAATAAAAAATAAAATATATACTTTTGGTTTTTAAAATATAAAAATATTTTATTTTTTACTATAAATAATGCTTATGAATTTTTTGTGATGCACTACTATTATAATAAAATAGATTTTAAATGAGTTTTTTAGAATAAATTCCATTATTAATGAATGAAAAAATAAAATAAATAATAATTTTTTCTAATGGGTGTAATCTGGAAGAAGGAATGAGTATTGAGAAATTGTTTTCAGTTGTAAAGTTATTTGTTTCAATTATAATTATTTTAATCATTTTTTCATATTGAAAAGATATATTAATTCTAATTAATTAAAAAATTATTTTCATATTGATTTTATTTTGAATAAAATATAGATTTGTGATATAAATTTATTAAAACCCACTTTTCTAAAAACATATTTTTTGAACATTCAAAATATTTATATGAACTATAATAATCTCTAAGATATTTGTTTAATATCCTAACATCATTTCTATTATCAAATGTGTTTGTTATGGTTATGTTTGGAAACTATTTTAATAATATATGTGTTTAATGATATTATACATATATACATTGATAATATATTTTTTAGATAAAAGAATAAACATATATACGAAGGTTTCTTTAACTCACGAATGAAAAATTTTCAATAATCATAATCAAATTTAATATTTCTTTATTATGACTCAAAAAATAATAAATGTATTTTAGAACTATCTTGAATAAAAAATATAGATAAAGGGAATTTTGAAAGGTTTTTTTAAGATTAGTATTACCTATAGTATTCTCATGTGCAATTTTAATAAACATGATTTAGATGAAGTTGGGAAATAAGTTAAAAAAACTATTTTTAGTGGTATAATTATTAGATGACTATATCATACTCTTAAATAGTTAGAAATAATATTGTTTGAATGAAATTATTCTATATTTTAATAATATACCATAGAAACTCATTTAATTTTACCGAATATATTTTTCAAATATTTATAATTTATTTCAAATAACATTATACATCATCAAAAGATAGATAATTTTAAATTAATTTTTTTTTCAAATATTTATTTCTATATTGTTAATTTTATATGAATGAAACATTTTCTACATGTCCTTATTTCTATAAAAATCATTTTTTATTAATGAAGTATAATGAAATAAATATTCTCACTCTCTATAGTTCCTATAATAATGTTGTTTATGTAGCTTTTGAGATCAAATACTATGGATGATGTGAAATCTAAATGATAGTTGTTTTACTATTGAATTTTTTTATTTAAATATAATAACATAAGTGAACTAAATATTTCAAAATATAAAATTATATAATATAAGAAAAAATAGAGTGATATAAGCTACCATTTTCTCATAGATCATACAAATAATAAAGATGTATATATTTAATTTAATAACATTGTATAACATTTAGTGTAAATTTTTATAAACCCACTAATCTCTAGATTATTTGATTTTATAAAAATAGTTTTGAGCCTATTTTATTTTATGTGATCAATATTTTATTTTATTTTAAAAAATAATTTTTGTAATTAATTTTTATTTAAATATAAATTTAAATGTTCATTATGGACACTTTTATAATTTTTTTAATTATCTACAAATATTAATATTAATTTTGTATAAATTTAAACTAAATGAAATTGATGATTGTTTTTATATGAAAAAAGTATCACATGTATTACTATATAAGTTACACATACATATTCTTATTATGTCTATATATGTAATTCAACATCTGAGCATGTACGTTATTCTGATATAGAGATGGCATATATGTGAAGTAAAACCCCCAAATGTAAATGAATTATGTAATGAGATGAAAACTACATGTCACCTTAACATAGACTGTTCCCTCAATAATTGATCTAATGTTAAAGCTTCATGGATTTTTCAAAAACCCAACATGAACTATGTATATATAGAGAAATCCTAAAATAGATTTACCTTTACAAAAACAATTCATGTATCTGTAGTAGATCAAAAAACCACAGAATGGGAAATATGAAAAAAATCACAAACTTTTTTGTATATATAAATATAATATTTCATACCAATAACTAAAATTGAAACAATATAATGATGTGAATGAAGATTTTTGGTGGTTTTATTTGCTTTCAATTAATCTATATATTGAGTGTGTTAACATGTGTAGAATGATGTTTGATGGTGGGGAAAGAATCCTCCCAATGGAGATGAAGCACCTGCCATAAATTACTGAGTAAATGAGAATGGTGTTTCCATTAAACATGAGAATAAAGATAATTACTTATTTTGGAAAAGGAATTGGGTATATTTGGATGTTTTTTATGAGAATTCATTAAATAATAGGATTAAATAGTTGGTACTAATGTCAAATAAAATAACTAAGGATGTGTAAGTATTGAATATAATATTAAATTAATCAAAGAATATGGATATCAAACTGATGCTACATACAGTGTATAGTTGTACTTAATAATATTAAAACATGTTTACTGTTTTGAATTAATCTCACTAAATTATAGAGAGAACATTCATGAACTATTTGGAGTGATGATTTTTTAATATAATTATGAACATCCTTT
The DNA here is from genome assembly GCA_963277665.1 of Viscum album. Lineage (NCBI taxonomy): Eukaryota > Viridiplantae > Streptophyta > Magnoliopsida > Santalales > Viscaceae > Viscum > Viscum album. The sequence continues at coordinate 1,435,411,410 of OY728122.1, forward strand.
GGATGATGGTATAGACCAGATGATTTTAAGGTTTTAAGAGTAAGGAAGTGATATTTGTTGGTATAGTCTATCTTGTGTATGTATATTGAGAAGAACCATGGAAACAAGAAAAAGATTTTTGGAATTAATATGATATTTTAGTGAATTATTTAATGTTTGTTTAAGGTGATTTGAAGTGATTGAGAAGGTATATTGTTACTTATAGTAACAATGATACTATTTAAAGAATTATGAAATTTTAATGTTAAGGATATTAATTTGCGATTTACTTATTCTAGGGAAGTGTGAGTTGGGTTTCCCAATTCACACTTAAATTTTTCTTAAAAAAAGTTTCATTTATGTAGTAGAAAATGGAAAAGTAATTGGGTAAAGTGACTATGTAAGAATCATGGAGTAACTATGTAGGATTCATTTTGTGACTTAGTATAATAAATTGTCCAATGGATTATTCATGTAAGATTCATCAAAGAACTCAACCATGAGAGATGTAATGATTAGATATCCTTACATAGATAATGTTATAGAAATTTTTTCAAAGGAAGATGTGATGAAAGGGTTATGTTGACAAATTTAAGAGTCATTGGGAAATATGAAAGAATTATATGACTGACATAAGAGTGTTTCATTAATCAATGTTAGAGTAATTGATGTAAAACTATTAGTAACCAATGAGTAAAATAAGACTCTCCCATGTATAAGTTACCATATCTTCTAGATATCCTCATAGGTGTGATCAAACAAATAATCATTTTATTATTATTAGATTACATAAAGAAATTTTAGATTTCTGTAAAACAAAAATATGAGAAATCAAGAATTAAATTTCATAGGTTAAATGAAATTATATGACACCTATGATATTATTTTAATATTAAAACCTCGTGATGTTATGTTTAGAAAAGATTCAAGTACATATTTATGGAAGATGAATATAGAAGATGAAGAGATCACAATTCTATCAATTCTATAATCTTAAAGTGAGAATATTTGAAAATAAATACCTATGATCAAAATATATATTAAATCTAATGATGTCTATTTAGATATTAAAGAATAAAATAATTAAAGAATTTATTATTATTCAAGATGAAAAAATTATGAATTTTATATTTGTTAATTTTTAATTGATTATTAATCTTGTAAGAAATTATATAAAATTGAGTAAAGTAGAAATGGGATAAATTCGAGATAAATAAATCTATAAATGTAAGTGAATATTCTTATTATTTTCACAAATGAATAAAATTTAGCAAACCCAATTATGATTAATGATAAAAAATAAAATTATGATGAGGTATTTTATAAAGTCTATAAATTTATTAGGAATTTTTTATCATTTCATTGAATATTTCTGTTCAAAAAATAAATGTGTCATGCCACTAAGATTATATTCATTATTTTATTCATACATCATTAAATTATTTTTTCATATAATGATATAATTTATTTTTTTAGAAGATTATTCTCCAACCTATTAGTGGAATAAATTATAGATTTTTTGTTTAATAAAAAATGTGAAAATTAAACTAAGAATAGTGTTCCATATATTTTAGAATAGAAAATAATTGGAGAAATATATATATATATATATATATATATATATATCTAATCGTGGAGAAAAAACACATGTTTTTCATGAGTAAGGGATATAGTTTCTTTTAAGGATAATACATTTCATAAAAATAATCAATGTTGATCTTTTAAAAAAAGATAATGAAATATTTTTATTTTAGGATTATTGAAAATGTCCCCTAAAGATGAAATATTTTCCCCATATAGGAAGGGGTATTGGAAGGTCAAAAAAAGTGAAGATAATCCATCAATTTTTTTTATCTAACATCATTTAAATATGTTGAGGATGATTAAAAATAATCCAATACCATTAATATAAAGTGATCTAGTGCATTGAGGTAGTAAAAAATAAGAAGAACATGTGATGGTATGTATTGAAGATATAGTCAGAATGAAGAGATAGAAGAAGAAGAATCAATAAAGGGTTAATGGACCTAATACATCTACTATCATTTAGGTTTTATCCATTTTGATTAAATCACTATTGGTTTATAAAGATCATAACTTATCATGTGTTATAGATTCCAGTTACTTGTTTTTAAGTAAGAAGTGGTAATTTAGTTGAAAAGTGAGACCGAGATTCATGTTATTACAATTAAATATTCAAAATAAATTAATGAATTTATGAATATGGTGGATATATAATATTTTCATTTAGTTACATTGAGTGTTGAGTGAAGATCTATTTAAAAAGGATAAGGACACTGTGAAATGGTGGGAGGTAGTATATTGAACTAACATGTGGGGGCCTCTATTTATCATTGTAATATGATGATCACTCACCCATGTAATATGGTGAGAATGTTTTTCTGATTATACTAAGGAAAAAACAATTATAACTTATTGTAGAATTATTAGTTTACAATCTATGACTTAAACAACCCAAACAAATCATGGAGTATGTTTCCCAAGAGGGGTTAAACTATGTAAAAACCATAGTACATCAATTTCTTTACTTTTGAGTATAATATTGGAAACATAAATATATACACTTTTATTTTAACCAAAAATAGTGATTCAAATACAAAATAGTGGTAAAATAGTTATTTTTTTTGAATTTAGGAAAAATCTTGTAACACCAAATTCACCCCCACTCTCATGTGTGTGTGCATGGACCCTATGATAATCATTTTGTATTAGATTAAACATTTAGTCTAATTTTATCTAAAGTTAATTTACCTTGTATTTCATTTTAATTTTATAAAGTTTGGATATTATATATTTGTCAAAGTGCATAAAATAGAGATTTATGTCGCTATCCCTATTAGTGATTCATTTGAGGTTTTAGACAAGAACTTAAAAAAATAGAAAAGTATAAAGGTAAATAAGTAAGAAAATAATTGAAAATTTAAATTAGATCAACCAATAACTAAAATTTTTTATAGTTTTATTTTTTCTATTATATATTCTCAAAATGACCTGCTAAACAAATCATGTTCAAGTTATGATGAGAATGAAGAAAAAATATAGAAAAATATATTTATGACTTCTACTGTGAGGTTATGGAATACATTAATAAAATAAATGGTAATATTTTTTTACTTATATATTTTATTCCATCCAAAATTTATATGATGAGAAATCAAAAAAAGGAAAACATATTGAATTATTGAAAATAACTTTAGCATTTCAATTGAAATAAAAATCACACATCAAAGTGTTGAATGTTATGTCAGAATTTATATAAATTAGTATTGAAAAATTCTTAACAGTTAAAGAAAATGTGTAATACAATATTGACGAGGAATAAATGGTTATAAAAATCATTTATAGAAAATCCACAATCAAGAAGAATCATGTTAATCTACTCTTGGTGCTAAGTATATCCAGTTAGAGGTCCAAGTAATAAGAATAAACTATGTTGGAAATTCAATAAATAAATGTATAAAATTTAATGAGGATCAAATATAGAAGTTTAATAGAGAATTATAATATAGTATGAGATAAATTATGGATGAGAATAATTCTATTAACATGAAGATTATTAAACATGATGTTATATTTAAAAATATGTAATAAACACAATCTAGATCTTCTCAAAAAATTAAAAGGATAAATATTTCCACAAAAATTTCTAAATGGTGAATTACTTCCAAGAAGAAACAAAATAGAAAAAAATAAGATCTTAAAATCAACTCTTTAAACCAATAACTATTTTATAGATAAAGGTAACTCATCCTCTAGTTAATTCTTGTTTTACTAAAACTAATTTTATTGATATTGAAGGTTAAAAATTAAAATATGAAGAAATATAAAAGGTTAGTATTACTTATAATCACAAAAAATTATCAAGGGTGGATTTAATAAATTCTATAAATAGTATCTCAATAAATAAAAATCAAAATAATGGCGATTCAAGAAAAAAATAGCGAGCATTAAAAACTAGATAAACTACATCAATTAGAAAAAAAAAGAACATTTTTTCCCTTTCTAGTGAAACATGAGTATTGGGTATATGGGCATTGAATACTGGAACAATAGATCATTTTATGAAAATAAATTAAGGCCTAAATTAAGGGGTATTAGTAGTGAAGATGATAAGATACCAAATTTACAAAAGAAAATCTTACAAATGATAGAAAATATGTACACTAAAAAAGTTTATTTACTCCAAAATTTATATGACTGTTACCACAAACATATTCACTTTTATGGGGAATGATGTTATGTGTATACCCATTAAAAATTGTATTCCACTAATAAATAAAGACCAGAATCTTAATTGATGAAATAATATAAAAGACTCAGGTCTTTCTTCAAGAGTAAACATATGAAAATAAGTGAACCAAAAAATCTCAAGGGGTTAGAAAAGAAATATGAAATGGATATTCAACCTATATGGAAGAGATGAATCTAATTTTTTTGTAAATGACACATCATGTACCACTATAATATGTCTATTAATTTAATGAACAAAGAGAGCATACTGTAATCCAAAGATGATTCATTCTAGGTATGAAATTGTAGTATTTTTAAAAATAATAAATCCCTTTTAAAAAGATTGATAAATAACCTAAAAAGGGTAATATCAAGGCTATTGAATATGTGTATAGAAGTTTCAAGAAGTCATGGAATATTTATAATAAGTAAATGGCATGGATTCCACAAAAAAATAACTAGTTTAAGAATAAGAGGAAATTACAAGTGACTTCTAGTGATAAATGTTTTCTATGATAATGAGTCTAAACACAAGAAGAAGGTTGTGTATGTATGATAAGTACACTTAACTGTATATCTAGATAATTTGGATACGGATAAGAAGATACATCAAGATGGAGAGTGAAATTTCATTTATAGATCATGTAAAAATATTTTCATTAAATTTATGAATATTGAAAAAGAAAAGTAAAAAATGCTACCTAAAGAGGTTTATATTTTGAAAATCATGAGTAAAGTAATCATAATGAGTTCTATAATTTTTTTGGAAAAAATAATGATGCTTATGGGATGAGGAAAAAGTCTCAAACCCATTTCTCACATTAATAAAGATGGTGGAAACTCGCTTTTTCACATCTCCATCTATTTGTGCAATATTAAAGAGGGAATTTGAGGTAAATCATGAAAATGAGTTATTAAAGGTTGGCATGGTTATATATCATAAAATATAAAACTATTATAGATAATCAAAAATTATTTATTGAAAATAAAAATAATCCATGATTATGAAAATTAAAGAGTATCCATTTAGTATGATCTAAAATAATTGAAACAATAAGATTTTTAAATTGACTGGTCAAATCAGAAATTTTAGACACGTATGAAAAAACAAAATATTACTTTTGATCTTAAATCTACCAATTTTATTTTGATATATAATTAAATTGTTCACCATGATTGAATGATTTTCTAAAAAAATAGATCATACAAATATAATGTTACTTGAATGTTTTTGATATGTTTATTGAATTTGAGTGAAGGTTCAGAAAAAACATGAAAATTAGTTCTTACAACCCCTTAAAAGTGATGTTTGAGTTGATATGAAATTATTGTTAGAATATGAAGAACCTAAATGTATAAATTGATCAATATTGTTTTCTACACTAGGTTGACCCATATATATTTATAGTTTATTAGATAATGTAACATAGAAACATATTAGTTATGATTTTTACTCTCCCAATTCTATTTGTATTTATGTTTAAATTTTTAATCATGGGGGAGTGATTTTCTAACCAAATGTGGGAAAAAATCAACTATCACTTGAATGTTTTTGACATGTTTGCTAAAGTTGAGGTCATATTTAAAGAAAATGTTGAAACTCAGTTTTTATAGACCCTTAAACGTTATATTTGAGTTGGTATCATATTGTTCTTAAAATATGAACAACATAAATTTATAAATGGATAAAACTTCTTTTATACACTATGTTATACCATGTATATTTATAGTTTATTATTTAATGTAAAATAACTACATATTTTTTTCTACACTTATATCAAGTATAAATTAGCAGATTCTATAAATAGGAGGGACTGACAAATTAATGGATAACAAAAATAATGGGGCGAATAATTTTACCTTGAAAGACATTCCCTTTACAGTCATATTATTAATAAATGGTTGAATACCTTTACCATTTTAATTTAATATCAATAATTGGAGAAAAAACATTTCCATGAATATATATGAAGTATTTATTAGTATTGAAAATAAACACAGTGTTGGAGATTTATGTATTTAAAGGGTTTTTTGTTATAATTTTTATAAAATAGTCATTTTAATGAGAGTGTCAATATATTTGTAATGAAGTTAGGTTATGGAGGAATAATCCTTCTAAAAGATATGAATATAATCCATGTACATTTATTAGTATATGTGAATTAATATTACATTTAACAAGTAATGTAAGTTCAATATATATATTGGAAAAGCTATCCTTGAGGATATAGCTAATAATTTGTGTGAATCCCTAAAAATAGGTGATTTATGAGATGATCCTAATTTCAAAGATATGTGTTAAGGATATGGATACACTATATACAATTGTAAGTGAGGTGAAGAAGAAAAATGTTTAACTAATTTTTAAAATATAGTTTAGATGCATGTAAAAATATTAAAACATGATCAATGTTTTGGAGGAATATGGATGAATAATGGAGAAACTATCCATGGAGTGCTTGGAATAAAGTTAACTTCAATCAGTTGTGAATATTTTTTTTATAAATTTATAAAATATATATGTTTAAATATGGAATGAGATATCATTAAAATTTATTACAATATTATATATTCAGTAAATATGCTATAATACCCTTAGAAACCATCTTAAGTGGTATGGATTTTTTTGATAATTCATATAGTTATATAAACCTAACATTAAGATATTTTTATTGATTAATGTGGCTTGAAATGACTTTAATTGACTCTAATATTATTTGAATAATTTTGAAATTTAGAGGTTAAGGATGAAGATTTCCTAATTCATAATTAATGTTAGTATCTTTTTAACAATGAAAAATGGAAAAATAATTAAGTGTAGTGACTATATAAGAATCATAGAGAAAGTAAATAAGTTTAATTTTTATCTTAGAATAATAAATTTGAAAATATATGGTTCACGTAAGAGTCATTTATGAACTCCACCCCTAGTAATGTAATGTATATTTATCCTTATATGGTCATTACTGATGAAAATTTCATAAGGGAAGATGTGACGTTAGAGTCATGCTGGCCAATATAATAGTTCAGGAGAAGGATGTAAGAGTCATAAAACCAATGTAATAGTGATTTTTTGATCCATGTAAAATACTTTAATTATGAAATATGTGTCATTGAGGATCTATATAAGAGTGATCCATATATAAGTTACTTTTTCTGGCTACCAAGGATTGAAATTAGAGTCACTCATGTATGAGTAACCACATATTCTAAATAGAAACACAAAAGTTCTCCATAAGAGAATCATTTTATTCATAGGTTTTAACTTATAGAGATTTATGATTTCTGTCGAATGAAAATAATATAATTCCATAACTAAATTATATTGAATAATTGAATCCAAACGATGCATGTGTTATCCTTAAATGATCAAAACATCATGATGTTTGGTCTACCCATGATTCATGCATTTATTTGAGGAATATTAGGAATGAATAAGTGGATATTATTTTTCTACAAATTCTCTAGTATTCAATTGAGGATATTTGATAAGAAAAATTGGTGATAAAAAAAGAAATTCAATATAAGGATTCTTGTACTATTATTCATGGATTAAAACATCAAAAAATAATTTTTTTATAAAAAAATTATAAATAGGAAGATGATCTTCATGAATATTCAAAATATGATCAAGTTTATAAGAAATTTAGAGAAATATAGTGAATTTAAAATGATAGAAATTACTGAAAAATAAATGTATAAATGAATGTAAAGATACTTGTTATGTTTATCAATGAATCAAATTTCACAAAACCATTTTTTACTCAAGATGAGAAAGAATATTGGGTTGATTATCTATCATAATACTATTGATTTAAGCTAAAGAGTGGATTTTTTAAAGCATTAATTCCTGAAAATAAATATACCAAATAAAAAAATAAATTTAAGTATTATTTCATATATAATTGAATGATTTATGTCATTTTTTGATACTATGGAAATATTTTTTTAGAAGATGAATGAAAATACTATTATAAGAACAATGTATAGATTTTATGCTCAAGAAAAATAATAGAAAATAAAATAAGGGTATTCAAAGAATGTTAGTGGAGATGAAGATAGGAGAGAAAAATATTTATGATCTAATAGAAAAATACAAAATATTTTTGTACAAGAATTTAAAGATGGATTGTGAAGAAAATGCATTGAATAAAAATAAACATTTTAAAGTTTGAATAAATGTTCTAGAAATATATCATTTTCAAGAATATTAAAATTTACTCTTAAAGATAAAATGATTACTTCTTATAGGAAGTTATTTTAAGAGTTCACAAAATAAAGTGATAAGATTATGATAAAGAATTTATCTATAGAAAAATATTTCTATGTATTGAGGAAGAATTAGAATAAAAAGATACCAATTGTATTTAGAAATATTTAAATAGTGATTCATGGAAGATGAAAATAATAAGCACCTATGATACTTTATAATAGATATTCATTTTGAAGGAAGAAGAAGAAGAAGATTTATGTGTGTGTGTGAGAGTGACTGAAATTATTGTTTCCATTCCTATCTAGGTATCTGACTATTCTAATTAATGAGTTAATAGTTCCTAAATAACAAAGTTTCACAAGGGATAGAGATAGTGGTGAGAAGTTTCTGATTAATAACTAGTAATCTAGAAAAAATAGAGACTAAATTGTATATTATTATTCATGAAGATTTAAAATCAGTCGAAGAATATGTGATGAGGAAGGTGATCTAATTTTTTTACAATGAAATCTAGTGAGGATTTAATATGTAATACAAAAGGAGAAATATTTTTTGAATTGAAATGGGCTAGTATAAAGAACTTATAAGAGGGGGAAACTATACATTTTTGTTATATGATGAACATTCACTTATGTTGTATAGTGAGAATTGTTTCCGGATGATATATATAGAAAATTTGGTAATTGATAGAAATATTATAATTAGCGAATCTGTTAGTTGGAAAACCCAATAATAATAAATATTAGGTTTCTTGGGAGGGGTATAACATATAAAAAACACAATGTGCCCCTATTTTTTTGTTTAAAAGGTTTCATGTTGTATGTGTAATGTGGTAAAATAAATATATCAACATGTATTTTTACTGGAAATAGATTTTGAAAGAAAAAACGTGTAAAAAATAGATAAAAAAATATTTGGGAATTGGTAAAAAGTTAGAAATGATTAATTCATTCCTAGGTTTATGTGCACAAATCCTGTGGTAATTTCATATAAAATGAATTAAAATGTCCATAAATTTAAATAAATAAGATAAAATTTAAAAAAAATAAATTCAATGAATTTAATTCTAAAATTCTCAACATGTGTACAATATATAAAATATCTATAAATTCTCTACTCGAGCTATAATCTCACAAAATTATTTTTCATGTAAAATTTAAATTCTAGTGGATTGAATGACTACACTAAGAGGGGATTAATTGGTGTACCATTATTTTTTCAGTTTCATTTTTCCTATTTAAATTATGTCATGTGTCTCGATATGATTTGATTATCTTACTTGAATAATTAAACTCATCCATAGATGATATATTCATAAAATAATGAATTAAAATGTAGATTATTATTTTAAAAATTTCAAACTAAATGTGGGAGCCTACTTTTTACTACATCCATTTGTTATCTCAATTCACCAACTTTCTACAATAATATTTTCATCAATTACAAGTGTTTGGGTTAGGTATCATCTTCTAATCGAATATTCCCCACAAAAATACTTCCTATCACAAGTTAAGTAATCTCCTAAAAGCTAAAATGAAAATAAATACCACAAAATTAGATTTGTTTTATTAATAAAAGTTTTTAAAAAAACAATTGAGTTATATTTAACTTTCTAAAAGTAGAAAAAATTGCACAAGAACCCATGGACACTTATTCAAGAGACACAACTACCTAGAGATTAAATATTGATGGATTCTCGACTAATATTTATCACAATATATAAATAATATGAGGGTTTTCTTCTTATTTACCTCCCAATAAAAATATAAATATGCTTGGGAAAATAGCTTTTTCAGATCTCAATCATCATAATCTTTAGTCACTTTTACATTTTTTTAAAAAACTCGGTCTCTCACAATTCAGTGTACACAACAGTTCTATATTACCCTTCCCACTCTTCCGGTTTTCAAAAACCTCAATAAATTAAAATGCTCTTCAACTGAGAAAATGAAATTACTCTCATTGATATCAATATAAAATTTTTGAATACATAGAATACTTTTTGTGTTTACAGTAAGAAATATGATCATAATATAAACACTTATGGGTTCTTGATGATTATTCATGCGATTCTCAAAAACATTTCCAATGTGAAAAAGATCTCCATGCAGACATAAAAAATTCCCTTATACACTTTAACTTATCAAAATGGTAGCTTAAATCATTAAAATATAAATCAAGAAAATGAAACTGATTAAATGTTCATGAAATAGGATCATAAAAAATCATTTTAACTTATCTATAGATAAAATCCCTGAAAAACTATATTCATGAATTTTATTCTTTTTATATATGGTAAAACTGCCCATTCTAATATTTAATAAATGACTCTCTGTTTAAAAAAAATGTGATCATCCCTCCAAAAATAATCTTGAATCATAATTGATTTGCGATATTTCAAAATTGAAGGAAGATATTATGCATAAATTTAACAATTTATGAATTATTATTGAAAAAATATAAAATTATCATATACATTTTCTAAAAGAACTCTTACTTCATCACTAGCCTGAGTCGACCACCCTTTCTCTGTTTTTGAAGTTTTATCCATAGTATATCAATTCCATAATTTCCTTATTTTAATTACTTTAAAATACTCAATCTATGAAATGTTCCTAATTTGATTTTTTTGACTCATATTTGGTTTCTACTAATTCATGGTTGACACATATATTGTTCACGCATACTTGAACAGAAGTGATATGTGGTAGAAATTAATATCTATTAGATTTCTTACATAGATCCTTATATGTGATTACAATATTATTATATGATTTATTCTTACACTATAACTTCTTACATAGGTATCATATGAGGGTAGGAATTATTATTAATTAATTATATCTTAAAAACACCCATATCTCATGAATTGGACTTATATATTATGAGTTATTCATATCTTATGAAGTCAGGCTATCTTATAGAATCTTTATTCCTTAAAATGTTCTGCCATTTCTTATAAAAAATTATTTATCATTTAAAATAAACATATCTTATGAAAGAATCATAAGATGTGATACATAACCTTTTTTTTTAAATTCAGGACTCTATTCAAATAAATTAAAAATTTTCATATCCCATCTCAATTCACATCATGGCAATTCAAAAATGTTTTTAATTTTTCTAAAAAATATTAGTAACCATTAATGATATTCAAATATATTGAAAACAAATACAATGATCTTAAAAAAATAAATAGGTCACTCCAATTTATCCCTTTATATTTTTTGAAAAAAAATACAATCTCATTCACATTTATATAAATCTTGTTCATGGAATAAAAAACCAAATTCAGAATAAATAATTCTCTTGAGAATCATTAAATCATAACATTTATAAAATGATATGTTTATTTATCTAAAATACTATATAAGTTTATTTTTTAGGAAATTCCATTCTTAGATAATAGGAAATTGTGGCTGAGTAACATTAGATGTCCTCCATATCAATTCACATTTCCATTTTTCACATTCGCCTCCATTTTTCAAAAAAATCTACAATTCTAGAATAAATTAATATTGTACACTCCTGTTTTGATATGAAATCCTTCCATTTTTTAAAAAGTCTTATTCCACTATTTCTCATCCTTTGACAATATAATCCAATTCTATATATGGAAGAGGAATCCAAATATTTTTATTTTAGTTCAGTAGGCTATACATTAAGATTTATCCTGAACACAAATGACTTCCACTTTGGTAATTGTTTAGAAATAATGCCCATAACTTCATAATTGTTTCAAAAAAACTTCAAGGTTCACATTACTTTCTTCAAAATTCTTTTTTATAAATTGGTATCTCAGATTAATGTGCTTTTATTTATAGTGTTTAAATTGATTATTTTAAATATATATTACACATTGATTTTCATAGGAAATTAATAGTGATTTTTATCCTTAACTCTCTAGTCATCTTATTATACCTGAATCTATATGAATTGTTTAAAAACATGTATTGATGCATTTTAATTTGTTTCAGTCATGATAAATTAAAAAAAATTCAATGTTATTCTACACAACATTCCCCAAGAAAAAATTCTCCACCTAATGTTGATATCCAGTCGACAATATTTCTTGCCCAATCAACATCAGTAAAGCCCTATAAAGAAAAATCAATAGTAGTAATATAAATTATTCCAAAATTTAGTGAACTCCTAATATATATTATTATTTTATTATATGTAAACATGTGATATTGTTTTATATATATTCCAAATTATATCACATAGTTTCATAGTAAATACTATATCAAGTTTTAATGTTTTCATGTAGAGAGGGATACCAATGTGTTTATTTATTCCTTAAAATTCACATAATTTCTATACTCGTATGTGGTCAGTTTAGTCTAAATAGATATAAGAGGGGAATTCCCATTGAATTATACTATTTAAAATCTATTCAATATTTATTTAGATTATTTTTATTGAAATAAGAAAATATGATCAAATCCTTTTTTGATTTGTTAACCTGTAAAATATGATATTAAACCTATAATAAACATCTGAAAAATGTATCTTTATTTTCTCAGAAAATTCATCACTTGGATTCAATTTTTCACCTATAAAAATAGTTTCATCAATATATATTATCAAAGTAAGTGTACCTATAGACATGTTGTTCTCATAAAAATTACTATCCACATTTCCTATTGAATAAACCACACTTCTTATACATTCCTCAAGATTAGAATACTGGGATATAGAAGATTGCATTATGACATATAAATATTTCTTATACCTTCACACCATACATATGTATTTATAAATAATAAAACCCTCAGGTTCTTCAATAAAAAACTATTCATCAAGATCACCATTTAGGAACTAATATTTCACACTCATTTGATAAATTCTACAAATATTTATGAAATTCCCCTACCACAAAAATATTATGCAATCAAATAATGTCACTGGTGCAATGGTTTCTTAAAATTAAACAACTTATATATAAAAATAACTCTTATAAATCATCCATAACCTATTACTTGTGACTTTACCTATCTCATTCATTTTGTTTATAAAACCCCACTTGGTGAAAATTATATTTTGGTTTTCATTTCGTGGTACCAACTCCTAAGTGGAATTATTCTCAATATGACTAGATTACTTATTCATAGAAGTAATAGATTATTCAGGCTCAAATACTTTAGAAACTATTTGAGATTCAACTTAAGAGATAAGAGATATTTGGTTCCCATGTCTGAACCACCTTCTAGTTTGGATAGGTATATCTCCATTTCTAATAATATTGTCTAAATTAATTTGTTTCTTGATGATTTAATGCCTATTTATATGATTTATTGTACATTATTCATTATTGATATCATTTAAATAACTATTAAACACAACTATCTCAATTAAAATTGGTTCAACAATTTATTATTCCAAAATCTATTTATTTCCTACTCCATTAGTCTCATATTAAAGGATAATGAATAGATCATTTTTATGATTATTTTCAATCATGTTTTACATCTAAAAAATCTATTAGCTTCATTTTAGTTTTTATCCATCATTTATATAGACCAATTCTTGAAGGATATCCCATGAATATCCCTAACAATTATTTTTATTCAAAAATTTATAGGTTTTGGTTTTTAATCTCCATTTAACAAGGGATTCAAAATTATTTGAAGTTTTTTTTATACCACAACTCATATGTTTTCATATGAGATTCGAGTATAAAATAAGCACTAGTTTTTAATGTACATACTAGTGAAAATAAATTTTCCCTATAAGGAATTCGATAATATTTTTTCTGCTAATATAGTTCTTCATACCTCAACAATGATTCTATTTTTTCATTCATCTATAACATTTTTTTAGGGATTATGGTGTTATATATTGATGTTATATCTGATGAATTTCTAGATATATCTCAAAATATTTTTATGTGTGATCCTTTCCATTATCAAACCACACCTTCTTTATGTAAATACTAAAATCCTTCGAAACATAAATTCTATATATTTTTAACATATTAATGGCCTCTAACTTATGCTTTAAAATGGGAAGATTTGTCATGGGTGTGTATTAATCAAGGAATGAAATGAAATAATAATCACACTTTAGTGAATTTTTTCTCATAGGACCCTGCACATATGGATATACAAGTTCCAATGTTTGGTTGGGATAAACATACACCTTTTTGTCTATCCGTTATTCCATATTCCCAATTTAGATATATCCAAAAAAAAATTTTATATACATATTATGTATGGGGTAGCTTCTTAAAAATTCATTTCTGGAAATATTAATAATGTTCCTCTATCTAAGATGGACATTCCCTCTCTAATATAGGTTTTTGTATCATTAGTATCCAAGTTATATGACTTGGATATATCACTAATTTGAAAAAAGTTCCCACTTATGCCTTCACCACATATAATAACTCATATATATATAATCCTTTTAATGATAGGTGAGTTTTTTTAAATAATATATTTATTTAATTCATCAAACCATTGGAAAATAATAAGAAAAAAAATATATATACCTTCTATAAAAAACATATTATGGTATTTGAGTTCTTTTGACACAATATCAGTAGCTCCAACACCTTAAATTCATACTAAGATATCATTGTAAAATGTAACTCTTCCTAATTTATGATCATCCATATTTATCATGATTTTGTTGTCTCCATTAATATGTGAAAGAAAAATATTATGAATGTAACACCCCGACCCCACTAGGCAGGAGCCGGTGCATTACTTATTATATTGGAATGGTTAAGAAGGAATGAAAATCTAGAAGGAACGATCATTTTAGTAGTCTTGAAGAAACTAGATACATAGATTTATCACAAATTACATTGGATAAGGTTACAAGATACAATTCATAATGAAAAACAAAAACTGCATCCACGAGCACTCAACAAATGACCTCCTCTTCATAACATGTTGATGGTAAACAATGAAAGGGGTGAGCTAAAATGTTAAATAAGGGATAAAAATAGTTTAATCATGAGTACAATAGTAAGTGAATCACAATCAATATGACATAATCAATAAGACATAGTGAATAAATGAATAACTAATGCCATTAATAAACTGAGAATGAAACTGCATCCATAGATTTTGTCATAGTCTAAAACTCACGGATAATAATAATAACTAACAATGAATAAAGATAATTCTTATTAATTGGAAGTCATGTATCTAGAACATGAAAAATAATACCAAAAAACGGTTTAGTTCCATGGGTAGAAAGCCATCTGATTTTTTTGGAAACATACTCGAAGGGTCTGTCACCAAACTGTTTTGTCTTATGAGACCTACTGATGTATCGAGGGGCTGTAGTGGGAAACACCCACCTCTACATACAATCATTATTTATAAATAGAGTCAATACAAGAGAAATATGTATTTACATTATCCGTATAGAATAGAGGATACAGATTCATCAACATTTCCACAGTCAAAACAACATTCAAAATAAATACCATATGTAAAATGGTATACGGATTAGACAATAATAATATCCATGATATGAGAATACAGATATTTAAATAGAATATTATTTCAATTGAAAAGTTATATCAAATGGTCAGTCGTTACACCACATAAGAAAGAGTAGGTGCACAATTACTAAGCAAGTCACAACGAAGTGAAAATTGAGACAAAGCTCGTTACCGTGTTGTATTCAATTGAGTTGTATGACAAAGAGTTAATAACCACCAAAAGAGTCACAAAATACAATGAATATAATGAGAAACATGATAAAATATGTCAAATTTCAGTACACCTATACCACATATAAGAAATAATAGGTGAACAATGGAGATCCCACAGAATTGAAAGTGAGATGAGAAAAACCCCTTCAAAACATTTCGGCATGGTAACGAGTGTTCTTGTGAGGGATTAATGACAGATAAAAGGTTATCCCATGATTTTTATATAATAAGGTAATTTTGATAGAGATAAGAAAACATACCCCATCATTAGAAATTAAAAACAAAATCACACAAGATAGGGAGGATTCTTGAATAAAAGTGAGAGAGAGGATCCCTTACCTTATGCTTGAAGGTGTTCTTGAATTGTTATTAAAGACCTGAATAAACACATTAATTAATAATTAAAAAACCTCTTTTATTTGTAAATGATTTATTATAATCCTTTTTAGTTCATTCTAGGCCTTTTTTATTGGTTATAAGGTTCAATTTCATTGTTCGGGCTCGTTTGTTTACTTGGTTTTAAAGGATTGGTTCACTTATATTCAAGTTTGGATAAATATATAAGATGGATGTGGTTGTCCAGAAATGAAGTTAAACACTATTAATGAAAATCCAGGAGATTAAATGGTTTTAAATTTAATTTGGGTTACTTATATATAAGTCTAATATTTATATATATAACCTTAGTGATAACTGTTTTGGTTAATCAGTGGGTTTGATTACGATGAATATTTTTCTTGCTTTATAAATTAATACCATGTGTAAAAAAGGATTACAGAACTAAAAATAGGATATATTACATAATAACCTGGGTCAACCATAACACAAATGGTTTCCTGACCAAAATTAAAGATTATAATAGAAATCGATAAACCGTTGTCCTTGAATGTACTAAATTAGCACATCTCAAACGGTGCTTTCATTTCTTTCAAATAAAAGTGGGGAAAGGAGAGAAGATAATGGAATATATACCATTATCATGAAAAAATTCTAGTACATGTATGTTACTGGATTTATCATACTGTTTTGCTGAAGGGAGGTCAGAAAAGAAACAAAAATAAAAGAACTTAAAAGAAAAGAAGGGATTTGAAAGAGGAATTTACCTCCTGAGACTTCCTCCTTTGAGAACCTCTCAAGGGGAGAGGTTTTGGTCTTTTTATGAAACAAAAGCTTGATGGACGTGGGGGAGGAGGTTGGGAAGGTATTTGGATAGAATCTGGAGAAGGAAAAAGGCTTGAGAGGAGTGAAAGGAAGGGGGGGGGGTGAGAGGGGGTTTTTATAGTGGAGGAGAGAGGGGATTTCTTAATATAAAACTCATTAATTTATTATTTCTCCTCAAGCCAAGGAATAGTGAGTGTTCCATGACCAAGAATAGTAATTTTATCATGTTATCATGAACCAAGTGGGGTTAAATTAGTATAACATCACACATGACTCTATAATTAGTGTATTTATCTTAATTTTGCAATTTATGGTATGTCACTATTCATCAAAAATTCAAGTTTTTTTAGAAAAATCCCAAAAATTCACCCTAACCATTTTTCGATGTGTTTAATCCAAAAAGGAAGTCCATTTTTTAAAAATAATTTTCTAAATATGATTAATTAAATATTTAATTAAATAATTATTTAATTGAAATATATAAACACTTAGAATATTCATCTTCATCTTTAGGGTGTCTAAATTCATTTATACACTCAAGGGTATGGATACCATTCATAAGAGTCATATTATTATTCATAAGGGTAAGTTACTATTCCTAAGGGTAGATTACTATTCCTAAGGGTAGGTTACTATTCATCTAAAATTAAGTTAATTCTATCAGACTATAAATATCATCTTGAACACAACCGTGTATATCATATTTTTAAAATTAAAATCAGAGAGCTAGAAACTTTATGTTTAGTGGCTAAGTTATGGCTATATCCTATAAGTAACCATTTTTTGTTCCATAGGGGCTTAGTGATTCATGAAATATAGGCTACCTAATGAATACAATGTATTTAATAGAAAAAATACCATAAAATGATTGGGTTTCTACATTATTCCCTCCTTTGGAAATTTCATCCTCGATTTTTTTTGTAAAAATCCCAACAAAATGATGTGGGTAGTTCTTCTTCATAACGTCCTTAGGTTCCCATGTTGCATCCTCCATATTCTTGTTTCTCCAAAGAACCTTCACTAGGCGAGTTGTCTGGTTTCTCAATATCTTCTCCCTTGTGTCAAGAATCCCAATAGGCTTTTCACAATATGACAAATCATGTTCCAGTTCAATTTCATCATATGTGAGAACATGTGTTGAGTCTAGCATGTATTTCCTTAACAATGACACATAGAACACATCATGAAATCTGGAGAGATTTGGAGGCATCGTTAGACGGTAAGCTACAACTCTGATTCTTTCGAGAATTTCAAATGGCCCGATGTACCTGGGGATCAGTTTCCCTTTCTTACCAAACCTTATGACACCCTTCCATGGAGATACTTTCAGAAAGACCTGATCTCCCACCTGGAATTCCAAATCCTTTATCCGATTGTCAGTATAACTCTTCTGCCTACTTTGGGCTGCCTTAATATGGTATTTAATTTTCTTCACCTTTTCCGTGGTGTTTTCAATAAGTTTTGGGCCTATAAGTTTCCTCTCACCAACTTCGTTCCAACAAGTTGGAGTTTGAAACCTCTTTCCATATAATGCTTCATACAGAGCCATTTGAATACTAGAATGGAAACTATTGTTATAGGTAAATTACACCAAAGTAAATTATTGATCCCACATACCTTGGAAGTAAAGAGAGAATGACCTCAGCATGTCTTTTAAAATTTGAATAGTCCTTTAATACTGTTCATCGATTTGGGGGTGATAAGAAGTACTCATAAAAAGCTCAGTATTCAAAGATTTCTGGAGACTTTTTCAGAACTTTGATGTAAAATGGGGATCTTGATCAGATACAATTGATAGAGGTGCACCATGAAGTCTTACAACTTCATTAATATACAGTCTTTCTAGGCGCTCGAGTGGAAAATCCTCTAGTATAGGAATTAAATGTGCTGATTTTGTGAAACGATCAACAATTACCCATATTGAATCATTCCTTCTAGGTTTCCTCGGTAGTCCGGTGATAAAATCCATCGTAATGTTATCCCACTTCCATTTAGGAATAGGTAGAGGTTTCATCACTCCTTTGGTATGTTGTCTCTCTGCCTTCACTTGTTGACAAACTAGACACCTTGACACGTAGTCAGCAATTTCCCGCTTCATATTATCCCACCAGAAATATTCCTTCATATCTATGTACATCTTGGTGCTACCTAGGTGTATATAGAAATTTGAGCTATGGGAATCATCTAATAGTTCCCTTTTTAGCTCAGGTACTGATGAAACACATAACCTCTTTCCAAATTTCAGAACTCCTTCATACACGAAGTCAGCCAGTCTTCCATCCTTGACAACATTAATTTTCTTGTGCAGATTCTCATCATCAAATTGAGAGCTTTTTCTTTTCTATAATAAATATGGTTTAGCAATCATTTGAAAGAGAAAATATGTTTCCCCTTCCTTAAAAATTACCGTATCCATCTTCAGTAGATCCATGAATATAGGATCTCTTTCAATCCTCATTTGATTCAGAAGGCCATGATCTTTCCTGCTTAATGCATCTGCCACCTTATTCGCCTTTCCTAGGTGTTAGTGTATTGAAAAATTGTAATATTTTAGTAACTCAAGCCATCTTATTTGCCTCATGTTGAGTTCTTTTTGTGTGAAAATGTATTTCAAACTCTTGTGGTCCGTATAGATCTCACATATCTCTCCGTAGAGATAATTCCTCCATATTTTCAGAGCAAAGATTACAGCTGCTAACTCAAGATCATGAGTTGGATAATTTTTCTCATGAGTATTTAACTGTCTTGATTAATAAGAAATAACTTTATCATTTTGAATAAGGACGTAACCCAGCCCATTCTTTGATGCATCACTGTATATCATAAATCCATCACTTCCAGATGGAAGATTCAAAATTAGAGCATTGACCAATCTTCTTTTCAATTCTTCGAATCATTCTATACACTCTTTTTTCCACCCAAACTTAACTCCTTTACGTGTGAGCTTGGTTAGCGGGTTTGCCAGTCGGGAAAAATTCTGAACGAAACGCCGATAGTAACCTTCTAAGCCAATAAAATTGCGTACCTCGGTTATGTTTGTGGGCATGGTCCAATCTTGGATTGCCTTTGTCTTCACATGATCAACTAGGATTCCATCCTTAGAGACAATATGGACTAGAAAAGAAACTGATTGGTTCCAAAATTCGCACTTGTTAAACTTCCCATATAATTCATTTCTTCTAAGAGTTTCTAGAATAATCCGCAATTGATTCTCAAGGTCTCCATAGCTTTTTGAGTATACCAGGATATCATCGATGAACACCACAACAAAGTTATCAAGATATTTTTTGAAAACTCTATTCATTAAATCCATGAAAACATAGGGTGCATTAGTTAGTCCAAATAGCATCACTGTAAACTCATAATTCCCATACCTGGTTCGAAATGCTGTCTTAGGAATATTTTCCTTCCTCACACACAGCTGATGATATCCGGACCGAAGGTCAATCTTCGAAAAGTATTAGGCTCCATGGAGTTGATCAAATAAATAATCAATCTGAGGCAGAGGATACTTATTCTTTATTGTAATAGCATTGATTTCCCTATAATCAATGCATATCCTTATAGATCCATCTTTCTTCTTGACAAACAAGATCAGGGCTCCCCATAGTGAAACACTAGGTCGAATAAATCCTTTGTTACTAAAATTCTATAGTTGTTTCTTTAGCTCCACTAACTCCATAGTGGCCATTATATAGGGGGTCTTTGATATAGGTCTCGCACCAAGAATTAAATCAATAGAGAACTAAACTTCTCTCTCTGGAGGATGTCCAGGTAAATCCGCTAGAAATACATCAATTTACTCTTTCACTATGTGCACGTCTTCAATTTGAATATTTCTTTCCTCGCCCATAGATGTTGGTTTATCTTCCTCTCCAAGTATTGCATTCAGTAGAGCTGCTAGGGGTGGTTCTCAATAAGAACCATGTGTGGATGTTTTTTCCCTAAAGACAAGGGATTCTACACCATTTTCAAAAGTTTTAACTTCTTTCTTCTTAAAATAAATCTTCACATCATAATTTGACAGCCAATCCATGCCGAGAATTATATCAAATTCATTCATTGGTATGATGACAAGGTTAGAAACTAAAGCACATCTTCGTGACTGGAGGGGGAATAGTCGACATGCCTTTGTTGCAATGATACATCCCCTAGGAGTTTTGACTGACAACTCCTTTATTAAATCAAATTGGACATATCTAATTTTCTTGGAAAACTGAGAAGATCTAAATGAATGCGATGATCTAGAATCAAATAAGGTGTTGGATAAGTTTGAGGAAACAATTAATGTACCTGCCACCACATCATTAGGAACTTCGACCTCCACAGTTGTAATCGCATAAAATCTCCCTTGATCTCTTGGACTTTTCTGAGTCAATCTTCCTTGGCGTTTAGGAAACTCATTTTCATAGCATCCCATCTCTCTTTAATTGTAGCATTGAATATCATTGAATTGTTTCTTCCCCTTGCATTCATCGGATCAATGAACCTTTTCTCCACAATTATAGCAGACTCACATGCCTTTCAATAATTTCCCAAGATGATTCTTTCCACAGTTATCGCATAATGGGAAACTATTAGTTCCCTTGCTCTTCTTTGGTGCTTCTACTTTTCCTTTGTTATCCGAGTACCACTTCTTATCTTGGTTTCCTTTGGAATGATTTGATCTAGAAAATTCATTCTCTGTTTTGATAGCACTTGATACAATTCCATCATATGATGAAAATGTTTGAGAATCCAGTGCCCTATGAAGACTTGGCTTAAGACCTTCAAAGAAATGATCTATCTTGTCTGCTGAGTCACGTACGTAATCTACAACATACCTAGCCAGCCTTGTAAAAGTAGCCTCATACTCTGCAACACTATCTTCTTCCCTTTGTTTCAAGCTAAGGAATTTCCTCTTCATTTCAGTTCATTGTTCACGAGGGAAATATTTCTTGAAGAATATTTCCTTAAAAGTCCTCCATTCTATATCTTCTATTTCTTCTTCCTCCATGGTATTCTGAGTTAGGGACCACCATTGGTCAACATCACCCTTGAGACAATATACTTACAGTACCACCTTCTCATTCTCATAGCATTTTAATGCCATGAATATCTTCTCAAGTGACTTGATCCACTGATCAGCTACCACTGGATTAGTAGTCCCACTGAAATATGGGGGATTTTTCCGCATGAAACGATCCAACACAGGTGTGGAATGGTTATTCGTTACAACTTGAGTAAGTTGTCCCAATATAGTCATGATCTGATCTACTCCAACATTGAATGTGTTGACTGGATCAGTAGGGAGATCCCTACCTTGACCACAAGTATTGATTCCCCTTCTTCCATTAGACTCCATTTCTAAATAATGGGATAAACTAGATTAGTTTATGAATCTTAAATTGAAAATCACTCAACATAGATTTAAATTCTATGCATAGATAATCTTATAAACATGGTTTCTATGAGGTAAAATTTACATTAAACTCCTTCATAATGGCTTTTAAAGAACATATGAAGTATCCTAATCATATCCCCCGGGAGTGTCGTAACCAAGAGTGCAACAAATCCCATTTTCGTGTACGAGTTCCCATTCGAGTCTAGCTCAAAGCGGTGCTTTCGGGTTTTACCCCTAGATACATTTGTGCCAGAGCCGCCTCTACATGATCGTATCTAGACAGGGATGTATTACTTTAAATATCTACATAATCTATTACTTACCAAAATACTAGGATGTTCTTGTAAGTTTATCCACAAATTATACCTTAGGGATTTGTTCCCTACTATATATTTCCTATTCTAGTTTCCAAGTTTCCTACTCAACTTCTTATGATACCAACTGTAACACCCCAACCCCACTAGGCTGGAGTCGGTGCATTACTTGTTATATTGGAATGGTTAGAAGGAATTAAAATACTAAAGGAACAATTAGTTTAGTAGCCTTGAAGAAACTAGATACATATATTTAACACAAATTGCATTGTATAAGGTTACAAGATACAATTCATAATGAAAAACAAAAACTGAATCCATGATCAGTTAATAAATGACCTCCTCTTCATAACCTTTTGATGGTAAACAATGAAAGGGGTGAGATGAAATTCTCAGTAAGGTCAAAAAATAGCAGAAGCATGAGTACAATTGTAAGTGAATCACAATCAATCTTATATAATCAATATGGCATAGTGAATAAATGAATAACTAATTCCATTAATAAACTGAGAATGAAACTGCATCCATAGATTTTATCATAGTGAAAATGTCATGGATAATAATAATAACTGACAATGAATAAAGAGAATGCTTATTAATTGGACGTCATGTATCTAGAACATGAACCATAATACCGAAAAAACGGTTTACTTCTATGGGTAGAAACCTATCTGATTTTTTTAGAAACAAACTCGAAGGGTCTGTCGCCAAACTTTTTTTGTCTCATGAGACCTACCGATGCATCGAGGGGCTTTAGTGGGCCCCACCCACCTCTACATCCGAGAATTATTTATAAATATATTCAATACAAAATCAATATGTATTTACATTATCCGTATAGAATAGAGGATACAGATTCATCAACATTTACATAGTCAAAACAACATTCAAAATAAATACCGTATGTAAAATGGTATATGGCTTAGACAATAATAATATCCATGATATGAGAAAATGGATATTTAAATGGAATATACATTCAATTTTAAATTGATATCAAATGGTCAGTCGGTACACTACATAAGAAAGAGTAGTTTCACAATTACTAAGCAAGTCACAACGAAGTGAAAATTGAGACAAAGCTCGTTACCGTGTTGTATTCAATTGAGTTGTATGAAAAAGAGTTAATAACCACCAAAAGAGTCACAAAATACAATGAATATAATGAGAACCATGATAAAATATGTCAAATTTCAGTACACCTATACCACATATAAGAAATAATAGGTGAACAATGGAGATCCCACAGAATTGAAAGTGAGATGAGAAAAACCCCTTCAAAACATTTCGGCATGGTAACGAGTGTTCTTGTGAGGGATTAATGATAGATAAAAGGTTATCCCATGATTTTTATATAATAAGGGCAGTATGAGAGAGATAAGAAAACATACCCCATCATTAGAAATTAAAAACAAAAGCACACAAGATAGGGAGGATTCTTGAATAAAAGTGAGAGAGAGGATCCCTTACCTTATGCTTGAAGGTGTTCTTTAATTGTTATTAAAGACCTGAATAAACACATTAATTCATAATTAAAAAACCTCTTTTATATGTAAATGATTTATTATAATCCTTTTTAGTTCATTCTAGGCCTTTTTTATTGGTTATAAGGTTCAATTTCATTGTTCGGGCTCGTTTGTTTACTTGGTTTTAAAGGATTGGTTCACTTATATTCAAGTTCGGATAAATATATAAGATGGATGTGGTTGTCCATAAATGAAGTTATACACTATTAATGAAAATCCATGAGATTAAATGGTTTTAAATTTAATTTGGGTTACTTATATATAAGTCTAATTTTTATATATATAACCTTAGTGATAACTGTTTTGGTTAATCAGTGGGTTTGATTACGATGAATATTTTTTTTGCTTTATAAATTAATACCATGTGTAAGAAAGTATTACAGAACTAAAAATAGGATATATTACATAATAACCTGGGTCAACCAAAACAAAAATGGTTTCCTGACCAGAATTAAAGATTATAATAGAAATCGATAAACCGTTGTCTTTGAATGTACTAAATTAGCACATCTCAAACGGTGCTTTCATTTCTTTCAAATAAAAGTGGGGAAAGGAGAGAAGATAATGGAATATATACCATTAGCATGAAAACATTCTAGTAAATGTATGTTACCGGATTTATCATAAAATTTTGCTGAAGGGAGGTGAGAAAAGAAACAAAAATAAAAGAACATAAAAGAAAAGAAGGGATTTGAAAGAGGAATTTACCTCTTGAGACTTCCTCTTTTGAGAACCTCTTTAGAGGGGAGGTTTTGGTCTTTTTATGAGACCAAAGATTTCTGGACATTGGGGAGGAGGTTGGGAAGGTATTTGGAGAAGGTACAAGGCTTTAGAGGAGTTAAAGGAAGGGGGGGGGGGGTGGGGTGAGAGTGGGTTTTTATAGTGGAGGAGAGAGGGGATTTCTTAATATAAAACTCATTAATTTATTATTTCTCCACAAGACAAGGAATAGTGAGTATTAAATGACCAAGAATAGTGATTTTATTATGTGATCCCAAACCAAATGGGCTTACATCAGCAGAACATCACACATGACTCTATAATTAGCGTATTTATCTTAATTTTGCAATTTATGGTATGTCACTATACTTAAAAAATTCAAGTTTTTTAGAAAAATCCCAAAAATTCACCCTAACCATTTTCCGATGTGTAGAATCAAAAAATTAATTCCATTTTTCAAAAATAATTTTCTAAATATGATTAATTAAATATTTAATTAAATCATTATTTAATTGAAATATATAAACACTTAGAATATTCATCTTTATCTTTAGGGTGTCTAAATTCATTTATACACTCAAGGGTATAGATACCATTCATAAGAGTCCTACTACTATTCATAAGGGTAAGTTACTATTCCTAAGGTTAGGTTACTATTTATAAGGTTAGGTTAATATTCACTGAAAATTAAGTTAATTCTATCAGACTCTAAATATAATCTTGAATACAACCGTGTATATAAGATTTTTAAAATTCAAATCACAGAGCTGGTAAATTTACGTTTAGTGTCTAAGTTATGGCTATCTCCTCCAAGTAACCATGTTTTGTTCCATAAGGGATCATTGATTCATGAAATATAGAATACCTACTGAATACAATGTATTTAAGAGAAAACATACCATAAAATGATTGAGGTGCTACAATGAAGGATCCACGGTCTTCCTAATATTCTTGAATTCAAATCCATTTCCCTTATGAATAAATTTTCTTCATGATTATTATTTTGAACATATTTCTAGATTTATATATAGAATAACTATCAAAGGAAATTATTCATACACTTTTCTAAAAAATAATATAGTTTATCTAATATTCAACAAACTTATTTCATGCTTTAACACCAATTTTGAATAGCAGTATATTATATTCTTTAATTCATATACTTTTTATTTTAGGGAGATTCATTCTTTATAAATACATATCTTCCCCCCCTTGATTCAAGTATTATTCCATGTGGAGAATTTTTTTACCAATATTTTTAATAATTTTGAAAAAATATTAAAAAACACTAATACTATCCACTAAATATGAATCATCTATAATATATGTAGTTTTATCCATAAATCTGCATTCTAAATTCTTGAATTTTTAGTATAGATCTACCCTGATCTTGGTTTTTCTTCTAGGAGGATGTTTTTTATTTATATAATATATCTTACTTAGATGTATAATAGTTTTTCATATCATCTTTTATGTACCATAAATATCCTAATTTTGATTTGTGACTTTTAATTTTATTCAAAATAGTTTTATCTTTTTTTGAAATTTCATATAAAATTTTAACCAAATTTCAGGTTCTATAAATCACTACTTTTGTAAATGATATATAAATCAATTTGAAATATTTTTTTTAAATAATAATTCAACATTTTTAACTCATGTTAATTGGATAAATATTTATTACAAATTTCTCATTTTATATTTTCAAAAAATAATATCTATTCAGGATCTGACTTGATCTTTTCAATCTTATAAGCCTTTAACTTTAATTTCTCAAGTTCATCATGGAGTTTTATATTCAGTTTGAGAGATTGTTTATTTATTTTAAATTTATTCACATAATCTATTTTCATAATTTTAATCTCATTCTTGAGAATTTTGTTTTTCTCAAGACATGATTCCAACACAGATTTGAGCATATTCTCTATATATGTTTCTTTTCCACCATCCTCTTCAACAATCAAAGAGGTTTCTAGATTATATATATATATCATAAAGTTGGTAATTTTTTAATATTTTTCATCCCTAAATTGGTAACAAGATGAAGTTTATTATTCTTCTTATTATGTTTTAAAATTATTAACCACCTTTTTGAAACCATATTTTTTTTATATCACCTATTACAATAAATGATTTATAGCCTTTTCCCCATGTTTTCTTTTTAGGATTTTCCTAAGGTTTGTCAGAATCATAATTAAATGGATACATCATAAGAATATGTATTTGTTATTTTGTCAAGAATTTATAGTTGAAACATTTTTTTGGGATTTTTTACATTGTATTTATCTTTTACCTTTTTAAAATTTTTAAAGGTAAGGGATATTACCCTATAGAAATCTTCATCCTTATAAGTATCATCATCCGAACCACTGGATTCTTGAGGTTATTCTTCATTTAACATAGGTATTTTCATGAATTTAAAAATCCTAAAGTCATTCACGTTCCTTTTAAATTCAGTTTCATTGCTTATTTCATAATAAATGAGGATCAAATTGGAAAGGAAATTTCTACATGATCATTTTTACAATAAAATTATAAGCCAGTTTTTTCACCAAATCCTTTTCTGTTTCTCAAATTATCAATGACACTAGTTAAGTATTAATCAATTTACTATTCATCATCCATCTATACATCATAAAACCAACATATCTAAATATGTATCTTTTCCTCATTAATTTTAAAACTTCCTTCATAATTACTTTCATTTTTATCACATATTCCATTAGTAGTTTGCAGTCCCATAACATTTGTAAAATTTTTTTCAAAAAGGGGATTAATAATGGAATTTATTTCATTAACATCTAATTAAATATTTATACTATCAAAAAAATTAATCTATTATCCACTATTCATGGTTTGAAATCCTACTGTATCTATATTAATAACTTTATTACCAAAAGATAACAAGTATCATAGAATTCTATTTTCTAAAAAGGGAATTTATTTCCATCAAATATAGAAAATAATCCCCTATTGAAATAATTTATATAATTAATATTTATGAAAAAATAGAATATAAAATCATCAACCTTCAGGTTTTATACTAATTGTATTATCCAATGGATTAAATAGATAAAATGAGATGGGGTGAATCTCTATATCCTTGTATTTACAATTTTATTTTTTATTTTGGAAATTAACCCATTCTTACCAATTAGGATCAAATTCCCTAATATAAATAGTTAAACTCATCTCTGTATAATATTTTACAAATTAATTAATATAAAGGCAAACTCAAATTTTTATATTGATTGTACTTAATTTAAGAGTTTACTCATTGATGCAACTAGTTGTTATCTTAGTCCAATGATATCCCACTAGAATATTTTAATCAATTACAAGTGGTTGGTCCAGTTTTCATATTATGACTTAAAATTTATAGAAAGTAAAATACCTCCCATAGATTATACTATATCCATAATATTATAATGAAAAAAAACCTCCACATAATAAGGAACTTTGAGAGATACATGTCCTTTCGGAATCTAATAACTTAGAATCCTCTTAAATCCAGTAGATAAAAATTTGCATGAACTCCCGATCACTTACAAATCAAAAAAATCCCAAAAATTCTACCTTGTGATTAAACAAATAAGATTTATACACTTCCATAAATCAATTTATAAAAACCCTTCATGGTTTTACTTATTCATCTCCACCTAGACTTATCTTTGTCACCTTGATTAAGTAGGTTTTTTAATCACAATCCTCCTCAAATTCTATCTATTATACATCCTATTTAAAAAAATACATTTACCATGGTTCCCTATGAAATTTAGGGATATATTATCATTATCACTATTACAATGTTTAATATCCTTTATAATTTCAAAATATCTCTAACCAAGAGTATTAAATTACTTCCATAAATATTTCTATACAAAAATGGGATATATAAAATTATTTTTATCCCACTAGAGAAAACATGATCCTAATATTACTATTTTTTAAATAATATTATGAAATATATTCTAAATAATATTTTAAACATGAATAATATATGCACATTGATTTAAAAAATTCCCCCTCTCTCTTAAACTTCTTAAAAATTCATCTTTGGTAATCAAAACATAACTAAAAAAACTCATTCAATGATAATAAAAAATTTCAAATAAAATCATTTAAACATTTATATGGATATATTCTAAACAAAACTGCAATCATAGAATGTATGATTTCTTCATGGATTAATACTACCCATTATGGAATTCAAAAAATGAATTTTAGTCTAAAAAAAGAAAAACCATAAAAAACTCATCTTAAATAATAGTTTATTTGTTATATATAAAACTACAATGAAAACCCTAAGCATAAACATAAAAATGTATGAATTAATCTTGAAAATAAATTTAATATCCCTTCAATTTATCAAGAGGCGCATCTACCTGATCATTATTTTGAATTACACGCTATTTGAGTGTGTATGAAGTTTTTTCCGCTGAATATCACTTATTTCATTTCCTTCATTTAATTCAATTGAAATATATAATCCGAGAAATTTATAAATTTTGACAAATTATAGAATCATATATGGATTCCACTCATATGTGTATGAACCATAAGTGGTTTAAATGTAACTATACACCACTAAAATTTGTTTTATTTATGAATTTTATATCGATCATAACTCTTATATAGATCCTCATATGGTTTTTGAAGGATTGTTATGTGACTAATTATTATCTAGAATACTCTTAAGTGGGTTCCATACAAGGATACTATTTTATAAAAATTCAAAATATATTAGGGATTTCCATATATTATGATGTGAAAATCTATCTTATGATGGTTTTGTGTTATAAAAAACTGGCCTATCTTATGGAAAATAGATGTCTATTGAAATTCATCATTTCATATGAAAAAAGAATATCATAAAATAAACGTATATATTAATAAGATATCATAAGATAAGGGAAATAACCATTTTTTAATAATTTCATACCCCCTTCCATAAAATTAAAACATATCTCAACTCTTCCTAATTAATATAAAACATATATTAAAACATTACAACCAGTCCTAATATAATATTAGTAACTTTTAATGGCTCTCAAACATTTTTGATAAAAAATATGACATTAATCAATAAACCAATATTGAATATTATCAATATAAAATTCATCAAATAAAAGAATTCCTACCCATGCACACATGAAAACATACCATGTACATGGGTAGGGGGTATGTCAGACCAATGTTGTTTCTTTTAGGTATGGAATATCTAGCTTTTTCATTTAGTCATCAATTTTTTAAATTAAATTACTTTTTGCTTTTTTTAACGTAAAGGAAACTATAGTGTCAAAACATCTCATCAAAATATGTACCTTCAAACCAGCCTCCATCCTATGCACCATGAAAAACATGGCCACTCTAGGAAGCTCATCCCCGGAAATATCCACCTTTTCCTAGAATATATCACACTCTCAATATTCATTTTTCTATGTGGCATGGTTGACTATAGAAATATTCAATATGGATAGCTAGAAACTAACCCATTAAAATATAGGTTAAATCATGACACCCTAATCTTAGTTGAAATTCCATTTTCAATAGAACTTTCCTTCCTCCACATTACTTAGAAACTCATACTATAAAAATAAAGAAGCAATTAGAAAAAAGGTCCCGGTTGTTAGATGGATTCCTCTCAAAATATACCCATCCTTGATAATTAAAAAAAATAAAAATAAAAAATATATATAACTCATACCTATAACATATTGGGGGTTATCTATAAAATAGAATGAACCAACCAAAAAATCTTGAGGCAATAATTGAAAAAAATAACTCAATAAATTGTAAACATCATATGTCTCATCCAATTCCACATAATATGAAATATTCCATTGAAAAACAATAAACAAATATCGAAGCAGCTTTGGATACTCAGAGTATACCTATGACTCAGGGCCCCATGTATGCTTATCCATTCCATCATGACTCCATAGAACTTAAACCATAGGAATAAATCACCCATTCCATAGTTTCTTCTAGTTATCCTAGATACGACGAAGCATCTCCATGAAATTTATATCATCCTTGATATCCAAATCTACCTAATTGATGACACATGATTCATCATGAATGTAGGAATAAATATTTTACATTTATAACACATCATGATCTAGGTGAATCTATAGATGAAGCACCAACTTATGCACTAACTCATCAATGCATTACATAACCACAAAAGGATAAATAAATTAAAGAGAGAGAATACTTTCCTACCCAGACCAAAGACTTTCATAATGATGGGAAACCCTGAAGTACATATGGTATCCAACCTTTAACTCCAAAGGTATCCTCTATCAATAAAATGTAGGATTCAAATATGTATGAATATGCTCAGTTACAAGGGGGTGAATTAAAGGATTAAAATATTTCGTTTTTAACATTATGGAAATCTTTGTTTAACAAGGATAAACAAATAATATTAAAAAAACCCTATTTTGTAAGGTTAATTAAAAAAACCTTAGGCTCGATAAAGATGATTTTTTAATGAAATAAGAACAAAAGTATACTTAGATTATATTCAACATTAATGTATATAAAGTCTTATATTAGAGTTAATGCAAAAGCTAAAGTATTGAAAACACTTTATTTTTGTAACAATTTGCAATGAAAATTTAATGTACATGAAAAAGAGTACAATTATTTTGAACCAAAGTGTAGAGTATCCAACAAAATTGGATAAAGATTCCTTGATTTATACTTTCAAGAAAGTCTGTCATACCACCACCAGGGTAAGATTTCGATCCATGAAAGATTGGATGCAGCTTCTGTATTGCTATCCCTATAAGACCTCAATTTAGCAGATAATAAACACCTTTGTTTTTTAGCTGGAAACCCTCAATTAAGCTATTAATACACACCTATGTCATACTTTATCTTGGAATCCCTTAATCTTAATTACCAACTATTGGTGACACACAATTAAAAACAAATCTTATTGAAGATTTAAAATGTGTTGAACAATCTATTAACAACTTAATCAATTCAAGGATTTCACAAAAAGCAATTTTTATAGAGCTCTCATGTGTATCGAATTCTAAAAGTTATGAGATCATCCAAATTACAGGGTACTTATAGGTGTGGAGTCTAATGGTCATCTTGATTTCTTACGGTCATATTTTTCTTGAAAAATCGGAGGAAAACGTACAGCTGGAACATACAACCGTAATATAATAACATATTGGATGACATTGTTTTAATATAAGAAAAATTTCATAAGAAAAATTATCAAGAAACATATATGTGAATCTAATTATATGTATGAATGTATTAATTAAATAAACTAACTAATAGTCTTTAAGAAACTTATGCAATCAGATTATTAAGATAATGAAAATTGGATTCCAGTAAGATTGAAAATTAGATTCTAAAAAAGTTGTGAATTTGATTATAAAAATATTTAGAATCATATTCTAAGAATGTAGGTGAATCAAATTAAAAAATCTAGGTGAATTAGAATAAAGTAATAGAGTAAATAAGATTTATAAATATAAGCGATTCATATTTAAGAAACCATGAGAATTACATTCTGATTTTTGAGAGAAACCTATTTTAGAAACTGAACAAATCAGATTAAAAATTTTAAACAAATAGGAATTGAGGAAGAGTGAGAATTAGATTCAAAATTTTAAGGGAATAAGAATTGAGGAATTGTGAGAAGAAAATTCAAAATTTCAAATGAATTTTAACTGAGGAACAGTGAGAATTAGATTCAAAATTTTGAATGAATCAGAATTGAGAAAGTATAGGATTCTGATTTTCATTTACTCCAGTATCTATTTAGTCTTAAGAAAATATTGTTATAATTATATATAAAATAGAATAAAAATATTATATGACATGATTTCAATTATAATAGAATTTTCATATAAAATTCATTATATAAGGAACAATTATTAAAGAAAATATGTTTTTTATTTCCAAAACATAAAGAAATGAAAAAGTCATAAGGAAACTTTTGACCCAGCAATCTCCCCCTTTATGGAAGGCACAAACAATGTTTTAAGAATAGGCAAAGAAAATACTTGAAATTAA
Organism: Viscum album; assembly: GCA_963277665.1. Lineage (NCBI taxonomy): Eukaryota > Viridiplantae > Streptophyta > Magnoliopsida > Santalales > Viscaceae > Viscum > Viscum album. The sequence continues at coordinate 1,435,444,672 of OY728122.1, forward strand.
AAGAAATACTTATCTCCCCTCTATTTATGACTCTTAAAATAATTAATATGACTAACTCCCCTTTAGGTTATGAAATCCGTCAAAGGATGATGTTCTTCTCTTTAATTATTTGACTTCCTTTTTAAAGGAAATATCATCACTTTACTTAAGGATTTCTTATTTAAGTATTCTCCCTAATTATTTAACATTATCCTCAGAATAATATTATTTTTAGAACATTCTCTCCCATTGTTAATTACAAAAACAAATAGAAGAAATATAAAATACCTGAAAAGTTAGAAAACAAACTATACTAAAAAATGGATAATAATATTTTGATATTGAAAGAGTTTTTAAAAAAAATATCAAAGTTAAAAAAACAATCAATATTTATTCGATATTAATGTTATGACAATAGCCTTAAACTTATTCAAATCCTTTTGACCATTTTGTAACATTTTGAGGATCATTTCTTGATGCTTAATATTTTTCAAGATTATGAATCTTTTCTTTCTAGATATTAATAATTTCTTCCTGGGAATTATGTTTTTCAGCCACATTATCTTTGTAATCCTTAAACTATTTGATATCACATCCTATCAAGATTATATTTATATTCAAATCATTGATTCTTTCATCCAAAAACCTTTTTCTTCCTTCATCTTCTTTGAAAATCTGTTTAAAGGTTATTTACGGGAGTCTTTAGATTATTTTAAAGCATTCATGACTGACTCGAACATATCATCAAAAACCTGAAGATAAATTTTGATCTATTTTGACCAATTTTTCATCTCTATATATGATTTCTTATGAGAATAATAATTTTTCATAAATGTTCTTAATTCAATTTAAATCTTTATCAACTTTTCCATGAAAAGTGTTATTGATCTTGATTTCTGATTTATAGGTTCTTGAATAAGCTATCACCTTGACTCAATGTTTGGGATTTATGGAACGTATTTTACCAACATATTCAAGGATTGAAAAAAATAAACTCTTAATAAAGAAGAATACTTTTCTAATTCCCATTCATTCTGCTTAGATGTTGCAACATCTACCTACTTCCCTTTTCTTTTCATAGAGACTGAATTTTCTTTTCTTTGAACTATTTTCATTTGATTAGAAATATGATCAATATTTTTTTAATCATTATCATAATCATCTTAATGATTTTCACCATCAATAACATCACTATATACATCATCATATGAAGGTATTTTTTGAACTTCACTATTAACAATTTTTTCTTTCATAGGTGAGGAAGATTTTTGGATATGGATATCATATTTTTGAACTGATTTTCCTTATAAGGAAAGCCTACATGAAGAGGATTGAGAGGTTATTATAGATATCTTCTTAGATTGACTCTTACTTTGAGTTTCTCCAATTTCTTGTATCTCATTCTCTCTTTATTTTTCTCTATTAGCTCTATCTTCATCTAGAGATTGATCTTCAACATTCAGAACTACTTCTAAAACAACTTGTTTCCCTTTGTCTATTGGGGTAGCCTTTACTATAGTGGTACCCAATTGTTGAGGGTAGAGTTAATATTCTTACAGAAATGATTCCATAAATTTAATTTTTTCTGATGTTTTTTTCAGTTTATTTTAACAAATAGTTAATTATATCTGGTTTAGATAGATTTTCCTTAAGCTTATTCTCCATATCCCTTTTTCAATTTCTTTAGCTTATTTTATTTTTATGGATATATCTTCATATGAATCTATCCCAAACACTACATCTCCTTCATTCCTTATCTCTTTATCTTGTCTCCACTTGGAGATGACTTCAGCAGGATAAGAATTCTACTTATTTGATTTCAATTGTTTGGAAGCTTGAGCTTTTCCTTTCTTCAACTCAGATACTTATTTCTTGGATCTTTCTCTAACCTGGTTTTCTTTTTCAGATAAGTCAACAAACTCCTTAGACTTTTCATCAAAGTAATAATTCATTCTAAGAGTTTCATCACTTAATAGAATGATCTTGAAATTCATTGGATTCAATATGTATGGGACATTACATGTGTTCAAAAAATTTACAATCACATTTGAAAATATTGTCGAAAACATGAGGTTATGCGACTTGATTGAATCACCATTTATCTCACTGATTGCGAGGAAGATATATCTCATCATATTTATTTTTCTTATATTTATATGGAAAATTTTCACGAAGATATTTTTAATATTGAGGGTATACTTATTTACTTTTCTCAGTATAAAAAGTCCTTGAATCTATGATGCTATGATCCGATAGTTGGAAGATAGATGGGAAAATTTCTGATTTTTTATTTCCTAAAGGCATAGAGATTCTATATATTTTTTACTTATTAAAACATCCATTTGGTTTTGGAAACTTATGTGAAGGATAAAATTCTTCTCCATTAAATAGAATTTCTATTATGTTAGCAGCTTTTTTATATGAAATAGAATAGATTTTCCCATAGCTCTTTCACCAGAACTTATCTTTTCCTCATTCTATGAATAATTAGACTAATTCATAGAATTTATTTTACTAGATTCAGATATACTGGATCCTATTCTACCTTGTTTTTTTCAATACAAAATTTTTCCCATGCTTTTAACTTTATTATCTTTCTTAACAAAGAATCATAATTGTGGAAGAAAAAATGATCAACTAAACTTTCTCTGAAAATAAATGAGTCTTTCAATTCCTTATGGATAGGCATTGAGATTTGAGAAGAGACTGACATAGACATTTGGAACTGAGGAAGGATGGAATTATCTTATCTTATCTTATTTTATTGAAAACATGAGCGATACTGTCAAGAAAAAAACCAGGAGAGTAGGGTTCTAGGGGGACCTAAAGTATGAGGATGGATGATGAAATCAGAACGGAGGATTTAAAGGGCGACATCAGTTCAAGAAGAATTATTTAATAATCGATGAGGGATATGGGGGGTCCCCCCCTTTATATAGGCATTGAGGTGTCATTTCATCTTCTAAGGTTAATAAAATTGTTGAAAACAAACAGATCTAATCTGATGGTTTAGATTAATCCAAAGAGGGATTTATACATTCTAATCTTTTGAGGTTTTAAGGAAAAAAATAGATTGAAGGAAAGATAAATATGATAATAGTTTTAAAACACGATTAAAATACCAACATGAAGAAATATAATTAAGAGGTAATAGGTAAGAAGATGTAACTTTTGGAGTTCTATAAAGGTTTGTTAGTATTTGATAATATTCTTCTTAAAAATCTTAGATTCTGGAAAAATTTGATTATATTAGAAAAATTTAAAAACTGTAAGAATTTTTTTAGCAAAGTCTGAAAACTGTATTAGATTCCAAAAAGAAAATTAGGTTTCTAATTTTTTTAAGGAAATTAAATGTACCCCCCTACAAAAATGAGCAACTTAATGTAAGGATATAATATAAACAAAAAGTGGATATGAATTCTTAAATTATATTTATCATTCCTAACTTTTGTTTAATGTATTCAAATCTATCAGAAAGTAATGTTTTTGTAAAAATGTCAACAAGTTGTTCTGGAATTCTGATAAATTGTAAAATAGTATATCCTTTAAGTGTGTGTTCTCTATGAAAGTGATTCCTAATATCTATGTGTTTTTAAAATGACTGATGTGTAGGGTTTTTACTTAAAGCTATAATTCTAGTGTTATCAAATAGTATTTTAGTTTTAGTAATACTCATGTTATAATAAATGAGTGCGTGTTGCATCCATAACACTTGTGAAAAACAGATTCTAGCTACTACATATCCTACATTAGTAGTAGAATATACTACATAATATTGTTTATTTCAAGACTAAGAAACTAAATAATCTCCTAAGAAATGACATGTTCCGGATGTACTCTTTCTATCCATTATACAACCACCAAAGTGAGCATCCAAAAATATTTTTAGATCAAAATCATTTATAGAAGAATAAAAAAGTCTCAAATCCATAGTTCTATTTAAATAACGAAAAATTATTTTCATATCTTTTAAATATGAATCTTTTGGATTTTTTGGATATCTCTCAAATAGAAATATTAAAAAGATTAAGTTTGGATGAATAATTGTTAAGTATATTAAACTCCCTTTCATACCACTAAATGTAGTTTGATCCATTGGTTTTCCAGCTTCATCAAGATCAAGGGTATTTAAGGTACTGATTAGAGTACTTATACTTTTACTGTTTTCATATCCATACTTTTTAATAATAACTTCAATATACTTATGTTTAGATATATATATATTCCTTATGTTCTTTGAGAAATTTGAAAACCAAGGAAATTTTTTAACTCACCCATCATACTCATTTCAAACTCAGATTTCATAAGATTCACAAATGAATTAGTTAATGATTGTCAAGTTCATCTGATTATAATGTCATTAACATAAATTTGAAAAACCAAAACATTTTTGTTTTATTTATTTATAAAAAGGGTTAGATCAGTAGTTCCCTTAACATAATTGTTTTGTAACAAAAATCTTGTAAGTATATCATACATGACTCTAGGGTATTGTTTAAGACCATATAAATCTTTGGTAAGTTTAAAAACATATTTAGGATGTTTTGTGTCTTGAAAAGAAGGAGGTTATTCTATAAAAACTTCATCTTGAACATAGCCATTAAGTAAAGAACACTTCACATCCATTTGAAATGTTTGAAGTTAAATAATTCCCTAAAGTTAGAAAGAATTCGAATGCATCCAAGTCTAGCTACTAGAGATAACACAGGTTTCTTCATAGTATATTCCTTCTTATTGATTATAGCCTTTAGAAACTAATATTTATTTATTACTAACAATGACTCCATTTTAATCACATTTGTTTCCAAAGACCCATTTTACTCCAATTACAGAGGTTTCTTTAGGTCTTTAAACCATGGTCCATGATTCATTCCATTTTAATTCATTTAGTTCATCTTTCATAGCCTTAATCCAATATTCATCACCTAAAGCCTCATTAGGAATTTTGGGTTATAATTGGGAAATAAATGCTAGATTCTCTACTTTATTTATTAAATAACATCAAGTACTTATGGGTTTATTTTCATCACCAATGATACTTTCACTGGGATGATTTCTTAGAAACAACTGACTTGGGTTTTGTAAAACATGTTCATTAACATAGGGTAGAAAATCTTCTCGAGTGAATATATCAAAAAAAATTTCTTGAGTATTCTCTTCATTGGAAGAGTCCTCCATCAGAGTTTGATAATCGATTTGGGAAAACACATTAGAAGATATAGGTTGGGGTTATTTAAAAAAAATGTTTAGTTTTATAAAATTTTACACATACTGTTTCTTCAATAGTACAAGAATTTTTATTGAAAACTCTATACGCCTTAGAGGTAGTGGAATAATCTAAGAATATTACTTCATCATATTTGGGTGAAAATTTTTGTAAGTTTTTTTTATAAAAAATGAATACTTTTAATCCAAATACTCTTAAAGATGATTTTTTTTGTTTTTGTCCTATCCATAACTTAGAAGGTGTTTTATAAAGAAATGGTTTGATTAAAACTATATTTATGGAATAAAAAGCAGTACTGACAGCTTCAAACCAAATTTTTTTATCAATTAAGTGTTCACTCAACATGGTTCTTGTTATCTTTTGAATAATTATGTTTATTATTTTAACAACACCATTTTTTTAGGAGTTATTGGGGATGATAAGTTACGAGTAGTGACTTTCTTACTACAAAAAGTTTCAAAATCCAAATTCTCAAATTGTCCACCATGATTACTATGTATAATTATCAATTAATGTTTTTTCTCATTTTTAACATTGGATGAAAAATATTTGAAATAAGAAAAGGCTTCAGATTTCTTTGATAGAAAATAGACCCATTTAAATCTAGTGTAATGATCAACTATAAAAAATACATAGTATTTCCCTCCAATACTTCCAGTTTTTGTAGAAATGAACAAGCCCATGTGAACCAACTATAATGCATCAGATGTTGAGACATAAATAATAGAGTTAAAGATAGATTTATGTTTATTTCCATATTAACAAGGGTCACATACTTTTGAATCATCAAATCTAAGATCCAGTAGATCCTTAACAAGTCCTTTATTAGTTAGATTACATAAGTTTCTAAGGTTAAAATGTCTTAGTATTCTCTTCTATAACAAATATTGGTCTTACATTTCACTATGGAATGGTACGTCTTGACTCCCAAGGTGTTCTAAGTTAAGTGTATAAACATTTTCATGCCAATGCGTAGAAAGAATAAACTCATCCTTGGAATTGTGTACTAAGAATTTATCATTCCTAAAATTCATAAGGTAACCTTCATCACATAATTGAATTATTATTATAATTTTGTGCTTAATACCTTTGAAAAATAATACATTATAAATTAAGTTTTTTCCCAGAAGAATGATGTTACCTATACCAATAATTTCTCCTTAAGAATTATATATGAAAGTGACTCTTCCACCTTTCATCTTAATAATTTTTTCAAAGAAGTTTTTGCTACCAGTCAGGTGGCAGGAACATCCACTATCTATGTACCATGTTTTATTGTTGGTACTTCCTTAGTTTTCCTGAAAATACAATAGTTAGTTTTTTGGAATCCAAATTTTCATGGATCCAGTATTGTTAAAAAGTAAAATGTTAGGAATCTATATCTGTTTAGAAAAATGAGATTTATGAAATCCTAAGGATTATATTATGTTTAAAGAACAATTTTTCTCCCAGTATCCACTACTTTGACACTTAGTTCAGAAGGGGAACTTTTGGGAATAAAATAGTTGGGACTGGAAACTGGTTTTGAGTGAGAATAACCAATTACATAACGATTCCTAAGAGGATGAAGTTGTTTTTACATTTTATAAAAAACCTCCATACCAGAAGTAAATTTTGATAAATGTTTCCTTAAGGAAAATATTTCATATTTTAGTCTAATTACTAAATTCTTACCCTCATAGTCATTAGTTTTAGAATTGAGTTTAGTCTCTAATATTTTTTTCTCAGAATTTTTTTTCGAAATCCATAGAAGGTTTATCCTTTTCAGAATTAACTTCCTAAAGGTTTTTAGAAATAGAAACAATTTAGAAATATTTATCATCAAAATCTTTAGAAAGATATGATACATATTTTTTTAAAAGAGTGATTATAGTATTTTCATTTTCATGTTTTTTATCTTGCAATTCTCATTTTCGAACAAATTAGGAAATCTAGATACTTATTCAATATAAGGTAAATAATTATCTTATACTGAGGAATATTCTTCATCTGAGGATTTATAATTTTCTTAATCAGGATAATTATCACTTAATGATATGTTGTTCATGGATTCAGTAGTGTGTAAATTTTCCACAAGACATTTATTCTTAGTAGGCATTCTATAAATAAGACCAATATTCTTATTTCCAGATGTTTTAAATTCTATGGATTCATTAGATTAATCTACACCACTTTCACTGAAGGAGTCATTTCCTTTCAAAAATTTCTTTACCTTATAATTATAATATATTTTCAAATTCCTCTAAGAATGTCTATATTTTCCATCTGTTCTTTTAATATTTGGATAATTAGGTCCAATGTTCCCCACTTTATTACACTCACAACATGTGACTTTAGAGTATTTATTATCTTTATTGTTATTTTTATTCTATCTATATTGGAAATACTTATTTCCAACAATATTGTTCATCCTTAGAGAAATATTTTCTAAATAATTATTTTTGTGATCAGTATCACTTTAATATGACTGAACTGTAACTTTCTTAGTCTTTGTTGATTAAATAACTTTATAAGGAGTTTTTACTTTCATATGATTTGAAGTACCAGTAAAAGAATCACTAATATTATTCTTCTTTACAATCTCAGCATCTCTCTTTAATATTTTTTCATATTTCATGAGAGTTCCAGATAATTCATCAAGATTAATAGTTTCTAATTTCCTAGACTCATCAATAGAAGTTATCTTAGATTCCCATTCATTAGACATGACATCTATAATATTATCTATAAGAATCTCATCATCTAGTCATTTTTCTCCCAATTACTGTAGAATGTTTACAATAGTCATGAATCTATATTAAACTTTAACTATAGGTTCTCTATAAGGAAAAACAAAACCATGATAACCTGCTCTGAGAATGGCTATTCTAGTCTCAATAACATTAAATGTTCTAAAATTTTTAACTTCCAGTTCCTTCAAAATGCTATTAGATACTTCACAAGAAGATATATGATTTTATATATTCCTAGTCAAAGAACAAAAAAAATTATTTCATACCATATATTTTATTAGAAATTATTAGTTCTCTTCTCTAGAAAAAGTTGCAACTTCCTTATCAAAGAATTTTGTAATCTCTAGTAAGCATGATAAAATTGTCACTACCAGTATTAATAAAAAAAGTTTTCATTGTGTATATTAGGTACTCATAATCATTACCATAAAATATATGTGGTCTTGTAGGATTCAGATTGTCTATTGATCTGACATTAATTCCAGCCATTTTTAGAGTAATACAAAAAATATTTTTTCACAACACAAGTTAGTGTAGAAAATATTTATAAACAAAACGTTTATAAAAGAAATTATAAACTAATTATAGATTTAAAGAAAGAGTAAGTAAACTGAGTAGTGAAAATATTCCTTTAACACAAAATGTAGGTATCAATATCTCAAAGATGAGATCTAATAGAAATTTTTGGATCAAGATATGTATCAATATTTTTAGTTACAAGAGGGGGGGGGTTAATTTTAGGTTTAAAAACTTTTGTTTTTAACCTTAAGGAAATATTTTTCAACAAGGATAAAAAAATTCGATAAACAAAATGCTCTTTTATAAGGTTAATGAAAAACAAATTAGGTTTGATAATGATGATTATTATAAGGAAATAATCACACATGTATACTTAGATATGAGTCTACCTTAAATAGTATAGAATATTATATAAGTGTTAATACAAAAGTGAAAGTCTAAGAAACACTTTCTTTTTGTAGAAAATTGCAACTGAAATTTAAATTACATGTAAAGGAGCACAATTATTTTGACCTAAAGAGTAGGGTATCCAATCACCTTGGATAAAGTTCCCTTGATTTATAATTTCAAGAAAGTCTATCTTACCACCACCAGGGTAAGCTCTCGATCCAAAAAAGATCAGATGCAACTTCTATCTTGCTATCCCCACAATCCCATGATTAAGAAGGTAATCAGAACCTCTATCTTTCTTTAATTGCAAGCTCTCAATTAAGCTAGTAATCGACACCTTTGTACTCCTTCATCTTGTAATCCCTCATTTGTAATAACCAAAGATCAGTGTAATATAAGTAATAATAAATCTTATTTAATATTTAAATTACATTGAACAAGCTGTTCAGAAATTATTCACTTTAAGGCTTTCACCGAAAGCAATTTTGGAAGATCTCTCATTTGACTCGAATTCCAAAAGTTATGAGCTCATCCGAATGACCGGGTATTTATAGGTGCAGAGTCCAATTATCATATTGATCTCCAATGGCCTTATTTTTCCTAAAAAATTAGAGGAACCTGTACATCTAGAACTTACAATGATCATATAATAATATATTGGACAAAATAATTTTAGTATAAGGAAAAATTTCATAAGAAACATTATCAAGAAACATATATGTGAATATAATTATATATATGAATTTATTAAAGAAATAAAACAACTAATTGGATTTAAGAATCTTATGTAAACAGATTATAATGATAGTGAAAATCAGATTCTAGTAAGACTGAGAATCAGATTCTAAAGAAGATGAGAATCAGATTATGAAAATATTGGGAATCATATTTTAAGAAATAATGTGAATCCAATTCAAAAAACTAGGGGAATCAGATTTTAGGAATAGAGTAAATCAGATTCCGTAATATGAGTGATTTGGATTTAAGAAATTATGAGAATTAGATTCTGAATTTTGAGATAAATTGTTTTGAGAAATTGAATAAATTAGATTCAAAATTTTAAGTGAATAGAAATTGAGGAACAATGAGAATCAGATTCAAAATTTTAAACGAATTGGAATTGGGGAACAATGAGAATCAAATTCAAAATTTTGAATGAATAATAATTGAGGAACAATGAGAATTAGATTCAAAATTTTAATGAATCATAATTGAGAATGTTTAGGATTCCTATTTTTATTTACTCCGGTATCTATTAAGTATTAAGAAAAGTTTATTAGACTTAGCTAGAAAAGGTCATAAAAAGATTAAAGTGAATTATTTCAATTATAATAATATTTTCATATAAAATTATTTATAGATGGAAAAATTATTAAATAAAATTTTCTTGTGATTTCCAAATCATAAAAAAATGAAAATGTTATAAGGAAACACTTGAATCAACATAAACATATGACTTTTGATCGTAATATCCCACTCCAATCCACTCCCAAACCACATTAATATTATCGAAAGTGCCCTACACCAGACCTGATTTTAGAATAACTAATTCTCCAAAAATTTTCTATCACAAGAGTGATAAATAATGATTCCTATTCAACACCATAAACGGATCCATGAAAATGTAATATTGGAGAATATTTTTATATGAAAACTCAACAAAGGTAAAATGATTTTCCCAAGATATTATGAAATCCAAAATGAAATACAATAATATATCCTCCAATATTGGGATGGTTTGTGTGGTATTCCCATCCATATATAAATATAAATCTATTCAAAGGAATAAATGAGACCCCAAGGAATTCTACAATGATCTTCAAAATTAATAGGTAAAATGTTGATCCAGATTAGAATTTATTTTCCTTAGAACCCCATGAATTTTCACCACCTTATACATATACCTCCTCTATAAATCCTCCACAACACTTGAAACCCAAATTTTTATAAAGTGGGGTAAAAAATTTGATAAATAAATTACTTTCTTAAAGCTCATTTCATTAATGATTTCATATTTGAATCAATCACATTGATCCTCCAAGTTTACAACCTTACACAACTTGAAACATCACTACTCTCCTCACATTGTTGAATGAATTAATCCTCTTGTGAAATATTATTATTCCAAAACCAAGGATGAAAGTACATTTGGGATGGTGTATTAGATAATATCTAATTCATTTTCTCTGAAGGACTTCATAGAATCCTTTTTAGTGAGTGAACATATATAGTACCTCTTCTACTTCCTCTTATTTTTTACAATGTAAAAATAGAGAATACCTTATTCTCTCTACAATTTTATGTTCTTTATAACCTATCCCATTGAGATATTCCTCCATATGTTTTCTATGTTGTTTCTCATGATGCGATATCCATATAATTCCATAGAAGTTTTTCCTTCCTTTTTAAGGAAGAGTTCTATTATAATATTTTAAATAGAACTATTATGAACCCCACTCTAAAAAGATATTATAATAGAGGAAGAGAGATAATGACTCATGATTCCTACCTTTAGCATGCTTTGGGTCACATAATAGCGCCAAGGGTATCAAAATCTCAAATATATGAGAGGAATTACCATCTTTAATAAAATAGATCAGGATATAGGATAAAAAACCACTAAAAACTCCATCAGGTAATAAAAAATAAACCTAAAACCTCACCATAATGCATTAACAAAGTAAACCAATATAGATAAAAGTCTCTAATAAATAAACCAAAATACAATCATACACCAATGACTCAACAAAATCTCCAAACTAGCTAGTAATGTCTAGATCGATCCCCAATGTCCTCAAGGAAACTTGAAAACTAGGTTATATATATAATGTGAGAATACATATATACTCATTAGGGATATAACCAAGGTATCATGTGAACAAGTGAAAATATCATGTTAATGAACTAGTAAACAAATAGAAGAACCAACAAGAACCTAAATAGGTCAGCTAACCAATACCATCCTCACCATATCTTACTCATTAAAAAACACATCCAATATAGTAATATAACATCAAGATCATAATGAAACAAGGTTCCCCACTGCCACTTCCCCAATGATTTGATGCTCTCACACACTAATGTTGAACGTCCTATGATTCTATCCCTTATGTACATAAAAAATCACAACACATCATATCACATCACATAATATCACATACCAACCATCTCTAATATGGTTTGGGATTAATCCCTACCTACCCCACCCTTGAAACATCTATAATATAGTGTTTTCATTAGGTATCATCACAAAACATATCACCTAAAGAAACCTAGGAAAACACATCACACCTCACTTGAAGACACCTTGGACAACACATCAAACCTCACCTGAAGAAAACTAGGCCATAATAGAACATGTCTCCCAAAGACACATGGGCCATAACTATTTAAGGAATCATGGGGAAGAGGGGGTAGCCAACCATCTATATCACAACTATATTGGAAGTTGGAAAACACTCGGAACCCAGAACCATTGAGTATTGGTAAGGTTATCCAACTCAGCGGTTCACGTATAAAAATATCATAAATATACAAGATATACAGATAACACACATTACCCATCCCATGGTTTCAAAAAAACTACAGTAGTTTACACCACATCACCACAACCATACCACACATCATCCATCATATATTTTGGCACCAATATATGAAAAACATCATACCACCACACATAACCACATAACATTTCCCACTTTCAATTAAGAACTCTTCCAATTTTATATTTAATCCATTTACCAGAAATCAACTTCCATCCCATTATATTAAATTACTAACCCATTCATTTATTCATTTCATTCAGCATCGTAATTTATTCCACTCTTAACTAAGAAACCAACACAACCATGACATGTAAAAATCTAGCCCATCTCACGTTAACTATTGTCGCAACACCTCGCATCCACCACTATCACTACACCACATCAACCAATACATCTTATCACGACAACAAAAAATTTCAAATGTGAACCACATTTCAGAATACCATTTCCACACACAACCACTGCACACAACCATAAAATACAACCACTACACATCATCGCCACTGTGCACCAAAAACTTCATGCTCCATAACCTTACATTAGAAGCACTACTCACCATATCGAAAAAATACCCACATCACATCCATGATAAGAAACCACATCGCATCACTACCCCACACACCATACATCTTAATCAACCTATCCTACCATCACACATTAACCCAATCCACACAAAGAGACACAAAAAATAACCCATACACAACAACGAAACATACCAACTTCCAAAAATTTTCAAGTGATTTTATCACATTACCTCTTAATTTAGCATGGGTTTTATCACACAAACCAGATTCCAGGGAAATAAATTTTATTATCCAAATATAAGTTATTTAACCTTTTTATTCAAGGTGCGATCACACAACAACATAGCAAGGGTCTCAGAGGATATCAACTATTGCACAAGCAAGACTCCCAATAACCATTATTTTCAGTATTGGAAACAAGAATGCTCAATGTAATTAACAACATATATCAAAATAGTAAATCGTGAGATATCTCCCACATAACCATCATTTTTAGTTACGAAAATTAATTATCTTTATTATGATAACTCTTACTATCCACCAAATGGAATGAAAATTCATGTGATCCCCACACATAGCACAAAAATGGGCGAGAAAAAAGATCTCCTACCTCAAAAGAGATTTCTGATCTCACTGTGCACCACATGGAAAATAATAAATATCCCAAAAACCACAACTGCACAATAAAACCATGGATCTAAGAAAACCACATCAAGGTATTATCAGAATTTATCCCACACATACCTTAATGTAAGGTCCTAGACCTAGATTCCACTAGAAACAGTGCGCCGAGCCCGATTAGTCACAAGGACTCAAGCGCATCTCCCCAAAGACTAGAGGATACCAACTAGCAGTGAGGACCTAGGTGAGTTAGTGGGGGGAGACTATGAATTCATTACTATAGCATTACAGCGGAAGTCAAATACATACAATAGCGAAAGCAAATAAATAAGCAGTCAAATAAAGATAAGGCAAGACAACAATACATATCAACAACCAGAAATGCCACATACACAAAATGATGAAAATGATACAAGTATCTAGAAATAAAAATATATAACAAGTATCTAAAAAAGAAAAAAATACTAATAAGGTATCCTACCATCACAAGTCTCAGCCTAGTCCTATGCTCCCCTCCCCCACAACCACAGTCAACAACCTATATTGGAGCACTTTCCCCTATTATTACTTAAAACCATATAATCTATTTGGGTACCTGAGGAGGTCCAAACATGGTGTGATATAAACATACCACTAGGAAACCACCCATGTCTATACATTTCTAACATAAATTCTACAAAGTTTTAGAAAGTGTAAACAACCAGTAAGTATGTGTGTATGCTCATGGAATAAATCTACTGTAGTAAGTAAAACCAAATATCCCTCAAGGATACCTGAAAAAGAGTGTCAGCTCCTAACAAGGCAGTTATAACCAAGTAAACAAGAAAGTCTCACGGTCATGCTGTACATCCATCTGTATCCTATAACACACAACCACACTGTATGGAGAATTCAAACATCCCACAACTATGTCATATAGTGAAGTCAAATATTGCATGGCCACACTATATAGTGAAGTGTAAACCGTAAGGGCTGGATCCAAGGTGTCATAAGACCATGGGATCCATATAATATATCTAGACCACGAAGGTCCAGATCCAAGGGGATTGTCCAAGGAATCCCATATCCCATGGGCGTCCCGGGTGGAAACTTAGTTTGGCATTGGTTGGGGTCCTAGGAGCATGGAAATAGAAATTCCTACACGATCCCAAGAAAGTAATATCCATGGGTTAGCAAGGCCTGAGGCATCCCATGGAATCAAGACCCAAGGGGTAGAATCAACCCAGGGAATCCACCACCACATTCCAGATCCATGGAGAATAGTCCAAGGCATATATCAAACCATTCCATCAAGCATTCAATCATTCAAATTAAACATTAATTCCAAGTGACTATAACCACTCACATTAACCTTGACAATCCATGTGTATACCCACACATTCAAAACAATTATAAAAATAATAATATGGGCCTACCCTCTCATATAAACCATTTAACATTCCATTAGTTATTTCATATAGGTATACCCACCCTTATTAATCATGAAACACTTTATATATGTATACCCACCTATATCATCCATTTAACACGCTAGACTATAAAAAAATATAAGATATAACATGATATTCATTAATAAAGGAGGAAATACATCTCCTAAACAAGATACTCAAGCTATCAAGGCATTTAAGGGCTTCCTCTAACTAGGAAAGCACATGCACACACCCCTTGGTTAGTTTAAATAGGAATAACCATCATATTCCTTTAAAGCACACCCCGTGGGTGACCTTGAAATGAGAAACATGTGTCAACACACTTAAATGGAACCTATAGGAATCCTCACTAGTTCTGACTATATCTACGAAAATCAATTCGCTAAAAAATGAGGCCCTGCCGGAAAGTCTAATGATGGTGAAAAGGCTAAATGCCTAAAAAGCACTCAAAAATCCGAAAGAAAGTATATACCACCTACCTCTCCTCATTAGTAGACATATCATCCAGTATCAAGTCCCGATTCGCCTCAGTTTTGGAGAAATATGAAGAATGGATGAAGAATGGGATATTTTTTCATATGAGCCTAAATCAAAATAGCACAGTCATTGTACAAAAGAATCAAGAAAAACTAAAAATGAATCAAGTACATACCAATGCTGTTCCAATGTGACTGGAAACGCTTGAATCAGAGTCCAGATGACTTCTAGATATGAAAAACTAGTTTAGGGTAGTTTTGGCTCTCAAAAATGATGGAAAACATTTTATCCATCAAAATATGAGGATATTGACTCTTTTATAAAAAAACCCGCTGGGAAAGTTCATGATGTGTCGGATAAGTACATGGCATGTACTTCCCTACATTTTTTTCTGTTACAGACTAAATAAAAATTGTGATGGGACAGTATAAAGCATTTACTGGATGTACATGGCGTGTAGGTAAAGTACACAATGTGTACCTAGCCTATAACTAGCTTTTAGCCTGTTTTCCCTCTTCCTTCCTAAAAAAACCCAACCGGCCGACGACCTGACTTTGGGTCTAAGACAAAAAAGTAATGTCAAAACATTAATCTAAAAATAAATATCCATACCTCAAGAAAAACCTAGGACCATACAATCTTCCCCCATTATAGAAATTCGTCCCTGAATTTCTTTCTGAAGGGTGGTCAAGATTCTTCTGAGAAAAATTCTGGCCACTGAGAATGTACATCAGACTCCCTCTCTGATGTCTCATCCTGTAAATGCCTGTGCTGCCATAACACCTGTACTAGAGGAACTGACCGACCACATAGAACCTTCATTCTCCTGTCAATGATACGAATCCGATTCTCCTCAACAGATGCATCAAATTGAAGCTCAACCTCCTTAGGCTGAAAAATGTGAGACGAGTCTGAGTGATAGTGGCGTAGATGAGATACATGGATGATGTCGTGCATGACTCAATACCTCTGAGTTAACTACAACTGATAGGAAACCAAACTGAATCTCTCCAGAATCTTAAACATCCTGACATATCTCAGTGAATGTTTACCTTGTCTCCTGATCTATCTGTTCCCCAAACTCGACAAAACATGAAAAAAACCCTATCCCTGACCTCAAACTCTAGAGGTAATATGTGGAGATCAACCTATGATTTCTGACGAGACTGTACAGTAGCCATCCGCTTATGAATCATATAGACCTGCTCAAAAGTCTCCTACATGAGACACAGTCCCAGTAAAGCTGCCTCACCTGCCTCTAACCAACATAGGGGAGAATGGAATTTCCTACCATATAATGCCTTGCAAGGTGACATCTATATCATTGTCTGATAACTATTATTTTCGGTGAACTCAACCAGGGGAATGTGCCTCTCCCAAGAGCCCCCAAAAATCCTGGACACATGATCACAACATTTCCTTTATCACCTGTATTGTATCCTATGACTGGCCATCAGTATGAGGGTGTTATAATGTGCTCAGAAGAACCTGTGTACCCAGAACCCTCTGAAAACTCTTAAAAAATAAGATTTAAAGAAAGCATCTCTAACTGAAATGATAGTGCGTAGGACCCCATGAAGGAATACCAAATCTCATATGTACAAATTTCCAATATCATCAACACTGAAGGTCTCCTTGATCGACAAGAAATGTGAGACCTTCGTAAGCCTATCAACCACCACCCACACAACATCATTACCTCGAGGAGACCTCATTAAACCCATCACAAAATCCATCGTGACATCATCCCATTTCCACTATGGGATAGGTAAATGATGCAAAAACCTAGCTGGTCATTGATGTTTTGCCTTCACCTACTGACAGGTGGGACACCTAATAACAAAACCAACTACTTCACACTTCATTCTCGACCAACTATACTATCGTCACAAGTCACAGTACATCTGGTGACCTCGAGATGCACTGCCCAAGCTGAAGCATGAACTCCCACATCAACTCCTTACATATATCCACTGGAACCCAAACACGTCCATAGATACGCAGGATCTCATTATCAACTACCGTCCAACTAGGAGGAGGGTCCTCACCTACCACACCTTCTCTTAGAACTAGGCCTTTAGAATCCCATAACTACCTCATCCTAACTATGTCCATCAGGATAGAGGTACCAGCTAAGGATGAAAGAAATGTTTTCCCATGTCTATTGTGAACCTCTAAATGCATCTTAGTAAACAATTACATAAGATTCCACTAGCTCCTGACCTGTTGCACTATTTGTATTTGAGTTCTATTGCTCAGAACATTTGCTACTGCATTTCCTTTAATAGGCGTATAGGAAAGATCGATGTCAAATAACTATAGGTACTATACCCACCTTCACTTCCTCAAATTCATATCACGCTGCATGAAGATATAATTGAGGATTTTTTGATCCATGTACACTAAAAAACGCTACCCCAGTAAATAATTCCTCCAACAACACAATGCATGAACAACTACAGCTAACTCAAGATCATGCATTGGGTAATTCCTCTTTTGAGGCCTCAGTTGTAGAGGCCCGTATGCAACGACTTGATCTACCTGCATCGGCACTGTCCTAGTATAATACCTAAAGTTTCCTAGTACACCATGTAGCTCTTTCCCTTCTCTATAATTATTAGGACTGATGCTGATGTCAACCTCCCTTTTAGCTCTTAAAGGTCTATCTCACAAGATTCCGACCACAAAAACTGAACACCCTTCTTATTCAGGCTCATCAGCGGTGCTTCTAGGCATGAGAAGTCCTGTATAAAATGCATGTAGTATCCTGATATCCCCATGAAACTTTGTATGTCAAAAAAATTCTTGGGATGTTCCTAGGAAACTATATCTCTCCCCTTCTCTAGGTCTACTGACACTCCTGTCTCCGAGATAATATGACCTAGGGAGTGAATCTGATCCATCCAAAAGAGTCACTTTGCAAGCTTAGCACACAACCGATGATTTCTCAGTGTATTAAATGTGATCTAAAGATGGTTTTCAGGGTCATGTCGATTATGAAAATACACCAACATATCATCCAGGAAAACCACCACAAAATAATCCAAGTAAGGATGGAAGACTCGGTTTATCAAATCCATGAAAACTGTATGCACATTCGTGAGACCAAATGAAATAACCAAATACTCGTATAACCCATACCTTCTACAAAAGGCTATACGAGGTATGTCAGTAGGTTGAAAAAGTACCTGGTGATAACCTAACCTCAAGTTGATCTTTGATAACACTTGAGATTCACAAAACCGATCAAATATGTCATCTATCCATGGAAAATGATATTAGTTTTTAACCATCAACTGGTTTAGTTTCTGATAATGCACACATACCCTAAGAGTTATGTCTGAGTTTTTCACAAAAAGGATAGAAAATCCCCATAGAGAAGTACTTGGTCTGATAAAACCCTTCACCTCCTAATCCTCTAGCTACCTCTTGAGCTCCTAAAACTCAGTCATAGCCATCCTATAAGGAGGAATGAATACCAACGCAGCTCCCCACACTAGATCTATAAAGAACTCCACCTATGACTTAGGCGGTAAACTAGAAAAGTCATTGGGAAAGACATCCATGAAGCGATCAACCACTAGAGGAAAGTTCACCTGACACACTCCCTGGTCATATGGAAACAAAATATCAATTTTTGATGTTATCCTGCCTAGCCCATGATTCTCGGATTCAGATCTACCCGACTGGAATTCTCATTCACCTTTGTGAATAAACACTACACCCCCTGGTGATGTGAAAGTCACCCTTTGGTGAGAGAATTCAACGTACACTCAATAATATACTAGCAAGTCCATCCCAATAATGATATCAAAACCTGTCATCTCGAGGACATAAAGATCACATATGAAGTGGCACCCTCCTACCTTAAGGGGACACTCCATACACTGGTGAACATCACCCATTATAACTCCCAAAGGTGTGTTTGCATAAAAACAATCTCAAAAAGAAAAACCACAAGCCCGAGGTTTTATACCACTCGTGTAGAGATAAAACTGTGAGAGGAACCTATATTGAAAAGAGAAGATGCCATAGTAGAAGCTAATAATATTTTACCTCTCACCGTTGATGGTCTAAGATCCTACTCTTTTTGGGTATGTTTCACTGCATAAGTTTTTCCTGTAGCACGACCCTGTGACCCTACCTGGCTACCCTGAGATGATCCACTCTACTGTCTCTATGAACCTAGAGTCTGGCTACCATGGCCATGACCACCACATCCCTGGAATGACCAGCCTGCACTGCTCTTACTCCCAACCTGATCTGGAGCTGAAGAACCTGCTTTTGAACCCGACGTCGGAGCTTACCCCTACCACTAACAGTTGGATGGAAGGTCCTGCAAAACCACTTCATGTGCCCCATCCTACCGTAAGACCGACACTCGACTCAGATTTGGTCACATTGATTTTTCACATGGCCCCACCTACCACACTAATGGAAATACACCAAGATTCCTGCACCCATAGCTTGACTAGAACTCACATCACTGGAATACTCGAAGCAATACATATTTCTTGAAGATGTAGATCTAATGGGGTGAGAAACAACACTCCCCTATTATGTACCACCATCTTCCCCCAGGTTCTACTATGTAATCAGCACCTAATTCACAATCTGAGTGATATAATGAAACCTAGACAAGTTGAACTGAGATTTTATAGCATGTATGAGACCTTCATCAAAGCACCTTGCCCTCAATAGATCATCAATAAGATTCATCAGTGAAAAATGATGAAGCTATGTAAATCGTGTCGAGTATTCCCTCACCGTTATCACACCCTTCTCTAGACACATAAACTCACTAGACTACTATACTTGCAGAGTCGTAGGGTAAATGTATTCGTAGAAGCAGGTTTGGAATTTTTCCCAACCCATATCCTGTAGCCCATCATCCAGGTTGAAAATATCACAATAGTGCTTTGCTTCTCCATGTGGCATTAAAGTCATGAGCTTGACCCTCCCCTTCGGAGGCGTCTCTAGATGGTCAAAAATAACTAACGTGGTCTCTAGCCACAACTCCACAGCCTATGGTCTGCTATCCCTAGAAAAATTAAGAGTCTGCGGCTGCTGGAACCCCCTGTGTTATCTCATCCATACTCAAGGCTTGCTATGGTGCTCCCTGGAAAGTCTATATATATAAAAAGAATCCATATCAAAACTAATCCTTAGCATCTATGTCCAGAATAGCCTTAGGTTCCATAGCCTGCACTAGAGGAGGATCAACTGGTAGCCTGTGGCCCACTATCTCTGAAGTATGGTCATTACCTCCATTGCAGTGTACCACTAGAGGTCTTCATGGTGGAATGTCTCTATAATTCCAATATCATTCCTAAGAAAATAACAACATCAATGCACAAATCTCAAATCATAGGACAGGTCAAAACCCTCTTAGAACCCAATTCAAACTCCCAAACTGATCTTAAATCCACGACTGTATAAAGAACAATCATCAAAACACTAGAAACTATGCCTCTTTTCCACTCAAAGGCTGGTCTAGGTCAAGTCTCTATCCATCATTCATGTTTAAATTTCCATTTCACATTTATTTATTTAGGAAATTACACCAAGGGTTTACCAATTCTTGAATCCATGAGGGCCCATAACACCTCACTATTGGAAAATCCATATATACCCATAGTTTTCCTAAAAAATGTGAGTATAGACTCATATATACCCACAGTTTTCATGAACTGTGGGTATATGTGACATTTTCTAACCTATACCTTTGGTTATTGCTAAACCTTGGCTATAGGGTACCCACATAAGCATGGGAATACAAAACATTTCATGGGAATGCCGCAGGAAAATCTACACCCACAGTTTACATTGAACTGTGGGTATAGGTGGAATCTATAACCATAGTTTTCATGCACCATGGGTATATCCTTTTATATATAAGACTATACCCACAATTTACATTGAAACATGGGTATAAGTGGCATCTATACCCACAGTTTCGAAGAACCATGGGTATAACCTTCGGTATATAAGCCTATAACCACATTTTATGAAAACTGTGGGTATAGATGCGACCTATACCCATTGTTTTACTCAACTGTGGGTATAAGGTCCCTTATTTTTTGAGTGTGAAAAAATATATAAGATAATGTATGTAAATATAATCATAATTTCAATTGTTGTACTAGTAAAGTGCTTCAGCCGGTGAGCAGATAACCGACTTCAAAGCTCATAGGGGAAATTTTATTTAAACTTGGTTTTATAAATATATATGTTACATAATATATATTTCTTTTGTATGTTAAATACAATCATCATAGTGGTATTGTACATTACAGATTGCGCAGCGGTGTGGGTTCAAAACCCACTTTCGATTATTTTCTATAAAAGCGGTTTAAATTAAAAAAATCTGGTAGAAAAAGATATGTATAAAACAAAAGTGATGTAGATGGGTTGGTGAGATGATGGATTTTAGAGGATCAGGTCGTGAGATCGATCCTCACCTGATTATTATTTTTCCAATACAGACTAAACATATTAATATATATTTATTATTGTATATATATATATATGTAAAAGTGAAGAAGCTCAGTTGGTGATGCGCTCTATGCTTGAGCTTTAGGTCATGAGAACCAATATCACAGAGTGCGTTTAAGAGATATTTTAAATGTTTTTATGAAATTTTATTCCCATGGTTCTATAACTATGGGTATAAAAGAATTAGTGATATTTATACCCCCAATTTTAAAACCGTGGGTATAAGTCTATGACACGGTAGCAAAAAACTATACCTAGGGTCTGGAAAACCATGGGTATAGGCCATGAAGCTATCCCAATGCATTAGTTTTCTATGGTTCCCAAAACTATGGGGATAGGCTATACCCACGTTTTTGGGGGCTATACCCACAGTTTTAAACCATGAGTATAGGTCATTTTTCAAGTTGTGCCTCACATACCCAACCATAGTTCCCATTCAAACTATACATATCAATTTCATTTAACACTTACATTAAATCAACTTGTCATTTAAAAATTCATAAGGGCCCATACTCCATATGGATTGAAATATGACATCACAACTTTATCTACTACACCCAACTAACACAACAATATACACAACTACCGCATCAACTATCACAATAACAAGCAATATCTAATGCATCCTAGATGGCATGGCATAATTCATGGAATATGATTCTAACAAGTTTATCTATGATGCATAGGATGGAACACCCCCATCTCACCAGGTTTAAACTAAAACAGAACCCCAAAATTACATCAATAGTAATAGTATAAATCAAGTGCGTCACCCAATAGTGAAATCAAATCAACTATAAATTTCAAAATCCAGAAAATCAGAACTCAATTCGAGGAAATTTTTATTTTCCTTGTATATGGGGTATCTAATACCAAGAACAATTTATTACCAAACTTCATTTCCATCATATACCTATCTAATGTTTCCAAACTATAAGTCAAACTTGAAAACAACTTCTCTGATACTACTTTGTTACGTCCTGGACCCAAATGACACTAGAAACGGTGCCCCGAGCCTGGTTGGTCACAAGCCCTCAAGGGAATCACCCCAAATGCTAGAGGATTCCGACTAGTATCAAGGGCCTAAGTGAGTCAGTGGAGAGACTATGCCCTCATTATCAGATTATCAAAATGGAATACAAATACATATAATAGAGGAAGAGAATAAATAAGCAGTAAATTGAAGATATAGAAAGATAGGAATACATATCAATAACCATAAATGTTTTATACACAAAATGATGTAGATTATGAAAGTATTTAGAAAGAATCCAAAACAGGTACATAGAAATAAAATACAGTACAAGTATCTTAAAAAAGAACAAAAGACCAAAATGGTATCCTAGGATTTCAAGCCTTAGCTTGGCCCAATGCTCCCATACTCCATATCCACAGTCAACAACCGGTATTGGGGCACTTTCCCGAAATAGTTCCCTGAGTTCGATTGGTTATAAGGACTCATGAGCATCTCCCCTAATGTCAGAGGCTACTGAAAAGAAGCAAGGACCTAGGTGAGTTAGGGGGTAGATATAAGGACCCAGCCTTAAACATTATATGATCTTGAATTAGGTTAAGAATTCACATTGAAGACCTTTTTAGGTTTAGAGTTTTAGAGAATTAGGCCTTAACTATTACATAATAACTTGAATATCACATGTAGACATTACTAATCAATATCCATTTTTCATAAAGTAAAAACTCTTAAAAAGAAACATATCTAGTTCCATGTTTTAGGTAACATAACTTTTCCTTGATCCCATCCTTGACCCTATTCATCTTTATGTCCTGTGGAAAACATTTTAAAAACTTGGAATGAGCATAAAAAGCTCAATAAGGGTTATAAAATAAGGAAGGAAAACATTAGCCCATCAATAAATGAAAATCAATGAAAGCATACTTTTCAATCATAACATACCTTATGAAATCATAAGATTTATGAATAACACACACAAATCATAAATCATAAAGGTAACTTATGGAATTCATAACATACTTACATTGTGGATATCATAGCTACATAGGAATTCACATTTGGAATACCCATAATAGTAGATTATTTAAATATTTTAGGCGAAACATTAATGTTTACCTCCGTCAGGTTACCCAATGCATTGGAGAGCTATCTCGGGCTCACCCATCCTAGGTTTATCACGGAACCACCGATATACGTAACAATTCCCAATAACCATAACATATTCATAACACTTGAAAAAAGAATAAAAGAAATATAAAATTTCCACATTGCAATCACAAAATATCATTTCTAGATATAGACATAATCAATGCTTTATCAAACCATTTTCAAAACCATTGAAAACATTTAATAAAAATATTTTTGAATCAACATGTCCCATTCCACTTTGAAGATTTTAAATGAATTACCATTTGAAAACATTAATGTCCATATAAATAAATACTAAAAAACTTTTTGAAAACATAGACCTTAAGGAGAAATATATATAAGAATAAATCTTTAAAACATTTAAAATTATATTTTAGTTAAAGAGTTTTTAATAAAAAGAGAGACGCTTGAATACAAATAATTGAGGAATAACATTTAATCAGAACATTTTAATATCATGAAAATAAAGGGATTCATGATATAATATGCAAAAATACATTATATACATGACATAAGATTGAATTTGTGCATAAAAACAATGAAGTCTCAGTGGAATATAAATTGAGATGAAATCCATTATAAAAACTGTATCCTTAGATTAAAGATAAATCAATTACATAACAATGCATGACAAATAAGAATAATATCAATATAAGTGGATATTTAGTGTGAAACAATAATAGGTTATTCACACATATTCATATCATGACATAATCAAGAAGTATAAGTTTAACCCAAAGAATTGAAGTTGGGTGAAGAAGTTCCCTTATAGAAATTTGATAGTCTAACAACATCACTTTAAAATTCATAAAATGAATTAATGAGAGAGAAAAGGGTATCTCATTACATGGAAATAAAATTTACAACAATAAGGATATAGAAGAATATATCCCAACATAATAAGAGGTATATTAAAAGAAATAACAAAAATAAGTATTTTAAAAAGAGGAGGGTGAAAGGTTCCCTTACTGATTTGGTAACTTACGAAACATACACCCCATGAAAGACAGATCATACAATGAAGATGTAAATACCCATAAGTTTAATTATATTACACAATTAATACAATCATGGGAAGTACATAAACAACACAAAAGGAAATAGTGGCAATATAGTATGAATCTCACGAGAATTATAGGTGAGATGAAAACCCCTTAACACGTTGTAATCAATCGAGTCGTATGACCAAAAGTTAATAACCACCAAATGAATCAAAAAATACCATGAATATAAAGAGAATCATGATAATATATATCAAATGGTAGTAAAAAATACACCACATGAAATAAATAAGTAGAAAACAATGGAAATCTCACGGAATTGAAAGTGAGATAAGAAATACCATACCTCATGTCCGACTTGACTCGTTTGTTCCCTGTTCTTCCTTTAAATTGGGTAACTCCCTTTCGTTTGAACCAAAAGGGATTCTTGACGTGTCTTTTGTATAAGTTAAAGCTTCTAGGTGGAAGAGAGGGATCTTTAGAGATTATTTGGGAAGGGGCTGGATGAGACAAGGGGCTTGAGAGGTGTGAGTAATGAGTTAGAGGTGATGGCTTTTTATAAGGGGGAGGAGGGGCTCTTTAGGAAAGTGTGAAACTATTATTTTATTATATAATGATTTTCAGTTTCTAAAGGTCCAAAACTTATTAAAGGCTAACATAAGATGAATCGTGGTCGAAATAAAATCATCCAATAATAATTGGATAGGTTTTAGACATTATTTTAATCTTTATAAT
Organism: Viscum album; assembly: GCA_963277665.1. Classification (NCBI taxonomy): domain Eukaryota; kingdom Viridiplantae; phylum Streptophyta; class Magnoliopsida; order Santalales; family Viscaceae; genus Viscum; species Viscum album. Next base: position 1,435,470,469 of record OY728122.1, read on the forward strand.
CTTATTTATTTAAATATTTCATTAATGAGGTACCCCTATAGCTTCATCATCACAAAACATCCTTTAGACCCCTCACTACTACAGTTCTTGGTTTATTCAGCACTAGCTTTTATCAACACTAGTGAAAAACACTAATAAATGTTTCCTTTATCAGTGATAATTTTTTGTTAAAGGGTTACCTTTATCAATGCTTTATTTTTAGTATTGATAATGTTTAACCTTTTATAGTTCATTTTATAGCACTGATAAAGGTAGTGATAGTGTGTCTGAATCCCACATTGAAATTGCAGATGTTTGACCACTTATTTATATATGATTCCATCGCATCCAACAACAGAATCCTATTATGGGAAAGGGCTCATGCATACACACTCTACACACATATATGGGCCCATGCCTACACACATGGCCTCACATGGGCATTCACCCACACTATCCTTTTAGCGAGCTTTAGACCACCCGCATACACCTCGGTTAGGTCATAAAAGACGCGGACCACCTTCCCATGTGGGTTATACCGCTAGTTTTTTTATATACCAATAAAAATAAACCAATCAAATTAAAAAATACAAATATGAATAATATTAAAATAAATAAAATAATTAAACAAATAAAAATTAAAAATGAATAAATTTAAAAAATATGAAATAATTTATTAATTAAATAATTACTAAATAAATCTAACATATATATATATATTATAAATATTAATAAATAATATATATTAAATTTGCACATATAAAATGCATAAATTAAAATAATTTAAAAAATAAAAACGCATAAATTAAAAAAAATATTATAATTTTACTTATTAAATAATCATTAATAAAAATGAATAAATTTAATATAAATATATATAAATTATAAATATTAATAAATAGTATATATTAAATATAGATATATAAATTGAATAAATTATGATAATTAAACAAAAAATGAAAAATGACTAAATTAAAAAATTATTAAAAAATTTAATAATGTAATAATTATTAATAAAAATAAATAAATTTAATATATATATACACACACACTAATTATAAATATTAATAAATAATATTTATTAAATATAAATATAGAAAATGAATAAACGTAATAATTAAAAACATATTAATGTCTTATTCATTTTTAATTATTTTAATACATAATTATTCATTAATATATTTAATATTTTTAATATAGAAATATATTTTTATATATTTCTATATATATCAATATAATTATAATTTCCTAAAATATGATTTATATAATAAGAAAATACTTATTCTTATATTAATTGTGTCATAATTTTTTTGAAAAAAGGTATATAATTAAAAATTAATATTAATTAAAAAAAATTAACTAATTGAATCAATTTAATGGATATTAAATTGAATTTCATTTTATATTTCAATTTAACATATATAAAACATATGTTACTTTGATTTCACACTTAGATATACGTAATTAATGAATTTTAATATACAACACACACACATAATATTTAATGTAATTTTTTCAATTTTTAATATTCATTTTAGAATTAAATTTATTAAAATAACATATTTAATATATATTATGTTTATAATTGGTAAAATTTTTCATTTTTAATATTTTTATTTAAAATGTACTATTTTTACTTTTTAATATTTTTTTTGAATTTATTCATTTTTAATATTATTTATTCATTAATAACTTTAATTTTTTTTATATTTTTAGAATTTATTCATGTTCAAATTCACTTTATTTAATAGATTTACATATTATTCACATTTAATATTTACCTATACAAGTTAATTAGTTAAAATTTAATGTTTTTAATAAGGTTGTAAGTTATATAATTAAAATTTATTCATTTCCATTTTTACATATAAAAATAGAGGTTTTTAATTTTTTATAATTATCTATATAATTAATAATAGTTATTACTTTTTTAAATTTATTTATTCATATTATTATTTATTTCATTAATAGAAACTATAAATTATTTAATATCTTTGTTAAATTTAATATATATCAAAATTGTATATATGTATACATATTAATCTCACACATAAAAAATTACATAATTAATGAAATCTTATATAGAAACACATACACATAATATTTATCTAATTTAGTAAAATTTTAATATTCACTTTTGAAATTAATTTTGTAACATAATATATTTAATATAATATGTTTTTAATTGGTAACTTTTGTTTATTTGTTTTTAATAGTATTACAGTTAGTATTATTTATTCATTATTAATATTTTTTTTTATTTTTTTGGAATTTAATAATTTTCAAATATTTATGTATGCATATTTATTTATTATGTGACAATATTTTCTATATTTATTCTTCTTCATTTTAATATTTATCTATTATATATTTTTTAATAATTTTTATAATTAATTAAACTGATTAATTTTTAAATATTTTCAAAGTTTACTCATTTTTAATTATTTAATTTCACTCATTTTTATCATTCGTACATTTAAGATTATATATTCATTAATAATATTAAAAATATATTTTTAAATAAATATATTTATCAATTTTTATTTACTATATTTATAAAATTATATGTTTATAATAATGAATAAATAAATATAATTTGAAATAAGTATTTATATAATTGTAGATAAATAAATATATATTTAAATAATTATAAAGTTATAATAAATATATTTATCGTATTTATATTTATATATATTTATTAAATAAATATATAAATATATAAATATATAAATATATTTAATTATATAAATATATATAAATAAAAATATATTTTTAAAAAATATTTATTTATAAATATATCTATAAATTTACATTTAATATATATTTTTCAAATATTTATAATTATATAAATATATATAACGATATAAATATTTTTATAATTATATAAAAATATTTATTAAAATATTTAGAATTATCTTTATTTATAATAATATTTAAAAATATATATCTATAATTATATTAATATTTATATACATTTATATTTATTTATTAATTAATAATTATATACATTTAATTTTTTAATTGTATTATTAAAATTATATATATAGTTTTTTATCAGTGCTGAGAAATCATTGATAAAGAGGTCTTTTATAGCGCTTATTATTTTAAAGCTGAAAAACCCACTTTTATCAGTGTTTTTTTGGAAGCACTGATAAAACCCAACCCGATCATTAAAAAAGAACCCTAACAAAACCGATTTCCATCGTGGCATTCAAGATCTCCTAGAAGTTCATCTCTATCATCACTCCCCCTCGATCTTCTTTCGAATGAATCAAATCTCAAATCTAAGGTATGCTATTTTTTCTCCACCCCTCTCATTGATTTCGTATTCAGGTTCAACGATGTAGGATAGTATGACGCTATATTAACTCAGCGGTATCATGGTTTCACATTTAAGAGCTCTATCAATGAAGTCCTCACCATCCCAAAGTCTCTACATTTCTGATTTTACCTTACAAAGACTCGCATAGGTCCTACTCCGATGACATCTAGTTAATGGTGTTGTGTTTTGATTTTTGTGTTTCCCTAGTTTTTCGTTATGGTTTCTATTCAACCATCTCTGCCCTATTTTCATATCCCCATCACCCATTTCCCCATTTTGGTCATGCTCATTGTCTTCAAGGATGATTTGGCTATGAGAGGATAGCTGGCCTATACAAAAAAATGAATAGAGTGCTAATTTGGGGATAATATAGTAAAAAATAAGTTAAATAGAAATGAAATTGTAGAAGCAAACTGACACATCTCTCAAATTCTATATGTAATATATAATATTAATAATATCAATAATACTGATAATATTAATATTATTGTTAATAATAATAATATTATTATTATTCAAAAATACTATTTTATAACAATATTTTCAGTATGATATTATATCTATGATATGTGTGTATCATTTTCATTATAACATCGAAATTAAAAACTCAAGACCCATATATGATACATAGTTATAATTCTTAAAAGGGGGATTATCCAAAAAATAAATAAAAAACTTTAAGGCCTTAGGGCTGAGTTGACATGCTTAAAGTGACTCCCAATCACCTCAAATGATCTTATTTAGTTTATGTTTTGTAAAAAATAAAGAAACCATACCAAGTATCATTTAGAAAAAAATAATCAAATATTATTATTTTTCATATAAATTGTGATGGTGTGATTTCAAGGGAATCCCTTTTCATTTGAGGGATGTTTTGTCATGTTAAAAATATTTATTATTAATATTGATAGAGAAAAAAAAACAATTCTGATCAAACTATATAAATAGTTTTTTAGAAGTATAATTTTATGGTACCGTCTATTTATTGACTTATAGCACCGATGGTTATAAAAAGTTAGAATTAAAATTTATAACATGGATTCACTTATGGATGGTCTAAAAACTATTTTACTACTACATCATAGAATAATCTACTAGTGGAACTCATGAATGTTTTTATTACTATAATTTTTTTTATAAAAACCATTTTGTTTTATATATTGTTTTTTTGTTATTATTTGAAATAATAAATAGCGGAAGACCATATGTAGGTTCATCGAGCAATGATACTTCAATAATATTATCAGCAGATAAATGAATTTTGTTATATTTTGAGAGTGAAAATTGTTTTAATGTTAGAATTATTGTGTTATTATTATATTTAATGTTACATCAGACCTAATTTAACATGTCATTCATTTAACTATCCCATTAATAGATTAATGATAGCCTCAATAATCATATCTTTTAACATTGTTCTTATAATTATGAGTTAATATACTTATACGAAAGATAATCTATGGAATAATATTTATAGACATTTATTAGAGATAGTTATGTGATAACATGATGAATTATTCACCATTTTTGAAAATTTTGAGAGATAATGAAACAAGATTTCCCCTCAAAATTATGAATAATGAATGGTTTGGTGGGTTATTTCTCATGTTTTCTTATTATTTCAATGACAGTGCCACAATATACCATCTTTTATAGATTTTTTATTTGTGTAACCTGATCATTGATATTGGGGTCCTCTTGGCCATGAATAGGGTTTTTGGTAAATATTTAGGCCCATGTAATTCCTTGATTGACTCATTATTGATAGTGCATTAGTCATCCATCTAGGGCATTAGATATAGTTAATTCCTTGATCAATAATATCAACAATATTGAATAGTTCCTCTATTCTTCACATGTTTTTTTTATACTCTCATAGTTGACAAGGACATTAGTATGGTGACGGTTCCCAATATAATATATTTTTATGTAGACTCCTGGTTAATAGTAACATCAACATGGAATAAGTGATTCATATGATAGAAAGGATTTGGTAATCCCTTGATCGACATGGCATGGGTGGCCAATCAAGGGAGTTATTTTCTTCCCTGACTAATACATATCATCTAAAGGGCGTAGGTCTAATAACACAATATAGATACCAGAGATAATATTATTCCATAACTCAATGATTGATTATTCCTCACATCATTGGTATTTACCAATTTTGGGAAATTTATTGTAGTGCTTACCTATATAAGCGAGTTATTTTGAAAGTGATTATTAAGGTGAGGTTCAGAATACGTTTTCATAAGGGTTAATACTTATATTGAATGATTTTATCCTTTTGAAATAAATTGAAATGTACTATACTATTTTATGAGATATAGGGGATAAAATAGTCTGATTGATATATTTTGATCATGATATCCATAGAGTGGACCTAATCTCTAAGTTCATTAATATATATTTTGATTTCATATGGTTGGATTGTTATCGATGCAAGAGCTTAGCTTTGGTGACTCTCTATAATTGGAATACCATACTAGGTTATTGTACTCACCCATATAAGGGATCTTATATAGTATAATACTTATGTATTATACAGATTTTTTAATTAATTGTAGTACACGGTGATGTATATCTAGTGGCTTTGATCCATATAAGTGTACCTAGTGGTGATCTTTAGTGGTGTCTTCGCAGAGGCGTCTACATCTATTAATTGATATATTCCTTAGGGTTTTCATTTCACAGATAGGATTATCCAAAGTAAATTTTATTTATTTATACAAATTATTTTATGTCATTGATTATGTACTATTTGTTTTTCCAATTGATAGTATATCATATATAATCTCAAGTATATAGGTTCACATATGGATCTCTATTATACATGTGCAAAACCAGTAGAATTATATTGATTTATCATCATAGGATTCATGGGTGAGTGTATACAATTTTACATATGTTAATTATTATTTATAGAAAATGAAAATTTCATAATAAGAGGAGGTATTATGGAGGTACATTTGGCCTTATCACTGAACCTAGCACAGTGTTAGAACATATGTATTTATAAAATTATTTTCTCATTAGAATTATTGAATTAAATAATAATTCTTAAAAAAAATATTTTTTTTGGGATATCATTTAGAAATAATTGTGATATAAAATTTATTGAATAATTAAATATTAATTTAATGATTTTAATATTTTATAGAAATCATTTAGAACATAAAAATTATATTCAATTCATGATAAGTATAAAAATTATTGTCAGTGCCGATGCAGTGCTTGTACAACATTGATAATGTTAAATTTGGTTGTTTATAAATAATAATTCAATTATAAAAATTATTTTCAAGAATATTTTATTAATTATTACGTATTAATTATGTTTTTGGAAATTAATTTCTAATTTTATTGTTATATAACATTAATCTTGTCCAAATGCCTGTGCAATTCTTGTGCAGGGTAAGAAAAGATAAAATAGCAAATTTAAGAAGTTGTATTGACATGTATATTTATAATTATACATAATGAAATAATATTAAATTTTATTTTGATCCTAATTTATTTATTTTTATGATATTAATTTATTTTTAATTTTTATATCTTAAATAATTAACATTAATGCATATGTAATGCTGATACAATGTTTCTACAATCAAAATAAAATAAATAAGTAAATTGTTTTAATTAAATTTATAAGAATATTTAATTGACCCATCAAGTATATAAATTTACTTAGATGTGTATTTTTTTATATCTATTTTTGTTTCAAATTTGGTATATTTTGGACTCACATGGATCACATTAGACACTTTATATTAATTTATTTAAAAAAAGCAACTTGTTCACAGTTTAATTTTCAAATAGAATAAATTTTAATATGAGGTTTTTCAGAAGTGATTTTAGAAAAAGAATAGTATTTGGAAATATAATAGAATTATATTTCTCATAGAATTTTATTTTTAATTTTTAGATAATAAATAATTACATTAATATCTTGAAGAATCATGATGCCATAAATATTTAACAAATGAATAAATGAAATTAATGATTTTAAAGATTTTAAAATAAAAATAATTTGACATTTTTAAGACAATTAAATATTTCTATAGGTACTTATAATATTTATAAGATATAATAAATAATTTAATTATAATTGGAAACTTTTGTTTTTATGTGCTTAAAGTCATGATTATGAATAGTTTTTATTTTGACAAAATTATTTTTACATGAATAAAATATTTTATTATATTATTTTAAAAAAATAAACTACAAAAAGTCCAAAAATGATAATATTTATTATATAATGGTATATCCTATTATTTTGAGGCCTTTTTTAAGTCTTAAACCTTATAATAAATTTATTATATTTTAGTAATTTGAGTAATTCCTATGTTACCCCTAACCTCAATTATAAAAGGAGGCTACCTCCTTCACAAATTTTCATCACATTAAGAAATATTTCTTGGATAAACCATTCCAAATTATCTCTTAATCATTACATGATATATTCTAGTGCTTCTCGTATCACAAAAATAAAACTTCCAAGAGCCTTAAAGAGGTCTTAAAATATAAATTTTCAAGAGGTATGATTCTTTCTTCTTCTGTTTCAAATTCTTTCTCACATTTACCATTTCCCTACCTATTATACAATGACTAATGACAACTATAGTATCATTTATATATTTTAATTTTGTTTTTTATGGTAAAATCATCATAAAATCTCTCATCATCTCCATTTATTCTTAAATAATGAAATCGTCGTTCGTGGTTCGTCAATTCACCACCATTGTGGATAATGGGTTTTTCATTTACCTTTTCCCGAAATCATGGAAAGTTTAAACTAACATGTAATTGTTTAAAATTAACTAAATATTTATATTTTATCACTTTTGGATTATTTTTTCATTTTTACAAGGAAGACCATAAATAAAATGGCCTTGAAAACCATGAAAAAGCACACCTGAAGCAGTGGAAATAACAAAGTATTATTATTAAACGGATGGAAAATGTTATAATAAGATATTTTAAGGAATTATAAATATTAGTTTAGCTATAAAATATATTAATAACACTATTAAACCCATTATAAAGGAATTTTAACACATTTTAAAGAATTCGAATCTGAGGTAAGGGGCTTTCCTTTTAAAATCCTTATAAGTGTCTCTTTTATGAAATTTAGAAAGACTGTTATTTTATTTATATAAATCATGAGAGATTTATTTTATTTCAAGAAATTTTATTACTATAATGCTTACTTTATAGGTTTTTCTAGTTATTTTTTAAGAATATGTTTTCATTATTATGTGCGTTTTTTTATATTTTAAAAATGTTTTTTACGAAAAAGGGTATGATGATATCTGAATGTTTTTTTTCTTATGGGTTTAAATGAGTTATCAAGGGTTTTATTCATGATATATTCCTTGGAAATTTTTTATGTTGGGTTTATCCCATTATATATCAAGATATTAGGGTTTTATCCCCATTATAGCTCAAGATATGTTCGATTGATCCCATTATAGCTTAAGATATGGTGGGTGTGCCCCATTATAGCTCTCTAATGCATTGGGTAATCTTGGGATGGAAGTGGAAGGAAAGGTTATTCCATATGTAAGGGTGAATGTAAGGGTGATATGGTAAAAATTCTCCAAGAAAACTACATAATGCTTCTATTCTTGCTAATGAGTTTTATGAAAATAGTTTCAATGGTTTTTATGTTATGACTTGACTAAATATTTATTTCTTTATATCCCTTACTGATATTTTTGTGCTCATACCAGGATTTAATTTTTTTTCATTAGTAATAAGGATGGGTAAGAAAAATAAGGAAGTCATTATGAATTTTATAAAAATTTGTGTCAAATAAATCATGTTTTTTTATGTTTTATTTTTTGGAAAAAATTGATTTTATTTTAATAGTACCCTATTTGTATAAATGTTGTATATATGCATTTTATCATAATTCTATAAAACTATAAGCCTCAAAAGTTCCTTAATATAAAATAAAAAAATTCCTTGACTAAAACTCAATATTATGAAATTTTTTAAGGTTGGGTCCTTATAGTTGGTATTAATGGATGGTTTAAATGAAATTTTGGGTTATAATGATGTTAATATAATACCATAAATGATTTTAGATTATGGTTAATTTAAAATGGTATATCATTTAAATATTAACATGTTTTTTTGACTAATATATGTCTATTGAGAATGGTTTTCCATATAATGAACAACTAAGCTGGAGTAGGAAGGCACTGAGAGCCAGATATCTTTTAGAATCTATATCATGGAATGGTGGGAATTAGAACCAAGTAGTTTATGATAGTAATGAATAATTTAACTTATGTGACAAATAATGGTTGTATCCATGATAGAGAGGAACCTGATATACTATAAAAACATGTATTTTATGGAGCATTTTATGAGGAAACAACTTCCATTATTCAATGAAACCGTAGATCTAGTTATATTCGAAGAATATATCAATACCCTAGAAAAGATATTTGATGTCATGGGATGTTCATAATAACACAAGGTAATACTATCCATTTATAATTTTGAAGTTGAATCTGATCAATTTTGGTATCTGGTTACGAATAAAAAAGAAAAATATGATCTTGATAATCTAGAACATGATGATTTTAAGAGTATTTTTTTAGAAAAATATTTTCCAAAAACTGTTCGACTCAGAATGGAGAAAAAATTCTTGTAACTAAGGTAGAAAGATGATGAATATATGGGTGTGTATGAATTAAATTTTATGAGAATGGTAAGATATGTACCGGATTTTCATTAGGAATTTTATAGTAAAATTAATATATTTTACTCTGGTTTGAAACCATTTTTACAAAGAGAGTTGGCTTCATGAGAGTTTAAAATCTATGAGAAAGTTGTTTGTTGTGCTGAAAAATGTGAGATGGTTTTTTCTGATAGGTACATTCCTCGTGATGAAAATAATAAGAAACAATTAGGTTGGAAATATTTGGGGAAGAATTCATTAAAGAAATCTGGAGGTAAGAAAATCAATTTCCCTTCTTGTGAAAAGAGTAGTAAAATGTATCCCAGAGAATGTCTTGTAAAGTCTCGGAAATGATAATAATGTGGATTTTTTGGAAACATGTCTCACGATTTTAATTAAAATGATCATAAAACTGAAGATAAGTTGATGGTAGGATGATTTAACTTTAAGAAGTTGGTCCATTTTTCTAATGTGTTTACAAATATAGTCACTCAGGTAGGAAATCAACAAGATTGAAAATCGAAGGGTGTGGTAAAATCCTTTGAAACTACTTCAGTAGATGTTGATCCATAAAATTTAGTAGTATAAAGTACATTTCTTGTTTTTATATATTTTACCAATGTGTTTTTTGATTTGGGGTCTACACATTACTTTATTTCTGAGAAATTTTCAGCTAAATTGGAAATTCCACCTCATGAAATGAAGCCAGAACTCATGGTAAATACATGTGGAGTAAATATTGATGATTTTTTTTATAATGTACATAAGTTTTTTTAGAAAGAGTTTACTTTAAAAACTCTTTGTATTTCATCTATTTGAGTTTGATGTTATTTGGGTATCTATTGGATTTCTTTTTATCATACTAAGATAGATTATAGAGAAAAATAAGTTGTTTTTTAGAAAGTGTTTCAATTTGTGTACATGATTGATCCCATACCATTGATATCATATTAAGAATCTAAAAAACTATTAAAATATGGAAATGAATGTTTTCTTGCACATATTGTTGAAAATAATAGAACCATTTATATTAATGATTTACTAGTGGTAAATGAGTATCTTGATGTATTTTCTAATGATTTATCGCGTTTTATTCTTTATTGAGAGGTTGAGTTTACTATTGAATTAGTTCCTTATGCTAATACAATTTTTAAACCCCATTATCTAATGGCTCAAATGGAAATTTTGGAGTGGAAAAAGAAGATGAAAGAATTATTAGATAAAGGATTCATCCGACCCACCACTTCACTATGGGGTGATTCTATCTTATTTGTTAAAAAGAAAAATGGTTCAATGAGACTTTTCATTTATTATAGAGCCTTGAATAATATAACTATTAAAAAAAGTATCATTTTCCCTCATATCTAAGATTTGTTTTATCTACTCCAAGGAGCTTTTTTTTTTCAAATGTTGACTTGAGGTTGGGATACCATCAGTTGAAATTAATAGAATCAGACATTCTAATGACTGTGTTCTATACTAGATATGGGCATTATGAATTTTTTGTTATGCCATTTGGGTTAAATAATGAACCTTCTGTATTCATGGATCCTATGAATAGAATATTTCATGATTTCTTGGATAAGTTTTTGGTTGTATTTATTGATGACATTTTGGTATATTCTAAAAGTAAATAGGATCATAAAAAACATCTAAGGATTGTTTTAGAAACCTTAAAAGAAAAAAAGTATGGAAAGTTCAACAAGTGTGAATTTTGTTTGTACTAGATTTCTTTCCTTGGTCACATTATTTTTAAAGATGGCATAACTATCGATCCTTCTAAAAAAAGTTGTTGAAGAATGGAAAAGAAAAAAAATATAACCTATATTCATAGTTTGCATGGTTTGGTATGCTATTACCGGATGTTTGTTGAAAATTTTTCATGGTTATCTAGCACAATGACTAAGTTTACTTGAAAATATGTTAAATTAATTTGGAAAAAACAATGAGATGATTGTTTTCAGGAATAGAAAAGATGATTGGTGGATTCTACAGTTCTGACCATACCTTCCAAAATTGGCAAATTATTCATCTAAAGTGATACTCAGTTGTGTTCTGATGTATAATGATCAGGTAATTGATTATGCTTCAAAACAGTTGAAACATCATGAGTTAAATTACCTTACACATGATTTGGAATTTGATTATGTTGTTTTTGAATTAAAAATTTTGGAGTCATAATTTTTATAGAGTAAAATGTAAAATATATACTGACCATAAAATTTTGATATATATATTTACATAGAAGGAATTGAATATGAGACAAAGAAGATGGCTAGAACTAATAAAGGATTACGATTTCATAATCCATTACCATCCAAGGAAATAAAATAATGTGTTTGATGCTTTGAGTCAAAAAAATAATTCTATATTAACCATTAATGATTTAGAAAATGACCCCTTGGGTAATGATTTGATAAATTTTGGCATGGAAGTTGTTGGTGTATGAAATACCTCTATTTTTTTAGGTTTTAATGTAATTATCTCTATCATACAGAATTAAGAAAACATAAAAGGAATATTGTGAGTTGTAGGAAAATATATAACTGGTTAGGAAAGGTAAGTTAACTGAATTTAATGTTTATAAAGATTGTTTTTTTGAGGTTTTGGAAGATATTATGAATTATTTGTTATTCTAAATTGAAGAAAGAATTATTTTGTGAAGTTGATATTTTTCTGTTTTCAATTCATCCTCACAGCACGAATATGTATAGAGACTTTCGAGAGTATTACTGGTGATATGGAATGAAAATAGATATTGTATATTTTACCATGAAACGTTTTACATGCCAATAGTTTAAAACTGAGCAATAATTATCTAAGGGGATAATTAATCCTTTTTCAGTGCCAGAGTGGAAATGAGAGAATATATCCCTGGAAATCATGGTGGGACTATCAAAGAAATATCAAGGTAACAATGTAATTAGGTTTATTTATGATCTTTTTAATAAATCTCTTCATTTCAATATTATTTGAGACACTCTTTCTCTAGATAAACTTTATCAATTATTCTTCAAATAAATTTTCTTGTTGCATGGAGTTCCTCTTTCCATTGTATCACATCATGATCCCAGGATCACTTTAAACTTTTGGAAAGTTCTTTAAAAGTCATTTGGAATAAAATTAAATTTCAGTACATCTTTTCATCCTCAATCAGATGGGAATTCAGAATGAACAATTCATACATGTGAGTACATTCTATGAGCTTTTTCAATAGATAACAAGGGAATTTGAAATAAACATCTCCCATTAGCTGAGTTTTCTTACAATAACATTTTTCATTATAGTATAAAAATGGAACCTTTTGAAGAATTATATATAACGCGGTGTCAAAATACAATATTTTGGGATGAAATCAGGGAAAGGAAGTTGATGGGACCAAAATTAGTAGAAGAAGTGGTAGAGAAAATTCAGTTGATTCAACGAAACATGAGGACATCTCAGAGAAGGCATGAAAGTTATATAGATAATTGAAGGAAATACCTTTCATTTGATGAAGGTGATCAGGTTTTTAGTAAAACATCTCTTTAGAAAAGTGTTATCCATTTTGTTATGAAAGGGAAGTTAAGTCTATGGTTCATTGGACTATAAAAAATATTAGATAAATCTGGACCAGTTTCATAGCGAGTAGCTTTGCCTCTGAGTTTGTCTCAGGTACATAATATTCTTCATGTTTCTATGTTAAGAATGTATGTATTAGATCCATCCTAAGTTTTGATCCTAGAATTATTTCATCTATAATAAAACATTTATGATAATATTTTTTTTAATTTTTATATATTAAAAAATTAACATTAATGCTTATGTAATGATGATACAATGCTTGAGTAAATGGAATAAATAAATAAATAAATTGTTTTAATTAAATTTATAAGAATACCTAATTGACCCATAAGTTGTATAAATTTAATTTTATATTTATGCTTCATCCAATATCTATTTTTTATTCTAAATGGAGAAATTTTGGACCCAACTAGATCACATTAGTCCGTTTATATTATTTTATTACAAAGAAAGACAATCTGTTGACACTATAATTTTTAATTAGTATAATATATAAAAATGAGGTTTTCCAGAAGTTTTTTTTTGAAAAAACTAGTCTTTGTAAAAATAATTTAATTATCATTCTCATAATTTTTAATTTATAGTTTTTAGGAAATAAATAATTACGTTAATGACTTGAACAATTATGATGCAATAAATATTTAAATAATGAATAAAAAATATTAATGATTTTAAAAACAGTAAAATAAATATAATTTGATATTTTTAAGTCAATTAATGATTTCTATAAGTACTTATAATATATATAAGATATAATAAAAAAATTTAATTCGAATTGGAAAATTTGTTTTTTTTGTGCTTAAAGTCATGATTCTGAATAGTTTTTATTTTCTCAAAATTATTTTTCTATGAATATAATATTTTATTAAATTATTTTTACATAATTAAAATCATGAAAAAGGCAAAAAATGATAATATTCCTTCTAAAATGGGATTTAATATTATTTTTATGCCTTTTTAAAGTCTTAAACCCAATAATAAATTTATTATATTTTAATAATTTGTGTAATTTTTATGTTACCCATCAGCTCAATTATAAAATAAGGCTCCCTCCTTCATAAGTTTACATAAACTTAAACCTTCTTTCTCAATTAAACGCTACAAAATTATATCCTCTTCATCCCTTGAAACATTATAGTACTTATTGTCTCAGAAAAACACCACTTATAAGATCCTTAATGAGGTCTTGAATGAGAAATTTTCAAGAGGTAAGATTCATTCTTCTTCTCTTTCAAATTATTTCTAACTTCTACCTTATCCTTACCTCTTATCCAATGATTCATGAAAACTAAAATTTAATATATATACTAGAAGTTTTTTTATTTTTATATTAAAATTATCATAAAATCTCTCATCTTCTCCTTTTATTCTTAAATAATGAAATTGCCGTCCATGGTGCGTCAATTCACTACCTTTGTGGATGATTCTTTTTTCGTTTCAATTTTTCCAAAATCATGGAATGTTTAAATTAACATGTAAATTTTTAAAATTAAATAAATAAATAAATTTCATCACCTCTATGTTATTATTTCATTTTAACTAGGAAGACCTTAAATAAATCACCCTTGGAAACCAAGAAAAGAACACACCTAAATAATGAATATAATAAAATGTAATTATTAAATGGGTGGAAAATATTATAAGAAGACAATTTCAGGTATTATAAACATTATTTTAGTTCTTTCATATATTAATAATACAATACAAACCACTATACAGGACTTTTTAAGACATTTTAAGGAATTTGAACCCAAGGTAAGGTAATTTTCTATAAAATCATTTTAAATCTCTCTTTTTTGAAATTTAAAAAGATTGTTATTTTATTTATTTAAAGAATGAGAGGTTTATATGATTTCATGACATTTTATTACTATAATTTTTACTTTTTATTTTTCATAGATATTTTTAAAGAATATTTTTTCATTATTATTCACATGGTTTTTATATTTTGAGAATGTTTTTTTACGAAAAATGAGAATTATAATAACAGAATGTGTTTTGATTATAGGTTTAAATGAGTTGTAAAGGTTTTTATTCATGATATTTTCCTTGGATGTTTTTTATGTTGGGTTGATCCCCTTATAACTCAATATATGATTGGTTTATCCCATTATAGCTCATGATATATTAGGTTCATCCCATTATAGCTCAAGATATGATGGGTGAGCCCTAATATAGCTCACAAATACATTTGGTACTTTGGATATGGAAGTCAAACAAATAGTTAATCCATGTGTAAGAGTGAATGTAAGAGTGATATGGTAAAAATGTCCCATGGAAACTACATGATGTTTCTATGCATTTTAAGGGTTTTTATGGAAAGCGTTTTAATGGTTTTTCTGTTACCACTTGACTAAATATTATTTTATTTATATCCCTTATTGAGATTTTTATGCTAATACCATTATTTAAAAAAACAATTCACAGGTAATATGGATGGGTAAGAGAAATAAGGGAGTCATGATTAATGGTATGGGGATTTGTGTCAAATAAATCAGGTTTTTTTATATTTTATATTTTGGAAAAAATGGATAATATTTTAGTAGTATCCTCTTTCTATGAATGTGGTATGTATGTATTATTTCCTAATTCTATAAAACTATAAACTGTAAAATATCATCAATATAAAATAATTTAAGTTCTTAACTAAAACTCAAGATTATGAAATGTTTTAAGGATGAGCCCTTATATATTGTCCCAACATGAATGTGTCCTGTTAGAGTTTTATTAGATAAGTTCTATCTCAGTGAAATTGTTTGATGAATATATCCAAATTAACTTCTACCATTAATAAAAGTTTAACCCATTAATTTCATGAAATTTCAATCGGCTTGACTTTTTTTTAAAATCTAATGATTGTATTACCTTTTATGTTCGGAGGAAATATATTTTTAAAAAAATTTAGATAGGAAGGTAACAATTAAATGAAAAACTAGAACAAGAATTTATAAGGGAATTATTCTATCTAGAAATAAATAAATTTTGTTTACCAATATATTTATTACCACCTTTTTTCACACACAACATAAAATCAAGCACCTAGACCAATAAAAATATGTTTACCCCAGGTTGTTTCTTTTTATGTATCCCTTGTGTAAAATGATAACTTGTTAGGAATCATAACCAATACAATTCAAATGCGGGGTTCCACTAATTAGAATTATACATAACGTTTTTCATTTGATTATGAATATCTTATGTGCATTTACTTATTTTTATACAAAATAAATAATTTATGAATCTAATAGGATGAATAAGAATACAAAACGTATGTACACTATTTGTATGAAAATCTTGTATAGATATAGAGTTAAATAGTTTCTCATGTTTGAAAAAGATCATGCATACAACCCTTCTCAAATCCTTTGTATGTGTTTACGTTGTTTTTATTCATGAAAATTTTGTCTGGAAGAGTTGGAAAAACATATGATTTTTCATAGAAAAGATCACTGTTATAAATGTTGGACTAAACATGGGAAAAAACTGAACAAGCACACCGATTGGGATGATACTATGGTTTATAGATCATTTGATATGAATTATAGTGTAAATGATGATATATATCATATGGAAGAAATGAAAATGGAAATTGAAGATGACTATTGTGATTGTAAATGGTATTTTTAAAAGTAAAATAGGTGTTCTAACAGACCGTTTTATAACCCCGAATGGCCCGAAGGCCTTCTTTTTTATTTTTATTATAGATAATCCCGCTTTTAAAGGTTGAAGGGGAACCCGTACATGACCCGTAGGCCCAAGGAACAAGGCCCGACATGACCCACAATACATGACCCGAAGGCCCAGAGTCATACCACGCCCATTACATGACTCGTAGGCCCAACCCACTAGAACTGCCCCTCCCTAGTGTATTGAATCATTGATCTCCTTAGCTCCCCACCATGCATTGCTGATCGGCTAGCATTGCCCCGTACAAAGCTACACAGTGCCTGGTCCCAATGGAAGCTATCATACACTCTCATTATTCCAATCCGGTTAGTTCTGCATCTGGTGGCTGCTACTCCTGTTGCTCTGATCCTCTTCTGGGGCATGTTCTGTGTGAACTCGGATACTCCATGGTCTATGTGACCCGAAGGCCCTATGGCCCAAAGGCATTTGATGACCCGAAGTCCCTGGAGACCCATAGGCCCAAACCGGTGGCCAGAAGGCCCAAATCTGGGGAATAGTTCCGACTACTACAGTATCGAATAGTAACTACTACAGTACTGCTATAGTACTGCTACAGTACCAGAAATTCACCTCCACTCTATTTTGATCCCGGGTCTCTTGGATACTAAGTAGGAGCCCTTACCACTTGGGGATGAGTTCATTGGCATCAGACCATCTTATACTAGTTGTACTAAATCCATAACATTGTCAGCTATATATAATTTATACAATTATAATGATGGTAAAATATGGAGTGACATCAGCATTAAAAAAAATACTTGGTCTCCTAAATTCTATGCTACTAGAATAAAATAAACCTCCTTGTTGAAAATATAGAGCTAAATGAATGCTACATTCAATGGGGTTGATCTCTAAAAAAATACATTCATGTCCAAATGATTTCATATTATTTCAAAAGGACCATGAATCACTTATAACATTCTCTAAGTGTTGTGTAAATCGATACAAGAAAGATAAATCAAGTCTTTTGAAAGATGTATGGTAATTTCTTATCATTATATGGTTTAGAAGACTATGAATGTCAAGAAACCATGAGACAGATAATATGTCCTACATATATAATAATTGAATATGGGAAACTATGTTATCCAATATAATCTTTTTAATTGAACAAAATTAATTATGAGTATATCGAATTAGGAAATGAACTGATAAACTTTTGTATTATGTTATCAATAGATGGAATAAATCCTTTTGTTTTCCAAAGTAGTACTCACAGTACCTAGCCAATAATACTGGTAAATTATATTTTTTTACCATGGTTATTCATGATGAACAAATAAATTTTGTTATATCTTCTTATATCTTGACCAAAAATTTAGTAATGATATTTATGTCTGATTGGATGCATTGATATAAGATATGAAATTGCTTTGGGATTAAAGTGTAATAATTTAAGATGCTCATATATGTTAAGAGTTCACATTGAGAGCCATGTTGCACGAGATGATAAATGAATTTCCTTTTTATGAAATATTTCATCCTATATCATTAATGGACTTTTTGGGATTTTATATTTGTGAAGAATGCACACACTAAGTTTGGTTAAAACATTTATTGAATACTTTGTTTTTAGGATATCTTAAATTTTTATCTTGATGATATAAATACCAATCCTAGAGGAAAATATTTGATGGGGATACCAAAAAAGGTTAAACACGATCTCCACTAATGGGTGATCAACTATTTGATAAAGTAAAATATATTGAAAATATTTTTATAAAAATATTTTTGAAAAACTATAAAAAATTAGGTTGGAAAAGGGGAAAAATTTCATTGAATTATATTACTGGAATTGTTTTTACGTCAGAAAATTTATTGATTGAATACATGTAAAAAATGTATTTGATATTGTTTTTGGAAGGTTACTAAATGTTCCTATCAAAACAAAATATATGCATCAAGTCTAGGTTGGACATGATTTACATGGGGATAAGGGAAGAGTTGGAACTAGTGAAGGTTAAAAGAAAGACTTTTCTTCCATCAGAAACATACACTCTATCTAAACAAGAAAAATTTTAATTTTTCATTTTCCTTAATAGTGTAAAAATACCATAGGGGTATTTATCAGATATAAATATTTTCATTTCAATGAATAATTTTATGTTATAGAGACTAAAATCACATAATTTCCATGTTTTGATGTAATTTTTGATTCCCATTTCTTTACATTTGACTGTGCCTAAAAATGTACAACATCGAATAAATAGACTCTGCTTATTTTTGAAATCCATATTTAAAAAATTTATTGACCTAATGTTTCCTGTTAGAGTTTTATTAGAGAAGTTCTATCTCAGTGAAAATGTTTGATGAATAGATCCAAATTCACTTCTATCATTAATAAAAGTTTAATCTATTAATTTCATGAAATTCCAATCTCCTTGTCCTTGTTTTAAAATCTAATGATTTTATGACCCTTTATGTTCGGAGGAAATATATTTTTACACAAATTTAGATAGAAAGGTAACAATTAAATGAAAAACTAGAACAAGAATTTATAAGGGAATTATTCTATCTAGAAATAAATAAATTTTGTTTACCAATATATTTATTACCACCTTTTTTCACACAGAACATAAAATCAAGCACCTAGACCAATAAGAATATGTTTTCCCCAGGTTGTTTCTTTTTATGTCTCCCTTGTGTAAAATGATAACTTGTTAGGAATCATAACCAATATAATTCAAATGTGGGGTTCCACTAATTAGAATTATACATAACTATTTACCTTTGATTATGAATATATTATGTGCATTTATTTATTTTTTATACAAAATAAATAATTTATGAATCTAATAGGATGAATATGAATACAAAATGTATGCACACTATTTGTATGAAAAACTTTTATAGATACAGAGTTAAATAGTTTCTCAGGTCTAAAAAATATCATGCATACAACCCTTCTCAAATCATTGGTATGTGTTTAAATTTTTTATTCATGAAAATTTTGTCTGAAGAGTTGGAAGAACATATGAGTTTTCATAGAAAAGATCATAGCTATAAATGTTGGACTAAACAAGGGAAAAAACTGAACATGCACACCTATTGGGATGATACTGTGGTTTATAGATCATTTGATATTAATTATAGTGTAAATGATGATAGAGATCGTATGGAAGAAATGAAAATGGAAATTGAAGATGACTATCGTGATTGTAAATGGTATTTTTAAAAGTGAAATAGGTGTTCTAACAGACCATTTTATACCCCCGAATATCCCGAAGGCCTTCTTTTTTATGTTTATTATAGATAATACCCCTTTTAAGGGTTGACGGGGAACCTGTACATGACCCGTATGCCCAAGGTACAAGGCCCGACATGACCCGCAATACATGACCTAATGGCCCAGAGGCATACCATGCCCATTACATGACCTGTAGGCCCATCCCACTAAAACTAACCCTCACCAGTGTCTTGAATCATTGATCTCCTTGGCTCCCCACCTTGCATTGCGGATCGGCTAGCATTGCCCCGTACAAAGCTACACAGTGCCTGGTCCTGATGGAAGCTGCCATACCCTCTCATTCTTCCAATCCGGTTAGCTCTACATCTGGTGGCTGCTACTCCTATTGCTATGATCCTCTTCTGGGGCATGTTCTGGGTGAACTTGGCTACTCCATGGTCTATGTGACTCGAAGGCCTTGTGGCCCAAAGGCCTTTGATGACCCGAAGGCCCTGAGGACCCGTAGGCCCAAACCGGTGGCCAGAAGGCCCAAATCTAGTGAATAGTCCCGTCTACTATAGTACTGAAAAGTAACTGCTACAGTACTTCTATAATACCAGAAATTCACCTCCACTCTGTTTTGATCCTAGGTCTCTTGGATGCCAAGTAGGAACCCTTACCACTTGGGTACGATCTCATTGGAATCAGACCATTTTATACTAGTTGTACTAAATCCATAACATTGTCAGCTATATATAATTTATATAGTTATAATGATGCTAAAAGATGGAGTGACATCAGCATTAAAAAAATAGTTGGTCTCCTAAATTCTATGCTACTAGAAGAAAATAAACCTCCTTGTTGAAAATATAAAGCTAAATAAATGCAACATTCAATGAGACTGATCTCTAAAAAAAAACATTCTTGTCCAAATTATTGCATATTATTTCAAAAGGACCATGAATCACTTATAAAATTCTCTAAGTGTTGTGGAAATCGATACAAGAAAGATAAATCAAGTCTTTCGAAATATGTATGTTAATTTCTTATCATTATACAGGTTAGAAGATTATGAATGTCAAGAAACCATGAGACAGATAATATGGCATATAGATATAATAATTGAATATGGGAAACTATGTTATCCAATATAATCTTTTTAATGGAACAAAATTAATTATGAGTATCTCGAATTAGGAAATGAACTGAGAAACTTTTGTATTATGTTATCAATAGATGGGATAAATCCTTTTGTTTTCCAAAGTAGTACTCACAGTACCTAGCCAATAATACTGGTAAATTATATTTTTTTACCATGGTTATTCATGATGAACAAATAAATTTTGTTATATCTTCTTATATCTAGACCAAAAAATTTAGTAATGATATTTATGTCTGATTGGATGCATTGATATAAGATATGAAATTGCTCTGGGATTAAAGTGTAATAATTAAATATGCTCATATATGTTAAGAGTTCACATTGAGAGCTATGTTGCACGAGATGATAAATGAATTTCCTTTTTATGAAATATTTCATCCTATATCATTAATATAATTTTTGGGATTTTCTATTTGTGAAGAATGCACACAATCAGTTTGGTTAAAACATTTATTGAATACTTCGTTTTTAGGATATCTTAAATTTTTATCTTGATGATATAAATACCAATACTACAGGAAAATATTTGATGGGGATACCAAAAAAGGTTAAACATGATCTCCAATAATGGGTGATCAACTATTTGATAAAGTAAAATATATTGAAAATATTTTTATAAAAATATTTTTGAAAAACTATAAAAAATTAGGTTGGAAAAGGGGATAAATTTCATTGAATTATTGTACTGGAATTGTTTTTACGTCAGAAAATTTATTGATTGAATACATGTAAAAAATGTATTTGATATTGTTATTGGAAGGTTACTAAATGTTCCTATCGAAACAAAATATGGCATCAAGTCTAGGTTGGACATTATTGACATGGGGATAAGGGAAGAGTTGGAACTAGTGAAGGTTAAGAGAAATACTTTTCTTCCATCAGAAACATACACTGTATCTAAATAAGAAAAATTGTAATTTTTCATTTTCCTTAATAGTGTAAAAATCCCATAGGGGTATTTATCAGATATAAATATTTTCATTTCAATGAATAATTTTAAGTTATAGAGACTAAAATCACATAATTTCCATGTTTTGATGTAATTTTTGATTCCCATTTCTTTACATTTCACTGTGCCTAAAAATGTATAACATCGAATAAATAGACTCTGCTTATTTTTGAAATCCATATTTAAAAACTTTATTGACCTAATGTTTCCTGTTAAGGTTTTATTAGAGAAGTTCTATCTCAGTGAAAATGTTTGATGAATAGAACCAAATTCACTTCTATCATTAATAAAAGTTTAATCCATTAATTTCATGAAATTCCAATCTCCTTGACCTTGTTTTAAAATCTAATGATTGTATGACCCTTTATGTTCAGAGGAAATATATTTTTACACAAATTTAGATAGGAAGGTAACAATTAAATGAAAAACTAGAACAAGAATTTATAAGGGAATTATTCTATCTAGAAATAAATAAATTTTGTTTACCAATATATTTATTACCACCTTTTTCACACACAACATAAAATCAAGCACCTAGACTAATAAGAATATGTTTTTCCAAGGTTGTTTCTTTTTATGTCTCCCTTGTGTAAAATGATAACTTGTTAGGAATCATAACCAATATAATTCAAATGTGGGGTTCCACTAATTAGAATTATACATAACTTTTTTCCTTTGATTATGAATATATTATGTGCATTTATTTATTTTATATACAAAATAAATAATTTATGAATCTAATAGGATGAATATGAATACAAAATGTATGCACACTATTTGTATGAAAAATTTTTATAGATACAGAGTTAAATAGTTTCTCAGGTCTGAAAAATATCATACATATAACCCTTCTCAAATCATTGGTATGTGTTTACGTTGTTTTTATTCATGATAATTTTGTCTGGAAGAGTTGGAAGAACATATGAGTTTTCATAGAAAAGATCACAGCTATAAATGTTGGACTAAACAAAGGAAAAAACTGAACATGCACACCGATTGGGATGATACTGTGGTTTATAGATCATTTGATATTAATTATAGTGTAAATGATGATAGATATCATATGGGAGAAATGAAAATGGAAATTGAAGATGACTATCGTGATTGTAAATGGTATTTTTGAAAGTTAAATAAGTGTTCTAACAGACCATTTTATACCCCCGAATAGCCCGAAGGCCTTCTTTTTTATTTTTATTATAGATAATACCCATTTTAAGGGTTGACAGGGAACCTGTACATGACCCGTATGCCCAAGGTACAAGGCCCAACATGACCCGCAATACATGACCTGAAGGCCCAGAGGCATACCATGCCCATTACATGACCCGTAGGCCCATCCCACTAAAACTAACCCTCCACAGTGTCTTGAATCATTGATCTCCTTGGATCCCCACCTTGCATTGTGGATCAGCTAGAATTTCCCCGTACAAAGCTACACAGTGCCTGGTCCCGATGGCAGCTTCCATACCCTCTCATTCTTCTAATCCAGTTAGCTCTGCATCTGGTGGCTTCTACTCCTGTTGCTCTGATCCTCTTCTCGGGCATGTTCTGGGTGAACTCGGCTACTCCATGGTCTATGTGACCCGAAGGCCCTGTGGCCCAAAGGCCTTTGATGACCCGAAGGCCCTGAAGACCCGTAGGCCCAAACTAGTGTCCAGAATGCCCAAATCTGGTGAATAGTTCCGGCTACTACAATACCGAACAGTAATTTCTATAGTACTTCTACAATACCAGAAATTCACCTCCACTCGGTTTTGATCCTAGGTCTCTTGGATGCGAAGTAGGAACCCTTACCACTTGGGTACGAGCTCATTGGCATCAGACCATTTTATACTAGTTGTACTAAATCCATAACATTTTCAGCTATATATAATTTATATAATTATAATGATGCTAAAAGATGGAGTGACATCAGCATTAAAAAAATACTTGGTCTCCTAAATTCTATGCTACTAGAAGAAAATAAACCTCCTTGTTGAAAATATAAAGCTAAATGAATGCTACATTCAATGAGACTGATCTCTAAAAAAATACATTCTTGTCCAAATAATTGCATATTATTTCAAAAGGACCATGAATCACTTATAAAATTATCTAAGTGTTGTGGAAATCGATACAAGAAAGATAAATCAAGTCTTTTGAAAGATGTATGGTAATTTCTTATCATTATACGGTTTAGAAGACTATGAATGTCAAGAAACCATGAGATAGATAATATGGCATACAGATATAATAATTGAATATGGGAAACTATGTTATCCAATATAATCTTTTTAGTGGAACAAAATTAATTATGAGTATCTCGAATTAGGAAATGAACTGAGAAACTTTTGTATTATGTTATCAATAGATGGAATAAATCCTTTTGTTTTCCAAAGTAGTACTCAGAGTACCTAGCCAATAATACTGGTAAATTATATTTTTTTACCATGGTTATTCATGATGAACAAATAAATTTTGTTATATCTTCTTATATCTAGACCAAAAAATTTAGTAATGATATTTATGTCTGAATGGATGCATTGATATAAGATATGAAATTGCTCTGGGATTAAAGTGTAATAATTTAAGATGCTCATATATGTTAAGAGTTCACATTGAGAGCCATGTTGCACGAGATGATAAATGAATTTACTTTTTATGAAATATTTCTTGCTATAGCATTAATAGAATTTTTGGGATTTTCTTTTTGTGAAGAATGCACACACTCAGTTTGGTTAAAACATTTATTGAATACTTTGTTTTTAGGATATCTTAAATTTTTATCTTGATGATATAAATACCAATCCTAGAGGAAAATATTTCATGGGGATACCAAAAAAGGTTAAACATGATCTCCACTAATGGGTGATCAACTATTTCATAAAGTAAAATATATTAAAAATATTTTTGAAAAACTATAAAAAATTAAGTTGGAAAAGGGGATAAATTTCATTGAATTATTGTACTGGAATTGTTTTTACGTCAGAAAATTTATTGATTGAATACATGTAAAAAAATGTATTTGATATTGTTATTGGAAGGTTACTAAATGTTTCTATCGAAACAAAATATGGCATCAAGTCTAGGTTGGACATGATTGACATGGGGATAAGGGAAGAGTTGGAACTAGTGAAGGGTAAAAGAAAGACTTTTCTTCCATTAGAAACATACACTCTATCTAAACAAGAAAACTTGTAATTTTTCATTTTCCTTAATAGTGTAAAAATCCCATAGGGTTATTTATCAGATATAAATATTTTCATTTCAATGAATAATTTTAAGTTATAGAGACTAAAATCACATAATTTCCATGTTTTGATGTAATTTTTGATTCCCATTTCTTTACATTTCACTGTGCCTAAAAATGTACAACATCGAATAAATAGACTCTGCTTATTTTTGAAATATATATTTAAAAAATTTATTGACCTAATGTTTCCTGTTAGAGTTTTATTAGAGAAGTTATATCTCAGTGAAAATGTTTGATGAATAGATCCAAATTCACTTCTATCATTAATAAAAGTTTAATCCATTAATTTCATGAAATTCCAATCTCCTTGACCTTGTTTTAAAATCTAATGATTGTATGAACCTTTATGTTCGGAGGAAATATATTTTTACACAAATTTAGATAGGAAGGTAACAATTAAATGAAAAACTAGAACAAGAATTTATAAGGGAATTATTCTATCTAAAAATAAATAAATTTTGTTTACCAATATATGTATTACCACCTTTTTTCACACACAACATAAAATCAAGCACCTAGACCAATAAGAATATGTTTTCCCCAGGTTGTTTGTTTTTATGTCTCCCTTGTGTAAAATGATAACTTTTTAGGAATCATAACCAATATAATTCAAATGTGGGGTTCCACTAATTAGAATTATACATAACTTTTTTCCATTGATTATGAATATCTTATGTGCATTTATTTATTTTATATACAAAATAAATAATTTATGAATCTAATAGGATGAATATGAATACAAAATGTATGCACACTATTTGTATGAAAAACTTTTATAGATACAGAGTTAAATAGTTTCTAAGGTCTGAAAAATATCATGCATACAACCCTTCTCAAATCATTGGTATGTGTTTACGTTGTTTTTATTCATGAAAAGTTTGTTTGGAAGAGTTGGAAGAACATATGAGTTTTCATATAAAAGATCATAGCTATAAATGTTGGACTCAACAAGGGAAAAAACTGAACAAGCACACCGATTGGGATGATACTGTGGTTTATAGATCATTTGATATAAATTATAGTGTAAATGATGATAGAGATCCTATCGAAGAAATGAAAATGGAAATTGAAGATGACTATCATGATTGTAAATGGTATTTTTAAAAGTTAAATAGGTGTTCTAACAGACCATTTTATACCCCCGAATAGCCCGAAGGCCTTCTTTTTTAATTTTATTATAGATAATACCCCTTTTAATGGTTGACGGGGAACCTGTACATGACCCGTATGCCCAAGGTACAAGCCCCGACATGACCCGAAATACATGACCTGAAGGCCCAGAGGCATACCATGCCCATTACATGACCCGTATGCCCATCCCACTAAAACTAACCCTCCCCAGTGTCTTGAATCATTGATCTCCTTGGCTCCCCACCATGCATTGCGGATCGGCTAGCATTGCCCCGTACAAAGTTACACAGTGCCTGGTCCTGATGGAAGCTGCCATACCCTCTCATTCTTCCAATCCGGTTAGCTCTGCATCTGGTGGCTGCTACTCCTGTTGCTATGATCCTCTTCTGAGGCATGTTCTGGGTGAACTCGGCTATTCCATGGTCTATGTGACCTGAAGGCCCTGTGGCCCAATGGCCTTTGATGACCCGAAGGCCCTGAAGACCCGTAGGCCCAAACCGGTGGCCAGAAGGCCCGAATCTGGTGAATAGTTCCGGCTACTATAGTACCGAAAAGTAACTGCTACAGTACTTCTATAATACCAGAAATTCACCTCTACTCAGTTTTGATCCTAGGTCTCTTGGATGCCAAGTAGGAACCCTTACCACTTGGGTACGATCTCATTGGAATCATACCATTTTATACTAGTTGTACTAAATCCCTAACATTGTCAGCTATATATAATTTATATAGTTATAATGATGCTAAAAGATGGAGTGACATCATCATTAAAAAAATACTTGGTCTCCTAAATTCTATGCTACTAGAAGAAAATAAACCTCCTTGTTGAAAATATAAAGCTAAATGAATGCAACATTAAATGAGACTGATCTCTAAAAAAATATATTCTTGTCCAAATGATTGCATATTATTTCAAAAGGACCATGAATCACTTATAAAATTCTCTAAGTGTTGTGGAAATCGATACAAGAAAGATAAATCAAGTCTTTTGAAATATTTATTGTAATTTCTTACCATTATACAGGTTAGAAGACTATGAATGTCAAGAAACCATGAGACAGATAATATGGCATACAGATATAATAATTGAATATGGGAAACTATGTTATCCAATATAATCTTTTTAATGGAACAAAATTAATTATGAGTATCTCGAATTAGGAAATGAACTGAGAAACTTTTGTATTATGTTATCAATAGATGGAATAAATCCTTTTGTTTTCCAAAGTAGTACTCACAGTACCTAGCCAATAATACTGGTAAATTATATTTTTTTACCATGGTTATTCATGAGAACAAATAAATTTTGTTATATCTTCTTATATCTAGACCAAAAAATTTAGTAATGATATTTATGTCTGATTGGATGCATTGATATAGGATATGAAATTTCTCTGGGATTAAAGTGTAATAATTAAAGATGATCATATATGTTAAGAGTTCACATTGAGATCCATGTTGCACGAGATGATAAATGAATTTCCTTTTTATGAAATATTTCATCCTATAGCATTAATAGAATTTTTGAGATTTTCTATTTGTGAAGAATGCACACAATCATTTTGGTTAAAACATTTATTGAATACTTTGTTTTCAGGATATCTTAAATTTTTATCTTGATGATATAAATACCAATACTAGAGGAAAATATTTTATGGGGATACCAAAAAATGTTAAACATGATCTCCACTAATGGGTGATCAACTATTTGATAAAGTAAAATATATTGAAAATATTTTTATAAAAATATTTTTGAAAAACTATAAAAAATTAGGTTGGAAAAGGGGATAAATTTCATTTAATTATTGTACTGGAATTGTTTTTACGTCAGAAATTTTTTTGATTGAATACATGTAAAAAATGTATTTGATATTGTTATTGGAAGGTTACTAAATGTTCCTATCGAAACAAAATATGGCATCAAGTCTAGGTTGAACATTATTGACATGAGGATAAGGGAAGAGTTGGAACTAGTGAAGGGGAAAAGAAAGACTTTTCTTCCATCAGAAACATACACTCTATCTAAACAAGAAAAATTGTAATTTTTCATTTTCCTTAATAGTGTGAAACTCCCATAGGGGTATTTATCAGATATAAATATTTTCATTTCAATGAATAATTTTAAGTTATAGAGACTAAAATCACATAATTTCCATGTGTTTGATGTAATTTTTGATTCCCATTTCTTTACATTTCACTGTGCCTAAAAATGTACAACATCGAATAAATAGACTCTGCTTATTTTTGAAATCCATATTTAAAAAATTTATTGACCTAATGTTTCCTGTTAGAGTTTTATTTGAGAAGTTCTATCTCAGTGAAAATTTTTGATGAATAGATCCAAATTCACTTCTATCATTAATAAAAGTTTAATCCATTAATTTCATGAAATTCCAATCTCCTTGACCTTGTTTTAAAATCTAATGATTGTATGACCCTTTATGTTCAGAGGAAATATATTTTTACACAAATTTAGATAGGAAGGTAACAATTAAATGAAAAACTAGAACAAGAATTTATAAGGGAATTATTCTATCTAGAAATAAATAAATTTTGTTTACCAATATATTTATTACTACCTTTTTTCACACACAACATAAAATCAAGCACCTAGACCAATAAGAATATGTTTGCCCCAGGTTGTTTCTTTTTATGTCTCCCTTGTGTAAAATGATAACTTGTTAGGAATCATAACCAATATAATTCAAATGTGGGGTTCCAGTAATTAGAATTATACATAACTTTTTTCCTTTGATTATGAATATATTATGTGCATTTATTTATTTTTTATACAAAATAAATAATTTATTAATCTAATAGGATGAATATGAATACAAAATGTATGCAAACTATTTTTATGAAAAACTTTTATAGATACGGAGTTAAATAGTTTCTAAGGTCTGAAAAATATCATGCATACAACCCTTCTCAAATCATTGGTATGTGTTTACGTTGTTTTTATTCATGAAAATTTTTTCTGGAAGAGTTGGAAGAACATATGAGTTTTCATAGAAAAGATCACAGCTATAAATATTGGACTAATCAAATGAAAAAACTGAACATGCACACCGATTGGGATGATACTGTGGTTTATAGATCATTTGATATTAATTATAGTGTAAATGATGATAGAGATCATATGGAAGAAATGAAAATGGAAATTGAAGATGACTATCGTGATTGTAAATGGTATTTTTGAAAGTTAAATAGGTGTTCTAACAGACCATTTTATACCCCTGAATAGCCCGAAGGCCTTCTTTTTTATTTTTATTATAGATAATACCCCTTTTAAGGGTTGACGGGGAACCTGTACATGACCCGTATGCCCAAGGTACAAGGCCCGACATGACCCGCAATACATGACCTGAAGGTCCAGAGGCATACCATGCCCATTACATGACCCATAGGCCCATCCCACTAAAACAAACCCTCCCCAGTGTCTTGAATCATTGATCTCCTTGGCTCCCCACCTTGCATTGCGGATCAGATAGAATTTCCCCGTACAAAGCTACACAGTGCCTGGTCCCAATGGCAGCTGCCATACCCTCTCATTCTTCTAATCCGGTTAGCTCTGCATCTGGTGGCTGCTACTCCTGTTTCTCTGATCCTCTTCTCGGGCATGTTCTGGGTGAACTCGACTACTCCATGGTCTATGTGACCCGAAGGCCCTGTGTCCTAAAGGCCTTTGATGACCCGAAGGCCCTGAAGACCCGTAGGCCCAAACCGATGTCCAGAAGGCCCAAATCTGGTGAATAGTTCCGGCTACTACAATACCGAACAATAATTTCTACAGTACTTCTACAATACCAGAAATTCACCTCCACTCAATTTTGATCCTAGGTCTCTTGGATGCGAAGTAGGAACCCTTACCACTTGGGTACGAGCTCATTGGCATCAGACCATTTTATACTAGTTGTACTAAATCCATAACATTGTCAGCTATATATAATTTATATAATTATAATGATGCTAAAATATGGAGTGACATGAGCATTAAAAAAATACTTGGTCTCCTAAATTCTATGCTACTAGAAGAAAATAAACCTCCTTGTTGAAAATATAAAGCTAAATGAATGCTACATTCAATGAGACTGATCTCTAAAAAAATACATTCTTGTCCAAATAATTGCATATTATTTCAAAAGGACCATGAATCACTTATAAAATTCTCTAAGTGTTGTGGAAATATATGAAAGAAAGATAAATCAAGTATTTTGAAAGATGTATGGTAATTTCTTATCATTATACGGTTTAGAAGACTATGAATGTCAAGAAACCATGAGATAGATATTATGGCATACAGATATAATAATTGAATATGGGAAACTATGTTATCCAATATAATCTTTTTAGTGGAACAAAATTAATTATGAGTATCTCGAATTAGGAAATGAACTGAGAAACTTTTGTATTATGTTATCAATAGATGGAATAAATCCTTTTGTTTTCCAAAGTAGTACTCACAGTACCTAGCCAATAATACTGGTAAATTATATTTTTTTACCATGGTTATTCATGATGAACAAATAAATTTTGTTATATCTTCTTATATCTAGACCAAAAAATTTAGTAATGATATTTATGTCTGAATGGATGCATTGATATAAGATATGAAATTGCTCTGGGATTAAAGTGTAATAATTTAAGATGCTCATATATGTTAAGAGTTCACATTGAGAGCCATGTTTAATGAGATGATAAATGAATTTACTTTTTATGAAATATTTCATGCTATAGTATTAATAGAATTTTTGGGATTTTCTATTTGTGAAGAATGCACACACTCAGTTTGTTTAAAACATTTATTGAATACTTTGTTTTTAGGATATCTTAAATTTTTATCTTGATGATATAAATACCAATCCTAGGGGAAACTTTTTGATGGGGATACCAAAAAAGGATAAACATTATCTCCACTAATGGGTGATCAACTATTTCATAAAGTAAAATATATTAAAAATATTTTTATAAAAATATTTTTATAAAAATATTTTTGAAAAACTATAAAAGATTAGGTTGGAAAAGGGGATAAATTTCATTGAATTATTGTACTGGAATTGTTTTTACGTCAGAAAATTTATTGATTGAATACATGTAAAAAAATGTATTTGATATTGTTATTGGAAGGTTACTAAATGTTCCTATCGAAACAAAATATGGCATCAAGTCTAGGTTAGACATGATTGACATGGGGATAAGGGAAGAGTTGGAACTAGTGAAGGGTAAAAGAAAGACTTTTCTTCCATTAGAAACATACACTCTATCTAAACAAGAAAACTTATAATTTTTCATTTTCCTTAATAGTGTAAAAATACCATAGGGCTATTTATCAGATATAAAAATTTTCATTTCAATGAATAATTTTAAGTTATAGAGACTAAAATCACATAATTTCCATGTTTTGATGTAATTTTTGATTCCCATTTCTTTACATTTCACTGTGCCTAAAAATGTACAACATCAAATAAATAGACTCTTCTTATTTTTGAAATCCATATTTAAAAAATTTATTGACAAAATGTTTCCTGTTAGAGTTTTATTAGAGAAGTTCTATCTCAGTGAAAATGTTTGATGAATAGATCCAAATTCACTTCTATCATTAATAAAAGTTTAATCCATTAATTTCATGAAATTCCAATCTCCCTGACCTTGTTTTAAAATCTAATGATTGTATGACCCTTTATGTTCGGAGGAAATATATTTTTACACAAATTTAGATAGGAAGGTAACAATTAAATGAAAAACTAGAACAAGAATTTATAAGGGAATTATTCTATCTAGAAATAAATAAATTTTGTTTACCAATATATGTATTACAACCTTTTTTCACACACAACATAAAATCAGGCACCTAGACCAATAAGAATATGTTTTCCCTAGGTTGTTTCTTTTTATGTCTCCCTTGTGTAAAATGATATCTTTTTAGGAATCATAACCAATATAATTCAAATGTGGGGTTCCACTAATTAGAATTATACATAACTTTTTTCCTTTGATTATGAATATCTTATGTGCATTTATTTATTTTATATAGAAAATAAATAATTGATGAATCTAATAGGATGAATATGAATACAAAATGTTTGCACAATATTTATATGAAAAACTTTTATAGATACAGAGTTAAATAGTTTCTCGGGTCTGAAAAATATCATGCATACAACCCTTCTCAAATCATTGGTATGTGTTTACATTGTTTTTATTCATGAAAATTTTGTCTGGAAGAGTTGGAAGAACATATGAGTTTTCATAGAAAAGATCATAGATATAAATGTTGGACTAAACAAGGGAAAAAACTGAACATGCACACCGATTGGGATGATACTGTGGTTTATAGATCATTTGATATTAATTATAGTGTAAATGATGATAGAGATCCTATGGAAGAAATGAAAATGGAAATTGAAGATGACTATCATGATTGTAAATGGTATTTTTAAAAGTTAAATAGGTGTTCTAACAGACCATTTTATACCCCCGAATAGCCCGAAGGACTTCTTTTTTAATTTTATTATAGATAATACCCCTTTTAATGGTTGACGGGGAACCTGTACATGACCCGTATGCCCAAGGTACAAGGCCCGACATGACCCACAATACATGACCTGAAGGCCCAGAGGTATACCATGCCCATTACATGACCCATAGGCCCATCCCACTATAACTAACCCTCCCCAGTGTCTTGAAGCATTGATCTCCTTGGCTCCCCACCTTGCATTGCGGATCGACTAGCATTGCCCCGTAAAAAGCTACACAGTGCCTGGTCCCGATGGCAGCTGCCATACCCTCTCATTCTTCCAATCCGGTTAGCTCTGCATCTAGTGGCTACTACTCCTGTTGCTCTGATCCTCTTCTGGGGCATGTTCGGTGTGAACTCGGCTACTCCATGGTCTATGTGACCCGAAGGCCCTGTGGCCCAAAGGCCTTTGATGACCCGAAGGCCCTGAAGACTCGTAGGCCCAAACCGGTGGCCAGAAGGCCCAAATCTGGTGAATAGTTACAGCTACTTTAGTACCGAACAGTAACTGCAACATTACTTCTACAATACCAGAAATTCACCTCCACTCGGTTTTGATCCTAGGTCTCTTGGATGCCAAGTAGGAACCCTTACCACTTGGGTACGAGCTCATTGGCATCTTACCATTTTATACTAGTTGTACTAAATCCATAACATTGTCAGCTATATATAATTTATATAATTATAATGATGCTAAAAGATGGAGTGACATCAGCATTAAAAAAATACTTGGTCTCCTAAATTCTATGCTACTAGAAGAAAATAAACCTCCTTGTTGAAAATATAAAGCTAAATGAATGCTACATTCAATGAGACTGATCTCTAAAAAAATATATTCTTGTCCAAATGATTGCATATTATTTCAAAAGGACCATGAATCACTTAAAAAATTCTCTAAGTGTTGTGGAAATCGATACAAGAAAGATAAATCAAGTCTTTTAAAAGATGTATGGTAATTTCTTATCATTATACGGTTTATAAGACTATGAATGTCAAGAAACCATGAGACAGATAATATGGCATACAGATATAATAATTGAATATGGGAAACTTTGTTATCCAATATAATATTTTTAATGGAACACAATTAATTATGAGTATCTCGAATTAGGAAATGAACTGAGAAACTTTTGTATTATGTTATCAATAGATGGAATAAATCCTTTTGTTTTCCAAAGTAGTACTCACAGTACCTAGCCAATAATACTGGTAAATTATATTTTTTTACCACGGTTATTCATGATGAACAAATAAATTTTGTTATATGTTCTTATATCTAGACCAAAAAATTTAGTAATGATATTTATGTCTGATTGGATGCATTGATATATGATATGAAATTACTCTGGGATTAAAGTGTAATAATTTAAGATGTTCATATATGTTAAGAGTTCAAATTGAGAGCCATGTTGCACGAGATGATAAATGAATTTCCTTTTTATGAAATATTTCATCCTATAGCATTAATAGAATTTTTGGGATTTTCTATTTGTGAAAAATGCACACACTCAGTTTGGTTAAAACATTTATTGAATACTTTGGTTTTAGGATATCTTAAATTTTTATCTTGATGATATAAATACCAATATTAGAGGAAAATATTTGATGGGGATACAAAAATTTTAAACATGATCTCCCCTAATGGGTGATCAACTATTTGATAAAGTAAAGTATTTTGAAAATATTTTTATAAAAATAATTTTGAAAAACTATAAAAAATTAGGTTGGAAAAGGGGATAAATTTCATTGAATTATTGAACTGGAATTGTTTTTACATCAGAAAATTTATTGATTGAATACATGTAAAAAATGTATTTGATATTGTTATTGGAAGGTTACTAAATGTTCCTATCGAAACAAAATATGCCATCAAGTCTAGGTTGTACATGATTGACATGGGGATAAGGGAAGAGTTGGAACTAGTGAAGGTTAAAAGAAATACTTTTATTCCATCAGAAACATACACTCTATCTAAACAAGAAAAATTGTAATTTTTCAGTTTTCTTAATAGTATAAAAATCCCATAGGGGTATTTATCAGATATAAATATTTTCATTTAAATGAATAATTTTAAGTTATAGAAACTAAAAACACATAATTTCCATGTTTTGATGTAATTTTTGATTCCCATTTCTTTACATTTCACTATGCCTAAAAATGTACAACATCGAATAAATAGACTCTACTTATTTTTGAAATCCATATTTAAAAAATTTATTGACCTAATGTTTCCTGTTAGTGTTTTATTAGAGAAGTTCTATCTCAGTGAAAACGTTTTATGAATAGATCCAAATTCACTTCTATCATTAATAAAAGTTTAATCCATTAATTTCATGAAATTCCAATCTCCTTGACCTTGTTTTAAAATCTAATGATTGTATGACCCTTTATGTTCGGAGGAAATATATTTTTACACAAATTTAGATAGGAAGGTAACAATTAAATGAAAAACTAGAACAAGAATTTATAAGGGAATTATTCTATCTAGAAATAAATAAATTTTGTTTACCAATATATTGATTGCATACATGTAAAAAAATGTATTTGATATTGTTATTGGAAGGTTACTAAATGTTCCTATCAAAAAAAATATGGCATCAAGTCTAGGTTGAACATGATTGACATGGGGATAAGGAAAGAGTTGGAACTATTGAAGGGTAAAAGAAAGACTTTTCTTCCACCAGAAACATACACTCTATCAAAACAAGAAAAAATGTAATTTTTCATTTTCCTTAATAGTGTAAAAATTCCATAGGGGTATTTATCAGATATAAATATTTTCATTTCAATGAATAATTTTAAGTTATAGAGACTAAAATCACATAATTTCCATGTTTTGATGTAATTTTTGATTCCCATTTATTTACATTTCATTGTGCCAAAAAATGTACAACATTGAATAAATAGACTCTGCTTCTTTTTGGAATCCATATTTAAAATATTTATTGACCTAATGTGTCCTATTAGATTTTTATTAGAGAAGTTATATCTCAGTGAAAATGTTTAATGAATAGATCCAAATTCACTTCTATCATTAATAAAAGTTTAATCTATTAATTTCATGAAATTCCAATCTCCTTGACCTTGTTTTAAAATCTAATGATTATATGACCCTTTATGTTCTGGGGATATATATTTTTACAAAAATTTATATAGGAAGGTAACAATTAAATGAAAAACTAGAACAAGAATTTATAAGGTAATTATTATATCTAGAAATAAATAAATTCTGTTTACCAATATATTTATTACCATCTTTTTTCACACACAACATAAAATCAAG
Organism: Viscum album; assembly: GCA_963277665.1. Lineage (NCBI taxonomy): Eukaryota > Viridiplantae > Streptophyta > Magnoliopsida > Santalales > Viscaceae > Viscum > Viscum album. Next base: position 1,435,507,152 of record OY728122.1, read on the forward strand.
CACCTAGACCAATAAAAATATGTTTCCCCCAGGTTGTTTCTTTTTATGTCTCTCTTGTGTAAAATGATAAATTGTTAGGAATCATAACCAATACAATTCAAATGTGGGGTTCCACTAATTAGGATTAGAGATAAATTTTTTCCTTTGATTTTGAATATCTTATGTGAATTTATTTATTTTTTATACAAAATAAATAATTTATGAATCTAATAGGATGAATATGAATACAAAACGTATGCACACTATTTTTATGAAAAACTTTTATAGATACAGAGTTAAATAGTTTCTCATGTTTGAAAAATATCATGCATACAGCCCTTCTCAAATCCTTTTTATGTGTTTACGTTCTTTTTATTCTTGAAAATTTTGTCTGGAAGAGTTGGAAGAAGATATGAGTTTTCATAGAAAAGATCACCGCTATAAATGTTGGACTAAACATGGGAAAAAACTGAACATGCACACCGATTGGGATGATACTGTGGTTTATAGATCATTTGATATGAATTATAGTGTAAATGATGATAGAGATCATATGGAAGAAATGAGAATGGAAATTGAAGATGACTATCGTGATTGTAAATGGTATTTTTCAAAGTTAAATATGTGTTCTAACAGAACTTTTTATACCCCCGAATGGCCCGAAGGCATTTTTTTTATTTTTAATATAGATAATCCCCCTTTTGAGGGTTGAAGGGGAACCCGTACATGACCCATAGGCCCAATGATCAAGGCCCGACATGACCCGCAATACATGAACTGAAGGCCTAGAGGCATACCATGCCCATTACATGACCCTAGGCCCATCCTACTAGATCTTCCCCTCCCCAGTGTCTTGAATCATTGATCTACTTAGCTCTCCACCTTGCATTGCTGATTGTCTAGCTTTTCCCCGTACAAAGCTACACAATGCTTGGTCCCTATGGCGGCTGCCATACCCTCTCATTCTTCCAATCCGGTTAGCTCTGCATCTGGTGGCTGCTACTCCTGTTGCTCTGATCCTCTTCTGGGGCATGTTCTGTGTGAACTGGGCTACTCCATGGTGTATGTGAACCGAAGGCCCTGTGGCCCAAAAGCCTTTGATGACCCGAAGGCCATGGAGACCCGTAGGCCCAAACTGATGGCCAGAAGGCCCAAATCTGGTGAATAGTTCTGGCTACTACAGTACCGAATAGTAACTGCTACAGTACTTCTACAGTACCAAAAATTCACCTCCACCTGGTTTTGATCCCTGGTCTCTTGGATGCCAAGAAGGAGCCCTTACCACTTGGGTATGATCTCATTGGCATCAGACCATTTTATACTAGTTGTACTAAATCCATAACATTGTTAGCTATATATAATTTATATAATTATAATGATGGTAAAAGATGAAGTGAAATCAGCATTAAAAAAATACATGGTCTCCTAAATGCTATGCTACTAGAAGAAAATAAACCTCCTTGTTGAAAATATAAAGCTAAGTGAATGCTACATTCAATGGGAATTATCTCTAAAAAAATACATGCCTATCCAAATGATTCCATATTATTTCAAAAGGACCATGAATCACTTATAAAATTCTCTAAGTGTTGTGGAAATCGATACAATAAAGATAAATCAAGTCTTTTGAAAGATGTATGGTAATTTCTTATCATTTCACGGTTTAGAAGACTATAAATGTCAAGAAACCGTGAGACAAATATTATGGCATACAGATATAATAATTGAAGATGAGAAACTATGTTATCCTATAGACTCTTTTTAATGGAACAAAATTATTTATGAGTATCTCAAATTAGGAAATGAACTGAGAAACCTTTGTATTATGTTATCAATAGATGGAATAAATCCTTTTGTTTTCCAAAGTAGAACTCACAATACCTAGCCAATAATACTGATAAATTTTATTTTTTTACCATGGTTATTCATGATGAACAAATAAATTTTGTTATATCTTCTTATATCTAGACCAAAAAATTTAGTAATGATATTTATGTCTATTTGTATGCATTGATATAAGATATGAAATTGCTCTGGGATTAAAGTGTAATAATTTAATATGCTCATATATGTTAAGAGTTCACATTGAGAGCCATGTTGCACGAGATGATAAATGAATTTCCTTCTTATGAAAATTTTCATCCTATAGCATTAAAGGAATTTTTGGGATTTTCTATTTGTGAAGAATGCACACACTCATTTTGGTTAAAACATTTATTGAATACTTTGTTTTTAGGATATCTTAAATTTTTATCTTGATGATATAAATACCAATCCTAGAGAAAAATATTGGATGCGGATACCAAAAAAGGTTAAACATGATATCCACTAATGGTTGATCAAATATTTGATAAAGTAAAATATATTGAAAATATTTTTAATAAAATATTTTTGAAAAACTATAAAAAATTAGGTTGGAAAAGGGGATAAATTTCATTGAATTATTTTACTAGAATTTGTTTTACGTTAGAAAATTTATTGATTGCATACATGTAAAAAAATTTATTTGATATTGTTATTGGAAGGTTACTAAATGTTCCTATCAAAACAAAATATGGAATCAAGTCTAGGTTGGACATGATTGACTTGGGGATAAGGGAAGAGTTGGAACTAGTGAAGGGTAAAAGAAAGACTTTTCTTCCACCAGAAACATACACTCTATCTAAACAAGAAAAATTGTAATTTTTAATTTTCCTTAATGGTGTAAAAATTCCATAGGGGTATTTATCAGATATAAATAGTTTCTTTTCAATGAAAAATTTTAATTTATAGTGACTAAATTCACATAATTTAAATGTTTTGATGTAATTTTTGATTCCCATTTGTTTATATTTCATTGTGCATAAAAATGTACAACATCGAATAAATAGAATCTACTTCTTTTTGAAATCCATATTTAAAAAATTTATTGACCTAGAAAAATTTCCAATCGTTAATAAATAGGTTTCTTTCATATTATTTTAATTAGATATTTCCTTCCCACCATAATTCTTTAATATAATGGTCCAACTAATGGTTCACTTGGTTATAGAGGTTCAACTATGTGGTATATTCCAATATAGATGGATGTACCCCATTGAACGATATATGAATATTTTTAAAGGGTACATCATGAATTGAAGTTGACCAGACTGTTTTGTTATAAAATGTTATATTGTTTAAGAAGCATTGAATTTTGTACCGATTACCTATTTGCTGTTGATATAATTGGTCTCCCAAAGTCTCATCACAACAGATTCCTTATAGGTAAAGGTATTTCTAGAAGAGATTTTGTTACAATTACCATCACCAGGTAGGTGAAAGATTTATTTAATAGTGGAGATGTTGATCCATATGTTGAAGCACACAAAGAAATTATTAGACATTTTAACTTATCAAGGGGTGAAGTATGGATATCAAATAAAAATAATCAATAGTTTATATTATAGTTTTGATATCATATTTATAAAGAGTTATCCAAAAATATAAATACAATTTTTTAGTGACTTTTATGTCTAACCAAGGGACCACACGAAAATGTTATATCTTACACTAGTTTTTTAATTAATGGTAATATGTTCTATAAAAAATAACATAATGACCACAATATGATGCAAAATAATGGAGTTATTCTTATGGTGGTAGCGATGAACATATCTATTTCAAAGGATAGAAATCCAATTTTTGCGAATATGTCATATTTCAGTATCATCAAATTGACATACATTTTTTATTGTAGAACATTTAATGTGTCAATTTTCCACTACAAATGGGATGAAAATAAAAGAACAATGAAATTTGATGAAATAATCTTTGTGAAAGTGAATTTATATGTGTAAGGGGAAAAGGATGAGCTATTCATAATGGAATCACAGGAAGTAAAGGTATTTAAGTCTCATATCTAGAAAATAATAATTATTCAATTTTCTTATTAATGAATAAAAAAACTATATGGTCATATTAAAATTCAATCGAGAATGATCCTTTAATTAAGAGATCATGGTAATTTCATGGACATACCAATGTAGAAAATTTCTTTTACATTATAGGGGACTATAAATAGAGATTTTGATTGTCAAAAGTGGACCCAAATTTCTTTAAACTTTAATGAAAATAAAGAGAGTTCATTGAGTAGGTTAATGTATTTTTTAATATACTAATATTTTATTCATAATATTATGTGTTCTATACTGTATTTACGTAATCTAAATTAAATTTCTGAATCATTATATAAAAAATCTCTTCTGTACATGATGATGTTACCAATATTGGGGAAGAATAGGCAGTTGTTTCTAAAATCGAATAATTATTAGTGGATCAAAACCATGTTGATGACAAAAACAAGAATGACACAACACCATTTGGTCCCAAAAATTCAACGTTCATTAGTTATGTAGGAGTAAAAATGAGGATAAATGTGTTGATTGATATAGATTCATGGTTCCATGTCCAACTAGTAATAAAGAAAACCATCTGGGAAGTTATTAAGGTAATGCTATGATATACTTTTTCTATTTTACCAAAAATTTATATAATGAATTTTCTATTTAATTTTCATTACCCCCTGAAAATTTTATTTCTTTTAGATTATTTCTATAAGAAATATGTATTAATGTCTGATAAAAAATACCATAAATGAATCCAAACACTTATTATCATGTTTAATCTTAGGGACGCTAAGAGGAAACTAAATCCCTTCCCACTAGTTACTTATAAACACATTATAAAGTAGGAAACATGGAATGATTTCACTAGTCATTACAATGAGAATCATTTCAGGTGAACTATAGTCAATAATATATTATTTTACATTATTTATTTTTTTTGAATTTTATTCAAAATTATCATTTTATGAAACAATAAATGATTACTAAAAATAAACATTGTGCATCAAACCCAATGTATCCCTATCCAAAGAAAGGATGGGGTGCGCTCCACTAGAGAAGAAACTGGTATGTATTTTAAATCAATAATAAAAGTTTTATGTGATATGAAAAAATATGTTCCTTTTTTTATATGAATATTGATGAATTAAAATCTGAATCCACTTATATCCCACTTTATGTGCATGGATGAAGTTCGGTGTATATTAGCAGGGTAAAGTAGTTGATAAAAACACAAAATAAGTATGAGAAACATGTATAAGTATAACATAATAATAATTCTTTATAATTCATAATATTATTACATAAAAATATCTAATTATATTTATATGTTTTTATATTATTTAGACACAAGAATTGACAGTGATTATACTGGAATAAAAACTACTTTCAGTAGAATTGAAGCAGTAGAAAGAATATAATGACATTAGAGGTGTAGGTTTTGGAGTGTCTCCTTCTACATATTTCAAGAAGATTAAACCTCAATAAGATACATATCAGATGATGAAATAACTTTCGAAAAAAATAGATTCTTTGTAAGGTATTATTGTTCAGTATGGTTTGGAAGACTAATATATGAAAAAGGATCAAAGGGAACCATTAGTGGAAACAATATCATCACATGAATAGCCAAATGACCCCAATATCTTTAAGGCCACCCATTCCCATAAAAAAAATTATTTTCATGAGGAAATAAATTTTATCATTACTATTTATCTTAAATGTGAATCAAATAACTTTTGGTAACTTTGTATTACTAAAATTCTATAGGTAAAGTTGTATGTGATTTCCATCAATCAAAACTCACACACCACCTTGTTGCGAGGGGTATGGTGTATAATATCTTAGGAGACATGATATATAAAAAAATCCTAAAATATCACAATAGTGTGTAGATTGTAGTAGTTAAATATCCAAGTGCAGAGTTTCCTATTACATTTGAGGAACCAGATATTACAATGGTCGATGAAGCTATTGGATATTTCATAGCATTGTCTTATAATATTATAATGATACATAAGGTATGTACTTAACATATTTTTTAAATTAAAAAACTTGTAATAGTGTATGAAAAAAGGTTTAAAGTGAGGTATGAGATTACAAAAGGATTGAATGATAGGGAAATGTAAGTTGAGATCAAGATAATCTACTAAATCGAAAAAGAAAACAAAAAGTCCTTCTGAGAGTACCTTATCCCTGCCAGTTCCACTACAACATATATTATCATTACTACTTCCTGAAGACACCAAATTCAAATTTGGAGGTGTGTCCTAATATAAAGACCCATACTTGAACATTAATTAATTTTGAGATAAGTCAAGAATTTATATTTTGGATCTTTCATGTTTAGAGATTTAGAGAATTACGCTATAACTCATACATAACAACTTAAATATTTCAAGTAGATACTTCTACTCACTATCCATTTTTTCATATAAAAAACTTTTAAGAAATAAATTTGGTTTCATTTCATTTTTAAACAACATAACTTTTCATTGATCCCATCCTTTACTCTATTATTCTTTAAGTCCAATGAAAAACATTTCAAAACTTAGGATGAGCATAAAATTCTCAGTATGGGATATACAAAGAAGTAAAACATTTAGTCTTTTGAGAAAACATCTAAACCATGAAAAATTTATCATAAATTAATAATTTTAACCATTATGAAGTGGTAAATACTCTTCACTAAATATAAGATCATTTCTTAACCTATTTGTAACCCAAAGAATACCGTAAACCCATAAAAATCAACATATAACATATAAATGTAACTTCAGACATAAATATAAATTAACAGAATAACCATACAGTGGACTTCCACACATATCAATAAATAGAAAAGACATACGGTCAAATTCCATACCAAATGAATTGGAGATTATAGTGTAACCACCTATCCTTGGTTTATCATAGAACCACCCATATTTGGTCAATCATATAACATCCTGTGTTTGGTTTATCACGTAACCACCCATCAAATTTCTAAGTACCATTATATAATAAAAACAAATAGAATATTTCAATTATCAATATTTCACTCATAAAATATCATTTTCAATCACAAGAAATCATTTAAAGATATTGAAATAGCCAATCCATTTTCAAAACCAATTTAATGAATTTTTAACAGTGTTTTTTGAATCAAAGTGTCCCATAACACTTTGAAAATTTTAAAATAAATTAAATAAATAAAATTTTAAGACATTTATGTACATATAAATAAATATATAAAACAATTTTTTAAACATGTACACGGATGAGAAGTAATATGAAGAATAAATCATTAAAACACTTAAAAAGTTGTTTTAGTTAAAGAGTCACTTACCACATTAGAAACACTTAAATAAAAATAATTAAGGAATAATATTAAAAAAACATTAAATATAGTGACAATATACTAATTCATTATATAACCTATTAAAATGGTTCATATACACTTTGTAGGACAATAAAGGTTTATAACATCAATATATGCCTCAATGAAAGGAGATTGAGATGAAGTCCCTTATAAAGACGGTGTCATTAGATTAAGGATAAATCAATGACATAATAATGTGTAAAAAATACAAATACACCACATATATGTGTATATTCAGTGTATACAAATCATAGTTCATTCACACAGATTCTTGAAAAAAACCAATGACATGGATATTTAACTCCGTGAATGGAGATTGAGTTATGATTTCCCTTACCTTGAGTATGACTTATCTTGTACATTGTTTATTTTCCTGAATAATAAACATAGGTAAATTTTTACTTTCTTTAGAAAATTTTTAAATTTTATTATTCCTTTTATATCACTTATTACCATGTTATAAAAATTACATAATTATTTAAGTTAGTATCATTCATTTTTTAATATTCAGTACTTGAGTTGAAAATGAACTTGTTTTGATGTGAATTATCGATGCAGTAATAAATAAATCATCTAAAAAATATTATTAATGATTTAAATATAATATATATCTAGTATATATGTATTTATAATAATCGATAATATTTATAGATAAATGAAATGCACCATTAAGGGAGACGGTAGGCCGTACGTATGCAAGAACGCTACATTCATTTCTTTTTCGTATTAAAAGAATAATAATTAAATAATAATTATAGTATTATATTAATGTCATATATGTATCATTTTTTTAATAAAACCATCTTTTATACATTTTATGTATAGCGGGATTGATTCATATCACTTTGAGGGGGAGATAGTTCACACTTCCTCTAACAAAATTATCCTATTTACACAAAATAGACACCGATATGTTATAAATAAAAAATAAATAAGTATATAGGCAATATAAATATAATATATAGCACATATAAATATATTTTCCGTAATAATTTACACCATTAGAGGTGTTAGGGGAAAATTTAACAATCATCGTTCTGTGAGGCAGTTGTTTATCATACACAGAAACAATATGTTTATTACCCATTAGCTGGAGGCGTCTGAAAGTGTTGGTTAAAATATTATCCTAAAAACATTATAGTATATTTAGGATACTGGTTTAGTTATGTAAAAATAAAATAAGATGAGTATAAGGAGTGTATAATGTAAATTAAACAAAAAAGTATGAGAGAAGAAGATACCTCTTAATCTGGTAACTTCTTTTAGTTTATATCAAAAGGCTTCCTTGGGAGGATTTATGTCCCGAGGGAGGATTCTAGGATGAGGGGAGGGATTATAGAAATATTTTTGGGTAGGTATTCTTCGAACAAAAGGGTTCATGAAGTGTGAGTACTAGAGAATAGACGGTACCTTTTTATAGGAGAGGGAATGGGCACCCTTGGAAAATATTAAATTATTAAATTAATATCAATTAATTTTTTAATTGAAAAGGCTCAAACATGAGATATTTAAAAGATTATATTATTATAGATCTAAATACTCTCATCAAATATTTTTTATATATTTAATGATTTTATTTAAAACTTTATGTTATCATTTTACCCTTAATTATTCTCTTTTAATTTTAATTGTGGTAATAAAATTTTAATTATTAAGTGGCTATTAATTTTTCTTATATGGGGTCAATTTCCTATAACCGCACAATTAATGAAATTTTAGACCTTATCATAGTAACTTTGTGATTTTAAAATATACTTATTATTTTAAAATAATTTAATAAATAACTATTTTTATAAAACATTAATTATGTCAAATTTTACACTATTCATTTCATTGAATTTAAATAAAATGCAAAGAGAGATATAAATTTGAACCAAATAATATAATAGTCTTATTACATGTCATATTAACCTAAAAAAATATTTTTTGACATAAATTATTTCATATAATATTTATTTTTATATTTATAATATTATTTATTTGGTATTTCTCAAATAAAATAATTATTGTATCACTATTGTGTCAATATTGGTGGTAATTATTTAATCTCTAAAAATTATAAATAAATTGAAATGATGTAGAGAATTTCATTATATTTCTATAAACTATTTATTTTCATAGTTTCATCAATTTTATCACTAAATTAAAATTATTATACTTATAAGAAACAAGAGAGTGACATGTTGTCACTTTCTTTTGTATCAATAATAATTATATCAATTTCATGGGAGAAAGTCCATTCAATTAATATATTTTTATTCTTAGGTGTTAATGGTCAACCTTTATTCATCAAATAAAATTTTTTCAGGTGTTAGGGTAATTTGTTTTGTCATTATCATATTTTTGTTTCCTTAATTTACCCAATTTAACATTAACCATAGTAAATAAAAATTATTGTAGTTACTATTCACCATGTTCAAAAACAAAAGGGACACATTTAAAAAATTTATACCCTATGATTAAAAATATAGAATATATTTTTCCAAATTCAAATCATAGAATTTGCAGTAATTAATTTAAAATTAATTCCCATTGTCAAAATGAGAAAATATGTTTTTTAAAGGTAGTAACCATCAAAAGATTGACATGTGTTTATATCAAATTTCAAAGTGAAATTACATAAAATGGAAAAAATGGATTAAATTATAAAAAATTAATACAATTACACTTTAAAAATAATTAAACAAAAAATCTAACTACATAAATAAATTAGATGAAAAGGATGTTTTGAATTAAATTACCGTATTTTTCACTATTCATTTAAATATGAATTTTATCATAGAAATACAAATATTTGAACCATAGTAATTTTTATGTCCCTATTCCAAATAAGAAGTTTATTTTTTCAAATAAAACTTATAGACTGACAAAAACTATATTTAAAAAGGTTTCTCCATCAAAATGCTGTAAAATTGATTTTCTTTGAAAAATAATTCTTTTATTCAGAAAATTGAATTTGTTATAATATCATGTATAGAAAATATATAATATTAATTTTAAATATTAAATTTAATATGTTAAACATATATTTCATTAATAAAATCAATTACGAGTGATTTTATTATTTTATAAACTCACTTATTCACATTTAAAACGTTTTTTATAAAAATATATCCTTTATATTCAATTTGTTTTTAGTTTCATTTAAAGTTAATTTGGTAACCAATGAATCATTATATAAACATGTGGAAACTGTATTTTCATAATTTAGTTAACACTGTTTATTCTATCCATTTTAATAGTAATGTGATAACTACAATATTAAAAAATAATATTTAGTTGTTCGTTTAAGCTTGATGTGGGGTATCATGTATGCTATAAAACATTGTGTCCTCTTTAAACTAAAATTAATATGTAATTCATAAATATTAATAGATATGAAAATTATTTTTCTATAATTACCTGGGATGTTACACCAACATTCCATAAAAAGATGAAATATATAAATGTAGTTGGTCTTGAGAGTATAAATGAGATTACCAATTTTTAATGGATGGGAGTCATAGTTTTGAATACATACCTAAGGTACATTTTCATAATATGTATGCCCAAAAATGATTTTAATATGTTCATTATAGTTAATAACTGCTAATATTTTCTATAGTTGTTTATATTACTAATATATAAATGGAAAACCGTTTCAATCATGATTTTGATTCATTAATCCCTATAGAATTTATATAGAATAAATTTTATTAGATTTAATAGAAACTGATAAGAAAAATTGAGATAAATGGGTCATTTGAGAAGAAAATAACATATGAAAGACTCCTTTTATGCCTACAATGCCAGGGTAAAAATCTTCAATCTAATCATATAAAATATATTTTTATTTTTTTCATTACTTATTTGTTTCTTTCTTAAAAAGAACTAGGTGTTGATCAAAATCAATATGAATACCCAAAATATTTATTTTTTGGATTTAATGAATGTATTTCATTACAATCGACCACACATGAGGTGTATTATGAATTTTTAATGCACTACAAAAATAATTTTATACATTAAAATAGAATTATATGTTTTAATCTTGGTTTTAACCAGAATTTTTTTTATGATATGGTGATATGTAAATATAGACTAAATCCTAGTATGAGGTCGGTGACTGAAAAAAAGAATCCTATCAATAACTTAAAATAGAAAAAAATTAAATTATATATAGAAATATTTACATATCAAAACATATTTCAAAATAGTTTACTTATTTTGGTCTATGTTTCTATAGTGTCCAACGAAAGATAACAATATTTATTATGGAGATTATGTTTGAAATTTTTTCAAAGATATATTATACCATCAAAAAACAAGTATCCCCAAAAAGGTAATTTATTATGGCCCAGGAACGGCCAACCACATCTCATGGACCAATTATATCACTCTCCCAAGAGTGCGTGATCACACGCCAAGGGTCCGCTACAAAAAGGTAGGGCGAACCACCACTAGAGCACCTTCCATGCTTCCGCTGTTAACAAGTTCGTGCAAGATTTTCCGCATAGCCAAAGAGATTACACCATTTTAATCCTCGTGGAAAAACATGTGAGATCGACTACTTACTCGCCTCAAACGGATATCCGACGGAAAATTCGCCAACACCGCCTCATGCCTGAATGAAGTCCCGTGATCCCGAGCCTCGGCCCCGAAAACAGTCGGGCGCATCACACCATTGCGATCCCCTCAGGAAAACACGTCAAAAGCACTACTCACATGAGTGCAACAGATATCCGGAGAAAAAGATGTATTCCGGCGCACCGCACACGAGCGGTGCCACGTGGGACCCGCATCCCGGTCCCGAAACTCAATGAACGGATCGCACCGTTGCGATCCTCTCGAAAAAGAACACAAGATGGACTATCCACTTGTCCAAAATGGTCGCCCGGTGATAAAGCTGGAAATCACCGTCAACTCCCGAAACGGTCCTCGCGGGGCCCGCACCATCGTGAGGAATTACAGCGGGCAGACTGCGCCAACGTGATGCCCTCAGAAAAAAACCCAACATCGATTGTTCGCACGCCCCGAACGGATGTCCGAGGAAAAAGTCACTAAAAGCTGCACATAGCTCAAAAGACGGGCCATGGGGCCCGCACCTCAACTTCGACCTCAACGCCTGAAACCACCCTGGAAACCTCCGCCTCGATGCTAGGGTCCCAACGCCTTTGACGGCGCTCAAAACGGACGTCGGACGCGACCGCGCCATCCAAAACAAAAATCTCAGGGATTACGCTCGTCCACTTAATGACACGTCATGCCTCTAAGGCCCCTCGTTTCGGGAATTAAAAATTTCCGAAACCATCTCAAAAAGACTGTCTCGTCAATACAAATCCACTGCCGCATACGGTGCTCAAAACGGACACCCGTAGCGGAAATTACGGGTGTACGAACCCCGAGGGGGAAAGGCCCTTGGGGATGGACCGGCCCGCGGCTTAGCCGCGCGGCGCAGGTCTTTGTCGCCACACAGGGGTCGCGCGACGCGACCCCGCGGTCGCCGCTCCCTGGCGAACGCCGCCTCGCCGAGCGCTCCGCCAGATGCCCCGGCCGATGCCCGAGTACCCCGCCAGACACCCGCTGCCGCGCCCCGCGAACACCCCGCCAGACACCCCTGCTGCACCCCGCGCTTCCACCGGACTCCCGTGGACACCCCGCGGACACCCCGCTGCAGCGCCGTCCGCCCTAGCCGCGCCGTCCGCCCTCGCCGCACCGCCGCTCGATCCCGCCGGAAACCGAAAACCCGCCAACTTCGGCGGATGATTATGAACGCCTCCGATTTCTGATTCCAAATCCGAAACAAGTTTCGGAAAGAGAAAATTGTATACTACGCGTTCATGGGCTTCGTTCGAAATTCCAACAAAGTTTCTATACAATTAATCGAGTTCGAAGTAGGTGCGGTGAATGAAAACGCAAACGACGAATCCTACCTCGCAGGGTTTCGCCCGAAGCTTCGCGACGATCCGCCGGCCACCACACCTCGCCAGAGTTGTCTCTCCGGAGTGGAGAAGGAGGGGGAGAGCTCCTCCTTGCTGCTGTCTAGGTGAGGGAGAGGAAGAGGGTGTGGGTGACTTAAGCGTTTAAATAGAAAACGATTAACCACCCGCCCGTCGGCCCGAACCCGAACTCCCGACGAGGTCGTGGTTAAGCCTCCCCTAGGGTAAACAACACCTCCCGAGCACAATGGCGGTCTCGGAATTTTAATCGGAGACCCCGTTCAAAAGTTATAAAATTTAACGTCCGAAGCCGCTAAATTATGAAAACGCCCCTGGGCCCATTTTTCACAAACGGCCCGCGCCCATGAAACTTATACCCCTCCTAGGGTAAACGGCACATTATGAACTCAACGGTTCCCTCGGTTTTCCAATATGATCCACCGTTTAAGAGATACCTGCGTTTCAACATTAAACGAATTAATTTAATTTATTTAATCCGTTTAACGTTCCAGAAGTGAGTGAGGGGTCCAAACATCCCGCGCCGACAAGTTTTATGTCGTTCCTAGGGTAAACACCCCATTCCGGACCCATCCGTACACTCGGATCTCTGATCCGGACCTTCGTTTAGGAGTTATCTCATTTATTTCTCATCTCCAGTGTGAACGTACTGAAAATTTAATTCCAGCTACTCCGGGGCTCAGAATCGCACGCCGTCTGAAGGCACTGCTTTGGAATATCATCAAGAATATTTGAAAGTCTTTCTCAGCAAAAACTGGGTTCTTACACCATTTATAGGTGGTTTTGGTGTAAGTGTGTTCTAATTATGTTGAGAAATAAAATTTGATAGTGACATCGAACTAGGTAATTTATGAGCTTCCTCATAGTGGCTTGTACATATTATATCTATGTTTCAAGGAAGAAATTATTTCACGTAAGTTTAAGATCTATGGGAAGAAAAAATTAATGTAATGCAATTTATAGAAGACAATTTTTCATATTTTTAGGATCTTTTATTAAATGAAGATATCCAAGTTGTAGTGTAATGTCCTAAATTATAGTTATATTTAGTTAGGTATTTATAAGGATGTTTGATTTATTAATAAAAATAAACATATATCATGGATGTTTTTTTATGTCACAAAATATTATTTTTAATAGATATTGAAATAAAAAACCCCATATTTTTAAATGTTTCAAGGATATTCTCCAAGGGATCTTGACTTAAAATTAAACGCAATTTTACAATTTATTTTACCCATTGAAATAATTGGATATATAAATTAAGAATGAATCCTAAAAAATAGGGATCAATGAATTTGCTACTAGAGAACTAACAGTGGATTGACTACTTGAGAAGCTATGTAGATTGTTTATTTTTGTTTTATATTTTTTTCTGTATAACCTTTTAAATTAGTCATAGATTATAAAAATAATTTCAAGTAATTATTTCATCATTACTCAACCATTTTATACATGTTATGTGTTTCTATTCTCTATCCCATAATTATTACTCATCCATGATTGATCAACAATCAAATATAAAGGCCTAATATCATGGGATAAGGTGAACTTTATTGATGGGGATTTGTGTGCTGTGATTTCAATTCTTATTTTATTTTTCATGTCTCTAAATTGACGCATTACATTAATATTAATACAAACACTATCCCTTAGTTTCATAGAGAGATCAAAGAAAATTAGGGGATGAAACCCAATGTGATAAGGGGGAGTGGGGAGAGGATTCTAAATTAACTCTAATTATAGACCTTGAGATAAAAATTAATACATATAAGTTGGTTGTATAATACCCAAAAAAAGGGATTAGAGAGACTTTCTATTTTTAATTTTTGTTAATAGATACATGTAGATACCCAAAATTAGTCTCAAAACTATTGATTAGAGTAATATTAAAAGTAAATTCAAGTGGTTCTAAATGATGAAAAACTATACTTCAATATCAACATTAATATCTCTATCTATTACAATGTAATTTATGTTTAGTTATGTTTGTTTTTTAGTTGAATTTGTTAATTTTGTTTAGTTTCCTAATTTATTGATTTTTTTGGAAGAACTAATAAAAAAAAAAAAATATTTTCACTAGGATTACATTTTATTTATGAGATCAACCCTATACATTAACATTATTACGAGTTTAGGGTTAGTTATTGAATGGAAAATATAAATCCTAAAAATTTGTAGTCCCTTTGGCAGTAACAACACCATCCTATCCTAGAAAATTATTAGATACATTTCCATTGAATGATGGAGAGTAGTAATGGTAAATAAATTGATTTTTTTGTTCAATACTTTTCAATATTCATTTATATTTTATTTTGTTTTTTCTATTTTTTCTTTTTTATATGTTTGGGGTTTATTTTAGTGTATAAGAGTAATTACCAGTGGGAAAAATATTTTATGGCCCTACCAATGTATATGTATCACCAAGTGGAGTTCAACTCATAGTAGAAACCTAATTATGAAATTTGGTTATAATAAGGAATATGAGGGAATTATTTGTACTATTTTGGGTATAATTAATTCCATCACCAATGGTTGAGTGCCACCACCATCTATTCCTATGAGGGAAATTATTTATATTAGAACAACCAAAGTGATAAATGGATTGAGAAACACTATCAACTAGCAATAAATTTCCAAATGAATCAAGAGATAAAACTATAATTAGATTGGATAAATGATATCTGGTAATTCACTATTAATACTGAGTAGAAAATTTAAAAACATGGGGAAAATATTGGAGGATATTCCAAGATTCTTGAAGAATAAGATGAGTTTCCCAATATCATGGACACAAATTTTAAAATATTATATTCCCTTATAAATAATTTGTTTTTATCTCTCACTATAGAGAATATAGAGAAATCAAAGCTAGAGGAAGTGTATGATATTGATGTATAGACAAAAGAAGAAGAGGAAGATGAACAATCACAACTCTCATACAAAAAATAATATGATCAAAATAACATGATATATCTTATTAAAAGGACAAGGCTAAGAGAAAGGTATTTATAATCTAAAATATGTTTTTAAGAGTCACTAAAAATAGAAGTGAATGAGTTCTCCAGAATTTCCAAGAAAATTGAATAAAAACGTCGGTTACTTGTAATTGAATAAGAGGAGGACAATGAGAAAACATTCTTTAAAATCACTGACAATATAAAATATGAAGCATAATGAGACTACTTACTACCCATAAAAAAGTAGATGAATACTATGATGTATATAATTAATGAAATGATCCAGGGAAGGAAGAAGCAGTCTATAGGCAATGAATGAACTAATACTAAAGGGTTTTCAGTATAAGAAGTGGATAATGATCATGAATTAAATGAAATTAAAAAATGTTATGAATAAGAATAAATTATTAAATTCAAAAAGTATTAGAAACTATTTAAACAAATAAATACATAATAAAATATGAATATGATTAAAAGAGGGAAATAATGGAGAAGCACTGCCTAGATATTTATTTAGTGTTCAACAAAGAACCACCTTAAACACTGAGGGAAGATGAAAAGGAAATAAAAGTTCTAGAAGAAGAGTTAGTAGAAATAGATGTAAATTTTAAGTAAGAGGATATTTAAACATTGAAATAATCACTAATAATTAAATTAAAATATCTATAAAATATTTAAATAGAAAAAAAGTTTATGTATTAGATGAGGAGTGAGGTTGGGAAATTATTTTATGTCTTCCGGAAGTAGAACTTTCTAGACCATAAAATAATAAGGAATGATGTTGTATACTTGTTAGTATTATGGAATAATAAGAACCTATAGAACATTAATTATCTGAAATAGATAAGTAAATTTAAATGTGAACAAGGATATATAAGCTGTGCAGGGGCTGGAGTTCAAGGAACAAGCAAAAAATGTCATGAAAGAAGCACCCCAACACTAGGAAAAGATAAATCTACTAGAATTAAAAGAATTAATCTATAATTTAAAGAGTAAAATAATTTTAATATTATATAGGAATACTATAAAATCTTGAATAATTGTAATCTATTAGTTAAATCATTTAAGTTATCCACGATCAAGAATATAATTCCATCCTAGGAAAAGAATCAACAATTGAATAAAAGTATCCCATTAAAATTTATAGAGTATAATTTTGAATAATTTTTAAATCATACTTGGTAACATTATTTCACACTCTAATAATATAAATTATTATGTAACAATATATATTAAATGAATTAAATAAATCTCTTTTAGGAGGAAACCTCAGTTTTTACTGCATTCTTAACATATTGTTTGATTTTTAATTTGAATTATTGTTTTAGGATGTTTTTTTATGATGGTTATTGAATCTATTATCTTTTAGATAATTAATGAATAAAAATATTTCACAATATTTGGTAAATATGGATTTACAAGACCAAAACTAAAATATAAATGAATAAAGAAAATATATTGCATGTAAATAAAGTGGATGAACCAAAATAAAAATACCTCCAATGCCAATTAACCCTTATTTGGATCAATAACTTTAAAATCTTATAGATATGAGATATTTTATATTTACTTTATTTTATTTTGATACATAATAGTGCTGTACTTAATTAAAACATTACATGAACCCCCCCACAACATTGTTTAACATTGAGTAAAATTTTCAGTTTAGGTGTGGTGGTGGAATACTTTAATACACCATATTTATATTTTTTTCATTTTCAGATAACCAAGGATATATAATCACTTAATAGATAAATTTATTCTTCTTTGAAAAATTTGATTTTTCATGCCCAAAATTTTAATGATAAAGTGTTCATTTTGGAAAAAATCTTTATTAATACAAATTTTAGTTATTTAAATGTAATTTTTGATATGATTTTTAATTATTAACTTTTATTTATATAATATTTCATTTATTTGACTAATTATTAGTTTTCATTACATGAATTTATTGTCTAATATATTTTAAGGCCCATTCGTAGGAGGATTCTAAGATAGTTTTGACATTTTTTCTCAAACACTATTTCTTGAGAGAACATGTAATGTGTGACACTACTATAACTTTATTAATTTTATTACCAAAAAATCATGATTTTGAAGTACATTAAATGGATTAAGTCCATAGATTTATATTTTTATCCCATATTACATTGAGACCAACCCAACATCTTATCATATGTAAAACAACAGGAAATCATAAAATTTCATGATATGAATCCATATTAAAAGCGAATATATCCTCATGAAATTATTTCATTTAGTATAATTACATGATCATTCAATTGATCATAAAAATGGATTTTGATATTTTCAAGTAGTTTTTGAAAATATTTTGTGGGAATGAAAAATATATGTTTTTCTCAATATTATGTGAGATGAAAGGTTTATAAATACTGGTTATTTAGATTATATTGATTTATATTAAATTTTATAAACATCAATAAAAATAGAAAAAAAAATATCATGTGGGATTCATAGGATTGAAAAATAGCTACCAAGACCTTACCCATTATTAGGATAACTATTACGATTAGTTTCAATAAGATATTTATGATAGGGATTGAGGTGCTAAATTTTTTACTCTCAATGTTGTGGGACTATTTAATAACATGTATTCCCATAAAAAATAATTTTAGGGAAAATAATGATAGAAAAATATTTTTTTTCACCTGTTTCCATGTTTAAATGTGTATTATACATGAGCAGTGAATAAGAATATAGGGATATTTATTTTTGAGAAGATTTTAATAAGTTATTAATTTAATTTAGCTCTAAAGGAATATATTTATTTATTTAATTTATGAAATTTAGCATCTTTTTATTTACTATTAATTTAATTGCACATCATTATCCAAACACCTTTATTTATAGACACATTAGAACCTAAATAAAAACTACTCATGATTTTTGAATTTCAATTTTTAAGTAGAGATGTAGAGAACATGTAGGCCTATGGATCATGTATACATACTTGATATTGAGAATAAATCTATTAAATATGATCTTCAATGATGATATAAATCTTCTTAGAGTGTGGTAAATCCAAATTGGAATGAATATTGGAATAATGTTAAAAAATGTTAGTGGAAGAGAGTAAATGTCATGGATTTGAAATTTTAAATGAAGCATAATTTTTAATTGTTATCTTGAATATATTTTTTCTTTTAAAAATCATTAGTTTTAACTTTATTTTATGAGAATAATAATTTATAATTTCCTTTATTGATTTTGGATCTTTTTTTAATTGAACGTTGAGGGTCTTCTTGAGGATGAGAAATGATTTATGTGTGGAGGAGTTTGACGACCCTAATATACATACATACATACACATATATATATATATATATTCATTACTATTTTGGTGTATTTTAGTTCCATTTCTTTCAAATTATATTGAATTGATTTTTTGATGGAATAATGAGACAATTAATGGATCATTATGATGATTTTTTTTATAAGGAAAAAATGTTTTTGGTGAAAATAATACAGTTTAGAAAAGTATAGAATTATACTTTTAAAAGAAAAAAAACACCAACATAAATATATAACTAAATTAGAGTTACAATCCACATTAGTATATCCAACCAATAATAATGAGAAGGATGAAATATTGTGGCAGGTTAGATAGAATTCCTACAAAGTTCATTATAAGGGTATAGGCGTACATGAATGAGGTAGGGGAAGCTAGGAAATGGGTCAGAATAGCCTAGGAGTATAGGCATGAGATGGACCACTATTGATCATATAGGATACTCTCCCCGAATCCAAGGTAATGAAGTAGATGAAGTCCCTCTAGAAAATCTATATGGGAAAATCCAAGTGAAATACATTGTTCATCATGAAATAAGAAATATATCTTAGTGCTACCACACATGTCATACACCTCTCAAAGATGAACCATCACAGCTTCTTCATTCAAAAAACCCACCTACTATATTCATCCACCTAAACCATGGATCCACCACCATTATTGACAAGGAAGTTCATTTTTCACCATATCAACGAAGATATATCATGATAATTGAATGGATTCCACTAGGGACCTAGTGTAACAAATTGTGATGATGAAGAGATTAATTTCATGAATTATTTTATAGATGAGGATTAATATCAATTGGTTATGAATGAGAAGATTTCTGGCTAGCAAACACTCATGTAGTGCGAGGAAGGAGGAGAGTTTGGTACCTTCTTGAGAAACCATTTTAAATATTATGAGTTTTATTTTTACATAAAAATAGAGAATATAATATTTTAGTAGAGAGGCTACGACATAGACTATTACATCACTCTAAATGTAGATATGTATAAGTCTCATGAAGAGTTTTGTAATTGTTATGGTGACTACATAATGGCAGTTCATTCGTATATATAATCCCATAGACATGGTTGTACAATTATATGACACAATGAAAATATTAAATTATAATATATTCCTATGGACTTTTAGGTATAAATATTTTCAGAATTGGGAAATTTCATTAACTAAGAAACCTCATGTATTTTTAACTAATATGAATTGATTCCAATATATAAACAACCTTTAATCTATAATAATCCATCAACATCTATAACAAATTATTCTCATAAGATACCCATCTAGACACATATTACATATTAATTTTATTCATAACATGATGAAATAGAAAGATATGAAATGGCGGATCTCATTTTCTTATTAAGGTTAAACATTAGAAAAAAATAAAATATGATAAGTGAGAATAAGATGAGAATATGGGTATAATAAAGATATATAATAATACTATACCCAATAAATCTTTGGTCATAAATCATGGCATAAAAGGTGACATAAAATAAGACATTAACCAAAAGATTGATTAAATAAACCTAATCCATGAAATAATAACATAGTCATGAGAATAAGAATAAAACTATGATCCAATTTCAAATATGGAATATACATTAATATAGGGAATATAACATTCATTAGCCACACCATCAGTTCCCATGCTTATGATAAAGTAAAACATACTCATGAATACTTATTTCATGAAATATAAACTCTTCACCAATGAATCAGAGGTTAATATAGAGCCCCAATTTTCAACATCCATACTTATGCGTGCCACTTTAAATTAATCAATTATCCCAGCATAAATAACCCATGGAAATAAAATTAAAATCATTCACTTTTTATAGAATAAATAACCAATGGAAAGAAATTGGGTTTCATTCAACACATCATAATGAATCATTGGAAGCAAATGGGTTTCATATTATTTTCAATTAAATTCTCAATATGAAATCATTAAAAATTACATCAATATTTCTAACAGAATAAACCCATTGAAAATAAATGTGTATTTACTGAAATCAAGAAAATTTATAGTTAAATAACATTTAATCAATATAATAAATCATATGGTATTAAAACTATATAATTAAATGATATATAATTAAGTCAAAAATTTCCCCAAATAAATAAATTAATCACATTTATGTGAACACATATCAACAAAATGAATAAAAAGCATATTTTTCCCAATTAAAAGGAATTCAGTGGAAATATAGGATCCTACATAGTGGATGATTAAGCATGAAAAATCCAGGGATGGATTATTCCTCCAAAAATCGGTTCATTACATGGTTTATAAAAATATATAATATATATTGTTGTTACATTAGAATAATAAACATTATCAAGTATAATTTATGTCAATGTATGTGGATTTAGATTAAAACATTTTTTTGGATCATTAAGAAAAACCCATTTGTTAATAAGAAACATCCATGATCTTTTTGAAATCATTTTAGATATAAATATTTTATAAATAAAGGATAATAAAATATTTTTCTATAAATTTTTTTATGTATTTGAAAATAATTATCATACAAACAAAAAAAGATGTATAAAAGAGGTATTAACACATAAAATGTTAAAAATAAATTATTTTTACACTTTGATGAAAACAACCCCTGTGGAAAATTTTTAAAAAATTAAATAATTTTTCAGAGAATATCAATTAGTAAAAATTTAATTTAATAAAATTTTATCTATAAGTAAGAATATTTTCTAAAGAATCCAATTAATTAGGGCATGGAAATAGGGTGGTTCTTGACTAAAAAGAAGAGATAGGTCCAGTTTCACTTATAAGAAACACTTTGGGTAAAATATGTGTCAGTGGGAAATAAAATATCAAGGGAAAATATATAACCAAAAGAATATACAATGGAAGTGATTTGTGGTTTAATGTTAATAAATTTTATTATCTTTCCAAAATACTATTTATTTTAAAATAAATTTTCAATGAATCCATAAATGTTTGAGTAATATTCAGATCAAAACCACTTTCAAGTTAGGTACCTTTTAAATCAATGGAAATGTAAATAAAGTAAAAAATATGTCTCTTAAAACACAATTAATATGTTAAAAATAATTAATTATGTAGTAATCACACCATATCAAAGGAATAATGATGCGCATTAAGAAATAAGTCTCATGAAATTAAATTTAAGATAAAGAACCCTTTACATTATTTCCACGCTAATTTGATTTCACTCTAATATCCTATATAAAAAAACTAAATTTAATGATAAACTATTTTATAACCATATTAATACATAAAATTATTTATAATTTTCATTTAAATTAACTTTATATATATATATATATTAGTTAGTTTTTTCTTATTTTCCCACATTGGATCTTTATAGTTCTGACCGTTTGAACTTGTTTCATAGGAACAATATTGATATCCCCCCCCAAATTTTATTATTCCAAGTTCATTAAATTTACTAGAATAGTTTAATGAATTATTTTGTTTTAATTTAATTTCATTAGTACATTATTATTTATCATAAAAGATAAAATTGATAACAAATATTTTTTGGTGATATTCAACCTACAAAGGGTGTTTTCTTAGTTAATGAGTTTAATATTGATATATATTTTCTAAAACATAAAAAATCATCATATAAATATCTATATAATATTATACATATAATTTTTTTTTCCTAATAATTCATGTTATAATTCCATATCATTATTCAATTTGGTGGCCAAACCAACTTGAATATTAACACATCATGATTAGTGAGGATTATGTGGTGATTGAATTAAAATATCATTACAATAGTATCATTATAATATAATTTATTATTTATTAGTGTGATATATCATAATTATAATGGGTTTAGAGTAATATTTAATGGATATAAAAATATTAAATAACTTTAATTAATGTTTTTCTTCTTATTATGCCAATTTTGAATGATTAAATTGATTATAATTTTTTATTTGATCATATCATTAATAGGTTATAAAATTTTTTAGAAAAAAAATTAATGATATCATAAAAAATATTATATATTAATATCATTCTCATGACCATCCTTATAAGGTAGTGATGGAAAGAAAAATGGAAATTAATCATACTATAGGGGCAGTTGTCCACACGTAGGTATGGTTGACGATTTCATTTTCCATATAATGGGATAAAAGTATAATATTTTTTTTATATTTTATGAATATAAAATATTATATAAATATCATAACTATTTATTAAATTCAAAATTTTTACCACCCATGTATGGTGGTCATGGAAAATGAAACATGACAGTTTGTGGAGGTGGTATTCCATACACACAAAAATGTCATTTTTTCTTTTCTTATAGAAAATGAAAAGGGTGGTTAAATATTGAATTATAATTATAAATAAATAATAGTGTAATAAGTATAAATATTTTAACATTTTAATACGGTGAAATGAAATTTGGGAAATAAGAAACACACAGAAGAAAAAATAAAAGATGAAGAATTGGTTAGAAATCTATACATCAGTACTTGGGATATCTTCATTAAGAAGGGGGTCAAATATTTTATGGATTGTGTTTATATAAGATAAGAGACTCATTAAGGTAGATAGTAATGTTTAATTGATTTTTTGGAAGATTTTGATCCAAAATAATGTGATTTTTGTGTGAGGGGAAGTGAGGATATAAGATCCCCTTTTATAAGAGAAAAGTGATGATATTTTTTTTAAATACCCAAGAATTTCTAAAAATGGGAATTCATTCTAAATTAATGTGGATAAAAATTGATAAATTATAGAGATAATAATATATAAGATTATAATAAACCTAAACCACTCAATTAAAATATTTTTTAACATGTTTGGACCTTTACCTCTTATGTTACTCATTTTAACCATTTTGGTTTTCACCATAGTAACTTATTTTTAACCAGGCAATTTATCCTTTATACCCAAAAATGAGATGGTACTTATTATATAATTTTTACCTGATGATTTGAAATTTGAAATCCATTTTTTATTTTTATTAATAAAAACAATTAGTTTTAAAATTCAAAATGTATATTGTATGAAAATATAATTTTTTTGTAAAAATATAAATTAAGTTCTAAAATGTCAAATATGGGTTTATAAATGGAAATAAACATATCTAAAATTATAAATTCAATTATAAATAACTTTTTTTCTTATAAAATGTTATAATTTATTTATAATTCTTACTTATATACTAATAAAATCATAAAATTGATGTTATTTGTAAAACGGTATTTTGCACTATTCACCTCAAAAACAATTTTTTTAGAAAGATTTAAAAAATCAATGTTAATATGAACTTGAAATTATATGTAATAAAAATAATTTAATTTTATATAAATCATATTATAAAATTTATAAATTAATTTTTTAAATTAAAAAAATATAAAGAAAAATTCCTTTTACAATAAAATGAAATTTTTGAATGTTAAGTGTTATTTATAATGTTTTAGATCAATTTATAATTTAAATGAAGTAAATAATTTAGTTTATATATAAGAATATTTTAAATTAATTCATTTTAATCAATTAGGATAAAAATATAATAGATAAAAAATGGTAATTTGAAAAAAATATATATTAATTTTATAATAAACATGATTTAGGAATTAAAATTAAAACTAATTATTTATATTATAAAATTTAGTTTTAAAACTCTAGTGATATTAAAATATTTATTGAATTTTATATATACATCATGTCATTTTTAATAATAATAATAATATTCAAACATAACACAAAAAGATATATATATTTATAATATTTTAATATCATATTTTAATTTTATTATGAGTAATATTATTTTAAATTTTCTACTTAATAGTACATAAATTCATTTATCCTATCAGATAAATGACCAATGACCATATTTTCAATGATCATATTTTCAATGACCATATTTTCAATGAATATATTTCATTCCTTTATAATTAGACATACTTAATAATTTAGTCAGTCCACTCTCACATCACAAGACATTGTTCTTATCTCATATTATACATTTTTTAAAATTCTTTATTGTTTCATGGTGTAAGATCCTCTTTCTAGATGATTTGTAAATTTATGAAGGATTTTGAATTATCATTTACTGGATGGGTTAAATTTTCAATTGATATTCGAAATTGAAATTTAAGGGTAGGAATGCCTCAAAGTATTGTTTTGAGATGAGGAATGAGGCTCCAGAGCTAGCATAGTTATTTGAATGGTTATTAGGGGATTCAGGTTATGTTTCAGAAATGTTAATATTTTTTGAAAGGGCGTAGGTTTTGGTGTGCATAGTTTAGGAAAAACTATGAATCACCTTAATGCTAAGGAGGTTTTCAGTTCATTTTAAACTAAGCATGGTTGTACTTCATAATCACCACATGGTTAATGGAAAAATCATGTGGCATTCAAGGAAAAATCGTGTAAGGATGAGGAGGGTCTAGGACATGGGGCATGACCTATGAAACGTTTCAGACAATCTATGAACCATGCTGCAAAAGGGAGGCAACTCTAACATCATAGTTGGTGCATGGTTTGTTTAACCATGAGGCCTAACCAAGTGGTTCATGGGTGTATGAAATTAAGGGAATATGGGTGGTTCATATTTTGTAAAATCGTGGGGCTATATAGATCTCATTAAAAATAGGGAAATGACTAATGAAACCCCTCAGTATTTGTAGTCACTCTATCATCTTCCTCCCCTATTTATTGCACATAAACTATGGAGTTCCTAACCCCCTTCCTCCTTCTTCCACCCTTCTATTTATTGTTTTTTCATGGTGTTTATTTTGTGTTTAACGTGAGATTTATCTTAATCCTCATTCACTTTCCCTCATTCCATGGTTCTTCCAAATTTTAGTAGTGTGTGTTTTGGGATTTGATTTTACTTTATCGGAGCGTAGTGGGATTATCCAAGGATGATGGGGATTTTGGTCAAATTTGTTAGAATAGATCTCGATATACATTCCACACGTCATTGTGTGGATTTTTAATAAGGTATGTGTTTATAGTGAATTTTCTTATGTTTTATCCTTATGAATTACTTTATTAGTGTTGGATTGGTATCGCGTCTTATGGTTTTTTCTAAGAATGGTGGTAGGAGTCCATTTTTGACCTTCCATGGCATTTTATTATACAATCAATAAGATATGATAGACACAATGTGTTTTCTTGTATTATATAGATTTCAGTTTTGAATAATTAATTTATTATAATTTCTATAATTAATTAATTAATGTTTCTTTGTGTGAGATTTTGGATTGGGTGTTTAATATGAGCTTAGCTGGGTACTGATGGTTTTTAATGATTCTTATACAGGACATAGAATGGTCTTTATGCTTTGGAAACATTTTGGAAAGCTTTAGAAATATTGTAGTGGGTATATGATATTTTCTCACAGTCTTGTTAATTGATTTCCATGTTTATTTTGGTTTTAGACTAAATCCAATGTGTTGAATGTTTTCTGAAATTGATTAAGTAATATGGATATGAGATTTTTATTGATACCTTAGACCTCCCCCATATCTCGTTGGGTCTATTCGTGATTTTAATACTAAACCTACGACCACCCATGGGTAGTTTTGTTTTTTCGAAAATAGAAACAAAATTTTAAAGGGTAAAGTAATTGGGTTATGAGATTAAATAGGTTAAGATCGGTGATTGGTTTGAATGAAAAGTTAATGAATCCATAGTGTATCTTGAATATAATTTTTTATGACATGCTGGAAGGATGAATTGAATTGTTTTATGTTCAAGAATTTTGGGAAATTTTTATGCTGCCATAGAAATGGTTTTAATCTTGAGCATGGGTTTTCACCCAATATTGGGTATCAAAGGGGAAAAGTTATGAAATAAAATGGTTCTTGTTTTTATAATAGGTGTTGATCTCTAAATGATTTATAAAAAATATTTTTATAAATAGATTTCAAGTAATGATTTGATATGGGAGTGCAGTTTCCCCTTTGGTGAAATGAATTGATGTCTCTTTTAATACATTGATTGAAAGAAAGTATTTGGCCTTGTTTTAGTGTTAAAGGCCTATAGGAAACCTTGGTAAAAAAAAGTGTCTTAAATAATTTTTTTGGGTTCCCAAACATTTTGTAAGGTAACAATGTTGAACCTTAAAAAATTACCATTGGTGAAATGGTTTAAGGTTCTAGCCATGGAGTTAAGGTATTGGTCATGGTGGTCCATTATTATTTTTAGGGTGTTGTTCAAGGCGGTCCTCACCTATGGTTTAGGTTATTGGTCATGTAGGTATGAACCCATGGATTAAGGTGTTGGATATGGAGGTCCTCACCCGTGGTTTAGTGTGCTGGTCATGGTGGTCCTCAGCCTTGGATTAAGATGTCGATTATGGCAGCCATCACAGATGATTTAAGGTGTTAGTCATGGAAGTACTCACCTATAGTTTAGGGTGTGGGTCATGGAGTTCCTCACCCATGGTTTAAGGTGATGGTCATGGAGGTCTGTATATATGGGTAGGGTGTTATTCATGGTAATCCTCACCCTTGGTTTTGGATATTGGATTGATTCTCATTATCTTTGGTTAGGTTCTAGACTGACACTCTAGGAACCACTATAGTTTATGCACTTAAGGGTTCTAGGTTGAGGTATCGATAATTTCATATATTGATGTTTATATTTCCCATAGATAGATGATAAATGAAAATTCCTTTTTGTTATTCATAGTATGCATCCCCCTTTGGATTGGTTTTAGAAGACCTGGTTGGGTTGACGCATGCTTGGTTAGCCTGAGTGCCACCATAGAACCCAAGGGGTAGTTGGTACTTGACAATAAGTAACTTTCCTTGACATTTACCTTTATTTTTATACTTTTTATTTATTATACTATTTGAATATATACACTATTATAATGAATGGTATTTTCTTCAGACACAATTGGTGGTAGACTATTGAGTTGTATTTACACCTTTCTTGAGTGTCAATTACACTTGGGTACCTGAGTATCTATCATATGTTTATTAGAGGTATAGGTTTGGGTTGAGGTCGATGTTTAGTTTTTCATGGTAGGTATATATTCCTCATATGGTATTAGAAGATTGGTTGAGTTTCATCTCTATGTCTTCATAGGGAATGAAGTAATTCTTTTTAGTTGTTCATTTTATATATGGGATTGGTCCAGTGGGTGATCAATGGTATATGTACAACATGGTCATTAATTACTTTATTTCATTTCATTTTATTATAGCATGTCCAATTGATTTATTGATTGTATGTACTCTGATGTGTATGATTCTTGGTTATTTTTTTGGATATTGTGCACTCTAATATGGGGGTATAATCTCCATATAGTACCATCTTAGATCCCTACTGCTATTCCATAGCCTCTAGCATATTAGGATTGGTGCATGAGGTCATGTGAAAAATTATCTTGGGCCATAGGTTTTAGTAGAACCTCTAACGAGATGTTATAAAGTGTTATCAAATGAATTTACTTATCTTTTTATTTTACTATTTGAGACTTGATAAACTAGATATGTAGGTATGTGTCAGAGCCTGTGATGGATATTAGGC
Source organism: Viscum album (assembly GCA_963277665.1). Taxonomy (NCBI): domain Eukaryota; kingdom Viridiplantae; phylum Streptophyta; class Magnoliopsida; order Santalales; family Viscaceae; genus Viscum; species Viscum album. Next base: position 1,435,536,075 of record OY728122.1, read on the forward strand.
TGGTGCATCATGAACACCTATTCTAGTAGGAATTCTAGGTTACCAGGGGTTGAGATTCCTATCCTGAATTGTGTGGTTATGGTTGAATATGATTTTTTATTCATTGGATGAACATGTTTTTTTGGATTTTATGGATTATGATAGATTTCAGGCTTGTAGACCATTAGAAAGAGGCCTATGTCCTAATTTTGACTCTTTTCCTATATGTTCATGAAACATATTACGCATCTTGTTTGGAACATAGAATCCAAAAGTTATAGGGCTTATAGTTTTTTATTTTATGGATTTCATTATGATGGTAGGTTATGTGGATATATTTTAAAACCCTGAAAATGAGGATGATTGTATAGTTCACGTGCATGGTTGGTGGAGTGATCCCGGTTGGAAAACATGGTATAAGTATAAAACCATTGGACCACATGTGGTTTTTTTGAGATTGGTTTCACGTCCCGGTCCTCAAGGGAGTGGTCTAATGTAAAGATTCTCATAGAGTGAGGGCACCCTGGTTGTGGTTTGTTGGTTCGTATATGATGTTATTCATCTGAGACCCTATAGGAGGGAATTTGGACTTTCTGATATCATGTGATGATGAAATAGTAGCATGTTTATTCCTTATTATTTGTTTCGTTATATTTGTTGGAATAGACCCAAGGAGGCACTACTGGAAACATGATCTTTCCCAACACTTCTATACCAAAGGTTTGTAAAAACCGTTGGTATAGCTACCATTTCCCAACGGTTCACCAAAACCGTTGGGAAAGGGTGTGTTTTTGAGGCCCTCTCCCAATGGTTTTGGTGTACCGTTGGGAAAGAGTGACCTTTCCCAACGGTTCACCAAAACCGTTGGGAAAGGGTGTGTTTTGAGCCCCTTTCCCAATGATTTTGGTGAACCGTTGGGAAAGGTCACTCTTTCCCAACGGTTCTCAATAACCGTTGGAAAAAAGCATATAAAAAAACCAACATTCGACCAACTAAAATACACCCAACCAGAACCTATCCCAACGATTTTGAAAACCGTTGGGATAGGGCTATCCCAACGGTTTTGAAAACCGTTGGGATAGGTTCTTTAATTTTTTTCCAGATCCACTAACCGAGAACATTATATAAATCAAAATTTTAAATAATTATGATAATACATATATATATTTATGAAATTATGTTTACAAAAGTGATGTTAGCTTAGTGGTTAAGTCGTTCGATTATAAACGAGGGGTCCTGGGATCAAATCCCAGCGGATGTTTTATTTTTGGAATTTATATACCAACGGTTCCATTACCGTTGGTATAGATTTCATATTACCTATACCAACGGTTTCCAAAACCGTTACTATAGGTCTATACCAACGGTTTTTGGAAAACCGTTGGTATAGACCTATCTCAACGGCTTACTTGGCTACGGTTCTTCAAACTGTTGGTATAGGCTATACCAACGGTTTGGAGGCCTATACCAATGGTTCCAAACCGTTGTTAAAGGTTAGTTTTCCAGTAGTGAGGTAAGACCTAGTAACCTTTTTTATGTGACTCTTGTATTTGGAGTTGGTGACATATGGCCCTTAAGAGTGGCTTTTGATAGGGTTCGACTGATTTATTTGTTATTGTAGGAGTGTAAGGTAAATATTTGTGTTTTTTTAATTTTTATAGTGGTGAAAAATTGGTGAAACCATGTACGAGGTTTAGGATCTTTGGAAGCCTGTTTTTTAGAAAGAGCATTGAGTGTTAGTGTTTTATCCTTGTTGTTGGTTATTAGAGGGGAAGCCTTGTTTGGGTGACTCTCTCAGGTGATAGTTGTTTAGGTAGGATGTGTCTAGTGGATTTTAGATTTATCAAAAGTGTAGTTTTTCTATGGTTGATGACTGTATAAGTTATATAGACTGTTAATGTATATAGTGTGAGGCACACAAATGAGACTAATTTCTCTAGGGAGGAAAGCACTAGGAGTGTTGATGCATTGGTGGAACTTCTGATTTATAAGGGCATGATCGGTTAGGTTCCTGAACTAATTAGATCTAGATTAATTTATAGGAATGTGGTGAGAGAGTAGACGATCTTAGTGGAAATTTGAACGATGCTTGGATTTTGAGAGGTCGAGTAAGTGGTTTTGGATAGTGATTTGATTTTGGTTGTTTGAAGCACCAAGGTTGATCTTCTAAGGATAAGAGTAACATACCTAAGAGGCGTGGCTAGTGGACAGAGATTGTGAGATAAGGTTTCATAAATCTTGACTTTTTAGATTCAGAATCAGGTTCTATGACGTGGTCACAGTTGAGTGTGTGTGACAGTTAAGTGTTAATGGAATCATGGTGGCACGGGTGGATAATGATGCATCATATTGTTTGGTTTGTGGATCAGATGTTATGAGAGTCTACACATGTTGTTATTAAGTAGAGTAACTAGTCATGAGTATGCTAAGAACTAATGTTAATGTGATGAGACGATTTCGGTAAGGGAGGAATTAAACCTTTAATTGAATGTTACATGTCCCTGCATATATACGAGACATTGGAAATGGATGATTAGTGGTAGTATTAATAAAATAAATCTAATATTAATATTATCCTATAGATGATCATACAAAATATCTTGACATCATCCCTGGTATGATGAGAGGTAAATGGAAATATTTCTATCAAACTAAATGTTTTCTTTCTACGAAAAAAGGTCTATTTTAAGGAAGTTCTCATGTAGTAGTGTACATGATCCATTCGGTGGGAATAATACTACCAGACAATGGTAAGTGAGGTCCTTGTAATAAAAAAGATACCAATGAATTACATTTGTATCATTCATAGATTCTAGGAATAAGTGACAATGAATTTTTTTTCCACTTAGGTGAGAGAAAGATGACCACATCTAAATATTGGGTTCACAGTGGTAGGCATGCGAGCAGTGGAAATGGATCTTCATGTATAGGATGGTGAAAATGAAAATCATATGGTGGGTAGTGAAGTGTTTGTTACGGAGGTGGGAACCTTATGTGTAAAGGGTATCAGATGCGTAGGACTGATCGTGGATCAGTTTTAGTGGCATCTGGATGAAAATGAGGAACCAACGAAATGCATGCTTAAATTTAATAGGGAAAGTTAATAGGAAATTAGTTGTTGCACATGATCATGATGAGTATTAGACATAGGATAGAAGTGTTTAGGAAAAGTAGTTCATGGTGCTTGTGTCCGAGGTGCATCAAAGCTACTATAGGGAAAGATAATAGTTTTGGGTCAATGGGGAATCTGACTATGGAACATCACTGGGATTTGGGTATGGAATCCAATGTGTGTGGTTGGATGATCATGGAATCCCTATGGGGGTGAAGGCATCATAATTAGTAGAGTTAGAATTGTTTTGATGGTTGGGGACATGATTTTTTTTGGAAGAGTTGGATGAGGATGGTCTGAACTAGATTACTGTATGAGGTGGGTGTGAGAAGATAAAAATTACATTTTGTGTGTCATTTTGGTAACAAAAAAATCATTTTGGGAACTGGATTGGGATTTTTTGGAAAAGATAATTGTTCTTAGTTTGTGTATTGACAATAGGTGTGCATCCACTATGATTGGTTTTTGAGGTAGATGAAGGGTTCCAATAATGATTTTAATTCTCATGGGTGTTTGGGAATGGTATATAGAGAACCATGTTGGGTGATTGGTGGGAGAATCAATTGAGGTTCTATTTGGATTTATTAGTTGAAAGTGTGTAAAGTATTATAAGTTGGTAGTTCTATGCTGATGCTTATGGTGGGGAGCACCATATATATGATGAGTGGTATGGTGATAATATAATCATTGTTTTGGTTGTCACAGAATAGGTAATAGCTCTATAGGTTATTCTATTTTAGAAATATCATTGTCCTGGGTTTTGGATGGTTGAGTGCCTTGATTTAGAGGATGTACCTTAGTAGCATTTCAGGTTTTTGGAAACAAAAAAAGGTTGTTGGCTATAATGGGTCATTGATGTAGATCGAAATGTGTAGATGTATGAGCACCAATACTTATTGTGGTTGAGAAGTGTTATATAGTGGAGGTTATGAGATCCTATATATCAATAGGTTCGGGATTAGTGAAGAATTTTAATATTTTCATTTAATGGACATGTTAAGTTTTAAATCAAGACTCAGAATGGAAATCCAAGAGTTTGAATGCATTAAAGTGTTTTTAGATGAGTAATAAGGATCAAGAGGTGTCTCATGTGTTCATATGGGTATCAAAGGATTTTGATTGTGTTTTGTGACTTTTGGAGTTTTATTGAAAGTGTGAACAATTTGGTGTGAATGGTCTAGTAGGAACCATTCGACACCTTGATACTCAAGAGGTTTTTTGTAAATTATTAACTAAGCACTGTTGTGTTTCATGATTAACACATGGTTAAGAACAAGAAAATCAGGGTTTAAGGGGAAACCGTGTGAGTATGTGGAGGGTCTAGGACATGGTGTACATCTTTCAAATGGTTTTAGAAAAATCATGCACCATGATGCATAAGGGAGGCTATGCTAACAATATGATTGGCACAATATTTTTTTTACCATGAAACCTAACCATGAAGATCATGGGTGTTGGATAGTAGGGGGTGCACATATAGCACGTGTTTTGGAAAATAATGTGGTCAAACCATGTGCCTGCCTATATTTCATTAAAAGGGGGGAATGACCAAAATATCCCCATAGGTTTTTAGCCACTCCACTATCTTCCTCCCCCATTTGGTGTGCACAAACCTGGGGGGTTCCCAACCCTCTTTCTCCTTCTTCCACCATTTTATTTAGGGTTAGTTAATGATTTTTATTCAAAATTTAAGGAGATATTTTCCATACTCCTCCATATACCCTTTTCCAAGGTTCTTCCTAATTTTAGATGTATGGGTATAGGGTTTTGATTCTGATTCCACCAAAGAATGTTCAAATCATCCAAGGATGATGTGGATTTTTTTCATCTTGGGTCGAAGTGACCTTGAGAAATATTTTTCATGTCATTGCATTGAATTTTTTTAAGGTATGTATTCATGGGGGATTTTCATAGGTTTTTATATTGACTAAGTTTATATAAGTGTAGAATTGGTATCTCCTATTAGGTCTTTTCCTAGGAATGGTTTTGATAGATTATTGTGGACCTTCCATGGTGGTTTTCTGGATATTTTATAAGAGTTAATCAACTCTATGTGTTTTCAAACATTATGCTGAGTTCATATTTGATTAATTAATTAATTATGTTTTTTATAATGAATTAATTTTCGTTTCTTGGAGTGAGGTTAGGGAATGGATGTTTAAGATGAGCTCAATTGGGTATAGAGTGGTTCATATGATTCTTTTATAGGACTTGGAAACGATTTCATTCTTTGGAAACGTTTTGGAATGCTTTTAAAATAAGTTAAGTGGTCTAAAAGCATTACCCATAGTCTTATTAATTGATTTAAATGTGTATATTGGTTGGGAAGTAAAGGACATGTGTTGTATGTTTGATTAATTGGATTAATTAATCTTGTTATAGGCTATGGATTGATGCCTTAAACCTCCACCCCAAATCCCATTTGGTATTTTGGTGATTTTAATACTAAAACTATGACCACCCATGGGGTGTTTCATTTTCTAGAAATAGTAAAATAAAATTGTAAAGGATAAATTATGTGGGTTATGATCTTAACTAGGTTAAAATCATTGGTTGGTTTGAACAAAAAATTAAAGACTACACAATAGAGATTTAAAATAACAATTTTATGAAATGTTGGAAGGGTAAATTGAAATATTTTATGTACTATACTTTTGTTAAATTACTTTGATTCAATTGAAATTGTCGTAATCATGAAATTTTGTTTTGACCAGTTGTTGGGAATCAAAAGGGGAACATTATGATTTGATATTGTTATTTTTTTAAATATGTGTAAACCTAAAAGTGGTTTATGGAAAATAGGTTTATAAATATATTTCAAATGTTGATTTGATATTAGAATATGGTTATTATTTTGGTAAAATTCCCAGAAGTATATTTTAATGTTTTAATGGAAAGAAAGGATTTGGACTTATTTTGGTGTTAAAGGTCTATTGGGACCCTTGTTAAATAATATTGGTTTTAAAATGGATTTTTTGGTTCCTGAATTTTATTTAATGTCATGATATTGGACCATGAAAAGTGATCATTGGTGAAATGATTTATGGTGATGGTCAGGGAAGTCCGCACCCATGGTTAAGGTGTTTATCATGGTGGTACTAACCTATTCTTAGGGTTTTGGTCATGGAGTTCCTCCTGTATGGTTTATGGTGTTGTTCATGATAGTTCTAACCCATTTTTAGGTGTTTTTCATGGTGGTCCTCTTCTATGGTTTAGGGTGTTGGTCATAGTGGTCCTGACATGTGGTTTAAGGTGTTGGTCATGACAATCCTCACCCATGGATTAAGGTGTTAGTCATGATAGTCCTCACTTGTGGTTTAAGGTGTTAGACTTGGTGGTTATGGTTTAAGGAGCTGGTCACAGTGATCCTCACCTATGATTAGGGTTTTGGTCATGTTAGTCATCACCTATTTTTGGATATTGGAATGATGCTCCTCATATTTGGGTGGGTTACCGACATACATTCTAGGAACAACTTATGTTTATGTACTAATGGGTTCAGAGACGAGGCCTTAGGAACATCAGATATTGATATTATGTTTCTTAGCAATATATGAAATATAAAAGTCCCATTTTTTATTAATAGTATGCTTCATCATCTACTTTTATTTTAGATGATTGGATTTGGTTGATGCATGTTTGGTTAGCCCATGTATCAGCCTAGAACTAGAGGGAAAAAGAGTACTAGATCATAATTTTTTTCTTGATATGTAAATATATTCTTGTATTATTTATTTATTATATTTTTTACTTGAATACACTATTATAATGAATAGGATTTTTTTTAGATACCATTGGTGGTGTCACTCTGAATTTTACTCACACCCTTCATAGACCTCCATTTCACTTGGGTACCCGAGAAACTCTCACATGTTGGTTATAAGAAAAAGTTTGGGTTGTGGTCCATGTTGATTTTTACAAGGTTAAGACAGATGGAATATATGGTATTGGTGTATTTGGTGAGGTTTATCTAAGTGTCTATATAGGGCCTAATGTACTGATTTTTAGTTGTTCATTTTATATATGGGATCATCCCAATAAGAGATCAATGTTGTATATATGATATAGTCAATTGATATTTAATTTAATTTAATTTTATTATATCATGTCTAGTTGATTTATTCTTTCTACATAATCAGATTAGTATGATACTTGGTTATTTATATTGCTACTACACACTCTGATATGGAGGTTTGGTCTCCTCACAGAATTATCTTAGAACTTTACTACTTGGTAGCCACCTCTAGCGTACAAGGAGGCATGCTTAAGTTCACATGGTTAAACAACTTTGGGAAATTGTTTTTGTGCCACCAAGTTCGAGATGTTTCACATAGTGATCTTCCTCATTATATGTTTTTTTGGATATTGGTGATCCTCAAGGTTTATTTGATTCAAGTGATTTTCTAGTTTTGAAGGTTTTACTTCTTTCTATCTATTGTCACCTGTTGATTTATACACTTCTATTGGATGCATTTTATTCATGGTGAGTAATAATCCTTAGTGTGAAATACTTAGTTTCATGTGCTTGTGATGTAACATTCCACTTACAAATGAATAAATTGTTGTTTGTTTAATTCATATCTCCTGTTGCTTAATTATTAATCAATTTTAAATCCTTTAAAAAATAGACAAAAAAGATTAAAATTATAAACATATGGTTTATAAAAAGAATACGCTTATTAAAATTCTTGGTCATTACATTCTGTCATCTTAAATAATCTACTTCCTCACAAACTTAATTACTCCAAACTAATGAAAGTAAGTGAAGGTATTCTTAACTTATTCATGATTCGAGATATAACTTCTAATATGAAATCTTCCTTACATTTATAGGTCATACTAATTTATATATCTTTCCTCAAACAACATTGATCATTCATATAATCATATACTCAGACATGTATATAACATAATAATTTATTCTTTATACAATACATTAAAAATATTATTTAGTGTCTGTTTTTGATGGGTTTCGTGGTGATTTACAATACTGTGAGTGGATTTTTTTAAAACATACACAAAAGGAAGTTTCAAGAAACATTTTATAGTGATTTTTAAAAAGTTTTGTGAAATAATTTAGTGGCAGTTATTTTATTTTATTTTTCTTGTATCTATTTTTAATTTTTTGGAATTTTTTTGTATTAATTAATCAATTAATTAATTATTTAGTTAATAAATAAATAAATTATTCATTTAGTTATAATTTATTTATTTATTATTAATTATTAATTATTAATTATTTATTCTACAATGCTTATTTATGTCATGCATGACATGCATAAATTTAGTATATATATCCATTGGATGTTATTTAAACCTCTTACATCTTGATTATTCTATAATAACCAAACCACTTCCCCAAACTCTACATGTGGTGAGTAAAGATGAATTCAATATATATATATATATAATACCTATAAATATGTATGCATAATTAATAATATTATATAATAATAAATAATAAATAATAATAAATAAAAAGCCAATAATACAAAACCCTTAAATACAGAATAAATAAATAATAAATAATAATTAATAAATAAAACACGGAAGAGTAAAAAATGATAAATAATAAATAATAATCAATGATTAATAAAATATAAACAAATTATTGATAAATAATAAGTAATAAATAATATATAATAAATAAACAAATAGGTTAGTAGGTAATAAATAATAAATAAATAATAAATAATAAACTAGTATATAATAAAGAAGTAGTAAATAAATAATAAGTACTAAATAAATAATAAATAATAATATATAATAAATTTTATCTAAATATGAAAATAATAATTAAATAATAAATTAATAACAAATAATAAATCAATATATAATAAATAAGAAATAAATTAATAATTAATAGTTAATAATAAATAATAAATAATAAATAAAAAATAAAAAATAAAAAATAATAAGTAGTAAATAATAAATAATAAATAGTATATATATATATAATTACCTATGAATTTATTTAAATACAAATATGTATATCTTATATATATATATATATATATATAGAAATGTAAATAAATACAAGCACAAAGAAACACACACACCATCCATCAAAAAACATAAAAATATATATACCAACATTATATATTACAATATACATTACTGCATATAAATATACATAAATATATATAAATATCAATTAATATATATAAATATAGATTTATATAAATAAATACATATAAATATTTACACATATCTGAAATTATATATAATTTTTAAATATATATAAATTATAAATAAATATACCCAAATTTATTGAAATATATATAATAGATAATATATCACCAAAATAGGGAAAACCACAGTAGTTTCAACACTATCAAATCAATAAGAATGTAAATCCAGAGAATAAAATCATAGATGATCTAACAAGCATATAAATACACTCTTAAAAGAAGCTAAAATCACATCGAATGTTAAAAAATCAAGGCATCAGAATTAAAAATTGAGTTTTACAAAACATTTAGACCTTTTAACTCAAATTAATATTAAATTGGGTCACCAATAACATTTAGGACATATATATCATCAAAAGATTCAATTTTATATGTGGTTAAGTCTGAATAGGCACGTTGATCAAAATTAATGGTTTTTGGAAGTTGATGTTCAGTTTTCATCTTCTCTTAAACCAAATTTTTTTTTTATTCAATTAATTATTTTGAAATTATTATCTAATGGTGTTATATTTGATTTCATAATATTATATTTGACTCGTTGTGGAGCTTAACAGAATTTTGGATAAAAATTTAATGTCATTTGATGCCGAAGTCTGATATTCATCATATCCAAGAATTAATTTGAGTTTGAAATAATTACTAACAAATAACTATAAAAACATAATAATAAAAAAATTATAATTAACTAAAATTATAAATAATATAACATAAATCATTATAAATAATAACTAATAATTATTAATAATACATAATACATAATTATTAATTAATAATCATTAAATATTTTTCCAATATTTTTAGTATTGTTTTTTTATAACTTTAATAAAAAAATTAAAATATTATTTTTTAAAAAAGTTAAAAAATTAGATATAGGGTATTTTTTTGAAAAACAATTTCTAGAAATAAATTAAAATGGAAAATAAAAATTAAACCCATATTTAGAAGTTATTTTTTATTAACTACTACTATAAAATTGTTGATGAAATATTTCTTGACGTTCATGAAAACCACCACAAATTTAATCATTTCCTATAGTTAAAATATACCTCTCCCAAAACTATTTGAATATCTAAGAAATCATAAAATTTTGTGATTATATATTCCTCCATAAACTAAATATATTTTTTACCCTGAAATATATTAATCACTAGTTCATATGGCCATAAACCAATCAATATATATCATAATACCAAAAATTTGATAAACATCACCAGAAAATTGTCTTGGATTACTTTTTTTTAAATCAATAACTAATTCCAATACTTTTAACTCACCTTTTCAAAATTAATGTATAGGTTATTACCTCAATGTCAATCTTATATTAATTATAAGAGTTATTCATACCACTGCTATATGTTCTTCAATAGTTATACTCAAAAAATTACCTCATCATAAACTTTATTTTCAATGTTATCAATTCCATTTAATATATTCTTCAAAACCATTAATGTAGAACCAAGAATAATAATCATTAGATGTTTCACATAACCGTCATAACTTATATATTACACCAGAATACTATAATTTCCCTTCCAAGATCCAAGTATCACTATGTGGGGGAGGGTTTGAATTAGTGATATCTTTTTATTTTTATGTTTCCATTATTTTGAAACACCAAAGGTTATCCCAAGCCCAAACTAGGTACATGAGTGGTTAGAAAAAGCCTAACATGTTATGAATTTCTTAGTGGGTAGCCTTGAGATAAGATTTATTATGATTATACATTTTCCAAAATTCCATGTCTTATGTCAATGTTATACTCTCATGGATCATGTTATTTGGTTTCTTTATGATTCATGTTTTATGATCTTCCAATATTTATGCGACGACTCAATATTTTTATCTTCTTTATGTATAGTATGGTATTCATATGTTATGTATGATGAATCATATTTTTTAGACATATATATATCCTCTAAATAGAATAATATTCACTCCATAACATAACAAAACCACAGTAGAACCATGTAGGTTTAGTTTCTTTGGAAACTTAAAAAAAGAAACATCTGATTCATAAAATAACTACATTGTATCCCGCTTATCCATTCATAACTAGAACCCATATTGACACATCTTACTTAATACCATTCTTCATATCCTGGGGAAATAAAACATAAGAAAAGGGTGATATAAAATGATCAGTAATGGTAATGAGGTGAGATATCATAAGAATAAGGGAAAAATAATATAGAAATAACTTTTGAAAATTATATCTTATGTATCAAGGATCAGGATTTTGAGTCGTAAAATAAATCATATAAGTTTATAAAAAATAAAATCACATATTCTAAGAGGTAATTACACAAGACCTGAAATTTGGGAATACCAATAATAATATAAAACCATTTCTATATTAGTCAAGGCTCATTACCAAAACAATCAAAATGGAAAAAGTACTTTACTGAACCAAGTTCACTCCTCATTATAACCATGTTCTACTGAACTAATTTTACATCCTATTCCAACCCCGTATTAATGAACTAAGCTCACTCATCATTCCAGTCCTGTCTTTGTCATGAGATATAAATCACTTACAAAGGAATTTGAGGGAGATATAGTTGTCACCAATCAAATAATGGAAACCATACATATGTGTTCTAGAATAAAATAAATCATTCATCATATTAGATCCCATGTAATGAAATGGGTTTTATAAACATCATTCCATCATAAAATAAACCATGGAAAACAAATGGGTTTCAAAAATATAATTCCATAATAAAAATAAACCAACTATATAAATAAAGGGATAGTATTGTTGAAAAATATTCTCATTAATGTATAAGTAACATAAAATAATGATATCTTATATGGAAAAATAATTCTGAGAGATCAATTGAAAATAATTCCTGATTAAAATATCCTTTCTATTTTGAAATTTTTTTTTCTTAAAATGGCACAAAATTTTTAAAGAAAAAATATTCTTTGAAAATTAATTTGTAATATTATAAGGGATGCGTCAACGAATTGTAGCGTTATGAGAGTGGAAAAATATATTCATTACATATACATTAAAAAACACACTATTCATACTTTTTTCAGAAAAGTCACAAAGAACCTCATTTGGAAATAAAAAAAAATTCATTTCAAACCATTTAGTAAGAAAGAATAAAAGTTTAAAAATTAAATTAAAAAATTATATAAGAATATTAAAAATATTTTGGAAAATATTTTTTGGAAACATGGACATGGAAGAGAAATATACCCCACCAGATACTTACATATAAACAATCCTAAATAGTAATAAGATTTTTATATTAACCCTTACCAAAGGTCTGGTTTCTTTCATTAATTTCCAAACCTCCAGAGTAATGTTTTATATAAAGTTACTAATTTATACCAGAACCATATTAATATTTATTAAACCATATATTACCATTATATATCATCTTTTTACTCTATTTTTAAAAATATTTCATTATTACCCTTCTTCCAAATGTTAATTGATTCAACTTCATATGAATGTTTTGTCGTATAAGTTCTAGTTCTTGTGTATAAGATATAGTTATTTCATATATAGAATTATATAAAGATAAAATAAATTATATTTATTCATTTTATATATTTATATATTGACTTTTTAATGGTGATAATTAAAAATGGATCGGATCACGTTATGAAGATGATAGGTCGTACGTAGGCATAAGTGACATTATCATTCTATTAATAGTGAAATGGCGAGGAAGTATATAGTATATTATTTTTTTTAAATAGTAAATATCATGTTATAATTATCATATATAACTATTATTTTAATCATTATACCCATCCAAGTGAAGGTGTGATGAAGAATAGATTACACCACGATGTAGAGATGATAAGTTGTATGTACGCACACACGATGCCTTTTGTTTTCATAGGATGGATAAATGGTTAAATACGGTTGTTCCAAAATCATAATTACATATCATAATAAATTTTATACTAGATATAATACTTTATATTGGAAACAACACATGAGAATTTAGTATAAGAAGAAATAATATTGAAAGATTTGGTAAAGACGATTACCTCTTCTTTGGAGATTTTTTTAGATATCCTCTTAGTGACACTAGGGTTAGTCTTTTGAGAAGAAAAAAACTTCTATAATGTGTCTAGGGAATTTTATAAAAGAAATTTTCACGGTATGGTTGCGCTTAAAGGATCAATGTGATGTGAAAAAGTGAGGGAGGATGTTCCCTTTTATAATTGAGGTGAGGGGTACTTTCAGAATTTAAAAAATTATTAATTTATAACAAATTCAATATCTATCCAAATATGACGAGAAGGACATGGATTTGAATATAATCTGATATAAGGTTTTAATATCCTCAACCAATAGACATTAAACATGTTTTGTTATTATTTTCAACATTATCATTTTGATTAACCCTTAGGTAACCTAATTTAATTTTAACTAAGGTAAAAAATCAATATTAAAAGGTTTTAATTTTTACTTATGTGATTTAAATTAAACCATAAAGAAATAAATTATAATATTTTAAATCATATTTTTTTTAATTTTTAATTATTCTTTATTATTTTCCAATAATTTAATAAATTATTATTTTTATAAAATATCATTAGTATCAATTTGGACACTATTCAATAAAAAGACTTTTAAAAATTTAAATATGACAAGTTAACTTTGAAAAAAATATTTTATTATATCTCTAAGAGGTAAATTTCATCTATATAATTAATTTATCAAATTTATTATCTAAAATTATATGTATTTGAATATTTTTAATAACATTTATTTAGTATTTTCATTAATATAATAATTACTAAATCGACATTGTGTAATTATTTAAAATAATTTTTTATTCCAACAAAAATTAAAAAAAAAATATAATTATGAATATAAATATTCTAGATTTGTTATAAATTTTTATAGTTGAATATAGATTTTGGGTAACACTATAATAAAAATTTTATTGTATTTAAAACATCAATGTGACATCGTCTAATTTTTATTAAATAAAATATTATAAATATCATAATCTCATCTAAGTATCCCAAAAATTAAAAAATAAATTTATATAATGAAAACAATTTTATTAAGTTAAAAATTTATATTTATATTTATTCATAAAATTCCTTTTCCCCATGTGGACACATAAGGGCTATTTAAGATAAAGTGAGATTTTTTGACATTTTTTATTTAAATATTATATAAGTCATTTTTATGGAAAATTATCCATTAAAAAACTTAATTTCAATCCTCGGGTGTTAATGGAATAATTATTTTCATCCAATAAAATTTGGGCATGTGTTAGGTCATTATATAGTTCTTATCATTTTATTTTTAACTAAATTACCCAATTCACCCTTTACCATGGCAACAAAATTTATCAATGTTATTATTCATATTAGCCAAAAAGAAAAGGTAAATATTCAATAAATTAGGACATTATTAATAAAAATTTGGAATTCATTTTTCAAAATTCATAGCACAATAGTTGAAGAATTTTTTTAAAAGAAAACCAGTAAAACTCCTTGAGAAATAGTTTTTCAGAAAAACACCATTTTTAAAACATGAATTTTTTTTATAATAAATTAATGTATGAAATAATTTTAACAAACAATAATTGGGTTATTTCAAATTATAAGGATCTAATTAAAATTTAAAACTAATCAAATCATAAATTTACTCTATAACGACTTGAAAATAAAATACAGTTTTCAATAATAATTAGTATTTTCATTATTCCTTAAAGAAATAAATGTTTTTAGAAAATTATAAAATAATATTAAGATGATTTTTAAATAATGAAATTAATTTATTAAAAAAAATTTCTATATCTTCAAGAAATTAATATTCACCCTTAAAAAGAAAATAAACTCATCTTGAGAAAAACATATTTTTGAAGAATAAATTGATTTTACTAAAAATTATGTGATTATTTTATAACCACTTACCAATACATTAATATTTATTAGGAACTTTATTTTTATTTCATAAATTATTTATTCATATTTATTCCTTTGAATTTAACATTTAGGTTATAATGTGCATTTTATACTAATAGCGTCTCATGGTTTGTTTAAACTCACGACCGTGTGAAATGGAAGCTATTGAATAATAAAAATTATTTAAAGAGAAGTATTTATTAAAATATTGGGGTGTTACATTATAAGACCCTTAAAATAAATCTAACCCTTGAATTTTTTCACTCGGATACAAACAGATGAGGATACCCTTACCTCATCACATCATCTGGTTCTGACGTAGCTTCCTCAAATTGGTGGTTCCACCATAAAACATTAACCAAGAGAGTGGTTTTGTTTAATAATTGTTTTATCTATGATCCAATATATCTATTGGGTTTTCTTGATAATAAATATATTTATCTAGAGGTATGAATTTTTAGTTTAGTAAATGTGAAAGATTAGGTTTGTGATTTCTTATAAGAGATACACATAACACATCATGAACTTGAGAGATATTAGGTGGAAGATCTAGTATATAAGCTACCTTCCCAACAAGATCCTAAATTTTAAAAGAACCAATATACCAAGGGATTAGCATTCACTAATTTTAAAATCTCACAACTCTCTTCCAGGGAGATATTCGTAGAAATACCTTGTCACCCACTTCAATCTATAGGTCTTTTCATAGAATGTCTCCATTACTTTTCTGTCGACTTTGAGCTTCTCTTATGTATTGTTAAATAGATATAACCTTATCTTTAATTTCCTCAACTAGAGAAGGTACCGATATATTTATTTCAAAAAATTCATTCCTTCATGTTGGATTTCTTTTGTTATTACTATATATGGCTTCATAATGAGCTATCTGAATAGTAGAGTGAAAGCTATTGTTCTAAGAAAATTCCCCCAAAGTTAGGTATTGAACCCAACCACCCTATAAATATATAAAGGAATTTAACAATATGGTTTCTATAGTTTGAATTTTCCTCTCATACTAACTATCTATCTGAGGATGATAAGCAGTGATGAAATGTAACTCTATATCCAAAGCCTGTAGAAAACTTATCTAGAACTTCATGGTAAACCTCGGGTCCTGATTAGAATAATGGAAAGTGTTTCTCCATGAAAAATCACCACTTACTTAATATATATTCTATAAAGGCAATCAATGGAGAAATATTATTTGATATTAATTAAGTGCGACAAGTTGTTTAGGAGAAAAAATTTAACCCATATAACAATATTGTTATTAGATGTTTTGAGAAGTCTGATGACAAAATATGTGGTGATGTTTTCGCATTTCCATTTTGGTGTGGTTAATGGTCATAAAATCCCATTAGGATTATGTTTATCATCCTTAACTTTTTTAAAAACCAAGAATTAATAAATATAATATGAAATATCTCTCTTCATGAAATTCCACCAGAAATACTCTCTCAAGTTCATATCCATCATGATTCTTCTAGGATGAATAGAAAATGAATAAAAATGAGCCTCATCCAATAGATCCTTCTTGAAATATGGTATGGGAGGGACACAAACAAATATCATAAAACTTATTATTTCATAATAATCAATGTCGAACTCAATAAAAATTTTCACCTTCTTTTATAGCTCTAAATCTTCCTTTTGTGCATCCTTAATATTCACTTGTAAAGATGGTTGAACATTCATTTGAGCTAGATAAGATCTCTTTCCATCCTTTATGATTTCAATATCCATACTTTGAAAATCCATAAATATTTGATATTTTTTTATCCTAATCGTAGATAGGATAGCGTAGTCCTTTATACTCAAATAATATTCCACGTTGTTTTCTTTCCCATGGTGATAATGTATTGAGTAGTTGTAAATTTTAATCAAATCCAACCATCTTTTTTGTAGCATATTCAAATCCTTTTGAGAGAAAATATAATTTAAACATTTAGGATCTGCATAAATGTCACACATTTCTCCATAAATATAATGTATCTATATCTTTAATGAAAAACATATTGTAGTTAACTCCAGATCACGAGTTTATTAATTTTACTCATGGACTTTCAATTTTCGGAAGGCATAGGCTATCACTATAGAATTTTCATGAGAACACATCCCATACCCTTCTTGGGTGAATAAATGTAGATAAAAAATTTTCTCCACTACAAGGTAGTGTATGTACAGGTGCACTGACTAAATTTCTTTTTTAGGTCCTTAAAATTGTCTTCACATTCTTCCATCTATATGAACTAAACTCATTTTTGAGTTAGCTTGGTGAGTAGATTAGATAATCATGATAAATATTTCCCAAAAGTCAATAATATCCCACCAAACCAAGGAAACATTGGATTATAGTTACTTTTGTTGGTCTAGGGCACCAATCATTAAGTTCTCTCTTTCCTAGATATATATATATACCCTCTATTGAGATTATGTGACCAAAAAATAAAAATTTCTGAAGACAATATTCACACTATAATTTTTTCATAAAGCTTCTCTATTATGAGGGTATTTAGAGAAATCATTAATCAATATTCATATTCATACTTTATATTTTAATATAAAAGAATATCATCTATAGATACTACCAAAAATTGATCAATATTGCCACAAAAGTCTCTATGAATTAAATAAATAAAGATAGAGGGGGCCTTAATAAGACCAAAATCCATCACTATAAATTCATAATGTTCATACCTTGTACTAAATTCCAACATGGATATATCTTCCTTCTTGAACCTCAATTTTTGATATCCTCGATAAAGATCAATCTTAGAAAAGTATTGAGCTCTGTGTAGTTGATCCAATAATTTATCAATATGGAGAAGAGGGTATTTTTTCATTATATTAATATTGTTAATATCTCAATAATCAATGAAGTGACTCATTTATCCATCCTCATTCTTTAAAAATAGAATTGGTGAATCGAAATTTGATGTGCTAAGGAATATTAATCCCTTATTAATATTATCTTAGATCTAATTCTTCAATCCCTTCAACTCAATAGGGGCCATTATATAAGTATTATATGAGATAGACATATCACTCAGTAAGATATCTATTAAAAAATCAACTTCATGATTTTTTTGGAAGACCTAGAAATTATTCCATAAAAACATCAACAAAATATTTTACAATAGGCGTATCATTAATCATGAGTTTCTCCCCAACCATCTATGATAGATAACCTTCATTTATAAGAATTAATACCCATAAAATGAATTTATTTCCACTAAAATTTCATACTCATCCTTGCATCGATAGATTATCCAATATTTATTTGAAATTTAGAATGGGACCTCCCTTTCTTGAAAATTGATACAATCTTCATATAGAGAAATCCAAACCATTCCAAGAATCATATCCAATTAAACTAAAGGAAGGATCATAATATTTTCAGAAAGCACTTTCCCACAAACTTCAATAGGAAAACAATTATAAACTTGTTATGCAACCATTTTTTCATTATGTGTTTACATAATAAACTCACAAATTTTTTTAGGTAATACAATGATACCCTTATAAAAATATTTATAAATAAAATAGTTGGTGATCTAGAATAAAACAAAACATTATCTTCTTTAGAGTTGATGGTAAGTGTACCTTTCACCACTTCATTATTTTAATACACATCTCTAATAGTGATATCCTAGGATTTTCCTTTTTAAATGGACTTAATATGTTTCTATCATTGATCATTATCTCTAAAAATTATCATTGGGAATTGGTTAGCATAATTACCATTATTATTAAACTTGAAGCATTGAACTGTGGGAGGTTCATTATATGCAGCCTTTACTATATTCACATCATAAACTATCTTTTTCCCATCACTTCAACAATTTATTTCCCTATGAACTAATTTAACACACTTAAACATTTACTAGTCCACTTAATATTGTTTCCTCCATGTTTATTTCCTCACTTTCAGCATAAAAGAAATATCATATTCTTTTCACTATGGTTTTTAGATTTTCCCTTGAATTCCATTTTTCTATTCTTATCGAACACATAATATTGATGGATAACTCCAATATCATTCTCAACATTGAGATCACATAAACAAATGTCCTCATAGATAATGAATTCCTTTATGGATAATTTCTTTTGGAGACTTGGTATGAATCCACTAATGAATCGATAAAACTTACATTTAGGTTATATGAAAATTTCAAAAGTATACCTTTCTAGTCTTGTAAAATTTTCTTTGTATGTACCAAGAGATTTATCATCCTTTTTCATAAGATCAAAGAACTCCTTCTACATCATTATTAAAGGAATATAAGGAATGTACATATTGATGAATAATCTCTTGAACTCATTCCATTCCATGGATTCAATTTCATTTCATTGTCTAATATTATTGATGATATTCCACTATTGATCCACTTCACATTGTGAATGATAGAATTCAAAAATTGATTTATGAATTTATGAAATTGGAGAACCAAAAATTTATTTTCAGTGGTACTATTCCATTTTTCATACACTAGTGGATTAGAATACCCATTGAGAAAGTTGTGTGACAATAGAAACAATATTTCTCATTACAAAACTGCTAAAATTCAGTTGATCATGATGAAAATAATTGAATTTTTTGTCTCATTAAACATTAATGTAATTACTTCATATTATATCAACTTATTGAAACCAAAAATCATAGTGTGAGAAACATTAATCATAATGGGAAAACCACATAGTCAAGGAAAATTAATTATAAAATTTCAATTCAAGACACATTTGGTTTTATCCAAGGTTATTTATAAACATCACTAAAACGTTATGATTATATCATATACTAAGACTTTTCCTTAGGGTTATTGCTATGGTTTTCTTATCCTAGATTCTAATGGTAAAATAAACACTACTCTAATAATAACAATAATGGACCATAATTTTCATACATAAATATTACATCTAAATAATATAATATTTATTACATAACATAAATAACAAGCTAGAACCATATAGGTTTAGTGTTTTTGGAAACTTGAAAAAATAAACAAGTAATTCAAAAAGAATCTACATCATCTCCTATTTATTCCTTCATAACTAGAACCATTTTTTACACATCATACTTAACACCTTTCTTCATATTTTTGGGAAAATAAACATAATAAAAGGGTTAGATCGAATTATTAGTAAATGAAATCAAGAGAGATAACATAATCATAAGAGGAAAAGAACATGAAAATAACCTTTTAAAAATATATCATGCATATCAAGGATCATGATATTCAGTCATGGAATAAATCATATAATTTAATAAAAAATAAAAGAACATATTCCATAAGGGAATAAATACGACAAAAAATTGGGGAATAAAAATAAGAATAGAAAATAATTTCAATTTTTTTAAGGTTCATTGCAAAGACCATATTAAAAACAAAGTCCTTTACTAAACTGAGTTCACTCCCCATTTCATCCATGTATTACTAAACTGGGTTAAATTAATATTCCAGCCCTGTATTACTAGACTGAATTCAATCCTCATTCCAATCATGTTAATCTTATAAGATATAAATCCTTACCCAATTCATTGGAGGGAGATATTGGTCTCACCCATCGCATAATGAAAACCAAACATATGTGTTCCATTAGAACATAAATCATTCATCTTAACAAAAACCATGTAATTAAATGGGTTTCATGAACATCATTCCATCATAACATAACCCATGAAAAAGAAATAGGGTTCATAAATAGCATTCCATTATAAATATAAACTAACCATAGAAATAATAGGGATAATATTATTGAAAAAATTCCCAGTAAATCATAAGTAACATTAAATAATGTTATCTTAGATGAAAAATAATTTTGAGAGATCACATGAAAATAATTCTTGAGGGAAATATACTTTCTATTTTAAAAAATCCTTAAAATTCTATGTAATTTTAAAAGAAAAAAATTCATTTGGAAATAACATTGTAATATTATAATTTAAGTTTAAATGCATTAATGTGTTATGAAATCATAAAAATCCATTAATCTTGTATAGTTTAAAAAACATCCCTTTTTTACATTTTTCAGAAAAGTCACTATAAACATCATTTAGAAAATGAAAAAATGATTCCTTTCAAACTGTTTTGTAAAAATTCATACACGTGTAAAAATAAATTTAAACTATTTTATAATAATATTAAAACTATTTTGGAAAATAGTTTTAGGAAAAATGTACATGGAAGAGAAATATTTCTTAGAAGATACTTACATATAAACAATCTCGAATAAAAATGTGATTTTGAAATTAACCCTTACCTTAGGTCTGATTTATTCCATGCATATACGATACTCCAATATAATGGTTTAAATAATTTTAATTATTTATATTTAAAACATATTAATATTTATTATATCATATATTATCCTCTTATATCATATTATCACCCATTTTGTGTATAATATTTCGCTATTACCCTTCTTTTGAATGTTTACTGCTTTATTTTCCGATGAATATTTTGTCATATAAGCCTTGGTTCTTGTGTATTGGATACAATTTTCTCATATAAAGAATTATATTAAGGTTATATATAAAATATATATTCATTATATATATTTATATAATCATTTATGAATGATGGTCATGGAAAATGAATCACATCACGTCGTGGAGACGGTAGGTCGTACATACACACGAGCAGCGATATCATTCACTTAATAGTGATAGGGGGAGGAAGTGTGCAGTATATTAATTTTTTCTAGAATATATATCATTTTATAATTTTGAAATATATATATTATTCCCTTCATTATAATTATACAAGTAAATTGGTGATGAAAAACATATTACCCGACGGTGTGGAGATGACAATCCGTACATACGCACGCGCGGTGCTTTTGTTTTTCATAGGATGGATAAAAGGTGGAATATGTTTGTTACATAATCATAACAATATATCATTAAATATTTGATGAATAATATATTACATTATAATTTAAACTAAATATTAATATTAATTAGGACAAGAAATAATCTTGAAAGAGTCGGTACAGACAATTACCTCTTCTTTAGAGAAATTTCTTTAGATATCCTATTATGGACACTAGGGTTGGTCTTTTGAGAATAAGAGAACATATAGAATATTTATAGTTAATTTTAGAAGATAAATTTTCTTTGTATGATTGATATTTAAGTCTTAATGTGATGTGAAAAATTAAGGGAGGAGGTGACCATTTATAATTTAGGTGCGGGGCACTTTTGATATTTCAAAAAATATTAATTTCTAATAAATTTAGTCGCAATAAAAATACAAAAAAAAGAAATTTTATTTTAATATAAGATTATATAAGGTTGTAATATAATAATCCAATATATTCTAGACATGTTTTTTTATTATTTTAGTCTTTATCATTTTGATTAACCCTTAATTAACCTATTTTAATTTTAATTATGTTTACAAATTTCTCAATATTAAAAGGTTTTAATATTAAATTATGTGATTTCAATTACACGCTAAATGATAAATTCATAAAAACTTAGAACATATTATAATTATTCTATATTTTAAATATGTTTAATTATTTTTAAATAATTCAATAAAATATTATATTGATAAAATATCCTTAGTTTCAATTTTCACGCTATTCATTACATGGACTTTTTTAAAATATGAAGATGATAAGATAAATTAAAAAAAACATATTTAATTATATAACTATGAGTTTTAAGTCGTTAATAAAGTTTTCTGGTCATAATAATTAACTAAAATTATATTTATTTTAA
This sequence comes from Viscum album, assembly GCA_963277665.1. NCBI lineage: Eukaryota > Viridiplantae > Streptophyta > Magnoliopsida > Santalales > Viscaceae > Viscum > Viscum album. The sequence goes on from OY728122.1 coordinate 1,435,558,975, forward strand.
TATTTCTAATAACATTTATTTTATATTTCCATTAAAAAAATAATTACTACATCAACATTGTGTAATTATTTAATATAGTTATTTATTCACTAAAAATTTAAATTAAAATTCCCTGATGAATATAAATTTTTAATATTTTATAATAATATTTTTAGTGAAATATATATTTTGGCTAACCCTATATAAAAAATTATATATTATTTAAAACATGATTGTGACATCTTTGAGTTTTTATTAAATAAAGTATTATAAATAACATAATAACATATTAGTAGCCTAAAAAGTCAAAAATAAATTCATATCATGAAAATATGTTTATTAAGTTGAAAAATTTCATATATATTCAATCATAACATATCTTCTTCCCCATGTGGACACATTAAAGATATTTAAGATAAAGAAAGTGGCATTTCGTGACTCTCTGTGGTTAAAATATTATACAAGTCTTTTTTCACAGAAATGTGTCCATTAAAAAAATAAATTAAGATATTTAGGTGTTAATGGATGAATTATCTTCATCCAATAATATTTGGTCATGTTTTAGGGTCATTTTAATTATCATTTTTTAACCTTAATTATCCAGTTTACCCTTTATTGTGATAACAAAATCTACCAAGGTTACTATTCGTATTGGGAAAAAATAAAAGGTAAATTTTCTCTAAAATTGAAACTTATGAATCCAAAATTTTCAACAATGTTTTAAAATTTTAAAAACATAATTTTTAGATTTTAATTTAAAATAAAATCGATAATAATCCATGGGAAATAACTTTTTCCGAAAAATTTCTTTTTTTAACATTAAATATTTTTGTAATAAATTAATGTATAAAATCCTTCTAAGAAACCATAATTGGATTATTTTAATTTAAAATTAAATAATTAAAATTTAAAACAAATCTGAAACATAATTTAACATTATAAATACTTTAAAATAAAATACAGTTTTGAATTAAATTAAGTATTTTCATCATTCCTTAAAAAATACATGTTTTCAAAAAATTATAAAATTATCTTTAGATAATTTTGAAATTCTAATATTAATTTTCTTAAATCCATTTTCCATAAATTATAAAAGTTAATATTCACTCATAAAAATAAAATAAACACATTTTTGCGTAAAATGTATTTTTGAAGAATTAAGTGATTTATTAAAAACAGTTTGACTATTTTCTAAACACATACCAATAATTTTGTAATGAGTTGGACCGTAATTTTTGTTTCATAAGTTAGTTATTAATATTTATTCTTTTCAACTTAATGACTAGGTTATAATTTTCATTTTATACTTATAGTGTCTTACGATTTTATACTTATGATAAGCCTATGGTGTCATAGATTGAAATTAATGTGTCAGGAATTAGACACCCAAGAAGTGATTCCACGTGATTACGTGGTGTTCAATTTTGATTAGGGTTTATCAAAATTTGTTTTTTGGTCGCAATAAATGGATAGAAATAGAAGGACTCATATTAACACTGAATGTGATGGAAAATTTAGTGACAATGAGTAACCAAATTAGATTATAACTACAGAAAAATATTATTATTATACCTAATTAGTTATCTAGGTGATTCCCCAGATGTGACGACCCCCACCACTCACCTTAATATTAGGGGGGGGGGGGATTAACTTCACATCCTTCTAAGGATCAAAAATCCCTATTTCCCCTATCTCAAATCCAATTTGTATTCTATATTTTCCATCAATCTCATTTTTCCTAATGGTTCTAGGATTTTTGAAGGATCGTCATAAATGTTTCTTTAGAACTTATAATTCACATATGCTTTTGGCCTTCTGGATCTGACTTTGGTAGCACGATTTAGGTCTCATTGACCTTCAGTTTCTACCTTCGAAAGGTTCATATTTGGATCTTGGGGTTTGTAGGGATGTATGATTGTGGGTCTTCTTGATAAAAGGGATTTTATTATCCATTTATATTTATAAGAGGACCCGACCCACTCTTGGTCTAATGCTCCGTGCATATGCAATGGGAGCCATTTCTTTATTTTCTAATGGTAATATTATTTCCATATGAAGTGAGACTCTCATACTACGTATATATTGATATTTTTCCCTAGGAATCCATTAACCATTCAAAATCCCTTAATTATTCATATGTTTGGAAACTTAGTTAGCCAGTTTTTGTACTCAGATAGTAGAATGAACATGGTATTTCATCCTATTTCCACCACATATGAGTTGATGTGGATATCCTCAAGACCCCACTAAAGTGGATTTTGATTGATGTTGGGGAGGAGTTTGGTTGAAAAAAAGACGTTAATTTTGAATCTTAGTGAGATAACTATTTGCCTTTCATACGCATGGGTCATCAACCATATACTTTTTATCAAGGATGGAAAGTGGAACTTGGGGAACCTGATTCATCGACTCAATAGATGACTGGAACTAAGAAGGTATTTTCATCAACAATGGACAATATGGGTAATGGTGGTATAGATCTATCCAATGTTTTTCAGAAAGATCCAAGACCCAAGAATGTTAACCTGAAGGTTTCTAACATTTTAAAACATTTTAGGAATGATATGGTCACCCCTAATCTAATTTTGAAAGCTCCATCGGGGTCAATGGAAACCTCGAAAGTGAGTAATGTTGGTGTCTTGGAATCTATCCCTATCTCCTAAAATTTAGGCTCCTATATAGGGGTTATTCGATATGGTAGTGGAAATAACCTAGAAGTTGAGATACAAGTGACAAGTGAGGGAGGTTCAAGGGGTTGTAAGTTCTGAGAGAAATAATTTAATGGAACTGATGGTTAGATGGACTCAAAGAAGGGGTCCATTACAAGAAGTTCCTTGTATTATTTAAACCTCGGTAATAGTTTTGAAGTCATGGGAACTGGAGAGATGGTTCTGGATTAATCGGAGCCTATTCTGATAGAATCCTTAGAGGAGGGGAAAGGAATATCTAGATTAGATTCATGTAATGAGGTTTTTGGTTCTGAAGATAGTGTGCTGGGTTAAAAGGATAAAGGGATTCACAACCTGAGGAGAAAGAAGGGAGGAAGGGATTTAGGGACTTGGGTACCTGCATTTTGGCCAAAGGGGAGAATTAAAAAGGGTGAAAATATTATTACTACCTTCCCAAGCCCATTGAAACAAGAACATTCATGAAATCAAGGCCCAAGGAGATGGATCATAGATTCACCTCCATTGACAAAGAATCTTAATGATGATCCTCTAAGGAACATGAAAATGCAAGTGGTTTGATGGATGACCCTAACTGGGTGAAGGGAGAATCTTTGCTGGTGGACCTTGCCAATAGTGTGTCTATACCTTGGTTGGATGATCTGTTATAATATGCAATTAGGGAGGATAATTACAAGGGATCGACATGGTTACTTATTAACCCTTTAGAGGAATAAATTTTTCAAAGAGGCCTTTCTGATTAAGGACCTTATAGAAGTTGTAGACCAGATGTATAAAAGGTTGATACTAGTAGACAAAAATAATTATTAGTTTGATTGGATAAATAAGTAGGACCTTATTCTGATAAGATGATTCTAGAAAAGAAAGATATATGTAGAGGAGTTCATTAAAACATGGGATAATAAGGCTTATTGGTTCATAGAAATAGTCAAGGACGACCCTGATATAATGTTAAATGGTATTCAATGGAAATTATTTAGGGATTATTCTTCTAATAGGATAAAACGTGACTTTAATCGTTTAGATAAATAGCAAAATGCATGATGTAGTTTTTTAGGATTTGTGAGGTTTCTTGATTTTTCCTCAAAACTATGTGAAAATAATAAAAAGGTAGTTTTTAGTAAGTTATCATGATATATGATTAATAGTGGGAACTTTGATGAGATTATTGATGTTTAAAATACGAGGCAGATGATATTTTAGGAAATATCATGTGGTAGTGAACATAAAGGAAAGAAGATTCAACTTCCTATAGATTTATGAGGGAAGATACACCAAGAGGAATATCTCAAATGGACTGGAAGATGTTTTGTGCATGGAAGAGATGGTCATAGAGTGATGAATTATAGAAGAGTTCAATGTATTAGGTATGGAGAACACAGGTATTAGCCATGTAAATTCCCTAATCCAAGAGTTATCTTTTAGACTAAGGAATTACTTATTCCATTTTAATCATTATTGTGAAAGGATTGAAATATTTATGTATTGAAATTTAATGATTATGTACTAGAATTATTTTAAACAATGAAAATTGGGTTGTAAGACTCATAAAAAATATAAGGATTGTGTTAATTTTTGAATCATATATGTCTCCATGGAAGGATAACATAAGAGAAATTGATACCATCACGTATTTATGAGTTTAAGTTTGGGCATAAGTTCAATGTCATTGAAATTATTTTTTTATGTTTTATGTAATGGATTTTATAAATATTAAGGATATTTTGGGAGATATTTAGATAAATAAAGTCTTTTGGTTTTTTATATAGTATATTGAAAAGCTATTTGAGGTGGATATACCCAAGAAAAAATTCCATAAAATGTATGAACACTATGAGTTTATAGTAATTCCATTTTTACTTATTATTTCACCTGATATCAGAATGGATTTAATGAATGGAGGCTTTAGAGATTACCTTTATCAGTTTGTGGTAGTTTTTATAGTAGAAATTTTTATTTATTCAATGAGTAAGGAAGATTTTGAAGATCAATTGAGAATTGTACTAATGACCCTAATTAAGGATAAAATGCATGAAAATTTTAACAAGTGTGATTTTGTGATACAAAATAATTCATTTCAGAGTCATATAGTCTCAATAGAGGGTATATTGGTAGAACCAACAAAGAAATATGTTATTGAATTATAGCCTAGAAAAACCACTATGACTATAATATGATGTTTTATTGTTTTTTCTATATATTAACAAAATTTTGGTGAGAATTTCTCAGTAATATCTAATCCAATCATCATGTTAAATCGGAACGGATCCAAGTTCATATGGATAGATTAATGCGAGAAAACTTTCAAGGAACTATAGATAATATATGTCAGAAAACCTGTAATTACATTAACCTATAGTAAATAAGGGTTTGCAATCTAAAGTGATGATCCATGAATGGATTGGGATGAGTAATTATGAATAATTACATGTTTGTATCTTATATATCATAAAAATTGATGTTTCATGATCAAAATTACACAACACAGGATCTGGAGTTAGCTGTATTAATTTTTACATTAAAGATATGGATGAATTATGTTTATGGGTAGAAGTGTGATATATATATATACTAATTACAAAATATTCAAGTATATATTCACATATAAATATTTTAACATGTTCTATAGAATATTGTTTGAGAAAATTAAATATTACGACTGCTCAATATATTACCACCCTAGGAAAGAGAACAAGGTGGACACTGCTTTGAGTCGAAAAAATGCTAGGTTATCTATGATGAGGATCATAAAGGATAAACTATTTCAATTTTTTCAATGTATGGATCTTAAAATATTAAAGGAATGTGAGAAAACTTATCTTTCTCAAATGAGTGTTCAACTATATATCCTTGCAAAGATTAAAGAGTAATAATAGGAAGATATAGCGATGAAGAGGAAGGTGAAGAATAATCATGAATTTTAAATTGATTAAGATTGAATGATAAGGTTAAGAAACTATGTATATTTTCCATCCATACCATATTTTAATAAGTAGTTGTTAGAGTAAGCTCATATTTCTTCATTATCTATTAATCCAAGAATAATGAAGATTTATAGATATTTTAAAGAGTATTTCTGGTTGGGTGGAATGAAGAGAGATATCACAGAGTTTATTTCTTAGGGCTTGGTACATCAGGATGTTAATTTTTAGAGAAAAAATCCTAAGGGGATGTTATAATAATTAACCTTACCATAATGGAAATGGGAAAACATCACAATGGATTTTCTCACCAGACTCCCCAAAACATTAATAGGGCATAATGATATATGGGACATAGTCGATTACCTTAAAATTTCTTTACATATCATCGCTATCAGAGAATATTGAACTTTATATTATCTTGTAAGGATATATATTAAGAAAGTGGTAAGGTTTCATGGATTACCACTTTATATTGTGTTTGATCAGGATCTGAGGTTTACCTTGATGTTTTGGTGTTGTTTTAAAAAATCGCCTGATATAGAGTTGAGTTTCAACACTACCTATCATCCTCATATATATTCTCAATATGAGAGAGAAATTAAAACCCTATAGTATATGTTGATAACTTTTTATATTTATTTTAAGGTTGTTTGGGATCAGAAACTTCCTCTAGTTGAGTTTTTATAAAACAATAGCTTTTATGTGAGTATTCATATGGATCCTTATGAATCCCTATATAGATGGAACCGTAGAGATCCAATGCGGTGGAATGAAGTTATATAAATAAATCTATTGGTACCTAGGATAGAATAATAATTGGAAGAGAAGGTTAGAGCCATTAAATAACACATAAGAGTGATAAAAAGTTGACAGAACATTTATGATAATAATCATAGATGTGATATGGAATTTTATATTGCTCATAAGGTGTTTTTAATAATTTATCGATTAAATAAGGTAAGGATATTTGTTAACAAGGATAACCTTACCCATAACATGAAATAAAATTAGTGGTTTTACAAATGTATTAAGATATTTCTAAAAATTAACTGGTCTTGAAGATTATATATCATAGATATAAATTTCTATGAAACAATACCAATTTTATAGTTAATGTTTTATAGTGAAACCACCAGCTTGAAGAAGCTATGTAGGAACCTGAGGATGTAATTAGACATAATTATCCTCATTTTTTTTTATAAAAAAGTGAAACATTTTGATGAAAATTTCCTTTTAAGGTGGTTTTAATGTAACACCATAAGATTTTATAAAATATGTATCTATTAATTTCTTTGATATCTCGTGTTACACGCAACACTGAGCTGTAAGGAATTGTGAAAAACTATTAATGTATTTATTTAAACATGACCATTATTTCCAAGATTCTAAATTTGGTGGATTCAATACTAATATCTAAATTTTAAATATCAATTATAATGATTTTAAATAATGAAAACATGTTGATAAAAATGTACTTAATTTTTGGTAAAGTCTTTATATGTTTCAAAAATATTTTTTCTCAAAAAATGTTTTTGTTACAAAATAGTAAAAGTAATTTTTGAAAAATACATAATATTTACTTGAAAAATAAGCTTAATTCTTTAAATATTCATTTCAAAATTTTCTTAGGGTGAATTCTTGGGTTTTTTCTTGAAAATGTTAATTTTTTGATGAATAATGAAAAATAATAGTTTTATTGAAAACATTATTTTCATTTTAAAAATGTATATAGTTTATTTTGTTTTAAAATGGTTTTAAAAGTAAAAAAAGATCAATTATATGTTTATTAATACAATTTATATCATTTTAATAAATTTAATATCGAATTTTGATTTAATTGTTTTAACTTTTGAATATTTTCTCTTTTAGAACACCACTTTCTTGTCACGCCTATAGGTTTAATATTAAATTAAAATATTCCACTACTGTGAATGGAATTTTGAAAAATGGATTATATATGTGTAATAATTATAATAATTTATATAACATAATATGTTCATCTTAATTTTTTGGTCAAAATGAATAGTAAAAACTGTAAAAATTAAACACTACTATTAAGTTTAATATTGGTTTACTGGGGGTTAAACTAAAACAATAAAAATTAAAATGGACTAAAAACTTCTAAAAAACCAATTTATTACATTATTTAGGACTTAGAATATATAAGTTTAAATAATTAATGATTTTTATTCTTATAGAATGTGGAAAACATAGTTACAATTTGTATTTTTCAATAATTACATGAGTGTATTCTCCCCAACCTATAAAAGGCCACCCCCTTTTCTCACTTATACAAACTCGAAAAACTATTTATTTTGGTAAATAACTACCCAATTATCTTACTTACATAATTTTACACATCCTATAGACCTTTTTTTATATTATAAATTCAATTTAGAAAGTCTTTAGTTTAAACCTAAAGATATTATCCAAATATGTGGAAAATTTTTAAACTATTCATTTTTGTTTTAATTCTTCTTCTAACTCCTTATAATATTATTAAATTATTTTGATAAAACAGCACAATTATATATTGTATACTGATATTTTATTATTTTAATTACATAACTTATATCCATTTCTTCTTCTATCAAATGGGAAATGAAATCGTTGATCGTGTGTACGACAAACTACTGCCTCAAACACTGATTTTATTCATTTTCCATCACCACCTCTCATGGATGGATATAATTATGGATTTAATGTTTAAATGTAATATTTAAAACATCATTACAAATTTTTAATTATAATACCACATCTAAATTCATACATAGCAACATGTTTTAAAACAATAATTTCACTCATGTGTACAGTGGATACCGCCTCACGAACTGATGTGATGTGTTTTTCATTTCGGTTTTAATTGGATAGAAATAAGGACATACTTAATGAAAATATATGATATTTATAACATAATTATACTTATTTAATAATTATATCACATATACTTTCACAACCCACCCACCAAAGATGCCCCTCCTGAGCTGGCAATGGTGAAAGGGAGATAATGACCCCCGAGTCCCACCTCCAGTAGGCCCCGGAGTGGAGACTAACATAAAGGGTATGAGTTTTCAAAATTATGGGAGGCATTTCCCTTTTTATTAATTAAGATCAGAAAATAGGATGAGACAAACACCAAAAGAAAGGGGAACAAGTAAATTAAAATAAACCCAAAACCAAGCCCATATGCATGTTTTATACAATACTGAAACAAAAGTACAAGTACAAGAAAGCTCCAAAACACAATACTAAGAAAGGAAACCAAAAACTGAAACCAGCAAAACTCCAAAACGCCCAACTAGCAAGGTCCCGCATGGTCCCTGAAGTCCTCCTGAAAACCTGAAAGTAAACATAGGGTGAGCATACAAGTATACTCAGTAGGGAAACCTAAATCTCTCATGCACAGGTGGGGAGACATACTAATTCCCCATGAGAAAATAGAAGGAACCAAATCCTAGAAAGGAATCTGTCCACCCAACCATACAAGACACACTCAACAAATATCGCAAGTCAATAGAGTAGTATAATAATATTATCAAAGTATGGGTACCCCGCACCAACTTCCCACTGAATACTGCTCAAGCCCTCACGCCTAACGCTCTGATGCTTCTCCCTCTTCCTAAGCTAGTGCCGCAACCTAGCTATACGAAGCTCGATATAGTGCCACAACCATGCCATACGAAGATCATAGTATTCCACCGGCACACAATCCTCAGCTATAACCACATATCATCCTGCATTCCGCCGACACTCAATCCTTGGACATAACCACATCTCATCCCGAAGAAACCTGGGAACCACATCACATCTCATCCCGAAGACTCTTGGGAAACATTTTTCATAACATGCCTGAAGGATCTTGGGCTATAGATCCTAGAAGAGGGAGCACAAGGAAGAACAATAACCAGCCATCCTTTGGATGTTTGGGAATCTCACCCCCCGTTCCACGGGTGTTCGGAACGTGGTGCTCAACATTGGTGGGGTGCATAAAGATACATAACACGTACAAATTTATATAGTTATATCAACCACTCATCCCATCCTAAGGCTTCTATACAAAAGATCTGAGCACATGCCTCGACACTGGTACCACAAAAGTATGAACACAATGAACGGCCCAAAACCCCATTAATCTTTTCATGTTTCAACAGTTTTATTAGTTCCTTAACTACCGAGAAACTAAAAACAACAAAACCAGATCAAACATTCATAAAACATATCCCTTCCAACCACAAATAAGGTTAGGGAAAACAAGCAACACAAAACCATTTTCATATATCAGCCAATGAATTCTGTTGATTTTCCATATTTAATCAACTACAATGCCCCACAATTCATTAGTTAACTCTTCCACTTTTATTCATATGCACACAACCCATCCCTACAGCCCTACTGCCAACCACCACAACCACAAACACCTCAGAAACAATACTTGGATCGCGTCATTATCCCTTCGATACCATTCACCACAACTCCACTTCCCATCACAACCATATGATACACGCCAACCCAAAACCAAGCCAACTGCAGCCCCGCTACTCACCCATTCCACAACAACCCATGAAAAACCCCTTCACATAATTAAACCCCAACCAGCACCCACAAAATTCATTCTTTCATTTAATTTAATCAGGGTGATCATACAAGGGTTCCAGGTATTCATTTAATCATCCAAATTTACATGATTAATAAATTTTCACTTTCTATGAATTCCATCCATGAAACAATCCAGAAAAAAGGAAACATCTAATGGAATAATCAAAGGCACCCAACGACTGTGATTTTCAGTGGGAATAATCCCATTCAATTCACAACATAATCAAAGGAGAAGCATTGATGGAAATAAAACAACAATACCAACCAAAATCTCCCCAAACCCATTCTTTAACCAGTTGTTATCTTCATTTACCAGTGCAACCGTATCTCATAAAACAAGAGGATACCCACCATGCATGATGCAAAAAAGTGAGATAGAGACAAAGGTAAGATCCCTACCTCAAAGGTTTTTGACGAAACCATGACGGTCGAAGAACACCCAAAAAACCGGGTCGATTCTCCACAAATCCTCATTAGATATCCTCTCCTAACACAAAAAAGACCAAAGATCATCATATTATACATCCACACGCTTAGATCTACCCATAACGAGCATAGATCTAAGAAACTGAGAGAAGAGGAGGAGTAGATCTATGTAAATCTAGGAAATCAGGCAAGAATGATCACATAACTCAAGAAACCGGCTTCGATTCGCCAAAAAAAGCCTCCAGATCGCCTCTAAAACACTTGGGAGAGGTTCTTCTACCTCCAAGGAAGGGTAATACCAAGTTATGGCCACTTAGGTGCTTAAACGAACCATTTAGAGGCAAAAGATTTCAGATCCAAAATTCTAGGATCTAACTTTAAGTTCCTGCACGGTTAGTCCGCACAGTTTAACAAACCGTGTGCTAACCATGCGTTAGCTTCTGCCTCTCCAAACACTCTTCGCATGGTTAGTCCGCACAGTTAGGAAAACCATGCGCTAACCGTGCATTAGCCACTGCCTCCAACACCAACCTTGCACGGTTTGGCCACATAGTTTAGCCAAACCGTGCGCCAATCGTGCGAAAGCTATTTCCCTTTAGCTTTCCCTAAAAGTCCACACAAATGCACCCCCCAAGTCACCTTTACCTCTCGACACACCTCCAGAACCACATTTCACAAAGGAATAGATCAGAGAGGTCCAGGACATTACATCAGATACCTCTCAAAACATCCTCATCCTCAAGAATCCAAAAACCCACCTAATGAAATGAGAGGGGTCCGAACAACTCTTCCTCGAAAGATACCTCTCAGGGGAAAACCTCCTTGTTACCAAGGAGCGCCGCCTTCTCCATCTATCTCCTAAAAAATCACAATCATACTGCTCCTATCCCCCGTGAAACCAAGAAAAAAAAATAGAAGAAACCATCTGATCATGTGGGTGGGGGGTTTCCCTTCCTCCATGTTAAGATACTATCCGCTTTGGGCCGCACTGACTTTACTGCATGGGTTTAGGCGCATCCACTTTAATTCATCTTAACTAGGGATCAGGTCCTCCCCTCCCCATATCTCAATAAACTTCACACACATCCAGATAAAAGGAAAACCACACATTCCATAATTAGCAATGTAAAGCGTTCCATCAACCAAGTACAAACAAAACAGAACAAAAAATAAAACAACTCTGGGTACTAGGCGCGCATCTGCGTCTCTCGTTCTGAGGTACTTTCCTCAAGCCCACCATGTCTCCACAATACACGAACCAAAGGAATGGTTCATCCATGAAGCACCTTCTCTTCATGACCTTCGATCATCACTGTTCACTCCACGAATGTTGCATCGTTCCCGATATCTAGCTCTCACCAGTCAAGGACGTGTGAATCGTTGTGAAGATACCAATAGAGCTGGGACACATGGAAGATATCGCGCACCCTTTTTAGATGTGGTGGAAACGCCAGCTGATAAGACACCTCGCCGAACCGCTGCAGCTCTTTAAACAGCCAAACAAACCTGGGGGAAAGCTTACTCCCTCTGCCGATCCTCCGCTGCCCACACCGGGGGAGACCTTCAAGAATATGAGGTCCCCGAACTCAAACTCCAAGGGTATACTCCTATTATCGGCGTATGACTTATGCTGGTCCGGATCTGGATTCTTTCTTTCTCGTATAAGCTGAACCTTCTCTATCGTGCTCTGCACCACCTCCGAGCCAAGAACACATACTTCTCCAACCTCTGTCCAGCATATGGGTGTGTGGCACGACCTCCCGTACAAATCGTTGAAAGGAGCCATGCTAATGGTAGAGTGATAACTATTTTTGTAAGAGAACTCTATCATTGGAAAGTGTTCTACCCATGATCCTCAAAGGTCCAAATCACATGCTCGTAGCTTATCTTCCATAGTCTGGATAGTGCGCTCTGTCTGCCCATCTATCTAGGGGTGGAAAGCAGTGCTAAGGCGTAGCTGGGTGCGAAAATCATACTGCAATCCTCTCTAGACACCTGAGGTAAACCGTGCATCCCTATCCGAGAATGTGGACCTTGGAACTCCATGCAATCACAACACCTCATCCACATACTTCCGTCCAAAGGCATCCATTGCACCTGACTCCTTGATTGCCAGGAAGTGAGCCGATTTCATCAACCGATCCACCACCACCCAGATGGAATCACAGCCTCCTTGAACCTTGGGTAGACCTGTGAAGAAATCCATCAAGATGTAGTCCGACTTACACTCAGGTATATCTAAAGGTTACAACAAACCACCTGGAACACGGTGTTCAACCTTCACCTCCTGACACACTAGGCACTTTTCAATGAACTCTGCCACTTCCCGCTTTACCCTGGGCCACCAAAACTGTCTCCTCAGACCCTGGTACATCTTGGAAACTCTTGGGTGTACTACTAGGGGTGATTTTTGGAACTCACCAAGAACACTCTCGCGCATCATCTATGGAACAAACATCTTCCCTCAGAAAAGCATCTGATTCTGACCATCAACCGTCCACCCTTCCGGGGCATCGCCTTGGGCAACCCGGTCATGCATCCCTTCACTTTCTGAGTCTCCCCACTAAGACTCCTCCACCTTCCATAGAAGAGAAGACTTCACTTTCATATGATATAGGCAACCTCTACCACCATCCATTCTTGCATCCATGTGTAGGGCAACCAACTCCTCTATTGCCTTCCAATCATCTGCTGACTCTCGAACTGCATCCTTCTGCGACTTCCTGCTGAAGGCACTAACCACCACATTCCCTTTTCCTGAGGTGTAGGAAATTTCGAAGTCGTAGTCCTGAAGGAACTCCATCCACCTTCACTGTTGTAAGTTCAGGTCCCACTAGGAGAAGTTATACTTCATGATTTTGTGATCCGTGAAGACCACAAATCCCTCCCCGATGAGGTAATTCCGCCACCAATATAGCGAGAAAACGACCACCACAAGCCTTAAATTGTGGGTGGAATAATTATTCTCATGATGGCGTAACTTCCTAGAACCATAATAGATCACCCCTTGTCACTGCATCAACACACATCCAAGGCCTTGCCCTGAAGCATCAAAGAACACCTCATACGCCGCCCCTTCTTCTGGAAATCTCAGCACTGGGGAACTAACCAACTTCTCTTTCAGGTAACTGAATGATTCCTCACACTAATCATCCACCACGAAAACTTGGTCCTTCTTTATCAAGGCTGTCAAAGGTGCTGCAACTCGGGAGAAGTTGGGTACGAACCTCCAGTAGTAACCTGCTAGTCCAAGGAAACTACGAACCTCTGCCACATTCTTGGGTGCCACCTAAGAAAAAACTGCCTCAACCTTCGATGGGTCCACTGATATTACCTGCTCAGACACCATGTGCCCAAGTAAGTGCACTTATCGCATCCATAACATGCACAAGGAAAATTTCCCATAGAGTTGGTGCTGTCGGAGGACCTCTAAAATTGTTCTCAGGTGCTCAGCGTGATCCTCCTCTGATCTTGAGTAGATCATAATGTCATCAATAAACATGACTATGAACCGATCCAGTTATTCCTGGAAGATGGATTTCATGTGTCCCATGAACACATCTAGTGAATTTGTAACACCAAATGACATGACTATAACTCAAAGTGACCATACCTATATCTGAAGGCAGTCTTGAAGATGTCACCCTCCTTCAACCTCAAATGGTGATATCCAGACTGCAGATCGATCTTAGAGAACCAACCTGCTCCCTTCAGCTGGTCAAGGAGATCGTATCTCCTCAGGAGAGGGTAACGGTTCTTGACCGTTACCTAATTCAGTCTCCGGTAGTCTATGCACAGCTTGAGATCACCATCTGCCTTCTTTGCGAACAAGACCGGATCACCCCAAGGTGACACACTTGGTCGAACAAAAACCTTCTTCATCAGATCATCAATCTGAATCCGAAACTCCCGCAATTCAGAAGGTTCCATCTGGTAGGGATCCATCGAAATCGAACGAGCACCAGGTTGCAATTCTATCCCGAACTCAACATCACATCGAGGGGGTAGGGTCGCCACTTATTCAGGGAAGGCGTCCATAAACTCACCGAAGATCCCCGGGACTTCCACTATTTCAGTATCTGCCAACTCTACTAAAATTTCAGATAACAAGGAAAGGAGGGGCTCAACTTGCTTGTTACCTTCCTGGTAACCCCTCTCGCCAATGAAAGTCACACGTCAGCCGCCTAAGTCTGAAAACACAACCCTTCTTCAGAAGCAATCGATGACGTAACACACTGATAACAGCCATTCGATGCCTAGAATGACATCGTATGGATGCATTTAAAGTAAAAGGAGATCTCCACTACATTGGTGTGGCCCCAACATCAACCTACATCCCCGGAAAACACGAGACAAGATGGTCTGACCTCCACTGGCATACTCAAAACCAGGGGTATGGAAAGCGTCTCTATGTCTAGGCCCAAGACACAGGATATACTGGGCACAACAAAGGAGTTTGAATCTTCTGAACTGAACAAGGAATAATCAAGGGTAATGAACACAATGATTCTATCTCGAATGACTTCTGGCCCTGCTAGAACTGCTACCTCTGAGGTGTGCATTTTCCCACACCTAGTTTCTCTACCTCTCAGCTGTCAGCCACCTCCCCGACCACACCCTGGTCGAGGTCCCTGAGGAGTGCCCTGAGGTCGGCCTCCTCCTGCAACATCTACCCTCGGAGGAGCGGGAGCTTGCTGCCCCTGCTGCTGTCACTGGAAGGGCCTGGCTTGAAACTGATGTGGCTGAGGCGGGTGCTGTAATGGTCCACCTCCACTGTACTGTACTCAGACCGGGCACTGGTTCCGAAGGTGCCCACGACTGCCACAGATGAAACACCTCAATCCCGGGCTCGATGTAAAAGGGCGAGGACTAAGAGATTGGAACTGAAACTGTTGAGGCCTGCTCCCTAATGGTCGGAACCTAGAGGGCCCTGATGCTGGAGGCCTTCTGCTGACGACTTCCCCCTTTGACGAGCCCAACTGGATTCCTTCTCGCGGCACACCTCCCAGCGTGTGCATCCTTTCCACCACTTCAGCTATCTTTTGGACCACCAAGTATGTCGGTAGGGTGAAGGGATTAACAACATACTGGAGAAAAGGCCGAAGTGCCTCCTCCAAATGTCTCGCTCGATACTCCTCATCCAGAAAGAGGTCGGGATCAACGCGAAGGAGATCCTGGAACTTGATCCCCAACTCCCTCACTAACATACTCCCCTACTGGAGGGAGAGTAGTTCCTGCCTCTTCTCATCGTTCATCATGGAAGAGAGGAATTATGCCCAGAACTCCTTATCGAAGTCAGTCCACGTGACCTCGGCCTCGATCTTCTCCCCAAGATAAAGCATCCACCACTGACGTGCTGCTCCACGCATCTGGCTCATAGCCATAGGAACCCAGTACTCCATCGGAGCCCGGATCAAGCTAAAAGATATCACCAGCTTCTCTATCCAGCTCTCTGTCTCCACGTATGAGATGCTGCCCTCGTACATCCTGAGATCCTGCTGCTAAAATGCTCGAAGCGTCTTCTGCCACTGATTGTCCTCCTCCTCTCTGTCAACCCTTTGTTCATCAGCCAAGTCAACCTCCTGGGCCTCGATTTCCCGCACTACTTGTGGTCGTCTCCCAGGTTCCATAGATGCAAGGTAAACAAGTAATGCCTAATCCTGAGTAGTGTAGAATATTGTTCTTAAATTTTCTTAGGCATACTATTCATTTTAAATCCCCAAAATTCCCCAGAAACACAAGAACGCAAGTCATTATGATGCATGTATCATTCCTAGGGTCTCTACCCTACAATTAGTGTGGACTCACTTGGTCGTTCAGTAGGTCCAGAGTCCTTGCATCGGATCACAGGGGGTCCTAAAATCCCGTGTCCTAGCCGGTCTTCCCTGGCCTATTTCACACTCCAAGATCACCTGACACTGTTTCCCTACCATCCTATGCAATCCTCACAGTGCCAAACTCCAGAATCCATCTTATCGCTGAACCCCCATCCTTTGATACCATTCTGTCATGACCCCCTCCCACCAAAGACACCCCTCCTGAGCTGGAAATGGTGAAAGGGAGATAATGACCCCCCAAGTCCCACCTACAGTAGGCCCTGGAGTGGCGACTAGCACCAAGGGTATGATTTTTCACAATTATGGGAGGCATTCCCCGTTTTATAAAACAAGATCGGGAAGTAGGATGAGTCAAACAACAAAATAAAATGGAAAAATTAAATGAAAATAAACCCAAAACCAAGCCCATATGCATGTTTTATACAATACTGAAACAAAAGTACAAGTACAAGAAAGCTCCAAAGAATGATACGAAGAAAGGAAAACAAAAACTGCAACCATCAAAACTCCAAAACGCACAACTAGTAAGGTCCCTCACGGTCCCTAAAGTCCCCCTGAAAACCTGAAAGTAAACGTAGGGTGAGCATACAAGTATACTTAGTAGGGAAACCTAAAGCTCTCGTGAATAGGTGGGGAGATATCCTAATGTTCTGTGAGAAAACATAAGGAACCAAAGCCTAGAATGGAATCTATCCACCCAACCTTACAAGCCACACTCACCAAATATCGCAAGTCAATAGAGTAGTATAGTAATATTATCAAAGTATGGGTACCCTGCACCACCTTACCACTGAATACTTCTCAAGTCCTCACGCCTAACACTATGATGCTTCCACATCTTCCTGATCTAGTGCCGCAACCTGGCCATATAAAGCTCATAATATCCCACCGGTACACAATCCTCGACTATAACCACATCTCATCCCGCATTCTGCCGACACTCAATCCTCAGCCATAACCACATCTCATCCCGAAGACACCTGGAAACCAGATCACATCTCATCCCGAAGACTCTTGGTAAAAATCTGTCGTAACCTGCCCAAAGGATCTTGGGATATAAAACCTGGAAGAGGGAGAACAAGAAAGAACAGTAACCAACCATCCTTTGGATGTTTGTGAATATCACCCCCCGTCCCACGGGTGTTCAGCACGTGGAGCTCAACATGGGTGGGGTGTGTAAAGAAACATAAAACATACATATTTATATAATTATATCAACCACTCAACCCATCCTAAGGCTTCTACACTAAAGATCTAGGGACATGGCTCGACACTGCTACCATGAAAGTATGCACAAGACGAACGGACCCATACCCCATTAAGGTTTTCATGTTTCAATAGTTTTAGTTTATCAGTTATTTAACTACCGAGCAACTAACAACAACCAAACCAGATCAAACGTTCGTAAAAAATATCCCTGCTAACCACAAATAAGGTTAGGGAAAACACAAGCAACAAAAAACCATTTTCTTTTATCAGCCAATCAATTCCATTTATTTTCTGTATTTAATCAACTACCATTCCCCAAAGTTCATTAGTCAACTCTTACAATTTTATTCATATGCACACAACCCATCCCTGCAACCCTGCTGCCAACAACCACAACCACAAACACCTTAGAAACAATACCCGTACTGTGTCATTATCCCTTCGATACCATTCACCGCAGCTCCGCTGCCCATCACAACCAAATGATACACACCAACCCACATCCAAGGCAACTACATCCCCACTGCTCACCTGTTCCACAAAAACCCAAAAAACACCCCTTCACATAATTAAACCCCAACCAACACCCACAAAATTCATTCTTTCATTTAATTTAATCAGGGTGATCATACAATGGTTCCAGGTATTCATTTAATCATCCAACTTTACATGATTAACCAATTTCCACTTTCTATGAATTCCATCCACGAAACAATCCATAAAAACAAGGAAACATGTAATGGCACAAGAAAATGCCCCCAAATACCGTTATTTTCAGTGGGAATAATCCCGTTCAATTTACAACATAATCAAAAGAGAATCATTGATGGAAATAAAACAAAAATACCAACCAAAATCTCCCCAAACCCATTATTTAACCAGTTATTATCTTTATTTACCGGTTCAACTGTATCTCATAAAACAAGAGGATACACACCATGAATGATATACAAAAGTGAGAGAGAGACGAAGGTAATATCCCTACCTCAAAGGTTTTTTATGAAACCACGATGGTCAAAGAATGCTCAAGAAACCGGGTTGATTCTCCACGAATCCTCCATAGATATCCTCTCATAACACAAACAAGACCGAACCTCATCATATTCGACATCCACACACTTAGATCTACCCATAACAGGCATATATCTAAGAAACTGAAAGAATAGGAGGATTAGATCTAAGTAGATCTAGGAAATCAAGCATGAACGATCACATAACTCAAGAAACCAGCTTCGATTCGCCAAGAAAAGCCTCCGGATCACCTCCAAAATTCTTGGGAGAGGTTCTTCTACCTCCAAGGAAGGGTAATCCTGAGTTATGGCCGCTTAGGAGCTTAAAAGAACCATTTAGAGGAAATAGAGTTCAGATAAAAAAATTTAGGATCTAACTTTAAGTGCCCACATGGTTAGTCCGCACAGTTTAACCAACCATGCGCTAACCGTGCGTTAGATTCTACCTCGCCAAACACTCCACGCACGGTTAGTCTGCATGGTAAGCCAAACTGTGCACTAACCATGCGTTAGCCACTACCTCCAACACCAACCTTGCACGATTTGGCCGCATGTTTTAGCCAAACTCTTCCCCAACCATGCGAAAGCTATTTCCCTTTAGCTTTCCTTAAAAGCCCACCCAAACACACCCCCAAGTCACCTTAACCTCCCAGCACACCTCCATCACCACATTTCACAAAGGAATGGACCGGAGAGGTCCGGGCCATTACATATACCCTCTTACATTCCATTATGTGGAGGATAAGATAAAGTCATTCTAGCGTACGACAGACTATAATCTCACGAATCAATGTGTTTCTTTTTTCACTGACACTTTACATGGAAGCTAATTAGGGTAAATTTAATTAATATACATGAAAGATATGAAATGAAAATAATTATGGAAATTTAATATATTATTTATCTTTATTTTAATTCATTCTTCCAGAAACTAGAAACATCATTCATGGATATGCACAACCTACTATCTCTATGAATAGTGTATTTCAATTTCCCTATCTAAAATTTATGGATTACTATAAATATATATATAATGAATGTATATGATATTTATATAATGATTAAAAGTATGTATAATATGTATCCATGATCAATGTAATATGACCATAAATAAAAAATCAAAACATACATGAAAAACAATGCAATTATTGCTTGAAACATAATTTTAAAATGAAATTGTTAGTAAATAGGTAATAAAAGGTCAATATTGAATAATATATGGTATTACATATATATTTTTGGTTCTTTAATATTTTTATAATAAAATTATATTTATATCACATGAGGTTTTAATGTGTACAAAGGATTTTGATACTTAACGTAAGGGACTTATAGTCTCTCTTTTATATCTGGGAGACATATGTCATATTCACCACTTATTTTTGTGCGTGGTTTATATACTACCAATTGGAAATTTTATATCATAAATTTAGATATTTTAATGATATTTAATATTTCATTTAATGTTAATTTTTAATGGTTCCTTTTATTCTTATGTTTCTAATGTGGTAAGAGGTTTCTATCACAATTTTCCTTCATTGAGTCATATGTTATGTTATACATCTATCTCTTTTTATGAGAAGTATATATAGACCTATTGACATTTAATATCATTAATTTATTTATTCTCATGATTTTTTAACTTACATTTAATTTAATTCATTCATGGGGTTAATGATTCAATGTTACCAAATTGGTAATGGTTTTATGATACAATCACATTGTTTATTTCGATTTTTTAGGTTTATGCTTATGATATTGAAATATTATGAACTATCTATAAAGAAAATAATTAAATTTATTATCCAATATTAATTCCTTGATAATAATTTTTTTCCATTCATTTTCCCCTCTTTATGTACTCATTATTCCAAAATAACTATTTTAATGAAAAGTAACCTTTTTTCTCTTTCTTGGTATTTTTTTCTTCCATATCCATTTTTTTCTAAAAATGTTTTGAAAAAGGTTTTAATGTTCATATGAGTTTTTAAAATTAATTTTTACCCATTTTTATTTTGTAAAAAAGTATTTTAAATGGAATCTTCATGTCATTTTCCAAACTAGGTTCATTTGGATTTTATAAAAAATGTGAACGGAATTTTTTTTGTAACATGTACAAAATTTTCCACCATCATGAGCACTCAATGTTTTAAAGGAAATTTTATAAGTTTCATTTTTTTTCAAATAAAATTATTTCCAATATACATTTGTGAATTTTTAGTTTTAAAAATTCATTTTCCATGAAAGGGTATTTTCATCAAGAACTGTTCTGAGTGTCTTTTAAAAATAATTTTCCATATATAATTAAATACTTTGATGTTAATTATGTTTTACTTGGAATATAATACAATGAGAATATTCATAGTATTTTTATGGATGGTTTATGTTTATAAGGACAAATTGTTTATAAAACCTACTTCTTTATCGTGGGTAATGAGATGATAAAATTTTTATAAAAACCATTTCATTTAATGTATATGATATAATGAATATTTTATGATATTATGGAAAAAATGTGTATATTATGTGATAGGTGGGACCTATATCACCCTCCAATTCGTTGGGTAATGATTAATGTTTTATTAGTTCATAGGGTAGACTATAGGTTTTCTAAAGCCCTAAAAGAGGGTACATATGATGTTATCCCCTGCCTGAAGGAGGTATAAGGGTGGTTATCTAAATACTAACATGTTATGAATGTATTGGTTGATATCATTGACATAAGGATTTTTAATCTTATATGTAGGACACAATTCCATGTATTATGTCCATTTTATTCTATAATGGGTCATTTTATTTGACTTATTAATAATTAATGTCTTATGAATGGTAAATATTTATTCTATGATTCAAGATTTTGATCTTTGGAAAGGGGGGTAAGGTTTTCATATGTTATGCTAATGTTCTCATATCCTTATTCTCTTGTTCTGATTATATATTTTCCTAATCTACCATTATTGAGTATCTGAGATCACCCTTTTTTATGTCTCTTTTCCTTAAGTTATGATGATCGATATTACATGTGATATGTATATGAAGGGTTATAGTTATGAGGAAATAAGTTAGAGATGATTTAAAACTCTTATTAACCAATTTTTTAGGTTTCTATCTTTCCAAAGTAACTATAACTTTATGATTTTCATGTGTTTTTTGGGTAATCTAATGAATATTACTCTAAAAGATGTAATTTCATTGTATAAAAATTCAAGGTTGCTATAGTGTATATATTGGTGATTTGGTTATGAGGGATTTTTTGGTGAGTGTAATAAGATGGTTTGGTACATTTGGTTAGGGGTGGTATTCGGTTGTTACGATATCCTTAAGAGGTATCTCAGGGGTTGGTTTTTTGGAAATTTTCCTTCATTACTTATGGGTTTGTTTTAATAATAAATAAAAAGAATATTTTGAGAGGTATCAAATTTAATGTATTGAAAAATAATGTTTGTAGGAATTATAGTGTTGGATGTGTCTAGGGGATGTATGAAGGATTTAGAGAGTGTAGAATCATTTTTAGTTGTAAAACTGAACAAAAAATGAGTTATGAAGTCTAAGGGAATGTCTTGTTTTGTAGTGGCTAATAGATGAAGTGTAGAGGTGTTTATTGTGATGTAGGAATCCTGAAAGAGGTGTTCTAGATATTCAACTCTTTGGGGGGGGGGGGTGTTACACTATGGATCGTTTGTTACAGTGATGCCTCTCTTCATAAATTTGGTTTACGACATGGGTCACCCAACTAAGGCACATCCTTTTCTTGGTTAATGGGGGGGTTTTTATTATAGTGGTCTGGGATATTCCACTGTTTACCTGCTAATCTTATCATCTATGATCAGTAAATATCCATACTTCTCATATTCCAATTTGGAAATCCTGACTATAACGTGTTTCTACCCACTACATCATAGCCCTCTTCCTCTATGGTGTGGTGATGTGTTTCTATGTCATTCTCCTATATTTTTGAGACTACCTATAAATTCTAAAATACCCTCAAACCCTAACTTTAATCTAAATTTTCTCTTATTTCTTATGTAAAGACCCGTAAAATTCAAGGGAAATTTTTTCTTAATTTTATTTGGAATTTTACAAGAGTGCGGTTTCTGACGGCACCTGATTCCGAGGCCCGGAGTGCCCGGAATCATTTTCTGAAGTTTGGCTCGGGTACGTTCAGTGAACGAACGAGCGGGAATTTCTAACTTCTGAACCGGTGCCCGGAATCAAATTCCGAGGGCACCGATGAACTCGCAGCGCCGATATTCGCTTAAGGAGACCTTTTCCGAGGTTGCGTTTATTGCGGGTTGAGAGTTAGTTTTTGGGAGTTTAGAATAAGTTAAATAAATATTGTGGTATACAAATTTTTATTTTAACTTGTTGGTTAACTTCTCCCAAAGGGAGTTAGAGTGAGACCCACATCCTCTTAACCTCCCTTGGGAGGATTAAGTGTGGTGGGGCCCACACGAAACATAACTCTTCACCTTCTTTTTTTTAAAACTCCCTTAAACTCCTCTTTTAATAACATGACAACTTTGTTAATTAATGGAGTTGTTTTGTTTGAATTTCAAACCTTTCAAATTCAAATTGATAATTGTGTGAATAAAATAAGACTTTAGCTTATTTTATTTGGCTTAGAATTCTCTAGCCACCTTGAGAGAATTTGGAGCCTTCATCTTCTTCTTCTTCAAGCTTTGACGAAGAATGCGAAGAACCTTCAAACATCGAAGAAGAACGCCACGTTCTCGGGAATCGTCTTCCGCGACGCCATACCAATGACACCGATGACGTCTTCTTCCACGTCATCTCTTCCGCGACGATTTCCTGCGACGAAATTGTCGTCAAAGAACTTCGAATCCTCGCTTCACGACATCGACGTCCTTCTTCCGTGACGCCGACCACCGCGACTCGTCTTCCGCGGGTCGTTGACGATCACCGTTCTTGAAACCGAGGTAGGGGTTTGATGTTACTTATTTATTTATTCTCGTTCTTGGTTCTAGCATGACAATCTTGAGGATAAATGTTTATGTGTTATCGTCTAACGAGAGGGGGGCCGGAACACACAAACACGGCCGAATCCCCCCTCCTTTGTTCTTGAATATTATTATTTTCTTGTGGATGAATGAGATGGCGTGGTGTCATCGCACCACGCGGGAATCGCACGGCTATAATGCGCGGCGCCGTCGCGCTGCGCCGCGGAAAAATTTATCAAGAACGCGACGCCGTCGTGCCGCGTCGAAGGAAACTGAAGGCGCTGCGGCCGGAGCGGGGCCGCGGTGCCGTCGCACCGCGCCGGACGGCAAAGGCTGCGGCTGGTTCCGGGCCGCGGCGGAACGGGAAGACCGGCGGCCAGCCGGGCCGCCGGTGTCGGAAGCCCGAAAGGGGACCGACCTTGCCGGTCCCGTTGAGGAAGGACCAGCCGGCCAGGTCGGGCCGGCCGGAAGGGAGAAGAACTGGGGAATTAATTCCCCCGTCTGGCCAAAACCGGCCCCCCATAATGGGGGGGCCGCGGTTACACCAAGGGGGGGCAGTGCCCCCCCGTTTTTCTCAAAGGAAGGCCCCCACGTGAGGGGGGGGGGGGTTTCTCCAAGGCGCTGCATCCAGACGCGCCGCCAGCTGAAGGAAAGCGGGGGCTTTGCCCCTCGTGCGTGGCACCCGTGCGGCGCCCAGGCCGCGCCGGGCCGGGTCGGACCCGGGTCGGGTCGACCCGGTTCGGGCCGACCCAGGGGGGGGGGGGGTCGGGCCGGGTCGGGCCGGACCCAGACCCCCCTTTTCGAATCGACTTCGGTCTTTTGGAGATAACTTGAGTTACAGACCTCCGATTGACGAACCGTAAGCGGCAATGCGATCCTTGGATCGAAACGGTCGATTCGGTAAATCACACTCAAGGTTTCAGAATACTTTGAGTTCGGCCGGGTTGGTTCGTACACGAAACCAACCGGGCCCTCGGAGCGGAAACGCTCATATCTTAAGCTACGGACATCCGATTGACGTGCCGTCAGATTTTTTGGGTTCCTCTTTGTGAGACAGATCTTTTGGCATACTCCGCCCGAGGTTTGGACGACGGTGGAGTACGGTCGGGTTGGTTTTGACTTAAAAACCAACCGGGCCCCTGAGATGAAAAAGCCAATAACTCTCAGACCGGGCGTCCGATCGACGCGCCGTCTGTTGTGTTGAGTTCCTGTTGGAGATACAGAACTTTTGGATACATCAACTCTGGACTTTGTGACAGTTGATGTATCAGCCTCTCGGCTCGTGGAGCGGACCCTCCCGAACGAGCTTGTTGTGTGCGGGAACCGTAGTGCTGGATGCGACTGTGACTGCTACTGCTACTGCTACTGTGACTGCGACGACGACAATGCAGAGATCCTTGGTGGATTCGACGACGACTACAGCACTCAGCGATCCTACGTGGATCAGTGCTACAGGTCCTGTGTGGGCCCGATCCTGTGTGGGTCCGATCCTATGTTGGTCATTGCGCTCAGCGGTCCTGTGTGAACCAGCGCCTACAGGTCCTGTGTGGGCCCGATCTTGTGTGGGTCTTTGCGGGGGTTAGTTACCTATCGATCCTTCGTGGGTCCGACGACTTAGATGGATCAGAGATCATCTTTATCGTCTTTCGAAGAAGTATACCTGTGTGAGCTGAATCCTGTTGCTTTCCTGTGTGAACTGTGTTGTGCTATCCTGTTTGGATTTCGTTTTGCTTTCCTGTGTGGAATACGTATACTTTCCTGTGTGGACTGAGTTGTACTTGGGCTCGGAGGTTGGAGCGTATTGGAATTGATGACTTAGGTATATGTATGGGAATATACCTAAGCAGTGTCGGTTGTTACTTCATGTTGTATCTATCTTTTGTGGTTTATCCTTTGTGGATTTTGGGAGACCTTCGGGGGTCTCGGGGTCCCTACTGAGTAGCTTATAATCACCCCTGCACGGGCTATGCCCGCACTACGTTGTGTTGGTTGCAGACGACGGACAACGTTGATCTTGGATGAGGCTTGCAGAGCAGGACGGTACCTGGAGGTGGACCACTGGGCGGGACGTGTTCCGAGCGGATGGTGGGACCCGAGGAGTAGTGGAGCTATCTGTACCCACCCTTCAGGTGGGGTTTCCAGTGATAGCTCGGTGTAGCGGCTTTTACTTTACTGTTGCTGTTTTCCCTTTCGAGTTGTACTTTACTTTCAGTTTGGGTTTGTATACTGGCCCATTTACTTTTCTGCACTTTCAGTTGTACTCTGTTTTTACTTAGTGTTTACTTTTCCGCTTACTTACTCTGTGGTGTTTGTTTAATTTTCAAAGGAAATGCCTTCCCTTTTATTGGGAATTACGCCTTGGTGCTAGTTGCCAGCCCCTGGCCTATGGAAGGCGGGCTTGGGGTAGTCACGACACGGGCCCCGAGGGCGGGTCGTGACAAATTGGTATCAGAGGAGTTCGGTTCTACCGCGAACTCTGATCTTTTCTATGTGAAGCAATAATGTTTAGCGTATTGAGTGTGGTTATCAGTCCAGGGAGTCCAGTGTTGGTGCGGCGGCCGACGTATCCGTACACCAGGACCCTGACTTCTGATTTCCGACTTAATGCACGAAAACACTGATTGCGTGTGTGTTTCAAAGTTTTCTTTGTGATTACTTTATATCAGCTCACCAGGTATACTGTTCTGACCATGGCGCACCTGTTTCCTTTTCAGGATGGCCCCACGACGGAAGCCATCTAGGGTTCCGAGAGTCGAGCGTGACGACAGCCCACCGAGCGACGAGGCCTCGGTGCAGGGCCCTTTGTCAGCAGTGGAACAGGCGGTAGAACTACCCGCCGAGCCACCGATGCTTCCAGCACCAGCCGCTGACGATGCACGTCGCCTTGGAGCTCTGCACGAGTTCCAGCGCCAGCGACCGCCTAGGTTCCGTGGGGAGACGGACCCCCAGGCAGCAGAGGACTGGCTGGAGGCAGTGGTACGAGTTTTTAGGCTAGTGAGGACACCTGCAGACCTCATTGTGATCCTCGCTGCGAGCCTACTGCACGCAGCAGCGGGCCGATGGTGGAGCTTGATGCTCTAGGTGCACGATGAGGCAACTCTACAATGGACGGACTTTGAGAGCCTCTTCCGCTTGGAGTTCGTCCTAGCCACCCTTCGTGCGGTGCGTATCCAGGAGCTTCTTCAGCTGCGGCAGGGCAGCATGACGGTCGCTCAGTACTCGGCGAGATTTACTGATCTCTCGCGCTACTCGACCGACATGGTACGAGATCCATTCTTCCGGGCCCGGACCTTCGAGCAGGGTTTGAGACACGAGATCAGGGAATCGCTGATCTCCCTCAGCATACCGACTCAGACAGGAGTACTGGAGCGGGCCCTTTTGATCGAGAGCTTCCTTGCTGAGTATACACCAGCACCGCGACCCACCGCAGGGCGGCATGTGGCAGAGTCATCTGCAGCAGGAAGTCGACGGATGACTCAGGGGTTCAGACAGACCAGACCTTAAGGCAGAAGACCTCATGACACTGGCTCAGCAGTGCGAGGCACACAGCGAGGAGCCAGTCTTTCGAGAGGCAGACAGTGCTACTCGTGCGGCGGGCAGGGCCACATGGCTCGTGACTTCCCGACCTGCCGTGCCGAGGAGCAGCAGACGGTTGAGGGACCACCGAGGCAGAGGCAGAGGGTCAACCGTGGCGGTCCGCAGGGAGGAGGCGGACGAGGCAGAGGAGCTGGCCGAGCAGCAGGTGGTGGGCGACGCTTTGAGGCTCTGCCACCACCACCAGCAGGAGGTCCACCCCAACCACAGGGAGCAGGTGGGCAGAGACAGGCACAGCTCCAGGCAGCAGAGGCCTACGACCACAGTGCACCCGAGATGATTCGAGGTACTATCTGTGTCTATTCCACCCTTGCTGCAGTACTTATAGACACAGGAGCAAGTCACTCTTTCATAGCCGCTGCCCTTGTTCGGAGCTCAGAGATTCCGACAGAGCCGTTGGCTCGATCCTTACGGCTAGAGACTCCTACGGGAGCAGACTCGACGATTACGCACTGGTGCCGGCAGTGCGAGATTACTCTAGGAGGAGAGAGATTCGGCTGGGATCTTCTTGTAGCAGCGTCGAGGCCTTACGACGTCATCTTGGGCATGGATTGGCTATCTATGATCCATGCACAGATTGACTGTTTTAGGCGCAAGGTGCGATGTGTACGCACCGACGGGAGCAGGTTCACCTTCACCGGCGAGAAGGGAGCCTTTGCAGCACATGATGGACTTCCGAGGAGGAGAGGACAACCCATCACTCATCAGTTGGCTAGCCTCATCCTTGGAGATGTTGACGTGCGGTGTCCTGGTTTTCCTGCAGTGGTGGATCAGTTTGCGGACGTTTTTCCCGACGACGTTCCAGGGATACCTCCTCGCAGAGAGGTAGACTTTTATATTGACCTGTACCCCGGGACAACCCCGATATCCACTCCAGCATATCGGATGGCCCCCGTCGAGCTTCGAGAGATACGGGTACAGTTGGAGGACTTGCAGGGCAAGGGGTTCATCCGACCCAGTGTTTCACCCTGGTCTTCCCCGATATTGTTCGCCAAGAAGGCAGACGAGAGCTTGCGACTTTGTGTTGACTATCGTCGCCTGAACCAGGTGACAGTGAGGAACAAGTATCCTCTACTGAGGATTGATGACCTCTTTGATCAGCTCAAGGGAGCACGGTGGTTCTCGAAGATAGACCTCAGGTTAGGCTATCATCAGCTCAGAGTCAGAGACGAGGACGTGCAGAAGACGACCTTCAGATGTCGGTATGGCCAATATGATTTCTTGGTTATGCCTTTCGGCGTAACCAATGCTCCAGAAGTGTTCATGGCCCTCATGAACAGGATCTTTCAGCCATACCTTGATCGGTTTGTCGTGGTCTTCATCGACGACATTCTGATTTACTCTACGACTGAGGAGGAGCACGCCTATCACTTGCGAGTTGTACTAGACACACTCTGAGAGCACCAGCTTTATGGTAAGCTCTCGAAGTGCCAGTTCTGGATACGTGAGGTCCACTTCTTGGGACACGTTATCTCTGAGGCGGGAGTTGCAGTGGATCCTACGAAGATCGAGGCTGTGTTATCATGGGAGCCACCCAGGAGCATGACTGAGGTTCGGAGTTTCTTGGGACTAGCTGGATACTATCGGAGATTCGTGACAGACTTCTCTAGAGTTGCGGCACCACTCACAGCTTTGATGAAGAAGGGGAAACCCTTCTTCTGGTCAGACAGTTGTCAGCAGAGCTTCCAGGAGCTGAGACAGAGATTGACCAGTGCACCTATCTTGAGGTTGCCTGAGGAGGGAGTAGGGTACGTAGTCTACTGCGATGCATCAGGGACCGAACTCGGATGTGTTATGATGTAGGAGAGGGTAGTGATCGCCTATGGATCACGTCAGTTGAGGCCGCATGAGCAGAACTACGCTACCCATGATCTGGAGTTAGCAGCAGTGGTCTTCGCTCTGTAGACATGGTGACAATACCTGATGGGCGAGCGTTTTACAGTCTTTTCTGATCATCAGAGTCTCAGGTATATCTTCTCGCAGAAGGACCTGATCCTGAGATAGCGGCGATGGCTCAAGTTCCTCCAGGACTATGACTTTGAGATAGTCTATACTCCTGGGAAGGGGAACGTAGTAGCCGATACCCTCAGCAGGAGGACGGGCATTCAGCTACTTGAGGAGGCGACAGAGCAGCTAGCCTCTTTGCAGATATCCTTCGTGGATAGAGATGGAGAGACCTTCCTCCAGTCTCTCACAGTCACCCCTCCACTACTGCAGTGGGTCAGAGAGGCACAATGTGAGGACGCTGACTGTGAGACATGACGTGCACAGATATCCTCGGGACAGGCACCTGATGGTTTCTCCCTTGGGGCAGAGCACGACATATTTTTCAGAGGACGTACCATAGTACCAGTCGCTTTGCGAGAGGAGGTGCTGAGAGAGTTTCACACTTCTCCTTTGGCGGTACATCCTGGAGTGGAGAAGATGTACCAGGATCTCAGACGACAGCACTGGTGGCCGGGCATGAAGAAGGAAGTAGCAGAGTTCTTTTCTCGATGCCTCACCTGCCCGCAGGTGAAGGCAGAGCATCAGGTACCAGCAGGCTTGGTACAGACCTTGGAGGTCCCGGAGTGGAAGTGGGACGGCATATCTATGGACTTCGTGACTGGACTTCCACACACTTCTAGAGGTCACGACTCCATTTGGGTGATTGTTGACCGACTCACCAAGTCGGCGCACTTCTTACCCATCAGAGAGCAGGGCTCAGTGGAGAGAATGGGACGTCTCTACGTTCAGGAGATTGTGCGGCTCCACAGTGTGCCATCATCTATCATCTCAGATCGATATGCTCGATTTACTTACCGGCTTTGGAAGGGGTTACAGGGGGCGTTCGGGATGCAGCTACGTCTTAGCACAGCCTTTCACCCTCAGATGGATGGTCAGACGGAGAGGACCATTCAGACTCTCGAGGACATGCTCCGCGCTTGTGTCCTCGACTTTGGTCGTAGCTGAGAGGATCACCTACCCTTGGTGGAGTTTGCGTACAACAACAACTACCACTCCACCATCGGGATGGAACCGTACGAGGCGTTGTACAACCGACCTTGTAGATCTCCTTTGTGCTGGACAGACCCTGGGGAGTCAGCACTTGTGAGACCAGAGATGGTCCGGGCCACGACAGAGAAAGTCCAGGTTATCCAGGAGCGGATGAGGAAAGCTCAGAGCCAGCATAATTCATACGCTGATAGGAGGCGTAGGCCACTAGAGTTCGAGGTTGGCGACCACGTCTTCTTGTGGGTCTCACCTCGACGTGGTATACGGAGATTTGGCCGAGGCGGCAAGTTATCTCCATGCTTCATCGGACCCTTCCAGGTTCTCAGTAGGATTGGCGAGGTGGCTTATCGCCTGGTTCTACCACCTCAGTTGCACCGGGTGCACGACGTCTTCCACGTGTCTCAGCTGAGGAGATACGTGCACGACCCGACTCACATCATTGACCATGGGGAGCTTGACGTTGACGATGGGGCGACTTTTACGGAGGTTCCAGTGGAGATATAGGATCGACAGGAGCGTGTACTACGTGAGCGATCGATTCCTCTTGTGCGCATCAGATGGTAGCACGGGAACCTCCAGGAGAGCACATGGGAGCGGGAGGCTCAGATGCATGCTCAGTACCCTCATTTGTTTCCCTAGTTTTGATTTATCTTTACAGGGACGTAAAGCCCTGAGGTGGGAGTAATGTAAAGACCCGTAAAATTCAAGGGAAATTTTTTCTTAATTTTCTTTGGAATTTTACAAGAGCGCGGTTTCTGACGGCACCTGATTCCGAGGCCCGGAGTGCCCAGAATCATTTTCCGAAGTTTGGCTCGGGTACATTCAGTGAACGAACGAGCGGGAATTTCTAACTTTTGAACCGGTGCGCGGAATCAAATTCCGAGGGCACCGATGAACTCGCAGCGCTGATATTCGCTTAAGGAGACCTTTTCCGAGGTTGCGTTTATTGCGGGTTGAGAGTTAGTTTTTGGGAGTTTAGAATAAGTTAAATAAAAATTGTGGTATACAATTTTTTATTTTAACTTGTTGGTTAACTTCTCCCAAAGGGAGTCATACTGGGACCCACATCCACTTAACCTCCCTTGGGAGGATTAAGTGTGGTGGGGCCCACACTAAACATAACTCTTCACCTTCTTTTTTTTAAAACTCCCTTAAACTCCTCTTTTAATAAAATGACAACTTTGTTAATTAATGGAGTTGTTTTGTTTGAATTTCAAACCTTTGAAATTCAAATTGATAATTGTGTGAATAAAATAAGACTTTAGCTTATTTT
This sequence comes from Viscum album, assembly GCA_963277665.1. NCBI lineage: Eukaryota > Viridiplantae > Streptophyta > Magnoliopsida > Santalales > Viscaceae > Viscum > Viscum album. The sequence continues at coordinate 1,435,590,462 of OY728122.1, forward strand.
ATTTGGGTTAGAATTCTCTAGCCACCTTGAGAGAATTTGGAGCCTTCATCTTCTTCTTCTTCAAGCTTTGACGAAGAACGCGAAGAACCTTCGAACATCGACGAAGAACGCCACATTCTCGGGAATCGTCTTCCGCGACGCCATACCCGCGACACCGACAACGTCTTCTTCAGCGTCATCTCTTCCACGACGATTTCCCGTGACGAAATCGTCGTCAAAGAACTTCGAATCCTCGCTTCACGACATCGACGCCCTTCTTCCGTGACGCCGACCACCGCGACGCGTCTTCCGCGGGTCGTTGACGATCATTGTTCTTGAAACCGAGGTAGGGGTTTGATGTTTCTTATTTATTTATTCTCGTTCTTGGTTCTAGCATGACAATCTTGAAGATAAATGTTTATGTGTTATCGTCTAACGAGAGGGGGGCCAGACTGCAAAAACACGGCCGAATCCCCCCTCCTTTTTTCTTGAATATTATTATTTTCTTGTGGATGAACGAGATGGAATGGTGCCGTCGCACCATGCGGGAATCGCACGGCTATAATGCGCGGCGCCGTCGCGCGGCGCCGCTGAAAGATTTATCAAGAACGCGACGCCGTCGCGCCGCGTCGAAGGAAACCGAAGGCACCGCGGCCGGAGCGGGGCCACGGCGGAGGGGTGCGGTGCCGTCGCACCGCACCAGAAGGCGAAGTCTATGGCCGATTCCGGGCCGCGGAGGAACGGGAAGACCAGCGGCCAGCCGGGCAGCCGGTGTCAGAAGCCGGAAAGGGGACCGGCCTTGCCGGTCCCGTTGAGGAAGGACCGGACGGCCAGGTTGGGCCGGACGGAAGGAAGAAGAACCGGGGGAATTAATTCCCCCGGATGGCGAAAACCGGCCCCCCATAATGGGGGGGCCGCGGTTACACCAAGGCGGGCAGCGCCCCCCGTTTTTCTCAAAGGAAGGCCCCCACATGAGGGGGGGGGGGGGTTTCTCCAAGGCGCGGCATCAAGCCGCGCCGCCAGCTCAAGGAAAGCGGGGGCTTTGCCCCCCACGCGTGGCACCCGATCGGCGCCCAGGTCGTGCCGGAACGCGCCGCCGGCCGGGCCGGGTCGGACCCGGGTCGGGTCGACCCGGTTCGGGCCGGGTCGGCCCGGACCCGGACCCCCCGTTTTCGAATCGACTTCGGTCTTTTGGCCATAACTTGAGCTACGGACCTCCGATTGACGAACCGTCAGCGGCGATGCGATACTTGGATCGAAACGGTCGATTAGGTATATCGCACTCAAGGTTTTCGGAATACTTTGAGTTTGGCCGGGTTGGTTCGTACACGAAACCAACTAGGCCCTCGAAGCGGAAACGCTCATATCTTAAGCTACGGACGTCCGATTGACGTGCCGTCAGCTTTGTTGGGTTCCTCTTTGTGAGACAGATCTTTTGGCATACTCCGCCCGAGGTTTGGACGCAGGTGGAGTATGATCGGGTTGGTTTTTCCTTAAAAACCAACCGGGCCCCTGGGACGAAAAAACCAATAACTCTCAGACCGGGCGTCCGATCGACGCGCCGTCTGTTGTGTTGAGTTCTTGTTGGCGATATGGAACTTTTGGATACATCAACTCTGGACTTTGTGACAGTTGATGTATCAGCCTCTCGGCTCGTGGAGCCGACCCTCCCGAACGAGCTTGCTGTGTGCGGGAACCCTAGTGCTGGCTGCGACTGTGACTGCTACTGCTACTGCTACTGTGACTGCGACGACGATAGTACAGAGATCCTTGGTGGATTCGACGACGACTACAGCACTCAGCGATCCTACGTGGATCAGTGATACAGGTCCTGTGTGGGCCCGATCCTGTGTGGGTCCGATCCTGTGTGGGTCATTGCGCTCAGCGGTCCTGTGTGAACCAACGCCTACAGGTCCTGTGTGGGCCCGATCCTGTGTGGGTCTTTGCGGGGGTCAGTTACCTATCGATCCTTCGAGGGTTCGATGACTTAGATGGATCAGAGATCATCTTTATCGTCTTTTGAAAATGTATACCTGTGTGAGCTGAATCCTGTTGCTTTCCTGTGTGGATTGTGTTTGCTATCCTGTGTGGTTTTCGTTTTTCTTTCCTGTGTGGAATACGTATACTTTTTTATGTGGACTGAGTTGTACTTGGGCTCAGAGGTTGGAGCGTATTGGAATTGATGACTTAGGTATATGTATGGGCATATACCTAAGCAGTGTTGGTTGTTACTTCGTGTTGTATCTATCTTTTGTGGTTTATCCTTTGTGCATTTTGGGAGACCTTCGGGGGTATCAGGGCCCCTACTGAGTAGCTTATACTCACCCCTGCACGGGCTATGCCCGCACTACGTTGTGTTGGTTGCAGACGACGGACAACATTGATCTTGGCTGAGGCTTGCAGAGCAGGACGGTACCTGGAGGTGGACCACTGGGCGAGACGTGTTCGGAGCAGACGGAGGGACCCGAGGAGCAGTGGAGCTATCTGTACACACCCTTCAGGTGGGATTTCCAGTGACAGCTCGGTGTAGAAGCTTTTACTTTACAGTTGTTGTTTTCCCTTTCGAGTTGTACTTTACATTCAGTTTGGGTTTGTATACTGGACCATTTACTTTTCCGCACTTTCAGTTGCACTCTATTTTTACTTAGTGTTTACTTTTCCGATTACTTACTCTGTGGTGTTTGTTTACTTTTCAAAGGAAATGCCTTCCCTTTTACTGGGAATTACGCCTTGGTGCTAGTCGCCAACCCCTGGCCTATGGAAGGCGGGCTTGGGGTAGTCACGGCACGGGCCCCAAGGGCGGGTCGTGACATAATAGGTGGCCCAAGTACGTCCTAATGAGTACTTTCTACCGCATTCTAATTTCATTTGATAACAACCCTTGAAAATCGATCAGTTGTGTTTTTTTGGTAATTACCTTCTTTTACACTCATATTTTCCTTCTAGTTCATCATATGGGATGGGTAAATATAAAGATAAATCTATGTTTTTTTGTTGTTTTTAAGGTTTAATGATGTGGTTATTATTTTCTAGGCTGGTAAAGATGTTATTCTTCATTTTGGTGTTTAGTGGAGGCCTCCCTCTTGTTCCATATTTTTGTATTGGATTGGATGGCCTCATTCTTGAAGGGGATCCTTCATTTCTCATATAGTGTATCATACAAGAAGGGTAATACTTATGTTATAATTGGAGAACATATTTTCATTGTATTTTTAAAATAAAAATAATTTGTTTAAATTAAAATTTAATGGAAGGGGTTTGAATCGAATTCTTATATATTTTTTCATATTATTGATATTGTGATTTCATAGGCATGATGTCTCACTAAAAATCAAGGTCATTGGGGATTTAATTTTCACTGTGGATGTTTTGATATATAACCCTTGTTGTGTGTGGTTCTTTTTTAACACCTAAAATGGAAATTATCTAACCACTAATATTCAGTTAATAAAATGGTTTCCCATGAAAATATGGAAAGTATGAGAATGTCTATAAAATAAAGAACTGGATGTGATGAAAAGACCAGTGTTGAATTTGAAAATAATGAGATTTGAAAAGTATTGTAGTGTGTGGCTGTGATATGGGATGGATGTTTTGTGATGTGTTTATGGTATTTGGGTCGATTATGTGTTCTTATGGTTTGTGGTGGTGATGTGTGGTTTTTATGTATGGTGGATGTGTTGGGATGTGGTTATGGTAGATGGGGTGGTGATGTGTGGTTATGGTATATGATGGTGATGTGAGGTTGTTATGTGGGGTAGTAATGTGATTAGAAGAGGATTTTGTTTGTGGTTTATGGGATATGGAAGATGGTCATGATTCTGAAAAATGGTTATGATGTGGATAATGTTTATGGTTTTGAAAGGGAGGTGTTGTAGACTTGTTCGCATGAGAATGATGGGTAATGTTTTGTGTAGGGTTTTTTTGTAGTAGTTTCTAGGGTAGTAATGTAATACAATGTAATTAGTAATTGAAATGGAATGGGTTTAGATGAATAATTAATAATAAATTAAAATGGTAAGTGTGGATTATATGGTTTTTGATTAATTTAAATTAAATGGTATGAAATAATTAAATGAATGGGATGGTTAAATGAGATGGGTTAGTAATGGTAAATTTTGAAATAGTCTTGAAATTTAATGAAAGGAAGGAAATGTTGTTTGTAGATTATGGATTATTTTTTGGAGGTTTAAATTTATAGGTGGCAGTGAAAGTGAAATATATTGTGAGGTTTAGTGGTGATGTTGTGGGATGGTTGACGATTATGTTGTAAACCCATAGGTTGTGTCTGAGGTTAGATTTATATATATAAATTATATGTTTATTGTTTTTTCAATACGCACCCCACCCATGTCAAGCACTTTATGATAAAAAACAAATGTTTTTTGGGTGTTCTTTGAATGACCCATTGTTAAGGATCGATGGATGGTTACCCATTCTTCCCCACTCTCTTTTATAGGTGATATAGATATACATGATCTATGATGGACATAACTCAAAAGTGAAATAGTGGTGGTTTCTTGATGAGATGATGAGATTTTTTATGGTGGGGTCATTCATTTTAGGATGATGGATTGAGGTTAGTTTTCTTTATGTTTCTAATACCCTATTATTATTGTTATGACTTTATGTGATGTGATGGCCCATGTGTGTTTGGGTGAAATGTGATGTGATGTGATGACCCATTTTTATTCAGGTGAGAAGTGATGTGATGAGATGGACCAGGTGTCTTTGGGTGATATGTGATGCAAGGTGATGTATGAAAGGTATGGGAGTTCCAGGATGTATGATGTTGGGGGTGTGAGTGGAGACCTAACGGGGAATATGTGTAGGGTACACTTATTGATATGATGATTATTATGTAATTATATATGAATTTGTTTTTTGGTGATTGTGACTTAGAGAGGATTATATTGGTATGTTTACCTATATATGTGTTGTTGGTTATGTTGTTTTCTCATGGGTGAATTCATATGCTCTGTTTCATATGTCTATAATCGAATTTGGGTACGATCCTTCTGAGTTTACTTGTATGATCACCCTACATATATGAAAACCATTTTTAGGTTTATAGAAGCACTATGTGGACCATGATAGATATTACAAGTTCAGACCTTTGGATTTTTAGTATGTAATTTCCCTAGCATTTCCTTTTTGGGTATTAATTTAGAGACTTTTAATTGTAATCATTTACCTTGTACATGCATTGTGGGATGGTTTTTCTTTCCCCGATCTTATGGTATTTCATGGAGTCAATTGATCATTAATATCTTATCTTAAAATCCTACTATTATAGAGTATAATTCCTAACATTTGTGATATTTTTATACCCTCAATGGTACTCTCATTCCTGGGGCCTACTAGAGGTGGGACTCAGGGGTTCTTATCTATCCTTCTTTATTATTGGCCTAGGATGGTTATCTTTGGAGGGAGGGGTCATGAAATTTCTTTCCTTGAAAACCATTTAATCTCTACTTTTACAAAATTCACAAATTTTATCTTATACTTGATCTTATCCCTTAGATTTATCCCTATGGTTTCCATTATTGTTCTCTTATCTTGGTCCCAAGAATATTACCTCTCTACTAACCAAAATGGTTATCTATACCTTTGAAATTATTATCAACCTTAACTTATCAACCATTGATTATTTTTCTATCTCCTAATTTATCCTTAACCAATATCAACCTAATCTATAATATTATTAGAACATTATTTTGATACCAATTATAGAATCTCAAAAACATGGTCTTCTAATTTCATAACATAACAATAATATTCCATTATAATACATTCCTAAGACCTTTTTTGTTTAGAGTTTTAGAGAATTAAAAAAAAATCATTAACTAAAAAAACTCATGACTTTTTCAACTAATTGAAACTTTTCCCACTATATAAAAATATAGTAATACATAACAAGTATTTAGAAACTCTCGCAAATTCTTATGAAAGGATACTATTCAAGACATATCTTATGTATTAATTTTCTTTATCACATGGGGAAATGGAAACATAAAAAATGGATTAGTTCAAATGATATGTTATGGTAAACATAAGAGTTTACAATAAAATATCATAAGTGATCATAAGAGTATAATATGAGTATAATCAAGATACATAAGATAAGTATAATGAAAAAATATGAGATCATAAATCATGAAATAAAACATTACATAAAATACCACATGATTTAAAAGAGAAATTCAATATACACGAGCCATGAGAGAATAACATTGTCATTAAAGGATAGAAAGAGTATATGTTTTTTTATAATTGGGGGTGAATTATAGTTTATTAAAATAAAACATAATTTTTTTCAAAAATTTTAAATAAATTTATCAAATTAGGTTTCATACTAATAAACATTATAATCAGATTTATAAAAAGTTTTATAAAAAATGTTAAATTTTTTTCCTATAACATGCATAATATAAATATTTAATTGTATAGATATGTAAAATAAAATTTAAAAATTATGTAAAAAACATACAAAAACATTATAAAAAATTATGAAATCTTTAACCTTCAGTGTTAAGTAAGTAGATAACTATACATAATGTATCCACAACATTTACCTTATCATTGGGTATTCATTACTAGCCACATAAGTCTTTGATTAGAATGATAAGGTATAGATTCTATTCTCATTAACCTTGGGAACCCTTGATCAGACCGATCAAAATAACCTATGTATCTCTAACCTAAGAAACCACTCTAAAAAAAGATCAGACACAACTATTACAAAAACAAAACATAAGAATTTAATAATTTCCTAAAAAACATATACCTTCTGTAAAATCTCTCTAATGATAACAATGAAGAACTTACAATAAAAATGTATTAAAAATATTCACAGTAACTTTATATCATCATGAGTGAAAAAGACTATTATCCTTGATCATGAAACTATATTTATAGAAATTATTCTGAAGGTCATATTCTATATTTATCTAGACTGGTGGCAATAAAATAAGATGACCTCCTTTTTAACTAAAAATTTTCAACACAACATCTTTATTTGATAGTAATCTTGTCTTAAACCAGTATAATGTATATATGTTCCATCTAGTAAAATGAATATCTTTTATAATAATGAATATATAATTTTTTTCAACTAGTATGTTGATAAATGTTTTTCTGGTATACATGACTACATCCCTTAAATAAAGTCAGTTAGATGGAATTGGTAGAACATCATCTAGAAGAATTTTATATAATTCATCTATTTTATTTTATCAACCATCATTTGGTGAATATTGTTTCCATCCATCCAATTTACAGAGTACTTTTTTTGTATAATATACATAATAAGATTTGATATGATATAATTTATATCCTCCACCCGATTGAATTTATATTGTTCTATCATATTAAAGTAATATTCTTTATCTACTAAAATATTAGGTTTTCCTAAAAAACAATTTAAGTACTTGAAATTATAAAAATTAGAAATATCAAAACATATAAGGAAGTGTTTTGGGATTTTAAAATTATATTTATAAGTGTTTAAAGTATTCCTCTGACTCCAAAATCTTATACTTCTTGGAAAGAAGAAATCATAACTTTTAAAAGATAAAATTAATGTTTATAACATTATAAAAAACCTCCTGACTATTATAACATCAAAAAAAATTTACCCTTTCCATTTCTTTGAAAAGATTAAACATTCTGTATTCCTCCCCATTTCTTCCTCTCTCCCATTCCCACCCCTTTGTGATCATTGAAATGGTGTTTAAGTGATAAAATGTGTTCTATAAAATATTAGAAAATGGAAAAGATTTTATTCAAAAAAATTTATATGGAATTAAAATATAATAAGAATAATAGAAAAAGTATCATAAATAACCAGTCATACATCTAAAGATATTAGAAAACACATCTATCAAAGATATTATAAAAACATTCATAAAAAGGGTTTGATTTTTTTATAATTCAAAAAATAATTAATATTTCATAGAATGTTTTTTAATGATCACATTTATCTTCTTAATATCAAATTGACTTTTCTTTGTGTCTAAAATAATATAATAAACTTTTTTATTTCTAATTATAAAAATTCAATCTCGTTTCCTTTAATAGACATCTCATCATCTTTTTATATTGTGAGGGACTTTAGATATTCTATTGCTCTTGAACATTCACGAAATTCCTGACTGATGCTCTCAGTAAACCTCAAAATTTATTTTCGTACTTTTTGAATTCTATCTACTTGTTCACTGATAAATTGATGTCACATTTTGTATGTCTTATCCACATTAAAATAATTTTCAACTTTTATGAATCTACATAAGACTTTCAGCTGAAATTCTTAAATTCATATTCATTTTAGAAAACTATATCTATTTATTTCTTGAGGGAACTAGAGTTTTCCAAGACATTGAATTTTCCTTGGATATATTTATAGGGACCTTGGATGACTGGAATGAAATTAAAATTTTCATCAAAATTTTTTATTATTTAATTGAATTATTTAAAATTTATTTTTATTCTATTTATACTATTACTCTAAACATTTGTTTTGGAATCACTTAAAATATGTTTCATGTAAGGTGATAGGGGTTTTGAAGGTAAGAGTTCTTGTCTTTAGAAAAGTGAGTTTGTGAAATTTATATTACATAAACTACTTCATTAGATGTAAATTTTTCTAAGGGATTTTGTTTTTATTCACTATCATCACATTATGAAGACTCATCTTCATTGTAACATAAAGAAGCCTTCATATTTGAATGATATGAAACATAAGTTTAAGTTTCAAGCTATATTTCTTCAATGTCAAAATACTTCCTTAAGTCATTTAAGACTACACCTTTTATTCTTAATTTACTCTTCCATGGAACATGAAAGTGGTATTTGGGATGATAAACTAGATTAACATTGTCAATAACTTTTATTAATTAAAGAAAAGGATTTTCAACAACTTTATTACTTACATTATTAGAATTTGTTGGGAGTTTGAAAAAAAACAACAATACCATTTTTCCTATTGAATAGACAAGCTTCATCTATTTGAATGGTTAGAGGTTCTATAGTCAAGTGTACTTCTAAAATTGGAGTCGGTAGACCTTTATCAATAAACCCTTCTCCATAAACTCCATTATTGGTAGTTTTAACTTTAGAATGAGCTCTTTAAACTTCTTTGAATAATCCTCATACTGTTTTTCATGCATTTCCTTCTCCATATACCCCTTTTTTATTTCTTCTCCTATAATATTTTCCTAAAATTGTTCATTTAAGACCAAGTCCTCCACTAAATATAGAATAAAATATGGGATATAACCTTTATTTTCTCCCCTCTTATTAATGAACCTGAAAAAAGATTATCCATTCATAGTTTTAACTTTATTTCTCTTCTGTGGGTGAGTCTTTTCACCTACTTTTCTTTTCACTAAAACTTTATCATTGATCTGTTCAACTTCATTAACATAAAAAACTTTTTTATATTTCTCTACAAATAATTTTAATTCATGAATAAATAATTACTTCATTTTTTTAATAGTTTCTTCTCTAAAATATGAAGTCTTTTCCCCTACTTAAACTACCTCATTGTGAATATTTTGTTCCTTAATGAATTTTACTAATACATTGTTAATAAATTTATGGTATAAAAGAATCTCCATCATCATTGTACCAATATTAAATACCTCAATACTTCTAAAAATAAACATTACTATTTTTAACTTTCTCATATTTTATATGATGTCTATAACATAGATGTCCTAAACATTTAATGTATACCTATCACCCTTATAATGGATTAGAAATATTTTTATTCATAGAGAGACTATACTTGTGTCAATTGATACATGCCATAAAATTATGAATTTTTCATAAGTACGAAAAATAGAAATTCCATTTGAGACACTATTTTTTCCTTATAAGACTTTGAAATACATCTAAGAATATTTTTTGAGCAAGATGATAAGATGACATGTGATTTTAAGGCTCAGTGTGCATGAAATTAATTTTTAAAAAATATTAAAAATATTTTTTTATATTACCCGCACATAGTTTTCAAGAAAAATGGGATAACTATTAAAAGGAATCATGGATCAAAAATATGAGACCACTATTTAATCATTAATGCATGTTTTAACCTAGGCGTGACACAAAGTGGGTCGGCGCGTGGTGTTCGGATATGGAGACCCTTGAAAGATATCCATAGTTAGCCACATAAACCCATGATTTTTATAGGAGGGTTCTACCACCTCTAGTTAGTGAATTAAGATAAGACAAGAATGAGCCTTCGGATCTAGGCCGATCGAGGTACATCGAAGGAAATGACTTCTCTCATTTGTGGGTGAGTGTGTTCTTCAAAGACAAATGATCCAAATTGATGGAGGACTCATAATATGTGGATTCTTGCACATATGATAAAAATATTGAGAATGATCATTCTTGTTCTTTTAATCTACGTTAATTATGAGCCCTTATAGGAGCCAGTGTATTAGTTTGAAATTATTTATGAAATATATTCCATGTTTTTCACCCAGGGAATATCAATCTATATTCATTGGCCAATAATGAATTACCAATGATTGCTACACCTACACTTTTTTATGATTTCCGCATACCATTCTTTGGGTTCTTTTTCATAGGCATATGGGGCAATGGTTTAACATTTCTAGTTGGGATAAATCTTAATCGAACCCCCCCATGTTCATGATGGATTCACATGTGGTGGATATTTTTTAATCTAAGGATGAAAGGGGTGGAATCGTGGAATATAGAATATTTTTTTAAGATCAAGGATCCAATAAAAAGAAGTTGATGGCATAGGAGGTGTGTGATGCACATGTGGGATTTGGTTGGACCATAAGAGATCATCTTTTAAGCCACCTAATAGCTAGAATCGATAAAATGAGGCTTCCCCCTTATTTTTAGGGGAATATAAGCTGTTATTCGACGTGGAGGTAATGGATCTGAAACACCATAGTAGATCTGGGTTTTCTATGAAAAACCATATAATACTCTACTATGTTGGAAGAACACACGGTGTGTAGGGCCTTAACTGTAGAGTCAAGTGTTTTTGGGTGAGTTAAATATCACACACCATGTGGAACCCCTTCAAGCTATGTTACCCAGTGTTGGAGACCCAAAATATACAATAGAAGTACATAAACATGGGAACGACCATGTACAAAGACAATATACATGGATATGGAAAGGGGACATGTCCAGAATATATAATCAATTACACTGACATGATCAGGGTACACAAACATGACCTAAAGCATGGGCAGGACCCCCCGAGTCACTAAGTCACACAATGTAGCCCTCTTATACACCATATAGAGATACATATCTAGTGAGATATGTTATGGAAGAAGGAATGGCCGAGAATAAGGGATAGACCACATTCCATGTGGGTCCCATTACACATCTTGTACCATCCCTTCCATTTTTGAAAAATTCTATCTCTTAAATCTACTTCGTTTGGACTTATATTTTGGACCACTAGTAGCCTATACTATGTTTATTTCCATGTAGAACTTTATTTTAGTCTTCATGGTGGGTTTTGAGATACAATTTAAAATTTTTGGGTATGATTCTTCTTTTGGTGATGCTTGACGATGACAGTGATCAATACCAATCATCAAAGATAATGGAGTGGCACTGTCACACAAGGACATTAAGTGGGTTCTCTATCTATCCATTTGAGTGGAACCCTTCTATTCGGATAGGGCAGGGTCCTTTATTTACTATATTATTGGAACCCTCATGTTGGGATAGGGCATGGGTCCTCGACCAGCAGTGTGTCAACCTCCTGTTAAGACAAGGCATGGGTCCTCTATCTATCTATTGAGTGGAACCTTCCCATGGAGTCAAGTCATGGGTCCTTGACCATTAGAGTGGAACCCTTCAATCAGGATAGGGAATGGGTCCTCTATCTATCAATTAGAGTACCAACCTCCTTTCGGGACATGGCATGGTTTCTCTAGCTATCTATCATATTGGTACCCTCCTATAGAGATAGTTCATGGGTTCTTGACCATCAGAGTGGCCCCCTTCTACATAATTATGACATGAGTCCAATATCTATTAAGTTTCACCCTCAGTTTGTATAAAGGAATGGTTCTTATCTCCATTTAGTGAATCCCTCTTATTATATAAGAGAATGGGTCCTCTATTTACGTTTCATAATCCTCATTTTCAATTTCCGTTTTAAAATTTTATTCCCTGCCTCTACTCCTTCTACTTTTTCATTTCTTTAAACACTGGGGACATTGTTGTTTTAAGTTGGGGGGGAGATAAAATAAAAAAAAATGCTTTTGTGTCAAAAACAAAAATGGAATGATTTGAAAAAAAAAGTAAATGGAAGGAAAAATTCCATTAACTTTGAACATGGTAATACAAATTGCACACTTTGAAACTGAATATCAAATAATTTAGCATGCCCTGATTCTGATTTTAATCCTTGTATAATTTCATGAGCATAGATTTTTGAAAGTGTGGCTGTCCAATGTGATATTTCATCGTTTATATTTTCATCCAAATAAAAAAAATCCCACAATGCACATTCTCTAGACTGTGGGGTACTAATTTGAATTTTTGGGGTCCCATAATAAATAGCATTGGATGGTTTTATTTTTATGAATAATATGAGTATTCAAAAAAAAATTAAAAAAATTAAAAAATAAAAAATTATTAAAAAATAAAAAATAAAAAATAAAAATAAAAATTTGCGTGTAGAGCAATGGATTGATAAAATGCGAGGCTTTCGACACTTGGGGATCGTGACTCCAGAGTTGTCTAGCCCTGAGTTTTTCAATCTATCTCTATTTATGGTAATATGACTTTGTTTTTGATTAAGTTAACTCGAGACGATGCCCGAGTATGTGGGTTTCACTTGGTGCCCTAAGGCCTTTGTGTCTGGGAGTCATCGGCAAAGTCTTGCTACATGGGTTAATTTGATTAATTGCAATCTCAATTACTATAGCAATATTGCAAAATAAAAAATAAAAAAAAGAGGGATGAAGAATACTCATATTAGGATTAAATGTTATTCCACCTAGCGCTTCCATGATTTTCCCCTTGAATGAAAATGAACCCCCATATCTATTGTGATTCACAACACATCATTACACCTAATTGAGTTGGATGAAGAATGATGATGGATTTGATCAAAGGAATGGGCTTGGGATTGGGATCTGCTTATGAAACTATATCGTATTAAAATATTTTGATGGGTTTCATGATTGTTTGGTATAATGTTTTTTGGTGATCATTGTGTATTAAAATGTTTTTGGAAAAGGGAATTCGAATTTCATTTTTGATGAGATATATTTTGCTCGGGACTAGAAAAACTCAAGTTGGGGGGTGTGATTAGCTACTAAATGAGGCTAATATTCATTGTTACAATACATAATTTTCATGTTCTTTGTTATTCATAAACACCATTTTAGTGCATTTTACACTTTGAACATCATTTCACATTATGATTGTAATACCTTCTTAAAATGCACTATTATGTGGTACATTTTTGAACATAATTTAAAGTACCCAATGATTCATCTAATTTTAAGGAATTGAATTTTACATATTTTAATTTGATATTTTTGGAAATTGATCTAAACTTAAATATGAACATGTTTGATTCAGGGATCAGTGGAGAATTCATGGAGGATGATAGAGATATTTGGCAATGAAAGGAAGCAATTCTGGAGAAGGCAGATTGGACACCATCCCACTGATGAGACTGTGGGGCCCAACATAAAGGCCCGATTAATCCCAAATTTAATGGGATACTAGATTACATGTATAGGAACAAATCACTCTTCATGAGTTAATGCTAATTCGGCCTCCATGTGGGTCATTTAGTCAGCCCAAGTTAGAGATAAAATTCTGGGCCAGATTCTGCGGCCCAGAAAAACAGTCCACTACTTTGATCATATCTCGGAATCCACAACTCAAAATGGGCCCAAATTTTACAGGAGGTTAGAAGAAATCCGGAGCTTAATTTTCTTATTCTATGTCCCACCCGGATTCGGCCGTCTAGAAGGTCTTCCAGACGCGTCTGTTCGGTGAAGGAAAGCTGGCTGCCACCTCGGGTCAAACGTGGAAAAGTCCAAATTTCACAAGCTTTCCACCACCTATAGCCTAGAAAAATTAATTAAGATGCTTTGTACTGTTGGTGGTTCGACTCAAGGATCCCAAAATGCCTATTTAAGGTAGTGGTGGTGAAGGAGTTGAGGATCTTGGATGCTTTGTTTAATTGTAATGTTATGCTGCATTTTTGTTGCCTCCATTTTGTCTTTCACATGTAAGTTGTTCAATTCACTTTAGTTTCTTAATAAAAGTTCTTATTCTACTCTTATTCTGTTGTTCTTAATATCACTTTGATACCTTTGGATCAAGGTGTGAATTTATTCACACCAACCCTTGTGAAATTATTCACACAACGGTGGAGTGATCATTTTATTTTTGTTGTTTTCTTTACTTCTCCATTTCCTCCCTTAAGAGTCTACTTTCCGCTTCCATTGAAACCATGGGATCAATGGAGGGCTAACCCAATTATGGGTTGATCCAAGGGAGTATAAAGGGGATGGATTGGATGTTATTTATCACCTAATTAATGTATAATCACTTCTTTAATTGGGATTTTTATTTGATGATTTTTAAACTCCATCGTCCTTGTTGAATTTAAGGCCACACACTTCAAGTACTAATACGATCCTTTACCTTGAAGTGCTCAAAACATTGATCCTTCAAGTGTATAGGTGATTAGTATTAGAGGGTGTAGGAATTAAACCAGTAAGTGATGATGTTGTTTTATCTCCTTAAATGAACCCATCTCAAATTTAAGAAATTGAAATCATTAAAAAGAAAATACGTCCAATCCACCTCGAGTGATAACCTAGGATTAACTCATTCTTTTAAATTGAATCCGCTTAAATATTTTAGATATATTTAAAACCCATACAAAATCAATCCAAGTTGGCCACTTCATAGCCAAAAATCAATCCCTTAGGTTGTGTATCTTCGGTATCTTCTTAGGTCTCTGTGGAATCGACAACCCAAGCTACAATATAAGGACCGTTCTACCCTTCTTCTCTTGGGTAAATTTGGGCGTGAACCAATACAATAATATTTTCAAAGATCTCGATCAGTGTACTTTAAAAGAGGTTGGGATAAAACAATTCCTCTCATCTACCTGTCTTAAAAAAATAGATTTCACTTGTTCCTTATAATGTCTCCTTATGAATCACTCTATTGAAAAAGTTTAAAACTATAATATAATGGGATTAATTTGAAAAAAAGCTACTGGTTCCTAATATAGCTAAGGAAATGGTTGTGAAATTTAGACTCATTCAATATCACCTTAAATCATATCAGAGTAAATGAAAAATTTATGATGGAAATTGATAGAGAGACCTTGAGATTGAAATTAAAGATAATTTATTCATATTAATATGTCCTCAAAAGAAATTTATGATATTTGGAAGTAAGGGGAAGATGCGACCTAGATATATTGGTCCATATAAGATTCTTGATTGCATCAGGATGGTAGCTTATCATGTGGAACTTCTACTAAAACTCTCCCTAGTTCATGATATGTTCCATGAGTATCTTTTAAATAAGTACATACCGGATCATAAAAAATTATGTAACTATGACTATATATGGATATAGAATGATATTTTGTATGAGGAACAACTAATTAGATTCTGGGTCTAAGAGATAAAGTGTTGTGGAACAAACCCACTCACCTTATCAATGTTTTGTAATGAAACTATAAATTTTAGGAAATTACATGGGAAAACAATGATGTAATTATGTAAATTTATCCTCACCTATTTCTATTAGAATAATAGGATTTAAAGGTGAAAAATATTTTACGGGGTAATAATATAACATCCCGATAATTCAGAATAATTTTTTTTAAAAAGGTTGGGGCCGAAGCCTCATTTTTATTATTAAATGAAATCAAAGACCTCTTTTAACTGGGTAGAGGGAAACCCATTACATAGACCGAAGGCCCAGTGGTCTTGTAGCCCATTACATAGCCCGTAGGCCCAAATTTTTGGCCCAATTCACATTCTTTGAATAGTAACCCGCATGCTACAGTACCGCACAGTACCACCACCGCTATAGTGCCATGCCGCTGCTATAGTCCCCACTGATGAACAGTGTCACCGCTGCTATAGTGCCGCTAGAGTAATGCTACAATACCTGCGCCCAATGGGTTTTTAACCACTATTTTTCATGTAGGATTACGGGGTGCTTACCACTAAAGGAAATACTATTTAGTCTTGATAAACTATTTTTAAATGCTTTAATGAATTATTAATTTTAATTAAACATAATACTTTTTATGAATGATATCAATAAAACTTTATTATATTATTGATGTAATAATTAATAAATTAACATAATTACTTCAATTAAATTTTTAAGTAATTTTAAGGAATAATAGTATATTAATTATTTATTAAATGGAAATTATTTGTTTACAAATATGTTTTTTTATATTTTTTATTTAATATACAATTTATTTTATTTTTGGAATTAAAAATATGGGATATTATTTTTTTTAAAAGTATTGAAATTAACTATAATCCATAAATTTATTAACAGTTGGTTTTAAATAAAGATAAATTCATTTTAAGGTGAAATGAGATATTTTTCGAAAAAACTATATTTTATATAAGAATTGTATTTTTATCTTAATAAAGTAAATTAATAACTATTTATGAATGATTTAAAATGTAATTTTTATATAATATATTTAATTAAATAAATAATCAATAATAATAATGGTTTTTACAAGGCAAGTAATTAGAATAAAATCATTTATATGCATAAAGATGGATTTTTCTAAAAAAACTTTTTTATGTCATTTGTGTGCAGATGTTCAAATTAATTTCATTATCATAATGAAATTAAATCTTGTAAAAGTAACTCCATATATGGAATAATTATAATAAATATTTTTTAATATGGTTAACCTAATTTTTGGGTATATAATTAAGTCACTATGGTAAAAAAACACTATTATAAGGGTTAAAAGGGATAAAAGGGGGTTAACCTAAGATATGAGACAAAAAATATCACTAATTCATGTAAAAATTTGATTTTATGAGTGAATTTAGATCTTAACTTTTAATATAATAAAAAATTGGGTTTTTGGGACCACATTATTTAGAAAAATAATTTTTATAATTATAATGTTAAGTGTTTTTGTAAGGGTGTCACTCCTCATACTTATAAAAGGGAACCTCCACTCTTCACTTCCCCACAAAAATTGAACACTATATCTTGACCATTACATACCCAAATAAAATCCCAAATTTATTTTCCATTTACTATATATCAGAGTCACACAAAAAGACAAATCCTAGAAATCAAATGGTATAAACCAAAAGAAGATATCCAAGGAGGAGATAAATGACTTAACTGAATTAGCTCAAGTTTATTTATTAATATACTTCCATGAAATAAATTATAACCATAATTAAATAATTATATAAGTTTAATTACAATATTAAAATGTTCTTATGTTTATGTCACTATTATTGTTATCCGCTTTCTCTCTTCTGTACGTGTAGAATACTACGTCCACATAGTGATGTATTTCATCATTAATCATTATATCTAAAACATTGTTATATAATTGTTTCTAATTAATATATATGATACTTATAACATAATAAAGTTTCTCAAAATATAAATTGTTTTTCTTCTTCTTTTCTTTCTATCCATTTAAAAATTATAACATCACTTGTGCGAACTACTGCCACCCTGAAGTGATGTAATTTAATTTTCATCACTGCCATATTTGGAATTTTATAAAAGAGTATATAATGAAAATATATTATTTTTATTAAATTATTTATATTCAAGATATAATTAAAATATAAAAAATGTTCAAGGAATGAAATCACTAAAGTCAAATTTACATGGAAAATGGAATAGTTGACACCTAAATATTGTTTTTAATAAAGAATTATCAATAAAAAGGAAATTAGAAATTATAAGAAAATGATATATATTAATTAAATAAAAAATATGGTGCTTCAATATATTTATAATAATTCAAAATTTATTATACAAGATTATAGGGTTCAAAAAAATCATTTAGGGAAATGAGCTAAGAGTTTTTGTTCAAATCTCACATTAAATTGGAAATATTTATTCTTTAATCTTAATTGGGGTTATTAAATTATCCTTATCCAATAAAACCCATATCTTTTATTTTAATATGGTTATTTATAATTTTTATTGTATTTTATCTATCTTCAATCTCTTTTTTGATAATTCTATAGTCTTATGACTCATTTCTTTTGTTTTTGCAAAGTTTTTTTCCATGACACAGGATTTATGGTCTTTTACTTGTGAGGTATGTTATTATAAGTTATAATTATGTTATCATAATCTTACTCTTATATTATTCTCACTTGTGATCATTTATTTATGTCTCATGTTTAAACTTAATAATAATTTGAGTTCACCATTTCTTATGTTTCCATTTCCCAAGGTCATGATGAATGTTTTTAAGTGGGATATGTATAAAAAGGGTAATATGAGGGAAGGATATTTTTGGAGATATAGAATATATTTCATGAAATAATGGTATTTTTTGTATTCTCTACAAATATAATAAGAATTAAAGTTCTCATATGAGTATTATTGTGATATGTAATGAAAACATAATCTAAAATATTTTAATATTTATGTACATGATTCTAAGGTCACTATAAAGAATTATAGAGGTTTTATCAAGGTACTATCTAGAATTTCTTGTGAGGATTCATGGATTTATAAAGGAAAACACCACAGATTGTGATCCCCTTTTCACCTCCATAGTTTACAGAGGACATCTTCATGATTTTGGATCTTAGTTGCACCTCAACACTTCTATTCATCTATATAATAATATTCAGACAAACATGACTATCAAGACATTATAAGGAATGTTTCACACATGCATTTTATAATTTTTTGGATCCTGGTTTATTCACTTACCCTTTGTATAGTTTTATTATAATAACAATAATCACTCTATCATTGCTATGGACCCATTATAAGCATTATATATCCAATAATGTTGACATATATTATATTGGACCATGTTCATAGATTTAGCTATTCTTGGAATAGAATTTATACAAAGAACAATAGAGAATATATAGGTGATATATGGGTGAATAAAGGTAGTTCATGATCATTAAAATTCATACAATGATCATAAGAATATACCTTAGAGTTAAATGTTTGAGATAATGTGTTATTAAATGTATATACTCATCGTGGATAGTTAAGGTTCAGTCATGGTTGTAATCTTTCTCCCCAGTTCAGTTGAACTTTTGAGGTGTGGATATGCAGTGCATATTTTCTATATCAGTTGGAATTACCACTGCATTTGAGAAAGATTCATGACGCATTCCATGTTTCACAACTTCACCGATATATTCATGAATATTACAAATCATTTACTAGGGGGAGATAGATGTTTATGATGACAAAACCTTTTAGGAATGACCTCTAGATATTCAAGACAATCATGAGAAGATGTTTTGTTATCATAAAAGTCTCATAGTTCATGTAATATGAAAACATGGTGCTGTGGAGAAGATATCTTGGGAGGGGTATACATAGAACTGTGCTCAATATTTTAGGTTTTTAGATTCTTTATTTTTTGAGTTGATGCATTTGAAACTCTATTGATATATGAGAGGGGTTTTCTTCATTGATTTAATGTTTTATTATTGAAATTTTATCTATTTGAGAGGTATCTCTCCCAAGATAGATTTTTGGAAACTGATTTATAATGTTTTGGGGTTAAATCCATTAATTCTATAATTATTTGGATGTGTTATTGATGTAACGAGACCGTTGAGATGTATCTTATTGGGTGGTTAATTTATTCCCCGCCATTTCTCATTCCTTTACTAGTTTTGTTTTAATTCTTGATATTGAGAATTTTTTAAGAGGTATCTGATGTAAGGGTTTGGATTTTTCCTAATATTTCCATAGTCATTCAAGCGTTTCTAATGGATCAATATAAATTTTATTTATTTAATATTTTATTTCAAAACGGTTTACTATCTTTGAATGTAATTTTATTGATTTATAAATTTATTTTTGAAAAGTATAAAATTTATCTCATAATTTTAATTTGATATAATATTTTTGATGTAAAATTTTAAAATTGGAAACAATATTAATTTTATATCCTTTATATTTTATTATTATGGTTTATTTAAATATAATTAATTTTTTTATAAATGTTATTTTTACTATTTAAAATTAATTAAATAAAAATTATGTTTTAACCCCAAGTTTTTACCTTTACATATTTTTTTGAATAATTTCATTATGTTGGGTTTATTTAAAAAAACTACCAAAAGGATGATTTTCATGTAACATGAAGGTAAGGGTAATTTTTTTTCTTTTTCGTAAGAGTATATAGCATTTCATCGAGGTGTATGGTTGTGTGAGTATAGATGGATATCAAATGAGGGTCACTTTTGGGTCATATAAGGGTCATCGTAAACCAAGAATTCTTAAGTTTAAATTGATTTACCCTTAAAATATGTGTATGTGACATGTATGGGTCAATATTTTTGATATATATAATGGTTTCTCCATCCTAACCTTTTGGAACATGCATCAATTATTTTTTTATAGTCATTTGACATAAGAAATCCATTTTTTTTACTTATTTAGATATTTAATTATTTTTCCAAATAAATATTGGTAATTTTGACTTAAAACATGGTTTTTATACTTATTTTTAGAGAATTATTTTAATCCTTGATTTCCAAAAAATTGTGATATTCAAATGAAATATACAGGGGAAAATAAATCAGAAAAAAATTATGTGAATCAAAATTAAATTGAATGTATAGTAGGGTTAAATTGAAATATCAAGAAGTGTCTCTATTATCATCAAAAAATTGATATTTTTTCTCTCTATTCAATGTAATTTATTTCTCAAAAACTCAGAAAATCAAGACTCCTTATACAAGATTAACAAGCCTTTAGAATTTGGGTTGAGTTCAATCTTTGTATTTTTTGGCTGGCCATCATTTTCATTCATTATTTTTTTGGGTTTTATAATTTTCAAGATGTCTTTCTAGGTAGAGGATCATATTTCTGTCTTCCATTTTTTTAAAAGGAATTTTATATCTTGATTTTATTTCCTTTGATTAAATAAATAGATTTAACCATAATAAGATTAAAATATAAAGTCAAAAGAAAGGAGAGGGAATGAATTATCATATGTTATTATACACTATTTTCATTAATATTAATGAATGTATATTTTGTTATGTTAAAATTTGAAAATTTATTAATTTAAATGGAAAATAATATCATGCATTACATCATTATAATATAAAAAAAATAAAAAATAAAGAAGATTTATCATCACATGTCGGAAATATTATCTTTATTTCATAAATTGGAATGAGAGATTTTAAATGGAAATAAAAGTTACATGCCGTTAATTCTGGTTAATTATTCTAGAATATTGTAATTGTAACGATTTTTCATTACAGTATCACAATATATAAATTATAGAAATAATTTGGTTTATGTGATTTCATTTTCTTTATAATTTGATTGTATCTCCCCTTGACTTAATAGATAGTGTGATATCTATTGGTTGTGTTGTTTTTGTTATGTAGCATGATTTATATATATATAAATTTATAATCACAATGAATTGATATTTTTAATAGACCATTATTTGGTAATATATTACCCATTAATATAAATATGAAGTATTCAATATCTTTATATATATAATCACCATGCTTATACAAATTGTGATAGATTTTATTATTAAAAGTGACCATTATAACCTAACCTCTAAATTCATGGGTAATAATAAGAGTAACCACATTATAAAAAAAATATGCATGTATTTTTTTAATACAAATGTATTACTTAAATTTTGGGAAATAAGTACTCCAATGTTAATTATAATAATAAAATCACATAAGATATATTTTTAATGCATTTAATTTTCTACATAATATATATTGATATCTATAGATAAATGATGAAATATAATTTATATATATAAAAATAATAATAATAATATATAAATTTATTATTAATTTTATAGAAATAAATATAATAGCATTTCAAGGTAAAAAGTAATATTTATAAAAAAAAATATATTTAATTATGAACAATTTATTTTATCCTAATAAATTGAATTAAATTTTTTTGATGAATTATTTTAATTAAATTTTAATATAATATATTAAATAAAATAAATTAACATGCATATAATAGTTTTTATATGGTAAGAAACATGAATAAAACCATTATATGTAAAAAATACAATATTTCAAAAAATGGTTTGTATGCATCTTGTGTACTGATATTAGAATTAATATTATCCAAATATAGAAATAAATTCTGATAAAATAGATTTCATATATTTAATTAGAATGTAAAAATTTGGATATAATTTCAATTTTATTTTTAGTCATAACAAGTATTTTTCATGCTAAAAAAAGTCATCACGGTAAAGGTTAAAATGAGTTAAAGTGGGTTAAACTAAGGGGTAAGGATTAAAATATAAAAAAACAAATCGTTATCTAAATGGTTGTTTTTATTTTTACCTAACCTAGCATTATAATTGATTTTATTTTTAACTAACCTGAAAATTTCCTTAAAATTTGGCCATTTTTTCCAATTTTACATGATAATGGAATTTATTATATTAAATTATTCCTAATATTTACATGGGTTCCACACCTCTCACATTTAAAATAGAACCTTTTCTCCTCACTTATTTGCACACATTGATCACTCCAACTTAGTAAATCTAAAAAAATCATATCTTAAATTTACTCCCCATATATCATAGATTCAGATATCACTAAAAGACTATCCTATTAATGTTTGAGTTTTAATCCAATGGAAGATACTCAAAGAATAGGTAATTATCTTCACTAATTTACTTAATATTAATTTCTTCTCAAAACTACCAAAAATAATTATAAGTATATTAATATAAATTCATCTATATCTTAGATAAAATTTAATTTTTTATTTTAATTTTACTACTATTATCTATCTATATTCCATCCAATGTAAAATAAAAGTGTTTCTCTTTTGTATATGCAGAGTACCTTCTCCACAAAGCAATGTAATTCATTTTTCATCACCACCATACATGGATTTTTTTAAAATTATATTAATGAATAATTATGATATTTATGAAAATATTAATATTTTTGAGATTATAAAACCATAAACAAGGTTCAAGGGTCAAAATTTCTAAACAAAAAGATGCATGAAAAACAAAAAAATTATCACCCATAATAATGAATAGACATCTAAAATGATGTAATATGTATGTATTTTGTGCTCAGGTTACCTTATTTGGTATCATAGTTGGGTTTAGTTTTTTTGAGATTAGGTTATGATGAATTAGATAATAGAATATATACAAACCTATGATAAAACAAAGTGATTTTGGATGAAACTAATGTGTCATAGTTTGGTTATAAGGTGTCATAATTTAAGAAATATTAGGATTTATTGTCATTATCAAATGATTACTTAATTTTATTATTGTTGATTACTCACACTACCCTTTTTGGTATAAAAATATATTGGGAAATTAAATCTAATTGAGAAATTTATGCTTATTATGAATTCATGAACATAAAATGAAATGTTTTTTATGGTTCTACCCACCCTTTTATATTTAAATAATTTAATGATAATATCACATCACCACCTCAATAGTAAGATATTGATTTATCGGTGAAATCCCAAATCATATGATGATTGTATCATAAGTCTATTACTAATATCAAATATATGTTTAGGAGAATGTGATTCATTCTAATCATGTTATTATCCATATAGTTTAATTTATTATGAATTTTGGAATGGATTTAATTTCTCTATATGGAGCCTAAATCAATTTTCAAGGAAGGGAAGTCATATTTTTTATTATTAATAAACATGTAATTATAAATTTATGTGAGTATGATCAATAAATTAAAATTAAAATTACATCAATTATGTGTTTTAAAATACATATACATGTGGGATATTATTATCAAATGGTTTTTTCGAGAAACTCAATCTTGAATATGTGACTATTTTTTAGGAATATGTCAAATTAATTTTTTGAAGAGTTTCATACTATTCCCCCAAATCATGAAGTTTTGTTTTTAAAATAACTCAAACCTAGTGATCAAACAATATTAGATACTCCTTATGGAATGGGTCTGATTATGTTATAGGAATTAAAGAAGCTATTCCATGATAATATTTATAAGGGATTCATACACCCTAGTTGTTCACCATGGGGTGCATCATATTTTTTCAAGAATAAATATGGGTAAATTAATCTATACATTTTTTATTGAGAACATAACAAGATTATGATCAAGAATAAATATTATATACCCCATATTGATGTTTTTTTATTAAATGTCTAGATCTAAATACTTCTTAACCATTGACCATCATTCAATATATCATCTATTAAGATTAAAAAGGGAGGTAATTCCCAAAACAACCATCCATAAAATAAATAGATAATGTTAATTTGTAGTTATTCCATTTGGACTTACCAATTCCCCTATCATCTTCATTAATCTAATGATTGGAGTCTTTATAAATTACATTGATTAGTTTTTGGTAGGGCTTATATATAAAATTCTTCGATATTATAAGAGCTATAAATTGCACGAAGTCCATTTTAGGATTATGTAGAAGACCATGAGGGAGGATAAAATATTTTCAAAATATATAAATATGATTTTTTCTACAAAATGTATCATTTTGGGGTCATCAAATTACTATAGATGGAATATCATTGGATCATTTAAAGACTGATGTTATTGATAAATGTACCAGACTAACCAATATGAAAATGATCCATGGTTATATTGGATTGGCTACATATCAATATATTTTTGTTGAGATATTTCTTATAAAAATCAAATCCATTGAGAAAGTAGAATCATAAGGGAGTCAAGATCCTTTGGAAAGGTAAATGTGAAAGAAATTTTAGGGATCTTTAGGGAAGATTGGTTACTACACTTTTGTTTACATTAACTTATTGTGGATAAGGTTCTAGGATATATAGTTATACTTTAAATATGGGAATAATAATTTTACATGAAAAATGAAATAGTCTTATCATATCCCTCATTCCAAATGAATATTCATGAGAAACATTACCTGGATCATTATTTGGAAATCACATTTGTGTTGTTTTCATTTAATATATTGAGGCATTATATTTATGTTGAATGGTTTGATATATATATTGATCATAAAATATCTAATTATATATTAGCCTACTAATTTTTTAATATGTTCCAATAGATATGGTTAAATTTTATTAACAACTATGGATACTCAATGCATTACCACCCTGGGAAGGAAAACAACTTTTTTGATGCTCTATGTGAGAAGGATCATGTTAGCTTATCTATTATGAGGATTCAAAATGGACCAATACTTATGGATTTAAAAATTATTTCCCTTGAAATAATGATGTAAGGGGATAAATACTCTCTTAGTAAAATCAATGTTCAACCATCCTTTGATTGGATGATTAAAGAGGTGTAATAGTGGGATTCAAAGATGCCAAAGAAGGTACATATTGTTCAAGAGTTCAAACTTAATCATGATGGAATGATAAGATCCAAAAATTGGATATGTTTACATTAAATAATTTAATAAAATAAGGATATATTTGATGAATTAAATTTATCATAATTTAGAAGTACTTGGATTTTAGAGTAGGCTTAGTTCGTCAACCATTTGAATTTTTGGAGGTTGGTGATTGGGACAAATTCTTTCTTCATTTTTAGAACTCAATTTTGAGAGTTTACTTTAACTGATTCTATTTTTTGTATGGGTTTTAACCCTTGGATTGTTCCTTGGGTTTTTTCTAGGATTTTGGGTGAATCGAAGATAAAAATCCATGTTTCTCAGAAGGCATAGGTAGGGGTGAAATGTTTGGACAAACTGTGTAGTTATAAGTAGAAACTGTGTATCCCTCCTTGGACTTTGGACATGGTTTGGAAAGCCATTTGGGAGGTGGTGAACAATCATGGAAGTAACTATTTAGTTTTTAGTAAAGGCTAAAAAATGGTTAGCACATGGTTTAGAAAATTTTGTGGGCCAACCTTACGGTGTGTGTTTCCCAGATAGTGGCAAGTACATAGTACATGCATGGTTTTCCAAACCATGTAGCCTATTTAAAAGGTAAAAATTACTACTTTTACATTCTTTTTATTTAAGAGCGTTTCCCCTCTTCGTCCCTCCCATACATGGCCTTCTCCTCCCGGCATTGTGGAGCTCCTCTCTGATCCTTTGAGCTATCTCTCCCATCCGAACTCCAAATCAATCATCGTCGGGTAGGTTGAAACCACATAGATAAGTGATTCTATCATATTGATTATATTTCACTTTTATATATCTATATGGTTAAATAAATACTTATGATATATGTTACCCAATTTTTAGGGTGTTTATATAAAACATTTATTTCTTCTAAACTTGTTCGAGTTAGAATCTAATACCGGACGTGCGAGAATCTACTAACATGACGTAGGTGGTACCTATATTTTCCTTCATTTATCTCATGTTTTGGGGGTGTGTTCTTGATAAAAACATTATATAGTCTGATTAAAACCATATAAATTAAATTCTATACTTTTAATCAGTTAAATTGACCTTATGAGTTTCCAATTGGCATGCTCCCACCAGTGTAAAAATGTGTTAAGCCTGGTGTGAGGCTTATAACCTTGGGAATATTAGTTTGGGGTGTATTTGTTAATTAAATAAACTTGTTTTATATATATTTATTATGATGGTTATACAGGAACACGATAGGCTTGACATGAGGATCAAGGTGGTGATGACAATATGGCTTGAGGTGACTCTTGTTGTCAAGTTGGTATTGACCCAAATACATTGGGTTACATTGATCATTGGTTGGGTAACATGATATTCAAATTGAGGTGATGAGGTTTTTAGGTTTCAAGAATGGATCATGTGATATTCTATGGTGACACCCATCAGATTGAGTGACACAGTCATAAGGGACCAGGGTGCAAGGATGATGTGGAATATGATCTTTTTTGGTGATTACATCTCATCGTGATTGTCTGAAGGTCTATTAGAGTCATGTGAACATAGATAATAATTATATGATTATGTTTTTTGACCAATCATGTGGGTAGATGATTCCATTATAAGTGTCTTATAGTGATGGTTGTTGGCTCATAACAATGAAATCCATGTGGATGGTGGGGATCCATATGTTGATGGTGTTGAGATCATCTGTTGGGGGATAAGTCTCTACAGGTATTGAGACAATTGGATAATATTATTTTGGAGGATAGATATTGTTGTTCCCCATGAAATTTTCTATTCATCCAATGGTGTTATTATTTTGGAGGAAAAATATCAATGTTCCTTAGGCATCGATCTTTGAGAGGAAATGTTCTTTTTATCATGGGTTTGAGGGATCATGTTCTTATTGTTTGGGCCTACCTTTAAGATGTCAGGTACTTTATTGATGGCATGAGGTGTTGGTGACACTTTTAGTGGTGTGACATATGGATTCCGCTAGGATGATTCATCGTTAGTGGACTCTTTATTCTATATGACAAGGATCCCCTATACTAGGGTTATTCCAGCATTTCCTAAAGTAGGTGATTACTTACTTATGTATATTTAGAATAAGGGAACTAGGATATATTAGGCATGTGTGAAATTTTGTTTTATTTATTTTAGGAAACACCTAATTAATCACATATTTAAGATAGGTACACATTGATGGTGTCCTACTGTGATTCTTTCTCTCACCCTACACAGGCCCTTTGGGGCGCATCTAGAATTTATGCATTTATGACTGGGTAAGGGTTTAAACTCATGAGTTTGACCTTAGTGATTGTGTTGGACCTATAGCATGGGATGGATGGTAGGATACCTTAGTGTTTTCTTCCTCAAATAGAATTAAATTTTATTTTTCCTTTCTATATTATCATGTTATTATATGTATATGTTGAGGTCATCCATAGGAGAACCCTTTTCTACATGTTGACATTTCTTCCCTGACTTGGATGCATGTTTAGTTAAAAATGGTTCCTTAAGGTGTTTAGTTCTATAAATGATTTATTATTATATTTTTGGTGATTATTTCTTCTTCTACTTTTAAGTATGTTTCCTCTATGGGTGAGTTAGTGGCCCAGTATCAAATGATCTTCTTTTCCAATACATATTACATATATTAGACCATTATTATATCATCACCATAGGGTATAGTCACCACAATATCACCTATTGACACCCTAATTTCTATTTGGTAGCCTTTGGATTATGGGGAGGTGTGTTTAATTCTAATGGCACTCAGCCCGAAGCACTATTCGGGTGGAAAATTAGGTGGGGGTGCTACAAATGGTTTTAGAGTATTTTATTTTACCTTTTTTGGGTCTTAATATTTTCTCTATGGTAGACCAAATATTTTAATTTTTTCATAACTGGGTTTATATATTGTGTTAGGATTCCTGAATCCCCTTTCACATGAGATAAACCAATTTTCTAGGGTTTGGAAATTTCTATATTGATTCTTAATTTTTATAGTTGATATGATTTCCACCTACAGTAGTTCACATTGATGTAAATGTTTCCTATTATTATATGTGAACTTTTTCCGGTTATGGTAATAGAGCCTTGTTTATACTTTTTTTAGGCACATAATACTTTACTATATATATTCATATGTTTCAATGATAAAATTTTATTTTGATTGTCATTGGGGACCTGGATTGAAATAAGAGGGGTTTGGGTTGTTTAAAAAGTCAATAAGAAAATCAAATTAGTGTTTTCAAACCAAGCCTTTCTTTGGTGGAATTGTACTCAACCAACTAAATAAAATAGGCTCAATGAAATATGTATGTGATGTGATATGTGATATATATATATATATATGTATGGACTTGAATCTTATAGAAGTAGGAAAATATGATGATATGGGGTGTTTTTGATCACCAGGATGGGTTATGTGGCTGTCGGATTGAGGAAACATGGTTCTTTAGGATTTTAAAGGCTTGAGGCCTATTGGGTGAGCTATTAAAAATGTAAATAAAGTAAGATAAGTATTGTTTTATTTCCTAGAATCTATTTGGTGGAATCTTAATCAATTACCCTAGATTGATATGTGATAATTTCCCCTGAAATGGGTGGGTTCAGGGTCTTCAGGCTTGGATGTCTTGTGACATGGTTACAATGGGGAGAGTAAGGGTAGTTAGATTGAAATTACTATTACTAGTTTCCCTATCTATGTTATTATATATGTTATTAGGAATGTCTGGTCATTATATTAGTATTAAGTGGGATTCCACCTAGATGGGCTCTGATGGAGAATCAGGAGGGTGAGGATTTAGTGCCTCTTGAGAGAGCACAAGTTGATACCCCAAAGGGTTGAGACGAGGCCCTGAAGGGTCCGGAAAAGAATGAGCTTCTACTGCAAGATTAGGTATAGGCACTAGTCTAGGCGGGGTATACATGAGATTTGATAGCTTTTTGGTCATGGATTGATGATTCTCTTAGTGAGAGCATGGTTTTTGTCATCCAAGGGATTGATAGTGGAGATCTAGGAGTAGATCCATCTATAGAGTACCAGACTCAAGAGTTCTGGTTGGATCACCGACTGCTATTTTAGGGTGAGGGTGGTCTATAGAGGGATTAAAAGAAGATAGATTCAATGCATATGATATTTGATTTGATTGAGATACCCCCAGACTGGAGGGTAAAGACAAAAACTTACATGCTTTGGGAACCAGCAAAGTGATGGTGGAACGTACAAGTTCGAGATGCCATACATGAAGGATTGGCCTGTAAGGATTTTGAGACCAAATATTCAATCGCTTATTCCCAGAGACGTTGAGGGATGAATTAGATTAGGAGTTCTTAAGTATTCAATAGGGAGACATTTCTATCTTTTATAATGGATCTACATTAAATGATTTGTCTCGTTTTTTTCCAGGTATAGTGGGTGACGAAAATTCAAGGGTGAGGTATTTTGAGGATGGTATATGGAATGTCATTTAGGTATAGGTAAACATTTTCAAGTTGTAATTATTCTCAAAGGAAGTGAACCAGGTACTTATAAATGAGGGAAATATGATAGACTGGTCTAAATTGAGTCAGGTGACGGATTTAGGTTACCTTAGCAGGGATGATTCAAAGAGAAGAAAGTGTGGACAAGAGGAGTTCCAATAGGGTTGTCAGGCCAATGACTCAAGTAGACCACCGAGGGGTGGGTCTTCAGTAGTGTGCTTCTAGTGTAGGCATCTGAGACATGTCCAAAAATAGTGTTAGTGTCCTCCAAAGGAGTGTCAAGTAAGTTGATAGATGAAACAACATGATAGTATTTTTAAGAATCCTTCGTCATCATCTAGGATCCAATGACCATTTTAGTTTCATGAATCTATGTTCAGACTATGAGCAGTACTGGGAGTTGGTATTTGGGAATCTAATGTACACTATGGTTGTGGAAGAAATAGTGGGACCCAGTAGTTGGGTCATATTCTAGTGACTAGGGAAGCAGCACTTGGTGTAAAAGTTTTAAGAAGTCAAGATTCAAGCTATGTGAATGTCATTAAGCTACTAGGGTTAGAGAAGGATGGTGAACTGATGACAGTTAGAGGTATGCCATTGGTTTGATAGGGGTTATTTTTATTTTGGAATGTCACCCTGTGAAGACAAGTCTTATTTTGGAAGAATGTGGTTCAAGATATGTTTTTTGACTAACTAGATGCTGGTTAGTAGTTTGGAATCGGCTCAGATGTGTTATATATATGTGAGTTATGTGGAACTAAGATTTATATGTGGGAATCAATGGGTTTATGGATTGTATGAGGTTTTTTAGAATCTTGGAATCATTACAATGCAGTCATTTTGTGAGGTGTGAGGCATTAGTTCTTTTTATGGTCATTTTGTGATATGTAGGACCTCATAGGGACCATGTGAAACATGGTAATGAGGCGGGTGTCTGATGAGATGAAATACATGATGCGTGTAAAAGTGAAACATGATGATTTCAGCACCTTATTAGGTGCGGGACTGATGATTCATCATGATAGGACTTTTGAGTCCATGGATGGTTAGTTGACTATTGGTTTTACATTATTTTTATTTTTGGAAGTGATTAGGGTAATTAACTCTTAATGTGGGAAGTTCCTTGAGAGATTTGACATGTGACGAAATTATTAGGGTATATTGGGTTGTTTTTAATGAGATGGGTATGTTCAGTATCATCGTTGGCTTTGGATTGATAGCTCTAGGACAAGATATGTTAGGTTTGGGAGATTGTAATGTCTATTTTTTTTGGAATGGGTCAAATTCCTCAACCCGTTGGAATTTTGGGAGGTTGGTGAGTGGGCCAACTTCTTTATTGATCTTCAGATCCTAATTTATATTTTTTTATTAAAAAAAATAATTATTTTTACATGGATTTTAAGCCTTATAAAGTTCCAATGAGTTTTTTTAGGTTTCAGGTGCGTTGGAGGATGAAGGCCTAGTTTTTCAGATGGCGTAGGTAGCAGTGTATTGTTTAAAAAAACCATGCGGCTCCTGGGGGGAAACCATCCATCCCTATTTATACTCTGGGCATAGTTTGACAAATAATTAAGGAGGGGCCCAAGGATATGTGGGGCACTCTATATTTTTTATCAGAGGTTCACACACAGTTGGTTCATGGATTAGAAAACTATGTGGTCAAACAGTGTGAGGTGTGGTTTGCTGATAGTGGTTTCCAAATGGTTTTCCAAATGTGAGGTAACTATGGAGACTTAAAATAATTATTATTTTTCTCTTTTTTACTTTAATAGGGTTTCCCTCATTCTTCCCTACCATGTGTGTCCTTCTCCTCCAGGTGCTCAGGAACTCCTCTACTCCTCTCCTAGAGTTTGATCTATAACCTTCATATGAACTCCAAATTGATATTATTTTTGTGTTTTATAACTACATCTGTAATAGATTATATCCTATTACTTATCTTTCTCTTTTTCCTCTCTATATGGTGCTCTAAATTCGTGTCCGCTGATTTACCCAATTTTTAGAGTGTTCGTCTAAAATGTTGATTTCTTCTAAACTGGATAAAGGTAGAGGATAATACCAGATGTGTGAGTGTTTAGTAATATGAGGTAGGTAGTTCCTTAATTTCTATGTGATTTAGATTTTGTTTTTGTGGTTCATTCTTGATCACACCATTGGGTAGTCCAAGAGTAACACTATATATTAAATTCTTGTATTTTAATCAATTAAATCAACCTTGTTTGATTCCTATGGGAATGCTCCCATCAATATACAAGTTGTTTAAACCTGTTGTGAGTCTTTCAAACCTGCTTAAATTAGTTTAGGGTGTATTTATTTATTAAATGAACTTAATTTTTATATATTTGTAGTTATGGTTTAGTGGGATCTTGATGATCTTGGACCAAGGATCAAGATGGTGGTGACCATCTAGATTGAGGAAACTAAGTTCATGATGTTGGGATTGGAATAGATACTTTGGATGATATTAATCACTAGTTGTGAAACATTATTAGTGTATTGAGGTGATGAGGTTTTTAGGTTATGATCATGGATCGTGTGATATTGGATGGTGATGAGCATTAGATTTAGAGACATGTTCGCATTGGCATGAGTATTCGGGATGATGTGTCTTATAAACATTGTTGGTGATTATAGATCATCATGATTGGACGATGTGCCATTGGGGTCTTCTTCACATTGATATGAATCATATAATGACATAGTGTTGGCCATTCATGTGGGTAGAGGCCTCCATTAGATGTGTCTTTGGGTGATGTTTGGAAGTGATTTTTGTAAAAAGACACATGGATGGTTAGGAACTATAGGTTGACAGTGTTGAGACCATTGATTGGGTGTTGAGTCTTGAAATGTATTGAGGCCATGGGACGAGATTATTTGGGAGGATAGATATTGTGATTCCTCATGACATCGGTTGTTGATCTTCCAGTGTTATTATTTGCAAGAATGGACATAACCATTCCCCATGATGTAGGGCTTCAAGCTGATAGATGCATTCAAGTAGGGGTCAAAGGGACCAGCTTCTTATTTTTTTGGGTATACATTTAGGACACCAGTTACATGATTTCTGGTACGAGGTGTCGATGAAATGTTAAAGGTGGAACCCATGGGTTCACCTAGGATAATTCATTAGCTGGGGATGCCTTGGGATTTATTATAAAGATTATCTCTAATATGGTAATTTTAACATTGGTCAAAGTATATGATATATTCTTTGTGGCTATTGAGAACAAGGGAAACATATAATATTATTCATGTGTGAAGTGTAATTTTATTTATGTTAGTATACACCTGGTTTACTGTAGATGTAATATAGGCACACATTAGTGGTGGCCTACTAAGATTCACTCCCTTACCCTACAAGGACCCTTTGGGACATGTGTAGACTTTAAGGATTTGTGATTATGAAAGGGTTCAGGATCAGGAGTTTAAACATAGTGGTTTTGTTAAACCTATAGCATGGGATGGATGGTAGGGGACCTTGTAAGTTACCACCTCAGTTGGAGTGAACTTTTAGTTTTCCTTTATATATCAAAAATTAATTATATGTATGTTTAGTGGTTGGCCATGGGTGACCCCTTTTATTCTTATTGACATGTTTGACCAGACTTGCATGAATGTTTAGTTACAAATTGTATCTTGAGATGTTTAATTCTACAAATTATTTATTATTAGCTTGATGGTTATTATTTCTTTCTCTAATATTTCTTGTTCTTCCAAAATGTGAGGGTTACTTTCCCAGTGTATAATGTACTTATTTTCCACTCCATATTAAATATATTAGAGAATTAATATATCATCATCAAAGGGTATGGTCTATCCACTATCATCTATTTACACCCTCGTTGCCGGTTAGGTACCTTCGGTTTATGTGGAGGCACACTCACAGCTAGTGGAACTCATCCTAAAGAACTGTTTAGGAGTAAAATTGGGTCAGGTCACTATAATAACTCTCTATCCATCCTGGGTGTAAAAATATATATAGAGATCCCAAATAGAATTATTATGGTATAATGTGAAAAGGGATATTTTGGAGTTTGTACCTCGATTCCATGTATATCAGTAAGCTAAGATTTAATATCAGTAATCTAATGGGATGAAAAAACCATTACCCATACCTACATGGTAAGGAGAGAGACTGACCATATATTTCTTCAGAGGACTCCCCAAGATATCTAAAGGCTATAACATCATTTGGGTTGTAGTAAATCACCTTATCAAGTCAGTTCATTTGATTATTATCAGAAAATATTTAATTCTTGATAGACATTCTATAATATACATTAAAGAAGTGGTATGGTGGAATAGAGTACTTATCTTAATAATATTGGATCAAGATATAGTGTTTACCTCAAACCTCTATATAAGTTTTCAATAAGCATTGTATACAAAGTTGAAAATTAGAATTATTCATCATCCTTAGGTAGATGGTTAGTCTGAGAGGGCCATTAAGACCCTATATGATGTGATTTGTAACAACCCAGTTAGTGAAAGATTAAATAATTTTCAAATTTATTACTATCCATGACAATGCTATTTATATTCATTATTACTTATTTAAATCAAAAAAGAAAAAGTTTTTGTTAAACTCTTTTATTAAATGGTTTTATTTAAAAGTTTATTTTAAAATTACAGAATTTGATCTTGAGAAAATGAATTTCTTTTTTAAATTCCAATTTTCAAATTTAACATTGGATAAATCTTTGATAATATTCTAAAAACATATATTCTTCAAAGAATAGTGAAAAATACTAATTTTTAATGAAATTTGTATTTTCTTTTCAATTATTTTAAAAGTCAATTTATATTTTTTATTGACTTTAAAAATTAATGTGTTTTTTTATTTAAAATAATCAAGTTATTTTTTTTAAAAAAATTAACTTCATTCTTTAATTAACTAAAAAAATATTTTATAATTAAAAAAGGTCTTTTTTAAAACCTGTTTTTATCAGGTTTTTCATTTTAGTTTTAAAATAAATTAGGCGAATTATATGATTTTAATCTTGAAAATTAGATTTCATATTTCGAATAAGGGATTCCAAATTTGGTAAATAGTTCCATTGTATTTTTAGTCAATATAAATTGTAACCTGAGTAACTTTGTTACCACTGTAAATGGAAAATCGGTTAATTAAAGTTAAAAAAAAGATAAGGACTATAAAATTTCCCTAAAAAATGCCTAAATTTTATTATATGAGTATGTATAGTGGATATTAATCCAACGGTATAAAATATTCCATTTTTGAAATTTTTATGTGATTATGACCTTCATAATATTTTATATAAAGAAAAGTAAAAATTGTCACTCTTATTTTAAATAACTATAATATTTTTAAAATACAGATAACCAAAGAATATGTTTAGTTCGAAATATTATTTTTAAATATATATGATTTATTTTCATTATGGTAATTTATTTTTATTTTTAGTGGGAAAATAATTACCCTAAATTCCTAGACTACATTGAAAAATTAATTTTTCAATTAATGGAAAATTAAAATAAATTATATATTAAAAATATTAAAAATATTATAATTTGAAATAATTAAGGTGACCAATTAGTTTTCAAGATAAAAAAACATGTGTGGGATGTATTGGAATATTTTATTTGAATTTAATTTGTTTTCTTCATATTGTAAAATTCCAAGTAAATGAATATATTTAAAATTGACATTAGTGATATTTTATGGAAATAATATTTTATTAAATGACATAAAATTAATAAGAAATATTATATTCGTCCAAGGTATTAGAATATGGTTGATAAAACTAACCATGGTCCATTTATTGTATTTTTTTCTATTTATAGTAACTATATTTACCCTCATATAGTAAAAAAAACTTGTGGTCATAATAAGTGTGAAAGAGGTTAACGAGAGGTTACAACCGTAATATAAGGGTAGAAACATAAAAAATATTATAATTGTTATGTAGTGAGATTATTTATACCCATAATCATAATATATTCTAAATAAATCCATTTGGATACATTTTTAATTAAAAATTAATTTATATTAATATATATTTTTTATGAAATTATGAGTGTTCCCCTCCCCTCTCTTATAAAAGATCACCTATTATTCTCATTTAATCCAACATAAAAAACATTTGGTTCCAAAGAAATCTAAAAAATAGCTTTATTAAATCCCTCTTCACATCCTAGACTCTTTTGTTTGATCATAAAACGAACCTAGAAAAGCTTTTGTGTAAACCTTAAGAGATTGTTTAAAGAAGAAATATTATTCTTAACCGAGTGTTTTTGTTTTATTTCTTCTTACACATCATTAAAATATTATTAAACAGTTATAAAATAATAAGACTAGTATATTTCATATAATATTTCTATTAATTTTATAACCTATATCCATCTTCTCTTCCATCAAATGGGAAAAGAAATCATCATTCATGTGTATGATGTGAACCGATGTAATTCCTTTTCCATCGCCATCTATCACAGCTAGTTATAATGATTTAATTAATCTACATATTTTATATTCATGAAATTTTTATCATTCTGAGAAGATAAAATATCATTTAATTTCTTATCTTTCTTTTCACTGAAAAATGGTGACATCGTCCTTGTGTATGTGTGGAATTCCTCCTCTATGAAGTGATATGATTAATTTTTATCACCATATCACATTGATGATATATATATATATATAAATAATTATATTTAAACAATTGATATGATATTTACAATATTATGATTATTTTGGAATGAAAAAATAATACTTACATTCTTTCCATAATGACAAGTGAAATATTAAAATGTTACTCATGAATACATATGGAATATTATCTCCATAATTTCAACAAAGTTCATTTTTCATAACCATATTTAATGGTTTGATTTAAAAGTACAATTGATGTACAAAATTAATAATTATTTCCTAATTATTATTCGGTAGCTGGTTTTCTAATGACAACTTTGACCATATTCATCCCACTAAATCCATTTTGGACATACCATCTGAATATCATCAAAATGTATAATGTGAACTTAAATTATTAAAAAATAATAAATTACATGGTAATAAGTGAAATAAAGGGACTAATATAATTTAAAAATGATATCAATCAGGTAAATAATTAACATTAGTTTATTATTTAGGAAAATAAATAACATATGTGATGTTTCAGACTCGAGGAAAGGGATACTTTAACTTAAAACCTTATTTTAATGGTTATAATGATTTATTTTAAAAATATTTCTATTCCATGTCCTTGTTTTTAAAATTATTTTATGAATTTATTTTTATTTAAATAAAATAATTATAAATGGAATTCTATACTGCTTTATTTCAGAGGTTTTAAAAATGAATCTTTTATGGAATGTCTAAATTTCTTTACAAAAGAAAAAAAGAGTGTTATATTTTAATGTATACAGTGATAATGAATTTTTCTCTATTGTAACCATTATTTGAAGTTTTCATTACATTTAAATATTTCAAGTTTTATTTAAATAAAAACCTTATTTCCCTTTTTATAGGTATTCCTGTATTGATAATTGGTTTTTAAAATAAACATTTATTTTGATATCTGAAAGTGGTTTTCACACGGGTTTAGAAGAATTTTTCAAGGGTTTTATTCATGATATAGTACATGGTAATTTTTTATCATGGTTTGATCCCACATTATAGATCATAGATAAGACTAATACATCTTATAATAAGGATTTATCTCCATTATAGATCAATGGTGATACTGATATAGCTTATATGACCGGTGCGACCAAATATTGCTCCAACGCATCGGATAATGATTCTGTTCTCAAAAGATTTATATCAGAAGTCAGTCATATGGTTATTATAATTGTAAGGGTTTTTTCTGGGTTTTAAGATGATGATGTCTCGAGGAACCTACACAACTTTTCTAAAATTACTAGAGAGTTTTAATGGAAATCATTTGATTTCAAAAGGTAAGATAATGATATTTTTTTGGAAAACCGATTCTATTTTCAGAAAAAAAGAATGTTTTTTTGAAAATGGTTTCAATGGGATTTATTATTTTCACTCAACTAATAGATTTATTATTTTTATATTCCTTACTGAGATTAATGTGCTCATACCATGTTTTAAAATGTTTTTCAAATGGATTTAAGGATGAGTACGAACAAGGATGATGTCAAGATCAAATTTCTAAAGATATATCATGAAAATTAAACTTTTTTCTTTTTAAAAGTTTTGTTTAGAAGAAAAAATGGATACTAAGTAGAAGAATTAAATTTATAATATATGGGATTTTTATATAATATTTAGTTACAAAAGGGTCTTAGATACCCTAAGAGGGGGGGGGGGGGTGTAACCAGGTTATGGATTTTATTCACAAAATTCTTCCTACCCCATTGGATCTTGACCTCTTTAATATAGGGGTCACTTACTTATCATTTTAGAGTTTATATAGATCATGTAATTATAAAATCAATCTAATTATTATGCACATAAATCAAATAAATAATGAAATAACATGGAAATATATGTATTCACTTAGTTCACAAATATAGACTAGTCCAAGGAGCATGCATTCAACATTGTTTTGGTTAACCAAATTTTCAAAGTTCACTACTTTTTGGTTTCTACTATATCACTACTATTAGGGATCACTAGATTTATAAAGTTAGGTGTAGATACACTATCTCTCTATGATAAATTCCATCATGCTTCCAACATATTATCACTACTTCAAAAGGAAAAAACAATTGGCATGTAGGCTAAAGAAAAATATCTTATATTGTTTATATTTTCACTAAATGTATGATAGGTGAATCTAAACATCATTTTCTACTTAACATAATTAATATGAACATCACTTAAATTATCACATTTCCATGAGAGATCATAAAAACTCATACTCACTTTTGAAATACCTTTAAAAGATACCACGCCTTCCTTTCACTTCCTTGTATGTAGTAGTGAATAAATTCTTTTTGAAAGTATTATAAAATGGTATCGATCTTATGACTTATTATTATTTTAAATTATGATAATAAAATGTTGTTTATTATACATAAATTATAGTTTGAATCTCTTTGTAAAAGATCCTAGCATGTTACCCCTACGTGACACCTTAGAATGTAACCCCTTGTGCGAGATGCTGGTGTCTATCTTTTGTGAGATATCCTAGCATGAGCCCCCTTCAAAAGACATTGGTGTAAGACACCTCTGTGAGAAACCCTTTAAATCACATGGATCACATGAATACAATTTGAGACACCTTCATTAGAAATATATATGTGAATAATTCATGATACCTTGTTCTATTAGTGCATATTGTAATACCTTATTCAATTCACATTGATTGTGAGAGTCTAGTGAGGGACCTTGTTTAGGTTATGAGGATCACGTGATATCAATAGGTCTTCTGTGTCTACAAACACCACAAACATACTTCTATATGTAAGATACCATAATGAGACTTATTTTCAATACTTTATTCTGATTAAACAGATCATGTGATTCTAGAATAAGAATTCATTCTTCCCATTAGAAACACTTACATGATGTCAATCATTTATACTCATTATCATCCTGTGAAACCCCTTATCAAGAATTTTCTTTAGATAAATAATTTTATAATATCTTTTCTAGATCATAAAGAGAGTTTCATGGGTATTTACATGAAAAATTCCACCACCTTAACTAAAGAATCATAGATAACCAACTATTCTATTGCCTTAATAGTCATCATTACACACTTAGTGTGATAGCTTCATGCAATCAACTTCTTCATGTCACAAGTGCTTTGTGTGATCAAATATAATTTATTTGAGTGTGTCGTATGATCCCATCACCTAATCAAGTGTCAAACATGCATATATTTCGTGATCCCATCATGGGATCAAATGAAAATCATGTAGTGTCAGCAACATTGTCTTTAAGTGATTTATGAGACCTCATCATGAGATCTAATGATAATCATATGGTCATGTGATTTAGAATGAATGTGTGATATCTTCATCATTTACATCTTCTTTTTATTCATGCACTTCTCATGACCACTCAATGATATCCTCTAAAAATCATGTGGTGTATTCAATTGATTCTCATGATCTGTTGACAATCATACGGTGTCTTCAAATTCACCACGTGATCTCATCTTGAGATCATCTTATAGTCACATAGATCATGTGATGCGATCATTGGATATACTACATCTCTTGACATCATAATAAAGACATGTAAAAATTGTCCAAAAAAATCCATGTGATACATTAGGACTTATGTTCTTTATTTGATCACTCCAAGTGATCCTTTACAATGATTAGTTCTTACATTCGCACTTCTCATGATCATTTTATAAATTTACGCTCTACGTGATTAGTTCTGACATTCATACTCCACGAGAGAAGTTCAAGAATTCTCACTCCATGATACCAATTTAGAAATTTTTACTCCATGAGATCAATTTATATATTTGTGCTCATTATTCATGCCTACATTGATAACCATCCTTCATCAATAACCTAAAACATTATAAAAAAAACATTCAATAAAAAATTATCATCAAGAGGGATTTTTTCAAAAAATACCCCTCTTTGGGTTTGTTTAAAATACTTATAAACTTCAAGAACCTAATTATTGATAAGTTATTCACATGAGAAACCAGTTTCCTTCTATACCCCCAAATTGGGATTAAGGAATTTCTTAACATGTACCCTAATCCCACATGAGTCATGATTGACCTAAGAAATGATAATATCATGAAATGTATATCATTGAATCAATTCATTCACAAACCTACCCTAGAAAACCTTCTCAACATAAAAAATGGAACAAGATCAACCTTTGAGATCACATATTATCCCAATTCTACTAATTGAATCTTGAACTCAAAGACAACTCATTTGCATGATTCTTCATCCTTGATAGACCAATTTTAGCATTTTTTGTTTTAGAGAACCCAAGTTTTTTTGATATCTCTATTAGCTTCTCCCCAATATTTATTAAGACATTTTATCCCCCTTTATTAAAAAATTGAAAGGTAACACCTTTTTTTCTACAACATGGTAAAGAAAAAATATCAATATAGAGGAGAAAACAGACCGTACCTCAGGTGAGAAGGGGATTCCGCATTCACACTATTCATTTGTGGGGAGTTAAATAAACTCAAAGACCCAGTTGATTCCATCCAAATGATTTTTTGTCTAAGGAATTAATCAATATTTCTAAAACATATAGTTTAGTAGGAACATACTCCAACCTCACATTCATATGCTCTACTTTCTTCTTAATGAATTGATATTTGATGTCAATGTTTTTTTGTTGAAATATGGACTATATGTTTGTGAATATTTATATCACATGATTTATCACAATGGATATAAATTAAATAGTTCACTTAAATATCCCAATTTCATCTAGAATTCAATAGGGGATTCCTTAATTAAATAATTTACTCCCCCTTAGTTAATGATATTTGTGCATCAGATCTAAAAATAATGAGGGATACACGTCATCATTATTATTTTTATCTCTTAAAATATATATAAAGAAAAATTACTATACTACTTTATTTTTACACTTACTATTAGCGTATGAGACACTGTAGGTTGAAATCCTAAGACCATATAGATCTATAAACTATTTTTAATTTGAACTTTTGCTGTATTTATCAACTTTAAATTGAAAAATTGATTATATTATCTCTTTTCAAGATGAGATTAATATTTTTCTTTATAGTCTCATGCTACTGAAAGAATCTCATCAAGTGAAATGACCACTTGGAATTAAGTCTATAACAGATCCTCTAAGCCTAATGAGTCGGAACTATTTATAGGAAATAATATTTAAAGCCAATAAATCCAAATTCTTTCCACATTACTCAGTTACTTCTATGAATTCTAGTAGCATGACTTTCCTAAATTAATCAAAGGAAACTTTTATTAGATGAAGCTATATATCCTAGAGTAATTTTCACTATATCTTACTAAAAAGTTTGGATTTGAACTGATATTGATAATTAACAACAATTATTGAGAAAAATTGAGATGTTTAATTACTCTTCAGAATAGGGATACCACTTGTATAAGATGATGTTTATTTTATCTCATAGCTTCTCGGTATCCTAAAAATAGTCATATAATAACCCATTATTAGAAAAAAATAGACAAAAATGAAATTCATGAGATCTACTAATTATCCTCCAATATTAATTCTCTTAGTGGAAAATTACCACTTAAACTAAGACCTAATACTTGTGGATTAATATTAATT
Source organism: Viscum album (assembly GCA_963277665.1). Taxonomy (NCBI): domain Eukaryota; kingdom Viridiplantae; phylum Streptophyta; class Magnoliopsida; order Santalales; family Viscaceae; genus Viscum; species Viscum album. Next base: position 1,435,632,715 of record OY728122.1, read on the forward strand.
GTTACATGGAACTAATAGATCATTCAACTATAGATTTAATATCTCTTTAATTTTTCATTAGGATCTTCATCTTATGGCCTTCCATTTCCATAGCATGCATCTTCCAAATATAGATTTAAAAAATATTTTTTTATGTAAATATTCTTGTTGAATTTGATACCATATGTGAGTTTCAAGAGTTCAGATTCTTCTTGTCATGTGTATCTCCATTACACTTATGCCCTCATTCCCTTTTATCAAGGATACAAAACCATGTATTGTATCTCCCCATTAGTCCTACAAAACTTCCAGTAGATATGTGAAACATTTAACAAATAGTGAGAATGGTACCTCTAGAGTCATCAAGAAGTGGATTGTGGTTCATCATGATTGATCAACCCTTTGATACATTCTAGTAAAAAAGTTTAATCTCTTTTTCTTATTCCAACTATCCAACCAACTTCCTCTATTATAGATATACAACTAGACATTTTCTACTTACATGATTAGTATGACTATGATATATAAGTTTTGTAGTCTTCAAATTTTTTTAAATTTTGGTTTTATACCCATTAATACAAATTTATTTTTTGACACTCCATCTATACACCATTAATTATGACTCATTATCTGAGTAGGAATATTTCCACTGGTCATATGCTCTTACTTCTTCCTCCATTGGAGGGATCTTTCTCTTGCCTTCACTTCTCATATTTTAGCATGATAAATGTTTTTATCGAAGCATTATTTATTAATTTTTAATTTAATAGTTAATCTGAGTAACCACACTCTTTCTTATTAGGAGTGATTCTTTCACTAAACATACATTCTTCTTACAAAAAAATACAATACCTCATTCCTTTTTTATAGGATCATTCAAATTCTATCAAAGAGATTTGTTGTGAGTTTAACATAGGTGGTAATTCTTACACTTTTTATTGAGATCATCATTTTTCCTAGATGGAAATAAATCTATATTTCAACTAATCATGTTAACTTCCAATATGGGGGTTTTTGTTATAAACCATTGGAGATGGGAATCTATTTTGAGGTTCCTTTGTCTTCCCTGCATTCTTCCAACTAAAATATATTTACAAATTCCCATGATTATCACATATAAAACATCTCCCATAACTCGAATCATCATTTCTCAATTGATATGTTGATACAACTATAGCGATTCTTCTGACATTGAGCCTTGAGGCTTCTTAATGCATACTCATGACATGTCCAAAACTTTCACAATAGTAGCATATCTTGGATACATTCTTATAAAAGACTTTTATTTCATATTTCTCAATAAAAGTATTCTTATTATCATATTTAGAAATATTTTTGTCTTCTCAATAATAAATATATTCCAAACCCTCTCAAAATATAGTTTTAATATGACCATTAATCCCACAGAAATAGAAAATATTGCCATTAATTTGGGTAAAATATTTCTAGGTCACCTTCCAAGACCTAAATAATTTTTCATATTCTTATAATTTATCATTTATCTCTTATTATCATGAATGGGATATGGTTCTTCATATCTAATATAATATTTTCCCAAATAGTAAGGCCTTTGGGATGTGAAAATCATTTCATTTTTTTTCTCAAAAGTACAATATTTTCTTTTAACTTCATTATTACCTACCAAAGGATAATGAAATAGTAAATCAAAAACATCCTTTAATTGAGGATTTCCTCTAGCATTATATATCTATACTTCTTTCTTGACTAATTCTAGATATTCTCCCAATTATTGAATCTTTTTTTCCCTAGATTCAATATGGGTTTTAAGTTATCTCAAGAGAGTATTCCCACTAGTCCTAACATCTTCCAATTCTTGGGTTACATTATCCACCAAGTCACTTGTATCCGTTATTTTTGAATTCATAGGACCATAAAGTTATTTAAATCATTCATTATCATGAACTATTAATGATAATCTTGTTACAAGATATTTATTTTTGGCTTCCAAATTATGATTTTTTTATTTTAAATTCTATCCATTGTCATCAAATTTGATATTTTATAGTTCTCCAGCTTGAGAATAATTATTATCTCTTAGATCAATAGCCACTTCAAAAGGACTTTTATTTAAGCCTTTTATCTTATTGACTTTAATTTATTGAAATTGGATCCAGATATATTTATACTTATTATATCCATTTTGATTCAATTTTAATGTTTCTAGACGTCTTCCACTTTTTCAATTCTTGTCATTTCATTATCATCGATAGTTCCAGAATTACTAGGAATATAGAGTTCTTAACTCATTACTAAATCATCCTTTAATGATAAAATATTTTCAATATCAGATTCATCCAAACCTTTCTTCAATAAATTTTTGGTTTCTTTCAACTGAATTACACACTTTTCATAAAAACATCCACACTGATGAATAACTTCAGAATTTTTATTCTTATTTTATGTTCTACCCTTTTTTATGGAACACGAAGATAAGGGAAAACTAAAAATTCAATTTCAACATATGAATAAACATGTCATAGAAAATAAATTGAAAAAAGTAACCAATGATATGATACCAATTTTATGACACAAAATGGGATCAAATACCCTAATAAGGGGATGAATTTAGGTATGGATATTTTATAAAAAATTATTCCTACCCCACTGGATCTTGACATATTTATTATAAGGGTCACATATATTGATCTTTAGTGTTTAGATTGATCTTGTCCTTACCAACATTATCTGATGACGATTTATATAAATTAAATTAAAAAAATAAATAAAATAATAACATATATTTTTATTCTATTCAACAATATAGTCTGGTTTATGGATCTTGTTTCCAACATTTTTTTAGTGCAAAAAAATAACTAATCTCACTGCTTGTTGGTTTTGGATAAGTCACTATTAGCTAGGCTCAATTACCGTAATTTTTTTTATAATATGTATTATCTCCCAGGGATCCATTCCTTCAAACTTTCCCATTTTTCTGAATTCCTTAGAAGGGAAAAAATTGGAACATCATCCAATGAAAAATATCCTCCGTTGTTGAGAGTTTCACAAAATGTATGATAGGTTCCTCTGAAATTACCATTTTCCTTCACATCATTGATGTGAACATCACCTCGAGCACCATATTTCCACGAGAGATCATGGAAACTCCACCTAACATTAGAAATACATTAATGAGATTCCAAGTATTCCTTTCACTACCTTAGATGTAGTGACGAATAAACTCCATCTATAAGTATTATTAAATGGTATAGATCCTCTATCATTATCCTCCTCCTCTTATTCCTCTTCTAAATTTATATATTTCAATGATATTGTTAACAGAGTGATGTTGTTGTGTATCTTCATATGTAATATCCTAGAATGTAACCCTTTAGTGAGACCCTAGAATGTAACCCTTGCGTGAGATCCTATCATATAACCCTTCCGTGAGATCTTGTAATGAGACACCTTCATGGGACTCTGTCATGAGACCCCTCTGTCAGACAACCTTTAGATCACATGGATCACATGAATCAATCATGTGAATCCTATGTGAGACCTCCCCAAAAGATCCCTTCCTGAGACCTTGTTCAGTTATTGAAGATCATAAGACCTTGTTTAATTCACACAGATCATGAGACTCTGGTGCAAGACCTTGTTCGGGTTAAATGGATCACATGATATCGACAGTTCTTCCTATTCATGTAAACACCCTACACATAATTCTCTTCCCAAGATAACATTACAAGACCTATTTTGAAGGCTTTATTATGATTATTTTGATCACATGATTCTATTGAAATACTTCATTCTCCTCATATAAAATACTTTTGTGATGTCAATCACATATAGTCCTTCACTTCATGCAAAACTCCTTCTCTAGAATTGTCTTCAGATAAATCATTTAATTAAAACACCATAATAAATTGAGGATTAGATAGTAGGTATTTATAAGAAATAGTATATGGAAATAAATCCACAAATTGCATACTATATTCCATTCCACTTCCTCAATTGTAGGCATTAGTCATTTCACGTGATTTGTTTACAGGATCACTTACTCCATGTCGCAGGTGATTCATGTCATCAACATAATTTTCTTTAAGTGTGTCACATGATCTCATCACATGATCTATTGAAAATCATAATGATTCATGTGATTTTTTCACTATATTAAATGAAAATCATTTGGTCTCAAGGAAATTTTCATCAAGTTCATTATGATTTCCCATCACGAAGACCAAAGAAAGTCATGTGGTCACATGATTTTGAACGACCATGTGATATCTAAATCATCTTTATCTTCTCTGTCTTCATGTGATTTTCATGATATCTCTGTGGGATCCTATGAAAATCATGCAGTGCATTCAATTTATCCACATGATATTTTGACAACAATATGGTGTCTTCAAGTGAACCACATGATCCTATCATGAGATAATCTTATACTCACATGGATTTTATGATGCAATCATGTGTTCTCCTTCATCTCTTACAATCATAATTTGGGTAGGTCTAAATTTTCCATAAAAACAATGTATAAACCATTAAGACTTTTGTGCATTGCATGATCACTCTACATGATCTCTCCACATGATCAGTTCTCACACTGACACTCTACTTGATCAACACTAAAATTTTCACTCCATGTGCTCTATTCTGATATTTTTACTCTACGAGATCTTTTTATACATTTTTCCTCTATGAGATAAATCCATACAATCACATTCCATGAGATTAGTTTAGATATTCCTTCTCAAAAATATCATTTCATAAATTCTCAGTCACTCTTCACACCTCCTTTAACAACCAGCATTCATCAACAACCTCAAATCATGTCAATAATCACAATCTACCCAAAATTACCATCATGAGATATTATATCCAACACTAAAAATACAAACCTAAAATATCATTTCAAATTAAAATATGGGAATTCTTTTTTAAAATCACTAGAATATGTAATGATTATGGTTGGGTCCTTATATTTGGTATTAGAGGACATGTTTAGATAAGTTTTAGGGTTAGGATAATGATAATAAAATACCATTAAAATATTTTACAAAATGTTTATGTTGAAATGATATAGAATTTAAATAATAACATTTTTCATTATCTAAACTATGTTTTTTGGGAATGATTTTCACAGAATAAATAGGGGTTTGTGGTTGTAAGAAATAAAGAGTATGATATCCTTCCAAATCAGCAACCTAAAATGGTCACAATTGTAAAGGAGTAGTTTGTTACTATGATCGATCAGTTGATATAATATATAAATGGTGCTCAAATCCCTTCTATAGAGAATCTAGATCTTCTACAATGGTACATGATGATATTTGAGAGCTTCATGAAACAATACCCTCCTAAATTCAGTGGAACATCTGATATATTTGTGGATGAAGGATGGACCAATTCCATAGATAAGATGTTTTATGTCATTGGATGCTCAAAATTTTTATGGGTAACTAGTTTTATGTATTATTTTCAAGATGAAGTTGATAGATGGTGGTATTTGGTTAAGAATTAAAAAATAGATAGATGATCTAGATTCCATGGAATGGGACACATTTAAGAGTACGTTCCTTGAGAAACATTTTCCTATGGGTTTTTGAATTAGTATTGAGAATTAATTATTGGAATTTAAGAAAAAAGGATGAAGATTATATTTTTGTGTGTAAAGTAGATTTTATAAGATTGTATATGTATGTAAAAGATTTCATCCAGGATATTGATAGTAAGATTAATCTGTTTTACTCAGGTTTGAAAAAAATATATCTAAGGTAATTTGCTTCCTATGAACACAAAATTTATGTGAAACAAATTCATAGTGTTGATAAGTTAGAAATAGAGTTCAGTAATGATTATGTGTTTCATGAAAAAATGTAGAAAAAAGTATTAGATAGTAGGAAATGGGGAAGAATTCATAAAATAATATGGAGGTAAGAAAATAAATTTCTCATCCTTTTGATAAGTGTGACAAAAAATCCTATGAACTGTATAGTAAATTATTGAATGTGTTACTGGTGTGGAAATTTTGGTCATAAGGCTCGTGAATTCAATGAAAAGAACCCTGAATATTCAAAGAATGGGGGAATTGATAGCCATCCATCTATGAGATCATTTAGTTGTGATGAGTTGGTTCATTTTGATAACATGTGTTTGAAGATAGTTACTTAGGATAGAAATCATAAAGACTTCAAATATAATTTTTTGAATAATCCTTTTCTACAACTATGGTTAATGTAAGGCCATATTGACATGACCCAACCCAACCCGAGGCTCGAGACATAACTACCCCAATCCCACATCCATAGTACATGGGGAGTCGATAAGCAGCAAAGGCATAACTAAACTCTTAGTGACCCTTTTCTATGTACATGTATACACACCCATCCACCGTGATGAAAAAGTGCATAGGGGAAGAATAAAAGATGCAACACTAGTATAAAGTAAAACAAGTATTCATAAAACATTAGAAAATACAAAATTATAGTAGTGCAAACTGAAAAGTAAAATGGAAAAATACATCCCCAACCAAAAATTCATCCCATCCTGAAAAAAACATGAAAATTAAACATTTGAGAGAGCGAAGATCCTGAATCCCAAGATATGACCACTATGTGTGGCCAAAACACCCAGTATCCCTATGATCCTCTCCAGTCATCGATGAATTTTTGATCACTTTCATAAGACATGACATGTGAGGGAAAATTCAATGAAGGGGTGAGTACATACATAGAAAGTATTACACCCTAAAATCTAAAGTGGGATTAGTAATAGAAACAATAGGAATAGAAAGATAGAAGATGAAAGATACAGTGACAGAGAACAATTCAAAAAAAAAAAAACAGTGAAATCAAGGTCATCAAAAAATAAGGATCTAAACATGGTGAGTAGATGAATTAATAATCAAATATTCACCACCTATAGTAGGAGAGTAGACTCATCCAACCACAATAAGCTAAATATGAAAAGCACATGGAATACCCATCACATCTTCACCACTCTTGAGAGGAGAGTAAAAAAATCCAAAGTGTAGATATATAATGATATATATATATATATATGATCAGTAAAAAAAATCCAAAATGAGAGAGTAAGGTTATCTCCATCTCAATGTTTAGCCAAAGAAGAATAGTAGCCAATAGTTCTAAAAATACAACTATGATTCCCATCATCTCATGCGTCTTCCTAGAAGTAACTGTCCAAGTCAAGCCATGCATTTTCACTATGATACGTAGTTGAGCAGCCACAAACTCTAAGTAGAGGACCGAAACCCTAGTATGTTAGAGGGGTTCAACTCTAATAGTATCAGCAGAGGACCTACTCCCATGTCAATGGGTGGTTCCACTCTAATAGTATATGTATAGTATTTGTGCTCATGCATATGGGTGATTCCACTCTAGTGTCATGAGGAACCAAACCCATGCTGACGGGGGTTCCACTCAGAAGTCGAGGACCTGCACCTGGGTACAACAGGGGGTCCCACTCTATTCATCAAGAACCCGTGCCCTATCTGATTGGGGGGGTTACAATCAGAAGGTGGTTGTAGAGGACTCACACCCATTTAGATGGGTGGATCCACTTCTTATACCTACTAGAGGGTAAAAATAGAAAAGATCCTATTGATCATGTTCGATCACTACTGTCATCCAGTGTTTCCAAAATAAGTTTCATGCATAGAAAATTTCACATCATATCTTGAAATCAAAAAACGAGGGAACCATCATGTTCAATGTGGAAAAAACATAGAATAGGATACTCAAAGGCCAAAATCCAAGTTTAAGAAAAAGAAATACAAAACCTTGTAGCTTTTTCAAAAGAGGTCAAGGGGCACAAAACATGTGATAAGACCTACATAGTGTGTGGTCCCACTCAACTTCCCAACCATGTCCTTGGATGGTACATGACTCCCATCCCATGTAGTAGTACATGTCATGTAGGTGGACTAAATGATATATCCAGACTAATCGAGACTAGGTTGTGTTTTGTTGGCTCTGTCTATGTATTGCACCCCATATCTGTAAAAAATATACACGAAGTGTCGCCTCACATGGGGTGTGGCTCGTTAAACCTAATTGTGTTCTTGTACTTGGTACATAGCGTGTGCCTAGCCGTGCGATCCATCAGACATCCCACCAAAATGGAGATAGTGGTACATGGTGTGTTGGATATGTACACAACATGAAATTCTTAATGGATCTTAAAACCCTAACTGCCACTATATGAGGGATATACGCCATGTATTTTTCTATTTACAAGGAGTTTAGTTGTAATTTTTTAAAAAATAATAATAATATGATCATCGTTCATGAGTTTTCTCGATCCACTGTATATGTTTCCTTGATTCAAACTGAAACTCATAGATCTTTCCAAATGTAATGTTCCTAAACCGCCGTTGACTGGAAATCAGTTGTGGTGGTTCGTCTGATATTCGTCACACATCTTACACTTCACCAAACCTTAAACCGCTGATTCCTTAATCTAGAACCACTAAAAAATCTCAAAAACTTTCAAACACTTCACATATGTGTTTATATCACTAATACTCTCCTCTTTCATGAGACCACTTCAAATCTGGGGGTCTGATTGGGCTCGATACCACCTGACAGTTGACGAATCGTGACCTTGGGGTCCAACTAATGATGGATAAAAAGAATAAAGGGGGGAAAAGAACAAGAAAAAGTTTTAAAAATAATTTTCCAACTTTTCTTTTTCATTTATAAAGAATGAAAAATTAGGCTTAGAAAAAAATGATATAATAAAATCAATCTATACTTTGGTGCATGATAAAGTTGTAACATGGTGCGGATAGATGTAAGGGGTTGATCTACTCAAACCATTTAATAAAAATGGTGTCAAAAAATAAATTAATTAGTCCTAATTTGTTTTGGGATCCTTCATTAATGAATAGTGTTCTTTCCAATTAGTAAGAAAGGTCATTACATTCATTGCATCCTGAACGTTTCTGATCTTGTGTTTCGTCGTCATTTGTGGTGATCCTCCAATAGTTGGATGAAGGAAGAGAGTCATTGGATATTTCAGTATTATGAGGATAACCCTAGAAAATTTTCAATCATGATATATTTATAAAAAAATTTCTAGGTAAAAAAATCAATCAATCAATCATTTAATTAATTAATTATTCTACTAAACATAGCGCTAACGAGTGAGGAGTCCAAATGCCTTATGTGGAACCATTTTATGTTTCACCTAGGGTAAACACGATGTTTTGGAATGAATCATTATCTTGGATTTTGTATATGAAATTAATTTTAAGATTTATCTTTTTTTTATTTAAGAAGTTCCATGCATACACTATGAAATATATTTAATATTTCTTAAAAAAAATTCTGGCACTCCAAACCGTGAAATCACATTTCGTCTCAATGCATAGCTCGAGAAATATATATATAAATATTTCAAATCATTAAAAGGAAAAAAATAAGGTCTCTACTCCATTCCCTCCTACAATATTTTCATCCCCAAAATGAAAAAACTAAATGAACAAGTTGTTATCCTAAGCCCAAAATTGGCTCTCCCACTCCCAGGAACTCTTCTTCAAGATTTTATGTTACCAAAGGGATTAGACATAGGGGATGGTCCATCCACATAGGGTCCAATCTTGTCAATCCTTGATTGCCACCAGGTTCTATGCAATGGTAGATTCATCCACAATTTCCATCTTTACCCAGTTGATGATGTGCATGGGGCATGCACATATCATCTCAGCTATGAAACGTGGAAGACTTCATGCACCCGCTCCAACTTTGGGGGTAGGGCGAGGTGGTGATAACATTTCCCAACCCTCTATATGATTTTGAACAACCTGATGAACTTAAAAGATAGCATGACTCCCTGAGAAAACCTCCATAATCCTCATAATGTAGTGACGCTCAGGAAAACATGGTCAATCAACATGAACTACAAGGGCTTATGAAGGTGATCTGTTGAAGAATTCTGTTGGATCTAGGTCATCTTCATTGGCTCACAGATGAGATGAACCTTCTCTGTCGTCACCTACACCAACTCTGGACCCATAATATATATCTCACTGATCTATGTCCAGTACAAGGGTGACCTATAGGGTCTCCAATATAGGGCCTTAAAAGGTTTCATGCTGATGGTAGAGTGGTAGTTGTTGTTGTACACAAATTATACCAAGGTTAGGTGATCCTACTAGCTCCAGCCAAAGTCTAACACACAATCCCACAACATATCCTCCAAAACATGGATAGTTTTCTCGGTCTACCCATTAGTATAGGGGTGAAATGTTGTACTCATCCTTATTTGGGTCTTTAATTCTTTTTTAATGCCTCTCCCCAATCCTAAAAAAAACACATGTCGTGATTGAAGATAATAATCAAGGTCACCCCATGAAGTCAAGCGATCTCTTATATATACAACATCCCAAAAATCTCCACTGAACTCTACTCCTAAATAGAAATAAACTGTGTTGACTTCATGAGTCAGTCAGTTATCACCCACATGGAATCATGGACCTTCCTTACACATGAAATATCAATCACAAAGACCATGGATATTCCACACTATTTATAATTCGAGATCTCAAGGGGCTTCAACTAAACTACCAGAACATGGTGCTTAGCCTTCACTTACTGACAGGTGAGACACCGAGAGATGAACTTAACTATTATTCATCTCATTTCATATCACCGAAATTGCTACTAGAGGTCCCTATACATATTACCTACACTGGGATGTATTGCTAGGGGATAAGTGTGGAACCCTCTCATTACCTCCTCCCGAAATGTGATTGGATCCTTTGTCCACCCCTAAAAAAAGATGACATGATTACCTCCTTTATAATATCCATATAACAAGTCACATGTTTATATGTAATAATGTAATACCTAAAATTCAATATCTCCTAGCTAGGACTCTCACGAACTCATGAAATGGAAGAGTTAACACAATTGATTGTAGAAAAATGTACCCTCATCCTCCACTAGTGTCACATATAGAGAAGATATATGATTCAAAGCCTCTTTCTATAAGAGAGCCTGAGACTTCTGAAAAATGATATTTGCAACAATATTTCCCTTCCCTAGAGTATATACTATCTCTATGTTATATTTCAATAATAATTCCAAATAGCAATGAATTCTCAGGTACATGTCTCTCTGTGTAAAGAAGAACCTGAGACTCTTATGGTCTGATTAAATAAAGAAGAACTCCCCTAGAAGGTATTTCCTCCACATCCTCAATGAACAGAATAAATATTCAATGTCTAGGTCAAGAATCAAGTAGTTATGCTCATGGGGCCTTACCTGCCTTGACCTATATATGATAATTGTCTACTACTGCATCAACACACAATAGAGCCCAGATCCTGAGGCATCACAATACACTATGTACTCCACACCATCCTATAGTATTCTCAAGTCTAGAGCACTCATTATCCTCATCATCAGCTCCTCAAAGGCCCTATGTAATTTCTCAGACTAGGTAAAGAGATTCCCTTTTTGCATTAGGGTAGTCAAAGGTGGTACAATTATAGATAAATCTTCCACAAACCACATGTAGTACCCCACCAAATAAATAAATCTATATACCTATAAAATTCTCTTGGGTGGCTCGCAAGAAAGAAATGCATCGATCTTCACCGGGTCCATGGATAAACCATGCTCAGAAATGAAATTCCTCAAAAATAGAATATCATGTCTCCATAACTATAGCTTTGAGAGATTTTTGTAAAGCATATTCTCTTGAACAAAATCAAGAACCATCATAATGTTATATACATGTTCCTCCCTCATACATAATATATGAGTATTTCATTGAAGGAGAGGTCTAAAAATTGGTCCATTCATAGAAAGAAAAATAGGTTCATAAAATCCATATACAAGAAAAAGGCATTTGTCACACCAAAGGTCGTCCTTAGGAATTCATAGTGTTTATAACAACATCAGAATCAAAATTTGGAATATTAACCTCACAAACCCTCAATTGATGGTAGCCAGACCCAAGATCAATCTTCAAGAACCATGTCACGCCTCACAACTGGTCAAAGAGGCCATCAATACTCAACATGGTGTACTTGTTCATTATCTTGGTATAGTTTAGCTGACTATAATCCATGCAAAGATGCATGCACCTGTCTACCTTTTTTAAGAAAAACATGGGAGATTCCTTGGCGAATCATTGGGTCAGATGAAAACTTTCCCTATATGGTCCTCTAACTACAATTGAAGATCCTATAGCTCATTAGGGGACAAAAAATATTCCAAAAAATATATAAGAGATGTTCTAGGATGAGATTAGATTCAAAAATCCATCTCCCAACTCATTGGTAGTCCACAGAGAAGATGTCCATATAATCCTAAAAAATTAAAGGAAACCAAATTATTAAAGATCCTACTTCACAAAGGGATGTACCCACTAAATAATGGGTGATGGAATTTAGCCTAATGATCACATAATCAACTTTACATACCATGAGATCTTTCTTTCCATAAAAGGTGAATCTCGTCCCATCATAGCATAATCATCTAACTTGTATTTGGTGATAGTAAATATGTGAACAGACCTTGGATAACTAATCCATACTCAATATAACATCATAGAGTTCCATATTTATGACTAAAAGTTCTCACATGAACCTCTATTTACAAAGAGATGGCTCATACTACTATAAGATAAAAGATATAGAAGAAGTGCTCCTTATAGGAACCTCAAGAAGAAGCTGTTGGGATAGTACTTCAACTGGGAGCTCCAGCTCTTTCACTAAGAGTATAGAGATAAATGAATGACTAGAAACTATGTATTCTAATAAAAAATCAATAGTATAATATAAAAAGACAATACCACTAATCATCTTGTGTGCTATGAGATCATACACCTCGAAAGCCTATAGTTGTCCGCATCCCCGACCGCCAGCTCCTTGAGCCTGATGTGGGACTCCTGGTGGTGGTGGTGGAAGGGTATCATTTCATCATCCACTACCCAATTTATCCATCTACTCCTCTTCCAGTTCCACCTCCCGAGGTACCACCATGTTCATTCTTAGAAGATCCTTTATCATGGCACTTCCTCTGACATGGCGGCTCATCAGCTATTTATATGTGTTGCTCAACACATCTGGTCATGAAGTCTTGCACCATGTGACCTTTCCTGTCACATGTAAAGAATCGCCCCTCTTTGGGATTCCCTAGTCCACTACTCTTCCTCTGACCATGTGCCTAAATATGATCATGGGATAGTCTCCTACATTGAGATCCTGGAACTTTACGTCTTCTAGATGATTTAGAAGAATCAACTCTATGGCACCCACTACCAAATCTAGTTGTCTAGTGTCCCTCTAATATAAATCTCTCTTTCACTAGTTACCACTCCAACACCCCCACATAGGTGGGGATGCACAAGGGAACCACATTGGTAAGGATCTATCTATGGAGTCCCTACTCAATCTTTCATTCTCCAAATTATCCATCTAGGATAATATCATGAGATTACCATGTAAGCTATGTGAACCTTGTTGTGTACTCATCCACCATAATTCCTCCCAGTTCTACCTCAAAAAGATCCTAGATCCAGATTGAACACAAGAAACAGGGGTAGTACTCCTCCCGAAACAACTACTGAAATTCATGCCATGATATTTTCAACTCATCATGAATCAACATAATGAGGCTCCACTAGTTCCCATCTACTTTATGGAAACAGAAAGATTTTGGTAAAACTATATGATCTTTTGTGTTATGAACTATCTTGAATATAGGGACCATTGAATCTATCCAAAACTCTACTACCTGAGGATCTGGATCACTATAGAACCTCTACAGCCTCTGGCACTACAACTCATAGAGACTTCTAAGACTTCACATGTACATAGCCTACTCTTCTAGAGCGATCTTCTACTAGATAGGTAGAGGATTTGTTATCTACCCACCTAGAGGGAGGGGTTCACGAGATGGACCCTGAACTAAGGCATCATCACTCATTAGTGATTTATAAAAATCTGGAGCTGGTATCATGGATGGTTGTCATTGTGAAGGCATCCTCATATTTATCAAGAAGTACCAGAGATATATGACCATATATATAATGAAAATAGAGTGTTGGATCAAGAAACACAATAAAATACTCGATCATATATGATGTCTATACTATTGATCATTATAATTAATGTCTCGGCATGCCGAGTCGACAAACAAGATGTCAAGGTCATGGTGAATGGATATCTCGGCTGCCGCACCATCACTAGATTCCTTGGATTAAGAGCCACACTCAAGACACATTAACCTTATTTCTATAAATCCTTCCAAATCCTTTAAAGGGGAGTAGTCCAAACAACATATTAAGGAATGAACTTTCTCTGATACTAATATCTCATGAACTAAACCATGTCGGGGCTCAATCCACAACTACCCCAAGACTGCCTCCATAGGCTAGGGTGGGGACATGTTCCAAAGGAAAAACTAAACTATGGGAGGAATTTTCTTAAGTACCTATACGCACACACTCAACCACATTGATGAAAAAGTGTAGAGGGAAATAATAAAAGATTCCAAACTGCTATAATGTAAACCAAACATGCATGAAACTCATGACAATAAAAAATTATGGTAGTGAAAACTAAAAAGTAAAAGGGAAAAAACACACACCCAACCATAATTGTGTCCCAACCTAAAAAAATAGAAAAGTAAATAGTTGATAGAGCCCAACTCCTGAATCCCAATCTATAACCACTATATGTGGTCCAAACACTGAGTATCCCGATGCTCATATGTAGTCATGGTCGACCTATCCATAGTCTACATAAGACACAACATGTGTGGGAAAATACTATGTAAGGTTGAGTATATACATACCCAGTTGAACACCACAATATCTAAAGGGGGAGAATTGAGAGATATAATAGGAATAGAAATACAATAGATACAAGATACTGTGAAAGAGAACAGCTCAACCCAACAAAGAGTGAATGTAATCTCATCCAAACACAAGGGGATAAACATGGTGAGTAGATGAACTACCAATCGAGTCTTCTCCACCAATAGTAGGAGAGTATCATCATCCATCCACAATGACCTAATCATGGAAAGCACATGGAATAAACCACACATCTACACCTTTATTGGAAGGAGAGTAACAAAATAAAATGTGTATATACATAAGAATATATATATATATATATATTATCTATAAAAAGAATCCCAAACAAAAGAGTAAGGGGATATCCTTCTCACAACTCAGTCCAATAAGAGTATTGAATATTTCCAACAGTCAAACTATAATTCCCAGCATGTCATGTGTCTGCCTATAAATAATCATCTAAGTTAATCAATGCCTCTTCCATGGGTCGCACAGTTGAGGGGCCTCAAACTTGAAGTAGATGAATTTCTCACTAATAAGGCAAGGAGATTTTACTCTAATAGTATCTATACAAGAATCATTCAAATGCTAATGGTATTTTCCACTCTAATAGTATCCGTAGAGGACCCATTCCCATGACGATGTGGGCTTCCACTCTAGTGTCACAAGGACTCGCACCCATAATGATGGGGGGTCCCACTCTATTCCTTAAGGACCCCCGCTTTACCTAATATGTTGTTTCACTTAGATATCGAGTAACCTCACCCTAGTACAACAAGGGGTTCCACTTAGGTCATCGAGGACTCATGCCCTACCTACTAGGGGTTTCCACTCAGAAGTCAAGTACCCATGCCCAGGTAACACATGAGGTTTCCAGTTTGGTAATTGAGGACCTGCACCCTACTTGGTAGGGGGTACAACTTGGATTCTATATTTAGAGGACTCACACCCATACTGATGGAGGGTTCTACTATATCCTCAAGGAATCCAATTCCCATATTTACTAGATTTGGAAGTTCAGAAAGGTCCTTGTGATCTGATGTGATCATCATTGTTGTCAAGCATTGCCTATATAATCTTCATTCCTACAACATTTAAATATTATCTCGAAATTTACAACCAAGGGGACCATATTTTTCTACATAGAAAAACACTTAGGATATGATACTCTCAGGCCAAAATCTGATTTCAAACAAAGGAGATACCGAACCTAGTATTTTTTACAAAGGATGTCAAGGGGTACATGGTGTGTTAAGGGACCCACATAGCATGTGGTCCTATTCCACCACCCGTCCATGTCCCTCGACATCACACATATCGCTACCTATATAGTATTACTAGCTTTATAGGTGGACTAAACTATATTTCTATACTAACTGGGACAAGGTTGTTTCCTTTTGGCCATGTACATGTATCGGACCCCATGTCTGTGTGCTATGTACATTGTGTGTTTCTTCACACCGGGTTCCCCCCATGTGACATGGTTGTGTCCATGTGCTAGACCCATGGATTGTTTTTGGCCGTGTGATCAATCACATGACCCACCCACATAGAGATGGTGGCACTTAGCTTATTTGAGATGTACATGTCATGTCACCCTTATAGGATCTCAAAACCATAGATGCCACAGATGAAGAGATACACACTATGTGTTTATCCTTGTACATGGAGTGTAGTTAGGATTTTTTTAAAAACCCCTAATCTGATCCTTGTGCTCGAACCTGCTCGATCTGCAATAGATTTCTCCTTGAATTGGCCCAAAACTCATAGATCAAGATGAAAATCATGGTCGTTGGCTGTTGTTTTCCAGAAATAATCTCTCACGGTTTATTCAATGTCCATCATATGTCTCGCACACCACCAAACCATAATCCTTTTATTTCCATATCTTAAATCCCAAAAAAATATCCACAACTTACAAACACTCCATATATGTGCTTAGATAATTGATTTGGTCCTAATTTGTGAAACCTCTATGAATTCGGGGGGCCAATCAGTCTTGATACCACTTGATAATTATCTAAATGGGACCATGTGGTCCAACTAGTGATGAATGTGAAGAAATAATGAGAAATCACAAGAAAAATATTTAAATATTGATGGCCATGATTTCTTGGCCAAAGATCAATAATGGGAAACCTAGGTTAGAAAACAAATGATATAATAAAATTAATAGATACCTAGGTTCATGATAAGGCTGAAACTTGGAACAGTTCAATAAAAGGGGTCGATCTACTCAAACCATTTAATAAAAATGGAATAAAAACACCAATTTAGGTGCCATAATATATTTTTGGTTCTTTGGTTGATGAAAAATGTTCTCTCCAATGAGGAATAAGGATCGTTGTAGTCACTCTGACTGGATCTTCTCCGATCTGAAATTTCATCATCATCAAAAGTGATCTACCAATGGTAGGAGGAAAGAAGAGAATCATTGGTAATTCCAAGATTATAAGGCTAACCATGGAAACTTTTCCCAGAAGATATATTTATAAATATTTCATCTTAGTAAAAAATTAATTAATGAATGAATGAATGAATTTAATAATTAATTAATCAACTGAGTGTACCGCCAATGATAAATCAGTTCAAATTCCCCAAGTTGTCCCATTTTATTTTTTTGGGTAAAAGTCACATTTTAGACTAAACAATGATCTCATATTTCATTTTTAAGATTCTATTTGAGATTTATCCCATTTTATTTAATAATTTGTACACGTTCACTATAAAATATATGTAATATTTTTTTAAAATAAATGTTGGGCACTACATGCCTCATAATTTCATGTCGTCTCAACACCTAACTCTAGAAATATATATAGAGTTATTTCAAAGTATTTCAAGGAAATACTATGTATCTACATATCTAATTAAGTAGTGAAAGGTATGTTACTTGTTTATTCAAATTATTCCAATATCTTATTTGACTCTAGATATTCACATTCATATATTTCTATGAAATTTTCAAGAATACTGGGAATATCACACCATGAAAGGATTATAGAACATTTTTTGAAAATTCCAAGTGGAAGTATTAAATAAACCAATATTTATAAAAAAACACCCTATTGTTATTTGTGGGATGTTTTTCACAGAAAATACGGTTGTACGTCCCATGTTAAAATTTGATATTATTATTGGTATGGATTGGAATTTAGTTTATCATTCTATGATTGATTATAGAGACAATAAAACATTATTCATTGATTTTATACCAATGAAAATCTACCAAGTAGAAGAGAAATTTATTATATATGGTAGTGAAATTTACTAAGCATGTGCTTTTGAAAATAAATAAATTGTTTATATCATTGATGTCCCGGTAGTGAATGAAAATATGGATTTTTCTTGATGATTTACTAGGTTTTATTCCTGATCAAGAGGTTGATTTTAATATTGAAGTGGTGTCTGATTCTAAGCCTATTTCAAAACCTTATTGTCTAATGGATCAAGTATAACTTTTATAGTTGATAAATTAATTACAGGAGTTCCTTGATAAATGATTCATTTATACAAGTAATTTTTCATGGGGTGATGCAATCATATTTGTTAAAAAATATGGTTCAGTGATACTTTGTATTGATTATAGGTCCTTGAATAACATCACTCTTAAGAAAAAGTACCCTTTTCCTCATATCAATGATTTAATTGATCAAATATAGGGTGAAAATTATTTCTCAAAGATTTATCTCGAGTCAGGGAACCGTCTGTTGAATTTAATGGTGGAAAATATTACAAAGAGTACATTTCATAGTAGCTATGGGAATTATGATTTTGTAGTTATGAACTTTGGGTTGTCTAATTCACAAGTTGTATTTATAGATCTTATGAGTAGATTTTTCATGACTATTTAAATATGTTTTTTTGTTTATTGATGATATATTGTTTATTATAAAAGTCATGAGGGTCATGAAGTACACCTAAAATTGTTTTGAAAACCTTAAATTAAAATAATATATATGGAAAATTTAGTAAGTGTGAAATTTTTTTCTAACTGATTTATTTCCTTAATCATATTGTCACTAAAGTTAGAATAGATAATGACCCAGCTAAAATTAATGTTTTTGATTAGTTGAAAAGACCTAACAATTTCATAAATATTCATAGTTTTCTTTGTTTATATTGTTACTACTGGTGGTTTATTAAAAACTTTTCTTGGATGTCTAGCCCAATGACTATGTTAACATTAAAATGAGTTAAATTAATCTAAACTAATGTGTGTGAAAGTTATTTTTAGGAAATAAAAATAAGATTAGTGAATGATCCATTTTTTCCTTTCCATATAGAAATATTGTATTTTTCATCTATAGTGATTCTACTTTGAAGGGGATTGGTTGTTTCGTGATGTATACTGATCATGTAATTTGTAATGTTTCTCATAAATATAAATATGATGAGTTAAATCATCCAACACATGATCCGAAATTATCTTCTATAGTTTTTGATTTAAAAATTATGAGGCATCATTTATATATATCCAATTCTAAAATATATACTAGTCATAAATTTTTTAAGTATATAATAATTTAAAAAGAGTTTAATATGAGATATATAAGATGGTTGGAATTGATTAATTATTATGACTACATGATTCATTATCATCCTGAAAATCAAACAATGTAGTTAATTCTTTGAGTTAGAAAAGTAATGTTATACTAACCTTGATACCTTTGGAACATAAACATTTGGATAATTATTTGATAAATTTTGTCCCACAATGTTTGGATATAGAAACTTCCTCTATTTTTTTCAAGTTTCAACATAATCTTCACTTTCATAAATAATTAATAATGCTTATAATAAATACTATAAGTTACATGAAAAGGTAGAATAAGTTAAGAAGGGTAAGTTTCCTGAATTTAATATTTATAGAGAATGTGTTTTGAGATTTTTAAATAGATTATGTGTACCTTTTTTCCATTTGAAAATATTATTATTGAGTGATGCTCATAGATACCTATTTCCTATTTTTCTTCGTTGCACTAATATGTATAGGGACCTTTGGGGGTGTTTCTTATGGAATGGAATGAAAAGATATATTTATAAATTTACCATGAAATATGATATGTTTCAATAGATTAAACAAGAATAAAAATTACCGAAAGGGATGATACATCCTTTTCTAGTTCCAAATTGGAAATAGAAAAATATATCTTTGGATTTCAGAGTGGGATTTCCAAATACTTGTCAAGGTAATAATGTGGTTTATTTTTTTTGGTAATCCATTAACTAAATATATGAATTTATTTCCCATTAGAGATATTAGGTCTTTGTATAAAAT
This sequence comes from Viscum album, assembly GCA_963277665.1. NCBI lineage: Eukaryota > Viridiplantae > Streptophyta > Magnoliopsida > Santalales > Viscaceae > Viscum > Viscum album. The sequence continues at coordinate 1,435,652,771 of OY728122.1, forward strand.
TTATCAATTACATCTCAAGGAAAGAGTAAGGTTGTAAGGAGTGCCTTTCTCTATTGTATCTGACCATGATCACAAGTTTAATTCAAATTTCTAGAACAGTGTTTAGAAGTCATTAGATACTAAATGAAATTTCAGTACATCCCAAAATCCTCATTATAATGGACAATAGGAAATAAGGATTCAAACCTTAGAATTGATGTTTCATTCTTGTTAAATAGATTAATTGGGAATTTTGTATTTACATTTTCATATTTATTAGAATCCATAAGATAGACATTTATATTCATTACTATTTTTTTAAAAATAGTTTATTAAACTCTATTATTATATGGTTTTATATAAAAGTTTAATTTTGAAATTATAGAATTTGGAATTGAAAAAATGAATTTTACTATTGAATTAATCATTTCAGAATTATATTAGGATAAATCTGTTATGATTTTCTAAAAATATTGATTTTCAAATGAATAATGAAAAATACTAATTTTAAATGAAAATTTTATTTTCTTATCGATTATTTATAAAGTAAAATTCTATTTTGGTTTATTTTTATAATTTAATTAGTTACCATGGATTTATAATAACCCAATTATGTTTTCATAAATTAACTATATACCAGAATTAGTATAGAAATATTTTATACTTAAAAAGTGTATTTTTCTAAAAACTTTTTTTTCGTCACTTTTTTTGGGTTTAATTTAAAAGTAAATTATGCTAACTAAATTTTTTGAATCATAAAAATGTACTACATATTTATAATCATGGGGTAAAAATTTGGTAAAAATTTCCCTTCTATTTTTTGTCAAAAATGAATAGTAAACATATTTATTTTGTTACCATGGTAAAAGATAAATATGGTTATTAAAGTTCAAAATAAAATAATAAAGACTATTAAATGACCCTAAGACTTTAATAAAATTTTTTGATAAGAAAATATCATAAATATTTTTCTAATGGACAAATATATGTCCTTTTTTTACTATTTTTACATGATTATGACCATTATAATATTTTAGGTAATAAAAAGTAAAAAATATCACACTCTTATTTTTAGTCAATATAGTATTATTAAAATAGGGAAAACTAAGAGATATTTTTGGTTATAAATATTATTTAGAAATATCAATGATTTATTTTCATCATGGTAATTTATTTTAAATTTTTAGTGATGAAATAATTACCTTAAATGCTTACAAAACACTTACACGGTAACTATTTAATTGAAGAAAAAATGAAATATAAAATATAAAAAATAATAAAATTTGTAAAATTTTAAATCATTAAAGAGATAAAAACATTTTATAGATAAAAATAACTGTATATGGATTAATTAAAATATTTTATTTTAATTTCATTTTTTTCATGATGTTATAAAATTCAAAGTGAATGGATAGTTTTAAAATTGAAATTATTAATATTTCATAGAAATAATATTTTATTAGATCATATAAAATTCCTAAAAATATTATATTCATAATATTTAGTATTTTATGGTTTAAAGAACAATCCATTTTCCATTTATGGGCCATTTTTTCATTTATAGTAACTTTCTTAACCCTCAAAGAGTAAAAATCCTTATTATCATGATAAGTGTGAAAGGGAGTAAAAAGAGGTTAAACCTAAAACATAAGGGTAAAACATAAAAAAACGTGTATGATTTTTATTTTATGATATAATTTCTACCCATACTCATCCTATATTAATAATAAATCAAATAGGATCCATTTTTAATTGAAAATTAACTTATATTAATTTAATATTTTATGAAATTCCAAAAGTGTCCCACCCCTCTCTTATAAAAGGGAACCTCTTATTGTCATTTAATAACACATAAAAAACATTTTGGTTCATGAAATATCTAAAAAATACCTTCCTTACATAACTACTCCCATCATGGATGCATGTTTTAATAATAAAACTATCCTAACAATGATTTTGGTGTAAACCATATGATATTTTTGGAAGAAGAGGTATTGTTCTTAACCAAGTGTTTTTGTTTTATTTATTCTTCCACATCCTTAAAATATTATTTAACAAAATTTGAATAATAAAAACATTATATTACATATAATTAGGTGATTTTATGTTAATTTAATAACCTCTATCTTTCTTCGCTTTCATAAAATGGGAACCAAAACCATAGTTTGTGTATGTGGCAGACTACTGCTTTACGATCTGATATAATTAGTTTTCTATCACTATCTCTTGTGAATGGTTATAATTATGGAATCAATGTATTTATATTGTTATTCATAAAATATTCATCATTATATTAAGATAATATATCATTTAATTTATTACCTTTCTATTCACTAAAAATTTATAACATCGTTTGTGTGTGCATGTGGACTACCACCTCCACGAAGCGATGTTATTAATTTTCATAACCACATCACATGAATGATAGATAAAAGTATATTTAGTTAAATAATATGATATTTATTATATTATTTTAAATATATAATGTTAAAATAACACTAACCATCTTTCCATAATATTTGATGAAAAATGGAAACGTTACACATGCATAAGTATGACCTACCATCTCATTGATCACAACATATTTCATTTATCATAACCATATGTAATGTTTTAATTTAAAATTATAATTGATATATAAAAATTATAATTATAATATTATTTTTATTCTATATATGGTTGGCTAGTGTCCTCTTTTACCACATCAACCTACTGAATCCATTTTGGACATATGAGGTTAATATCAACAAAATTTATAACTAGAACTAAAATGATTAAGTAATTGTATATGACATAGAGATAAATGAAATAAAGGATATAATAAAATTTAAAAATGTTAACAATAAATTAATTAATTAATATTTTTTTATTATTCAAAAAGATAAAGAACATAGTTGATGATTCGAACTCAAGGTAAGGGACACCTTAACATAAGACCTCATTTTAAATGTTTTATTGAATTATTTTAAAAATATTTATCTTCAATGGATTTTTTTAAATTATTTATTTAGTTTTTTTTACAGAAATAAAAGTTTTATAAATCTAATTATATTTCACTTTATTTAAATAGTATTTAAGAAATAATATTTTTATATAATGTTTTATTTTCTTTTCAAAAGACAAAGGGACTATTCAATTTTAATAGATACCATCATAATGACTTTTGATCTACTAAAAACATTATTTTATGTTTTCATTACTTCCAAAAATTTAATTTTTTATTTACGTAAAAACCCTCTTTCCCTTTTCCAATTTATTTTGTTATTCAAAATGGGTTTTTAAAATAAATGGTTTCTTTGATATCTAAAAGTGTTTTGAACATGGATTTTAAAGAATTTTTCATGGGTTTTATTCAAGTTATGTCCCTTAGACATTATTTATGAAGGGTTGAGACCCGTTATATATCAAAATTGAACCAAATACATCTTAAAGAAATGGTTGAGACCCATTTAGCTCACAAATGAGCCTGGTATAGACTATACTATGGGTTCACCCAAATAACCTTTCAATACATTGGGTAGGGATTACTCTCTCTAAATAATTATATTGGAAGTCTGTCGTATGCTTATTCCTATGGTTAGGGCTCTAAGATAATGATGTACCAAGTCACCTACATGAATTTTCCATTCTTACTAATGAGTTTTCTTGGAAATAATTTTTTTTAAGAAGGTAATATAATAATCTTACAAAAGAATAAACAATGTTCCTTTCGAATAAAAAGGTATGATTTTTTAAATGTTTTTCATTGGTTTTTATGTTTTTCACTGGACTAATAGATTTATTATTATTATATCCTTTAATAGTATTTTTTTCATCCCACATTTTAAAATATTTTTCACAGGGTATTTGAAAATTATTGGGGTTAAAGAAGACGTCAAAATGAAATCTATGAAGATATGTCTGGAAAAGAAAAAATGTTTCATTTTAACTATTTTGTTTGGTGGGGAAAATTTATATTGAGTATATGTGTATAATTTGTTATATATGGGATTGTTATGTAAGAGTTATGACATAACTCTCTAAAACATTAAACCCAAAATATGCAAAAAAAATTAAATTATATGAATTATAGTTTAAAATCATTAGAATTTGAAATTTTAAGGCTAAACCTTATATTATGAGATCTTAGTCTATAGATTTCAAAAGAATTTAAGATAAAAAAACTTCCTCAAGTTGAATTTTCGTACCATAATTTCATTAACTCAAATATTAATATGGGTTATTATGATAAAATATATGGAAATAAGTGTTTAAATCAAACATTGAGGGATAAATTTATATAAATTAATATATTTAGATGTCATATGGATAAGGAAGTGGTATAGAAGGATAAATAGATGTAGTAACCAATCAGATAATCTTTGTGTCGATAGATAAGTTATGTTTACAGTTATCGATGAGATATAGATTTTGAAGATGGTGACAATGTATTATTTCAAATATATCCTAGTATTATTTTGTGTGATTTGGAAATAAGAGGAGGATTAGATCTAGGTATATTGGTCCCTATAATATTCTTGAGCTTATCACAATTGTATCTTATCACATGTCACTCTAATCGAACAACTATTAACATCATGATGTGTTCTAAGTATCCCTTTTGTGGAAGTATTGAACTTTTCCTTCACATGTAGTAAATTTAGAGTTTGTAACATAGGATCATGATATTTTCATGAAGAATAAATACTTGATACTTTGAATCAATGGGACAATGTGTTGTAGAACAACACCACTCACCCAGTCAATTTTTTTTTGAGAACCCATATATTTGTGGAAAATATATTGGAACCTGGTGATATAATGATAGATATGAGTCCACATTTATTTTTATTATGGTAATAGAATTTTTTTTAATTCCTTTTAATTAATGTAGAATTTAACATCCCATGATTTTTTAATATATTTCTCATTTAAACATATCTGATGTATTTGATATCTTTTTTTGTTTGAAACTCCGAGTTCAAATGGATTATGATATATTTTATTAGTAAAAGTTACCAATATAGAATATTTTTTAAATTATAGGTTATTAATATGATTAAATACATTACAAAATATATTTTTGAATGTTTTAATTAATATAGATTTATTAATTAATACTTATGAAATAACTACTAAAGTCTTGAAGATACCAATAAAATCATATAAGATTAATTTTCTTAAAAATTATATTTTATACATATTATATATCGATCACTTCTGATCATGGATGAAATGGATTTATAATTTTTATAAAAAATAAATTATGATAACTGAATTTATTATTAGTTTTTTATAAATGGGGATAAAATACTCTAAAGGTGAAATAATATAATTTTCAAAAAACTATTTTTACTGTGCACAACATATTTTATATTAATAAATTTTATTAATCTATACTAATGAATGATATGAGTAAAATTTGTAGACAATATATTCAATCAAATATAATAAAACATAACTAATATTATTTACTAGGAAATTAAAGGTGAAAATCATTTAATAAAGAACTAATTTTTTTCTAAAAACTTTTTTACACATTTTGTGCGTGGATATTAGAATTATTTTCATCCAAATTTACAAATTAAATTTTATAAAATATATTCTATATATTAAATTATCATAAAAAAATATTTATATTATAATTTTATTTTTAGTCAGAACAAATTTCTACCATGGTAAAAATTAGTCAACATGGTAAAGGTTAAAAGGGGTTAAAGGGGGTTAATATAATGTATAAGGCTTCCAATGTCGTAAAAACTTTATATAAATCTGATTGGATGAATTTATTTTACACTTTCCTCACATTATCTTCATAATTTTTCCATTTTGTTCAAATTTACCTTAAAATTATACTTATTATATTTTATTGTTATTCATATAGACAAGGGTGTCACAACCCTCACTTATAAATGGGAACATACTCTTCTCACTTATTCACACACTTGTTTTCCTCTAGCTCAACCAATCAATAGAAAAATAATTTTTTAACTACCTTCCCAAATTCTTTGGGTATTTATCTCACAAAAATATCATCTTAATAAGACTTAATGTGTAAGAAAAAAAATAATATACTCAAAGGAGAGTTAATTGGAGTTATCAGACTTTTTTCATTTTTTTTCTTAAACCTCACTCCAAATATTTTATACCCATTTTAATTTAATGAAATAAGTATATTTAATATTTCAAAATATTTTTATATTAATGGTTCATCCATTTTCTATATCATTTGTGTATAATGGAATATGAAAGCATTGCTCAATAATATATATGAACTACCTTCTACATGAAGCAATGAAATTCATTTTTCATCCCCTCCTAACATAGATTATTAAAAAAAATTATATAGTGAATAAATATTATATTTATTAAAAGATTAATATTCTATAGATTACGAAACTATAACCAAGGTTTTAGGATTGTAATCTTCAAATGGAAATATGCAAGAAAATTCAAACAATTAACACCCATAATATTTGTTTTAGTGTAAAATTATTAGTAAATTGGTGATTATAAATTATAAATGAGACGTATATGGTAATATATATATATATATATTTGTATGGTTCTTATATAAGTTTTTAAGTTGCAATATAATTTTTAATCAGGATTATTCATGTTTATATATTCAGTAGAGAAATTGTATACTATATATATATAATCAAATATATTTTATTATTATTTGGATATTTATATGGTATAAATTATTCTTTCCTTTTAAACCTTTTTTAATAAAAATAATGACGAAATTTTCATAAGAAAAGCCAACCTCATTTTACATTTTTTTTTTCAGGAATCTATCCCTTACAAATACATGTTTTTAAAAATTATTTTTTATATGTTATTATATACTTTTAAGTTTTTTTAATGTTATTTTTATTTAACCTTTGAATTTATTGACAAATTTTTAAAATTAATCTTTTCAAACATTTTCAATAAAACTCACTTTTGAATTTTTACAAAAGTAAACAAATATTCTTTTAACCATTACTTCTTGACTGCATTTTCCCACCATCATGACCATTATTGGTTAGTAAAATTTGTTTACATGTTTTCTTTTTTTTTTCACAAGAATATATGATTCCCATTAATTTAATATTTTTTAGTTTATTTTAAGTTAACAAAAAAACTGATGTTTTCTCTTGTCATTTAAAGCATATTTCTAATGATTTTATTAAATAATTTTTAGTCTATATCAATATACATTATGTATTTTTATTATTTACTAGAGGTATGATCTAATTATATCATCCACCTTATTTATGTGGATGGATTGTGATTATGAATGATGAAAGTTCTCATGAATCCAATTTCTTTACATAGGTAAATTAAATGATGATGAAGTCATTAATTTTATATTCTTCTACCACACATATATGTAGTATATCATACTATAATGGTTGAATCTATTATATCCCTCAAATAATATGGGTATATCTGTTTAATTTTATGATATTACTAATGAATTTTTGAAATATTTTTTGATTTAATACACTAAGGGATGTTAGAAATAATGATTGATCCAATATAATGAGTGATGTCAGTAATAATGTATGACCCAATATAAAAAGGGATTCTAGTGATGCTGCCTAGTCCATTATGATATAGGATTCTAGTGATGATTCCAAATACATTTTCATATGGTATTTACTAGTGATGCATGAAATATAATATTATTATTTCTTATTCTTATGTTTATGAAACATTCTTATGTTATGCCGCATGTTTATATTATCTTTATTAGGGAACATGAGGTTGGTTTTTTTATACCATGTATCATGTTATGAAGATGTTTATTCAATGAACCCTAATTTAGGAGATATGTTTTTATTTTTATGAGTATATTATGTTAATAACTTGGTTATATTCCCATACACTTATAAATATATTATGATCACTTATGATCTTTGACTGCTATATTCCATCAATACCCTTACTAAACATCTAATCTCACCCATTATTATGTTTCCACTAATCGAGGTTATAACTAAATGTTTCAAGTATGATATGTCTTAGAAGTTATATATATGATAAGAACATTATAGTTGTGTATAAAAACATTCATCAAATACGATTATAATATACCAAATCTCAAAATATGCTAAATATTTATAGTTCTTGGGTGTGTATTATGGAAACCTAATCTAAAAATAAAGAAAATAATACAATAGTATCATGATTTAAATAATAAATCTCACAAATATTAGGAGAATACAATGACTAAATGTTTTAGTGTCTAGAAGATTAGTTATATAGACATCTTATTTCATAACACTTACAAACATTTCTCCATATTCATGCTCTTCCGGACCATTTCTAGCAATCTGATATGATATAATCATCTTCATAACCTGGGTATGGAAACATAATAAGTGGATGATCTCTAATACTCAATAATATAAAAGCATTTCATAATGTGTTAGATCATAAACATAATTATATAAATTTGTAGAATACATTAAAAATAAAGGGAAATCATGAAATAATGTAATTTCATGGAAATGAAATGCGTATTTAAAATTTAAAATAACTTTGAAATGGGGTATAACCATAATCATGGTAAAACCTTAATGAGAATAATTTTATTCTAACACATACGTGAAACAAAAATCATTATATTTATGCATGAAAATGTAATAAAACCCATCATTCTCATCCTTATGTGAAAAAACAATTTAGGTACATTCTAAGATATATTAGGAGATATAAACCTAAAACAATGTATTAAAGGGTGATTTATGACCCCAACCATCATCATCTATACATATGTTTTCCACATAAAATAAATTATAAGAATATCTTAACAAAATAATTTAAAATAGAACTGGTTTCTTAAATATTCTATAAAAATCACATAATATAAACTTAATAGATCATAGGCTATTAAAAATATAATTTCAAAAAAAATAATAGAATAATAAGAAAAAATAGAGAATTATTAAAACATCCCTTAATAAGAGATAAACATTTTATGAGTAAAAAATGTGAAAATAGAAAAGTTTTCACAAAAATTTTTAAACATTTTTATGTTAGATAAAGTGAAAATTACATTCCAAAATCAATTTTGAGGAATGAAAAATAATTTTTTTTAAAAACATAGTATAAATAGTTACAAAAAAATATCTATAAAAATACACAAATTTTATAAAAAAATGTAGAGTGAAAGATAAAAAGTTTTATTTTGACATAATGGAAAACCTTTTTATTTAAATAATGTTAAATTACGTTATTTTAAAACACACATAGTAAAAAAGGATATTAAACTTTATATTTATATATTGGTAAATATAATTATGATAATTAATGAAAATAATCGATATTATCTTTCCTAAAATTTTTGGAGAACATTATCCGGATTTAAAATATGGATATTGAAGAAATGGTCTATTTTTATAAATGTGAGTTAATATTTTTAATGTTACACTTATATTTTAGAAAAAAATATCAAATAAGTGGTTATTTATTATTAGAAGTAATTTCACAAAAGAAAAAAAATTACAAAAAAAATATTGGAATGTAAGGATAAAAACATTAATATAATATCCAAGTAATAATAACTATAAGACTAATAGTGGAGGGGACTCTCGACTTCGACCGAGAGCTCCCTTATCTCTAGGGTTTCCCCTATCTTCGAAAAGAATCCATGTTGATCACACTCTTTGAATGGATTATTCTTTTGTGGTTGTGTCCATGATGGATAGTGTGGGATGTTAGTCCCCAGAAGATGGTAAGGCTTCGGTTCTTGGGCAGAGGAGGGTGTTTGGCTTCTCTGGTCTCATTTTGGTCTCATATGATGGTGGTTGGGCTTGAGGGTGTCACTCATCCTGATCGATGGTTAACAGGTCAAATCTTGTCAAGATCTATTGTCTAAAACCAGATTTGGGTGGCCTCTATCTCTATTGATGATCCATTGGGGTGTTGGCACCACGACGACATGGGGATCAACGAGCGACAACAACGAAATTCTTGATGAGGCAGAGGACGCAGGCATTAGGGCATGTGTGGCATCAAAGGGTGCATTTTGGGAGTCATCTCTTAGTGTGGTGGGGCTCATCATACACATAGATATTCTATGGTGCATCTACATGGTGGTGACGATTTGGTTTGGTTATATCTGGGAGTTTTGAGGTTGGGTGGTGGTGGTTCTAAATCAGGCAACTAGATGACAGTGCAGTTCACAGATCTACTTGTGATAGGGTCCTACTATTGTTTTTTTGGAAACAATCACGGTTATTTGAGACTTTGTCCCATATTTTTCATTGTTTTAAATTATATGAGACTTTGTGACTTGTGATTCTACTGGATTTGTCCATTGGGAATTCAAGACATTGTATTTTAAGACCTTTTTTCCTTTGGGTTCATTGATTTCTATTGGGTTCACCTTTTTCCCACAAACTGGTTTATGTGTTTTTTAACTTTAAATAAAGGGTATTTCCCCCACCTTTCCTAGTAATAAGGACTATAATTGGATTAATGATAAATTGAGTCGTCAAAAATCATACATAGATTATAACATGAGAATGAAAAAATAATTATTGTAACATCATGAAATTGAAATTAAAATATCTTTAAGTGTAATATATATTCATATGAGAAATAAATTGGGTATTTAATACACCATATAAAATAATTTATGATTAAAAATTCCAAATATGTCCCATGAGGTTTAAAATGAGACAAGAAAACCCTTATCTTGTTTCCCCACTTAGTCGAATGCACTATAAGATCCTGTATAACAAACATAAATATCTTAATAAATAATGTAATGACCATATTAATACCTAAAAATATTTATAATGTTCATTTATAATCATGATCTATATGTATATTAGTTATTTTTTTAAGTGTTTATAGTTTTAACTCTTTGTACTGGTTTAATAGGAGTGAGGTCAATATTTATTTTTCTCTAAACATTTCATCTTTATTAGGTCATTAACGTTACTATTAGTGATGATTTATAATAATATATTATTTTTTATATTCCTTTCATAATTTTTTTAGTCTTCATACTTGATGATGAAATCAATAACAAGAATGTATTTATGATTCTTGATGAAAAATAGGTTTTATGTTAATTAAAGAGTTTAATAATATTATTAAAATTATAAAAGAAAAAAAATTCATCATTTATTTATTTATATCATATTTACAATAAATTATGTTTTCATAGTCTTCCATGATATAAATTTATTTTATTATTCAAGTTGGAGGTTAAGCCGACCCAAACCTGAATATGCTATGATTAATGGATGATTATGTGGTGGTTTGGTTCTAATTTCATTATACCAGAATAATAATTATCATATTTAGTGTCTAATAGTGTGATATATTATAATTTAATGTAATTATAAGAATAAATAATGGATATTAAAATAATAAATAATTTTAATAATTTGTTTTTTCTTCTTAGTTTACTTGTTTAAGATGGTAAATTTTATAATGATTTCTTATTATTAAAATTATCAATTGGTTATTAAAATTTTATTAAAATGTACTTATTTATAAAATAAATATAATATATATCCTTTAAAACCATTCTCATGACACTCCATGTAATGCGAAGATGAAATGAAAAAAAAAATCGATTGTTCCATGGAGGCAGTAGTCCACACATATGCATAGATAACGATTTCATTTTCCCTATACTTTGAAAAATTAAAAACAGGTTTTCTCATTTTAGAATATAATATATTTTAGAAATATCATAATTATATAAAAAATTCCCTATTGTTATTATCCCTGTAATGTGGTGAATGAACACAAAACACATTACGTCATGGATGTGGTGGTCTGCATAATACATGATTCACATTATTGCTTTTCTAACTGGAAAATGGGAGGGTTTTTAATGTGTGTATCATTAGTATAATAAAATAAAATAAAATAAAATATATTTATTTTATAGTTTTAAAATTTTGAAATAAAATTTGGGGATGAATAAAAACACCTAAGGAAATTGAGATGATAATGAGAGGTTAGGAACTTAAACCTCACTTCATGGATTATCTTCTTTATAAAGGGGCTGAAACCTCTGAGGGATGGTATTTTTAGAATATTTGGACCTACATAAAGTGGATAATATTTTTTATTTTATTTTTGGGTATATTTTTTCCAATAAAAGGGGGTTTTGGTGTGAGGGTAAGTGAGCATAGGAGATCCCCATTTATAAGTGAAAAGGGAAGATATATTTATAAATACTTGAAATATTTCAATAATGGGAAGTCACTCTCAAGGAATATGGATCAAAAATTGAGAAATAATGTATATGCTAATATATAAGGTATTTAAACACCTAAACCACTCAATTAATGCATTTTTTAACATGTTAATCCCTCTACCTCTAAGGTAACTCATTTCTACCATTTTTGTTTTCAATAAAGTAACTAGTTTTTACCAAGGTAATTTATGCAATGTCCCATTTCCAGAAGCAACCCAGAGGAACCCCGTACCTGGTCGGTCACATGTCCTCAAGCCCATTTCCCCAAATGCCAGAGGTTGCCGACTAGCAGCGAGGGACTATGGTGTGATAGTGGGTAAACTATACACTCATTGGCAGAGTACAGAGCAGAAGTAAAGAAAATAAAAAAAAGAGCGGAAGCTGTAATAATTAAATACAACAGAAAACTGAGGGTATAAACTAGAGAACATATATAAAATTATGCATAATAAATAATGTCTAGGAAAACAGCCAAACACCCCACAATGCTGGAATTCAACAGAACTAATCCAAAGTGCAAAATAAAGTAGATATACTCATCAGCATTGCACGCCATAGCTTGGTCCCATGCTCTCTAGCTCCACTGCAAGTCAAGTACCTAAATTATAAGGGCGATTTACTTAATCTATACCTACAACAATATAATATTTTTGGGTCAAAATCATGGCCCAAAAAGGGTGTGTGACTAAATCCCAGTAGGCAACCACCACGAGATCTGTACCTAACATTCAGTGAATATATGGTAGATAAAAATACAGGCGGCATTAAAACAAGGAAGTCTTCAGCATTAAAAAATCCACAGTTCAAAGCATTCAAATTACCACCAAACATGCTACTGCTAATCAAAGAAGATAAACACAACAGGTAACCCTCTGGGAAGTACAAAAAGTCTATCCCCTCTAGTCTTACCCAGCAACACAAGAAAGTAGCGACACAAAAGGTAAAACTCTGGGATGTACTCACATCCTATCCCCTCCCGTCTTACCTAAAAAGTACAAGCAACCCTCTGGGCAATATAATCAGTCTAACCCCTATAGTTCAGCTTAAGCATAGAATCTCTGAGGAAGCACTCACTTTCAATTCCCCATATAGTCTTGAAATGGTACTAAAAGTGCTCTTGGGAAGCATTCAACGTCTCATTCCCCGTGTGGCCCACGTTGAGGAACTATAGATACTCTGAGGAAGCACTCAACATCAATTCCCCCTATGTTCTTGCATCTTGAGTAGAAGAGACACTCTAGAAAAACCCTCAATTTCCATTCTCTCTATGGTATATACACCAGGTTCTCACGGCCCTATGTAAGTCAAGAAAGTGTTGCATTGAATAATGTCCAAGGTAAACCTCAAGAACTACTTGGATAGAAATATACAGCACAACAACACATCTGAACAACAGTCACACCATCCTACAATACTAGGCATGGTAAAGTAAACAGTAGCCTAATTGGAAATCAAGACCCAAAGGTCCAAACAGGAAAAACATGCATGGGAAATACATCCAAATCACAATAATTCACATTATTCACAATCAATAATCATCTACTCATGCATACCAGCATAATAGAGATACAATAGGGTTGAAACGGTAAACGTCCAATACCCTGTTCGTGGTTATATGGAAAATTTGCACATAAAACTCATAGAATTTCAACAGAAAGTCATAGACCACCTACCTCGGTGTTGGGAGATCAAGATACTTGAACCATGAGGCTTGAATCTCCTTAGAATTCTGTAGATCTAAGAAAATATATAAAAATTTCAATCCATGATAACTCATGAAAGAGGAAAAATCAAGGGATGGTGCTCTAGGAGAAGAGAGAACTCACTGATGCAATTCCAACAAAACCTTCAGTGTTTGATTTGGTGGACGGACGCTCGGTCCGGGGCTCATCAAAGATCTGTGGTTGCTCGGTGCTCTTAGATGAACTAGGTTGAGAAGGAGATGGTTCTGTCTGTCAGACGCGACCCCAGTGCGTTTAATGGGAAAAAAATACACGACATGTAGTTTTTAAGTACATGGTGTGCACTCTCTTTTTCCGTAATCTGATTTAGGCGGCCTCTAGGTCATCGGACATGGTCATGTGCAAGGCCTCTACACGGCCAACACATAGCTACCTACGGTAACTGGGTACACTACGTATACTCCTAAAGTACACAACATTTACTTCAAAAATTTCCATGAACTCCTCTTTTCTCAAAAACTCATGAAAATAGAAAAACATACCTGAAAAGAAGATCTGGGTTCTTACAATTTATCCTTTTTGACAAAAAAATGGTCCTGATTAAATAATTTGTAACTAATAATTAAAAATTTGAAATATATTTTTTATTCAACTTTAAAAAGTGATAAAAATTAATTTTTAAATACTAAATATATAACCAATTAAAAATAATTCTTTGAAAAATATAACATAAGTTTTGAAATGTAAAATACAGGTTTATAAATTAATAAAATAATTTTAAATTTATAAATTGATATATAAAATACATTTTTTATCCTATAAATATATTTCATACATATAAAATTCATACTTATATAATAATAATTCCACAAAAATCTTATCATTTGAAAAAAATGGTATTCTGCAATATTCACCTAAAAATAATTTTTTTAAAAAAATAACATAAAGTGATGATAAGATAAGTTTGAAATAATAAATAAAAAAATTTAGTTATTTTTATTTAATTAAAATTCCAAAATTTATAAGTTTGGTTATTAAATTATAATGAAAAAATATAAAGAAAAACTGCTTTTATGAAAATTAAATTTTAATCCTTATGAATTCTTAATATTATTTCATATCAATTTCTAATTTAAATGGTCTTAAATTATTAGTTCATATATAAAAATATTTTAAAATTTGTCAATTTAATCCATTATGATAAAATTTAAATACATAACTAAACTTTTCATTGGAAGAAAATACTACATTTATATTAAATACACTTTACCAAATACAATCAAAATTAATTATTTAGGTTAAAAAATTTAATTTTACCACTCCATTAATGTTAAAATATTTACTTGAATTTTATATATACATATTATAATATTTTAATTATTATATTGTTAATATTTATACATAATTCATAAATATTTATATTTATAATATTTTAATATTATATTTTTATTTTACTATGAGTTATATTATTTTAAATTTAATAATTAACCATACATGAATTTAGTATACCTATTGGATATATTTCCGTCTACCATATATATGATGACTATATTTTCAATGACCAGGTTTCATTCCTATATATATAACCATGTAAAACATATTATATTCAGACTTCCCATTTTAAAAGTTTTCATTTTAGATCTCACAACATGCTTTCTCCTATAATGGTATTCATTCTCATTGTAGGGTTTTTTATACTAATAATGATTCTTATTGGGGATGGTAGTCCAGTGGGCTATGTGTTCTCAAAATATTATTAATTTCAATTTATTTTAACCTTTGAATTTTTTCAGTTTTAATGGATGTAACCATCCATGATGTGAAATGATCCATTATATGCAATACATTGTTTCATGTACCTTCATTGTAATATTCCATTACAGTTGAAGAAATTGTTGTTAGACTTGTTCATATCTTTTATGGACCAATACATAATCAAGTATTCATTATTTTGAAGGAATATAGATACATTTTTATAATCATAGAAAAATATTAATGGATCCTAAAATAAGGGGTGTTACATTCTCCCCTCATTAAACAAATTGTGTCCGTATAATTATAATTATCACATTAAAACAAAAAATATTTAAGGGCATATAAATTATAGATATAAGTTGAGATATAATTTTTAGTGAAATATGAACCATAAAACTTGGGAAACATATATCTTTCCTCAAAATAGGCTTATCCCTAATATTGAGTTTTCTCTATCTATTTTTGCTATTAGTCTACTGTTATTTGTAATCAAGGCCCATATAATATAATTTTTGTCTATATGGTGTTTATTTTCATCTTTCAATTTATATAATATCAAAGGTTAATATGTTTTTTTATATAATCTATATTATTTTTCATCTAAGTAGAGGGAATAGATACATCACTTACAATAATTTAAATTTATCTATTTAAAGGTTAATAATATTGTCACAAGGGAAATTTCTACAAACTCTAACTTGGAATACAATAATAATTCCCCTGGAATATTTATTCAACAATAAAATCATCGGGATATGGATTTAATGGTCTTATAAAACTTTTTAGATATACTAGATTTCCAAGAATAAAATTCCAACAAAGAATCTACAACTCTTGTTTGAAGTGTATGTGTACCTTAAATATCATGATCAACTTTTAGTTTATTTCTTACATAGCCATTCTGTTTTCCTCTTAATCATGGAGTTTATTGATGCTCATCATCTTGGTTAGTCCATAGATTAGGTAATTGACTTAAATTATTCTCAATTTCTATGCACATAATACATTGAATTATTAATGGTTCCTTTATAACAAATCTATTTATATTAATCATGTTAAGAATACTATTTTCTTTTCTTTAAAAATTGATGCTTGACTACCCCCTCTTCCACATGTAAATAAAATTCCAACCCCCTTGAGTAAATTCCCTCAGTTAATTTTTCCACAGTTTTGATATATAAAAAATTAAACATTCATTCCATCATCATCTTCGACACTTGATCATAGGTAAGATTCCATATTTATTATATTTAGTGACTTTGGGACTTTTAATATGTTCATATTTATAATCATAATTTGTGATATATGGCTTGGAATAATCAAAATTTCTCTCACTCAAAATCTTATTCTAATGGATTTTTCACTGAGCCTAATCTATACATTATCCATTACACCCATGGTTACTTTTAGTTTCATACATTACTGAAACTAAAATATTAACAAGGGTGATGAAATATTAATAATATCTGAGAATTATCATAATCATACAAAGGAATTAAATCTTAAAACATATTTTTCTTGTACGTTATCTTGTTAGCCTATTGTTCCTTTAGTTCAACCATTACTGATCATAGTTCAACGTATTCTACATTATTTTGGGTTATAGTATACTTATAAACACATTCCATAAACTTAAATATGAAATAAATCCTTTATAGTAGTTTATAATGATAAAATGATCAACCAAAGAATATATATTGAGAGTGTCAATCCATGTGTGAAATCTTTGTTCCACTTAACATGATTTAGGGTGATTATCAAGTCAATGATCAACTAACCATTTAAATGTTTATTAACCCAAGTATAATATGTTTAAAAGTTTCATAAACATGATATTATATATATAGGGATGCATTTATTGGGAAACAACCTACTAAAGAATTTATCAACATTTCAAGATATCATCTTATACTTATACATGACTCTCAGGTTTTCACTGAGGTTCACCAAACCAATCCCAAATATTACCAAACTAATCTAAAAAAATAACTAATCTTTTCATTGATACCATCTATTGAAACACAAGCTAACCATAGAATAAATAATATAATAGTCTCATGATTTAAATGATACATCTAATAAACGGTCGTGAAACCCAAGGGCCTAAAGGTTTAGTGTCATAGATATTATCTATATAACCATTTTATTTTACAATACTTTGAAAAATAACTCTATAATAATACTCCTATAGACCATTTCTAGACCTATCACCTAATATAATCATCTTCATAACCTAGG
The DNA here is from genome assembly GCA_963277665.1 of Viscum album. Taxonomy (NCBI): domain Eukaryota; kingdom Viridiplantae; phylum Streptophyta; class Magnoliopsida; order Santalales; family Viscaceae; genus Viscum; species Viscum album. The sequence continues at coordinate 1,435,670,621 of OY728122.1, forward strand.
TATTGAAAACATAAGAAACAATATAAATACAATTCTCAATAAGGGGATAACATGCTATTATGTTTCAGATCACAAACATGAATAAGAATATGAGGAAGACATAAATATAATAATATTAGATCATAAGATCATATATGATAATAATTTAACAATATAGAGTATCATAATATTATAACTAGATCATTTATGAATCATAAAAACTATGACATGTCCCAAAATACATATCTATAATCGTAAAACATGTGAGAAGGATATAGATGTGTGGAATACTTTAAAAAACAATGTGTAATCATGAAATCATGGAATTTAAGTGAAATGAAAATCTTCTCTTTATGTTTTAAAAGAATTTTGAAATATGGACGAACCATAATAACATGAAAATATTTGTGTGAAAACCCATTATTACGACACTTATGAAAACAATCTCATTATGTCTGCACCTAAAAACGAGAGCAAACCTATCATGCCTACTCTTGTGTGACCACACTCATTATGTACATGCTTGAATATATCATTTGATATAATCATAAACCAATGAATTCATGGGTGATAGAGTGCGCCACCCTTCATCATCCATAAAAATATGTGCAATTTAAAATCAATGATAAATATATCTAAATGAAACCATGGATAAAGAAAGGGTTTTAAAAAGTTTCCAAAAACATCAAAAAATAAAAAAAATTAAAATATATTAGAATATAAGAAATATAATTTTCCTAAATTATTCATATAATAATACAATATAGAGTATGATCACAATATCACTTGATAAGACATAAATCATAGAAGAAAAACAAAAATTAAAATTAAAATGTTTTCACAAAAGCATTTAAACATTATTAGAAAAGATGAAGTCTAAAATAATTTCAAAAGACAATTTTGAGAAGGGAAATATAATAATTTTTAAAACCTTATTACAAATAGTTTTAAATAAAATATCTTATAAAACTTATAAAAGTTGTCAAAAAAATTATAGTGTAAGATAAAATATTTTATTTTGAAAATATGGAAAACCATTTTTTTTAATATTTTGAAATTCCTTTGTCCGAAAATAAATATCTTAAAAAGAGTATTAATCTTTAATTTTAAAATTGGTAAATATAATTATTAAAATAATATAAAAAATTTCATTTTTTCTTTCTCAAAAGTGGGGGAACCTTGGAAGTAAGAAAAATATGGACATGGAAGAAAAGATTCATTGATAAGAATGGTAGTCATTCATACCATCGGTATACTTTTATTTCGTAATTTTTTTGTCAAATAATAGCTAATTGTTGATTATATGTAATTAACCCATAGAAAAAAATTAAAGTCCATATAAAATAGGGTAATTTTAGGATCAAATAAAACTTTAAGATTATATTCCAGTAATAAATCTAAAATTGAGTTGTTGAAACTCACATAGAGTTGGTAATAAAAAAATAGACCTTGAGAGGAAGGTCCTGAAATATAAAATAAAAATATCATGAAATGGAATATATTTTCATATGTAAAAGAAATTTTTCATTTAATACACCATATAATGGAAATTATGGCAGATAATTTAAAACATCAACCATAGTGTTTAAAATGAGACAAAGAAATATTTACCTTATTTCTCCTTTTATTCGAATGCACTCTAATATCATGTATAAAAAACATAAATATATTAATAAATAATTTTATAACTGTATTAAAACCTTTAAATATTTATAATATTAATTTATAATCATTATCTACATGTATAATAGTTTGTTTTTACCAATTTTCTTATATTTTGTGTTTATAGTTTTTATTGTTTCGATTAGTTTTGTATGAGTGGTGTTGATATTCATTTTTCTAAAAAAATTAATATTTACCAGGTCATTAATGTTACTATTTGGGATTATTCTTAATAATTTATTATGTTTTAAATTCCTTTTAGGAGTTTTTTATTCTTTATCCATGGAAATGAAATCAATAACAATCATGTATTGGGAAAACTTGACAAAAAAATGTGTTCTCTTAATTAAAGAGTATAATAATATTTTAACATTATAGAATAAAAAAACTCATTATTTACAAATTTATAACATATATTAACATAAATTAAATTCTCATAGTCATCCATGATATAAAATAATAACATTAAAGAGATCCAAACCGGATCATGTCATGATTAATAGGTGATTAAATAGTTGGTTAGTTATACAGTTACTTTACGATAAGTATGATGATAATTTTTAGTGTTTATTTTTGCGATATATAAAAATTTTATGGAAGTATAATAATAATAATTAATTTATATAAAAAAATTATATAATATGAAAAAATTGTTTTTTCTTCTGAGTTTTATTTTTTAAGACGGTAAATTTTATTAAATTTTTTTATCAATAATATTGTTAATATGTTATTAAATTTTTATTAAAAAACTTATTTATATCATTAAAATAATATTTATCCTTTAAAACCATTTTCATGACCATCTAGGTAAGGTGGTGATGAAATGAAGAATAAACATATATCATTACATGGACACGGGTTGTGTACATGTTGTATGGATGATGGGTTGGTTTTCCATATAATAGGGAAAATTATAAATATTTTCTTGTCATTTAAGAATGTAAAATATTTAATAAATTTCATATATATATATATATATATTATTATCTATTTGGACTATCCTTGAATTATTTTGGAGGAAAACAAAACATGATGAGTTTTGGAGGGGGTTTTACAAACAACACATGATTCATGTTTTTAGAATTTCTTAATGGAAATAGGAAGGGGGGTTAATTTTTATATCATAATTATAATAAAATATAAGTATAATAATTATAATGATGTTATAATTTTAATTTGGGGAAATTATACTTGGATAATAAAAAAATCGCATAAAAATAGAAAATTGAATGAGTGGTTAGGAATTTTTACCTCACTCCAAGGATTATCTCTTTTACAATGGCGTTAACCATTTGATGGATGTAATTTTGAGAAGAGAAAACCACTTTATGGTATATAAAAGTGTTTAGATGTTGTTTTGGTAGAATTTGGGGAAAAATAATTTGTTTTTTTGTGTGAGTGGATGTATGGAAAGGAAAACCCCTTTTATAAGTTAAAACAGACACATTTTTTGAAAATACGCAAAACATTTCAAAAATGGGAAGTCACTCATAAATAATGTGGATCAAAAATTGAGAAATAATTTATATGATAATATATTAGGTTGATAAAAACCTTAACTACTCAATTAAAATATATTTTTACCATGTTTGTCTTTTTTCCTCTATGGTTACATATTTTTACCATTTTTGTTTTCACAATACTAACTAGTTTTTATCAAGGTAATTTATCCTTTATTCTTAAAAAATGGATCTTTTTATATTATTTGGATTTAATCATTCTAAATTTTCAATTTACTATGCTTTATTTTATTTTTAAATTTGATAAAAATAATTTTAAGAAACTAAATGTACCATTTATTTAAAACATTTGAAAAATGTATCTTATGTTATAAAATATGAGATATAGGTTTATAAATTATGAGAAATAATTTAAAAATTACATATTCACTTATAAAATACATATTTGGTCTCAAAAAAGTGTTTCATAAATTTATAATTCAAAATTATATAATAATACTTTCATAAATGTCTTTTTATTTGTAAAAATATATATTTTTAATTATTAAATTAAAAATAATTTTTTTAGAAAAATCCAAAAAAATCAAGATAATATTATTTTGAAATTCAAATGTCAAAAAATAATTTCTTTAATCTAAATAAAATTATATAATTTCTAAATGTATTATTTAAATGAAAATAAAAAATATAAATAAAATTTTTTATTTTAAAAAAATGATGTTTTTAAACATTAAGTGTTTATAATATTATTCCGAATTAATTAATAATTTAAATTATGTTAGCATATTAGTTCATATATAGTAATATTTTAAAAGTTATCATTTTAATATATTAAGATAAAATATAAAATACATAACAAAATCATTCTTTGAAAAAATTACTTTTATACTAAATACACATTACCAAATACCATTAAAATTAGTTAATTATATTCTAAAATTTAATTTTTCTACTCCATTGATATTAAGATATTTATTTTAATTATATATATATGTCATAACGTATTTTAATAATAATATTATTATTTATACTTAATTCATAAATAGATATATATATTCATAATATTTTAATATCATATTTATATTTCATTGAGAGTTATATTATTTTAAATTTACTACATAACCATACATGACTTCATTATACCTATAGAATATATGTCAAATGACCATATCTAAAATGACTATATTTTCAAAGATAATATTGTCATTGGACATATTTCATTCTTGTATACATTTCCTAAATAAACTTCTCCCATCCACGTGTCCCATTTCCATAGTTTCCATTTTATATCTCAAAGAAAGTTTTATCCTTTTGTGGCATTCTTTCTCATTGTAAGTTTTTTATAATAATAATAATCCTTAAATATTAAGGTGGTCACTGGGAGTTTCGAATTCTATATATGTTATTCATTTCAATTTAGTATCTCATTTTTTTTATTTAGTTTTAAGGGTTATAATCATCCATGATGTGTAATAATACATTATATTAGATAAATGGTTTCATGTACATTTTGTGTAATGATCTATTATAATATAATAATGTTTTATTATCTTTTTTCATATATTGTATGGACCAAACTTTAAAAAAGTATTATTTATTTTGACAGAATATAGAAATAGTATTTATAAATATAGGAAAACCATTAATGGATCCTGAAACATATGTAGTTGCATGTATTATTGTAAAATGTTTTGAATATTCACAAAAAATGATATAATAAGTATGAATATTATTATTAGGTTACCTTTGAATGTATATAATTTTTATTGAAAGAGGTTTTCGTAAATTATTTACCATTATTTAATAAATATGATTAAATATAGAGGTATTTCTCAAAAAAATTAGAACATATTCATAGCTATTTATAGCTACTAATTATAGGTTTATTATTATTGTAATCATATCCATAATAATTATAATGAATAAATATTATAATTAAAATGTTTTTTCTCTAAATATAAATGATTGGCTCTAAATGGGCATGTTCTTGTTTGTGGGAGGATCGAATGACTTGATGCTATAGTCAAATTTTCTAATGAATTTATCTTCAAGAAAAATATCTTGATTACCATGTATGAATGTTATAAGATGATTAAATACTAATAATGATTGGTTTTGAACCTATAATTTTCAGGATATTGGAGAGTAATGGGTGAAGATTCTTGGGGATATAAATGTGATTACACTAGTAATGGAGGAATTTATTATATTATGCGAAATTGTGTCAGGGGTGACACCGAGGTGGTCAGAATGAATTGAGATGTAAGATTTATCAATTGGTTATTTATTATTGATTACCTTATATCTGTATGGGACAAATATTGATATTTATGGTTCAAAACTATAGAGTATATTTTAATAATATGCATGAAAAGTGTATTATTCTTGTGGTTTCAAAGGATAAATATAGAGTACCTATTTTTTTTTTAAAATTTAACGAATTAATAAAATAATGGAGAAGATTATTTATGATTATAGATTATAGTGAAAAATTTGAGAAAAATAAAACTTTTGGTGTAGAAAGAACCTAGAAAATATAATTAAGGTATTAAATTTAGAAATAAATAAGCATGAATATTAATTAATGATTGACTTATTAAGTAAAATAGAACATTGATGCTTTTGTGCGTGTTTGAGATCCATACCTTAGTGGTGGAAATCAGGTGTCTTATGTGATGATAGTTTCTGATGATTCTAAGGATATGTATTTTCCCTTAATGTAGATTGTATAGAATATATATTTTGTTTTATGATCTCATACAATTCACCACCTTAGTCGGTAGGAAAGTTGAAAATAAATTTTTTGTGGGTGTGTTTCCCACAAAATCTAGGTTTACGAGGGAATGTATAGTTGAATACTCCCTCTCCACCACTATTGTTATAGTACATTATGTAGGAATACCCATGTTGTGATTGATTAAGGTACATGGTATGGACTCATGTGGGGTTTGTTGGATCACATTTATACATTTATGTGTGGGTCGCAATGGCTTAATGTTATAGAAAATATCTATATTCAAAAGAAAAAATTATTATTTTACACTATTTTTGTAACAACCCAAGATTTCATAGTGCCTTATCTCTTCAATTTAATTCAATAACTTGTGCTACACACAACACCGAGTTCGACCGCACCACGACTTACCAAACTAGCCATTAAAAAAGAAGTTATGAATATTTTTAACTGAATTTTGAATTTTATATACTACATATAATTTTAGAATCTATATTATGTGTTTATTAGACATAATATAATAAAAAATTGATTTTTTCAGATAAAAGAAGTATTTTTCAAAAAAATCAATCTTACCACCTTTTAATGGTGAGCCTTTTTAAAACCAATATTTGAAAATTTTATATATTCCATTTAATGAAATTAAATTATTCTTTAGAATAGGGACATAAAATTTTATTTTGGATAAATTTTTGGTACTTTTCTGATAACGTTCATATTTTTATGAATAGTGAAACACTAAATTTTAATTGAAAACAAATTTTTTAATTGAAACAATTTATAGTGTCAAATTATACATTTGAGTGGTTATGAAGTATCATTTGACTATATTTTTATCATTTAATATAATTTAGTTAATTTGATGTAATTTCACATTTAAACTAGACATAAACAATTGTCAATATTTTGATAGTTATTATTTCTTAAAAACTCACTTTTTGTTTTGACAACAAGATTTAATTTTAAATTAATTTCTCCACTTTTGTGTTTTGAATTTTGATAAATGGATTCCATATTTAGAAGAAAGTGGTCCAAATTGTTTAAATAAGAAACTTTTATTTTTATACATTATGAATATCAACATCAGTAAATATTTTATTTACCATGGTTTAAGGGAAAATCTAGTAAATAAGGGTAAAAAAATATTATTATAATAATAGTAAATTACACTAATATGAATTCTATTCCTACTTGTTGATACATTTCTGAAAATGGTCATCCTTGGGTCGATTTTGGGACCTCATGTACCCACTTGAGAGTGATGATGACACTTTATATTAATTAATTTAAAGTAAAGACAAAAATTACATAAACATATATCTTTTAGTAAAACAATTTTTTACATGAGGTTATATAAGATATATTTTCTTCTATAACTATTAATTTTAAATATAAAAATATTTTCCTACATCGTGGTATTTTTTATAATTTATAGATATCATATAAATGAAATTATATATGACACAATAATGATGCAGTGTTTACCTCATTAATGAATTATTTAAATAAACTAGATTATAAAAATTAAAACAATATACAAAAACACTCCAATTATTATTGGATTATTTTATTTCAAATATTAGTCATCTTATGTTTGACTTTAATGAGTTTTGGACCTTTTGAAACCAAAAATAATTATATAATAAAATAATATTTTCAAACATTCTTAAAGAGCCCCTCCCCTCCCTTATAAAACTTCATCACCTCTAACCCATTACTCACACCTATCATGCCTCTTGGATCATCTAACCTCTTCTAAATTAATATCACTAAACCACTATATTCCTCTTAGAATCCTTACCTTAGGCATAAGGCTCTTCAAGAAATCATTTTGGGTCAAACCAAAGGGAGTTACCCAATTTAAAGGCATCATCTCCTCTTAAGTTATTTTCTTTTATTTTACTTCTCCAACCACCTAAAATATCTCTATTCTTTTCTTTTATAACAAAACCAGTATCCTCAATATACTAGGTTGTTTTTATGATAATTATTTGATCTAAACTTACACACACCTCCATCTAATGGGTATAGAACATAATGTTTCTGTGGACGGTGAACTACTGCCTCACGAAACAATTATTGTTTAATCTTCTACTACCTCCTCTTATGGTGGCCATTATGATGGGAATAAAATTATATATGATATTTATGATAATTATTTTATCTATAATATTCTGTAATTATCTTTTATAGCATAACTTTATTCTTTTTATGTTGTATATATACGATAATTTCATTTAAGGAAGTTCAGACTACCACCCCCTCAAAGTGATATGACTCATTCATTCCATACATGGCACGTATAAAGGATGATGTTAATGAACATACATAAAATACATAAAATATCATATTATATTGAAATAATAATATATCTATGTATTATCTGGTTTTATTTCCTTTTAAAATAAAAAAATTAAATGGAAGTAGCGTTCGTGCGTTCATACGGATTACCGTTTCCACGAATGTGACGAGATTCATGCCCCATCATAACCATTAAAGAATAATTTTCATTTTATTATTTAAAATAATATTTGAGAACTTAATATTATTCTATATATGAATCAAATACATCTTATCCCTAAAAAACATGGCTTACGTAACTAAACATATATAATAAAACAAATTAGTTAACACCCGGAACAATGATACTACTAAAATATTATTAACAAAGAAATATTAGAAGATCATATATGATATCATATTTATGTACGTTGTTCTTGTATAATTTAATAACAATGATTTAACTATTATACAGGAGGTTAACATACCCTCGACCAAGAAAAAGTATAAGGTAAGTGTTAAGTCCTCAATCTCATTATTATTTGAGATTGTTTATATGTACGTTTTTACTGGGACATATTTATTATCCATTTACATGTTTCATAAAAGTGTTTTCAAAGGGATTTATTAAGGGACTCTTTTACTAAAACATCATTTTAAAAGATTTAAAGATTTATTCTTCTGAACCGTTCTCATTAATGTCCATGTTTTCAAAATGGTTTTAAGGATTTATTTATATGGAAATGAATGTTTAAAATGTTAATTACTTTCAAACGTTTCAAAGTTGTGTGGGAGACATTGATTAAAAACAATCTTTTTAAATTACTTCCTTTATAAATTGTGTTACTTTTAGATGATTTCATGAAAAAGGTATATTTCTCTCAATGATTTTTACTGATCATTTTTAACTATGTCAACATCATTTAAGGGATATTATTCTTGATCGATGTTGATTTATTATAGTATTGTATTGAATGATTTATGATATGTTTTATTGTGGATGTGGTGTTTTTATACCATTAAAGTTTTATGGTTAAATTATTAACATTTTTTATGCTAGTTTTAATACAAATGTTTATGTTATGTTTCAATATTTTTCATATGAGGAATGAATTGGATTTAGTAAGTGACGGGTGGTGCCCGCTATAGCTCGACATTGCATCGATAGGTCTCAGAAGACAAACTAGTGTCTTGGAACAAGGTATTGAAATAATATTATATGCAGTCTTGGTACAAGGCCATGAATATATGGTTATTATGTCTGACATTATGCATTCCATCATTATAAAATTAGCTATTGATATTGCATGTGATTATTCGACCAGTAGAATATCCATGTGAATAAGTAAATCGAATTATTTGATTTATCTTTGACATAATATGCTGAAGTATAAGTTTAAAAGGCTTTTGTTTTAGTTTTATACATTGCATTAAATGTTTATGCTTATTTATAAAATATTCTAATATATTTTTATCCTTACTGAGCATCTGAGCTCACCCCTTTCTATGTTTTATTTTTCCTAGGATGCGGAGAAGTATATTATAACTGAACTACATGGATAGTCTAAAAGATATGAATGTGGTCAATGGAGATAATTTTGTTGTTGTTTTTCATTTTATAATGTAATGTAACATTCATATATGTAATATATTTTCCAAGACTGAAAAACTGATTGGTCCTTCAAGACTTGATTCCTTGTAATCATTCCAGTGTATTAAAATAATGCACTAACTCTAGGTAACTGGGGTCGGGGTGTTACAGTTGGTATTAAAAGAAGTTTATCAATAACCTTGGAAACTAGATTTAGAAAAACTATGATTATAGAACATTACCCTAAGATAGACTTTGAGGATTAGTATAGAAGAACATCCTAGAATTTTGGTAATATATATATTTTGTGAATTTTCCAAGAAATACATCACTGTCTGGATATGAGTAGGTAGAGGTGGATCTGGAACAGATGTACATAGGAATGAAAACTCTAAAAATAAGTATCAAGCTTGACCCAGGGTATCTTGGTACACGACAATGGGCCTTTCTTCACTCTTCGTTATGACACTTTCAGGGGATATGCTTAGGATAATTCACATTTTCTTTACAATCTATTATGATTGATTTAGCAGTAAATACTTCCTCACAGTTTTTTATGATTATCAATTATATTCATAATCTTTTCAATTTACGTTATGTATTTTACAAGTCTAGAATTATGCGTTGTGATTCATAAAACTAACCTAGTTTATGCCGTTGTTTAGAAATGGCACCCAATAGATGGAATGAGAACTCCAACAATATTCATGATCCAAAGAGTAAGAAGGATCATATATTTCATGGTATTAAGACAACATTTCTAAAGGAAATATTCCCCCATGTATTATCATCATATGAAGAAATAAGATCATGTGTTAATACGATAAGTAAAGAAATCTCTATGTCATATGGATTTGAAGGGAAGCGAGAGAAGAAAAGGATGGTAGAGAGAAATATGGATAAAGGGAATAAGAGAAATAAGGATTTTCCCATATGTGATAAATATGGAAGGAATCACCTTGGTAAATGCTTGAGGGGTATGTGAGTTTGTATTTTTGTAGAGAAAAATTACACTAAGTACATGATTGAAAGGGTATTAAAATGGTTTCAAATGTACAATGCTTCATCTGCAAGGAGTTGGGACACTACGCGAATCAGTGTCCCAATCATCATAGTATATCGCAAATGATGTTATTTGATAATAATAAAGTTATGATTTTACCATAGATGAAGAGTAATGACTAGTTTTATTGTGTTTATATTATTGAATTATGTCACTTGAGTGTTGTATCAATGATGTAATTGTTATAATAATTATGGAGTATATAAGGATTGTATTTAAGTACTATTTCATTAAGGAATTGAGATTGAGTGGTACTAAGAAAATTTACTCAATAGAAAGTTAAAAGTTTTGGAAAATACATGGTTAAAGGAAAGATAAATGTTAATATGGTCCTAATACTGTGGTATTTATTTTGGAATAAGATATGATTGATTTGGATAAATTATATAGGATATTATTGACTACCTTGGATCTAATTAATGTTTTCTTATTCCATCATTGTTGGTGATTACAACATTTTTTTGATTTAAGGAGTATATCCAATATTCTATAATTTACATAAGAAATAAGGAAGTACATACCTATTCTAATATGGTTTTCTGGCAATTCATTTTATTACCACATTTTATGAGAATAAACGATGAAGGTATTCACATGAATATTTTGTGACCTTCCTTATAAATTTTGGACTATGATTTCGGATAGAATTATTGTGGATAACTCTAAAGGTTGGAATAGATTATTTTTGATATTGGGTACTATTTTTAAGTTTAAATAATTTCTTGAGATTATTTTTGGATTGTCATAAAAAGGACAACTCGGAGGTTGGACGATAACTTGTCACATTCGGAAAGGCTGTGGGACTTGAAACTGCAACCGAAGGGTGACAAGGGTAGTCACCTTCCACTGGTTTACATGATGTCCTAGTTTGTATAATTTTGATTTTTTAAATAGTCTAAAAAGTGAATTATAATTCATTATTTTTGGAACCCTATACGATTAGTATAAATAGAATATATTTGAATTTTATTATCATTTGGATTTAATGATGAGTTTGTGGTAGGAATTAGTTGATGGATGAAACTCTACATGTCAAATATTTTTTTTCCTCTTGTTCTATGTATAAATTAATTCTTAAACTCTAGGGAATTTATATTAAAACCAAAATTGTTTTATCCTAATACCTTAAGTTTTGTTGAACCGGTGATATTTTAAACCATCAAAGATTGATGGCTTTGAGGCCCTCAATTTTACACTTGTTTGTGATTGGTGAACTCAATCACTCTATATAAATATGTACATTTTTCATTCATTATGCATCTCTAATTGCTACCAACATTCCCCTTATCAAGATCATAATTTTGTGGTGTCTTTTTCATTTCTCTTTTCCTCTTATTAAGACTAAATCTCATTAACCCAATTTCTGATGTGGGTTTTCTACAAAGGTATTTTTTCTATTATTAACCTTTTATTTTCAAAGAAAAATTTCAAATTGAGAGGATGAAATTTATTGAAGGAGGGGAGAATGAAACACCCCAAGATTTCATAGTATGTTATCTCTTCAATGTAATTCAATAACTTGCGCTACATGCAACATTGAGTTCGAGTGCAACACGACTTACCAAACTAGCCGTTCAAAAAGTGGATATGAATAGTAATAACTGAATATTGAATTTTATATACTCCATATAATTTTAGAATCCATATTATGTGTTTCTTAGACATAATATAAGAACAAAATCATTTTTTCAGATAAAAGAAGTATTTTTTAAAATATGCAATTTTACCACCTTTTAATGGAGAACCTTTGTTAAAAAAAATATTTGACACTTTTATATATTCAATTTAATGAAACTAAATTTTTATTTAGATGTGGGATATAAAAATTTAATTTGGGTAAATTTTTTGTACTTTTCTGATAACTTTCATATTTTTATGAATAGTGAAAAATAATAAATTTTAATTGAAAACAACTTTTCAAATAAAAATAATTTATAGTGGTAAACTATAAATTTTAGTGGTATTAAAGTATCATCAGATTATATTTTTATCATTTAATATAATTTAGGTCACTGGATGTAATTTCACATTTAAACTGGACATAAACAACTGTCAATCTTTTGATAGTTATTATAACTTAAAAACACGATTTATGTTTTGACAACAAGAATTAATTTTAAATTAATTTATTCCACTTTTGTGTTTTGTATTTGAAAAAAAGGATTCCATATTTGGAATTAGGAGGACTAAATTGTATAAATAGTTAACTTATATTTTTATACATTAGGAATATTTACTTCAGTAAATATTTTATTTACCATGGTTAAAGGGTAGGTCTAGTAAATAAGGGTATACAAATATTATTACAATAATATTAAATTACTCAAATATGTGTCCTATTATTATTGGTTGATACATTTCCAACCATGGGAATCCTTGGGTCAATTTTGGGACCCCATGGATCCACTTGAGAGTGATAATGCCACATTATATTAATTAATTTAAATTAATGGCAAAAATGACATAAACATATATCTTTTAGTAAAACAATTTTTACATGGTGTTATATAAGTTATCGTTTGAACTATAAATATTAATTTGAAAGATAAAAATATTTACTACATCATGGTATTTTTTTATAATTTTTAGACATCAAATAAATAAAAAAAATTTGACACAATAATGATGTAGTGTTTACCTCATTAATGAATGATTTACATAAATGAGATTATAAAAATTAAAACAATATCCAAAACCTGTCCAATTCTTATTGGATGATTTTATTTCGAACATGATTCATCTTATAATCTATTTTAATGATTTTTGTACCTTTATAAACTGGAAATAATTATATAATAAAATAATATTTTCAAACATTCCTAAAGAGTCCCTCCCCTCCCTTATAAAATTCCATCACATCTAACCCGTTACTCACACATCTCAAGCCCCTTGTCTCATCCAAAATCTACCCAATTAATCTTCCTACATCTCTCTATTCCTCTTATAAGCCTTACCTTAGGCATATGTCACTTCAAGGAAGCCATTTGGTTCAAATCAAAGGGAGTTACCCAATTTAAAGGTAACATCTCCTCTTAAGTTCTTTACTTTAATTTTACTACTCTAACACCCTAAACTCTCTCTATTACTTTATTTTATAACAACAATAGTATCCTCAATATACTAGTCTATTTTTATGAGAATTATTTGAACTAAATTTACACACACCTCCATCTAATTGGTATGGAACAAAATGTTTCTATGGCCAGCGAACTACTGCCTCATGAAATGATGATTGTTCAATCTTCTACTACCACCTCTTATGGTGGCCATTATGATGGAATTGAAAAAATATATGATATTTATGATAATAATTTTATCTATAATATTCAGTAATTATTTTTATAGAATAACATTATTCTTTTCATGTTGTATATATATGATAATTTTATTTGAAGAAGTGCGAACTACCACCCCCTTGAAGTGATATGACTCGGTTATACCATACATGGAATGTATAAATCATGGTTTCAATGAAATTATGTAATGTATATAAAATAGTGTATTAAAATATAATTATAATATACCTATATATCATTAGGTTTTCTTTCCTTTTAAAATAAAAAAATGAAATGGAAGTAGCGTTTGTTCGTACGTATGGATTACCGTCTCTACGAACGCGATGAGATTCATTCCCCATCGTAACCATTCAAGATTAATTTTCATTTTATCACTAAAAATAATTTTTAAGAAACTAATATCCTTATAGATATGAATCAAATACATCCTATCCATAAAAAACATGACTTACATAACAAAACATATAAAGGAAAACGAATCAGTTAACACATGAAACAATGATACTACTAGATTATTATTAACAAAGCAATATTATAAGATCATATATGATATAATATTTATGTATGTGGTTTTTTTATAATTTAATTAAAATTATTTAACTATTATACAAGAGTTTAACGTACCCTCGACCATGTAAAAGTACAAGGTAAGGGATAATTCCTCAATCTCATTTTTATTCGAGATTGTTTATGTGTATGTTTTTACTGGGACATATTTATTATCCATTTCCATGTTTTATAAAAGTGTTTTAAACGGGATTATTTTTAAGGGACTCTTTTACTAAAATGTCATTTTAGAAGATTTAATGATTTATTCTTCTAATCCTTTCTCATTAATTTCCCTGTTTTCAAAATAGTTTTAAGGATTTATTTATATAGAGATGAATGTTTTAAAATGTTAATTCCTTTCAAAAGTTTGAAAGTGGTATGGGAAAATTTGGTTCAAAACTATCGTTTAAATTAATTCCTTTATAAATTGTGTTACTTTTAAATTTTTTAATGAAAAGGGGATATTTCTCTCAATGATTTTTATTGATCATTTTCAACTATGTCAACATCCTTTACGGGATATTATTCTTGATCAATGTTAATTTATTATAATATTATACTGAATGAGTTATGATATGTTTTACTGTGGATGTAATATTTTTATACCATCCATGGTTTATAGTTAAAGTATTGACATTTCGTATGCTAGTTTTAATATGAATGTTTATGCTATGTTTAAAAATTTTCATATGTGGAATGCATCAGACTTAGTAAGTGATGGGTGGAGCCCAATATAGCTCCTTGATTCATCAATAGGTCTCATGAGACAAACTAGTGTCTTGGCACAAGGCCTTGAAAAAAAATTATTTGTAGTCCTGACATGAGACCATGACTATGTGGTTTTGATGTCCGTCATTATGCATTCCATCATTATAAAATTAGCTATTGATATCACATATGATTATTTGACTAGTAGAATATCCATGTGAACAAGTAAATGGAATTGTTTTATTTATCTTTTCCATATTATGATGATGCTTTAGTTTAAAAGGATTTTGTTTTAGTTTTCTACATTGCCTTAAATGTTTATGCTTATTTTTGAAATATTCCACTATATGGTTATCCTTACTGAGCATCTAAGCTCACCCCTTTTTATGTTTTATTTTTCCTATGATGTGAAGAATTATATTATGACTGACCTATAATGATAGTCTAAGGGATATTAATGTGTTCAATAGATACAATATTGTTGTTATTTTCATTTTATAATTTAATGTAACATTCATGTATGTAATCAATTTTCCAAGACAACTAAACTAATCAGTCCTTTGGGACTTGATTCCTTGTAATCATGCCAATGTATTAAAATAATGCACTGAATCTAGGTAAATAATTTTGTGACTTTACAATTGTACATGAATGGATTTTTTGTTTCCAGAGGTTTAATTTATGATACATTGGTTTTACTAGCTTTCTGACATACACATTGTTATTAGACATGGTGATGATGATATTTATAAGAGCTTCCTGGGATATACGATATGATGATGAGATGATGATATGGTTTTGATATTGTTTCCATGGACATGGGAATTATTATTCTTTTAAAGAATGAGAATAGGATGTGTTCTATTAGGGTGTGAGAAATAAAAACTAGTTTTGATATGGATGTGATCTACCCTTTATATATATATATGTATATGTGTTTCAATTAATATCACTTACTTTTACATGTTACATGGTGTGTGAGACATAGTGAGGATGGGAATATAGATTACCAGACTAGGTAACATGTTGTTTTCATTTACTTATTCTCAAGTATTTAGTAGGCTTCTTTCACATTTTTATGATAGGTTTTAGGGAAAACCTATTCGGTTTACATGTTTTCCTAACCTGAAGGAAACATAAAATATTTTTCTGGTACATTAGAGATAGTTAGTGATTAAATTGTATGTTACTATCTCATAGTTATTTATTATTTATCAATTTTTATAGGGATCAAGTGTAATACCTAGTATTATTTTGGTATATTTTAGTTTTCTAAATTTTGTAGGATATTTCAATACATATTGGGTTTTTTTCTTATTTATTAATAGTGTTGGCTAGCGGTTTCTACTCTTATCTCTTATTCCATAAATTTATATATGAGGGTAATTAATCCCATTTTTTTAGATTATATACCCTATGTGTTAGTCACCAAAACATTTTCTATTATTGGAATGATTCATTTTTCATTGTCTCTCATCCATTGCTATCAGCCTAGGAGGGGTACTTTTGGAGGAATGGGTCATGATAGGATCTAACCATATCATTTATTTTGGGTGAAGTATCAATTTATTATATGTATATATTCTTTATTTTGTTTTATAGATACCCTTTACTTAATATCAATAATTGTTTGTGGTCTTTTATAGTGAACTGGACATTATTTAAGAAAAGAAAATTATTTTAACATTTTGGGTATTAACTTTTTACACCAATATTGAACTTCTTTAAAAAGTGTGAAAAGATTCAATGCTTTAAACAATTTTTGTATAATTGAAATTTTCTAACATATTTATATTTTTTCATTATGAAACATCCTCTCCAAGATATTATGATTTTTAAAAGAAAATTTTATTCCCTTTTTATACTCTATTTTATTTTAAAATAAAAATTATAGAAAATGTAAAGTTTATTTATTTTTCTTCATCAAAGTAAATTTTAAATTCTCTAATAAATGTTTTTGTCAATTATGTCAACATCCTTTAATAATTCTTATTATTAAATGGGAATGTGATCTAATTATACCAAAAAACTTATTTATCTAAATGGATTAAGATAATGTATTCTCAAGGTTTTCATGAAACCCATTTTATTCAAATATATTTTTTATCAATGATGGGATTATGAATTTTTTTCATGTACTTAAGGAACACATATGTGTTATATGTTATTATGAGATATTTGGGTCCATTATTTCCTTTCAATTCATTTTGAAATGTTTTATATCTAATGATACCATTAATGGGAATTATTTTTTTTCTCAAAACATAATGTGTGGTCAAGATTGGGATTACTAAAAAAATAATGTATTGAAAATATTGGGTTTGGTAATAATATTATTCACTAGTATGATTGGGTTTCTCACACAATTATGCAGGGTAATTGTTATTTTTTCTTATAAATAAATGCATAGTAATTATTTGTTTTTCTCACAATTTTATGATTCTATATGATCATAGTTATACCACATCAAGAATTAATTCCTCATGAATTTGTTATTCTACATTACTCAAAGATTTTTATCATGTTTCAAAATTAATATTCCTTATTTATTATGTAAATTCAAAATATCTATTCCATGACTCATAATTTTGTGATCTATGTTTTATTGGGTATAATTTTCTTATGTTATGTTTATGTTCTCGTACCCACATTATCATCTAATACTCACTTATTATCTTTGAATGTTATATATTATGTTTACCCTTACTATGAATCTAATGTCAACAATTTTGTAAGTTTACATTACCTATGTTATGAAGAATGGTTTTTTGTATGATATTTCAAAAAGGGTATCATGAGAGAATACTATTTATGGGAGATGTTATAAGTGTTTATAAAATATGTATGTTATAGACCTAAAGACCAAAAAACTAAACATTTGGGTTTTGAGCTGTGATTTATCATCACATGTAATGAATAATCATGTGAAATGATGTAATATGTATGTATGAAATCCATGGGTCACCTCAAGGACATATGAAAATGTGGACCAATGTACATACCAAACAATAACCCAATACAATATATGGAAATTATCATTTATGGTTATATCATTTGAGAGTATAAGATTTTATAAAACATTTACCTCTATCGGTTAGACTGTCTTGAAACCTGATAAACTAGAAAAAATTTAGATTTATGGTTAGATTGGTCGGGATTCTAGGATAATTTGCGACATTTCCTCCCTATTCTTAGACTGGTGAAATACCTAAAATTCATATGAAATTTATAATCCTTGTTCAAATTTAGAGGGATTCGATAGGTATATGACCTTAGTATCCATTATCAAATCAGTTGAGATCCTGGAAATATTTTTTCACTAGTTAGAATTCATGGTTAGAAAGGTAGTAGTCTAGGATTCTATATAAAAATATCATGTTTCTATGGCATGGCAGACATGGTTCACCAGGGGTGGTCAAATGAGGTTTGGTCTAGTGTCAAAGTGTCCAAGTTAGTTCCTTGACATAAAATATATAATATTTTGTATAATATTATATTCATTTATATTCTGTGTGATTAGGAGTGTACATGATTGCATATCTTAGGGATTTATAGGACTCAACCAAATTATATTATCACCAAAACCTATAATGGAAACCCTTGTGTGTGTCAAGAATCATGGTTACATTATACTTTCTAGTAACGTTGTGGATCTTGTTAGTGTAGCATGAAGGGGGTTTTAGATAGTATTGACATGAATCTCAGGGTTAATAGAGGAGCCAACTTTTATATTTATTCATTATTTTATTTTATTTTATTTTTTGATCGTCCTTCTAAGTGATTGATTGGGACTTCTAAATCTCATATTGGATATTTATTTATTATATCAGGGAATTATGGTTATTTTTTCATGGTTTAAATTGGTTTTAATTTATTATATATGTAAATAGATGAGATTTTTTTAAATGTATCATTTATTTATTATTATTGATAGCCATAACATTGAGTGTAGAGTCTTCATATTTTTTCTCAAAAACTTTCACCCCAACATGGATCATATTCCATATAAGGTGGCATGTATGAGGCTATGTAGTTCTCTAGATTAATTTCATTTCGGTAGGTTTTATCCATGATGTTTTTAAAGATTATGAGTTTCTTTTCTATGTTTATATTCTATTTTTTCTAGGTAAATGATGATAGGATGTGTCAAAACTTTCAATCAATCGTGGGATATAGTGTCACAAACTCCTATCTAGTGCGATTTCTATAATACCAAGATTTTGGTACTATTGATTTTGGTTTTTACTATTAAAATTATTATCATTATTCAAGTATGATGTGCTTATCTGTGATTATTATTTTGGTTCACCTCTTTTACTAGGGAAGTAATTTCTTATGTTTTTAGCATATCAGGAATATAATGTTTTTTAAATATGTATGTGACTCATGTGATTGTAAAACTAATTTTAAAAATGAATAATGTTTTTGGAGAACAAATATAAAATGAAAAGGTAAAGTTTTGGTATGAATTTTAATTAATTAAAACACCAATATAAATTAATTAGTGTTTTCTAGAATAACATTTCATTAACATATTAATAATTTGAAACTATCATTAAGGATTTTTGGGTTTTATATTATTAAGATTTTATATTCATTACCTATATATGGTTTATAGAAACATTTTTGTGGGTCGGAATATGAATTTTATGCATTAGTGATGGATGTGGTTTGGAATAAGAGTGGTGCAATTGAGTTGGTGTTTTGAATTGTTATAGTTTTCATTAAATATATAGATACCTCAGATAGGGTAGAGAGTGGAGTTTGGTAATTCCTAATTTTTTTGGGATGTAAAAAACCTTCATTACTACCAGTATCATGGTTGTGTAACAAAGAAAATATCTATTGTGTAACAAACAATACTTTTTATATGGATTTAAAAGTGATAAAGTTTAGTGTTACCTGATGGTAAGATTGGTTATTAGTAGAGAGTTGATTGATGGTTTTTGTCTTTATAATGATGCCTAAGTGGTATGTGGAGTGTGATCGTCCTTGGAATAGGTGAGATTATTTATATTCATGGGAGATAGATTGTTGAGAGTGGTTTTAGGATATTTTGAATACATAAAAGGGGTGTCATGAAAGATAATTATATGTGTGAGACTATTTTTGGTAGGATGTGACTCACAAAAGAATGATTCTAGTTTTATGACCTGGTAATATGAGGGTGTATAGCAATTTGCATCACATTATATTATGATGGGTAAAGGGAATGATCATGTGAGAGGGTCATTAATAGGTTCAATTTGTATTTGAAAAGGTAAATTGAGTATTTCATATCCCCTTAGGAAAATGGTTCTCAATATGTGTAGTATTAAATTCTAGTTATATGAAATTTGTTTATGGTATGTTGAGAAATGTAATAGGCCATGTGTTAGGTTATTTGAAAAGTACTTAGGTTTTAGTATAACTCATGAAATGCAGTGATGTGAAATGGTGTCAAGTAAGACTCTAGTTTCGGGAGGGGGGGTCTAGATCTAATGCCTCCCTCTCCTTCTCCCTCTTTTCCCTCGGTCCTTTTCCCCTATTCTCCATCAAAGCCTTCTCACTGTTTCTTTGTTCATCCCCTTTGACAGTGGTCTTTTATTATGGCGACAAGTGTTCCTGAAGAAGGGTGTGGCATCAATTCCCTTTTCTGCTCAAACTAAATCTCTGACCCCTTGATCCTATGCGTGTCTCCAGGTCGGATCTGCTATGGAGGATTCAAAGGGGTTCAGGGTGTGGAAGTTCAGTGGGAGATGGTAACAGTGTGACTTGAGTCAGACGTACCCATTTTTAGTGATGATGTTTTATTTTATTGTTTTATCTTTTTCCGCTACATATTTTTTGATTGTTTAGATATGTTTTCGATCTGTGTTTCTAAATGGGGTGATGCGTGATTTTGGTTGATTCGTGCGACGACGACGTGAGGGTCGAGATGTGATTTTGCTGGAGTTTCATCCTGTCTTGGTCGGTTTGTTTCTCTACTCCTGTTCCGGGACTCCCCAATCTCTATGAGGTGGATTAGTGTAGAGGTTTCAATGGTTCATTTGGATTTAAGATCGAGAAGCTGGTTTAGGGAATCAATAGTGGTGCGAAGAAGGTCCAGAAATCTTCAGTTGTGCAGGAGGTTATCGTAGTTGCAGAGGCTGGTGGTTTCGAGGCATGTTGGATGATTACATTGCCGATTTTTTCCGTGATTACAATGACAGTGTTGGTTTTGTTATTTGAAACACAAAAATTTCAGCATCAATTTCTGGAATCTTTTTTGGGATGGATATGAGGTACTATTTTGAGTTTGGATTTTTATTTTGAAGTTTGTGTGTGTAAGAAATCGTCACTCTACAAGGATCTTCTCCATATGAGCTTCAGAGCAGGAAACAATAAACTAATAATTTCCGTTCGTATTTTTATGTTTGAGAGGGTATGGATTTACCATCATTACCAGGCATGTGAAACCATGCACGGGATAGATAATTGAGTGTTCATTCATATTTGGATGCCTGATATTATGATGTAATCGCTAGTGATGGGCATCTCTTGTAGTTTGGATATTATTTTATTCATTTATGTCTCTATTTGGATGTATTGTATTGATCTTGTGGTTTCTCACTTTTTCCTCAAAAGTGTTTTTATAATAAAAAAGTTATATTTCAGTTAGTCGCGATTATGTGGTCTATATGTAATGAAATATTAGTGATTATATTTATGAATGATCATGGATTGGGAAGAAAAACACACAAGTGATGTTGTAGCTTGTCTATTTTTAGGTTGACGAATTAGTGGTAAGTGATATAATGTGATAAAATACCCCAATTTTTTTATTAGTGTGGGCCTCAAATATATATATATATATATATATATATATATATCATAATTAGTGAAATTTCATGAATATATTGAATTGTATGCAGTTTCTTTTTCTTATTGGAAATTAGGTGTTGGGTGTTGGTCAATTCAGATCAGTTCATTCAGTATTTGAGAGGGCATGGGATGTGGAGACAAGGTATGATTTTTTATTCAGATAAAAAAATATGGATAACTATATAGTGTGGTGAGATTTATTGATTACTAGTATACAATCCTCATTATATAAGAATCATATGTTTTGAGGGAATTTTTTATTGGTTGTTGAGATATCTCCCATAAGACCAATATATATGATTACAAATCAATATATCTTATTATAAAAGAGAATATTCTATATTCATGGGTTTTTTTTGAGTTGAATCATTATATAAAAAACTAAATCAAGTTTAATTTGATGAAAATTCAATAGGGACTCAAATCTAGTGTGTATCATTTCTCTTTATGAGAGTATGATGGTGGTATTGGTTGGGTTGAGTATTCATCCAAGGAAATACATAGACTATAAGGTTTAAACGTTGTAATGGGTGTTTGTATTCCTTTGAGATTCCTTCAACAGTTCAAGTATCATAAACCAATTTAAGTGATGACTATATAGTTATAGGAAAATTATTTATAAATGAGGGTTATAAAGAATATACTGTTGTTTTCATTCATGTTTGGTTATAGTGATGGCGAATTTATATATGTTTCATTGTATCCTGTACAAAATATATGTTTTTAGGATTAGATAATGGGTTTTTTGGGTAAAATATAGTGCATCCATCTTCAAAGCATGGGTAGTTAGGATACATCCTATTATGTTAAATATATCGATTGAAGTGTGATATTTATAAAATGATATTTTTAAGATGTTTAATGTTATTTTCATGGATATGATATAATATTAATGGAATTATATAATGACCTACTTCATTATGGGTCGTTTATTCTAGAGAAAATTTTAATTTTTTGTAATTGAGAATAGGGTTAGAATGGTTTCATTATTTGGATCGAATTACATTATCCTTGGATATTAATTTATGGTTTTTTTATATGTTTATAGGATTTTTAGGTGTTGGGGGAGGTTTGAGTGTTTGGATCTTAGATGTTAGTATAAAATTTCATTGGATGTGGAATAAAATTGTGTAATAGAGGATCTGGTTTTGTCGCAATATGAGGGACCTTCCATTATTGCGTGGAGGTGTGTGGACCACACTATGGTCAAGATATATAAAAATTGTGATATTTATATGAATTTAATCATAAAAGGTGTGATTTCTATCACATGGTTCTCTATATTCACGAGTGATCTTATTATAGGTATTGTGTTGTATTGTGGTGGTTATCTAGGTAGGAAGTGTAATCCCATAACCCATGTGGGATACACCATTAAGTATCCCATTGAGTTCCCTTAGTTTATCCTGAGGGAATAGCATTATGTCATAAACTATACGGTTAGGCTACTACATGATCCCAAGAGCGTGGCATTGCATTATAAACCCCTTGGACATTCCATAATGGACCCAATATTATGATACTTTTAGTGGGGATATAGGGTTCATTTCTAGATCCCGCATTTCATTCGAATTTTTGGAATCCTCATCCAACCAATCAAATTAGTTGGACAACATCATATATCACCCTATATACCACCCTTAACACCAGTCTGGGATTTACGCTGAATTGGATTTGTTTTCATAATCATAAATTCAAATTAATGAATTCTCATTTACTTTTATATTTTTTATATCATGACTCTATTTCATTGAAGTGGGATTTCATTTGGGTTTTGGGGACTATTTCATAATCTTCTGAAAATTATAGGGATTCTTGGTGTGGTGAATAGAGTATGTTGAAAGAAGAAAGATACTGCCTTTTTCTTCTCTATTTTGATTAAGGTATGTATCTCATTGTGTTTTTAAATATCTCACTAAAATTGTCCTTGATTATAATATGATTGAGTATCTAATGATATGTATTCCATTTATAGGATTCCTGGGGCCATGCCATGGATGGATATAATTCTGTTGCTTGAAATTTTTTCCCTAAAAGGCCACTAAGTTTGTTTTTTACTATCATACCTCCTTGGGATATATTTAAAATATAATAATAATTTTATAAAAATATTTTTTTGGTTTGTGAGATAATATTGGGACTCCGAATCATTTTGATGAATTGATGGTCTTTGATAGATATTAGATTACATGGTTTAAGGATAGTTACTATGGAATTGATATAATTGGGCCTTATGATAACTATCAATATTCTTGTTAATATATGACTATGCATGCCTAAATGGGAGTTTATGTTTTGGGTAAATTTTATGTGATCCAAGAATTCCCTGAATGGAGTCATTTTAGCAGTTTATAACCATTAAGACACAGAGTGAGACCTCGACCTCATATTAGTGGATATCTAATTTTCTTAATGAGTATATTTTTAAGGGGAGTGGAATAATGTGAGTAAAATAGTGATATGAGGGTGGATTTTGATATTGGGATGAGTTTCAGATGTCTTGGGTAGGGTACCCTAGGGATAGTCTTGTATAAAAGATTTATCTTAGCCCTAGATAATGGTAGATATTTTTTTTGAAATTTTGATTGGTTAGGATAATCCTTTAGAGGGTGAGTGAGTGAATTTATATTTTTAAAATGTTTAATAACTGCTTCAAGGATTAGTATATTGTTAGATGAAGGGATTCCTTTGGATAATGGGATTAAGATAATTCAAATGGTAAATTTGATATAGAACCCAAACATGGATAATGGAAAATGATCAAATATATTTCTGATGGGTTTATAAGGGGCCATAAGTGTGTTTTTCTAGGAAAATACATGTAACTGAGATTGTTATGTTGATGTCTAATGTTGAGATAGTGTTTCCCTTTGATCTTAGGGTTAGGTAGACCCTACAAATGTTGGGATCATAATGAGATGATTTACAATGTATTATATATATGAGTAGCATCCATGTTGTGTTTTAGGAACTGAATAAATGCCTCATACAGATAGATGGGAACTTATATGGG
The DNA here is from genome assembly GCA_963277665.1 of Viscum album. Classification (NCBI taxonomy): domain Eukaryota; kingdom Viridiplantae; phylum Streptophyta; class Magnoliopsida; order Santalales; family Viscaceae; genus Viscum; species Viscum album. Next base: position 1,435,695,799 of record OY728122.1, read on the forward strand.
TTTGTATTATCATGGATGGTGATATATAGTTTAGCATGGATGTTTTATACAAAAATAAAAGGATGTGTTTAAAATATGGAATGAGTTTTGGGGAAAATAATGTATGGGTGGAGTCTTGAAGGTTAGCCCAGATAATAGATGTGACAATTATTTGGAATACTTGATGAGAGCTTTGTATAGGGATAATATTACCATGTTTTTTACATTTATTTGGTTTATATAAATTTAGATATTGATGTGATGAAAAAATAGGTTCTAGGATGTAATTTGTAGATTTACACATCCTAGGTTCTTATCTCATGAGATGAGTTTAATTTAGTATTTTATGGTTAGTTTGAAAGAGTGTTTCAGATGTTATATACTATTTTTAAGTTATTTTTTGATTGAACAAGATACTGAGATTCTATAAGAAATTTAACATTGATGGTTAGACAGGAAGAGAGTGCAGGATGCCATATGACATTTTCATCTAACGATTAGACCAACCAAGAGCATTGGATAAAATATGAAATATTTAATCAACAGTCTAACCATAATGGATTCCAACATGGAATTTGAGATTTTCCTCTTATTGGTATATTGGATAAATGACTAATACTCCATATTGAATTTTAAATTTATGGAAGGAATATAAAAATTTTTAGGATTCCATATGAATGCTTTCCACCTATGATCCAATTAATGAAGATCCAATACTTCCATATGGATTTTTGAGTCTATAGTTAGACCATCAAAGAGTATGGGATACCATATGACATTGATTCCCAAGTTAAGACTGTTATAGATCTAATACACTATATTTAATATTTTAAATTATACTGTAATGTTATAATTAATATAATATACAAATGAAATATTCATTTTTATGCTACATGGAAGACATGGTTGGCCATAGGTGGTAAAACTATGTATGGTCGAGTGTTATAGTGGATTTGTTAGCATGTTAAGACCAAATGCGTATTATTTTTTATTTTTGTTTCTAATTAATATTTTACCCATATATAAACATGTATAATGTGTAATATATTATGTAATTTTTGTTGTTGGACTATAGAGTATATTCCTCACACCGAACACAAGTAGTCTAGTACTCTTGCAGACCTTCATGATGAATTTCAAGTAACTATTTTCACCTTGGATCATGATACATCTACATGGAATGTAATAGATATGGGGTTAGTATGATTATCATGGTTGTTATTTGATACAAATTTCATATTTATTTATTTCTCATATTTTTATTTTTATTTTTTTTTGGCCTAGTGTGTGTTTAGTTATGATGTGGGTTGTATAATTATATATCCATTTATTAAAAAATGCATATATATTTATTTTCTCTTGTCTTTAATTGGATATAATTCCTTTTATGAATACTCTAGATATCTAGTGTAGATGTTTCTTAGTTTTTTATTGTTAAAAAAATCCATGATATTGAGATCATATTCTCGATAACATTTTCCATAAACTCCCTCAGCAAGTTGGTGGCTTCAGGTTTGTAAGGAGGCATACCTATAGCCATTTGTATTTCATATGTGAGTGTTATTTGAGAAATTATATTAAGGGAATCAAACATTCCATTTCTTTCAAGGATATAATAATTATATTTTCATAAAAACAGTATAATCTCATATCACTTGTTGGTTCTATAAAATAAATGACACACTAAAATGGGTGGGGGAGTCAAGACATGAAACTTTCTAATAACTCATTCAATAAATCTGGTACTGATATTAGTAAAAATCAATACACTATCTACCACATAACATGTGTATGATAAAAACTATATATAAAATTAAATTTAACTTGGATCCCTTGAATTGGGATATTTATTTGGTGCATACAAGTGATAATGTGAAAATGTTACAATATTTACTAAAGCATACTTATTATTTATAAAATTACCGTGGAATAACTATCTATATTGGTTAAAAACTCTTACAAAATTCAATAATTATCTTCTTATACAACAAAATAAAATTTATTATCAAAAATCAAAATAAGATATTACACCTGCATGGATGTAGAATGTTCTCCACCTTCATTATAATGATGATCCCTGAATTCTTCATTTGTGAAATGTTGTGATTATAAAAAATCTCCATTGATCCTTTAAGAAAAAACACACTCCAAAATTATCTCTCAAAATTAATAAACTCTCTCTACTTCACTATATTCTACCCTTATCCACATGAGATATTATTTCTCTAATTAAATAGAAAATACCCTAGTTTTCTTTCATTAAATATTTTTCTTTTTTTGAAAATCATTAAAAATATATTCCATTTGATTCATAAAAACAATATTCAAAATGATTATATTCAAATATAATATCTTCACCAATTCATATAGAAATATCAATTATGGGGAAAATACTTGACTCATCCTAATTATGATATAATAATAGAAATTAAAATTTGATGACTTTAATAATATTACTCAATAAAAAATCATGAACAAAATAAATTCATATATTAAATTTTACATCTTGACCAAATAGCTAATAAAGTATCTTATTATTCCATTAGGGTGTAATGCTAATCTTACTAGTGAAATTATAATTATATATACTCCACTTTTCTCAAAACATTCTACATGTATTCCATAATTCCAAACTATCATCCAAAATATACTCTTAAATAGAACATTATAGAGTGACACATAATATTATGGTTATGTAGATAATATAAAATTTCTATAAAAGTCTTCCAACAATTCATAATACTTTTTAATTATAATAGTGATGAAACTATTTCAAAATAATGTAAAAACATATAAAACAATTATGAGGATGTAATATATCTAGCATTATGGAATGATTTATTTATTAATAATGTAAATACACTCCAACATCCACTGAAATCCAAGAAAATATATGATTCTAACATTCCATGATTTCCAAATCTTTTTAAATTCAATTATCTTTAAATTTAGCAATAAATTGAAAAATTTATTTTTAACCATTTTCATAACATTTTTTCATATACAACATTTAATATTCTAAGCTTTTAAGTTTATTAAACTTCTATTAAAAACCCAACATCCTGATATTTCTCCATCACATGGCTTGATTCTCCAACCATCAATAAAAAGACACTTTTATCACCTATCATTAATGCCCTCTATTTGATGTATTCCATATTTTAATAAATTAATGACCAATGAAAATAACTCTATGAAACCAATCTTATTAATAGGAATACTTTAAGAACAATTTATATATAATTATTTTTCTACCGATCTCCCATGAGGTCTATATTTATTCATAGAAGTCCCATGGTCATATTCCTACAACCATGCATATATTTTAAATGACCAATAACACTAAAATATCACTTATAATGGATTTAATTATTTGTTATAGTAAATTGAATATTCATTTAAATTTTTATTAATGTTTTATTTATTTTATATATTTGTACACCACGGTAAAATTAGATGTTTATTTTTGTATATTATTATAAAGATGACACTTTTTAACATATAATATATTATATAAAATATTTCCATTCTTGTTTATAATATTTGAAAGAATGTTAGATTTTAAAATTAATTCCATATATAACTTTAATAAGTAATGTGTTTATATTCTACAAAATGTAATTAATATATACTAATCCTTTAATGTGCATAAAATTTATTCCCTCAGTAGCTAATTAATGAACTATTATGAATCCTTTTATAATATAAATTATCCTCCAATAAGCCCTTCATCTCTATGAAACCAAATTTACAATCTGATATAACAAAAAATGACATTTTTTCTATACAACACATATCAAAATTCTAGTAAGCATAGTGAAACCTTTTACTTGATCAACTAATTGTGTATCTTATACTCTATAAAATATGATATTTTAGTTATTATGATTAATTAAAAAATCCAATACAATCCAACCTTCAAATTAATATACCAAAAGATGATTCTTTCATAAAATACAACATATTTCCATATATATAACCTAGAACGACATTTTTTACACATCCTAACAATATAAGGGTTCCTCCAAATCCATTAACGAGTTCAAGAGTTACCCACTGTGCCCACTACCAATATCCATTGGGGTCGATACTAGCACCAAGAGTACAAAATTACAATATAAGATATCTTATGTTTAACTTGTGTAAAAAAATTTATTACCACTATAAATAAATAAAATAACATAATAATCAAAAATGAACAAATATATTGTTATGTCACATGTATAAAAAAATATCCACTTATAAAAACATAAAACCAAAATTCATTACTCTTCTTACTCCCAAATAAAAATTTATAATTGGGTGAATCTTTATGTATACATTTTATGCCCCCCTTATATCGTCACTTCTATAATGGGAATAAGTATCATAATTCCTAAATTGATAAAATTTATAAATATTAATATATTATAAACAATAATCTTTAAAAATATTAGCACTAGAAGAACTCCACCTAATGTCATCTATGTAAAGACCTGGAACGTTCCATGTAATTTTTTTAACTATATGGAAATACTACGAGTCTGTGAAAATTGATGACACGTGATTCCAAGGCCTGATGTGCTAGGAATGAATTTATGAACTTTTTTTAAGGTACGTTCAGTAAATGCGTGAGTGGGGTTTTCTAACTTTTGAACCGGTGCTTGGATTAAAAATATGAGGGAATTGTTGAACTCGCAGTGCCGGGATTCACTTTAAGGATCCTTCACTTCAACCGCAGTTGGTTGAGGGGAAGATATGGTTTTACAGGTTTTCATGGAGGATTAAAATAAAAAAAATGTTTTATTTTTTTTAAACTCCTTCCATCCTTTTTAATTCATTGGAGGTGGGGACCACACGAGGGTGGTCTGTCATTTAATGTTGGGCATTAAATGCCCGGGTACACAAAGTGTGTATCCATGAAAACCACCATTTAATGAAGTCTCATTATTGAAAAGTTAAAGAAACCATTAACATAAATTAATGATTAAGAATTCTCTTCTTCTTATTGGTCATTCGTTGGCAAAGAATTGAATTTGGAGGAGTGGACTTTGGAGAACCCTTAAAAGAACATATCCACCAAGAAAAGAATGGAGGATCGATGTTTGAGAAACCATTGTGGCCTGTTGCGGAAGGAAGAATGGCGACCTGTCATCTTGAACCGCGAGCACTCTCTAACGTTTTGAGGAAGGGAATTGTTCATATTGTTCTTCGTGATGAATCATTATTTTCAATCTATGAACCACCTGATATCGATCTAACACAGAGGGTGAGGGCCAAATGAACGCGACCCGATCCCTATTTTATTTATTGTTTGATGTGTTCTCCATGGACGAAACTTTGGGTTGATCAGAACTCGACCTTGATGGATTTGATGCGACATCGATGTCCTGAGACGAACATTGATGCCTTCGAAATAAAAAATGGGCCACCGGATCTCACCCAGCGACCTGCAGAAGCCTGCCGGTGCAACTGGCTTTAGTAGGGTATAAGGTGGCGGCTGACACACCGGCCGGTAGAGACGTTGGTGGTGGCGTAACCATGCCACCAAAAGGGGTCGCAGCCCGTCGGCTGTAGCAAAGGAGGGCGACGATCGGTACGCCGGCCGTTCGCGTGGAAGTTGGGGCGACGCGCGTCCGTGCCACAAAATTTGGAGGTCGCAGGTGCGATGTTGGGTGGAGGTTGACACACCGGCCGACTGTGTGGAAACTAGGGTGGCGCACGTCCGTGCAACCAAAGTTGGAGGCCGAAGCTGCTCAGTCGCGACATGGCACCTGGAGGGCAGCCGACACCCGATCGGCCGCGGAGGCAGCAGCGGCGCATGCCTGTACCGCTAGAAGGGGAGCCGACCGGAACCCTGACAGGACACCTCACGCAGAGCAGGACCCACTCCAGCACGTCCCGTGTTCCAACAGGCGGCGCCACGTGGTGTCGCCAGGTTTTCCAAAACAGAACGGTCCAACTGGACCATTCAGGAATCCGAGGGGGTGACTTCCCCGGGTGGTGGCTAGGGCAGACCCTACCAGGGCAGACCGCACCCATCCACGTGCCAACACTACTGTAATTCTTAATAATTGCGATGACCTATTTGCGATGGTTTACCATCACAAATAGTCTTTAGCGATGATCCCCCATTGTAGAAAACGTTGTCGCAAATACAAGTATTTGTGATGGGCCTGTCGCAAAAATGTTATTTGCAATGGGAATAATCGTCGTCACAAATAAGCTTCTAATTATATGTATTATATATACAAAAATGTTTTCACGATGGGCACATCACAAAAACAATTTGCGATGGGATCTCGTCCAGTCGCAATATATATATATATATATATATAACACTTCCTACGACAGGCCCTTCACAACAAATTATTTGTGACAGTCAAGTAGTACCATTGCAAATATGTTTTTAAAAAATATTTAGTTAGACTATTTATGACAGGACCCCGTCGCAAAAGGTCCCTTCACAAATAATAAATTAATTTTTTAAAAAATAAAATTTAATAAAATTATAATTAATGAAAAAATAATATAACTATTATTAAAACAATAAAAAAATAAAAAATATTAAAATTCTCAATATTCAAAAAAATAATATAAAAATTAAAAAATATTAAAAATTAAATTATGTAATTTTTTCACTGACATAAAAGACATAAAAAATAAATAATTCATATTAAAATGTTAAATTCAAATGTTTGTAACATAAAAAAATCACTGGGGGTTCATCTTATAGAGTAGGTGGAGGAGCTAAAGGAGCTAGTGGAGGAAACTCCATCCCTAAACTACAAGTCAGATTACTCATGTACTCCATCTGCTCGTGATACGGCTGCTTCCATCGACGCATCTGCTTCTCGTAATGCTGCTCCTTCTGTTGCTGCCGCCGACACATCTCTTCTTGATGCTTCTGCAAAGTCTCTATATGCTCAGCCTGAGCTCACAACTGCTCATGATACTGTGAGCCAGAAGATGATTCCTCTCCACAAACTCTTCTCGATCTGGATGCCGACATCACAACAGTACCATAATAAGTACCAGGAGTCAAATGAGAGCCAATTCCAACTACTCTGTCCTTCTCAAATCCATACTGAGTTGCCTAGATCCACGCCACCTCATCGTATTGGTGAGAACTGGTCTGCTCAACCTTCTCGTCCTGACCCTCAGCCAGTGTCAGAGAGTTCGCAGCCTCATATGAATCCTTCAATTCCAATTTAAAATTAAAAATTTCAAAATATTATATGTAGTTAATTGTTAAACTAAAAAAATAATACTAACCACAATCTGACGCTGGTGATCACCTCTAATCCCTACAGTTGCTGGATCACTTTACATCCTTCGATAAATGTCGAACTCTATAATATCGGGATGCCCGACTGCCTATAGAAACATAAAATAAACTGTTTATATTTAAAGTTATATAAAATATTAAAAATATATACTTACCAGATGCTCTCTATGCAAACTGAATGTACGGCTACTAGCTCGATGTGTCACCTCCTGTCTCCCCCGGTTCTGTCATCCAACTGAAGATCTCCTCTAAAATCTACCACCCAAACAGTGTAAACATAATCCATCCCAAATGTGAGATCAAATGTACTCTGGTCGGTGGGCTCTACACGAGTCATCAAATTCTATCACCCCTACTTTCTTAATGGTTGTCCTTCTCAAATTGTGCAAAAACTGGCGGAAATGGTCACGCATAGAGACATGTCATGCCGTGTGGATAGCGTCGCACATGCTATCATTGATAGGATGTCATAAACCCTACAAATAATTTATAATATAAAGTTGTTAATAAAATAAATTTAAAAATAATAATTATTTATTTACATACTAGTCAATGCTGGAACATGTCGCGTCACACATCAACAGGAATATATTCCCATGTGATCCATGGATGAGAAAAATAATTGCGCACTATAGTGCTCCCCTATCCAATAGCTACATGCTGAAAACTGAGAAAAAGGATTAAATAATCAAACAATTAGTATATATTTAAATCAATTAATGAAATATAACTAAAATATACAGGTTATCACACCTCCATGTGCATGGATCCAAACCAGGATGTGGACGTCACTCAGGGATAGGGTGAGGAATCATTAGTCACACAAGACCGTGCCCCCTCCGCGTACCTCCTGAACCACCAGTAGGCTGAGGGTCAGCTGATCCCACATCCTCATCATCCAAAGGTTTCTCAACCTCCTCTAACTCACGCAATAGATCAGAGTCCATCTGAAACACAAAATGATTTTTGTTAGCATATAGTTGAAAATAACTATTATATATAGATATATATTAGTTATGATTATAACCAATATTTAACTATGTCAATTTTCATCTTCATCCTCTTCTCCAAATCTATCAATGTCAATGTCTTCATCTTCCTCCTTACCATCATCAAAATCCATATGAGTTTTAGTTTCAGCATCTCTTGTCATTTCAAATTCATTTGTAACATCATTAACATCTTTATCACCATCAATCGTTAATTGCAGGGTGTCATCGTCGATATTCACATCTCTTTTTGAATCAGATGGATTTTGAGTCGTCTCTTGAAAAATTTCAATTCCTTCCACTTCAGCGGAACCACATTCAGTTTGAGTAAAATGAATTTACCTAGATTTCATTTTTATTATGATCCACCAATCGCTCAAGTCTCTTGAAGTAGCACAATACTTTTCAAAATAAATTTGATGTGCATGTTGAGCCAGTAAAAATGGTTCATTTACTGCAAGAAGACTTTAATATTTAAAATCGACGATTCCATCAGTCAGATGAACATGAAAACCTCTATCAGTATCCAACCACCGACATTTAAACATTTTTATCTAATTCTGTCCTAGATAACACTACTCAATAATTTCATCCAAAATTCCATAAAATTCAACTTTAGTTTCACAGTGATGTGATCCTCTGAAGAAAACTCCACTGTTCATTGTTTTTTTTGATTCCCAATATGCATGTGTATGAAATCAAAAACCATTCAACACTTATGCATTATAAGATTTAAACATTTTGGATGGTGGGTTACTCAATATACACAGTCGCTTATCAATTTTATCAGTATATTAAGACACCTAAAAATTTGTAAAACAATTATCAATATAATAAATAATAAATGGAATTGATATTAAACCATCATTAATAGAAGTTACCAGTTTTTGAAACCTTTGAGAAAATTGTTTTTCTCTGCGTTCTTCATGAGCAGCTGCTGTAATTTGTGGAAGTTGTTTCTTGATATGATTATTAATTAACCTAAAAATAAAATATATTTAAATACTGTAAAATAAATTATAGAATAAGTGATATAAGAACTCACAGGAAAAATTATGGTATTTCTTCACAGGTTAGAAAAACGTATGTATGAGCTTTGTGATATTCATCATCTGAATTCCATTGTTCATGAACTCCACCGAAACCAAGATTTGGATGATTAAAAACTGTTAATTGATTGTCCATTTCGTCATAAACATTCACCTCATTTCGTCCCATGTGATTTTTTTGAGGGATATTGAGATTCAAAATAATGAGAGCGTAAAAAAGAAATTTCATCTTGCAAATAAGCTTCAGCAATTGAGCCTTCAACTGAGGCTTTGTTATGTATTTTTTTCTTCAATTTCTGCTATCATATCTCAAATGGGTACATCCATCGAAACTGTACTGGACCTCCATATTTAGCATCATTTTTAAAATGTAATATCATATGTTCCATTGAGTCAAAGAAAGCCTACAGAAATATTTTTTCCTGTTTACATATAATTATAGCAACATCTTCTGCCAGTTTTCTTAGCGCATCGTAGTATGATGTCACTGGAAAAATTTCTCGAAAAAAATATGATATGTCTGTTATCGAATCCCAAATCATAGAATTCAACAAACCACAGAATCCAATTAGCATAATTCTTTCCATTATAACATGACAATCATGAATTTTTAATCAAGTAATATAACCATTCATAACACATATGCCCAAATTGGAAACATAGCCATCTGGAAGTCTCAAATTTGCAATCTAGTGACAAAATAATAAGAGACTCTCTTTGGACAGTGTATAAGATACTTTTGGATTCATTAACCTCTATGATCTGACATTTTCAAATAATTCAAGTTCTGGTCCCTTGAAAATTTGGGAAAGATCTAATCGTGTCTTTAATGTATCTTTGGTTTTACCTGGTGTATCCAAAACATTATGAAATAAATTATCAAAATAGTTCTTCTCAATATGCATAACATCCAACATGTGGCGGACCAATAAATCAGACCAATATGGAAGATCCCAAAAAATTCTCCGTTTTATCAAATTATGTTCTTTCCTAAAGCCATGAATTTATTGTTGGTTTACTATTGGTCCAGATGTGATGGGGGGTAATGAAAATACGATTGATTTTAACTCTGTACCTAAGATCATCTTTGGAGGTTCATCCCTTTCGATTGTACCTTTTTTGAAATGAGATTTTTTCATCAGAAAAGGATGATCGGTTGGAAGAAATCTACGGTGACAATCAAAATAGAAAGGTTTTTTTCCATTGACCAACATAAAGGCTTTGTTTTCTTTCAGTGAGTATGGAAAAGATTTCGGACCATGTGTACTCCAACCAGATAACATGCCATATGCTGGAAATTCAGTAATCGTCCACGTCAATGTAGCTTTTAATATGAAATTTTGTTTCGAAGCAACCTCATATGTATTAACACCATCACTCCACAATGCATTTAACTCATCAATCAGTGGTTTCAAATAAACTCCAATATTCTTTTTCATATGTCCTCAGATTAATAGAGTCAAAATGATATAAGGCTCATTCATCAACATCCATGGAGGCAAATTCTGCGGAGTTATAAAGAAAGACCCACATGAATACTGACTACCATAAGAACCAAAAAGACCAAAACCGTTTGTAGAAAGACCCAATCACACGTTTTGGGCTTTTATAGCAAAAGATGGATGCATACGGTAAAAATGATTCCATGAATCACCATTAGATGGCTGATTCAAGCTGTTATCAGTTTAAATCTTGGTTTTGTGCAATGACATCATTGACGCTATGTTTTCAGACATAAATAAACGTTGCAACCTGGGTGTAAGGGGGAAATATCTCAACTGTTTTACTGGAATCAATCTAGACATCCCTGGTTGAGCTTCTTTATACCTCGATTGTCCACATGTGGGACAAATATCCAATGACTCATTTTCGACAGATTATAAGATGCAATCATTTTGACATGCATGAATATTCCGATAACTAAGGCCCAAATTACGAATCAACCTCTTGCTCTCATAGTAATTTGTAGGCAACACATTTCCTTCAGGTAACAGTGTTTTAACCAAAGAAAATATCTGATCAAAACATTTGTTTGACATTTCGTTATCTTATTTAATAGCCATAAATTTTGCAACCGCTTCTAATTTTCTTATCTTGCAACCAGTATATAATGCATCCTCAGCAGACCTCAACAACTCATAAAATTCGGATGGTGGCAACTCAGGAGTTAAATCAATATTATCATGGGTTTTAGTTTATTTCACAGATGGACCTAAAAAATCATGTACTAAATGTTGAAATTGTGATGGATCTGGAATCAAGTTATTAGGATCTTCTCTAGAACTTTGTTCACTATGTTTATATCAAAAAACATAATCTGGTTGAAAACCAAACCACAAGATATGACCCCAACCTTGTCAAAATGTGTCAAATGTTCTCAGAGCACATTTTTTACAAGGAAACTTAATTGTGCCTTTTGAAACATATTCTAGTTTTGATGATGAAAATGTGAAGAAAGCTTCAACACCCTCAATATATACAGGATTTAAACCAGAACCATTTGGATTTCTGCGCTGATTTATCCAAGCTCGATAATCTAATAATGACGGATGTCGACTTCCTTATTCCATATTTTTCTACATAAAATATAAAATCATCACTGTTTTTGAATAGTTTGAAATTATAAAATATCTAAATATATTACAACTACTTAATAATTATCATTATTTAAGGGTGACACAATTTCCAGTGGATTGACGACTACTCTTTTGTCCGATAGCTCAATTAATTGCATATTTCTCAAAATTATTATTCCTAATTATTTCTCAATTATTGCTAATTATTACAAATTATTACAAATTTAATTCTAATTGTTACTAATTATTATAATTTATTACTAATTATTTCAATTTATTACTAAATATTACAATTTATTACTAATTATTACTAATTTTGAAATACTTAGCAATACTTAGCAAAAGAAAAACTGCTTGAAGAATGAAAGGAAATTTGGTAATCATCGTTGTGGAGATGATTACAAATTTTCCCTTTATTATCCAATTAGATTTCATTTACTAATTATTAGTAATAAAAAAATATATTAATAATATTTACAAAAAAACAATATTAATATTAATAAATATAACAAAAAATTTATAAAATATTAAATTTATCAATATTCACAACAGACTTTGTTCTATTATTAACTTGTTCAAATCTCAAAGGGTCGTCAATTATCAATTCATGCGCAACAAAAATTTTGTGTCAGTCATGTCCAATGTAAACTCTATAATTGTACTTGCATGGTTGATCACCTTGCAAGTAGTGTTGCAATAGGACGACCAAAGTAATGACGTTCTCATCTCTAAGAATCATCCCACATGACACTTTACATAGATCATTCTTCCTTAAAAATTTGAGGGGATATCATTATTTTTCCCTTAAATTTTCAAGGAAAAATGGTCTACGTAAAGCTTCATGTGAGATAATTCTTATAGATAAGAAGGGAATGACTTGGTTTGACTGATTTCAACTCTACTTGTGGGGTGATCAACCATGCAAGGACAATTATAGAGTTTACATTGGACATGAATGACACAAACTTTTAATTGTGCATGAACTGAAAATTGGCGACCCATTGAGATTTGAACATGTAAAGAATAGAGCAAATCCAGTTGCAAATATTGATAATTTTAATATTTTATATATTTTTTGTTATTTTAATAATATTAATATTGTTTTTTTGTAAATATTGACAATATAAATTTTTTATGACTAATTTTGCTAATTATATCTAATTATTACTAATTATAAATAATCATTTGTAATTATAGCTAATTATATATAATTACAGCTAATTATTAATAATTATAGTTAATTATTCCTAATTATAGCTAATTATTCCTCATTATAGCTAATTATAGCTAATTATAGCTAATTATAGAAAATTATAGAAAATTATAGCTAATTATAGCTAATTATAGCTAATTATAGCTAATTATATCTAATTATTGCTAACTATATCTAATTATAGCTAATTATAGCTAATTATTGCTAATTATTTCTAATTATTCCTAATTATTCCTAATTATTCCAAATTATTGCTAATTATTCCTAATTATTTCTAATTATTCCTAATTATTGCTAATTATTCATAATTATTTCTAATTATTTCTAATTATTAGTAATTATTACTAATTATGGCTAATTATTCTTAATTATCTCTAATTATTCCTAATTATCACTAATTATTCCTAATTATCGCTAATTATTCCTAATTATCGCTCATTATTCCTAATTATCGCTAATTATTCCTAATTATCGCTAATTATTCCTAATCATCACTAATTATTCATAATTATCGCTAATTATTCCTAATTATCACTAATTATTCCTAATTATCGCTAATTATTCCTAATTATCGCTAATTATTCCTAATTATCCCTAATTATTCCTAGTTATCTCTAATTATTCCTAGTTATAGCTAATTATTCTTAGTTATCGCTAATTATTCCTAGTTATCCCTAATTATTCCTAGTTATGCCTATTTAGTCCTAATTATTGCTAATTATTGTTAATTATCGTTAATTATTGTTAATTATCGCTAACTATTCCTTGTTATGCCTAATTATTCTTAGTTATTGCTAATTATTCCTAATTATTCCTAATTAATGCTAATTATTCCTAATTATTCCTAATTATTGCTAATTATTGCTAATTATTGATAATTATTGCTAATTATTCCTTATTATTCCAAATTATTCCAAATTATTCCTAATTCTTGCTAATTATTGCTAATTATTGCTAATTATTCCCAATTCTTGCTAATTATTCATAATTCTTGCTAATTATTTCTAATTGTTGCTAATTCTTACTAATTGTAGAAAATTCTTGCTAATTGTAGCTAATTCTTAACAATTGTAGTTAATTATTACTAATTCTTCCTAATTATTACTAATTTTTACAAATTATTAATAATTATTACTAATTATAACTAATTATAACTAATTATTACTAATTATTCCTAATTATTCCTAATTATTCCTAATTATTCATAATTATTCCTAATTATTCCTAATTATTCCTAATTATTCCTAATTATAGATAATTATTTCTAATTATAGCTAATTATTCCTAATTATAGCTAATTATTCCTAATTATAGCTAATTATTCCTAATTATAGCTAATTATTCCTAATTATAGCTAATTATTCCTAATTTTAATTAATTATTCGTAATTATAGCTAATTATTCCTAATTATACTAATTATTCCCAATTATAGCCAATTCTTACTAATTCTTACTAATTATAGCTAATTATAACTAATTATTACTAATTATACTAATTATTACTAATTATAGCTAATTCTTACAAATTCTTACTAATTATAGCTAATTCTTACTAATTATTACTAATTCATACTAATTTTTCCCAATTTTTCCAAATTATTCTTAATTATTCCTAATTATTCCTAATTATTCCTAATTATTCCTAATTATTCCTAATTATTCCTAATTATTACTAATTATTCCTATTTATTCCTAATTATTACTAATTATTACTAATTATTACTAATTATTGCTAATTATTACTAATTATTGCTAATTATTACTAATTATTACTAATTATTACTAATTATTACTAATTATTCCTAATTATTACTACTTATTACTATTTATTTCTAATTATTACTAATTATTCCTAATTATTACTAATTATTACTAATTATTTCTAATTATTCCTAATTATTCCTAATTATTTCTAATTATTCCTAATTATTCCTAATTTTTCCTAATTTTTCCTAATTATTCCTAATTATTCCTAATTATTCCTTTTTATTACTAATTATTACTAATTAATCCTAATTATTACTAATTATTCTTAACAATTCCTAATTATTCCTAATTATTCCTAATTATAGCTAATAATATCTAATTATTACTAATTATATCTAATTATATCTAATTATATCTAATTATTACTAATTATATCTAATTATTACTAATTATATCTAATTATCTCTAATTATATCTAATTATTACTAATTATATCTAATTATTACTAATTATTACTAATCATACATAATTATTACAAATTATACAAAATTATTACTAATTAATCCTAATTATATATAATTATTCCTAATTATATATAATTATTCCAAATTATATCTATTTATTCCTAATTATATCTACTTATTCCTAATTATATTTACTTATTGCTAATTATATCTACTTATTGCTAATTATATATGTTTATTGCTAATTATATCTATTTATTCAAAATTATAACTATTTATTGCTAATTATATCTTTTTATTCCTAATTATATCTAATTAATATTAATTATAACTAATATTTATAATTATGACTAATTATTTATAATTATAACTAACAATATCAATTTCTTAATAAAACTAAATAAAAATAAAAATCAATTGAAATCTAATTAAATTAGAACTAATAAACAATAATTAAAAATAACATAAAAAAATAAAAAAAATATAACAAAAATAAAATATAAATACATTAAACATTGATATTCTGAAGATATTGACACCCTCTAATTGCTCTCGTATAAAAAACTTCAACTAAAAGAAAATGTCTCTTTGAAACTAAAGAATGAAGGGAGAGAGAGAGAAAATCTGAATGATTTGGGAAAAAATGGATGTGGGTATATATAGGTTAGATTATTTGCGATGAGATTATTAGTGACGGGCTTCCCGTCGCAAATGGTGGTATTTGCGACGGGGCCCATTGCAACTACCCTCGCCCGCATTAATTACTGTCGGCGGTTAAAAGGTTATTTGCGACGGGTCTCGTCGCAAATAGTACCTGCCGACAGTCTTTTTGCGATGGGACGACATCCCATCGCAAAAAGGTATCGACCGCCGCCGGGTAATTGCAACGGGACCCATCGCAAATTCCCTTGGCGGATTGGCGCGCAAGATGCGCGTTTTGGCGCGCAAGCCGCGCCGTTTAGCACGCAAGCCTCGCCTTTTGGCGCGCAAGTCACGCCAAACTATTTGTGACAGGAGACGAAATCTCGTCGCAAATAATTGGTTATTTGTGACGGGCTACTTTCCCCGTCGCAAATAGATTCCTTAACGGGTTATTTGCGACGTGATTTCTTCCCATCACAAATAACCTGTAAAAAATAGTGATTTTTCCCGTAGTGCGTGCCCTGTAAGCCGTGACGTGCGGGCTGCGCCGAGCAAACCGAGCCGCCCCCTTTTAGTGCCGGGCTGGACCGCGGCCCAGCGGGCCAGACCCGGGCCCATCTCGACCCAGATACGCCTTTTTGGACTTATCTTGAGAAAAGAGCGTCCGTTTGATGAACCTTCTAAGGAGCCAGAATCCTTGGATCGATAATATCCTTTTGGTTTACTCCACTTGAGTTCTCGATAAAGTTGGAGTATGGTCGGGTTGGATCAAACCCGAATCCATCCGGGCCCTCGGAACGGAAACACTAATAACTTATTGATCGGGCGTCCGATTGACAAGCCGCATGTCGCGTTTGGTCCCTTATGATGTGACAAACCTTTATGATACTTATTTGTGGGATTTCATGGTAGTTTTAGTATCAATCTATGGCTTGAGGAGAATATCCTCCTGGAATCAAGCATGCTTAGTGCAGAACCCATTGGCTGGCTATACGTAAAGAATCTTCTGATCCTGTGTGGGTTATCTTCGGATCCTGTGTGGGTCAGCATCTACGGATCCTGTGTGCGTCATCTTCAGATCCTGTGTCTTTCATCTTCAGATCTTGTCTGGGTCATCTTCATATCTTGTGTGTATCATCTACGATCCCGTGTGAGTCAACTACAGAGCTTCTCAATGAAGTAAGATGATCTAGTAATACAACTAATCATTTATACTTTAGTACTTAAGTTATACATGGTGTGAGGTAAGTCTTTACCTTTGTGGTATTCTTTTGTGTGGTGAAACCTTCTTGGTATTCTTTCCTTCAAGGAACAGTTGTGATTTTGGCTAAAGAGTTGGGCTATGTGTTCCTCTTGAATGAGTTGGGTTACTTGATAACTTCGGGGGTCTCGACGTCCCTACTGAGTATTGTTATACTCACCCCTACACATGCTACGCCCGCACCTTGTTTTGTCTTGTGCATATGATGAACAAAATTGATCGAGGCTGAGGGTTCTAGGACTGGAGGCTGCTCAGAGGCGGACCATTAGACGATATGTACCGTAGAGATGACCATTCGAGAGTTGTACCTACACTTCAGGTAGGATCCTTGGCGGTTGTTCACAGAAGATGTTTTCAGTTTTACTTGTACTTTCCAATAGGGCATGTATTCCGACCCCTTTACTTACTGTACTGACCCTATTTACAATATAGTTTACTTTGTGCTTGTGTCCTGATATGTTCTTAGATTGGGTTAGCTTACAGGTTAAAAGGGAAATTCCTTCCTGGTTTCAAGGATATGCCTTTCCGATGCTAGTCGCCAGCCCCTGGCCTATAGAAGGTGGGATTAGGGTAGTTACGGCACGAGCCCCAGGGGACGGTTCATGACAAATTGGTATTAGAGGGGTCGGTCCTACTGACGAACATGGGCTTTGATCCTTTGTTTCGTTAATAGTGTTAAGTGTAATGAGTGAGGTTTTCAGTTTGGGGAATCCAGTGTTGGTGCGGTGGTCAACATATCCATACACCAGTACCCTAACTTCTGATTTCTGACTCAGTGCATGAAAACAATTTTTGCGTGTGTATTTTTGAAAGGTTTTTATTTGTGGTTTTTTGAGTCATCTCATCAAGTATAACTTATTGACCGTGGTGAACCTTTTTATTTTTAGAATGCATCCATGCAGAGAGCCGGTGAGGGTTCTATGTAGAGTACGCGATGACTGCCCACTGAGCGATGCGGTTTCTATTTAGGGTCCTCTTTCGGCAATTGTACCATTGGGTGGTGTACCAGTATCACCACTACCCATTGGAAAACCGATGCCACCAGCCCCGACAGCAGAGTGTGCACGCCGATTGAGCACGTTGCATGAGTTCCACAGCCCGAGGTCAATGAGGATCCGGGGCGAGACAGATCCAGAGGCGGCTGAGGGCTTGCTGGAGGTCGTGGTGAGAGTTTTCTGACTGGTTGGGACACCAGTTGATCTTATGGTCATCCTTACAGCCAGTCTACATTAGGAAGAAATAAAGAGGTGGTGGAGCATGATGCTCCGGGTTCACGATGAGGCGACTCTCATTTGGGTGGACTTCGGGAGCCTTTTCAGGGGAGAGTTCATCCCAACTACCATACGCTCAGTGCGTATACAAGTGCTTATCCACTTGAAGCAAGACAACATTACCGTGGCTCACTATTCAACGAGGTTCAATGACCTCTCACGCTACTCCACTGACATGGTGAGGGACCCTTTCTTCAGGGCCCAGACATTCGAGTAGGGGATCAGACGGGAGATCAGAGCTTAATGGTATCTCTCAGCTTCCCAATAGAGGTTGGGGTGTTAGAGTGAGCACACTTGATGGAGATCATTCTTACTGAGTAGTCACTGACAACGAGACCCACCACCAGACGTCACGTAGCAGAGTCATCTACAGCTCGCAGCAGACAGATGATGCAGAGGACCAAGAGGACCAGACCTACAAGTGGAAGACCGCAGGATACATGGTCGGTTATGCAGGGATCTTGAGACAGAGAATGACAGGCGAGGAGTAGGCAATTCTACTCTTGAGGTGGGTAGAGTCACATGGCTCGCGACTACCTGACCCACCGTACGGATGACCAGCAGACGGTTGAAGGACCGCCTGGGTAGAGGTGAAGATTCGATTGATTAGGTCTGCAGGCAGCGGGGGGACATGGCAGAGGAGCTGGCCATGCAACAGGTGGTGGGAGGTGATTCGAGGTTCTACCACTGCTACCTCTTGGTGGTCCACCCCGACCACATGGAGCAGGTGGATAGGGACAGGCTCAGCTCTAAGAAGCTGAGGCCTACGACCGTAGAGCTCCAAAGATGATTCAATGTACGATCTGTGTCTACTCCAACTTAACTGCAATACTTATAGAAACAGGTGTCTGTCACTCCATTATTTCCACAACCCTCGTTCGGATCTCAGAGATTCCGGTGGAGCCGTTGGCTCTATCCTTACGGCTAGAGACTCATACGGGAGAGGATTCAATGGTTACACACTGGTGTCGGTAGTATGAGATTACTCTAGGAGGCGAGACCTTATGTGGGATTTTGTAGTAGCGGCGTCAAAGAATTACAACGTCATCTTGGGTATGGATTGGTTATCTACAGTCCATGCTCAAATCAAGTTTATTAGGTTCAAAGTGCAGTATGTCTATGAGGATGGGACCCGGTTTTCCGTCACTGATGAGAACCGAACCTTTGCAGCACATGATGTTCTTACCCGGAGGAGGGTGTAACCGATCACACATCAGTTGGCTAGCCTTACCCTTGGAGCGGTTGATGTTGAGAGTCCGAGCTATCCTGTAGTGGTGGAACAGTACACTAATGTTTTCCCGGATGATGTTCTGGGTCTACCTCTTCATAGAGAGGTGTAATTTTATATCGACTTGTACCCCGGGAAAACACCGATATCTACACCATAATATTGGATGGATCATTTGGAGCTTCGAGACCTTAAAATACAGTTGGAACAATTACAGAAGAAGGGGTTCTTTAGGCCCTGTGTTTCTCCTTGGGCAGCCCCAATTTTGTTTGCCAAGAAGGCAGATGGGGGTTTGAGACTCTATGTGGACTATTGGTTCCTGAACTAGGTGACCGTGAAGAAAAAGTACCCACTACTGAGGATTGATGATATTTTTGATCAGTTGAAGGGAGCACGGTGGTTTTAGAAGATAGACCTTATATCAAGTTATCACTATCTTAGGGTAAAGATGAGGATGTGAAGAAGACGAACTTCAGATGTCGATATGTCCACTATGAGTTCTTGGTTATGCCATTTGGTGTAACCAACTCCCTTGTAGGGTTCATGGGACTCATGAATGGAATATTCCAGCCATACCTCGATTGATTTGTGGTAGTCTTCATCGACAACATTCTGGTATACTTAGCTACAGAGGAGGAGCATGCCTATCATCTACAGATAGTTTTGGACACACTTCGAGATCACCAACGTTATGGTAAGATCTCGAAGTTCCAGTTTTCGATCGAAGAGGTTCACATCCTATGAAGTTTCATCTCGAAGGCTAGAGTTTCAGTGGATCCAATGAATATTGGGGCTGTTCTTTCTTGGGAGCCACCGAGGAGTGTGACAGAGGTGCATAGTTTCCTGGGTTTGTCCTGTTACTACCAGAGGTTCGTGCCTGACTTTTACAGAGTTGTGGAACCCTTATCAGCATTGTGAAAGAAGGGGAAACCCTTTATGTGGTCAAAGAAATTCCAGTGGAGTTTCCAGGAGCTGAGGCAGAGACTGACATGTGCCCCCATCTTGAGGCTACCGGAGGAGGGCGTTGGGTACGTAGTCTACTACGATGCATCAGGCACCAGGCTTAGATGTGTCATAATGCAGGAGCGAGCAGTGATCTCTTATGATTCTCAAAATCTGAGACATCATGAGAAAAACTATGCTACCCAAGACCTAGAGTTAGTAGCAGTGGCATTCTCCTTGAATATGTGGCAACATTACTTGATGGGTGAACATATTACAGTTTACTATGATCTTCAGAGTCTCAGGTATATATTCTCTCAGAAGGACCTGAACCTTAGACAATGGTGTTGTCTTGAGTTCCTCCAGGACTATGAATTTGAGATAGTATATACTTATTGGAAGGGGAACATAGTAGTAGATGAACTCAACAGGAGATTTGGTATAGAGTTTCTGAGTGAGGTGACAGAGTAGCTAGCTGCTTTGTAGATATCCTACGTGGATCATGATGGAGAATCTTATCTTCATTCTCTAATTGTCACTCCCCCACTCCTTCAGAAATCTAGGGAGGCGTAGCTTGGGGACACTGACTGCGAGGCTCGACGTGCTCAGATATCCACAGGATAGGCACCTGATGGATTTTCTGACGTTGGGGAGCGCATCATCCTCTTTAGAGGATATACTATGGTACCAGTGAAGCTACATGATGAAGTGTTGAGGGAGTTCCATACGTCCCCTCTAGAGGTACATCGAGGAGTGACGAAGATGTACCCGGACCTACGACGTTAGCACTGTTGGTCGGGAATGAAGAAAACAATGGAAGAGTTTCTCTCACGGTGCCTCACTTATCAGCAAGTGAAGTTAGAGAATCAGTTTCCAGTGGGTTTAGCTCAACCACTTGAGGTGCCAGAGTGGAAGTGGGATGGAATTGCCATGGACTTCCTGACAGGACTTCCACACACGTCCAAGGGACATGATTCCATATGGGTAATCATTGACCGAATCCCCAAGTTGGCCCACTTCCTAGCTATTAGAGAGCAGGGATCAATACAGATCCTGGGATGCCTCTACGTACAGGAGACTGTATGACTTCATGGAGTTCCCTCGATGATTCTCTCGGATCATGATGCACGTTTTACATCTCGTCTATGGAAGGGGTTCCATGAGGCGTTCGGGACTTAGCTTCGATTAAGCGCCGCCTTTCATCCTCAGATTGATGGTCAGACTAAGCAGACCATTCAGAATATCAAGGACATGCTATATGCTTACGTTCTTGATTTTGGCCACAACTAGGAGGATCACATTCACTTGTTGGAGTTCAGATACAATAAAAATTATCACTCCACTGTCGATATGTCACCATTAGAGGAATTCTATGATCGACCTTGAAGATCACCTCTATGCTAGACTGGCCCAGAGGAGTCAGCACTCATGGAACCAGAGATGGTGCAGGCTACCACAGAGAAGGTAAAAATCATCCAGGATAGGATAATGACCACATAGAGTAGGTAGAAGTCTTATGCTTACAGGAGACAAATATCGATTCCAGTGACTGATTGAAACATTAGGTTGAGAAGAACTCGATCTTGATGGACTTGATGCAACGACGACGTCCCGAGACGAACATCGATGCCTTCAAAATGAAGAACGTGCCACTAGATCTCACCCGATGACCCGTGGAATCTAGCCGGTGCGACGACACCAGCGATCGATGCCAGTGACTAATGCCGACAGGGTACAAGGTGGAGACTGACACAGAGGTCATCCATGATGGTGGAGGCGGTGCAAATGCACCACCAAAAGAGGTCGGTTCCCGTCGGCCACGACAGTGGATTTTGACGGCCGACACGCCGGTCGACCACATGGAAGCTGGGGCGGTGCACATTTCCACCACCATTATTGGAGGTCGTGACTGATGTGCCACGATTATGCACCTAGAGGGCGGCCGACACCCTACCGACCATAGAGACAGTAGCGATGCACCCCGGAGCCGCTCAAAGGGGAGCTGACTGAAACCCCGAACAGCTGCATCACGCTGATAAGGACCCGCTCAGGGGGGTCCCACGTGCCAACACGTTTCGCCACGTGGAGCCACCAGGTTGGCCAAAACCAAATGGTCCAGCTGAACCATTCAGGAATCCCGGGGGATGCCTCCCCCGAGTGGCGGCTAGGGTGGGCCCCACCAAGGCGGATCACACCAACCCGCAGGCCGAGCCCTTTGGGCCGCGCCCAGTGGGCCGGGCCAACCATGGTCCACACCATCTGGTACTGACCCGAACTGGGTCGGGCTGGGTCGGTCAGACTGTGTCAGACCGGACCCAGACCCATCTGGACCCAGATACGCCTTTTTGGACATATCTTGAGAACCTGGTGTCTGTTTGAAAAATCGTATGCGGAGCCAGAATACTTGGATCAAGAAGGTGGTTTTTGTATACTAAAATTGATTTTTGGATAATGTTGGAGTATGAACAGGTTGGATCGAATCCGAATCCCATTGGGCCCTCAGAACAAAAACACTAATAACTTACAGACCGGGCGTCTGATTGATGCACTGTCTATCACGTTGGGTCCCTTATGACGTGACATACCTTCATGATAATTCTTAGTGGGATTTAACGGTAGTTGAAGTATCTAAAAACATCTTGAAGAGCGGATCCTCCCAGAATCAAGTGTTCTTAGTGCGGAAACCCTGTGGTTGGCTGTACTTGAAGAATCTTTAGATCCTATGTGGGTCATCTTCAGATCCTGTGTGGGTAAGCATCTACGGATCCTATGTGGTTCATCTTCAGATCCTGTGTGGGTCATCTTTAGATCATGTGTGGGTCATCTTTAGATCTTATGTGGGTCATCTTTGATCCTATGTGGGTCAACATCAGAGCTTCTCAATGAAGTAAGATGATCTAGCAATACAACTAATCATCTTTACTTCCGTACTTAATTTATACCTAGGGTGAGTTGAGTCTTTACCTTTGTGGAATTTTTCTGTGTGGTGCGACATACGTGGTATTCTTCCCTTCATTTAAGAGTTGTGCTTTTGGATAACGATTTGGGCTACGTGTTCCTCTTAAATGAGTTGGGTTACATGATAAATTAGGTATATGTATGGATATATACCTAAGTAGGGTTGACTATTGATTTCATGCTTTGTGATTATGTAACTGCTTTGTGGTTTATTAATTTGTGTATTCTGAGAGACCTTTGGGAGTCTCGGGGTACCTAATGAGTATTGTTATACTCACCCCTACACGGGCTACGCCCACACCTTGTTGTGACTTGTTCAGAAGACAGACAATAATGATCGAGGCAGAGGGTGCTAGGATAGGAGGCTACTTGGAGGTGGACTATTAGAAGAGACGTACCATAGAGACGACTGTTCGAGAGTTGTACCCACCCTTTAGGTAGGATCCTTGGTAGGTGTTCACAAGAGTTGTTTTCAATTTTACTTGTACCTTCCAGTTGGGCATGTATTTCAGCCCCTTTACATACTATACTCACCGTATCTTATATATAGTTTACTTTGTGCCTGTATCTTGATGTGTGCTTGGATTTTGTGAGTTTTTAGGTTAAAAGGGAAATGCCTACCCAGTTTCCGGGATATGCCTTTCTAGTGCTAGTCGTCAGCCCCTGGACTGTGGAAGTCGGGCTTGGGGTTGTCACGGCACGGGCCCCAGGGGATGGGTCCTGACAATCCAACAACCATAAACCTCACAAGAGTTAATATTCCATATTTATCAACACCTAAACTATATAACCACATCCACATCAACAAAAAATCATCACATAATACATTATATAAAATTATCTACAACATTAATTGTTATATCATCAACTACAAAAACTACATATTTTTTCCAAAATAACATTAAAAATTATATATGAGGACCATAGGGTAACAAAAATAATGACTATATTGTAGTATACCTATTAAAATAAGAAATATTCCAATGTAGAAATAAGAGAACATTTGGAATACTTCCTTCATCCCATTACGTCGCATTAAGAAAAACTACATCCTATTGAAAAAAAATTAAACCAATGAATACAGAATCTTCAAAAACATAACATCATAATAAATCGAAGAAATATTTTGAATTTTTTTATCATAAACATAAATATAATATAAATCCAAACCTAAATAAAAAATCCAAATCAATATAGATATGTGCAATAGTTTTTAAGAGAATGATAATCATAACACAAATACTAATCTTAAGTTAAATTCAATTGTTTCTAGGAAATAAAACTCACCAATATTTATTCATAACCTATTTCATATTTAATATACTAACACCACATAATATCAAATCTATCACCACTTTGGGATGTGGGTGTCCACATATATGATGCATGTTCAAAAGAAATATTTCAGATGCATGCCACACTTATGTGGACGATGAATGATTTTACTACAAATTCAATGATGTATGGATGAAGAACAAGGGAAAAACTATAATGTCCTATTTTTATGAAGAATTCACGACCTAGAATACTGAAACATCATTGTTGTTTTAGTTTTATGGGACATCAATGATTCTTTCCAATGGACCATCCATATAGAAATAATCATCGAATATTTGACAATACCATGAAGACTGATGATCCACCTCAGCATATGTCTGGAACTGATGTACTTAATGAATTGAAAGGTTTTAGTTTTTCATTTGGGAAGGGTCAAATGAAATCTATAAAGGGAAAGATTGTTTCCACTAAAACTTGTTACTATTGGAAGAAGAGAAGTATCTTATTCAATTTCCTTTATTCGTCAACCAATTTTTTATGTCATTGTTTAGACGTAATGAACATTGAAATAAAATATGTGAAATGATGATTTTGATTCTTTTAAATTTTAAGGGATAGACAAAAGATGATTTACAGTCTCGGCGTGACTTGGTGGATTGGGGCATCAGAATAGAATTGTATCTTGTGCGTATTAGTGATAATAAATCAGATGTTCCATGTGCCTATTATGTGATGAAACTGACAGAAAAATAGAAATTTTTGGAAGTACTAGAGACTATTAATCTTTCTGATGGCTATTCAAGCAACATATCTAAACGTGTCAAATGAAGAGTGTTGAAGCTAAAATCTTTTAAGACTCATGCTTATCACATCCTTCTGCATGAGTTGATTCTAATAACAGTTCGACATATTTTTTCCAATAATGTAATGGTGGCTATTAATTGGTTATTCCATTTGTTTAGAGATATTTGTGCTAAGAAGTTTTCCAAGTCTTTCTTGAAAAAGATGTTGGCAGATGCCCCATTAATTTTTTGTGAGTTAGAGAAAGTATTTCCTCCATCATTTTTCACAACCATGCTACATCTGACTTTCCATATTCCAACTAAAATACTTCTCGGAGGACTTATTTCTTTTCTTTGGATGTATCCAACTAAAATAAATACGTAAACATCAAAGTATTATATCCGTAATAGTAATCATCTCAAAGGTTCTATCATGAACGGTTACATGGCTCTAGAATGTATGGATTTCTTCTCAATGTATTTGTATGATCTTACTATAATAACGAATAGACAAATTAGAAAGGAAGAAGAACAATATGAGGAAATTGAACCATGTTTTCCATCACTTCCTCAAATAGGAGAAATTCCTGGATCACATACATTGATGACATTAAGCCTTGAATAGCGGGAGATGGAACATCTCACAGTTTTGTTCAACTTTGATTTGTTCAATGAGTAAATCTTGTAAGTAAATTGAATATGTATATCTTATATATATATATAAATATATATTAAACTATTCATATTTTTTTCTACAGGGAACATAAAGGGATGATAAATAGAAAGAATTATTCTTTATCTTTTAGAAAGAGGGAGACTTTGCATAACAAAAGTTTTATTCTTGGTTAAAATTGAAGGTAATAATATTACTGTTTAAAAAATTAAAACAATATTTAATTAAGTTTAATATTCATTTATATTTTAGGTATTGAGTTTATTTCCTGACTCTATCTCTGATGAAATAAGAGCCTCCTTTTTTGGTCTGAATACCATGGTTCCTGACTGTAAATCAATTGTTATCGATGGGTACTAATTTATGATCACTGAACGAGAAATGAAAATGAGAAAACAACATGATAGTGTTATGGTTATTGCCAAAAAACACTATTATGCTAGTGCGTCAGATAGTAGACCGTGATTGGAAAATTTACGTTATTATGGATTCGTTGAAAAAAAAATAATATTGGATTATTTTTCTCATGGACGAGTCACGATGATGAAATTCCACTGGTTTGATTCGATAAAGAGGCATGGAAAATTTATTGATGATTCTAGATTTCAAGTAATTGATATGACTCGCACTCTTACTTCCAATGAACCTTATGTATTGACATCAATGGTGAAACAAGTTTTTTATGTCAAAGACCATCTTCGACCTGAATTTGGTGTCATTATTGAAGTAATTCCAATACATATTTTGGATGATGGTGATGATAGAATTAACACCATCCCCACTACCATTTGAAAATATCCATTTATTACTTTTGATGACTCCAATAGCTCAATTATCAGAGATTACTATGAACCTAATGTTGTAGTGGGAAATATATAAAATCATCTATTCATGTTCTCAATTATTTTGGTTTACCACGACTTGGGTTTTTAAGGATGGTACTATTAAAATTGATTTAATATTGATTACTAATATGTTATATATGAATTGACCATTATGTGAATTTTCAATGTTTATTGGGTGCAATTATATTTTAATTGAATTTTATAATTTGGAATTGAACTGTATTCAAACCTAAAAAACCAACATTTCTAACTTGGTGAACATTTCAATGCTTTATTGAACATGTATAAAATTTGTATAATTCTAAGAACTACCTTTAACATTTTACAAGGTAATAAACAGGATTGTTTGTATTCTACTGCAAAACATGTATAGAAACCTACATCATCTACCTGGGAAACTGAAATTAAAATTTTCTTTAATTTAGACTACTTCTTTAACCAATATGAATCTGGTAGAATCAATGTTCTATGATTTTAATAGACTGATGCCAATTTTTAAATAATTATCCTACTAAAAATTAAATTTTTTTCTTACATGTTGTACGATTTACTTAATTCATTATACATATATTCAAGCTCACCTAAAACACTAGATACTTAAATTATCCATGATTCCCCTATTCCCTCTCATTTATTTTGTTTTTTGGGTTAAACATTAGTTATCATTTTCTAATTACTTCTATAATTTTTTTTCAAATGCAGGAAATGAAACCAATTAAAGAAAGGCGATAGAAACAGATGATGGACAACAATCGTCGCATGTCTGAGATGGACCACTAGTGCCTGTAGTGAGTATTTTATTTCAAATATATATATATTTAAATAATATATAATGTCCTGTTATTAATTTTGTTTTAAATTTTTTTCAGGATCCACCTATTATGAGACTATTATTTGATGAGCAGCCTGGTAGTGGTCCCAGGACTCATGGTGTTCATACAGTGGGAGGGGGGGTACGAGAGTTAGACGATCTAGCCGGCGTACCTAATTAGACCCTACCCCTCCCAATGAAATACCATCCATACCAAATTTTGATCTTGGTGTGTCGTTAGGGACACACGAGATATTTAATCCTCCCATGTTTTCACAACCCTTTACATATGAGCCTCCTCATTCGTTTTTACCATATTCGATGATGATTCTCACTCCCCATCCAGCATTCGGCTATCCATCCCTATCATCTTCTTTTACTTATGCTTCCTTCTATCCAGGATTTTATATTCCATATTCTTTTAATTCTTCTCTTACAGAGTCTGTCCCTAAGGAGTATACATTGGGACCCACTCCACCTGTACAGGGCATTCCTTCGGTTTCTATGAATCCTACGACACCCATTGATCAGACTACCGCATGTATACTTATACAACCCTAACAAAATATTACACCGTTATTTATTTTCATTATAAAATATATTGATATAATAATTTTTTCTGTTCATAATAGATAAATCTACTTATGGGAGGTGGGGGAAGGGGCGTACACACATGCATGCGGTGGGGAACCGCCGCACACAATTGATGGTGGACTACAATGAAGATATTCGAACTATTGAAAAAACTGGGCAGCAATGTTGGAGTTTTTTGGAGATGTTTTCCAAATACTCCAACTTCATTTCTGTCAGCCCATTCTCATGGAGATAGTTTCCAAATGAAGTCAAGGATAAATCTTAGGCAGATATATGGGTAAAAAAATCTTTTGTATTTAATGAAATGTATTATTATTTTTTATTTATATGAATTAATATTTTGGTTTCAACTTCGGTTTAATTTCCCCAATGGTGAGGGTGAACGACCAAAACGTCTAAATGATTAAGGTGAGCTTTAGAGAGCCTATACGAAAAATTTTTATATTGGATAGAGTGATAGAGTTGGAACAGAGTTAAAGGTGGTCATTGTCATGGATTATTGTCCGTTAGAACAATATCGACAGATGATTACTCATTGGACAACTATCTGGTTTAAGTTACTAATCACATTTGAGGTATTTAAATTAAAATTTTCATGATTTTCATTAATAAAAATTATTGAATTTTATTTAAGAATCATCCGGAATAAATAAGAAAAAAAAATTATGCTAAAAAATACTTCCACACATTGGGGCGTACTACGATTCTAGATCATGAGAGGAATCAGGTATGACAGTTAATAATTTTTCATTACAACTTTCAATTTCTATTGCTTCCTCCATAATTTATTCATTTTATAAAGTTTTTATATAATTATAATTATGAAATTAATTATTGGTATCCTATTTTTATTTATAGTTTCCTACATTCAATTTCATTGTAGAGGAGTAAATTTAATAGATAAGGATGTTTTCCTCGAGCAAAACTCTTTTTCTCGAGTAGAAGGAAGAAAGATGGAAGTGCAGTTATTGAACCGACTCAGCAACAAATTGTAATTTTTACTTTGTTTATATAAAATTTTAACTCTATTTTGTATCTTAATAATCTATTTATATTTGTAACAGGCTGATTTAGAGGCCCTTCATACTCAAGAACTTGACAATTTTGGGCCAAATGATCACTTACATCAGGTGTTGGGAGATTAACACCCTGGTAGAGTATGCTACCAACCTGGGAAGAGTATAGTTCCAATGTGGTATTGGACCTCCTCAGGTAAGAGTTGTAGTGCCACCATGTTCATGAAAGTTAAGTCATATAAATAACTGGGTGAAAAAGGTCCATAAATATAGAAGAATATTCTGCTAGGTAAAAAACTGCATTTATGAAACTGATGGAAGTTTTACATCCAATATTTCCTCCAAATGATAGCACAGCTTGTGATGAATATATGTCATCGATGCGTTCTATATATATTCCACTATGTATCAGTTCTATTGGTGGTCGCGATGATGGTGAGGAAGAGGCTGAGGTGGAGGAGGAGGTCTAGGAGGAGGCTGAGGCGGAGGAGGAGGGTGACGAGGAGGCCGATGCGGAGTAAGAGGGAAAGGAGGAGGGCATTGAGGAGGGCGATGATAGTGATGGGGATGACTATTAAGAGGAGGGTGAGGTTGATGGTGATGATAATGATGGTGACAAGCGACAGATTGATCAGTTACAGTTTTGACTGATATTACTGACCTTTGATGTTTATTGATTTGTTGTTCTAGAATATATGTGTGATTAAGTAGGTCACATTTTCTTTATTTTTTTTCTATAAATAATAAAACATTACTTGATGATTTTATATGACTGATTCACCCCTCCCCTGGACACCCCCATCCCCAACACCCCCATGGACACTCCGTACCTCCGACATAGCCCACCCACCCCCTAGACACCCCTTACCGTCGTGGACAGCCGACCCACCCCCTAGACACCACATACCCCCTGGGACCCCCCCCCCCCCCCGTGGATAGCCTTCCCGCCCACCCTGGACACCCCCACCCCCTAGACAGCCCTTAAAAATTGATGCTTGACTACCCCCTCGTCCAAAAGTAAATAATATTCCAACCCCCTTGAGTAAATTCCCTCAGTTACTTTTTCCATAGTTTTGATATATAAAAAATTAAACATTCATTCCTTCATAATCTTTGACACTTGATCATTGGTAAGATTCCATATTTATTATATTTGGTGACTTTGGGACTTTTAATATGTTCATATTTATAATCATACTTTGTGATAGATGGCTTGGCATAATCAAAATTTCTCTCACTCAAAATCCTATTCTAATGGATTTTTCATTAAGCCTAATCTATACATTATCCATTACACCCATGGTTTCTTTTAGTTACATACATTACTGAAACTAAAATATTAACAAGTGTGATGAAATATTAATAATATCTGAGAATTATCATAATCATACAAAGGAATCCAATCTTAAAACATATTTTTCTTGTACATTGTCTTGTCAGCCTATTGTTCCTTTAGTTCAACCATTACTGATCATAGTTCAACGTATTATACTTTATTTTGGGTTATAGTATACTTATAAACACATTCCATAAACTTAAATATGAAATAAATCCTTTATAGTAGTTCATAATGAACAAATGATCAACCAAAGAATATATATTGAGAGTGTCAATCCATGTGTGAAATCATTCTTCCACTCAACATGCTTTACGATGATTATCAAGTCAATGATCAACTAACCATTTTAATGTTTATTACCCCAAGGTTAATATGTTTAAAAGTTTCTTGAACATGATATAATATATATAGGGATGTTTTAATTGGGAAACAACCTACTAAAGACTTTATCAACATTTCAAGATATCATCTAATACTTATACATGACTCTCAGGTTTTCACTGAGGTTCACCAAACCAATCCCCAATATTACCAAACTAATATAAAAAAATAACTAATCTTTTCTTTTATACCAACTATGGAAACATAATCTAACCATAGAATACATAATATAATAGTCCCATGACTTAAATGATACATATATTAAACGGTCGTGAAACCCAAGGGCCTAAAGGATTAGTGTCATGGAGATTATCTATATAAACATTTTATTTTACAATAATTTGAAAAATAACTCTATAATAATACTCCTATAGACCATTTCTAGACCTATAACCTAATATAATCATCTTCATAACCTAGGTAATGAAAACATAAGAAACAAGATAAATACAATTCTCAATAATGGGATAACATGCTATTATGTTTCAGATCACAAACATGAATGAGAATATGAGGAAGACATAAATATAATAATATTAGATAATAAGATCATATATGATAATAATTTAACAATATAGAGTATCATAATATTATAACTAGATCATTTATGAATCATAAAAACTACGACATGTCCCAAATACGTATCTATAATCGTAAAACATATGAGCAGGATATAGATGTGTGGAATACTTTAAAAAACAATGTGTAATCATGAAATCATGGAATTTCAGTGAAATGAAACGAATCTTTAAGTTTTAAAAATTTTTGAAATATGGACGAACCATAATAACATGAAAATATTTGTGTGAAAACCCATTATTCTGACACTTATGAAAACAATCTCATTATTTCTGCACCTAAAAACGAGAGAAAACCTATCATGCCTACTCTTGTGTGACCACACTCATTATGTACATGCTTGAATATATCATTTGAGATAATCATAAACCAATGAATTCAAGGGTGATAGAGTGCACCACCCTTCATCATCCATAAAAATATTTGCAATTTAAAATCAATGATAAATATATCTAAATGAAACCATGGACAAAGAAATGGTTTTATAATGTTTCCAAAAACATCAAAAAATAAAAAAAAATTCAAATATCGTAGAATATAAGAAATAAAATTTTCCTAAATTATTCATATAATAATAAAATATAGAGTATGATCACAATATCACTTGATAAGACATAAATCATAGAAGAAAAACAAAAATTAAAATTAAAATGTTTTCACAAAAGCATTTAAACATTATTATAAAAGATGAAGTCTAAAATAATTTCAAAAGAAAATTTTGAGAAGGGAAATATAATAGTTTTTAAAACCTTATTAAAAAAAGTTGTAAATAAAATATCTTATAAAACTTATAATGGTTATCAAAAAAATTATAGTGTAAGATAAAATATATTTTTTTGAAAATATGGAAAACCATTTTTTTAATATTTTGAAATTACTTTGTCCGAAAATCAATATCTTAAAAAGATTATTAATATTTAATTTTAAAATTGGTAAATATAATTATTAAAATAATATAAAAAATTTCATTTTATCTTTCTCAAAAAGTGGGGGATCCTTGGAAGTAAGAAAAATATGGACATGGAAGAAAAGATTCATTGATAAGAATGGTAGTCATTTATACCATCGGTATACTTTTATTTTGTAATTGTTTTATCAAATAATAGGTTATTGTTGATTATATGTGATTAACCCATAGAAAAAAATTAAATTCCATATAAAATAGGGTAATTTTAGGATCAAATAAAACTTTAAGATTATATTCCAGTAAGAAATCTAAAATTGAGTTGTCGAAACTCATATAGAGTTGGTAATAAAAAAATAGATCTTGAGAGGAAGGTCATGAAATATAAAATAAAAATACCATGAAATGGAATATATTTTCATATGTGATAGAAATTTATCATTTAATACACCATATAATGGAAATTATGGTGGATAATTTAAAACATCAACCATAGTGTTTAAAATGAGTCAAAGAAATATTTACCTTATTTATTCTCTTATTCGAATGCACTCTACTATCATGTATAAAGAACATAAATATATTAATAAATAATTTTATAACCATATTAAAACCTTTAAAAATTTATAATATTAATTTATAATCATTACATACATGTATAATAGTTTGTTTTTACCTATTTTCTTATATTTTGTGTTTATAGTTTTTATTATTTCGATTAGTTTTGTATGAGTGGTGTCGATATTAATTTTTCTATAAAAATTAATATTTATCAGGTCATTAATGTTACTATTAGGGATTATTCTTAATAATTTATTATTTTTTAAATTCATTTTAGGATTTTTTTATTCTTTATCCATGGAAATGAAATCAAGAACAATCATGTATTGGGGAAACTTGACAAAAAAATGTGTTTTCTTAATTAAAGAGTATAATAATAATTTTAACATTATAAAATAAAAAACTTATTATTTACAAATTTATAACATATATTAACATAAATTAAATTCTCATAGTCATCCATGATATAAAATAATAACATTAAAGAGATCCAAACTGGATCATGTCATGATTAATAGGTGATTAAATAGTTGGTTAGTTATACGGTTACATTACCATAAGTATGATGATAATTTTTAGTGTTTATTTTTTTCGATATATAAAAATTTTATGGAAGTATAATAATAATAATTAATTTATATAAAAAAATTATATAATATGAAAAAAATTGTTTTTTCTTCTGAGTTATATTTTTTAAGACGATAAATTTTATTAAAATTGTTTATCAATAATATTGTTAATATGTTCTTAAATATTTATTAAAAAAACTTTTTTATATCATTAAAATATTATTTATCCTTTAAAACCATTTTCATGACCATATAGGTAAGGTGGTGATGAAATGAAAAATAAACATATATCATTACATGGAGGCGGGTTGTGTACATGTTGTATGGATGATGAGTTGGTTTTCCATATAATAGGGAAAATTATAAATATTTTTTATCATTTAAGAATCTAAAATATTTAATAAATTTCATATATATATATATTATTATTATTATTATCTATTTGGACTATCCTTGAATTATTTTGGAGGAAAAAAACATGATGAGTTGTGGAGGGGGTTGTACTCACAACACATGATTCATGTTTTAAGAATTTTTTAATGGAAATAGGAAGGGGGTTAATTTTTATATCATAATTATAATAAAATATAAGTATAATAATTATAATGATGTTATAATTTTAATTTGGGGAAAATATACTTGGATAATAAAAAAATCGAATAAAAATAGAAAATTGAATGAGTGGTTAGGAATTTTTACCTCACTCAAAGGATTATCTCTTTTACAATGGCATTAACCATTTGATGGATGCCATTTTGAGAAGAGAAACCCTCTTTATGGTATATAAAAGTGTTTAGGTGTTGTTTTGGTAGAATTTGGGGAAAAATAATTTGTCTTTTTGTGTGAGTGGATGTATGGAAAGGAAAACCCCTTTTATAAGTTAAAACAGACACATTTTTTGAAAATACGCAAAACATTTCAAAAATGGGAAGTCACTCATAATTAAAGTGGATAAAAAATTGAGAAATAATTTATATGATAATATATTAGGTTGATCCAAACCTTAACTACTCAATTAAAATATATTTTTAACATGTTTGTCTTTTTCCCTCTTTGGTTACATATTTTTAACATTTTTGTTTTCACAATACTAACTAGTTTTTATCAAGGTAATTTATCCTTTATTCTTAAAAAATGGATCTTTTTATATTATTTGGATTTAAGAATTATAAATTTTAAATTTACTACACTTCATTTTATTTTTAAATTTGATAAAAATAATATTAAGAAACTAGATGTACCATTTATTTAAAACATTTGAGAAATGTATCTTATGTTATAAAATATGAGATATAGGTTTATAAATTATGAGAAACAATTTAAAAATTTCAAATTCACTTATAAAAAACATATTTGGTCTCAAAAAAGTGTTTTATAAATTTATATTTCAAAATTATATAATAATACGTTCATAAATGT
Organism: Viscum album; assembly: GCA_963277665.1. Lineage (NCBI taxonomy): Eukaryota > Viridiplantae > Streptophyta > Magnoliopsida > Santalales > Viscaceae > Viscum > Viscum album. The sequence continues at coordinate 1,435,731,096 of OY728122.1, forward strand.
CTTTTTATTTTTTAAAATATATATTTTTCATTATTAAATTAAAAATAATTTTTTTAGAAAAATCCAAAAAAATCAAGATAATAATATTTTCAAATTAAAAAGTTAAAAAATAATTTTTTTTATCTAAATAAAATTATATAATTTCTAAATGTATTATTTAAATGAAAATAACAAATATAAATACAATTTTTTATTTTAAAAAAATGATGTTTTTAAACATTAAGTGTTTATAATATTATTCCCAATTAATTTATAATTTAAATTCTGTTAGCATATTAGTTCATATATAGTAATATTTTAAAAGTGATCATTTTAATATATTAAGATAAAATATAAAATACATAACAAAATAATTCTTTGAAAAAATTACTTTTATAATAAATACACTTTAACAAATACCATTAAAATTATTTAATTATATTCTAAAATTTAATTTTTCTACTCCATTAATATTAAGATATTTATTTTAATTTTATATATATGTCATAACATATTTTAATATTATTATTATTATTTATACTTAATTCATAAATAGATATATATATATATATATTTATAATATTTTAATATCATATTTCTATTTCATTGAGAGTTATATTATTTTAAATTTACTACATAACCATACATGACTTCATTATACCTATAGAATATATGTCAAATGACCATATCTAAAATGACTATATTTTCAAAGATAATATTGTTATTGGATATATTTCATTCTTGTATACATTTCTTAAATAAACTTCTCCCATCCATATGTCCCATTTCCATAGTTTCCATTTTATATCTCAAAGAAAGTTTTATCCTTTTGTGGCCTTCCTTCTCATTGTAAGTTTATTATAATAATAATAATCCTTAAATATTATGGTGGTCACTGGGAGTTTCAAATTTTATATATGTTATTCATTTCAATTTAGTATCTTCTTTTATTTGCTTTTAGTTTTAAGGGTTATAATAATCCAGGATGTGTAATAATACATTATATTAGATAAATGGTTTCATGTACATTTTGTGTAATGATCTATTATAATCGAATAATGTTTTATTATATTTGTTCATATCTTGTATGGAACAAACTTTAAAAAAGTATTAATTATTTTGATAGAATATAGAAATAGTATTTATAATTATAGGAAAACCATTAATGGATCCTGAAACATATGTAGTTGCATGTATTATTGTAAAAAGTTTTGAATATTCACAAAAAATGATATAATATGTATGAATTTTATTGTTTGGTTACCTTTGAATGTATATAATATTTATTGAAAGAGGTTTTCATAAATTATTTACCATTATTCAATAAATATGATTAAATATAGAGGTATTTCTCCAAAAAATTAGAACATATTCATAGCTATTTATAGCTACTAATTATAGGTTTATTATTATTATAATCATATCCATAATAATTATAATGATTAAATATTATAATTAAAATGTTTTTTTCTCTAAATATAAATGATTGGCTCTAAATGGGCTCATTCTTGTTTATGGGAGGATCGAATGACTTGATGCTATATTCAAATTTTCTAATGAATTTGTCTTCAAGAAAAATATCTTGATTACCATGTATGAATGTTATAAGATGATTAAATACTAACAATGATTGGTTTTGAACCTAGAATTTTCAGGATATTGGAGAGTAATGGGTGGCGATTCTTGGGGATATAATTTTGATTACACTAGTAATGGAGGAATTGATTATATTATGTGAAATTGTGTCAGTGGTGACACCGAAGTTGTCAGAATGAATTGAGATATAGGATTTCCCAATTGGTTATTTATTATTGATTACGTTATATCTGTATGGGACAAATATTGATATTTATGGTTCAAAACTATAGAATATATTTTAATTATATGTATGAAAAGTTCATTATTCTTGTGGTTTCAAAAGATAAATCTAGAGTGCCTTTTTTTTTAAATTTAACGAATTAATAAAATAATGAAGAAGATTATTTATGATTATAGATTATGGTGAAAAATTTGAGAAAAAGAAAAATTTTGGTGTAGAAGGAACCTAGAAATTATAATTAAGGTATTAAATTTAGAAATAAATAAGCATGAATATTAATTAATTATTGAATTATTAAGTAAAATAGAACATTGATTCTTGTGTTCGTGTTTGAGATCCATACCATAGTGGTGGAAATCAGGTGTCTTATGTGATGATAGTTTCTGATGATTCTAAGGATATGTATTTTCCCTTAATGTGGATTGTATAGAATATATATTTTGTTTTATGATCGCATACAATTCACCACCTTAGTCGGTAGGAAAGTTGAAACCAAATTTTTTTTGGGGGTGTTTCCCACAAAATCCAGGTTTATGAGGGAATTTATAGTTGAATACTCCCTCTCCCCCACTATTGTTATAGTACATTATGTAGGAATACCCAAGTTGTGATTGATTAAGGTACATGGTATGGACTCACGTGGGTTTTGTTGGATCACATTTATACATTTATGTGTGGGTTTCAATGGATTAATGTTATAGAAAATATCTATATTTAAAAGAGAAAATTATTATTTTACACTATTGTTGTAACAACCCAATATTTCATAGTGCCTTATCTCTTCAATGTAATTCAATAACTTGTGCTACACACAACACCGAGTTCGAGCGCACCACGACTTACCAAACTATCCATTAAAAAGAATTTCTGAATAGTTTTAACTGAATTTTGAATTTTATAGATTCAATATAATTTTAGAATCTATATTATGTGTTTATTAGACATAATATATTAACAAATTGATTTTTTCAGATAAAAGAAGTATTTTTTTTAAAAAATCAATCTTACCGCCTTTTAATGGTGAGCCTTATTAAAAACACTATTTGAAACTTTTATATATTCAATTTAATGAAATTAAATTATTCTTTATAAGCGGTACATAAAATTTTAGTTTGGATAAATTTTTGTACTTTTCTGATAACGTTCATATTTTTATGAATAGTGAAAAACACTAAATTTTAATTGAAAACAACTTTTTTAATCTAAATAATTTATAGTGTTAAATTATACATTTGAGTGGTTATGAAGTATCATTTGACTATATTTTTATCATTTAATATAATTTAGTTTATTTGTTGTAATTTCACATTTAAACTAGACATAAACAATTGTCAATCTTTTGATAGTCATTATTTCTTAAAAACTCACTTTTTGTTTTGACAATAGGATTTTATTTTAAATTAATTTCTTCCACTTCTGTGTTTTGAATTTCGAAAAATGGATTCTATATTTAGAAGTAAGAGGTCCAAATTGTTTAAATAAGAATCTTTTATTTTTATACATTATGAATATTTACATTAGTAAATATTTTATTTACCATGGTTAAAGGGTAAATCAAGTAAATAAGGGTAAAAAAACATTATTAAAATAATAGTAAATTACACTAATATGAATTCTATTCCTATTTTTTGATACATTTCTGAAAATGGCCATCCTTGGGTCGATTTTGGGACCTCATGTACCCACTAGAGAGTGATAATGACACTTTATATTAATTAATTTAAAGTAAAGACAAAAATGACATAAACATATATCTTTTAGTAAAACAATTTTTTACATGAGGTTATATAAGCTATATTTTCGTCTATAAATATTAATTTTAAATATAAAAATATTTTCCTACATCGTGGTATTTTTTTTATAATTTTTAGATATCATATAAATAAAATTATTTATGACACAATAATGATGCAGTGTTTACCTCATTAATGAATTATTTAAATAAACAGGATTATAAAAATTAAAACAATATCCAAAAATACTCCAATTATTATTGGATGATTTTATTTCAAATATGAGTCATCTTATGTTCTACTTTAATGAGTTTTGGAACTTTTGAAACCAAAAATCATTATATAATAAAATAATATTTTCAAACATTTCTAAAGAGCCCCTCCCCTCCCTTATAAAAATCCATCACCTCTAACCCATTACTCACACCTATAAAGCCTCTTGGATCATCTAACAACTTCCAAATTAATATCACCACACCACTATATTCCTCTTAGAATCCTTACCTTAGGCATAAGGCTCTTCAAAAAATCATTTTGGGTCAAACCAAAGGGAGTTACCCAATTTAAAGGCATTATCTCCTCTTAAGTTATTTTCATTTATTTTACTTCTCCAACCCAATAAAATATATCTATTATGTTATTTTATAAAAAAATCAGTATCCTCAATATACTAGGTTGTTTGTATGATAATTATTTGATCTACACTTACACACACCTCCATCTAATGGGTATAGAACATAATGTTTCTGTGGACGGTGAACTACTGCCTCACGAAACAATGATTGTTCAATCTTCTACTAACTCCTCTTATGGTGGCCATTATGATGGGAATATAATTATATATGATATTTATAATAATTATTTTATCTATAATATTCTTTAATTATATTTTATAGCACAAATTTATTCTTTTCATGTTGTATATATATGATAATTTCATTTGAGGAAGTTCAGACTACCTCCCCCTCAAAGTGATATGACTCATTCATTCCATACATGGCACGTATAAAGGATGGTGTTAATGAACATACACAAAATACATAAAATATCATATTATATTGAAATAATAATATATCTATGTATTATCTGGTTTTCTTTCTGTTTAAAATAAAAAAATTAAATGGAAGTAGCCTTCGTGCGTTCGTATGGATTACCGTCTCCACGAACGTGATGAGATTTATTCCCCATCATAACCATTCAAGAATAATTTTCATTTTATTATTAAAAATAATGTTTGAGAAATTAATATTATTCTATATATGAATCAAATACATCCTATCCATAAAAAAATGGCTTAGGTAACAAAACATATAAAAGAAAACAAATCAGTTAACACACGGAACAATGATACTACTAAAATATTATTAACAAAGAAATATTAGAAGATCATATATGATATCATATTTATGTACGTTGTTCTTGTATAATTTAATAACAAATATTTAACTATTATACAGGAGGTTAACATACCCTCGACCTAGAAAAAGTATAAGGTAAGTGTTAATTCCTCAATCTCATTATTATTTGAGATTGTTTATATGTACGTTTTTACTGGGACATATTTATTATCCATTTACATGTTTCATAAAAGTGTTTTCAAAGGGATTTTTAAGGGACTCTTTTACTAAAACATCATTTTAAAAGTTTTAAAGATTTATTCTTCTAAACCATTATCATTAATGTCAATGTTTTCAAAATGGTTTTAAGGATTTATTTATATGGAAATTAATGTTTTAAAATGTTAATTAATTTCAAACGTTTAAAAGTGGTGTGGGAGACATTGATTAAAAACAATCTTTTTAAATTACTTCCTTTATAAATTGTGCGACTTTTAGATGATTTCATGAAAAAGATATATTTCTCTCAATTATTTTTACTGATCATTTTTAACTATGTCAACATCCTTTAAGGGATATTATTCTTGATCGATGTTGATTTATTATAATATTGTATTGATTGAGTTATGATATGTTTTATTGTGGGTGTGGTATTTTTATACCATTAAAGGTTTATGGTTAAAGTATTAACATTTTTTATGATAGTTTTAATACAAATGTTTATGTTATGTTTCAATATTTTTCATATGAGGAATGAATTGGATTTAGTAAGTGACGGGTGGTGCCCGCTATAGCTCGTCATTTCATCGATAGGTCTTAGAAGACAAACTAGTGTCTTGGAACAAGGTATTTAAAAAATCATATATGTAGTCTTGGTACGAGGCCATGAATATATGTTTATTATTTCTGACATTATGCATTCCATAATTATAAAATTAGCTATTGATATTGCATGTGATTATTCGACTAGTAGAATATCCATGTGAATAAGTAAATGGAATTATTTGATTTATCTTTGAAATAATATGTTGAAGTTTAAGTTTAAAAGGCTTTTGTTTTATTTTTATACATTGCATTAAATGTTTATGATTATTTATAAAATATTATAATATATTCTTATCCTTACTGTGCATCTGAGATCACCCCTTTCTATGTTTTATTTTTCCCAGGATGCGAAGAAGTATATTATAACTGACTTACATGGATAGTCTAAAAGATATGAATGTGGTCAATGGAGATAATTTTGTTGTTGTTTTTCATTTTATAATGTAATGTAACATTCATATATGTATTCTATTTTCCAAGACTGCAAAACTGATTGGTCCTTCAAGACTTGATTCCTTGTAATCATTCCAGTGTATTAAAATAATGCACTGACTCTGGGTAACTGGGGTTGGGGTGTTACAGTTGGTTTTATAAGAAGTTTAGCAATAACCTTGGAAACTAGATTTAGAAAAACTACGATTATAGAACATTACCCTAAGATATACTTTGAGGATTAGTATAGATGAATTTCCTAGAATTTTGGTAATATATATATTTTGTGAATTTTCCAAGAAATACATCACTATCTGGATATGACCAGGTAGAGGTGGCTCTGGAACAGATGTACCTAGGAATGAAAACTCTAAAAAGAAGTTTCAAGCTTGACCCAGGGTATCTTAGTACACGACAATGGGCCTTTTTTCACTCTTCGTTATGAAACTTTCGGGGGATATTCTTAGGATAATTTACATTTTCTTTACAATCTATTATGATTGATTTAGCAGTAAATACTTCCTCACAGTTTTTTTATGATTATAGATTATATTCATAATCTTTTCAATTTATGTTTTGTAGTTTACAAGTCTAGAATTATGTGTTGTGATTCATAAAACTAACCTAGTTTATGCCGTTGTTTAGAAATGGAACCCAGTAGATGGAATGAGAACTCCAACAATACGCATGATCCAAAGACTAAGAAGGATCATATATTTCATGGTATTAAGAAAAAATTTATAAAGGAAATATTCCCCCATGTATTACCATCATATGAAGAAATAAGATCATGTGTTAATACGATAAGTAAAGAAATCTCTATGTCATATAGATTTGAAGGGAAGCGAGAGAAGAAAAGGATGGTATAGAGAAATATGGATAAATGGAATAAGGGAAAGAAGGATTTTTCCCATATGTGATAAACGTGGAAAGAATCACCTTGGTAACTTCTTGAAGGGTATGGGAGTTTGTATTTGTGTGGAGGAAAATGACACCAAGTACATGATTTAAAGGGTATGAAAATGGTTTCAAATGTACAATGCTTCATCTGCAAGGAGTTGGGAAACTACGTGAATCAATGTCCCAATCATCATAGTATATCGCAAATGATGTTATTGGATAATAATCAAGTTATGATTTTACCATAGATGAAGAGTAATGACTAGTTTTTTTATGGTTATATTATGGAATTATGTCACTTGAGTGTTGTATCAATGATGTAATTGTTATAATAATTATGGAGTATATAAGGATTGTATTTAAGTACTATTTCATTAAGGAATTGAGATTTGGTGGTACTAAGAAAAGTTACTCAATAGCAAGTTAAAAGTTCTGGAAAATACATGGTTAAAGGAAAGATAAACGTTAATATGGTCCTAATACTATGGTATTTATTTTGGAATAATATATGATTGATTTGGATAAATTATATAGGATATTATTGACTACCTTGGATCTAATTAATGTTTTCTTATTCCACCATTGTTGGTGATTACAAAATATTTTGGATTTAAGGAGTATATCCAATATTCTATAATTTACATAAGGAATAAGGAAGTACATACCTATTCTAATATGGTTTTCTGGAAATTCATTTTATTACCACATTTTATGAGAATAAACGATGAAGGTATTCACATGTATATTTTGTGACCTACCTTATAAATTTTGGACTGTGATTTCGGATAGAATTATTGTGGATAACTCTAAAGGTTGGAATATATTATGTTTTATATTGGGTACTATAGTTAAGGTTAAATCATTTCTTGAGATTATTTTTGGATTGTCATAAAAAGGACAACTCGGAAGTTGGACGATAACCTGTCACATTCGGAAAGGCTGTGAGACTTGAAACTGCAACTGAAGGGTGACAAGGGTAATCACCTACCAGTGGCTTACATGATGTCCTAGTTTTTATAATTTTGTTTGTTTAAATAGTCTAAAAAATGAATTATAATTCATTATTTTTGGAACCCTATACGATTAGGATAAATAGAATATATTTGAATTTTATTATCTTTTGGAGTGAATGATGAGTTTGTGGTAGGAATTAGTTGATGGATGAAACTCTACATGTCAAATATTTTTTTCCTCTTGTTCTATGTATAAATTAATTCTTAAACATTAGGGAATGTATATTAAAACCAAAAATGTTTTATCCTAATACCTTATGTTTTGTTGAACTGATGATATTTTAAACCATCAATGATTGATGGCTTTGAGGCCCTCAATTTTACACTTGTTTGTGATTGGTGACCTCACTCACTCCCTATAAATATGTACATTTTTCTTTCATATGCGTCTCTAATTGCTACCAACTTACCCCTTATCAAGATCATAATTTTGTGGTGTCTTTTTCATTTCTCTTTTCCTCTTATTAAGACTAAATTTAATTAACCCAATTTCTGATGTGGGTTTTCTACAAAGGTATTTTTCTATTATTAACCTTTTATTTTCAATGAAAAATTTCAAATTGCGAGGATGAAATTTATTAAAGGAGGGGAGAATGTAACCCCCCAAGATTTCATAGTATGTTATCTCTTCAATGTAATTCAATAACTTGCACTACATGCAACATTGAGTTTAAGTGCACCACGACTTACCAAACTAGCCGTTCAAAAAGTGGATATGAATAGTAATAACTGAATATTGAATTTTATATACTCAATATAATTTTAGAATCCATATTATGTGTTTCTTAGACATAATATAAGAACAAAATCATTTTTTTAGATAAAAGAAGTATTTTTTAAAATATGCAATTTTACCACCTTTTAATGGAGAACCTTTGTTAAAAAACATATTTGACACTTTTATATATTCAATTTAATGAAACTAAATTATTATTTATATGTGGGACATAAAAATTTAGTTTGGGTAAATTTTTGGTACTTTTTAGATAACTTTCATATTTTGATGAATAGTAAAAAATAATAAATTTTAATTGAAAACAACTTTTTCAATCAAAATAATTTATAGTGTTAAACTATACATTTGAGTGGTCTTAAAGTATCATCAGATTATATTTTTATCATTTAATATAATTTATGTCACTGGATGTAATTTCACATTTAAACTGGACATAAACAACTGTCAATCTTTTGATAGTTATTATAACTTAAAAACACGATTTATGTTTTGACAACAAGAATTAATTTTAAATTAATTTATTCCACTTCTGTGTTTTGTATTTGAAAAAATGGCTTCCATATTTCGAATCACGAGGACTAAATTGTATAAATAGTTAACTTATATTTTTAGACATTAGGAATATTTACTTCAGTAAATATTTTATTTACCATGGTTAAAGGGTAGGTCTAGTAAATAAGGGTATACAAATATTATTACAGTAATATTAAATTACTAAAATATGTGTACTATTCTTATTGGTTGATACATTTCCAACCATGGGAATCCTTGGGTCAATTTTGGGACCCCATGGAGCCACTTGAGAGTGATAATGCCACATTATATTAATTAATTTAAATTAATGACAAAAATAACATAAACATATATCTTTTAGTAAAACAATTTTTACATGGTGTTATATAAGTTATCATTTGAACTATAAATATTAATTTTAAAGATAAAAATATTTACTACATCATGGTATTTTTTTATAATTTTTAGACATCAAATAAATAAAAAAAATTATGACACAATAATGAGGCAGTGTTTACCTCATTAACGAATGATTTAAATAAATGAGATTATATAAATTAAAACAATATCCACAACTTGTCCAATTCTTATTGGATGATTTTATTTAGAACATGATTCATCTTATAATCGATATTAATGATTTTTGGACCTTTATAAACCGAAAATAATTATATATTAAAATAATATTTTCAAACATTCCTAAAGAGTCCCTCCCCTCCCTTATAAAATTCCATCACATCTAACCCGTTACTCACACCTCTCAAGACCCTTGTCTCATCCAAACTCTACCCAATTAATCTTCCTACATATCTTTATTCCTCTTATAAGCCTTACCTTAGGCATAAGTCACTTCAAGGAAGGCATTTGGTTCAAATCAAAGGGAGTTACCCAATTTAAAGGTAACATCTCCTCTTAAGTTCTTTTCTTTTATTTTACTACTCCACCCCCTAAACTCTCTATATTACATTATTTTATAACAACAATAGTATCCTCAATATACTAGTCTATTTTTATGAGATGTATTTGAACTAAATTTACACACACCTCCATCTAATTGGTATATAACAAAATGTTTCTGTGGACAGCGAACTACTGCCTCACGAAATGATGATTGTTCAATATTCTACTACCACCTCTTATGGTGGCCATTATGATGGAATTGAAATAATATATGATATTTATGATAATAATTTTATCTATAATATTCGGTAAATTTTTTTTATAGAATAAAATTTTTCTTTTCATGTTGTATATATATGATAATTTTATTTGAAGAAGTGTGAACTACCGCCCCCTTAAAGTGATATGACTCGGTCATACCATACATGGAATGTATAAAACATGGTTTCAATGAAATTATGTAATGTTTATATAATATTTTATTATAATATAATAATAATATACCTATATATCATTAGGTTTTCTTTCCTTTTAAAATAAAAAAATGAAATGGAAGTAGCGTTTGTTCGTACGTAGGGATTACCGTCTCCACGAACGCGATGAGATTCATTCCCCATCGTAACCATTCAAGATTCATTTTCAGTTTAACAGTAAGAATAATTTTTAAGAAACTAATATCCTTATATATATGAATCAAATACATCCTATCCATAAAAAACATGACTTACATAACAAAACATATAAAGGAAAACGAATCAGTTAACACATGAAACAATGATACTACTAGAATATTATTAACAAATCAATATTAAAAGATCATATATGATATAATATTTATGTATGTGGTTTTTTTATAATTTAATTAAAATTATTTAACTATTATACAAGAGTTTAACGTACCCTCGGCCAAGGAAAAGTACAAGGTAAGGGATAATTCCTCAATCTCATTTTTATTCAAGATTGTTTATGTGTATGTTTTTACTGGGACATATTTATTATCCATGTCCATGTTTCATAAAAGTGTTTTAAAAGGGATTATTTTTAAGGGACTCTTTTACTAAAATGTCATTTTATATGTTTTAATGATTTATTCTTCTAATCCTTTCTCATTAATTTCCATGTTTTCAAAATAGTTTTAAGGATTTATTTATATGGAGATGAATGTTTTAAAATGTTGATTCCTTTCAAAAGTTTCAAAGTGGTATGAGAAAATTTGGTTCAAAACTATCGTTTGAATTACTTCCTTTATAAATTGTGTTACTTTTAAATTATTTAATGAAAAGGGGATATTTCTCTTAATGATTTTTATTGATCATTTTCAACTATGCAACATCCTTTATGGGATATTATTCCTGATCGTGGTTAATTTATTATAATATTATATCTAATGAGTTATGATATGTTTTACTGTGGATGTAATATTTTTATACCATTCATGGTTTATAGTTAAAGTATTGACATTTCGTATGCTAGTTTTAATATGAATGTTTATGCTATGTTTAAAAATATTCATATGAGGAATGTATCAGACATAGTAAGTGACGGGTGGAGCCCAATTTAGCTCCTCGATTCATCAATAGGTCTTATGAGACAAACTAGTGTCTTGGAACAAGGCCTTGAAAAAATATTATTTGTAGTCCTGACACGAGGCCATGACTATGTGGTTTTGATGTCCGTCATTATGCATTCCATCATTGTGAAATTAGCTATTGATATCAGATGTGATTATTTAACTAGTAGAATATCCATGTGAACAATTAAATTGAATTTTTTGATTTATCTTTTCCATATTATGATGATGCTTTAGTTTAAAAGGCCTTTGTTTTAGTTTTCTACATTGCCTTAAATGTTTATGCTTATTTATGAAAGATTCCGCTATATTGTTATCCTTACTGAGAATCTAAGCTCACCCCTTTCTATGTTTTATTTTTCCTAGGATGTGAAGAATTATATTATGACTAACCAATAATGGTAGTATAAGGGATATTAATGTGTTCAATAGAGACAATATTGTTGTTGATTTTAATTTTATAATGTAATGTAACGTTCATGTATGTAATCAATTTTCCAAGACAACTAAACTAATCCGTCTTTTGGGACTTGATTCCTTGTAATCATGCCAATGTATTAAAATAATGCACTGACTCTAGGTAACTATGTTTGGGACTTTACAATTGTACATGAATGGATTTTTGTGTCCGGAGGTGTAATTTATGATACATTGGTTTTACTAGCTTTCTGACTACACATTGTTATTAGACATGGGGATGATGATATTGATAAGAGCTTCATGGGATGTACGATATGATGATGAGATGATGATATGGTTTTGATATTGTTTCCATGGATATGGGAATTATTAATTCTTTTTAATAATGAGAATAGGATGTGTTCTATTAGGGTGTGAGAAATAAAAACTAGTTGTGATGTGGATGTGATCTACCCTTTATATATATATATGTATATGTGTTTCAATTAATATCACTTACTTTTACATGTTACATGGTGTGTGAGACATAGTGAGGATGGGAATATAGATTACCAGACTAGGTGACATGTTGTTATCATTTACTTATTCTCAAGTATTTAGTAGGCTTCTTTCACATTTTTTATGACAGGTTTTTGGGAAAACCTATTCCGTTTACATGTTGTCCTAACCCTAAGTATACATAAAATATTTTTTTGGTACATTAGAGATAGTTAGTGATTAAATTTTATGTTACTATATCATAGTTATTTATTATTTATCAATGTTTCTAGGAATCATGTGTACTACCTAGTATTATTTTGGTATATTTTAGTTTTTTAAATTTTGTAGGATATTGCAATACATATTGGGTTCTCTTCTTATTTATTAACAGTGTTAGCTAGCGGTTTCTACTCTTATCTCTTATTCCATAAATTTATATATGAGGGTAATTAATCCCATTTTTTTAGATTATATACCCTATGTGTTAGTCACCAAAACATTTTCTATTAGTGGAACGATTCATTTTTCATGGTCTCTCATCCATTACTATCAGCCTAGGAGGGGTACCTTTGGAGGGATGGGTCATGATAGGATCTAACCATATCATTTATTTTGGGGGAAGTATCAATTTATTATATGTATATATTCTTTATTTTGTTTTATAGATACCATTTACTTAATATCAATAATTGTTTGTGGTCTTTTATAGTGAACTGGGCATTCTTTAAGAAAAGAAAATTGTTTTAACATTTTGGGTATTAACTTTTACACCAATATTGAACTTCTTTAAAAAGTGCGAAAAGATTCAATGCATTGAACACATTTTTGTATAATTTAAATTTTTTAACATATTTATATTTTTTCATTATGAAACATCCTCTCCAAGATATTATAGTTTTTAAAAGAAAATTTTATTCCCTTTTTATACAATATTTTATTTTAAAATAAAAATTATAGAAAATGTAAAGTTTATTTATTCTTCTTCATCAAAGTAAATTTTAAATTCTCTAATAAAAGTTTTTTTCAATTATGTCAACATCCTTTAATTATTCTTATTATTAAATGGGAATGTGATCTAATTATACCAAGAAACTTATTTGTCTAAATGGATTAAGATAATGTATTCTCAAGGTTTTCATGAAACCGATTTCATTAAAATATATTTTTTTATCAATGATGGGATTATGAATTTTTTTCATGTACTTATGGAACATATATGTGTTATATGTGCCCCCGTGGGCATGGTGGAGTGGTCGAAGGCTCCGCTTCCCTCAGGGGAGGTCGGGGGTTCGAACCCTGTAAGGGGGTATGATTTAAAAAGCATGTTCACCACACGCGGTGCACGATTGCACGCTGGTTACCCAAGCATTCACGCGGCGCCGGCCCCCGTTGGGGAACTGGGCTTCACCCCTTGGGTGGCCCTGGGGAAGGTAGGGGATTTTCGGGCCACTGCATGCCTGACCACGTAACCACTCGTGGGCTGGGCCATCACCCGCATTGTTTCCCGGCCCCTGCCTTTTAAACCGAATGAAAAAACATATGTGTTATATGTTATTATGAGATATTTGGGTCCATTATTTCCTTTCAATTCATTTTGAAATGTTTTATATCTAATGATATCATTAAGGGGAATTATTTTTTTCTCAAAACATAATGTGTGGTCATGATTGGTATTACTAAAAAAATAATGTATAGAAAATATTGTGTTTGGTAATAATATAATTCACTAGTATGATTGGGTTTCTCACACAATTATGTAGGGTAATTGTTATTTTTTCTTATAAATAAATGCATAGTAATTATTTGTTTTTCTCAAAATTTTGTGATTCTATATGATCATAATTATACCACATCACGAATTAATTCCTCATGAATTTGTTATTCTCCATTACTCAAAGATTTTTATCATTTTTCAACATTTATATTCCTTATTTATAATGTAATTTCAAAATACTATTCCATGACTCATAATTTTGTGATCTATGTTTTATTGGGTATAATTTTCTTATGTTATGTTTATGTTCTCGTACCCACATTATCATCTAATACTCACTTATTATCTTTGATTATTATATATTATGTTTACCCTTACTATGAATCTAATGTCAATAATTTTGTAAGTTTACATTACCTATGTTATGAAGAATGGTTTTTTGTATGACGTGTCAAAAAGGGTATCATGAGAGAATACTATTTATGGGAGATGTTATAAGTGTTTATAAAATATGTATGTTATAGACCTAAAGACCAAAAAACTAAACATATGGGTTTTGAGCTGTGATTTATCATCACATGTAATGAATAATCATGTGAAATGATGTAATATGTATGTATGAAATTCATGGGTCACCTCAATGACATATGAAAATGTGCACCTATGTACATACCAACCAATAACCCAATACAATATATGGAAATTATCATTTATGGTTATATCATTTGAGAGTATAAGATTTTATATAACATTTACCTCTATCGGTTAGACTGGCTTGAAACCTAATAAACTAGAAAATATTTTGATTTATGGTCAGATTGGTCGGGATTCTAGGATAATTTGAGACATTTATTCCCTATTCTTAGACTGATGAAATACAAAAAATTCATATGAAATTTATAATCCTTGTTCAAATTTAGAGGGATTCAGTAGGTATATGACCTTAGTATCCATTATCAAATCAGTTGAGATCCTGGAAATATTTTTTCACTAGTTATAATTCATGGTTAGAAAGGTAGTAGTCTAGGATTCTATATAAAAATATCATGTTTTTATGGCATGATAGACATGGTTCGCCAGAGGTGGTCAAACGTGGTGTGGTCTGGTGTCAAAGTATCCTAGTTAGTTCCTTGACATAAAATATATAAAATCGACGATTCTTGAAGTAGCACAGTACTTTGCAAAATAAATTTGATGTGCCTATTGAGCCAGTAAAAATGGTTCATTTACTGCAAGAAGACTTTAATATTTAAAATCGACGATTCCATGAGTCGGATGAACATGCAAACCTCTCTCAGTATCCAACCACCGATATTTAAACATTTTTATGTAATTTTGTCCTAGATAACACTACTCAATAATGTCATCCAAAATTCCATAAAAGTCAACTTTAGTTTCTCTGTGATGCAATCCTCTGAAGAAAACTCCGCTGTTCATTGTTTTTTTATTCCCTGTATGCATGTGTATGAAATCAAAAACCATTCACCACTTATGCATTATAAGATTTAACCATTTTGGATGGTGGGTCACTCAATATACACAGTCTCTTATCAATTTTATCAGCACATTAGGACACCTAAAAATATGTAAAACAATTATCAATATAATAAATAATAAATGGAATTGATATTAAACCATCATTAATTTAAGTTACCAGTTTTGGAAACCATTGAGAAATTTATTTTTCTCTGCGTTCTTCATGAGCAGCTGCTGTAATTTGTGGAAGTTGTTTCTTGATAAAATTATCATATAACCTAAAAATAAAATATATTTAAATACTGTAAAATAAATTATAGAATAAGTGATATAATCACTCATAGGAAAAATGATGATATTTCTTCACAATTGAGAAGAACGTATGTATGAGCTCTGTGATATTCATCATCTGAAA
Source organism: Viscum album (assembly GCA_963277665.1). Lineage (NCBI taxonomy): Eukaryota > Viridiplantae > Streptophyta > Magnoliopsida > Santalales > Viscaceae > Viscum > Viscum album. The sequence continues at coordinate 1,435,747,358 of OY728122.1, forward strand.
GCCATCGTTCATGAACTCCACCGAAACCAATATTTGGATGATTAAAAACTGTTAATTGATTGTCCATTTCATCATAAACATTCACCTCATTTCGTGACATGTGATTTTTTTGAGGGATATTGAGATTCAAAATAATGAGAGCATAAAAAAGAAATTTCATCTTGCAAATAAGCTTCAGCAATTTAGCCTTCAACTGAGGATTTGTTATGTATTTTTTTCTTCAGTTTTTGCATGAATCTCTCAAATGGGTACATCCATCGAAACTGTAATGGACCTCCACATTTAGCTTCATTTGGAATATGTAATATCAGATGTTCCATTGAGTCAAAGAAAGCCAGTGGAAATATTTTTTCCTGTTTACATATAATTACAGCAACATCTTCTGCCAGTTTTCTTATCACATCGTAGTCTAATTTCGCTACAAAAATTTCTCGAAAAAAATATGATATGTCTGTTATCGAATCCCAAATCATAGAATTCAACAGACCACGGAATCCAATCGGCATAATTATTTCCATTATAACATGACAATCATGAATTTTTAATCCAGTAATATAACCATTCATAACACATCTGCCCAAATTGGAAACATAGCCATCTGGAAGTCTCAAATCTGCAATCCAGTGACAAAATAAAAAGAGACTCTCTTTGGACAGTTTATAAGATACTTTTGGATTCATTAACCTCTATGATCTGATATTTTAAAATAATTCACGTTCTGGTCTCCTGCAAATTTGGGAAAGATCTAATCATGCCTTTACAGTATCTTTGGTTTTAACTGGTGTATCCAAAACATTACAAAATAAATTATCAGAACAGTTCTTCTCAATATGAAAAGCATCCAACATGCGGCGGACCAATAAATCAGACCAATACATGAGATCCCAAAAAATGCTCTGTTTTATCCAATTATGTTCTTTCCTAAAGCCATGAATTTATTGTTGGTTTACTATTGGTCCAAATGTGAAGGGGATGTAATGAAAATACGATTGATTTTAACTCTATACCTAAGATCATCTTTGGAGGTTCATCCCTTTCGATTGTACCTTTTCTGAAATGAGATTTGTTCCTTAGAAAAGGATGATCGGTTGGAAGAAATCTACGGTAGTAATCAAAATTGAAAGGTTTTTCCCATTGACCAGCATAAAGGCTTTGTTTTCTTTCAGACAGTAAGGACAAGATTTCAGACCATGTGTACTCCAACTAGATAACATGCCATATGCTGGAAAGTTAGTAATCATCCACATCAATGCAGCTTTTAATATGAAATTTTGTTTTGAAGCAACCTCATATGTATTAACACCATCACTCCACAATGAATTTAACTCATCAATCATTGGTTTCAAATAAACATCAATATTCTTTTTCATATGTCCTCATATTAATAGAGTCAAAAAGATATAAGGCTCCTTCATCAACATCCATGGAGGAAAATTATACGGAGTTATAAAGATAGACCCACATGAATAATGACTACCATAAGAACCAAACAGACAAAAACCGTTTGTAGAAAGACCCAATCGCACATTTCGGGCTTTTATAACAAAAGATGGATGCAGACGGTCAAACTAATTCCATGAATCACCATCAGATAGACGATTCAAGCTGTTATCAGTTTAAATCTTGGTTTTGTGCAATGACATCATTGACGCTATGTTCCAAGACATAAATAAACGCTGCAACCTGGGTGTAAGGGGGAAATATCTAAACTGTTTTACTGGAATCGATCCAGACATCCCTGGTTGAGCTTCTTTATAACTCGATTTTACACATGTGGGAAAAATATCCAATGACTCATTTTCGATAGATTATCAGATGCAATCATTTGGAGATGCAGGAATCTTCCGATAACTAAGGCCCAAATTACGAATCAACCTCTTTCTCTCATAGTAATTTGCAGGCAACACATTTTATTTTGGTAACCGTGTTTTAACCAAAGAAAATATCTGATCAATACAGTTGTTTGACATTTCATTATCTTATTTAATAGCCATACATTTTTCAACCGCTTCTAATTTTTTTATCTTGCAACCAGTATATAATGCATCCTCAAGAGACCTCAATAACTCATAAAATTCGGATAGTTCCAACTCAGGAGTTAAATCAATATCATCATGGGTTTCATTTTGGTGCACAGATGGACCTGCAACATCATGTACTAAATTTTGAAATCGTGATGGATCTGGAATCATGTTATTAGGATCTTCTCTGGAACTTTGTTCACTGTGTTTATATCAAAAAACATAATCTGTTTGAAAACCAAACTGCAAGATATGTCCCCAAACCTTGTCAAAATGTTTCAAACGTTCTCAGAGAACATTTTTTACAATGAAAATTAATTGTGCCTTTTTAAACATATTCTAGTTTTGATGAAGAAAATGTGAAGAAAGCTTCAACACCCTCAATATATACGGGATTTAAACCAGAACCATTTGGATTTCTGCGCTGATTTATCCAAGCTCGATCATCTAATAATGACGGATGTTGACTTCCTTATTCCATATTTTTCTGCATAAAATATAAAATCATCACTGTTTTTGAATAGTTTGAAATTATAAAAACACTATCTGAAAAAGAAGATAAATAATTAGAACAACTTAATAATTATCATTATTTAAGGGAGACACAATTTCCAGTGGATTGATGACTACTCTTTTGTCCGACAGCTCAATTAATTGCATCTTTCTCAAACTTATTATTCCTAATTATTTCTTAATTATTTCTAATTATTAAAAATTATTACAAATTTATTTCTAATTGTTACTAATTATTACAATTTATTACTAATTATTACAATTTATTACTAATTATTACAATTTATTACTAATTATTACTAATTATTACTATTTATTACTAATTTAGCAATACATAGCAATACATAGCAAAAGAAAAACTACTTGAAGAATGAAAGGAAATTTGGTAATCATCGTTTTGTAGATGATTACAAATTTTCCCTTCATTATCTAATCAGATTTCATTTACTAATTATTAGTAATAAAAAATATATTAATAATATTTACGAAAAAACAATATTAATATTATTAAAATAAAAAAAAATTTATAAAATATTAAAATTATCAATATTCACAATAGACTTTGTTCCATTCTTAACATGTTCAAATCTCAAAGGGTCGTTAATTGTCAGTTCATGCGCAATAAAAATTTTGTGTCAGTCATGTCCAATGTAAACTCTATAATTGTACTTGCATGGTTGATTACCTCGCAAGTAGTGTTGCAATATGATGACCAAAGTAATGACGTTCTCATCTCTAAGAATCATCTCACATGACACTATACATAGATCATTCTTCCTTAAAAATTTGAGGGGATATCCTTATTTTTCCCTTAAATTTTCAAGGAAAAATGGTCTACGTAAAGCTTCATGTGATATAATTCTTATAGATAAGAAGGGCATGACTTGGTTTGAATAATTGCAACTCTACTTGTGGGGTGATCAACCATGCAAGGACAATTATAGAGTTTACATTGGACATGAATGACACAAACTTTTAATTGTGCATGACCTGACAATTGGCGACCCATTGAGATTTGAACATGTAAAGAATAGAGCAAAGCCAGTTGCGAATATTGATAATTTTAATATTTTGTAAATTTTTTATTATTTTATTAATATTAATATTGTTTTTTTGTAAATATTGACAATATAAATTTTTTATGACTAATTTTGCTAATTATATCTAATTATTACTAATTATAGATAATTATATCTAATTATAGCTAATTATATCTAATTACAGCTAATTATTACTAATTATAGCTAATTATTCTTAATTATAGATAATTATTCCTAATTATAGCTAATTATAGCTAATTCTAGCTATTTATAGCTAATTATAGCAAATTATAGCAAATTATATTTAATTATAGCTAATTATAGCTAATTAGAGCTAATTATAGATAATTATTGCTAATTATTGCTAACTACAGCTAATTATAGCTAATTATTGCTAATTATTGCTAATTATTGCTAATTATTGCTAATTATTCCTAATTATTCCTAATTATTCTAAATTATTGCTAATTATTCCTAATTATTTCTAATTATTCCTAATTATTTCTAATTATTCATAATTATTTCTAATTATTCCTAATTATTGCTAATTATTACTAATTATGGCTAATTATTCTTAATTATCTCTAATTATACCTAATTATCGCTAATTATTCCTAATTATCGCTAATTATTCCTAATTATCGCTAATTATTCTTAATTATCGCTAATTATTCCTAATTATCGCTAATTATTCCTAATAATCGCTAATTATTCCTAATTATCGCTAATTATTCATAATTATCGCTAATTATTCATAATTATCGCTAATTATTCCTAATTATCGCTAATTATTCCTAATTATCGCTAATTATTCCTAATTATCCCTAATTATTCCTAGTTATCTCTAATTATTCCTAGTTATCGCTAATTATTGCTAGTTATCACTAATTATTCCTAGTTATCCCTAATTATTCCTAGTTATTCCTAATTAGTCCTAGTTATCTCTAATTATTGATAATTATCGATAATTATTGTTAATTATCACTAATTATTCCTAGTTATGCCTAATTATTCCTAGTTATTGCTAATTATTACTAATTATTCCTAATTATTGCTAATTATTGCTAATTATTCCTAATTATTCCCAATTATTCCTAATTATTCCTAATTATTCCAAATTATTGCTAATTATTGATAATTATTGATAATTATTCGTTATTATTCCAAATTATTCCTAATTCTTGCTAATTATTGCTAATTATTGCTAATTATTCCCAATTCTTGCTAATTATTCCTAATTCTTGCTAATTATTTCTAATTGTTGCTAATTCTTACTAATTGTAGCAAATTCATACTAATTGTAGCTAATTATTAATAATTGTAGCTAATTATTACTAATTTTTCCTAATTATTACTAATTTTTTACTAATTATTACTAATTATTACTAATTATTACTAATTATTACTAATTATTACTAATTATTCCTAATTATTCCTAATTATTCCTAATTATTCCTAATTATTCCTAATTATTCCTAATTATTCCTAATTATAGCTAATTATTCCTAATTATAGCTAATTATTCCTAATTATAGCTAATTATTCCTAATTATAGGTAATTATTCCTAATTTTAACTAATTATTCGTAATTATATCTAATTATTCCTAATTATACTAGTTATTCCTAATTATATCCAATTCTTACTAATTCTTACTAATTATAGCTAATTACAACCAATTATTCCTAATTATACTAATTCTTACTAATTATAGCTAATTCTTACAAATTCTTACTAATTATAGCTACTTCTTACTAATTCTTACTAATTCTTACTAATTATTCCTAATTATTCCTAATTATTCTTAATTATTCCTAATTATTCCTAATTATTCCTAATTATTCCTAATTATTACTAATTATTACTAATTATTCCTAATTATTACTAATTATTACTAATTATTACTAATTATTACAAATTATTGCTAATTATTACTAGTTATTGCTAATTATTACTAATTATTACTAATTATTACTAATTATTCCTAATTATTCCTAATTATTACTAATTATTACTAATTATTTCTAATTATTACTAATTATTACTTATTATTACTAATTATATCTAATTATTCCTAATTATTCCTAATTATTTCTAATTATTAAGAATTATTCATAATTATTCCTAATTATTCCTAATTATAACTATTTATTCCTAATTATAGCTAATTATTCCTAATTATATCTCATTATTCCAATTTATTACTAATTATTACTAATTTAATTATTCTTAATAATTCCTAATTATGCCTAATTATTCCTAATTATAGCTAATTATATCTAATTATTACTAATTATATCTAATTATATCTAATTATATCTAATTATTACTAATTATATCTAATTATTACTAATTATTACTAATCATAAATAATTATTACTAATTATACAAAATTATTACTAATTATTCCTAATTATATCTAATTATTCCTAATTATATCTAATTATTCCTAATTATATCTATTTATTCCTAATTATACCTACTTATTCATAATTATATTTACTTATTGCTAATTATATCTACTTATTGCTAATTATATCTATTTATTGCTAATTATATCTATTTATTCACAATTATAACTATTTATTGCTAATTATATCTATTTATTCCTAATTATATCTAATTAATATTAATTATAACTAATTATTTATAATTATAACTGACAATATCAATTTCTTAATAAAACTAAATATAAATAAAAATCAATTGAAATTTAATTAAATAAGAACTAATAAACAAAAATTAAAATTAACATAAAAAATAAAATAAATAAAAATAAAATAAAATATAAATACCTTAAACTTTGATATTCTGAAGATATTGACACCCTCTGATTTCTCTCGTATAAAAAACTTCAACTAAAAGAAAATGTCTCTTTGAAACTAAAGAATGAAGGGAGAGAGAGAAAATCTGAATGATTTGGGAAAAAAATGGATGGGGGTATATATAGGTTAGATTAGTTGCGATGAGATTATTAGCGACGGGCTTCCCGTCGCAAATGGTGGTATTTGCGACGGGGCCCGTCGCAATTACCCTCGCATGCATTAATTACTGTCGGCGGTTAAAAGGTTATTTGCGACGGGTCCCGTCGCAAATAGTACCTGCCGACAGTCTTTTTGCGATGGGACGACATCCCGTCGCAAAAAGGTATTGACCGCTGCCGGGTATTTGCGTTGGGACCCATCGCAAATACCCTTGCGCGGTTTGGCGCACAAGATGCGTGGTTTGGCGCGCAAGCCGCCGTTTGGCGTGCAAGCCGCGCGGTTTGGCGTGCAAGCCTTGCCGTTTGGCATGCAAGTTGCGCCAAACTATTTGTGACGGGAGACGAAATCTCGTCGCAAATAATTGGTTATTTGTGATGGACAACTTTCCCCGTCGGAAGTAGATTCCTGAACGGATTATTTGCGACGTGATTTCTTCCCGTCACAAATAACCCGTAAAAAATAGTGATTTTTCCCGTAGTGCGAGCCCTGTAAGCCGTGATGTGCGGGCTGCGCCGAGCGGTCCGGGCCGCCCCCTTTGAGTGACGGGCCGGATCGCGGCCCAGTGGGCCAGACCCGGGCCCATCTAGACCCAAATACGCCTTTCTGAACATATCTTGAGAACCGAGCGTCCATTTGATGAACCATCTATGGAGCCAGAATCCTTGGATCGATAATATCCTTTTGGTTTACTCCACTTGAGTTTTGGATAAAGTTGGAGTATGGTCGGGTTGGATCAAACCCGAATCCAACCGGGCCCTCGGAACGGAGACACTAATAACTTATTGACCGGGCATCCGATTGACACGCCGCCTGTCGCGTTGGGTCCCTTATGACGTGACAAACCTTTATGATACTTATTTGTGGGATTTAATGGTAGTTTTAGTATCAAACGATGGCTTGAGGAGAATATCCTCCTAGAATCAAGCATGCTTAGTGCAGAACCCATTGGCTGGCTGTACGTAAAGAATCTTTAGATCCTATGTGGGTCATCTTCGGATCCTGTGTGGGTCAGCATCTACGGATCCTTTGTGCGTCATCTTCATATCCTGTGTGGGTCATCTTCAGATCTTGTCTGGGTTATCTTCAAATCTTGTGTGTATCATCTACGATCCCGTGTGAGTCAACTAAAGAGCTTCTCAACGAAGTAAGATGATCTAGTAATACAACTAATCATTTATACTTTAGTACTTAAGTTATACATGGTGTGTGGTAAGTCTTTTCCTTTGTGGTATTCTTTTGTGTGGTGAAACCTTCATAGTATTCTTTCCTTCAAGGAACTGTTGTAATTTTGGCTAAAGAGTTGGGCTATGTGTTCCTCTTGAATGAGTTGGGTTACTTGATAACTTCGGGGGTCTCGACGTCCCTACTGAGTATTGTTATACTCACCCCTACACATGCTACGCCCGCACCTTGTTGTGTCTTGTGCAGATGACGAACAAAATTGATCGAGGATGAGGGTTCCAGGACCGGAGGTTGCTCAGAGGCGGTCCATTAGACGATATGTACCATAGAGATGACCATTCGAGAGTTGTACCTACACTTCAGGTAGGATCCTTGGCGGGTGTTTACAGAATATGTTTTCATTTTTACTTGTACTTTCCAATTGGGCATGTATTCCGACCCCTTTACTTACTGTACTGACCCTATTTACAATATAGTTTACTTTGTTCTTGTGTCCTGATATGTTCTTAGATTGGGTTAGCTTACAGGTTAAAAGGGAAAGTCCTTCCTGGTTTCAAGGATATGCCTTTCCGGTGCTAGTCGCCAGCCCCTGGCCTATAGAAGGCGGGCGTAGGGTAGTTACGGCACGGGCCCCAGGGGACGGTTCATGACAAATTGGTATTAGAGGGGTCGGTCCTACCGACCAACATGGAATTTGATCTTTTGTTTCAGTAATAGTGTTAAGTGTAATGAGTGTGGTTTTCAGTTCGGGGAATCCAGTGTTGGTGCGGTGGTCGACATATCCATACACCAGGACCCTAACTTCTGATTTCTGACTCAGTGCATAAAATTTTTTTGCGTGTGTATTTTTGAGTGGTTTTTATTTGTGGTTTTTTTGAGTCATCTCATCAAGTATAACTTATTGACCATGGTGAACCTTTTTATTTTTAGAATGCATCCATGCAGACAGCCGGCCATGGTTCTAGGTAGAGTATTCGAAGACTGCCCACTGAGCGATGAGGCTTCTATTTAGGGTCCTCTTTTGGAAATTCTACCATTGGGTGGTGTACCAGTATCACCACTACCCATTGGACAACCGATGCCACCAGCCCCAGCAGTAGAGTGTGCACGCCGATTGAGCGCGTTGCCTGAGTTCCACAGCCCGAGGTCAATGAGGTTCCTGAGCGAGACAAATCCACAGGCGGCTGAGGATTGGCTGGAGGCCGTGGTCAGAGTTTTCTGACTGGTTGGGACACCAGTTGATCTTATGGTCATCCTTACAGCCAGTCTACTTTAGGAAGAAATAAAGAGGTGGTGGAGCATGATGCTCCAGGTTCCCGATGAGGAAACTCTCATTTGGGTGGACTTCAGGAGCCTTTTCAGGGCAGAGTTCGTCCCAACTACCATACGCTCAGTGCGTATACAAGTGCTTCTCCACTTGAAGCAAGATAACATGACCGTGGGTCAGTATTCAGCGAGGTTCAATGACCTCTCACGCTACTCCACTGACATGGTGAGGGACCCTTTCCTCAGGGCCCAAACATTCGAGTAGGGGCTCAGACGGGAGATCAGAGCTTTAATGGTATCTCTCAGCTTCCCAACAGAGGTTGGGGTGTTATAGTGAGCACAATTGATGGAGATCATTCTTACTGAGTAGTCACTGACAACGAGACCCACCACCAGACGTCACGTAGTAGAGTCATCTACAGCTCGCAGCAGACAGATGATGCAGAGGACTAAGAGGACCTGACCTACAAGTGGAAGACCACAGGATACATGGTCGGTTATGCAGGGATCTCGAGACAGAGCAGGACAGGCGAGGAGTAGGCAGTTCTACTCTTGAGGCGGGTAGAGTCACATGGCTCCCGACTACCCGACCCACCGTACGGATGACCAGCACACGGTCGAAGGACTTCCTGGTTAGAGGTGAAGATTCGAATGATTAAGTCTGCAGGCAGCGGGGGGACATGGCAGAGGAGCTGGCCATTCAACAGGTGGTGGGTGGTGATTCGAGGTTCTACCACTGCTACCTCTTGGTGGTCCAATCGGACCACATGGAGCAGGTGGATAGGGACAGGCTCAGCTCTAAGAAGCTGAGGCCTACGACCATAGATCTCCAAATATGATTCAATGTACGATCTTTGTCTACTCCACCTTAACTGCAGTACTTATAGAAATAGGTGTCTGTCACTCCATTATTGCCACAACCCTCATTCGGATCTCGAAGATTCTGGTGGAGCCGTTGGCTCTATCCTTACGGCTAGAGACTCCTACGGGAGAGGATTCAATGGTTACACACTGGTGTCGGTAGTATGAGATTACTCTAGGAGGCGAGACCTTATGTTGGGATCTTCTAGTAGTGGCGTCAAAGACTTACAACGTCATCTTGGGTATGGATTGGTTATCCACAGTCCATGCTCAAATAAACTTTATTAGGTTCAAAGTGCAGTATGTCTATGAGGATGGGACCAGGTTTTCCTTCACCGATGAGAACCGAACCTTTGCAGCACCTGATGTACTTACCCGGAGGAGGGTGTAACCGATCACACATCAGTTGGCTAGCCTTACCCTTGGATCAGTTGATGTTGAGAGTCCGAGCTATCCTGTAGTGGTGGAACAGTACACTGATGTTTTCCCTGAGGATGTTCTGGGTCTAACTCCTCATAGAGAGGTGGAATTTTATATCGACTTGTACCTCGAGAAAACAATGATATCTACACCAGAATATTGGATGGATCATGTGGAGCTTCAAGACCTGCAAGTACAGTTAGAACACTTATAGAAGAAGGGGTTCTTTAGGCCCTGTGTTTCTCCTTGGGCAGCCCCAATTTTGTTTGCCAAGAAGGCAGATGGGGGTTTGAGACTCTGTGTGGACTATCTGTTCCTGAACTAGGTGAACGTGAAGAAAAAGTACCCACTACCGAGGATTGATGATATTTTTGATTAGTTGAAGGGAGCACGATGGTTTTAGAAGATAGAACTTATATCAGGTTATCACTATCTCAGGGTAAAGATGAGGATGTAAAGAAGACGAACTTCAGATGTCGATATGTCCGCTGTGAGTTCTTGGTTATGACATTTGGTGTAATGAACTCCCTTTTAGTGTTCATGGGACTCATGAATGGAATCTTCCAGCCATACCTCGATTGCTTTGTGGAAGTCTTCATTGAAAACATCCTGGTATACTTAGCTACATAGAAGGAGCATGCCTATCATCTACAGATAGTTTTGGACACACTCCGAGAGCACCAACGTTATGGTAAGATCTCGAAGTTCCAGTTTTGGATCCAAGAGGCTCACTTCCTAGGAAGTGTCATCTCGAAAGCCAGAGTTTCAGTGGATCCAATTAATAATGGGGCTGTGCTTGCTTGGGAGCCACCGTGGAGTGTGACAGAGGTGCAATGTTTCCTGGGTTTGGCCTGTTACTACCAGAGGTTCATGCCTGACTTTTCCAGAGTTGTGGAACCCTTATCAGCATTGTCAAAGAAGGGGAAACCCTTTATGTGGTCAAATAAATTCCATTGGAGTTTCCAGGATCTGAGGCAGATACTGACATGTACCCCCATCTTGAGGCTACCGGAGGAGGGCGTTGGGTACGTAGTCTACTACGATGCATCAGGCACCAGGCTTAGATGTGTCATAATGCAGGAGTGAGCAGTGATCTCTTATGGTTCTCAAAATCTGAGATATCATGAGAAAAACTATGCTACACGTGACCTAGAGTTAGCAGTAGTGGCATTCTCCATGAATATGTGGCAACATTACTTGATGGGAAAACATATTATAGTTTACTCTGATCTTCAGAGTCTCAGGTATATCTTCTCTCAGAAGTACCTGAACCTTAGACAATGGTGTTGTCTTGAGTTCCTCCAGGACTATGAATTTGAGATCGTCTATACTTCTGGGAAGGGGAACATAGTATTAGATGAACTCAACAGGATATCTGGTATAGAGTTGTTGAGTGAGGCGACCAAGTAGCTAGCTGCTTTGTAGATATCCTACGTGGATCATGATGGAGCAGCTTATCTTCATTCTCTAATTGTCACCCCCACTCCTTTAGAAATCCAGGTAGGAGTGAAGAAGATGTACCTGGACCTACGACGTTAGCATTGTTGGTCGAGAATGAAGAAAACAATGGAAGAGTTTCTCTCACGGTGCCTCACATATCAACAAGTGAAGTTAGAGCATCAGTTTCCAGTGGGTTTAGCTCAACCACTTGAGGTGCCAGAGTGGAAGTGGGATGGAATTGCCATGGACTTCCTGATAGGACTTCCACACACGTCCAAGGGACATGATTCCATCTGGGTAATCGTTTAGCGACTCCCCATGTTGGACCACTTCTTAGCTATTAGAGAGAAGGGATCAATACAGATCCTGGGACGCCTCTACGTACAGGAGACTATACGACTTCATGGAGTGCCCTCGATGATTCTCTCCGATCATGATGCACGTTTTACATCTCGGCTATGGAAGGGGTTCCATGAGGCGTTCGGGACTTATCTTCGATTAAGCGCCGCCTTTCATCCTCAGATTGATGGTCAGACTAAGCAGACCATTCAGAATATCGAGGACATGCTATGTGCTTACGTTCTTGATTTTGGACACAACTAGGAGGAACACTTTCCCTTGTTGGAGTTCAGATACAATAAAAATTATCACTCCACTGTCGATATATCACCATTAGAGGAATTGTATGATCGACCTTACAGATCACCTCTATACTAGACTGGACCAGAGGAGTCAGCACTCATGGAACCAGAGATGGTGCAGGATACCACAGAGAAGGTAAAAATCATCCAGGATAGGATAATGACTACATAGAGTAGGAAGAATTCTTATGCTTACAGGACACAAAGACCTCTAGAGTACGAGGATGGTGACCATGTCTTTCTACGGGTCTCACCTTGATGAAGTTTGTGGAGACTTGTCTGGGGAGATAAGTTATCCTTGAGGTTCATCAGACCCTTTCAGGTCCTTAGTAGAGTTGGAGAGCTGGCATATCGCCTAGGCCTTCTCCCTCAATTGCACTGGGTGCACGAAATTTTCCACGTATCCTAGTTGAAGAGGTACATGCATGATCCTTCACACATCATTGACAGCGGAAAGATGAACATTGAGGTTGGGGAGATGTTTTAAGAGGTTCCATTAGAGATTGAGGATCGACAGGAGAGATTCCATCATGCGCAATTGATAACTCTTGTGTGAGTACGTTGGAAGCATGAGAACCTCTAGGAGAGCTCGTGGGAGTGGGAGACTCATATTCTTACTCAGTACCCCCAGTTTATTTCCTAGATTGTGATGTGGATTTCAGGGACGCAAATCCCTGAGGTGGGGATAATGTAAAGACCCAAAAGTTTCCATGTAATTTTTTTTAATTATATGAAAATACTACGAGTCTGTGAAAATTGACGATGTGTGATTCCGAGGCCCGATGTGCCTAAAATGAATTTATGGACTTTTTTAATGTACGTTCAGTAAATGTGCGAGTGGCATTTTAGAACTTTTGAACCGATGCGTGGATTAAAAATTTGAGGGCACCGTTGTAGTTGCAGTGCCTGTATTATCATTAAGGATACTTCACTTCAACTACCGTAGGTCAAGGGGAAGATCTGTTTTTGTGGGTTTTCATGGAAGATTAAAATAGAACAAATGTTTTATATTATTTAAAATCCTTCCAAACATTTTAATTCATTATAGGTGCGGACCACATGAGGGTGGTTGGGAATTTAGTGATGTGCATTAAATGCCTGGATACACAAAGTCTGTAACCATGAAACCCACCATTTAATGAATTCTCATTAATGAAAAGTTAAAGAAACCATTAACTTAAATTAATGAGTAACACTTCTACCTTTACTCTTGGTCATTCGTTGACAAAGAATTGAATTTGGAGGAGTGGACTTTGGAGGACCCTTAGAAGAACAAATACACCAAGCAAAGAATAGAGGATCGACGTTCAAGCAATCATTGTAGCCTGTTGCAGAACGCCGAACACTGACTCATCATCTTCAACCACAAGCACTATCCAATGTTTCGAGGTAGGGAATTGTTCATATTGTTCTTCGTGATGAATCGTTGTTTTCAATCTACAAACATCTTGACATTGATCTAACATAGAGGGTGCTAGACAAATGAACACAACCCAATCCCTCCTCTATTCGTTATTTGAAATTTTTTTCACAGACGAAACATCAGGTTGAGCAGAACTCAATCTTGATGGACTTGATGTGACGATGACGTCCCGAGACGAACATCGATGCCTTCAAAATGAAGAACGTGCCACTAGATCTCACCCGATGACCCGCGGAATCCAGCCGGTGGGACGACACTAGCGATCGATGCCAGTGACTGATGAGGATAGGGTACAAGGTGGCGGCTGACACAGAGGTCATCCATGATGGTGGAGGCGGCGCAAATGCACCACCAAAAGAGGTCGGGTCCCATCGGCCACGACGATGGATTTTGGCGGCCGACATGCCGGTCGGCCACATGGAAGCTGGGGAAGTGCACATTTCCACCACCATTGTTGGAGGCCGCGACTGCTGAGCCACGACTATTCACCTAGAGGGCGGTCGACACCCTACCGGCCATAGAGACAGTATCGATGCACCCCAGAGCCGCTCGAAGGGGAGCTGACTGAAACCCCGACCAGCTGCATCACGCTGATAAGGACCCGCTCAGGGGGGTCCCACGTGCCAACACGATGCACCACGTGGTGCCACCAGGTTGGCCAAAACTGAATGGTCCAGCTGAACCACTCGGGAATCCCGGGGGATGCCTCACCCGAGTGGCGGCTAGGGCGGGCCCCGCCAAGGAGGACCGCACCCACCCGTAGGCCGAGACCTTTGGGCCGCGCCCAGTGGGCCGGGCCAACCGTGGTCCATACCATCTGGTACTAACCCGAACCGGGTCTGGTCAACCCGAACTGGGTCGGGCTGGGTCGGTCAGACCAGGTCAGACCGGACCCAGACCCATCTGGACCCAGATACGCCTTTTGGCCATATCTTGAGAACCCGGTGTCTGTTTGAAAAATCGTATGCGGAGCCAGAATACTTGGATAAAGAAGGTCTTTTTGGTATACTAAAATTTAGTTTTGGATAATGTTGGAGTATGAACAGGTTGGATCGAACGCGAGTCCAATCGGGCCCTTAGAACAAAAACACTAATAACTTACAGACTGGGCGTCCGATTGATGCACTGTCTATCACGTTGGGTCCCTTATGACGTGACATACCTTCATGATAATTCTTAGTGGTATTTCATGGTATTTGAAGTATCTAAAAATATCTTAAAGAGCGGATCCTCCCATAATAAAGTGTTCTTAGTGCGGAAACCCTGTGGTTGGCTGTACTTGAAGAATCTTTAGATCCTATGTGGGTCTTCTTCAGATCCTGTGTGGGTTAGCATCTACGGATCCTATGTGGTTCATCTTCAGATCCTGTGTGGGTCATATTTAGATCATGTGTGGGTCATCTTTAGATCCTATGTGGGTCATCTTTGACCTATGTGGGTCAACATCAGAGCTTCTCAACGAAGTAAGATGATCTAGCAATACAACTAATCATCTTTACTTCCGTACTTAATTTATACCTAGGGTGAGTTGAGTCTTTACCTTTGTGGATTTTTTTTGTGTGGTGTGACATACGTGGTATTCTTTTCTTCATTTAAGAGTTGTGCTTTTGGATAACGATTTGGGCTACGTGTTCCTCTTAAATGAGTTGGGTTACATGATAAATTAGGTATATGTATGGATATATACTTAAGTAGGGTTGACTATTGATTTCATGCTTTGTGATTATGTTATTTCATTGTGGTTTATTAATTTGTGGATTCTGAGAGACCTTTGGGGGTCTCTAGGCCCCTACTGAGTATTGTTATACTCACCCCTACACGGGCTACGCCCACAACTTGTTGTGACTTGTGCAGACGACAGACAATAATGATCGAGGCAGAGGGTGCTAGGACAGGAAGCTACTCAGAGGTGGACCATTAGAAGAGACATACCATAGAGACGACTGTTCGAGAGTTATACCTACCCTTTAGGTAGGATCCTTGGCAGGTGTTCACAAAAGCTATTTTCAATTTTACTTGTACCTTCCAGTCGGGCTTGTATTTCAGCCCCTTTACATACTGTACTCACCATATTTTATATATAGTTTACTTTGTGCTTGTATCTTGCTGTGTGCTTGGATTTTGTGAGTTTTTAGGTTAAAAGGGAAATGCCTACCCGGTTTCAGAGATATGCCTTTCTAGTGCTAGTCGTCAGCCCCTGGACTGTGGAAGGTGGGCTTGGGGTTGTCACGGCACGGGCCCCAGGGGATGGGTCCTGACAATCCAACAACCATAAACCTCACAAGAGATAATATTCCATATTTATCAACACCTAAACTATATAACCACATCCATATCAACACAAAATCATCACATAATACATTATATAAAATTATCTACAACATTAATTGTTATATCATCAACTACAATAACTACATATTTTTTCCAAAATAACATTAAAAATTATATATGAGGACCATAGAGTAACAACAATAATGACTATATTGTAGTATACCTATTAAAATAAGAAATATTCCAATGTAGAAATAAGACAACATTTGGAATACTTCCTTCATCCCATTACGACGCATTAAGAAAAACTACATCCTATTGAAAAAAAATTAAACCAATCAATACAGAATCTTCAAAAACATAACATCATAATAAATCCAAGAAATATTTTGAATTTTTTTATCATAAAAATAAATATAATATAAATCCAAACCTAAATAAAAAATCCAAATCAATATAGATATGTGCAATAGTTTTTAAGAGAATGATAATCATAACACAAATACTAATCCTAAGTTAAATTAAATTGTTTCTAGGAAATAAACCTCACCAATATTTAGTCATAACCTATTTCATATTTAATATACTAACACCACATAATATCAAATCTATCACCACTTTGGGATGTGGGTGTGCGCATATATGATGCATGTTCAAAAGAAATATTTCAGATGCATGCCACACTTATGTGGACGGTGAATGATTTTACTACAAATTCAATGATGTATGGATGGAGAACAAGGGAAAAACTATGATGTCCTATTTTTATGAAGAATTCACGACCTACAAGACTGAAACATCATTGTTGTTTTAGTTTTATGGGACATCGACGATTCTTTCCAATGGACCATCCATATAGAAATAATCATCGAAGATTTGACAATACCATGAAGACTGATGATCCACCTTAGGGTATGTCTGGAACTGATGTACTTAATGAATTGAAAGGTTTTAGTTTTTCATTTGGGAAGGGTCAAATGAAATCTGTAAAGGGAAATATTGTTCCCACTAAAACTTGTTACTATTGGAAGAAGAGAAGTATCTTATTTTATTTGATTTATTGGTCAACAAATTTTTTATGTCATTGTTTAGACGTAATGAACATTGAAAAAAAATGTGAAATGATGATTTCTATTCTTTTAAATGTTAAGGGATAGACAAAAGATCAATCTCGACGTGACTTGGTGGATTGGGGCATCAGAATAGAATTGTATCTTGTGCGTATTAGTGATAATAAATCAGATGTTCCATGTGACTATTATGTGATGAAACTGACAGAAAAACAGAAATTTTTGGAAGTACTAGAGACTATTAATCTTTCTGATGGCTATTAAAGCAACATATCTAAACGTGTCAACTAAAGAGTGTTGAAGCTAAAATCTTTGAAGACTCATGCTTATCACATCCTTCTACATGAGTTGATTCTAATAACAGTTCAACATATTTTTTCCAATAATGTAATGGTGGCTATTAATTGGTTGTTCCATTTGTTTAGAGATATTTGTGCTAAGAAGTTGTCCAAGTCTTTCTTGAAAAAGATGTTGGCAGATACCCCATTAATTTTTTGTGAGTTAGAGAAAGTATTTCCTCCATCATTTTTCACAAGCATGCTACATCTGAATTTCCATATTCCAAAGGAAATACTTCTCGGAGGACTTATTTCTTTTCTTTGGATGTATCCAACTAAAAGAAATATGTAAACATCAAAGTATAATGTCCGTAATAGTAATCATCTCGAAGGTTCTATCATGAACGGTTACATGGATCTAGAATGTATGGATTTCTTCTCAATGTATTTGTATGATCTTACTATAATAATGAATAGACCAATTAGAAAGGAAGAAGAACAATATGAGGAAATTGAACCATGTTTTCCATCACTTCCTCAAATAGGAGGAATTCCTGGATCATATACATTGATGACAATAAGCCTTGAATAGCGGGAGATGGAACATCTCACAGTTTTGTTCAACTGTGATTTGTTCGATGAGTAAATCTTGTATGTAAATTGAATATGTATATCTTATATATATATATAAATATATATTAAACTATTCATATTTTTATCTACAGGGAACATAAAGGGATGATAAATACAAAGTATTATTATTTATCTTTGAGAAAGAGGGAGACTTTGCATAACAAAGAGTTTTATTCTTGGTTAAAATTGAAGGTAATAATATTACTGTTTAAAATAATTAAAAAAATATTCAATTAAGTTTAATATTCATTTATATTTTAGGTATTGAGTTTATTTCCTGAATCTATCTCTGATGAAATAAGAGCCACGTTTTTTGGTCTGAATACCATGGTTCCTGACTGTAAATCAATTGTTATCAATGGGTAATGATTGATGATCACTGAACAAGAAATGAAAATGAGAAAACAACATGATAGTGTTATGGTTATTTCCAAAAAGACTATTATGCTAGTGCGTCAGATACTAGACCGTGATTGGAAAATGTACGTTATTATGGAGTCGTTGAAAAAAATAATATTGGATTATTTTTCTCATGGATGAGTCACGATGATGAAATTCTAGTGGTTTGATTTGATAAAGAGGCATGGAAAATTTATTGATGATTCTAGATTTCAAGTAATTGATATGACTTACACTCTTACTACTAATGAACATTATGTATTGACATCAATGGTGAAACACGTTTTTAATGTCAAAGACCATCTTCGACCTGAATTTGGTGTCATTATTGAAGTAATTCCAATACATATTTTGGATGATGATGATGATAGAATTAACACCATCCCCACTACCATTTGAAAATATCCATTTATTACTTTTGATGACTCCTATAGCTCAATTATCAGAGATGACTATGAACATGAAGTTCTAGTGGGAAATATATAAAATCATCTATTCATGTTCTCAATTATTTTGGTTTACCTCGACTTGGGTTTTTAAGGATGGTACTATTCAAATTGATTTAATATTGATTACTAATATGTTATATCCGACTTGACCATTATGTGAATTTTCAATGTTTATTGGGTGCAATTATATTTTAATTGAATTTTATAATTTGGAATTGAACTTTATTCAAACCTAAAAAACCAGCATTTCTAACTTGGTGAACATTTCAATGCATTATTGAACATGTATAAAATTAGTATAATTCTAAGAACTACCTTTAACATTTTACAAGGTAATGAATAGGATGGTTTGTATTCTACTGCAAAAATTTTATAGAAACCTACATCATCTACCTGGGCAACTGAAATGAAAATTTTCCTTAATTTCGAAAACTTCTTTAACCCATATGAATCTGGTAGAATCAATGTTCTATGATTTTAATAGACGGATGCCAATTTTTAAAAAATTATCCTACTAAAAATTAAATTTCTTTCTTATATGTTATGAAATTTATTTAATTCATTATACACATATTGAAGCTCACCTAAAACAATGGATAGTTAAATTATCCAAGAGTCCCCCTATTCCCTATCTTTTATCTTGTTTTTTGGGTTAAAAATTAGTTATCATTTTCTAATTACTTCTATAATTTTTTTTCAAATGCAGGAAATGAAACCAATTAAAGAAAGGCGATAGAAACAGATGATGGACAACAATCGTCGCATGTCTGAGATGGAACACTAGTGCCTGTAGTGAGTATTTTATTTCAAATATATATATATTTAAATAATATATAATGTCCTGTTATTAATTTTGTTTTAAATTTTTTTTTCAGGATCCACCTATTAGGAGACTGTTATTTGATGAGCAGCCTAGTAGTGGTCCCATGACTCATGGTGTTCATACAGTGGGAGGGGGGGTACGAGAGTTAGACGATCTAGTCGGCGTACCTAATTAGACCCTACCCCTCACAATGACATACCATCCATCCCACATTTTGATATTGGTGTGTCATTAGGGACACACGAGATATTTAATCCTCCCATGTTTTCACAACCCTTTACATATGAGCCTCCTTATTCGTCTTTACCATATTCGAGGATGATTCTCACTCCCCATCCAGCATTCGGCCAGCCATCCCTGTCATCTTCTTTTACTTATGATTCGTTCTATCTAGGATTTTATATTCCATCTTCTTTTACTTCTTCTCTTCTAGAGTCTGTCCCTATGGAGTATACATTGGGACCCACTCCACCTGTACAGGGCGTTCCTTCAGTTTCATTGAATCTTGCGACACCCATTGATCACACTACCACATGTATACTTATACAACCCTAACAAAATATTACACCATTATTTATTTTCATTATAAAATATATTGGTATAATAATTTTTTCTGTTCATAATAGATAAATCTACTGATGGGAGGCGGGGGAAGGGGCATACACACATGCGTGTGGTGGGGAACTTCTGCACGCAATTGATGGTGGACTACAATGAAGATATTCGAACTATTGAAAAAACTAGGCAGCAATGTTGGAGTTTTTTGGAGATGTTTTCCAAATACTCCAACTTCATTTCTGTCAGCCCGTTCTCATGGAGATAGATTCCAAATGAAGTCAATGATAAATCTTAGGCAGATATATGGGTAAAAAAATCTTTTGTATTTAATGAAATATATTATTATTTTTTATTTATATGAATTAATATTTTGGTTTCAACTTCGGTTTAATTTCCCCAATGGTGAGGGTGAACGACCAAAACATCTAAATGATTAACGTGAGATTTGGAGAGCCTATAAGCACAATTTTTATATTGGATAGAGTGATAGAGTAGGAACAGAGTTAAAGGTGGTCACTTTCATGGATTATTGTCCGTTAGAACAATATCGACAGATGATTACTCATTGGACAAATATCTGGTTTAAGTTACAAATCACATTTGAGGTATTTAAATTAAAATTTTCATGATTTTCATTAATAAAAATTATTGAATTTTATTTAAGAATCATCCGGAATAAATAAGAAAAAAAATTTATGCTAAAAAATTCTTCCACACATTGGGGCGTACTACGATTCTAGATCATGAGAGGAATCAGGTATGGAAGTTAATAATTTTTCATTACAACTTTCAATTTCTATTGCTTCCTCCATAATTTATTCATTTTACAAAGTTTTTATATAATTATAATTATGAAATTAATTATTGGTATCCTATTTTTATTTATAGTTTCCTACATTCAATTTCATTGTAGAGGAATAAATTTAATATAGAAGGTCGTTTTCGTCGAGCAAAACTCTTTTTCTCGAGTAGAAGGAAGAAAGATGGAAGTGCAGTTATTGAACCGACTCAGCAACAGATTTTAATTTTTACTTTGTTGATTTAAAATTTTAATCTCTATTTTGTATCTTAATAATATATTTTTATTCGTAACAGGATGCTTTAGAGGCCCTTCATACCCAAGAACATGACAATTTTGGGCCAAATGATCACTTACATCTGGTGTTGGGAGATTAGCACCCTGGTAGAGTATGCTACCAACCTGGGATGAGTATATTTTCGATGTGGTATTGGACCTCCTCAGGTAAGAGTTGTAGTTCTACTATGTTCTATAAATTTAAGGCATAAAAATAACTAGCTTAAAAAAGGTTCATAGAGATAGAAGAATAGTCTTCTAGGGAAAACACTGCATTTATGAAAATGATAGAAGTTTTAGATCCAACATTTCCTCCAAATGATAGTACAACTTGTGATGGATATATGTCATCGATGAGTTATATATATATTCCACTATGTAGCAGTTCTATTGGTGGTCATGATGATGGTGAGGAAGAGGCTGAAGTAGAGGAGGAGGGCTAGGAGGAGGATGAGGTGGAGGAGGAGGGTGACGAGGAGGCCGAGGCGGAGTACAAGGGAAAGGAGGATGGCATTGAGGAGGGTGGGGATAGTGAGGGGGGATGATGATGAGGAGGAGGGTGAGGTTGATGGTGATGATAGTGATGGTGAAAAGCGATAGATTGATCAGTTACAGTTTTAACTGATATTACTGACCTTTGATGTTTATTGATTTGTTGTTCCAGAATATATGTGTGATTAAGTTGGTCACATTTTCTTTATTTTTTTCTATAAATAATAAAACATTTCTTGATGATTTTATATGACTGATTCACCCCTCCCCTGGACACCCCCCATCCCCAAAACCCCCTTGGACACTCCGTACCTCCGACATAGCCCACCCACCCCCTAGACACCCCTTACCCTCGTGGACAGCCCACCCACCCCCTAGACACCCCATACCCCCCGGGACACCCCCCCATGGATAGCCTGCCCGCCCACCCTGGACACCCCCACCACCCCTTGGACACCCCAATCACCCCAGACATCCGTACCCCCCAGACACCCCCACAACCCCCCTTGGATATCCCCCAACCCCTTGGACACCTCCAACCCCTGTGGACAGTCCACCCACCCATGGACACCCCCTACCCCCAGGACACATCCCCACTGTCGTGGACAGCCTGACCACCCCCTGGACACCCCTACACCTGGAAGTCCTCCACCCCTATAGAGATCCTACCCACCCCATTGACACCCCTACCCCCTGGACAGCCCCACCACCCCCGTGGATAGCACACCCACCCCCTGGACACCCCCTACCCCCCATGGATAGCCCCACCCCTGTGGATAGCCCGCCCAACCCCTTGGACATCCTATATCCCCCTGGACAGCCCCTCCACCATTGTGTACAGCTCGAACACCCCCTGGAGACCCAGTACCACCCTAGATAGCCCCGCCACCCCGGTCGATAGCCCGCCCACCCACTGGACAACCCCGCCACCCCCATGGACAACCCATCAAACCCTGGACACCATGTACCCTCCTGGATAGCCCCCCACCATTGTGGACAACCCCCCACCCCATGGACAACCCCACCCCCCCTGAGACCTTCATCCCCCCGGACACCCCCACCCCCAGGACACCCCAAAACCCCCAGACACCCCAACCCCCATGGACACCCTCGACCCCCTTAGATATCCCCCAACCCCCTAGATAACACCCCCACCCCCAGGACACCCCCACCCCCATGGATACCCCAACCCCTGTGGACATCCCACCCACCCCCTGGACACCCCCTACCCCCTAGATAGCCCCGCCACCCCCATGGACATCTCGAACATCCCCCTGGACAGCCCCCACCCCATGGATAGCCAGCCCACCCCCTAGACACCCCTACCACCCTTGTGGACACTCCCTACCCCCCTAGATATCCCCCACCCCCATGGACAACCCACCCACCCCCCTGGACAACCCCGCCACCCCCGTGGACAGCGCGCCCACCCCCCAGAGAACCCATACCCCCTGGACAGCCCCCACCCCCATGGACATCCCTCCCACCCCCGAACACCCCGTACCCCCTGGACAGCCCCCACCCTCGTGGACAGACCACCCACCTACCCGGACACCCCGTAACCCCCCCCTGAGATAGCCCCCAACCCCATGGACAACCCTCCCACACCCATGGACACCCCCACCCCCGTGGAAAACACCACCCCATGGAGACCCCCATCCCCCCAGAGACCCCACCCCCTAGAGACCCCCACCACCGGGACACCCCCAACCCCCTTGGGCAACCCACAACCCCCTGGACATCCCCCACCCCTGGACAACCCCATCCCCGTGGACACCCCCAACCCCCGTGGAATACCCGCCCAACACTGTGGAAACCCCTAAACCCTTTGGAAAGCTCCTCCACCACTATGGACATCTCGCCCACCCCCTGGATAGCCCCCTCCCCCGTGGACAGCCCCCACCCCTAGAAACCCCTACCCCCTAGACAGCCCTGCCACCCCTTTGGACACCCTACCCCCTGGAAAACCCCCACCCTCATGGATAGGTCGCCCACCCCTGGACAATCCCTACCCCCTAGACAGCCCCACCAACCCTGTGGATAGCCCGCCCGCCCACTAGACACCCCGTGCCCTCCTGTACAGCCCGCCCACCCCCGTGGACAGCCCACCCACCCCACTAGACGCCCCTACCCCTGGTCATCCCCACAACACCCATGGACAACCTACAAACCCCATGGAAACCCCCTACCCCTAGACATCCACCACCCCCATATAAATTCTGCCCACCCCCCTCAACACCCCCAACCCCCTAGCTACCCTCCCACCCCCGTGGATAGCGCGCCCACCCTCGGGACACTCCGTACGCCCTTGGATATCCCTTCCACCCCATGTGGATATCCTTCCCACCCCTTGGACACCCCATACCCCCTGGATAGCCCCCCACACCCATGGAAAGCCCGCCCACCCCCTAGACCCCCACCCCCCGTAGACGCCCCATCCCCCACTGACACCCCCACCCCCCTGAACACCCCCAAACCCCTTGGACAGCCCCAAACCCCCTGGACACCCCCACCCCTAGACACCCCCACCCCTAGACCCCCAACACTCATGTACATCCCACCCACCCCCTTGTACACCCCAACCCCTTAAAAAACCCCCACCCTCATGGACAGACCGCCCACCCCCTTGGACACCCCTACCCCTAGATATCCCCCACCCTTATGGATAGCCTGACCACCCCCCTAGACACCCCTACCCCTTGGACAGCCCCGCCACCCTCATGGACATCCCTTCCACCCCCTTGGAAAACCCTACCCCTAGGGCACCCTCACCCCCATGGACAACCCCCACCCCCTAGACAACCTCTAGCCCCTTGACACCACCACACCCCCTAGACACCGCCTACTCCTTGGACATACCCCAACACCCCTAGACCCCCACCGCTTGACACTTTGGACACCCCCAACCCCCTGGACACCCCCCGGAATACCCCCACACCGTGGACAACCCCCACCCCCCTGGAAAACCCCCACGATGGACAACCCCACACCTAGATAGGCCCACACTTGGACATACCATACCCCCTTAGACCTCACCTCCAACACCCTGGATAACCCCCACCCCCATGACACCAATATCTTATTTTACTCCTCAAATCTATATCATTCCAAAATCATTGATAAAAAATATAGTCCAATCAATAATAACATCAATGTCCCCCCTTTTATTTTTTTTTACAATAACAACAAACAACTCTTATACCAATATGTTTGTAATTGTTTTCACATTAATGATAATAAATAAAAAGGCTATCTTAGGATTTTCTCATTTCATTTAACTTCTCTAAAATATACCATATTGTCCCTATTTTACTCAGAATTACATCCTTCATCACCTTTTGAAAGAATGAAATTTTCACTGAAAACATACCCCAAAGGCATTGGTTAATGTACTTTATATCTATATGGAATAACATAGAAAATAAGAGAGAATTAACCAAGACATAAAGTTTGTACATTAATAAACTCAACATGGGATACCATTTTTAAATAACTTAAATTTGGCGGTTGTATAACGAATCCCTCATAAAGATATAGTGTACAGTCAACTCAACACACAAATTATAAAATTAAAGCATAAGACATAATATTATATTTTATGGTTTTTAATAGGGGAGATAATTATAAACCGGAAGTTCATTTATAGACCAGTGGTATAAAATCATAGGTATTCTATATTCTGAATTCTGTGTTATTCTGCAGGTAAATGTACAAAGGGAAGCTGCTTGCTTCTGGATAGGGTGAATTGCAGGATCTATACCAATGGTTTTGGAAACCATTGGTATAGAATTAAATAACCCACTATTTACCAACACTTGTAAATCATTGGTAAATGTATGTTATTCTCAATCTTTACCAACAGTTTTTAGAATCCGTTGGTAAATGCCTATTAGTTCAATCATTACCAACAGTTTTAGAAACCATTGGTAAAATCCTGTTATTATTAATATTTACCAATGGTTTTCATTAACTTCTATTAAAGAACTATTACAATAGTTTCTAATCCATTGGAAGGTATGAAATGATTTCTAGTGGCTTCTCCCAATGGTTATTTCATAACTCGTTGGTATATGCCTATCCCCATGGCTTTCTTGCCAAAAGTTGGCTAAACCATTAGTATAAGTTTTACCTATGGTTATGTAGACTTTTCCAATGGTTTTAAACTGTTAGTATATACTAAATTTTCAGTAGTGTTGTAATTTTTTATGTGGATGATATAATATTTCTAGCAAGGAAGAAAAAATTTGAATAGAATTTGTAGAGGAAATGAAGAAGAATATTGGAATGTCAATGTAGGGAGAAGTAACTTTGTTATTGGGCATAAAAGTTAAACAAAAAAACATTCTTAGCTTATGAAAATTATGTTAGGGAATTGTTAAATAAATTTGGGATGGAATAATAAAAATAATTTTCTACTCCTATATCTGTGAGCACAATATTGAGAAAAAATGATTCCAGAAAAAGAGTGAATCAGAAAGAATTTTGGAATATTATAGAAAGTATACCCTACCATAAAACCTCAAGGACTGATATTGTTTATGTTGTATAATTGTGTTCTAGGTATTAAATTAATCTAAAAGAATCACATATGTTTGGAAAAAATATAATTTTGTGATATGTCAAAGGAAAAAACATCACATGGGTTATTATACAAAAGAAATTGTGAAATGAAGTTTCATGGTTTTACTACTACAAATTGGAATGGAGATTGTAATGATAGAAAATAGACCTCAAGAGGAACATTTTTCTTGGGTGAATTTTCTATATATTGAAATAGTAATAAATAAAGTTTAGTAACTTTGGGAATAATGAAATTAGAATATGTTACAGGTACTCAGGCTTGTACTTAGATGTTGTGGATGAAATATCAACTGGAAGATTTGAAATTAAAATCTTCTAAACCATTGAAGAAAATTTGTGATAAAAAAATGTAATTTATATTTCTAAAAATATGTTCCAACATTGAAGATAAAAACACATTGATATATTGTTTCAGTTTATAAAAGAGAATGTTTTTACTGGATAATTTTTTCTGGATTATATCTTAAATAATTATCAAATTTCTGATATCTTCAGAAAGGAAATTCCAGAAGAAAGGTTTTTTGAGTTGATGTTGAAACTTAATGATCAAACTCCTACCATGAATCTCTAGACCACATAAGGAATTACCCCAACTATGATTTTTATTATGTTGAAAATGGGCTAGATAAAGTAACAACTCTATTAATGTTTTTACTTAACTTTAATAAATGAATATGAATATGTGGTTATCATAAAATGAGGGAGAGAAAAGTAAATTAATAAAATAAAAGATAAAATTGAGGGATATTTTATCTTTACATGGCTGAAAATTTTCATTTCCCCTAATGGATATAATTCCTTTTAAAATAATAATTATACAGTAGTGTAGTGTTAGGAAACTCCTTTTTGAGAAATGATATTTTTTGATAAAATTTGAACTCCTTGATTTTCTTCAAAAAATGAGTTATGAAAATTTTCTAAGAGTTAAAAAAGTTTTTAATGACTGTTTTTAACAAATACAAAGTGGGGGATTGAAGAACCTTTGTGATGATTCTTTAAAAATGTTTTTTATTTTTTGACAAATATAATTTTTGTAAAAGAATGTTTTTGTTCCCCAGGATTAGACCCAATCCATTCTTATTTGATATTAGACTCATCTAATTGGTCTGAGTCAACAGAACTAGGAAATTGGAATAGGAATTTTATGGAATGTTATAGAATACTGGGAATAATTCTCCGGAAGAATTAGTCTTAGAAAATTACAAGTGAGACCAAAAGGTTGGGAAGTAATAGAACATCCAAGTATTAAATCTAACGATTCTTTTCTGATCACGAAATTACAATAAATCATGAAGAATTTAGGATACAAGGTATAGTTGTATCAAGATAGAAGAATATGATATAAATTATTCTAGATTCTTCTCATCATTTTAAGGAAACCCAAATATATTAATATACCGATCATTGGTATGAGAATTATTACTATGACAATTTCAGAAGGATAAGAGAATAATCTTGATGAGTGAAGAATTTTTAATGCTACTAAAGAGTTTTTAAAGAAGATAGTGAATTTAGGAGTTAGAAATTTTTCATACATTATAACCAAAGTCAAATGATGCTTTACTAATCTGGAAGTACTCATAAATCATGAAAACTCACATGATCAAATATTTTCATGAAATGGAGGAATTGTAACGATTTTATCAATTCTAGTGATGAATTCAAAATTTTCATCAGATCAAGATATACTGGAAACATAAGTTTTTAGTTGTCTTAATGAGTTATATAAGACGAATTTTGAAGAATTTTAAAGTTATAGAATGCAGTTTCTATCGTAATGAAAATTCCATTTTAATGATAAGTCCATCGTTATGAGTATTCTATAAGACTAAATATGAGAAATAATTATTATTAGGATTAATCAGAGATGGAAAGTCAATTGGACTAACTCTAAAGAAGATAGTAAGATCGTAATGAGTATAAGAATATAGTCATATCAAAATGAGTATAGGAATATAGTTATATAATAATGAGTAGAGGAAGATATTCAGATCGTAATGAGAAGAAGAAGATAATCAGATCCTAATAAGAAGCAGAAGATACTCAGATAATAATGAGAAGAAGATGATAGTTAGATCATAATGAGCATAGTAAGAAAGTCAGATCATGGTGAGCTAATGAATTTCAATCATAATAAAGTTACATTAGATTGAAGAAAATCTAGTATCTTTAAGAAGGATTATTTTGGAGAAAAATTGAGATGGTTTTAATTAGTTAATGTTTTATTTTAAATGTGACTGATTTTCAATGATTTGAAATTTTAGTAAAGGATGAAAGTTTTTAAATTTACTTCATTTTATATTATGAGCTACCGATAAATACAAGTACCATACATTATTACTTTATATTATTATTGATGTGTGGAAAAGAAGGAGTGATTCATATTTATTTTCAAGTTTTCTTTCTAGACCGAGATCTCTGAAGAATGTCAGAAACCAGAATGTTTGGTCTACTAGACTGAGGAAGATCTTACTGAGAAATTGAGAATATTTGAAAAAGTCCTTATTGAGAAAGTAAGAATCATATTGATTCAGTTATACTGAGTCAATAGGATTGTGTTCATCAGACTCAAGACTATGATACTCAGGTTCATCGGACCTAGAAACTTTAGTAGAGTAGTTTGAACAAAGTGTTTATTCTTTTGTTGTGGATAAATTGTTTAAAATAAAACTTTGTAAACTAATGTGAGTCATTATAATCATTACTATTAGAATATGGAAGGTGTATAAAGGGATTTATAAAAAATTGAATTCAATTCTTTATAATAGTGAATTTCCATAGACCCACAAGAGTGTCTACAAAAAGGATGTAGGTTCTCATGCTGAGACAGAACCTTTTAAATATCGTGTGGTTTACATGATTTCCTACTTTATAAAGAATGAGTATTTAAAAAAAGATGATATGTATATAAACTTTAAGTGTTTCAAGGTTTCTGTTTTTAATATTTTATAAACTTATAAAAATTAAACATCTGATTCACCCCCCTTCTTAGTTGTTATTCGATCCTTTGGGACTTCAATATTAATAAGAATTCCATGTTTATGTAATTGATTGAATTTATGAATAATTCAATACACTATTTAGAATAATATAACCTTTTATTTACCAAAAATAAAATCCTGAATACTTTAAAAAGATATTTTAAGCATATCTAACTATCAACATGGTGTGTTCATAGAAATGATTTTATAATTATTTGATTCTCAAAAAAAAGAAAAAATAGTATATAACAGTTAACCAAAACACGACTCATTCTTAATTCCAACCAAAATGATCCAAAATATCTTATAAGTATCTCAGATAATTTTTTAAAATAGATATTTTTATGTTTTTCTAGACATAATTTCGTATATCTAAAAAAGGATACACCCTATATCCATGATGTCATATAAAAACCTTCACTTTTTTTCAGTTCATGTGTTACAACATATTCATGTATCCCCATGCCCTCTATACCAAAACACTATACTATAAATATCTTAATCAAATATTGGTGAAATTTTATAGACCTAAAGCATACTATTTATCATTTGTGGCTGAATTTTATGAAAAAATTAACTTTTCATCTTCCACTTCCTT
This sequence comes from Viscum album, assembly GCA_963277665.1. Lineage (NCBI taxonomy): Eukaryota > Viridiplantae > Streptophyta > Magnoliopsida > Santalales > Viscaceae > Viscum > Viscum album. Next base: position 1,435,777,356 of record OY728122.1, read on the forward strand.
ATTCAATATGACTAAAACACATATTATATCAATTGAAGAAATAAATTAATATATATTCAAAACCCTTGAGGTGATTTTCATCATAAAAAATCCAAAATATATAATATCATACATATAATGAATTTACAACAGAACCACAACCATCATAATATATTCCTCTCAAATGATTTTATTATCTTAATATGTTATTATTATTTTAAAATATAATTATATCATAATATTCATATTATTGGATAGAATATAAAAAATACTTATAATATTGAATATTCATATGTTAAGCTCACATAAATGTAAATTAGTGTAAGAAAAAAAGATATCATGGAACTTGTACAATGAGAATGACTCATGCTCTAAGCACCTTAATTTTAAAATATTCAATTCCCACATGTTGATAAAAAAATGTCTCATATTATATAATATAACTTCTAACCGAATTAATCATAAGAAAATAATCATTAAGATACATATGATGTTGGGACATATTAAAAAAATAATAACTGAAATCCCACTTGAGTGCATGTTCTATGTCCAATTTATACCTCACTCGCACATTCTAAAACATTAATTTATCTACTAAACCAAATAGGATCTTTTATAATTCCATAAAACTAAAACACTTCTCATTGGATTGAAAATTTTAAAATAAAATGGTCAAAAATAATAATCTCTAGTGATATCATTCCCTATTTAATACATGACCATAGTCAGCTCTGAATAATGAATATCTATTATTTATCCTGTTCCACTTTAACAACCATATCTCATTATATGTTCAGTTAAACAAATCTTATCTCAAAAACATCAACCAACCACAAGGGTAATATATAAAACACCTTTAATTAAAAAAATATAATGGATAACTGAAAAATAGTTTTATAGGAAAAAAGTGAAAAAAATACCAATCCATGATCTCTTAATATTGTAAATGAATATATTTTTCATATAATCTAAGATTTTGGCCATATTCTTTGTCAAACCATTTTTCTATGGGTGAAATATGATGCTAACTCGCAACTGTAACAAATTATAATAAAGAAACCCCCACACATGCATTATGTAAATCAATTATTATATTTTGAAATAATCATTCTCATAACCCCTTTTTTCTTCACTACCCCGATTATATAAGGAATTTAAATATCATCCATTGGGCTCAATTATAAGATCATAATGAAATGATAAAACTTCATAAAGATTCCAAAAAACCCAAAAAATGATATAAATATCCAACGATCATGTAATTATAATCCCAAATTTCATTAATTCATATTACAACATCCACTGTATAATATTTAAGGGATAAGACATACCGATCTGATAGTGGATTCATACTCTCTCTTGGTGACTTATAAGATATATAAATACAAATGCTTCCATTAAATGTTGTATCATATGAAATTAAAACATATTTTTTAGGTAATAATAAATATTTTTAATTAATGTGGGATATTAATTAGGTAATCTTTAAAACTCACACAAAATATACTCTTATATGATCAAAGGAAAATATAATCAACATTAAAATAAATCCTAATGTTCAAAACCTATGTCCAACAATGATGATAATTTTAATTAATTATTTACTATACCTATAAATCCATGTTAAGGTCTATAAATTTAGGAAATATCATCTATTAAAATTAAAGAGAGCGTGTCATCATCCAATATTTCATACCTCAACAAGTAACCTCATATAAGTCAAAAACAGGGATGATAGATTCTCCATAATAAAAAAATCACTCCAAAAAACCTAAAAAACATTAGAAGACTTTAAAATCAATAAAAAATTTACTTATTTTGCAACACCCTGACTCCATTACCCTAGAGCTGGTGGTTATCTTACTAAATTGGCACAAGATAAAAAATATTATATCCTGAAGTATCGAATATTTCAGTATTTTTTGGAGACTAGATACATACATAATTCTCATATAATAATTGAGAATAGGAAATAAAACATAAAATACCAGTGATATATTTATTATTTATGCAACTATGTCCCTTAAATAAATCATGTATCTATACTTTGTATCCTAAGGAATAGAAAACATAATAAAATTCAATTTTTAGATGCGTAGTAAGGGAACTTTTATAAAACAATATATCATAAAATAAGTAAAGCATAAATAATGTGGAAGAGATAAAAAATAATCAAATATGTCTTATATATAATATCATAAATGGGGAATATATCCATCCATGAAATAAAACATAAATAATCAAATGGATAAAAATAACTAATTTAACAATGATATAATTCATATTTTCGAAAATTATATCTTACTATCAGGACCTTGTGTCATGACATCATGCATAAATAGGTAAGGTATACACACAATACCCAAACTAGATTATCTAATGAAACCTAATACTATATCTATGGGCTATAATGGGTCCTCTTATCATGTGATAAGTCTAATTCATTCATCATATGAAATAAATGAATAACAATTCAACGTATAATGAACATAAACAATCATTTTGAAAACTACAATAAAAATGTTAATATTTTCCGAACAAAATAAATTGGAAAACATGATAAAAATCAATCTAGATAAATAAGATAGACAATATCATTAATTTAAATCCCCAATAAATGATAATAATCATAAAATATTTTTCACATAGACAAAAATACCTTTAAAATAATATTATAGCCTTTATTTGAAATCATAGAAAAAATATCCCCTTATTTGGATAACATTTTAAATAAAAATTAAAGAATATTGAGAAAGTTATTTTAATTGAAAATAAAACATGGAATATTATGAAGGAAGAATAAACTCAAAGAGTACTCATAAATGTGGGAATTTGTTTGTGTGGTATATGTTAAAATAATGATTCCATTCACACCTTTTGAAAAAAGTACAACATTTGGGAAATGAAAATAAGATTCATTTTAATAATTTTTAATGAAATTAAATCATGGGTAAAAATTAATTCAATTAATCATTATAGAATGTTAAAAATGTTATTTAAAAACATTTAAAATAAAAATATGAACATGGAAGATAAAATATTCAATAATTAAGAGAGAAATATAGTTGGTTTTTTTTAAAAAATAATTCATCCTTTTGAGTACATAAATAGGGGAAAATGAAAGAAAAATATATAATTTTTATAATTAAATAGAGTTTATAAAATACATAATATTTTTTACGGATAAATAATTTGATTTCTTCATCAAAAAATTAATCATAAATAATCCTGGTAAAAAGTGAGGTTGTTGTATAAAACCCTTATCGCTTTAGTGTCTTTTAAATCATACCCCCATTGAAAGAAATAAATTAAATTGAAACTTTAAATACCGTGAATATAAATAGATTAATGATATAACATATCAAATGTGAGGTATATAAACCACATTAAATAAATAGGTGGTGAATGTGACATATGTATCACAGAAATAAAAGTGAGAAGAGAAACCTATAATCCAAGTACGACGTGCCTCATAAGTGATTTTAACATCCTTTATAATAAATTTTAATTTTTTAAAATTAAATTATAGAACCATATAAATACTTATAATATTATGTATAATCCAATTATAATATATTATCACTAGTTTATTAATAATTATTTATTAAAATCATTTTTTTGAGTGATAATTATTTCAATTTTCATGTATGTTTTTGTTTGGCAGTTATTGTCCTTAACTTTGATCACAGTTGCATCATCTCTAAAATTTAATAATTTCATGTATATATTATTATTATTTAATATTACCAATATTCAACATTTCATAACCATTCATGTCACAAACATTATAAAATCATTCATGTAGGTTGTAAAAAAGACCAAAACAAGAGTGTGTAATAAATACCAAATGAGTAATAACATGATAAGTTATAATCTTAATATAAAAATTTAAAAAGATTACACAGGTCATAAATATTATATATATTTATTAAATAAAATTTTAAAACCGTTTATAAAAGGTGTATATTAAAATGAAATATATCCCTCATAGGGATGATAGTATGTTTGTATGCATGAACGATATTTAGACTTTATAATAAGAGAAAATTAATGAAACTAGAAAATATTTTACTATTATATAATAATTATTAAATATTTATAATCATATATATTAATTAAATCCATTTATAACCAACCCTGATAGGTATTTCTATAAAATTAATGGCATCGCAATGTGGAGGTAGTAGTTTTCACTAACGCACCAGTAGTACATTCATTTACCTTTTGATAGAAAGGAGGTGAAAAATGGTTGTCCCATGATAAAAATAACATATAATTATATTTATTATAATATTTTAATAATTTTAGTTAGGATAAAATTTATTAAGATTAAGTGGAAGAATAAACAAACATTGAATGAGTGGGGTAATATGATTACCTCTTCTTTGATAGACCTCATTGGGTTTACACATAAAGGCTTATTTGGATGATATTAGGGTAAGGAAAAGAGATAATGAAACAAGGGAATGAATATAATAAGGTTTTTTAATAGCGTTTATTTAATCTATAAGTATTAATGTTTTTAAATAATGGAGGAGAGTAAGTTCTATTTTATTTGTGAGGGGACGATCACACATGAAATTACTTAAAATAAGTAAATAAATAAAAACCATTTTCTTATGTAAATGGCATAAAATGGAATCATTTTAGAATTTAAATAAATTAAGGTCAAAATAAAATTTTCATATTATATTTAGATATTATTTTAAATATTCACCCTTATATCTTATTTAAACTCCCCCACCCCTAGATATACCCATTTTAGCAATAGTAGTGGTAAAAAAATTATTTTTTTACTATTTATTATGAACAAAAATTAATACAAACTTATTAATTAATTTTTTTATATTTATTATAGATACATAATTCATTATTAAAGAATAAATTTGTATAATTGGTAAAAATTACATTCAATATGTGTTTATAAAATGAAACAAAACCATTTTAAAGAATCTTTTTAGAAATAAAAATGATTTTACCGAAAAATGATGAATAATGTTAATTGAGATGGAATTAATTTTGTTTTTAAAAATAAAAATAAGTTTATTTTAATTTAAAAATAAACCATAACCCAATGTAACATTTGGAATACTAGATTAAATAGAATAATTAAAAACTATTTTTATTTGAACAAAAAACTTTACTAATATTTCCAAAATATTTACAAATACTTCTAAATTCAAAATTATATTTTTATATTCATTATATTAATTCTAAAATATATATTTTTTCTATAAAAAATTATTAATAATCTTATAAATTATTCTTATATAATTATAATATCATTAAAGTGACAGTATTTCAAAATTTGTATTTTTCACTATTCACCCATAAATCACCCTTTTTAGAAGAATCCTAAAATTTCACCCTAAGATAAATTCTACATACTAATTTCAAGAATGAAATTCATTTTTTTCATATAAATTTTTTTTATATATAAATAATTAATTTTAATTATTCTCACATGAACTAACTAAAAACCATTTTTATGAATAATGTATTCTTATAACATAGAATTAGTCTATTCTTATCCTTTTCCAAGTAACAAAAATTAGAGAAATATGAAATATTTTATTGAATTTATTATTTTTATAAAGTAAAAAGTTTATACATTTATTTCATAATTTGGTTATTCATATTCATATTCTCTAACCCAATGACTTGGTTATAACAACAATATTTAAATAATATTTTTTCTTTAGTGTATTGGTGTTCATTTAATAATGATGTTTCATGTATCACAATTTATTATACATATTATTAATAAACTAAAATATTTGGGTGTTTCATTATTTCCTCCCTATAGAAATTTTTTCCTCATAACTTTAATATATATTAAGCAAGTCAAGAAATTTTATATGATTTTATCATGAATTTTAATTTATGTGTTAAGATTAGTAAACATTTTATTTCATAGAAAATATTTGTACCTTTATAAAACTTCCTACTATAAATTTGTTTCCATAATATCACATTAGTAAATAATTGATAATTTTAAAAAATATCATGATATATTTATCTTTTTATTATCTGATATAGAAGAATTATAACAAAATATTATTATGTGATTCTGTTGAAATATCTATGTAAATATTTTTACATTTATTGAGTATTTTAATCATTTTACACATCTGATTATAATGATAATTGTATAATAGAAATGTTTTCATGCCTACACCATTAAAATAAACATTTAATTGATAATAATATCCATAAAATAATGTAAATATATTTATCATGTTTAAAAATTATTAGAACAAGTTAAGATAATACTATATATGAATAAACCTTTTTTGTGAAGAATTAATACATTAATTCATAAAACATTTATAATAACACTCATAGAAATGATATAATAATTTATCTATTTCACCATAAAATATTTTATGATTCATATAAAAATTTATAAATACTCTAAAATAATTAATCCCAAAAAATAATGATTATGTCGAATCCAATTATAATTATAACAACCATGTTTTCAACTAGGTAATTATTATTCATGTAAATAGAAACCACTTGATATATTCTCATTATAACCAAATTCCTACTATATTTCTTGATTGAAAATTCCTTCCTTAGAGTTCTAATGGATGAATCAATATCCCTAAAAAATATAAAAGATTATGTGTTTCGAGAATCAATTAAATCATGAGTTTATTGTCATAGTAAATATTATAAAACCGTATGTATTTCAACTTCAACTCTATTAATTTCATAATAATTTCATTTCTACAATATACATTTCTAAGATAAATTTTTTTTTCACACTTTGGGGATTCAATTTATTATTTCCCCATATCCTTAAATTTGAAACCCTAGACATTGGAAGCTTCTTTATTTCCATTGTATTCATGTTCCTAGTGGACTTTCTTTAGACATATTATGTAAACTATCATTCCATTAAAGAATGTAATAGGGTGTTTATTTCCATATTTATTACATGTGATAAGTTACATCCTTTTATTCTTATACGTTATATCATTTATTTTTTCTTGGTTCTCAGTCATCCTCTTCTTATCTTGATTTCCTTTGAAAATACATTCATTGTATAATTTATTATCATTCCTAATATAACTTTATATTATATCATCATATGATGAAAATGTTTGAGTGATTAATTCTCTTTAGAGGATTTTCATAATCCTATAAAATAAATAGACAACTTTACTTTTAATATTACATTAATAGTCTATATCATGCCTCTAAAATATTATAAACTTTGTTTCATACTATTAAATTCTTTCATCCTCCTTCTATCTTAAATTATTGAACTTTCTTTTCATATCATATCGTTTATCTTGAGGAAAATATTTCCCAAATATTGTTACATTTAAATTATTCCATTATATTCTCTTAATATCCTACTCATTTTTTGTATTTTAAATTAATTTTCACCATTAATCCAAATATTTCTTTAAAAATATCCTTCCAAAGTAACATTATCTATTTCATTACTCTTCGGAGCCAAAATAATATTTTCAAGGGACTTGATCCATTGTTTAGTGAAAAATCGATTTTTAGTTTCATTAAAGGATGGATTTTCCTACCACATGAAGTGTTCCAATATAATTGAATCATGTTTTGAATAAATATTTTGATCCAATCAGGCTAGGTTTTTTTCAAAACCTAAGCAATCTATCCTGATATATTCTTAATCCACTCAAATCCAACACCAGTTGTGTTTAATTTCTACCAATGTAAATTCCTCCATTGATAATGGTTGTTGATATATTTTTAATTACATCAATTAGGAACCACTTCTAAATAATTTTATATAATAAAGTTTTCACATAATATTATGAATAATATTTTATAATTCCAAATCTAGTGCAATAATTAATATAAATTTAATCTTTAGGCATACAAAATCTCATAATTATGATCTTAGTAGCTTTAGGAATATATTTATCAAATAAAAAATTATTTTTAAATCATTCATTATGGTTATTAAAGTGCTTGTGAATTAACCAAAGCATATATTTCAAGCAATTCTAACCAGGTGTGTAAAATTATGCACACTCATGATGCATAGAGTAAAGATTTAGTTGATAATTAACTATCATTTTTCATTTTCTATCTCTATGTGCATATATTCTACAACCAGATCAAATTTTCAGTATAAAGATCAGGATTTAATTTGAAGGAAACCCAAAAATATATACATTACTAAAATTTTATAATGTTTTATCATACTTATAATTATATTTATTGTCTATAATGGGTTATGTTATCTCATCTAAATTTTTTCAAAATCTATTTCCCAAGGGTCCTTATAAAATTTTCCATCATACAAAATGGAAGTCCCAAATTCCATTAACCTAAAGTTTATGGTTATTTTACTATATTGAAATTTTTTTCAGTAGATCACATCCTAAAGGATTGAATGGTTTTATAGTCTTGGGAGACTAGATAAAAACATGAATCTCGCATTAAATTTCAAAAAATAAAATAAAATAAATATTAAAATTATTATGAGAAATATATTATATCCCTAAAGTCATTCATAGATATCTTCTTGGTATCCCAAGGAAAATAAATCAAAATAAAACAATGATCTTAGATGATCAGTAAGAGAAAGCATTGAATAGAAGTTATCATAGAATAAGTAGAGTATGAATAATATGGTAGAGATAAAAAATAATAAAATATTACATATAAACAATATCATAATATAGGAATATTTACATGGATTATACAACAAAACAAATAATCACAAGGACAATAAAATCTAATTTTATAATGATGGAATGCATAATTTATGACATTATAATCTTAATACCAAGGGATAATGCCTAGTCATCATACATAAATAGCTAATGCATGTGGAAAATACCCAAAATAGATTGTCTCATGAGACCTAATAATGCATTGAGGGGCTATAACGGTCTCCATTTATCACTTACTAAGTATAATAAATTCATTACATGAAAGAAATGAATTAAAATTCAATACATAATCAAAATAAAAATGCATATTTAAAATGAGGATGTGGAATGTTAATATTTTCCCCAGTTAATAAATAGAACCACATGATCAGAATCCATACTCTGAAATATGGTCATTTTGATTATTTATTTATATCCACTATAAATCATAATAATCATCAATAGGCGTTGACAAATAAGAAAATACCTTTAAAACAACATTGGTGCCCTTATTTAAAAATATGATAAATTTATCCTTTTCTTTTAATAATATTTAAGAAAAACATGAATAATGATAAAAATATTTTGAATTATAATTTTATAGTATTATTAATGTAAAATATTAGTCATGGTGTTAGAGAAATTTATTCATGAGGTATGCATTAAAACAAATATTTTATTCACACATTTTGTAAAAAGTACCTTATTCCTAAAATGATAATAAGATTACCTTGAAACCATTTTATAGAATGTAAAGCATCAAAAAAATATTACTTTAATAAATTATTTTAGAATATTAAAAACAATCAAGAAATCATTTTTTAGAAAATATGGACAAAAATGATAAATATTTTTGTCTGAAGAGAGAAACAAATTTGGGTTTCAATTAAAATATTCTTTTAATATTTTGAGTACCTAGAATGATGAAAATGAAAATAAATCTTAAAATTTCATGAAATAAAGATAGTATAAGAAAATAAATAATATTTTTGAGAGTTATATCACATAATTTCATCATCATAAATTAAAGCATGAACAATTCTAATACAAAGTGATATTGTAACATAAAACCCTTACTGCTCTTGTAACTTTTGACTCATAACCCAATTGAAATAAATAAATTAAAATGAAACTATAAATACCATGAATATATATTTATTCATGATATAACATATTAAAGTGGTATAATATAGAACATGTAAAAGAAATGACTAGTGAATATATAATATCTCTTACATAAACAAAAGTGAGAGGAGAAACTTACCTCAAGACCAACATGAATCATAAGTTCTTTTAGAATGTAGTATAATAAATTTAAATTTATTATAATTATATTCTAAAACAATATTTATAGTTAAAATGTCATATATTATCCACTTATAATAACTTATATTCCTTTTATTAATAATTCTTTATTAAACTCATTGTTGCAGGTGATAATGTATTTTCATTCATGTTTTGGTCTGGAAGTTATGATCCTTTCAACTTTTTTCATAGATCCATAAAATATAGAATTTTAATAAAAAAATTTATTTCTTATTATTACATAATATCACCAATATGAAATATTTTTTAATCTTTCATTTCAAATACATTATAACATCACTCATGTTCATGTTAAAACCAACGTAAACAATAGCATGTTATAAAGACCGAATGAGTAAAAAATGAAAAGGTGTAATATTAATATATAATTTATTGAATATTATTCATGTAAAAAATATTTTATATTTTCATTATATAAAATTTTAGAACCATCTATAAAAGGTGGACATTGAAAATGAAATATATGGCTCATTGAAACGGTAGTTCGTATATATGCATAAATGGTACTTCCATTTTATAGTGATAAAGAATGAAAGGAAGTAGATAATATTATATAATTAGTGAATCATTATTAAAAAATTAATATCATATATATTCATTAAATCCATAATTATAACCAACAATGAGAGGCAGTGTTGGAAAATGTATCACATAGCTACATGAAGGTAGTAGTTTGCACATACGCAAGAGCGATACTTTCATTTATTATTTGATAGAAATTAGGTGGAAAAATGGTAATACCATAATAATAATAACATATAAATATATTTATTATATTGAATTCATTATTTTATTATAGATAAAAAATATTTATAGTGAGTGTAATTATAAATAAACATTGAAAGAGCTGAGTAAAGTGATTACCTCTTCCTTGAGGGACCTCCTTTGGGTGACATGTTAAGCCTTCTCGAGATGGTCATAGGGTAAGAAAGAAATATCAATAATGAAGGGATGGATTATAGAGAGGTTTATTAATAGGGTTTTTCTGAGCTATAGGTTTCAATGTTTATTGATAAGGTAGGATATGACGTTCTTTTTTATAATTGATGGGAGGGTCACATAAAGAAATACAGAAAATAATTAAATAATATATATTCATTTTCATTAAAAAGATGAACTAAATTTCCAATAAATAAAATTTAATATAATATAAATTTTAAATGTATTAAAATATCATGTTTTAAATAGGTTTAAGTGGGATTTTACCTCCATTAAACTTGTTTTAACCATAATCATTGTAGAAAATTTTTATTCTTTTTACAATTAAATATGAACAAAACAAAATTTGAATTTTTTAACTAGTGTTAATTATGATGATTAAAAATATGGAATATATTTTCAAGATAAAATTTTTAAAACTAGTAAAAATTAATTTCAAAATATGCTCGCAAAATGCGACAAAAATGAATTTTTAAAAAATGATTATTTTAAGCAATATTTAAGCATAAAAATGATTTTACTAAAAAATAAACTATAATGTTGATTTAAATTGAATTAATTGGATTATATTAAATAAAATTAGACTTTTTTATTTAAATTGACACCAAAATCTAAAGGATCATTTTAAATACTTGATTAGGAGAGAAGAACTAAAAACATTAAATAAGAAAACATTTCTTATAATTAAAAAATGTTAAAAATTTAATTCTAAGATTAATATTATATTTTTATATTAATTGTAATAATTTTTAAATACATAGTTGATATAGAAAAAAATTCAGAAACATTCCTGTTATTCTTTTATCATTATAACATCATAAATTTCATAGTATTTTCAAAATCGGTATTTTCCACTATTCAGCAAAAAATCAACATTTTCAGAAAAAATATCAAAATATCAACCTAATATAATATTGGCATACTAATTTAAATAATTAATTTCATTTTTTAAATTGATATTTCTAAAAATGGATTAAATTAGTTTAAATTATTCGCACATAAATAATTTATTCCCCATTATTATAATGATTTTATTCTTATGAAATAAAATGAATTTATTATTATACATTTCCTAGTAACTACTATTATATGTATGTAAAAAATATTAAATTCAATATTTTTATTATTAAAATTATTTCACCATATATTTCATAATTCTGTTACTTCTATTCATACCTTCTAACCCAATAGCTAGGTTATAACAATCATATTTAAATTATAACATTCCTAAATTATATCACAATTATTTTAATCTGAGTGTTTTATACATCAAATGATATTATACATTTTCTTTATAAACAAAAGTATCATGTTGTTAAAACATTCCCTTTATATGGTATATATATAATTATTGTTGGCACCAAGGTTGTTCTTTGATGAAAATAGAGTATTGTTTGTGTTTGTTGTCAATATTTATTGGGTTGATCAAAGATTTTGCAAGGAATGATGTCCTAAGATTAAGGATAAAATCAATATTGATGGTGGAACAATTTCACAGTGTTTGAAAACATTTTGGGCCTCAAAATTGGGAGTTTTGTTTTGGAAAAGGAAGGTTCTCCTTAATGTCAATTTGCAGAATGGGTTTTCTAGGAATATCTCTCAGATCAAGAATTATGGTATGCATAATGGTGAATTATGAACCACTTATTGGGAATGGTTTTTAGAACATAAAATGGTATGTAGACAACATATTAGGAACGATTTTTGGAGAGAAGGCCTGTGATTTGTGGAAGGCCTATGGTTTGCAGATGGAAAACGATTCGCAGGATGGGGTGTCATTAACAAAACTGAAGCGGAGTATTGAGAAACCGCGAATGGTGTCATTTGTAGAAATTATGTGGTGATTTGTGTCTCCGTGTAGGTAGAATGGTGGTATGTGGACCCCATAGGGAAATGGTTCTCTGGGGATGCACAGTACGTGGTAAAGGCAGTGTTGTATCAGAGATTTGGTAAATCCCGATTTATCAGTTTTTGTGGATCTATTTGCCTATATGAGGATCCCTAATCCCATCATTAAAAAGAGTATTGAGATTAAAAATATTGGAGGAATTTGGTGAATTCTATAATGGTTCACAGGAAGACAGCCTCACAAGGGAGAAGAGGTTTACAAGGAGGATTCCGTGAAATGATTTGTGGTCCATGGAGGAGAAATAATTCATGGAAGAAGCAGTCCACTAAAGGAGGTGGTATGCAGAGTAGAGTTAGTATGCAGAGAAAGAACTCAATCTGTGGTTATCTTGCAGTAGGTAGAGAATGTGAGGTAGTGCGTGGAGGAAGTTAGTACGCAAAGGATGATATTATGCGAGAGTATAAGCGAAGGTAGTTCTTGAATGTGATTTTCAAAGGTGGTATGCGATCACAGTTTGTGGAGGCGGGATATAGAGGTGGTATGTGGAGAAATATAATATGTAGATGAATAAGGCTAGTTCACAAAGTTTAATTTTGTGAATGAATAGTATTTGGAAAAATATATTAAATATTCAAGGGAAAACGAGACCTCAACAAAGAACCTATCTACTGTTAAGGATGCATTATTTAATGCCCACCCATTGGAGAGACCTTCAAGTTGATAAACTAAGTTTGAATTCTATTACGACAGTGAGATAGGGGGGGGTGGTCTATGGATGTGATCCGAGGGACATAATATGCTATCCCTAAAACCTTGTATAGTTATTGTGCCTAAAATGGTGTGACTATGATAAAAAAATTACTCCACAACTAGTGAATACTAGTGGACTTCAGTATGAATGACAACCTATTATCGTATGATCGTTGGATGTATCCCTTAGTGGTCAACTAAGAAAAATTGTTTTATCCTCACTTTGAATTTGATTCTTGTTTTCTAATACTTCTCATTAGAGAGGTTTAATAGGTTCTTACCAACATTGAAACAATATATATTAGTTTATAAGAAAAAGTTGACAACCTGATTCCCCCTCCCCTATTAGGGTGTTCTAGGTTCCTTCACTTATAAACTTAAAATAATTCATTAAGTCCACCTATATGCACTGATAAATTCATATATCACTCTTATAAAATATATAACACAAAAATATATAGTCCGTTAAGACTAAAGAAAAATTCCACGAAGAAGGTAACATATCTAAAAATTAAATGACACAAACATAGTTTCAGTGATGAGATAATAAATAATATAGTCTAGTCTATGAGGATGGAACTCACACACACACACATATATATATATGATATATAACTTACCTATACAACACCAATACTAACCCAAATAATTGAGAAAATGAAATTAAACCCTACAAAATACACATTTTGGTTATGAAATGTATATGGTTGACAATGAAATTATCCTTAAATAATTGAAATGATAAAGAAAATTATTATTTTCTATGAAGTGAATAACCCATCATGGTCCAAGTAAATATAGAAGATGAAATTTTAGGGAAGTATAAAACAAAATTCTAACTATATTTATCAAAACTAAGGAAGATACAAACCAATGAGATATTTTTTAACACATCATATTATACTAAAAAATAATTGTATATGGATCTGTATATAATAATCATGTTTAAATTGCACATTTAAAAAAAACTATTATCACAGACACTCTAATAGGATTGAATGAAATGGTGTGTATAAATTTTTTTATTTAATTGATATTTTTTCTTATCATGATGAATTCTAAAAAAAATATGAGGAAACCAAACATGAAATTGAAATAATTAACTCAATTTCTAATATGAGTAAGCTATTATATGGTTAGAAATACAATATTTCCAAAAATTATACATTGATAGTGTGTTAATAAAAAAAGAAATAAATTATTGTATTGTTGAGTGATTTTTTGGAATTTTTCATTGTGTAATATAATGATCCCAGTATACTTCTATTTCTACGACAACTTATTCCATGTTGTGAAACAATAATATGAATCAAATATTATCATAATAAAAAAACTAAATAAATAAGCACACTAATAATGTATTAGTGTTTCTATTTAGAAATAAAATTAATTTATTTAGATCATATTTTACATTTCTGTTCATCAGCCTCATCATAATTTTCATCTCAAAAATATAAATACACAACAATAATCCCATATTAATTTTATCAATCACAAAAAATTATTTTGAAATTTAATACATCAAATGAATGTTTTTTTTCAATAATTTTATTTCCATAAATATGTAAAATTTAATTCCAATTTAAAATTTTAATTAATCTTCAAAAAAATCCTCTATAGTTAGTCAAATTACTCATTAAAAACCAAATATTACAATATTTAAAAAATGTAATCTCATTTAAAGAAAGCTATTTAATTAGTAAAATCCCAAAATAGTATTCCTAACCATAGAATTGTTTTATATTTAATAGTTAAACATGTAAAAACATAGATTCTATATATTAATTTCATATAAATTTTTACCATTTTTATATTTGTAAATATCTATCCCTAACTCACCACTACATGGAAGAATTAACACATTGTGGTGTTTTTCTAATAATCTAAATATCATTCACTACATTACTTTGTTTAATTACAAAGCATTATTGTTATATATAGAAAAAAGACTCCTTGAGAGGTAGGGTGAATTTAGGTGTTAACAGATTTAGAACATTTTCCTTTCCTTGGTTCTCTTAGACAAAATTGTTTTTGTTTTCATGTTAGAAGGAAAACATTCAATCACTTATTATCATCCATCTCTCACCCTAAAATATAAAAAATGTATAATGTGAAAAATATAACAAACTTATTTTAATTGGCTCACCATTACGAATGAATACAAATAGAAAACACATAGCATTATTCTGGGGTACAATATATTCACTCTATTCTATATGGTTTTATAATTTATTTGGAATGATATAATAATGTTCCAATATAACATATTCTTATTATCTGTTAGTGAAATTGTTTATGATGAGTCTTGGATATTTCATCAACTTTATATACTCCTCAATAATTTAGGGACATTTTTCTCTCCATGATTAATGTGAAACTTCACTTATGATATAGATCCAAAATTATTCACCTTTGTTCTCAAGTATTTTTAGTTTCCACATTAATACTCTAGATGTGATCAATTCCTAAATTTGAGGGAAAAATAATTGTGTTCCAAGAAAAAAGAGTAGTAATATTTTATTCTCCCGTATTAGGATAATTCAAAAGTTAAATTATCATTTTTCATACTTTTTCTTATAACTAAATATAGTTACACAAACCCTCTTCTTACATTGAATCTTGATGTGTCAATTTTTCTTAGGATTTATTCTTTTACTCTATAAAATTTATATCTTTGATATTATATCTGTTTTGACATACATAATTGAGAATTTTAATATAATTTGTATCCTTAAACAACTTTGATTCAATGGATGGGATAGATTATCCATTCCTTATTATTTTTAATATATAGTAAGGTGTTCTAATTAATTAGTGTGGTAATTCAAGAGCCATAAATATGAATTACTTAATATAAACATGTGTCTATTTTCCTTAAATTAATTTATAATAAAAATAATCAAGTAGTCTTGAAATAACCTATTAGTGGTGAAAAATCTTATTTTATGCCATGGTGTTCCCATATTCAACCATTATAGAGTGTTATATTTATCACTATGGTATAGTATTCTCTATTCTATCCATTTCAATGACATGGTAACATTTCTTTTGGTTTGGTTTGATTATATATATATCCCCAATTCTTAGCTGAATTAATTCACATTTAATATATCAATTAATATGAAATGGTTCACTACTAAAAAAGATGCACTATTGTGGAATGATATACAAATACTCATCAAGGATTCATATAGAACCAGTAAACTCATTTCTTTCTATCTAGAATATAATCATCCCCCATGACAAATCTAATATATCTTGGGATGATCACAATTTTTTTCCAAATTTTTTGTACCATAATCGCTTCCTTCATTACATAGAGGTTCCAAAACATATATTGAAACTATAATTTTGTCATCATCCTTTTTTTGAGTATCCATCATCTCACAACATGGTCATATAAAACATAAAAATACTAACTAAAATTTTAGTGTGGCATGTTCTACATGATGCATGCATTTATAAATTAGAAAATGTACCCATATTCATCTAGCATCCTCTAAAGCGTGGAATTTCTTCATGGCATGAGCATTAATTTTTTTGTGGTTCATTAAATTCTATATCATCAAACATTTAATTATAGCCTCATGTTTTATGGAATGAACAACAACAACCAAATCCCTCATCAAAAATTTTATCAATTTTCCTTTTATATATTAACCAAAACACAACATTAATGGCTTAAATTACTCTTATATATCACCACTCACTATAAAAACACCCCCACAATGTCACCTCACTATGTGGTTGACCTCTCAATTATCACTAACCAAGATGGTCTCTCTACTTTTAATGTCGACAATGTTGTACATTGCAATTGACCTAGGGGTTAGTTCATGGAAGCACCACTCTATTTTAGTGTTTTAAGATTTATTACCCCTTTTTTTCTTTAGTTAAAAATATAAATATAGTGTTGAAAATTATATTGTGGCAGTGAACAAAAAAACTATGATTTTCCATAACTAAATATTTTATAATCACTAATAATCATTATAATATTATTTATTTCTCATATTTTCCATGGAATATAACATTTCCTATACACCAAGTCTCATGTCATGGTACTTTCCTTACCACCATGATTTTATCTTTCTACTTCCATAATTTGACTAAGGATTCTCATTTCAACATCATTTTAACTCTAAAATTCTCAAACAACTAAATGACTACGATATAAATAGATATATTTTTTTCCATTCATTTTAACAAAAATCTTTACTTATGAACCATATATCTAAAAGTCATTTATGAACATCCAAAAAAACTATGTGTCCAATTTTTTTTATCTATACAACATCTTATGATAATTTCAAAACATCCCACATGACTATTTCTTAGCTTCAACAATATGAGGATGGAAAATTTCATTGTTTTTCAAATATATAGATTCAATAAAAATGAATATGTATTTCACCATTAATTTTAAATATGGATTTTTTAAAAATATTCCACCGTGATAAAAATTTATATAAATTTTAGTTAGCCTTCCATATTTTTTATTATCACGCTAGATGCATGTTTTAAAAATTGATATGATATATTCATCTTAACTGGTTCAAATTACTCTTTCAGTTGCTTATTTTTAAAAATATATATAGACAATAAATTTGGTCTAGAAAACACTACATGATTTATAAATTATTAGGTGGGGTTTTGTCCATGAAAAAACTAGTGAATATATCATTATTTTATCAACACAATTTCATAATCCCAATCTTCACTACAACCTCCACATTGATTTTGTCAGATCTCTTTTAAAAAAACACTTGAAAAAACATCAATCCATGTCAAAACATATTGATAACTTTAAAAAATTAATATTTCCCCATTTAAGTCCAGTTGAGAATAAATGACATCTTATTTTGTACACATAAAATAATTTTCCCATTTTTATCAACCTAGGTTGGATATTTTCCCATATTGGGTTTGTTTAATATTCCCCAATAATTTCCAAAAATTATAATGATTTATGGAATGATTTTGGAATTATCTGTTATATAATGAATTCAAATAGAAATAATGTTTTTAAATTTTATGCCAACAAGATTCATTATATATATAAAAAACAATTTCAAATATTTTTTATACATACCATGAAATTTAAATTCATTAAACAACTATGAAATAATTAATCAACAAATAAAACATCTCTTTAATAGTTTTATAAATTAAATGTATCACCCTAGTATCATTTCACACTTTTAATCTATCAAAAGAGTAAAATTATCCCCCTATACAAGAGAGTAATAATTATATTCTCTTATATAACTTGTATCTTATGACATATTTCATTTTTACACTAATTTTTTCTATAACTTATCACCTTTTGAAAAAAAACCAATTTTTTCATTCTATATAAAACGATCACAGATAAATATACATATTATTCTTTGATGACATATGGGTATAAATAATATTAAAAACTATATGAACTATTGAGACCTGAATTGACCTTGTTATTTAATGAATTTTTCTCAAATTATTAACTAGATAATGGTTTTGAAAAAAGATCTATATATTATTTATTTTAACAGATATACTCTCCTAATATAATTACACATTCCAGAATTCTTTAATAATGTAGTGAAAGGTTTCGATACAATTATTGGATTAATGTGACTTTGGACTATTTATACACTCTATATAAATATTTTTTCACACATTATTTTTATTATCATTTTTTCTAGATCTAAAAGACTTTTAAAACACTTAAATAATCCATATTATTAGAGTAAATAACTCCATTTCAATATATGATCCACTTTATCGATAATATGTATGGTACTTTATTCCTTATTTTTTTTTTCAAGTAACATTTCTTCATTAAATGAAAAACATATCCTCTACTTGTGTAGTTTAATAAATTATATGTTCCACTAAATTTATATTTTTATATTACAATTTATATTTATTATTTCAAGTTCCATATATGAATCCATAATAAATGGTTAATTTAAAATAACCAATAATAACTTTTACTTCCCTAGGATGCGACTCTATTATATTGAAATTTATGATAAATTGTGAAACTAGATTGATACACATGGAGGAAATATTAATTTCAATTATGAAAATTAACAGTGTAACAAAACCAAAACTAAAACAAATTACTATGAGATTGAAATATTTATACTCATAATTACCTTGAAAATCATTCCATCCATTGTAACCTTGGATGGAATACAAACATTAGAAATATGATTTAAATTTAAATAATGTAATATAATGAATGATTTACATGAGGTATGTATGGTTATATATTATAATACAAATGGGTAATATGGGGTTCAAGTAGTTTTTGGATATTTGGATATTTCATATCTAATAACCTAAGAATTCATAATTTATTTTCATTAAATAATATTTTTTTTGTCAGTGGTATACAAAAATCTCATCTTAAACGAACCAAGATATACTACTATGAAAATAATTATTTAATTATGATTATTGCGACCTATACATTGATTTGGAAGGTATAAATAAGAATAATAATATTATGAAATATACATAAGAAATACTTAATAAAATGAATAAATAATCATTCATTGATTATAAATTGGTTGGAAATGAATAAAAATATTTTTTTGGTAAAAGAGTTGTTTTTCATAAAAATATTTTTATGTTGGAAATGTATTTTACAATAATAGAATAAATTTATCACTATTCATTAATAAATAAAATTAAATAAGTATATTTTAAATCCAATTAAATGAAATATCAATCATTAAATTTGGTTATTAAGCTAGTAATGATAATAGATTTATTTTATACTTCAGAAATACATTTTCTTAAAAAATGGTTTTTATTGAGTTTCATATTCATATATTATCAATAATACCAAAAAATGGTTTTTTTTGAAAAAAGGATAAAACGAATTGATATAATCAATTCAAAATTATCTTAGATTTATTTTCTGTGAATTTTCTATAAAATTTGATTTTAGTGTGAATAATGGAAAATATGGATTTTTAAGAAATCTATCATTTGTTTTCATGTATTTGCAAAGTATAATTTTATTTTTTATTGATTTTAAAATTATATTAGTTTTTTTAATTATTTTAAATTCAATTAATTTCATTGGGTTCAACAATGTTCTTGAATTCAGTTTAAAATCATTTTATACTTAAAAAGGCATTTATCCAGAAAGTCATTTTTCATCACGTTACATTTTATAATTTTAAAAATAATTTTTACCACCATTAGAAATCTAATCATGAAAAATGCGTTTCATATTTGGAATTAGGAGGTTCAAAAATTTTAAATATTTCAACGTCATTTTTGGTCTTGATTAATAGTAACATTGGTAAAAAATTAACTAACCATGGAAAGAGTTAAAGCTAGTTAAAAGAATTAAAACTAAAATTATAGGGGTTAAAATGTCCTGAAAAATTGTTTAAATCCAATTTTAGATTCATATTTGGACCATGTATTGTCACCTATTGTCATATGAGTCAGTTTGGATCCACTTTTATTGATTAAGACATTAATATATTTTAATCTTTTGAAAAATTCTAAGTGTGTATTCTCCATAACTTATAAAATGATACCATTTATCTTACCTTATACACACATAAAGAGCATCTTATAATAGAAAATACCAACAAATATACATTATCAACATTCCTACCTATGTCTAAGTGGTATTCTTTAGATCATAATACTATTCAAGGAATTATTTATATATAAACCTAAATAGATTTTTTGAAGAAGAGGTATAATTCTTAACTGAGGGTTTTCATCTAATTTCTTCTTTTACCTCCAACACAAAAAATGCAACCATTATAAAATAATTACATCATTAAATCTCATATAAGTTATTTTTATTATATTTATTTTAAATCATTTTTTAAAATACATATTGATTTATTATAAAATGAAATCACCGCCCTTGCATAACTATAAAATATCACCTTGCTAGACGATGCATTTTATATTTCAACACTGACTCTTATTTTTATTCATAAGAATGGATATAAATTAAATAATATGATATAGATGATATTAATCTCATTTATTAATTTTAAATAAATATTATAATTATTTATTTACCATCCAATGAAAAAACCCCACTTGTGTGCACGTGCATACAACCACCACACGAACCGATGTATTTAATTTTTCACCACCGACTCACGTGGATGGTGTATATATGTGGATTTAAATAAATAACGTGATATTTATTATATAATTATAATTTTTTAAATAAAAAGTAACAAATATCTTATTACCTTCATGTTATTTAAAAAATGGATGTGTTTCTCAATAATACATATGGACTACTGTCACCATGTCGTAACATAATTTATTTTTTATAACCACCTTACATTGTTAGTTGTAAATTTATAATTAATGTATATTATTATAATTATAAAATTATAAATATTATTTAAAATATATATTCATGATACATTTGACCATATTTAACCTACCAAATTCATTTTAGAATTATGAATAAAACAACCTAAAAATAAATGAAGTAAATTAATCAATGAAGTTATTAAATATTATGGGGTTATAAGTGAAATAATATGAATAATAAAAATATAACAAACATGAAAAATAATCTTGATCAATTAAATAATTATCAAAACATTATTATTCAATAAGATAATGAATATATTTGACAAGTCGAACTCAGGGTAAGCGATTCTCCATTAAAACCTAATTTTTAAAGTTTTAAAGTATTTATTTTATTTTTCATTCATATCCATATTAATTAAAATGTTTAAATTATTTTGTTAATAAACTAATATAAAATTTTAATATAATTTTAAACCATTTTTTTTACTTTATTTATAAAGGTTTTAAAATTATTGTTTTTAAAATTTTACAAAAGAATTTATTTATTTATATTTTAACAAAAGTGTGAAAGGAATATTATGTTCACATATGTAATGTCAACATATTATACTTCCACTACTAACATTATTTCTTATTTGGATTCCTTTAAAATATTCCACATTGTATTAAAATTAAAACCCTTATTCCTTTTGTTTTGGTTATTTTAATATTGAAAATGGGGTAGTAAAGGAATGTGATATATCAGTACTTGAAAAATATTACTTATAGGTTAAAAGGTATATTTTTATGACTTTGATGATGGAAATGAAATATTTTATGTGTTTAATGTATTTTATGGTCCTTGGAAAATGTTTTTGACGTTTTTTATAATGATATAGATCTTAAATTCATTGGCTAATGATTTTATTCTTCATAGAATTATGTTCGAATTAATTCAGTGTTTTATTCCATTTATAAGGTTTCTTGTAAGGGTTTTATGAAGATAATTACCCAAGGAAACTATAAGACATTTATATTCCTAAAAATTGATTTTAATATAAATATTTTGATTTAAAAAATTTAATAAAATGTGCTCATATTTTTATGTAAAGATTATACTTTTTTAATAAACATGAAATGATTGTTTTTAATGTAAGGTATTCATATGTTTTTATGTTTTCCAAGAAACTATTATGATTATGTTTTTTAATTTATTATTTCATATCAAATTTTTCGTAAAATAAATAATTTAATTAATTTTTTTTATATAAATTGGAATGAATATTTTATATTAAATGTTTATTTTTAATATTAAATATTTTATATGTATTTTTCATGTTTATAAATTAACAAAAACCATTATTTTTTTTCACCTACAAAGCTTTATTTTTTAAATCTAATTTTCAAATGTTTTTCATATGACCTAAATACGATTAAGAAATATTATTATGTATATCATTAATTAAAATAAATTCTCCATGACCAAAACAAGTGTTTATTGAATGAAACATTAGTGTAAACTTCATAATCATACATTTATGTAAAAAATATACACATAATGCCAATTTTTACTATGTAATGTATTTTTTCCCTAATTCTCTAAAACTCTATACATAAATGGTCATGGGAATGTAATAAAGTGTTACCATTTTCATAAATCATGTAATAATGGGTTGACTAAGGTATATGGTGTTATAGTTGGTATTAAATAAAGGTCTTAGGTAACATCCGAGGTTAAGATGATATTATTTTATATACTTATTGTTTAATATTCTATAGAAAAATTATTGTAATTTTTTGGAAATAGTTTAATACGTATAAGGGAAATATAATTAATCTAACCTTGGTTGGACCTATGGTTAATCAAAGATATCCAAAGATAAAGGAATTGCATCTATGAGTAATAAATTAACAGTATAGTATAATCAAATTTATTTTGTTGTTCACTTTTATTTCCTGAATAAAATTTGTTGTTATTGACTCAAAATTTTATTTCAATAGAGAGAAAGTTATTTTTCAATATGAATGTGTAGAAATCAAACACAAGCCTCTTTTATATTATATAGGATTCACTTACAATAATAAATGAAAAATCTCGATCATTTTATTTAGACACTTTATCTAGTATTTAACATACTTGAAAAAAATACCTTATAATGTATCTCAATCCCCTTTAATAATTTTATATCGCAAATAACTATGGGATACTTTTAAACATGTTTTTTAAAAGGAACTATTTTATTATAAGTATTTTTTAAAATACTATAATGCATTTATCATGTATTTTTACATTACATGAATTCGAAAAATGATTCTCAAACCTCTAATCGGTTATAAAAGAGGTTGAACATTGAGAATATTATTTCATTATTTTATTAACTATTTTTTTAAATTTTACAAGAACCACTCCTATTTTAAAAACTCAAGACAACCCATATCCTAAAGTATTATGAAAATAAATTTTGAGATTACATGTCAAAGATATATATTAAAAACATTATATTTTTAATAAATTACAATATACATAAACATCCATTTCAAAAATGATATGGTAAATATGTATGGATACAAAATGAAGATAATATCATAATGGTTTTGCGACATTTTGGAAATGTATTGAGTTGAACTAGTTGACTATGGAGCATCCATAATAAATATTTAGATTGGAATGAATATTGATCTATATTTCAAATTTATGAATTATTTACATTTAATGTTTGAAACATGAATCGATTAAGATTGATGAATATTAGGAAATTATTCCTTTTTTATTGTAATAAGGAAGTATTAAAGGATAAGATGGAAAATCATGGACTATAAAGAATTTCAAATGATTAAATTGTCTACCTATAGGGTTTCAAGAGTTACTATGTAGTGGTGTTTTATTTAAGGATTGATAGATTTAAGGATTATATTATGTTTAAATTAATTAATACTCTTTTTTTGTTTTATGTTATGTGATTACCTTAGATATATTTATTAATTTTTAATAGATGTTTGAACAACATCTAACCCTAAAGATTAACTTCTATTATATATAAAAGCGTATTTGAGGAAGAATGATTTATTATTTTGTGGAAATAAGTTAAAAGGTTTATATAACCTTTAGGGTTAAGATATTCTTTTATGTTGAGGTAATTATGGTTAATTACATTTTGGGAGTTTTATATGATTAATTTAAATGGAATATTTTGATAGAGTAAGGGATTTTATTTTAGTGATAAAAGTTATGTCAATTTTTGGAAAAATAAATGAGTCTATTTTGGAATAATAGTGATCCTTGTTATTTTGGAAATCTTATTATAGTCTATAGAATATATGATATGAAATTATTTTTAATTAATGTCATTTGGAGATGAATGTTATGTTGATCGAAAAAAAATATGTGATGAAACAATTTTTATTTTTGTGTTTCAAATTTTTTTATGAATATTTAGAAGGGCTTAATGGTTAGTTACTTATGGAATGTTTAAATTTAAACTTCGGGTTTTATTGTTGATGCTTCAGATATTAATGTAATATGTTTTCATATTCGATATTATCTTACCTTGTTCTACACATTTTGGTTTTTTATAATGTCTAAAGATATAAGGAATAAATTGTTATCCTATTGTGTATTATTTTATTTATTAGAAATTTAATTTTTTGATTCTAAAATCAAAAAATTAATCTTGAATATTCATTGGTAGGAGTAAAAGATGAGATCCAAGTTGGATGATTTTTGTAAAAACAACCATAAAAATACATTTATCTTATGGAATTGAAAATGATTAAGTAAATATATTTTATCTTGTTCCATATATTCATTACAAATGAATCACAAAACTATATAAAAGAATCTTGAAAATGAAAATTTTATGCTTTTATGATGACTTTTTTGATGAATTGATTGTATATTTACTTCTTAAAAATGTTTAATGTTTTCTGTAAAATGTATCTTCATTACAAGTCTAGGTTTTCACTTCCTGCATATGTTATCCTTATTTGGGAACCCAATAATTAGTTATTCTAAGTGAAATTCATATTTCCCTTATCCTATTTCTAAAAGATGTTTTATTATTCCCTTTTATGATGTGGGTTTTCAATAAATCTATTTTTAAATATTAAAAATATTTTTACTTTCATGATGGAATGATTTATCTTTCACTCCTTATAATTGATGTTAATAAAATGTTCTAAATTTTTTTTATGGGACACGAGATAAACTTGTGAGGAAAAAATTTCTTTATGGGGGTATAATATAACAATTTGAGATTTTATATTTCATTTTATTTAAATAATATATTTGTTAGTGTATTTTTATAAGCAATGATGAGTTTAAATGAACTATGATATACTATAAAATTATTATAGTTTAATTATGACTCTTATAACTTATTTGTTGGTTTAGAAAGTATTATTATAAATAAAATTAATATGAAATATACGTCTAATGTTTTTTCATTTATAAAATTAAAAATAAATCATAAATTAATTATCAATTGTTTGGAAATTAATATAAAATATTTTTATGGTATAGGGGATGTTTTTCAAAAAACAATTTATATGTGCGCAGTGTATTTATATCTTAAAAGATTAAATTTATTAATATTAATAAATTATTATAATTAAATAATTATATTATATATCCAATTTAATTAATTAATGAAAATTTAATAATAATTATTATTAGGTAAGTAATTAGAATAAATTCTTTTTGTGATTCAAAAATACATTTTCTTCAAAAAACATTTTTATTGAATTTTTTGTATCAATATTATAATTAACTTATTCCAATTTTAGAAACATAAATTGAAAAAAAGTATATAATTTTTATATAAACAATTAAAATTACCATAAGTTAATTTATAGAAATTTTTTAATAAAGTTATTTTTTTGGGTTAAAAGTATAAAAAGAGATATTTATGAAATCATTCTATTATTTTTAAGTATTTATAATGTATAATTTTGTTTTGGATTGGATTAAAAATTTCATTGGTTAATTTTAGTTCTAAATAATTTAATAAATTTCATTATGATTGAAATTATTCTTGATTTTTTTGTAAAAACAATTTTATACTTTAAAATGAATTTAACCATAAAATCATTTTTCACCGCGTTACGTCTTTCTATTTTAAAAGTGATTTTTACCACATTAAGAGATTTAATATTTAAAATTGGTTTTAATATTTATAACTATTAGTTTAATTTTTTAGAAAATATTCAGCCTCATTTTTTCATTTTAAATACTATCTTTGGTAATAAAAAATCAGTTACCATAGTAAGAGTTAAAATGATTTAAAAGGGTTCAATATAATATTAAAATTGTTCAAATGGCCTAAAACATGTCTAAATACTATTTTATGTTCATATTTAGACACTATATTATCTCATATTATAATATTAATTATTTTGGAGCCACATGTACTGGGTAAATCATTAATATGTTTTAATATTTTGAAAAATTCCAATAGTGTCCTCTCCCTCACTTATAAAAGGACACTACACCACATATCTTCTCCACAAATAAATATCCTATTATCTTAGTAAATACCTCCCCGAATCCTTTCCTAATTTCCCCCAACACATCCAAGTAGTATTTTTTTATTGTAATACTAACCTAGTAAGGAATTATGTATAACCCTAGGAGGTTGTTCAAAAAAAATTATATTTCTTAACCAAATGTTTTCATTTTATTTATTCTTTAACCTGATTCAAACATCACTTTTAAATGTTTATCTAAAAACATAATTATTTAAAATATACTATGATTTAATTATTTTTATGTTATTACAATTTATCATCTACTTATCCATCATATGGAAAATGAATGCATCACTCATGTGTATGTATAGAATACCGCCTCACGATATGAAATATTTTATTTTTCATCCCACACTCTTATGGATAATCATAATAATCAATAAAAAAAGAATAATTTTATATTTATTATAATGTGTCAGATTTTTACATGCTTTATTTTTAATAATATATGGTAATTATTTCAAGACCATTCTTCGAGACGACATGCAGTTCCGAGGCCCAGTGAGCCAGGAACAAATGTTTGAATTTAATTAAATAATTAAATAACGCGCACATGAGGTTTTCCTGAAAAAGTGGGATATCTCCCAAACGGGTGCTCGGATCAGAAATGTGAGGGCACCGTTGCTTTCAGAACAACGATTTTACCTTTGGCGAGGCCTAACATCGGCCGACACAGGTCGGTGGAGAATTCCAGTTTTTGGACGTAAGAGTAATAAAAAATTTAAATAAAAATATTTGATTCTGCTGTGAAATATTTTTAAATCTGTTTCAACAGTTATCTTTTAACCTTTTTAAATAATGGCTTACACGGGGGTCCAGGGTTACAAACCTCATATCCCTGAAACCCTTGGTGGCTCTGGAGGCTCTGGAGAAAACCTCCCAACACGGCGATGACATTCTTGACGATTTTCACCGGTGACAACGAAGCGGTGGTCATATCTTCACCAACGAATGCCGTAGATCTAGGTAGGATGTTTGTTTGATGATTTCTTTTCCCCGTTCTTGATTCCTATGATGAACGCGGACTAATCCACGAACAGATTAGCCCACGGATCGGTCATTTTGCGGGATGGTCTATTTGTGGGAATCATGGGGATTTGATTCATGAAATTAATTTGGCCTTTGATCAACATTCTAACGGTGACGAACCAAGATTGACATGAACTTCGACTGAGGTTTTTCCCTCTCTATTGTTGTGTTTTTATCTCCTGGTTCCTATGCATTCTTCATGTGCGTTTTATGCGTTCTTGGAGGAACTCAATGGTTATGCATTTGTTCGTTGGTGAAACGATCTAAAATCAAATATCCAACAATGAGACGACCTAGAGGAGGTACGACGACGACGACGACAGACAAATCGACGTGGTTCAGAAATTCCCATTCTTTGAGTGTTTTCGTGCGGTCAGATCAGGACGCGCTATCAAGGCCGATCGGAAGCCCGAAACCGAAGGAATCAGTTTCTTAGGGGTGGGATTACCCTAAATCTAGAGTTTCATGATGATCTGACGATTAGATCAAGAACCAGAGATTTGGTCGAGGCGCGCGGAGGAAGACAACGATTCGGGAAAAATCCTGACTGCACGACGTGTAGTATGGGCTACACGACGTGTTTTTGTCGGCAGATTTACCTGGCGTGTACTTCGAAAGTACATGAACACGAGTTGGGTACACGGACAAGGACACAGCATGTATACCCTTCCCCATCCAGACCCAGCCAGATACATGGGATACCCCATGTACTGGAACACAGGCAGGCGACACGGGTACAAACACCATGTAATGGCTTCTGTCCAGAGTACGTGGGTGTTTTCCAGTTAGTAAGACACGACATGTGATTTGATTTACACACCGTGTATAGGATTTCCTTTTCGACATTAACGTCTGACACGGGCCGTTTACACGGGCAATACTCGAGGTCAAGGAATACGGTGTTTAAGCCTACTACACGTCGTGTAGTCTAGTTTTACACAGCCTCGATGAATGACACGGGCCGTTACACGGGCAGTACCCCGGGTCAAGGGACACGGCGTGTAACCATACTACATGCTTTGTAACCAATCTCACATGGCTTGAGCCACTTGCCTTATGTGACTTGGGATAGTTTCCTTAGGGTTCGTCCCCTTGGTCTTTCTTTTGAAGGTTCCCGATATCATTTCCTACAAAAAGGAGTATGATCCCTTCAGCAAGATATCCTGAATAGAGTTGTTTCAATCATCTCTGTGATACTTAGATCCAGATCCTCTATTCATTCCTGGAACCCTAGGTAGAGTTCTTGGTATTGGCGTGACCAACTTTACCCGAGCGCTGATCCTCTGCTTAGTGGATTAGCTCAGACTGAGTTTTCGGAATCACCCCATGACATGGTGGTGATCCTTATCTGAGCATCATGTTCTCAAAGTACTTGTGGAGTGTGTTCTCTCAGAACGATTACTTCGTATCTCTCTCTTCAGACCTATGAGTTTGTTCTCCCGATTTCATGCTTAGTTGAATCTTCGAGCTGGATCTTAGTAGTGGTTTCACGGTAGTCGATCTTGTATGAGTATATATGGATATTCTTGTTATATATTTTGTAGACATATACTGTGTAGAGCTGACTGTATCTTTCATTTGTGGTATTTTCCCTCGTTGTATTCCTTTTTGGTTTTGGGGTGTCCTACTGGGTATTGTTATACTCACCCTTGCACGGGCTTTTCCTGCACGTTTCGTGTCTTGTGCAGATGAGCGATCCTTTAACAGGATTCTAGGCGGACCAGGACCGTACGGTATCCAGTGAGATCAGATAGGCCGAGGTGTGTTCCTACAGCTACAAATTGCAGTCCCAACACCTTTCTTTACAAGTTGGACTGTGTTACAGACTCTCTTTTGGTGGGAATGTAATTTTGGCCCAGGGTTTTACTTTCTTGTACTTTAATTTCTTGTCGTACTCTGTGGGTTGGGTTTTAGTGTATGCATGCATCTTTTTTACTTTTATTAGTTTTTACTTTTCAGATTTGGGGTCTTGGAGATGTGCGTGCATGTGTACAGGTTTATAGGCAATTCCTCCAATGTTAGTAGCATGCCTGCTCGGTGCTAGTCACCAGCCCCTGGCCTATTGGAGGCAGGCTTGGGGAGTTGTGGCTCGGGCCCCACTAGGACGGGTTATGACAGAGTGGTATCAGAGGTGGTCGATTCTACCGTAGGGCCAAGAGTTTGTGAGTCGGTTTGGGGAAATATTGTTAAGTGTTTAGAGTTCGGCTTTCAAGCCAGGGCCCCCAGTGTTGGTGCGGGCGGTCGACGTATCCATACACGAGGACTCTGATAACCTACTTTTCTACTCGGAACATGAAAACACCGGTTGCAAGGGAAAATAATGTCACATGCATCATATAGGAATGGGTTGTGGTTTCCATGTCCTTTTTGAGTTAGCTCTCTAGATATACTAACTGATTGAGATACATCTTGTTTCTTTACAGGATGCCTCCGTGACACGCACCCACTAGGATCCAGCAGCTCGATCACGAGGATGAACCCCTCAGTGATGAGGGATCGATACAGGGACCAGATCCCCCAGTTTTACGATCGGGAGGTGTGTCAGTTATCCCACCACCTGTGGAGCAGTGTTTAGTGCCTACCGTACCAGTGGAGGAGGAGTGCAGGTTGAGCACACTCCATGAGTTTCAGAGACAGAGACCCCTCGGTTTTGATGCGAGCCTGACCCTCAGGCAATAGAGGAATGGATTGAGGCGGTGACTAGAGTCTTCCGTTTGGTCAGGAAACTAGCAGACCAGATGGTGATCCTAGCAGTGAGCCTTCTATAGGGATCAACAAGACAATGGTGGAGTTTGGTTATTCAGACTCATGGCGAGGCGACTCTTGCATGGTCGGAGTTTGAGAATCTCTTCAAATATGATTTTTCCCCGATTACCCAGAGAGCAGTATGTATACAGGCGCTTCTTCAGCTCCAACAGGGAACCATGATGGTGGCTGACTATTCATCGAGGTTTACCGACCTCT
Organism: Viscum album; assembly: GCA_963277665.1. Lineage (NCBI taxonomy): Eukaryota > Viridiplantae > Streptophyta > Magnoliopsida > Santalales > Viscaceae > Viscum > Viscum album. Next base: position 1,435,808,643 of record OY728122.1, read on the forward strand.
CGCGATACGCGATGGATATGGTCAGAGATCAGTACTTCAGAGCTCAGACTTTTGAGCGGGGCCTGCACAGAGATATCTAATCTAGTATCATCCCTATGAGAATTCCCACTTATGTTGGGGTTCCTGAGCAGGCTTTGGTGGTTGAGAGCTTCTTGGAAGAGCAGAGACAGCCGGCAGTTGTCCGTAGTGAGAGAGTTGGAGCAGAGACCTTAGTAGCAGGGAGCCGACACTAGGGACCCAGGCGTGGGAGATGTTTTCAGAGGAGATCCAAGGACATGGGATCTGCCATACAGGGTTCACAGGGCGCATCCATCTAGCCTAGAGAGAAGTGATTCTACTCATGTGATGGCAAGGTAAATCTCGCTCGAGATTGTCTGACCCGCCGTAATACTGACATGGGAGCAGTGGATGGACCGCCAATGCAGAGGCAACGTGTGGAGTAGAAAGATCCATGGGGTGGCAGACGTAGTAGAGGAGCTGGGAGAGTAGCTGGAGGTGGTCGGTGTTTTTACCCTTTACCACCACCACCCCCAGGAGGTCCACCCTAGGCTCAGGGAGCTGGTGGACAGAGGCAAGGATAGCTGCAGGCGGCAGAGGCGTATGACCCAGGTACTCCCGGAATGATTGGGGGTATAATCTGTGTCTTTTCTACTTTGGTTATCGTATTAATAGACACAGGTGCTAGTAATTCCTTTCTGGTAGCTTATCTTGTTCGAGACCTTGAGATTCCAGTTAAGCTGTTGACTCGACCCTTACGATTAGAAACACTGAATTGAGAAGATTCAAAGATCACACACCATTGCATACGGTGTGACCTGACCCTTGGAAGTGAGAGATTCGGTTGGAACCTCTTGGTGGTAGTGTCGAGGCCTTACGATGTCATTCTTGGTATGGATTGGCTATCCACAGTTCATGCCCAGATTGACTATTTTAGGCGAAGGGTACGCTGTGTCCGTAGTGATGGAACGAGGTTCTCTTTTGTCGGTGAAGGAGAGACCCAGGCAGCGCAACATGGACTCATGCGTAGGAAGGTGCAACTGATATCCAATCAATTAGCTAGACTATCCCTGGGCGCAACAGATGTTACGAGTTTCCAGTTTCCAGCAGTAGTGGCTGAGTACGAGGACGTCTTTCTGGAGGATGTACTAGGACTTCCTCCCCGTCAGGAGATAGATTTCTGCATTGAGTTGCAACCTGGGATGACACCTATATCAGGAAAGCATATCAGATGGCTTCTGCAGAGCTTTGTGAGCTGAGGGTGCAGCCGGACGACTTACCGAAGAAGGGCTTTGTAAGGCCCATCATTTCACCCTGGGCGGCCCCAGTGCTATTTTCCAAGAAGGCAGATGGGAGCTTGAGGCTTTGTGTGGATTACCGACGCTTGAACCAGCTGACTGTGAATAATCGATATCCACTACCGAGGATAGATGACCTCTTTGACCAGTTAAGAGGGGCATGATGGTTCTCGAAGGTTGATATATGATCAGGCTATCATCAGCTGCGAGTACGGGATGGGGATGTACCGAAGGAGGCTTTTAGATGTCGCTAAGGTCACTATGAGTACTTGGTGATGCCCTTCGGTGTGATGAACACCCCGACAGTGTTCATGGGACTCATGAACCAGATCTTTTATCCCTATCTAGATCGGTTTATAGTGGTCTTCATCGATGATATCCTTGAGTACTCTGCATCTGAGGAAGAGCATGCGAGACACCTAAGGATGCTTCTGGACACACTCTGAGAGCACCTGTTGTATGAGAAACTCTCGAAGTGTCAGTTCTGGATACAGAAGGTCCACTTTCTGAGACACATTATCTCAGTAGATGGTGTAGCAGTAGATCCAGCCAAGGTAGAGGCAGTGTTAGCATGGAAGCCACCCCGGAGCGTGATGGAGGTGCAGAGTTTCCTTGGGTTGGCAAGCTACTATCGGAGATTCATTCTTGTTTTCTCTAGGATTTCAGAACCCATGTAAGCATTGACCCAAAAGGGGTAGCCTTTCGTGTGGACTGAGAGATGCTAGCAGGATTTCCAGTAGTTGAGACAGAGTCTGACGAGCTCCTCGATCATGAAATTACCGGAGGAGGGTGTCGAGTACATCATGTTCTTCGACGAATCAGGAACCCGGCTTGGTTGTATCCTGATGCAGAGGAAAGTGATGATTTCCTATGGCTCATGCCAGTTGAGGCCCCACGAGCAGAACTACGTGACCCATGATCTTGAGTTGTCAGTGGTAGTCTTCACGTTGAAGATGTAGCAACACTACCTGATGGGCGAGCGGTTTTCCATCTACACTAATCACAAGAGTCTCAAATATATGTTTTCTCAGAAGGATATGAATTTGAGACAAAGACGATGGCTTGAGTTCCTCCAGGATTAGGAATTTGAGATCATTTACACTCCTTGGAAGGGGAACGTTGTGGCAGATGCTCTCAGTAGGAAATCCAGTTCACAGTTTCTGGATGAGGCGACGAGGTAGTTGGCCTCCTTATAGTTATCCTTCGTGGATAGAGATGAGGGATCTTACCTTCAGTCGATGGTTGTTACACTTCCACTCTTGGAGCGAGTCAAGGAAGCACAACTCGAGGACGCTAGCTGGGAGACTCTACGTGCTCAGATATCCGTGGGTGATGCTTCCGACAGATATTCAACAGGTGGGGAGCACATTGTTCTTTTCAGGGGGAGTACAGTATTACCAGTGATGTTGTGGGAGGACGTTCTAAGGGAGTTCCATACATCTCCTTTTGCGGTTCATCCAGGCGTGGAAAAGATGTACTAGGACCTCCAAAATCAGTTCTGGTGGCCAGGAATGAAGAAGAGTGTGGCAGAGTTTGTTTGTTGGTGTCTTACTTGTCAACAAGTAAAGGCTGAGCACCAGGTGCCAGCAGGTTTGACTCAACCCCTTAAGTTGCCATAGTGGAAGTGGGATGGGATATCCCTGGACTTCGTGACAGGTCTACCACGTATTTCTAGGGGACACGATGTTGTCTGGGTGATCGTTGATCAACTCACCAAGTCAGCCCACTTCCTAGCCATACGGGAACGGAGTTCAGTTGAGAGCTTGGGACACCTATACGTGCAGGAGATAGTTCGACTTCATGGAGTACCATCAATGATCGTCTCAGATCATGATGCTCATTTCACATCCTAGTTGTGGAAGGGATTGCAAGAAGCTTTTGGGACTCAGGTATGCTTGAGAACAGTGTTTCATCCTCAGACTGATAGTCAGACGGAGTGGACCATCCATGTTCTGAAGGATATGCTACTAGCTTGCATACTTGACTTCGGTCGTAGCTGGGAGGATCACCTACCACTAGTGGAAATTTCTTATAACAACAGTTACCATTCCACTATTGGTATGGAACCATTCGAGGCTCTGTACGGGCGACCTTGCAGGTCACCACTTCGATGGGCTGACCCAAGAGAGTCAGCACTCATGGGCCCAAAGATGGTGCGAGCTACTACAGAGAAGGTGCAGGTCATCCAGGAGCGGATGAAGACTGCATAGAGTCGGAAAAAGTCTAATGCCGACAGGAGGCAGAGGCCCTTGGAGTTTGAGGAGGGAGACCATGTGTTCCTTCAGGTCTCACCTCGATGGGGATTGGGGAGGTTTGGTCAAGGCAGAAAGCTATCTCCGATGTTCATCGTCCCTTTATAGATTCTGAGTAGAGTTAGCGAGGTGGCATATCACATTACTCTAACTCCTCAGATGGACTGGGTACACAACGTCTTCTTTGTGTCGCAGCTACGGAGGTACGCGCATGATCCATCACACGTCATCGACCCGGGCGAGCAGGACATCGATGGTGGAGCGACCTTTGTTAAGTACCCAGTGGAGATCGAGGATCGGAAGAAGAATATCCTTCGTGGGCAAGCTATTCCCTTGGTGCATGTCTGGTGGCAACACAAGAATCTCCAGGAGAGCACGTGGGAGTGGGAGGCCCAGATTTGTGTGCAATATCCACATCTTTTTGAGTTGCCTTTGTTTTAGCTTTTCGAGGACGTAAAATCCCTAAGGTGGGTGTGATGTAATGTCTTGGATTTTTTCATGCTTCAATTATTAATAATATGTGGTTATTATTTCGAGACCAGTCTTCGAGACGGAGTGCAGTTCCGAGGCCCGGTGAGCCCGGAACAAATGTTTGAATTTAATTAAATAATTAAATAACATCCACATGATGTTTTCCTGAAAAAGTGGGATATATCCTGAATGGGTTCTTAGATCAGAAATCTGAGGGCACCGTTGCGTTCAGAACAAATATTTTACCTTAGGAAAGGCCTAACATCGGCTAGCGCAGGTCGGTGGTGAAATCCAGGTTTTGGACATAAGAGTAATAAATTATTTTTTTCTGCAGCGAAATCTTTTTAAATCTGTTACAACAGATATCTCTTATTCTTTTTAAATAAAGGCATGGGCAGGGGTCCAAGGTTACAAAACTCATATCCCAGAAACCCTTGGTGGCTCTGGAGGCTCTAGAGAAAACCACCCAAAGCAGAGATGATGTTCTTGACGATTTTCGCCGGCGACAACAACGCAACGACTGGATCTTCGCCAAAGAACTCCACGAAGACAGGTAGGATGTTTATTTGGTGATTTATTTTCCCTGTTCTTGATACCTATGACGAATGCAGACTAATCCACGAACAGATTATCCCGCGGATCGGTCATTTTGGGGGATGTGCTATTTTCGAAAATCGTGGGGATTTTATTGTTGAAATTAATTTGGTATTCGTTCAACCTTTTAACGGCGATGAATCAAGATCGACATGAACATCGATCAAGGTTCGTCCCTCTCGATTATTGTGTTTTTATCTCCCAGTTCATATGCTTTCTTTGTGTGTGTTCTATGCGTTCTTGGAGGAAATCGATCGTTTCACATTCGTTTGGTGGCGCAATGATCTGAAATCAATGATCCAACATCGAGACGACCTAGTAGAGGTGCGACGATAATGGTGACAGACAAATCTATGTGGTTCAGAAATTCCTATTCTTCGAGCGTTTTTGTTCGGGTGGATCGGGACGCGCTATCAAGGCCGATTGGAAGCCTGAAACCAACATGAACAGTTTTTAGGGGCGGGACAACCCCATATCTGGAGTTTCATGATGATCTGACGGTTGGATCAAGAACCAGATATTTGGCCGAGGCACGCAGAGGAAGACAATGATTCTGGAAAAATCCCGACTATACGGTGTGTAGTATGGGCTACACAACGTGTGTTCATCGGCAGATTAACCTAGCATGTACTACGGGTGTACAAGGAGACAGGTTGGGTAAACGGACATGGACACGCCATGTAAACCCATCTCTGGCCAGACCCGGCCAGATACACGGGATACCCCGTGTACTGGTACATGGGCAGGCGACACGGGCACTGACACCGTGTACGGGAATCTGACCAGAGTACACGGGTGTTTTCTAGTTAGCAAGACATGGTGTGTTCTTTGACTTACATGCCGTGTATAGGCTTTCCTTTACAACTTCGATGTCTGACACAGGCCGTTTACACGGGCAGTACCCAGGGTCAAGGAACACGGTGTGTAAGCCTACTACACGCCGTGTAGTCTAGTTTTACATAGCCTGGAATACCCTCTATTGACATGACCAACTTTACCTGAGCATCGATCCTCTGCTTAGCGGATTAGCTCAGACTGAGTTTTCAGAATCACGCCATGACTTGGTGGTGATCCTCATCTGAGAATCATGTTCTCAAAGTACTTGTGGAGTGTGATCTCCCAGAATGATTACTTCATATCTCTATCTTCGGACCTAGGAGTCTGTTCTCCCATTTGTATGATTATTTGAATCTTCGAACTAGATCTTAGTAGTGGTTTTGCAGTAGTCGATCGTGTATGAGTATATCTGGATATTCTTGTTATATTTTATATAGACATATACTATGTAGAGTTGAATGTATATTTCATTTGTGGTATTTTCACTTGTTTTATTTCTTTGGGGTTTTAGGGTGTCCTACTGGGTATTGTTATACCCACCCCTGCATGGACTTTTCCCACACATGTCATGTCTTATGCAGACGAGCGAGCCTTTGACAGGATTCTAGGTGGACCAGGACCGAACAGTACCCAGTGAGATCAGATAGGCCGAGGTGTGTTCCTATGACTATAGATTGCAGTCCCAAAACCTTTCTTTACAGGTTGGACTTTTTTACAGACTCTCTTTTGGTGGGCTTGTACTTTTGGGCCTGGGTTTTACTATCTTGTACATTACATTCCTATCATACTCTGTTGGGTGGGTTTTAGTGTATGCATGTATCTTTTTTCTTTTAATAGTTTTTACTTTTTAGAATTGTCGTCTTGGGGATGTGTGTGCATGTGTACATGTTTATAGGCAATGCCTCCCATGTTAGTAGCATGCCTACTCGGTGCTATTCACCAGCCCCTGGCTTGTTGGAGGCGGGTTTAGGGAGGTACGGCTCAGGCCCCACTGGGATGGGTCGTGACATTTATGATATATGTTTAATTCTATAATGTTAAATAAATAACCTAATTCTTTCATTACTGTGCAATGAAAAATAAAAACATCGCTTGTGCGTACATGCAGACCAACGCCTCACGAACATATGTATTTTTTCCATCACATAATCACATGGATGAGATATATAGGTGTATTTAAATACATGATATGATATTTACGATATAATTATAATTATATAAATATAAAATAATAGTTATATTATTTCTATCATTTTTATTGAAAAATCGAAATGTTACTCATGCTTACGTATAGACAACCATCTCCATGTTATAACATAATTCATTTATCACAACCACCTTACATAGTTGGTTTAGAGGGTATAATTAAAGTATAAAATTGATAATTATAACACAATTATGATTCTGTAAATGAAATAATAATAATCCATTTCAACATATTCTACATACCAAAGTCATTTTGGACTTTTGAACAAAACATCCTCAAAATGTCCAAGGTAAACTCAATCAATAAACTGATTAATCATGACATGGTAATTAGTGAAATAAAGAAATAATAAAAATATAATTAACTTGAAAAATATTATTTTTAAATTTAATAATTACCATAAATTTATTATTCTAAAAGATAAATAATATACTTGAAAAGTTAGACTCGAGATAAGGTATTTTTCATAAAAAAATTATTTGAAAAGTTTTAAAATATTTCTTTTATTTTTCCTTAATATACATATATTTTAAATTATTTCAGTATGTTATTAATATAATTAAATATATTTTAAAATTAATTTTAAAAAATGTTTTATTTTATTTATAATGGTTTTAAAATAAGTCATTTTAATATTTTCAAAATTGATTATTTTTTGAAATTTACAAAAGTGTGAAAGGAATCTTTTTTAATATATTTGACATCAAATTATTTTCCTTCCACTAAAACCATTATTTGATATTTTTATTAATTTAAAATATTCCATGTTTTATTCAAATAAAACCCATTATTGTATTTTTTTTATTTTAGTTTTCAAAAAATTATTTTTAAATGAAAGTGATAGATTAATATATGAAAATATTTGACTTATAGGCTCAAAAGAGTATTTATTTGAGTTTAATTTTATAAATGAATGATTATTTATTTTTCTTGTATTTTATAGACATTACACACTTTTTATGAATAATAGTTGAGCCCAATATAGCTCTCCAATTCATTAAGTAATGATTATATCCTTCAGATAATTATGACCGAATTAACCAAGTAGGTTATTCCATTTGTAAGGGTTCTTGTAAAGGGTCTATGGAGATGATGTCCCGATAAATCTACATGACCTTAATATTCTTAAAAATGCTTTTTATAAATATTTTTATTTTAAAAGGGTAAAAATGAGATTTTGTTTTTAAGGAATGTTTATGACTATTTTTAATAAAGGTTAAAGGATTGATTCCAATGAAAATTATTCATGTTTTTTCCATGAAAATATTATGATTATGATTCCATATGAAATGTTTCATGGGAGATATTAAGTAAATAATTTTGTTAATGGAAAGGTAAATGGATATTTGGGTTCAAATGTTTATTATTATAAAAGGAAATGTTATTATGGATTTTTCCAGTTTAGAAAAAGACTAATAGTATAATGATACAATATTTCATAATTAGATACAAAAAAATTGAAATAATATATAAGATAATCTATCGTGGAGGATAAAACACTAAAAATAATAATGAATTTCAAACCAACTCATCTCGAGCCTGAAACCATCTCTACGCAACCTCCAGTGTCTGCCTACAACCCAAATCACCTCACATCAACCTCAAAGAACAAAACAAAAATCCATCTAAAAAACATAGAAGATGAAATATATACATCTGATCTAAAAATCAAAATAGTTCACCACAACCCACTAAGATAATGAAAATATTTTCTTATAGAAAATAAAAAATTCTACTTATAAAATATAACTAGAAAGTACGAATTTCAAATATAACTTATAAAAAACCAGAAAATAAGTTTACAGAAACCTTAAAAATGATCCAATTTGTTTTCTTAAATTAAAACATAGACTTCAGAAAAATTTTCATGGGACTGATCCATTTCAATACCACAAACCCGTTAACATTTCTAAAAAACAAAAAAAATTGTTTTATTTCAATAAAAATGATCACTTTATAAACATTTAACTGGATAAATCCATATTTAAACATAAAAAATCAATTTTTAAATACACCTTAAGAAACCCACACAACTATTATTATATTCTAAATAGGTTTTCCAAACATTTTTGAAAATCATGTTCCAAAGAGAATGACCCAAACACATGTGGTTCAAGAATAACAATGTATGAACTATAAGTCATAAGGAATATAACTAATAAATTCAAGATATCAGTGCCATAATAATAAAAACAATGGGAAATGATAAAATCATCAACATGATAAAATCCACTTATCAATAATTGATCGACAAATCGAATGTAAAATGGGCTCTACCCTAGATCTCTAATGCGAGATGTATCCAATATTTTAAGAGATTTCCACTGATAGGAAAAAACCTGACATATGATGAAATTCAAATTAAATCTCATATAACCAACCCACACACCCTCATTATGATTGAACCCTCTCATATCCCTAGTTTCTTTCATGACTAGGGGACTACTAGAAGCTTGTGAACCGACTAGGATAATAGAAATATAGATCTCTCACTTATTATTTGGGTTACCATGATCAATAAAAAAGTGATGTGAAAGAATGTGCAAGGAAATATTAATACATAAGTCCCAAGAAATGACTACCCCCAACACCCTCACAATTAATATCCCCATATATATCATGAATCAACCACAAAAACTAGTATATTTCCACACAAAGGGAGAAACAATCATAAACAACCCACACAAGGGGTAAACAATTTAAGGGGGAAATCAGGGGTCTATCTTTCACATACTATATTTAATACTAAGGTTTTAAAACTATATTTAGAAAAATAAATTTCTTGGACTTCCAATAACTTTTTACATTTCACAAAACCCCACTTTAGACATTTCCCTTGAAATCGATGGAAATCTCTGCCACCATTTTTAACATTTCAAAGACACCCATTAAAATATGATTATTCCTCTTTCAAATACAAATAATGTCAGAGACCTTTATTTCCATCAAAATAATTTAAAAATATCCATCATATAATTTTCTTAATGGGTAAATCAAGAACTCATTTCAAAACAACCTATAAAATTTCTTTAAACCTCGTTTTTAAATCACATTGATGTTAACAACTCACTTTAAAACAATTACCACTTTAAAACATTATTATCACTTATTAAAAAGAAAAATAGTATCAATATAAAATACATAACATTAAAACCATTTCCAAAATCCTCATAATAATTTCATACATGCCTAGAAAAATCAAACATTCCATTCCAATCCTAAAAACATGGAATTTCAAATAGAACCCATTTATAGAAGGTTTAAAACATAATGAATTAGTTTTAAATCATCACATGGAGATCACATATATTTATATGTTCATAAAAAATGAATTTACAAATCACAAGAACACTATGAGTTCAAAAATTAAACAATTACATAAAAACACATACTTGGAATATTTGAAGCCCAAGACGAATCATGTCTCCTTTAATAGTGACCACCTGATTAAAAAAGAAAACCTTTTAAATAAACCACAAGATACCAAATCCTTTTATTAAAACCAACACAAATCCAATACAAAAATTATATAGAAAACAAGGTAATGAAAGGAATATAAAACCTAGAAAATAAGGATGGAAGAGAATTAGATGATTATGAGAAGAAAATTTACCTTGAAATATCTAAAAAAATGCCAATGGAGAAAAAATAATTGAAGAGTGTGTAGGTTGGAACACATCTCTAATCTCCCAAGGGTTAGTCAAATAATGCGGGGGAAGAAGGGGGTGAAACCCCTTTAATATCAAAAGGGTTATTTTTGGAAAACCCCAAATTTTAACACCTTTGAAATCCAAACAATTTTCAATGTTCTGTGATAACTTACTACAAGAACCTACATAGTCCTAGAGCACCTGTATAGTTTTTTTGGAGATCTATAAGATTTTTTAATCCATGTGAAACTCTCTAAAACAATTCCTTCTCTAGTAAAACCCACATCACAGAGGAACTAAACATGTATTGCACGAGCAATGCACTATTAGTCTAAACTATAGGGGAAAACCATGCTACACCCCGAACCCCCCCCCCCAAATTCTAAAATTATAGTATGAAAACCACCAATAACCGCTAAAAAACCTAATATAAGATAAATTAAATTAAATTGAGATCTATTGTGACATGTGGGTGTCATAATTCTCCCCATAATTCCATATTATACATGTAGAAAATCTATAGTCGAAAATAGAAGGTAAGAGAAAACAAAAAATCCCAAGATGACAAACAATTTAGAGGACGACACAACTCAATCCAACCGAAGAGTAAAATAACCAAGATCCTAAAAAATTTGATCAAACTAATCATCCCAAACATTTCCAAAATTTATCCAGTAATAATTAAAACAATAACCTTAAATAAGTATTCCTAAAAATAAAATTAAGATATAACATGGTCTCCAAACCATCTAGAATTCCACTAAAACATCATCTCTAATGAAGACTATTAGGAGATGAATCCTAAAATCCACCGAGTAACCATGAGACAGACTCACTCTAAAACCAAAATCACTTATAAACCAAAAGAAGGAAATAAAAACCAAGAGAATCCTCAAATAATGTCAAGTGTATTCACCTCAAGTCACAACACATATGGATTACCTAGGGTTAAAAACAAGATCACCCTAACATAAAGTATCCAAAACATCCTAAGGAAAACACAAGTTATTATAAAAACTACATAGTTGAATCACATTTCCCAGTTATCCAGTCATTCACTTAAGGCTTTTTTCATATCCAAACATTTATCACCTGACATGTTCAACACAAAAGGGGCACAAACTATGACTCTCAAGAATGGTTCTCCCAAAAATATAGGGTCACATAAAGGGAACTAATATCCAAACATAAAAGAAAGATGAAAATTCATAATTATATCCTAAAAAACCATACACAAGGGATATTAAATAGAATAATGAATTCATGAAAGTAAAAAAATTAAAATACATCCACAAGAAACATCCAAAAAATGAACCAACCATAAGATTCTGACAACATTAGCCGAATCCCCAAAAGCTCAACCAATATTATAACCCAAAAAAAATGTCCAAAAAAATACATAAAAGGAATAAAATTGAGGACCATTATAAAGATTGATATTATAAAACTTTTGAAGGTAACCTAAATAGACACAATTTCCGAAAATTATAGGATCTTTAAAACATGAGGAAACTAAATGCTCCAGATCCCCAAACTAGAATAACAAAAGAGATATTTTCATCCCTCATGAAAAACACTTTTCTTGTAGCTATATATCCTCCTACTTCTTCTCCTCACCCACCAAATTAACATAGTCCCCCTCATTTGAAACCAAGGAATCACCGAATGCTATTTTCACATACCGATCATCTTCTACCTTAATGTTCACATCGAAAACCTATTAAAAATATTTCAGGATAAACACTAGTATAAAAAGGATAAAATATTTTTAATACCAAAAAATAATATATATTTCTAATAATCATTTACAACCATAATTATAAAGAATATTAAAAACTTTGAAAAGTGATCGGTGTACTACCACACCGATCGACCACCCTGATAAAGCATCCCAAGCTCAAGTTCTATCTATACATTCACAAGATCCCAAAAATAACTACTAGATAAACAAAATCCTAAAAAATAACCAAGAAATACAATTATACAACTAAGAAATAACTATATACTCCCATTAAATTTGGGTAAAACTGAAAAGTAATATCACAACCTCTCCCACCCATAAAGATTCAGGATTCCCAAGAGAATCTTGGGTCACCTCAATATCTTCCAACCACCTCACCACTTCCACAAACCCTTTATCATGGTATAAATAATGTAGGAACTAATTAAAGATTTATAATATGGGTTCACGGTCTAAGGAAGGTTCCACATCCACCACTCCACTCAGAGTCAAGGTAGATTCTAGAACTGAAGAAACTCTTCTAACCATTGTGGGAGGAATAATATAAGAAATATGATACATGAGAAACATCAATTCATGCATCAAAACATAATCTAAATGACCCATCGTAAACTAGGGATCAAAAAAACCACCAAAAATTAGCACTGCATCGATGCCAATAAAATAAACTCTAATTTTTAAATCATCATCATTCCCAAATAAACTTTTAAAACACACCATAATAAGTAATGTTCTTGAAAACAAAGCCAAAACCTCCATTTTAAACCATTTCAACCTTGGTGTAACACACATCACCGAAATAAGGAATTTCATAGAATTCCTTTCAAAATTAAATTCTATTTTCAAAACCAAAGAATCCAATGAAAACACATAAAAATTCATTTTCCTTTCAAATAACCTCCCAAATTTTAGTTGAAAAAAATCCCCTCTATACATCTTGAAACAATTTCAAAACACATTTTTGAAATCAATTTCTTTTTAGAATACCTAAGTAATAAAATTTAAAATGACTATTTTTAAATATATTCCAAACACCACAAGGGAAATAACCATTTTATAAAACATTTTACTGCAATTTAGGAAATTTTATCTCTTTAATAATCCATAAAATCAATCTTTTCATAAAATTTACCATTAAAAAAAACATTATTTAGAAAAAAGTTCAAGAAAAGTACCACACAAATATCAATCAAGGCTTATAATAACCAAATTCAAATAGTATCGTAACACACCTGAAATAATCACCAACAAGTGAGAATCACATTAGGATAAATCCATAAATGAGAGTAGTCAAAACAGCTCAACTGGGGAAGAAAAAAGGTCGTGTGTGATTTGGATGCATTGGTTTGGAAACCATGATTCATATAAAAAACATTCTATTTTAATGGAAAAACCAAACCACATAGTCACCGTATGGTTTGGAAAGCGATTAATGTTAATTTTGTAGCTCAATATTCCCTTCATTTTCATCCTAGAACCGAGGAAATATCCCTACCATCCCTTTTACAATCAAAGGGGATCTAAACAATATCTATAAATATAAAAATCCATCAATAATTACTAAAAAACCCAAATTCATAATTTTCAACCCAATATCCCATAGATTCATGAGGCCCAGGGTGGGAAAAAGCTAGCTAGACTCAACATACCCTTCCCTCTCAAGCTCTAATAACCTTTAACTTCTTTAAATAGGACATCCCAAATTAAAAAAGGGCTACTCAAGAATTTTAGGATCTCACCAAAGAACCAAAATCCTTACGTTCTTTTTTAACCGAGTCGACCTGAGTTTTCGTTCAACCCTTCTCCTGACCCAGTCTACCACATGGAATGAAGGTAATCCCAATCCCCAAGGGCTAGAAACTAGTTTCTAGAAATCTTGAAAATACATTTTGTAATTATTTCCCATAAATCAGATATATAAGATAATGAAACATCAATTGAGGGTATGGAATAGACCGTTCATACATTGGACATCTATGAAATATCAAAACATAAGAAACTGAAAAAAATTATTCCAAATAGATCATTACCAACTTCATATATTCAACCCATTTAAATAATTATAACCATCATCCATTACTTTAATGATACAACAATCCATAATTAGATACAACAAAAATAATTTAATTTTTCTATAAGAAAAGAGTTCTTGGATGATACAACACTAAATAATAATAAAACACCAGGAACTGGTAAGATACGAGCCTGAAAACATATCCACTAAACCTTTGGTTACTGACCACCACACAAATCACCCTACATCAACCGTATGAAAAAAAACCCTGAATCCAATTGAGAAACATAGAACCTAAAATATATAGTTATGAGCTAAAAATCCTACTATGTCACCAAAACCCACCAAGTCTTTGTAATTTGTTTCATAGGTAATTCCTAAATTATATATTTAAAATATAAAAAGAATTTACCATTTTTAAATATAACTTGTAAAAATCCAAAAATGAGTCCATAGACACCTTTCAAAACATTCTAAATTTTTTAAAACTAAAAACATGGTTTACAAAAATTAAGTCAACCAAATTCATTTCAAAACCACACACCCACTAAAATTTATCAAAAACCAATAATTTATTTTATTTCAATGAAAATGATAAATTCATAAACATTTAACTAAAATATATTTAAACCAAAACACCAATTTTAAAATTGACTTGAAAAACCCACAAAAGAGTCTTTAAATTAAAAATATATTTTATAAAAATAATTAAAAAACATTTACAAAGGAAATGAACTTAACAAATAATGTCCAAGAATTAAAAAATTTTCAGCACAAGTCATAGGGAAAATAACCAATGAAATAAATATATAGGTACCATAACAATACAGATAAAGAGAAATGATACAGTCAAGAATTAAATCAAATAATTGATTTCAATAACTGATCAAGTAATCAAATGTTTCAGGGGATCTATCCTTTATCCCTAAAGTGAGATGCATCCAATATTTTAATATTTTCCACTAATGAATGAACTTCCAGAATATAAAAAAATCCAAATCCACAAGTAAACCAAGTATCCCGTAAAATCACACTTTAATTGAAACACCCCCTCATCCCTAGTTTCCATTATTACTAGAGGGACAATAGCATCATTTGAACTAGATATAAAAAATATATATAGATCTAGCAGTTAATACATGGGTTTCCATGACCAATAAAAAAGTGATTTGAAATAACATTAAATCCAACATTTACATGTCAGGCGAAATAAATGACTATCCCTAACCATAAACAACGTCATAATGAATATCCCCATATAAATAATGAACCTTCCAATTAAAACAGTATATTCTCGTACAAGGGATGAAACATGCCTAAAAAACCCACAAAAGGGGTAAAAAATGTAAGGGGGAAAATAAATAGTTTTCTTTCACATCCACCATTTAAATCCCTAGTTCCAACAAGGCCTTTTATCATAAAACATTTCTCGGAATTCCATGTCATTCCAAATTTCATAAAACACCACTTTATGCATTTCTTTATAAATCAACGGAAACATCAAAAAAAAATTTAAACATTTAAATGACACACTTAAAACATGGGTCTTCCTCTTTGAAATCCAAAACATCTTCAAAGGCTTAATTTCCATCCAAATAATTTTAAAAGATCCATCAAAGAATTTTTTTAGGGGAAAATCACACACTCATTTCAAAATAAAATTTTCAATTTATTAAATAACCCCATTTTAATTAACATTGTGGTCACAACATCACATTAAAAAAATTCCCACATTAAGACATAATTTTCAATCATTAGAAACTAAAACTAGATAAATATCTGATTCAACATTGAACCCATTTCAAAAAGCCTCATAGGATTTTTAAAAATTCATAAAAGAATATAGCATTCCTTTTCAAACATTAAAACCTATAATTTAAAAAATAAACCTACTATTCAATTATAAAAAAATGAAATGGTTTTACGTCATCAAATGGATATCAAATATTTTAATACTACTATAAAAAATGAATATATAAGAAATGAACACAATTTGAATTCCAAAATAAATCAATTGGATAGAAACACTCACTAGGAAGGATCAAAAACCAATATGAAACATTTAAACATTAATTATCACCACTTGAATAAGAAATAAGACCTCCCCTACAATCCATAAGATACCTAATCCCAAGGTTGGATCTATATCAAACCCAATGCATAGCTTACATAGTGATCTATGATTTTAAAAGGAAGAGGAAACCTAGAAAAGTAGGAGGGAAGGGAATTAGGTGAGGAAGGGGAGAATATTTACCATGAAATATCTTGAAAAATACTAATGGGGATCCAAGAATTGAAGGGGGGGGGGTGAGGGTTTGAAATCATCCTTGGTCTCCCAAGGTTTGGGTAACTCATATGGGAGATGAAAAGGGTGAAAACATTTTATGTTCCAAATAGAAATTTTGGTAAAATTCCAAAATTTTAACACATAGGAAACCTGCACTGTTTGGTCATATATTTTTCCAAACTGTGTACATAACACTTTATATACCAAGAGAACCCATAATGTTTTTGGATAGCTTGGCACGGTTTGAAAATCCATGTATACGGTATGAAAAATTGATTATTCCTCAAGACATCCCCCTCTACATGGGTGTTAAAAGGTTACCCATAACCATATGAGAAAACCATAATACACCTAGAAAACCTCCAAGACTGTAATATTTTATTCCAAAAACCACAAGGAAATAGAAAAACCCAGGATAAAAAATAGGGAAAATTACACTCTATAGTGACATGTGGGAACCACATGGAAATGCAATAAAGTGGAACCCCGATCATAAATCCTAAAATTATGAGATTCTTAAGGCATGTCGTTTTATATGATATAAGATCATTGGATACATGGATGATGTATAAACATCTATATAATAGGTATATTGATGTTTTTAAAATTTTAATAAAACATTAAGAATATGTGGTTAATGTATTACATGTAATGAATTTTATATGTAAATGAAATATATAATATTTAATAATTATTGAATAAAATAAAATAAAATATTGAAAGATATATTAAAATATCATGTATCTAAAAAATATTATTTTTATAAATTATATTTTTTAATTAATGTTATCTAGAATGATATTTAATGAAATGTATTGATATATATTGATATATATAATGAATTATAATTCATTTAATGAATTATAAATTGATATAAACATAAATGAATTTATTTAATGTTTTAATAAATATTATTTATAAAAAAATTATATGTTATGTCTTTTTATTTTAAAAATATTTTAACCAATTTTATAAAATATATATATAATAGATCATATATATTTAAATAGTGCATCAAAATTATGTAAAGTTTTAAATTTCATATTTTTTGTTTTGAAATACTAACTTATTAAGGTAAAAAGTGAGTTATGATGGTCAATGAAAAAATGAGGTAAAAAGGATAAAATATTTAATAAAATATTAAATTATAACTAAAGAATATAACCACGTTCCATGGATGAGGGAAGTAATGATCCATATCCATTATTTTTCTACTTTTGAGGCATGTTCTTTTATTAATTACATTTTGTATACATTAAAGAATGAGTATTTGTAAATATTCTACTAAAACACATATATAAGACCACCGTCATCCAAAATTTTAAACCCACACCCCAAAATACTTTTTAATTACAATATACTCTAAAATAAGATCCTTAAAATATTTCTGCTGTATTTTGGTTCTTCGAGTCAAAATAAGAAGTTACAAATCCATTATTTTAAATAAGGACCTTAATAGGAGATTTCACCAATAAATACCAGTATCATATTTTTTAAATTATTATCTTTATCATCTTCACCAAAAATTTATTTAACATTAGTTAAGACCTTAATAAAATGAAATTTATATCATTTTTATTTTATTAAAGTTATATTACAATAATAAAAATGAAAATTATTAAACTTTCTATAGTTATAAAATGTTCTTGTTTGGGTTAGTTTAAACTCTTACATGATAAATGATAGAATATTTTAATTATGAATTATTACAAAAAAATAAATACAAGTAATATTAGAAATTTATGATAAATTTAGTATTTTTAAAATTCTAGAATGGTAGTGAGAACAAATATATTCACTGTTAAAATAACTACATTTCTGATAACACTTATTTATTTTATTAAAATAAATAAGTCAAAAGTTCCTATAAGATGAAAGTAATGGGGTCTGAAAAAATGAATCCCCATGGAATCAGCCCGAACAAACTCAATGCCCTCAGGATGAAAAGATCAAAGTCATGAAAAGATCACGACCCTGTTATTCAGAGCCCCATTCCATGAAAGAAAGTCTTCCACCACATTTACATCGCGCCCAATGTAAATAAACATCATTTCATTATTCATAAGATGATTGAATATTCTAATCATATATTTAATAGACCACAGAACATGATTCATACCTGATAAATCATTGTAAACTTCTAACAAATCAGTCTCAACCTCTGTAATAGGGATTCCTCTCTAGTTGTAGATAAGAATACCTAAAAGCCTCGCATGAGCTTCTTTTTGGAGTGAATCACCATTCCCATATAAGGCTAAGAAAGTAACCACAACTGAGCCTATAGAGTCTCTAATCACCCCACCACCTCACATAGAACCCTAAAATCATGAACCATTGGTGTTATGTTTAAACCCCACTGATGGAGGCATCCATTTAATACATTTCCCCTGGCATGTGATATTGTTTCTAGATAAGTCCCAATGGGAAAATCCATAAAGAAAGGGGTACTCCCGAAATTTATTCACATCTTGCATAAATCCATACATAGTTTTCTGTTCATAATGATAAGTCATGTATTTGACACTGAAGTAGATATCAGCCTCCTCCCATTCTTGTAAGATGAAAGAACCCAGCAATATACTGTGAAAATCAACACCCTCACCTTCCTCTCAGCTTTGAGCCTATATTCTCTTTGAAACCATAGCTAGAAGAAGAGATCCATAAAATAAGCATGATAGGTCCAACCAGTAAACTAGCCAAAAATCCTCTTAGAAAACCATCACTCATTCTCTCCAAAAAATAGGTGATCTATGGATTCGATAGCTAACTCCCTATAGAAGAAACACTTGGAATAAAAACTGATTCCATGACATTAGATACACTCATTGGAAGGAATATCATTGTTTAGGACATTACAAGTAATAAAACAGAACACTAAAGGAGCCTCCCTACACCATAATGCCTCTCCCCATTGATCCTATTGAGAATTCACTACTTTAGACTTTAAAAAATATATGAGTATGAAAGAACCAGATGCCGACCCTAAGAAAACACACCTATTTGGTTCACTATAAGTAATCATGAATGAATGAATTAAACATAATTTATTGAAAATAATAATTATAAAATACATTAAATAATGACAGGGATCTAGATCTACATTGGTTTATCATTTACCTTTCTAAGACCACTATAGAGGTGGTGAATAGATGACTACGGAGGAAGGACAAAAATAACTATATTGGACTAATCATAGAATAAATGTAATAATTAATCTATAACAATCAATATTAACTATTAATGATAAATATTTAAGTGATAAAGAAAAATAAATGGAAGTTATTGACTAATCAAAATATAAAAAAAATTTTCATATTGATGAATAATAAACATCATTTGATTAAATAGTAGTTTGATCATGTTCGAGCAATATGGAATTTATGTTAACTGGTTTCATGAAAAAATATCTTTTCAATGAGTCATACATTTTATTCTTTGGCTATATTCATCTATAGTAGTTATATTATACCCCATAAATATTTTTATTTGTATGATTTATTTTTTTAGTGATTTCATTTCATCCTCATAATAACCTTTATAGTTTATTATTATCTCATATATGTTTGACATTGTAAAGGAAAATTTATGCTATCTATTTTCAATATTTCAATTATATATTCAAATTTTTTCAAAACCATATTATTTTTTTATTTCCTACTTTTTTTAATATGTATTCTTTTTATCAACTCTAATATTTCTCTTAAAATATATTTTACAGAAAATATTATTACCCATTATTATATTTGGTTTATTGTAAGCTATTAAAAATTATTAGAAACTATTTCATGCAATTATTGAGCCATTTTTAAAATTTAATTGAATTTTTCTTACACATTACCTCTATTATTTTCAATTTTACATTATTATGTATCTTATTGTTGGATTAATTTTTTAAAATTACTTTTTTTCCTTCAAAAAAGTTTGTTGAATGTGAGTTATATCATTGTTTTTTAAAAGATGTTAATAAAAAATTGTGAATTTCTTTTTTCATGAATTCTCTTCTGTATTACTTTTATTATTTGGATAATCATATATCTAAGACTATTTGATATCACTCAGGTTGTAATAGTATATGCATAACCACTCCATAATTACATATCTAACCAATAAATTAGAATATTTATATTCTCAAGGCATTTAGAGTTATTGTATTAGAGGATTATCAAACCCATTATAAAAATAAACACATATATTTCACTAATTTATCATTTGTTACACACAAACTAGATTTTAAATGATGTACATTATTCATACATGATAAACAACCATAAATGAAACATTGACATTTTTGTAGATTCTAATCATCTTTAAAACCTATTAAAATCATTTGAAAACATGGGAAGAGATTATAAATCTTGTTAAAGGGTAAAAAAGTAATTGAAACATATTATTCCATTGAAATATATAAAAACTCATGAATTTTTTTCCCATTAATAAATAAATGAGGAGATCATATAATGTCATATTTAATCATTTAGTTAACCTATTTTCTCAAATAATTCCGTAAAAAAAACTCATAAGAATAAATAAAGGAACTAAAGAAATCATGAACGATTTTGGAGGATTCATATTGATAATCACCATTATAATAAATTCTATAGTGGAATTACCAATTCCGTTTCTTCAACTCTATATTTTATAAAGAATAAATCATTTACCATTTCATAAAGTGGATATATCTCAATACCACCCATCATCATCGATAATTTAAAAGTACCATAACATGAATAAAACAAAAAAAACTAGTATTACAACCCATAATCAAAATCATTAATGTTATCCCATAAAAAGAATATGAATTAAAATGAATGGTCTCACCAATTATATTTTGAGAGGAAAGTAATAGTAAATTATATTATGTTGATAAAGATCAATAGGATTGTTAGAAAAAAAATTCAAAAAAACATTAATGGTTTAGTTAAGAGAAAGAAATTAAAACATTTTAAGTAATTGTTCAATAGTGAAACCATTACTACCTTCCAATAAGATATTATATTAAATTTTCTATATTAACGTAATTTTTTATGTGTTATTCCATAATATAATATTAAAATGAGTTAATTATCAATCTCATGTGGTTTATGGGGGTGAATTAAAAAGAGTATTTGAATCAAATTTGATGCTTCTTCCACAATGTATTCAGTTATTGATGCTTGAATGTTATAATTGTTTAGAATTATATTCTTTTGGGATTTTGTGTTATTAATGTATAAGAGTTAAAAAATACATTTGAGATCCTTATTATGGAGTATTAAATTGAATTTTAATTATGTGTTTTAATTATTGATGAAATTTTGAATCTCATAGAATAATCCAACCCTTCTCGACCCGTTACTTTGACCCTTTCATGTGTTGGAGATAATGTGAGGAGATTGGAGGAACAGAGGGGTTATTTGAGCTCAGATTTCAGCTAGTTGAAATTAGTTACATCATGTTTTTCTGAGTCATAGTGTGAATATATTTCTATAGTATATGTTTTTTTTGTAATTGGTGAGTTTTGGTGTGGGGGAGATGTCACAATCATAATGTATATACAGTGAGAGTAAACATTCATGATAAATGTGCTTCTATATAAGGGGTTTGATAAGGTGATGTTTTCAGAGTGACAATCCATGTGTTTTTATGGGTTCACTCCTATAGAAATGTTGGTTACCCTTATGAATTGAGTATTTACTCTTACGATTTTCCCATTTGTTTTTTTTTCTGGTCATGGTTTGGAGATTTTCATGATGGCATGAATGTACCTTGGGATATTTTGGTAATTTTCTATGAATTTTATTTTAATAATGAACATAGATAACATGATTTTGATCATAAGAGGTATATTTCTTGAGATTTTAGATATGATATGTGGCAGTAGGGATACTTGTATATAGAAAAATACTTTTTTGTCATGTAAGAATATAATATTTTCTAGGATTTATATGGTAAGTGATTAGTGGATCCACAGTATGATATTTATAGGTTTAATAGAATCAACCCTATTTTGGAATGGCGATTACATGTCACACCATATTTCTACACATTCTCATTCTAATATAAATTTTATAATTCCTTCAAATTTAATCATATTACTTCGATTTATCTTGAACCATATATAGTCAAAGGTTTATCCTTAGATGTCCATTAGTGCCATCTAATTGTATTTTTACCTTGTTTTTAATAGATCGACTAGTGGTGATTTGAAGTTATTCACTATTATTTTATTAATAAGTTTTATCCCTATTATTTTTATGGTGAAGGTTGTGGAAGTGGTTAATTGTTTTCTTTTACGCTTGATTCATTGTTTATGGGGATGTTTATGTTTTAGGCTATTGAGGAATATATTTGTTTATGTAGTTCATTTGATTATCTATCCCTCACTCTATTCTCGAATAGTTGTTGTGTATCATCTATAGATGTAGGGTATTTCGTGATTCTATCTTTAGTTATGTGAATCTATAGAATTAAAATGGCCTTTCATATATCTGGTGAATACTATGGACCTAATTAATAAATATAATGAATAGATCTAAGTAAATGTTGGGGGAGGAATGATTAACATGTGTTTACATGTTGTAATGATTTTTATCACGTGGTTTTTAGTTGATTTGTTTATCTATAATTTTTTTTAATAAAGGAATATGTATGGGTTTCATTACTATTATGGAATTGATGGAATAACCATTTATAAAAGGTAAAATACATAAATATTATTGGGTACAAATTGTTTGAAAACTATATGGTTGTGTGACCATCCATTCAAGAGATGTTTAATTTTATACGGATTTGTATTAGTAAAAGATGTAATATATAAGTCCTATGTTTTTTAATTAGATATTGGATGCAGTTGTTTTTATTTTTTTTATTATTATTAGTACTGCTGTGATAGTGTATGGTTATGTATTTTTTGGGATGTTTGAGTGGATTTTTTATTGGTAGCTATTGATTCCTTATCATAGTTATCACAATGGGTTGTTTTTATGGATATGGAATGATGGCATGATTGGTTTTGTTGGGGAGGGATGGTTTTTTGGTAATTATGTAGGATATTGGGACATGTTAAAGAGTGGTTATACAAGTATTAGTTGATGGTTATGGGTATCTATAATATTTTATAGAATAAATAGAATATGTTATTTTTTATAATGAAAATAGTATTGGGATATGGGATATATGTTAATGAAAAATGTTATATGAATGAAATGATAATACATGAAATAAATAGGTAAAGGCATGGATAATTATGGGTGGTGTTTAAAGAATGGGTTTTAATAAAAGATAAGATTCAATGGATTAGTGAATGTAATATAACGGGTAAATGATAATTCTATACATGGATGAACGATGTGATTAAATGGGATTTTTGAATGGTTATTATGGATACTTGGTATAGAATATGGGGAATGTTCATAGAATAGTATTTTTTAGTGATGATAGTGTGTGTTGGTGATAGTTTCATGTTCATAATGGGGTTTCTAGTGTGATTTGTTGTATCAAGTGTTACATCCTCTCCCTACCCATTTTCTTGGACTGGGTTAGGGGTGCTACTAGCCATAGGTGAAATTCCCCAAACCTAAAGGTTGAAAATATATTCCAAGGGTTTAAATATAAAGATGAAAGGGATAATTATTTACCCTATATATGCACACTCACAAACTTGATATGATAAATAGAAATAAATAAACAAAATACATCTCTAAAAATGATTCATGAAACCAAATCCAAAAATAATAACAATGAAAAAACCAATATAACCAATAAATAAATGTCCAATATAAGAGTAATAATAGAAAAATATAAAATAAAACTAAAACTAAAAAGTAGTAAAAGAATCTAGCCCTATAGTGGAACCACTCTAGACCATGAAACAAACAGCACCAAGATTCACCTCAACAAACTATAACAACTTCTATTATGGTGCCCCACCAGTGATGTATGAAAATGGTTACTTTCATATATAACAAAAAAAACTTACCCATATTCCCTGAGGTTTATATGTAGGGGGTGGGTATAAAAAATATAGTAAACTCCTAGATACTTTTCCCACATTTCATTAAGACTATAAATAGGTTAGATCATGGTAATATAAAATAGACCTGAAGGATATCAAAATAAGATAAAGCATTTTTCACTAAATTCACTAAAATAGATAAACTAGTTTTCTAAAATCTATATAACAAAAGAATTGTTTTCCATTTCAAGTAGAAAGAGAAGTTAATTTAATTTAATTTTCCATATCATACACGTTTCTACACACACACACATGTATACAGAGTGACAACCCCATGGTCACAAGTGGGTATACATCATCATCTAATCCATTACTTGGTGGAAATCCTCAATGTTCCTTTCTAGTGATCACTAAGATCCATGTCTATTTCAATAAAGAATCATACAATAAAAATTGTGAAAACAAACCAACCATGTTCCTAGGTTAGAATTAGAATAATGCCAATTTTTTGGCATGATTCAGGTTATAAATTGAATTTCTATACAATTTAATTCCCATCGCATGGTTAGGAAATACTTTTTAATAAACCTTGTGAATAGACTTTGTACAAAATTTTCCCAAGTAGCATTGTTTTTTCATAGTTTTTCCAAACTATTCATCAATCATGTTCCTTCCCAAATACTCTCAAACAACATTCATAGTTTCTTGGAGACTTGATTATGGTTTATATTGACCATGATCAAAATGTTGACCTCCAAAAAGGTAAATAAAATCTTTCAAAAAAACCAAAAACTTCTTGAAACTTTACCTAAACATTATCTATATTTAAATTATCCATAAAATATGAAAATTATTTAAAATAGCGTTGTTACATTCTCCCCACCATTTGTCTTTTCATCCTTAGAAAAATGTAATAGGTTTGATCTATATTTTTGAATAGTTTGTTAATGTCATAAATTATTTAACCTTACTACCAAAATTAAGTGTTTTTCACAATGTATTTCATGTCTCTCAATAGAAAAGGAATCACCCAAATCACAATCATGTGTTTAGTTGGGACCATGTTTCTCTTTATCCTTATACAAAATTTATCCATGTACCAATTTAGATTTTAGATTAAAAATATAACATTTTATGTGTAAAAAGTTTAGATTTTCTATGGATACTGTGGAAGAAGGGTAATATTCAAGAGGAAACATGGGAATGGTCGAAGTTCATGTGGGAGAAGTGGTCAAACCTATTACATATTTATAAGGACGAAAAGTCCAATGGCGGGGAGAATGTAACGAAACTAGATTAAGTAATTTCCATGTTTAATGGATAATCTAAATATAAATAATATTTGGGTAATGTCTTGAAAAGTTTCTCGATTTTTAGAAGGTTTTGGATACCTTTTTGGAGGACCAAATTTCGATCATGGTTAGTAGAAACCATAATAAAGACTCTTGGAAACTAGGAAAGTGGATAACTCCACCAAAGTCATAAGATATTCCCATGAGCTACAATATTAAATGGAACAAGCTCTAAGAATAACTTTTGTTGTCTGAATTGTACATTCTAACTACCCATCCATCTAAATATGACATTCCATGGTCATGGTCAGTTGAGTTATAAGCTCTGGTTATAATGATATTCAAAAAAGATAAATAAATTGATTATCAATATTTGGGGCAATCAAAATTGAAATTACATGTAATTAGAACACTTATCAAATATATGAATTTTTAAAATCCACTATTGTGTTGAAATAATTGATTGCGAAAATGTGTGTCGACATGGTGATTCAAACCACTCTCACCAAAATAGCATCGTGCTTATTAAGAATCCTAAATTGTCTTTAGAAAACATCATGGAAATATTCTCCCACTTCCATAAAGTTCTAGGAATATACTATATAATATCATTTTTGTAAATATTTAGCCATTACTGGCTGACAAGTTAGATGTTTTGTAACATAATATAAAATATTATGTCTTATAGATAACTGCCTTAAATAAGCTTTCATAACCATGAATATTATCTAAATTCCTGAATTATTATCCCCTTTTGAATAGTTATACTCCAAAAGAATACATTACCACAAAGACTAAAGATCCACAATTTGGTTATAAAAGCATAAAAAATAGTTTTCATCTTCTATCCGGCCATCAAAAGACACCCAACCATTTAGTTTTGAACTATTGGTGATGAAATCAGGATATGATATTTAAGATTCTATTTAAGAATTCATTAGGTAAATAACAAGATTTACTAGGAAAATAATTACATTTTCCTTATTTTCAACATAATCTAGATGTATGTTAATAAAATTTCTAATTAGCTATCATTGTTCATGAGCTTCCATAACCACTCCTCTATAAATTTTTTGTCTCAACACATCTACCATAGAATTCCCTTCCCCATGCTTGTACACCAAGTTAGAATAAAACATATAGTGATACACCATCTATCTTTGTGGCCTTAAGTTCAATTTATGCGGACATAAAATTTATTTCAAACTCTTTTGATCAATGAGTACTGTGAAATTTTCACCAAATAGGTAGTGACACAAGGTATATAATTCCTATACAACTTTAACTAATTACATACCACACATAGGATAATTATTCTCATGTTCATGATACTACCTCAAATGTAGTTCACAAGCTAATTAATCTTTATGAGAACACAAACAAGATCAGATCTGAACACATCTCAGTGTACCACATAACCCCGAATGGGTTTGGGAATGATTAGGATGGGTGATGATGTGAGATGGAATTTATGATTTATAAATGATTTATAACAATCATAATTCCATATTAATGGAACACACTTTCGTTTATGATAGGTCATGAGAGATTAATGTATAATGAAATCCCAAACAAAGAGATGATAATATCTTGTTAATCCCATAAAAAAGTATATCTCAATAACATTATTTGGTGACTGGAAGGATATGAATTCATTAATATTCCTAAGGTGAATTGATATGACCTATTAGGAAATTATGTGCCTGAGGGTTTATTCTAGAATTCTATCTTAAGAAACATATACTATAATTGATGATCATGCAATGTGATTAGTATAATTTACAAGTTCTTCTCATTGTCATTCCTAATTTAAAAATAAACCAAAATAACAACAAAAAATACCACAAAAATGAATCAAGGTACCCATGGAAGATTAGGTTCCTCAATTCCATGAAGACTGTTGGTGTATACATGAAACCAATAGGAATTATGACATATTAAAAAATATTCATTGATTCTATAATATTGTCTTCAGAATATCCTCTTGTATATCTATGTTCCAATGATATATTAATTGTAGATAAATCATATAGAACTACATAGATCCCTTTAATTGATCAAATAGATCATAAATTCTAGGAAAATGTTACTTATATTTAATCAGAGATTGATTCAGTTTATGATAATCGATATGTAATTAAAGAGAAACATATGCCTTCTATAAAAATAAATGTGGTGTGTCCCAAGGCTAAGTACTGGTTCTGATAAATCCTTTGCTTTCAAACTCTTATAATTGGACCCTTAATTACCATAAAACATTCAGCGATATTCTATATGATGGTAAAAAATATGTATTTTTTATAGGAATATATCGATATGAATTTTAATTTCCCTCTTGACTGGTAACTCAAAGAAATCATTCATAAATACATCTGAGTATCAATCCACTATGGTAGTAAGAGTCTTATTTATAGTTTCATCTGTAGTTCATAGTGTCATTACTGCTAACTATACAAATACCGTTCCATCTACCCTGACTAAAGGTCTCATTCTACCTATATTTATATCCAAACCCCCTGGAATGAATTTGGAGTTCTATATAGGGATGTTAATGACACTTTATGATAATTAAAATATATATTGGATTTACATTCAAATTTCCATTCCATTTCAAATATTAGATAAGAAACATCCATCTTTAGGACTATAAACTCCTAGAGAAATTACATAATTTCCATGTTAATGGAATATGATGGGAACATGAATCTTATTCACTCTAATTTCCTAAGGGGTGTATTGATACTCATAGTGTGAGGCATAATTTCCACATGTAATGTCAATTCATAAACCATATAATAATAAAGGAAAAAAATTTAATGTTCCAGTATCAAACAAGACAGGAATAAGATTCATGTCTAGAAGGATGGTACCTCTCACTATGGTGGGACCTAGTTTCTCCAGTGAAATTGATTGATCTGCTCTAGATAACTATAAAACAGCTACCATAGGATAACACTTTTTTCCCTATTAAGGTGTTGACTTGAACATGAAATTGTTCTAGGAGGTGTCTTAGATCACCATGGTATGTGTATTAGAACTACTCTAATGTAATTATTCCAACCCAGTATATAAATCATGAGGTTTAGTTGATCTAGTTACGCATGTTGATTTCAGTGACCTATGAAAATAGTTCTTGAGAGGAAATTTTTTTCATGTTGGTAGAAATACTATTGTAGTATATTGTAATCCTTCTTCTTGTACATAGTAAAACCACACTAGAAATATCCCAGTTTAGTACTATGACTTCTTGGATTGGATAATGATCTGGTAGCTTGATTTTCTATTTCCTTATTACCAAGGGATTAACCCTTCCTCTAACATTTATTCCATGATATCAAATTCCCACCAACATTTTGATTGATAATGTTGTCCCCTCCAATTGGATTTCCTTCCTGGTCACCCTCTAAAACAAGTTACATATCCACCATTACTATATAGTTAGTAATATATAACATTACCACCATTGAGAAAACCTTAGGTTAGAGACCAAAATCATATATTTATGCTTTTATTCTTTAACTAGTAGCAAACTTTGGTTCCTCTGGCCCCATGCCGACTGGCAGGCATCCGTCTGGTTCCTCTGGTCCCATGCCGAGTGGCGTTTGGGTTCGATGGACCCCCTCTCATGGCTTTAAACTAAATACTGATGGTGCTTGCGGACAGAGGATCATGAAGGGGGGTGGAGTGGTTTGCAATGTGGGTGGCTCGGTTTTCCTGGAATTCTGTACATACTATGGGATCAGTGATTCTTTACTCGTTGAGGCAAGGGCCATGCTTGATGGCTTAGAAATCTACAGTTCTAGTAACATTACCCTCAATACAGTGGATAATGATTCTAAAATTATTTAGGGTTCTCTTAAGGGAGAAGTCTCCCCTCCTTGGCACATCACGTACCTCATCCACAAGTGCAGGGTGCTCCTCCCTAATGGAATTGAGATTTATTATACATGGCATGAGGGAAACCAATTGGAGGACTTTATGGGCTCTAGTGCTTCCCAGTCCTTTCCTCTTATGGTTTTCGACTCTGTTGGCTCCCTTTCCCCAGGCGGAATGGAAGTGGCTATTGCGGATGCTCTCGGTCTCCACTTCATCAGACCTCCTTGAGTTTTTTAATTCACTTTTCCCTTTTCCCCTTTCCCCTTTTCCCTTTCTCCTTCTCTTTAAATAAAAAAGTTACAATTGGAGTAACAACCTCTGGTGAAAAGTGAAATATTTGAGTGAATTTTGCAGCATATTCCGTCACTTACATGTTTCATTATTATAGTTGAATGAATTATTCCATATTTTTCTCTTTTTAACGTTCCTATGATGATTTTTTATTGAATAGTTTTATAAATCATTTCCATGTAAGATATCGATCTAAATTAGATTGAGGGACCAAGTTCCACTATGGTAACTCCATGTCCTTAGACATATATGTTTCTATCTTGACCTTTATTTCATTTAGAGTAACCAAGAATTCAAATATCCAGGTCATCCTTTTTATCCATAACTATGCTTGATCATATCCAAAATCACCATGAAACATCCATGGGCTCTAATTTAGAAATTATATAAAGTGATTCACCTAAATAGGTTTCTTATTCCTAGGACCCTTGTCAATATATTGGAGATATTTCAATATAATATGAATAAAATCAAAGTTCACCTATGGTTTGAGTAAAACTATGATCTTACCTGTACCCTCTTGTTTGTTTCTTATCCTCCTTAATTGTGTCGTTTTTCAAGTAAGAATCATTTTAAATGTTATAACTTTATCACTTTAACATTTTATCTTTCCATGGTTATATTATATATTTCAACACAACAATCATAATATCACAAAAACAAAATCAAATAACTATGCGAAAATTTTGTTGTAGGGGGAAGTCTCTTTACTTGTGCATGATACCTATAACTAATCGGATAAACCCATGATAATAATATTATGACATAACTAGAAGTGTTTAAAAACACTTGTTATGCTTGTATTCCCATGTTACATGAATTTCATAATAAAAAGGTTAGCTACATATTTTTATTCTATACATTTCATGTCCAAATGCATCTTATATTCTTGATACCATCCTAAGATGAAGGAGTATCATTATGATACCATTTGTAACATCCCCACCCAATCCATTTACTTTAACTAGGTTATAGGTGCTACTAATCTTAGGTAAAATTCTCCAAACACCAATGGCTAGCAATAAATGTCATGGGATTAAAGACAAAGTTAAAATGGGGAATTATTTACCCTATATATGTAGAAACACAAACATAATATAATAAATAGAAATAAATAAACCATATACATATCTATAAATGATACATTCAACCAAACCCAATAGTAATTAAAATGAAAAACCCCACAGTAACAAATAAGCCAAAGACCAACATTAGAGTATTAACATAATGGTGTAAAATAGAAACTCAAACTCAAAATTAGTAAAAAAATTAGCACCAAGGTGGAACCTCCCAAAAGCAACGCACAAACTGCTCCAAGATCCACATTAGCTAACTATAACAATGTCTAATAAGGTATTCCACTAGTGAATTATAAAACAGATCCCTTTAATATATCATGAAAAATGAAATCTATATATTCACCACAATTAATATGCATGGTTGAGTATAAAAACCCATTAGATAACTCCCAAATAACTTTATGATGTCCCACTAAGACAAAAATAACGTTAGATCATAAGAATATAAAAAATGTATGAATAATAAGAAAATAAAATAGTTTTCACAATATTCACCACAATATATGGATAGGTTTTCCAAAATAAATATAATAAAAGATGTGTTTTCTTTTAAAAATAGAAAAAACACTTCATTTAATTAAATTTGGTATGTAATCAATTTTTTCAAACACATTCCCCCATGCATGCCGAGTGACATTTCTATGCTCGCGTGCAGTGAAAAATCTTCTAGAAACATATTTCTTGGTGGAAATTGTCTATGTTCCTTTCAATATGGAACTAAAAACCATGTTTATTTGAAAAAGGTATCATACAATGTTAATCATGTCACACACTAACCAGGTTCCTTTCTATTTGGTACCCAAAACCCATTTTTTTCAAGAACACATGTCAAGACCATCTCTCTTTTAAGAAAACCCTTTTTTCAATTTATCGAACATGTTGTGGGAAACACCCACAAACCACTTTATGAATCTAAACATTATGATATATATATAGTATAGTTTCGGTAGGGTAACTTCATTCAAATATAGAATATATTTATTGAAAAAATACAATATCCTTATCATTATAATAAAAGTGGAATGTAAAAAAAACCACATACATTTGGGTTCATTTAACAAGATGGATCTTAAACGGTTTAATGGATCTATCATCTTTTTTTCATTCTCATATAAAATCCCATGATATCCTAATAAATCCTTATAAAATCACAAAGATCTTGGTACAATAACACCAATATATATTTCTATTCAATAAAAACTAAATTGATCTCAGATGATAGGAAGAATGGCGTCATAAACTTTGATTTCCCTGATCGAACACGTGAAATCAAGAGACTAGGTTAGTTGAGTAAGAATGATACTTTCTAGGTGTGCTTCATATTAAAAATATAATTTTTTTACAATTTATTTATCAGGAAATTTTTAGGCTGTATGTTTTGACAAACCATGAAAATTAGATCTATCCAAAATTTTCCCAAGTTACATGGTTTTATATATAGTTTTTTCTAAACTTTTCACCCACCCAGAGACTCCAAAACCACTAACATGTTTTACTAGAGACATGATTGTTGTTTTTATTAACAATTAACTTCTAAAAGGGCATAAAAACATATAAAAACTTCCAGAAACATCCTGAGGATTTACTTAAATATTACATATCACTAAATTATTCACAATATAGTGAAATGAATCAAATCAGTGGGTGTAGAATTCCCCCGACCATTGGGATTTTTTTCTCAAAAATATGGAATAGGTTTGGCCACTTCTCCCACATGAAATTATCAAATTCCCCAGTTTCTCTTTAAATTTTACCATGCTTCCATAGTTTTCAGACTAAAGGTATTTTTTCCACATGTGATATTCATTATCTATCCACAATCTAAATTAGTACTTGGATAAAAATTTCATATGACTCAAGAGTAACATGGTCCCAACTATTCACATGATTCGGATCTAGTTGATACGTATTCAGTTTTCAGATGTATAAGAAATCATGAAAAAAGATGAATTTTAGTAGTGATGTTGACTAATAAATGACACTTTCAATCCATTCAGCTATCTCAAAGCATCCAACATACCATGGAGCCAACATCACTTGCTTCCCCAATCACCATGGGACATGTATTGATGACACTTTGATGATAATGTATTCACTAACATTGAAAGATAATTGTAGATGATGGTGATATGTATATGATTTCTTCCAACCCACTTCCATGACCATTTACTTATAGGTCATCTAGATATTTTTCATAGACACATATAAAAGAATAGGAAAAATCATTGACATTTTCCTATTTTCCACCGTTTATAGTGGAGAATAAAATGGACATATATATAACACCTCATACAGAGCCATGTGTGTCATCGTATGGTAGCTGTTATTCTTGGGGAACTCCACCAAAGGCATAAGATCTTTCCATGAGCCACCAAATTCCATTACACAAGATCTAAGAATATTTCTGAATGAATTAATTGTGTGTTGGGACTATACATTCCTATGAGTAATATATTCCCTGATTATGGTCAGTTGAGTTCTAATTTCCTATTGAAACCATCACCAGGATCAATAACTGAACTGAGGATCCCTATCACAAATTGATTACAACTGAAATTCCATGAAACATTACCAATTCTCTAATATATATATATATATATATTCTAAATCCTCTATTATGTTGGACTCTATAATATGTAGAATGTGTACTGACTTTGTGAGTCAATCCACTACCAGCCAAATTGTATCATGCTTCCAAAGTATCATCGATATCCCTTCGATAAATTCCATGGAAATATGATCCCACTTCCATATAGTTATATTCATATATTGTAGCATTATAGCAGATATTTGACGGTCAATATTTACCAGATAATAATATAGATATTTTGTAACATGATCTTCAATCATACATATCATACCCAACCACCAAAAATGATCATTCATTACGATGTAAATTTTTTGAATACCTTGATGAATATAATATTTTTAATGGTGAAATGAAGAATGAAGTTATTCTTGGAAAGACTACGAGCCCAAAATTTAGTTCTAAAAGAGTAAAAAAGGGTTCGTATCCACTTTACACCTATCAAAAGTCTCCAAACCATTTATTTTTAACCTTATAGTGATGAAATTAGTCCTAATATTTTAGAATATTTCATATAATTCATCATGTTTGTAACAAGATAAAAACAAGAAGATAATTGAATTCTCATTATTTTTAGTACAATCCATATGCATGTTGATAATAATTATAATCATCTTTCATTGGTCTCAAGCTTCCCTTTCAACTTTTCAATATGATTTCTGACTAGACACATTTTATATAGAATTTTATTTTCCATGTTTATAAACAAATTTTATATCAAACATTTGGAGATACTCCATCAATATTCATTTATTCTAGATCAAGTCTCATTGGGAGAAGATGTATTTCGAAAAACATTGATCACTGAATGGTGTAAATTTTATTCCAAGGAGGTAGTAGTTTTATGTCTTGAATTCCTGGGAAACTATATATAATTATATTCCAAGCATAGTAAAATTTTTCTCATGTGATCAAAACTACCTAAAACCATAGAACAAAACATGATCACCCTTTATGAGAACACAACTGAGACCATATAAAAATTCATCATAGTATAGCACATATCCCTAACTAAGTTATAAAATTTTGGGATGGGTTCCAAGGTTATAGAATATGTAATATCTAGAATTCATTTAAAAACATCATTAATCCACGTGAATAGAACACCCTTAATAATCAGAGTAGTCATTAGAGAATAAAGTCCCTAGAAATCCCAAAAAAAAGAGACAATAATATA
Organism: Viscum album; assembly: GCA_963277665.1. NCBI lineage: Eukaryota > Viridiplantae > Streptophyta > Magnoliopsida > Santalales > Viscaceae > Viscum > Viscum album. The sequence continues at coordinate 1,435,843,226 of OY728122.1, forward strand.
TAGTTAATCCCAAAAAACTTTGTATCTCAAAAATAATCAAGGGTAAATTTCAGGACATTAATACTTCAATATTCATAGGATAAAATAATAATATCTATTCAAAGATTATTTTATTATAGAAATAGACTTATTTTATATATAATTCACACTTAAAAACCCTAGAATATAATTGGTGATCACTCAATGTGATCATTAAAATTACTCAATGATCTTCATAGTCATTACTACTTTGAGAATAAACCAAAAAATCATCAAAAAATACCACAAAAATGAATTGATGTACCAATGGATGATATGATTCATTAAGTCTATGAAGACTATAGCTTCTTTTATCAGAAAAATGGTCAGGAAAACATATTAATAATACAAATATCAAATCTTGAATTTTATCTTGCAAATAACCACTTTTATGACTATGAGATAATAATATATTTATCCAATATTAATCTATTTGAACCAATTTCCTCCATCTAATTAATCAAATAGGTCATCTATTCAAAGGATAAGAAAAAAATACCTAATCATAACTTTATTTAGTTCATAATAATCAACTTATAAATGGAAAGAACAATACACCTTCTTGAAGAATGTAACTGGTGTATCCTAAGGTGAGTTATTCGGTCTAATGAATCCTTTACCCTCAAGCTATACTAGCTAGACCTCTAATTATGGTAACACATTTGGAACATTTTATTTGATGGGAGTGAAAAAGATATTGTTCCTGTGAGTAGATATGTCAAAAATTCAAATTCCAGCTTATGAAGTAACATAAATAAATCATTTAGAATGACAAGTTTATATCGATCCATTATTGACGGAAGAGTGTTACTTATAGTTTCATCTATAGCATGCAGTTTCACTTCTATTAATAGACCAGAGATGGTTATACCCTTTGAGACTAAAGGTCATACTTTTCATGAATTTACATCCTAATCCCCGTTAAATACCTGAGTAGTTCTAGTTGGGTATATGAATGAAACTAGTTGAGCTTAACAGACTGTATGGGATTTAAATTCCACCAACTAAACCATTACAAATATTAGATAAAAAACATCCCCCACTAAATCTGTAAACTCCTATATAATTTACACAGTGTCCATGGTAATGTAACATGTTTGGAAAGTTAATCCTATTAACACTCTATATATGATGGGTTTCTTAATACTTATAGTGTGATGCATCATTTCAACTTGTAATAAAAATTATGTAACCCTTTAAAAATAAATGAAATAATATGATGCCCAAGTATAAAACAAAGCACGCATAAGTGTCCACTTTATAAGGATAATACCTCATACTACCTAGGGACCTAGTTTCTTAGTCCAAATACCCTTCTCTACTCCATATAACTATCGATCATCTACCACATGATATCTCTTTCTTCCATACTGAGGTGTTTGCTGAACAATCATTGAGTTCCTATTGGAATCTTAGATCATATGGTTATGTGATCGAGAAGTATTTGGATTGGATTGTTCCATACTACCGTATGAACCATAAGGCTGAGTTGAGATAGTTACACCTATTTATTTCAATGGTTTTTGAAGATACTTATTGGGATTAAATTTATTTCCATAGTGGTGGGAATAATTTGGTGGTATATTGAAAACATTCTTCTAATGTGTAAGAGAACCGCACTAGAAACATATTGGTTCATTACTATGATTGGGTGTATAAGATACTAGTCTAGTGGATTTATTTTTTATTTCCTCTGTTACCCTTGGATCATCCCTCCCTCTTATTTGTATTTCTCAAGAATAAATTTACACAATACTTGGATGGAAAGAGGTGTCCCCTTCGCTTAAATTTCTTACATAGTATATCTCTCCAACAAGATCCTTATTCACTATTTCTATATATTTAGTAATTAATAACACTACCTCATTTTAGTGATCTTATGGTAGGAGACACACAATAAATATCTATTATTTTATTATTTTCATAGAATATACCATTAGTGAAAAGAAAACAAGGAGGGTGTATTTAGAATCATATTCATCCACTGACATGATTCCTTGTTCTATCTAACAAGATTCTATAATTATTTTATTTATTTATTTGGCTGGGAATAATTTTTTATTTAATAATTCCACAAATCCTTTATATGTAAGTTCCTGATCCAACTTAGGTGAAATGGGAAAGTTTCACCGTGCTAGATCCTGGTCCTCGAGCATATAGGTTTCTAGGATGACCTTTATTTCATCTGGACTCCCCAAGAAGTCATAAATCATATTCATACTACTTATAAATACCTCTACTTTCTCATATCCAGAATCATTATTAAACATTAGTGGGCTCTACATTAGAAATTTTGTTGATTGATTCACCTTATGAGGTTCCCTCAGTCCTCAATTTTTATCATTAGCCTGAAATGATTTCACAATAATCTAAAAAATCTTGGTTCACATGTGGTTTGGGTATAAAAAAAATCTCAACTACTACTTCTCATTGGTTTCTTGTTCTCATTAATATTATCATATTTTATACAAAGTATTCAAAAATTTAAAATTTATCACTTTTATAATTCATATTTTCATGGTTACATTTTATATATCATCACAATAATCACAATATAAAAATAAAATAACCATGTGACAATGAATAACTAGTGGAATGTCTCTTTAGCAATTCATGATACCTAGAACTCACTAGGTAAACCCAAAACGACAATTTTACGACACAATTAGAAGTGCTTAACAACACTTTGTATACCCATACTAATTAGGTAACTTGATGTTAGACATATAAAAGGATAGATATGTCTTTTTTATTCTATTCATTTTAAGTCCCAAGGAATCCTATCTCCTTTATAAAACCCCAAAATGAAGAAACATCACTCTCATTTTAACTATAACATCTCTTCCCAACCCATTGGCTTGGTTTAGGTCGGAGGTTCTACTGACCCTAGGTGACATTACCAAGCCATTAAAGGCTAGTAATAAATGGAATGAGATTAAACAAAAACTTAAATGTGGAAATGATTTACCATATATATGAAAACATAAAAACATTACATGATAAATAGAAATAAATAAACCAAATATATCACTACAAAATATTGATACAAAAAAACCAAAAGTAATAAAAATGAAAAAAACCACTATAACCAATGAACTAAAGACCAATATCAGAGTAATGATGGAATAGTTTGAAATGGAAACTTAAAATCCAAATTAGTAAAATTATTTTTCACTAAGGTGGAACCACTCTATACCAATATAAAAATAGATCCATGATCCACCTCAACCAACTGTAATAGTGTCTATCAAGGTTCTCCACTAGTGAATTATGAAACTAATTCCTTTCCTATGTCATGTAAAATAGCTTGTATATATACACCATTGCTCTTATGAATAGGCGAATATAAAAAACTAGTAGGTAATTCTAAAATAATTTTCCCACATGCCACTAAGGCCAATATCATGTTAGATAATATGAATATAAAAAATTTAATAAGAATATTAAATGTAAATAAAATATTTTTCACAATATTTACCAAAATAGATGAGCAATTTTTTTTAAAATAAATACAACCAAAGATGTATTTTAATTTTCAAGTATCCAGATATTTCAATTTAAGTCAATTTAGAATATAATCCATGTTTCCACACACATACACCCAAACATAGTGAGTAACATCCCTATTATTTCAAGTAATGATATGTCCTCTACCAATTCATTGATTAGTGGAAATCCACTAAGGTTTATTCTTATGGTCACCTAGTGCTATGTGTATTTCAAAAAGCATGAACACACACCAAACATGTACCTTTACAGTTGAAACCCATAACCAAGTAATTCCAAGAAAATATGTTAAAATCATATTTCTTATAAGAAATATCTTTATTTTAATTTTTCAAAAATGTTTTAGGGAACACCCAAAACCCAATTCCAAAAGACAAATAGTATAACAAAAATATAGTAGAGTTTCAGTAGGGTAATTTCCTTAAAAATAGAAATATATTTAGTAAAGAAATAAAAGATCCTTTTAATTTCAATAAAAGTGTAAATAATGAGAAAACACCTACATCATGTTCTTTTACCATGATGGATCTTATAAAATTACACATATCTTACCTATTCCTTTCATTATTATATCAAATCCCAAGACAAACTGATCAATCCTAATTTAAACCCATAGGTATGGGTATAACAAAAATGATCTATGGTTATTCTAATAAAAACCTAAGATATCTAATATTATAAGGTTGAAAAAGTCATAACCTTTTATTTCCATTTTCGAAAACTGAATGATTAATTATAATCAAATTTCATACATATTAGATCACAAAAAATCACTTAAGGGAACCTGGAAAAAAAGATCTTAGGTTATTTGAAGAATAATAAGACTTTAAATCATGTTTAATATTAAAAATGAAATTTTCATATAATAAAATTCTTATCACATGGTTCAGATGCATGGTTTGATGAGATGTTCACTAACCATGAGAATCAATTATATTTAGAAATTTATCAACTCACATGTTTTTTCCAAACAATCTACCTATCCAGACACTACCAAACTACTCACATGGTCTTCTAGATACTTGATCATGGTTAAAAAAAAAATTTCTCCTCTAAAAAAGTCATCCAAAAATATTTGATAACATCTATAAACTTACAAATACTTTACCCAAACAATACCTTTATTTAAAAAAATTATAAAATAATAAATACCTCTAAAAGGGTGTTATATAAACATTTTAGGTTGTGATTGTGTTTGGACGTATTATACATACATTTTTTTATGATTTCATGTACACCCCTCCTGAGTTAATGACCTTAATACCACCAAAATATTTTTGGTTATGTTTTTTTCTCTCACATCAAGGATAATGAGGGATCATATTTTTTAAAAATATCTCCCCCACTCTATCCCTTATAACTATAAAATTGGATGTTATATCTCATAGTAGTTATAATAATATTGGTTTTAATAGATATGTGATATCTTATGTAATATACTAGTAAACTAGGTTATGTTATTAAGATGATGATGTACGATGGGAGATATAAATTATAGTAAGAAGTCAAAAACATGATTTCATTCAAATTAATGATACCCTAATACAACTAAAATGTGGTGCTTGGATACAGTGTGGTATGAAGTTGTTATATAGTTAGGGTTTCAATATTTTATGTGGTGGTAAATATGTGATAATTATTATATGGTTGTAATATTTGTAAGGGTTTTGATATAGGATATTATGTATTGGAGCACATATAAAATACATATTGGTAGCACTATGATGATTACATTGGGTAATGATATGGAAAAAATAGTACATAAGTGATTCTTTTCAACCTTTTAATATATTATATCAATGTTATGTTATTGTACATGTTTGAGAGGTTAGGGTTTTGAGACATGGTAATCTTGGGTGATGGTTGGTCATCTGGGTTCCATTTCATTCTCTTATTTAGTCCTAAAAAAATTAGTATGATTCTTGAACATTTTAAAGAGAGGATACCACTATAAATACTTGTATGAATACCTTAATATATATATATATATATTGGGTTTTAGGTTGGATATGGAGATCAATATGAACATAACTAGCTCAAAGCCTATATATATGATTAAATTTTACACCTAGGAGTGTATTTATGTATTTGATCATAAATACATGTATTTTTATGACATTTACATGAATTGTGGTTTAATTTGTTTACTGAGTATTATTTTATAATATGGTGTTACTTTGTAGTTCTCCTACATTATTCTTGTAATTTTAAGTGAATTTTCCCTCATTTATGTGCTTATTCACCTGGTTCTTTCCACGAATATGACGCCTCTTAGGCGGGAGACTCAGGGGTGGGGGGTCACCCATGTCTTCACTATAGGCCCAGAAGGGGTTTCCAGTGGGGACGGGTAATGAAAAAATTGTAACATAGCTATGGATAAGATTTAGGATAGAGACTAGGCTTAGGGACTGGTGATGATGTCAAATGATTGTTAAGGAAACATTGTTAGTCAAAAATAGGTTTTGATATAGAAGGTTATATCGACTAGGACACTAATGATTTGAGACCCATATAATGTTACACAAGGATCTTAAGCTTATTAAACACAAAAGGTGAGGTAATGTTGATTATGTGGTAGATACAAAAAATCATTACATGGATCACACTTTATAAATCTTGTGTTTTAGTAGGGGATATTATCATATAATTGAAATGACCCTAATTAAATGAACCTGAAATGACCTCCATACTACTGACCTTAAGATTTTTCATTCTAATTTTAGGGATACCTACTCGTCATCATTTATGTGTGCTTCACTCATGTATTCACTACATACCCGAAAATGGTTTCTAGTGGGTATGGGTAATGAAAAATGTGTAATATAGCCATGGATAAAATTTAAAAATATAAACTAGGATTAGGAACTAGTGAGGATGTCAAAGGATTTTGAAGGAAACATTTTTAGTGAAGCATTGTTTTGATATAGCAAGTTGGATCGACTAGGACACTTTTGATTTGGGACCCTTATAATGTAACACAAGGGTCATATGATTATAAAACACCTAAGGTGAGGTAATGTTGATTATTTGGTAGATACAAAAAATCAATACATCTATCACACTTATTTACTCTTGTGTTTTAGTTGGTGAGATTATATTATAATTGAAATATCCCTAATTGAATGAACCTGAAATGTCTTCCATGCTACTAACCTTGGGAGTTTTCCTTCTACTTTTAGGGATACCTACTCGTAATCATATATGTGTGGTTCAATATTGTGTGGTGTAGTGGGATAATCCGATTGACTACCATAAGATTGATTTAGTATAGGAGGATGATATTTTGAGTATGAATTTTTATGAGTTCTTTTATTTTGTCAATGATCAGTTTTAGGGGTGTTGTAACATCCTGAACCTCCTCAATGAATTTAGGAGTGACAAGTGTGCTACTAGGCCTTAGCTGACATCCCCAAGACACCAAAGGATAGAAATAAATTCCATGGGATTCAAAAACAATAGGGGATAATTTTCTATTTTGAAAAAAAAAGATACAAAACCATGATAACCATAAGCAAAAAAACACAATATGATGCATGAGTACAATGTTGTATAACTAAAAGTAAACCAACTGAATACAAAAAAAACTACATCCATTAACCATATAAAAGTATAGAGATTAAACAGAAACCAACAACTCAAAGAAAACTAGAGCATAACTCAATATCTCCCAACATTCCCCAAGATCTAACTAAACAAGCAACAACATAGAACCATGAATAATTACTAAAGAACTCTGACACCTTTCCTTCACTTATGTCTCGATATACAACATCTATAATAAAACCAAATTCACAAGATGAGGGTGAGTATAAAACTCAGTATGAATTCCCCAATGACTTCCTACTTAATGGATCTAGGATATAAAAATTTATCACATTAATATAAATTAGTTTAAAATAATTTAAAGTGTTTTATAATGAATCCAAAACTATTTCTAATAAAAATATTTTTCCATGGAAGAAACCAAAAAATACTTTAAAAACAATTTCATAAATTCATTTTGAATATCCCACTCTATTATAAAAATCCACACATACATTTCTAAGTGATAGTTCCATATTCATGAGAGGTATCCCATCAATCTACCAACTCATGACAATTTAACCATATACCATGTTACGTAATGGCACGTGCCCCTTCTATAGGGATATGTTAATGAAAATGAACACACACCAAATATCTATTCCAAAAACCATGAAAAATAAATTATGGAAAACCATTTTAATAATACAATAAATTCATTTAAAATATTTCAACAAACCTTTTTAGAAAAATCAAAACAAAACAACCATCTTAAATTCATTATTTTAAGATCATGTATCCAATTTCACTTTCCACAAAACAAACAATTTACTTAATTTCACAAACCATCAAAAAAGAGGATTTCCATCAATATTTTCACAACAATTTCATAATTCAATTCAAGAAATTCAATCAATTTTTAATCAAGCCTTTGAGTTATAATCATTAAGAGTTGAGATTGAATCCACCAACAAATCAAAGATTGGAAAAAATGGAGAATGACACAAAACATTAAAAACATGGATTAAAACACAATGAAACAACCTTAGATCTAGTTCACTTTATAAAAAAACCCATATTTCATCATTATTTTCATCACACAACATGAATCTATACACAACATATTAGATTCATAGATCCAAGAGATGGAAGAATAAGAAAACCAAGGAATCCTCCCAAGAACATGATCTTACAAAAGAATCCAGGCCACCAACACACTTTGATTCGCCAAAAGATCACTCTTGGATCAATATGAAAGGTTTCTACAGCCTTTGGAAGAAGTTTAATTCAATTTAGATTCATTTTAGGGGTAAAATTTGGAATTATGTGTGTAAAACAATTATCCACAATATCCAAATATAATTTTACACATTGCGTGGTTAGGGTATAGGGTTAAGAAAACCATGAGATAACCATGCACTATCCAATACAGCATAACACTCCCCATGTGTTTGGATCTCATGGTAAGAAAAAACATGTTCTAACAATTATAAATCCCTAGATATGAAATCACACGTTTTCTCCTAGGTGGCTGCACTGTTTATCCAAACCATGCTCCTAATCATACGCCTACCCATTTCTAACTGTTTCAGGTGAATGGTTTCCTAAGAGATGTTTCCTGGTTTTTACTAACCATTATCAAATAGTTCACCTCCATGAAATCCCTAAAAACATTCCAAAACACTTCAAAAACCTCCTAACACAAAAAAATTACTTTATATACTTAAAATGCATAAATAATGGGTTACATACCAAAAATTGAGGGTGATAAATTCTCTACCCATTAGTTATTCCTTATTTAGAAATGAGAAATCTATAGTTTCCTAAAATAGTATTGGCCACTACTCGACCATTTTATTTCATGCTCCCACATTTCATCCTGAATCTAATAATGTTTCTATAAAACCCACACCAGACTGATGCTTTTACCATGTAAGACTCTCTCTTACCTATCCAAAATCTGCACTGGCACATGAACCAATGTAGCATCTAGATCTAGTTCAATGTGATCCCATCCAATCAAATGGTCAATATCTAGTTGATAATTTATCAATTGAGATACATGAAACACATTATGTAGTAAAATGAACCATAGGGGAAACTATAACCAATATTATTTCTCACCAACCCATTAAATTATATCAAAAGGTCTTATATATCAAGGTGATAACTTTCCCTACTTTTGAAAACAATGATTCCCAAGCCTTGGAGAGATTCCCAAGAATACATGATCACTCACCTCAAAATCCAATAACCATCAACAATGATCCCCATATGATTTCAAATGAATCTGATCCATCTAAATAATATTTTTGATCAAATGAATCTTATCTATTATCTCTTATATAAGGCTTGGTGCAACAAGTGAATTATCACATTTTTTACCCAAAAAAGTGGAAAACAACAAGGGTGCACATAAAATGATTCCTAAAGAGCCATAAGTATCAAGTCCTGGTAACTGTTGTTATATAATAACAACACTAACAGTATGTGATCCTCCCATAAGCCACAAAAATCCATTACATAATCCCTAGGCATGTATTCTTATGTTTAGTTCGTATGTTAGGATTTTTCATCCATTTTAGAATGATACATCATGATCATGCTCAATTGTATCCCAAGGTATTTCTATAAGAATTTCCTAAAATGAGATATAAACCTCATATCTCAGTCTTACACTATTTAATCCTTTACATCATTCCTTTATTCCACTTCTCAGATATATAGTTTTTAAAATTCTTCCATAAATATGAGATTTGTGGATATAAATGAAATGGGTTGGATTTATGAGATGATACACTATCATCTATATAGTATCATGTCTCTAATAAATACAAGGTAGAACTATTAAAAAATTCATAACTATCTGCTCCCATTTACACATAAGAATTGGTAAATACTGTAACATATTCACTAGATGTTGGTGAACTACCTTAACCATCTCATTGGTGTGGTATCACATAAAAATCATAGCTACCTTTTTTTCATTCCAACCCAAAAATTGTTTTCTTTTAGTGCCTCATAAATATTTTTTATTCCCAGATGAATAACCTATCTCAAATCATGTCATGCATAAAGAAGTTATTATTGATAAGCCAATGTTATGACCATACAATCGAGAAAGCACAAAATTGATCCCATATCAAGATTTCATCCTTCAATGGTCTCCCAACCATTGAGTTTTGACCGCATAGAAACACATTCAAAATAATAATTTGTTACCTCTTTAACCTTATCTATAAAATAAGTAACCAAATATAATGTATAGAAAATTATATCCCTACCTTATTCTTCTTAATTCAAGTACATGTTGGTTATAAACGACATAAACTCCCATTGATTTGAAGCCTCTTTCACTATCTGACCTTATGAATATATTCTTAATGCATAAACCACAAAATTTCTCACCAAATAGGTAATGACATCATGTCTTCAAAAAATGAACTAAAAAAACTAATTCTAAATCGTCTGTTGGGGTAGTTATTATCATGAAACCTTAACTTCCATAAGCCGTAAGCAACAACATGGTCTCCATACATGAGAATACATCCCAAACCAAATCAAGAAGTCTCATAATACACCATATAACCTTATAAAGATTTAAGAAATATCAAGAACATTGATGATGTATGGATAAATATAAGCTCAAGAAAAGACTTATGACATTAATTTTTCTACTAGAATTGAAGACTTTTCCTTGTATAAGATTTAATCAGTGAATCTAGTCGTAAAAAATCACAGAAAATATCATTAATGTAATGTCCCATAAATTCTATATATTGTTTTCAAATTATTTAGGATTATTACGAGTCTGTGAAAATTGATGGTGCATGATTCCAAGGCCCAGTGTGCCTAGAACAGAATTTTGAACTTGTTTTAAGGAACGTTCAGTAAATGAACGAGCATCATTTTCTATCTTTTTAACTAGTGCTCGGATTAAAAATCCAAGGCACCGTTAAATTCATAGCGTCGGGATTCACTTAAGGTAGGCTTAACTTCAACTGCAGTAGGTCAGGTGAAAAAGATAGTTTTTGTGACTTTTAATGAAATAATAAAATAACATAAATATTTTTATTTTATTTTTCCTACTACTTTTGGAGCAGTGGTGGTGGGACTGATGGGTTTTCAAGCAATGTAATGGCTTGAATATTTTGTTTGTAACCACACTGTTGAGAGATTAATAGGTTAATTCATTAATGAACCTCATTAATCTCCCATTACTTTAAACTCATTCTCCCCTCTACTTAATTGAGGCTTGGGTTGGGGTTTTTGACATGGATGTGAGGAACCTATGGTGATACACCATGACATCTTCCGCTGAAAGAGGATGGAAGCTTGGGCGGCCATGATCTGAGATTGATGAACACAAACGACTTCATCTAACGAGGAATATTCTCTCATCACAACCGGAACATCATCCAACATATCTCGAGGTAGGGGTTTTGTTATTAAATTAATGTGAAATGTTTATTTCCCTCATTATTGGAAATAATTATGAATCACGGAAGTAATATTTTTTATCAATGTTAAATTAATCAAAACCACTTGTTATAATGCTAACACGGAGCCTGTGGGCCAAACAAACAAGGACCCGACCCTTTGCTACTTCTGTATTTGTCTTGTTCCTCAGAGATGAATTTATAACATGATGGAAATTAGAATCTAGGATCCACACAGTGACATAAGAAACCTAGGAGGCCCATAGGCATGTTCGGAATGGAAAACGGACCACTAGAGCTCACCTGGTAGCCCGCAAATGATCCACTATCCCCGGTAGGCAATGGCCGTAGATGGAATCGACTGACCACGGTGGTAGCAGGCGGTCTGCTGTCGCGTGCCCTGGTGGTGCGGCACAACATCAAGCTGTGGCAGCTGTAGAAGGTGGCAAGCCCTGGTAGACCTTGTTGGCAGAGAGCGGTGTGCCGTTATGCGCCGCGTGTGGTGTACATGGCTTTGAAGCCACGTCGAAGGGGACTCACGCCTCGTGGGTCCCACTAACAACCGGGGCGGCACCACATGACATTGGCGGTTACACATCCTGAATGGATTTTCCATTTTTTAAGGGGGAGCGACCCCTGTGCAGTCGCCCGACTGGCGGTCCTCAGCCCAGCGTGCCAAGCAGGCCATGGCCCAGCCGGTTCAGGCCTGGCCTGGTCGGACCAGACCCTGACCCTTTTCGGCCTAGATACACATAAAAAGATGTATCATACAAACCCAGAATCTATTTGAATGCCATCTACAGAGTTTGAATCCATGGGATGAGATGGTCATTTTGATGTACTCCACATTAGTTTTGAATAAAGTTGGAGTATGACCAGGTTTGATCATACCTGAATCCAACCGGGAACACGGCACAAAAATTCTTATAACTCTCAGACCGGGGCATCAAATTGACGTGTCGTATGTTGCTTTGGAACCATTATGAAATGGCTGATCATTGGGTTACTTCTTCTTGGTACATTGTGCCAGTTGAAGTACGAACAATTAATTGAGGAGCAGATCCTCCCAGAATCAATCGTACTATGTATGAGAATTTAGTGGTTGGTTGAGATGTGAATAATGAATAGAGATCCTACGTGGATCAGCACCTAGAGATCCTTTGTGGATCATCCCCTAGTGATCCTCTGTGGATCAGCACCTGGAGATCCAGTGTGGATTAGCACTGAGAAATCTTGTCTGGATCAGCAGCAGAACCCTTGACAGAATAAGATGATCTAGCTTTATGACTAATCATCTATAATTTTTTACTTAAGTTATATATGGTTTGATCTGTGTATTTTTTATTTTTCTTTGTGATCAGGATTATACTTTTTGGTTTTCCTTTGTGGAATTCTGAGAGACCTTAGGGGGTCTCGGGGTCCCAACTGGGTATTTTTATATTCACCCCTACATGGGTTTCTCATGCACCTTGTTGGGTCTTGTGCAAATGATGAGCAGCTTAGCTGAGAATATACGATCTAGGACCAAGTGGTACATAGAGGTGACTTGTTGATGTGGAGAGATGGGGAGATGAGTTGTACCTACGGTTTAGGTAGGATCCTTGGTGGACGATCTCAAGAGATTTTTTCTATTTTTCTATTCTAGTTGTATCTTTCAGTTGGGCTTGTATTCCAACCCCTTTAATTTCAGTAGACACTTTTACTACTACAGTTTTACTTCGTGGTTTCATCTTGTTGTGTTCTTGGATTATGTACTTATACAGGTTTACAGGTAGTGCCTTCCCGTTTTAGGGATATGCCTTTCTAGTTCTAGTTGACAACCCCTGGCCTATGGAGGGTGGGATTGGGGTAGTCATGGCACGGGCCCTGGGGGAGGGTCATGAAAAAGTGGTATTAGAGGATTTGAGGGGTGCAGCTGACTCGCGACCATGGCTGTCGAGGTTTTCTCATCTAAGGTTTGTCATGCCTATTCCTCACTATTTCCACTCGGCACTCATGGAAGGAGAACCGGGTTCTGACTGGAATGCAGACACTATATTCCCTGGTGATTCCATGGTGGAAGACTCTCTTCCAGGTCCGACGAGCGATGCTCACTCCGTCTCTCATCGGGATGAAGTATTCTTAGATCTGCCGTCTATTTCTAGGGTGGCTCCCTCATCTGATGTTCACGTTGTCTCTGAATCTATGAATCCGGCTTCTGTTGACTTGGATCATGCAAACAAGGTCGAAGGTGTGTGATTTTCTGATTTGTCTCTTGTGAATTGTCATTCTGTGGCTTGTGTTTCCAGATCTGGGGTGGACAACAAGGCCAATAATGTTAATCGGGTTGATGGAGATGGGCAGGATCTGGCTTCGGCTGGGTCACGACTACAATATGTGTCTAAGAGGGTGTTACTGAAGAGTTTATCCATTATTTCTGATCCCCATTTGGTGAATTTGGAACTTCTTCAATGGTTCAGGATGGAAGTGTAAAGGATCTAAGTGGCCAAGCGGGTTGTGCTGCATCTGTGCCTTCGTTTTCTTCCTTCATTGAATCCCGTTCGAGTAGAATTTTTGGAAAGGGGTCCGTAGCTCATGTTGATTTCAGTCCTGATATATTTTATAAGAGGATTTCAATTGGGAAGATTTCTCAAATTTCACATCTTTTTTTAGTGAAGGGTGAGATGTCCTAGAAGTTTGATGATCTTGTCAGAAGAGTATCATTTTTGTGGTGTTCTTCTGATTGGATGTGTTTTTCTCTTGGTCGTGGATTCTTCCATTGAATTTTTCCATTAAATTATTTCAAAATACATGTGTGTAGCATTGGGTCCCTATATTTGAAACTTGTATGGATTCATCTTCATGATTGGTCTCTTGATTTCAATGCCTCTCATGAAAGGAATTTCTTTTCTCAGGTCTGGGTCCATTTTCATGGGCTTAATTGGGTCCTTTGTTATCCGAAGATTCTTTATGACATTGGAATGGAAATTGGGTCCCCTATTCACCTTGAAAAGGAAAATGAAGTTGTTCGGTTGGGAAATTTTTCTAGAATGATGGTGGAGGTTCATTTGAGATCCACCTTGATTGATAAGGTAACTCTTTCTACTCTAACGGATAACATTAATATTGATGTTGAGTATGAAAGGAAGCCTCTTTTTTTTTGTACCGAATGCATGGCTATTGGGAACTCATTGGAGTTATGTCAGAGGATGAGTTCTTGTGAAAGATGTGGGATGAAGGGTCATTTGGATACCTTTATATAAGGAAACATGGGTGGAAGCATGTTTATTTGTCAAATCATGATAGAGTTTCTCTCAAAAAATAAGCTTCCACTCAGGATGAGATTTTGGCTTCTGGTATATCTATTTCTCATGTGCATAATATAGATAACAGAAGATCGATAGTGGATAAATCTTCATTGAGTGGTCCTTCTAATGATTGAGCTGATTTTCCCAATGATATTGCATCTAAGGGTGGTGGTGCTATTACTCCCACTAGGTTAGTTGAGACTGGACATACTCCTAGTCTCTCTACTTTTGGATCCCTTTCTTGAACTCATCCTCCAAATATATGTATGAATGATAGTCCTGATGGAGGCATGATATGAGATGATAATATTGAGTTGGAACCTTCCGAGCCTTCTCATAATGTTGAGTGTCATTAAGAAATTATGAATCTTTTGATCTCCTCTAATATTTATGGGAAGTGCGGTGACATTTCTGAGGAGGAAGAGACAACAGCGGGTCATGGATGTCCTAGAGCATTCAAAGATGCACTACTTTTTCAGAAAGTGAAAGTTGATGATTGCTTAGTCTTCTCTCATGATCCCTCAAGGAGACGACAAAGGAAGGACTATTCTAACATACCTCATACTGTGTCTATACGATCTTATAAGCATTTAGGTAAGTTCAATATTGATATTGTTAAGATCCCAAATCAGGGTAAGTCACACTCTGAATGGGAAACTAATTATGAATCTGATTATGGAAATGACATGTCTTATTATGATATGTAATGTTGTGTTTGAAGGATGAGGGAAATTTCCTTTGTTTGACCTCACCTACCTCCCCTGTACCTTTTTATTTTATTTAATAAATAGTCATAAGATTATCTTCTAGCCAGTCTTGCTTGTAGGACTCTGATCATTCCAATGGAGCAATAATGTTAAGTGTTTCATGTGTGGTTTTCAGTTTGGGGAGTCCAGTGTTGGTGTGACAACCAAAATATCCATACACCAGGACCCTAAATTATGATTTCTATCTCGGTGCATGAAAACACTGATTGCATGTGTTTTGGAAATGTTTTTAATTTGATATATTTTTAGTTATCTCACCCTATATAATTGATTGACCGTGAAAAACCTTTTTCTTTTCAGGATGCCTCCACATAGACATCTAGCCATGATTTCAGAGAGAGTACACGATGATGGCACATTGAGTGACGAGGCATCGGTGTAGGGCCCTCTTACTCTGTTGGCATCTTCGGGTGGTTTACCAGCAACACTACCACTCAGAGGGCAGTAGTTGCCACCTGCCCCACTGGCAGACCATGGACACCGACTAAGAACATTTCACAAGTTCTAGAGATAGAGGCCTTCAAGGTTTCAAGGAAAGACAAATCCCTAGGTAGCTGAGGACTGGATGGAGGTTGTGGCATGGGTTTCTCAGTTAGTTGAGATTCCAGTAGTGGAAATGGTGATACTAGCATCTAGCCTATTTAAGGGATTAAAAGGGAGATAATGGATTCAAATGATCTAGATTCATGATGATGTGACACTCTCCTAGTTTGACTTTGATACCCTCTTCAAGGCGGAGTTCGTACTAGCGAATTTATGCTCAGTGCATATCCAGGTGTTGCTGCACTTACACTAGGGTAGCCTATCAGTGGACTAGTACTCAACGAGATTCACTGACCTCTCACGCTACTGCACCGATATTTTATATGACCCATTCTTCAGGGTCGAGACCTTTTAGAAGGGTCTCTGGAGGGAGATCAGAGCGTCAATGATATCAATCAATATCCTGACGTAGGCTAGAGTGCTCGAGCGAGCATTACTAGTGGAGATATTGTTAGATGATCAGACATTAACGGTGAGAGCCACCACAAGACAATAGGTTGTTGAGTCATCTGTAAGAGGCAGTAGGTAGATGAAATAGAGGTCCATGTGGGCTAAACATTCCAATGGACAACCCGAGGTTTCAGGGATGGAGGTGCAGAGCTCATGAGGAAGAGGATGTCTTCTGAGGACTAAAGCTTGTTACTCTTGTGGAGGATATGGAAACATAGATCATGACTGTCTGAATCACCACATAGATGATTAGTATATGACCGAGGGACCACCTAGGCAGCGACTGAGGTTCATGCGAGGGGGTCCGTAGGGCGTTAGATGTACTAGAGGATCTGGTCGTGTTGTAGGTGGGGGACGACAGTTTTAGGTTCTACCACCACCACCCCCAGGTGGTCCACCATGACCATAGGAAGAAGGTGAACAGGGGTGATCTCATATTTAGATGGAAGAGGCCTACGACCATAGATCTCCAGAGATTATTAGAGGTTTGATATGTTTCTATTCCACCCTATATGCAGTTCTTATAGAAAAAAAGTGACAGTCACTTGTTTATTCCCCTAACAGTCGTTCATATCTTGGAGATTCTGAAAAAAGTCATTGGCTCGATCTTTAGGAATAGAGACTTCTACGATATAAGATTCAATGATTACACACCAGTGGAGACAGTGTGGGAACACTCTAGGGACGAGATCTTCAGTTAAGATCTCCTAGTTGCAGCGTCGAGGCCTTACAATGTCATCTTGGGTATGGACTTTCTATCCAAAGTCCATGCTCCAATCTACTATTATAGGCGCAATGTGTAGTGTGTCCAAGAGGATGGGATCATGTTTTCCTTCACTTGCAGGAAGGGAGCCTTTACACCATAGGATGGACATTCTTAAAGGAGGGTGTAGCAGATCACTCATTAGTTTGATAGCCTAACCCTCAGAGATATTCACATGAAGAGTCTGAGTTATCCTATAGTTGTGGACCAGTATGCTTATGTCTTTCCTAATGATGTTCTAGGACTACCACTTCATAGAGAGGTATACTTCTACATCGACCTATATCCCGGGATGACACCGATATATAATATAGCATATTGGATGGCTCCATCGGAGCTTCGTGAGTTGTGGGTACATCCGGAGAACTTGTAGAGGAAGGGGTTTATAAGGCCCAATGTTTCTCCATGGGAATCCCTAATTTTGTCCACCAAGAAGGTAGATGGGAGTCTGAGGCATTACGTGGACTATCAGCACTTAAACCAGGTGACTGTGACGAAAAAGTATCCACTCTTGGGGATTGATGATATCTTTAACCAGTTGAAGGGAGCTCGATGATTTTCAAAGATAGACCTCAAATTAGGCTATCATTAGCTCAGGGTATGAGACGAGGATGTATCGAAGAAAACTTTCAGATGTTGGTATAACCATTAAGAGTTCTTGGTGATGCCCTTCAGCATGACCAACGGTCTGGTAGTGTTCATGGGGATCATGAATAGAATCTTATTGTCCTACCTTGATCGCTTTATAGTGGTCATCATTGACGACATCTTGATACACTCATCATTGGAGGAGGAGCACGTCACACACCTATAGATAGTTATGGATACACTCCGAGAGCACCAGATTTATGAAATTATCTCGAAGTTCTAGTTATGGATATAAGATGTCCACTTCCTAGGGCACATTATCTCAAAGGATGGAGTTGCAGTGGACCTGATGAAGATTGAGGCAGTGCTTTCTTGGGAGCCACCCAAGAGTCTGAATGAGGTGTGGAGTTTCGCGGGATGGGATGGTACTAACAAATATTAATACTCGACTTTTCTAGAGTTGTGACTACCTTGAAATCTTTTAATAAGAAGGGATAACACTTTATTTGGATGGATAAATTCCATCAATGTTTTCAAGAGCTGAGGTAGAGGTAGACGAGTGACCCCATTTTGAGGCTACTAGAAGAAGGAATGGGGCATGTTGTATACTGCGATGTATAAGGGATTAGAATATGTTGTTCCATGATGAATGGGCGAGCATTGATCTTCTTTGGATCACTGCAATTAAGACAACATGAGAAGAACTAAACTACCCATGACTCAGAGTTAGGAGAAGTGGCCTTTTCGCTGAAGATGTGGTGGCACTACTTGATGGGTGAACAGTTTACTGTTCACTCTAATCACAAGAGTCTCAGTTATATCTTCTCACAGAAGGACCTGGACCTGAGATAGTGGTGAAGGATGGAGTTCCTCTAGGACTATGCCTTTGAGATAGTCTACATTCCTGGGAAGGGGAACATAGCAGCAGACACACTCAGCAGGATGTATAGCCTACAGTTGCTGAGTGAGGCGACATAGTAACTAGCCACGTTGCATATATCCTTCGTGGATAGTGATAGATCATCATTCCTCTAGTATATGACAGTTGGACCACCAATCATTAAGCAATTCAGGGAGGAAAAATCTTGGGAACATTGAATGCGTGGCTCAACATGCTCATATATCCTAAGGATAGGCTCTTGATGTATTTTTTGAAGGTGGGGATCACATGATCATCTTTAGAGGATGCACCATGGTACCCGTGATGCTACAAGAGGAGGTGATGAGGGAGTTACATAAATCCCTTTTAGGGGTACATCCTGGTGTGTAGAATATATACTAGGACCTCCGACATTAGTACTAGTGTCTAGGGATGAAGAAATCCCTGTCAGAGTTCGTATCATGATGCCACACTTTTCAGCAAGTGAAGGACGAGCATCATGTACCAGCAGGCTTAGCTCAGCCACTTGATGTACCAAAGT
Organism: Viscum album; assembly: GCA_963277665.1. Classification (NCBI taxonomy): domain Eukaryota; kingdom Viridiplantae; phylum Streptophyta; class Magnoliopsida; order Santalales; family Viscaceae; genus Viscum; species Viscum album. The sequence continues at coordinate 1,435,862,531 of OY728122.1, forward strand.
GGAAGTGGGATGGTATATCCATGGACATCATGACATGGCTATCACATATGTGTAGGGGCCACGAATCCATCTAGGTGATCATTGACCGACTCAGCAAGTCGGCCCACTTCCTACCCATCCAAGAGTAGGGATCAGTAGAGAGATTTGGATGCCTCTACATACAGAAGATTGTGTGGCTTCGTGGAGTGCCATCGACGATCGTCTCAAATCGCGATGCTCGTTTTACATCACATTTGTGGAAGGGATTACACAAGGCATTCGAAACTCAGCTACATTTGAGAATTATCTTCCATTCTCAGATAGATGGTAAGATGGAGCGGACCATACACACACTTGATCACATTCTTCATTCTTGTGTCCGTGATTTTGGCCATTGTTTAGAGGACCACCTACCACTAGTAGAGTTCGCATACAACAACAACTATCACTCCACCGTCAACATGAAACCATTTGAGGCATTGTACATGTGACCTTGAAGATCAACACCATGGTGGATAGGCCTAGGGGAGTCATCACTTATGGGTCCACAGTTAGTACAAGATACCATTAAAAATGTGCAGATCATCCAGGATAGGACGAAGACTTCACAGAGCCAGAAGAAGTCTTTTTCCAATAGGAGACGTAGACCATATGAGTTTTAGGACGAAGAAAATGCCTTCCTATGGGTCTCAACATAACAAGGATTATAGAGGTTTGGTCGAGGCGACAAGTTATCTTTGAGGTTCATTGGACATTTCCAGATCCATAGTATAGTAGGCGAGGTGGAAAACCATCTAGGTCTTCCCCCATACATGCACCAGGTGCATAATGGTTTCCATGTATCACATTTGAGGAGGTACGTGCATGATCCATCACATGTTATCCACTGGGGAAAGCTGGAAATTGATGATGGGGTGATGTTTGCGGAGTTCCCAGTGGAGATAGATGATCGACAAGAGAAATTCCTTAATGGGTGGTCAATTACTCTGGTGCGAGTTCGTTGGCATCATGGGAACCTCCAAGAGAGAACATGGGAGTGGGAGGCTCAGATACATGGATAATACCCCCAATTGTTTCCCTAGTTTTATTATAGATTTTAGGGATGAAAATCCATACGGTTGGGAGAATGTAGAGACCCAGAAATTCCACATAACGTTTTTAATTATTTGGGATTATTATAAGTCTGCAAAAATTGACGATGCATGATTTTGAGGCCTAATGCGCCTGGAATTTTTTTTAAACCTTTCTTGATGAACGTTATGTAAACGTGCGTGTGAAATTTTATATATTTTGAACCGGTGCTCAGAATAAAAATATGAGGGCACCGTTGAATCTGTAGTGCCATTATTAACTTAAGGGATGATTAACATTGACTACAATAGTTGGGGTGAAAAATTTAGTTTTTTGAAACTTTTAGAGAAATAATAAATTAACAAAAAAATGTTATTTTATTTCACCTACCTCTTATTGAGCGGCGGTGGTGGGACCGATGTGTTATCAAGAAATTTAATGGATTGAATATTCGGTTTATAACCACAACATTGAAAAATTAAGAAGTTAATTCATTAATAATCGTTATTAATATCTTGTTACATTAACCACCCTTTCCCCTCTATTTAATCGAGGGTTGGGTTGGGTTTTTTGAGACAGTTGTGAAGAACCTCTGGAGAAGTACCATGAAATCTTCTACTGACAGTGGACTGAAACTTGGGAAGCAACGATCTAGGATCGACGAATGCCAGCGACTTCATCCAATGAGGACTCTTCTCTTTCCAGAACAGTAGCACCACCCAACGGATCTTGAGGCAAGGGTTTTTATAATAAATTAATGTGCAATGATTCTTTCCCTAATTCTTGTAATGAATGATGAATCTTGGAAGTAATAGAGTTTATCAAAGTTAAATTAATCAATCTGGTTTGTTATAATGCTAACGCGGAGGGAGCAGGCCAAACGTACAAGGCCTAGACCCTCAGATACTTCAATATTTGTCTCGTTCTTCATATACAAATTTCAAACAAGATAGAAATTTTAATCTGTGTGCCATGTAGTGATAACAACAACTCAAGAGGCCCGTAGACTCGATCCGATGCGAAAACGGACCACGACAGCTCCCTCAGGGGCCCGTAGAAGATCCACCGGCATCCGCAGGAAACAGTGGTGGCTATCTTTGGCTGGCCATGGAAGCAGCATGCGGCAAACCATAGAGGGGTGTCACGGCATCAAGACACATCAGTTGTAGAAGGTGGCCGACCCTCATCCAGTTGTGTTGGAATAGAGAAGCATTCTATCCTGCACCACAAGAGGTAGCTGCGAATTCAATGCCATGGAGTAGGGGACCCGCACCCTATGGGTCCAGCTACTAGCCGAGGCAGTACCGCCAGTTTCACATCCAGAATAGACTTTCCATTTGGGAAGGGGGAACAACCCTCGTGCGGTCACCCGGCTGGCAGAAAACACCAGCTCGCAGGCCGAGCTCACCATGGCCCATTTAACTTGGGTCAGCCCAGCTAGTTCGGGCTGGGCCAAGTCGGACCCATGTCAGACCAATTTGGGTCAGGTCGGTTTGACCAGGCCAGACCGAACTCAGACCCTTTTCGGCCCAGAAACACGTAAAAGGCCTCATCGTACAAACCCAACGTCTGTTTGATGAGCCGTCTACAACGTTAGAATCTTTGGGATGAGACTATACTATTGAGATACTCCACTTGAGTTTTGGAGAATGTTGGAGTATGTAAAGGTCAGATCATACCTAAATCCAATCGGGCCCTTGACATTAAAACTCCAATAATTGTCAGACTAGGCATCCGATTGATGCGCCTTCTATTGCGTTGGACCCCTTATGACATGAAAGATTATCAGGTTACTTCTTCAAGGGACATCATGTCGGTTGAAGTATGACTGATAACTTGAGGAGAGGATCCTCCCAAAATCAAGCATACTATGTACGAGAATATAGTGGTTGGATGAGACGTGAAGAATGAATATTGATCCTATGTGGATTAGCACCAAGTGATCCTGTGTGAATCAACCCCTAGAAATCATGTGTGGATCATTACCTAGAGATCCTATGTGGATCATCACCTAAAAATCCTATGGGGATTAGCACCTATAAATCCTGTGTGGATCAACACCAAGCGATACTATGTAGATCAGCAGTAGAACCCCTGATAGAAGAAGATGATATAGCTTGACGACTAATCATATGTACTTATGTACTTAAGTTATACCTGGTCTGAGCTCAGTCTCTTTCTTTATGCTTTGTGACTAAGATCATACATTTTGGTTTTCATTTGTGGAATTATGAGAGACATTCAGGGGTCTCGGGGTCCCTACTTGGTATTTTTATACTCACCCCTACACAAGCTTTGCCGGAAACTTTTTGTGTCTTGGGCAGGCGACGAGTACCTCAGCTAAGACTATAGAAGCTAGGACCAAGTAGTAAATAGAGGTGACTAGTTTATGTGGAGAGTTGTGGAGATGAGCTTTACCTACCCTTCAATTTGGATCCTTGGAAGATGATCTCAAGAGGTGTTTTATATTTTTCTATTGTAGTTGCATCTTTCCGTTGGGATTGTATTTCGGACAATTTACATTCAGTACACACATTTACTAATGCAATTTTACTTCGTGGTTTCATCTTATTGTGTTCTTGGACTATCTATTTGTATAGTTTTAAAAGAAACACCTTACCATTTTTGGGACACGCCTTTCTGGTTCTAGTTAGCAATCCCGAGCCTATGGAAGGTGGGCTTGGGGTAGTCATGGTACGGGCCCTGAGGGATGGTTCATGACAAGTAATAACAAGGTAAGACAAGGAAACTATATATCTCATATCCATTATTTATCTTTTTCCAAGAGATCACAAACTCCATATTTTTGGATCAACATAAAAACATTTTTTTAGAGATCACATGGAAAAGTAAATGTATCTCTTATATATAAAAATCACACTTTGAAATTTTGGTATATATGTGATGATCTTGCAAGATACCCAACATAATCTCCAAGTGTTTTCCATTCTCATCAATTGTCCTTAAATACACAAATATTTCATCCACAAATACAATCATATTATAATACATATATCTTTGAAATATATAATTCATCAATTCTGTAAATACATCTGGTGAATTTATAAGACCTAAAAGGAAAATCACAAACTCTTAATGTCTATATCTACACCTAAAAGCTATTTTTAGAATATCTTCGTTTTGAACTTGCAATTGGTGATATCCTGATCACAAGTAAATTTAATAGAACCATTGGGATCCCCTAAAATGATAAAAAAGATCATAAATGGGTCGAAATGGATATGGATTCACTATTGTAACATTATTAACCTTATTATAATCTAAAAAAAATTAGGGTTCCATCCACCCTTTTCACAACCAAAATTGGTGTTTCCAATGGAGATGTACTAGGAAAAAAACTCCTTTTGGTTTATATCTCTTCCAAATGGAATTTCAATTCCCTTAACTATATGTTTTCCATTAGATAAGATGATAGTGAGACATGACTAGTCCCGAGTAATAGATAAATCATAAAATCACCTTTATTTTGGGTGAAACCCTAAGAAATTATCAGAAAATATTTCAGGAAAATGATAAAAAAATGATGAAATACACTATTTTTTATTTCATCTACAAATTCCAAGGTCAAATCTAATAATTTATATGTTATAGTTTCAATGAATGGTTCTATAAATCTTTATATTCATCCCTTTACATTTTAATCTCCTCTTAATAGATTCTTGATTCCATTATCAATTGTAAAACTAACCCTTTAGGTATAACAGTCTATGTGAGCTTTTAATATTGTCAACCAATCCACACCCAAGATTATGTCATTCAAATCCAAATCTAGTATAGATAAATACCGAAGATAATTAGCCACAATAATGGATATAAAAAACATTACATAAATGATTGAAATTCCCTTTGTCGAAGAGGGTTTGTAATTTCAAAATAGAATCCATTATCTCAACATGAAATCCCAAATATCAACAACATGAGATGCAATAAATGAATGATCTTCAATTGTATCCAAAAAAGATATGATAAGGGTATGATTCAAAATAATCATACCTCACACCATCAAATGTCTATATTGATCACTCAAGATCATTTTCTCAGCGCCATTAAATTTATTACTTAGTGAACCTTGCTATTTATTACCCCATTGAGATTTCATAGATTTAGGAGTCATGGTATTATTTGAATCACCAAGACTATCTGGGTTCTAATGAGGATAATTATTCAACTTCCCACCTCCCATCGAAGAATATGAAATCATTGAAACATGATCTGTGTCCCAAGAACCCAAACATGGATCATTGTGATATCAGTAATAATCATAACCTATTTGGATGAAATTATGAAATTCTCAATGTTGTGTTAGAAAATATTGGTTCATGTTATAAAAAAACCACATTGAAAACATCCAATACTTCTCTTAGGATTATAAGGAAGATTTACCAATGCAGCTATCTGATTTTGAACTATATAGGAAGTAGGTTTCCATCTTCTACTTATTTCATGTATTATAGTTCCCACTGTTTTTCATTGGTATCAACATGCTTCTTCCACCCATATTACCTAAGATGTATCTTTATTCCACTATCACTCTATTAAACATATTTTTGTAACATTTGATATAGAGAAAAATAATCTTGGAGTGAATTTATGGCTTTAAACCTGATTAAAAAATGAATTCCTCCAAGGATTCTCTAAAAGAAACATCCAGTGAAAAGCATACTAAATTCAAAAAATTAGATGCATACTCTATTACTGAGAGATTCTCCTGGTTCAAAATAAGTATATTTTTATACTAACTCTGAATGTGTGGGGATAGAATTGTTCTTTAAATAATTCTTTAGAATCCTCCCACGGAATTCCTTGTTTTAAATTATCCTGAACTCATAAATCCCACCAATGGTGTACTAGATCTCCAAACATGTACATTGTCATGCTGACTTTTAGTTCAGCTGGTGTGCCTAGGAAATAAATGATTCAATTCATCTTATTCATCCACACCTCTACTTTTTCAGTTCTGAATAACCCAAAAATATGAGGGGATTCTACTTCAAGAACTAATTAGAATGATCTAATTTCCTTTTTTCATCAATTTTTTACCTATGTCCATATCTTGAAATGCTAGGAAAATAATCTGAACTAACCGTTGGTTTACCTATGGCTAAGGTGAAACTACATTCTCAGTGGTCACTTTTGGTTGGTTTCTTCTATTCCTAACTAATTAGATTTTATATAAACAAAAGAAAATTACACTTAGTCTCATTCTCTAAAAATTGATGGCTTATCAATTTCAAATTTACAATTTCAAACATATCAAAACACAATTTTCCAAAATTCAATAATTTCCATTTTCAATTCATTTTTTGAAAATATAATATTTTATTTGAAAATCAAACCATTTACATGTTTTTTCAAAAATAAAAACTTTTACACCAAATCATAAATCATTACTCAAAAAGAAATATGAATTCCTAGTGGGGATTCATTTCTATCAATTAATTTAATGATCTTCGCAAAGGATAAACCCATGATGAAGAAGTTATGACTCTTAGAAGTGTCTCAAAACACTCATCTAATCAAACACCCTGTTAACTTGAAGTTCAATATAAATAGTTTATTTTCTTCTCTTCATGCTCAAAATTTCATGTCCTGACGATCGTAATCCTTGATACCATCCGAACTCAAGGAATAAATAAGGTTTATTCTCTAAATCGAATACTAAACAAAATGATATCATTTTTAACATCCCTCCACTCACCCATTACCTTTAGAAGAGGGTTATGTTCTATTAGGCTTTAGGTGACATCCCCAAGACACAAATGGATGGAAATAAATTCCAACGGCTTCATAAACATTTGGGGTATGATTTTGTATTTTGAGACATAAAACAACCAACCCAATATAACCAAAACATAAAAAATAATCTATATGATGCATGATTAAATTACCGTATAAAAAAAGTATACCAACTAATAACAAAACCAAACTAAACCATGAGCCATATAAAAGTAAAAATTAGAACCCAAAAACACAAACTAAAAGACAATCGATACATAACTCAATAGATCCAAACATTTTCCAAGATCTAACTCAATAAGCCACACCATTTAATCATCAACAATAACTTAGGATGTCTGATACATTGTGTTTACACATGTCTCGATATATAACATCTTTAAATGCACAAAAGTGACCAAACAAGGGGTGAGTATAAAACTCTTTAGAAATTTCCCAATGAATCACCAACGAATTCCACAAGGATAGACTGAGTTAGAACATCTATATAAAATAGTTTAAAAAAATTTAAATATGTTTATAATGAATCCAAAAATATTTGGAAGAAAAATAATTTTCTATGGAAAAAAACCAAAAAATCTATCAAAATCACTTCTCAAACTCATTTTCCATAAACCATTCTATTCCACACATCCACACATGATTTCCCAAATTAAAGTTCCATACACATGAGTGGACTTTATTTGATATACCAATTAATCACAAGGTAACTGTATACCAAGTTCCCCAATGTCACACAATCCTTCAATAGGTTCATGTCAATGAAAATGAATACATGCCATCCATTTATTCATAATACCACGTCAATAAATTATTCGAATACATTTTAAAAATACAATAATTGAAAAAAATTCTAAAAACATTTTTACATAATTAAAAACAAAACAAACATTTTAAAATCATTTATCCAATTTAACATTCTAATAAAAACCAATTTCCTCAATTTCACAAACCATCGCTAAAGAGGTTTTATATCCAAATTTCCTCGTAATGTTCACAATTTAATTCAAGTAATTCAATAAATTTTAAATCAAGACTTAAATTTCTAATAAATAGTGGTTGAGAGTGAAGCCACCTACCTCTCAATGATTGGTAAAAACAAAGAATATCATAAAACATCAAAAACTCAGCTTGAAACTCCAAGAAACATACTCAGATATTCATCCATTTACATAGAAAAATCATATCTCATCATGATTGTAATAAAAAAACTTGAATATATACCTTATTAATTATATTCATACATTTAAGATATGGGTGAATCAGAAAACTATGGAATCCCCAAACAATGGGCACAAACCAAGGAATAGAGGCTTTCAATGCACTTAAATTCACTATGGGATATCACCTAGATCAAGAGGAAAGGTATATCTAGCCTTTGGAAAGAGTAGAATTCAAGTTAGGGTCATATTAGTGTTAAAATGAGGCATTATTAGTGTAAATATAATCATATACACAAAATATGGATCTAATTTTCCATGTCGTATAGTTAGGGCGCACAGTTAGGCAAATCATGTGCTAACCATGTGCGATCCACTGCCTCTAAACACCCCTTGTACGATTGGATATGGTTATACAAACTGTGTTCCAACCATGGTAAACCCCTCTATTCAACATCACATGTTTTATCTTAGGTGGGCACACGGTTTGGCCAAACCATTCTCCAAACCCTCTGCAGACCCAAAGCCCACTTTTTTTGTTATAATGTTTCCAAGGATATGTTGTACGGTTTCTTCTAACCATTTTCAAACCATGAACCTCTATAAAATCTTCAAAAACATCAAAAAGATCCTCTAAAACTCTCATGACTAAACATAATTAGTTTATATAATTAAAATACATAAATAAATGTTTAATTAACTAAAACCAAGGATGCTACAGGAGTATTTTTTATTTAGATAATGTGTGATGGTTATAGAATATTGATATCTCATTTACTTTGATTTATTCTAGGGTAGGGTATCAGGTTATTTGATATATTGTCTATATGTACGGAGAATCATTCATATGGATGATTGTTTATATTAGGGAGAGAAATGTAGCAAAGGTTTCCTAGGATAATTTTCTAATACCATTGCTATGTAGTTTATATCATATATGAGGATGGTTGGGAAGGGAAAAGCATTAACCTCCCTTCAAGAGGGGAACTTGAGCATTCTAATGCTCTAGTTTCACATCAAGGACCTTATTTCCTCATATCCTAATCTATTTTTTGAAGAAGATTATAGAGTGTGATACCATGAGGAGGTGTTGTACTAAGTTATTTTGTATAGGGTCACCCCATTTTTATTGCTTATATATCAACAGTTTTAGAATGAGACATAGGTGATCAAGATGATGCATCCATAGATAGGATTATCTCAGGAAGGGATTCATTAAGGCATGATGAGGAGAAAGGCTATAGATGAAGGGTCCCATATGTTTGGACAATTAATATTTCATGTGGAACATATTAATCGTTATAATCCATACTATTTTTTCTTTATAGCTACTAATTCCCATGCATGTAGTGGTATATCATTCCCAATATGTTTGGTTATGGGGATCATGGTAATTTTCAATTTAACATCTGACCATCCTCAGGGAAAAGTATTGATTGTGCGATAAATTTCAATTCCATCCTTAGTAACAATTTCCTCAATGTACTTATCAATCAACAGATTGGTAGGGATTCGAGTATCTAAGAGTATATGGAGGAAAGAAAATGAAATAATCATGATATCCCACACCATAAGGGACATCAGACTGAGAATGTCTTTGCGAGTGGTCTTCAATAGGGCATGTGGGGTAGAGGAGATGAAAAAAGATAGTTTCATATTATAGAGATGATAGAACTATTTAGACAAGATAATTTCTGAGGTATAATATTTTTATAGTCTAATATTACTTTTACTTTATATGATTCTGGAGGTTCAAACACTTTGGTTCCAACCACCTTGCTTAACTCCATAGGACACAAGGTGGATAGTTTTATAGTTCCCATGGTTCTGGATACTGCAGTTGGATATTAGATGAGTTTATATGGATTGTCTTTGTTTTTTGAACTGATGGTAGGGAAGCATCGGTCATTTGTGTATTTATTTTTACTACAGATACAACTATATGATTTCCCTCTTTACAAAAACTGGTTATATTCTTTATGTGAATTCATTAAATTTCTTTAGAAATAGATTATTTTCTATGATGAGGACGGTCATCCTTTGGTGATTGTTAGTGATTAGGATTATCTAATGGGTTATATACATTTAAATATTTTATCTTCATAGATGGTAGTACTATCATATGATTTATTAGAGGTGAAATTAGTTGATTTTCACATAATTTATGATGATTATATATTTTTTTTCACAAATATATTTCTACCTTTTAACATCTAGATGATTTTGAGTTTTGGATAGATTTTCAAACTAGTGCCTCCCAGATCTTGATGATTTCTTATGGGATGGAAGATTTTGATCTATGATATTTTAGGATTCAGATTAATGACATGTAGAAACATACATTCATCAAATATATTGTTTCTAAAATGTGAGCTATAGTGTTATTCACTATTAAGGTTAATGGTTGTTTGAGGATTTCTAAAAAATACATGTCACTAAATAAGGTGATGGTAGAGAACTATTATCCACTTTCTAGGATTTATGATTTATTTTATTAATTTAATATTGGTATTTAATTTTTTAATATTGATATGTAGTGTTGGTACAATTATACGAGGGGAAAGAATAGGGATATATAAAAGACTATTTTTTATGTTTCTATGAGGAATTTTTGTTTTTGGTTATGTCATTTGGTGTGACAAAATCCCCATTTATTATTTGGGGAATCAATAACTCCATGTTATATGAGTTCACTGATTAGTTTTTTTTGTGTTGTTGATCAATGAAATATTCATATACTCAGTGTTTAGGGATGATGATGTTGAGTGTATTAACTGTTTTACAAGTCCTTTGTTACCGCCATCTCTTGGGACATTAGTGGTATATTTCCTCGATCATGTGGTGTCTCAATAGGGAGCGTCGGTCAATATTTCAATGATCCAGGTAATTTTATCATATAATTTACTAAAATATTTTAATAAATACATATATTTCATGGTATCGACAGCTACAATCATAGTTCCATTTTTGATTTCTTTTTTATTACAGCCCCATTGAAATCCTTGACCTGGAAGGACTGGTATTTCATATGGGTTGATCAATATCATGAAGCTTTTGGCTATATCAAGGAGAGTTTGATCAGTTATACTTTCTTAGTCTACCGTGGGAGGGAGTTATGTTTATGGTTTTTGGGGATGATTATCAAATCAGTTTGGGAAGTATCATAGCACATATGAGGGATGCAACTATGCCACAAGAAATCTCATCTGAGTAGATATGGTATTTTTTATCATGTTATGGTTGGATTACCTCACTTTGGATTTATTTTTGAGCTTAATAGGTCACAAGATCCCAAGATATATTTTTTATCAGTAGAAACTCAATCAGCTTTAGCTTTTATGTAAAGAGTTCTTATATAAATAAGATTTATAGATCTAATTTATCCTAGAGACATGGAATGTAATTATTTTTATATTGATTAAAAATTCCCATGGTGGAACTATTTAGAGTACTATGGATTCTTGGAGGGTTGTAGAAGATCATGTAATGATATATGTTGATATAAAGGTGGATAATGGTAGAGGATGCTATTATCAGATTGCAGTGTAATAATCTTTGAGGATGTAGGTAGATGAGTCTCAATGGGGAGACTTGAAGATATAAATGATATAGGATCATGATGTTCTTAGTGATGCTCTAGATAGTTGGTTAGAGGTTGATGATAATCATATGTTGTATCACGAGAGATTTTTATTCCTTCAATAATGCATGATGATGTTCTATATGAGTTCATAGATCATATCTATCATTTCATCAAAGTATATCAATTATTTTTTATTCCATGATTAGTATTTTTTGTGTGTTGTATAATGATTTTATCCCTGGTAGAGATTGCATTATGATTTTATTTTGTCGGTAGTTGAAGGTGGAGTAATGCGTTACTAGTGAATTATGGAAATCATTGGATATCCAAGAGTTAAAGTGGGAGGATATTTCAATGTATTTTGTCATCATTTTACCTATATTCGAAGGAGTATGTGATTCATTTTGGAAATAAAGGATTATATGATAATGCTATTTCATTTCCATGATATTTGAGATTTAGGAGCCATTTATTTTATTAAAAGGAATATATGGATAGGATAGTATGGATTCCCTATGTGTTGAGGACCGTTATCATTGAAATAGATCCTCATTTCAATTCATAATTTAATGGAGGTATTTAGCATGATTTTTTCTTATTAATAATTTAATTCCTCATATTAAAAGGAAGTGGGAGTTGTGAAATCCCATAGGTTCACTCAAAAGTAACTAAATATGGTTCGCCCCTTGGACTCAAGAATTCATCCCCATATTCCATAGGATTCCAACTAGTTGGGAGGGTATACATTTATATGATGGGGAAAATATACACCCACAATTAGAGTGAATCATGGAAGTAAATAATAAATACAACAATGGATCAATAATTATAGATAAGATGACAATAGACCATCTGGATATTAATAAACAGACAGAAGCAATAATAGTAAATATCATATACAAAATATTATATCATGATTCTATACAAAAATGGAATGGAAGTATATAGAAGTAGGAATTAAGTGAAATTAATTCTATAAAAAATTGAAAAAAATTTTATCTCTAATATAATCATGAGCATAATATCAGTCCCCTCCTCTCAAACTTCATCCTAGTATAGACAATCAAGAATCCATAGTTTGGAACTTCCCCTCTTCCCCACACTCATCCATTAATTCTACATGAGTACCTATCAGTAACCAGAATAGGGTGTGAGTAAAACTCAGTAGGCGACCACCAATGGTGTCTTGTACTATTCAGCCTATAAATATAATATGATTAACGTGAAGGTATAATAAACAAGGAAAGAAATTAAATAACCCATATTATTTTGGGTACCTCATTGGATACTCATATGATACTACCTAATTCATCCTAAGTAAGAATGTCTCTGAATAATTAAATTATTAATTTTATATTTATAATGTTGGGAATTGAGTATTACAACCAAGAAATCGATGTATAGTGATATTCATTTAAGGTTATATATGTTTCCAAGGCTTTTAAGATTAATAAATTAGAGAAATATACAGGGGTGTAACCTTGGAATTTCACCCTAAGTTGGTGGTACTACATGGTCCGTTGGATCATGTCCTGGGTAGCCTCAATGTTAGACTTGAAAGGATCCCAAGGAACAATCAACCGAGTTTTGTAACATCAAGTAGAATCTATGGAGAATCGTCCAATGTATTCAATTTAAATTTCCATAAATATAGGGAATTATTAGTGCCAGATCGAGGTATTCACAATCCAGGGAAAAGACCTGATCCAAGTGTGGTATTTCACTTTTTAGATACATCAATAAATCAATTAGATTACGTTGAGTATGTCTAAAGAAAACCACAATGAGAGTCTATGTATAACTCACGGAATTTGACACCTTCAAATGTAATTTAGATCCATGACCAAAGTCCATCATGATATAAAATCACTCAAGGTCCTTGTCAATGTACATACCCATAATCAATTTGAAAATTACTATTTGATCATTCCAAATTTTAATAAAGAAGAGGGGCATGAGAAGCATGCATGGAATTTCACTCTTCATTTAATCCCATTTATTCATTGTCATAATTCAAAGTTTAACAATGGTTTAGTGACTGTATGGTCCTGAAAAATCCACAAATGAGATTCTACCCAAATCCCCCAAAGAATTGGGGAAAATAATCAATGAAGGGACACAAACAAGACCGGTCCGCGAAAAGGTCCCATGGAAACGCAATGAGGCGAGGCCCCACGAGGCACCCCCTCCGCGAACCGTCATCGTTCATGAAATGGATGTGGAGATCCTCCGCGGTCACGAGGAAGGATGAGCGCCAGTTCGGTTTACCATCATGAACCTCCCCAACCGCGGACCGCATCGATCGGTTCAAGACGCACCCGCTGTCGTTCACGGAATATAGGTGGAACCCTCCACAGCTGCAGATCACTCCCTGAGTTCGATTCACGGAGGGGGGTGGGGAGCGTCCAATACCCACCGCAAATCACGGATTGATCAAGTCAGCTGTAAACCAGGTATTTGGTTATGGGCCTCCGCAAAAGGTGTCGCATGGCCACAGATACATCCCTTTCCCCACTCTATTAAAGGAGACTAAGGGGGAAAGAAAAAGGGGTCGGAGAATTGGAATTGGATTTGGAGGGATTGTAGATTCGTAAGGAGATCGGTTGAAGGAAGGCTTCGGATTTCTCAAATAGTGAAATTCCCATCCGTGAACCACAGCAGGTATACAAATTAACAAGGAATTGGAAAACTCATATTAACTTTGTGAACCGCGAACCTAAAATAACAAAAACAAGGAATACCGCGAACCATACCCCCTATGCGGATGAATTCCCTGTGGACCAGGGAGTTTATTCCTGTTTTCCCTTCTGTCGCACCATGTAGAACTCTCCTACGTGGGTGAAGCCCCGACCGAGGAGCCTCTGACCAGCGCCACCCTTGGCCACCGCTGCCTGCCTCAAACCATCCGTGAACCACCCTAGTTCGCGGATCGAACCCAAAGCTGCGTACCACCCTGGTTCATAGGATTCCAATTAGTATATGGACCACCCTGGTTCGCGGACGGCTTATCCAGCTGCGTGGAACTTCCCCACGTGAAGGGCGCCACCACCCAAACCTCTCGGTGGCTCGCCAAATACTTCGGTGTTCTCATTTCCCGAGCCAGATAAAATCCTTCCGATCCAGCCAAGTCCTCCATGACTCCCTCATTGGACTATTCATCAGCCCCGAGCCAAGGACTCCACAGAGCCACAAGATCCACGTGGTGTAACATTCAGGTGCATCAGCGCCCCATTTTGAGTTTACATACCCACGGTAAACTGGGGAAAAGCTGTTTCCCCGACCCTTGAGCATATTCCCAAAGAATTCCTTGGTTCACATTCCCACGGTAACGTGGAGTCTGAGCTTGGGAGTCCTCTTTCTGCCCCTCTACTTTCTAATGGTTCCTCATAGGTGGTAAAATAGCCATAAAAAGGATGCCATCATGCACTACAATAGAGGATATGGGCACAGAAGCACCCCCTTTCCCTCTCCCGCTGGGCTTTGTTGCCACGGGAATCCATCTTGGAGTAAGCCCCGACCTTCTGGGCCTCCTCAGAGTGTAAGCCCCAATCCATTGCCACGGGCGTCCATCACGGAGTAAGCCCCGACCTTCTGGGCCTCCTCATAGTGTAAGCCCCAATCCATCGCCCCAGGCATCCACCTAAGAGTAAGCCCCGACTTAATGGGCCGCTCCACGCGTAAGCCCCACTCCACTTCTCACGGACGCACCTTTCGCGACGTGATCCTCTGGTCCCTGCTGCCTCTTGTTTCTTACACCGAGAATGACTCATGTGGGCTTAGAGTAAGCATTGACCATGACATCCCCTTATGGGCCTCCTCAGAGTGTAATCCCCAATCTATCATTCCGGGCCTCCTCAGAGTGTAAGCCCCAATACATCATTTCGGGCCTCCTCAGAGTGTAATCCCCAATCTATCATTCCGAGCTGCCTCAGAGCGTAAGTCCCAAGCCAATTTGAACTACGTGTACT
Organism: Viscum album; assembly: GCA_963277665.1. NCBI lineage: Eukaryota > Viridiplantae > Streptophyta > Magnoliopsida > Santalales > Viscaceae > Viscum > Viscum album. The sequence continues at coordinate 1,435,878,049 of OY728122.1, forward strand.
TTGATACCTGACTCCTAGACAGGGTATGTAGGAATCCTCCAAGAGGTTCAAGCCCACCACCCGGTTGTTCCGAAAACTTTCTCGTCGGGTCGTCTTTGTCTCGCATGATGATAAACTGTACATGCGAACTACATGGACTTTGATCCCTGACTCCTAAGAAGGGTATGTAGGAATCCTCCATGAGGATCAAGCCCAACAACCGGTAGATCCAATTATCTTCACATCGGTTCACCGTGCCACTCCTACTGCCGCCTGAAGCGAGTTCTGACTCTTCAGGGTCATTAATCCAATGATGGATGGTAAACCTCGGGCATAAATGATTCCGAACCCCTATGTCCAGCTGAACATTTCCCACCAAGGTTAAATTCGTGGATACTATGATTGGGTATAAACCAAATATTTGTGAACATATGAATACGTCTTAACTCTATAAGAGAGTCCCGGAACAGGCAATAATTCCCCCCAAAAAAGGGTGTGATGAGGCCGACTTCCCATCCTCTCGACCAATGTGAGTTCTGAAGAGTCGCTGGTCAGACCATCTTGGGAACGTCTGCCTTTGGAAAGCAGGTCCATCAATTATTGGATACGGAGCCGTTGGGCGTTTCGAGGCCAAAAACAAAAAGAAAGCAAAAAATGGCGAACCCGTCGTGAATCTTTAACCAAACATGATGAGTTTAACCTAATCCTACCCTGTGCCCCCTCATTCTCTAAAGGAGGTCCAAGCAAGGTCATAATTATGCATGGGATTATGTGATGATTCTTTGACGGGTTTGATGTTTGTATTTGTTAAAACGTTCTTTGACAGGAACATTCAGAACTCCCTTCGATCTAATGGAATCACAAAGGAACTCACAAGTGTGCATTTCCAACAACGCAAGGATGAGACTTCCTCAACCACGGAGGACCCTGTCACCCACCCAGTTTCTTCAACGCTGGGTTTCGGACGCGCTGATTCGAGAGTACTGCATGAATGGTACTCTGCCAATGGTGGAGGCAGCCATGCACGCCCTCCAATCCGCCAGAACTCGCCGGTCGCCTGCCCAATAGCGACTGCAATGGCGGATCCAGACAGCCACTGTTGCTGTCTCCATCTATTTCAGGAGTCTATCCCCAGAATGGGACAATGCGTACCTCCCTTATCTTTGGGAGGTGGATGAAGTCGATGTTGAGGACTTCATCTCCACCGAATGGGGGTTCCGCTCCAAGGCCCCCGTCGGACGACGTCATCGTGGTCACGCCACGACCCAACAACCTCACGCCGAGGAGGATATATCCCTGAGGATTCAGGCCCACGCTCCCTGAGCTCCAGCCCCTCGAACCGCCCAACGAGGGCAGCAGACGTACAATCGAAGACTGGTCATCACCCTGGTCCTTGAGGAGGAGCTCCACTGCCCAGCCACAGAGATGTACCACGAACAGGAACCTACACCTGTTCGCTCCTCCCGAGCCCGCCATCCAGACATGGCCATATCGTACAAGCTAGCATGCATCCTCGCCGAGCTCCATCAAGCCTGTTTCTCACACAGGACGACACTTACCAAGTAGGCACATCTCCCTAACCATGGTCGTGAAGCCCACTAACCTGACGTGGTGGCGACCCAGCACCTACAAGACCAGCTCCTAGTAGTTGGTTCTGACACCTGCCATCCTGATATGGTGGCGGTCAAGAAAGCCCGCCACCCATATGTGGCGAAAAATCATAGGCAGGCACGTCTCCCTGCCAAAAATGGCCACCGACTCGATACGGTGGGAAACCAATATATGCAGGGCCAGCTCCCTGTGGATGCAAGTAAAGTCCACCACCCCGATGTGGCGGCAAACAGAGAGAAAAACCGGCATATCCCAGTACAGTGGCAGATTCGTTCACCTGCCCTGGCACAGGAGAATTGTCAGTACCCACTGACCACTAGAGGACCGGAGCAGGATATTCCTACTCCGATACCAGAATGGGCCTTCATACCCATTCTAGCCAAATATGTCCCTCTACATATCCTGGAAATGATGGAGGAGAAAGTATTGATCAAGGATCATTTCTTGCAGACATTCCAAAATGTAATTGCATTAGCGGCAACAAGAAGGATTCGGGACCGTGAGCCCATCTCCCCAATTGAGGTGACTCATCTAAGAGATGAGATAGCTGGATCAGAGAAGATCTATATCCCCGCTTCTGCCCAGGTGGGTCACCGACTATATTCCACGACGCTAGAGCAACCGAATCGAGCAGCTTCACTCGTTCCAACTGGGGGACACCCGTCCATCACTGTGGATGCTCCAGAGCAGGTATATATCCCTGCTAAAAGCCAGGATGTTCGTCGGTGTATCTCGGAAGCATCACGGGACCCAATTAGACAGGGAACCACAACAGGTGAAGGTCGTTGGCAACAACAGACGGTCCCAGATTCCTGCAAAAGAGCCCCCCAAACGTGCCGAAGGCAGCCGTAAAATAAAGAGGGAGTTCATGACTCCGCTCTGCTGGAAGCTGGGGTTCCCAATTCCGCTAACCATATATAAAAGGCTTAGAACCCTGCCCACCCATTACCATATTATGGGAGTGGCAGTAGTAGTTGTGAAGGTCCTCCCCGCAATTTTCCTATTAGCAGCTCTGAAGGTCCTCCCCAGAGCACCCGTGGGGGCTTCCCCCGCCGACATATAACGATCAATCACGAGATCTCCTCTTTTGATGCGAGTCACGTAAACCCTCCACGTGACTAGAAGATCGAGCAACAAGAAGGTCCTCCACTTGCTGCGGTCCACCCTGAAGTTCCTCCCTAGGGTATACAAAGGAATCACTCTCCATGCAGTGGGACCACAGATTATGAAAGTAGTCCTCGCTATCATAGTTTCAACTATAGAGGCCCTCCCTGTAGTGACGTCTCATCATGAAAAGAAGGCCCTGCCCTTGTCGTGGCCTACCCTGAAGGTCTTCCCCAGGGGTTACACTGCAACAGAACTCCACGCATCCAGGCATCAGGTCACGGTGGTAGTCCTCACCACCCTGATAATGGAGGTCCTCCCCGTAGAGAGTTAAAGCAACGAGAAGGCCCTCCCCTCATTACGGTACACTCAGGAGGCCCTCCCCAGTATGTATCCCATAGATATTCTCCCTGCGGCAGCAGTAATGGTAGTCCTCATCATTTCCATAGCTGTGATGGTAGTCCTCGCCACCATGGCCACCATTGTGAAGGTCCTCCCCAGAATGGCACCAAGCAACAAGAAGGTCCTCCTCTTGTCGTGGTGTGTCCTGAAGGTCCTCCCCAGGATGCGCGTCGAATGTCAAGCCATGATGGTCATCCTCACCATGATAGCATTTGTTGCGAAGGTCCTCCCCGTAACGACGCTACACAGTCAGAAGGTCCTCCCCTTACTACGACATGCCTTGGAGGTCCTCCCCATGGTGTGCACTGCAAAAGTCCTCTAGGCAGTGAAGCATCAAGCAGTAATGGTAGTCCTCTCCATCACGGCCACCATTGCAGAGGTCCTCCCCACGATGACATGTTATTTCGAAAGAAAGGCCCTCCACCTGTCGAAGCAAGCACCAGATGTCCCTTGTATGCCGCGGCAGTCAGAAGGACAGGATCGAGCACATCATATTCAATGGTTGTCACTAGTGACTCCCTTCTTCGATCCGGAGCCGTTCTAGGGTCGCGTTAATCTTCTGAACCACCTTAGAATCGTCCACAAGACAATTCAATACATACCAGTCCCACTTCCTCCGACTACAGTGAGCGCCTTAGTTGGGTTGACCAGGTAGAGGAATCACTGGCGGAGGAGTGCGCCGATATGCTGCTCCTGAGGAAATGGCTGGCCAGGAATGATATACCAGTTATGTTTTGGCCCATGTCCACCTCTCAGTACAACATACCCAGGGAGTTTTCGGAAGAATTCATGCACGACATCCGCCATAATATATGGACGAACCTCCGCTGGCTGAAATCGAGCTTCCTTCCCTATGACGGGTTTGTAGAACACCTCAAGACGACATGGGACCTCCTGCATCACATCGACCTGAAGGCCCTTTTCTTGATGTGACAACAACACCCCGAGAGGCGCAAAGGGAATATGGAGGCAGCTTGCCTCCGTGCACTGCACGAGCTGCGCTGCCTCATCGGTGACGCTCTAACGGGTGTCCATATCAGGGGATGGGGGGAACAGGGAGCTTTGCATTTCACTCCGCTCCCCGCCCAGAAAAACCCATTCGATATGGTATCTTGAAACATCATCACATCAAGATGAAAATCGAGTGACCCCCCTGTTTAGGAAAGACAACACGCCCAACAGAGTTGGTCCTTGAGTAAGTCCCAGAAGCATTAGGCCCAACGGGAACAAGCCATTCAAAAACTCATGAATCAGGACACCGAGAGAATACAACCGGCCTCTCACCTAAGAAAGGACAATCAACGATCTTTTCCTACCTCCCCAGAAGGGACTGATCTACAGGTGAATTTGGAACCAAATCCTATTCACCCCAGGATGGGGGCACGCGAGATCAGGTAGGCCGCAATAGCAGCATCCACTGCTGCCATCCAGGGTCAACCTCAGCCTGTAGGGCTGGGAAATGTTTTAACAAAAAATTCCCCCATAAGACCAATAAAACTAGGAAGAGACTCGATGTACATGGAACAGGGACAACCCCATCCCTCAGGGATGGGGGAATTATTACCCCCTCAACAATAATATCCCCCATCAGAATCAATATTCTCTCGTCTAGGGAGGATAGTCAGAAGAGGAGGTTCCCGTCCTATCTCTTCATTTGAATCATCATCCCCTCCGAGAGGAAGGCACACCATAAGGTCGCATCAAAAAACACTCCATGTCACCCTTCGCCAAGAAGTCCGAAGGAAATCCCAGGTCATGAAAGGGAAGGAAAACTGAAGACGCGGGAGATCCTTTTTTTATCTGGAAGATGACGTCCCCTCCACCCCGCAATATGCATTCATCAACGCCATAGAGGATAACCCCGCAGGGGACACCGTGGAAAATTCAAATCCAGATGGATCAGGAGAAGATGGTTTCTTTTAAGCTGTGAATCACAACGAACCCCCAGGTGTGGATACCCGGAGCCAGAGGGCCGCTTTAAATATGGCCGCCCCTTCAGCTACCGTCCCTCTGCTTACCCTGCAAGCTTCCAACAAGGATAATAATAATTAAATGGTTACCCTTAACCTGTCCCCTTCTCTCGATAAAAACGAGCCACTCATGCTCGAAGAGAGGTTCGCTCGACAGGAAGAAGAGATAAATGAATTGAGGCGGCTTAACGCCAAGCCGATCCATAGGAACCGCCTTATTGAAAGTGTTTCCTAAGAAGAGCCACATCATGAACTCCCAGCAAGTGCACCTCAAAGGCTAAGGCTTTCCCAGGAAAACGAAGCACGATCAGTGCTCCTGCCCAATGAGGCGCATGATTCGTCAAACCACCTAAACGTGGATGATGAATACCGGGATTTCCCTCCACTTATGAGGCACCCGAAGCAAGTACTCCCGATCCCTCCAAGGGTACCCCGAACAGAATATGCACCCTTGGTGCCAGCCAATTCAGATCCTCAGGAAATGCCTCGGGCTACGCCTACCCAGGACCGGGCCCAACAGGATGTAAACCAGGGACTCACCAACACCATCGAGGCACTAATAGCTGTTGATTCAATAAGGTTTTCCTTATGACTTTTCCATTCCTTCTTATTTTGAAAATCACAAACACCTTATTTTTAGGAAAATTTCTTTTATAAGGAAAAATTTCTTTCTTAAGGAAAATTGATTTTATAAGGAAAAATTGCTTTCTTAAGGAAAATTGCTTTTCTAAGGAAAATTGCTTTCTTAAGGAAAATCGCTTTTATAAGAAAAATTATCTTTATCTTATTTTCATCCATATTTTTCTTAAGTATGAGATTCAGATTCATTTATATTTTCTCGGAATTGTTGAAACTTTGATATGAATCATTCTGTTTTAGGATTCGGATTCTGGATAAGAACTATAAGGAAGTTTCATTCCGAATTCCAAATATGAACTCTGACTAAGTTCTATTCCAGATTCAGGATACGAATTCTTATGAAGTTCAATAACGAATTCTCAATACGAATTCTAATGATTAATTCCCATTACGAATTATAAAGAAGAATTCTCATTACGAATTCCAATGAAGTATTCTCATTACGAATTCCAATGAAGAATTCTCATTACGAATTATGATGACGAATTCTCATTACGAATTCTGATGACGAATTCTCAGTATGAATTCTAATGAAGAATTCTCATTACGAATTCCAATGAAGAATTCTCATTACGAATTCTGATGAAGAATTCTCATTACGAATTCTGATGATGAATTCTCATTACGAATTCTGATGACGAATTCTCATTACGAATTACAATGATGAATTCTCATTCCGAATTCTCATTCCGAATTATCCTATCAAACAGAATCTGATTATCTCTGTTTTATACACTCTGAATTAATTCAGACTCTGAAAAATATTTTGGTTAGACTACGAAAATTTATTCTGCTTACATTTCTATAATCTCTCTACTCTTTTTTATTTCCATTACACTCCAAATATTCACTCCTAATCTTTCATTCCGAACTTTTGAGTTAAAATTAAAACGATGTCGTACCTTCTGTTTCACTTGTTTTGTTATAAAATGATGTCATCTATTTTGTTATAAACTAACCGTTGTCTAAGTGACATGTGTATAGGTCCCTCCGATCTTTAAAGAAAATATGACCGTTGGAGAAGGAGCCGACCTTACCTATAAATAGGATCTCATTTGAAAGAGCTCGGTGTGGTTGCAAGTGCTGAAAGGATGACTGATCTTCGACTCATGTGATTACATGCTTGAAGTGATTTCTAGAGAGAGAGGCTCTTATTAACTCTCAAAGATTCGTGTGACTTCGAATGTTGGTGATTACATTCGAGGACTTCCGGGGATAGGAAGACAGAGGTGTCGACTACCTTGAAGTTCGAGGGCTTCCATGCTGAGGAAGACAGAGGTCGCCAACTACCTTGAAGTTGAGGGCTTGTGGGGATAGAAAGACAGAGACTCCGATCTTCGTATCGAGGGCTTACCCTAGTGTGGGTAAGACAGACTTGCTTGAAAGTATAAATCAAGGGACCTTTATCCAAGGTTGTTGGATACCCTTCTCTATGGGTTAAAAGACTTATATCTTGTTACATGTAGTTTAACTACTTGTTTTTATTTCCGCTGCATTTTGTATCTTAAGGAAAGTATAACTTTCTTATACTTCGTTTCTTTTACTCTGAGTCATTTAGATTCTATACGCTTTAAGGTAGAATCTCATATTGTAACTTTTGTTAAGTTTCAATTTCCGGAACCATATTTCTGGAACCCACTTTCGGAATCTCATTCCAAGTTTTTCATTCGGTGTTAGAGGTGTTGTGAATTTTCTTAGTTTAACTTTGTTAAACTTAGCCCTTTCTTTTGCTTAAGGAAAACATAGTTATTCGTAACTAACTTTATAGGTTCCAAAGGAATTTTTAAAGTATACAATTCACCCCCCCTCTTGTATATTGAGCATCTACATCATTATTTCGATCCTACAATTGGTATCATAAGAGGTATCTGAAATACTTATACTTACGAATAAGTTTTTCTTGCTCATTTTCTCATTCCAAACTTTGTCATTCCGAACTTTCCCATTCCGAACTTTGTTATTACGAATCTTTTGTTACTAACAAGCTTGTGTATTGAAGGTTTCTAGCATGGAAGGAATTAACGTTTGTTCGATTGATAATCTAAATCCTACAAGACCACCAATATTCGATGGTAATGACTATGAGTACTGGAGAGATTGAATGAAGACATTTGTTATCAACACTGGAGTAGATAATTTTGCTATGCTTACTGGTGATTATAAAATTCCTGACAAGGAAGTTAGAACTTTCACTAACCAGGAAAAGCAAGAATATCAACTCAATTATAAGGTACACAATACTCTACTATGTTCAATGACCAGAAATATATATAGCCAAATTTCTTCTTGTGAATCAGCTAACTGTATCTGGAAGAAGTTAGAGGTTACACACTTTGGGACTTCTAAAGTGATTGAGACTAGAAGAGCTATGCTTAGAGCTGAATATCATGGCTTCAATTTTTGTTATGGAGAACCTATCTGTAAAGTTCAACAGAGATTCATGACTATAGTCAATAGTCTAAAATCTATGGGAGAGAATGGTTTAGATGATGAAGCTCTTGTGGATAAAATAATTGATATTATGCCCAATGAGTGGGAATCCAAAAGAACATCTATAGATGAGAACAAGAAGGTCACTCAGATCTCTCTTGATGAGCTTTTTGGAACTCTTCTACAACATGAGACTAGAATGAAGAGAGATGCTGAAAACATCAAGAAGAAGAATGGAAATGGTACTTTTACTTTTACTACAACTTCAAATCAGATGAAAGCTAAGACTCCTGAGAGAGTAACCAGATCCAAATCTAAGAAAGTTATTTTCCAATCCGAATCTAGTGAGAGTGAAATCTCAGAAAATGAACTAGAAAATCTTGCTCGAAGGATGAACAAGATAGCTAGGCAGAGAAATTTCCAATCTAAGTATAAGAAAAAGGACAGGGAAGATAAGAAAGATGGAGAAGTTACTTGTTATGAATGTAAGAGAGATGAACATATTAGACCAGATTTTCCTATGCTCAAAAAGAAAGAAAGAAAAGAAAGGCATTCAGACAGGAACATAAAGAAATATTACAAAGCTAAAGCTAAGAATGTTTTGAAAGCTAATGACACCTGGAGTGCTAGTGGAAGTGACTCTTCAGATGAATCTTCTGATTATGAATCTTCAGGATAGAAGAATCTTGGTCTTATAGCCAGATTACCTACTGATAATCATTGTTTCATGGCTAAGGTATGAAATGATGAATCATTTACCAATGTTTCTTTAAATTCTAATGATAGTAAGTATTATAACTCTTCTGATGAAGAATCTTCTTCTGATGAAGAAAATACTTTACCTACTTATGAAAAAGTCTCTAGGTTTGCTGAACTTCTTGAGATTGAGAATTCCAAACTCAATAAAAAACGTGATAAGGAAAACTCTAGGAATTCTATTCTTACAAAAGAGATATCAGATCTTTCTAAAGATATTAATAAGAAAAATGCTTATTTTGAAAGTATTTCAAAAAATATTGAGGAAGTAAGTTCTTAGAAGAATAAACTTTCTAAAGAGTTAGAAAAAGTAATTTCTAAGAAAAATGTTTTCGAGCCTAACTCTAGTTCAAAAACAAATGATTTTGAGGATAAAAACTTGGATGTAAAACTCAAGTCCGAAATTTTTTTCATAAAGAAGTGTTTATCAAACTTTACCCATGGTAAGGGAAATTTTTATAAGATGTATTCCCAAATATGACCTTTAAGAAATAAATCCGGATTTGGTTATACCCATGCAAAACCTATTTTCAGTAACAATTATTTTGTTCCTCAAAGTGCCCCATTTTGCACCAAGTGTCAATGTGGTGGTCACTGGGAAAAGGATTGTTCCTTAAAAAAAACCAAATCTTTAGGATTTCACAAAGCTTACTTTTCTAAAAAGATGTGGGTTCCAAAAAATTTATTATCTGGAAATCTCGGATCCAAAAAAGTTTGGATTCCAAAAGTATAATTTTATTTTTAATTTCATGAAAATAAAGAGAGTACCAGCAACAATACATGGTACATGGATAGTGGATGTTCCCGACATATGACTGGTAACGAAAGATTTTTTGAAAAGATTATCAAAATGAAAGGAGGAAAGGTAACTTTCGGAGGTAATGCTAAGGGAGAGATTGTTGGTATAGGTAATATTGTTCTTCTTGGTAAAACCTTGATTTCAAATGTTATTTTTGTTAAAGGTCTTAAGCACAACCTCATTATCATAAGTCAGTTATGTGATGAAGGTTACCTTGTGAATTTTAGGAATGATAATTGTTTAGTTCACAATTCCAAGGAAGAATTTATTCTCTCAGCCAACAGGCAAGAGAATGTTTACACCATAAACTTAGAAGACCTCAAAAGCCAAGATTTACCTTGCCTAAGTGCAATGGAAGATCACTCCTGGTTATGGCATAGAAGACTAGGTCACTGTAATCTTAGGAAACTATGTAAACTCTCTAAGAAGAAACTAGTTAAGGATCTACCAGAGCTTAGATTTGATTCTTCTAATGTTTGTGATCCTTGTCAATATGGCAAGAAACATAAATCTAGTTTTAAATCGATCGGTGAAGTCTCAACAACCAATGCATTACAGTTAGTGCACATGGATCTTTTTGGTCCAACACAAACTGGAAGTATTGGAGGAAAATACTATGTGTTTGTTCTAGTTGATGATTACACTAGATTTACTTGGGTCTATTTTCTAGCAAAGAAGTCTGAAGATTTTTCATATTTCAAAAGTTTTAGAGCTCAAGTTAAAAATGAGAAAGACCTTCCATTGAAAACTATTCATAGTGATCATGGAGGAGAATTTCAAAATTCAGATTTTGAAACTTTTTGTAGTAAGAAAGGTATTACTCACAATTTTTCAGCACCTAGAACTCCTCAATAGAATGGTGAAGTTGAAATAATAAATAGAATTCTTCAAGAAATAACTAGAACCATGTTGAGTGAATATTCTATTGCTAGACATTTCTGGGCTGAAGCTGTTAGTACTGCTTGTTATACTATAAATAGAGTTTTGATTAGACCTTTTCTTAATAAAACTCCTTATGAGTTATGGAATGGTAGAAAACCTAGACTATCCTAATTCAAGGTTTTTGGTTGAAAAGTATTCATTTTGAATACGAAAGATAACATACATAAATTTTCACCAAAATCTGATGAAGAGATTTTCTTAGGATATTCCACAACTTCTAAGGCTTATAGAGTTTTTAATAAAAATACTTGTACTGTTGAAGAAACAGTACATGTAAAATTTGATGAGTCAGATCCTTTTGTTTTTAAACCATCCCTACCTTTTTCCTCGGATGTGTTTTCAAAAACTGATTTTCAACCTTTGATAGAAGAACCTTTTGATAAGGAAATTATTCAAGAAGATACTTCTGAAACATTTACCCCAGAAGACTTTCTACCCTATGTTGATGAACAGGTTTTACAAAACCCAAATCAGATGTTTCTTAAGAATCATCCTAGTGATAGTATCGTTGGTGATGTAAATCAAACTGTAAGGACTAGAAGTTCCTTAATAAATGAAGTAGAACATCTAGCATTTCTTTCCCAATTAGAACCTAAAAGCACTGATGAAGCTTTAGGTGATGATGATTGGATTAAAGCCATGCAAGATGAACTAAATGAATTTGAAAGGAACAAAGTCTGGACCTTGGTTGAAAGACCTAAGGAAAAATCTGTTTTTGGAGTAAAATGGGTTTTCAGAAATAAATGTGATGAAAATGGAGTCATAGTAAGAAATAAGGCTACACTTGTTGCTAAAGGCTATAATCAACAAGAGGGAATAGACTATGAAGAAACCTATGCTTTAGTAGCTAGACTTGAATCTATCCATATTCTACTTGCCTTTGCAGCATTCTTTAATTTCAAACTTTTTCAAATGGATGTGAAATGTGCTTTTCATAACGGTAATTTTCAAGAGGATGTTTTTGTTGAACAACCTCTTGGTTTTGAAGATACAAAACATCCTGATCATGTTTTTAGACTTACCAAAGCTCTGTATGGCCTTAAATAAGCCCCACGAGCATGGTATGATAGAATCACTGGATTTTTTCTTCAAAATAACTATGTTAAGGGAAATGCAGATCCAACCCTTTTTATAAAGAAAGATAAGAGAAATGTTTTGATTGTTCAAATTTATGTTGATGACATCATATTTGGTTCAACTCAGCAATCTTTGACTGACTCCTTTGCAAGTCTAATGAAATCTGAGTTTGAAATGAGTATGATGGGTGAGTTAACTTTTTTCCTTGGTTTTCAAATTTCTCAAAAACCAGAAGGAACCTGCATATCTCAACATAAGTATATTAAAGATATTCTTAAAAAGTATGGTTATGATAATACTAAGAGTATAAGTACTCCTATTGGTACCTCAAACTCTTTAGATCTTGACGAAGCTGGGAAACCAGTAGATCAAACATCTTTTAGAGGTATGATAGGAAGTTTACTTTACTTAACAGCTAGTCGACCAGACTTAATGTTTTTAGTATGCTTATGTGCAAGATATCAATCCAATCATAAGGAATCTCACTTAAAGGAAGTAAAAATAATTTTTTCTACCTTAAGGGAACCATGGATCTAGGATTATTTTATACTTATGGAAATGATTTTGTTCTAAAAATCTTTTCTGATGCTGACTTTGGTGGATGTAGAATGGATAGAAAAAGTACATCTGGAACTTGTCATTTCTTAGGAGATTCTTTAGTTTCATGGTCCTGCAAGAAGCAACATTCTGTAGCACTCTCCACTGCTGAAGCTGAATATGTAGCAGCTGGAAGTTGTTGTGCTCAAGTGTTGTGGATGCAACACACACTCACAGACTATGGCTTGAGTTTTACCAAAACTCAAATTTTGTGTGATAACACAAGTTCCATTTCCCTTAGTAAGAACCCTGCACATCACTCTCGTGCAAAACACATAGATATTAGGCATCACTTTCTTAGGGATCACACACTAAAAGGAGATATTATTCTTCAGTTTATCGGAACGCAAGATCAACTTGCTATTATTTTCACAAAATCTTTGCCTTCTGATAGATTTGAATATATCAAACAGAAGTTAGGGATGATAACCATAAGGTAATTTTCATTAAGTGAATTTCTGTTGAAAAAGTATCCTTACAACAATAAACTCCTTTTCATAGGGGGAGTACATTTGATTTTTAGTTTAACAAAGTTTTTCAAAGTTTATTTTCAAACTTTTTGGAACGAATAATTCTGGAATGGAATCTCCGAAACTAAAATTTTCCAGAATGGACATTTTCGTACAGAACACTTCTGGAATGGAAGTATTCATGTTGAAAATTTCCGGAATGGAAAAATTCGTACTGATATTTCATAACGAGATTTTCGTACCGAATCTTCCATAATAAGTTTTTTTTCCCGTTTTCAATTTTTTTTTTGTTTTTTTAGATTGTTTTTCGTACTGAGTTTTCCATAATAAGTGTTCCCTAATGAGTTTTTCGTACCAAGCTTATTTTTCGTAGTAAAGTTTTTGAGAAATATTTCTTCTCATAATAAAGATCTTTTTCTGTAGTCATCTTTATATTACCCATTACGAATAATCCTCCTAAGTTAATCCGAAAGGTATGATTACCTTACCCAAGTTTTCGTAGACATATTTTACTTACTGAAATTTTCTTATATTACGATTTCGGATTATAGTTTTCTTAATTCCTTGTTTTAATAAAAGCCTCAAAAAGATCGGATTCAAGTTTTCAACCGTCAGATCTGATCTCAGTTTCTCACAACCGTTAGATCAACCGAGGAAGTTGAACCGTCATCTCATTTCCTATATAAAGGGGACCCGAATAATCGTCCCACATCGGTTCTCAAGCTCTCGCGTCTCGAGTCTCTGCCTCTCTATTTTAAGGTCGTTCCGAACTTCAGTTGTCTATGTTCCGATCTTCTCAAAGGTTTTCAAATCCGAATGTCTGTGGAAGTAGCTTCTCAAGATATGTCTTCAACTAAGCCGATCTCGAAGTGGTTAGTTTATAGAGAGAGGCTGGTTCATCCGGATTTCTTCAACAAGTATGATTCTCTTATTTCTAATAATATCAAGCTTAATGGTTGGGAAGATGTTGCGGTGTCAAAACCTAGGAACCAAGATGAAGTGTATTCAGACTTACTTGTTGAATTCTATGAGACAGTTTCTTTTCTTCAGGAAGATGGTAATGACAAATTGTCTTTTAAGTCTTATGGGAAGACTTATAAACTTTCATATTCCAAGGAAGCCAGCTTGGTAGGCCTAAAGAATGAAGGTGAAGCTGAGTTTGTTTTTCATGTATTGCCGGATTCTAAAGGTAGCTTCGACAAGGAAAAAGCTTTAGAAACTCTCGGACTTACTGATGAAAAGGCTCCGAAGATTGCAAGTCTATCCACAAATTTCCAGATTCTAGAGCTTTGGGTACAAGGGATTATCGTACCGAAGAAAGGTGATAAAGAAAGCATGAAGAAGAGTGAGATCTACATCCTAGATTTTCTGATAAATCTGAGGAAGTTTAACTTAATGAAGCACATTCTTATCACTCTTGAAAATTTGATGAAAGGAAATCTGAGAGCTCAGATTATCATGTATCCAGCAATCCTCTCAAAGTAGATAGTTCGGTGCCTAGAGTCTTTCAAGGAGGCTTGCAAATATATGCCAAGAGTTTGCAAGATTATGCTGGTGAGTGATGGTACTCTTAAGAGAATGCTTGTAGCTTTTGACAAAGAGTCTGGAAAGTTTATTGATTTACCTGCTCAAGGAGAAGCAGTTCCGAAAGATGCTGATCCGGAATCCTCTAAGAAAGTAAGGATGAAAAAGATGAAAGAAGTGGAAGTAGAAGCAGAGAATCCTAAGACTAAGGAAGTCCATTCCGCACCTCCAAAACCAAAGAAGAAGAAAGCCTATCCTGATGAAGTTGTTGTGAAGTGGAGAGAAGATAAAGAGAAAAGGAAAGAAGGGGATCCACAGTTCAGTTTGAACCCTGCGGAAGCTAAATCCTTAAAGGAGAGAACTGCTGATCAGCATGAAAAACAAGTAAAGGAAAAGAAGCTCACGAAGAAGATGTCTGAGGCTGAGGTAGCTCAGACTTTGTTGAAATTAAATGAGATGGTTTCAACAACTATTCCTGTTCCGAGATCTTTCTCCTTGGAATCTCTACAAGAGACTCCAGGAAGAAATTTCGTTGCTCCAGAAGAAGATGTTGCTAAGAATAGTGAGGAAGTAGATCAAGTTGAGCAAGTGCAACAAGAAGAAGATGGAGCTGAAGGAAGTGGTGAAACCGGAGATGTGCTGAAACAAGTAGATTATTAAAAGGGGACACCTTCAGAACACTTATCACTCCGAACTTCAGAAGCTAAATCTTCGAAGCTAGTTACTCCAGAAATGGAAGAAGAGAATGGAGAAGAAGAAGTTACTTATCATGGAGAAGAAGAACATATTTTACTTGATGTTGCTCAGAAGGAAAACGTAGGGGTTTGTATTGAGGAAGTTGCTGATGAGGAATATAATGTTGTTCAAGTTTCTGATAGTGAGAAGAGAACTCTGGAATAGGATTCAATTCCGGAAAAAGTCAAGGGAAAGAAAATTCTTGCTGATACTCCGAGCTCAGAAGTGAGAAAGAGGAAGGAAGTTGGTAGTTCTTCGAAAATAAATCTTGATCTTATTGAAGAAGAAAATTCTCCAAGAAAAGTTTCAGATTCAGAGTCATCCTCTATGGGGCATGACTTTGTTGTCCAGTCTTTAAAGAAGTTGGTGGGATCTATTTTGACCTTCTCAAGTATTGACTCAAGGTTCCAGATGCTCCAACATGCATTGAATCAGAAAACCGAATCTGTATCTATGGTTATGGACAAGTGCGTTGAGATTGAGGCACAGTTCAAAACCTTCTTTGATGGCTACGAAGCTCATAGAAAATCTTGCAAGAAGATGACAAACTGGTCGAAGAAGACTGTTGAAGAGATGAGGTTATTCGATGAGTTTCATGGCAATGTCAAAGATTCCTTTGATACTGAGGACAAGAAGATAAATGACTTGACTTCATCCTTTGAAGAGAAGCTGACAGATGAAAATAACTTCCGGATTCAACAAGTCAGAGATCTGAATGGGAAGTTAAATTCTGTTTCTCAGAACTAGAAATTTGAAAGAGATCATCAGATTGAGTTTTAAGAGTAGATGAAGGCTCAGGAAGAAAAGATCAAAGCTCAGGAGGAAAAAATTCAAGCCCAGGAAGAAAGAATTGAAGTTCAAAGTGCAAGAATAGTGGTCTCAGAGAAGCAAGCTGAAGAAGATCATAAATACCTGAAGAAGATCAAGACTATTCTTAAAGGGCTCATGTCGAAGGAAAA
Organism: Viscum album; assembly: GCA_963277665.1. Classification (NCBI taxonomy): domain Eukaryota; kingdom Viridiplantae; phylum Streptophyta; class Magnoliopsida; order Santalales; family Viscaceae; genus Viscum; species Viscum album. Next base: position 1,435,894,043 of record OY728122.1, read on the forward strand.
AGATCCGAAATAACTAAATCCGATCTTTTTGTTGTATCTAATTTTCTTTGTTGCTGAGATTTCAAACTTAGTGAAATTTGTCCTTGTCGTTCCTTTTTCTACTAATGTTTCAAGTACTTTGTTTTTTTCCATTCCCTCGATTTATTTTTGAAAATCACAAAGGGGTAGAAGGAAAATATCCTTAAGAAAAAGAAGAAAGTTTATCTAAAGGGGAGAAGGAAAAGATCCTTAAGAAAAAGAAGAAAGTTTATCTAAGGGGGAGTTTTTTCATCAAAGAAGACTTTATTTTTTCATAATGAAATGTCACTCCGGAATTCTAGAATATGATCCTTAGAGTTTCAAAGCCTAAGGGGGAGTTAGTCGTATTCATAAATATCCTTAAAACAAAGGGAGATAAGCCTTATTGTTTTTCTTTCTTCTTAGAATTTATTTTTCGTAAGGGTATTTGTGCTTTCCAAAAAGGGGGAGATTGTTGAGTCAATAAGGTTTTCCTTATGACTTTTCCATTCCTTCTTATTTTGAAAATCACAAACACCTTATTTTTAGGAAAATTGCTTTTATAAGGAAAAATTGCTTTCTTAAGGAAAATTACTTTTATAAGGAAAAATTGCTTTCTTAAGGAAAATTGCTTTTATAAGGAAAATTGCTTTCTTAAGGAAAATCGCTTTTATAAGAAAAATTATCTTTATCTTATTTTCATCCATATTTTTCATAAGTATGAGATTCAGATTCATTTCTATTTTCTCGGAATCGTTGAATCTTTGATATGAAGCATTCTGTTTTAGGATTCGGATTCTGGATAAGAACTATAAGTAAGTTTCATTCCGAATTCCGAATATGAACTCTGACTAAGTTCTATTCCAGATTCAGGATACGAATTCTTATGAAGTTCAATAACGAATTCTCAATACGAATTCTAATGATTAATTCTCATTAAGAATTCTGAAGAAGAATTCTCATTACGAATTCCAACGAAGGATTCTCATTACGAATTCCAATGAAGAATTCACATTACGAATTATGATGACGAATTCTCATTACGAATTCTGATGACGAATTCTCATTACGAATTCTAATGAAGAATTCTCATTACGAATTCCAATGAAGAATTCTCATTACGAATTCTGATGATGAATTCTCATTACGAATTCTGATGACGAATTCTCATTACGAATTCTGATGATGAATTCTCATTACGAATTACAATGATTAATTCTCATTCCGAATTCTCCAATCAAACAGAATCTGATTATCTCTGTTTTATACACTCTGAATTAATTCAGACTCCGAAAAATATTTTGGTTAGACTACGAACTTTTATTCTGCTTACATTTCTATAATCTGTCTACTCTTTATTATTTCCATTACACACCAAATCTTCACTCCGAAGCTTTCATTCCGAACTTTTGAGTTAAAATTAAAACGATGTCTTACCTTCTGTTTCACTTGTTTTGTTATAAAACGATGTCGTCTATTTTGTTATAAACTAACCGTTGCCTAAGTGACACGTGTACAGGTCCCTCCGATCTTTAAGGAAAATATGACCGTTGTAGAAGGAGCCGACCATACCTATAAATAGGAGCTCATTTGAAAGAGCTCGGTGTGGTTGCAAGTGCTGAAAGGCTGACTGATCTTCGACTCATGTGATTACATGCTTGAAGTGATTTCTAGAGAGAGAGGCTCTTATTAACTCTCAAAGCTTCGTGCGACTCCGAATGTTGGTGATTACATTCGTGGACTTCCGGGGATAGGAAGACATAGGTGCCGACTACCTTGATGTTCGAGGGATTCCTTGCTGAGGAAGACAGAGGTCGCCAACTACCTTGAAGTTGAGGGCTTTCAGGGATAGCAAGACAGAGACTCTGATCTTCGTATCGAGGGCTTACCCTGGTGTGGGTAAGACAGACTTGCTTGAAAGTATAAATCAAGGGACCTTTATCCAAGGTTGTTGGATACCCTTCTCTTTGGGTTAAAAGACTTATATCTTGTTACTTGTAGTTTAACTACTTCTTTTTATTTCCGCTTCATTTTGTATCTTAAGGAAAGTATAACTTTCTTATACTTCATTTCTTTTACTCTGAGTCATTTAAATTCTATATGCTTTAAGGTAGAATCTCATATTGTAACTTTTGTTAAGTTTCAATTTCCGGAACCATATTTCCGGAACCCAATTTCGGAATCTCATTCCAAGTTTTGCATTCGGTGTTAGAGGTGTTGTGAATTTGCTTAGTTTAACTTTGTTAAACTTAGCCCTTTCCTTTGCTTAAGGAAAACATAGTTAATCGTAACTAACTTTAAAGGTTCCAAAGGAATTTTTAAAGTATACAATTCACCCCTCCTCTTGTATATTGAGCATCTACATCATTATTTCGATCCTACAATAGCTCGATTGGAAGCGATGAAAGGACGACGCGCTCCTATAAAGTCGGAGCAGAAACCCTACCCAGATTAGGTGACCAACACATCTCCTACACCCAATTTTGGGAGCCATGTATTCCCCCATCATTAATGGATCAGGCAATCTGGAGCAGCATTTGATGCACTACGCATCCTATTGCGACCCTATGATGGGGACTCTGGAACCACAAGAAGCAGTGAAAATCAGATGCTTCGTACAGACCATGCAAGGATCAGCCTTTTTCTGGTACACGAGTCTACCGGCCCAGTCGATAAAGAGCTAGGAGGACCTCCAGCAGTAGTTCCTGTTCCACTTCAGCTCAACGCTGCCTAAAACAACGGTCAGAAATCTCATGAACTGCATGTAGAGGGAGAACGAGAGGGTCTCAGATTTCATCGCCAGATGGAATGGTATGACCTATTCTCTGAGCAGACCAATGCCTTAAGATGATATGCTAGACAGATGCATCGATAGTCTTAGAGATGAGCTGCGAACACCACTCATACCAGTGGAGTGCACCACTGGCTTTTGCCACCTCTCAGGCATTTCCCAGAGTATTGAGGACTCCCTGCAGCGGACTAATTCAAAGTCCTGAATATCCTCATAGGCTCCAGTGAAAAGAGCTTCTAGAGCTGAAGCGTCCGCTGTCACACTCAAGCCGACCCCTGTGCCCGGTCCACCAGTCATGCCTCCGCCAAATCCTCAAGGGACCCCTGTATATCAGTGACCACCACTTCCTAAATGTAATGATCAGAGAAGACCAAAGAGGAACCGGTTTGAGGAATGAAAACAAAAAGTATACTCGTTCTGAGATGATCAAGTCCATGGAAACTTCATTGATTCCATGAAATTCAACTTGCTCCGCCTCCCAAGGCCAAGGAAACCTGAAGAAGTCAGCCACGATGACAGGCCAGATTACTTCCCCTACCATCGGATGTTGGGGCACAGTATCTGAGAATGCTTCGTCTTCAAATACCTCTTGAAAAGGATGGTAGACTCTAGAAAGGTCGAGCTGGGTCCACCCCCAGCACATGTGGCATGTATCTCTACCACCGACTCTGACAAAGAGGAGGGGTGGAAGAAAGTCACCAACAAGCAGGGGCAGAAATTTGACAACTGGATGACTCAGACGACTATCAACTGATCCCAGGGCATACTCTGAGCTCAACTAAAGCATCCAGTGTTTCCACCAACAGCCCCTGAAGCCGTGCAGCAGACAGCATCGGCTTCAAAATCCTCCACGAGCCGGTCATCCGGGCGTAATCGAATAAGGAAACAATCACAAGAGGAGCAGTCTGCGATGGGGCCAAAGTTAGTCCCGACCCTGGCATACTTTATGCCCTCAAACTTGGCGCCACAGGAACCGACCCAGCAAACGACACCATCAGAGACCACCGACCAGGTTGACCTGTCAGAGGATGAAGATCCAATTTTTGGTTCTATCAATGTCATTCATCTCATGGAATCATTCCCTGACGAAGGGTATGGTAACGAACCCTATTTCCCCGCACTAGGAGCCGGGAGGAGGAATCAAAGAGGCAGAGGATACCAGGGGAGGCACAACTGCGGCCGAAACGTACCCTATAGTTGGACCCTGGCCCAAACCATCAATATTGCGGAAACCCGTGGGAGATCCCTTCAACGGACTCAGCAGGAGAGGGAATGCCCCTCCACTTCCACAAGCAGCCACTCTGGCCCTATTGTTCTGTGATACCCACCAGAGGAGGAGCAAGTGTCTGGTCGCCTAGTGTGCATAAACAGACTGGCCGGGCCAATTCCTCAAAACGCGGGAACACCATCGACATCTGTCCCCGCGGCCGGTCCCTCCTCGTCAAATTCTCCAGCTCCCAAAGAACCCGCTAAAACTCTCCTGCCAATGGAGAAGCGTCGACTGCTGGAGAAAAAATATGAAATCATTAAGAAGCTGCGGTCAGTACCATCCATGTTGTCAATCCTGGATTTCCTAGGTTTGTGAACCGACCTTAGGGAGGTTCTTATCAAAGCTTTGATTATACCCCATGAATTTTATGCCGAGGTAGCTTCCGCTGAGGATTACCGGACAGATACTGGCCCGACTGAATGCAATGCGGTGATTTCCTTCACCAATCATGATGAAGATGCCATCATGCAAGGACACATCAGACCACTATATGTGTTCGGCATTCTGAATGGTATTGATATTTGGAAAGACTTTTTAGACAATGGCTCTGGAGTTAACCTCCTTCCCCTACGAACACTCCGTAAGTTGGGATACAGTGAGGATGATCTAATTCGCTCAGCCAAAACACTGTTGGGTTACAACAAGAGTGAGCAGAAACCAATGGGACAGATTAAGCTACAGACCCATTTTGGTGACCTGGTATCCTACACAGAATTCCAAGTGGTCCGGCAGAGCACAAAATTCAATGCCCTGCTGAGAAGGCCATGGCTCCATAAGTACATGGTCGTTCCTTCATCCTATCACCAGTGTATCAAGTACTATGTCAATGGAAAAAGTGGAAAATTTCATTCCGACAAGGCCCCTTTCGAGCCCTCCGAGTCACATTACATTGACGCTGGGTTCTATGAGCAAAAGAAAAAGAAGATTTTGGTCAATGGTGTCAACTGGATCCCCGCTCCAAATGGCATGAAATTGGTTCTTGATGACCCCCTCAGGCAGCTTTCCAGAGATTATGTCTTGCCCATCAACCACATGGAAGGTAGGAGTTCAAGTCTGGACACGCACTCGGATGTCCTCATGACTTTATCCATAACGACCGAGTTTGACAATGTGGGAACATCCACTGACCCTCAATCAGGGGGCGAAAGCTCGAGCAAGGACGCCCATGACACATCGCCTCCAGAAATCCAAGAACTCATGACAGGATATCTCTCCTCGTCAGACCAATAAGATGAGGATTTGGGAGAAGAAGAGGGGGAAGATCTTAGGGATGCACCTCCCGCATTTGAGGAAGGTATCTCTACCACTGTGGATGAACTCAAGGAAATAAAACTGGGTACTGAGGAAGAACTGAGGCCCACTCTCATTAGTGCAGCCATGTCTCCTGGGGACCACGAGGTATATATCTCCTTCCTAAGGCAACACCGGTATTTCTTCACCTGGAATTACACGGAAATTTCGGGCATCAATCCCGAGGTAGTGACGCATCACTTGGGTATTCCAGAAGACCACCGAGGCTACAAACAGGCCGCTAGAAGGACACACCCCTCACATGCTTCCAAGATAGAGGCTAAAGTCGATAAGCTCATTAAATCAGGCTTCATTCGAGAGGTCTAGTACCCCATTTGGTTGTCCAATATCGTCCCTATCAATAAAAATAATGGAAAACTGCGCATCTGAATTAATTTCAGAGATCTCAATCTGCATTGCCCGAAAGATGACTTCCCGGTTCTAGTCACCAAGTTGTTAATTGATGCAACGGTTGGTTATGAGACTCTATCCTTCATGGAAGACTATCCTGGATATAATAAAATCAGGATGCCCCAAGAAGACGAAGAAGCCACTGCCTTCAGGGCCCCTCAAGGGTTATTCTGTTACAGGGTCATTCCCTTTGGTCTCAAGAATTCTGGTGCCGCGTATCAGCGTGCCATGCATCAGATCTTTAAGACATTATTAGGGAAATTCTTTGAATGTTACGTGGATGACCTAGTGGTCAAGTCCAGACAGTGCACGGATCACCTGTCTGACCTTGAGACCGTCTTCAACAAGCTCCAAAAACATAGCTCTAAGATGAACCCCTTGAACTGTTCCTTTGAGGTTACCTCAAGGAAATTCCTTTGCTTCGTCATACGACATCATGGCATCGAAGTCGTCCCTGAGAAGACGAAGTCTATCCTGATCCTTCCACCGCCCTGAAATCTCACTGAGATGAAGGGATTCCAAGGACACCTAGCCTATATTAGGAGGTTCATAGCCAACCTGGCAGGAAAATGTTTTCCCTTCACCAGGTTAATAAAGAAGGGTGTCACATACCAATGGACAGACTACTGCCAAGAGTAATTTGACAACTGAAGAAGTACCTATTAAGACCACCGGTGCTCATGACCTCGGTTGAAGTAAGACCTCTAATTATATATGTGACAGCCCTAGAATGGTCACTGGGAGACTTACTCATCCAGAATAATGATGCTGACAGCGAAAACAGTCTCTATTACCTTAGTAGAACCATGATTGATGATGAGAATCGATATTCAAATATTGAGAAGTGATGTCTGGCCTTGGTTTTCGCGGTTTAAAAGCTGCGACATTATTTGTAGCATCATGAAGTCCATTTGATCTCATGGAGTAACCCACTCACGTACATCCTCAGTCGCCCGATGCGAACCAGACGCCTATCCCGATGGGCGGTCATCCTGCAACAGTTCGACATTCGGTTCGTGCCTCAAAAATCCATCAAGGGCCAGACATTAGCATAATTTCTGGCAGAGCACCCTTCAACAGGGACCACTACAACAGACGCTAAACTACCTGATGAAGATACCTTCTCGGTTCAAGAGGAGTTCCCAGCATGGTAAATGTACTTTGACGGTGCATCCCGAAGCCCCACCCGGAAGAGGATGGAGGATCCCAGATTCAACAAAGTGGGTCTGGGGATAATACTCGTGTCCCCAGAAAAGGAAGTTATGCCATATTCCTTCCTCTTGTTTGAGGGATGTACAAACAATGAAGCAGAATATCAAGACCTTATTGCAGTCCTGGAGCTCGCACTCCAGGCACAAGTACAACACCTTAAGGAAAAAGGTGACTTGGAGATGGTCATCAAGCAAGTCAATGGTGACTATGCTATTAAAAAGGAGGATATGATCCCCCTGTTTGACCGTGTCTGAGGGTTAATGGCCGAGTTATCCACAGAACCAACATTGACTTATATTCCCCAGTCCCAGAACGCTCAGGCTGATGCATTAGCCAATGCGGCCATAGCCCTAGCTGACCCAGACCAGGATGAAATGGTCATCAGTATTGCTCACCATCGAATGGTATTTACATTTGTTCAATCTAAGATGGTAGAAATCCACGAAGTCAATCCTATCCTTGAGCCATATACTCCTTCCACCGGCTGGATGATCCCCATCGTGAACTACCTTCAACGGGGAGAGCTTCCATCAGACAGGGTTGAAGGAGAGAAAATACGGAGAAGGGAAATAAATTTTGTCCTATATGGCGACGCGGGTCAGTAAGAGGTCCTCTACAAACTAGGCCTTGATGGAGTGATCCTCAGATGTATTGACGGAGAAGAAACCGCTACCGTCATGACTGAAGTTCATGCAGGAGCATGTGGAGCACATCAACCAGGGACCAAGATTTCCCATCAGGTTCGAAGGCTTGGGTACTACTGGCCCACAGTGGCACACGACTGCGAGTGTTTTACCGCGAAATTCCACTCATTCCAGATTCACTCCACCTTCATACACCAACCACCGAAGTTACATCATCAATCCAAGTACTCCTGGATGTTTTCCGTCTGGGTGATGGACGTCATGGGACCATATCCTCCCACCATGGCCAAATAGCTGAAGTATATCCTCACGGCGACCGAATTCTTTTCCAAATGGGTAGAATCCATAACCCTCAAGGAATTCAGAGCCAGAAATATTGTCAGCTTCATGAAGGCCAATATCATCACTAGATTTGGTGTCCCTCATACTATACTGACAGACAACGGCACCAATTTCTACTCTGCTGAATTGGAAAAGCTATACCACAAGTATGGTGTGAAGGCTAACCACTCATCCTGCTACCATGTAGTGGCCAACAGACAGATAAATTCTTTCAACAAGACCATTTCCAATATCCTTCAGAAAATGGTGGACAAAGACAAAAAGTCATGGCCGGATAAACTCCTCCACACATTGTGGGATTATCGAAGCACAATCTGCACCGCTATTCAGTCTACCTCGTACTCATTGGTGTACGACATAGAGGCTGTCCTGCCCATTGAACTCCAACTTCCCTCACTCCGTGTTTCCATTTGTGATCAATTATCTGATGATGAGTAGTCAGAAAAGAGGCTAGGTGAATTGGAATAGCTAGATGAGAAGCGGCTGCACACACTGCACCACCTGGAAGTGTACCAGAACCGGATCACACGAGCCTTCAACAAAAAGGTTCACCTCCGGTCTTTCATTGAAGGAGAATTAGTGTTGGTCCTCCGGACCCCAATGATACCTAGAAATAAACCTCCAAAGATGGTACCCAAGTGGGAGGGACCATATGTTGTACACAAGGTATACTCCAACAGAGCATATTCCCCGATCTCCATGGACGGGCAATTCACCACGGCTCCTACCAAAGCAAGATTCCTGAAGAAGTATTTGTCATAGAGACCAATAAGTATTTCGTCCTTACCGCACGATGATAAAATGCACAGATGAAGAAAAAAAAGAGATGTATTCATTGTCTGAACTGCATGACATTAAACTGCCAAGCAACCAATGGTCCAAACTCTATGACCATAAACTAGGAGTATCACGTCCTCACCACATGACATTAAACTGCACAGAATCTAATAATAACCCTCTTTTTAAACACATGATGTTAAACTATATGGACTCCATCCTCACCTCATGACGTTAAACAACATGGATTTCTGAGAACTATGTAGAGCTTGATTCCTGTCCTCGCAGGATACATAGAGATGCCAGGATCCCCAGACCTGGCCTAGCCCCAGGAATAAAAAAATTCCCTTTCCCCCCGTGTGCAAACTAGACCGACACGGGGTGTACTTCTCTTCCTTACCGCAAGACGTAAAACTGCACTGATAGAAATATTTAAAAATAAAATTCTCCCTTTCCCCTCATGTGCGAACCAGACTAGAACATGGTGTAATTCTCGTCCTTTCCACATGACGTTAAACTGCATAGACAATGACGTTAAAAATTCCCCCTTACCCCTGTGTAAGGACCAGACCTGTATGGGGTGTATATCTTTGTACTTACCGCATGACGTTAAACTACATGGACTTCATCCTCACTGCATGACATTAAATTGCATGGACTTCGTCCTCACCGCATGACGTTAAACTGTACAGACTTCATCCTCACCGCATGATGTTAAACTGCACGGACCTCATCGCGACCCACCCAAGATACATGGCGTTACGAGATGGAGATACTCCTTGCACATTTGGATTCATCCTCTCCATACATCAGACTCCACGGCCCAAATAATTATGGATCTTCATAACCAATCACGGCCATCAAAAGTGGAAAGTCATCGACCCGTAGACACCATTGCATGACTATGCATACCATTCCCTCAGTGGCTCTGCATAATGATATCCCCTGGCTCGTCTATCAAAGGCAAGATTTCCATAGGCGACACTCTTCCCAGCTCCGTACTCTTACTGGCCTCAGAGCCCCCATACCATACCTCCATATCCAGAAGTTTTTGGAAAAGTTGTTTACAACTTCATTCACCTTTTCACATCCAGGTGTTGCCAGGGTATCCCTATCTGGCTAGCCTATGTGTCTGTTAGTGGTTCACATAGCGACCTCCATCAACAAACATCCAGATAGGACTAGGATACTTTGACTCAATGGAAAATTGTAGTGAAGATGTTTCTTGTATACCCGGACACCATTATCCCCACATGCCGAACCTTGCACTGTGAGCAATCGCGGATTTTCATAATCATTCATGTCCATCGGAAGTGGAAAGTTATCGACCCGGGGACACCTTTGTATGACTATTCATACCATTCCCTCAGCGGCTCTGCATAATGATAGCACCTGGCTCGTCTATCATAGGCGAGATTTCCTTGGGCGGTACTCTTCCTAGCTCTGTACGCCTACCATCCTCAGATCCCCCACACCACACCTCTTGATTGGTGGAAAACTCAAAGTTACAGTTTACAGCCTTCATCCCCCACCTTGTTCCAAGTATATCAGAACATGTTGACTCAGTTATCCTTCGAGTAACTACAACAGTAGTCACCCAATGGTCTGAGCTCTATGAATGATAAACTACGAGTACTTCATCCTTTCCGCATGACCTTAAACTTCATGGAATGAAGGCACACCCCCACACACAAAAAAAAGAAAAAAAAAAGAGAAAAGATCAGCACAGGGGGATCTTTGAAACTCAACAAGCAACCAGGTACAGATATCCTCGACATGTCTAAATATTATCCTACCAAATGATAGACTTCGTGGACCGGATAATTGCGGATCCTGATAATAATTCATGGCCATCTGAAGTAGAAAGTTATCGACCCGTGGACACCTTTGCACAACTATGCATACCAAGCCCTCAGCGGATCTGCATATTGATAGCCCCTGGCTCGTCTATCAAAGGCAAGTTTTCCACAGGCGATGCTCTTCCTAGCTCCGTACGCTTACCGGCCTCAGAGCCCCCATATCACCTCCCCTGATCCAAGAAGCCCCGTAACCATGATTTACACCAATCAACCCCCCCCCCCCCCCACGTCTGTGGCATGTTGAGGTATTCAAGACCAGTTATATTCTGATGATGATCGGCCTTTGCAACTATGTCATCGTCGAATGATGTTAAACTGTATGAGATATCTTGGCTTCTTGGCACGAAACTGCAAAGGCCAAGCATTAAAAATCCAGGTAAATGCCTCCAACCACAAGCGTTTTCACTGGCTCAAAAAAGAATGCCCCCCATCCTCGCTGCATGACGTTAAATTGCACAAAAAACTTTAAAAATGCCTCTCGTCCTTGCCGCATGATGCTAAATTGCACGGAATATGTTCCAACCACATGACGACAAATTACAAGATCATACTCGTCATGGGTTCAATGAGAAACAAAGGCTTTTCTCCATCCTTCTGTGCACGGGTTAGACCTGCACGAACCACCACCTCACACCAGCGTGAGAAAGAATTACTTCACCCATTCTCAAGAAGTTTAGTCTAGATATTTCCCCCGTATTCAGGCACCCTCTCATCATAATCCATAATCTTTACTCAGAAAAAACCGAACTCTCATAAGCCACCCCTGGTGGTCCCAAATCTCAACTTCTCTAAAGTTTCTTGGCTATCGAATGTGGATAGTATTTGAATTAAGGACACCTTTGTACGACTATGCATACCATGCCCTCACCAGCTTTGCATATTGATCGCCCCTGGCCCGTCTACCAAAGGCAATATTTCCTTAGGCAATGCTTCTCTCTGTACGCCTCTTGGCCTCTGAGCCCCCATTTCTATCCAGAGATTCAGAAACCCTCTGAGCTATAGTCTACCAACCTCTACCACAATCCTTCCGGAATGCGGCAGAATGTCTTTGACGAGATTACAGAGAACCAGGAGAAGTCATTCCATTTCAGATGATGTCCCAACTGCATGACTTTAATCTGCGCCGATCCCCAACCATCCTTTACGCTTGAGAAATGCATAGGACGGGAACCTTGCTTTGACACTCCTGATTGATACAGATGTTCTCAAAACCTTTCATACATTACATAACCTTTCTGATCCACCCCTGGTGGTTTTCATTTTTTTTCCAAACCACGTATCGTGGTTTCCATGAGATGGGATTCCATGAAGTCCCCTGGCCATCAGAAATGGATATGTCTTTGACTTAAGGACACCTTTGTATGAATATGCATACCATGCCCTCAGCGGATCTGCGTATTGATCACCCCTGGCCCATCTACCAAAGGAATGTTTCCTTAGGAAATGCTCTTCCTACCTCTGTACGCCGACACGACTCCTATATCTTGAGACATGCCCTGCATGCCGTTCAAATTTAAACATGTTTCCCCCCACATGTGTTGGAAGAGTATTAAGACATCTTTTAATCAGTTGAACCCCATTGGGGCCCTCTCCCCACCATATTTGGACAAAGCTGTTCGACCTAAAACATCAGTAGTGACAGTCTTGATCGTGGGACATTAAACTGCTCACAAAAGAAAGAGGCACAAAGCTTGTTACGATGAAAACCTGAAAAGGGAGACCTAAGGAAAAGCCAGGTTATACCCGCTGGGTCCACACTAAATGGGCCTGGGGAAAATCAGGGTATTAAAAAGAAGAGACAAAATAAAGTTTGTATGTATTTTATACAAACCCCTACAAATAGTCAAACTATGATCGTTGGACCCTATAGTCTAGGAAAAAGTTAGAGCTTGTTTTCCTGAGTTATGATTAATTTTGATTCAGTGAATTGTTATTTTCACAACAATTGTTCTATGTAACAATAAAATTTCACAACAACAAGTGATTGAGAGAGATTGTGTTTCGTTCGAACAAAAAAAGGGAGGACATCCACAAGATATGGTCTCTCACTCACAAAAAGGGGGAAGAGAGGTAAGTAAAACAGAGGATACAAAAGTGGATCTGATAGTTACAAAGGAGCCTAACTCACTCTCTCCACCAGATCAGCAACTGTGCGGTGAAGGTCGTTGAAGGACTGTTCCAACACTGCCTTCTCCCTAGTTTCAACCTCTGCCACCATACGGATACACTCCACTATGGTTTGGAGGTTGTGGATCCCTTTTCTGGTGGCTTCAAGATGACCAGTCATATCTGATAACTGATCCCTCAACATCGCATCCCGTTCTTCGCATTCATGCAACTTGGAGGATAGGATGGTCGCCTGATCTCGAGAGATCGCCTCCCGTGCTATCAGTTGATGGAGATTTGTTGTGGTTTACTACAAGGTTAGCTCCCCACAATGAGCGGCATTGAAGTGAGAAAGCTTGAATACATTAGTAAAAGCTTCCTCAGGGGCCAGGACAACTTGGTAAGCAAGAGAATGGAACTGTCGATAGTCAAAGCCATCAGACCCCAAACCCAAGAAGAGCTAACGAAGAGCTTCAGTTTTAGTTTCCATTTCAGCTAAAGGGGCTTCAGTGATGATTTCCCAAATTCGGGGCCAGTCCCACCTGCGCACTGCCCAATGGTCCGCCATGGTACGAGGATCTTTGGTATCCCCGCTGGACGACACGAGAACGAAGTCTAGCATGGCAGCCCATGGAGACGTGTGCTCGCTAGAAGTTGATTCTGAAGCTGGAAAGTCTGGAGCCTCCAACCCCAGTTCAGACTTGGGGACCAAGTTGCTAAGCCCGATATCGACTGGTAGAACTTCCAGGATGGTCTCACTGGGACCCAAAACCACAAGGTCATCCTCATCCATGCATAAGAAGGATGAATTTTTCTGAAGTGCGGCCACCACATGGATGGGAGGGGAAAGTTCTCTGAGTTTCTTTGATCAACGAGCCATTAGTAGATCATCCTTTAAAGCTAATGAGGAAGGTGTGGTGGATGCAGTATCCACCTTACCTCTTGATTTGGGAACCTGCCGGACAGCCTTCCCTAGGATCCCATCAGGATAGTATTTTACCCATGTTTTTGCATACTCCATGGAAAGGCTAGTAGCCGCCCCTGTATCAAGCAGGGGAATGCTTGCGTCATATCCATCTCGTGTCAGCATCAGCCACCACTGACGAAGTATGGCCGGGTGCATTCCTTGAGCCCAAGAAGGGGGAGGGGAAACTAGGGCTTGCATGCACCCGAACAGGTGAGAAAATCGATATGGGAAATATATCTCGCACAGAGAAACCCCGTCGATCTATGCAGACATAAATCCGTCTCGCAGAGAGAGCGTGTAAGAGTGGTCTTCCAGGCTCCCCTGGCGGTTATCAACTAAGACACCAGAAGGGTGGGGTAGGGAGTGAAGATGAACTAGGAGAAGTCACTCAGAAGCTCGAGGACTTCACTAGAGCTGAGGGACTTCAACCGAACTCCGGCTATATCGAGTAGGGAAGGCTGAAATGTAGGAAGAAGGATGGTCGTGTTGCGATGATACTCGTAATAGCGACAATGATCTGCCACCCAGCCATACAAAAATTGAAATGACCCACTTAGATGATAGGGTGACCCACCCACATGCATGTGGCTCAGTAGCGCATAGATACGGGCCAAAGTGGGCACAACTTAATTCACCAGGCGGCCCTATGATAACTCAGCTACCATCATCAAAGTGCAGGCCTGGACACCTGGGTTAACATCTCGAGAAGGAAATAACCATCCTCTCAAGAACATAGCAAACAGACCGGCCAACCGGAGCATGGGAGACACACCAGGTCGCACCTCGTAACCCCATGCAAGGTAGTCGCCCGCCTCCAGAACCGCCCAGTAAGAACCTGGGGAGGTTTGCGACTACTGAGAAGGATGTGTCCTGGGGCGCTTGATCTTCAGCACATGGCCAGTAGTGTTCAGAAATAACCCTATCCAGGTACCATAGGGATTAAGAGAGCGGGAACGCAATGCCTGACCCAATGATAGCTCTGCCATAACCAACAGCTCCGTCACCAATAAAGGCACCTATTCGACATCTTCCCATGCATCGGGAGTGGAAAAACATTCATCATACATCTCGCCAGTAATCGACAGTCCTCTTATCTGGTAGATGTCCCACATACTAATGTCGACTTCACCTTGGGAAAGTTGGAAAGTATTAGTACTTGAACACTAGCGGCTGAATAGTTCGGGCAGGATCAGAGATGGTGGGTAAATAGCAAATTGGGAAGCCCACACTACGGAGTACATATTGACCGCTTCCAGTGAATCGGGAGACTCCAGACAATGAATATGGACCCAAAAAGCCCAGGCCCAATCATTCGAGAAGAGCCCACCGGACTGAAGATCCCACCTGAGAACCCACCCCGCGTCAGGATCCTTTCGAGCGAGGTCGATAAAAGAAGGGTAGTCCTTAAGGACAGCGTTTTGAGAAAATTCTTGAGTGCACTGATCACTTTGGGTCCAGACATAGCCCCTCAGAATAAATGTGTTTTTCGGACCATAATTAGAGATTATCTCCCCGGATTGGGTAAGGTTTTCCTGAATGCATTTTGACTGTGTTTCCAGGAAAGGAGAAGGGAGACCTGAGAAAGTTGAGGGGATCAGGATGTCATCCCGAAGACCGAAGCCATAGAGCGGGAGCAGATTTGATAATGGATAACTCAGAAGCTCCGGAGAGAGCAGGTTCTTCAATACACCGTCATCAAGAATGATGGACCGACTGGGGTCTTCTTTGACTCCCTCCACTCTTTGAATCACAGTTGAACATCTCTCTGAGCCAGTTGAGAGGGGCTCTGCAGTAGGCCTCAACACAAAAGGAGGGGGAAAAATATTTTCTCCATACACAATGAGAGCCAACAATTGGTTAGTCCGGAATAAAAATCTAGACAAAAATAGCCAAATATATGGCTAAGGAGCCTTCATAAGCAATGCCCACAAGGAGGCCTCGGAGGATGGTTTGTGATGACATCATCTTGCGAACCAGCCCTTACTAAAATCAGTCCGTGAAACAATGGCCCGCCGAGCGTTTTCCAGGAAACCGCAAACCAAGTCGCTCTGCCGAATTTCAATCCCGAGTTTAAGTGATTAAGTTTGGGAGACTCATACACTTTTAATGTTCAAGAGATTTTTGTCCGTAGAGCATTGAAACTGCGAAGCAAGTTCCTCCGCAGCCCGTCATCACGTACTTTTTTAATTAAGAGTAATGGTTCGCGGTTGAGAAGTTGGTCTATTGGTGAAGGTGATCGTGAAGAAGGAATGGTTTGCGGAGGTCACTGCCGGTTTTCAGACGAGGCACTTCGTGAAGGAGCGAGAACGCGGAGGCGAAGGATCTCTGGTTTCGCGAAGAATTCGGTAAAGGACAAATGAATGACTCCCCATATTTATAGGCGTGGTCCCCTACCGGGTCAACCTCTCTACTGCAAACCATCTCAGTTTCAGGACCACTTTTCAACAGAATGGCCTCATCTACGTTTCGATCAGACCCCATTCCGATGGGGGGAATTTTTAGTTTTTTGAAAAATCTGCAGAGGAGATTCTACCCAAATCCCCCAAATAATTGGGGGAAATAATCAAAAAAGGGACAAAAATAGGACCGGTCCGCGAACCAGTCCCATGGAAATGCAACGTGGCCAGGCCCCACGAGGCACCCCCTCTGTGAACCATCATCGTTCATGAAATGGAGGTGGAGATCCTCCGCGATCACGAGGCAGGATGGGCGCCAGTCCGGTTCACCATCATGAACCACCCCAACCGCGGACCGCGTCGACCAGTTCAAGCCGCACCCGCTGTCATTTGTGGAATAGAGGCAGAACCCTCTACAGCCGCAGAGCACTCCCTGAGTTCGATTCGCGAAGGGGGGGGGGGAGCATCCAATACCCCCCGCGAATCACTGATTGACCAAGTCCGTTGTAAACCAGGTATTTGGTTATGGGGATCCGCAAAAGGTGTTGCATGGCCACAGATACATCCCTTTCCCCACTCTATAAAAGGATACTAAGGGGGAAAGAAAAAGGGGTCAGAGAATTGGAATTGGATTCGGAGGGATTGGAGATTCAGAAGGAGATCAGTTGAAGGAAGGCTTCAGATTTTTCAAACAGCAAAATTCCCATCCGTGAACCACAATAGGTATATGACTTAACAAGGAAATGGAAAACGCATAATAACATGGTGAACCGCGAACCTAAAATAACAAAACAAGGAAAATCGTGAACCATACCCCCTATGCTGATGAATTCCCAGTAGACCAGGGAGTTTATGCCTATTTTCCCATCCGTCGCACCGCGTAGCACTCTGCTACGCAAGCGAAGCCCCGACCGATGAGCCTCTGACTGGCGCTGCCCTTGGCCACCACTGCCCGCCTAGAACCATCCGCGAACCACCCTGGTTCACGGATCAAACCCAAAGCCGCAAACCACCCCGGTTCGCGGGATGCCAATCAGTCCGAGGACCACCCTGGTTCGCGGACGGCTTCTCCATCGGCGTGGAACTTCCCCACGCGAAGGGAGCCACCACACATACCTCTCGGTGGCTCACCAAATACTTCAGTGTTATCATTTCTAGAGATAGATAAAATATTTCCGATCCAGCCAAGTCCTCCGTGACTCCCTCAGTGAACTATTCATCAGCCCCGAGCCGAGGCCTCCACCAGAGCCACCAGATTCGTGTGGTGTAACTTTCAAGCGCATCAGCGCACCATTATGAGTTCACATACCCACGGTAAATAGGGGAAAATGGGTTTCCCTAACCCTTGAGAAGATTATAGAAGCATTCATGGGTTCACATTCCCACAGTAACGTGGAGTTTGAGCTTAGGAGTCCTCTTTCTTCCCCTCGACTTCCTAAAGGTTCCTCAGAGATGGTAAAATAGCCCTCAGAAGGAAGCCCTCATGCACTACAAGAGAGGAGATGGGAACAGGAGAACCCCCTTTACCTCTCCCGCTGGCCTTTGTTGCTACGGGCTTCCATCTCAGAGTAATCCCCGACATTCTGGGCCTCCTCAGAGTGTAATCCCCAATCCATTTCCACGAGCGTCCATCTCGGAGTAAGCCCTGACCTTCTGGGCCTCCACAGAGTGTAATCCCCAATCCATTTCCATATGCATCCATCTCGGAGTAAGCCCCGACCTTCTGGGCCTTGTCAGAGTGTAAACCCCAATCCATTGCCCTGTGAGTCCACCTAGGAGTAAGCCCCGACTTAATGGGATGCTCCATGCATAAGCCCCACTTCACTTCTCACGAACGCAACTTTCACGACATGATGCTCTGGTCCCTACTGCCTCTTATTTCTCACACCGAGCATGACTCATGTGGGCTTAGAGTAAGAATCGACCATGAAATCCCCTTATGGTCCACCTTAAAGTGTAATCCCCAATCCATCATTCTGGGCCTCTTGAGAGTGTAAGCCCCAATCCATCATTCCGGGCCTCCTTATAGTGTAAGTCCCAATCCATCATTCCGGGCTGCCCCAGAGAATAAGTCCCAAGACAATGAAAACTACATGTACTTTGATCCTTGCCTCTTAGGCATGTTACATAGGAAGCCTTCAAGAGGTTCAATCCCACCACCCGGTTGTTCCGACAACTTTCACGTCTGTTCATCTTTTTCCCGCATGACAATAAAATGTGCATGCGAACTACGTGGACTTTGATCCCTGACTCCTAAGAAGGGTACATAGGAAGCCTCCCTGAGGTTCAATCCAACCAACTGGTCGATCCGATTATCTTCACATCGGTTCACCGCGCCACTCCTAGTGACGCCTGAAGTGAGTTCCGACTCTTCAGGGTCATTAATCCAATGAGGGATGGTAAACCTCAGGCATAAATGATTCTGAACCCCTAAGTCAAGCTGACCATTTCCCACCAAGGTTAAATTTGTGGATACTATGTTTGGGTATACACCAAAGATTCACAAACATATGCATACGTCATAAATCTATAATAGAGTCACGAAACATGCAATAATCCCCCCCACAAAGGGTGCGATGAGCCCGACTTCTCATCCTCTCGACCAATGTGTGTTCTTAAGAGTCGCTGGACAGACCATGTGGCGAACACATGCCTTTGGAAAAAAGGTCCATCAATCATTGGATATGGATCCGTTGGGCGTGTCGAGGTCGAAAACCAAAACAAAACAGTGACATGACCATTCCATTCATGTTATATTGAATTAATTTAACATTTCAATTAACTAAATTTACTCACTTGATTCATAATTAATAATCAATATCCACTTAGGAGGTGTATAGGTCACTTAGGCATTTATAAATGTGTGAAGAGGATATGTATAAACACACCTAATGTGGTGGTTCAAGTCAAGGTCATCAACCTATGATAATATTTTGGGTCCATGGGATTATCTCATCAAGGTAAAATAATTTAATGAAATGAAAATTTACATTTTATAAGTGATACATGGGAGGGATGGTGAAAAGTAAGGTAGTTTATGATATATACATCAGAACATCTATGGACAAGAGATATACCACCTAACATATACTGGTAGATGACTCTTATCAGATATAAGATCAATATTAAAGCTAGAATGGAATAAATAATAGTAATTTAAAAATAAACATTAAATATTTCATATTATCTCACATGTAAATAGCATACTAGGTGGGAATATAGATTTATAAAACAACCAAGTGGAATCATAGACATACTATTGGATATCCAACATGATGAACATTTATTGAAATAGACATCGGGTGGAGGAGTTATCTCAAATCCTATATTGATGAGGTAGGATATCTCTCAAAATGAGGAGGGTGTATTACATTTTATAATGAAAGAATAGGGTTAAAAGATTAATATTACGGAGGAAAAAATCATAAAATCCAACATTTTCAAAAGGTTAAACAGTTTAGTCATACATTTGGCCAAACCGTGTACTAACAATGCACACCTACTTCCCATGGTGACACCCTCTTTACATGTCTAGGTGAATGATTAGGAAAACTATGTGTAGATCATGTATTGTTAATATCCAAGAGTCATACCCCCTTTTATGTTTGGCATACTATTGAGAGAAACCATCCACCAATGGTTCTTAAGATACCTATAATAAATTACAATTTTTTTAGGATAATGCACCTCCACTCTCATGATTAATCTAGTCTTGCACATCTACTTTTTATCCACATGATTGATCAGTATAGTTACTAATAATAATGCACTATCTGTGCACCTGTACCCTTTTCTATAAAAACCAGAGTTCTAGGATTCAAACAAGCCCGAGATGCTCTCAAAGCATTTATTAGTCCTTTAGGAATTCTCATAACTAAAAAATAATTGATTTAAACTAAAATTTAATGGATCCACACCTCATTAAAAAATCATGATCTTACATCCAACCCTCCTCAAAAAATTCACCCATGAGTTTCCGTTATGATGGTGGTTGAGAAAAATCTATGAATAACTCTATCCACTATGTATGTATATCAAAATCTCTCTCTCAGGTCTCATCTTGTACATGGAAATGATACCATATAACCCAAACTAGAGAAACTGTCCTACCCCAAGAAGCATTCTTTCTCTAACCCATGATAAGCATGGGATACTCCTCAAAAGAAGCATTAACATCCAACTCCACCTCACCAGTTTCATGAAAATGAGATGAGTATGAATAATAATGAGGTAACTTGGAAACTTTAAAAACATTGTGCATAGACCTATATTTACGAGATAAGTTTTATCAGATAATACATTGGTTTGATCCTGTACAAAATATTAAATGTTTTGATGAAAAAAGGTGATAGATTACCTTGAGGCCTAAACCATCGATGCCCCAATCTAGTCCAATCATGCAAGAAGACTATATCCATGACCTTGAACTCCATAAGTCATCGATGGTGATCGACATACGATTCATTCCTATAATAAGAAGTATAAATATGGTTCCTGATCAGTTGTACCCAATCTAATGTCTCCTATACAAGATGAGGTCCCAGTAGCACTACTTTTCTTACCTACAACTAGCATAGGGGTGAACAACATGGCCTATAGTATAGGGCCTCTTACAAATCCGTCAATATATTTTTCTAAAAGATGGTATTGTAAAAAAATTAGCAAGAAATAATTGTTTCTCACATGAACCTATAAAATAAAGGATGCATGCTCGAATCATGTCCTCTAATACCTATATCGTATTCTTTAACTAACCCTCATCCAATGGGTGATAGGCTGTACGTAGAAATACTTGTGATCCCAACACCTTCTGCAACCCCTTCCATAACCATGATGTAAAATGAGTTCCGTTGTCAGATATAATAATATAGGAAAACATATGAATTCATATAATCTCATTGATGTATATCCTCCCATTCTCATCCACTAAGATGGTCTCCTAGATAGGTAAGAAATGGCCGACCTTAGTCAGTCGGTCCACAATCACCCATACTGTGTCGCAACCTTGATTTCACCTAGTAATCCCATCTTGATATCCATAGTGATATCATCCCATTTACACTTCAGAATAGGTAAGGGATATAAAAGATAAGTAGGAAAATTGTGTACTACCTTCACATGCTAAAATGTGGAACATTGATCAACAAAACCTACTACCACATCTTCATACTGGGCCGCCAATACTGGCAGTGTAAGCCATGACATATCTTGTTGATTACAGGGTGCACTACACATTTTGGGGCATTTAATTATTGTACCAACTCGTCTCTAAGGTATATAAGAACCCATACATGCATGTGGATGTGGAAGATCTCATATTTATCAATTAACCAACTGGGTAGTGGGTCCTCACTTCAAATTCATTCTATTAAGACCCATTCATCATGATAAAAAAGTTGTCTCATATTCACTCATTCTAGAAGTGAAGAAAACATAAATTGATATGAAATTACCAGATACTCATGATACTCATAAATCTACAAATATATCCCATAAAATAGTTACATAAAATTCCATTCACTATTGGCCTCCTTAACTACCTATGACCAACTCTTTGGGCTCAGAGAATCAGCCACTGCATTTCCATTCCTATACATATAAGAAAGTTCAAATTAAAAAGACTAAAGGTATTCAACCCATATTCATTTTGTGAGGGTCAAATAATGTTGAGTGAATATGTATTTGGGGGTTTTATTGTCCATATATACAATGAATGACTCTTCCAATAAATAATTCATCTCTTTGCGTAAGGTATGAACACCTGCAACAATCTTGAGATCATGTGTCAAATAATTATGCTCATGAGGCCTTAACTAGAGATACATGTTCACTATGAACCACTCCACTTAAATGAAAATGGATCCCATAATGATACATGAATCATCATAACAGACTATATTGCCTCTTCCAGGTTCATATCAGTGTCGAGTTCAGTCATCGGTTCATTTTTTGAAAGGCTTTATCACAATCTTCCATCTAGGAAAATTTGATTACATTCTTATTTAAGGATATAAGAGGTGTTTTAAGGAATTATAAGACCTAGATAAAATTAATATAATACCTAGATAGTACCCAGAAACATTGTATGGCAAATCCTTTATTAGGTTGTTCCTAGGATTATATGGCTCTAATCTTCTCTGGGAAAATAGGCATTCCTTCCTATGAGATAATGTGATCTGGGAAGTTAACTTTATCAATAAAAAATAAAATATTATGATCTTGGATTAAATACTATTCTCTATAATGTAATTAATATTATTTTAAGGTGTTTGGAATGATCTTGTTGATTATGATAATACACACAAATATCAACCATAAAAACTATAATGAAATAATTTAGTTCGGGTGGAAAACTTGATTCATTAGGGACATAAAAACTTTTGGTATGTTTTTCAAGTTAAAAAACCTTAAAAAATACACATAAAGTACATATATTTCTCAAAAACAATTAGGAGGTATATCTGAAGGTTTTACTCAAACCTGGTGATTTCCCAACCACAAATCAATCTTCAATAATACCTTATCTTCTTTTATGTGGTTGAGGATTTAATTTATATAAGGTAAAGGGTATTAGTTCTTAACCATAAACTGATCAATTTCTATCAATTCACATATATTTCAGGGGTCCAACAACACCCCAGATTCCATGCTATGATTATTTTTAAACAAATTCAATATCTTGTGTTTTACGCTACACCAAGATAAACTTGCATTATACACTACATCGTCTTAGCTTGCGCTACACAGAACACTGATTCAAGCACACCAAGACATATCTAACTAGCTATTTAAAATTAAATTATGGATAGTATTAAAAAAATTTTATATTTTATATTTCCCATATAATTTTAACATTCATATTATGTGTTTCATAGATATAATATAAGGACGAATTCAATTTTTCTGATAAAAGAAGTATTTTCTCTCAAAAAATAGTTTTTCCACGTTCTAAGAGAGAAACCATTTTAAATAAAACATTTGACACTTTTATATATTAATTATGATGAAATGAAATTATTCATTAAAATCAGGGTATAAAAATTTAGCATAATGTTTTGGTGTTTTTCTGATAGTTTTCATATTTTAACAGATAGTGAAAAATACTGCATTTTAATTCAAAATTTCTTTTTCATCTAAATTATTTATATAGTTATATTATATTTTTAATTGATTTTAAAGTGTAATTGGATTATGATTTTATCATTTGAACCAACATTTTTCATTGGATGTAATTTCACATAGAAATTGGACATAAACACATGTTAATCTTTTGACATATTATACTTCTAAAAACCACGCTCCGTAGTTTTGAAAACATAAATTAATTTTAAATCCATTTATGATAATTATATGTTTTAAATTTGGAAAAATGGATTCCATATTTGGAATAATAATTTAATAAATGTATAAATAGATAACTTTTATTTTTGGACATTATGAATAGTATCTTCCGTAATTATTTGTATTTACCATGGTTAAATGGTAAATCTAGTAAATAAGGATAAAAGATAATATTAAAATAATATAAAACTACCTAAAACATATCCCAATATTATTGGATGATATATGGAAAACCTTGATAATCTTTAGGTCTCTTTTTGGACCCCATGGAACCACTTGGGTGTGAAAATAATGTGTTATAACAATTATTTTAATGTTAAGGGAAATATAACATAAATATGTATCTTATTACTAAGAAAATTTTAATTTGTGTTATATAAGTGATATCTTTAACTATAAATATTAAATAGAAATATAAAAATATTTTATACATAATGAAATTATATTTTTAATTTTTATACACTAAATATTTAAATTTATTTAAGAAAATGTAATGATGTAGTATTTTCCTTATTAATGAAGGAATCAAATAAAAGTTATTATAAATATTAAAATAAATTTAATTTTAATGTTTTTATTCCATCCATTTATTTTATTAATGAATATAAATTTTTTTATTTGATTCAATACATTTATTGTTATGTAATAAAGTTTTTATGGTTAACAAAAATAAATTACTAAATAGTGTCAAAATTTAAAAAAATGAATTTTTAAAACAAACACTATTTTATTAAATGGTATAACATACATAAAAAACTAAGGTTCCACCAGTTGAATTATATACTATTAAGAATTTCATTAATGATTCAATTGAGGTTCTCTTGGCATTTTATAATAATTATATTTAACATATAGTATAAAATACAAGAAGACATGGTAAGTGTTAACTTATTTAACAAAGGGTTAAAGCCAAATGATAAGGTTAAATTCATGACCAAAACTTGTATAAAATATATTAATTGAGAGGATTTAAACCCATACCCATCTTATAATCGAAATAAAAAACATTTTAGAAATTAGAAACCAAAAATAAATTTATAATAAAATAATATTTCAGTACATTCCTAAAGTGCCCCTCACATCTCCTATAAAAGGACACTTGTCATTCTATTTTATTTAGAACTCCAAACCCTTTGGATCATCCAAAAACTACAAAAATCTCCTAAATAAATACCTAAAGTAATCCTATAGTTCATACTTTGTGAAGAAAAAAACAGAAGGATTCATTTTCTAAAAATCAAAAGGAGACACTTGAAGAAGAGGTAATCATTTTATCCCTTCTTTCAAGGTTATTTTCTTCTTCGAATTCCTATTTCTATGTTGTTTCCATACAAAATTAATAAATAAAGTATCATTAATATACTGGTATGTTATTATAATCATGTTAAAACTCTATTAATCATTTCATATATTCTACGAATAATAATATCACCATGTGTGCGTACGTACGACTTACTGTCTCCAACCTGTGGTGTAATTTGTTATTCAACCTTATTTTATTTGGATGGATATAATGATGAGTATAATAAAAATAAATAATGATTATGACATTATTATTATTATTTAAAATTAATATACTATCTATTTCTATATCATTTAACAATTAAAAGAATGACATCGTCACCCGTGCGTGTGTACGACGTACCATCCCCATGATGCGATGAGATTAATTTTCCACATTAACCATTCATAGAATATTACAAGAATAATATGATAATTAAATATAATATTTATAAACATAATATCATTTTTTATTTGAATAAATTATATCATCTGCATAAGAAATATGTCTTACTTAACAAAACATGCAAAAGAAAATAATGTAGTTAACACCTGAAATAATGGTAATACTGAAATACTATTAACAAAATTAGACAGAAGGATAATATATTATATAATAAATATTTATATGGTCTTAGAATAATTTTATAACATAATTTAACTATTATACATGAGGTTATCATGCCATTTACTAAATTAATGTACAAGGTAAGGGTTAATTTCGCAATCTCATTATTATTCGAGATTATTTATAAGGAAGTATTTATTGGGAGTTATTTATCATCCCCATCCATGTTTTTTATATATGTATTTCAAAATAATATTTCTATACTATTTTTTAAAGTCATTTATACCCATGTTTTATTTTTTATAAAATGTTTTGAATGGAATCTTTCTATCATTATCAAAATGAGGTACTATATGACCATTTTAAGAAATTATGGAAAGATTGTTTTTTTAAATTATCTAGTGTGAGTGGCTATTTTCTTCCAATATGATACCTTAAATTTAAGATTTTCATACAATATTACTAACTTATTTTCATAGGAAATGTTTTCCTTTATAATTATGTAGGCTTTCAAATGATTTCAAAGTAAAAAAGGATATTTCTAAAAGAGTTTTAATGATATTGTTAGATACCTTTCATGTATGTCAACATCCTTTATTGGATTTTATGAATAATTATATTTAATATATTATTAGGGAATATTCTATATTTTATTGAAGGTTTTATGATATGTTTGACTATAGATGTTCTATTTTTATATCATTAATAGATTATGGTTTATGTATTGACATTTCATATGCTATTTTTAATATAAATGTCTATGTTTGTTATATTTTACCACCTTCATAAGAGGAATGCACTGGAATTTGTAAGTGTCGGGTGGGTACCACTAAAGCACCTCCATGCATTGGCATTCTCATTAGAAAATTATGTTTTGGGTTTGGATAGTGTCTTACCCAATTTGGTATGGTGTCTTGGACAAAGCCTTGATGGTGTGTTTAAGATGTCATGTATTATCCATTCCCTAGTTATGAGATTATTTGTTGATTTTACATGTGATTATTCAACAAGTATAATATCCTTGTGAATGTTTAAATGGAATTATTTTGATTTATTTTTTCCATATTATGTTAGAGATAATGTTTTAAAAGGATTGGGTTTTAGTTTTGTACCTTTCCTTAAAAGTTTTTACTTAATTGTGATAGCATCTGCTATATTATTTATTCTTACTGAGCATATGAGCTCACAAATTTTGTAATGTTTTATCTTCACATGATGCTAAGAAGTATTTTATTACAAATATGTAGGGTTAATCTAGGAGAAAAAGGGTGTTCTCAAAGGATTATCTATGTTGTGTTTTATATTACAAATTATAATGTAATGTTTATGTATGTAATATATTTTCCAAGACTGCTAATCTTATCAGTCCTTCTCGACATGATTCCCCGTAATCATTCCAATGTATTTAAATAATGCATTGAATATAAACTTCTTGGGTCACAGCATTATAGTTGGTATCATAGGATCTTTAGTACAAGACTTAGAAACTAGATTTAGAAAAATCATGATTAAGGAACATTACCCTAAGATAGAATTTGAGTATAAGTATTGAAGAACATATTATAATTATGGTAATGAAAAGATTATATGTATATTCATAGAAAATGAATCCCTCTATAGATACTATAACTGAATCTTTTTCTGGAATACATATACCTAGGAGTAACAACTCTAAAATGGTGCTCTGAGCTTGACTCGGGGTAACCAGGTACACAATAATAGGCCATATTGTGCACATGGTTTGACACTCCCAGGGGATATGCTTAGGATAATTCAAAATTTCAGTATAAAATTTTATATAGGATTTATGAGTAAATATGTTCCCAGAGAAACCATTTTTATGATTATGAGACTAGAGACGTGTAAATATTCAATTAATGCTGATCATTTTTCAAGTTTTTTGGATTTTACATTACAATATGATCTAACCTAGTGTGTGTCATCATTTAAAAATGGTTCCCAGTATAAGGAATGAAAACTCTAGAAAAACACCTGATCCAAAGAGTGTGAAGGATCACATCATTCATGGCCTTAAGCCAACATTTTGAAGGTAAATAGTCTCCCACAGATTTTCATCATATGAAGAAATAGTATCATGTGTTAATAAGATAATTAAAGAATTTTGGAGTCCTATGGATTTGAAGGGAAGAAAAAGAAGAATATGATTGTAGAGAAAAAGATGGATAAAGGGAATATGGGAAAGAACGATTTTCCCACATCTGATAACTATGGAAATAATCACCTTGGTAAATGCGTAAAAGGAATGAGAGTTTTTTATAAGTGTGATGAAAAAGGACACCATGTTCGTGATTGGAAGTTGAAGAAAAAGGTTTCAAATGTACAATGCTTCATCTACAAGGAGTTGGGAAGCTATGTGAATCAATGTACCAATCATCATGTTACACACAAAATGATACTCTTGGATAATAATAATGTTATGATTCTACCATAGATGAAGAGTAATGATTAGTGTTCTTATGTTGTTATTGAAGAAATGTGTCATTTGAGTATTTTATCAATGATGTACTAATTATAAGAATTATAGAGTATATAAGGATTTTACTGTAGTAGTATTTATTTAAAGATTTGAGATTGTATGGTACCATGTTAAGTGACCGAGTTTCATGTTAAACATTTTAGAAAATATATGGATGGGGGAAATATAACCCTTAATATGTTTTTGATATTGAGATAATGACTTTGGAATAAGATATAATTGATTTGGATTGAGTATATTAGATATTACATACATCCTTATAAATAATTTATGGTTTTTTTAAAGGTGATTTAAACCATTATCATTTGGATTTTCATTATTTTTGGATTTAAGGTGTATATCCAGTATTCTATGTTTTATATAAGGAATAAGGATAAAAGAACGTATTCTAGTAATTTAGGATATTACCATGTTTTAAGAGAATACATGATGAAGGTTTACCCCTGTTTGGAATGAGATAACCAAGAATGACCCTATGAGTTATGTGAGGTAAATGATAAGTCGATTTGTTTCACCTCTTTTTGATGGTGTAGATTTTTTGTTTTTAGAATGATTTTAAGGTTATCTATTTAGGGATAGTAATAGTTATAATCTAGTTGATGTTTATTAGAATAATGTATTATCTCACTATAGGTGGACTTATGCATATGTAATAACCTGTGCTAAGACTTCTTCTGAGACTGATGGAATGAGCTATCATTCTATTTATGGATCGCATGATCTTACAACACTTTTGGAATGACAAATTCAACTTTATTTCATTGAATTATATATGAAGTGGAAATTGTTCAAGGCATGAGCAATGGTGAGATTGTACTAAAATCAATTAATTATTTTTTCGCATGTTCTTAAACATTAGCAAAATGATATGGAAAACCAAAAATGATTTCCTAGTACTTTCTTTTGTGATGAATCGAACGGTCCCTTGGATCTTCATAGATTTACGGCTTTCAAATTGTTAACTTTCTTATTATAATATTCTCTATCATTCTCCAGAAGAACATGATGATTATATTTTTTGTTCATGTCCATGTTTTACTACACAAAACCATAGTACATGTTAATTCTGTTAACCTTCTTACTAGCCTTTATTTTTTTAAAGTGCATGTTTTATCGACTAATTTTTTTAACCTGTGATTACAATAAAGGGATTTTGAATAATCAAACATTAGTATCCAAAATTTTTTTTAAAAATTAGAAGGAAAAAATTTATTTAAGGGGTGGGGGATAATGTATTCCCTAAGATTCCATGGTAAGATTATTTTTAAATAAATTCATGAGCTTATGTTGTATTCTACACAAATATATGCTTGACCTATAAACGAAATCGTCTTAGCTTGCACTACACGCAATACCGAGTTCGAGCACACCACGCTGCATCAGAATAGATGTTTAAAAAAGAGATTATAAATAGTATTAACCAGATTTTGAATTTTTATATCCCATATAATTTTAAAATTTAACTTATGTGTTTCTTAAACATAATATAAGGACAAATTCAATTATTTAGATAAAAGATGCATTAAAAAATAGTTTATCCACATTTTAATGTAGAACCCATTTTAAAGGAAATATTTGACACTTTTATATATTAAATTTTATGAAATTAAATTATTATATAAAATAGGTACATAAAAATTTATTTTAGATTAATTTTTTTTATCTGACAACATTCTTATTTTAATGAATAGTGAAAATAATATATTTTAATTCCAAACATCTTTTTCATCTAAATTATTTATATAGTTCGATTATATATTTAATTTGTTTTATAGTTTCATTAGATTATGTTTTTATAATTTAACCCAATTTTGGCCATTGGCTATAATTTCTCATTGAAATTTGACATAAACACATGTCAATCTTTTGATAGATTTTAATTTATAAAAACTTTCTTTCAGGTTTTGACAACGGGAATTAATTTCAAATTAATTTCTACCAATTATGTGTTTTGAATTTGGAAAAATGGATTCTGTCATTGGAATCAGAAGGTTAAAATTGTGTAAATATATACCTTTTATGTTTTGGACATTTTTAATAGTAAATTCATTAATTATTTCTATTTACCATGGTTAAAGAGTAAATCTAGTAAATAAGGGTAAAAAATAATATTATAATAATATAAGACAATCCTAACACATTTCATAATCCTATTGGATGATATATGGCCAACCATGATCATCCATAGGTCGATTTTAGGACCCCATTGAGCAACTTGAGATTAAAAATGACTTGTTATAATAATTAATTTAATGTAAAGGGAAATATAACATAAACATGTATCTTATTACTAAAAAAACCTTAATTAGAGTTAAATAAATTATATCTGCAACTATAAATAGTGATTTTAAATATAAAAAATTTCCTAAATCATGTCTTTTTTAATTTTTAGACATTAAATAATTAAATTTATTTATAACACAATAATGATGTAGTATTTTCCATATTAATGAAAAAATCAAAGAAATGATATTATAAATATTAAAATAAATCAAATTTGAAAGTTTTTATTCTATAAAATCATATTATATACTACTATGTCATGTTATATTTTATTCAATTCATTTTTTAGAAGGAATAAGGTTTTTATGAGTTTAACCAAAATCAATTACTAAATAGCGTCAAAATTGCCATAATGGAATTTTTAAAACAAACATTATTTTAATAAATTATATAATAGTCATAAAAATATAATATTTAGAAAAATAACAAATATAGTGTTAAAAATTTCATTAATGAGTTACTCGATATTGCCTTTTTTATTTAATAGTTATTTTATTATCTATATTGTATGAAAATACAAGAAGGCATGGTAAGAGTTAAACATATTTAACTATGGGTAAAGACAAAAGTTATCGGTAAATTTCTGACCTAAACAAGTATAAAACCTATTGGTTAAGAGGAATTTTACCCATCCTCATCTTATCCTAAAAATAAATTACTTTTGAGGCATTATAACCAGAAATTAAATTTATAAAAAATTAATATTTCAAGAGTTTCCTAAAGTGCCCCTCACCTCTCCTATAAAAGTGCTCTTCTCCTTATCTTTTATTAACACCTCCAAATCCCTTTGGCTCAGCTAAACCCTAAAAAAACTCCTCCCAACTTCCCTTAATTAATCCTAGAGTCCACCCTTGGTGTAGAAAACCAACTTAATGAGTCATTTTGTGAAAATCAAAAGGAGACACCCCAAGAAGAGGTAATCATTTTATCATTTGTTTCAATGTTATTTTCTTCTTCTACTTCACATTTATATGTTATTTTTATACCAATGTAATAAATAAAGTATCATACAGATACTTAATGTTATTATAATAATTTTAAAACCACATTCATCATTTTATCCATCGTATGAATAATAATATCACAATGTGTGCGTTCGTACGACTTACAATCTCCACTTCATGGTGTAATTTTTTATTCAACATTATATTATTTAGTGGATATAATAATGAGTATAATAGAAATAAATAATGAATATTACATGAATCTTATTCTGTAAAATTAATATATTATCCATTTCCATATCATTTAACCATTAAAGGAATGATATCACCACTCATGTGTACATATGGCCTACCGTCTCCAGGATACAATGAGATTTATTCTCCACATTAACCATTAAATAGTGATAAAAAATATCATATTATAAGTAAATATAATATTTATGAACTGAATATCATTATTTATTTTAATAAATATATCCTATTCATAAGAAACATGACTTACGTAACAAGACATGCATAAAAAAACAAAGAATTTAACAACAAAAACAATGGTAATACAAAAATATTATTCAAAAAATGAGATAAAAGGATCATATATGATATAAAAAATATGTATATGGTTCTGGAATAATTTATTAACTTGATTTAACCATTATAAATTTGGTTAACAGGCCCTTGAAAAAAATAAAGTACAAGGCAAGGGTTAATTTCACAATATCATTATTATCCAAGATTATTTATACGTAGGTATCTATTGGGACATATTTATAATCCACATCCATGTTTTCTATATATGTATTTCAAAATAATATTTCTATACTATATTTTATATTCTTTTAAACCCATGTTTTACATTTTATAAAATGTTTTGAAAGGAATATTTCTGGTGTTTTTCAAACGAGGTACTATATGACCTTTTATAAAAATTAAGGAAATAATGTTTTTTAAATTATATAGATCAAATAGCTATTTTCCTCCATTATGACACAATAACATGAATATTCCCTTGTAATTTTACTATATTATTTTCCAATTAAATGTTTTCTTTTATATTTATTCATGATTTTAAATGATTTCAAATTAAAAAGGGATATTTTTAAAAGATTTTTAATAATTTTCTTAGATCACTTTAATCTATGTCAGTTTCCCTTATTGTATTTTATGTTTAATTATGGTTAATATTTTATAACAAAATCTTTCATATTTTATTTAAGGTTTTATGATATTTTTGACTATGGATGTGTTATTTTGATAACATATATAGCTTATGGTTTATATATTTACATTTCATATGCTAGTTTTAATAAGAATGTCTATTTGGGTTATTTTTTACCCTGTTCGCAATAAGAATACATTATACATTTTATGTGTCGAGTGGGACCCACTATTGGCCCTCGATGCATCAGTAGTCTCATTAGATAATTATGTTTGGGTTTTGGATAATGCCTTACCAAAATATATATGGTGTCTTGGATGAAACCTTGACAGTATGTTTAAGATGTCCCACATTATGAATTCCCTTTTTATGAGATTAGTTAATGAATTTATAGGGGATTATTCAACTATTATAGTCTTCTTGTGAATGTTAAAATGGAATTATTTGATTTATTATTCCCATATTATGCTGAAGATAATGATTTATAAGGATTTTGTTTTAGTATTGTACCTTGCCTAAAATGTTTATGCTTATTTGTGATAGATTCTGATATATTTTTTATCCTTACTGAGAATCTAAGATCACCCATTTCCTATGTATTATTTTCCTAGGATTCCAAGAAGTGTTTTACAATTGATATTTTGGGTTAAGCTGGGGGATTAATGGTGTTCTAAAAGGATTATCTATGCTATGTTTTATGTTAGAAATTGTAATGTAAAGTTCATCTATGTAATATATTTTCCAAGACTGCTAAATTGATCGGTACTTCGGGACTTGATTACTTGTAATCAGGCCAATGAATTAACATAATGCACCTGCTTCAGGCTTCTAGGGTCGGGGAATTACACGTCACATCCATATCCTTAAAGAAAAGAAAGATTGATCCCTATGGTGATTTACTGGGTCATATAAACCCCTTAGATTCTAGGTCCTCAAAGTATATCTTGAGTTCCTAAGGCTCAATAGGAGTCTTCCTGTAAGGTGGGATAGATAGAGGTGTTACTCCTAGAACAAGATATATTATAAAATGCAATTTTATATCCTAGGTGGTAACCCAAAAAATTCATCAGTGAATGAAACCCATAAATTAACCACCAGAGGAGGGAAATATATCTGGCACATTCTGTGATCACTCCGGAAAAGACTGGAAATATGTGTTATCATTCTTCCCAACCCATGATGCTCATGTTCAACTCGACTTTCCTAGACATCCCATTTTCGATTGTGAAAATAGTTACCACACATAAGGGATT
The DNA here is from genome assembly GCA_963277665.1 of Viscum album. Taxonomy (NCBI): domain Eukaryota; kingdom Viridiplantae; phylum Streptophyta; class Magnoliopsida; order Santalales; family Viscaceae; genus Viscum; species Viscum album. The sequence goes on from OY728122.1 coordinate 1,435,927,428, forward strand.
TGAGGGACACCATATGGTGATAGAAATATAAAATATCATTATAAAGTGCCTACCAATCCATCCTAATAATGATGTCAAATACATTCAACTCATGGGAAAAAATATTCTATAAGAACCAATAGTTTCCAATATCTATGGGGCACTCATTAAATTGACGTACACTTTCTGATTGCACTCTGAATTGATTATCAAGATTCATCACATAACAGAAGTACTGAATTCGAAGCCCAATACTTTCTATGATAACCACATATATAAAATCATGTGAAATAATTATGTTAAATAAGGTAGATACCAAAGTTTAGACTACTAAAATCATACCTCGATCCATAAATTGAATGGAACTGTGCTACTTCAAGTCAACTACATTGATTATATCTAGCCTGATTCACATCCCTAAGCTAAAAACTATCTACACTGAGAAGTTCCTCCCTAACGGTGTTTCATATTAGAAGACGTACATTCTCAACCTCATCCACCTCCTTTTCCTATATAGCATGTGGTAAATAGAACCCTTCCAAACATAGAGCTTTTGATACTACCCTAGAGCCAGAAATCGAAGTAGATCCCCTCTCACTAACCATTGGAGAAAATATTCTAAAAAACTAATGAATTTGTCCCATATTTTCACAATCCAAGAACTTAATGGGTTACATACTACAATGGGGATTTGTGTGTCCTAGCCTACCACATTGGTAAAATATCACATTGCTACTCAAGTAGACACTTCGAATATTATTGCCTACATAAGAAGATTCAAAAAAACACTTATTGTTTTTTGATGAACTACTTCTCTATCGAGGAATTGAACCACTATGCCCCAAAAATATATATTCCATTATTTTACAATATAATATGAAATCTTGTTTCACTATCTCAACAATAGTATTCTAACAAAACATGATCACCTGAGGTCAGATGGCATAAATGATCCCATTCTCTAATCATTAAGCCTTGGATAGATCATCACAAAGGAGAGCGGGAAAAATGTTGCAGCTTTATGAAACAAGCGATGTAATCCATAATTAATAATGTTACCTACTCCAGGTTTATAAAATCTCTAACTTGGTCATCCCTCGACATATCAATAATGAGATAATCATAGAAGGAAATATTGAAATCACTCTAGACCATCACATGATATTTATCATCCCCGGTCAAAAAACCCCACCATCTCTTGGAATAACCTCTGTGCATATATATGGTGAGATTAAATATCCTTTGAGGAGGTTTCTCAAAATCCTAAAAGATAGATATCAATGTTTCCATCCATGACTTGATGGCATGTGGACTACCTTATGTTTAGAAATTGGGAGGGTGTTGATGTTGGAATTACCTTGTCCACTCTATCGTAGAACATGAAGATCATGAGACTCTATATATAGACTCAACTAGATATAACAAACCCTCTTAAATTTGAGAATTAGTGGCGATATCAGGAATAGTAAGTGGTTCCATAGGTGTAACTTCTAGTAGGATAGGTCCCACAACTTACAAAGAGTGGTCATTACCATCCACCTAAAATATGACTGTAGGTTGTTGGATATGCATATATCTACAATGATAAATACATACATCAAAATTAGATTCAAAACCAGAAGGATTGTTGATAAAAGAAATGTACATGTATAAATCCTTTCTATATAAGATTCAACCCCCAATATCTATGACCAAAAACTAGGTCTAGTTTACATTGAAGTGTATAAGGGTTATAAGATACACTCCCACTCCCTACTACTATGTTTCGAGGAGGCTGAAGTTCTCTGTTCCATGGTAGTGGTTTCAGTATATAGAGTTTCAATTTAATGTAACCGAGTAAAAAATCATTATTTTACAACTATCATCCCTATTTAATGACACCCATTTCTTTTGTATTTTAAAAAATCAACAGGTTCCTATTTATAGATAATCTTCCATATAAACAAGTTACCATTATTATGTTATAAAGACTTAAACTATATAAGTTACAATTGGAAATTCATGTAACTGCAATCAAGCCTCTTTCATCTGGCCTCAAGCTATAAGAATCCATATACCATGATTGAATTATATGAATCACCATTCCAAATTTATAAAAGTACTAGATTTATAAATTATGATTTGAATCCATTTAATTTTAATCAAATAATTTTTGAGCTATTGTTACCACAGTTATATATCTCAAACATGTGATAATTGGACAATTAAACATCCATCATTAATATATATAGGAAATAATCACTTAGTTGGATTTATAAACACTAAATAACCAATTAAATTTACTCTTTACCACAATAAGAATTCATCCAATTCATAGATATAGAAATCGAGGAACATATAAAATGTTGCAGACAATGCACGCAATATCATAAATATAGAATGAAATATGTATGACATGTGAATCATCAGGTTCCTATCATGATGCACGACCAGTGATTTCATATCGTACTTGGAGAAGGTTAAAAATTCCATAATGATAACACATCAATGAATTAAATGGAATCCATTTAGTCTATAAAAGGCAAACCACAATGGGATTACAATGATAACTCATGGAATGCCAAACCATCAAAGGTAATTTCAATCTAGGTCTGTATTGAAGCATGATATAAAAGTACTCAAGGGATATGTTAATGTCCATGGATATTTACAATTTTATTATTACAATTTTATTATTCCATTTATAAATAAGGAAGAGTTCCATGAGAAGCATTCATGCCATTATAACTTTAAATAATCCCATTTAGTCATGGTCATAATTCAAAGTTTAACAAGGTTCGAGTTTCATGGACTTTCCATTCAAATTTCATTAAATTCATTTAACTTTTCAATTAAATCAATTTAATCACATGTAATCATAACTAATAAACCAAACCCACTTAAGGGGTGGTTTGGTCACATAGTCATTTATAAAGGTGTCAATAGAACATGTATCAATATAACTAATGGGGTGTTTCAATTCAAGGTCATCAACCTCTAACAATGGTGGGGTTCTTTGGGAGTATCACTTCAACGTCCATATTTTTTATAAAAGTAAAATATAATTTTTAGAAGTTATTCATAGGAGTTCCATCCTATGGCATGGTGGTGCATGATATATGCATAAAAAAATTAGGAAAAAGAGACAGACCATATACCCTATACTGGTAGATAACTCATCATCTCATATCAGCTTTATAATCGATCTAAAATGGAAGAAATCGATTAAATAGACAAACAAACAGAATTAGGGAATATTATCCTACATGGAAAAATCATCCTAGTGGGAAGATAAACTAAAAATATAACCAATAGGAACCTTAAAATTACTCTTTGATATCCAAAAAGATTAAAGGTGCTTGAAAAACACACAAAAAAGTAGTCATCTCAAAGACTATCATGATAGAAGAGGGAATATCTCAACTTGAGGAGGGTATTATGTGTTTGAGGGTGGAATAAGAGGGTTAAAGGGTTAAATGGATAGAATAAAAAAAATATTTACAATAGTTTTAAAGGGTGAATGGTTGGGATGCATGGTTTGACAACCTGTAAGACTAACATGAGCACCTAAAGCCTATAGTGATACCCCCTTTTCATGGATAGGTACATAGTTTGAAAAAAATATGTTTATCCCTTGCATTCTTATTATCCAAGATCCATACCCCCTCACATACTTGGAATAGGATTAAGATTAATATTTTTCCAACTGTTATTAACAAACATGTAATAAATTATATGGTTCTAAAAACTATGTGCTACCACTCACATGGTTAATCTAACTATGAACATCCTCTGTTGGGTCATATGGTTGATCTACATAGATATTAGTAACCATACACTAACTTTGCACATATTACTATTTCTCCAAAAACTGGGGCTTTGGGATGCAAACAAGACCAAACACTCCCAAAACCGATATTAGTCCTTGAGGAATTCACATATATATTAAAAAAATATTGAAACCAAAATTTATGAAATTTCTACCTCGTCAAAAAATTGGGATCTTACAGGGGTGGACCATTTGAATGATGAGGGATATTTAGTGTTTTTTTGTTCTATATTTTGGTTTATCATGGTTGAAGAACCTATGATCCATTGAGATTTTTATAATAATTTTTACAACTATTCCATTTTCATAGATTTTCTCAAGGCATTATATGGGTGTCTTGATAGTTATCCATTTTGAAAGACTGGGGTTAGAGAGTATACAGTACATCGAGTAGATGAGGTGTATAGAATGATTGAAATGATTTAGATGATTATATAGTGTATGAAGGTGGAGAACGACCTTTATCTGTTTTATGTTGATTCAAGAATGATACCCTTAGAGTTAGTGCTTGGAGATCATGTGTTATTTAGGGTATCCTCTCATCGTGAGAATGGGTGTTTTTGATGAGGGTGTATGTTCTCTCTTAATTTTATCATTCCTTTTGAGGTGTTGTCACATGTTAAAAATGATATATATCAATTAGTTCTATCATCATTGTAAGACCAGATATATAATGTATTATATGTTTCATGGATTCATGGATATATTTTTCATGATTCCAATGTTATTAATTTGGTAGAGTTGGATATAGAAAATTATGTGATATTTTTGGATTGGTGGTTCATGATTCAAAATAATCAATAGAATTGTTTACTTATCGTGTTTTATATTTATATGTTGTTTTATGGATGAATGGTGTCTTAGAGGAATTCACCAAGAAATGTGATTCGAAAATGACTGCTCAAAAACATTATCTATTTTACTCATTTTTATTCTTTTATAATGAAACATTTATATTGTTTTTTGTTTTTTTAGATTACTTACCATCTAGTAATACTTTTTTCATTTAGATATAGATTTTTTATATTTTTGAGGTACCACCAAGGGGAGTGTTGGGTTTTTTTGTTTATATTTTATTAAGGGGTTGGTTTTTATTCTCAAGGATGAGAATTTTTTGAGAGGTATCTAATTTTATTGACAATCCCTTTGTAGTTAGTTTCTTTTATTCCTACATGTTCCATAGGAAATATGGAAGATTAGAGTGATAGTGGTTCTATTAGAATTCAGATTCCAACTAGTAGAAAGAGGCAGTGGTGTGGTTGTTTGAGTCATGAATTGAAGGGAATATTATTGTGTATAGTGGTTCTATAGTTTTTTAGTTATAGTGTAAAGAAGTTTCCATGTCCCTCATATTCAGGACTCTGGATTTAGAATTCACATTATTTCATGGATTAATTTTTTTCATCGTGTGGATATAAACTGCAGTTACTCTTATGAATGAATATTTTACACTTTTTAATTTACCCTTTGATAATTTCCTATTTGTGGAGTTTATATTTTGGTCATTGGGTTAAAGTAACTTACTGAATATTGGTGAGTTTTCAATGATAGAATTTATGGAATGAACATATCTATCAGGACATGGAGACCAAGAGGCCGATTTTATGGGTTCTATTTTAGGAGATGTCACATTTGGGTTCCTTGTTCATAGTGATAATATTACATGGTTATATAAGAATGAAATATTAAATGGGGTATAAATTGGGGGAAATAAATGGATTCATGATGACATATATAAAGGTTTGGTGGAATCATCCCTATTGTGTAATGTCCATGAATTTTCATACCATGATGTTGCAACTTCTTGTTGTTGTATAAATTCAGTATTATCTCCTAATTCATTAAAATTCCATTAATTTCTCTATAACATTAGGTGATCCGGGGTGTTTCATTTTAGGTCATTGGGATACCCTTGATTTGATTGATCCATCAATATTAAGATATCTCCAGGTGGTGATCTGACTTGATTTTCATTTATTTATTACTTAGTTTTTATCCCTATTCTCTATAAGAATAAGGCCGAGGAATCGATTTTGTTTGTTTATATTGTCCATGTCTCATGGTTTATGTTGATTTATGTGTTTTAGTTCATTAAGGTTTCCATTTTATTATGTTCTATGCGTGATCATATATTAATCACCATATTCATTAATATTGAATTTAAAGTCTCTATTATGGTAGGGTATTCAATTATTCTCTATTAATTTATATGAATATATAGTATTGATATCCTATTACATTAAATGGGTGGTTTTTATGAATTAAAATTCTATTGATAATTAATTTAACTAAGTAAATTGATGTGTAGGGGTGATTATCATGTGTTTGCATTATTTTAATAGTTTACTTATGGTATTGATGGATTACCACTATTATGGTTGACTATATTTTACTATTATGATATGTGTTTGTGTGTGTTTGTGTTTGTCTTTTATATGATATAATTGATAGAATCAAATTTCATAAAAGGGTGAATACATAAATATTGAAAATAATTGATTATCTGATAAATGTATTATTGGGACACCACACATAAAAGAGAATATAAATTTAATATGGATATATATTATGAAAAATGGAATTGTTTAAGTGATTTGTTACTAGAATTGATTTTTTATGTCATTGGATTTCAAATTGTGTAATTTTCATTGGATTTTTCATAATAGTATATGGATGTTTTCTTTTTAAAGTTGGAATGGATTATACAATTGTTATTATGGATGCCATGTAAATTTTTTCTAGAGGATACATAGTTGGATATATAGAAGAATAAAATGGTTGGTTATGTGGGAACATGATATATTTGTGATTATAATGGAGATTAATGGACCATGTTATAGGGAGTTTTTACATAGATTGGTTGATGTCTTTGGAGATGTGTTTTGGTAACCCAATGGTATTGAATATGAGATTACTAATAATGAATTTTATAAAGGTTAGTAGGTTGAAATTAAATGAACTATGAGATATCAAATAAATGTTACTAGAAATAAATAGGAAACAACTGGGCTAAACATGGGTTATTTTTAAATATTGTATTATCATTAAATATGAGATATAATGTATTAATAAATATAATATTAGTAGTAAATTTTAAATTTTTAAATGATTGAATGATTCGTTTAAACTAGATGTAGTGAATGGTTTTTTAGGTTGTTTTATGTTGAAAATGGGGCTGGTTCATGGTATAATAATTGGCATCAATTGCAGTGTGTGGTTATCATATTGTGTTTTCCATGATGGGTGTGGTTTTGTTGTTTACATGTGAACCCTTTACATTGGGCATGTGTTTGGGTTTATTATACTTATATTTATTTATAATTTCATATTAACCCTACATGAATCAGATATCCTTACCTAAACTCAAATGCTTTGGGTCACATATCTTTTTCACATCATCAATGTGAGTATGGGAACAGATGGATAACAACTCTCTCTCTCTATCTCACCCTTTCAGATGCAATACTGGTTATAATGACTCACAGTATTTTAAATCAGATATGATATAATGGATTAATGTTTTCATATATTATATACTAGTTGAATTGGTTATATGTTTTAGATAATGATATATGGTGGGGGTCATATATGGTATGGGGAGAGAACAACATTGATTTACTTAATTTTAACAATATCCTACTATAAAAGAAATTTGACGTGTGATTATAATCTGGGATAATGTGGTTATGTAGTTGTGATTTCATTATGGTATGTTGTTGTGGATACGTGATACTGATTTTGAATATATGATATGGTTCATGGCTATGATATGGGATATGATTTTTTTGGCACTACTATGGATATGACTTGAAGGACCATAATGATTTACCTTGGTGATTGGGAGAAAAAAAATATTAGGGAAGTTGTTGAATTTTTCCTCTTGATATATTATATTATTATGTTATTGAAATTTCATTTAATTTTAGGTGAAAAATACTTGGTGAGTTTGGGTGATAGTCGACCTAATAGTTTTTCTTCTTCTACTTATTCACTGAACCATCAATATTGTAACACCCATTGGATTCTGTATGAATCTCCCTTTTGAATAAATTTAACTTTTTTAGAAGCTTGTGAGATATGAAACACTAAATTAAATTAAATAATGATTTATTAAAACACGATAGGAAATATATTACACTACAATTAAAAGAAACATAATTAGTAAAATAAATTGTTTTAATTTCTATAAGAGAATATCCTTTATTCTAAAGAATTTTTTTTATGAATAATTAATTTTAGATAAAATAATCAATTTATAAGAATAATACCAATAAAATTTATTAATTAAATTTATTTAATTGTTATTAAAACAAATTAGTTACATAAATTAAATAATTAAGCAATTATAATACGTATAACTTTAATTATTCATGGACAAACACAAATGTTTTGTTTAAAAAAATTGAATTTATTATATAGTATATTTGTTTAATTTAAATAAAAGATTTCAAATAAAATAAATATTATAAATATAACTTCATTTTTTATTAATTATATTAAAATTTTATTTGGGTTAATTTTTAGATTTTTTCGAAAATAGATGATTTTTTTGGTGAATAGTGAAAAATATTATTTTTAAAAACACCACCACTTTTATGAAAAAATCATCATATAAAAATGTATTGAAAATTAAAAATACTTTTAATTGTAAAATAAATATCTAAAGAGTAAAATAATTAATTTAAGAAAATTATATTTAGTTTGGAAACACAATCATTACTTTTTTTTAACAAAATTAACATTTTTTTCTAGGAAACAATTGTTCTCATTATTTTCCTTTAATTAAGTATTAAAAATGATCCATTAAGTTTTTTATTTCTATAAAAGGAATAAAAATATTATTTTTTAATAAAAGAATAAATTTCATTGAAATAAATAAAACACAATATTTTTGTGTAAACTTATTTTTTTTCTTAAATTGAAATTTTTTCTAAAAAATAATTACTTTTTCCATTATGTGTACTTATACAAAAAAATTACAAAAATTACAAATTTAAACACATAACTTGATTTAAACATTTTCAATTAGAATATTCAAATTATTTATTAAGTTTCATTTCACTTTCAGTCATAAAAATAATCTAAAATGGTAAAAGTTAGTCACCACTATAATGGTCCAAATGGTTAACATGGGGATAAAATGAGTTATATGGAAAAAAAATATTCCCAAAAAATATTTAAAATTTAATTTATGAGTTTATTATCAAATAACCTATATTATATTAAAAAAATATCTAATTTTTGTTTCCTCTTTTCCTTGGGAATTAAATTTATTATATTTAAAGTTATGAGTATATACAAAAGTGTCACCCCTCTCACCTATAAAAGGACCCTTACATTTACCACCACAAAACAGAAAATTACATAAAATTTATCATGAATTACATCCTAAATTGTGTCTATAATAATCCTCTATCTTCTTTTGGGGACCTATTTTCCCAAGAATGTATCTTAATCCTCTCATTTCCAAGAGGTAATTCACAAGAATATTCAAGCTCTCAACATAAGTGATATATTCTTATTGGTTTTTAGTCTATATATTTTTCATATTACTCTCCTTAAATATGATTTATCACTTTAATAACATGTTTTTGAAATCATTATACTTCTATAAATATGAAATTATTATAATTAAATAATGTGTTTTTACTCATTCAATAAATATAACACACTATTTTTTGGATCAGTTATACAACCCACATGAATGATGTTATGATGTTTATGTCATGAATTATTAAAGAATATTATAAACTAGTAATATTATATAAAATAAATTAATTTAATGTGTTTTTATGATTTTGAAATAGTTTTATACGTATTTATCATTGAAAAAAATTCAATTTTTTATGGAATAGAAATTTATGAAAAACCAAAAAATTTAATCATTCCCTGGAAATCATCAAAATAAGTTCCATAAAAAATACATTGAATCCAGAAGCATTACAAAAACATATTATAACCCTTTATAATAATTCTATGGATGATAAAACCATGAATAAGGTGCATGTATTATACCCTATGAATTAGAACCTCAGTGGGAAACTGAATAGTAATCAAAACATTTTTATTTTAACAAAGAATTATTTCTATGTGGGTAATAAGAACTCATAAGTGAATGGTGTGTAAAAATAAAAATAAAAATATGATTCTTAATTATATTTAAAATAAATATAAATTTATTATATAGTTTATATAGTCATGTTTGACCAATAGAAAGACTTAGGTAAGTGTTTCTTTTTCTCAATCTCATTTTGTTGAGACATGTTTGATTTTACACACAATATATAATTTAATGTGGTGTTCTTTTGATTCAATTACCCATGAATTTATTATAATATATATATATATATATATTTCATGTAATTAATTGGATTTAAAAATATAAATCATGTTCCTTATTTAAATTGGTTTTGATTCAATGACTACAAAAGTTGTAGGGTTTTCTCATCTCACATTTCTCTCTTTGAGACATTTTATGAATTATGAACCTATTTGAATTTATAAGGTATATGTACTACATATTTTATATCAAATATCATGAATATATTTATACTCATTATATTTATGTTTCTTCCCATTTTTATTCTTCCAAGGTGGTTTTTATTTAAAAATTCATAAGGGGTTTTTTTATATAATAAGCGCTTTAAAAGTTTTGATATATTTTACCCAACTCTTTTACTACCATGTTAATATTATTTATAATTTTTCAATATTTTTATTCTCTATATTTTTATGTTTTTTTAATTTAATATTAAACTATGATTTACTTTCGTTAAAAATGTTAAAAATATGTAATCTTAATGTTTTCAATGTACGTCACATCTTAATATCTTCAAAAAAGTGAGAAATGAATGTTTTTAATATTAATTGCAAGAAATAATTTTTACACCAAAATAGAAATTCTTAATTATTAATCATACTGTTATATATTTGATGGGTTTCCAATTAAAAAGGACCTCTATTTTTTTTAATTTTCATTTTTTAAAAAGATACCAATATAAAAAGAAATTTATTCTTGTTTTTCAATGCATATTTTTAATGATTTTTAAAATTATTTTTCATCTATATAAATAGACTTTATTGATATATATGATTAACTAGTTATATTATCTAATTATAGTTTCTAGATTCTTTTTTCATTTGGGATTATGATGTTTTTAAGGAAATTTTCATGAAACTCATATTTTTCCTATGGTTCAATTAAGCTTTGAAAAAAAATGAATGATGTTACATTATTATGGAATACATATATATGGTTTATAATTATATGTTGGGTGGGTATATTATAGACCTAAAATATATTAGTTAATTTTTTATATCTAATGAGATAAAAAGGGAACATTGGGGGTTAGTCAAAACCCAATCATACAACGACAGTCATCCCAAGACCTAAAGTTGTATGATTGGTTTTGCTATGACTACTATACTTTGGTAAGGATATTTTCATATCCAATTATGTGATTAATGTCATGTTATTTATCATTAACACGTTTTAATATTATTATGATTATGTTTTACAATCTTATTCCACATCTCAATCTCCCTGTTATAATGGACCTAACTTATTGACTTATGAATCATGTTTACGGAAAAAGTTTTGTACCATTAATTCATTATTTATTTTTTATATATTTTTGGTTATGTTTTCCCTATGTCATTTCATTGAAATTTTTTTGTGTTCAAACACCAGTACTAAAAAACACGCCCTCAACAGCACTAGAATATGCCTTTATTAGTGCTAGAAAAGCACTAACAACCTCAGTGCTGTTAAATGGACAAGGTTTTTATCAACACTAGAAAAGTGATGATAAAGGAAATCATTATCAGCAGAAATAAAAGTTCTCATAAAACATACTTTTATTAGAACTTCGAAAAGAACTGATAAAAGACACCATTTATCAGCACTTTTATTCAGCACTAATAAAGATTCATTTTTCAGGGATTTAAAAAGGGATGATAAAGGAATCCTTCATTGGAACTTCTATAAGTTTGGATCAAGGATATCATTATCAAAACATTTAGAATCATGGATAAAGATAACTTTATCAATAGTGTAGAAATCACTAATAAAAGACATCTGTATCATCTCATTTGGTATCACTGATAAAGGTGCAAACTACAGTGTCATGTTACAACACACTATATCACCAAAAATAGGTGTAGTGCGCTATAAAAACACACTGATTTACCAGAAACATAACATGAATGATCAAAATAAGTTAAAAATACTACATTTAAATGAAATAAAATTTCTAACACAAATACAACAAAAAACACTATTATAGAGTAAGATAGTTGTTTTTTTTACTAAAATTAATGTAACTTTTGAATAAAAAGGCACACATGAATTCATACCAATAACACAATGATTAAAATTGTTGTGTGATTGATTACTATATGTCACAAATGACTTATGGATCATTTTATTAAAGTACCAAAACAATATGAATACTTTTTCTCAATTTTGAGTATGTGAGTTATTTTTTAATTAAATTTAATGTCATTTTTTAGCACATTTAGTAATATTGGTCACACTGAGTGTCAGATTGAGGTATGGATAATTAATACATATAAAAAATGACTTATGGATCATTTTACTAAAATACTAAAACAATCATAACAAATTTTCACAGTTTTTAGTATGTCAGTTGTTTTTACCCTAAAATTAATGCCAATAGTTGACAAAAAGACAAACTTGGATTCATACCAGTCACACTGTGTGTCGGATTGAGGTGTGCCTAATTTATAAATGTCCTAAATGGCTCATGAATCATTTAATTAAATTATCAAAACAATAATAAATTTTTTCCTCTATTTTGAGTACGCCACATGTTTTTTCTTGCTAAAATGTCATTTTAAACTAGAAACATGCACTTTGATCCATGGAGGTGGAATAATGTGTGGGTTTGATATGAGACTAATTTATACACATATCATGTGAATTATGAATAATTTTATCAAATTATCAAGACAACATGAGCATGTTTTCTCTGTTTTTAATGAGTGACACTTTTTTTATTAAATTGTCAATTTTAAATTCATAATGGACACACGGAGTCATACCAGTCACATTGTGCATTGGATTTAGGTGAGGATGATTCCTAAAAATAAGAAATTTTTTATGGGTCATTTTAATAAAGTACCAAAACAATATGAAGGTGTAATCTTATTTTTGAGAATGTCAGTTTATTTCACTAAAATTAATTTCAATTTTGAATAAAAAGATGCACTTGGATTCATACAGGTCACACCATGCATCAAATTGATATGAAGAAAACTTCTACACATCCTAAATGAATCATGTATCATTTTATTAAAGTATAAAAACAATTAGAATGTGTTTCATCTAATTTGAGTATGCCACTTGTGTTTTTTTACTAAAATGTCATTTTAAACTGGAAACACGCACTTTGATCCATACAAGTGGCATCATGTGTTGCTTTGACATGATACTGATTAAAACAAGATAAAAATGAATTTTAATTTTTCCCAAATTATAAAGACAATCTCATCAGGCTTTTTCAATTTTCAATGATTGAATCTTTTTTGTATTAAAATGTAAATTTTAAACTCATAACAGACACTTTGATTCATAATAGTCACAACATGTGTCTGATTGAGGATAGGTTTATTTATACACATCAAAAATGACTTATGGATCAATTTCCTAAAGTACTAAACCAATATGAATGAATTTTCTCAGTTTTGAGCATGTTAGATGTATTTTTTCACAAAAAAATATTATCAATTTTTAATAAAAGACACACTTGGAGTCATACCAGTCACTCTGTGAATTGTATTGAGGTGCGTCTAATTTCTACACATCCCAAATGACTCATGATTCGTTTTACTAATATATAAAAACAATCATAATGTTTTTACACTATTTTTAGTAAGTTACTTCTTTTTACTAAAATGTCATTTCAAAATGGAAACATGCACTTTGAGCCATACATGTGGAATGGTGTGTGGGTTTGACATGAGATTAATTCATAAAAATAAAAAATTAATTATTAATCATTTTCCCAAATTATCAATAAAATCTAAGAATGTTTTATTTATTTTTAGTGAGTGACACTTTTTGTATTAAAAACTCAATTTTAAGCTGATAACAGAAACATAGATTCATTTTAGTCACACCATGCATCAGATTGAGGTGAGGCTGATTCCTATATGTCACAAATTAGTTATGAATCGTTTTCCTAAAGTACCAAAATAATATTAATGATTTTAGTTGGTTTTGAGTAAGTTAATGGGGTTTTCACTATAATTAATGTTAATATTAAATAAAAATATGCACATTGTGTTATACCGGTCACACCATGCATAATATTGAGGTGAAATTTATTTCTACATGTCCCAAATGACTCATGGATAATTTTCCTAAAGTTTAAAAAATTAATAATTTATTTCCACTATTTTGAGTACACCACTTTTGTTTTTTTAATACAATGCTATTTTAAACTTGAAACACGAACTTTGAGCTAAACAGGTGGAATCATGTGTGGTTTTGACATGAGACTAATTCATACATGTCAAAAATGAATTTATAATTTTTTTTGAAATTATAAAGACAATCAATGCATGTTTTCATAGTTTTCAGTGAGTGACACTTTTTTATTAAAATTTCAATTTTAAACTGATAACGGACACTTGGAGTCATACCGATCACATCACGCATGAGATTAAGGATTGGATGATTCCTAAAAATCAAAAATTACTTATAGATTTTTGAAAAAATGTACCAAAACAATCCAAATGAGTTTGTTTAGTTTTGAGTATGTCAGTTGTTTTCTTCACTAAAATTAATGACAATTTTGAAAAAAGAGGCACTTGGTGTCATACCGGTCACACCGTGCATCAGATTGAGGTGTGACTGGTTTCTACACATCCCAAATGACTCATGGATCATTTTATTAAAGTATAAAATCAATTAGAATGTGTATACCCTATTATTAGTATACCACTTGTTTTTTACAAAAATGTCATTTTAAACTGGATACATGAATTTTGAACCATATAGGTGGTGTCATGTGTAGGTTTGACATGAGGCTAATTCGTACTCATCAAAATTAAATTATGAATCATTCTCCCAAATTATCAAGATATGTGGTGAAAAACCTTATTTCAATAGGTTACCAGAAGCACATTCACAATAGCTCTTATATTACGTGACAAGTGTTGTGTGAACTTTTAAACAATTGGTCTCAAACAAAATCATGGTATGATCCTTATTCTAGTTTATTGTACAATAATTTATTTTTTTGCAAGTCAACACTTCTTATCCTCCTCTGTCTTGGTCTCCACCTTTGTCTCCACCTCTGCTTCCTCCTCCATGCCGGTTTCAACCTACAACTCTGCCTATGCCTTCACCTCCTCCTATTCCCCCACCTCCACATCCGCCTCCACCTATACCTTCATGTTTTTTCAAAAAATTTATTGTTTATATGTCAGAACTTCTAAACAAATTGATTTAATCCATTATACTTCTCCTTGAGAAAGAGATAAAAAATAATATATAAGCATTCTGGTACTAATGATTAACACCCCGAATATCTTTTGAAAGTTATATCTCGTACAAGATCACAAACACAGTAGGTAACCACCTAAATTTGTTATCGACATAAATTTTGACAAAAATTATAATGTACACTCATCTATAAAAAAATTTGTTTCTTATTTTGATTAGATAGGTTTTTGAAAGTCTTGATAGTAATGAGAAAAAATAGACAAACAAATAATTATTTAATTCATTTAATGAAAATTTAATTACCATTTAAAATTTCCCATTGGGGGATGCTGGTCTTTTCATCTTTTATGATTTTTCAAATAAATTGTCAAACATAATATCTACAATTGATGTCATTATATTGTTTTGGAAACTGAAAAAACATTGAACAAAATAAGTAAATTTTTTTGAAATGTTTTTATAGTTAAATATTTCTATATATACCTTTTTTACTATTTTTAGTTATCCCTATGATTTATCCCTTCAAACAACAACTTCATTCCATGATCTATCATATACTGAGAAACCACCCTATTATAAAAAAATTATTTTTAAAACACAAACTAAACCTTTAATTCAATTTTTATCTATAAAATGTCGATTTTAGTATATTAAATGTTCACAGAACACATCTTGTGTGGTCAGTTGGTTTCCTATCCATGCATTGGATCCAAAAAATAAATATTAAGGGTGTCCAGAATGACTGTTATAAGAATCTAGTGCATCCTAAAAATAAAAAAACACTTATGTAATAGAAAATTTAAAAATATATTTTATGTCATTAGATTGTAGAGTTTTACCTTTGCACTATAAGAAGAAAAAAGAGTATGTCATCTGAAACTTTTTTATTAAACACTTCAAGTAACTCAACTTTTTTCTTATTAATTTTCTCCTCATTCAACGTAATTTCAAACATATGAATAATAGAGGGATTAATGAATCTTAATAATTATTTGCACTATCATACCTTTATATAGTTGTGATAACAATATATCTACCAAATATGAAAAGTTATTTAATTTAATAAACATATTATCTCACTATTTAGGTAAAAATATTATGAAAATGTACCTTATGTATGTATTCACAATTGAGACACACATCAATTCATGCTTGAGAATCTCATTTAGAGTCTCGTGATCAATTATGTCTGTCAAGGAATATCCATATATTTCTTCTTCAAATTAAATGTATTAAATAGTTTTATATTTAAATGTACTCTCTATATGAATTTGTAATGATTATAAATGTTTATTTGGAACTGTTGGGGAGATGGTACTCAAGGAATGTTGTTTGGTTTTCATAGTTGACTTGATCAATTTTCTTGATTCGGTCTTCTATTTCTACGTAGGTTTATCTAACTGTAATATCATACCTCACATCAAAGGTTTTATCATAAACTGTTATATGTTTTCATATGAAAAAATTTGTTAATGACCTACCACATATATCATTATATTATTAGATAGTCATGATATGAAAGATCTAATAACAAATTTGACCATTGTAGTATCTGAACTATCGAGTGGAATATGAAAATTACCGATCAGCTCATAAGCGACCTCGATCCCCACTCTCATGTGATCTTTTGGGAGGTATTCATTGTTTATCTGGTCTCCCAAGATATTATAAACTCTACCAATTATAACACGGAACTACATGGTTGTTTACATATACAAATCACATACAATTGTGCGCTATATAATTTTATTAATATCATGTTATTGGATGTTGTTTGATTCAAATTTAGGGGAAAGAGTAATTAAAAAATTGATTACCCCATGTAAGGTATGTGGTTGGGGGATGAATAGCCTTAAATATAGTGGGATTATTTGGTTCATTTTCAAATATTTCCACAACCACTAGTTTTCATTGATCTTTTATTATACATAAGTCTGCCAAACCAGACCACAAAATAATATCTTACAATGTGTCTATTTGTGTCTTCAATTTTCTAATAATATTATCTGTATCATAATGTGGTTTTATCTTCTCAAAATATGTTTTAGGAGAGACTCCAAAAATTAATCCTCTAATGGGACCATGTTGTTCAAGGTATTTAAATCTTTTGAAAGTATATTTTCTTCTAGTATGGTCATTACTAATTCTTCTCTCTAAAAAATATAAATATATATGAACAAATAATATATTTGTTATGTAATTTTGTTATAAATCATAATGAATTACAATTATGTCATACTTACACATTATTCCTATGTTTTTTTTGTTTTCATCAACTAATTTACCCTCTTTAATTATGCAAGGCTCCTTCCATAGCACATGACATGGGATGGAAGTGGCATCAGATTTTGATTCATCAATCTGTATATAAAAAAAGGAACATATTTTGTTTCATATAACATAATTAAACTTCTATTGTTGATATAAAATACATACTAGTTTCTTCTATAATGAATCATAACCCATCCTTGCATTGTGATGGGGGTATGTTGGTATTGATGCATGTTCTTTATTTTCAGAACTCTTTTTATGTTTCTTACATTAAAAGTTTCGAATCAACTTGGATGAAATAAATAATTTCAAATAATATATTATAGACTGAAATTCCATTGAAATTATTTATCATTGCAATGATTGATGATGGAATTCCATGTTTCATGCTTTATAACGTGTGTATAACTATATGGTGGGTTGGTCTTTATTTTCCCCTCAACATCCCTATGATGTAACTTTATAAGAAGAGTTTGGAAGCCTCGTGGGATTTTCTAGTAGCCATTAAGACAAATTTCTTATAGAAATCATCTAAAATAAATTAATTCTTCATGGAATAATGAAAATTAAATCAACATTTCACTGTATAATTTTTCATCAAAACAAAGACTGTATTTTGTAACATTATTATTATATTTTTCAAAGTATTTCTTTCATTGTAGGTTGGACACGACGCCATTAATCAATATCAATCAACACATTCATCCTCATTTTGACCCCATGATAACTAATGAACATTTAATTATTGGGTTTAATAGGTTGGTCATGTTGATTCTCACCAACCTCAAATTTATTACCCCAAACTCCTTCTTGGATAATTTTATTCAGCACTATGATGCTGCATTGTTGATGTTTTTTGTCAACATGTTTTTGATCCCCAAATAATTATGAAGTTTCATCATCAGTAGTATATTCATCCTTAGGATTGGTAACAAAATCATGTTTAGAAGACATTATACACATGCATAGATAAACATTTAATTTTTCTTTAATAACAACAATACAATACACTCCATGCATAAAAGTCCACAATTGCATATATATATTTCTTGAATTTTTTTTTTGACTTGAACAGAGATATAATAATTCAATACTAAAGTATAACCAACCTTCAACTCCTTTATTTAATCCTTCCTCAGAAGTTGATTGTATTACATCTCTTCATGATGGATTGGACTCCCACTTTCCAATTAGCCTTCCTCCCATTATTATGGTTCCAAATATCATTGATGACTTACCTCCTGAATTTTTATTACTGCATTTTGTTGTTTTATATTTATTTCCCATCTTTTTTGGACATCCAACTATGTTTCATGAACTAATATAACCAAAATTCATCCCATGATCATTTTGGATGACTAGTTATTAGTGTCGTTCATGCAACATAGAGGATATGCGGGATGATTCACAAGAAAAAAATGAAATAATTTTTTGGAAGATGAATGTCAAGATTCCACTGATGTTAAATTGTTTTATTAAAAGTAATTTTAATTATGACTTATAACATATTACATTACAAAAATGATGAAATGAACATTCAAATCCACATGACTAATACTCGCAGTCATTTACTTCCCCTCCCAAACATTTCATATTTTCCACTTCCTCGGAAAGGTTTCTTTTTTTGGTAGGTCTTAGAGGAGACACAAACTTGTGGTGGTATTGACGTGAGGCAGATGGGAGATCTTGAAAACTGTCCATTTTTTCAAGCATCCAAGATAATGTATCCAAAAGATGAATCCAAAAACATGGTCAGAGAGCTCTTATCATTGCATTAGGAATACCTTCAAGAGAAAGATTATATGAATCATTGTAATAGTATTATCATCCAAGTATTATTAAATATGGAGTTCTAATATAATCGAATGTGACCTCCCTCCAATTAAAAGTAAATTTTGATGAATTTTTTTTCAAAAGTAACCGAGTGAGTCATATAAGAATATTCAGATCAAGAAGCCAAAAAATTCATTTATTATGTTTTAATTAATTTTTAGATGTCATTTTTTGTGTTCCTATGTAGTATTAAATGAGGATGATGAAAGGATGAAAGATTTGAAAAATTAGTTGGCAGATGCGGTATTCAAATCCATTGATGTGGCTATGATGGAGATTAGTGAATACATTCCAAGAAAGTGGTATGTCATCAAGGAACTTTGGAACTACAATGATGGGGGAATGGCTAGTTTGAAAGAGGGGGTACAATCCATCATCAATAGATAGAAGGTAATAAAGCATAGAAGGATAGATTAAATAAAGTTTGTGAAGGTTATTTGTACTGCAGTATTGAAGTATTATATCTTTATTCAAGACAGTAACAATTTTCATGCATGATTCATGAGATTGTGGACTTTTATGCATGGAGTGCATTGTATTTTATAACTATATTAACAAAATTAATCCTTATTTACACAATCTTATATTTTAAACCCATGGTACTTTTTTATATAAAGATATTTTTGTTCCTCATGTCTATTTTTTGTTGTATGATTCTTTCATAATAATGGATGGTGATGCAATTCGCGGTGGTCTCATATGAATATGAAATGAGTTTATAGAGTAGGGGTGGCATTGTGAAGGTATAGGTAAGGCAGAGAGAGAGATAATCTACTCATAAATTAAATTGACATTGATTACCCTTTTACAAATGTTTACTTATATAGAATATTCATGTTAATAAAATTATGAAAAATTTCTAATCTCAATCCCATAAGAATTATAATATACTCATAAATAAATAATAGGACGCTTTTGTGTCCTAAGACCATTGAAAATAGTTTAATATACTAGGATTGCACCTATCACTATAGAAGAAACTTGTATATCATCATCCATAGACTACTCCACCATTAATAATCTACCAACCCTGTATAATGACCTTGTTTTGAAGAAATAGCTCAAAAGGACCATTAGAGGTTCCCCAACTAACCACATAAATAGATATGTTTCACATCAAAGAGGCAGTGAGTATTAAAGTGTCTTAGGAACCAACACTAATAGAATCACTTAAAAAGTATCCTCAATTGAAGATGAATTAGAATACCTCCACTTTAATGGTCTTGAAGAAATAAATCCAACCCCACCTACATTCAACATCACTTTTATTTTCTCAAAGAATAATCACCTTCCAATTTTGTATATTTTTTAATCCACTATAGTCCCAACAATCAGAATCAATAGTCTCTTTGTGCCTTCATACATGTCACAATACTGTTTAAAGTCATTTTCAACACCATCTAATGATTTGAAACTAAATTACCTGGTATAACAATTGATACACATCTTTAAGGATGTTAACTAATGAATTACCAATATATGGTCAAAGATATCTATCTCAAGAATAGAGAAATCCTAGAAATATTTAACCACAATAAAAAGTATAGAACATGTTTCAAAGTTAAATTCTGTATATTCTCTTTTTTCCATGAGGTGTTAAAATAGTCAACACATGAGGTTCCATTTCAACATGTAATCCCATATGATCCACAATACGATAAGAAATAAAATAGTGAGATGTTTTAGAATCAAACAAAGGATATATGTGTATAATTTAAGAGAATCATACCATGCACAATTGAAGGACCATATTTATCCTCTCTAGGAATCATCTCGACACTATACATTTGTTTACTGGCTATGCACGAAAAATTCTATATTGGTTTATTGTGGCTGCAATGACTGTTGGGGTATCAATGTTACATGAGAGTAACCCTCGGTTACTCATTGTATTTCAATGGTGAGGAGATGAGAAGTGGGGTTTATCATGGTTACGAATAGAGAAAAAAAATGAAAAACACAGATCCCAAAAAACCAAACAACAATAGAGGAAAAATATAAAATAACAAAAATTGGATTCTAGTATTGATTCATTTGAGGGAACATAGAGGAGTCACAGCAATAGTAGAAGAGTTTTTCAAGAGCTTGATAATTGTGAATAATTGAGTGGTGGTTAGGGTTATTTTAAATACTTTGGAGACACTTTTAATAACATTTTCATAAAATCACTAATAAAGATCACCTTTATCAGTGCTAAAATGATATGCGCAGCTAAAAAGGATATTTATCATTGTTTTTGAAAAACTGATACAAAAAATCATTATCAGCAGTAACATTTTTTCACTGATACAGATATATTTGAACATTTCTTTTCTTAGCACTAATAAAGATTGATCTTTATCAGTGGTCAAAATGCACTGAAAAATATTCATTTCATCAATGATACAATTTTAGTGCTGATAAAGGATTTATAAATATATTATTTAAATAAATTTATTATAATTTTATAATTATTTAAAAAGATATAATTATTTATTTATAATTATATAAATACAAATTTAAATAATAATAATTATTTATTTATAATAATTATAAATTTATAAATTTATAAATATATATAATAAATATACATTTAATGATATATTTATTTATAAATATTTATTTACAAATATATTTTTAACGTTATTAGTTGATATATAATCTTAAATACATGAATTTTAAAAATGAGTTCACTTTAAAATTATTGAAAAAAATGGATTAGTTTTATTAATTATATATAAAATACTAAAAATATGGATATATATATATTGAAAATACTAAGACATTGTATATAAATATATATAAATAAATCAATGGAAATGATCAAATTAAAAAATAAAAAAAAATTAAAAATGAATACCCTGAATTTAATAATATTAAATATAAATAAATAAAATTGAATGATTAAAAACATAAGATATTATTATATAATAAAAATTCTAAAATATACTAAATTTTGAATAAATTACATAAATATTAGGTGTATGTGTTTCTATAAATTGTATTAATATATTTGTGTGCGTGTTTATATATATAAATACATTAATTACACACACACACACACACATATATATTTATATGAAATCAATGTAACACATGACGTTTGATTTATGTTAAATTGAATAATTAAGAAACATTAAAAATTAATAACCCATTAATATGTTTTCAACTAAAATTTTATTCATTATATATATATATATATAATATATATTATTTATCACTATTTATAATTATATATTTATATATATATTATCCATATTAATTTTTATTAATAATTGTTTCATTAATAAATTTGTAAATAAATTTGTAATTTATTCATTTTTGTATTATTTAAATTATTAAAATCTATTAAATTTACATTACTATATTTAATATATAATATTTATTAATACTTATAATCTATATATATGTATATTAAATTTATTCATTTTTATCAATAATTATTTAATTAATAAAATGTTTAAGATTTTTTTAAATTTAGTCTTTTAAATTTTTTTTGATTAATTATTTCATTTTAATCATTTTACATATCTATATATTTAATATATACTATTTAATAAAATTTTCAAATTTATATATATGTATATTCAATTTATTCATTTATAATAATAATTATTTAATTAATGAAATTGTTAAAAAAAATTATTTGTTTACTTATATCGTTTTATTAGGGACCTTTGTGAGCACTAAATTAAAGCGCTGATAGATATTACATTTTTTCGTGCTAAAAAGTACTCATAAAGGGTTATAATTATCAGTGCTTATTTTAAAATGGATAAAGATAGAATTTATCAGCACATTTCGCTAGCGATGCTAAATGCCAACACTATTTATGGTTTGTTTTATAGTAGTGTACCCACAGTCCCATATTATGTTCACTTTTGATTTTCAATTAATATCTCTCATGTTTACCCTTATTGGGTATTTGATCTCACAATTTTCTTATATTTACATTTCCTAGGTTATGAAAAATGATATTAAGTATGATATGCCTTGAATTGGTGTCTATTGTAAAGATTACTTATAGGAAATTTTGATTGTTTTTAAAAAAAATTCTTATGTTCATAATCACCAAAGACCTTATACCATTATGTTTTGGCGTGTGAATTACTATTTTATTTATTGGATATTCCTATAAATTGTTTCAATGTGAATGTTTGTTATAATTGGGTTTCCTAAGTTGGTATTAGAGTAGGGTTTTGTAATTTTTGGCGATTGTTTTTCAAATAATAAGGGGATAAATCCTAAAACAACCGTTGAGAAACCAAAATTTATATAGGAATAACCTAAATTTTCATGGGTTTAATAAAAGTGTCATAATTTAGGGTATCTTGAGAATTATTTCCCTTATCATAGTATTTTTCAATTTTGGAATTAATGGAATATATTGGCGTAGACTATTTTAGTGAATGTTAATCGATAAAATAAAGAGGAACTATATTAACATTGAATATCATGTTATATATCATGATGTTACACAAGAGATTCCAAATGGAATGGGAGACTGAATGAAATATATTATGGATATTATCAAAAAAACTCTCTCAAGATATGAATGATAACATGAATCATGTTGAACATAAAAATTAGAAAAGGAAAGAACAATGTACCATTGAGCCTTTCATGAATAAATGTAAGCCCTCCTTTAGTGGGTTTTTTGAACCATTCATTGTTGGTCAGTAGATAAATACAATGGAAAATATAGTTTTCATTTTCTAATTCCTTTAGAGTATTAAAGGGTTGTTTTATTTATTTATCATTTGGATGTTGAAGATGAGAAACGGTGGAATCTTATCAAAAATATGAGTCGAGAGGAAGAAATTGACTCTATGAAATGGGAGGAGTTTGAGAATGTTTTTTTTCAGTAAGTATTTTCCACAAACTCATCACACTAAAGTGGAGAGAGAATTCCAATTGTTAAAATATTATTACGATAAATATATTGGTACCAATGAAACAAACATTATGAGACTTTTAATGTATTTTTATAGTTTTATCAATGTCTATGAAAGAAAAATCCATCATTTATAAAGTGTCTTGTAAATAATCTCTAAAAATAATTATAAATAAGTAACTTTTGTAGTTATTTAGAAAATATACAATGATCACTAAAGATATAAATGGAAATTGAATAATCCTATCATTCACTAAATTTTGGGGATAAGAAGAGAACATTAGATTTTCAATGAATCTATAAGAATAATAAATCCAATGGGAAAGGGGGATTATATTTTTTTATGATCCAAATTTATGATGAATCAGGGGAAAATTTCTCTATGGGAAGAATAAATGCTTTAATTTTGGAAGATAAGGAAATTGATCACATGAATATTGATAGGATATAAAGAGGTCAACTAATGAAACGGGTGAAGAAAAATATAAACCTAATGAAACACCCATAATCCAATAATTTGATTTCAATGAGTTTGTTTTTTAATTCAATCACTTCACCAAACTAAGGGTTATATATGATAACTAACATCAGTAAACTCTAAATCTATGAGAGAAAAGGAAATATTACACCATAACATCTTCTAATGTTGGTTAAAAAAATAATAGTTAAATTTATACTTAACATTCACTCAAGAACCACTAATATATTATTGGATTCTATTTTTACACAATTGTTTATATATGTATAATTTTTTATTGGTATCATACCACCATCTCAATAATTATATATAGAATTATCTATGAAAATAATTAACGGTAAAGAGATTTTATATCATCTCTATAACTTCTCTCGAATATAATTTTATTGTAATGGGTTTCTAGAAAATATTAACATTATTCCAATAGTTTATTTTGACATGATTTTCAGCATGGATTGTCTCTCTAAATATAGAGATCATATCAATTTCCTTGATTTGGAAATAATATTTCATATCCCAAACTAAACAATATTTTTCTAATGGTGTAAATTGTGACTATGAAATTCCAATGATGATTACATCCATTATATGGGACTTAATACCTATTAATTTGGGGTATCTAACATAAATGGTTGGGGATAAACTCAATATTGAATACCTTCCTATCATATGAGATTTTTTCAATTTATTTCTTAAATATAATCCTATTCTTCCCTAGAATCACAAAGTTTATTTATCTATATAACCCATACATAATGATACCACTATTTTAAAAAATCTTTAGATAATAGATCTAATTGGGTCACTAAAATTGAAGAAGAAACATCAAGAGAATATGTATAAGGGGTTAATTTGATCTAGTTCTTCTCTATGGGGTGATCGAGTTTTTTATTAAGAAGAAATATGGGTGAATGTGTCTCATGATGGAATATATTAAATTTAACAAGATCATGTTAAGTAAAATTTATTTTTTATTCTATATTTATGACTTGTTTGATCAACTATGAGGAGATTAATACTTCTCATATGTAGACCTTTAGTCTAGATATCATCAATTAAGGGTTAAAATGGAGGATATACGTAAAACAATCTTTCTTATGTGGTATGGACACAATGACTTTAAATTAATGCCTTACTGACTTACAAATTTTTTCCCTCTCTTCATTTATCTAATGAATAGTGTTTCGAGGTTACCTCAACTAGTTGTGGTAGTATTTATATATGATATTATTATATATTTCATGATAAAGTAAAATCATGAAAATTAATTTTGGATTGTGTTGGAGAACATGGAATGGAGAAAATTTATGCAAAATTTATCAAGTTTCAATTCTAGCGATATAATGTCTCATTCATGGGTCATATAGTCACAAGAATGTATATATATATGGATCCCTAAAAAATGGAGGTTATTGAAGAATATGTCAGACTATCCACTATGACTGAGGTCCATATCTGTCCTATATTTTATAGATACTACTAAATAATTGTGTTAAATTTATCATAGTTAACAAATATATTAACCAAGTTTACTCGTAAGGGACCGAAGTTCCTTTGAATAGGTGAATGTGATGTGAATTTCATGGAACATAAATGAAGGATGATCACTACACCTGTGCTTACATTTCCTTACAATATATAATTGTTTTTGGTATACATTGATCCAAAAAAACAAGTTGTTGAGATATTTCCTTGTTCAAAATAAAATGGTGGTAGCATATTCCTCTCGCTAATTGAAATTTCATGAGAAAAATTACTTGAATCATGATTTTGGTTTAGCAGTGATAATTGTTTCCTTAGATATATTGAGGAATTATCTCTATGGTGAAAGGTGTGATATATAGAAAAATCACTAATTTATAGATTACATTTTCACATATGGATGTTTAATATGTGCCAAATGAAATAGTTGTAGTTGAACATGGATTATTATTTATTAATAAATTACCACCTTGCAAAGGAAAAAAGGTGGTTAGTGTTTTGATTAGAAAGGTTCATGCTACCTTATCCTATGATCATGATTGAAAATGGAAAAATATTCCGGGATTTACCGACTATGGACCTTGATATCATAATAAAATCATAAAAATACTCTTTTTCTCATATATTCTCTCAATCATCCATCCATTTGAAAATAAAAAATGCACGGAGGGATGATATGTAGTTATAAAATAATGTATTTAAATTTACATAATTCAACTTTAACCATGGTATAAGGAAAATATTCTTGAAACAAAATATGTGTTCTATACATTTTTTAATTGAATAAGGACTAATTTGATGAATCACATAGATCACCATTACCTATCCATCATAGAAGCAAAAATATGTATAGTGATCTCACGAATAAATTCTAATGAGAAAACATGAAAAGTGATATTTCTGAGTAATTATATCTATGGTTGGTATACCATAAGATTAATGTTGAATGTAAAATGTCTACGGGAATTGTGTGACCATTACAAATACAGGTATAGAAATTTTCAAACACCACCACGGATATCATCATAATACTTCCCATGACATCTAAATTCCAAAGTGTAATTTTGGTTTTAGTAGATTTGGTTATGATTTCAGCTTATTTCATTTCAATGAAATATGATTTCATGTTTCATGTATGTGATAGGATATGAATTATTAGAGTGGTAATACTGTATGGAGTACCACTTCTCAATGTATGTTATTATGATCTAAGGATTAAATTTAATTTATAGATATGTCTTCAATAAGAATTAATGATAGAGTTGACATTTGGAATTATATATCATCTTTAAACAAATTGTGAGTCTGAGAGGATCATTCAAACCATAGAAGATATTCTTAGATCCATTTCAAGTGATTTAAAAGGTTATTGGTGTCAAAACCTTCTCTAAGTAGAGTTCCCATCAAACAAAAGTTTCTATTATAGTGTTTATATTACACAAGATAAGACTCTATATGTTAATAGGTGAATAAATCTCATATATTGTGATGAACATGTAGAGAATGAGCTTATTGGAACATATCTTGATCACAATATGTCAGAGGATATTCAAACCATTTAATGTCACGTTATAACTAAATAAATATGACATAAAATAAATGCTAATAATCATTGATTAAATTTAGAGATTAAATGTGGGGAAAAGGAATACCTTTAAATATCTATTTAGAAGAAGGTTGTGATATTTATAAAGAATAAAATGGTTATCCCAAGGTTCATTGGTCCTTTTGAAATACCCAATCATGTGGGAGTGGTGGCCTATATTCTTTCATTTCCATCAAACCATTCCCAACTACATGATGTGTTCCATGTATCATTTTTGAGTAAGTGAATACCTGGACAATCACATTAATTAAACATATAGGTTATATAGTTAAATAATTATCTTTCTTAGGAACATTTTTAAGGACGTAGGCTTGAAACATTACTTAATATTGAGTTAAATCAAGAATTAAAATTGAGGATTTTATCAGGTTTATATTTTTAGATAATTAGGCCCTAACTATTACATTACATATCAAATAATACAAAGTAGACAATTCTAATCAGAATACATTTTTTCATGAAATAAAAACAATTAAAAGATAACAAGAATTCTTTTCTTGGTATAAATATTCTTGAATTATTCCATTATCTTACACTTCTATATAACCTGAGAAAAACATTTCAAAAATGAGGGATGATCATAAAAAGCTCAGTAAGGGTTATAAAATAAATAAAGAAAACCTTAGTCAATCAATATATACAAAACATATTCTCTTTAACATACCTCTTGAAATCATCATATTTATGAATGACACATAGAAATCATAAATCATAAAGGTAACTTGCGGAATCCATATCATACTTACATTATATATTTCACAACAATGTATAGAGTTATGTTTGTTATACCGATCAAACTATATTACCTAAATTTATTAGGATAAACATTACAATTTACCTCTGTCACGTTACGCAATTTATTTGAGAGCTATCTCAAGAACACCCACCCGTATACATAAACAATGCCCAAGAACCATAACATAATAATAACACATTAACAAGCATAAATGAAAGATAATATTTCAAAATTTAAAAAACAATATAAAATCTCAATATATTTACATAATCAATCCATTCTCCACACCATTTTCAATAACCACATATGTAATAATAGTATATGGTATTTATTTTACTTTTTAAAAATACTGTGGTTTGTTAAGGAAGTAAAATATCAAAATAATGATTGTGGGAATTGAAGTGTCATTGTCACCACATACGTTAAAAAGAATTTTTTTTTTCATTTAGTTAAACACTTTGTAGAGAAAATATTCCCTTTTAATGAAATTAAAATACAAAGGGTGTTATACACCATATAATGGAATTTTGTTTATAAATCAAAGTCTTCCTCGATGAAAGGAGATTGAGATAAAGTCTCTTATGAAAATTCGACAGCCTAACAAAATCACATTGAAATTATGAAAAAGGGTATCTCATCATTTGTACATAAATTATAGAGAAATAAGGATATAAAATAACATATCCAAAAAAAGAGAATAAAAATTAAAAGACATAACAATGAAGAAGTCTTTGACTTAAAGAGGAGGGTGAAATGTTCCATTACAAAGAGTCTCCCGAATAATAAAACAATGCAAATTTATAATTTTTTCAAAACCTCTTTCAAGTTAATTATTTCTTTTATATCACTTATTACCATGTTATAAACAATACATAATCATTTAAGTTAATAACGGTCATTTTGTCGATATTTGGTACTTGAGTCAAAAATGAACTTCTTATAATTACATCTTTTCCATGTGGAAAAATTAAATTATCTCCAAAAATATATTCATGATTTGGATATAATATATATCCATTATATATATATTTATAATAGTCCATAACATTTGGATATAAGAAATGAAATGCATCATTTAGGGACACAGTAAGCTATACGTACGCATGAACGCTACTTTCATTTCAATTTCATATTTAATGGAATGAAAAATTAATGATACATAGGTATATTATAATTCTAGTATAATATAATATACTATTTCATTCACTCCATCCTTTATACATTCCATGTATGGCATGAACGTTTCATTTCACAGTGAGGGTCAGTAATCCGCACTTCCTCAAATAAAATTATCGTATTTACCCATTATGGAAACCATAAAGGTATGATATAACTGAAAAATAAAGAAGAATAGAGAAAATATAAATATAATATATATCACAATAAATATACTTCCATCATAATGGCCACCATGAGAGGTAGTAGAAAATAATTGAACAATTATCGTTTTGTGAGACCATAGATCATCGTCCATAGAAACAGTATGTTAATATCCATTAGATAGATGTATGTGGATGTGTAGTTAAAATTAATATTTTAAAAAAATCATAGTATATTTAAGATACTATTTTGTTAGAAAATAATGTAAATAATAGAGTTTATGGGGTTGGATAAGAAAAATAAATGAAAAGAACTTGAGAGAAGACATTACCTTTAAATACATGAACTCTCTTTCGTTTGAATAAAATGCTTCATTAAATTTAATTATGCCCAAATTAAAACCTCTAGGTGGAAGAGAGGCATGTTCGAAGCATATTTGAGAAGAGGCTTGTCTATCCATGTTGCTTGAGTGGTGTGAGTAATGAGTTAGAGGTGGTGGCCT
Organism: Viscum album; assembly: GCA_963277665.1. NCBI lineage: Eukaryota > Viridiplantae > Streptophyta > Magnoliopsida > Santalales > Viscaceae > Viscum > Viscum album. The sequence goes on from OY728122.1 coordinate 1,435,957,786, forward strand.
TTTATTAGAGGGAGGAGGGGCTCTTAAGGAATGTTTGAAAGTATTATTTTATTATATAATGATTTTCAGTTTTAAAAGGCCCAAAACTAATTATATTATAATAAATATGAATATAAGTAGAAATAAAATCATGAAATAAGAATTTGACTAGTTTTGGATATTTGTTAATCATTATCTTTTTTATTTAACACTTTGTTAACTTATTTAACTATTACCATGTCTTATTGTATATTCTTACTATATGATTAATATATTTACTATAAAATGCCAATAAAACATCAAATAGTCCATTAATGAAATTTTAAACCTTATAGAAGTCCTTTGGAAGATTCTTAGAATTTAAATACTCTTATATTATTTAATAAAAAAGTAATTTTTTTAAAGAATAATTTATGTCAATTTATATACTATTCACATCTTGGATTTTAAAAAATCCATAAAAACATGATTCTTTCGAAAAAAATTCATTTATTTAGATATAACAAGCCATAATCTTCCCTAAAATTTGTGGATGTCATAAAAAGTTTCAAAAAATTATTTTTATTTTTATAATCTCATTTATTTAAAAAATTCAGTTATAAGGTAAACACTATTTTGTCATTGTGTCAAAAATAAATTTATTTATTTGATGTATAAAAATAATAAATAAATTAAATTATGTAGAAAATATTTCAGCTTTCTGATTACTATTTTTAGCCAAAGAGATCACTTATATTACCCCATAGAAATATTTTTTTACTAAATGATATATGTTTATGTTACATTTTCCTTAACTTAAAATTAATTTTTATAAAGTGTCATTTTGACTTAAAAGTGGCTCCATGGGGTCCTAAAATTAAGCTAAGGATGGCCATTGTCGGAAATTTATCATCCAATATGATTAGGAAACATGTTAGTGTAATTTAATATTATTATAATATTTTTATTTACCATTATTTACTAGATTTACCCTTTTACCATAGTAAATAAAATATTTACTGAAATTACTATTCATAATGTCTAAAAATAATAGTTACCGATTTACACAATTTGAACCATCTGATTTCAAATATGGAATCCATTTTTCAATATTCAAAACACTGAAGTTTCAAAAATTAATTTAAAATTATTTCCCATTATCAAAACAAAAAACGTGTTTCTAAGAAATAATAAATATCAAAATATTGACACTTGTTTATGTTCCATTTCAAAGTGAAATTACGTCCAATGACAAACATTGGATTAAATGGTAAAAATATAATATAATTTCACTTTAATGACAATTAAAAAGATAATATAAAAACATAAATAAATTATATTAAATTGTAGTTTTTAATTAAAATTTTGTATTTTTCTCTGTTCATTAAAAAATTAACTTTAACAGAAAAATACCAAAATTACATCCAATGTAATTTTTGATGTCCCAATTATAAATAAATTTAATGTTTTTCAAATATAACATATAAAAGTGACAATAATATATTTAAAAAATGTTGTCTATGAAATGACGTTAAATCGACCTTTTAATGAATATTAGAGTATTTATGCTTAAAATTGGATTCATTCAAATTTTAAGCCTATAAATTTTATTGGATAAATGTAAAAACACTTAACAAACATGTGGAATCATATTGTAGTTAGATCTATTCATTCCCTCTAATACAATTACTATGTGTTAACTACAATTTAAAACGTTAATATTATTATATTATTTTTCAGTATAACTCAACGTTGTGTGCAACATATAATTTCAAAGAAACCTATTATTTTGTGTCAGGTATGCCATCAAATATAGAATCCCCTCAAAATTAAAATTAAAATTTAATTCTAAAATAGTAATAAATACGAAAATTTCATACTCTTTATTTACCTAGGATGTTACATTCTCCCCCCTTTTTGGAATTACGTCCTCGTAATTTTTAAAATCGTGCTCAGAAACTTCATTAAAAGTCCCACATCAGAAAAAGAGTCAATAAAACTACCTCTTTAGAAGAAAGAAATAGAATTACAAAAGTCACTTGAGATAACCTATAGTAGTATTCCATGTAAGAAAACAAGGATATGTAAGATAAACCAAGTGTTAAGTTATGATGGAGAGTGATAGAAAAAATGATCAGGAAAAAATTAACAACAAAAAATTCACAAACCTTTGATGTATTAAACAGTGATCGGTTTCCCGGTTGGAAAAGTAAACGAACAAAATTTTTGTTTTATGTTCCATTTCAAAAAGTTGGAGAATTTTTTTATGATATTGACTTAGGAAATAAGGGAATATACTTAGTTTTCAAGTAGAGTTTATCAGTTAATAGGTCTCTACAAAAAACTCATCTTTTCACTAAAAAATGATTATTCCAGAGGACTTAGTAACACCTGAAGTGCTAGAATCAACTTATAGAGAGTCAAATAATCCATAAAATATGAACTATATATTTCCTCTATCTATAGACATTAACCAAAACCAAAAAGGTTAGTACAAGATCAGATAATATCAAAAAAGGAAAATCTTTTATAAAATGAAATACTACTCTTAATCTCCAAAATTTAACAAACAATTCCCAAAGCTCAAAAAATTCCATTAAATACACAATTTTACTCAAAATTATTCAAAATAATTTAAAATAATTTTGAAACCTAAAATTTAGAAATATTTTATCACATGGAATTCCACAAAAATATTAAAATTTATCTCCAAATAACATCATCTACTCTCAATGTCTAATACAGAAGTGTAATTAACAAAATCACATATTCTCTATGATAGGTTAATCATTTTCAAAAGTAACCTAAATCACCATATTTCCGAAATAAAGACATAGATTTTTCCAAAATAAAATTATACCATTACTCCACAAATGAAATCCCTTATTATTTAATTTTCCTTAAGCATATAGTGTTCCCAAAAGTGAAAATGTCTTCCAAAATAACCATTATCACTTAATCAACAAATAATTTTCTTATACTAAGGATATACATACAATAAAACATAAGATCCAATAATAAACTTATTCATGATCTATAAAATCATTTATCTAAAATGAATATGTCATACTAACCACAGACTTCATGTGGGCCAGTGGTAGGCGATGTGCCCATGTCACCCTTCGGTTGTGTGTTTGATTCCTGCAATCTTTCCCGACATGATGGCTTTTCACCCATATTGTGTGTTGTCTATTTTTATAAAACCGAAAAATTACCCTAACAATATTTAACCGCAATGGTTGTCTTATACCTCTCATTTTCATCCGAAATCATAATGACCTCAATATATTAATTCATGAATTCTTATATATATTGAAATTTTTTACCTTCATAACAATATTCCAAAAGAATGAACAACATACCTTGATCAGGGTGTCCACCTAGTTTCATTGTCATCTAGTTCAGGTAGGTGTAAGGTCCATGCATTGGAACAATGATTTAGGGATAGTTCAAAATCAGTTGCTTATTTCATCCAAATACACCTTGTATAACTTGGGTCATATGGGTATTTTCAGAAAAATAGTTTCATAAAATAATCATCTATGGCATATAATTTCAAAATATCTTATAAAAAATTATTTTTATAAAATATTCTAAGTGAGTTTGAGTTGAAAATTTCAATGAATGGTCCATTTAAAATATCATAAGTATGTTCTAAAAGACTGTAATTTAAAAGAAAATATAAATAGCTTTCACAGGGGTCTCCATGTTCAGTTTTTCAAAATCATAATATGCTTCAAAAATCATGTGATGAGGTAAAATATTTGAAAATTCCCTGATAATATTTAACTTTTTTGAAAATATGAGAATATTTAGAAAATATGATTTGATTAAACACAACCCAGGATCCACGATAGTATTGAGGAATAGTAGAGGTGTTGATATCTCAAAATATTTCTTTCAAGTGGGTTGTATGTTAAAAAATGTTTTAGAATCGTCTGGACATGACTTTGCAATAATTATTGCAAGATAGTCATCAGGAAGAGATAGGAATGTTGTTTGAGATCCTCCTCCTTCAATTTGTAACAAAAATTCATTGATCTAAAAAAGATACAAAATAAGGAATCAATTTAAGGATTAGACATAGAGACTAACCACATGTCCAACAAAAAGTCATAATCCCAAAATTTGTCTAAATCGACCTTTGATACCAACTATAAGGCCCCATTCTTAAAACAATACTTAATCTTGAGTTAAATCATAAATTAACATTGAGGATCTTATCAGGTTTATAGTTTTAGAAAATTATGCCATAACTATTACATTACATCTCAAATATTACAAAGTAAACACTTCTACTTAGTATCCATTTTTTCATAAAATAAAAACTCTTAAAATAAAACAAGAATTTTTTTCTTTATATAAATATTATCGAATTATTCATTTATCTTACCCTTTCTTATACCCTATTAAAATCATTTAAAAAACTTGGGATGAGCATAAAAAACAAAATAAGGGTTATAAAATAAAGAAATAAAACATTATTCCATCAATACAAGAAAAACATAAGCTCTTTAACATTCTTAATGGATTCATAAGATTTATGAATAACACATAGAAAGAAAAAATCATAGAGGTAACTTTTGGAATCTATATCATACTTACATTGTAGATTTCACTGCTACATAGAGAGTTACATTTGGAATACCCATCATAGTATATTCATTAAATACTTTACGAGAAACATTAATATTTACCTCTGTCACGTTACCCAATTAATTGGAGATCTATCTCGGGCTCACCCGCCCTAGGTTTATAATAGAACCACCTATATATGTAAACAATTCCCAAGAACTATAACATAATCAAAACACATGAACAAAAATAAATGAAAGATAATATTTCCACATTGAAATCACAATAAAACATTTCAATATATTGACATAATCAATCCATTCTCAAAAACATTTTCAATACCAAAATATGTAACAATAGTATATGTTATTTATTTTTATTTTTAATAATATTGTGGCTTTTTAAGGAAGAAAAATATAAAAATAATGATTATGGTGGTGGAAAGGTCATTGTGACCACACATGTTAAATATTTTTTTTCATTTAGTAAAACTCTTCACAGAGAAAATATTCCCTAGAATGAAATTAAAACTCGAAGGGGGTTATACACTGTATAAAGGAATTTTTTTTATAAATCAATGTATGCCTCAATTAAAGGTGATTGAGATGAGGTCCCTTATGAAAATCCTGCAGCCTAACAGCATCACATTAAAATTCAGAAAAAGGGTCTCTCATCATTCAGACATAAAATATAAATCAATAAGGATATATAAGTACATATCCCAACATAAGAAAATGTAAATTAAAAGACATAACAATGACAAATTCATCAACTAAAAGAGGAGGGTGAATGGTTCCATTACAATGATCATTTGGTAAATAAAATAGAATTATTATGTGTATTCATTATAAGTAAACGTGAATCATGTATAAATACAAGATATGATAACAAAAAATATTTCTCTCATAATCTTACAACGACATAAAAAACAAGTAGATGTTCTTCCTAAAGAATTGAAATTGGGTTAAGAAGTTCCCTTACCTTGTATCTGAATTGACCTTCTCATTCTTTAGTCTCATTAATAATAAAATAAAGTTAATTTCTACTTGCTTCAGAACTTTTTTAATGTTTATTATTACTTTTATATTAGTTATTACCATGTTACAAACATTACACAACCATTTAAGTTAATAATGATCATTTTGTCTATATTTGGTACTTGAGTCAAAAATGAACTCCTTATAATTACAAGTTGTCCATGTGGTCAGAATTACATTATCTCTAGAATGATATTCCTGATTTAGATATAATATATATCATATATATCCAGTATATATTTGTATTTATAATAGTAAATAACATTTGGAGATAAGAAATGAAATGCACCATTCATGGAGACGGTAAGTTGTACGTACACATGAACCATACTTTCATTTATTTTTCACATTTAATAGAATAAAAACATAATGATACGTAAGTTTATTATCATATATATTTTCATTAAATCAATCCTTTATACATTCTGTGTATGGAAAGAATGAGTCATATCACTTTGAGGGGGCGGTAGTCCGCACTTCCTCAAATGAAATTATCGTATTTACCCATTATGGAAACCATAAAGGTATGATATATATGATAAATAAATAAAAATAGATACAATATAAATATAATATATATCACAATAAATACAGTTCCTTTATGAGAGGCGGTAGGAGATAATTTAACAATAATCCCTTCATGAGGTAGTAGTTCACCATCCACAGAAATAGTATGTTCATATACATTAGAAGGAGTTGTGTGGATGTTTAGTTAAAATAATTATCAAAAAAACATCTGAGTGTATTGAATATATGAGTTTTGTTTTTAAATAATGGAATAAATACAGTTTTCTGGGTTTGATAAGGAAAATAAAAGAAAAGAACCTGAGAGAAGAGGATACCTTTAAATCAAGTAACTCCCTTTAGTTTGAACCAAAATGATTTATTGATTTTCCTTATTCCCTAATTAAGGCCTATAAGTGGAATAGAGGTATGTGGGGAGATTATTGGATCAGAGTTTTGACTATCTAATTTGTAGAGAGAGTTCTGAGTAATGGGTTTGAGGTGGTTGACTTTTATAAGAGGGGGAGGGGCTCTTTAGGAAAGTTTGAAAGTATTATTTTATAATAAATTGATTTTAGGTTCTAAAAGGTCCCAAAATAATTAAATTAGAATATAATATTAATATAAGTATAAATAAAATCATCCAATAAAAATATTATAGGTTTTGGATATTTTTTAATCCTTATCTATTTTATTTAACCCTTTGTTAACATATTTAACTGTTACCATGCATTCTTGTATATTCATACTATATGGTTAATATATTTATATATTATACCAATAGAACCTAAAGTGTTCAATTTTTGAAATATTAATCCTTATATAAGTCCTTTAGAAGAATCTTATATTTTTAGGACTGTTTTATAATTTAATAAAAAAGTATTTATTTTAAAAACTCATTTATGTCAATTTATATACTATTCATATCATGACTTTTAAAAAAATTATAAAAACAATATTATTTCGAAAAAACATCATTAATTCAGAGATAATAATTCATAAGATTCCTTAAAATTCATGGATGTCATAAAAGTTTCAAAATAAATTTATTGTAATTTTTATATCTCATTTATTTAAAACATTCATTAATAAGGTAAAGACTATTTCATCATTTTTTCATAAATAAATTTATTTATTTGATATCTAAAAATTATAAATAAAATAAGATTATGTAAAATATATTTTTATCTTTCTAATAAATATTTATAGTTTAAGATATCACTTCTATAAACCCATATAAAAATTGTTTTACTAAATGATATATGTTTATTTTAAATCTTCCATAACTTTAAATTAATTTTCATAAAGTGTAATTTTCACTTACAAGTGGCTCTATGGGGTCCCCAAATTGACTCAATGATTAACATGGTGGAAAATTTACCATAAAATATGATTATGAAACTTTTTAGGGTAATTTAATATTATTATAATATTATTTTGTACCCTTATTTACCTGATTTACCCTTTAACCATAGTAAATAAAAGATTTACTAAAATTACAATTCATAATGTCTAAAAATAAAAGTGAACTATTTAAAAAATTTATACCTAAATATTAATAATATAGAATCCATTTTACCAAATTCAAAACATATAAGTTTAAGAAATTAATTTAAAATTAATTCTCGTTGTCAAAACAAAAAACATGTTTTTAATAAATAATAACTACCAAAAGATTGACACTTGTTTATGTTCAATTTCAAAGTGAAATTACTTCCAATGACCAAAATTGGATGAAATGGAAAAAATATAATATAATTTCACTTTAAAACCAATTAAAAAGATAATCTAAGAATATTAGTAAATTAGATTAAAAGGATGTTTTGAATTAAAATGTAGTATTTTTCAATAATCATTAAAAAACGAACTTTATCAGAAAAATACCAAAATATCCTCCAAAGTAAATTTTCATGTACTGATTCTATGAATAATTTTAGTTGTTAAATTAGTAAATTTAAAAGTGAAAAAATATATTTAATAAAGGTTCTCCATCAAAAGGCAGTAAATCGAAATTATAATGAATATCAGAGTATTTATGCTTAAAATTCAATTCATTCTAATTGTAATCTTATAACTTTTATGGGATAAATTTAAAAACATTTATAAAAATTGTGTGAAAATATTATGGTTATTTATATTAATTCCCTATAATATAACAACAATGTATTAACTACCTTTTAAAATAATAATATTATTGTATTATTTTTCGGTATAACTCCACATTGTGTGAAACGTAAGATTTAAATGAAACCCGTTGTTGCATTTCGGGTATGCCATCAAACATAAGATCCCCATTAAAGTAAAATTAATATTTAATTGAAAAATATTTATACATTTGAAAATGTCTAATTCAATATTTACTTGGTATGTTACAGGAGTAATCAATGTAAATCTTATTCTGAATAGATAAATTACTACAAAATTAGGCCATTATTCGATATAAGTATATCACAAGGAATCATTAGCTTGAATAAGAAACATGGGAACCTTAGGATGTAATAAGTCCTAGGTATGTTCATTTTTTATGAAGTAATGAAATGTTTATGGAGAAATTTCTTTATAGGGGGTATAATGTAACACCCCATATTTTTAGTGTGTATTCCCCTTTGCAAAAAATAATGTGATTTATAAATTATGATGAATAAAACACATTATTTGGTTTAATAGTTATTTATTATAACACAAAGTGAAAAATATTTCCATATAATTAAAAGGAACAGAATGCATAATATATATTATTTTAATTCAAATAGGAAAATATAATTGATATTAAATGAACTATTTTTATGAATTAGTAATTTTGAATAAATCAATAACTTTTGAAGAATAATATTAGAAAAATGTATTGATTAAATTCAGGTAATGTAATGAACTAACCCAGTTTGACATAACATGAAACCCAATATTCATCACCATAATTTGTAGAACATAAAAAAGCAAATCATGTCTCATATATAATAGAGAAGAGATAAACAATCAATGTACATCATGGAAAAAAGGTACACATCCATCAAATATATGAACCAATCCATATGAAAAAAACTAAAAATTGTTAAATTCACGACTAAAGAAAAAATAATATCTCTAAGTGAGAATCTATCACCTCCATCCAAATAGATTACAAATACTACAAAAACCAAGAGATATCAGAAAGATATATGATTCCCTACCCTTTACATGTATCCTTCAAAAACAAATATGAACATACCCGATGGCATATAATGTTTTTGAGGAAAATTCCAAGTAAGATACCATAATGAATCTATAAAATTTCAATCACCCTACAATAGTTAGTTGTATCTTTAAAACAAAATTAGTTTCATAAATATATTTAATTTAAAAATATTTCACACAAATCATCCCTTGGATTAACCTTCATAACAATACATATCCAAATCCACAAGAATTTTTCAGTAAGACAGAATGGTAAAATGGAGGCAAATAATCAAAAAACCTATATCTCAAAGGAATAAACATGTGAGAACCAAAAAATTATACATATATAAAGAAAAAAATAAAATACAAATCGTCTCAATCCAATGGTAATAAGTATCTAAGACATGAAAGAGACACAAAGTTAGAATCATGTAAATCCTATGATACCAAGTTTGTACATAGTCTATCAGTATCATTATCATAACCCCCGATGGTGGCACACTCATGAAAGTCTTCATATTTTCTTTAACCCAATGCACCCAAGGTTCCTAATGTGACATTATGTACTATATTTCATCAAAACATTAAAAAACCATGCAAAAAATTTAACAAAACATTTTCACAAGAAAAGAACATTCACATCCAGGCTTAAAAATCTATGTTAGAGTAAACACAATATTTGTGTAATTCCATCAAACACATGACATAAAGGAAAATATTTTTAAATAAAATACCTTTACATTCCAATCAAGGTGTAATTTATTAAAATGAACCTCTTAAATTTAAAATCAATGACATTAATAATAAAAACCAATGGAATTTAAAATAACATGATGTATATCATGAGATATAACCATCATATAGATACATATACCTCACCAATGGAGAAAACCTAGTCACCTTCAAAAATAAAGATTTTAATCAAAATGATCATGTCATCGAAGTCCTAGATACATAAAAAATATCACAAATTCCCTATAAAATACTATAGATATTTCAATCACAACCCAATAGGGATTTAATGAATCAGGAAGAGGAGAGATCAAGGATAGATCTCGAGAATAAAGTTGAAATCAAGAGGATAACCAAACATACCTCAAATAAATCTTCCCAAATAAATCGATACTCACCAAGTACCCAATGGGAAAACCATATATATTATCAATGAGATGTTTGTTCAAGATAATAAGGTATTCAAAGTAGATAACAGTTAACAATGACCAAGGTAATTGTGGAAATTTTTCAATTTTAAGAAACTTGTGTGGGGAACACGGGTCGGGTAAATAGTTTGAAAAACCATTATTTAACCATGTGGTAGCTATTGTACCTTAATTATAGATATGAACAATTACCTATGAATAGTAATGTTGTTTTAAAAACTATTCGCATGTCATTCAATATCCTTTGGACCAAACTGATCTAGTCATATTGTTTTCTTGGTGACACACATGATTATACAAACTCTTATCAAGATGTGAAAATTGCCATTGGAACTTATATATATTCTGAAAGATTACTGAATTATTCCTAAAGAATGTGTGTATACTATGTACTTATCCTTTTTCCCCCAAAACACCAAATTTTTTAACCCTATATCCTGAAAACCTTTATAACCTCAACATCAAAAAAATAAGCTCAAATTTAAACATACCTGTGTACCGAAGGGTGAAACAATTATCCCCACCATGAAATCCCCCCTACCAAAGAAATAAATATTATTGACTTAAAAAAAAAAGAAAGTCACTTCTCCCTCATAAATAATTTATACTCCCATGTATCATGGATATCCTACCTGCACTACCAAAATACATAGACTAAGGGAATTATTTTATTCCCAAACAACTTATCCTAGAAATCTATAAAATAAACTGGCATTTCAACCACTGAGGTACTGGGATCAAGATCAACATCCTAACATTTTATCATATGGGAAGGATATAGGTGATACCTCTTGAATAGGTAAACATGAAACATTTCAAGAATTAATGTCATGTGAGATGGAAAATACAAATGATAATCCACCTTTCCAAATCCTTTGAATATCTCAAAAGGGAAAATAAACCACGTTTCTAACTTACATTATCTTCTCAGATAATGATTCCCTAAACGAGTTAAAAACATGTGAAAAACCTTACTAATGATATTAAAGTTCAATGAGTTCTGGTGATGGTCCAAATAGGATTTCCAACAACTATGAGATTAATCTAGCATAATTTAGATCAACTATATCTTTTTGTCATCTCTTTAACAATACATGGTCCTATTAATGACCATTTTCCCAACACTTATTAAAAAAAGAGACCTATATGGATACCCATACAATTATTCAAAGGGAACAATTTTAACAGAGACCTGATAACTATTTTTATAAGAAAGCTTTTCCAAAGGAAAATGCCTTTCCTATGAAGTAACAAAAACATGCATGCATTCCCAAAGTATATCTTCAAGAATATGAATGGATCACTCTATCTACCTATCTTTATAAGGGTGATAAATCATTATTAATTTCAAGTGGGTTCCAATAATCTATTGAAAAATTTCACAAACCCTGGATATAAAAACGATTCTTTGTCAAAAAAAATGCACAAGGCACTCCATAGAGCTTTTTGATATCTCAGAAATTCAGGTTCTCAAGCTCTTCCACCTTCATAATCTCATCAATAGTAAGTAAATGGTACTGTTTCAAAATTAGATCAATGATCACAAAAATTTAATTTTTCCCCCTAGGATTATATGCACCACTTTAATATTCTAGAAAGTAATTTATTAGGACACACATTCTACAGTTGACGACCTCATCCCTAGCCACTAATATCGATATCTCAAATGATGATACATATTTTTAGTTATATGGTGAATGGACCAACTAGAACAAGTTCTATTATCCATCATCTCATTAATCAGAGACAACATAATGACCAATCATCATTGAAAAACAAAAAAGATAATAGGATACTAAGACCATTCACATGTGGTCTCCCCTTCATTAAAGACTTTACTATAATAACAAAAATTGATGTTCATCACTTTCCCCAGCTGAATATAACCATAAATTGATTAATCAACATTCACACAAGATAATAATATGTACCTATATTCTTCCTTCACATGAAAGATCATCTCATAAAAAAAGACAAAAAATGACCATTCCCCCACTTATTCCCTTAGGATTGAGTCGGTAACATCTTGCCCTATACATCGATAGACACATTCCATTTTCCATGTTTATATGAAATATAAAAAATCCAAGGTCCAATGATATTTAAAGAAACATATCTATCATAATTTCATGTCCCTGTAAGTGAATATTTACATAAATATCTTATCATATGAATATACCGTATATCATTCATCGAAAATTTAGTGGTGTTATGTTTTGAGATCATGCATCACTATATCCCACTCAAGATTATGAGTTGAATAATTATTATCATGAGGGAATAATTAACAAGAATAGTGGGCCACTACCTACTTCCCCTACATCATAAAACATACTAATCCCATACCCAAGGCATCACAGAAAATATCATAGCTAAGACTCCGTTATTGAAGAATCAATGTTGGTGCCAATGAAAACCTCACCTTGAATTCCTCAACTGATATTTGAAACTTTACATACCACTCTAACTTGACACCCTTATGGGTAAACTCTATCATAGGTGACATAATCTTGGAGAAATCCTCAATTAAACGTCTTAATAAATATTCAAGCCTAAGAATATATGGATCTAAAATTCTCTTACTGATTATTACTAATATATCAATACTTGGATAATTTTAGGATTCATTTATATTTCCCTCTCAGATATAACAAGGGATAGAAACATCACCTATTGGATCAAAAACATATGATTAGAAATATTTTCATATAGATGATGTTATTTAACATATCTAAGAATAATATGGAAATGATCAATGTGTTCCTCCTCTGATATAGTGTACACAAAAATTATCATCCACAAAAACAACTATAAAAGAGTATAATAATAGATTCAATAGAAGATTCATCAAATACATAAACAGTAAATGATTGTTAGTGAGACCAAAAAGTATAACCAAATACTAATAATTTTTATACCTACTCTTGATGGATGTCTTAAGAATATACTCCTCTTTGAAACTTAAATGATGAACCCTTGGTCCATGATCAATCTGAAAAAAGACTAGCCCCCCCATAAATTGATCAAATGGGTCATCAATCCAAGGAAATAGATGCACATTCCTAACTATCACCAAATAGAGATTTTGGAAATCAATATAATGTTAAGGGATTTCATATTCATTATTTACAATGATAATAGATGAATCCCAAGGTGACATGTTGGGATAAATAAATAATTTGGCATCAAGATCCCCAATATGAAATTTATACTCTTCTAACTCAGTGATTGTTGTATGATATGATGGAAAGGAAATAAGACTTTTCCACAATAGAAGGTAAACAGAAAACATGACCTCTATATTGTAGATACCCAAAGCTTAACGTACATGCAAATTACATTACTTTTTTGGAATACTTAATACATAACAAAAACAGACACACAAAAACCGTAATAGTTTAGTGTCTTTGGAAACTTGGAACGTAATCTTCTAATCGTGGTGAACGATCTTCAACATCTCCCATAAAATTCTTCCACTTTTTTTTTCCTTACCTAAAACCTTTCTTTTAATCCTGGGGGAAAATAAAACATAAAAAGGGTGAGATCAAATTCTCAGTAAGGGTGATCATGGATAAAATAAAGCATACCATATACATTTGAACATAAAAACATGAACAAAATGTTTAAACATCAAAAGCCTGAGAAATGACATAAAACATGGAAGTACGTAAGACATAGATCATAAAGAAACATTATGAATGATAAAATATCATGGGAATAAAACATGTAATTGTGGCATCTATTAAGCACATGTAATGATTTCCATAGTAGCCAAGACATTTCTACCAAGACCATCTTAGTGGACAAAGTCCCATTCTGAATCGAGTTCACTCCTCATTCCAGTCATATATTACTGAACCGGTTTAACTTTCCGTTCCATCCATGTCTATCTCATGAGATATAAATCTTTACCAAAATAATTGGAGGTATATATAGGTCCCACCGATCTCATAATGAAATCATTCTTACTTGTGCCAAAAAATAAACATACATCATTCAAAAAAACCCAATAAATAAAATGGGTTTCATAAACAACATCCAATCATCAAATAATCCATATAAAAGAAATGGATATCATTTAATAATAAGAAAAGTGAAACCCTGTAAATAATAGAGACATTATACATGAAACATACACATTTTAAGTAATGTCATCTTAGATGGAAAATGGTATTGATAAAACACATGAAATGAATTCTTGAGGAAAATATCCTTTATTCTTCAAAATCATTTTCGTTTCACAAAATTCCATGAAATTTTAAATGAAAATTATTTTTTTGAAAATATTCATGAAATATTTTGGAGGAATATTCATGAAAATAAGGATTTATAAAACTGTAAAAATCCATTCGTGCTGTATAAGTTAAAAAAACATTTTTCTCGTACTTTTACCGGAAAAGTCAAAAAGTACCTCGTAACGTAAACAAAAGAAAGATTCCTTACATACCATTTAGTAAAAGTCAAAATGGGTAAAAATTAAATTAAACATACATAAAAACACTTTTAGAAAACATGGACATGGATGATAATAATAACCCTAGTAAATACTTACGTATAAGAAATCTCGGATAAAAAAAATGAGATTTGAAAAATTATCCCTTACCTTAGGTCTGATTTGATTCGTAAGTGTCAAAATGTCCTGTATAATGATTTAAATAATGTAATTTACTTATTCCAGAATCATACTCATTGTTATGATATCACATATGGTTCACTTATGACTTTATATTATCCGTTCTTTTGTAAATTCCATGTTAAAGAGCGTTTTGGGTAAAATCATTTCATTTGTCATCCGTGTTTTGACTTGTAATTATCCATATGATTACTTAGATCATGATTACTTAATTCCAGAATATAAAACATGATTTATATATAATATATTTTCAGAATATACATATATATAATAAATCAGTAAATGTAAAGAAATACACCGTTCATGGAGACGGTAGGCCGTACGTACGCATGAACGCTGTTTTTGTTTCCTTATTGAGTTGAATGGAATTAAGTAGATGACATACATATATACACATATAAATCCATTATCATTATTATTTCATATATTTCATGATTACTTATAATATATACTTTATAATTATTCATGAATGGTTAACGTGGATAATGAATCTCATCGCATCGTGGAAACGGTAGTCCGTACATACGCCCGAGCGATGATATCGTTCTCATGATCGTGGAATTGTATTGGAGTGTATGTATACTATTTAAGAATCAATATCACTTTACAATAACAATATATAGTTATTATTACACCATTATACCCATCCAATTAAGGTGGTGGTGGAAAATAGATTACAGCACGACGTGGAGACGGTATTCCGTATGTACGCAGGCGTGGTGATTTCATTTTCCGTAGGATGGATAGTTGGTGAAATAGGGTTGTTTCATACTTATAATAACATATAAGTTTATTAGTGATACTGATGTTATTACTTCATAATGAAACTACCTAAGAAGAAGAAGTGGAAGAAGAAATAAAGTTGAATGAATCGGTAACGGACATTACATCTTCTTTGAAGCGCCTCTTTGAGTTCTCCTCTTAGGGAACTAAAATTGGTCTTTGAAGAAGACCAGGACCTCTAGTATGTTTCTAGGTAAGTGGAGAAGAGAATTTGGCAGGGGTTTTACGAGCTTGAAGGCTCAAAGTGGTGTGAGGAAGAGAGGGAGGAGGTGCCCTTTTATAAGGGAGGAGAGGGGAACCTTTGGAAAAACTAAAACTATTATTTTATTATAAAGCCATATTCGGTTTTAAATAGCTCCAAATTGATTTATTTTGAAGCTAAGGTGGGTATGGGTCGAAAGCCTTTCATCCAATAAAATTTAAACAATTTTAGGTTCCTATTTTAACCTTATCATTTATATTTAACTTTAATTTAGATAATTTTACTTTTACCGTGTGTTTTTGTGTTCTTACACTATAAGGTTAATAAACTTACTATAACAAGCCAAAATAACCACAAGTTGTTTATTATTAATATATATAACCTTATCTAAGTCATTTTTCTGAACCTTATATTTTTAGGAATAAAATAGAAATTAATAATATAATATTTGTTTTAAAAACTATTTTATGTCAATTTTGACACTATTTAGTAATTGATATTTGTGAAAATCATAACAGAATGATTAGTTCGAAAAAAGTTACTTAAATTACTACTAACATGTCATATTAACATAGAAAATTAGTGTAATGCATAAAAAGTCTCAAATTACATTTATTTGGGTATTTATATCATCAATTATGTCAATATTTCATTAATAAGATAATTACTGCATCATCTTTGTGTCATAAATAAATTAACTTATTTAAAGTCTAAAAATTAAAAATAAAATATAATTATGTAGGAAATCTTTTTATCTCTCTAATTAATATTTATAGTCGAATTTATCTTATGTATAACCCTATATTAAAAATTATTTAGTTATTAAACTTTGATTTTCACTATTTTAACCCTTCTTTAAATAAATTGATAATAAATGTCCTAATCTAATCCAAGTGGGCATAAATGGTCATATTTTATTCCTAAGGTTTTATGTGGTCGAATTACACTTATCTAATAGAATTAAGGCATGTGTTAGGGTAATAATAATATCATTGTTATCCTTAACTACCCTATTTACTTTTAACCGTGGTAAAAAAAGTAAAAAGTAACTATTCACCAAAAATTATTTTCATATCATTGAACCATATTTTATTCCTTGATATTAACCGTGTCTCTCAGATTTTAGAAATTATACTCACAGAAGCGGTAAAATTAAGTTTTATGAAAAATTCATTTTTTTTACTACCACTTAGTGGTTTCACTATTCATCAAAAAAATGAATGTTTCCAGAAAAATACCAAAAATTTGGCCTAAGCTATATTTGATATTATGAACTCAAAAATGATGTCTATTTTACCAAATTCAAAACATATATGTTTATTTAATTAATTTAAAAATTAATTCCTGTCGTCAAAACAAATAGCGTGTTCTTAAGAGATAATAACTATCAAAAGATTGACACTTGTTTATGTCTGGTTTAAATGTGAAATTACATCCAATGACCAGAATTGTATTAAATTTTAAAAATATATTATAAATATACTTTAAAACCACTCAAATTAATAATTTATCACTATTAATGATTTCAATTAAAAAGGTTGTTTTTAATTAAAATTTAGTAATTTTCACTATTCATCAGTAAATGAAAGTTATCCGAAAAGTACCAAAATTTCACCCTAGGCTAATTTTGATATTCCGAATCCAAAAATGAAGTCCATTTTGAAAAATAAAATTCATAAAATTTCAAAAAGTGTTTATTACTATTCATAACGGCTAGTTTTAATAATATTTTAATAGCATATTGTTGTTTAGTGAAACTCGGTATTGCGTACGACACATGCTATCGAGGAAGGTTGTGATTGCGTGTAATGCAAGGCATGCCAAGGATTCATGTTGTGCAAGCGCCTTTTGGTGTAGCGTACAACACAAGACATTAATGAAATCAAAATAATATTTTTCATAAAATCTCAGGGTGTTACATTCTTCCCCCCTTAAAATGAATTTCGCCCTCGAAATTCTTCGGGGTTTTAAATGGTTTATTACTCCAAAGTATGGTTAATATAAACCCACATCGTAAAAAGGAATACCAAAACCAATCTTTAAAAACAAAAGTATAAAACGTAACTGTTAGAAAAAATAAACTTATCACTGGGTTTCCACATAGTTGAAAATATGGATATGGAAGAGAAATCTAACGATCATGTTATGATGGAGAGTGGTAGAGAACATGGATATGGAAAATCCAGAAATCACAAAGCCATAAATTTTTGACGACCTAAGGTACCATATGATTAATCGGATATAAGAGCACTAGGACAACATTTTTGGTTTTCAGGATCATTTCTCTAGTGTTGAAGAATTTTCGAATCAAAAAAATACTTACTTGATTTTTGTACAATCTCACCGTTGTTTGTGCCTTGAACAATTTACACTTCATCGCTTAAATAAATGAAGATGAATTTTCCATTCATGATGTGTTAGCAGATCATGTGATAGAATGATGGGTCATTCCATATGTCTCAAACAAAATGATAGAAAAGTTATCAAAAAATACATAAGTCCATCTATAGTGAGATTAATCATATATGGTTCCTAGAATGGACTTATACGTATTATATCATATTTATTAATATAAAAAAAATAGTTTCTACTAAACATGGACTTCCTGTAGGCCAGTGGTAGGCGATAAAGGCCAGTCGCACTTCAGTTGTGGGTTCGATTCCCACAGCCTTGTCCGACGCGATGGGCTGTCGCCCATCCTGCAGGTTGTCCTTTTTCTAAAACTACATTACTATAACATCCCATAAATAATATCGAAAAAACTTCCATCCTTAAAAAATACTAACTTATTTCCAACATAATCCATTCTAATCTTTAGGCTTATCTAAAATACTTCGGTCCAAGCTCATAGTATAAAGAAAAATATTACTTGAAATGTCATCAACCAATATGTGAATACCATCATTTATCCCCCATATATCTTGTTGGTCAAATTCCAATCATGTGAATAGCTTAATCATGTATTCTCTTGAAAAATGAATACCCATTAAACCTTAGTGAAAACATGAATGCTGTCAAAAGTTAACTCTTTTCACATACCAGAACCTCGAACTATGATATAAATATATCCTTATATCAGTCATAAGATCAGGAATACTGTCAAACATTTCATTTTCTCGTTTTCCCTTCATTATGCGCATATCATCTTTTTTCCAAAGATATCTCAATCACATTCCATGGTTACCGGTACCATAAAATTATTGAAAACCACAATAGACCAATACATAAATATTCCAAAATTCCACGATACTATATACAACATTATTTTGGAATCCCATTACATAAACACTTAATCATTCCACCACATCGTTGTCATATCCAACATCGCCAATAGTGATCGCATGTGACTTCCCTTTGTCCTTTTCCATAAGTGGTTTCTCATGTCGATCATCACTAACCCTTGGATTAGGGAATTTATTAGCATAATTCCCCATTTCCTTGCACTTGAAGCATTGAAGTGTTGGTGGTGCGTTCTCTGTAGTCTTTTCTTTATTCACATCATTAGAAACCCTTTTTCCATTACTTAGACACTCACCTGCTCGATGAACTTCTTTTCCACAATTAAAACATTTTATAGTCCCTTTAAGACAATATCCACCATGCTTCTTTCCACATTTTGAGCATAAGGAAACATTCATCTTCTTTTCACCATTATTCTGAGATTTCTCCTTGAACTCCATCTATTGTTTCTTGTCAAAACCATGAGATGGATATGTAACACCAAATTCCATTTCTACCTTAATATCACAACACACAATTTCTTCATAGCTAATGATGTCTCTTATAGCTAATGCCCTTCGAATATTTGGTTTTAAGACACTGAAAATTCGATCAACATTAATTTCAGGTTGGATGATAAAGCCAGATGCATACCTTGCAATCCTTGTAAAATTCGCTTCGTATATACCAACAGATTCAGCATCCTTTTGCTTTAGTTCAAGAAACTCCTTCTATATCGTTTTTCGAAGAATACGTGGGAAGTACTTATTGGAAAATAAGTTCTTGAACTCGTCCCATTCCATGGACTCAATTTCATCTCTTGGCCTCGTTTTCTTGATAAGATTCCACCATTGATCAACTTCACCTTCCAAATGATATACTAATATGATGACTTTATCATGTTCAGAACATTGAAGAACTGAAAATATCTTTTCAGTGGTACACATCCATTGTTCAGCAACAAGTGGATCAGAATACCCACTGAAGGAAGGTGGGCGTTGCCTCATGGAGGACCCAATAGAATATCGTTCCCTTCTCTGCTCATTTGGAAGTCCATAATGATTCAAAGTTTGTGTAAGTATAGCAATAAGATTTTTCACTCCATCTCCCATAAAATTTGTTTGTTCAGGAGGACAATCATTGCATTGTCCATTACATTGATCAACACGGTTCCTTCGGGTTCCACCCATCGTCTAAAACCCAAAAAGAATAGTGTGAGATGCAAAAATCATGCTACGGAAAACAACATAATAAAGGGGTTGTTCCATCAGTATCTAACATCTTAGATTAAATTCTAAGATCGTTACCGTAGTTCTAGGACTATATCCTATATGTATACTTATCCTTAGGGACATCCCTAGACATACCTTAGAAATATCTCTAGGGATCTCACTAACGTTTTCGCATCCTAGTTTCCAAAGGTTAACTAAACCTTTCCTATGATACCAACTATAGAGACCCAAATCATAACGTACATGGACATTAAATTACTTTTCCAGAATACATAATACATAACAAAAACATACACACAAGGACCGTATTATTTTAGTGTCTTTGGAAACTTGGAACGTAATCTTATAATCGTGGTGAAATATCTTCAACATCTCCTATAACATACTTCCACTTTTTGTTTCCTTACCTAAAACATTTATTTTAATCCTGGGGGAATATAAAACATAAAAAGGGTGAGCTCAAATGCTCAGTAAGGTTATGCATGGATAAAATAAAACATACCATATACATTTGAACATAAAAACATGAACATAATGTTTAAACATCAAAAGCTTGAGAAATGACATAAAACATGGAAGTACGTAAGGCATAGATCACAAAGAAACATTATGAATGATAAAATATCATGGGAATAAAACATGTAATTGTGGCATCCATTAAATACATGTAATGATTTCTATATTATCCAAGTCATTGCTACCAAGACCATTTTAGTGGACAAAGTCCCTTTCTGAATCGAGTTCACTCCTCGTTCAAGTCCTATATTACTGAACCGGTTTAACTTTTTGTTCCAGCCATGTCTATCTCATGAGATATAAATCTTTACCCAAAGCATTGGAGGTTTATATAGGTCCCACCCATCTCATAATGAAATCATTCTTACTTATGCCACATAATAAACATACATCATTCATAAAAACCCAATAAATAAAATGAGTTTCATAAACATCATCCCATCATTACATAATCCATATAAAAGAAATGGATATAATTTCATAATATGAAAAGTGAATCCCTGTAAATAATAGAGACAATATACATGAAACATACACATATGAAGTAATGTTATCTTATATGAAAAATGGTTTTGATAAAACACTTGAAATGAATTTTTGAGGAAAATATCCTTTATTCTTCAAAATCATTTTCGTTTCACAAAATTCCATGAAATTTTAAATGAAAATTATTTTGTTGAAAATAGTCATGAAATATTTTGGAGGAAGCTTCATGAAAATAAGGCTTTAAAAAACCGTAAAAATCCATTCGTGCCGTATAAGTATAAAAAACATTCTTCTCGTACTTTTATTGGAAAAGTCAAAAAGTACCTCATAACGTAAACAAAAGAAAGATTCCTTACATACCTTGAAGTAAAAGTAAAAAAGGGTAAAAATTACATTAAACATATATAAAAACACTTTTATAAAACATGGACATGGATTATAACAATAACCCCAGTAAATACTTACGTATAAGCAATCTCGGATAAAAAAAATGAGATTTGCAAAATTATCCCTTACCTTAGGTCCGATTTGATTCATAAGTGTCTAAAACTCTTGTATAATTATTTAAATAATGTCATTGACTTATTCCAGAATCATACTCATTGTTATGATATCATATATGGTTCACTTATGACATTATATTACCCGTTCTTTTGTAAATTCCATGTTAAAGAGCGTTTTGGGTAAAATCGTTTCATTTGTCGTCCGTGTTTTGACTTGTAATTATCCATATGATTAATTAGATCATAATTACTTAATTACCGAATATAAAACATGATTTATATATAATATATATTCAGAATATACATATATATAATAAATCAGTAAATGGAATGAAATACACCGTTCATGGAGACGGTAGGCCGTACGTACGCATGAACGTTGTTTTTGTTTACTTATTGAGTTGAATGGAATTAAGTAGATGACATAAATATATATACAAATAAATAAAGTATCATTATTATGTCATATATTTCATGATTACTTATTATATATACTTTATAATCATTCATGAATGGTTAACGTGGAGAATGAATCTCATCGCGTCGTGGAGACGGATTTCCGTACGTATGCACGAGCGATGATATCATTCTCATGATCGTGGAATTGTATTGGAGTGTATGTATACTATTTTATAATCAATATCACTTTAAAATAATCATATATATTTATTATTTACACCATTATACCCATCCAAGTAAGGTGGTGGTGGAAAATATATTACACCACGGCGTGGAGACAGTATTCCGTACGTACGCACGCGTGGTGATTTCATTTTCCGTAGGATGGATAGATTGCGAAATAGGATTGTTTTATACTTATAATAACATATAAGTATATTAGTGATACTGATGTTATTACTTCATAATGAAACAACCTAGGAAGAAGAAGTGGAAGAAGAAATAAAGTTGAAAGAATCGGTAACGAACATTACCTCTTCTTTGAAGTCCCTCTTTGAGTTCTCCTCTTAGGGCACTAAATTTGGTCTTTAAAGAAGACCAGAACCTCTAGGATGTTTCTATGGAAGTGGAGAAGATAATTTGTCAGGGCCTGGCCGAGCTTCAAAGCTCAATGTGGTGTGAGGAAGAGAGGCAGGAGGTGCCCTTTTATAAGGGAGGAGAGGGGAACCATTGGAAAAACTAAAAAAATTATTTTATTATAAATCCATATTCGGTTTTAAATAGCTCCAAATTGATTTATTTCGAAGATAAGGTGGGGATGGGTCGAAATCCCCTCATCCAATATATTTTAGACAAGTTTAGGTTCCTATTTTAACCTTATCATTTATATTTAACTTTAAGTTAGATAATTTTACTTTTACCGTGTCTTTTTGTGTTTTTACACTATAAGGTTATTAAACTTACTATAACAAGACAAAAGAACCCCAAGTTGTTTATTATTAATATATATGACCTTATCTAAGTCATTTGGTCGAACCTTAGATTTTTAGGAATAAAATAACAATTAATAATATAATATTTCTTTTAAAAACTATTTTATGTCAATTTTGACACTATTTAGTAATTGATTTTTGTGAAAATAATAATAGAATTATTTGTTCTAAGAATGTTACTTAAATTAATAATAACATGTCATATTAATATATAGAATTAGTGTAATTCATAAAAAGTATCAAATTACATTTATTTGGGTATTTATAACATCAATTATTTCAATATTTCATTAATAAGATAATTACTGCATCATCTCTGTGTCATAAATAAATTAACTTATTTAAAGTATAAAAACTACAAATAAAATATCATTATGTAGTAAATCTTTTTATATTTATAATTAATATTTATAGTCAAACATATCTTTTGTATAACCCTATATTAAAAATGCTTTAGTTATTAAACTCTGATTTTAACTATTTTAACCCTTCTTTAAATAAATTGATAATAAATGTCCTTATCTAATCCAAGTGGGCCTAAATGGTCATATGTTATTACTAAGGTTGTTTTTGGTCGAATTAAACTTATCCAATAGAATTAGGACATGTTTTAGGGTAATAATAATATCATTTTTACCCTTAACTACCTTATTTACTTTTAACCGTGGTAAAAAAAAGTGAAAAGTTACTATTCACCAAAAATTATTTTCATCTCATTGAACCACATTTTAGTCCTTGATATTAATCGTGTCTCTCTTATTTTCGAAATTCTACTCACAAAAGTGGTAAAATTAATTTTTATGAAAAATTCATTTTTTTTAATTACCACTTAGTGGTTTCACTATTCATCAAAAAATGAATGTTTCCAGAAAAATACGAAAAATTATGCCTAAGATATATTTGATATTATGAACTCAAAAATGATGTCTATTTTACCAAATTCAAAACATATCAGTTGCATTAATTAATTTAAAAATTAATTCTTGTCGTCAAAACAAATAGCGTGTTCTTAAGAGATAATAACTATCAAAAGATTGACACTTGTTTATGTCTGGTTTAAATGTGAAATTACATCCAATGACCAAAATTGTATTAAATTGTAAAAATATATTCTAAATATAATTTAAAAACACTCAAATTAATAATTTATCACTATTAATGATTTCGATTAAAATGGTTGTTTTTAATTAAAATTTAGTAATTTTCACTATTCATCAGAAAATGAAAGTTATCCGAAAAGTACCAAAAATTCACCCTAAGCTAATTTCGATATTCCGAATCCAAAAATGAAGTCCATTTTGAAAAATAAAATTTATAAAACTTCAAAAAGTGGTTATTACTATTCATAACGGCTAGTTTTAATAATATTTTAATAGCATATTATTGTTTAGTGAAACTCGGTATTGTGTACGACGCAAGCTATCGAGGAAGGTCATGATTGTGTGTAATGCAAGGCAAGTCAGGGATACGTGTTGTGAAAGATCCTTTTGGGGTAGCGTACAACACAAGACATTAATGAAATTAAAAGAATATTTTTCATAAAATCTCGGGGTGTTACATATATAGAGTGGTAACCATAATAAATGATTATGAAATACATCATGGTAATCATTAACAATAATATAAAAAATAAAATTTAAACACTTTTCAATGATGTGTATAAAAATTTCTAACAAAATTCATGATATTATTCTAGACTTAGGAGTAATATGAACCTTTATTTTGGATCTAGGATCCCACTCATCCAAAAAGATATGAGTAACCCCTTTGGAAGTTAGAATTTAAACCCAATGATGATAAAAATGATCTGGGATTCAAAACTAACCATCCAATCCTTGATAATAATGAAGTAGGAGTTTTCAATATGAAGAACAAGAAAATACCACATAGCCTCAGGGCCAACGATCAGGACCAGTTACTGATAGAATTTAAAACCCTAATATTTCCAACTTCCTAATGGAGTGGAAAGATCCATAATCATTTCCATAATCACTGATCATATGTCTAAGACATCAACCATCTTAGAGAAATAAATGAATGATATGCATCTATATTATATAAATATGAGCCTGTTGTGGATGAAATATGAATTTTACATCTCATAGTAGTTGTCCCTACATTATATTCCACTAGTACATACTATACTCCATAAATATTTCATGTATCAGTTGATCCCAAATATTTCATCAATGCCTGAGTATCCCACTTAGAATTAGAATGATATCTACCACCCTTTCCCATATTGGAATGATCCTAAGAGCCTTTGGTATGAGTGGATCTATATTTACTACTTTGGGAAATTCTTTATAAAAAATTCTTAAGATGATTTGATTGTATACAATGTTGTTAATTCTTTGGTTCTACCATTACATCAGCCTTAGTATGTCCCAATCTCCCACACCGATTTCAATCCACCTCATTCTATCATGAGGAATCCTCAAAAAATACTCATGATGAAAATTGGGCACCCTTACAACAATTTTTCTACTAGCTAGATGACACACTCTACCTATATCTTGTGGTAAAATAATCTCAACCTAAACCCATATACCTATAAATGTTTTCCTCATCCATTAATACCATATCAAGCACCTCATCAAGGATCATTAGGTACAAGAGATTCATAATTGACAAAATATTGGCCTGAAAACCCATATCAAGCCTATATGTTTTAAGGTAGTCATTATAAACAAGCTCTGGTGATAAGTGAACTAACTAAATTTAATTATAATCACACTCCATAATTGATCATTCCCCTTTCTCTGAGGTCATATATTCAAGAATATTGTCCACATGAATCATTTTAGGACAAAACTGCTTATTTTTTTCCTTCTTCAATATGTCATAGGTAAGATTCTCATGAAACATTTCTTGAAAGATGTATTCCAACCATTTCCATCCATTACTTCATCCATATAATAATATAATCCCACCTTTGATCCCTATATGGTATATAAAAAGTAATAAAACATTTAAATTTGATAAAAAAAACTCTTTAGGTTATTGGGTTCCCTTATCACTATTAAAGAAAGGTGTATTTTTCTTGTTAAACACTATTCCATAGTCCCTAGTTTCTTCCTAGTTTATAACACCCATCTAACTAAGATTCTAGATTTTTCTGATAACTACATCAAGTAATAAATGGTTTACTATATATTCTATAGTAGAACATTTATCTTTTATTCCTCTCTTAGATTTGAAGGAGATCTTTTAGGAGCCATTATTAATCAATCACAATAGGTAATGTATGATAATCATACAAATACACCCCTAAATCAAAATAAAACATTGAGAATCTATATTAAATCCCTTAAATGATAAATATTCAATCCATTAATATATTTAATACAAGAAAATGAAGACAATACAAGGTTTATCTAAATAATCCTCAAAAATTATATTCACCTAAATAATTCAAAACCAAGTGAAAAACATCCGGGGAAACCCCAAACCAACCATTATAACTCAGATTCATACCTAAAACGAATCTATCTAGGCACTCAACCATAATTACCATCATATTTTTGATGATATTAACTCCTATATACCATAAAACCTAAAAAAATCTATATAGTTTATCACACTCCCATCTGGGTATTCCCTTTGACACTATTTTTTAAAGAACCAACCCGGGTCAATATAACTTATCACCCAAGATGGATCACCACAATGTGGAGGTCAATTAAAAAACCAAAATAAATCTCGTTTATAACATACAAGAGATAAAAAATAAAATTATTTCACAGAATAAAATGTATACAACTATGAGACATACAAACTATGAAATAAAGATATACCAGAAACTGACAATGTCATGACCAAATAAAAAACCATATCTCTATGTTACCATTCTTCATCGCTATCCTAATAAATTTTGAAGACAGAAATGACCCAAAATAGTTTTAGAGATACATGACACCCTAACATTAAACCGTATCTTGAAAAACCAAATCCGCACATGCCCAAAGGCCTATGCATGGTGTGGGGAAAACATCAAGTACGATTCCACCAGGAATCTATACAATGTTTGTCACCCTATAATAATTATTTATAGATTTAAAATAAAAAAAATCATATATATGTTTCATTCGAAAACATTTCTCATAATTAAACCATTGGTTTTCTTTCAAAAAAACCCATATACAAAGCCATAATAAAATGAGATTAATCATTAATGATAACATGGATATATATAATCAAAACATCTATATCTCCAAGGAATAAGTATCTTATCACCAATAAATGATACATATATGATGTCAAGCAAGGAAAAAAATGGGATCAATACTATAGGAATATGTTACTAGTACAGAAAAGGAAAACTAAGATAATTTAATGTGAATCCCATGATACCAAGTCCTACAATAGTCTATCGATATTACAACCAAAACACCTAGTGGGGCCACACTAACTACGATTTTCATATTTCTATAATATAATGCACCCAAGGTTCCTAATGTTATCTCATGTATTATATTTCATCAAAATCATTAATAAAACAGTCTAAAAATTTTAGAACACATTTTTATAAGAAAATAATCACCACTATAGTGCTTAAAAATCCATTTTATAGTAAAAACTATCATTGAGTAATTTCATTAAATACAAGAAATGCTTAATACTAATTTCACATGACCAAAGGTAGTATTTCATAAAACATCCTGCATACATTTAAAATCAATGAATTTCATAATCCAAACAAAAGAAATTTATAAGTACATCAAGTGTATCATGATACATAAACATTATATAGAGACACCTACCTGACCAATGGATAAAACCTAATCACATTCAAAAATAGATATTAGAATCAAAGAGATCGATTCCTCATAAACCTGGATCCATATGAAACATCATCAATTCCCCCATCAAACCCTCTAGATCCAACAATCATAGACCAATTGGGACCCAATAGATAAAGTGGAAGAGAGATGAAGTATAAATATATATAAAAGAGGGTAAATCAAGATCATATCCACCAAAATCAGTCGACAATTTAGAATGAACAAAAGAGAAAACCCTCTAGTGTCAATGATAGGATTCTTTGATCTAATGAGGGATTATGATGATATTAGAGTTAAAAATGAACAAGGGAATTAGGGTAATTTTTTATTTTTAATAAACCTACATGGGGCACATGGTTAGGATACATGGTCAGATGAACAATGCATTAACCATGAGGTATCTATTACCCCTTGAAAACTAAAATGAATAGTTACCATGGAATATTTGCATGATTAGGAATGTCATTCTCAAGCCATTCAATAGCCTCTAGACCAAACCCATCCACTGAAATGGTTTTTTGGTGACTCACATGGTTAAAAAACCATGCCCAAACCATGAAAATATCATCTACAACATAAGGATCTATTTCGCATGGTTACTAATAACCGTGGACCATACCCCTAGCCTATGTCTCCCAAAACACTACATTTTCAACAACCAACTCCTGAATAACTCTAGAACCTAAAAAAAGATAAATTATTCCAAAAATTAAACATAGTTGTGACTTGGAGGGCATCACATAGAATTCATAGTAAAATAAAATAGTAACATCCAAGAAATTATTAAGTATTCACAAGAATTACTACATTAATTATTCATGTATAAAAAATATTATTTAAAAAAATAATATTTTTAATTTATATTTTTTATTATTTATTTAAAATATAAATTTATAAATTATAGAATTGTAATTTGATAAAATGAAGTTCATTTCTTGATTCATTATATAAAAATTACATTATGGTGAATTTTTAAGCTTTTTCTAAAATGGTTGATTTTTCAGGGAAATAGTAAAAAATTCCATTTTTATGAATATCATAACTTTCATGAAAAAATATTAACATGAAAATGAAATAAAAAAATATTAAAACTTTTTATTACCCAAAGTGGTATTAATGGAGTAGAATAACTCATTTGAAAATATTTTATTGAATTTGGAATCACATGTTTGACTTTTTGGAACCAATGATATATTTTTTTCCAACAAAAAATTATTTTGGTCCCTTTCATCAATTAAACATTAAAAATAACCCATTTGGTTATTATTTTATTTTAACATAAAAAATAAAAAAATTTAATTATAAACTAATAAATTTCATGAGAATCAATACTATATAATATATTGGTGTAAATTAATTTTATTATTAAAAAGGGAATTTATCAAAAAATACTGTTTTTTTGCATTATGTGTAGTTAAATTTAAATTAATTTTTATGGAATCTAGACTATGAATCTTTTAAAAAAAATTTGAACAATACTATTCAAAATAGGTAATAATTTCAATTTCTTTTTTATAAAAATAAGTTTACATGGTAAAATATGGTCACCGCTGTAATATTTAAATGGTTAACAAGGAGTTAAACATAGTGATAAGAAAAAATATCCAAAAAATATTATATATAGTTTATCTTATTAATGTATTGTTTAATTCACTCTATCATATTCATAATTATATTTGAGAATGCGATTATTTTATTTAATTTTAAAATTATTTTCAAAAGAGAAACCCTTATCACCTATAAAAGTACAAGTTCAATCCCCTCATAAAAATCCATAATTCATTGTATAATATATTCCAAATCGTATCTATCATAATCATATATCACTTTTTTTGGAACCTATATCCCTATAATTAATTCATAAACTTCACATTTCCAAGAGGTCCTTCAAAGTGGAGATACAAGCTCTCAACATTAGATATATCTTCTTCTTGCTTTTTTTATATATATATTATTCATCTTAACCTTTTTAAATTTTATTTATCATATTAATAACATTTTTAAATAAATAATATTCTATATATGTGATATTATTATTCTACACGAATGATTTTATAATGTTTATATAATGAATGATAAAAGAATTTTATATACTAGTAATAATATTTAAAATTAATGAATTTATAATTTATTATATATTATGGAATGTTGACATGAATATATTTCCATTTACTAATAAAATTAATTATTATTAAGAAATATAAATTTAAAAAGAATTACTTTTTATGCTTTCTATGAAAAAAATGAGAATAAATTCCATGAAATCATCATGAGACTCCATAAATATATCAAAACATTAGACTAAACTATCATAAAAATTCTAGAGATCATGAAAACATGACTAAGGTTTAATTATTGAATCTTCTAAATAATAACATGAGTGACTAGAATAATAGTTAACATAAAAATATTTATTTTAACAAAGAATTATTACTAAATGGGTTATAAGAAATTATAAGTGTATTGTCACTGTAAATATAAATATTAATATGCTTATGAAATAGATTTATAAAACATATAAATTTATTATAATTGAGGTTATGGAATTTATGACCAAGCGAAGGTTTGAAGTAATAGATTCTTGATTTCAATTTCACTTCCCTGATACATGTTTAATTTTTCACACCATGTTTATATTTATGTCGTGTAATTTTGATTAAATACCCCATAAATTTATAATATTTTTTTCATTTAAGTAATTATATTTTAATAAAGATAATCCATTTCTTTTGTTTAATGGGTTTTTATTGAAGTAACATAAAATCTATAAGGGTTTATCATATCAAATTTCCTTTTTTTGAGACACATTTCAAATTATGAACCTGTTTCCATTTATATGTTATTTTTACTATTTTATTGAAATATTATATAATATATATATTTATAATCATTGTATTTTATTTTTGGTATCATGTTATTTCTTTCAATAAGGATTCAATTTTAAGATTAATAAGGGTTTTTATTTCAATAATATACTTTAAATGTTTTGATGTATTTTTCAAAAATCATTGTCTTCCATGTCCATATATTTTATATTATTTCAATAATATTATTTTATACATTTCAATGATTACTTAATTTTATTTTAAAATATCATTCACATTATTTACAATGTTTTAAAAGGAATATCCTTACAAAAATTCGACTTTAAATTTTTTTAAATGTTACAAAAAGAAAAGGATATTTCTTATTGTTTTTAAAAACATAATTATAATAATTTTATAAAATTATATTTCATCTATACCAACAACCCTTAAAAATTGATATGATTCACTATGTATACGATCTAATGATATAATACACATTCTTTATATCGATGTATTATGATGATGTTTAATATAAATTTTCAAGAAACCTATTTCTTTCCCATGTGTTAATTAATATATGGTGGAATGATTAATTCTCTTATGTTTTTATGGTATATGTATATATGGTTTATCATTATGTGATGGGTGAGTTAATTATATCCCTCCAATTAATTGGGTAAATTTTTATATCTCATGAGATCAAAGGGGTAGATTGGAGGTTATCCCAATCCCAAGGGAACATCAAAGGATATCCTAAGCCCAAAATATTCATAGGTGCTTAACCTAAGACTACTATACATTATGATGGATGTTAACTTATCCCGTTGTGTGATGAAAGTCCTTTTGCTAGACTTGACCTGAATTTTGATTCTTATACTTATATTTATTCCACAATATTATGTCACATACTAATTAATATGTTATCATGGATTATTATTACTAACTAATAAATCATATTTACACTAAAAATATAAAGCCCCGTGTGATTTCCCAGGTTGTGATATTTTTCAAGAATTCAAATTTTAGGATTTCTGGAGTGGGTTTGGTTGAGAAATGGGGTTCAGATTGATTATTTGTGTGTTTTCACATATGAATGAGATGTTTTATATATTAAATTATTCTTGGAAATTTATTTTAGGGATCAAGTGATCATCATAACAAGTATAGGTGAACTTGTATAAATAATTCACTATAGGTGCACCACTATGAGGAAGAACATATCATAGTGGATCCCATGGTGGACGTTAAAACAACCCTAATAGAAAGTGTTGTGTGTTTTATGGGTATGGTTACTAGTAGAGGCACCAATAAGAAATGGTTAGGGTGAACATTACAATTTTCTAGGAATTATATATGGAAAACAATGAGGGTAGGGGGATACATTATGGAATTGGCCATTTCGTGTGCCTAGGGTGCCTATTTAAAATGGTGAGAGGGGTGAGGTCATGGGAAAGGACTTTTATGTGTCAAGATATTCATAGGATACTATAGTGTACACCTTGGTGTACTTTTAAACAAGGTGAAATTATTTCGGTCACTAAGTGTTTTAAAATTTTCATGAAATTCCTATATTACCCTTTCATTATTTTGGGGGGTTTTCTCTTTTTTCCCTCCATAATGAACACATGGGTCGATTAAATCCCTCCCTTTATCTTTTGATTTATCATGTGCTTTTGGTGATTTTAGAAATCATTTCATGTAATTCTTGGGTGATTAAGGTGACATCGCCTCTCCCCTGGCTATTTTGCTCTCCTTCTAGTCTTCTTGTCCATTTGGTTCGATGTAGTGAGGTTCTTGAGCTATTATTCAATTGTGGAATGGTGTAATTATCTCAAAATGATTTGGATTTAATGTTTATTAGATAGATATTTTCTTGATAATATTTCTACATGTCTTCACTCATTTATTCATTTATGGTACGTTGCGTCATAGTTATATTGAGATTTTCCAGCTAAAATTAAATGAAATTTCCTACTAATTTATCATTGAATGTATGGTATTTTTCAGGATTTTTTATAATCATAATAAAAAACTTCTATAGGGTTTTCTTTTTTATTTTATTGTCACATTCTTGACCAGTGAATTTAAGAAATGTTTCCTATTTGTTTAAACTGATTTAAATTATAAATTTTGATAATTGATTTGAGTGATTAATAAATAATTATTGATAATTAATTATGGGATGATAGATCTTGATAACGGTTCATTAGGAGTTTATGGAATATAGTTATGAACCTAGTATGTGATTGATGAGTGGTGGATTAAAAGTAAATAGATTAATTAAGGTGGGTTTCCTTGACTTTATAAGTCTCTTTTTTATTTGGATTTTTATATTTGTGTGTCCCTTTATTATATTTTCCAATATATTTTCATGATTTTTATGATTTTTTCATAATATTTGGATGGTCTTATTTCATTATAGTTGTCATTATAGATTTTATACCTTATTGATTGGTTCTATGATGGCACTTTAGTTGAATGAGTGTCAGTGGCCTTCCTGGTGGTTTTATTATTGGAGTGTGTTGGATTTCTAAGAACAAAAGGTTTTATTTTAACATTTTGAATCTAAATATAGGATATTATTGAAATAAAATTAAAATTAAAATTTTTGATTGAGAAATTGGTTGTGAAATGTTATTTCAAAATAGAAATGGGTTTTCTACAGATTGTGTAATAAGAATTTTTCCAAGGCCCTAAAATGAGTAAACTCAATCCTGAATAATTTTTAAATGAGTATAAAAAGTGTATTTTGGAATGATTTTAAATGTAAATAAAGAAAGTATTATTTGTAATTTTTTCCCTTTTTTATCTCATGTGGTCCTGGATCTAATTTTATAAATCATGACTGCCTTTTTGTCTTTCCTATTTATGATTGCATACAGAATATTTTTATACATGATGATGCATGTGTGTGTTGAATTCTGAGAACATTCTTATTTTATAAAAGCTATGGGTTGATCCAAATAAGTTTGAAATACCCTCTAAGGTAGAAATGTGTCTAATGGACTTTCTCATGTGTTGAGGGACATTCTGACCTGAGTGTATGACTTGGACCGAGAGATGGAATCATAACCAAGGAACCCTGAGAGAGTGTTTGTAATACATTATATCCTAGGGTACCCCTATATCATGTTAATCCTAGGTTATATTAGTGAAAGATATATACAATGTTGACTATGGGTGGAACCTTAGGACCCAAATCACTTTAGTGTGCTTGATATGGTTTTGGTTGCATGGATAGGTTGTGGACTCCAGAGGATAATTGCAATTATGAGAGATGGGTTTTGGAAAATGTCCTACCTAGGTGATATATTTTTGATGTGCCTAAGGTTATAGGGTGTAATACCCCAACTCTTTGTTATATCATGTTTTGTAAGAGAGAGTTCCCCAGGTTCATTTAGAAATGTATGTATTATATAAGTGAGGTTTCGAGGTCAATTCCCTATGTACATGTGATTCAAGTTTTGGGGAGATCTGTGGACCATGGATTTATGTGTTTATCTGATATAGATTTTTTTGATTCACATGATATGTGGGTTTAGGAATCAACGTGTGTTGTGTATCCATAGGTAATTATGTCTTGATACCTGGTTTCGGGTAGGGTATGTGATCCCCCTGGGTGCATAATATTTCTCTCTGTTTCAGGGCTAGGTATATTTCCACTAGGTAGTTTCATTATTATTAGGGGATAGTTATATTTCTCCCAGGTGTTTTTGTGATTTTTTATAGTCATTATATTTCCCTTGGGTAATTGTGATGGTTCAATTGTTGGGTATATTTCCACCTTGTAATAATTGTGTTCTAAGGATCAGTATATTTCCCATGTGTGAGTAAATGTGTTCCTAGCCACTCAAACACTATCAGAAGAAGGTATAATTCTTGGTTACTAGTATTGGGTAAGGAAATGGAATCCCCAAGTGGTTAAAAAGGTTTTTATATATCCATTACTATCTGAAATATTTATATTCTGGGCTCATGGTTGATTATCTGGAACATGAGGATCTTAATTGGGCGTTTTATATGTATTTCATGTCATTTTTCCAAGTAGGTGTTTTGAAAAGTCATTACTACACCTTATATTTTTATTGGGTGCACACCACCTTGATCACAACATCACTCTAAGTCATTGAGGCTTCAGGTATTCCAACCAATTCATTGGAATTTCCCCCTACCCATGTACATATAATGGGTTTCAATGTATATCTTTAGACCTTCTGATTTTCTCACAAGAAATGGATTTCTTGGTTTTTTAAAGATATTACCCATAAAAAAGGTTGTGGAGACTATGAATTCAGTAGGTAAGGTATGTGAGTTGGGGTTAGAAGACATTTTTTTATACTTTTATTTTCATTATCTTGTATCGTCTATCTATGCCTATTGCATGATTTTTAGGATGTACATCCCGTTATAACATTTATTTCATTTATAGATGTGAGTACATTTTTTATTTTAACTGATTATATATATATGAAACCTATTATTACATGTTTATTTTGTGAAAATCTATTTATATATATGTATCAATTAGATATATTTATTGCTTTATATTCTAGACTTTGGGAACCTGTGGGGATCCTTGTTATATTTCTATAGGTATTTTGGGATGTCAAATATATGGATGGTTCATACCTAATTTCTTATAGATTTGGTGATGAACCTTGGTATTTATATTCGAGGAAATAATATCCTAGTGAATATTATTAGTCCCTCATTACTAGTTGGAAACATCTAACATATGGGGGGGAGGCCTAATTTTCAGTGGCATCCATGATCGAGATCCATTCAAGCATCCTGGGCCAATAGATTATATTTTCAATGTGATAATATTCGTTAGTGATGGATATATATTTTTGATACTCAAGAGGTACACCGAGTGCATTCCTGTCAAACATAAAATTAGTTGGATAATAATTTTATAGGGGATAACCTATTTTTGGAATAGGAACTCTTGGATGTTTGAGGTGTTTTATTTGATTGGGATTCCAATTTTGGGATGGATGATACATGGAATGGTTTATTGGTCATAGATGGTATCCAACGAGTTGTTCATTCATCCCGATAGTTTCATGCTTATAGAATGTTACATGTACCCATGGGTAGTATTTTTTAACATTTTATTTCGTTGGAATGGATCATTAACTAATGAAACATATAATATAATCATAGTTTTCACAAATATATTATAAGGGTGTTTTGATTAATATTGATTTTAGGGGTTTGTATGGTTGATTTTTTATTATGATTTGATTGTATGGATTCTATATGGAAATGGATTTTTGAGATGTTCGGTTTTTAAAAAATAAGGATTTGAGAGAAAATTCATGTAGTGACATGAGGTGTTTGTAAATGGTTTTCGAATAAAGGATTATTTTTTTGAAATTCCTCATGTAGAAAGTTATTTTTAAATGAATGATATTTTCACCTTTTAAAAAATTTAGGAATGTTGTATTAAAATATTATTTAAAATTAAATATTGAAAATAGTAATGGATTTTGGGAAAAGGGACTGATAATGTTGATGTTTTTTATATTTTTGGGTAAAAACTGATATATTCCGAGGGGTTTTTTAAAAAATTGGTGAGTTTTTGTGCTTTAAATAAAATTGTTTTTGAACTTGTTAAATTTAGGATATTTGTGCCTATGTATCCTAGTGAACATGGTTACCTTTATTCTCACCTTAAGGTGAACAAGATATTGGGTTGTGCATGTGATCAATGTGTTTTGTTTTTTGGAAACTACTATATGGGATAACCGGTGTGTTTGATTGATTTTAATGGTTCTTAGAGAGGAATTGGTAAGAGTATAGACCGGTTTTTGTTCATTCAGATTTTGTATGGTAGTAACCTGGGTGATGGATTTGTTAATTTGTATTGCATGTCATGTTTTTTAAGAGATCCATGTATATTGAGCTTGGGAAATTTATATTTTATATTAGGCTCAAGTATTTGTTTTCATTTTTTCAATGGTTATATACTTGGGTCCATTTTATTTCCAGTACGATAGGAGATTATTATTATTGGGAGAACTATAAGCATTGGGATGGATGTTTGATGAATCTTTAGTGTTTTAGAATTGAAAAGTGTGGTATGAAACCTTCTTGGTGTTATATGATCATATAGTATGATTTAGTGAGCTGATGATAAGGATACTCCTATGGTGGGGCGCATTGGGTTGACTGATGGATGGTTGAGATGATAGAGGGATGAAGATGAACAAGCAGTCTAAATTCTGATATTCAATTGGGATTTTTTATAGATTCTTTGTGTTGATGGTGTACTCAACCAATAATTAATGGGATCTAACAATTATTCAGATTAGAGATGCATTTCTTTGGGTTAGTACAGTGCAATGGGGATTTTTACTAATGGATTATTTGGCTATTAAATTAGACAGGTATTTAGGTTTAGACTCGATTTAGGGTCTGTAATGAATTAATGATACCTTAAAAAGTAAATTCATCACGTGAAGATAAAAATTTAGTGCATTAGTGGTTGAGGCCAGGTGTTTTGGAGGAAATTTTATCAGACGATATCTTACTATTTATCTTGAGAAAATGGATGTGGTGAGTCAAAAATTGAATAGAGATAATCATTTGATATGATATTGAGGTGTTCTGAGGTTCAAAATAGGTTTTTGGAAAGATATATTATAGTTTGGATTTCTTTAGGAATTTTCATAGAATAAGAACATTTGGTGTTCTAGGTTGAACACAGTGAGTCGAACATGAATTGATGACTATGATAGTTATGTTTTTATGGTTTAGTATTACTAGGACTTCTTGATAATGATAATTTATATGGTGGATAAGTTTTAAAACCAGAAGTCCTCTTCAGGGTAGTGAAATTCCTATGGAATTTGATATTTTTTATCTTTGGAGTGGGGTTCAATTGAGAACTGGGGTTCAGATTAATGGTCTAAGTGTTTGAACATCTCACAATATGTATTTTTCTATATGGAATGATTATAGAAACTTATTTGAGGGATCAGATAATTCTTACATAATTTTGGATGAACCTATAGAGAAAATTCATTGTAGGGGCACCACCATGTGGAATACTATGGCATGGTAGACCCCGTAATGGAGGGTGAAACACAAAACATGGATTTCATAGTGCACTAGCTTTGAACAGTGCATAAGATAAGTAACTATAAAAAAGTTAAGGCATGATTCCTAATTTGATGGGTTTGGAGTGTGGAAAATGGTGATAGATGGGGGCAGCGTTGTGGTATTTTCCATTTCTGGTGGCTAGTGTGCTAGTTTGAAATGGAAATGATGGTGAAGTCATAGATAGGATCCTCATCATTTTAGTTTTCTTGAGGGGTACCTAGGCATGAACCATAGTGTAATTAAAAGCATGGTGAAATTTGTTTTGGTAGCTGGTCATTTCAAAATTTAAGTTAAATTTAACTCTTTCCCTTTGATTATTTGGGTGTTTTGGCCCATTTTTCTTCCCCCATCATGTACACATTGGTCATCCAACTCTCTCAATTTCTCATTCGATTCCCTTTGGGTTGGAGGAGATTTTATATGTTATTTCATGGTGTTTTCTATGATTTATGGGGAGATATCCTCTCTCATTCCTCATTTTTTCTCATTTTGGTCTTCCCTCTCATTTAATTTAGTACAGTTGGAATTTTGAGTGAAAATTCCACTAAATCATGGTGGAATCATCTTTATATGATGCATATTTTTCATATACTTCCAAGAAAATTTCCCAATACTATATCCATATATCGTCACATGTTTATTCATCGAATGAACGTTGCTTCATTGAGTTATTTATGGGTTTTACCATGATTTAAATTAAATTTCCAATTGATTTGGCATTTTGTGTTAGATATTTCCTTTCATTTATGAAGGGAGTATGTCATGGACATTTTGTGAGCATTTTTTTATGTTTTAGTGTGATGTGGTTGACCAGTGATTTTATGAAATGATGCCTAATTTTTTAAAACTAAATTATATTGTAAATGATCATAAATGGGTTGAATAATTAATTATAAAATATTTATAATCAATTATGTCATGTTGAAGATTAATACATGTTCTATGAGACTTGAATCAATACTTATATGATCCTATAAAGTGTTGTATACACTATTAATTTAATGATTATTTCCTGATTGAAGTGGGTGTCCTTGATTTTTCTAAGTCACTTATTTTATTTCCATTTTACATTTATGTGCCTCATTATTAAGAATGACTTTATATCTGTTCAATTTTTATAATTCTTCTATAAGGTTGGTGTGTGGTCATCTCATCCTAGTATCCAACATTGAACATATAGATCTTTAAATGGATTACGAGCAGTGAATTGGTCAAACAAGTGATGGTGGCCCCCCTTATCATTTTTTTGATGTTGTTTTTCTAATGATTGTGTAATGATATTTGGAAAGGGGCCAAGAATGACTAAAGTAACAGGTGGTGCATTTTATATATGGGTTTAAAAATAGTATTTTGACTTCATTTTAAAAATAAATCCGAAATTTATTAGAGGTATGGTTTTAGATTTTATGCAATCATGAGGTAAAGCCCCTGATTATTGAATGCATGATTGACATGTTGTGTTTTCCATTTGTGATTGACTGTTGATTATGTTTATAAATGATGATGAAGGTTTTTGTGTTTCTGTGAGTCCCTATCATAACATAATTGTGGTATCAAAGTTATATGTTGATCCTAATAGGTTTCAAGGACCCATAAAAGATAGATATGGGTTTAAAGGAACCTAGTGGTAATTGATAGAAATTTTGACTTGAGTGTAGGGCTTTGGTTGGGTGGTAGAAACATGAATGAGGAACCATAGTAAGGTTGGTATTATATATTATAGTGTGAACTAGGAAACCATAGTGGGTTCCCGAGTCTCATGTTAACCCTATGTAGGGTTGGTGGGGAATATGTGTAGTGTTGATTTCAGATGTCACCTCAATACCCAAATTGATTGAGTGAACTTGATATGGTTATGGTGGAGATGATATATTACACACTCAGAAGGTTCACTATGATTATAAGATATGGTATTGGGTGAAAGACCAAGACATGTGATATTTATGCGATGTGCCTATGTTTTTGGGGTGGAATACCTAAGGTGCATTCTATATGAGGTTCTTAGAAATTAGTGTACCCGAGTAAGTTTTGAAATGTATGTATGGAATGATTGAGGGTCTAGGATGAATTCCATATGTGTATGTGATGTTTGGTTCTGGGTTGAGTTATGTCCAATGGGTGTATGGTTTATTTGATATATATTTATGTTGTGATTCAATTGATATAGGGGTTCTGGTGCTAGTATATGATGTGTTCCCCAAGTACTGATGTCATGATACCGGATTCCTGGTAGGGGATGTCACCCTTAGGTTGCATGATATATATATTGGTTACATGGCCGAGTATATTACACTTGGGTGGTTCACTGTGATAGAGGGATATATCTAGTCTATTTTATGGTGTTTATAAGGATGGTTAAATTCCATCGGGTGATTCTAATGGTTTTGGGGATGGGTACATTTCCCCGGTGTTATTCTTGTGTTTTGGGGATGAGTATATTTCCCCAGTGTGAGTACATGTATTCAATAACACTCTATAACTGGTCGAAGAATTTATGATGACAAATTAAGAGAATTTTGGTAGAAATTGGTCTACCCAAATGGTTTTTTAGGTTCAATGATATCTAACACTAGATGAAGTAGGTATATTCGTGGCTTGAGGTGGCCTAGAAGGCACCCGATGGCCTGACTTGTATGTTTTATGTGCATTGTTTGTTTTATTTTTGAGTAGTTGAGTTACACAAGAATGACTATACCATATATATGTATTTCATGCACAACCAATTTATTATAGTATCACAAAGTATGAAGGAGTAATCGATTATTCTTACTAGGTTATTAGACTCACCCCTTACCCATGTACACGACATGGGTTTTGATGTAGAGGAGTAGAACTTATTATTTTCTCTCAAGACATTGTTTTATTATAGTTTGACATATGTTTTACAAGTTTTCAAGGCTGATGATTTAGTATGTAAGGTATGTTAGATGGTTTGAAGTCCATTTTTTCATAATTTTAGTTTTATTGGTTATTTTTTCCTATTAATTATTCTTTAGGATGTATAACCAGTTGTTCCATTTATTTAATTTTTAGATGTTCGGTCAGTTTTGAATTTTAACTAATTATATATATATATAATTATTTTGATTCCATGTTTATTTAATGATAATATTTTTATATTATTACATCATAAAGGTATATATATTTCTTTCTATTCTAGACTATGGGTGACCATAGGGTTCCATATTTTAGGATTACAAGTATTTTGCGATTTCTGTTAAATAGACAGGTCATACCAAATATTTATTAGATTCATACATTAACCTTGTGATTTTTTAAAAAATAGACTCCCCACAACAATTCAGAGGCCATCATTGTTAGTCGGCCATCTTTGGCATATGAGAAGCTATTTATGAGGTTTAGCGATGTCCCCATTCAGGTGGCATTCATCCATCCCAAGCTAGGGCATAGAAAAAAGATTTATTACATAAAAAGTTGTTTTATGATTCATTTATTCTTGGGTATGTTTCTCCAATTTTATATTATTTAACTATGATTATTTTCTCATAACAAAAATATTGTCATATTTTTATTTATTATCTTTGATTGATATAACTCATATATAACCATAATGGGAATCTGAGCTCAGCATTTTTTTATGATTACATTTCCCAGGTTATGAAGAAGGATATAAAGTATGACATGTATAGAATGGTTTCCTCTGGTAAAGAATACTTACGGTACATTTTTAAGATGTTGAAAAAAATATATTTTGTATGTACTTGATAACTGAAGACACTAAACCTTTATGTTATGGGGTGTGAATTATTATGATGTGTATATGATATTATTCTAAAATGACATAATATGAATGCACATTTTTCTTGGGTTGCATATAATATTCTTATATCACATTTTCATGAGTTTGGTTGGGGATAATTAAACACATTATACTTGTATGATAACCCCTATATATATAACTATTTTACTGTGTTCCAAAAGCTATTTGGTGATTGTATCTGACACTAATAGCACTGAGCTTAGATCTATGAGTGGAGTTTATTTCTATCAATTTATACTATTATTTTACCTTAGTGATTTTAATTTTTATTAATTTTCGATGCATTAGGGTTTATTTGGAGATATTGATTTATTTTTTATTATGGTATTGATTGATTCTTTTCTAACTATTTTCTTCGGACTTATGAGGCTAATTCCTATAATTTGGGTTATTATACCATTGGTTCGGGCCTCCAATCTATGATCAATTGAAGGTGGGCCTCAGTAGTCAAACTTTTTTTCACAATAGATCCAAGATTAGTTCTCAAATGCAGTGGGTCTTGATAGTTTAAATATGTTTTAATAAAAAATTAAGAATTTTTATAAATGTTATGTTCACATTTTTAAACACGTATTAAAATATATGTATCATTTTTTGTGATTTTTAAAAGGTGGTTATAAGGACCCGACCATAATAATTACATAATCTTGAATTATGTCAAGAATTCACATTGAGGATCATTTCTGGTTTAGAGTTTTAGAGAATTAGTCCATAAATAATATATAAAAACATTAATATTACATGTAGACACTACTACTCAGTATCCATTTTTCATAAAATAAAAACTCTTAAAAAGAAACATGTCTAGTTCAATGTTTTAGACAACATGACTTTTCCTCAATCCCATCCTTGACCCTATTCATCTTTAAGTCTTATGGAAATCATTTCAAAAACGTGGGATGAGCATAAAAATCTCAGTAAGGGTTATAAAATAAATAAGGAAAACATTAGCCTATCAATAAATACAAATAAATGAAACCATACTTTACAATCATAACATACCTTACGAATTAATAAGATTTAGGAATAACACATAGAAATCATAAATAATAAAGGTAAAATATGGAATTCATAACATGATTACATTGTACTTATCACATCTACATTGATAGTTACATTTGGAATATCCATCACAGTATATTCCCTAAATCTCTTAGCATAAACATTAACATTTACCTCTGTGACATTTCCCAATTCATCGAAGAGCTATCTCTGGCTCACCCACCCCAGGTTTATCACAGAACCACCCGTATACTTAAACAATTCCCAATAACCATAATCATAACACATAACACAAGCTTAATGGAAAAATAGAATTTACACATTTCAATTACAATATATCATTTCAAGATATTGACATAATCAATTTTTTATCAAACCATTTTCAAAACCATTTAAAATATTTAATAAAGGTATTTTTTGAATCAAAGTGTACCATACCACATTGATGCTTTTAATTGAATTATCATTTGAAAACATTAATGTTCATATAAATAAATTCTAAAAACCATTTATAAAACAAGGACATTAATTATAAATATTTATAAGAACAAATTTTTGAAACATTTAAAACGATATTTTAGGTAAAGAGTTTTTAACAAAATGAGAGACTCTTGAATACATATAATTGATGAATAAAATTGAATCAAGACATTATATTATCATGATAATAAATAGATTCATGATTTAATATTTCAAATGGTATTATATACACCATATAACTGTGAATTGGTGCATAATGACAAT
Source organism: Viscum album (assembly GCA_963277665.1). Classification (NCBI taxonomy): domain Eukaryota; kingdom Viridiplantae; phylum Streptophyta; class Magnoliopsida; order Santalales; family Viscaceae; genus Viscum; species Viscum album. Next base: position 1,436,001,366 of record OY728122.1, read on the forward strand.
AAAGTCTCAAAGGAATGTAAATTGAGACAAAATCCCTTATAAAAAATCATCTCCTTAGATTAAGGATAAATAAATTACATAAAAATATGATAAAATTATAAATACACTCAATATGATTGGATATTAAGTTTAAATGAGTCACAGGACATTCACACATGTTATTTTTAAGACAAAACCAATGACTTGGATGTTTAACTCAATGAATGGAAATTGAGTTAAAATTACTCTTATCAAGTTCATATCGATGTCTTAAGAATTTATAAATGGAGTGACTATGTGTATAAAAAGTATATCCAAAAAAATGGGAGTGGAAACTAAAACATAAATTAATAAATAGTGATTCCACACATAATCATATCATGAAATAATAAAGAATTAGATGATTAATGCAAGGAATGGAAATTGGGTTAAAAGGATCCCTTACCAATTTGGTATCTTACGAATCATACAACCCGTGAAAGAAGAATCATAATATTATGATGTAAATACCCATAAATTTAAGTATATTAAACAATTAATAAAACAATGGGCATTACATACACCACACAAATGGAAATAGTGGCAAATATAGCATGAACCTCACGGGAATAAAAAGTGAGATGAAAATCCCTTACCACATTGTAATCAACCGAGTCGTATGACCACAGGTTAATAACCACAAAATCATTCCTAGAATAACACGAATATAAATATAATCATTATAATATATATCAAATTGAAGTACCAAATACACAACATGCAATAAATAAGTGGCGAACAATGGAAATCTCACGGAATTGAATGTGAGATAAGAAACCCCTTACCTCATGTCTGGATTGACTCGTTTGTTCCTTTTTTTTATGGAATAATAAAATCAAGTTAATATAAACTTTCTTAAGAACCATTTTCATGTTTATTATTCCTCTTATATCACATATTACCATGTTATAAACATTATTTAATCATTCAAGTTAATAATAGTCATTTTGTCGATATTTGGTATTTGAGACAAAAATGGACTTCTTATAATTAAAATTTGTTCATGTGGTCAAATATCCATTATATAAAGAATGATATTCAAGATTTAGATATCATATATATAATATATATCTAGTATATTTATGTATTTATAAGAGTACATAACATTTTGTGATAAGAAATGAATTGCACCGTTCATGGAGATGGTAAGCCATACGTACGCATGAATGCTACTTTCATTTCTTTTTCATATTTAATTGAATGAAAAATTAATGATACATATGTATATTATAATTCCATTATAATATAATATGATATATATGTTACATAATTTTATTAACTCCATCCTTTATATGTTCCTTTTATGTTAGGAACAGATCATATCACCTTGAGGGGGCGGCAGTCTGCACTTCCTCAAATGAAATTATCATGTTTACACATATTGGAAAGCATAAATATATGTTTGAAAAATAAAAAATCACAGAATAATAGAGAAAACATACACATAATATATATCATATATAAATACAGTTCCATAATAATGGCCACCATGAGAGGTGGTAGGAGATAATTGAACAATCATCGTTTCGTGAGGCGTTAGTTTTTCATCCGCAGAAACAGTATGTTCTTTACCCATTAGAGAGATGTGTGGGAAAGTGTAGTTAGAATCCTTTTCATAACAAAATAAAAGTATATTTAAGATACTGGTTTTGTTATAAAAGAAAAGAATAGAAAATGTTTAGGGGTTGGAGAAGTAAAATAAAACAAAATAACTTAAGAGAAGACGTTACCTTTAAATCGGGTAACTCCCTTTTGTTTGAACCCAAAGGGTTTCTTGATGCACCTTATGCCTACATTAATGCTTCTAGGTGGAATATAGGGATATTGAGAGCTTTTTTGGGCTGGGTTTGGATGATCCCTGGGGATTCATAGCTGTGAGTAATGGGTTAGAGGTGATGGCTTTTATAAGGGGGAGGAGGGGCTCTTTAGGAATGTGTGAAACTATTATTTTATTATATAATGATTTTCGGTTTCTAAAGGTCAAAAACTTATTAAAGTATAAGATAAGATGACTAATGGTCTAAATAAAATCATTAAATAAGAATTGGATAGGTTTTGGACATTATTTTAATATTTATAATCTTATTTATTTAAATATTTTATTAATGAGGTAAACACTGCATCATTATTGTGTCATAAATAATTTAATTTATTTGATGTTTAAAAATAAAAAAAAACTACCATGATATAGAAAATATTTTTATCTTTCCAAATAAAATTTATAGTCGAAAATATAACTTATATATTCCTATTAAAAAATTAATTTACTAAAATATATTTTTTATGTCATTTTTGTCGTTACATTAAGTTATTTAAAATAAAGTGTCATTATCACCCCCATGTGGCTCCATGGGGTCCCATAATCGACCACAATATACACATGGTCGGATATATATCAACCAATAGGATTAGGACACATGTTAGGGTAATTAAATATTATTATTATAATATTTGTTTACCCTTATTTACCAGATTTACCATTTAAACATAGTAAATAAAATTTTTACTAAATTAAATCTTCATAATATTTAAAAATAAAAGTTACCTATTTAAAAAATTTGGACCTCTTGATTCTAAATATGAAATCCATTTTTCAAAATTAAAAATACAGAAGTGGTAGAAATTAATTTAAAATTAATTTCCGCTGTCAAAATGAAAAGCATGTTTTTAGAAATATTAACTATCAAAAGATTGACACTTGTTTATGTCCAATTTCAAAGTGATATTAATTACAATGTCCAAAAGTGGATTAAATGGTAAAAATATAATATAATTAAACTTTAAAACCAATTAAAAAGATAATCTAACCATATAAATAATGTATATTAAAAAGCAGTTTTGAATTAAAATACATTATTTTTCACTATTCATCAAAAAATTAATTCTATCAGAAAAATACCAAACGTTTACCCAAAGTGAATTTTTATGCCCCTATTCTAAATAAGAATTTTTTTTTTCAAAAAAAAACATATAAAAGTGACCAAAACTGTATTTAAAGAGGGTTCTCAATTAAAAGGATGCAAATCAACCTTTTAATGTAAATTAGTTTCATTCAAATTTTAAGCCTCTAACATTTATTGGTTAGATTTAAAAATATTTAAAGAACGTATATAATCATTTGGTATTTAGTTGTATTTATTACTACCATTACAAAAACTAGGAATTTACTACCATTTAAAATAATAATAATATTATATTATTTTTCAGTACAACTCAACATTGTGTGCAACGTAAGATTTCAAAGAAACACGTTGTTGTGTATCAGGTATGCCATCAAACATAACATCCCCTTTAAAGTAAAATTAATAATTAATTTAAAAATATTAATAAATATATAAATTTCACATTCTTTATTTACCTGGTATGTTTTATCCCCTCCCCCTTTTGGGAATTGTGTCCTCGCAATTTTAAAATTGGGCTCGGAAACATCATCGAAAGTCCCACATCAGAAAAAGAGTCAATAAATCTATCAGTTTAAAATAAAGTAAGAGAAGTACAAAGGTAACCCAAGAAAAAATATACTAGGATTCCATGAAAACATGGATATAGAGGAGAAAACAAACTATCAAGTTCTGATGGAGAGTGATATAAAACATGATTTGGAGAAAGTTAACCACTAGAAAATCAGAAACTAGTGATAGGTTAAATGATCTTTGATTCCCCGGTAGGAATAGTTAAAAGAAGATGTTTTTATTTGATGTTACATTTCATAATGTTGAGGAATTTATTTATGAGCTTAAGTAAAAATATAAGGAAACATACTTACATGTCATGTAGACATTCATCCTTTAGTAAATTCCTACCACAAAATAATTTTTTCTTCAAATGATGAGTATTCGAGATGAATTTTTCACATTGAATGCGCTATAATTAAATTCTATAGAATCATCTAATCCAAAAAATATGATCTTTTTCAAAAATAAAAAAAACTCTTAATCACCAAAATTTTTCAAACAATACCCAAATCCCAACAAATACCATTCAATAAACAACTGTTTATAAAATTCTTAAAAGGGAAAAAAACTAATATTGAAACCCAAATCTCAGAAGGATTTAATCACATAGACTTCATGATAAATCATAAAATTTATATCTAAATAACATCAGTAACTCTTAAAGCCTCATATTGAAAATTAATTAACCTATCACATATTCTCCATGACAAGTTAATCATTTCCATAGATAACCCAAAATCAACTTATTCTAGATTCATAAAATCATTTAACTAGAACTAATTAGTCATAATAACTAGGGAATTCACGTAATCATGTGGTACACGATAAATCCCAATCACACTTTTGTTATGGGTTCAATTCTTTTAGAATTGTTTGATGTGACAGGTTGTCCCACAGTCTGTGTGTCTTTCTTTTTCAATAACTATATAATTTTATTACATTCCAAAAATAGAAATAAATTCATCAAAAATTACCATAGCATAATTTAAACATAAAGGTTATCTAATAACTTTCATTTTTCAACCAAAAATGTATTAACATGTAATTTCCTCAAATTAAAAGAACTTATAAGCCTAAATTGTTCTATATAACTATACCCACAAAAGAAAAGATAATTATTACTTGAATAAAATTTTCATATATCAAACTTCATGGTTTCACATACTATAAAAAGTCTTCTAAAGTAATCCCATCATCAAAATAGCCTTAATACTTTTAATCATTTCACCATTCTAAATTCTACCATACCACTTAAATCCTTTATATGTTGACTTCTTACTCATTCATCATTCTTCATAATCCATTAACCATTCCTTTACAACTTATTATGAAATACTTCTTTCCTACAAACAACATCGTGGATCACATCCTAAGATTTAATAATGTCTAAACATCAGTTAAGAAATAATCCATACCATTCATTGGTCATTGTCTGTTTCCTCATCCTTAATTGGAATAGAATTAGGTATTGGTAAACATATATATGTATGATCCTGGTGATCCCATTCCCGAACATTCTTCATAGCAATATGTTTGTATAGTGACCATGAAAACTACATTTAAAACATTCAATTGATCCCTTAAAAAGAACTTCTTTCCCTTTCATAGAGTAAATTTGATGCTTTATTTTTCCATGGTATGTTCTTGCTTTTTGACCTTCACTTCCACATCTATAGCATCTTCCCATCCCTTCGAAACATTTTCCTATGTATTTATTTCCACATCCTTGACACATATGTTTTTGAATATACCTACCTTTACGATTATTACCTAAACTTCTGTGGGGATTTGGTTCTCTCATATATGATGCCTTAAAGAAATCAGCAAGGTTCAGGTGGTCAATCAGGACACCGGATAGTTGGTTGAGAATAACCACAAGAGTTCTCATTGTAGCTCCCATTTCATTCAGTTGCTCATTCAAAAAACTATCATTGTTTTCTTCAAATCCACTATTACTATGGGGCATGCTAGATCCATCCATTTATTAAAACCAAAAAGGTAAGTGTTAGTATATCTATAAAATCATCATATAATATCTTTTGAGGAGGGTAAATACTAAGATGTATGTATTTATGTCATCTTAAACTCATTCACTTTATCTAAAATAACTATTAATCTTTCTAAAATCCTAACCATTATGGTAATGCCACTTATGCTTAAAGAACACCATAACCTCTAATGGTATCTAAAACGACTTCTGATACCAACTATAAGGACCTGACCTTAAACATTGCATAATATTGAATTATGTCAAGAATTCACTTTAAATATCTTTTCAGGTTTATATTTTTAGATAATTAGGACATAATTATTACATAAAAACTTGAATATTACATATAGAAACTGCTACTCAATATCCATTTTTCATAAAATAAAAACTCTTAAAAAGAAGCATTCCTAGTTCCATTTTTTAGACAGCATGACTTTTCCTCAATGCCATCCTTGACCCTATTCATCATTATGTCATGTGGAAATAATTTCAAAAACCTCGGATGGGCATAAAAAGCTCAGTAAGGGTTATAAAATAAGGAAGGAAAATATTATCCCATCAATAAATACAAATCAATTAAACCATACTTTTCAATCATAACATACCTTACGAAATCATAAGATTTATGAATAACAAACAAAAATAATAAATCCCAAAGGAAACTTTTGGAATTCATAACATACTTAAATTATATCTATCACAACAACATAGGTTGTCACATTTGGAATACCCATCATAACAAAATCCCTAAATATCTTAGGAGAAACATTAATGTTTACCTCCGCCACTTTACCCAATGCATTGGAAAGCTATCTCGGGCTCACCCGCCCTAGGTTTATCACAAAACCACCCGTATACATAAACAATGCCCAATAACATTAATCATAAAACATAACACAATCATAAAGGAAAGATAAAATTTTCACATTGCAATTACAATATATCATTTCAAGATATTGACATAATCAATTCTTTATCAAACCATATTCAAAACCATTTAAAACATTTAATAAAGCGATTTTCTAAGCAATGTATCACATACCACTTTGATGATTTTAAATGAATTATCAATTGAAAACATTAATTTCCATATAAATAAATCCTAAAACCATTTTTAAAGCACATAAATTAATGAGAAATATTTATAATAATAAATCTTTAATAAATTTAAAATGATATTTTAGTTAGAGAATTTTTAACAAAATGAGAGACTCTTGAATAACAATAATTGAGGAATAACATTGAATCATAACATTATATTATCATGAGAATAAAGAGTTTCATGATTTAATATGTCAAAGGGTAGTATATACCCCACATAACTGTGAATTGGTTCATAACGACAATGAAGTCTCAATGGAATGTAAATTGAGATGAAATCCCTTATAAAAAACTTTATCATTAGATTAAGGATAAATAAATTACATAAAAATGTGTGAAAAATATAAATACACTCAATATTATTCGATTTTCGGTGTAAATAAATCATAGGACATTCACACATGTTCTTTTTAAGGAAAAACCAATGACTTGGATGTTTAACTCAATGAATGGAAATTGAGTTAAATTTACTCTTATCAAGTTCATATCGATGACTTGAGAATTTATCAATGGAGTGATTATGTGTATCAAAAGTATATCCAGAAAAGGGGAGTGGAAACTAAAACATAAATAAATTAACAGTGATTCCACACATAATCATAGCATGACATAATTAAGAATTATAATATTAACCTAAGGAATTCAAATTTGGTTAAAAGGATCCCTTACCAATTTAGTAACATACAAAACATACAACCCATGAAAGAAGGATCATAAAATGAAGATGTAAATACCAATAAATTAAATTATATTACACAATTAATATAATCATGGGCAGTACATACACCACACAAAAGGAAATAGTTTCAAATATATCATGAATCTCACAGGAATAAAAAGTGAGATGAAAATCTCTTACCACATTGTAATCAATCGAGTCGTATGACCAAAAATTAATAACCAACAAATGATTCCCAGAATAACATGAATATAAATAGAATAATGATAATATATATCAAATGGCAGTTTCCAATACACCACATGAAATAAATAAGTGTAAAACAATGGAAATCTCATGGAATTGAAAGTGAGATAAGAAACCTGTTACCTCGTGTCCGACATGACTCGTTTGTTCCTTGTTCTTCCTAAATTATAAACTTAAGTTAATTTATAATTGATAAATAACATTTTTCAAGTTTATTATTCCATTTATATTACATATTACTATGTTATAAACATTATTTAATCATTTATGTTAATAACACCTATTTTGTTGATATTTGGTACTTGAGTCAAAAATGAACTTCTTATAATTACAAGTTATTCATGTGGTCAAATATTAGTTATCTCTAGAATGATATTCATGATGTAGATATAAAATATATCATATATATCCATTATATTTATGTAATTATAAGAGTACATAAAATTTTGTGATAAGAAATGAAATGCACCGTTCTTAGAGACGGTAAGCCATATGTACGCATGAACGCTACTTTCATTTATATTTCATATTTAATGGAATGAAAACATAGTGATACATAGGTTTATTATAATTCCCGTATAATATCATAATATATATATATGTTACATATGTTTATTAACCCCATCCTTTATATGTTCCATGTATTTCATGAATGAATCATATCACCATGAGGGGGCGGTAGTCCGCACTTCCTCAAATGAAATTATCGTGTTTACACATATTGGAAAGCATAAAGGTATGTTTTTAAAATAAAAAATCAAAAAATATTAGGGAAAACTTAAAAAATATATATATCATATATAAATATAGTTCCATCATATTGGCCACCATTGGAGGTGGTAGAAGATAATTGAACAATCATCGTTTCGCGAGGCATTAGTTTTACATCCACATAAACAGTATGTTCTTTACCCATTAGGTGGAGGTGTGTGAAAGTGTAGTTTTAATTCTTATAATACCAACATCCTAGTATATTTAGGATACAGGTTTTTTTATAAAATAAAATAATAAAAAGATTTTAGGAATTGGAGAAGTAAAATAAATCAAAAGAACTTAAGAGAAGACGTTACATTTAAATCAGGCAACTCCCTTTGGTTTGAACCCAAGGGGTTTCTTGATGTGCCTTAATCATATGATAAGGATTATAGTTGGAATATAGAGATCTTGAGAGATTATTTGGGCAGGTTTTAGATGAGCCAAGGGGCTTGAGTTGTATGAGTAATGGGTTAGAGGTGAGGGATTTTATAAGGGGGAGGAGGGGCTCTTTAGGAATGTGTGAAAATATTATTTTATTATATAATGATTTTCGGTTTCTAAAGGTCCAAAACTTATTAAAGTATAAGATTAGAAGACTAATGGTCGAAATAAAATCTTTAAATAATAATTGTATAGGTTTTACACACTATTTTAATATTTATAATCTTATTTATTTAAATATTTTATTAATGAGGTAAACACTGCATCATTATTGTGTCATAAATAATTTAATTTATTTGATGTCTAAAAATTATAAAAAAATTACCGTGATGTAGGATGTATTTTTATATTTCCAAATAATATTTATAGTAGAAAATATAACTTATATATTTATATTAAAAAATTAATTTACTAAAAGATATTTGTGTATGTAATTTTTTTCTTTACTATAAGTTAACTAAAATAATGTGTCCTTATCACACCCATGTTGCTCCATGGGGTCCCAAAATAGACCAAAAGATGACCATGGTCGGATATGTATCAAAAAATTGGATTAGAACATATGTTAGGGTAATTTTATATTATTATAACAATATAATTTTACCCTTATTTACCAGATTTAACTTATAACCATGGTAAATAAAAATTTTACTGATGTAAATATTCATAATGTATAAAAATAAAAGTTACCTATTTGAAAAATTTGGACATCATGATTCCAAATATGAAATCCATTTTTCCAAATTCAAAACATATATGTGGCAGAAATTAATTAAAAATTAACTCTCGCTGTTAAAATGAAATGTCTGTTTTTTAGAAATACCAACCATCAAAAGATTAACACTTATTTATGTCCAATTTCAAGGTGAAATTAATTCATATAACCAAAAATGGATTAAATTGTAAAAATATAATCTAGTTAAAATTTAAAACCAATTAAAAATATAATCCAACCATATAAATAAATTAGATTAGAAGGTAGTTTTTAATTAAAATACAGTATTGTTCATTATTTATCAAAAAAAGAAATTTATCAGAAAAATAACAAAATTTGACTCAAAGTGAATTTTGATGTAACGATTATAAAGAAGAATTTAATTTTGTCAAAAAGAACATATAAATGTGACCAAAACAATATTTAAAAAGGGTTCTCCATTTAAAGGTGGTAAATCAACCTTTTAAAGTAAATTAGATTTATTCATATTTAAAGCCTCTAACTTGTATTGGATAAATGTAAAAATATCTAACAAACATGTATAATCATTTTTTATATAGTTATATTTATTCTATCCATTACAACGACTATGAGTTTACTACCATTTAAAATATTATTTTATTATTTTATTATTTTTCAGTACAACTCAACAGTTTGTGCAATATAATATTTCAAAGAAACACGTTGTTGTATATCGGGTATTCCAACAAACATAGCATCACATTTAAATTAAAATTAATAAATAATTTAAAAATACTAATATATATGAAAATTATAAATTCCTTATTTACATGGGATGTTACAGTGGTATGATCATATAATTATGTAAATGTGATAATACTCCATAGTGAATAATTTTCCATTCATGGGAATTGCGAAAATCAAATTTAAAAAGTATAAATATTGTGTATGTTATAAAAATGATCATGTGGAGACTTAATCAGCCCACTATTATATATAGTTTTATAAATATTTATCCTCCTTGGAGAAAAATCGTGATACCACATCGATATTTCATACGGGTAAATGAATATTAATACCCCATAAATTAGAGGATAACCTTACTAAAAGTGTCATAAATACATTGAAATTAAAAGAGAGGGAACAAATAAAAAAATATAATAGAAAATGAAATCAAATAAAAGGTTGTGTATAATTTAGTTAGTATTTTTGTATTTTATAAAAATGAATAAATTAATTTTAAAGCCTATATTTTTAACACATAAAAGATCCAAAGAAAATATATCCTTAGTAAAATTAATAAATATAAGTTCAGTATTCAATTAAAAAGAAGGGTAAATCATACATTTGCATATATTTAAAACAACTACTTTGATCATGTTTTTTGGCGGAAAAATGTATTATTCAGAGTGCATAAAGAGAATAGTTCAATATTTATATAGTTTTTATACATATGGAATTACATAAAAACACTTAAAAAATGAATCAATTGTCAAAATATAATAAAGCCTCATTTTATATATAATACATTGTAGTGTTTTCACAAGTATTCATATCTTTCAGGTCAAAATGTATTATAAATAATTATAGTGGATCATAAATAGAAATTATAATATTGATTCGATACTTACTCATCCAAATTTTATTCTATATATTGTTTTTAAATTTTTAATAATTTATAAAAAATTGTTGAAAAAAATCATTTTATATTGATTTTCAAGGTTATTAATGTAATTTTATATTAAAAATATAAACATAATCATAAATTTTATGTCTTCATATTTATAAAATTAATTTTAATTAATAAATATCCATTAATTTCATGAAAACCACCAATTAAAATGCACCTTATTACTTTAAATATTTCTAAAACCAATTATTTTAACTTTTATCTAACTTGTAAAAGAACGACATCAATGTTGTGTAAGTGTTTTTATAATGATGTTATAATATAATTTAAAAAATTATTACATAAATATAATTTATTATTTATAAATATTATCAAGTAAAACATTTCATGACATTATTTACATCCATTTATATCAAGAAAACATTCGTTTGATACGATTTTCAACTTTTCTTACATTACATAAGCACTGGGAATGATTTTCTATAATTATGACCATAAATAAATTTAAAAATCAGAAATATATATCAATTTTATTTATTTTTAATCATTATTTATCTCTTAATACTAATAAAAGAATTAAATATTCTTAAATATTGTCTCCAAGACACCAATTTTTGAATTTTTATATGTCGTGCAAGCACTGCTTCAATGATAATAAATGTTTCCATAATTGTACAAAAAAATTCTTTTAAATTATTTGGGTAATATTGTTATGATATTTTTTGAATATTATCATGAAACAATATTTCCACAAGTTTTGATGAGGTTCAATATCATTTTAAATTAAATATATTAATAACAAGTTGAAATTAATTTAAATTCTAATTCTAATTTTAAAAGGAATTAAATTCAAATTTAGTTTTCAACATATAACCACATTATATTAATACAAGTACATTAAAATATTTTATAAAAAAATAACGTAAATTGATATTAAAAACTCATTTATAATCCTTAAAAATGTTTTTTAATGAGACACTGAATGTACATCAAATTTACTATTTAATTTCATAGCATCCTCTAGTCATTATTTTTTTATTAAAATAAAACCAATTATATGGTTATGTGGGCTCCTTTGAATCATCTAGGTTCTAGGACACCAACCACCACAATGAATAAATTTAACATGAGGAAACAACACCAAAATTATAATTCAAACCAAATGCGAGGTTTAACCCGCTGGAAAAGGATGTCTCTTTCCGTGGCCCTTGTAAAAAGTGTTTCTCACTGAACTGATCCACAATGTTAAGATCCTCAACACAAACATTGAATAAATTACCTAAAATAGATGACCAACCTTAAGAACACCACATTAATGTAAACCAAACCTTGAACAAAGAACAATCTATCATTTAGCGCACGTCGATGCCACTCACAACCAAGGACTACCATGATAGAAAATACATCATCTTCATCGATCAACCTTACACCATGAAACATCAATAAAATCCACCATCACAACTAATTTCCTATACTAATCCCAAAATAACACTAAACACAATGATATTATTAACATTTGAACCACTATTTTGAGCCAACATGATCACCAAGAAGATTAATTCTAGTGGTAACCCATAAGAAAGAATATAGCCAACACTAGAAATGCATCTGGGAACACTATCAACTACTTAAATAACACATCCCAAAACCTACTTGAAATCCACCACACTAGAAAAAAATTTCAAGGAGTGATGGAACATGAATAAGATGAAGAAATTGAATAGGAATTGATCATCAATAGTGATCCATGAACTTCACCAAGACCACCAACGCCTTCCTTTGGTTCTTCCACTATATGAACTTCAACCCCTAGAAACATCTCCTCCTAGAAGGATAAACCACAAGGAAAACGAAGAATCTAAAAACATATAAAACTACTATCATCAACATTTTATATAAAATTAAAAATTACCAAAATCAATAACAGCAAAAGCCTAAAATATGAATTCCAAAAAACTACCATCACCACAATTAATTGAGTCGGAAACAACAACCACCAGATAGAAACTATCTCCATTACAACCCATCAAAAAATTAATACATAGGCCATGAATCGTAGTACACCCTCAAACACTCAACCCATACATCCCTAAGACACTACATAAACCCAAAATGGGTTTTAGTGTGGTAAATAAGATATCAAGGCCAGGGAGAAGGATGAACTATTGCCTCAAAATGGGTATATGCCACTAAAAAATATTGGTAAATATGAAACCAACAACTGAATCAACCAAAGAACTAGAAATTACAAATCCATCATCATGATTTGAAATAGTCTAAATCTCTATAAGTTTAGACCAAAGAAATGGTTTAGCATACAGAGTGAGATATAAAGAGATGACATGAGTTTATGAATAACCACATATGTGAATGGTCATAATGAAACTTAAAATCAAATCTTGAAGAACCCCCACTAAAAAGGGAAAATAGAAAAGGGAGGAATAATAATAATGGACGGATGTGGAGGGGATAAGTAGGTGGGGGCATATAAATTATTAAATAAATAATCCACACACACAGAGAGATATATATATTATATAATGATTTAAAATATTTAATTATTCTTAAAAAAATAATCCATGTTTATTAATATTATATTTTAAAATAAAAATCATTAAAAATATATAGATTTTTATTAAAATAATATAAATTTCATTTTAAACTAAAAATTCACATTCCAACTTCAGATCAGGATAAAATATTTTTCTATCAAATTCAATATATTAAATATCATTAAATATTCATAAAATTAATTTTTATTTTTATATATAAAAAAATATATAAAAAATAAGATATGAAATAATTTATATCCTTAAATAAATTTGTTTACTATGAAATAATTATTTCTTATGGATAATTATAACAAATATAACACCATAGTATATATTATAACACTAAAATGTAATATATATATGTATATATATATTTGGATATCACATTATACCTCCATAAATCAATAAATCTTTACAATTTTTTCTTATTTTAAAACTTATAGGGATTATTTTCCATTATATATTATTTAAGTTCTCATGTTTTTTCTTCAACCATATGACTTTTCAACAAAAAAAATAATTAGAGATGTTTTCATATTCATAACTATTTATCTATATAATCAACAATTTAAACTCATTTTTTACTTATAAGAATTATTCTCTTATTGACACATTGCAATAGGTTTTAATATATGAGATGTAGTAGGTATATATTTCGTCAATAAAATAACATGAAAAACTATAAGTACTTGATATAAACATAGATTAAATTCTACTCAATAAGATGTTGATCTTACTTTCGCAAGTATTTAATATTGTGTAATAAATCATGGGAATAATTTTCCTTTCTTACCAGAACATATAACAACATTCCATTGTGATATTTTAAAAAAATAGATCTTTTCTAAAATTCCTTATATTTTATTCATTTATCATCATAGATATTTTATTTAATTTTGGATTCCATCAGATGATATTTAGTAAATTTGATATTTCCAATGAACATATCCTCTATTTTATTTATGAAAAATTTCCTCTCACCAATATTATCCAAAAAAACCTAGAGTTTCAAACTTCTTTCCACATAGTTTTTCCAATAATTCCATTTGAATACTTGAATGAAAACTATCATTATAAACATAATTAACTAATGAATTGTGTTTATAATAATATACATTATAATGAGGGAAAAAATCCCAGAGAATATCCTCCTATGCTTGAATTTTCTTATCTTATTCTTAGTTAGTTTGATGATGAAAAGTAATACTGAAAAAAATACCTAATGATATATTATGTAAATTATAAAAACATCATATTGAACTGGGATCAGGATGAAACACAATAAAAATATAAACACCATGTAATTTTACTATATATTTATTAAAAATAAGATAATGTTGATCAAAAGACATATAATATTTAATAGGATAAAAATGAGAATATTTAGTCAAACACTCACCAATGACCCATATCACATTATTAGGTTTTTTCTAGGGTAATCCCATGATTAATTAATTAAAAAGATCTTATAATGGGTCTCTTACAAAATTGAATTTTTAAATCTTATAATGTATAAAAAAGGCTGACTGTGGTCATCTCTTAAGAATATAGCTCTTAAGGCTCATTACGTTTCACTTATGTCTGTTTATATTTTTTTATTCCAATGCAGAAAATGGATAAGGTTTAATACATGAAACATGAAATAAAATAAAAATGTAGAAGAAAATCAATGAATGAAAGTAGGAACCCTTGTATTCAACCTTAGTTATACTTTATAATATTTTTTTTATACTCCTCATCCCTATATCTATTTGTTTCTACCAGTTACACATAAAATCACTTCCTATATTAGGAAAATATAAATTATACTTTGGGAAATCCCCAGGTTATCAAATTATCACTCTCTTAAATGTTTTATAAATGTGACTTTATCCACTACTCAAACCATTGAACCGAATCATACACTAGTGATTCAAATAGTAGGATTTAAAATTATTTTAGAACTAAAAATGTAAAAGGTGTAAATATAAGCTTAATATATATTTATCACCTATATCCCTCAATCACCTAATCCCGTAATAAAATAGAATATATATAGATAGGTTTGTGGAAACTAGAGTCACTAGTTTTTATATAGTAGGTGATCCTTAATATAATGTCTTATCTTTGATGATAACTTGATAATTATATTAATTTACATTGGAAAACATGAATAAATTGGTAAAGAAGATGAACAATTCATAAATAAAAATAACACTGAATGAATTATTATTTAAATTTCTATATTATATAAATATAGATAAATTTGGATAGGTCCTACTTGTTAAAAAGAGCCCAATTTTTTAAATTGATAGGGGAAACTTATTTCTATGCATCACTGATTCATACCCTTTTCCATGGTTTATATACAGTAATACATGACCACTTCTCTTCCTTAGATAAATTCCATATGTGAAGATTGAGGGTTCAGAGTGATCCGGCTATGCATAATGAATCTTCTATCTTGCTTGAAATTTTCCTCATGATCACCACCTTATTTTTTATCTAAAATTTATCCATGTGGATCAATGTCTATTTTTTTCAATTATAAGAATATAGTTTTTATCTTTATTTCATTTCTAGTATTTCTAATTTGATTCCACATGACTAAAATTTTTTAAGTGTCCCCAAGTCATATGATCTAGGGGTATCTCATTTCATATTCCCTTGGTGTGATATGAAATGGGTAACTCGAGAGTCATATACCTGGGTTGAGGAAAGGATATACTATAGGTATTGAAAGTATAATTCTCATTAGGTGAATTCATATAGTAGAGAAAGTCATACGATGTATTTCATATAAGACCATAGATTTCATATGCCCATAAATTCAAATTCTTCTTTAAAGTTATTTGACATTTTTGAAGACATAAACTCCACTACAAGGTCATACACTTGGCTATTTAAAGTAACACAATGCAATCCTTTTTCATTTTTTCCCTATAAATGAAACCCAAGAAAAATCATATACTTATTATAGGATTTATCAAAATTTTAATAAAAAATCAATTAAATAACAAAATTAAAATTAAAAATAATTTTAAAAATTTAATATCTTAATTGAAAATAAATGTATGGATATTTTAATTAATTACAAATTAATAAGGCATCCAAAAATGATGATTCAATTAAGTTTATAATTGAAGTCTATATTTACAATTGTACTAAAAATTATATGATTACTCAGGTTTTACAATAATTTTGGAGTTAATTATCAAATTGAATCACTTAAATTTTTAAAAATTATGGCTCTCATCACTCCCTTCATATATAAACTATTATACTCTCAGGAAATACAATAAATTCATTCGAAAAAAATAATTATCCTGACAAGATATAAATATATAATCAAGAAATTAATTGAAATAAAGATTCACTCATTGTTGGAACTATCATTATTTCCCTATAAATAAAATGAATGGTTATTTTTAATTCAATATCAATTTCTACTTTGAGAGAATAAATTATAATTTTTTTGTAATTAAAATATTAAAAATAGACAATTTTATTTATATATCTTTCCTATGTTTTGTATACACATGTTCCAATTTCTAATTATACGATACAACTCACCTATAATTAATCTAGTACAATTTACCTTTTATTAATCTAGGTTAAATAATCCCCTCACCTTGATCCATTAATTTTTTATAATTAGGCTCATATTTTATTTTCCCAACCATGTTTTTTAAAAGAACAGAATGGATGTGCAATGAATTTTATTACATACACACCCTATGCCTAACTATCTCAAAATCTCATGAGGGATCACAATTTATTATTTCACTCTATTTTCCAAGGGATTATATGAATATATTTTTTGTTGTATCAAAGAGGTGTTCTTTTTCATAATGTCTATGTTTTCTAGGTTTAATTCCAAATATTCATTTTTTTCATATTATAATTTTGATTCAACAAATTTTTTTTTCTATAAAACTTCTTTTGCTACTTCTAAAAAATTAATTTCACTGAATATGGTGAAAAAAATCATTCAAAAAGTTTCTAGTTTTTGCATATTCAGAAATAATGAACCCCAAAGCTATCATGGTATTATTCCCTTGGCATGGGTGCTTTGAAATGAAAATTCTTAGCCTTAAAAAACATCAATATATTAGAATAAAAAAATCAAAATATATTCCTAAAAAATAAATCATATAATTATTCTAAACTAATAAAAATTGGGTTCCAATCCAACCCCACAATTTTTATACACTACCCATTAAAAATATAAACAAAAATCAAAAATAATTGGAAACACACAAATAAAAAAGGATATAAACAACATGGTCATTTTCATCGCAATAGGATTGACATACATTTTCCCATGGGTTCCTTGTAGATAATTTTGAGATAGACTCACAAAGTGTTGTCAAATTGGAAATGTAGAGAAAAAAATTAAAAATTAGGTTTTTAATGAGGATAGATAAAATGAAAAAAATATATAGTAGAGGTAAAATTCATTTGTTATCCCTCCAAAGAGAGACTGTATTTTGACTCTCCCCCCCAAGATAGAACTATGATTATCCTAAATCAAAAAGTTTTTTTGGATTATTTTATAGAAAACACAACATATTATTTTTTCCAATTTCCATGAGTGGAAACTAGTCTTAGAGAACCCCATGAACAAATTTAAATATCCCCAACCCTATATATAGATATGGGAAGAAATAATGAATGGTGGAAAGGAAGAGAAAGAAATGGGTATCCCTATTGAATGTTGCGTCCTCCAATAGTTGTTTTTAAAGATGTTGATGAGGTGGTAATGGATTATCTAAAGTTCATTGAGTTTTTTTGTTATTTCAATTATTGGTTGTTTTTTTCACTATCCAATGCAGGTTTCATCAATTTTTCATTAAAATAACTATTTTTTTCTACTCTAGATTTGTCCATCCATTATCATATCATTATATTTAAATTATAATAGATATAATTTAAGAAAATAATTAAAATACTCTTCATCCATCTATAATTCTTCATATTGGGCAGCCTTACCTTCAAATTTTATCTCTAGTTATTCTTTATTATTGGTTTCCTAGGGTTCTTTTTTAGTGTCAATGTTACTTCATAGCTATGATAGTTATATAAATTCAATATAGAAGGGTTAAAATGTCTTTTCATGTAATGAAAAATTGTTAAAATCATATTCTAAATAATTTTCTACTTCCTTGGGTGTCTCATCCATGAGCTTCTTGTCTTGAATGAATATCTCTAGAATGTGTATTATAAGAGAGGGTAGTGGATCCACTAAAATTTATCTAGATCCCATAATACCCCTACATTTTCTTCAACTAAGTAATACACTAATGATGTTGAATCAGTATTTTCAGTGGATATCTGTTCAGTTTTCATATGAATTTGAGAAATAATAAAAATATGAGAGTTAATGGTTTGATCACCCCAAATAATGTTTAAACTAGAATTATTGGTTCCACCTTGAGTGCCTTTGGTGTGTGATAAAAAATTTATGGGAGAGAAGGTTGTTCAAGTACATTATTCACGTTATAGATGTCTTCTTGATCAGAGGAAGTTTGTTCCACTTATTGTTCTTCCTGTTGTTCTCCTTGATCCATGAGTGTTTGGGTGGTGGTGTCAATAATATTCATAATTTCCTTTATCTCTCCCTTCTCACCTCATTTCTCTTTAACTTGTTGATCTACTAGTAAGGTGTTTTTTATGTATCGATAGATATCCTCTAGGGTATGATCTTCTTATTCTAGATGGTGTTAGGGTATATTTGGTTGGTGTTTGTTGGGTTTATTAGTGTATAATGTTCCATCTTCATTCTCATTGGAATTTACCAAATACTTCTCCTACTATGGTCCTTAAATTTTTGAAACTTGGGTTCCCAGGGGAAGAGATATTTATTATTGTTAAATAACATGGCCGTGTGTGATTCTATGAAATCAATAGTAAGTTTTTCAATATCTTTAAATCGAGTATATAATTAGGGATACATGTTTTATTAATGGTCACCCTATGATATTTTTCATAGATTATAGGAATGAATAATGATGGAAATGTAATGGAAATGGAAAAATAAAAGAACCGAAAGTCGCTAATTATAAATTTTCACGAGATAGTGATTACTCATACCAAATTTTTAGAAATAGTTCCAAGTTTATGGATAACCTATCATGGGGAACATAAATTTATAAAACTCCAAAAGAAACACAGAGGTTTATTGGGGACATCTATGTAGGATTTAGTCTTAAAGAATAAATACTCTTGCACTTATTATTGTTTTGTTCTTAATTCTAAAGAATAAGAGGGATGGGGTTTTATTTATGAAATAGTAAATAAAATTAAAATATAAAACAATATAAATATTTGAATTGAGACATTCCAAAATTTATCCTTAGTGATCATCCATTGTCTCACTTCTTAGAATTATCTTCCTTCTATTTGTTTGTTCCAACTTGTAACACTTAGAATCATTACCTAAATTGTGTTAATGGACATCACACTAAAGGAGTTCCCCATGGGATCACCCATAATCTCTCAAATGGTACAAAACCATGGTTTGATCCATTTCATAAATCACTCATCACAATCATACACCATTTATTTTAATTATAATATAGGAAATTATTATAGAAATATAGAAGGAATATGGATAAATGAACTTGAATCACATTTGTCACATGTTCCCCTCAAAAACTTGAAATTCCAAGAATAAAATTGAAAATACAAATATAGGTTTGTGGAGTATAGAATAATGGTTTTTTATCATCTTGGTAATCATAAAGTTATCCTCTTATCATATAGGAGAGAAAGAGAATCCCAATATTTTGTAGTGGGATAAATATGTTGAAATATTGAAATAAGAATAAATGAATAGAAAATTTAGAAACACTAAATGAATTACAATTAAAATATAGAATTTATGAAATCCTACCTACAGTGGATATGATCGAAATTATCAGTAGGAGATTATTTATTTTTAATTTGAGTGGGGAAATACATTTATTAGAATCACTATTTTATTTTTGAACCTTTTCTCTAGTTTTAGTTTAGTGATATTTTAACTTTTCTCTTCTTATGATTAACTCCACATGTACTACTTAAGGGTTTAGATTTATTCAATGCGGAATCAAGAATATTCCATCTTACTCATCATTCAATCCAAGATCACCATCGCTTTCTTCATCTAGATGATGTCTACATGGATCAGTTGTTGAAGTTCGTCCTAATTATTTTAAATAGTGGGAATGGTGTTCTAATTTCATTTTTTCAATTTTGGGTATTTATTATTTGATTTTATGTGGCCATAATTTTCTCAAATAATCCATGTCATATGATATGAAGGTATCTCATTTCATATGACTTAGATGTCATAAACAAATGTATAAATCCCAAGTAATATGGTCATGTTGAGGAAAATTAGTATGATATTTTATAAGTTGTATATTATACTACTGAGTCATACACATGGCTGATTAATGTCATAAATTTCATTCCTTTTTCATTTCTGGCCTTGACATATAACCCTTGAAAATAATTTACACATAGTATGCTTTACCCTAATTAGAATCAAAAAATTAATTGAATAATAAAAATTGGAATTACAATCCTTTTAACAATTAAATTTATAAACCAAAAATAAATTCATGGGTTTCTCAATTAATAAAAATATAAATAGATCTTCTAGAAATCTGGTATCATGATAGTTAACAATTGAACTCTAGATTTACAAAAGTTATAAAAATAAAATAATTTCCATGTTTTTACACTAATTGTAGGGAAAATAATCAAAGAAACCTTGTCAAATTTTAGAAAATATTGGCTCTCAACAAATAAATATATATATGTTCTCATATCCAATTTGGAATTCACAATATTTGAAGAATTCCATTCATTGGTTCTTGATCAACTTCAACATAATGATAAATTGAACATTTCAAGGTCTAATCAACCAGGTCTTTCTTCATTATTTCCCACCAAACATATTATAAAATATCAATATATATCTTTTTGTTTCCTGAATAAAAATATTAAGATGCGCTTTGAGTGTTAGTCTATAATTGATTTTTAAATAGAGAGTTATTTGATACACATAACATATTTTTAAGACTTATAACACCTCTTTCATCAATATTAAATTCATTTATTTTTTTAAATAGGATGATAGTATAGCTATATTTATTGAATATAAAATAAGAAAAACCCTTTTAAAAATTGTGTAGAGAAGGAACCCCTTTTAAAATCATGTATGTTTAATTTATATTCTTTTAATATTTATGAAATTTTTTAGAATACTTTATTATTTCTAAATAATGTACTTTCAATATTTCTAAATCTAAAATATATGAAGTCAATTTCCAATAAAATTTTCATTAAATCGTTAAATATTGGATATTTCTCTTATTGAAACATGGTTAATGTTGCATCATCCATTCCACTCAAATATTATTCTACCTTTTTTGTTTAACCTGGATGATAATGAATCATGCAACTAGGATCTTTTATCAACACAAAACATGTCATTTTCCTAATTTTCAACTAATTTTGTGTGAACATATATTTAAAATATTATGATTATATATATCATAATTTTTAACATATAATTATTTCCTCTATATTTTCAAATACAAAATTACTAATAAAAGATCAATAGAATTAATTGGATACTTTTTCTCATGGGCTTTCAACTATCATAATGCATATGAAATTACCCCATAATTTTTCATTAAAAAATAACCAAGTCCTTAGTATAGGCCTCAGTATAAATAATAAGTTTCCCATTTCATGATGGAAAATATATTATTAGAGAATAAAAAATATTATTTTATATATATGAAGATATATTTAATATTCCTTTATATAAATGATTACTACACCATTTCAAGTTTACCTTGTTAATTTGTTATAAACTAAACATTTTTTTCAAAAAACAATCATCAATACTGACCCACTTTTTTGAAGTGTGCAAATATTATTGATATTAGTTGGTCATGGTCATTCTTAAACCATATTAGTTTCATAAAGATCCACTTTTCTACAATCTTTAGTTATAATGTTTCCATGAATTTTTTTTTTGTAACTAAAACTCAAATTTTTTAATTTTTCCTTATAAATAATTTTATTATATGTCTTGAAAATCAATTATTAAATGTCTATAATTATCTTCATATATTTTAGAATATACATGAATATAAAAAAAAATATTACAATTTTTTTTTTCAAATTTTCAATGAATAGAATATTATGAAAATTTAAATATTTAACAGGTGAATTATGATGCACATATACATGTCATTTTAATACTCATGAGTGTTTATTGGATTAGAAATTTATTGTCCCAAAATTCACTTACTACTAGGATATAGTAAAGGGGCAATATGGGGTCGAACCTATAGGGATCATTGGTAAGTAAACAACCATTATAACAAAACCCTTTGGAAGGATTCCTCATGTTTACTCTTCAGATTTAGTTTTACTAAAACATTATAGTTTGAATTTAATTTAGATAACTAAGATGGGATTAGGGTTTGTTTGATTCATTTAGGTAAAACGAAATCCTAAATCTATCTTGTAATAGCCCTATGGATTATGCTACAAAGTGCATCAAAGGTCAACAATTGGTTTTGGTCTTACCAATTGGATCTACCTATGTTTCAATTATCCCTTGTTCTAGGTATAGATAACAACCAAGATTCATTATACTTAGATTCAATTTATAAATTTCCATGGGTTAATTTTTATAGCCTAATAAACACCAATTAGATCAAGTTCATTTAATTTCACCTCCCATGATTAAATATGTAAAAAATAATTTGATGAAAAACTATTTTAACCTAATAACTAGTTGTTGGATTACGAGTGTTAAATTAATGGATTGATTAGGAATAGAATACCCATACTATTGACCCTATCACTAATAGTATTAGATGAGAATGATAGTATTAATCAAAAGACAAGTAATATAAAACACAATTATATTAATCATGAAACAGTTTAGAAATATGAAATCCAAAATTTAGAAAAATAGATAATCAATAAAAAAATTTAAAAAGAAATGTAAATAAAATAAACTACTTACTAATAATAATGAAACAACAAAGGAGTAGAAATATTTGATGAAGAAAAATGGTCAGTATTGAAAATGAGCATTGAAATGGAAATAGAATTGCAATAGTTGAAGGAAATGTGATGAATGGTTAATAACTCAAAAATAATTACAAAAAATGGAATGAATGAAATAAAACTAAGTTTAGACAAGAAAAAATATAAATAGGGAAATTTAAACAAGAGAAAAATATAGTTTCTAAGCTCTTATACATGGCCGTTTCTATAAAATATAAATAGGATAACAAATACATGATGTGTAAAGAATTCATACCATGTATTTTAATTAAGGTTTTTTGTCTCAAAATATACATGACACGTAAGGTTTACACATCATTTACTCCATATGCAAAATCCCCTCTTAAAATATTGAATATCATGGGATATATAGGCTTAAATATTTTATTTTTTTGGGATATCAAACATCATATGTTTTGTAAACTCTACACATTGTGTATTGGATTCAATTTTAGCAGGTTTATGATTTTAAAATCCCCATGATGTGTAATGTATATACATGTTGTGTACTGTTCTCATGTCATATAATTATTCATGGTTTTTATGTGGATTTTTCGGCATGTCGTTAATGAGGACAACACATTATGTCTGAGAAACATGACATGTAAGTCCTTTTTCACTTTTCATCAATTCTTCATTTCAGACCAGAATTCCTAATTCCTAAAAAAATAAACTAAAACCCAATGGATTATTTAATAAAACATAAATAATCCTTATGTAAATGTATCCAATATGTATATATAAATTCCTCATATCAAATTCCCCCACACATGAACAATTTATTATCCATATGAAAAAATAATGTTAATGGGGATTATAAATGAAACAAGTATTAAAGCATGAATTATTCATTACAAACAAGAAAATAAAACTATGTTTAAGTGGAAAAATAAAATCCTCTAGAATCAATCTTGTAGATAAATTCAATCATGTCACATAGTTCAGTTATTTATTCAGAATCATTCTTCCATTTATTACGATTTCATTATCATTCCTTATATGTTATAACCATTTTGAAATTTATCTCATAAAAAAATTTCTCTCATCACCGAAGGTAAAATAAAAATAGAGTTAGGATCATACCCTAAATACACATTCCTAACAATAGTCTTAAATTGGTTCTAACATCTCCACTTTATAAAGAAAAATACCAAAATTAATCATGACAACTTTATAAATAACATTCAAATGACTCTGAGGTTGAGGGAATGTAGACATAAATTAAAAAATCAATCTCAAAAGGATGGTAATATCTAAAGTAAAAGGTATGAAAATAATGAACAATATAATGAAGTAACTCTGGGAAAAATTTTGTCCATGCTCTAAAAACTCCAAGTGGGTCCATGTGTATATTAGTAAGTATAAGGACTGAAACCATGTTCCTTTATTTTTATTTTTATCAATTTTTTTGAAAATCTTTTCTAGGTCAGGTAGCACATCTATCACCTAAACAAATATGATTCATCATAGGATTAATTGGTCTATTAATGGTGAATTTTGAGCTTCCTAATACACAAACCAAATTCCTTTTCTTTTTATTTCTTTTTTTATATTTGTTTTTTCAATGAAAAAAATATAAGAATAAAAAATTCAAAGGGTAATCAAGAACTAAATAATATCAATCTACTAAAAGTGATACTATACATCTCTTAAATTTCCAACATCCTATGTCTATCAAAAGTGAAAATCATCTAACACCTCTTCAAAGGATAATCATGCATCATACCAAGAGCAGGGTAGGCAAGGATTATCGGATTGAATCTACGCTATCAAAAGAATGTTATTCCTGGATATTCTGGGATAAAGAAGAAATATGTATTGGTGGGTGTTAGAAAAAGTGTCTTAAAAATATTATATCAATCATTTTTAAAAATGTATTTTTTCAATCATATCATCAATAATATCTCAATGAATTTTCTGATAGATTTACATGTCCCAGGTATCTCTCAAAAAATATACACAAAAAAGAATATGAAATTATAATCTTAAAATACTCTCAAGAATTGGTGTATATAGTAAAACCAACTATCCGTCAAGGTATAAAATTTAGTTATAATTAAATTAAAATAAATTACATGAATCTTTAATTTTAATTAAATTACTCAACTCATAAATCATTTTAAAAATAAAAAATGTAATAAAAATGGGTTTCAGTAGTCACCTACTAAACTTTTTCTTTTATTTAACTTTTTTAAAGAGATTTCATTTTTAAAGTTTGATTTCAATGAAAAATGCATCATAGATAAGTGAACACTTCCAATAATCCATGTGCATTGACAATAATCTTCAATAAATACTCATCCACGCTTAAAATGATACAGTGGTCTCACTTTTTTTAAAAGTGTAGTGGTCGATAAAGAATGTAACACGTGGAATGAAATGAAATGAAAATTTTAATTTCAAATTAGGTAATTGAGGGTTGTCTATAGTGAATGTCATGTCACAAAGAAACTTAGTGGATTATAAATTTAATTTGGGATACCTAAAACAAAATTTAGAGACAAAATGAATGCACTAGATATTACATTTTCCCACAAGGTTAAAATAATATGGAAGATGAAAAATAGGTAGGTGCATACAATCAAAATTGGGGAAAATAACATAAATAAATGAAATGGGGGAGTATAAAGAATTTTTTGAAAACCTATTTATTAATATAAAATAAAAATAATAATGATGATCCTAAGAACACATCTGAAATAAAGGAAAAAAAATATGGTCTGCCTCCCATAAAGCGCTAATAATGACATCGTCATCTAGACGAATGGAAACATGTATTAGTCTGTGTCATCTATCTGATTATATTTTCGCTTCCTCCTACAAAACCTGGTGGTAGTGGATTCATGCTCTTGGGGATGCTCAGTAGGATTGAACACCTTAGCATAGTATTGACCATGAACATTGTGTGGTAGTAAGTGAATCAAGGAATTTCATGGTGGAGTATCCTGTTGAGCATGGATTTGTACCGAGAGATCCTAAGGTTATTTCTTGAAGTCATCCGGATGATGAGACATTTGATATAGTGGGGAGGATGGTGGAAGGATAGGCATGCCAATGACCATAGAAGAGAATGAAGATCTAGAAATGTCTAAATTCATGTGGTTGTAAAATGTAATTAAGATATCAAGTAGTATAGTCAAAAATGGTATCTCATCCAGTTATAAAAAATGATACTTCAATGACAACGGAATAGAAGAAGTATAAAAAAGGACACCTAAGAAAAGTAAAAAACATAGAAGTGGTTGGGACATAACTAGATAGTAAAATCAATGTTACTGATATCCACATAATGAGTTACCTTACAGACAGTGGGTTCCTATAGTTGGACTTCTCTATAAATAACATCTATAGATGGTGGGGCAATAGGATTGACCACCATGGTGGGATTCATGGTTCTACCAACTGGCTTGGTCGAGGATGGGGTGGGAAGGTGTCGATCTGTACTGAGGATGTGTGTCTAGGAGATGGATAGATGAAGGGAACCTTGGATTGATATGGAATGGCAGAGCACATTCCCCATCCCACATACTCTTAAAGGTACTTTTATAGGGGTTCAGGGTTAGTAACCTCGGGAGGTGGGTTGGCCTGGGTGGATTTTAGGGTCGAAATGGATTAAGAAGTGAGGTAATTAGGAGGGTGTGTGTCTGAATTTGAAGCAGGGGATTGTGGGGGGGGGGATAGGTGGTAAAATAAGATGGTTCACTGAATGGAATTCATAGACGATGAAAAATTTGTCACTAGTTCTCTATGATGGATTTGAGAAAAGGGAATAAGTTTTTGGGAATGGGTTCATGGTGTGCAGAAACCATAGGGAAAGGTGCAGTGATGGTGGTGAAAATAGAGTTATATAGAGTTATGTAACGTTTTATAGTACTGGTAATAGTAGTATAGGTATGGTAGATGTGGTGGTAGAAGTGGTGGTAGTAGAGACATGGATACATGAGGTAGGGTTTTCTATATGATAGGTTATTGCCTCATCAGTAAACTCAATATAAGCTGGAACCCACTAATATATGTTGTCACTCTTCATGAGTAGCCCCATATTATGGAGTAAAAGGAGGTCGATGATCTCCATCATGATGAGGGATATGTGGGGTTTTGTGGCCTCATAGGAACAAAGATTCCTGAACATATGGGTAATGAAGGATCCTCCTATCAAAGTACCTCAATTCATTGTCAAAAAGGTTTGGAGGAACTCACCAAACATTCTTGCCAAGTTGACAACTTGTTTTCACATGGATGATACAACAATGTTGATCATGATCTAGCTCACACTAAAAAGGGATTTACCTCAAGCCATCCAGGAATGAGCTAAGGTCTGATGAAGGATCTGGATGGCAGCACTGTGAAGATGGGTTATCTTTATAGTGTGAGGATTGTAAAGGATCTATGGGACTCTAGATACCCTCACCTAATGTCATGCAGAATTATACATGTTAGTATTGAGATGAAATGTTGGAAATATTAGTTAGGCAATGATGTTGGTGGATTAGATGTTGAGTTTGACAACAAATTCTTCATGGGTGAGCTCCCATGGACTACCACCAAGTCTAAACCTGATAGAGTCGATGTCCAACTCGAAGGTGACCAGGAAATCCGGGAAGAGATCATTGAACATATCTTCATAACATTGGGTGATGGGAGAGATTTGAAGCTATTTGATGAGATAAAGTACCTCTTGATGAATGTGGATCCCCTCAAGCACTACGCACTTTAGTGTCCTGTTGGTTCCCATAGGATTCGTCAGTAGATGGACCAAACTGACCTCATTCTCAGGTGGAAGAAGTGTAGGTAGGGATGGAGGTGTGCGTGGGTAGTTCCCTATGACCCTCTAGATGAAGAATTTGATACCTCATTAGCATAAGCTGATGTAGAGGCAGAGGTGAAAGAGTAGGTGGAAGGATCTACGAGGGGTGGAGTAGGATTATTCTGTCGCTAGTTGGGTGGTGGAGGGACATCATCACGCTCGAATGCACGTTTTATGGGAGAGGTGTGGACAATCTTGTTGTATTCCTTGGGAAAGGATGTGGAAAGAGGTGTAGGTGATGTCAGAATAAAAGGAAGAGGGAGTGGTGGCCAGCAGTAAATGAAGGAGGTGGTGCGACAATGAGGGTATGTAGAGGTGTGGTAGTGGATGATTCGTGTGTGTGAGAGGAAAAAAATGGGAGGGAGTGTGGCCATGATCCTAGTGTTCATGGTATTTTTAATATGCTTTAAACTTAAATATGCTTTTTTCGATACATGACGTGTAAAGATCAATTTTTTTTAGATCATTAAAATTTATACTTTGTGTAAAGGTTACAGAGAGTGTACTTTTTCTTTTGTGACCCTTTTTTATTCGGGTCCAATTTATAAGACTACAACAACTCAAAAAAATTTTAATGTCTAAAATAACCTATTCTAACCCACCTTGGGTTTCCACATAGTTATTAATTCATTTAACATTGTGATCTATATTCTTGGAGGATTGATGACCAAGGGTATAGATGGTGGGATAGTGTCCATTGTCAAGGTTTAAATATAATTAACATCCTCATGAACACTAAATATATCTTAATTACGGGATATGATCTTATTTTAATCCTTTATGTTCATAAAATAATCAATCTCATTATGATAAAGATGTATCAATAGTCATGTGAAACATCACCTTTCATAACATCCTTTGCTAAGTTGAACACAACTTATTCATCTCCAACTCTAATAATTAATCTCTCCTGGTTAACATCAATCAACTCCTTTTCAGTGGTGAGAAATGCACTTCCTTTAATTGAGAGGACATTAACTTCTTCCTACATATACAGGATGAGGAAATTAGTAGGGAAAATAAATTTTTATATTATTACTAAGATGTGCACAAGTAATACTTGAGGATTATTGACTGAGAGGTTAATAAGTTGGAGTGTCACACTTGTTGGGTTTAATTATCTAATCTGTATCTTATGGAAAACAGTCATAGGAATGATATTTATACTTTTTCCTATATCATACAAGGTTCCCTCAAAATTTCATGTTCTTATGGTGAAAATAATTGAGAAACTTAAGTGTCTCACATTTTTTGAGACAACATCCATGTATAACTATAGAACATTTTTCATTTAGGTAGAAGACACATAATTCCTCAATCTTCATTTTTTTTAGAGATTTTTTTAGTAATTTTGTGTATGGAGCAATATATTTGATGGATTCAGATAACGGAATATTTCTGTGTAGTTAATTGAAAATTTTTAGAAACTTTTTATATTTCTTATCAATATTTTCTTGCATCATTATTTCTTGGAATGGTAAAGGGGATTTTTTTGTTGGAAGTCACACATAAACTTCTTCCTTTTTAGGATACCCCTCTGTTGGATATTTTCTAGTCTATAATATCTCTTGATTTCTCTCTTAATAAAATTTATCAGATTGTTCTAACTTTTTTTTCTAATTTCTATTTAAAAGCATAAAATTATATCATATTTCCACTTCTAACAATTATATATTTAGCATCCTCCCTTTGATGAGATTTGGTATTACTAGTAAAATTACATGGTAGTCGATTAGTTAAATTCATAGAGATCTTACACACATGATGCTAAAGGTTTCATAGGGAAGCTTTGTGGTTTTTCATTTCAGTTTCGTGGATTTTCAACCCTCGTTCTACATTATGTATGAAGGTGGTGAGAAGGTTCTCGTGATTGGATTGGAGAGGTTAGGATTGTTTTAGTTGTATAAGTGGATCTTGTTGGAATTATTTATACTGATCTTTGGGAATTGGTTGTTAGAATTTTTTCTTTAGTTAAAGAGATAGACCTTGTGGTGGGTAACCAGGTGTTCCGTAATTCCTTGGTGGAATTTATCAACTCCTTTATTGATAATAACATTGATTTTGTTACCATGGCTATTTATCTGGTCTATGGTTATAGTTTTTTTTGTTTTTATTGTTGGGGATACTGGTACAATAGATATTTTATTGTCATTTATGTAATTAAAATATTAGAATTGGGGTTCCTCTATACCTACCAAACATTATTGTTATGGTTGCATGCCTCTGCATATATCACCAGATTTTATCTCCATCACAGGAGTAGTAAATGGTGAATTTGATGAAAGTACCTGAAAATACTCAAGATACATTGTTAAGGCCTCAACATGGGATGTGAGGAAGCTATTATCCTCCATTTAGGGGATTCCATGTCGAGGTGGTCCATGATCTCTTTACCATAGACAAGAATTGTGGGAGACTTCATCAAGAATGGCTTATCCAATTTTAGGTCTCTTAATCATGAGACATCCATCAACAGTGAAATCTAAAAAAATATAGGTGACATATTGAATTCCTACATAGAACATTTGAAGATTAATCCACACATCTAGTCTATGATGTGGGAACGTTATTGTGAGTTCCTCAAATTTATCCCATGCCTCCAAAGAAGATTCTCCATATATCTAGGAATTTGTTTGAATTTCATTTATTTACTACCATATTTAGATGGGTGGGACATATTCATTAAGGAACATAATAGATAGATTATCCCAAGTAATGATCAACTTGATACCTTGAATTTTGAGTCAATCCTTGGATCGATCACACAAGGAGAATGATAAAACATGGATTATAATTAAATCAGATGACATGTCCTAGTTTTGAAGGGTATCCCAAACCTCTAAGAATTTGGAAATGTTATCATAAGGGCTTTCACATTGACTCCCAATGAATTGATCCATGTTATGTATCATGTTGACTAGTCCATGTTTTATTTCAAAGGTATGTGATGGGATAGTAGGGTGTATATTGTTGGGTGCCACACCACTTATGAAATAGAATTCATAATCCATAATGGTGTGACCATGTGGTGCTCGATGCTCTTCCTAATTGATAGGAGGTGGATATTGCAGATTTTTCTCATTTGGTTGTGCATGATTGTTGCGATCATAAATTGTGAAGTGATAGAATTCAGTTATGGTTCTATTAATCTCGTGATCCTAAAGAAGTGGTTATTGTGAATCCAGGATCCTTGAATGATTCAAAGGGACTTAAAACATGCACTAGACGGAGGAAGGTGTCATGACCTGTCCCCTGGGGCCTGTATCGTGACTACCCCAATCCCACCTTCCATAGGCCAGGGGATGGAGACTAGGAAAAAAGGCGTAATTCCCTAAAACTGTGAAGGAATTGCCTTTATAAATCATAATCACACACAACCAGATCACAAGCGGAAGCAAGAACTAATTAAAAGCTGTATAATAAGTGTACTGAAAGTAAAGGGGGCCAAAATACAAGCCCAACTGTAAAGTACAAATACAACTGAAAGAAAGTACAACCAAAAAGGGACAAACAAATGAAAGGTGAAAGAGGCTCTTGGATCGTCCTCTGGGGTTCCTACCTGAAGGGTAGGTAGATATGGCCTCCTCAACACTCTACGTTTGTAAGACTCTACCATGTAACGATACATTGTATGGTCCTCCTCCATGTACCATCCAGTCCTGGCGTTCTCAGCCTCCGTCAGTGTTGTCCGTCGTCTGCATCCAACACAACGAGGTCCGGGCATAGCCCGTGTAGGGGTGAGTATAATGATACTCAGTAGGGACCCCAAGACCCTCAGGTTCTCTCAAAATATAACAAGGATAAACCACAAAGTATGATTTCAATAGATAAAAATTACGTAGGTATAAGCCCATACATATACCTAAGTTGTCAAGTAACTCATCTCAATCTTGAGGAAAACACAAAGGTCATTGACTCAGATCAAACCAGGATTTTCAATATCGAAACCACGACTGTTGGATAAATCCTCCTCTGTTGAGTACAGTGGCCCTGTCGCGACTCTGAGGCGCTACTCACTAACCTTAGACTGCTGAGGTACTGCTCCTGTCGAGTACCGTAGGTCTGCTACCAAACCGGGCGCTCAGTCTGCTATGGGTCTGCCGCCAAACCGGGTGCTCCACCTAATAGCCATCAGAGGTACTCCTCATGTCAAGTACCATGGGTCTTTTTCCAAACCAGGATCTCTGTCCACCGGGGTCTACCGCCAAACCGGGCTCTTCGTCCACTGGTCTAGTCGAATCACTCAGAGTCGAATCCGTCAAGTAGTCGTCAGGTCTACAGGTACTAGGTCTCCGCAATACGTCTGCTCGTCTCTGGGTAGATATGCTCCACGAGCTACTGGTCGATACTCCAAGTGTCATAATGTCTCATTTGGAAGTATCTAAACGGAGCGCCATGTCATCGGGGTCTCAACACAACAGACAGCGCGTCAATCGGACGCTCGGTCTGTGATTTATTAGCATTTTAGTCTCGGGGGCCCGGTTGGATTTGTGTATGAACCAACCTGACTGTGACTCAACTATACAACGAACTCTAGTGGGGTATACTCAAAGGGAAGGCTATGCTCCAAGACTACTTGCACCGCTGACGGTTTGTCAAATGAACGTTCGGTGCCAAAGATATGGCCCAAGAAGGTAAAGGGTCAGTAATTGGCCCGGGTCCGGTCCAAGCTGGTCGGACCGACTCGGCCCAACCCAGTCTGGGCTAACCCGGTCTGGGTCGACCCGGTCAGACTTGCTGGGTCTGACTCGGCCCATTGTGTGGGTCAGCCCGCTATGTTTTGACCCGGTCCGCTGGGCCAGGCCCAGCAGACCGTGAGGGCGGTTTAGCGCAACAGTCGCCACGTAGGCGGCTCGGTAACTCGGCCGAGAAGATCGGGCTGGTTCGGCCAGTGACACCATGGGGGCACCACGGTTCGACTCTGCAGGTCGGTGGCCGAGAGGCCAACGGTGGGCCGCGCGGGGCGCAGACGGGCCGGCTGGACTCCGGGTAGGCCGCGGGTGCACTGGGCAGACCAAGGCAGGAGCCGGGCAGCCGGGGAGCGCGCCAGCATGGGGCGTGGGGCGTCGGGAGCATGCCGGTAGGGGCACGGGGCACCGGGAGTGCTTCTAAAGTGGCGCGGGGAGCCGGGTGGGCACCGGCAGGGGTGTGGGGCGCGGGGTGCACGCCGGCAGGTGTGAGGGGCGTCGACAGGGGCATTGGGCATCGGGTGCACGCCAGCAGGGGCGCGGGCTGCTGGGAGCACGCCGGTAGTGGCGTGGGGTGCCGGGAGCGCGCCGGCAGGGGCATGGGGTGCCGGGTGTGGGTAGCGCACCGGGGCACTGCGGATCACAGGGCCCACGGGTAGCGCGGCCTTTGTTCGCCACCTTCGCCATCATCGCCACATGTACCGCCTTCGTCATCACCAAACAAGAACAACCAGGGGATGATCGAATCATGTTCATGTGGCCCAAACCCTCCTCATTACGATGACATAAAATGGAGGTTCTCATACCCTAACTTGATTGACGAAGAACGATGGTTTATTCTCATAATTAAAATAACAAAAAAATTCCCCTACCTCTCTTGTCGTTCATCGTTGATGAAGTCACAGAAAGTGGGCATCGTTCTGTTGAAATCAGAAAAGAAGATACCGAGATGATGTCAGCGTTCTTTGTTGATGGCGCTTCCTTTTCCTTGTTCTGCTAAAAGATGGAAGAAGACTCCTGAGGAAGAAGTCGAAGAAGAAAATCTGGCATTCTTCGCATTCTTCATTGGGAGAGTTTTAATCCTCCCTAGCCCTCAAGTTCCACCAAAGGAGAAAGCCAACAAAAATAATAATAGGGTGCCTTATTATTTTATTGTTGGTACACATATTCAAAAAGTAGAAAGAAACTCCTCTTAATAAATTCACTTCCATCGTTGAAATTAATTGGGACACGCTTAGGCATAATTAATTGGCACACGCGTTGGCATAATTAATTGGCACCCATGTTGGCACAATTAATTGGCACACACGTTGGAACAATTAATTTTCATGCACATTGGAACAATTAATTAGCATTCGCGTTGGCACAATTAATTATGTGAAGGAGGTTAAAGTCTCTCCCTCATTAATGAGGGAGAGTGGAGAGGTTTCATCCTCAACCATTAATAGGGGTCGGGTGGTTCCCACCCTTATCATTTAATTGAGAAGTTATGCTCAGGTGGTCCCCACGTCATAACATCTTGCGGAAGGTTAGGGTGTGGTGGCCCCACCCACAACTTCCAATGGGAGGTTCCATGTAACCACACGCACAACACATGGCAGCTTAAATAAAATAAAATAAAGTGTTGTACTTTTTTTTTAATAAAAAGCCAAAAACTAACTTTCAAACTCGTCCAAAAACAACTACGGTGAAGGTATCACTAAGAAATTACCGACGCTGCGAGTTCAACGACACCCTTGGATTTCAATTCCGAGCACCAGTTCAAAAGTTATAAAATCCAGCACGTACGTTTACTGAACATACCTGAACAAAACTTCAGAAATTGATTCCGGGCACACAGGGCCTCGAAATCAGGCGTCGTTAGAAACTGCGAACTCATAAAATTCCCATTTATTTTAAAAAAAATCCACAGGAATTCCGAGTCTTTATGAAAGAAGGATGAAGGTTTTAGTGTGTAATCAGAAAATTTTAAATGGAAAATTGGAAAGAGAAAGAAGAAATGGAAAGGGGTGAGGTAATCTGAGGCTCACTCAATTCCTAGGAAACAGTAATCCCTCGTAACTGTGCTAATATTTTATGCACCAGAACGTGTCATTTTAATACATATGAGAGTTGATTAGATTAAAAATGTATAGTCCCAAACTGCACTTACTATTAAGGTGTCGTAAAGTGCTAGTGCGGGGTCAACCTATAGGTATCACTTGTAAGAAAGTAACCATTCCAAAAAAACCATTTGGAATGATTCCTGATGTTCACACATTAGATTTGTTTTTACTATATCTATTTAGTTTGGATTTAATTTAGATAACTATGATGGTATTAGGGTCAATTTATAGGATTGAGGAAAAATTTAATCCTAAATCTTACTTGGAATAGTCCTATGACTTAGGCTGTGAAGTGATTCAAGGGTCACTAATTAGATTTTATAAAACCAATTAGATCTACTTGTGCTATAACTATCCCCTGGTTCAAATATAGCTAACAAACTAGCTACTTTTCCCTTATCATAAATGTAGAAAGTTTCATAGGATATTGTTTATATCCTGCTCAACTCTAATTACATCATGTTTATTGACTTGCAACTCCCATGGTCAAGGTTGTAAAAAATAATGTGCTGAATAGTTTTTTAACATAATTACTAGTTTTAGTGTTAGAAAGGTTTGATTCATAGATTCATTAGGATCATAAACACCCCTTCTCTCAACCTACAACTCTAATATAATTAAAAATACCTGATGGTATTGATCAATAGAAAAGGAATACAAACCATGCTTAGAATAATATTGAGATAGTTGAAAAATTAGCAATCCATAATTTTGAACAAGTAAGAATAAAGACATAAAATTAATAAATAAGTGTAAATACAATCAAACACATAGATATAATAAAGAAACAGTGAAGAAATAGTATGTGTTGATGAAGGACAATGATTAGTATTGAAAAAGAGCATCGAAATAGAAATGGAATTGCAACCGTTGAAGAATAGATGAAGAAAAAAAATCAATGGGATTCTCCAAAACAATGAATGGAATGAAATAAAACTAAATTATTAAATGAATAAATGATAATAGAGAAAGAAAAATGAGTGGGAGAAATAGGTTCCAAGCTTCTTTATGTGGAAGCGCTCTCAAAATTTAGTTGGCTGAATGATACATGGTTTGTAAAACATTCATATAGTGTATTTTCTTTAAATGTATTTATTTATCAAATTTTACACGTTGTGTATGGTTTACACATCATGTAATTCAGATCCATTATCTCCTATAAAAATATTGAATCTCATTGGATCTTAGAGCTAAAATCATTTACTAGGCTGGATCTTGGACATCGCATGTCGTATAAACTCTACACATCATGTATTGGATTCACTTTCAGTGGGATTCTAAATTTTAAATATTCATTTGGAATGCATATAAATATCGTGTGCTATGTTAATGTCATGTAAGTTTTCAAGGGTTGGAATGTTGATCTGTAGGAAAGATGTTAATGAGGAATACATGTCCTGTATGGCATACACGATGTGAAAATCCTGTTTCTACCACTTTCCAGCATTTCTTAATTTGAGTCCAAAATTGCTAATTCTTATGAAAACAAACAAAAAACCAGTTCATTATAAAAAAAACATGATTTACCCTTGATAAGTGTATCCAATATGTATATATAAATTCATCTTATAACATTCATTAACCCAAATGTAAAAACAAATAACTCATAGTGCCCATACCGCATTCAAAGTAACATATTAAGAATATATTCTTCATTTTCCTTCAACTGATTATATCAATGCCTGAGGCCAATCTTTAAAAAGTTTAGATCCACATAGAGGTGATAAAAAAATAATAAATGAGTGTTAAAATATATATATTTTTTAATATAAATGTAATAAATGGCTATGTAATTAATGAAAATCCCCAGAGAACTAACATTATTCATAAAAAAAATAATATCACCTCAAGGTAAAGCCATAGGATTAATTAAATCATTATCTATAAAATCTTTTGATATATTTTTCAATTCTAATAGCTCTATTTGATCCATTCGATATGGTGGTTTTAAAATTAGCATAACCTATGGAAATATATAAATGGTTTATT
The DNA here is from genome assembly GCA_963277665.1 of Viscum album. Taxonomy (NCBI): domain Eukaryota; kingdom Viridiplantae; phylum Streptophyta; class Magnoliopsida; order Santalales; family Viscaceae; genus Viscum; species Viscum album. The sequence continues at coordinate 1,436,038,561 of OY728122.1, forward strand.
CCACCTCTAGGTCTAGAATAACACCAAAAAGTCATTAGAAAATATATTCAAAATTTCCCTTAACACCTGCACATTTGTAATTTTGATAGTTTCATTATTGTTTTTTGATATAATCAAGAAAAACATCACATCCATGAATCAAAATATTTTTATCTTCTGGATAATATATCACTATTAATAATTAATTGTAATACATAAACAAAAAATCATTATTAAAATAAAATATAACAACCATTTCTCTTCAATCAATCATATCTTGAAATACCAAAAGCTAATATATTCCCAAAATAAAATTAAACTCTTATATAGGTACATGAACAATAATTTCTGATAATACCATGTAATATATGGTTATACGGAGATTCTTATAAGTCATATTTACTTTAATACCTGAACATTAATTTTTTACCAAATATTCATACAATATTTATTAAAATGATATTTCAATATTACGAATAAATTTCCCACAAATAAATGAATCTATACATCTAGTTTTAATTAATACATTATCATAATTTAAATAATCATATAACATATGTATTACAACTTAATTTGATAAATCAACATCTATGGTGTTAGTAGAAAATTATTTTCTCACACCATTCAACTTTTGATATAGATTATTTAAACCATTTATACTCATATTTGATTAGAAATATGAATAATGGATTATCTCATTTTAAATAAATCATTTTGCTGCTTTCGTACCATTTTGATATGTTTTGGGTTATCTATTTTCCCATTAATGGTATTTTCATTATTAATTTCCATGATACCTAGTGACATGTATCCTAATTTTTCACAATGATAACACAATATTTATCCCATAATACACTATCTAGAATAGTTTTTACCATATTTAAGGCATGATAGCTATGGAATTCTGTTATGATAAAATTTATTTCATGATTTTTCCTTATTTCTTACCACATTGTTTTCTTCATATCCTCAGTGTTATGGGATACAAAATGTTCAATGAACCCTGTTTCATTTTTTAAACACATCAAAAAATTTCATCATAAAATCAGATATTTATAAGTATCCAATGCCTTTCATAAATATAGTTTTAAACCTCTGTAAAATATATAAACATTAATTTCATTTTATAAAATAAAATTCAATGCACAACATAAAAATCTGGTATAATTTTTATTATATGTTAAAACCAACTATTTTTTCTTCTTGGTCAACAAAAAAATTAACTTTATATTTAAATGTCAAATCACTTTATGTAAATATTTTTGAATAATTTTTTTAAATACCTTACATTCAATGATAATTGTCTCATTATTCCATTTTTTATTCTTAACTAGAGACCACTAATGACTATTTTTACCTTTAAGATTATAAACATCAATAATTTACCTTTTAATGCTATGAACAACCCAAAACATAAAATATAGTCTACAGATAATTTATCCATACTTAATAAATAATAATGTCAGATGTACCACCAAATGTGAGAGTATGTTATCGCATGAAATTATAAAACATTTATATATCTATTTGTGGATAATTTAGTACCTCCCTTAATTGGTAGTGCCACTTACTGCCTATTTTAGTTGAGATAAAATAGATGCACATTTCTCATCTCCAAATCCAACTAGTATAGGTTTGTAAAATGGAAGGGAATTATATTTTTGTTTTATTCCTAATTCATTTATCCAGATACAACTATGGAAAAACATTATAAAATTAATATATATTAGTTGAAAAAATTTATAAACCCTTGTAATAAAAACTATCTCTTGCCAATGTAAATATAAATTTTTGAATTTTCTCTATTAAAAAAACATCCATATACCTAATAAATCTGTATATTGTTTCTATACATATACCCAAACCCATACTATTATGTAATCACTACTCTTCTACAAAATATGATTTATTGGAAAAAAACACTACATATATAAAAACATTGAATTCTCTATACCCTACTTGGGTTGGTTTCTTCTTTTTCTTAATATTTATTTTGATTATCGAGGATGGAATTTTTTGTGTGGTATATAATGTCATGGTTTGGACATTTTTAGTCATCAACATGATTTTATGTAATGATTATAAAATTCATTGCTTGAGATCTCTTTAATTTTAAATATATTTTATGAGGTTTATTTTAATTAATTATTAGTTAATTTTTTAAGGATTTATTATTATGTATATTATTATTTCAAAGAGAAATATTGTAATATTATTATAAATGCAACATTTTTTTTATTTTTGTAAATGAAAATATATTCTTGAAGAATAAAATAATTATTAAATATTTAATGTAATTTATTAAAGAAAATTTGAAACTATTTATTTTATTGGATTTTAAAATATTAAAAAAATAACTTCCAAGCACAAAAACAAAATAATATCCATGAAATGGATAAGGGTATTACTTATCGTCAAATTCACAGGATCATTTTTTGAATTTCTTCGCATGAAGAACACACATTCATAGAAATAATGTAGAGAGAGAACATTTGTAATCATTCTAATTTCTATCCAATCACCCCTCTGAAAAAATGGTTTGGTGGTCCTTTATATTGGCCTATGGGCTCCGATTTTCTGAGAATCTGACTCGACTCTGACTTAAAATTCACTTGTTCAATGTAGACAAAAAAAAGTAAAATAAAAAAATAAAAAGGTGGATTGAAAACCCAAAAAAATATCCCCTAAAAAAATCTCAATAAAAAAATACATAATAGAAATTTCTGATTTTTTCCGATCATCCATGCTAGATATGATGCATGTCTGGATCATCACCTAGAATCCCACCAAATCTTAGATGTCACCAGTAATTTCACTAACTGAGAAGTATTTTTCAAAATCATTCATTTACATAAATTCATTAATGGTACATTGGATTTTTTATTTTATAATAAATATAACTTCTTTATTCCTCTTCTATATCTCTTGTTCATTAAGAATTGTGTCTATATATACCACAAAGACTGTAAAATGTTCCATTTCTACATGATTCATGTAACTAGAGTTGATATAGACTATCACATTGTATCCTCCAAATAATTTACAATCTTTTATTATTGATTTTTATTCAATAAGATAAATGCTATATGTGATTTGGATACATTGATAATGGATCTTATTCAAAATGAACTCGATCCAATCTTCATCAATAAACTACATTTCCTCAAATGACTTTTGGATAGGTCCTTCAGTCTAGTTCCATGGGGAAAAGTTCCATATCACAATTAATCTTTCTTCTTGTTTCATAGGTTCAATATGTGATCCCACCATATAATTCACGGAAATTCATTGTTTATAACCATTGTCACCATTTTTGGTACCGAATTGAATGTGGAATTTATCTTCTTAAATCCAAAGAATTGTACTACTCCCATTCCAAATGATTTTTGACATAAAATGAAATTTTCTTATTCAAATTTAGTATATGGTATATAGAGATTAAGAATCCCTACACTTCAAATTATATAAAACATATTCATAACTGTATGTTCTTCCACTTCCTTCTATTTGATCCTTTTGACTTATTCAAGAAGACTAGAAACATAGACTTTAAAACTGTTATCTTTTGTGCTGATTATAATAATCATATCTTCATCAATATTTTTATAATCATCCATAAGGTCTTCATATTCTTTAGAAATGTATGAAATATGGTTCAAGCCCCTCTTAAATACCTGATCATATTTTTTATTGATAAGATTATAGATAGTTATGGATTTATTCCTTGAAATATTTGGAATATTAGTAAAATATTCTCATATTTCCTTTTCAGGTTTTGGATCCTCATATAGATCATTAACCAAATTCTCTTTTTCCTTCAAACATTATGTTGATGAAATTATTTCTGAAACTTTTTTTTTCCGTTTCTGCTTCTTCAGGATTAGACCATCTTTCAGAAATAGTATTCTCTTTTCCATTTGACCATTTATCTATTTCTACTTTCTAGTTCTTCTTAGCCTTCCTGTTTCTCATATTTTATGCACATTGGATGTGGTAATAGCCTTTATAAACACATAAAAATCATCCTATATGGATTTTATCCTTATAATTTCTATATAGGGATATATTTAAAGTATTTCCTAGTTTTTCATACTGTTTGACTGAGGAATCCATGATTTCTAATCTTTCAAACATAGAGGATGAAGATCCTTTCTTCTTAAAGAGATTCTTTTCTAGAATCACTTTTTTTCTCGAGTCAATCCTTCATTTCTTTGATAACTGGGAATTTTTTCCATACTATTATTATCAATGAACAAAAGGATATCTCCTTGATTTTATACCTTCTATCATTGCACCTGTAGGAGTCAATGTAGAATGTCAGTACATAAAGAAATAAATTATCATTTCCTTTAATATTTTCTATATTAATATTATAGTATTTTAATTCATTTCTGTAATGTACTATTAATTCCTAGTTAAAAAAATTTCAATTTATTCTCATGAAATTATTTATATAATAACATTCTATTATTATAGTAAAATGATTTCCCAAAAAATATCATTAGACAAAATTACATCATAGACTACAAAAAATTCTCTTTCCGGGGTCGGATAATTATTTTTTGACCCATTAAAACATATAATCAATTATCTAATAATAATTTCATCATGATTTTTTCTTATATATAGGATAAAACCCCATGTTGTGTCTGATGAATCAGTTTCTATGATAAGTTCATCTTTACTCCCTTCTACATACTCTAATTTTATGAGATTCTGTGCCTTTTTATTTAAAACGCTAATTACATCAGAGCCATTTTCTATCTAATTAAAATTTATATTATTAAACCCCTTTCTCTATATTAGAATTAATATTTATTATAAATCTTTGATATATTCCCCGGAATAACTTAATATACTAATAAATAGTTGTACCTACTTATGATATGTAATCTCATTGGGAGAAGTTTATATTTTTATGCCATACTCATTTGAATCTTTTCTCTATTTCCATTTATTTTAAATCCTAATAATTATATCTTTGGTTTCATCCAAATGATATTTATTTTTTAAATTATCATTCCTTCTTCTATGAATACTTCATCCACCTATTGTAAATGTTTTATACGCTCTTCTGTATTTTTACTAAATACGATCACAAAATCAATAATGATTCCCATTAACTGTGATAATCTATTGAATTCATTTTCCATTCTCATATGGAATATTCACGGGGAATTAAAGAGTCCACATGTCATAAATATCTAGTAAAATTAGACAAATGGCATTGTATATGTTGTTAGGGGTATAACCTCCCCCTTGATCTTTATCTTCCAATATCCTAACTTGAGATAAATCTTATAATATACCATTGGCCTTCCATTCCTAATATTACATCTTAAATATTCTTAATTAGGAAGATTATATCCATTATCTTATGTGTAACAATTAATATCACGATAATCAATAACCATTCTGGTATTACCATTTTTATGCACGATTAATTACCATGAATTCCTCACTCATGCAAAGAGTTTTACTATGCCTGATTAATCTAAGACTGATTAGTTATGGAATTTTTTTTTTCAAATTCCTTAACCAATTAATCTGGATAGGAAAATATATTGCTTATAATTATTGTACATGGATCTGTAAGGGTAATTTTAGCCACTATAATTTCTTTTTACATAGTTTTAAAGGGTTCTCTGACCAATTTTATGATAAATAATCTTTTATCTTATTCAATTCCTCCTCTTCATTGATTCTCTGAACTTTTAATCCAACCATTTCTCTCTACTAATCAATCATTCAATGATATTATCTATCCTCATTTAGATATTTCTCCATTTTACCCATAGATTCTTTGTTTTCTAGAACCATTCAGGTTTTTTCAATAGTATTTGGAAATAGATAATTTTTTAGGATAATACCTTATTAAAATATCATTACAGGGTGATATCTTCTAAAGAATTGATTTCCAATCAATAAGTCATCTAGAAACTGAGGAATAAAATAAATCATATGTTATACAAATATTCTTCTATTTAGTTCAATCTAAACCTCTTTTTATACTTCTTGAATCATAATTGTTACAATGTTACCAACTCTAACTTGATACTCTATGGATTCTCGGTTTACTCTTGAAAATCAGATTCTTGTGAAAGATAAGGTATATCCTATATCTATTAGGGCAATATATGTTGTTTAATAAATACTTAAATTTACTAAAATAGCCCCTACCCTATGTTTTCATTGTGTAATAATGATCCCCTTTATTCTATATTATTTTCATCATCATAATAGATAGTTAATAGAATATTAATTTGTATGACTATCTTTCTGGAAATTGATGTTCTATGTGCTTCTATTAAAGTACCTTCATCTATTCAAATTGAGATCCATGGATATTCTAAATGGTTCTCTGGTATTTCTGATTTGAAATACTCTATATTCAAAAAATATATTCCTAGTATAGATCCTTCTAATCAAAGATCATCTTCCTCTTATCTATCTCATAAAAGCCATGTTTATTTAGGACTTGTTCAATAACATCTAGAATAAGTAGCTTCTACCTTCGTTCTACCTATGGATCTGGTAAAACCTAGTATCTAGGACAAGTTATCCTCATGGAGTTTACCACCAGAGCTGCTATTTCTCCAATTAATGTATTTCATCTTGGAAAAAATGTGTAATTTATTCCACACCCTTCTTTAGATTTGGTCGTCTAGTATTGTAGGACATTACATGAAGAAGATTAATTACTCGAACACATATTCTATAGGGTGTATATCCAAATGTATTTTTCCAGTTTCTCAGGTTGATATTTACTTCTAGAGTTCTAATAATACTTCTACCTATGGTTCCATTCTCTGTCTATATTCTCTCTAATCTGTTGCGTTCTTTATGGAAATCAATTCCAAAAACGATCCTACAAAGTTGACGACTGGTAGTTGACGAAAGGTAATCCCCTAATCATTTTCAGGGTTATTATTGTGGTGTTTAATATTTATTTTAATGTATATATATATATATGATATAATATATAAAAATATAAAATGTTTTTATTTAATAAATTAAATTATTTAATTTTTTAGTGGGTAACTAATTTTATTTACACAGAATTTGTTCATATAATTAATATAATGATTTTATCATGAAGTTGTTTTATATTTATTTTTTGAATGTTTTTTCAATTAACTATTTTACTTTTTATTATCTTTAAAAACATATATATTTAGGCTTTATTTCAGTAAATGAAATTATTTATCTAAGATAAATGAATTTACCATTAAAATTTTGAACTTTTCTACATTAATATTTTTTAATTTGTATATTAAATTATAAAGATATAAAAAAATAAAAAATAAGTGTGTATATATATATATATATTATTTGTATCATGTAGTTGATTGGGAATAGGTGGAATATAGAGACCTAAATTTTCTTACATTACTATTACATTATTTTAAAGATAAACAATAGAATAGTTCTAGAAATCTAGAATCCAAAGGTTTAGTGTCTTGGAAAAAGTAGAACCATACATAAATTTTACAAAATAATACATAAAAATTATTTAATTCTTTATTCTATATTTTTAGTGTCTTTCATATTAACTTTAGTACAAATAATCACATGAAGAGATACATCAATGAAAGGGGTGTGCTGAAATACTAGTAAGGGAATAAATGAGAACATTAATTAATATTACATGGATGACAAAAAAATCATCATCATAATATAAGCATGTCATCAACATCATAATCATGATAGTAAGCCTAAGATAAAGGCATGGAAAGTAGCAATTCATAAAAATGAAACATCATGTCTTAGTGGTCAAATCCCACACATTTATGTGAACAAAGAAATCATCATGCTCACACATAACATATGTGCATCATCATAAAATAATCATCGTGAATAAATATAGAATCATGTTCGCACACCTTTCACATTATCTCATGATATAAATAACATTACCCTATTCATTTCACTGCTATATAATTATAGACTCACTCGTCACATCATAACCTATACATAATAATTCTTGCCACATAGAACATATATAAATATTACACATAAAATAACCCAATGAAAGGAATGGGTTTCAGGAAAATTTCATAAATAATACATCCATGAATAAAAATTGCGGTTCTCATAAGAAAAAGGGAATAAAATACTTTGTATAAGAATCTTCAATCATAATAGAAGAAGAAACAATCTCAAGAGAAGTAAAATGTTTGTTTTAAAAAAGAATTATTATTTTGGAAAAGTCATTACATTTGTAATAAAATATAATTTGAAATATTTATATCATATAAAATAAAATTTACTAAACAAGAAATTAAATTTGAGGAATATTGAATAACATCCGCATTGAAATTTGGCATGAAAGAGGAAGAACCTAAAGAGAGTAAATTGGGTTTGAGAATCCCTTTACCTTATGTATGAATAATTTGTTTAATTTAATATCTTAGATAATCAAATTAAATTTCTAATTACAAATTCCAGAACCTATTATACATTTATTTTATTTATTTTATTTTTATTAAGTTTTATTATGGCCATTATGATGTGTTATAGAGTTCAATTTCATCATTCGTGAGTGTTCATTTTCTTTGTTCTCATGATTGATTCACTTGTATACAAGTGTTGAAGATCAAGTAAAATGATAATAATTTTCCATAACTGAAATAATATGTTATTAGTGAATATAAAAATGTTTAATTGTTCATATATATTATTAATTTTCTATATATGAGGATGATTGATTATATAACATGTTAATGATAATCATTTATATTAATTTTGGCAGTTTTCTCTCACAACAAACTTTTTTTGTATTATTATTTAATGTTATGAATATATGTTTGTTATAGAACATAAAATTTTTTATAGAATAAATTTTAAAATCTATTTCAACCATTATAGTTGTTTTATGACAAGTATTGAAGTCGGTAAAGGGAAATAGAAACATGTCATTCTCGAAGGTGATAAATCAACACCTCATGGATAACGTTTTCATTTTTAGAAAACAAATAGAGGAGAATGGAAATGATGAAGGATATTCTATTAACATAGTAAAATTATTGTATATATAAGATAATGGACTTATCATTCTACTTGTATGAGGGGTGGTGAGTATAACATAAGAAATGAAATTAAATTTAAAAAAATTAAAAGAAAATGAAAGAGGGTTTTACCTCCTGAATCCTTCTCCTTAAGAACCTCCTTAGGAAAATTGGATTTGGTCATTTTTTTAGACAAAAGGATCCTAGATATGGTGGGTGTCTTGGGAAGAGGATTGCTTAGAATTTATATAAGGATAATAGCTTGAACTGTGTGAGGAGAAGAGGTGGTAAGGGGTGGTATTTTATAGGGAAGGAGATGGGTGTTTTCAAATTATTTTATATATTATATTATTATTTTGGATCAAGAATATCAATATCTTGAACCTTATAACTGAATATTTTAAATTAATTAAGTATTGAAATTTTTTTTGGGATTACATCATCATTACATCAAAAATTACTAAAAAATTCGTGTATTTAGTTTTTATCACGAATTACTATATTTTACTATTCAAAACAAATTCAGGTATTTTAGAGAAATCCCAAAAATTTACCCTAACCATTTTTCAATGTGTAGAATTCAAAAATTAACTCTGTTTTATGAAAATAATTTTCTAAATATGATAAATTTATTTTTTAATTAAAATCATCATTTAATTAGAAATACAGATTTTATAATTAAAATTTATTTTATAACACATTGAGAAATTAATAAAAGTCTCATAAAAGTATCTTATAATCATAAGAAAAAAAATTTAATTTATGAACCTATTTTATGAAAATAAATTTTCTTTTAAATTATTATATTTATTATAAAATTTTAAATAATTATTATGGTTTTATAAAAATACTAACACTTAATTAAAATTTTTTAAAATATTTATTTACTTATACTATGATATAATTATATCATATTGTAATTTATAAGATTCCTAGATTTTATTTACACATTCATTTCTAGGGTTACTATTATATTGGCCAATTTACTATTATTAAGGGTCACATTACTATTTCAAAGGTCAAGTTACTATTTCATCAGTATTGGTTCTTTAACTTCAACAAATACCTCTTACTTCATTCATTATTCATTTATAATTTTTATATGGTGTTATAAAAGTGATTTTATGTGGTATATATTATATGAAAAAATTATAATAAGGTAATTTCCATTGATAAAATTTTGGGTCGTTATCTTCTTCCCCACTAATGAAATTTCAACATTGAAATTTCATTTTACATATTATGGTGAAAACACGTGATGGCAATTATTCTTCATCGATTCCACTAGTTGTCATGTTTATTATTCATATATATGGTTTCTATATAGTACTTTAACAAGGTGAGTGGTCTTTTTTCATAAAATATTATCTCTACGATCGATGATTTCACTGGCTACTCCTAGTAAGAGAGATTATTTTCCAACTTTACCACCTTTTGATCCAGTATATGTGAGGGATCTAGTATGTACATACTGAAGAGGGATACATGGAATACATCGTGTACTTGATACATTATTGGTGGAAATTACAATCGATTTGACAGCCCTCGGGCACGATCAAGGATCTTGACGAGGGAGATGTATCTAGGACTAATCTTTCCTTTCATCTCGAATCTCATGATCCACTTCTATAGAGATATGAGTAGGAATACCATGTATCCATCATTAAACTCTAGGTCCAATGTATGATTTTTTTTATATATCTTATATCGACTTTGGGCTACCATGAAGTACTGCTCAATGGTTTTCACCATTTCCACCATTTCAATAACCATTTCAGGTCATAGCATCTTATGTTAACAAAATTAATCCCAACATGATGTTTTTTTTAATATTTTACCTTAAAGAGCTTCATATGGAGCCATTTAGATGATCAAGTGGGAACTGTTATTGTAAGATAACTTTACTAGAGGTATATGCTGGTCTCATCCTCCTTTGAAATCCATATAACATGCTCTCGACATGTATTTCAGTGTCTCAATATTCTGTTTAGTTTAGAAATCAGTTTGAGGATGATAATTCATACTAAATTTCAGCTCGGTGTTTAGACAATGTTAGAGAATTTTCTAAATCATTGAGGTTAATCTAGGATCCCAATCAGATACAATCGATATTGGTACTCCATGAAACCTTATCACTTATCTAATGTTTATTTGTGTAATATGATCATGTGACAATTCCTCCAGAATTTATATAGAGTGGTCCTTCTTTGTAAGTTGATCCATAACAACCCATATATCGTTATTACTTATGGATGTCTTTATAAGGTTGCTGAAAAATTCCATGGTGATGTTTTCCGATTTCCATATTGGTATGTGTAATAGTAACATCTTCCCATTATACTTTTTCCCTACATCCTTCACTTACAGACATACCAAGAACTTTATTGTATATTCAGTTATATTCTTCTTTATATTTTCCCACTAATAGTTATCTTGGAGATCTCGATACATATTTGTGCTCCATGGGTGAGTAGAGAAGGTTGATCGATGTGCATCATTCAGAAGCTCCTTATTTTTCTCGAGAGTAGATTCTACACATAGTCATGAATCAAATATTACAATTTTTTCCTCATCAATTTTAAAATCTAGTGATTTTCCCATTCTCATAGCTTCCACATTCTTCTCAATTTCAACATATTGTGTTTGAGTATCCTTTGTTTTCTCCTTGAGGGATGGTTGAGAAATCATTTTAGAAAGGATTGGTGATTTTCATTCCTTAATGATTCCCATGTCCATCCTTTTCAAATATAATAAGATTAGATCCTTCTCAATTCTCATCATTGATAATGTTATAGGATTATTTCTATGTAGATCATCCACCACTTTATTCACTATTCCAGGATGTTATGTATTGAATAGTTATAATACATGATGGTCTCTAAGCATCTTTTCTGGAATATATTAATCTCATTCTATGTAAATATATATTTTATACTCTTATGATTAGTTTATATTTCATACTTATCCCCAAAGAGATAATTCTTCCATATTTTCAATGCAAAGATCATAGCTACAAACATCAGATAATGGGTGGGATATTTTTGCTCATAAATATTCAACTACCTTGAGGTGTAGGATATCACTTTGTAATTTTTCATCAGTAAATATCTGAATTCCTTCTTGGAGGCATCTTTTTAAACCACAATAAGTTCCCAAATTTTCAGAAGTGTGAGTACTGTCATGGCGATAACCCTCTTTTTTAACTCTTTGAAGTAATCTTCACATTCAGTATTCCAAAAACACTTTTACCCCCTCTAATTCATCTTGGTCAGTGGGTTTTAAAATTATATGAATTTCTTCCTAAATCATCGGTAATACCCAACTGGACAAAGGAAAATATGGTTCTCCATTACAGATGTTGGTTCGGGACAGTCTTCAATTTCCTTTGTCTTGGAAGGGTCTAGAGATATTCAATTTATAGTGATAACATTCCCAAAGAAAGATACTTCCTCCATATAAAACTCAAATTTACTATACATTGCATAAATTTTCTACTTTCACAAAGTCTTTAGAACAGTTTTAAAATGCTCCTCATTTTTATCATTTATCTTAGAGTGTGTCCGAATAGAATTAATAAATAATACCTCAAATTATTCTAGGAAATATCTAAAGAATCTATCCATTATGTCCATAAATATTGTTGGATCATTAGTGAGTCTAAAAGGAATCACTATAACCTCAAATTGTCCATAACTCATTTGAAATATAGTCTTGGTAATATCCTCCTTCCTCACCTTTAATTGGTGATATCCTGACCAAAGGCCCACCTAAGAGAAATACTTTCCCCCACATAGTTGATAGAACAAATCATCTATCCATGGAAGGGGATAATTGTTCATTATTGTCATTTTTTTCAGCTCATGATAATCAATGCAGTGGGACATTGATCTATCCTTATTCTTGGTGAAGAGGACTAGAAAACCCCATGGTGAAGCACTCTTGCATATAAAAACCTTGTACATATTCTATTGTAACTGCTTCTTTTGTTCCTTCAACTCAATGGTGGCCATTATATAAGGTGTTGTTGTTATATATAGAGATCTAGGAATAATTTCAATTGAGAACTCAACCTCTCAATCAGGAGGAACACTAGGATATTCTTCATGGGAAACATCAGTGTAGTCCCTCAAAATTGGAATGCCTTCAATCATGATTTTCTCCTTTATCACAATCATTTGAGCTAGACATTCTTGATGATAAAGAAGTAATATTACACTTGAGATAATGATTCTGAAGTATATTCATCCTCCTCCTTATACATGTATAGAATTGGAGTATGCCTCAGAATGTTATGAGTGATATCACTTTCTAGATAGTTGATTTTTTTCTTTTTATAAAGATAGTTAATCCAAGACCAATATCACATAAAACTCTGCCAAATGAAGTAAGACAAAATTTTCTAAGAATTTAAATCCACAAACATTAACCAAGGAGGATTTTTTGGTTTTGATTCAATAATTTCCATATTTTTTTGTTCTCACAGATAGCTCAAGCTCCATATTTTGAGGGGGTGTTTGAATAGTTTTACTAAACTTTCATGATATGAAATAATGCGTAGAACAAGAATCAAATAGTACATTCTATATTCTTGAAATAATTTCCAACATACCTGTCACCACACCATTGTCGGGCTCCACCTTAACAGTAGTGATGGAATAAGATTTCCCATTATATTTTGGATTTGGTGGCTATTGACGCTGATTTCCCTTAAGGAGTCGGGGTTAAATGCATTGAATTTCATAGTTCCCTTTCTCCCTACAGTTTAAATACTAGACAATGGGTGGTTCTCTCTTTTCTTCCAACAAATTGTCCAGCTTCCTCATTTGTCTTCGAAATTAATGACCTTGGTATACTTCTCTCCCACACTTATATAATTACCCATCCAATTGAGGTAGTTCTCATGATGCTTCTTCCCAGATTTTTTACATGTGAGTGGTTGAGTTTTCTTTCCACCTTTTTCATTAGACCCCCAGCTTAAAACTCCATCTTTCATTTATTATCTCCATATCCATTGGAATATTCTACAAACTCCATCTCCACTTTAATAGCACATAAAAAACATCTTCATAACTCCCAAAGACTCTAATTGATATATAAATTATAAGGTGTGTTTTTAAACAACTTAATAATCTATCTATTTTTATCTCATTGTTGATTACAAAACCCTAAATCACACACTGCATGCCTTGTGAAATTTTCTACACTGACATGAAAGAATCCCCTTCCTTTTTCTTCATCACTTTGAATTCTTTCTCTATCATTTTATGAAGTGTATAAGGGAAATAATTATTAAGAAAAACTATATTAAAGTCTTCCCACTCCATATATTCAATTTTTCCTTTATCTTGGGGTTTTTAATCACCTCAAACCATTTATTGGCCTCTCCATCCTGGGGATAAATGGAAAAATTCACATTATCCTTATCAAAACAATAGATTATAGAAAATATATTCTCCATCGAGTTGACCAATTGTTATATGACAAGTGAATCAGAAGATACACTAAATTTTAGTGGTCATTGCGTCATAAAAAACTCGATATCCAGTTTCTCTATTTTACATTAAGTGGTATGTTACACATCATTCCAGTTATTGTTCACATCCAAGGACAACTGGGTAAGAATTTTTGTGAAATTTTTAACTACGCCCCCATAGAATTTCAGATTTCATGTGGGAAATTATTGCATTGTACCTCACATGGGCCATTGGCCTGGTTTCTCTAGGTTTCAAGAAATTTCTAAAATAGAAAATGTTAGAATAAAACATAAGTAAAAAATTCATGAAAAATTTAAAAATTTGATTAATTAACTCTAAAGTCATATCTTGTGTGATCCCTATGTTTGGAATTTTCTAAAACAAATATTATTATGTTATTACATATACTTAGTCTCATACTAAGGGTTTTCACTAATGTTCTATAATCCTAATTTCAAAATTAACTAAACCTTTCTCTCATACCCACTATAGTGAGCCTGCTTTTCTAACATGACTATTACATCATTTAAAAGATAAACCACATAAAAGTGATACAAATCTAGGATCCAAAGTTTTAGTGTGTTGCGAAAATTGGGACCATTCATAAATTTTATGCAATAAAATATAAAAATTATTTATTTATTTATTCTCTATCTTATTAGTGGACTTATCATTCACCTTAGTACAAGTAATCACCTGAGGATATACTTCAAATAAAGGGTTGATCTAAAATCCTAGTAAGAGGATAAATAGAATCATGAATCAATATAGAATGGCTGATCATAATAATAATCATTAAAACATATTCATGGTATCATCAAAATAATCATCATAGGAAGAAAAATACAAAGGCATGGAAATTGTTAATGCATAGAAATGAAACATCATGACTTAGTGGTCAAATACCGCACATAGTTGTGAGTAACCCTAGCATCAGGTTCACAAATAACATATGTGCATCATCATAACATAACAATTATGGAAAAAGATATAATAATTTTCATGCATATTTCTCATTATATCATTAGATACATCACATTACTGAATTCATTGAAGAACTATATAATTCTGGACACACATGTCATATCATAATAATTAAAAAAATCAATCTTTCCACATAGAACATATATCAAACATAAACATAAAATACCTCATGGAATGGAATGGATTTCATGGTAATTTTATAAATAATACCTTTAGGAATAAACCATGTGGTTACCAAAACAAAAAATATAATAACATACTTGGTATAAGAATAATCAATTTTGAGTTTAGAAGAAACAATCTCAATATAAGTAAAACATGTTTTTTAAAAAGAATAGTTATTTTGGATAAATCATAACATTTGACATAAAATTAGTTTAGAAACATGTATATCATAGAAAAAATATGTAAGAAAAAAATTTAATTTGAGTAATATTAAATAACACTCACAATGAAATTTGGCATGAAAGAGGAATTACCCAACGAAAGTAAATTGGGTTTGAGAATCCCCTTACTGATGTATGAATGCTTTCTTCACATTAATATCCAGGATAATCAAATTAAATTAATTAATTAAAAAATATATAATCTATTATACATTTTTTAAATTTATTATAATTTTATAAATTTCATCTATTGCCATTATGATGAGTTATAGAGTTCAATTTCATCATTCATGAGTGTTCATTTTCTTGATTTTCATGATCATTTCACTTATATATATGTATGGAAGATCATGTAAAATGAGAAGAATTGTCAATAATTGAAATTATATGATATTAGTGAAATTATTGAATTTTCATTGGACATATATATATTATTTAAAAATATGAGTATTATTCATTATATTACATGTTAATGATAATCGTTTAGATTAATTTTGGCTATTTTTTCTCACAACACACTTTTTTGTTAAATTATTTAATATTATGTATATATGTTAGTTCTAGAACATAAAAAAAGGTTATAAAATAAATTTTAAAAAATTTTCAACCATTATAATTGTTTTATGGCCATCTTTGAAGTCAGTAATGAGAAATGAAAACTTTTCAACCTCAAAGGCGAACCATCAACACCTCACGAACAACGTTTTAATTTTTAGAAAAAAAAGAGAGAAGAAGGGAATTGATGAAGGATATTCCATTAACATAATAAAATAAAATTATATATAAGATAATATAATTATAATTACACTTTGATGAGGGGAGGTTATTAGACAATATGAAAATAAAATAAATTAAAAATAATTTAAATGAAAATTAAAGAGGATTTTACCTCTTGAATTCTTCTTCTTGAGAAACACCTTGGGGAAATTGGATTTGGTATTTTTTGAGACCAAAGGCTCTTGGTAATGGGGGATAGGATTGAGATTATTATTGATTTTAATTTGTAAAAGGCACAAATCTTGAAAGGTGTGAGGAGAAGATCTGGTGAGGGGAGGTATTTATAGTGGAGGATATGGGTGTTTTCTAATTATTTTATTTACTATTTTATTATTTTGGATCCAGAATATCATTAGAATGAATATTATCACTAAATATATTAAAAAAATTAATTATATTTATATATTTTCGGATTATATCATCATAAAATCAAAAATGACTCAAAAATTCATGTATTTAGTCTTTATCGTAAATTGTCATATTTTACTATACACAAAAAATTCAAGTATTTTAGAAAAATCTAAAAAATTCATCTTAACCATTTATTATCCTGTATAATTAAAAAATGAAATCCATTTTATGAAAATAATTTTCTAAATATGAGAAGTTTACTTTTTAATTAAATTTTTCATTTACTTAGAAAATGCTAATTTTAAAATTATTACTGATTTTATAGCACTTTGAAATTTTAATTAAGGTCTCATAAAATTATTTTATAATAATAAGATTACATAATTTTAATATATGAATCTATTTTATGAAAATAAATTTTATTTTCAATAATTATATAAATTATAAAATTATAAATAAACATTTCTGTTTTCTAAAAATATTGACACTTAATTAATAATTTCTAAAATATATATTTACTTATACTATGATATAATTATATCATATTGTCATTTATAAGATGAATAAATTTTATTTAATATTTATTAGGTGATATTAAAATTCTATTTTCCTATTTACTCTTCCTAATGGCCACATTACTATTCAAATGTTCAAGTTACTATTTCATCTGTATAGTTTTCTTAACTTCTACAAATACCACTTATTTAATTAATTATTCATTTGTAAATTCTATGTGGTATTCTCAATATGATTTTATGTGGTTTATTATATATGAAATAATTATAAGAAGGGAATTTACATTGATAATGTTTTGGGTCATTATAGGGAATGAACTTTAAGAAGAAATGGAAACGTATAAAAATAAAAGAAAAACTAAATAGAAACATTTGAAAAACATTAGTAATAATTTGTATATGGAAGGATACTAAATCATATATAAATAATGAACCTTGTTTCTAATTTATATTATTTTGAAATTTTAAAGTAAACATAAGCCAAGAAAAATTGAATTGTTTAAAATGTTAGACACACACACACACACACATAGATATATATATATATATATATATATATATATTCTGAAACATGTTTCTAAATGAATAAATGAATATATATATATATGTGTGTGTGTATTATAATTTTTCAAAAGAAATTATAATGTGTCAGATGTTATGAAAATAAAATTTTATTATATTTTTTCCTTATATGTTATGGATATTTTAGGTTACATAATTTAATTATATAATTTATTCAAGTTAATTATGGAATAATAAATTTTAAGGGACCATTATTTTATAGAAATTGATGTTAGAAGATTGGATTTATCTTATAAATTTTAGTTACAGGATCCATGTTTCATTACGCCTAAAAAATTATTATATCCTCCCCCATATTTTTTTACATTCCATGGAAGGGGATTGATATTGTTTAACTAAGATAGATTTTCAAAATATGTGAGTAGTGAATGATAAAAAATGTTAGAATCACAAAAAATTTCAAGGTAGGTCATTTCTATGTTTCCTCTTGTCTTTTGGAATATTAGGTTTTGGATTTGTAATGAAATCTATTATGTTACCCTCATTGAACCTATCCTTTGATTTGTTGAAGGAGTTGATTAGAATTTTCATCAATTTACTTCAATTGTTAACCTTTAATTTGTGATTATTGGATTTACCATCATATTCATTAATTTGAAACTCACCCAATAAATTTTTATGATGTGTTTTTGTACCACTCCAACCGTTGAAATTATACCCCTTATATAATCCATTATATATGTTAACTTCTTAATTAATATGTTTTTTAAATTTATTTACTCTTCATTTTTTTAGTCTCATTCCATGTTTAGTTATTTATTTTCTTTTTAGTATTTCTCTTAAATCAATATTATAACTCTACAATGCTTTCATAATGATAATTTTTTCAGGTGATATTATGTCTCATAAGAGATGGTAAGTATTATTTAAATGTAATTATAGTGGGTATTATTTAATGTTAATTTTTTATATAAATGATGAGTATGTTTATGTTAGATTCCCATTATTCTATATTTTCTAAACATGTGTCTCTGAGTGCACTAAATTGATGATATTATGCTTTATGTTACATGTATATGATTATTTAGTAAAATATTGAAGTGTTATACTAAAATTGTATGAGTAAATGGAAAATAAATTTCTAAAGGTAATGACATTTAAAACTATAATTAAGATTAATGTGATACGAAGCACTCATGAATACATGTAAATAGGTTAATAATCTAGAATTAATGATTTAATCATTTAATGTTATGTAACATAATTTAGGTGATTTATTATTTTGAGGGATTTTTTTTCTTTGATGAATTATTTTATTCATGATATCCTAATAACATAGTTATACGATCAATTTATGTGTTATTTATATGAATTTATGGGATTATATTTAATCAAAAGATAAATTTATTATGTTTTATAATTATCTATTATTATTTAACCAAATCATTAATCAATGAGTAAAAATTTCAGTATAGTAATAAATTGAATAGAATATTTTATAACACATATTGAGGTTGTTTCTTACATTACATTATGATTCTACACTTATTGATTACTATTGTTTATATATGTTTTTTTATTATTTGATGGAATATTGGTTTCTTATTTTCATTTACTATTATTGTATGTGCTTGATTGTTTTATTGATTTCTTGTATGTCTATCCAAATGTTTATTTTTTTTCTGATATTACTCTACATACAGGCTAAAATGGATTTTCTTTGTGTAGAATTTCATGGTTCATAATGTATTGAGGCATAGTGAAAATAGTATCCCAAGCCTTTTACACAATTTATTACATTATTTTAAGCATAATTATCCATTAAATACAATGCAAGGACCAAAAAGTCTAGTGTCTTTGGAAGAATAGGTACATAAAATTGAAAACATGGAAGTAGAATAAAAAAATATTTTTATTTAACTTCATAATGTGCTCCTAAATTCCTTTGATCTCCTACTATTTCATTGGACAACATGGGTAATATATTGACAAATGAGGTGAGCTTGAAATCCTAGTAAGGGAATACATATGGAAATGAAGCATAAAGCATGAGTCGAAGTCATAACATGATAACATAAAAGTAATGGAGCCTAAATAAATAGATGTATAGATAACATATAAACATGGAATCATATGATCATGGAAATATTGGAATGTGGAAGTAATATATAAGATTAAATAAACAAGAGTCAAGGCCAACTACCATGACTATATCACATAGTGGACAAAGTCTCATAATGGATTAGGTTTACTCCTAAATCTCATACAAAATTTCTCATGATACTAAAAATTACCGAATTCATTGAAGCGATATCTGGGAATAACCATCATAAAATATTCATTCATATCTGTTCCATATAAAGAATCAAACATAATGAATAAACGTAAGGGTTACCATAGAAGTGAATGGGTTTCGTAATCATGTCATAAGGCATAACAAAAGGGTGTATAATAATGGTATACAAAAAATACATGATATAAATCATTATTATTAATTCAAAAAGGATAAATAATAATATATTATTAATAATTACTTTCAAATGAAGTGGAAAATTTAAAAAGAGTGGCTAGGTTACTTTAGAAATGTTCCACTTAAGCCTGGTTCTTGAGAAAATAATAAAGAGTATTTGAGGAAAATTTATTTTCATAATACCATAAATGAACTAAAAAATATTTTTATGATAGAAATATGGATTTATAAAAATTATTTTAGGCTTAAGAAATATTATGTAGTGTTATTTAAAATGGGTAATAAACGGAGAAGTTCCCTTTAATTGAGCTTTCATATCAGGACAAATTGAGATGAGAACCCTTTAAAAAATGTATTTCCCAAAAAATAAAGATTATTTGAGATATATACACATTTTTGGAACATATTCATATAATCTTGGAGAATTATGTAAGAATAATGATGAAATTAATTGGGGTAAAGAGAAAGAAATCATTACCCAATGGAAAAATTGAGGTTCGGAGAGATCCCTTACATAATGTTTGAATGTGTTATATACTTGCACTTAATGTAATGGTTAATAAAGTTATGTCCATTAGATAATTCATTAATAACCTAATATACATTTATTTTATTTATTATAATTTTATTAAGTTAATTTATGGCCATTTTGATGAGTTATAACGTTCAATTTGGTTGTTATAGAAGCGTTTGTTTCATGGTTTCATGGTCGGTTCACTCGTGTAAAATTATTGAAGTTCATGTAAAATGGAAATAATTATCCATAAGTGAAATTATATGGTATTAATAAACTTAAATAATTTTAAATGATCCCATATATCATTTTTTTGTAATAATATGTTTCATTTGATAAATCATTAAGGATGAATGTATAGTTTATTTGTCAGTTTTTCAATCATCATAAAATACTTTTATTTTATTTAATATCATTTCTAAATATTAGTTATAGTACATGAAACAAGTTATAATATACATATTAAAATATGTTTTAACCATAATAATGGTTTTTTGTCCGTCTATAAAGGTGTTAATGGAAAATGTAAACGCATCATCCATGAAGAAGATGAACTGACATAACACAGATGATGTTTTATTTTTTAGAATAAAAGGAAAAGATATGGGTTGGATGATTGATAATACATTAAAAAATAAAATAACAGTATATATAGGATACTAGATTTATCATTCCACTTTGGATAATATAATTTAAGAGAGTATAATAAAAATAAATAAATTAAAATAGAAGGATTGAGGATTTTACCACTTTAATGTCGTCTCCTTGAGAACCTTTTAAAGGCACTTGGGTTTGGTCTTTTGGTAAGACCAAAAACACTAGGACATGGGTAATAGGATTAGTAAGGTAATTGGATAGAATATTTAAAATATATAATTATTATATGGTGTGAGGAGATGGGGTATTTAGGGGTGGTGTTATAGGGGGATGATATGCGCGTTTTTATTATTATATTCCTTAGTTTATTATATTGGATCAAGACTCTCAATAGTGATGGCTATTATCACTAAATACAGTAAATATTTTAGTAGAGTTTGAACCAATGAGAAAATATATCATCCTTACTTTATACATGACTAAAAATGCATATATTTAGCTTATAATGTTAAATACCATAAATTATTGTATATCACTATTCACCAAAAATTCAACTATTTTAGAAAAATCCAAAAAATTCACCCTAATAATTTTTCAATGTGCATATTTCAAAAATTAAATCCATTTTATGAAAATAATTTTCAAAATATGAGAAGTTTAATATTTAAATATATTCAGCATTTATTAAAATAAAATCAATTTTAATATTATAATTGATTTTATGACCCTTTGAAAAATTAATTAACGTCACCTAAAATTATATTATAATTTTAATAAATGATAATATTAATTTATGAATCTATTTTTTGAAAATGAATTTTACTTTAAATCATTATTAATTATAAAATTTTAAGCAAACCATTATTTGTCATAAAAAACCAACACCTAATTTAACATTTTTAAAACATTTATTTACTTATTCCATGGTAAAATATATATTATTTTCATTTATAAGATACCTAAATTTTATTTTATACTTTTACAGGTGAGGGTACAATTCTAACTTCCAAATTACTATTCCTAATGGTCGTATTACTATTTCAATGGTTAGGATCCTTAATTTCTATAAATACCTCTTATTGCATTCATTCTTAATTCACATATATTTTCTCTTAAGGTTATATAGATACATTCATCTTCAAAATTAATATTTTATTACTATAATTGTTTTATATTTGTACAACTTTTTTCATGAGTGAGGTTATTCTAGTGGATCGAGCAGATCTAAGTTTTCCCATTATTATTTTCTTATTTTCTATTTATTTTTTGGCTGTAATATTTAGAATTCATATTGGTTTATTGTCTGGATAATTTATCATTCTTTATTAACTTGTTTATTGTGTTTTCTATGTGATGTGTATTTTTTATGAAACAATAAGGTAAATTTCATTCATAAAATTCTAGGTTGTTACATTGTTCCCCCTTATGAAATTTCATCCTCAAAAGTTTGTTTTAAAAACATAGGTGAAAATAGGTGACAAAACTTTTCCTTCATTATTTCCTTTAGTTCTCATGTCACCACTTCATATTTATGGTTCTACCATAGTACATTGAAAAGATGTGTTTCCTTATAATGTAAAACTTTATCCCTATGGTCCAATATCTCCACAGGCTGCTCCTCATAAGATATGTCATTTTTTTATTTTAGCACCTCTGAATTCGGTATATGTGAGGGATCTGGTATGTACTTCCACAAGAGGGATACATGGAATACATATTGAACTTTATATAAGGTTGGAGGAAGTTATAATCAATATTCCACATCCCTGACCCAATAAATAATCTTGAAGGGTTCAATGTATATAGGACTTAGCTTTCTTTTCTTCCCAAATCTCATTACCTTATTCCTTGGAGATATGTGGAGGAATACCTTACTTCTATCCTCAAACATTATGTCTCATCGATGAATATATACATAGCAATTTTTCAACTTTAGGTATCCTAGATATGCTTTTGGACAATCTTCACATTTTCTTCCATTTCCTATATCATTTTAGGTCTCAATAGCTTAGGATAACCAACATCTTCCTAGCATGTAGTTGTTCTACATGCTTTCCCATAATGGGATTCATATGGATCCATATGGATGCTTGAGAGGAAACAATTGTTGTAAGAGAACTAGATGACTATATTATGTTGATCCCATCCTCCTTTGAAGTTTATTGAGCATGATCTCAACATGTCTTCTTGTGTATAAATAGTTCACTCAGATTGCCAATCAGTTTTGGGGTGATAAGTCATACTGAAGATTAACTCAGTATTTAGAGCATATAAGAGACTTTTACAAAATTTTGAGGTAAATCTCAATTCATGATCAGATATAATCGATAAAGGTCCTCCATATAGCCTCACCACTTCTCTGATTAATATCCATGAAAAATGGTCAAGTGAGAAGTCCATTTGAATCAAAATAAATTGATCATTCTTTATAAGATAATCCAAAATGACTCATAGAGAATTATTTCGTATAGATTTCTTTGATATTCTTGTGAAAAATTCAAAAGTGATGTTTTTCCATGTCCATGTAGGTTTGGGTATTTGTTTCATCATTCCCTTATAATATTTCCTTTCATCCTTCAGTTGATAACCTATAGACACTTTGATGAATATTACGTGATCTCCAACCTCATATTTCCCTACCAATAGTGCTCTCGGTGATCTCAATACATATTTTTGATCCTTGGATGGATGATGAAGGTTGATCTATATGCATCATTCAAAATTTCCCCTTTTATCTCCAGATTTTTTGGCACACATAGTCATGAAACAAATCGTAAAACTCTTTCCTCATCAATTCTAAATTCCAAATATTTCCCATTTATGATAGATTCTAGCTTCTTTTTAATTTCCGAATCATATAATTTATCATCCTTTTTTCCTTAGTAAGGGATGGTTGAGAAATCATTTTTGAATGGAATAATTATGTACCTTCCTTTATAATTCTCGTGTCCATCTTTTACAAGTATAAGAATACCAGATCCTTCTCAATTATCATCACGGGTAAAGTTACAAGATACTTTCTACTTAGAGAATGTTCCACATTATTTTATTTACTAGGTTGATAGTGGATTGAGAAGTTATAATCCTTGATGATCTATAACCATATTCATTGGTGAATATTATGATCATTTTATGTGGATGTGTATTTGAGGATCTTATTATCAATATATATCTTACACTTCTTCTCATAGAGATAATGTCACCATATTTTCAATGTGAAGACCACAAACGCTTATTCAAGATCATGCGTGGGATAATTTTGCTAATTATTTTTTAGTTTCCTTAAGTTGTAGGCTATTAATTTATCATTTTTCATCAGTAAATAGATTAATTATAGATGGGAAGCTTCAAAAAAGACATCAAACATTATACCCTCCTCATGAAATTGATGCACTGGAGCACAAACAAAATTTCCCTTCAGGTAACTGAACATTGTTTTTCACTCATCAATCATCCTAAAATACGGTTCCCTCCTAGTCAAAACTATCAACAGGGATAAAATAGAGAGAAATATGGAATAAAACTCCAATAATATCCTAAAATCATTTGAATCTATGGTCTTTCCCATAGTCTTAGGTGCTTCCTATGAAACAACAACATCATCCATTGACAGTTTTACTATCACAACCTATTGAGACACCATATATCCAAAGAAAATTATCCTCTCATTTTTTAATCTTAATCTTGGAAAACATTCCATAGATATTGTGGTGTCGAGGAACCTACAAGATGACTTTGAGATAATCAACATGATCTTTCTATGACATTGAGTAGATCACTATTTCATCGATGAACACAACTATGAACTAGTCTAGGAATTCCTAGAACATAGAGTTCATGAAACTCAAGAACATAGTAAGTCCATTAGTGACTCCCAAAGGCATGAAAACAAACTCAAAGAGTCCATACATCCATTAGAATTAATTCTTATAGATATCAATATCATTTAACTTATTCAGGTGATATCCATAACACATATCAATCTTGGAGAAGCAACTATCTCCCCTAAAATGGTTAATATTATCATCGATCCTTAAAATAGGATATCTATTTTTTTCCTCACCTGGTTTAACCTCTGGTAGTCTATGAAAAACCTCAAACTACCATTCAACTTTTTAAATAAGAACACTGGATCACCCCATGATGACACACTAGTCTCGATAAAACTCTTTTGAAATATATACTCTATATAAATCCTCAAATCCTATAACTCAGAAGGATTCATCCAATAAGTATTCATCGATAATAGTGAGGCATAGGGTTTTAGATCTATCTCTAACTCTACATCTTGTCGAAGGGGAAATGTCGTAACCACTTCAAGGAAAAAATCCAAGAAATCCCTAAAAACATTGAGAGACTCTTCCACCCTAGTATCCACTGACTCCACTGATATCCCCATAATCATGGAAATAAGGAGTTACACATGTCTATTTCCCAACTGGAAGCCCTAATCACCAATTAAAACAACATTTCGACCATCCACATATGAGAATGTGACTATTATCCAAAATTAGTTGATAACAACATGTATATAACCTTATAATTTGATGTTGGGAATGAAATCATAAGGGTTCATTTATAGAAAGAAAATATCCCCTCAGGATTGATGTGGAACTGTCATCAGTCTACACCCCTGGAACACATCAAACAAGTTGCTTTGTCCACTAACTTGTGTAGTCAACACTATGGGCACGAGAAGCCTCTCTATTTCCAGTTCCAAAGCACTGACTACAGAGGTGGAAATAATGGAGTGAGAAGATACCAAATATAACAATAAACTAATAAGGGTAGATGAAAAAACTGAGCATACCTTGAATAATATCTATCCCCTATGGTGTTTCTTCCTCTAATACACGTAACTAACCATGCTAAGATCCTCTACATCTCCGCTGACAGCTTCCTCCATGACCATGTTAAAGTAGAGGTCCCAAAATTGAGGAACATGTTGAGGTCGGACTCTACATACCTCATCGGCCCTAGCTGGATCATAAGCCTTCATCTCATGTAGCTAGAATTACCTCACAAGTAATTGTTGTTGATATTGATGTTGAACCTATCCACTATTACCAAAAAAATCCCAATCATCCCCAAGGCACTGATATCGATGATGGCCATGAACCTCGCCAACAAAACAAACTGGTATGAAGTCCCTAGGAGAACATGAAAACCACTTTCCCTAGATGTCCAGAAAGGATGTTTCCGAGGTCGAATCCCTACTGGTCGAAACCTCAATGCCCATGACGCCTGATACCAAACACTAAAAGATATACTCCTAGTGGAACCCTATTTATTCCCCCCTCACAATAAATCTCCCCATGAGTGAATTAGCATGTTCTACTCCACCATCTTCTGAACCTCCAGATAAATTGGAAATGTAAAAGGAGTAACTATATATTGGATAAAAAGATGGAATACCTCCTCAAGATATATCTCACAAAAATCCTCATTAGTATAAAGATATAGGGAAAACACATAAGGTTCTTGAACTTGATATCGATATCCCACACAAACATACTCCCCTACTAAAGGGAGAGTAACTCATGGCTCTTTATAGCCTTCACGGTTGATGAAAGAAACTCTGTCCAAAACCCTTTCAGAAATTTGACCCCTAAAACATTTTCATTCATCCTCTCATGAAGATACAACATCCACCACTGATGCATAGTTCCTCACTTATATCTAACTTCCAAGGGGACCCAGCCCTCTGTCGGGTCTGAAATCAAATTGAAAGGGATCTCCAACTCCTATAGACAACTCTTTTTCTCCACATCAGAAACACTACCCTCATAATTCCCCAAAGTCTGTTGATGGAATGTTCACAATGTTCTTTTCTACTAATTATCCTTCTTAATCTTATTAACCCTTTGGTGATCAATTGGGTCAGCCTGTTGAACTTCCATAGGCTGAGCCACACCCAAACGATGACCAGGAGTCACATCTGAAAATGAAATAATGATTTACTAGGCCTAGTAATATGGAATTTTATTAAATCTTATTTAATTAATTTGAACTTATTTTAACTTTCCGAGACCAAAACCACCCAATTCAAACAAGAACAAAAGTCATCATGATGCATGAACCTCTACTAGGTCTCTACCCTGCAAGCTGGCCCACCTCACATGGTTATTCAATAAGCTACGATCTCATGCACTAGATCCTAGAAGCCATAAAATCGCATGTCCTAGTTGATATCCCTTGTTTATGTCACATACCAAGGTCAAATAGCACTATTTTTCTACCATTCCATGCAATTATCACTATGTCAACCTCCAAACTTCATTCCATATCTCAACCATCATTCTCTTATACCACTCTATCATGACCCCCTCCCTCCAAATATAACATAATGTGGTAAGAGAGATAATGACCCCCTAGGATCCACCTCTAGTAGGCCCCAGGTTGAAAACTAGCACCAAGGGTATAAAAAGATCATGTGTGGGAGGCATTAACCTCAATAATATAAATTGGATCAGAAGATAAGATGAATCAACTACAAGAAACTCCATGACATTATATAAAAGATACTGAAAACCCATCCCATAATGCATGTATAATAAATTTGATACAAATAAAAGTCTCCAATGTAAAAACCCAAACGTAAAGCTAAAGGAGAATCATATAAACTATATGATGGTCAAAGCTAGTAATATCCAACACAATCCATGTATTCTTCTTGGAAACCAAAAAAAAGTTTATATATATGTAGGGTGAGTATACAAGTATACTCAGCAAGAAAACCAATGTCTCTTATGCACTTGTGAAATGAAATACTACTGCACACGTGAGAAAACAAAAGAACCAACAACACCAAAATAGGTATACAAACCGAACTCATCCTCAATGTAGATCACTCACCAAATTACACATCCACTTATAATAATATAATACAAATCAGGTCTATTAAGGGTACCTCACACCACCTTCCCACCAATTAACTACTCTCACACCCCAACGACAACATTCCTTGCACTCTCACCTCTTTTGCATCACATCACATCACATCACAAACTAGCCATGAACTCATGGGTAATCACACCACATCACATCCTAGAATCATACACTTGATCCATCACACCACATCACATAATAAGAGAATTAGGGAATTGTGAACATGAAGGACATCAACCTTGTTCCCTCCTCCCACCATGCTTGATGCCCACCAATAGTCTTCTCGTCAATGATTTCTCAAAGTCTCCTGCACCATCACACCACCTCACATCACATCTTGATAGTGAGAATTTTGACTTGTGTTCATTACAGTCTTTCCATGTCACCAATGGATATATGTTTGTGCAGGGAAGAGTGGGTGGTCAACTATCCATCCTCTTACTGTGATGTTGGAAAAAACACCCCAAAACATTTGGTTATTGGTACTAGATATTCGAAATGGGTGCGCACATATAGAACATCACATTAATATAAAATTTGTATACATATAGAGTCACAACACACAATATACATCCTAAGGCCTCCACTGATGCTGCCAAAACTAAATGCACACCCCCACACAATCAAAACCAAACCCACAAATCACTTTCCACTTTTAAATCCACATTTATCAAATTTCCAGATCATACGTTATTAATAAAATGTACTTTAATAGAACTATAAATTAATGTATTCCACATTCCTTATAATCCCTTATCATTCATTTATTAACCATTTTATTTCTCATCCATTAATGTTGATTTCATTTCACATCTCATTAATGACCAAAAATCTATCACAAAACCTACCACACAATAAAATAAACCAATGAACACAGCAACATCATCATCCCCATCTCCATTTATCTACCGTTAAACCCCACCACATCACCATTTCAAAACCACATCCACTTCCACCTTCCATCACATTAAAACCAATTTTACAACCATGGAGCCAGACATGTCACAATATAGTCACCATCCATTCATCACACTAACACAAAAAAGCCACAACACACAAACACTTCCACAAACAAATTCCACAAAACACACAAATCATTTTCCAGATTAGTCATAGGGGATTTTATTCAATTCCACTTCTTTATTAAAGGGAATTATCACACAAGGCATAAGATATCAGGATATGTAATTCATTAACACAGTATATGTGATTATTCAATTACATTTTATATTGTGTAAAAAATAATAAAACATGAATTCCACAATTCATATCATAACAACCCATTAAAGGAACCCCAATGTCAAGAACATTTAGTGGGAATTTATCCCGTACATTCAAAATATCGATAATAATTATAACGACAATAAAAACATGTAGTTCACACTCCACTTCTCCCTAAATTAATTTAACCAACTAATTTATCTTTATTAATTTGAATGAAACCGTCTCTACTTAGATTAAAAAAATAACCCCCTTGTATGATACATATAAAGAGAAAGGAAGGAGAATTTTCTTCTTGAAATAATAAAACATTGCAACAATTACTGCACCAGAAACATTTGTTGTGCGCATAGAAAGAAACAAACAATAGGGAACTCGAACACGTGCAACAACAAGGTTACACAACTCCAAAGAATTAAGGATTTGGAAACCTATAGTCCCAATAGAATTTAATCTCAAAGGAAAGAAGAAGTGATCTTCTCTTTAGAATTACTAGATTCGAAACCAGTGGTTGAGTGAACATTTAAAAAGTCTCTAAACATTTAAGAAAACAAATATGTGATTAAGAACCTTTTAAACGGGTTTAAATTCCATTAATTCATGTATTAAAACTTTTTTTTTCAAAGAAAATTCTAAAAGAGAAAAACTAGAAAATTATAGAAAATTGGATTCACTATAGATCTATAGATGGTGATATACCACCAGAATGATTTACCGTTTGTGATTTAGTGTTAATGATCTACCACTAGAATGTTTGAAAATTGGTGATCTACCACCAATGATCCACTATTGGAGATCTACTACCAGAATGATAGATTATTGGTGATCTACTATCAGAATGATCTATTATTGTTGATCTATAACCATAGATCTACCTTTGGTGATCTACTTCCTTAATTATCTACCATTTGTGATCTACCACCACAATGATATACCATTGGTGATTTATTCCAAGAGATCTACTGTTGGAAATCTATCGCTAGAATGTTCTATCATCGATTATCTACCACCAAGATCTATTATTGGTGATCTACAGGTAGAATGATATACTATTTGTGATCTACCTCTCGAATGATCTAACACCAAGATTTATTTTCAACTTCTGAAACAAAAAATTTTCCTCTAAAACACCAAAAAACTTATCTTTCTCTTCATCCACACCTCTTTACTTTCCATGAACACCTCAATCACCATATTTCCGGCAAAGTAATGATTTGGTAGTTCTGGGTAGTTACAATCCATACATCAGTAATCCCCATGTCAAATGTACCACCAAATGTGAGAAGATTTCATTGCATGAAATGATCCACCATTGACATATCTATTTGTGGAGAATATGGTACCTCCCTTGAATTGGTACTACCACTTACCTTCTATGTTAGTTCAATTAACATTGCTACAAATTTCTCAACTCCAAAATTAACCGTTATAGGTTGATGATGTGGAAGGGCGTCATCTTTTTGTTGCATTCCTACGTAATTCAACTATATGCCACTATTGAAAATCATTCTATAATAAATATATATTACATGAAAAAATTTAGTAGCCGTAGTAATAAAAACTATTACATTCTAATGTAAACACAAATTATTGAATTTTTTCTATGAAAACTTCTTTAATACCCCTAATCAATATTTATCTTGTTTCGATTAAAATACCCTAATCCTTACTGGTATTTTAACCCTACTCTACTACGAAATATAATATCCCAAAAAAAACCACTACATATAAAAAGGCATGAAATTACCAATCCCCTACATGGGATTATTTTTTCATTTTCCTAAAATTTATTTTGATTTTTGTGGATCAAAATTGTTTAAGAGGTATTTAATATTGTGGCATGGTCATTTTTGGTCACCATAATTATGTTATGTGAAGATATTAAAATTCATTGTTCGAAATTTGTTGAATTTTAAATATATTTTCGGAGGTTTATTTTAGTTAATTAACAATGGATTTTTTCTTTTAGTATTTATTATTATGTCTATTGATATTTTAAATGAGAAATAATAGCGTATTTTTATAAATGTAATATTTTGGTGTTTTTGGAAACAAAAATATCTTATTGATGAATAAAATAATTATTAAATATTTAATGAATTTTATTAAATAAAATTTGAAATTATTTATTTTATTGGATTGAAAAAATATTTTAAAAAAATGTTGTGGTGTTTAATATTAATATATATACTAAATACAAGTTTCCACAAGCTGACATGTCACCACCACATCCTTCCACGTCTCTCAAAGACGTTTGTCCATGAAAATTACCTCTACCACCCAGCATTTAGTACACCTCCCTCCCTCGAAATTTCATTCCCTCTTTCTAGGGTTTTAGCTCTCTTAATATCAAACTTCCCTAGTTTCCTGGATCTTGTTTAATAGGTACCTCCTTCGAAAACCCCATTACCCTGTCACCTCCCTTCATCTACCAATCCTTCACACTCCTATATCCCCATCACCGTATCCACCTACTCCCAATCTACACCAGTCACCATCTCCTCCCGTTCCTGATTCTCCTCTCCATTTGTTATTCCTCAATCGTAGATTTACTACAAAAAATCATTTCCTCCCCTCACCTATGATATTTTATTAATCTTTGACAAAGTCTTCTCCTCAATCTACCACTACTCGCGGTCCCATCCTCTAAATCTAGCTTTTCTGCCTCTACCATTTTCTCCCTATACCTCCGCAACACCCCTCAATTCCTAAAGATTCTCAACCTCCTCCTATGTCTTCTCTGCATTTGGATCCTCGGCCTCCTTTGATTCTATAGCGAAGACCATGAATTGTAGTGTATTTCAGTCATCATGCAGTTGTTTTAAACTGATGTCCAAAAAATCTGTCAAATTATTCAGGCATTCTATGCCAGTGCATTGAACCCACTTGAATAGTTTACTACTACAACCATACATGCATGGTTCAT
The DNA here is from genome assembly GCA_963277665.1 of Viscum album. Classification (NCBI taxonomy): domain Eukaryota; kingdom Viridiplantae; phylum Streptophyta; class Magnoliopsida; order Santalales; family Viscaceae; genus Viscum; species Viscum album. Next base: position 1,436,071,173 of record OY728122.1, read on the forward strand.
ACATAATCACTTCAACCATTGCACAAACCATTAAATTATTGTTGAATTTTATCAATTTTTTAGTTTGAATTAGGTAATTTACTTCATAAATCTTTTGTGTGGATTTCATATTTATATTATCATTAATTGTTTACACAAATAAGCCTTCAACCAATAACCATTATAGGATACAATGATTTCACATGTTTTTTTAGAATTCCAATAAGTTTTTCATCTATGAATACCCAAGGCACATTGGGAAGTCATCTTAAAAGAACATGTGTCATGTGACCTTAGTGAATTTCATTATATTTATAATAGGTCCATATAATGTATTCCTATATCAATATTCTTCTTTTTAGGGTTTTTCTTTATATACATTAGAATTATGTTGGGAACTAGATGTTTTGAGGTGTTTATGTTTTTATAAGAAACTGATTACGAAGGATGAATGAAGGATTCAGTTTTGTCTTTTTTTGTTTAGCATAAAAAACATAACAATATTTTAACAATATTTTGTCTTTTGTTCTTTTCAGGGTATTGCCTTTTTCTTTATATTTAATTGTTTCCCTATTAGTCATACAATGATATTTATGGATATCTACATTCATCGCAACCCCTCTTCCATTCCACATCTTCTTCGATAATCATGTATGCAATCATTTATTATCGGCTCACTGTCGCCGACTATGGATTGAAACCCCTACTACCTCCCATATCTACTTTCCAGTTCAGGTCTGTGATTATTTCTTCTTGGATCGCTTCCTCTAGTAATGTGTCTCATCTCATACCCCCTGCATCAGCTTCATAGTTTAGTTATGATATTAATTTCCTATTCCATAACCTATCTTTTTTGATTCTTCATTTTTCATATCATTTAACATATTACATCAGGTTCAAATTACGTTTTATGATTTTTCATGTAATTTTTGAAAATAAAAAACTTATGGGGTATTAATTTTAGGTCTGTGATCATATCTTCTTAGCACGCTTCATGAATGTATTATTTGAACATCATGTATGAGATTAATTACCTATTCCAAAGCCTAAATCCTTTCTTATTCATTATGGTAATAAATCATAATAATCAGATGAGTTTTATTGATATAAAAGGGATATTCATATGAGTGTACATAAACTAATGAAATGGTAAATAACATTTAATATTTGACTATTTCAAACAATAATATATAATAATTTGTTCCATATTTTGGGTGTTTTATATTAATTTTTTGAACCATTTTAAGAGGTATTCCAAGAAGTTTCTTCATCCTGATATTGTTGTTCCATATGATTATATATTTATTTGGGTGATAACTTCGGAGTGCAAGATTTTGATGCAGAAAATCATGCTTCGCCTTATGATTAAAATGTTGATGAAGTAGTTAAAAATTCCATTTCTATTACCAATGTTATTTTATAAATTTTTTCTACACATATTGTATGTCTGATTGAGGAAAATTTTCATTTAGTTTTCATAAAACCTTAAAATAATTTTTTTTCATTATGATAATAAAACATCTGAATAGGATGAGTTTGAGTGGTATAGAAGGGATATTCATGTGAGTGCACAAAAATAGGTTTTTTCTCTAATTTAAACTTATAGTTATTTTTTCTTTGTATGGTTTTCACTTTGTTACTTCTATTAATTTTTGGAAATGGTTTCACAATGAAGAATAATTTTTTTCTTGGTAATATGTTAGTCCTCTTGATGTAGGTACCCAATTGTGAAGGTAATATCAAAACTATCATTACTTTAACACTTCTTTTATGTGTAAATGCATACTATGTTTTTTTATTCATTTGTTGTCTGAGGATGGCTTTTTAGGTTTTTCTCCATTCTATGGTTTTTGATTTGTGAATTCTATTGATTTCAAGATACATGTTCACATCAAAGAAAACGTTTTTTCAAGGAATGTTGATGGTTTAGTTGATGTTGGTACTAGGAAATCCTACCCTACATCATATGTAAGCTTATTCAATTTTACAGAGTGATTATCTATTTGAGATTTTTAACTCTCAATGTGATGGATTTAATAATTTTGTTCAAGTTTGGAAAACTAGGATGGATCTCTGTTTAGCTTTTTTTGAGTTTATGAATGGGAATCTTATCCTTTTAATTTATTCTTTTTAATATATTTAGAAAATTGCATCATGTTTTACTTTATTTAGCCTACTGGATCCGTTAGAGTCTTCTGGTCTTTTAGAATCACCTTCAAGTCCATTGACATCCACTATATATTTTTTTATGCACTAAAAAACTTCTTCAGATAGCCTACATACCAGGATCTCCTCACGAGGTATGTTTTCCTAAAAATGTAGAATTAAACTCCCCTCCATACATCATTTTTTAGTTATAGTTACACACTATATGAATGCAGCTAATTTGTTCTAAAATTGTGGTGTAAACCTCCCTTCCATCCAACATATGACTGTAGGTAATTTGTTTTAACTATTGAATAGATAGTATAATGTTATTTATTAACTAAAAACATATGAATATGGTTTATATTAGATAATACACATTAACCAATATTTTTGGATAATTTCTTGCATCGGTCAGTTATGCATGACTACAGGAACATGAAGGACACTTTCACTTGGAATATTCTTGGTTCAACTCCCATAATCCCTTACATTACCAGCTGTAGTGACAACCATTGTTTACGAAGCCTGACAACCACCTTGCAAACCACCTTACCATCACCCATACATTATTTGGACATTCTTGAAACCAAACTCTCTACAATAGATACATTACACTACAATACTTCAATACCTATCCCTTTTGTGTATCTACGATTCTTTTCAATTTATCAAAAGGTAATGATACATTCACAATACCTTTTCCAATTCAATTAATCCAAGTAAAATTGTTTAATATACTCAGCCTTTATTTATTGACCATTTATTATTAGTTGGTTTTACAATCGCTTCATCATAGTAAATAACTATTACTACTAGTATACAACTCTAATAGTTACTACATGCATATTCTAAGGATTATATTTCTTTATAGTATAAATTGCCTATACTCTAATAATAGTACTGTGAACCGGTTCAATTATACTAGAATTTTTTATTCAATTTTTCTTGAATGGAAATCTACTATTATTATTTTCATTGTATAGTTTACATTGTGTTGCATTTATTAATTTCAAGAGATGGTTTCGCATTGAAAACATGTTTTTTCTTGGGAATGTGTTTGTTATGATGAAGTTGGTACCCGATTGCGATGGTACTGTGAAAACATTCTTCACTTTACTACAATCCTTATGTGTAAATTAATACTATATTTTTTTATTAATTTATTTTTCTAATGATAGATTACTGGTTTTTTTCATTTCTATGGTATTTGATGTGTGAATTATATTGATTTCGGGATATGGGTTTGCATTGAAGAACATGTTTTTTCATGGAAAAAGTGATGGTTCTGTATATGTATATACTGGGAAATCCTACACTACATCAAATATAAGATTTTTCAATTTTATAGAATGATTATCTATTTGAGATTTTCATCTTTCAATGCAATGGACTTAATCACGATGATCATGTTTAGAAAATTGGGATGGATCTATTCATAGATTCTTGAATTCATGATTGGGAATATTATCCCTTTAATGTATTATTTTAATTATTGGTTAAAGATAACTTCATGATTCACCTTATTTAGCCTACTGAATCTGTTAGAGTCTTCTGGATATTTATAATCACCTTCAAGTCCGCATGGATTTAAATGGATTGAAGTAACTTTATTATACAAAAATAGTGATTGAAGAGAACTTTAGGATGTATTCCTTGAATTATTGATGTAAATTAGAATATATTTATCTGGAATACAAATTTTTCTTCCCCCTCTATCCCAGCCTATACCCTCTATACTTACATAAAAACATATGTATGTTTTCATGCATGCATTTATTTATTCCAAGATGACATGCCAATATATTTTAATTTTTATTGTAGATGGGGAAGCATGAAAAGGAATTTAAGGAATACAAATGGGATGACTTGGAAAACAAAAACATTGATTCAAATATCATTTTTAGTGGTACCCACTATCATTCTCTACTATTTACTAAAAAATATTCTTCAGATTCAAATGCACATACATATTTGGGTTGTCCTGATTGTTTTTCATTTCACTAAGATAACTATCACTACCACTTTTTCCCATATATTGATAACATTCTGGATTCTTCTATTTTGGTTGATTCTGATGTGCACTAATCTCTTAGTCCTGAAGAAATAGTCATCCATGTCATCAGTGTTAATAAAATAGATGTTGGTAGGCATTCATGGTTTACGTTGAACCATATTACCCCAACAACTATTTAAGTTAAACGAATTCACCATTTTGTCTAGTTAACAATATATAATGTTCCAGTTCTTGAATCTTTAGAGAGTCATAATGGCATCAAGAATTAATTCTATGGGAACCACATTCCTAGGTTCAACCAAAGTGATACTACTCCACGAGTCATTGCATTGAGATTCAAATCTGGGAGTCCCAAGTAGATTTCCATTCCCAACAATCTCCAAATATATTTTCAATAGGTAATTAGATGCAATGGTATGCATTTTATTCCCATGAGTATATGTTTGTAAAAAAATCATTACAATTTAATGGAATGAAAAGTGAAAAAATCATTCCTTATATTTGGATTGATAATTTTTCTACCAGTCTTACATTCTCTTTCTAAATTACTATCAAACATTCTCTAATTTTCAATTGTTTGTGTGCTATAATATCAATAGTAATTATATTAATTTACCTTTCATATTGAATTATATTATTGAAACATGACATTAACTTTGGAATAAAGTGAATATATTCTTATCATTATTGTTACATTCAATGAAATTTAAACATTGATTTCCATACCAAACATTTCATAGTTACTATACTTGTAATAAATTCACATTAAACATGCCTAATAACCATGAAATAAGAAGTGTATGTTTAGGGAATTTAAGTAGCATCAAAAGGGTCACAAAATTGATATCATTTGAGCCTCCAATAAATTTATTAGTACTTATATTTTCATTATGGCATATGTTGGCTGGGTGGGTTGGTTAGGTGGGTGTGTTTGTATTCATGCACTTTTGTAAATTATTTTCTTCCCCCTATAATAGTTTTCTGCACAATTATTTTCCTTCTCTGTCCTCATTGATAATTTTATGGGAAATTATGTTTTGAAGTGTGATTTATCCATTTGTTTCTATCATCATTAAAAGTTTCATGTGACGTTGTGTTTTATAAATGTGATTTAAACATTTATGTGAAATTAATTTTAGTTTTTTAGAGTCAAATTTTACTAACTAATATGTTTTGAACATATTTTACAAACCATTTAATGGTTGTATTTCAGAATATTGTTTTGGGATTCAGTGGGATTTGTCTCCATTAAGGGATATTTATTGTAGGGGAAAAGTCAATGGAGATACCCAAAACATGAAAAGGTGTAGATCAGTGGGTGATATCTAAATAGATATTAGATATACATCAATTTTTTCACATACATACATAGATAAGCTCTTAAATATTAATCAATTTTCATGAGTTCGGGGAATTGATGTATTTTATTTACATGCATGGAGGAAAAACATAATCTATTGCAATATCAAATGATTTGAATTTTGATGATAATATTAATCTGTGTCATGGTTAAAACTACTTTTACTGTTTTTAAAAAATAGGATAGATATAAATATAAATATAACATATTATATAAATAAATTAAATATCACCATGTTAGAGTAAATATGATAATGAAAAGTGATAATATTAAATTATAAAAAGATTTATCCCCCTGATTCTTGATTCATTCCCTAGATTAATACACACCCCAACTACATTAAACATTAACTTTGATCACTACTATGAACTACTAAAATGAATGTGATACATAATTCCTATAAAATTAGAGAATGTCATATATAATTCACCAAAAATTATAGTCAATAATAAATATATAGGTACAACAAGAGTTTTATTTTCTTGAATTTTTTTTATAATCATTCATTTTATATCCAACTGGCACTAATAGTTATACTATAGTAAAAGTAAAATGCAGAAAATCAGTGAACCCCACCAGTTTTGGGATGAATAGTCTTTATCCTTCTTAAAGTAAAATGCAGGAAATCTATGACCACCACTGATTTTGGGATGAATGGTCTCTATACTTATTAAATGGTGACACAGTGAGGTCCCACTACTATTTGTATAAAAACTATCATGGAAGAGGGGAGTAGTGGTTCATTTCGAAGCTATGTATATTTTTATTTCATTTTAATTATTTTCTTATTTTACTATTATTAAATGTGACTTGAAATTTATTTAATTGTTTTTCATTATATCACCTATTATTTTCTCAAAATGTTATTTAAGTGATATGTGCTATGTGTTTACTTTAATATTTAATGTTTATCAATAGAATAATTTATTCTATATGTTTTTTGTTTACTGTTTCATTTGGGGGCTATATATCCTCAAATCCATCATTAATTATCATAATGATCAGAATTTGAATTATCTATTTGAACTATGATTTCATTATTGTATTTAAATTCTTCATGTCGATGCTAAATTTTTATTCCTTATAAATTATCCTAATTTTTTCTACTAAATTTATGATGACCAACCAATTATGTATCTTTTTTTTAAAAAAACAGGATACTTCTATCACATTTTTCTATTAATTTTTATTTCACTCTACAAACTAATGTTTCAGTGAATGCTATTTCAAATATAGTTCATTCATGTAATTCAAATCTCAATCATCCCAAAAAAATTATTCCTTTCAATTTACCCTTCATGTTTTCTTCAATATTGATGTTGTCTCCATATTTTTTTCACTTTTATTCCAATATTATGTACTGAAAAATTCAGATTTAAATATAATTAATAATAATGAACTTTATTAAAATTGAAAAATAGTAATATCTTATTGGAAATAATTGTTGAAAAATATCATTACAAAAATTCATGGTTGAGAACTAGTTTTTTAAAATGTAAAAAATAATATTATTTATGGTAATTAATTAATTAATTAATTATATGGTCATGGGAGAGAGTTTGATTTTGTTTGAGGTGGATGTTTAATTTTATGTTTTAATATATTCAGATTATTTTGTAATTATTAATATTTTGGTGATAAAAATTATATATTTTAGATGTGAAGATTATAATATTAATTATGAAAATTAAATAATGCTATAAAATTTATGAGTTAGTGGAATGTGATGTCATCAAATATAAATATGGGTCAATGTGGATGCAGATGAAGTATATATATTTATCATTTTACATTTCTAAATATATATAAAAATTCTATAATAAATAAAAATGGAAACAGATTTTATTTAAGAAATTAATTTAATTTAATTTGTTGTTGGGTCAATTATTTGATTTATAAATAATTTTCTTATATCATTAATATAATGATTTGAACAACAAGTAGTTTCAGATTCATTTTTTTTGTTGAATTTTTATGAATGAATTATTTGAATTTTGATTATCTATCAAAACATAGAGATATATGATTTATTTTAGGAAGGGAAATTATTTAACAAACATAAATGAATTTACTGTTAAAATTTTGATATTTTATACGTTAATATTTATTTAATCTATATATTAAATTATAAAGATAATACAAAATAATAAATAATGACACATGTTTATAATTTAGATGATTTCGGAAGATAACGTAATGAAATGTAAAAAAAAGTGGTTTCAATGTTTAAAATGTTATATATATATAATGATTTTTTTTAAAATTATTAAATAAATGTATATATATATGTGTGTGTGTGTATTATAATTTTTAAAACGAAATTATAATGGGTGGGATATTATGAAATTAATATTTTTGTTATGATATAATTATATGTTATGGATTTAAATTTTCAGAGACTATTTTTTTATGCAATTGATGTTGGAGGATTGAATTTAGTATTGTTTAACTATATAATTATTCAATGAGTAAAGGCTTTTGTAAGGTAATAAATTGAATTCATCATTCTATATCACGTATTGAGGTTGTTTCTTACATTACATTGTGATATGGAACTTATTAATTATTATTGTTTATATATTTTGGATTGACTACTTGATTGATTTTCAGTTTCTTATTCACATTTAGTATTATTGTATGTGCTTTGTTTTTTGGATTTGTTGTTTGTTTATCTATAAAAATGTTTATTTTTTCTGATATTAGTATACATACTGTAAATAATGGCTTTTGTTATCTGTATGGTTGCATGGGTCATAATGTCTTGAGGCATAGTGCACCAATAAATGGGATGTAATAACCATTTATGCCATGTTGAGCATTATGGGTTTTGAATATTTTGATTTAAATTTTCAATATAATTTATGTTATCATGTCTTGATCTTGTATAAAGTAAGAAAAATGTATGGAAATTTAATGAGTATTTCAAAAGCATGATAAAATATCAATGAATAAATTTATAATATGAATGTATTATGAAATTAATATTCTAAGCTTGCGGTAATTATTAAATCATTTGATAATAAATGTTCCATGTGAACCTTCTAGAAAATTTTATTTATTTTTATTGTCTAATATCATGTCTTGAATTATTATATTGACTTATGTAATATTATCTCCCATTGTTGATAACAAGCTTTTGTTAAGACTCAATAGAGCTAATCAATTATGATTTAAATTTAAAAATCAATGTGAGATATATCATTAGATAATTATTATTGATATATAGAGATGATTTAATATGATATTATTCATTAAAAGATAAAAGGAAATGGTTGAGGTGGAAATAAAATTTTTTTAATAGTGGATCAGTTTTCATCCCCTATTTATTTATTTTCTGGCCAATATTTATTAAATGTTGTCCACTGATTGTTTATTTGATAACTTTGGTATGCTTGATTGTTACCTGATATTTGAGAATGTACTAAACAATATTTTAGTACTATATAACTAGAATATAATAGCGATAAAAATAGGATTTTTCACTGCAAAAAAAATTTACAATTAGAGATCTATTAAAAACCCTAGGCCTTTATCAATCATAAAAACAAACTAAAATAGAAACATTTATCAATGCACTTTAGCACCGATAAAGGCATTGTAGAGTTGCAACATCCCTAGAACACTTCTATAAAAACAAAAAAAAAATTATAAAATAAACATATAAGAATTAAAAGATACATAAAAGTAGATTGAAATACCAAAATAACATTTCATGATCATTTCAATTCAAAATTTACATACAAAATATTTACATTGATGTGATATTTACAATTAAAAAAAACCAATAAACAATGTCATACTGTTATAGTTGAATTTCCTCAAAAATAAACCTTCATAAAAAAATTTTCTTCTACAATGAAACCAATAATGATTTTAGTAAAAAAAATTAAAAAATTAAAAAATTATATTTTAATGTTATATAATCCTAAAATAATAATTTATATTAATAATTATTATATATATTATTGATATTATCAATTATACTATTATTTATATTATTAATTAATATATTGTAAATGTTATATAAATTATAAATTATAAATTATACAATTAATTATTAATTATACTATCAAATATTAATTTTATCATGATGTATTAATTTCATTTGTTAATTAATAGTATATAGAAATTATATTGTAAATTACTGAATATATTAATGGTGTTATTAGTTTTTAATTATCATAATTACATAAATAGTTTGTAATAATTTTATAATTATACTAAAATGTTATTTTTATTCTAAAAATAATCACTTAGAGTCATACCTGACACATCATGCATTGGATTGATTTACGGTCGATTCCTATACACCATAAATGAATTATTTATCATTTTCCAAAAGAATCAATACAATCCAAACTCTTTTACTCAGTTTTAACTATGTGATGTTCATTTTAAATTAAAATGACACTTTTATAATGAAAATACACACTTCGAGTCATACCGACCACATGATATATCAGATTGAAAAGTGGTTAATTACTACATGACAAAAATTAATTTTTGATCATTTACCCTGATTCATAAAATATTCTCTGCTCATTTTCCAAATTTTGAGAATGTGATGATCATTTTAAAATAAAATGAAAAAACAATTTTTAAAACATACATTTCGAGTACTAACAATGACATCAAATTTCAGATTGAAGTGTAGTTGATTCATATAAAACAAAAATTAATTATGAAATATTTTCCTAAATTATGAAACTATTCATGATCATTTTCATAGTTGTGACTACGTGATATTTTTTTAAATTAAAATGGAACATCTATATTAAAAGCATGCACTTTGAGTAATACATGATACATCATGTTTCATATTTATGTGTGGTTGATTTCATTTTATCAAAAATGAATTATAGATAATTTCCTAATTTTATAAAGCAATCAAGGATCTTTTATTCGTTTTTTCTATGTGATGTGTTCTTTAAACATAAATGAAACCTCTATATTGAAAACACAAACATTCCATCATATTGACCACATTGCGTGTATGATTGATGTGTGTTCAATTTCTACACATCAAAAATTCATTATAGTTCATTTTTTTTAATGTCTGAAAAACAATCTGAGCTCATTTTCTTGTTTTTGTCTAGTAACATGTGTTTTAAACTAAAATGACACTTTTATATTGAAAGCACACACTTTGAGTCATACCGGTCATATCAAGTGTTGGATTGATATGTGGTTGATTTTTAAAAGTCACAAACCTATTATGGATTTATTTCCTAATGTTTGAAAACAATTTGAGCTCATTTTCTTGTTTTTTACTTTGTGATGCACATTTTAAAGTTAAATGACACATTTATATTGATAACACATAATTTGAGTCATACCAACCACATTGTGTTTCAGATTGACATGCGGTCAATTCATAAACATAAAAAGTGAATTATTGATCATTGTCCTAATGATTGAAAAACATTAGATCTTTTTACATGGTTTTGTCTCTGTCACAGGTTTTAAACTAAAAGGCACATTTAAATTGAAAAACATAACATCGAGTCATACCAACCACATCATGTGTCAAGTTGATGTGCTATAAATTACTATATGACATTAATTAATTATTAATCATATTCTTAATGTTTAAATATAATCTGAGATATTTTTCTCAGTTTTAACAAAAAGACACGTGTTTTAAACTAAATTGACACCTTAATATTGAAAACATTCTCTACGAGTCATACCGGCCACACATCGTGTGTTGGATTGACATGTGGTTTATTCTTGTATATAAAAAATGAATTATAAATAATTTTACTAATTTTTAAAAAAACACAAGCTTATTTCCTTGGTTTTGGCTATGTGGCACACATTTTATAATAAAATTACACTTCTATATTGAAATCATGTAAATTGAGTAATACTTTATATATCATGTATCCGATTCAAGTGTGGTATATTCCTTCACATAACAAATGTATTATGGGTTGTCTTCTAAATGATTGAAAATAATCTGGGCTTGTTTTCTCAAATTTGGCTATGATACATTTGTTTTAAAACTAAATGGAAATTATATATTAGAAACATGCACATAAAATGATACTGACCACATGTTGTGTCGAATTTATATGTGGTAAATTCCTTCACATCAAAATTGATTTATGGATCATTTTCCTAATATTTGAAACAATTCGAGCTTGTTTTCTTATTTTTGGCTCATGCCGTGTTTTTTAAACTTAAATTACAATTTTACATTGAAAACACATACTTCAAGTCATACTAGACATATCGTGTGTCGTATTATCATGATATCAATTCCTAAAACTCAAAAAATGAATTATGGATTTTTATCATAATATGTGAAAGAAATTTGAGTTCGTTTTCTTAGTTTTGGATATGTGACTTATGTTTTAAACTAAAATGACACATTTATATTGAAAAAACACACTTCAAGTAATACTTGCCACATCACGTGTTAGATTGATGTCTGGCCGATTCCTACACATATAAAATGAATTACATATCATTTTTCCAATATTTTAAAACAATAATTGCTTGTTTTATTGCTTTTGTGTATGCAATGTGTGTTCTAAACTGAAATATAAATTTTATATTAAAACATGGACATCAAGCCATACCGAACATATCTGGTGTTGGATTGATGTGAGGTTAATCCCTAAATGTAAGAAATGAAATATGGATAATTTTATTAATGTTTACAAACAATATAATCTTGATTTCTTGGTTTTTTCTATGTGATATGAGTTTTAAACTAAAATGAAACTTTTATATTGAAGGAAAAAAATGAAAATGATATGTCTTTGAGCATGGAAGTACCTTCCCTTGATTTTGGTAATACACCATAATATTTCTTGGTAGAATGATCCTTGACCCATTTCCCCATAACCATTATCTTAGTTTTGGACTAAAATTCCAATCTCTCAAGAGCCTGAGTAGCTTAAGACATATACCTATCTCTTCTAGAATCTGTAGAGCATAACCATTATACATATCCATGAGAAACATGTTAAAAATAATATTTAATAACTATAATTATAATGATTCACATCCCATAGGTATATCTAAGGTCATAACATGTACTAGATCACTAATTTAATAGGAAATAACCTCAACCCGATATCAGCAAACATTCTGGCACCATATACCCTACTTACTCATCTCTAATAAAATTTAAAGCTTGTTTTGAGTTTATTGATTGTTGGAAATCTTGGAATTACTGAAAAAATATAAACAAATATATGATTTAAAAATATTTTAAATGAAATTGTAATTACCTTTAGAAATTACCTATTCAAGGATGATAATATTTTGTTGGTATATGATATCTGGCATAAATGTGCTAACATAATATCCCAAATCATTAACATTATTTTTATTTGTAAATTGTAGAAACATTGACCAAAATAATTAAATTTTTTTGAAATATGTTTTGATATTTAAATAATATTATATATACCTTAATATGTTTCCATTTGAATAAATCCATAGGCTTCTTATGTTAAATCACCAACCTCGTACCATGATTTAGCCTATATTTATAAATCTCCCTATCATAAAAAAACTCCCATTAAAACACAAACTAAAACATATAATTCAATGTTTTCCTATAAAATGGTTATTGTAGTGCATCTAAAATTCACAATAGACATAAATTGTGGTTATTTTTATGGAAATCCATGCATTTGATCCAAAAAAAATTAACATTTGGGTATCAAAATTTATTATGATGAGCATCTAGTGCTTCCTATAAAAATGAAAACAAATAATCATTGAAAAAAGAAAAATATATTTGAAAGGATTAAGTAGTAAAATTTTACCCATGCATTGTGGGTATTAACGGGACTCAATCGTGTATAGTTTTCTTTTTCAAATTCCTCTCTTAGTACATCTTTTTTTTTCAATTTCTATAAATTCAAAAAAAAAAATTTTTATATATATTTTAGAGGGATTAATGAGTCCAAATCTTTCATCAAAAGATTTTCCCATTATATAGTTTTAATATATACATATGTAGAAAGTATGAATAGTTATTAACATTAAAGAACATAGTAGTTCATTTTGTGGATAAAAAGATTTCAAAAATATTCCTCAAGTTTGTATTCAAAACTGAGACTCCCAACCATTCAATCTTGAAAATATCATTTATAATCTCTAGACCAACCGCGTCTGTAATTACATCTCAAAATATTTCATTTTACTATTAAATGTAGAAAATATTTCAATCTTTTAATATTGTATCTACAAGAACATGTGATGTTAATATATGCAGCAGTGGAACTAATGGGGTAAATACACTCTCAGAAGGTCCTTTTGATTTCTTGGTTGATTCATTGGCTGATTCACTGATTTGCCTTTATCTAACCTTTTGTTTCCCCACCATTTTATCCATTTGTAACACTATACCTCATTTAGACCGTTTTTCATCTATTGTTAAGGGTTTTTAATTTGAAAAATTGTTAAGGGAATATGTTATGTATATTTTTAAAATTATATGTTCATTATTTTAATTTTCTAATGGTATTATTGACAATGGTAACGTCCAGATCCTCAAGAGGAATAGGAAACTCAGTGCTCAGCTACTTTAATACCCACTTTCATGTGATTCTTTATGAGTTTTTTATTATGTATCATGTCTCTTGGGATAGTGTACATCATACCCCTTATAATAAGGTGATTTGTGGGTGTTGATAGATCACATAAACATTCAACATAGAGAATTATTGTAATATAATGTTATCAGAATCTTTTTGATTCACATTTAGGGGAAATATTAATGATAAAATTGATTACATTGGGAAAGGAAGGCAGTTTATGGGAATGGATAAACTCAAATATAATGGGGACATTTGTCTCTTTATGTACGGATCATTGTACCACTACCTGTTCTCTTTGATCTTTTCGCATATATTGGTCTTCCAAACCAGAATAGAAAATATAATATTTCAAAGCATCTATATAAACCTACATGACTTTCATGATCTCATATTTACCTCTTTATAGCTTTGTATTGTCAAAATATGTTTTAGGGACACTCTGAAACCTACACCTCAAATGTAGCCATATTTGTTTGGCCTCTTTAAAACTAAAAAATAGTTTTTATTTAGCTACAGTTGATATCAATTATTTTTTCTAAACCCTATAAAAAACATACAATAATAAATAGATATTTTTATATTAAAAAATTATAAAGAATAAAGAAATTACTGTTATATCAAACTAACATATGATTTCCAAACTGCTTGTGAGTTTTCATCAACTATTTTACCCTCTTTATTTATGTGTATCTCCATCTATTGAAAATGAAATGATATGGATGTGGGTTTATATTTTGATTAATCAGTGTACATATAAACTAAGAAACATATATTTCTTCATATCACATAATATTTTATTATATAATTAAAATACATACCATTTTATTCTCAAGTGAAGCACGCCATATCCTGAATTTATGGTATAAGTACATGGGTTTTTATGCACATTTCTTATTTTTTTTCACTCCTTTGTTATTTCATAAATTAATTTTTTAATAAAATTGGATAAGATCAGTATTTTTAAATAAAATATTATTGATTACAATTCACATGAAATGAATTTTCATCGCAAAAAATAATTACATATTTCTATGTTTCCTAGTTTCTAATGTGTGCATACCTAACTTATGGGTGGGGGGTTTACTTTCCCCTCAGCATCACTGAGATGATACTTTATGAGAAGGGTCCAGAAGCCTTTATGATCTTTTCTAAAGACTATTAAGATATATTTATTACAAAAAATAATCTAATATAAAATAAATCTATAATGGATAATGGAAATTAAATAAACGTTTCATCATATAATTTTTTAGTAAAATAGAGAAATTATATTATAACATTAAAATAATATCTTCCAATATGATTTTCTTCAATATAGACACAACATTGTGCTACATATATATATCAATTCGCACTTGCATTCTCATTGTGATCCTAATGTAACTAATGAAAAATGATTAGTTGGGGTCACTGGGTTGACCAAGTTGATTCTATCCAACCTTAAATTTTATGCCTTTACTTTTTGCCATGATAATTTTAGTTAACACGGTGATGCTACACCATTCTTGGTTTGTCATCAACATGTTGTTGATCCCCTAATAATTCTGTATTTTCAAAATTGACAATTAATTCATCCTCGAGATTGGTAACATAATCATGTTAAAAAGTCATTGTCTATATTATTAGATAAAAATTTAATTGAGATTACATAAATAATATAGAATACATAATATTATGAGGAAAATAATAGTATATTAAAAAAAATTTAACATGCTCATTGAACATTCAATTTTTTCTTTATGGTTTAAGAGGATTTTTAGCCTTTATTAAGTTTCCAAGTCCCTTCCTTATGGTCTCATCTATCTTACAAGACATTGTCTACATTGGGATGGTTGTAAAATGAATTTGATCTCCCAATGAATGAGCTATCCTCAATGAAATTTTCATCGAATCCAATATTAGTATTAATCACCAACATGACATTTGACTAATTCATGTTTATTGGATCTGAGAAATAAAATACCTACACTGCTTATGATTCAATTATGAATGGCTTGTCTGTATACCCTTTCACACTAAAATTCACCTTTACAAATCCCAATTCACTAACTTTCACTGCACTCCTATTATTAACCCATTTTCAATGGAAAATAAGCAATTTTAATGTTATATAATTCAACATGTATTTCTATTTGATGCTGCCAAAATATGAAATTTTCATATAAATTGGATTTTTACCCTAGGAGCTGTATATGTGAATTCATTCTTCCACAAGTATAACTCCACTATTTTTCATCTTTCTATGTTCATATTGTTCTTTTCTATATAATATATAACTATTAATTATAAAACTAGTGTAAGATATAACATTAACATTTAGAACCTTAACTATCCATAAAATTCATTTTGAAGTTGAATTTATATTTTTAGATAACTCAATATAAATATGATCTTTGAGACATCTGATAAATTATTTATTATTTTTATTTGATATCCATCCTTCATCCCTTGACAGATTCAAATGCCTATGAATGGCTTTTTGGGATACAATTTATGGAGAAACCTTTTCATTCTTATGTAAAATGCAAAGGTGTGCTTTCTGTTTCTCCGTGATGGTAATTGTAACAACATCTCTTCCATAAATCCCTTCGTCTATAAGTCATTTTCTATGAGAATTTTTTTGGAGACAATTCTATCAACATCTGATATTAAATCAACACATAATTAAATAGCTTCTTCAACAACATATCATTTTGCAATACTACCTTCTGGTCAACATAGATTCGTAACGTTCCCTTTCAAAATCATTGTATACCATTCCATAGGGTACATCCATCTATAATGGATAGGAACACATAGTTGAATATTTTTAAAATAGTGTGTAACCCCCCATGCTTCCACAATACCTTTCTCTTGGAATAATGAAATACCTTGTGTTGTACGCAACGTCAAGTTTCAACAAAATACGACCAATCAAACTAGCCGTTATGAATAGTAATGCATAATTTTTGAATTATTATAATTTTTTTAAAAAAATGGACTTTATTTTGGATTCAAAATATCAAAATTATCTTTGGGTGAATTTTTTGTATTTTTCTGAAAACATTCAATTTTTGATGAATAGTGAAAAACACTACATTATTGTTTAAAACCTAATTTTTATTTAAAAAATTAGTTATTTTATTTAAATTTATTTTAGGTCAAAATAGATACATAGTACCTATATAAGTTCAATGCAATTCATTGGATTCATTTTGTAATAAGATTAGATATCTAAAATTTTATTAAACTTTTAGCGTATTTTACCCACCTTCTAGGCACATTTTCAAATTTGCATAAAACTTAATTTTATAGCATCTATGAATTGAATTTAAAAAATCTAAGAGAGAAGGTTGACATCATTAAGTAAACTATGGTTCAACAGGATGAATTTTTTTTGGGTGAATAGTAACTTTTGAATTTTATATACCACAGTTAAAAGTAAATAGGGTAATTAATGGTTAAAATGATATTATAATTACCCTAACACATGTTCTTATTCTATTAGATAAGTTATTTTCTACTAAAATAAACCTTAGGAATAAAATAAGATCTTTTTGTTCCACATGGATAAGATTAGGACATTAATTATTATTTTATTCAAAGAAGAGTTAAAAGTGTAAAATTCAAAGATCAATAAGTAAACCATTATTAATATAGGGTTATATATAAGAAAAATTAGACAATAGATATTCTATAGAAAGATAAAAATATTTCCTATATAATGGTATTTTAATTTTAATTTTTATAAAATAAATAATTACATTATTTATGAAACAATGATGCAGTAATTACCTTATTATTGAAAGATTAAAATAATTGATATTATAAATATTATTATAATTTTAAATTTAGACTTTTGATGTATTACAGGAATTTTCTAGGTTAATATGACATGTTAGGGTAGATTAAATAATTTTTTTTTGAATTTATAATGTTGTAATGACTTTCACAAAAACCAAATACTAAATAGTGTCAAAATTGACATAAATGATTTTTCAAAGCAAATACTATATTATAAATTTATATAATATTCCTAAATTATAAGGTTTTCCCAAAGGACTTAGATATGGGTAGATATATAAATAATTAACCACTTTTGGTTCACTTGGCTTTTTATTGTATGTTTATTAACCATTTATTATAATAATACATGAATACATGGTAATAGATAAACTATTAAACTAAGAGTTAAATCTAAAAGATAAGGTTAATATGGTCACATAAACCATTATAAAAACTATTTTTTGAGATTTTTCTGACCCAATTCCACCTTAGCCAAAAAATAATTCTATTTGGAGATATTTTAAACTGAATAAGATTGTATAATAATATAACATAACAAGATTCTTCTAAAGTGACCCTCACCTCTCTTATAAAAGGGTACTTCCCCTTCTGTCAAAATCACACCTCCAAATCCATTTTTATCATCCAAATCATACTAAAATATCCTCCAAAGTACCCTCACTTCATCCTATAGACAATACATCAATCAGAATCCAACCTAATAATCCATTTTTATCAAATCAAAAGGAAGCACCTGAAGAAGAGGTAATAATTTCATCACCTTTTTCAATGTTCTTTTATTCTCCCACTACGTATTTATTTGTTATTTCCATACCAAAATAATAAATCCAGTAACATATACTTATTTTTGTGTTATTATTAATATGGTACAACCATATTCGTTATTCTATCTTTCCTATGAATGACAAATTCACCATATGTGCATACGTACGGCTTACCGTCTCCACGTCGTGGTGTAGTTTTTTATTAAACACTTAATTATTTGTATGGGTATAATAATGAGTATAATTTATGTAAATAATAAATATAACATGTAACTGATTTTTTATATATGATATAACATCCAATTACATATGATTTTACTACCAATATAATGATATTGTCGCTCGAGCGTACGTACGGATTACCGTCTCCACGAACGCGATGAGATTCATTCCCCATTGTAACCATTCAAGAATATTTTTCATTTGATGATTTAAAAATAATGTTTAAGAAAATAATATCATTCTGGATATTAATTAATAACATACTATCTATATTAAACATGACTTACTTTAAAAAACATATAAAGGAAAAGGAATCAGTTAACACCCGAAACAATGATACTACTGAATTATTATTAACGAATCAATATTAGAACATCATATATGATATAATATTTATGTATGTGGTTCTTTTATAGTTTAATAACAATTATTTAACTATTATACAAGATTTTAACATACCCTTGATAAAATAACAGTTCAAGGTAATGGTTAATTCTACAATCTCTTCATTATTCGAGGTTGTTTAAACGTGAGTATCTACTGGGACCTCTTTATCATCCACATTAGTGTTTCTTAAAAATGTATTTAAAAACATTTTTAATATTTTCTAGAATATGGGTAAAAGTCACTTATACCCTTGTTTTAATTTTTATGAAATTTTTATAAAGGAATCTTTCCGTTATTTTCCAAACAAGGTACTTTATGACATTTTCGACAAATTAAAGTAAGAATGTTTTTTTAACTTATACGGTGGGCGAAACTATTTTCCACGATTATAAAACCTTCTAAGATTCCCTTATAGGATTATAAAATTATTTTAAAAATAAATATTTTCTTTTTATAATTATGTTACTTTTAAAAGATTACAAAATACAAAGAGATATTCCTCTGAAATAGTTTTGATTTCAACTATGTCAACATTCATTGATGGATTTAACACTTGTTTGAAATTGATTTATTATGATACAATCCTCCATATTTTATAGAAGGTTTTGTGATATGTTTGACTGTGGATGTGTTATTTTTATAGCATTAATGGTTTATGGTTAAAGTATTAACATTTGGTATGCTAGTTTTAATATGAATGTTTTTGTTATGTTTCAACCTTTTCATATGAGGAATGCATTGAACATATTAAGTTACAGGTTTAGCTCACTATAGCTCCTCGATTCATCAGTAGGTCTCCTAACACAAAATAGTGTCTTGGAATAAGACCTTGAAAAAATATTATTTGAATTCTTCAAACGAGGCCTTGACTATTAGGTTATGATGTCTGAGATTATTCATTACATCATTATGAAAGTGGCTATTGATATTACATGTGATTATTAAACTAGTATAATATCCATGTAAATATGTAAATGTCATTATTTGATTAATCTGTTCTATATTATGTTGACTTTTAAGTTCAAAAGTCTTTGTGATTTAGTATTATACATTGCCTTAAATGAATATGAATATTTATGATTGTTTCTTCTATATTTTTATCCTTAATATGCATATGAGCTCACCCATTTAAATGTTTTATTTTTTCCAGTATGCGAAGAAGTATATTATGATTATCCTGTAGGAATCGGATAAGGGATATGAGTGTGTTCAAAGGGGACACAATGTTGTTGTGTTTCATCCATTTCATAATGTAATCTAAAACTTATATATGTATCTAAAACATCCATGGCTACTAAAATAATCTGTAATTCGAGACTTGACCTCTTGTAATCATGCCGATGTTATGTAATATAGAACTAACTATGGGTAACTATGGTCAGATCTTTATAGAGTGAAAATTCTAGTAGACTATTATATCAAGGAATTATTGTGGGAAGAACATATCTAATTCATATAATACGACTTCAATATCCTTATTCGTGATTGTAAACATTGACGGGTCTATAATATGGATTTTAAAAAAGAAGAAAAACCTGGTTAATGTATGGTATAATTTTTTAGTTATAATTAAATATAAAGTGATATGCATCAAATCTTGCAAAATAAATTGACAGTAGTGTTCTTTTGGACCCTATAACATCAATTTAGCCATTAAAATGATATTATTTTTATTTTATGATTACCCCTCTAGAACTTTTACACCATTAAGGAAATTGAAAAAATAAAAATTTTATAGTCTGAATAGCTGGTAAGATGTGGGAGGAAGTAAATTTTATCATTCCCCTTCATCGATTCTAACTACTCCCCTATCCCAATTTCAATCATCTACAACCTAGCCTTGATTCCATATTTTATTTTTTGGGGAACATTTAGTAACATTATAACAACACTATCCTATAAATTTTTATCTATATGCATGAGATCAATAATATTCCAGATGTTCAAAAAAATTTAATATGTTAATTCGAAGAAAATTGATCTCTTTTTCAACCTTATTTCATAAGGTTTAAAAAAATCATTTACCAAAAATAGTTTCAATATATTTTAATTTATCCAATAGTTGATCACCTATTAAAAGATACGATAATGTTTCTTCTTCAGTATTCCTATCGAAAAATGTTGTCCAAGATTAGTACTGATGTCATTGGGGGGAAACATTGATGTCCTAAAAATGTAGTCTTTGATGAATGTTTAAACATAACAAGGTGAGTGAATTCATCAAAAATGGGACACCCCAACATTCTGTCCATGTTAAAGCCTAAAAAATTTCCATAATGAGGAAGGTCATTTATCATCCCATACAATATGAGCTAAATTTTTATTCTACACTTCAACATGTTGGAGTTGGTTCCTTAGAACCACCTTCTGCATAATTTATGATAACCTTGTATTCGTGGTTTTTAATATTAATAAACTACTTATCACATCATTATTTCCCTTATTTATAACATAGTATATGATAATGTCCTATGAGTAGTTTTCACCCTAAAATGTCATAGCAGTTCCCCGCTCTGATAAGAACCCGGATGTGCTATGACATTATTCTTGAATATATGTTCTATAGTTGGCTGATATAATTTGAGGGAAACAAATGATATAGGATATCTTGGGTGGAGACTCATAGGACATTGAGGAACATTCTCATGGTATACACCCTTAGTAATATCCTGTAGAATATTATGAGAATGAGACTTGCCAATAGAAAGTCCACACTTATATTTTTCAATGGATTTTCGTATATAAGGATGTTTGTATTGGTATTTAGACATTAAAATTATTATTAATGAGTATCAATGGTCACAAATATAGATGTATTGATGAAAAATATGATGATAGACGTTCTTGGGGAAGTAGGATATCTGGGGTGCATCACGGGTAATATTGCATTAATGAATAATTTGAAAAAAGATTTGTCCCATAGTTTTACTAACATAACTTGATATATCAATACCTTTGATGGATATGATATAGTCAAAATAAATCCAAGGCCAAGGTGTTATAAAAGAAATTTCATTTATTATGAAATCAATGAAAGAGACACCGAGCACATAGGTTGATGACACCATCATGCAACCTTCTTGATTAGATATATCGAGATAAAGAGATTATATTACATGGTAAGCATACGTATGAGGTAACATGTCCTTGCGACATTAGATTCGTTATCTCTGGTTGCCTTGTAATGTTTCTAAATTGTAACCTTGGACTTTTGGTTTCTTCACCTATTTCCACTGAGAAAGAGGCATAGAGGGTTACACACTATGTGTGTCCATAATCTCAATTAAATAATATATTATTATTTATTATTTAGGAGGTAGGATAAATATTATTTCCGTACATGGTTAAAAATTATTCATGTATTCTTGATCACATATAAATATCTGTTTTCTATTTAGTGAATATATTATTTACTTATTTTTTAGAGAATAATGTAGTGATATTTATTTAATAAATAAATAGATATTATTCAAGGCCTGATAAATATTAAGAAGGAATGAATTAAAATGTTTAATGGTCTGGTGAGAAAATATAAATATTTAATTTTATTTAATTAAATGATTTTAAATTTTAATTCTCAAGTTAAGAAAATATTGAGATATATTGTCATTATTATTTGACATGGGTTTTTTTCTTGGATTAAATATAAAATTAATGGAATTTGTGAAATTATTTTATTTTAAATCTAGAAAAGAAAATACCAAATTATGTTATTTTCTTAAGAGATCCAATTCAATTTTCTTGGTTGTGCACAAATGATTTGGAAAATCCTTTAAATCCACTACCAAAAAATCGGGCAAGGCCAGCGCCACCCCTTTATCAGCGCTTTTTTTAGTAGCGCTGATAAAGTGGGGGGGGGGGGGCTTTATCAGTGCTTATTTAAAAAGAGCTGATAAAGGGTTCATCTTCAAAAAAAATTAATTAAAAAAATATATTAATATATCAATATATCAATATAGTTATATTGATATAAATATAATATATAATTTTTAAATATATTTTAGATAAGTATAAATATACATTTTCACTTAATATACTTAATATATAAGATATTTACTGAAAATGGATTATAAAAAAATTAAAAAAATATTTTTAATTAATAATTTTCTAATTATTATGGAGTAATAGTCATTTAATAAAAAATTGAAGACTAAAAAAAATTAAAAAAATATCCAAAATATGTTGAAAACACAACTCGAACTTTAAACGGCCATAATATTTGATCCAGGTGTCCGTTTGAGCTCTACCACAAATCAAATCGAAGTCTGTGGTGAGATCTACGTCACTGTGATCAGGGGAACATTGTTCAATGTTTTTTCGAGGCTAAAAAAGGCCCAGAAGGCCTCCAAAACTGAGTTTTTAGTCGGGGTACACCGAGTTTTTAACATTTTGTGGACTTTCAGCCTCGTTTAAGGGCGGTATTATTGGCTTTTTTTGGTGGGGACTGAATTTATTCCAAGGTATTACATTCATATTGATATTATGTCTTTGAAATTTTATATTTTTTTATAATGCACTTCTACTTATAATCAAATATATAACTATATGTATATATATTTTAGATATTCACACCTAAAAATTTAATTTTTTAAATAAATAATTAAACAGATTTACATATAAAATATCTTAGATTTATCTAAATAATAACTAATATCGATTTTATTTAAAATACCAATATATGAATATTTATATAACTATATATTAATATAACTATATATTAATATAACTATATATATATATTAATATAACAATTTATATATTAGTATAACTGTATATATATATATATATATTAAAATAACTATAAATATATATATTAATATAAATATATATTACTATACGAATAAATATATCTAAATATATATATAAATAAATAGATATATCATAAATAAGAGAACAAATCAATATAGGGCAGTGGTAAAGGCTTTAGGTGCGTAGGGGGGAGGTCTCGAGGTCAAATCCAAGTTGAGGCAGGGGCGCGCACGCAAGGGTGATTTAGAGGGGCCAGCATTGATAAAGGGTGTATGCGGTGCATGCGGGCACTGGAGGAGCAGCAAAACACTGATAAATGGGGGCTCAAGCGTTGTAAAAAGCCCCCCCCCTCGTGATTGGAAATATTTTTTTAATATTTTTTAATTTTTTTTTAATTTTTTAATTTTTCTTTACTTTTATCAGTGCTAAAATGAAGAACTGATAAAAGGGGTCTTTTATTAGCACTGATAAAAGAAACTTTTATCAAGGATTCTTTTTAGCGCTAATAAAGGGGACCCCCCCCCCCCTTTATCTTCACCAGGATAAAAGCGCTTTTCTAGCGCTGTTAAACGGCATTTTTAGCACTGATAAAAGCCGTATTTGTAGTAGTGAGCGTAGAGAGCTCTACCATGGCCCAACCTAATAGGGATCCAGCCACGACACACCAATCTCACCTCCAAATGGAAAGGGGATAGAGACTAGCTCTGAGTAGGCTATCAAACAAATACTATACCTTTGCATATTGAACCTGTATGCACACACCCACATAAACCTCTATTTAATAGTGTAGAGATATATAAAAAAAATGCATACGTAGAACTATCTCAAACCAAAGTACAACAGAAGTACATAAAGGGAATATATTGGTCCACGAAACTAAAAATAAAAAAGCATCCAACCTTCTCAGATGAAGGGTATTATTGTGAAATGATCCTTCCAGAAAGACCCTTAGCTAAGCTTTGGTAAACACCCTATTCATTCAGCCTCACTAAGCTTCACCTGCTCTGGGTACTCCTAGCACTTTGTAGAAAGGAGTGTGGTCTACAGAAGACACCAAACATGTGCCGAAAAAGCCCGTGAATGGGTGAGTATAATTATACTCAGCAGGTTCCCTAAAACCTACAAAAGAAATGGAGAAACTGAAAAGACACCCTCTACTCAACCCAACTAGAGGGAAAGCAATAGAGGGTGAAACTCTATCTCGAGACAGTCCTCAGTTAAATATGACTAGTCAGATCAACCACATAGTACGTCACCATAAGGAAACCCAGAAAACACCATATATAATCGTATCAGGCACCAAGACTCAGGGTATTATGACCTCATCACCAGCGATAAGTTCTATGTGAGAATATAATGAAACACATAACCAAGAGAAGACAACCTATGAGCTCTATCATCCCAAATGTAACTTGTCTGAGAGATACACTCCATCGGGTCTTACACTTCCTTCCCAGATGACATATTTGAGAGAACATTCTCCTCACATATCACCACTAATAACTTTGTGTTGAAAATAAATAGAAAAACCAAAATCCTCAGATAGTGGATCACTCTTAGGGACCACTATGAGATAATAGAACCAAACACAGTAACTCAAAGATCTATAAGAAAGGGGATCACTTCTAGGTTCCACTAGAAGATACTACAACCCAATTTAACCCTCTACAGATCATATCACCTAGATAATGGATTCTCTCCCATTTCAAGGTGGTCATGATGATGTCGAAAAACCCTATCTTGTATAACTTGAGAAGTAGGTTATTATTCTAATGATACCACAAACCCTACTGAAACAAAAAACTGAGTAGGTGATCATATAACTGATGATACTGCAACACTACTATCATCTCCTCCTACGTAAGGGATCATATGCCAAAAGATTCCAAAAAACCCTATTGGGTTATCTTGCTAGATAGGGTATCACTGCCTGTGTAGAGTTGTTCACATCAGAACCAAGAACCTGATCTAGTGAAACAATAATATAGAGGATCACGCCCTAGCCTCACCTGTGGGATTCTACAACTCTATCCAAGCTCATCCTATCGAGGGGATCAAAAACCTATACCGATGGCATAATTACAAAACCCTCATATTATAAGTATTAGGGGGATCAATCTACCATACCGGTCAAGGAGTAACTGACCCAAGCAACCCACAAAACGTCACCTAGACCCTATGCCTCCTAGGCCGAAACATTGTCTTCCATCGCTTTCAACATGGAAAAATCACATAGGATATGCTATTTATTTTCCCAAAACGGACAACAAATGAAAAATTCACATTTCATTACAAATTACCAAATTGGACCTCATGGGCCAACACCTTAGTTTTTAGTTTCAGCGCCAAAAATCCATCTTCAAATGTCCACAATAAATTCAAGGTCACAATTCCACTAACAGCATGCCAATTAGACATCAAATGTATGATATACGTCAGACATAACAATCAGAATATAATAATAATTATATTATAATTATATTAGTTGGAATTTTTTCCACTGAGCCTTGAGCTCAAAGTGAAATGTTCTCAAATAGGCCAAAAATTTTCCACCTTGAATCCAGAGACACATTTCTTTAGATGACATGTAAATAAGGCACCCAATTTGAAAGATGTGGGGGTTTAAAACACCCCCAGCCCATTTTGGCTTGACTAGCCCACTCCGGCCAGTCCGGATCACCTCAATAGCCCAACCCTCCATCTAGTTATCTGCACCATCACGTCGTTCAACTAACACTGCACGCAAAACTTCCTGAATAGAGTTGCCTCAATGGAGCCGCACTTCCACCACCTTCCATGGACTACAGGGACAACTTAAGTGGTTGAAAAATTTATCCGAGACTAGATCCAGGATCCTCGGGACCTATTATACACTAACACAATCTCTTCTTCAATATCCATTGATGATAGGAACATAAAGAATAATAAACATGGATAAAAATTATTAAAACCCAAAACTGCCTACCGTGGGGAGAAATGTCGTAGCTTCGACATTAATTCAGTGCTCCAAAGCTGTTCTTCGATGATCTGGGAGCGATCATCGTCATGACCCGAGTCTGAAAACACCTCATTTATTCGATTAGTATAGATCATTCATCAGCTAATAGGAAGAGGGGAGGGGCTTCCTGATCATTTTTCATTAGCAGAAAAGGGGGAGGAGAGTGTATGGATTTATTTAATATTTAATTAAATCCCCTCCACTTAAAATATCGGCCCTACCTTTCCTAAAACCAGAAACCAAGTGATGACAAAGTTTATGTCACACCTAGGGTGAACACGACCTTAAATACTCAACCTTAGTCTTACAAAATCAATTTAAGACTCTTCTTGTGAGTTATTCGATCCGACGTCCCAAAATAAATACATTAATTTATTTACATAAACGCCCTGGATAATTTTTTCCACAGAAATATTGCGCTCAAAAAACAAATGCCCTGCCTAGGGTCAGAGACATGCTCCGAACTCAATCCTGTCCTCATTTTTCTGATTCGAGCAACCCTTTAAGAGATAACCCAATTCTTCTACATGCATAGAATATAAATACTTAATATTTTGAAAATTTTATTCAAGGAACACCATGACACATAATCACACATCGTCTCAGCACCTAGCTCTGTAAATATATGTAGAAATATTGAAATGTCTGAGAGAGTGAAACCTAAGTCACTAAATCCTCCCCACCTTAAGGATTTTCATCACTAAAAAGAAAAATCCAAGGGATATGGGAAAGAACCTGAGCTCTCCCCTTGGACTCCCACATCAGTTAGCTCACCTGGGGTACTTGTGTTGTAACCAACATGCAACAAGAGAAACCACAACACTGGACGACCACTACAAAATTATACAAAGGGTTCATGTGATACTGAAAATCACACACTTAGTGGAACAACAAGGGCTACCACACCCATGTGAACCTTATCCCAGGTCGACATCATGTAATTGGGCATATGCCTCCTCAGCTATGATAGGTGGATAAAACCAAGTGCCTAGTCTCTTATAGTAATAGGGTCTAACAGAACACCACCTCTCTTACATTATGTTGAGACCAAAACAAACCCACTTCAAACAAATAAGTCAAAGGGACTCATCCATTGCACCTCGATACTATTCGCCTTGGGAAGCACTAGCTCACCCGCATGGTATTGTATCGCATCTCATGAACGAGTCTTAGTGGGGGAAACACCCCTCATTATTATGAGTTTTAAGCCATATTAAATTGTACCCCGACCTCCCCAAGTGACCCATGTACCAAGCTTACGCTGAACACATGAGGTTATAAATGATCAAAATAGGGCTACCCAACTCACATTGGGTCTTACTAGGACCTTCACAAAAACATACAAAAAACAACCCCTCCCAGAACACTGTCTACTTTGGGTGAGACTTACTCACCCACAGAGTTTTAATCACATCAAAAAAACACATCTGGGTAGGGGAATGATCCCTCTTTCTCATGCATTAGACACAATGACGATAAACACTAATAGAAGGTCTTATCTATGCCATGTTTCTCTCCAAAAAAACCTCAAGAAAATAGTGGAAAGAAAACCATAACTCCAACCTACTTTAGAAAGTAGAAATAATATAGGGTGTGCCTCTGTCTATTCAAGGAACCTTTGGGTCAATGGCCTCTATGACCTGATGTTGTCCCCACCCCCGCCTTACAGCTCTCTGAGCCTAGCGTGGACCACCTAGGGGTGGTGGCGGAAACTATTACAATCATCCATCTCTCACTACTTCACCCTCTCCTCCACCATGTCTGACTCCCAATAGACCTTTGTGCTCAAAACACTGCCTCTACCAAGGAAGTCCATCGACTATCTCCATCTCAACATAATGGTGGGTCCTAAAATCTATAGTAATATGTTCTTGTCCATCACAAGAATAACAAAACCTCTCTTAAGGCTAGACAAAACTATCTCTAGAGACCTGAGATCCCAAAGTCATTATACCTTATCTTTGGGTCACAACAAAAAACATTGTGCACATCCGGACCCTTGAGCCTATCTTTTGCTACTATCTACTGAACCTTCTTCTAGGATCTCATCTCCTGCGTTACCAGCAGTTACGGTTGGAGTATATTCAGCTATAAATATGTCCACCACCAAGGCCCACTCTATCACTCCATCATATATGGGAATTCATAGTGGCACCATCGGCACCCTGATCTCCTAGAGTAATCACTACTTGAAGGTTCGTCTCAAAATAGCGGATCTCGAACTATATCAAGGGATTAATGTGATCGGTTTGTAAACCCTGTCAATTAATCCTCCATTGTCTTGCTCTCCTTTCAAATATATAGAATCTCTTTGATATGCACCAACCTCAGTATAGATAGATAAAAATCCTCCTAGAAGATTTGCTCGAACTCTTCCCAAGAGAGAATCACCCCATTGGGTGTATATGTTAAAAGACTCCACCAGTTCCCAGTTGAACCCAGAAAAACGCTCTCTTCTAGGAACACCATATAATCGAGACGTTTCCTCAAAAGGAAGAAAATGCGTGTGAATTCCACAAGACAATGATCATATTCTTAGGGTTATGGATCACTCCGAAACCTTAGAGGCCATTGTCTCTGGAACTCATGTAGAAAATTCGGCCTATGAACATCCTCGTTCTACACTGTCAGCACAACATGCTACTCAATAGGTGGTGGATCAACAAGGGAACCAGACAGTGGCCCTCTTCAGAACCAATTCTCTACTATGAAGCCTCTACATAGGGCATATCATCACCACAATCCTACCACAAAACCCTGTCTAGCAGTAGTCGTGGAGGCATCCTGAAATAAAATCAAGTCGCACCATTGTAAAAGTGTATATCTGGGTAGATGAATCAAGAAGGATAAAAAAAACTAAAACCCTATCATATATGATTCTTGTTCCATTATTTACCTATAGCTAGTTATTTATTGTCCTGAGTTGAATGGTATTTTATTAGAGTCCTCATGAATGGATTTGTCAGCAGCCGTACAAACACTAGAGTCCCTAGCCTGAAAACTGAACTCAAAACAATCCAACACTATCACTATGAAACAGAAACGAAGATCATAGATATTCTAACTATTCTATTTGGTCCAAATAGAAAAACCACATTTAATACAACTATGTCCTGAACAGACCCAATAGGGCTCGATACGTGACTCCCTAATCCCACCACCAATAAGACTGGGGCTCGCGACTAGCAATGAGTAGGACATCACACATATGGGAGGCCTTATAGTATGGACCCTATATGAACACACCCACATACACCAATATGCAACAATGTAGATATATATAAAAACAGAAAAGAAAATGCATTCATACAACAATCCCAAACAAGAGTACAATAGATTTACAAAAAGGGAAAATAAAGGGCCCACTAAACTAAAACTAAAAAGTGTCTAAATTTCTCAAAAGATGAGGATCACTATCAAATACACCCTCTAGAAATATCCTCATCAATTCTTGGGTAAGCACCACGATAGATCTGTATCACTAAACTCTGCTTGCTCTGGGTCCTCCAGGGACTTCATCAAAAGGCCTGTGGTTTTCACAAGACACCAAACATGTGCGAGAAAGTCCCATGCAGGTGTGAGTATAATGATACATAATAGGCACCCAAAAACCACAAAAGTAAAGAAGCAATTGAAATATAACAGTCTACTCATCCCAGCCAGAGGGAACCCAAATGAGAGAGAAAGTCTATCTCGATATCATCCTCATCTAAATTGGACAAGTCATCTCAACCATATAGTGAGTCAACCTAGATGTTACAAAACTTCAAGGATCCAAGAAAACACTAGATATACTCTTCTCAGGACCCATGACTTATGAGGTTCCAACCTCATCCCCAGTGACATGTTCTACTCGAGGATATAATGAAACACCTAACTAGGAAAACACAGTCCACAAGCTATGTCAACCAAGATGAAACTTTTCCAAGAGATAAAATCCATCAGTTCTCAAACATCCATCCTAGATGACACATCTAAGAGAACACACTCTTCTGATATCACCACTAGGAACATCACGTTGAAACTCAGCGGATACACCAAACTCCTTAGATATGTGATAACTCCAAAGGACCGCTAGGGAATACTAGAACCCAATCTGGTAACTCAAATATCTATTAGATATGTGATTACTCAAAGGTTCTAATGGGGGATATTAAAACCCCATCTGACATTCTACAGATCACATCACTTAGATAGAGGATCATCACCCATGTATAAGTGGTCACGACTATAACGACCCATACTTTACATACATTGTTAATACTTGAAAATTGAAGCACACTTATTACAACATATGACAAAACCACAAAGGACCGTATAGGTATAGTGTCTTTAGAAACTGGGAAACATAAACAACTGGTTCATAAATCTTCTACAGTGTCTCCCATTTATTTCATCATATCTAGGGTCCCTTTTAGCATATTCTACTTAATATCCATCTTCCTGACCTTGGGAAAAGAAAACATAAAAGGGTGAGCTCAAATGCTCAGCAAGGGCAAATAAAGGAAATAAAAATCACATCATATCTTTATGAAAATCAAAACCTGCAAAAGAGATCATAATATCTTAACATGGAATAAATCATAGAAGTGAAAATGAGATCCCCATAATCATAACATAAAACTTGAAACTTTGTGGCATGCACACATAATCATGGAAAATCATTTCTTGTTAGTCATGACTCATTGCCAAGACTATCTTAGTGGACAAAGTCCCTTTCTGAACCGAGTTCACTCCTCGTTTCAGTCCTGTATCACTGAACCGAAAGAACCTTCCGTTCCATCCATGTCTATCTCATGAGATATAAAATCATTACCCAATGCATTGGAGGGAGATATAGGTCCCACCCATCTTATAATGAATCCTTTCTTATGTGTGCCACATAATCATAAAACATACATCATCGCATAACACATGTAACAAAAATGGGATTCTTGAAACACCATGACATCATAAAACAATTCATATAATATAAAGGAATTCATAAACATAATTCCATCACAACATAGTCAAATCAATGTATGAATATGGATAGAAACAGAACCATTTATTATCTTAGATGGAAAATAATTTTGATAAAACACTTGAATTGAATTCTTGAGGAAAATATCCTTTCTTCTTCAAAATCAATTTCTTTTCACAAAACATCATGCAATTTTAAAAGAAAGAGATTTTATTGAAAATAGTCATGAAATATTTTAGAGGAAGCCTCATGAAAATAATGCTTTATAAGACCGTAAAAATCCGTTCGTGCCTTATAAGTTAAAAAAACATTCTTCGTACTTTTGTCGGAAAAGTCAAAAAGTACCTCGTACGACAAAAGATTCCTTTCATATATATTACTAAAAACTCACCGAAGGGTAAAAAATGGATTTAAACAATTTTAGGTGGATGGAAATAATATTACATATTGAGTAAACATGGATGTGGATGATAAAATACACCCCAGTAAATACTTACGAATAAACAATCTCGGATAAAAATGAGATTGTGATATTTCCCTTACCTTAGGTCCGATTTGCTTTGTTCGTGTCCGAAGCTCCTGTATAATGGTTTAAATAATGTTATTGACTTATTCCAGAATCATACATATTGATATGAGATCATATATGGTCATATTATTAGCTTCTTGTTAGTAATATTTCATTGTTACTTGTTACTCTGGTCTTTATAACTTTTTGTTCTTATGCGTGTTTTGTCGAATAAATTCTTATTATTATCTTTAGGTTATAGATAATTCATTTCCAGAATGGTATTAGTGTATTATATACCATATTCATTCATTCAATTCATTTATATAATCATTATGAAATAAAGATCATGTAGAACGAGTCGCATCACATCGTGATGACGGTATTCCGTACGTACGCACGAGTGATGATATCGTTCCTATGATCGTGGAATTGTATTGGAGTATATATATATATTATTTCAGTATCAATATTACTTAATAATAATCATATATAGTTACTCATTACACCATTATACCCATCCTTGTAAGGTGATGGTGGAAAATAGATTACACCACGGCGTGGAGACGGTATTCCGTACGTACGCACGCGCGGTGATTTCATTTTTCCGTAGGATGGATAGAAGGTGAATTAGGGTTGTTTCATATTTATAATAACATATCAGTATGTAAGTAATACTGATGTTATTACTTTATCATGAAACAACTAAAGAAGAAGAAGTTGAAGAAGAAAGAAATCGAAAAGATCGGTAATGGATATTACCTCTTCTTTGGAACGCCTCTTTGAATCCTCCACTTAAGGAACTAAGATTGGTCTTTGGAGAATTCCAGGACCTCTAGGATTATTCTAGGGAAGTGGAGAGGAGAAAATGGCCGGGGTTGGCCGAGCTTGAGTGCTCAAATTGGTGTGAGGAGGAGGGGGAGGAGGTGCCCTTTTATAAGGGAGGAGAGGGGCACCTTAGGAATATCTCAAAATATTATTTTATATTAAAGTCAAAATCGGTTTATAATGGTTGAAAAGGGTCTTATTTCGAAGCTAAAGTGGGGAAGGGTCGAAATCCTATCAACCAATAGGATTTAGACAAGTTTAGGGTATTATTTTAACCTTATCAATTAGATTTAACTCTAAGTTAATTAATTTAACTTTTACCGTGTCTTTTTGTTTTCTTTCACTATATGGTTAATACACTTACTATAACATGCCAAACGAACCCCAAATTGTTGATTATTAATATATATATCCTTATCTAAGTCATTTGGCCGAACCTTAGATTTTTAGGAATAAAATAACAATTAATAATATAATATTTGATTTAAAAACTATTTTGTGTCAATTTTGACACTATTTGATATATGATTTTTGTGAATGTCATAACAGAATTATATGTTCGAACCAAGTTGATTAAATCAACAATAATATATCATAGTAACCTAGAAAATTATTGGAATTCATAAAAAGTCTCAAATTACATTTATTTTGGTATTTATATTATCAATTTTGTCAATATTTCATTAATAAGATAATTACTGCATCATCTTTGTGTCATAAATAAATTAAATTATTTGATGTCTAAAAATTACAAATAAAATACCATCATGTAGGAAATCGTTTTAGATTTCTAATGAATATTTACAATCGAATTTATCTTATGTATAACCCCATATTAAAAATGATTTACATATTAAACTTTGATTTTAACTATTTTAACCCTTCTTTAAATAAATTAATAATAAATGTCCTAATCTAATCCAAGTGGGCCTAAATGGTCATATTTTATTCCTAAGTTTGTTTTTGGTCGAATTACACTTGTCCAATAGAATTAGGACATGTTTTAGGGTAATATTAATATCATATTTACCCTTAGTTACCCTATTTACTATTAACCGCGGTAAAAATAGTAAAAAGTTACTATTCACCAAAAAATTATTTTTATCTCATTGAACCACATTTTACTTACTGATATCAACCGTGTCTGTCGGATTTTTGAAATTCCATTCACAGAAGCGGTAAAATTAAGTTTTATGCAAAATTCAGTTTTTAACCTACCACTTAGTGGTTTCACTATTCATCAAAAATTGAAAGTTTTCAGAAAAATACCAAAATTTCACCCTAGGCTAATTTCGATATTCTGAGTCCAAAAATGAAGTCCATTTTGAAAAATAAAATTTCAAAAAGTGGTTATTACTATTCATAACGGCTAGTTTTAAAAGCATATTGTTGTTTAGTGAAACTCGGTATTGCGTACGACGCAAGCTATCGAGGAAGGTCGCGATTGCGTGTAAAGCAAGCCAGGCATGTGTTGTGTAGAAAAAGATTCCTTTGATGGTTTATATAACATAAAAGTCTCGGGTGTTACATTCTACCCCCCTTAAAAAGAATTTCGCCCTCGAAATTCGTCACTTTGTAACAAACAAATGAGGATACTTCTCCCTCATCATATCCTCAAGCTCCCATGTAGCTTCTTCAAGTTGGTGGTTCCTCCATTAAACTTTCACCAAGCGAGTGGTCTTGTTTCGTAGGACTTTTTCGCTATGATCCAGAATCTCTATCGGCTGTTCTTCATAAGAAAGATCTTGCTCCAGCGGTACAACTTCTGAGCTGAGTACATGTGAAGGATCTGGTATGTACTTTCTCAGGAGAGATACGTGGAACACATCGTGAACTTGAGAGAGATTCGGTGGAAGCGCCAATCGGTAAGCTACCTTCCCAACACGATCCAGTATTTCGAAAGGACCGATATATCTAGGGCTCAACGTCCCCTTCTTTCCAAATCTCATAACCCTTTTCCAGGGAGATATTCGTAAGAACACTTTATCACCCACTTCAAATTCTAGGTCTTTTCTTCGGTTGTCGGCATAACTTTTCTGTCGACTCTGAGCTGCGCTTATGTGTTGTTGAATAGAGCTGACCTTTTCTGCCATTTCATCAACGAGATCAGGTCCTAATAGCTTTCTTTCCCCAACTTCATCCCAGCAAGTTGGAGTCCTGCATTTCTTTCCATAGAGAGCTTCATAAGGAGCCATCTGAATACTGGAGTGAAAGCTATTATTATAAGAAAATTCCACCAAAGGTAGGTGTTGATCCCAACCTCCTTTGAAATCCATAGAGCAAGCTCTCAACATATCTTCTAGAGTTTGAATTGTTCTCCCAGACTGACCGTCTGTCTGGGGATGATAAGCAGTGCTGAAACTCAACTCTGTATCCAGAGTATGCTGAAGACTTCGCCAGAACTTCGAGGTAAATCTCGGATCCCGATCAGATATAATAGAAAGTGGCACTCCATGAAATCTTACCACTTCCTTTATATATATCCTGGCAAGCTGATCTAGAGAGAAATCCTCTCTAATAGCAATGAAGTGTGCAGACTTTGTAAGACGATCAACTATGACCCAGATAGCATTATTGCCTTTGGATGTTTTAGGAAGTCCTGTGACAAAGTCCATAGTGATGTTTTCCCATTTCCATTCGGGTATGGGTAATGGTTGTAACATCCCCATAGACTTCTGTCTCTCAGCTTTAACTTGTTGACAAACCAAGCATCGAGATACATATTCAGCAACATCTCTTTTCATGCCATCCCACCAGAAGTACTCTTTCAGGTCCCTATACATCTTCGTGATTCCAGGATGAATAGAGAATGAAGAACTATGAGCCTCATCCAGCAGCTCTTTCTTTAATTCGGGGATGGGAGGAACGCAAACCCGATTCCTGAACTTTATTATCCCATCACAATCAAGGTTGAATTCAGGAACATTTCTCACCTTCTTTTGTAACTCGACATCTTCTTTCTGTGCCTCTTTAATCTTCACATGTATAGATGGTTGAACATTCATTTGAGAAAGATAAGATTTTTCCCCTTCCATTATAATTCCAAGATCCATCCTTTGTAAATCCATAAATATTGGATCTTTTGTGATCCTCATCATGGATAAACTAGCATGGTCTTGTCGACTTAATGCATCTGCCACCTTGTTTGCTTTCCCAAGGTGGTAATGGATTGAGCAGTCATAATCCTTAATCAGCTCCAACCATCTTCTTTGGCGCATATTCAGCTCCTTTTGTGTGAAAATATACTTTAAACTTTTATGATCAGTA
This sequence comes from Viscum album, assembly GCA_963277665.1. Taxonomy (NCBI): domain Eukaryota; kingdom Viridiplantae; phylum Streptophyta; class Magnoliopsida; order Santalales; family Viscaceae; genus Viscum; species Viscum album. The sequence goes on from OY728122.1 coordinate 1,436,107,707, forward strand.
TAAATATCACACCTTTCACCATAAAGGTAATGCCTCCAAATCTTTAATGCAAAGATTACGGCAGCCAACTCCAAATCATGTGTTGGGTAATTTTGCTCATGGATTTTCAACTGTCGTGAGGCATAAGCTATCACCATATCATTTTGCATAAGAACACACCCCAATCCCTTCTTGGATGCATCACTGTAGATCACAAACCTTTCTCCACTACAAGGCAGTGTGAGCACAGGTGCACTGGATAACCTTCTTTTCAACTCCTTGAAATTCTCTTCACATTCCTCTGTCCAGACAAACTTAACTCCTTTCCGAGTCAACTTGGTGAGTGGATTAGATAATCGTGAAAAATCTTTTACAGAACGTCGATAATATCCAGCCAAACCAAGAAAACTTCGGATCTCAGTTACTGTTGTTGGTCTTGACCATCTTTCGATAACCTCTGTTTTTGCTAGATCCACAGATATCCCCTCTTTTGAGATTATGTGACCCAAAAATGCAACTTTTTGAAGCCAAAATTCACACTTGGTAAATTTGGCATAAAGCTTCTCCTTTCTCAGGGTCTTCAATATAATTCTCAAGTGATCTTCATGCTCTTCCTTGCTCTTTGAATAGACAAGAATATCGTCTATAAAGACTACCACAAATTGATCAAGATAGTCTCTAAAGACTCTATTCATTAGATCCATGAAGATAGCAGGGGCATTAGTAAGACCAAATGGCATCACTATAAATTCATAGTGTCCATACCTTGTACGGAAAGCCGTCTTTGGTATATCCTCCCTTTTGACCCTTAATTGATGATACCCTGAACGAAGATCAATCTTGGAAAAGTATTGAGCTCCGCGTAGTTGGTCAAATAAGTCATCAATGTGTGGGAGAGGGTATTTGTTCTTGATAGTGATCTTGTTATGTTCTCGATAATCAATGCAGAGTCTCATTGATCCATCTTTCTTCTTAACAAATAGAACAGGTGCTCCCCAAGGTGACGCACTAGGGCGTATGAATCCCTTATCAAGATTCTCTTGGAGTTGTTTCTTCAATTCCTGCAACTCAATTGGGGCCATTCTATAAGGTGTCTTTGAAATAGGCAAAGCACCCGGTACGAGTTCTATTGAAAACTGAACTTCACGATTTGGTGGAAGACCCGATAATTCATCTGGAAAGACATCATGAAACTCCCGTACAATGGGCATATTCTTAATCGTGAGTTTCTCACCAACCATTTGAGATAAATAACCTTCATTTAGTGGAATCAATACCCATAAGATGGAAGAAATTTCCACTGGAAGGTTATGTTCATCCTTGCATTGGTATACGATCGTAGATTGATCTGGAATATGAAATGTGACTTCCCTTCTTTGGAAATTGATATGAGCTCCATGTAGAGAAAGCCAATCCATGCCAAGAATCACATCAAATTCCACTAAAGGAAGGATCACAAGATTTGCAGGAAGCACTTTCCCACAAACTTCGATCGGAGAAGAATTATAAAATTTTGATGCGATTGATGTGCCATTAGGTGTTGTCACAGCTAACTCAACATCTAATTGTTGAGGTAATACGGTGATACCCTTAGAAAATTTTTCAGAAATAAAAGAGTGGGTGGATCCAGAATAAAATAAAACATTTGCTACTTTGGAGTGGATGGTAAGTGTACCTTTCACCACATCGTTATCGTACTCCACATCGCTGATAGAAATTGCATGTGACTTTCCTTTGTCTTTAGCCTTAAGAGTTTGTTGACGTCGACCATCATCATCAACCCTTGGATTTGGGCATTGATTGGCATAATGCCCCATCTCCTTGCACTTGAAACATTGAAGTGTAGTAGGTTCATTATGTGTATCCCTTCCTTTGTTTGCATCATTAGACATCTTCTTCCCATTATCACGGCATTCAAATGCCCGATGACCTTCTTTTCCACATTTAAAACATTTACTTGTCCCTTTAAGACAAATCCCTCCATGTTTCTTTCCACACTTTGAGCATAAGGGAAAGTTAATCTTCTTTTCAGTGTGCTCTTTAGAGTTTCCTTTGAATTCCATCTTCCTCTTCTTATCAAACCCATGCGACTGATGGGTTACTCCAATCTCCATCTCGACTTTGAGAGCACATCGAACGATTTCCTCGTAGCTATTGAAGTCTCTTATGGCTAACGCCCTTCGAAGACTTGGTTTTAAGCCACTAAAGAATCGATCGATCTTACTCTCAGGTTGGATAATAATACCAGAAGCGTACCTTGCAAGTCTTGTAAAATTTGCTTCATAGGTACTAACAGATTCATCATCCCTTTGCTTCAGTTCAAGGAACTCTTTCTCCATCTTTGTTCGGAGAATACGAGGGAAGTACTTATTGAAAAATAAGTTCCTGAACTCGTCCCATTCCATAGACTCAATTTCATCCCTTTGCCTCGTATTCTTAACAAGATTCCACCATTGATCCGCATCTCCTTCCAAACGATACACTGCTAGGATGACTTTATCATGCTCAGAACATTGAAGAACTGAAAATATCTTTTCAGTAGTACTAATCCATTGTTCAGCAACTAATGGATCAGTAGACCCACTGAAAGATGGTGGACGCTGCCTCATGAAGGATTCAACAGAATGTTTCTCCCTCCTTTGTTCGTTTGGAAATCCTGCATGATTCATAGCTTGAGAAAGTTGTGTGAGCATGGCTACAAGATTTTACATTCCAGCTCCCATATCGTTTGGTTGCTCAGGGGGACAATCATTGCATTTCCCATCGCATTCCGCATTAACACGGTTCCTTCGGGTTCCAGCCATTGACTAAAACCAAGAAGAATAGTGTGAGCAACACTAATTATAATAGGAAACCACATAATTCAAGAAAAAAAAATTTTCATGCTTATGGTCTTATCCTAGGTTATTCATGGCCATTTCTGAAATTGTGTTCTATTCTTAGACTTATCCTTAGGGTTCTTACTAAGGCTTTCACATCCTAGTTTCCAAAGGTTGACTATACCTTTCCTCTGATATGTGATAACTCCAAAGGACCGCTAGGGAATACTAGAACCCAATCTGGTAACTCAAATATCTATTAGATATGTGATTACTCAAAGGTTCTAATGGGGGATATTAAAACGCCATCTGACATTCTACAGATCACATCACTTAGATAGAGGATCATCACCCATGTATAAGTGGTCACGACTATAACGACCCATACTTTACATACATTGTTAATACTTGAAAATTGAAGCACACTTATTACAACATATGACAAAACCACAAAGGACCGTATAGGTATAGTGTCTTTAGAAACTGGGAAACATAAACAACTGGTTCATAAATCTTCTACAGTGTCTCCCATTTATTTCATCATATCTAGGGTCCCTTTTAGCATATTCTACTTAATATCCATCTTCCTGACCTGGGGAAAAGAAAACATAAAAGGGTGAGCTCAAATGCTCAGCAAGGGCAAATAAAGGAAATAAAAATCACATCATATCTTTATGAAAATCAAAACCTGCAAAAGAGATCATAATATCTTAACATGGAATAAATCATAGAAGTGAAAATGAGATCCCCATAATCATAACATAAAACTTGAAACTTTGTGGCATGCACACATAATCATGGAAAATAATTTCTTGTTAGTCATGACTCATTGCCAAGACTATCTTAGTGGACAAAGTCCCTTTCTGAACCGAGTTCACTCCTCGTTTCAGTCCTGTATCACTGAACCGAAATAACCTTCCGTTCCAGCCATGTCTATCTCATGAGATATAAAATCATTACCCAATGCATTGGAGGGAGATATAGGTCCCACCCATCTTATAATGAATCCTTTCTCATGTGTGCCACATAATCATAAAACATACATCATCGCATAACACATGTAACAAAAATGGGATTCTTGAAACACCATGACATCATAAAACAATTCATATAATATAAAGGAATTCATAAACATAATTCCATCACAACATAGTCAAATCAATGTAAAAATATGGATAGAAACAGAACCCTTTATTATCTTAGATGGAAAATAATTTTGATAAAACACTTGAATTGAATTCTTGAGGAAAATATCCTTTCTTCTTCAAAATCAATTTCTTTTCACAAAACATCATGCAATTTTAAAAGAAAGAGATTTTATTGAAAATAGTCATGAAATCTTTTAGAGGAATCCTCATGAAAATAAGGCTTTATAAGACCATAAAAATCCGTTCGTGCCGTATAAGTTAAAAAAACATTCTTCGTACTTTTGACGGAAAAGTCAAAAAGTACCTCGTACGACAAAAGATTCCTTTCATAGATATTACTAAAAACTCACCAAAGGGTAAAAAATGGATTTAAACAATTTTAGGTTGATGGAAATAATATTACATATTGAGTAAACATGGATGTGGATGATAAAATACACCCCAGTAAATACTTACGAATAAACAATCTCGGATAAAAATGAGATTGTGATATTTCCCTTACCTTAGGTCTGATTTGCTTTGTTCGTGTCCGAAGCTCCTGTATAATGGTTTAAATAATGTTATTGACTTATTCCAGAATCATACATATTGATATGAGATCATATATGGTCATATTATTAGCTTCTTGTTAGTAATATTTCATTGTTACTTGTTACTCGGGTCTTTATAACTTTTTGTTCTTATGCGTGTTTTGTCGAATAAATTCTTATTCTTATCTTTAGGTTATAGATAATTCATTTCCAGAATGGTATTAGTGTAGTATATACCATATTCATTCATTCAATTCATTTATATAATCATTATGAAATGAAGATCATGTAGAACGAGTCGCATCACATCGTGGAGACGGTATTCTGTACGTACGCACGAGTGATGATATCGTTCCTATGATCGTGGAATTGTATTGGAGTATATATATATATTATTTCAGTATCAATATTACTTAATAATAATCATATATAGTTACTCATTACACCATTATACCCATCCTTGTAAGGTGATGGTGGAAAATAGATTACACCACGGCGTGGAGACGGTATTCCGTACGTACGCACGCGCGGTGATTTCATTTTTCCGTAGGATGGATAGAAGGTGAATTAGGGTTTTTTCATATTTATAATAACATATCAGTATGTAAGTAATACTGATGTTATTACTTTATCATGAAACAACTAAAGAAGAAGAAGTTGAAGAAGAAAGAAATTGAAAAGATCGGTAATGGATATTACCTCTTCTTTGGAACGCCTCTTTGAATCCTCCACTTAAGGAACTAAGATTGGTCTTTGGAGAAGACCAGGACCTCTAGGATTATTCTAGGGAAGTGGAGAGGAGAAAATTTCAGGGTTTGGCCGAGCTTGAGTGCTCAAATTGGTGTGAGGAGGAGGGGGAGGAGGTGCCCTTTTATAAGGGAGGAGAGGGGCACCTTAGGAATATCTCAAAATATTATTTTATATTAAAGTCAAAATCGGTTTATAATGGTTCCAAAGGGTCTTATTTCGAAGCTAAAGTGGGGAAGGGTCGCAATCCTATCATCCAATAGGATTTAGACAAGTTTAGGGTATTATTTTAACCTTATCAATTAGATTTAACTCTAAGTTAATTAATTTAACTTTTACCGTGTCTTTTTGTTTTCTTTCACTATATGGTTAATACACTTACTATAACATGCCAAACGAACCCCAAATTGTTTATTATTAATATATATATCCTTATCTAAGTCCTTTGGCCGAACCTTAGATTTTTAGGAATAAAATAACAATTAATAATATAATATTTGATTTAAAAACTATTTTGTGTCAATTTTGACACTATTTGATATATTATTTTTGTGAAAGTAATAACAGAATTATATGTTCGAACCAAGTTGATTAAATCAACAATAATATATCATAGTAACCTATAAAATTAGTGGAATTCATAAAAAGTCTCAAATTACATTTATTTTGGTATTTATATTATCAATTTTGTCAATATTTCATTAATAAGATAATTACTGCATCATCTTTGTGTCATAAATAAATTAAATTATTTGATGTCTAAAAATTACAAATAAAATACCATCATGTAGGAAATCTTTTTATCTTTCTAATGAATATTTACAATCGAATTTATCTTATGTATAACCCCATATTAAAAATGATTCACTTATTAAACTTTGATTTTAACTATTTTAACCCTTCTTTAAATAAATTAATAATAAATGTCCTAATCTAATCCAAGTGGGCCTAAATGGTCATATTTTATTCCTAAGTTTGTTTTTGGTCGAATTACACTTGTCCAATAGAATTAGGACATGTGTTAGGGTAATATTAATATCATATTTACCCTTAGTTACCCTATTTACTATTAACCGCGGTAAAAATAGTAAAAAGTTACTATTCACCAAAAAATTATTTTTATCTCATTGAACCACATTTTACTTACTGATATCAACCGTGTCTGTCGGATTTTTGAAATTCCATTCACAGAAGCGGTAAAATTAAGTTTTATGCAAAATTCAGTTTTTAACCTACCACTTAGTGCTTTCACTATTCATCAAAAATTGAAAGTTTTCAGAAAAATACCAAAATTTCACCCTAGGCTAATTTCGATATTCTGAGTCCAAAAATGAAGTCCATTTTGAAAAATAAAATTTCAAAAAGTGGTTATTACTATTCATAATGGCTAGTTTTAATAGCATATTGTTGTTTAGTGAAACTCGGTATTGCGTACGACGCAAGCTATCGAGGAAGGTCGCGATTGCGTGTAAAGCAAGCCAAGCAAGTGTTGTGTAGAAAAAGATTCCTTTGATGGTTTATATAACATAAAAGTCTCGGGTGTTACAACGACGATGCTGAAAAACCCCATCGCATATAACTAATGAAGTAGGGGATCCTACCAATGATGCCACAAACCCTACCAAAACCAAAATCTGAGTAGGGGATCATATAATCGATAATAATTCAACCCTACTATCATTTCCCTCTGTGTAGGGGATCATATACACAAAGATACCAAAAAAGTCTACAAGGATGTCTTGCTAGAAATGGGATCGCTACCCATATAGAGCTGATCACAGTGATACCAAGAACCTAATCTAGATAAATGATAATATATATTATCTCACCCCATCCTCACCGAAGGGATTCTACAACTCTATCCATGCTCATCATATCAGGGGAATCACAAACTTGTACTGATGATATAATGTTGAAAACCCTAACAGTATAAGGACTATGGGGACTCACTCAACCCTTCCGGTCAAGGAGTCGCTAACCTAAGTGACCGACACAACATTGCATGCACCCCATGCCTCATAGAACCAAACTATAGCCACCATAGCCTTCTAAATGAAAAAACACACAGGATATGATATTTACTTTCCTAAAATAGAAAACCACTGAAAATGTCACATTACACTGAAAACGCCCAAACCATGCCTCATGGGGCCTACACCTAGGTTTTCAATTTCATCACACGAAATTGGACTTGAAATTTCCACATTAAATTCATGGTCATGAAACCACTAATGGTGTGACAATTAGACATCAGACACATGAGATACGTCTGATATAAGAATCACGAAATAATAACAATTATATCATTATTATATTAATTGGAAGTTTTCTGCCACTGATCTTTGAGATCAAAACATAATTTTTTTTGAAAGGCCTCAAAACTTCCTCCTCGAAGCAAGGGTCATGTTTCCATTGAAAAAATGTAAATCAGACACCCGTTTTGAAAGATATGGGTGTTTAAAACTCTCTTGGCACATTCTCACAGGACTGGTCTAGTCCGTTACATTGCTGCCCTCCCTCTGGTGCTCCATGCAGCTTCATTTCCCAACAACAGACACCCACACAGCTTGGAAATTCAATGCCACTGCATTACTAGATCCACAATGCTGGAGTCAGGCCACCACCAACTTCCACAGATCACTAGGAAAAGTCTGGTGGTCAGAATATTTATTTGAGGTTTGATTCAGGATTCTCAGGACCCGATCTACTCTAACACAATATCCGCTCAAAGATCTATTGAAGATACAAACAAAATGAATCAAAAAAAGGTAAAAATTTGATTGAAACTCAAAATCACCTACCTCGGGGTGAAACGCCATGGCTTCAAGTTCAATTAGGTTCTCTAAAGCTGCTAATGCATGATCCGGGATCAATCAACATCAACATCTGAGTCTGACAGCACCTTGTTTGCTTAATTTGGTCAGGTCATTCATCAGCAAAGAGGAATAGGGGATGAGGATATGGCTCCTCCTTCTTGTTAAAAAAATGGGGACGAGAGGGTTAGGGTGGGGGGATTTAATTAATTTTTAATTTAATTACCGCTTCTAAAAATCTAGACTGTGACTCACCTCTAACCCGAAACTCAATGATAGTAATTTTTAAGTTGCGCCTAGGGTAAACATGAAATTCTGAACTCAACCAAAGTCTCATAAATTGGATCTGAGACACTACTTGTGTGTTATTCGATCCTACATCCAAAAATAAATGAATTAATTTATTTAAAAAATGACCTCAATAACATTTTCCTTTGAAAACATTCACCCAAAAAAATTATACCCTTCCAATAGTAAACTATATTCTCTGGACTCAACTGTGGCCTCAATTTTTTGGTCTGAGCTACCGTTTAAGATATAACATGTTTCCTCCTTGGGCATAGTATAAAAATAATTAATATTTTTATAAAATATATCCCAAGAACATTGGGATATAGAATCACATGATCTCGCAGTTCCTAGCTCTAGAAATATATGCATACATATTTTAATATATGATAAATCCAAACCCAAGTCACTACAACCTCCCTTCTCCAAGAACTCTCACAAGAACGGAAATAAATCCTCTTCCACCAAATCATGGAGAATGCTTTGGAAGTTGTTCTTGAAGTGATCAAATATGGATGACCCAAACGCAAGGATCTATCATGATAGAACCCATATATTCATTCTGCAATGTATAATGATTTCTATAATATGTTTGGATCACCACTAGAGGAAATAAAAACTTGGTTTCTACAACGCAAGGACGGTGGATCATAGATCTTTCACTGGATTCATCAATAATGAAATAACACCAATAAAGGTAATTCATTATTTAATTAAATTAAATATTCAAAATATGTGATGATTATCTCTCTCAGTTCCAGTATAATAACTCATTGTCTATTTCGTTGATTCAATTCCATTTATCATGGAATTCATCATCACATAGATATTAGGCTCATCATTGGTTATGGAAAAAAGATATGTTGGGAACCACCCATCTCATACTTCTACTACATGTAAAACGTAAAATATGGGCATCATAAAATGTAACACCTATATCCCACATCAATTTCAGATCATTGATCGATTTTTCTAAATAGACATCTATATCATTACTTGGTTTTTTTGTCCTATTATATAAAGAGGAAGCATAATGTATTTTTTCTTAATGCATAAAAATGGGGGAAATTTATAATTTACAAACATAATTGGACATGTACTTTGCGTACTATTCTGTAAAACAAAAATATTTATTATATCTATATATAACATAAGATGGGGGTTTCTCAGATCATTTCCAAATTTAGTATACTCATAATCAATTTTCTTCCACTAATGAGAGTCCACTAGGTGATGTAGTTTCTGATATTCAATTCTTTTATTTTCATTCCATATCAACTTTCTACCTGGGTGATGTGGTTTCCGATCTTCAATTATTATATTTTCATTACATATCAGTTGTATTCCAATTATTTTTATTCATATAATCATATAATACTTATAATAATAAGAATGTACCATATAACTTTCAACAGACTTGATTCATCTATCTTGTATATATTCACCCCACACTTAGGGTATTTTTTGATCAATTTATGGTCCTTGAGAAATAATATCTAATCATTTGGACAGAAAAGTATTATTTTAGAGATCATTCCCATTGAACATATAATTTGTTTTAAAACCATATATTCGATAAGAAATATAATTTTCATCTAGTAGAATATAATTTAGGAGAAGAATTAGTTATATAAATCTTATGTCTCTCCATTTCCTACGAGATTTAAAATTATATAACTTCAATACATTTATTTTTTTTTTTATATTTCGTACAACCGATAAAAAATGATCTCTTATCACATCTATTTGAATTCTCAAATAACCTTGGACAATCATGAAGGTCATAATTATTTTTTATTATTAATTATTCCATATTATATTCATAATAGTTTACACAATAATTAATATAAAATGATCCACAAATCACAAAATTATCTCAACCAATATGTACATTTATTTTCTCTCTCTGTTTAGTCCAAATTTTATTTCTCTGATCTATTCTATGAAAGATCTAATGTCTTTGCAACTATTCTAGATTATTTTTTCTTGAAACAAAAAAACATAAACATGGAAAACGGATTTGATAAGGATCATACATATACTCTATTACAAGCTTTATGAACTCATTTACTCCATACTCGTACTCTTTTTTTTATGATATTTGTCCACCCATTTTCAATTAAAATTCATCCTAGAGGGTTTAATATTATTCATTGTGTGAAAATAAATATATAAATACACATAAGTTATGCATATAATATATATATACATTGATATCTAAAAAAAGTGTCAAAAATTAAGTGTATGCATACTCTATCTTGGGAATATTTAAACAATTTAAACAATTTTTTATGGATATATAATGTTGTTTTAAATAAATTTTGAACTAGTTGGTAAAGAATATTTCAATTTGATTACATCAAATGTTAATAGAGTCATGAAAAAAATTTCTTCAGTTGAGGTTGTAGGGATAATTCAGATAGAGTAGTTTAGAAATATAAAAATAAGTTCAAATATTCTTTGAAGATATGGAGTTTCCTCTAAAAGAAATTTTAAAAGATTCAATTGGAAATTTAGGTTTTGATAGTTGTCAAATTTTTATATTGGGGGAAAAATTACTTTTATTTTTTATATTATTAAAAATTAAACCATAAATAAGGGAATAATTAATTTTTTATATTACATTAATGATACAAAACCTGTAAATCTAGTTATCTATCCCATAAATCCATTCATTATAAAAATAATGTTAATCTATCATGGGAATGTTAAAGAATAAAATTATTAGAAACGAGTTTGACTTGGATCATATCATAACATTCATTTTTTCTAATGAACCCATGTTGAAACATTATCACTCAAATAATATAAAAATATAATAGTGTTAATTTCAACTAGGATTATTCCCATGTGTTATAAATTGAATTTAATAAAATGATTAATGAAAAATAGAATGCATAAGATATTTTTTATGTAGAAAAAAACTATTGACTTATGAGATATATCTATGTATTAAAATATGTTTTGTAAAAAAATTAATAATTTTAAAATATAATTTATAACACATGATTTAAAATGAAGGAATAAATATTATGATATTTAAACATCCAAATATTATACAATATCAATATAAATTGATCACTTCAATTTATATATAATCCATATATCAATAATATATATATGTCATAAAAATTAAGAAAACAAAAATAAAAAATATTTAATTAAAGAAAACAAAAAACTATGACATATCAAATGTTGACTAATCAATAATTGATTATAAAAAATATTTAAAATTTATATATATCAAATCCCAATTGGAAATAAAAAATATAAATAAAAAATAAAAAGGATCATGTATGAAGAGAGAAAATAAAAAATAAAATAGGAACAAATGAGATATATTTATAAATCATTATTGCGGTATGGAGGTGAAGGTGAGTGGCCTAAATCGGTCGTTCTTTGGGAGGTTCATGGTTCAAATCCTAAGAGTCCACTTTCAGGGTGATCCTCTCCCTTGGGATCGACCTATCCTCTTGGGCCACCTGGTTTTTGACTGGGTTGGTGTGAGGTATGACCCACCTATAATGATGGATTATTATGATGAACCATCATCACTTAGTCCATAAAACATAGGGATGCTCTGTCATCTCGGCTGGCATCAGCTTCTTCCAAACTAGGGCCTCTCTGGAGTGATCCCTTCGTGTGGAGGGGGGTTTCCTGGTGTAGAGGTTTCAAAAAGACCACACATAAAAATTACTGTTTTAATGAGAAAATCAAGGCATTAATAAATGACACTAATTCCATATAATAAAATAATAAAATGATTATTTATAATTGGTAGAAATTAATTAAATAAATTGTTAAGATGTAACCTAAAAGTATTTCTATGATTAGAAGTGGGTCTTTCCTCTCATGATGAATGTGTGTGTATGTTGTACATGGTAAGAAAAACTAATTCCATGTTTTAATTGTTTTCATTTTCATGGTATTGGGTAGGTTTCTTAGTAACAAACATATTAAAGATAATGGTATATTAATATAATTAGCTATAAGTAGTAAAGTTTTAATGAAAATTTAATAAAATAGAAAACATAATTCAAACATCATATTTCTCCATGAAAGCATTGCATGTTGTGCTCCACATGTGAATTCTATCCAAAAATGTAAAATAATTAAAATTCAGGTTTTACTTATATGAACATGAAACTCATAAAAAAGAAATATCATAGCTAATTGGGCTCTATTTTATGAATGATTTATCTATATGCTACATTAATGACTGGTCATTCCAGTTGAAACAAAACTAAAAATTTTCCCTATGAAGAGCATTATATTGAAGATTGTATGCTTTTCATGGGGGTAGGGGCATGAGGTGATTCAAATAGGTCGGTCTAAAGCCTTTTTATGTTTTTCAGATCGCAAGATAAACCCAAAGCCTTTGGAAAAATTGAAAACATATAAGAAAAAAAATATATACTAAAAAGGAGAAGAAATAATTACATACGTTGGGTTTTGAGAGTATTGATTTATAACAGTGGCATCACTATGTTAAAATTAACTCCGATGAAAGTGGTTTTCTTGATGTATAAGGAGGCTACTGATATAATGTAGATCATTATTTAATAGGTTCATCCTTCTAAGAGTATTAATCATAATGATGTTTTTCAAGATTCTTATATTGACATAGTGATTCAAATTCACCCCTCAACAATGACTTTGGGAGAAGAATCGAGTGGAAATACCTGAAAGTTCAAAGTAATTATCTCTTTTTGGCGGCATGAGCATGCTAGATTGTATGATAGGGGAAACTAAGGGTCTATCCAAGCTTTATGACCATAATTTTAACATGGTCCAGTCTAAAAAGTTGTCAAATGAGACTTCTAATGTAATATGAATTTAGAATAGATTTTTGGTGTTACAAGATGAAGAGTATACCCCCAACCGATGGAGGAAATGGAGATGGTGTAGGCCTCAAAGGGAATAACCCTCTAGGAGGAAGGTTGAATGACAATAAAGTTGATAAGGATTCCATCTTGGAATCTCGGTCCATAGATAGTAGGGAAATGGAAGAAACATAAGGGTATGTTTGGTCTTCAAAAATGAAATCCAAAAATACCCTTATTGATTCAGAGGGTTTCAATGACACCCTAAAATTATAAATTACAAAATTTTATTCGATAACGTGTATGACACGTGACACAAAGTGCATAAGGTCATATAATATCCAGATACTTTATAATATATTTTCTATATTAAATATATTAAATATATTAAATACATTATATATCCTTTAATGACTGCAACACCAAATTATCTTACGTTTCATGCAGCATAGACCTTCCTTGATAGCTATTGTTACGTGCCAGATCGACCTGCCTCAATATCACGCATTACACGCAAGATCGGTTTTCACCAAATAAAAAGGTATTATTAAAATATTATTATTTAATATATTATGATATAACCAAGTAGTTATATTTGTAGTTATTAATAGTATTAGCTAAATAATAAAAATTTATAGTTTATATAAATATAAAATTAATTCATGAGAAATGAATGTAAGAACCAATTTGATATAAAAAAGAAATATTATTATATTTATGTTTCCAAAGGAGTTTTGTCTTAATAAAAATAATTAATTAAAATTTTTCATGATTTTAATGAAATATATATGTTATATAATCAATAAAATGTTTTTTATTTTAATTCATTAGATTTTATGGACATAAGTTAATAACTACTCTATTTTACACATAAGAACCTATATTTTTATAAAGGCAATTTTACAACCTTTTAATGGAAAAACCATTTTAAATCTAAATTTTGACACCATAATTTATTTAATATTTCATAATAAACATATAAATTTAATAATAAACATAATAATTTTGTTAGGGTTAATTTTTGATATTTTTCTAAAACATTTCCTTTTTTAATGAATAGTTCAAATACTGAATTTTAGTTTAAAACTATTTTTTCTTCTAATTTATTTATAAGGATATATTATAATTTAAATTGGTTTTAATGTTTTATTAGATAATATTTTTAAAAATTAATACAATTTATGTCATTGGAATCAATTTCAATTTTAAATTTATTTTTAAAACATAGAAAATTTTAGATGCGTTTACTTTAAAAACACGCATTTTTGTCCCATCTGTGATATTTAATTTAAATTAATTTCTATCAATTATATGTTTTTAATTTTTAAAAATGAATTCCATATTGGGAATTAACATATTTTATAATTTCTAATAATTTCAACATAGTTTTTGACAAAAAAATATTTGTGAATGTCATTAAAATTAATTACAATGATTGAGGTTAAATTAAACTTAATAAAAGGGGTAAACCTTTAACATAGGGGCCTAAATGAAATATACACATGTAAAACACCCATTTTATAGAAAAATTTTACCCTATACTCCATTTTATATAATTTGGTCAATTATTTGAACCACTTTCAACATGAAAAAATGTGCATGGAATTCCCTTACCAAAATATTACAAGAGTGTCACATATCCTCCACTATAAAAGGACCTCCTCTCCTAAATTTACTATCACCTATAATGAAAATTTGGCTTAAAAAATATCAATAAAAATAGCTCATAAATTTCCATACTCTTATTCTATAATCCTCCACTTGGGTAGGAATAAATCCAAGTAATCTTTTGGTACAAACCAAAAGAAGTTACCCTATTAAGAGGTGACGTCTTCTCTCAAGTTCTCTAGTTTCATTTCCATTGTCCACCACCTAAAATATCTTTATTAAATTATTATATATAAAAACAAATATCCTAAATATACTATTTTGTTTTTGTGTAAATTTTTTTACCTTCACTTACACACAATTCCATCTAATGTTTAATGAACATATTGTTTTTGTGTACGTAGAACTACTGCCTCACGAAACGATGATTGTACATTTTTCCCTTACCACCTATAATGATGGCCATTAAGATGGAAAATATGTTTATATTATATATATATATATATATTATATTTATTATTTATTTATAATTCAATAATAATTTTATAACACATACCATTAATACTTTCTATTTTGCGTTAATACGATAACATCGTTTGAGGAAGTATGGACTACCGCCCCCTCAAAGCGATGTGATTCGTTCACTTGATCCATGGAAAGTATAAAGGATGATTATAAATAAAAATATGTGAAATATAAATAATCGATATTATATTAATGAAATAATTGACTTTCTATAAATATACTATATATATATATCATTTTCTTTATTACCCATTCACACACAAAGTGATAACGTTATTCGTTGACATATGGAATACTTCCTCTTGAACATGTTTTGATTAATTTTTGATCACATTAATTACATATATATAATTATATGATTAAATAATGTGGTATTAATTATATAAATATCATTATATAATGATTTGGTGTTACTTTTTTCCTTTTCATAACGATCATTGAAATAAGAATGTTACTCATGCGTACGTACGACCTACCATCTCCATGATTGTAAGGATGATTCATATTTCATAATCATATTTAATTATTAGGTTTAAAAATATAATTAATTTATAATTATGATAATTATTTCTGTATTATTATTCTATATATGTTGTATAATGACCCTTGACCATATTTTACCTACCAAAGTTGATTTTGACACATAAACTGAATTTAGTCAAAACACCCAATGTAAACATAACCATTTAAGTAGTTGTATAAAACATAGTAATATGTGAAATAAAACAAATGATAACCATGAAAAATTTTCTCAAGAAAATTTATTGTTGACATAATTTTATTATACAAGAAGTTAAATGATGTTCACCTGAAAGAAAACACAAGGTAAAACATTTTGTCTCAATTTACATTCCATTGATACTTGTTTGTTTTTATCCACCAGGTTTCTTTTATATAGTGTATATACTTCCATTTTACATTACATATCATGAATATCTTTACTCTTATGATATTATAAGTTTAATTTAATTTTATTCCTTCATGAGTATTAAGATATAAAATGTTTCAATGTTTTATGGGACACTTGGGGATGTTTAAAGATTACTTTCAACAAAACTAATACTAATAATATTTCAATGTTATTTCCATTTGAAGGAGTTAAGTAACTATTTTTCAAAAAATATTTTTCATATACTTTGGTTATTCATGATCATAATCTTGTATTTGCACCATTTTTTCACTATTTGGTACTCAATTGTTTTTTAAAATGAATTTAAGAAAACCTAACATTATTTTTCTTTTTAGTCGGAGAACTTTTTTTCTTCTAAAAACCATGTTTTATTAAAAAAATTTCAAAAATTAATTTTAAAATTATTTAGTAAATATATTTTACCCTTTCTATCTTTTACCAATGTTTTCAAAGGAATCTTATAATCTATTTCTGAATAGGGAATCCTTCTAAACTTTTACAATAAAGAAAGAATGTTCTTTTTACATCATACGGCTTGTACAGATTTACCCGCCATCATTTCATTGATGCTTCCATTGCATGTTTAAAAGGAAAAATATTAATGAAAACATTTAAAAAATTGGATTCCGAAGAAATTTTTTATTCATAATAATATGATATTTTCCTCTAAAATGTTTTTAGAAGATATTTTTATAATGTTTCCATTATTTAACGACAACAACCCTTTATTTTACTCTACTTCAGGTATATTGTACTGACACCATCAATAATCTTCATCTAGATGGTTTATGATTTATTTATCCAAGGATAGTATTAACATTCAATTCCTTGATTCCTTTTAGTCCCCATGAAATATTCAATTTCCTATGATCATTTAACATTGAATTTCCCCAAATTATCCATAAAATTTTTCATAGATATTTTCATTTCCTAAACCATATAACATTTTTTATATGCTATTTTTTTGTGTTGTTTAATTATTTTCAGAAATATTGATAAATATATATCCTCTACTCCATACAGATATTTGATAAGACACATTGTTAAATTAATTATTTGATATATGAGGAATGTTTTGGACTGGTACAATACAGGTGGGGCCTGATTATAGATAGCCCCTCGATACATCAGTAGTCTCATGGGATGAGTCATTTAGCTAGCCACCTTATATGGGTTTTTACCCAATATTTTGTAAACTATCTTATGGAGAGTATTGATGGTAAAGGTATCATTTACCAATGAAACATGACATTCAGTAATCAAGCATTTCCCTTATTTAGTTTCAGTTAATATTTTTCCATGACATTTTACGTCAATATATCTATGAATTCATTTCATTTTCATTTAATTGATTAAATGGAATGTGTTTTAGTTTCATACCATACCATATTGATTACGTCTTATCTAGTGATTTTAATGTCTTATGTTATGAGTTATTGACCATTCCATGTTAATTTATTCTTATTGATATATTATTTATTCTTCCATACATTGCCCTTACTGAGAATTCAAGATCACCATTATTATGTTTCTTTCCCTAGAATCCAAGAACATAATATGAATGATATAGAGGGATTTAATAGATGGATTAGAGTTATTATCAATGTTATTTATTTAGAATAAATAAAAAATTCTGTTATAATTAGTTTATGATTTTGTAATACAAGACTCCTGTATGTATTTGGTTTACCATGACTACTAAATTTTCAGTCCTTCAGGATTTGATTCCTTAAAATCCAGCCAATGTAATTTGAAGAAGATACGAGCTCTGGGCTTCTAGGGTCAGGTCACTATAGTTTCATGATGCAAGTGAGGAAATTATATACATGGCAGGACCACTCAAATTTACCCAATCCTCTAGTTATAAGATCATCTAGAAAAAGGTCCCTTATTTCAGAAGAAATTCTTTGTTGCTACACTAAAGGAGAGAAATATTGATAAGGGCCTGTCTGAAAATGGAGGTAATATTTTCTCAACACCCGAAGTAAGTTAGTCTCGTGGCCTTAAATGATAAGATAATCTAGGAAATCCTCATAGTGATGAGGTTATGGGCACTAAAGATAATGGGGAAATCATCTCAGATCCAAGGAGAGTATCAATTACAAGCATTAAAAAGGGATATGATAAGGAGGATGTTGATAGAGTAAATGTTTAGGAGCTTATCCTTCATTCTAAAGAAGAGAATATTGAGCAGAAATTCAGATCAATTTCTCAAAGGAGGATTCCCATAGAATGTTAGAAAGACTACTACAAGTTGATCTGAATAAAGAATAGGATTCTTGGATCGATAAACAGAATCATATTTTGACACGTGGCATAAATAAGGGAAAACCAATCTTGGAGGAAAATGTATAGAATTAGTACAGGATGGCTTAGCACTTCAATGACCTCATTAAATGGAATCCACACATGAAGGTTTCCTCCATCGAATGACTTTTATACAAGGTAAACCATTCAAACTCTTTTAAATTTTTCTTGGAATGGTCTGGCAATATCGTATGTGATTTGACAGTCGTTTGGTTTTGGGACCTTTTTTGGTTTCCCACATTCCCTTAAAAATGCTTCTTGAAATAAAGATATTTAAATTGTCCATTTAAAAATATATGTTAAAATAAAAATGAATACATATTAATTATAAAAATTACATCAATATTAAAAAAATTAAATTTTAACGAACAAAAATATATAAATAAATATTATTAATGAATGAAATAAAAAAATATTAAACAATGAAAAATTGAAAAACTGATAAATTATAAAAATATTCCAAACAATTAAGATTATCATTGAATAAATAATATTAAAAAATCCAAAAAATATTAAAAATAATAAATTATATATTTTAACCAAAAAATTAAAAAACAATAAAATTTATGGATTAAAAACATAATATATATTAAATAAATTTTGTTAATAAATAAAATTTTAGAATGAATATTAAAAATTGAATAAATTACAAAAACATTATGTTTGTGTGTTTCTATAAAAAATTACATTAATTATGAATATGTGTGTGTAAAATTAATGTAACATAAGATTGATATATGTTAAATGGGAAAAACATATGAAATTTTACTAAATGTGCATTACCCGATAATAATTAGTCAATATTTCTAATTAATATTAATTTTTATTTATAAAACATTTTTCACTAAATACATGACTTATTTACTGTAAATACATTTTTTTGTGTTATATAAATCACATTTAAGAAAATATTACATATATTGAGAGAGAGATATATATAATTCATATATGAAATATATTAACGAATAATTATGTACAAAAATAACTAAAAAATGAAGAATTATTAATCTATTAAACTAATAAATATTTAAAATGAATATTTTATGAAAAAAGTAAAAAAATATTACTGTATTAATGAATAAATAATGTTAAATGATTTAATTTTAAACATGAGTGAAATTTAATTAAAATATGAATATAATGAAAAACAGTTAAAAATTTATTTAGAGTTATTAATTATATAAATTTTTTAAAAATAAAAATGAATATCTATTTAAATGAAAATGAAAACATATATAAATTATGTAAATTACAAATTCATTAAAAAAATATTAAATGTCGATCTATAAATATTAAAAATGAATATACAAGTGAAATTATTGTATGGCATTTTAAGTGAAACATATTTACTCAACTTTTTAATTAATAATTAAATATTTATTATTTAAAATATAAGACAAATTTGAAAAAAAAATATAATTGATAAAACAAAATGTTATTAAATTTGTATTAATATATACGAACAATCATATATATACCTATGAAATTATTGTAAGACGTATTAAGTGCAGTATATTTAGTAAATTTTTTAATTAAAATTAAATATTTATTATTTAATATATATGACCAATTTGAAAAACAAATTGAATTGATAATACAAAATGTTATTAAATGACTATTAATATTAATCAATCAGTATTTTTAATTAATATTAATATCTAATAAAATTATATATAACGTGTGAAATATGTTTTTTAATAATATATAATTTTTTTATATTCCATTTTAATTAAATATCTTATATATCATGTTTAAATGAATATTTAGTAATATATAAATCATATTTATTGAAATATATTATATTTTTGTCAATGTAATTATGTCTATATATTAATATTTGTTTTTAATGATATATATATATATATATACATTTTTAGTGATTTTTAGCACTGATAAATGTCACCCTTCATCAATAAAAAAATGCTCATTAAGGGGTGATTTCATGAGCCCTAAAAAACACAGTTAAAGGAATGTATTTATGAATACTAATAAAAAAATGATAAAAGCTAGCACGGTTTATCATGGGTTCAATAGTAGTGTTTTATAAATTTGTTGACATAATATAGTACCATATTGAGTATATTAATGTATCACTTATTTCAACTCTTAGTTGATACAATAATTGATTTTCTTTCTTGTCAAAAAACTACTCCAGGTGCATTAAATAAATTAAAAACCTAAAAACATTGATAATTGTTAGATGACTATGACCAGTCCTTTTTCTATATATAAAAAGGGAATATCCAAGAGAGGCCTTTTCAATCCCTCCACTCCTAGGAAGCCCCCTCCCCGTGAAGAGATTATTCGGTGAATCCTCAACCAGGAAGAAGTTGTTGGCAGCTAAGATTGAATAGCATCCTATGGGGTAACAACTCGACTATTTCCAGTCATTCTTTACATAAATCATGAACCTTTTTTTTCCTAAAGCTATCATTGATTGAACATGAGTTGGAGTTATAGCTCAACTCATCCAAAGAGTGTGTTCATAAAGCATCTTCATTATTTGAGATATGTCTCCCTATGAAAAATAATCATTAAGACTTTATTATTTTATTTTGGGTTTGAATTCTTGAGGTTAATAATCATTTGAGTGGTATTTAATGAAAAACAAAAATTCACAATCTTTTAATTGGGTTTGTTTTTACATTTTTGGGTTTTCTTTTGATTCTAGTGTATGTGAATCATTTCATTAGTATCAAATATAGTCTAAGATATTTTCAGCCTCCTACTTTGGGTAATGTGATGACATAAAAATTCATAGTTTGAAATTTTCTTAACTTAAAATATATCCTAAAGTTTTATTTTAATTAATTATTAGTTTATTAATTGATTATTAATTTAATATTTTATGTATTGTTATTATAAAAAACATATATATATATATATATGTATTGTTTTAAATTCTATAATTTTTTAATTTTTGGAAAAAATATGTTCTTAATGAATAAAATGATTATTAGTTGTCAAAATAATTTTATCAAAGTTAATTTGAAATTATTTACTTTTTTGGATATATAGTTGGTTTGAAAATATTTTATTTATATTTAATATTTATTGAAATTTTTGAAATACTTTTATTCAATGTAGTTATTTACTTAATTATATGGTCACATATGCATAATGATTTTATTAAGTTCAAGGATTCATTTTTTAGATATAATAAGATCATTTCATAATTATTTACAATTTGATGATACAAACTTATTATGTTTTAAATTTGATGATATAATATTAATTATCAGAATTATTTAATTCAATGATATTTATGATTTAATGTTCATCGTCAAATATAAATAGGGTTGTTGTAAAAAACCAGGGTTAATGGCGATGGAGGTTAATCATATTTTTTTAAATTTCAAATATATATAAATATGTTATAATTTATAAAATTTGGAAATGTATATTATTTAGGAATATTATTCAATTTATTTAGTAATTCATTAATTAATTGAGGTACATGAATTTTTTTTGATATAATTTAGTTAATGATCACATGAAAATGTCACCACTTGATCTTTTATTTAACAAATGTATATGAAAAAATTATTTAAAATTCAATAACTTTTCCTAACATGATATTTTATATTTTTACAGAAGATGAAATTGTTTATTTTAGAAAAATATACAATTAATATTAGGTAATTTTCGAAGATAATATATTTTTTATCTATATATTAAAACATAAAAGTAAAATAAAATAATAATATTATGATATAATTTATTATGATAAAGGGATAGTATATTAAAAATCCAAAACACCTGACCTGCAAATCTAATTGGGGAAGGAGTCAACCCAATAATGATCACCCCACGATTTACCAATGCCCGCCAATCTATGAACCTCCAGATTACCCCCTTGATTGATGAAGGGAAATTTTCATTCAAAAATTTTCTCTATCAAAGACCAAATCGTTTTCTGGATAAGTCCAAACGATTTCAAATCCTCCTCTTTCTTTGATAAAGAGGTAATCACTTCAATAAAATTCAATTCAACTGAAAGAAAATTCGAACCCTTTGACCGAGAAAGAAGGATCCCATGGAGAATAGTATATTGCTCCGCCACCATAGGACTCCAAGTGGCTTAGACCGCCGTGCAATGGGCATCCACAACCTGGTCATTGTTGTGATGAGAAATAAATCCAACACCCACCCTTGAATTAGAAGAGATGGCTGCATCACTATTAATTTTGAAAAAACATATATTGAAAGAGTCGAGTATTGAGGATCCTTCCTAGTACTAACCAATTTCGGCATCATGTAATTTCCATTCCTAAAATTCTCCCATTCAATGTCCCTATAAATCCCAATATGATATTGGGTCACCTTATTTTGGAAAATGTGATCATTTCTTTTACTCCAAAACAACTATGAAATTGTGCAATGAAGCCCCCCTTGTTCGGTTCCAATGAATCCACCCATTAATTGATATTTTTTACTAACCCAGTAGATAGATCAAAATAATTTTTAATGTACAGTTTTCATTCCTTCCACACTCGTTCCACCTCATGAAAAATGAGAATTTCATGCACAGGAGATTACACCTCTTGGAGGCACAAAGGACTGCTATCATCCATCATAAGATTTCATATTACCCAATGGTCATTGGTTGGAAGTACACCAGCACAAACCTACAACCAAAAAAATTTAATGTTGGGTGGAGAGGTTAGTGACCAGAGCATCCTCTAGAAATCAACGAGATGGGTCTCAAGAAATAAATGTTCTCTCGTTTTATAGCCTGAGCGAACTGTGTACCTCGTAGAAGATTCCCCCATCTAGAAAATATGTTCAACTCTCAACCCTAGCGTAAGAGGAATACTATGAATGAGATGATGATAAACCTCTTTAATCCAACTGAAAATCTTTTCCCAATGCCAATCCTCTATAGAATCATGGATCATATATATCAACCATTCTTTTTTAAAGCCTAAAATATAAGTCGAGGAGACCTTTTGGGTTTCACCATTTTCCAGCCACAAATCATTCCAAACAGTAATGTTTTTCTCATCCCCAATTCTACACACACCACCTCTATCAAGAAGATATTTAGCACCCCAAATGCTTCTCCATAGAAAACATGGTCGAGGTAAAATATTGGCATGAAAAAAGTCGAATTGAGGAAAATATTCTGAATAAAAATCATTGAGAAAAAGTTATTTCGGTTGGAGAGGAAACACCATCCTTGATTTTCCATAAGTGACCATTTGATATTCCTAAATCCAGGACCCCCACGGTTCTTATAAAAACACAACTTATCCGATGATATCCAATGGTTGTTATGTTTTTCATCATGGGATCCCCACAAAAAATTATCCAACCAAGATTGGATTTGATCAAAAAGAGATTCTGGAAATTTGTACAACACCATAACATAAGATGTGATTGCTTGGGACATTAAATTAATGAGAAAATCCTTTCCTTCCATGGAGAGCTTCCTACTCGACCATAATAAAATAAAATTATCCCCCCTATCCATGGTGGAAGAGAACATTTGTTTCTTCAATTCAACGATAACAGTCAGGAGGCCTATGTTATTAAGATGATTTTCGACCAGAGCGAAACCACATACCCACTGCAACTCCTCTCTCTTTTCTTGAACCATGCCTTTACTGAAGGATAATTTTGACATCAGAGGGTTAATTTGTTTCTCGAAATCCCTTTCATATAGATTAATTATTTTCATAACCAATATTCACTCTAGCATGGAAGCTTGTGAAAAATTGAAACTATCATGTGAAAAAATAGAAGAAAGATAGGGGTCCATTTCAACATACCTTAGCACCGTGGATAATTCTTTATTACACAGATTTCAATAGGAGATCAGAGAAAATGGTAACCCCTAGATTGAAATGATAAGGTGATATTGTATCCCCTTGAAACTTACCTCTTGAAGATTTAAAGCTCTCCAAAGGGGTCCCATTAATTCTTATTATGAAAGATAAAGACGTAACACATGTTAAGATATTATTAATCCATTTCATCTCAAAGACCAAACTTGGGAGAAAAATTACAAGAAATTTCCATCCGACTCTGTAATATGACATCATCATATATAATTTCATTTCCGTAATTCTTTTTTAGATGAAGTCTATGTTTTTATAGAATGGAATAACTCATACACAATGGATTCATTTCCAGTAAAAGATCTATTTGGAAAAAATTGCTTTCATTTTCTATAACAGGATATGATATGCACTCCCTATTCCTGGAAACCATGATCCTGGAAAGGATTCAGAAAAATACATTTAATGAACTAATTGGTCAAAAATACATGATTTTCTTGGGACTATGTTTTTGGTATTAGATTGATAAGAGTTTCATTTAGGTCTTTCAGAGAATCTATTCCTGCCCATATCTCCTTCATCAGGGTAATTACTTCAAGCCCAACAATATAAAATATCATTTGAAGAAAAGTTCATGAAACCCATAAGGCCCTAGGGCCTTCATAGAATGAATAATATGCATATCCCCAATCACTTCATTATAAAAGATATCTGTATCCAACTTATGATTCATATCCTCTATGACAATTTTTGGGATACATCTAGTCAGACATGAAGGAATATTAAAACATTATGTTTTATAGAAGTTTCATAAAATGTTCAGAATAATGGAGTGAATATTAGTGTTATTGCTAATAAGCCTACTATAAGGGTCCTCTAGTTGAGAGATGTGATTTTTCCTCCTCATTGTAGATGATTTTTGGTCAACAGAATTAGTATTCTAGTCACCATCCCAAATATGGGATTATTTTTCCCCAAAAAACTAAATGTCCTCCTCCCTCAGCATCACATTAATATTCTTTTCCCTATAATATATATCCCTGATTATAGAATCAAAACAAAGAAGAGAGTGTAGTCTCTTAAATTGATTTTCTACAGCATTAATACGTCTATTAATATCCCCAAACCTAATCGAACACCACTTCTACAAACTAGAGGCAATATTACCAATAATAGAGGTAAGGATACAGTTATATCCTTCCCAATATTACTCAAACACCTTCACGTAATTATAATCATGGAGCCATAAACATTGAAAGAGAAAATTACTCACATTCCTCCTCTAATCCCATTGAGATATCATCGACAACATGATAGGATAATGGTCAAAAGAAACCATAGGTAGATGAACAATAGAGGAGGCACAGAAGAGATATTTCTAGTCATTTGTTCCAACAAATCTATCCAACCATTCAACAATAAGGTTTTCCATTGATTTTCCCAGATTCCATGTAAATTGAGAGCTAGAGAACCCAATATCATGAAGAGTGTTCAATGTAGAAGAATTCCTAAAATCTTTCGAAGCATCCCCACTCCTCAATCGTCCCCCTTATTTATCATAGTAATAAAGGACATCATTAAAATCACCCCAACCAACAGAGTTATAGAGTGGGAGTTCCACAATCTGTTTAGAAATTTCCACGATTTATGTTTATCATGATTGAAAAACCATCCATAGAAACCAAAAAAAGACCATGGTTGAGAACATGGAACAACAACTATCACAAAAATGTGATTACTTGAAAACATAGTAACATGAACACCAAGGTCCTCCTTCCAAAATAAACACATTCCACTAGAGTTCCCTTGACTTCTAATGAGAAATATGTTCTTAAAGATAATATTCAAACCCAAAAGGCCTATATCCTTATTATCAAACATTGATTTGGATACAAAAACCATGTCAGGGTGGTTATTTGAATGCCAATGATGGAGAAAACAAACCATTCGAAGGTTTACAAGCCCCTGATTGTTCCAAAATAAGATTTTCATTACTCTAGGTGGGACTAGGACACACCCACATCTTCCTCTATTGTTTCATGAATCTACTTGTTTCCAGTCGTCTTCTTACTCTATGGAAGGCTCACCTTTATTTGACCACCCTCCATGATCCGTTTGTGCTTAGAGGCCTGTATGGTGGCTAGATCGCCACCTTGGTTTCCTCTAATCCTCATTTCCCATGTCTGGTGTTGTTTAGAATTCAACTAAATTAACCCATATATATCCTCTCCATCTCAAGAGATGAGAACTAGAGACTCATAACCTAGAGGAAGAACTATGTCTGGGGTTTTTTCACAAAATGGTTCCAGTTCAAAACATGGGCATACTGGCTCCTCACAATGCAGATTCACCCCAAATGATTGAATGGGCACATTAATTGAGAATCCTGATACACTGGATGAGTAGAAAAATGAATCCTTTCCCTTACTGACTTGATTTTCCCTAGAACTGACCACAATAATTTTTATGCAAAAAGGAACCCCTTTCACACCCTGAACCACTTGTGTGCCAGCGGAAAACCCTAGTGCCCCAAGAATGATGATATTATTATGATTAGGTTCAGAATTATTAATGAAGGAATTCACAAGTCTGTATTGATCTTTTTTTCAAACATGGGGGTAAAATTCATTCCAATAGTTTTTTCACAAAGCCAGGGGCCATATTTCATAATAATATTTCCTTTTTTGTTCTCCTTATTCAAGATACAATCCTTCTTTAGGAGCCTAATACATCCACAAATGAAACTTATGATTGTGATATTTTAAAATTCAAAGGTTATCCAGATGTTTAAATCCTCTATTGAAAAGAATAATCCCCTCATTAGAGGCTATGAAACATTGACCAATGATCTGATCTATACAATGGGGTCCCCAATGAATTGGATCAGATTGGTCCTGTTATAGGTATTTACCAATGTGGTCTCCAATTTCACACATAATTCGTTCAGTTTTACCGTGAAACATAATTCATTTGATTTGTATCCAGAAAGGTGAGCTAGTCAGGTTAATTTTTTGAACATATTTTCTGCCTACTATGTCTTCCATTAGAATGATAAGGTTGTAAAAAGCTATTTCTTACCTTTCAGGACCTTTTCATTGTCTATTTTGTTAAAAAATTCAATGACAATGAGACCCTCTACCACTTCTCTAATGGAACCACTATCCTCAAATCCCCATACATTTTGCAGTGTGTTTTCTTAACTCCCTGATTGAAGGAGCATTTCGCTGCGAATTTCCCCATGATCAGAAGGGGCATATGATGCGAAAGAAACATGTCTTCATTATTCTATGTAGTAATCCTCGTCTTCTCTTTGGCTGTTAGGGAAATATTATTCTAACTATTTACTAGATCTGATTTTAGGGTATTGAGTTAGAAACTAATGGGGCACCAAAAAAAAGGATGACGAACTCCGGAGAACATAACTGATGACTCCTGGATACACCCCTTTGTCATCACAACCCTTCACGGTCATGTCCATCCCAAGAAAAACTAAATGAAATAAAATCCATCACATGAAAATCCCTCACGAACACTACATTCCACGAGAAAAATTGTTGTGAGCACACCAAAACACAAACCCACCCTTCACAAACCACGAGCATCCTTCTACAAAACGCGAACAATATCATATATGATTCAATCCCGAGTGAACCTCAAATAATCCCAAGTTTGAACAAGTCTCCCCTTCCCCATAATTGGTCCACCCTTCACGAGCCCACCCTTTATGAGGCCACCCTTCGCCAATCTAGAGAAAACCCCTACAAAATCACCACCAAATGCGAGCTCCATTTACGATCCCCCCTTTGCGAAATGCAAGAAAGCCCCTTTTCGATCCCAACCCTACGCAATACAACCCTATGAAAGCCTACCCTCTGTGAACCTCACATGGAGAATCAGCACACAAGACAAAAACAATGAATTGTAGGTGGTCAATGAAGGTTATGAAAAAAAAACATTAGGCTAGGACAGATTAAGATGTGGATTTGGAACTGATAGCTAAAAACCTGAAAACTGATTAGAAATCTAGAGAACCGAGGGAACACCCTTCACTGTCATGTCTTCATATTTAAAAAATGTTGATTTGGAATTTCGGTAGAACAATAGGGGAAGTATCAGAGAGGCAAATAGTTTGGTTGATCATTCCTAACAAGACCATAATAGGGACAACACCAGTTGTTCCGGCAGTTGAAGATCTGAAAGATGCAGATCTAGGGGTCCGGGAGGAAAAATTGTTAAAGAAATGTCGAGTAAGAAACAGTATCCATCACATTCGCTGATCTGATAGTCCCTAGTACAGGGAGTTGAGAGGCAAATCAGTGAGGAACTAAAGAAATCTATCCCAAAGAACCTCCATGCCCCAGGACACCCTTGGAAGAGAGAGACTCTCACAGTGGGAGAGATACAACATTCAATGGAATATAATATTACTATATATATATATATATTAGTTTTTATGAATAGGTGATTGGGAACATGGTCATACCCCTTTTGTGAAGAAAAAGTAACATAGAAAAAATAAAATAATGAAAATAAAAGAAAATTTTTGAGAAAAGAAAAACATGGATTGATTGGGATACAAGAATAAAGTGATTATACAGAAATAATGAAACACATCTACAATTTAGATGAATATAAAATTATATACCTACAATTTTTTGGGGGAAGGGGATTGAAAATAAACAAAGAAATTTATTATGCCTACAAGTATTTGTGGAGAATGGAACCTAAGACCACCCATGTGAGCCGAAAAGATGCCACCACTATGCCACACCCCAAATTATATATATATATATATATATGTTGTTATTATACATGAATAAATAGGGATTTTTGGGGTGTGATGAAGTAAATATTTAAGTGTTTGTTATTATTATATTTTTTCTACGTGTTAATTTATAAAATTAAATTTCAGAAATTATTCACTCCATTGAGAGAATGATAAATTTTTTGGGGATATTATTTCTGTAAAATGGATGTTGAGAGATTTTATTTCTGGTCCAATTATTATTCATTGAAATTACAATTATTTGCATATCAAAAAGATATAACTTCTCCCATAAGTCTTTCTTTGTTCAATGGATACAAATCCACAATTAAGAAAGAAACCAAATTTTTTTGAGACATGTATGGTGAAGGATGAAAAATGTTGCACAACTAATGATCTATTAATGGATGTGACTTATAATATCTCTCTAATCTCCTAGAATATATTCTGATTGAAATTCCAAGAAATTTATTTAGCTTTATGAATTGAACCCAATATTTTATTATTATCACATTAAAGATGATGATTAGAATTATCCTCAATTTTCTATGATTGTTAAACCTTCACATATGATGATGGGATTTACCATCATATTAATAAATTTGAAACACACCCAATAAAAATTAACTCTATGATTTCAGGCACCACTACGACTACTGAAAGTGTACCCCATAAGAAATCCTTTAGAGATGATATGTTTTCAATATCACTATGTTTTATTTATTTCATTAGGTTTTTCTTTTTTAATATCATTATTTGATTAGTTATTATTTGGTTTAAAAAAATTTCATTTAAATTAATATGATTATTATGAAATATAATTAAACAAAGAAAAAACCAATGAATTAATTTAAATTAATATTATTATTCTGAAATATTGTTACAATGATTTTATTTTATAATAATATTTTGGGGAATCCAATGATATATAATAATTATTATTGAAAAGGATTTAATGTGGGACATTATAAATGATATTTTCGATTAAAAAAGATGAATATACTTAAGATAGATTCCATATTATGATATCTTTACTAAACATGAGTACTATTCTTTATCATGAAGAGAAACACATAAAATTTCAAATTTAATTCCAACTCCATCTTGAGGATGAATGTTTTTCAATTCATGATAAATAACTATACATATGATGTTGATGTTTTGTTTTCAAAAGTCTAGATGAAATTTTAAGAATCCCATATTGTGAAGAAGTTGATGAATTATATAAACCTAGAAGAAGAACGTTGATTAATTAAAGTAGATCCATTAATGATGATTTGTAATATGATTTTATTTGATCTAGAAGACTTGGAGATTTTATAGAAGAACTATACGTGTATCTGCCAACCTGACCTTGCATATGAGTTATTCTATTGTGCATAAGGATCATAGATCTCAACATAAGTGTCATTTTATCTATATATGCATCATCCATATTTGTTTATGAATAATTTTTTTATTACATAAGATTCATGGAAATATATCTATGAGTCAATGAGAATTCAGGACAATTTAGTTCTATATAATACTTCAAGGAGTTTACAATACTTTTTAGGAGACCGTGTATGACATCAGAAAAAACCATAGGAAATTAATGAACTATAATACATTGGGAATTAAAATTTAAGGATTCATATAAGACATTAATGTAACACCCTGAATCCAGTAACCAGGAGAGGGTGGTTGTTTTACTACATTGTCACAATATACAAGAAATCTCATCTTTAAGGATCTAATAGTTTATAAGTCTTGGGAAACTAGATACATACACGATTCTCAAATTACATTTGAAAACATGAAATATAGCTATATAATTCATGTTTTAAATTTATTATTTCTTCTAGTATATCCTTGAAATCATTCATAGTTCCCCTTTTTATATCATTGGGAAAAGAAAACATAACAAAGGGTGAGTTCAGGTGATCAGCAAGGGAAAGCATACAAAAAATATACCAGATAATAAATAAAATATGAATAACATGACAAAGATAAAAAATAATCATACATTCCTTATAAAAAATATCATAAAATTGGAATATATCCCAAGATTATAAGTCCCCAGCCTTAAACACTTACATAATATTGACTTATCTCAGGAATTCACATTGAGGATATTTTCAGGTTTAGAGTTTTAGAGAATTAGGCCATAACTATTACATTACATCTAAAAATACTACAAAGTAGACATTTATACTCTTTCCAATATTTTTTCACAATAATAAAACTCATTAAATAAACCAAGAATTGTTTTCTTGATATAAATATTATTGAATTAATCCATTCCCTCAACCATCCTTATACCTTATGAACAACATTTCAAATACATGGGATGAACATAAAAAGTTCAGTTAGATTTTTAAAACAAGGAAAGAAAAAATTTGTCCATCAATACATAAAAATAAATGAAATCATATTTTCAATCATGAAACATATGCTCTTTAAAATACCTCACAAAATATTAAGATTTATGTATAACACATAGAAATCATAAATCATAAAGGTATCTTGTGGAATCCATATCATACATACATTGTATATTTCACATTTGTAAAGGGAGTTATGTTTGGAATACCCATCACAGTATATTCCTTAAATAACTTAGGAGAAACATTAATGTCCACCTATTTCATGTTACCAAATGCATTGGAGAGCTATCTCAGGCTCAGCCACCCTAGGTTTATCATTTAACCACCGATATTTGAATTATCACGTAACCACCCATCAAATGTTCAAGTACCATTACCTAATCATAACACATAAAACAATCATAAAAGAGATATAACATTTCCAAATTACAATAACAAGATACCAGTTCACGATATTCCAAAAAAACAAATTTAATACATTTAAAAAGAACATTTTTGAATCAAAGTGTCACATACCACCCTGCAACTTTAAAAAAAATATCATTTTAAAACATTAATGTTAATATAAATAAATATTTAAAATCATTTTGAAAAAATGGACATTATTTAAAATGATATATAAAAAATAAATCGTTAATACATTTAAAATGGTGTTTTTGTTAAATAGCCCCTTACCACTTGAGAAATACATGAATAAAATAATTAAAGAATAATATCAAAAAATACTTATATTATCATGAGAATAACTAGATTCAGGATATTATATGTCAAAACGTACTATATAAACCATATATATGTGAATTGGTTCATAACAACAATTCAATCACAATTGAATGGAAATTGAGACGAAATCTCTTACAAAGATCATATACTTAGATAAAGGATAAATTAAGTACATAACTATGTGTGACAAATATAAATACACCCAATATAACTGGATATTTAGTGTAAAATAATTAGTGGTCATTCACACATATTCCTTCAAAAACCAAACCAATGAGATGGATATTTAGCTCATCAAATGAAGATTCTGTTATGATTTCACTTACAATGTTTGTATAAATGATGTAAGAATTTATCAATGGGGTGATTATGTGTATAAATAGTATATCCACCAAAAACCGGTAGTGTAAATAAACAAACAATGATTCCACAAATAATCTTGTCATAATATAATCAATTAAGTATACATAAAACCCAATGAGTGGAAATTGAGTTTAGAAATTCACTTGCGAAAATTCGCCAGCCTAACGACATCACATAAAAATGAAAAAAATGAATTAATGAGAGAGAAAAAGGTCCTGAATCACATGGAAATAAAATCGACTACAAAAAAAATTATATATGAACTTATCCCAACATATCAAAATGGATTTTAAAAGAAATTACATAAATGAATCCTTTGACTAAAAGGGGAGGATGAACGGTTCCTTTACCTTGTGTCTGACTTGTCTTGTTCTTTCTTTAAATCTATGAATAATAAAATTAAGTTAATTATAATTGATTAAGAACATTTTTCAAGTTTACTATTAATTTTATTTCACTTATTACCTATCTATAACAACCATATAATTATTCAAGTTCATATCGGTCTTTTTGTTGATGTTCGGTACTTGAGTCAAAAATGATCTTGTTATAATTACAAATTGTCCATGTGGTCAAAAGTCCATTATCTCTAGAACTGTATTAATGATTTAAAAATCATATATATCATTTATATATATGTATTTATATCCCATATATATGTATTTTATAATATTAAATAACATTTGGAAATAAGAACCTGAAAGTCACCGTTTATGGAGATTTTAAGTCGTATGTACGCATCCACGATACTTTTATTTCTTTTTCATTTTTATTGGAATGAAAACTAAATGATACATAGGTATATTATAATTACACAATAATATATATGTTATATATGTTACAAATTTTCACTATGTCCATACTTTATACATTCCATGTATATCATGAAAGAGTCATATCACTCTAAGGGGGGCGGTAGTCCGCACTTCCTCAAATGAAATTATCGTAATTATTAAACATGAAAAGCATAAAGGCATGTTCTAAATGATAATTACCGAATCATGTAGAAAAAATAAATATCATATATATCATATGTAATTTTCGTGCAATCATAATGGCCACCATGAGAGTCGGTCGGAAATAAATGAACAATCATAATTTCGTGAGGCAATAGTTCACTGCCCACATAAACAATATGTTCGTATCCATTTGATGGAGGTGTGTCGAATTGTAGTTAGAATCCTTCTCATAAACCATCCTATTATATTGAAGATACTTTTTTGTTACAAAATAATGTAATAAAGAGAGTTTAGGGTGTTTGAGAAGGAAAACAAATGGAAGAAGCTTGAGAGAATACATTACGTTAAATCAAGTAACTCTTTTTGATTTAAGCTAAAATGCCATCTTGAATTTCCTTCTTCCAAGGAAAGGCTTCTAGGTGGAATAGATGGATGTCGGGAGCTTATTTGGGTATATTTTGGATGATACAATAGGTATTGAGAGGTGTGAGTAAGGGTTAAAGGTGGTAGCCTTTTATAAGAGTGAAGAGGGGCACTTAAAAAATATCTAGAAATATTATTTTATTAAAAATTCTATTTCGATTATAAATGATTTCAAATTATATTAGTTCTAATATAAGATTAATATACGTTTAAATAAAATAATCCAAGAAGAATATGATAGTTTTTGGATATTTTATAATCCTTATATTGTTTTAAATAACCCTTTTTTACTCTTACTGTTTTATCAAACATTTAACACATTGAGAATCAAAATATTTACCAAAACATGAAAAATATTCAATTAAAGAGTCAATAATAAAATTTCAAACATATGTTAACTTTTTGGTATAATGTTATATTTTTTTTGGAATTTTATAATAGGTTATAAAATATTTTATATTTTAAAATATGAATTACTTCAATTTTGACACTATTCTTATCATGAATTTTTAAAAATACATCACCACTTGATGACTTCAAAAAAACATCATTAATAAAAATATTACATTAAACTATTATCCATAAAATTCGTGGCTTACATCAAAATAACAAAATTAAACTTATTTTATCATTTATAATATCATTTATTGGAATCCTTTATTAATGAAGCAATCACTGCATCACGACTGTGTCATAATTACATTTATTTATTTATTAGGTAAAAATTATAAATAAAATACCACATTTTAATAAATCTTTTAATCTTTCAAAAAAATATTTACATTAAAATATATCACTTATATAACCCAATATAAAAATTGTTTTACTAAAAGATATATGTTTAGGTTATATTTTTAATAACATTAAATTCATGGTAATTAAATGTCATTTTCACACACAAGTTGCTCCATGGGGTTCTTTAATATTCCCAAGGATGACAATGGTCAGATATATCTCATAACATAAGGTTAGGAAATGTGTAAGGGTAATTTAATATTATTATAATAATAATTTTCACCCTTGTTCACCAGATTTACCCTTTAACCATGGTAACTAAAATATTTACTGAAGTCACTATTCATAATGTTTAATAAAAAATGATACCCATTTAAAAAAAATTAAATCATGATTTAAAATATGTAATCAATTTTTCCAAATTCAAAATAAATAATATTCAGAAATTAAATTAAAATTAACTCCTGTTGTCAAAACCAAAAAACGTGTTTCAAAGAAGTAAAAACTACAAAAAGATTGAAATGCATTTTAGTCCAATTTTAAAGTGATATTACTTCCAATGACCAAAATTGGATTAAATGATAAAAATAAAATCCAATGAATCTTTATAAAAAAATTAAATGTTCATTCTAACTATATAAATAAATTATATTAAAAGGTAGTTTTGAATTAAAATTCAGTATTTTTCACTATTCATTAAAAAATTAACTTTATCATAAAAATACCAAAATTTCATCAAGTGTAAATTTTTATGTCCCTCTTATAAATAATAATATTATTTAGTCAAATATAACATATAAAAGTGACAAAAAATATATTTAAATAGGTTTCTCCATCAAATGGGAGTAAAACGACCTTTTAAAAATATTGGATTTTTTCATGCTTAAAATAAGATTCATTATTATTTTTAGCCTCTAAAATTTATTGTATAAGTTTAATGACATTTAATAATCATATATTAGTTAGTTATGTTTATTCCCTCTAACAGAGTGGTTGGTCATTAACTATAATTTAAAATAATAATATTAATATATTATTTTTTTGGTATTACTCAAAATTGCGTGCAACATATGATTCCAAAGAAACTTGTTGTTGTGTGTTGAGTATGCTATCAGAAAAAGTGTCCTCGTTAAAATAAAATTAATATCTTATTAAAAAATATTAATAGATATAAAAATGTTTTATTCTATAAATACCTGGGTCGTTACATTCTTCCCCCTTTTGGAAATTGTGTTCTCACAATTTTAAATTTAGGCTTTGAAATTTCATTGAATGTCCCACTTCAGAAAAAGTGTCAATAAAAAAATTATATTAAAAGAAAAAAAATAAGTATAATGGTCACCTGGGATAAAACATACTAGGATTCCCTGAAAATAGTAATGCGAAATGGGCAGGTTAGGGTGGGGTGGCCCAAACCCACGTGGGTTTGAGCCCATGCTGGTTTTCCCGTAAAAGCCTGTATATAATGTGAAAAAAATACAAGCCCGCCCCACCCCGCGTAAGCTTGCGGGTTGCCTTCGAGATGCCCACATTTAAAAAATATTTATAATCATTTAAATGTTGTATTTTTTTCTCATTATTAATTTTAGTTGTTGGGAGAAATATGAATTTACAATAGCTAGATTTTTAAGAGATGTGATGGAACATTTTTCTATGGGTTAATGGTGTCATGTGTCGACGCCGATGTGTTGGTGAACTGTTCCAATGAAAAGTAGGTGAGTGGTCAATGAGGGGTGAAAAATGATGATGTTGATTGTGTGGCGATGCGAATGGATATACCTATGAATGAACGATGACACTTCAAGCAATGACGGTTTTAAGAGGAGGTTATTAGGGTCTCATGAGGTCCTTTCATGTTTTCTTAATAACAAAATAAAATTAAGTAATAACAAAATTAAACCAGTCCAAATTTTTTTTATAATTATAATAACTCTTTTAGAATTGAAACCGAGTGTAGGAGATAAGAGTTTCATTTTTTGAGAGGTGCGATGACACCCCATGTGAATATGGATAATAATTACTATATAAATATTATAATATCATAATAAAACAATAATTATTGACCTATTTAAAATTTACAAGTAAATGAATGGTGAATTTGTATGACCATTACAGTGAGCAATCATATGTGATGGTTAATTATGTTTAAAAAATACTAAAATGCCAAAGAAGCATATATTATACAAAAAAATTTTAAATTAGCCCCGCGGGTCAGCCCACACCTGTGCGGGCTCAACCCGCTTTGGCCCGCACCCACGGGGGCTCAAGCCGCATTGGACCATTATCTTTGCAGTCAAAATGTTTAGGCCTGACCCACCTTGTATCCGCCCCATACGCGAAATGCCCGCGGGCCGTGGGCCGTGGGCCTATTTTGCATCACTACCGAAAAACATGGTTTTGGAGGAGAAACAAAGAGTCAAGTTCTAAAAGAGAGTGATAGAAAACATGATCAGGAGAAAGTTAACAACCAGAAAACCACAAACTTGTGATAGGTTAAACGGTATTTGATTACCCAATAGGAAAATTAAACAGACAATATTTTGTTGGTTTATGATCCCTTTCATGAATTTTTAGTATTCATTAATTAGATTGAAAATAATATAAGGAAATATACTTACTTTTCAGGTAGATTTTCTTTCTTTGATATTTTTCTACAAAAAACACATATTTTCTCCAAACAATGAGTATTAATGATGCCTTGGTCACACCTGAAGTTCTAGAATCAACTTCTAGAGAATAAAATGATCCAAAAAAAACGAACCATATATTTCCCATGTCTTTAGACATTAAACAAACCAAAAATGTAAGTACAAGATAAGATAATCCCCAAAATGATAATCATTTTTAAAAAAAATACTACTATAAATCTCCAAAATTGAACAAACAATACCCAAAGCTTAACAAAGACAATTAAATACACTATTTTCCTAAAAATTATTCTAAATAATCCAAATTAGGTTTGAAACCAAAAATTTAGAAGGATTAGATCACATAGTCTTCCACAAAAAACATAACATTTATCTCTAAATAGCATCATCTACTCTTAAAGTCTCATACTGAATAGTAATTAACCTAATCACATATTCTCTAAGATAGGTTAATCACATCCATTAGTAACCTAAATCACTATATTTCCACAATAAAACATATATTTCTCCAAAATAAAATTCTATGATTACTCCTCAAATGAAATCCTACAGTATTATATTTTCCTTAGGTATATCATGTTCCAAAAATATAAAATTTCTTCCAAAATACCATTTATCACTTAATTAATAAATAATTTTCATATACTAATGATTTCTGTTTGATAAAACATAAGATCAAAAATAAACTAATTCTTGATAAATAAAATTATTTAACTAAAAAGAATAAGGCATACTAAACAGCAGCTTCACGTAGGCCAGTGGTAGACGATGTGACCTTATCTCCCGCCAGTTGTGGTTTTGATTCATGTGCCCTTTCTAGATGCTAAGGGTTTTCATCCATCTTCTGTTTTGTCACTTTTTTTTAACTCAAAAATAACCCTAATATAATTTAACCTCAATGGTTGTCTTATAACTTTCATTTTCATCCCAACTCATAATGACCACAATATCTTAATTCATTAAGTCCTATATATATGGACATTTTATTACCTCCATAAAATAACACTATTTCCAAAGAAAGAACATCTTACCATGATTATGGTGTCCACCTGGTTTCATCGTCATCTTGTTCACGTAGATATATGGTAAATTAATTGAAACAATGATTTAGAGATCCTTCAAAATCATCTACTTACTTTATCCAAATACACCTCATACAACTTTGGTTATATGAGTGTTCATAGAAAAATATTTTAGGAAAATAATCATGTTTGGCATACAATTTCAAAAAATATGATAAAATATTCTTTTTATAAAACATTCAAACCATGTTTTAGTTGATGCATTAAACCAATATTACATTTAAAATACTATAAGTATGTGATGAAAGAAAATAATTTAAAAGTAAATATAAATAGTTTGCGTAATGGTCTCCTCTTCAGAACCTTTTTTGAAATAATTATATTCATCAAAATCTTGTGAAAAGTTAAAATATTTGAAAATTCCATGGTAATATTTACCTTTCTTGAAAATTTGAGAATTTTGAGAAAATATGATTTGATTAAATACAACCTATGATCCATGATGGTATCAAGGTATAGGGGAGGTGTTTGATATCTCAAACAATTTCTTGCATGTGAGTTATATGTTATAAAATGTTTTTGAATCATCTAGACATGACTTTGTAATAATTATTGCAAGAAATTCATCAGGGAGAGATAGAAATGTAATTTGAGATCCTCCTCCTTCCATTTTCAATAGACATTCATTGATCTTAAAAAGTTACAGAATAAGGATTTAATATAAAGAGTAGACATATAGAGTAACCTTGTGTCTAACAAAAACACTTAATAACTAATGTTGTCTAAACAGACCTTTGATACCAACTATAAGGCCACAAACTTAAACACATACATAATCTTTAATTAATACATGAATTAAAATTGAAGGTATTTTCATGTTTAGAGTTTTTGAGAATTAGGCCGTAACTATTACGTTACATATCAAAATATTACAAAGTAGACACCTCTACCCTATCCACTTTTTTCACAATAATAAAACTTAATAAATAATACTATAATTATTTTCTTGATATAAATCTTATGGAATTATTACATTATGTTAACCTTACTTATACCATATGAAATTAATTTAAAAAACATGGGATGGGAAAAAAATATCAAAACGTGTTATAGAACAAGGAGAGAAAACATTATTCAATCAATTCATACTAATAAAAGAATCATATTTTTCAATAATAAATCATAATCTCTTTAACATACCTCACAAAATCATAATATTTATCAATAACACATAGAAGTCATAAATCATAAATGTAACTTGTGTCATCCATATCATACATACATTGTAGCTTTTACAGCTACGTAGGGAGTTATGTTTGGAATACCCATCATATTATATTCCCTAAATACCATAGGAGAAATATTAAAATCTACCTCTGTCATGTTTCCCAATTCAATGGAGAGATATCTTGGGCTCACCCACCCTAGGTTTATCATGGAACCACCCATATTTGGTTTATCATGTAACCACCCGTCAAATGTCCATGTACCATTACATAATCATAACACATTAAATAAGCATAAAGAAAAGATAACATTTCCACATTTCAATCACAAGATATCAGTTCAACATATTAAAAAAAACACATTTAAAACATTTAAAAAATATATATTTGAATCAAAGTGACTTTTACCACATTGAAACATTAAAAGTAATACCATTTTAAAACATTAATGTCCATATAAATAAATATTTAAAACCATTTTGAAAACATGGACATTTGTGAGAAATATTTAGAAAAAATAAATCTTTCAAACATTTAATTAGATGTTTTAGTTAAAGAGTCCTTACCACATGAGAAATACTCGAATAAAATAAATAAACAATTACATCAAAAAAAACTTATAATATCATGAGAATAAAGAGATTAATGATATTATATTTCAAAGGGTACTATGTACACCTTATAAAATTGAATTGCTTCATAACATCGATTAAGTCACTATAGAATGTAAATTGAGAAGAAATCCCTTATACAGATCATATCCTTAGATAAAGGATAAATAAAAGACAGAATTATGTGTGTAAAATATAAATACAACCAATATAATTGGATATTCAGTCAAAAAAAAAGAGGTCATTCACACATATTCTAGGAAAAACAAAACCAATGACATTGATATTTAACTCAATGAATTAATATTTAGTAAAGATTTCCCATACAATGTTCATATAAATGATATAAGAAATTATCGATGTAGAGATCATGTATAGAAATAGTATATCCAAACGAGGGTAAGTTTAAATAAAAAAATATTTATTTCACACATAATCTTGTGA
Source organism: Viscum album (assembly GCA_963277665.1). Lineage (NCBI taxonomy): Eukaryota > Viridiplantae > Streptophyta > Magnoliopsida > Santalales > Viscaceae > Viscum > Viscum album. The sequence continues at coordinate 1,436,148,269 of OY728122.1, forward strand.
TAATATAATAAATGATGTATTCATTCAACCCAATGAGTAAAAATTGATTTTAGAAATTCCCTTACGAAAATTCGGTAGGCTAACGACATCACTTAAAAATTCAGAAGATGAGTTGATGAGAGATAAAAGGTATCTAAAAACATGTACATAAAATGGATATAAGTAATGATATATAATATTTTATCCCAATATAATAAAATTGATATTAAAATACATAACATAAAATATGTCTTTAACTAAAAGGGGAGGGTGAAAGGTTCCCTTACCTTGCGTCTGACTTGTCTTGTTCATTCTTTCTCTCCCTGAATAATAATGTTATGTTAATTATATTTGCTTTAGAAAAATTTTCAAGTATATTATTCCTTTTATATCACTTATTACACATTTATAACAATCACATATTTATTCATGTTCATATCGGTCTTTTTGTTAATGTTCGGTACTTGAGTCAAAAATGAACTTGTTATAACAAAAAATTGTCCATGCGTTCAAAAGTCCATTATCCCCAGAATTGTATTCATGATTTAAAGATAATATATATCAAGTATATATGTATATATATATATCCATTATATATTTATTCTATAATATCCTATAACATTTGGATATAAGAAAATGAAATTCATCGTTCATGGAGATGGTAAGATGTACGTACACTTGAAAGCTACTTTCATTTATTTTTTTAAAAGAATGAAAAATAAATGATAAAGAGGTATATTATAATTCCATTATAATATATATGTTATACATGATACATAATTTCATTATTTTAATCCTTTATATGTTCCATTTATAGCATGAACGAGTCATATCACTTTGTGGGGGGAGGGTAGTCCTCAGTTCCTCAAATGAAATTATAACATTTATACATCATGAAAAGTGTAAAGGTATGTTCTAAATGATAATTAAAGAATAATAGAGATAATATAAATATCACATATATAATATTTAAATTCTGTGCCATCATAATTGACACCATGAGAGGTGGTAAGAGATAATTGAACAATCATCATTTCGTGAGTCAGTAGTTCACCGTCCAGAGAAATAGTATGTTCCTATCCATTGGCAAGAGGTTTGTGGAAGTTTAGTTCGAATACTTCTCATAAAAATATCCTAGTATATTTAAGATACTTTTTTTGTTAAAAAATAATCTAATAAAGAGTTTTTAGGGGGTTGTAGAATAAAAATAAATGGAAGAAGCTTGAGAGAAGACATTACCTTAAATCGGGTAACTCATTATGATTTAATATAATAGGTCTTCTTGAATTTAATTAATACAATGTTAAGGCCTATCGGAGGAAAAGGTTGTTGATGGGGGATTATTGGGCATATTTTGGATTATCCATGTGGGCTTGAGTGGTGTGGCCAAGGGTTAGATGTGGTGTCCATTTATAAGAGGGAGGAGAAGCACAAAGGAATATCTTGAACTATTATTTTATTATAAATTCTATTTCGATTATAAATGAGACCAAATTCATTTATTTCAAATATAATATTAATAAAATTCCAAATTAAATCATTAAATAAGAATTTTGTAGTTTTTGGATATGTTTTAATCCTTATCTTTTTTTATTTAAGCCTTTTTACTCTTACCGTTTTATCAAGCATTTAACACTTTGAGAATCACAATAGTTAATTAAACATGAAAAATATCCAATTAAAGAGTAAATAATAAAATTTTAAACATATTATATCTTTTTGGAAGAATATAATTTTTTTTAAATTTTATAATATTTAATTAAATATTTTATATTTTAAAATATGAATTATGTCAATTTTGACACTATTTATATCTTGACTATTTAAAAATACATAACAACATGGTTACTTCGATTTTTTTTAAAAAAAAATATAACATGTAAATATCATCCAAAAATTCATGGATGACATAAAAAAAAATATTTATTTTAACATTTATAATATCAGTTATTTGAATCATTTATAATGAAGCAATCACTTCATCATGATTTTTTCATAATTAAATTTTATTTATTTAATGTCTAAAAATTATAATTAAAATACCATGATGTAGGAAATTGTTTTATATTTAAATAAATATTTATAGTAACAGAGATAACTTATATAAATCCATATAAATATTTTTTTACTAAAAGTTATATGTTTAGGTTATATTTTCCTTAACTATAAATTTAATGTAATTAAATGTCATTTTCACCCACAAGTGGCTACATGTAGTCCTATAATAGACCCAAATATGTTTAGGGTTGGATATATCTCATCCAATAGGGTCAGAAAAAAATAATGGTAATTTAATATTTTTATAATATTATATTTTACCCTTGTTTACTAGATTTACCCTTTAACCATGGTAAATAAAATATTTACTGAAGTTACTATTCATAATGTCTAAAAATGAAAGTTACATATTTAAAAAATTTGGAACACCTAATTTCAAATATGGAATCAATTTTTCGAAATTCAAAACCTAGAAGTTGCAGAAATTAATTTAAAATTAATTCTTGTTGTCAAAACCAAGAAGCATGTTTTAAAGAAGAAAAAACTACCAAAATATTGACATGCATTTATGAACAATTTGAAGGTGAAGTTAAATAAAATGACCAAAATTTGATAATATGATAAAAATATAATCTAAAAACACTTTAAAAACAATTAAATGTATAACATATCTATATAAATAAATTATATTAAAAGGCAGTGTTGAATTTAAATTCAGTATTTTTCACTATTCATTAAAAAATGACCTTTGTCAGAAAAATAACAAAATTTCATCCAATGTAAATTTTTATTTTTCACTTATAAATAATAATATTAGTTTTTTAAATAGAACATATAAAAGTGATAAAAACTAGATTAAATAATGGTTCACCATCAAAAGGTGGTAAAATGACCTTTTTAAAATATTAGAGTTTTCCATGCTTAAAATCGGATTAATTCTTATTTTAAGCCTCTAAAATTTTTCAGATAAGTGTAAATACATTAAATAATATTATTTTAGTTATCTAGGTTCATTCCTCCCAATACAAAGTCCAGGTGTTAACTATCCTTTAAAGTAATAATAATAATATATTATTTTTTGGATTAACTCAATGTTGTGTGCAACATAAGATTTAAAAGAAAACTGTTGTTGCGTGTTGAGTATGCTATTAGAAAAATTCTCATCTTCAAAATAAAATTATTATATTATTCACAAATATTAATAAATATTAAAATATATTATTCTATAAATACCTTGGTCTTTACATTAAAAACATAATAACATAAATAATTACATGTATAACAACAACTAGTTTCATAATGATGCAATACATAATATCAGACAACATAATAATATTATCAAGGCCTTATGACAACACAACTTGAACATATTGTATAGGAATTGTTCCAAGAAAACATAAATAAGTGGGTAGAAATAAAAAAATCCTTAGGATTGTTTGTCTCATGAGACGTATCAATTCATCGAGTGACCATAATGGTCCCCACTCATCACATACTATGTCTAATGCATTCATCATATGAAAAGGGGTGAATAATCAATACATTTCATAATCAACATAAATATAAATATTTAAAAACATTCATACAGAATATAGATATTTTTCATAGTCAATAATAGAACATCATGAACAAAGTCTATCCAAATTAATATGGTGGACGGTATCATTAGGATACATCCATAGTAAAGTGTAAGATTCATCGAAGGATATTGACATAGAAGAAACTACTTTGAAAATATCATTGAATCATTTGAGAAAAATATAATTTTCATTTTGAAATAACAGATTCAAATCAAAAATATTTCAAAATATTAGGGAAGATATTTTCTTTAAAAAGAACATGGAAACATGTAATGGAAAATTCAATGAAAAGAATATCGATTATGGTGGTAAGATGTAATGAAGCTTTATATGTTAAAAAAGCATTATTTTTGTACATTTTGTAGAATTTCAATATATTCCATACATAAAACATTTAAAATATTTTTTCTAATGGTTTGTAAATAAAGTAAAGGATAGCTTAAAATTACCATAATAAATCATTGAAATGTAAAAAGTAACATTCTTGACCTATTTTTAGAAAACATGGACATTGAAAAATGTTTTATCAAACAACTAGGAAATAAGGTCATTTTTTCATTAAAATAATATTTTTTGGATTATATTAGGTACTAAATAGAGTAAATTGAAAGGAAAAATTCTAAAATCCATAGATAACTATATAATAATAAATATATGGAGTTTAAAGTAAAAATATATTATAATTTCCACAAAAGGAAATTTAAATATATAAATAAACCAAAATAAAAATGAGATTGTAGAATAAACTCTTACCACTTTGGTAACTTTTGAATCATAACCCCAATAAAATAAATAAATTCGAATGAATATTTAAATACCATTAATATAAATAGATTCTTGTTATAAAATATATAAGGGTTTGTATAACACCAAATAAAAGAAACAAGTGGTGACTATGGGATAGGTCTCATAGAAACAAAAGTTAGATAAGAAATATTTACAATGATCATAACATAGAAGTGAGAATTAATCAGTGAAGTTATTGGACTCCACTTGTTTTAATGCTCACAAATAATAGTTATTCATGTTTCATAATGTTTCAATATTCTTATAAATAATATAAATATATTTTTTTAATTATTATTTCTTAATATAGGTTGAAAATATTTGGCTATGTATGAGTCGCAGTTTAGGTGAACTCATAGTCATCGGTTAGAGGACTCATGATCACCATTCAGTCTGAAAATTTGTAATCCAAGAGTCACTATTTCAGCAACCTATCTGTTCATAATGCATATAAAGGACCAGACATGATTGTATCAAGCCACCTATTTAATAGTAATCCCATAGGACTTAACACCATTGACATAGAATAGACATTATGCTACCAATTACAGAATTCTCACAATGTAAGTGACACCATTCCAGTGAAACCATTCCAGTGAAATCCTTCGATTTACACCATTCCAGTGACACAAATCTAGTGACACTATTCTAGTGACAACATTTCAGTGAAACCATTCCAAGACACCGCTCCTGAGTCACTATTAATGTGACACTCTTCCAGACATAGTCATTTATTTTTATATTATATTAAAAATTATTTCTAACGGTCATATTTGATTTATTAAATGACACTGATATTATTAATTATATTTTATAGACATTTTAGTATATAGAATGAGGTATGAGGTGTAGAGATCATTCTTCCTATTAGATAAAACATAATGACTTGAGATTAAATTAAAATGTGGAGTGCGAAGCAGATATGGATGATGAATGGTGTAATATGAACCCTAGAAGTAGATCCATAACACTTCTTCTAATTGTAGTAGACAAGAGGAGAAATTTATCTACACCAAAGTGTGAAAATCCCTAAAGAAACAAACCTAGAAAATTATATATTCATAGAACATATCATTTTTTCTTGGAAACCAGAACACAGACCTTTCACGATACTCTATTTTTGGTTTCTTCTTCCAGAAGTGGACTTGAGCTTCACATATACTACATCCAAAAAGTCCATAAGCATCAAGAACATCACACAGAGCATTCTAAACACATTCTTATCATTTTTCTCTATTTTGTACTATTTTAATAATTTTTTAGCATTGTGTGTATCTGTATTACAAACACACATTATATCTCGTTCTAAACTAGAGTATACATGATCTACTCTCATTACCAATCTCTTACACCATTTCACTGCCACATACAGCTATGGAAGAGGACCCTATGTGACCTGGTTGTTTTAGTTTCCCACGAATACCTTTGGTAGAGGTCCAGTTAGACCTGGATAGCTTGGTATACTATTTTAAACCCTGATCTAGGGTGTAGATCATGTTTATTAATATAAAATTCTTAGTGACAGTTGATCACCATGTAGATACAAATAAGTCTCTTCATGAGACCGAACCTCTTGTTTTTATCAACTGTTTTCAATTTATTTTTTCCACCATGTATTTTTTTATTCAAAAAAAATTACTTTTCATTGATACCTAATATTAGATAGTTTTTGTTCTACATTTTTTTGTTATAATATGTTCAAAAGTTGATGTATCTTCATATATTTTTTTAACTGAGAATTAATAAATATTTGATGAATCTTTCAAACTCTCAAATCATTTAAAAGTCTACTAATTTATTTAAATGAAATATTTTATTTTAAATTGGTGGAATTTAAAATAAATAATTTGTAACATAAATTTATATAAGAACTCAATTCACCCCCTCTTGAGTGTCCTACTCTGACCAAGAATTTGTATCTAAGAATGTTTTTAAATTACTATTTTCAAATATTTTCAAATGTTATTTTAGTTGTATTTTATATATCTATAAATTTATATTAGTTATAAATTATTATCTCTTTAAAATATAGTATTTATTATTTAATATATATAATATATAGGAAGGCTCTGCTACCAACCAACCTCTTTACATTAATGGTACTATTCCCGTTGGAAAATATTGATAAAATAAACTTTGAAATCATGGGGTTTGATATTTGGAATGAAATATAAGATAAATATTACATACCAGACACTCCAAGAACTAAATTAACTGAATCTATAAAAACTCCTCACAATAATAAATTTAAATCTATTAATTCCATGTTTTGTGCTTTTGGGGATGAAAAATTTCATAGAATTTCTTCATGTAAATATACTTATTAAATTTGGGTTACCATAGCTATTTCACACGAAGGAGCCACTAGTTTTAAAGAAATGAGACTTAATACTGATGCAATTAAATATGATAACTTTAATAAGAAGCCTGATAAAACCATTTCTGACATGTATCTCACTTTTAATGAGATAGTCAATACAACAAGCTCTCTTGAGAATCTAGTGGATGCCACAGAACAAATCATGCGGTTACATAGATTTCTATCGAAAAGGTGTATAGGAACCTCGGTATCAATTATAAAATCCAATCATATTAGTTAGTTACTAATCATGTATATAATAGGTTGGCTGATGATGTATGAAGAATAATTAAAGGACAACAAAGAGGAAGAGGATTAACCAAAGAGAATATCAATGGATTTTAATAATTTTTTTACAGAAATAAAGAAACGGAAAGGGTACAAAATATTTTTGAAATTAAAATTAACGAATATGCACTATCAGATATTGATGAGAAAATGGATCAATTATCTATAAGGGTTTAAAAGTTTTATAGAAAAAAGATGTTTTTTCAGGACGCCTAGCTACAAAGGAAAATATGACAATAAGGGAAACTGAAAAAAAGAATGGAGGAAAAATGAAAATACAAATGAGATATTCTACTATTAATGTAAATGAAGAGGAAATATAATGTCTAACTTTCCTATGTTAAGATATAAAATGAAATATAAGGAAAAAGATAAGAAGTAAAAAAAGGAAATAAAGACCACCTAGAGTGCTTATGAGGATATCTTTATTTAGTCAGAGTTATCACATGATGAAGAGGATAATAATGCCAATATGTGTTTCTTGATAAACACATCTAAGGTAATCGACGAGTCTTCTGTACAAAATTTTTATTATACAGGAGGTGAATCTGATTTTAAAAACATGACCAATGAAGAAACGTTTGAATACTACCAAATTCATGAAGATACATGCAAAGAGATAATAGATAAATATAAAATTTTAAGGAAACAACATGGTCTTACCTCTACTATCAGATCCGAGCTTACTATAGAGAATGATAAAAATTTGAAATTTCTTAAAGAGAACAATGAACTGAAATAATCAAATGAGAAATTGAAAACTATTTATAAAAGTTTACCAATTGAAAGAACAATCTAACACAAAATGTTGGTAAAAAAGTTTCCCAAAAATATACTACTCGTATGGGTTATAAACAAAGATAGATAATCCTTGGTAGAAATACATTGGTATCAAAATCTGGAAAATTAGGCTTTGTATGGAAATTTTTTATGCATGTTCATGTTGTGGAAAATATTTTACTAATTATAGTTTTTATAGACCAAATAGAGTTTATTTTTACAATACATTACAAAATCTTTATAGTAAACCCATGAAGAAAGTATGGGTTTCCAAAGCATTAAATAATAATATTACATGACCCAAGAATGTTAGGGTACGAATGCCTTTTCTTGATTGAATTATCTATATAGAAAATCTATTTAAAGAGATATTGTAGATGTATATGGAACACTGATAGTGGACATTAAAGACACATTGCAAGATATTATTCATGATTTAAGAATTTGTAAAATATTTATGGTGGAAATTTCACATTTGGTGACAATGCAAAATAAAAAATAACTGGCTTTGGATAAGTTGGTAACTCTAATTCAATTTTAATATAAAAAATTATTTTTGTTGATGGAGTAAAATATAATATTCTTATAATATATCAGTTATGTGTTGATGGTTTCAATGTTAAATTTGAAAATAATGCATATAATATGTTTAATTATAAAAATGATTTAGTTTTTACTGCTTTTAGAAATTAAAATGTTTATACTGTTAATTTAGATTACTTAATTTATAAAAATGTTTTTTGTTTGAGTTCTTTTCAAAAATGGTCTTGGATCTGGAATAAGAGATTATAAAATTTTAATATTCACTCACATAGGAAGATTACAAGGAACCGGTTAGTCTAGGATCTACCCAAACTAGAATTTAAAAATAATAAAGTCTACAATCCTTGTCAAAACGGAAAACATCACAAAATATCTTTTAAACAAAAAAAGGATGTTTCAACTTCTCAACCTCTTAATTTGGTTTACATGGATTTTTTTAGAAACTATAATGTTTAAAGTATTAATGGGAAGAACTATGTTTGTGTTCTAATAGATGACTACTCTAGATATACATGGAAATTTTTTTCTTTCTCACAAAAGTGAAGCTTTATCTCATTTCATTATGTATGCTAGAACTTAGAAAACCTATGTGGTATTTGGATTAAAACATAAGGTGTGACCATGGACGTGAGTTTGAAAACCAAGTGTTTTAAACTTTTTTTTCTCACAAAATGGCTATATTCATAACTTCTCTTCTCCCAAGACACCCTATCAAAATGGTGTTGTAGAAAGAAGAAATAAAACCATAAAAGAAATAGCATGAACTATGCTTAATGATTATAATTTACCAACTTATATTTGGGCTGAAGCTATCAATAAAACATGTTACATAATTAACAAAGTCTTAATCAGACCTATAATTATGAAGAAACCTTATGAGTTATAGAACAATAGGAAAACCAAATTTAGATACTTCAAAGTTTTCGGTTATAATGTATATATTCTTAACACTAAGGATAATCAGGACATGTTTTCCTCCAGATCCTATTAAGGAATCATTCTTGGCTACTCAATATCTATAAAAGACAATAGAGTCTTTAATAAAATAACCAAGTGTGTGGAAGAATCATTACTTGTCAAATTTGATGAAATTGATCCGCGTGAACCCGAGACATCCCTAGAAAATATTGAGGATGATATGTCCAATTTGGACATAACTACAGAATATTCTGATCCTGTAGTTAAGAAATTTGTTAAATCATCCAGTTCTAGAAATTCTCCAGACTCTACACATGATCAACATGATCTTATTAAAGATGCTAAAATTACTAACCCATCTTCTTATAGACATACAAGAACTCTTAAGAACCATTATTTAGATATTGTAGTTGGATACATAGACAAGGGAACTCATACTAGATAATCTCTTAGAAACATGATTGAACATCAGGGATTTTTTTTATAGCTTTAATCTAAGAAATTCAATGGTTAAATCAATGATGAATTTTGGGTAAGGACAGTGCAAGAAGAATTAAATCATTATGAAAGAAATATTGTTTTAAAACTAGTTGATATACCTAAAGACACGTTGAATATAGGAACTAAGTGGTTGTTTATAAATAAATTATATAAAGATGATATTATTGGAAGAAATAAATCTTGATTGGTTGTACAAGGATATAGTTATGAATAAGGCATTGACTATAAAGAATCTTTTGTACCAGTTTCTAGACTTGAAGCCATTAGAATCCTACAAGCATATTCAATACATCTGAATTTCAAGCTATATCAAATGGATGTCAAGAGCACATTCCTAAATGGTTATACAGTTGAGGATATTTTTAATTAACAACCCCTAGTTTTACAAACCATATTTTTTCCAAATCATGTTTTTAAGTTAACAAAGTCTTTATATGGTTTAAAATGGGCCTCCAGATATTGGTATGATTGACTATGCACATTTCTTATTTCTAAAGGTTTTACAAAGGTATATATTATCCTACACTTTTTATAAAAAATATTTATAAATATGTTTTGTTAGTCCAAATCTATATTGATGATTTTATTTTTGGATCTTCAAAAAATTATTTCTGTGTTTATTTATTTGAAATGATGCAAAATGATTTTGAAATTATTTTAATGGGTGAACTCCAATTCTTTCTTGTATTTCAAATCATTAAAAATAATGATGGTATTATTTTAAATTAGCGTAAATATAAAAAATATTTTCTAAAACATTTTGGTTCAGATAACATTAAAAGGTGTGATACTCATATTAGTAACACCTATAAATTGGATATTAAAGAAAATGGAAAATCTTTTGATCAATGCAATTACAGAGGCATGATTGGAAGTCCTCTCTAATTGACTACTAGACAACCTATTTTTATGTTTAATGTATATATGAGTGCTCATTTTCAATAAAATCCTAAATAATATCATTTAACTATTGTTAAAAGAATTTTCAAAGACCACAAATATACTACCAAATTACGATTGTTCTATCCTAGAGGAGAATCATTTTACTTAGTTAGTTATTCTGATGCTGATTTTGGTGGTTACAATGTAGATATAAAAATAAACATTGGAACTTATCACTTTTTGGGATTGTTAGTAGTATCATGGTGTAGTATGAAAATTGTTTTTTTGTTTCATTATCTACCACTGAAGATAAATACCTATGTTCTAGTAATTGTTGTGCTTAGATTTTGAGGATGAAGCACACTTTTCTCAATTATAGATATCAATTTATACATTTTCCTATAAACTGTGATAACACATGTTTTATTAACATATGTATGAATCTAGTTTCTCACTCAAGAACATAACATATTTATGTAAGACATCACATTTTGAGAAATAAATATTTTAAAAGGAGATATTAATTAAGAATTCATTGGCATAGAACATAATCTTACATATATTTTTACTAAGCAATTATGTTCTGAAAGAATGAGTTACATAATATATGAATTGGGAATGAACAACTTTGAGTAACCATTTTATGTCTCACTATTTTATGTCTCACTATTTGATGTATCATTCTTTTATGTCTCACCATTTTATGTCCCACCATTTTATGTCCCACCCTTTGATGTCTCACCGCTGATAGCTCACTGTCTAGACACACCTATGTGACCCCACATTCTACATTTATAAATATTTCTACATCACAATTTTAAATATATTATTTTTAACTCATTTTTGATTTTAGACTCATCAAATCCTAAAATTATAAATCCGGTCAATCTAAATCACTTCTTCACTTCACATTTCATCTCTACTCTCGAAATCAAAACCCTTCACTCTCAAACCTTTTTTCTCCTTAGAAATCCCTTTCTGAATGTTTGAAATTGATATATTGAAGCATCCTTATTACTCGAATCTAGAGAAATGTCAGTCATCAATGAAATTGAAAAAGGACCCATTTAAAATGTTAAAGAAACCTCTAAACCCAAGTCTCGAAGATCGTGTAGTCATGACTAAAAAGGAAGTGTGTGTGAAGTGTCTTCTTTTGAGTAATTCAATTTTTCATAATTTTTTGGAAGAAAATGGATGGCTAGATAAGATTAAAAAGGAAAAGGGAACCATATATCCAAATATTGTTTTTGAGTTTTTCTAGTATGTTGAGTTTTCATTCAATAAAAATGACGACTTTGTGGTTAGGAGTTAGCTAAATGGAAAATGTTGTTCTTTTTCATCAAAGTCGCAGGAAGATTGTTTATGAGTACCTCTTAAAGGTATCTTCGAGGATCATCAAAAAAATCATCCTCCATAATGTGATATTTTTAGGCTAGAAGAGGCTTCAAGTGCTTTAACATGAAACAAAAAGAAGAGAAGAACAATTGCTGGTGAGTTGGATGGAGAAACTAGGTTGTTGTTTATGTTTATTCAACACCTTATCTGTCCAAGAAAAGGTGACTACTCTGCTCTGAAATATCAAGATGTATTATTGTTTCATCTATTAAATAATGGTCACAAGTTAAATCTATTCATGTATCTTATTCTTAATATCTATGAAATTATCAAAACATCCTCCAAGGCCACTTCCCTATTCTATTCAAGATTCATCTATACAATCCTACAATCCAAATGGTTGGTAGGGAAAGATGAGGATACTATTTAGGTCTAATAAGTTGTTTTTTCTAATGATATAGGAGAACGAATGAAAAATAGTTGGAATCTATGGAAGAAGTCATGTTTTGTAGACAATGATAAGTTTTTTGAGTATTATAATACTATTTACCATCCTTCAAGACTTAAGGATATCAAGGAACATTGATTAGAATTAGATAAAATAGTAGAATATTTAGATGAAGGACATGAAGATGATGCTGAGACAGAGTATAAGGTGAATGAAGAAGAAAGTGAAGATAATGCAGCTATTGGTGATGATGTTGAAAAGGAAGGAGTTGATATGGAAGAAGTTATTGAAAAGGAAAAGAACCCATAAGTAGAAGTTTCTAGAGATGAAGATAATAGAATAGGAAAAAGAAATGAAATAAATTTAAGCGACGAAGGACATGAAATATAAATCCATGTAACTATAGGAACATGTGTTAAACCTGTTGATCAGATAGAAGTAAATGTGACAAATACTGAGAGGTGCCGATAGAAAATAGAGGATTTAGAAAGAGTTCACATTATGGAGTCACTTAATTATCCAAGGGATGAATTAGTTAAGTGTGAGAAAACCCCAATTTGTAAAGGATTGAAGATCCAATTCCCATTGATTCAATTTCAGTCGATACATGGTACATGTTTCCATGATTTTTCGATATTGATAGTTCTAATAATTCCTTGGTTGGGGAAATAGACATCTCAACTACGTTTCAACTCAAACCTATAATAACCAAATTATTGGTTTCTATTCAAGAAAATGTACTTGTTTCTACTCCTACACAAGAAACTCCATATTATGTAAATCCCGAGGATTTAAAAGATTTTGGGAAAACATTATTATCTGGTTTTAGCAATATTATGAAGTCACAACCTGCTCCTATGACTACAATTAGTTAAAGGGATATTGGAATGCTTCAATAGAGGTTAATCTAGAAAAATAAACCCTAAATGATTCATGATATTTAGGAATCCATGATTGAAAATAAACTGCTAAGTGATTAAGTGAAATCCTTAAGATATTTGGTTGAGGAAATGAAGAATGATGTGTAAGCTACTCCGGCTCTAGTTTCTATTGCTAGCCTAAATTAGGCTGACACTATCAATCTCTCAGAAAAGGTTGTATCTTAGATTCAACCTAATTTGATTTTAGTGGTTGAGGAAGTGACCAAGAACAAAAACAAATTAGAAAATGAGTTGTGTGGGACTGTTCCAACAATCAATCAACTTCCAAATGAGTGTAAAGGATATTTATAAATTTTTCTTAAAAGGATTAATTCTCTCTCCACAGATAATTCAGCTCTATCTTATTCTTCTTAAACATATCAACCATTGGACAATGACTTGATTAGATTAGTGATTAAAGAAGAACATCAAAATTTGGTTGGAGATCCATGCCAAGAAATCTTGAGTATGTTTGAAAAGTACAATGAGAATGTGTATGATATGGTCATGTTTTACCCAAAGAATACAACTAATACTCAAGAAGATATTTCAAATAAGGTGGATTTATATATTAAAAATATTTATACCAAGAACTAGTAGACAATTAATTTAAAATATTTGTTTCATAATATGAAGCTACATCTAGTGACTCAAGATTTCAAGGAGAAAGTCAAGCAGTTGAAGGATTTTACTCTTACTCTTGATAAGTTTATAGAAAATGAGGATGATTTTGAGAACGATATAGAGTATGGTGGTGAGATCATCAATGATTGAAAAAATCTATTAAATATTTATCTACATAATCATATCACAACCACAGTTGCTCCTACATCTGCTCCTCTCAGACTTGGCCAACTTCCTTCTACCACACCTTCTATATCTACCTATTTTTCTACTATGACCATGACCCCTACTTAGGCTCTGGGGTAGATAAAACCAGTCATTAATGAGTATCATATGCCCTATTCATCATCCAGAATAAGCCTTGAACCTTCTATTTTTAATGGTTTGCCACTCCCTTTGGTCTCTCTTGGCACTGTCTCTTCCACAACTACCACATTTTCACTTACTTCATCTACAACTGATGTATCTACCAAAGGAAAATAGGTGGTTGACATTGATCTGAAGTTATTGGATGTTTTCTGATAGGGTCGTGATGTAATTTTTTTCATTTTTCTGTATTAATGTATTCAATGAAAAGTGTTCTCTCTTTTATTAAATGAAATTTCCTCTCTTTTATTCACATGTGGATACCTTTTAATATTTATTCATTGTTTTCATTTTCCTATTTTCATTTTGATAATACCAAAATAGGGAGAACTCAAAGATTTAATTTTACATTAACTCACATAACAATATTTATGGTATTAAAGTGGAGAACTCAGAAATGGAATCTATGCTAAATTTAATTAGGATTCATTTATGTCTTAATATCACATAATCTATCTGATATGTTAAAAAAAATTTTGATCCTTTATAGTGATCAATATGTATGGCATGTAAATGCCATGATTTTGGATCATAAAAAGGGGGAGAACTTTGGACTCCTATAGTTTTAATTATCACAAATCATGTTTAATCATGTTTCATTATGTTTCAATATGATTTTGAATAACATAAATCTTTAATGTTAAGTATTATTTCATAAGGTGCATTGAAAAAATTTGTTTAAGTATGAGTAACCATTAAGGTAAACACACAGACACTGGTTAGAGGATTCACAGTCACCATTTAGTATGAAAATTGTGGGGCACCGTTTTAGTAACCTTCAAGTTCAGAATGTTTATAATGGGCCAGATACCATTGTATCAAGGCACCTATTTCATAATATTCATAAAGGACCTGACACAATTTATATATACCAGACACAGTGCTACCACTTTCAGAATTCTCCCAAAGTCAGTGACACTGATTTGATGAAACTATTCCACTGACACAATTCTAATGAAACTGTTCTAGTGACACTATTCTAGTGACACCATTAGATTTACACTGTTCTAGAGACACCATTTTAGTGACACCATTTGAGTGACACTATTCCAAGACACTGCTCCCAAGTCACCTCTTCTGTGACACCATTTGAGACTCAGTTATTTATTTTCAAATTAAATTCAAAATTATTTTTAATGGTCATATTTGAGTTTTTAATTTACACTAATATTATTTTTGATCTTTTATAGGCAAGTTATTAGACAATACAAGGAGATGTGGATATATTTCTTGTTGATGGATAAAAGAGAAGCACCCAAGATTAAATTACGAGGTGGCATGCGATGTAGATAGAGATGATGCATGGTGTAATTAAAAACCAATATGTAGAGCCACAACACTTACTCTTCTTGTAGTTAACAAAAGTAGAAATTTCTCAAAAGCAATGTGGGAAAATACCTACAACAAAAAACCTAGAAAAGGATATATTTTTAGAACATCTAATTTTTGTTGGAAACCAGAACACAGAGCTTTCACGATACTCTATTTCTTGTGTCTGTTTCTAAATGTGGACCCGAGCATCACATATGCTACATTCAAGAAGTACAGAAGAATCATGAACATCACTCATAACATTCTAAACTCATTATTATAGTTTAAACTCTATTGTGTATTGTTTTTATACTTTTCAAGAAGTGTGTGTATCTGTATTACAAACACACACTGCATCCTATGCTAAACTAGAGGATACAATATATCCTCTCATTACAAATCTCTTACACTATTTCAATCCAATGTAAAAATGTGGAATAGGTTCTTGTGTGACCTGGTTGTTTTTTTTCCCACGAATACAAGTGGAAGAGTTCCAGTTAGACCTCGAAAATTTTTTATGCTATTGTAAACCCCGATCCGGTGTGTGAATGATGTTTATTAATATAAACTGCTTGGTGGAAGCTGGTCTCAAAGCAGAGAGGACTAATTATATACTTGAGACCAATCATATTATTTTTATCCACTGTGTTTAGGTTCAATTTTCCTACCTGTATTTTTTATTCAAACAAGAAAACATTAATTTTCATTGATAGTTAATCTTAAATATTGTTTGTTCAAGAATTTATCTTAGTAGACCGAGTTTAAAAGATGATGTATCTTTATAAAAATACTTTAACTGATAATTAATCAATCATTGATAAATAATTGAAACTCTCAAATCATTTACAAATATATTAAATTGGTTAAATTTCCTGTTTTATTTTAAATTGGGGGACATTAAAATTAATAATTTTTAACAAATTGTTTTATAGGAACTCAATTCACCCCCTTCATCTGTGTTCTACTCTGACCAACAGAGGATATTTTGTGTAACCAATTTAAATCCACACAAAACAGTGAAAATAAAACATAAAATAATCTTAGTTCATTGCACACATAATATTGGAATAACATAGGTAATGAAGAAGTAATATAACCCAATAAAAAGAAATTGAGGTAAGAAAACCCTTACCTTGAGCCTAACTTGCCTTATACATAATTTATCTCATGTATATTAAAAATATTTTAATTTTATACTTGACTAAGAACCATTTTAATTTATATTTACTTATTATTATTAATTTTATTTCTTTTATTACCATGAATTATATATTTTTTAAATTAGTTGTGTTCATGTTAGATGTTTTGAGGACGTTTGGTGCATTACCACAAAACAAATTCGATAGGTTGACCATGGTCAAAGGGTCCATGGTTCCGAAATATAAACAAAGATAAAAATGATATAATTATCAATTTTTTACATTAAATTCAATTTTATAAGAATCCATTAAATAAAGACATGAAAAATGAATCACATCACCACATGGAGGTGGTAGTCCACCCACACACACACGAGCGAGGTTATCATTTTTAATGGGTTGAAGGGAAAGAAGGAAAGTAATATATCATATTTTAATAATTATAATTATTTCTTGAATTTAATATATATTCATTAAATCCATTATAATGACCAACCATGAATGATGGTGATTAAAATTGAATCATATCACTACGTGGATCCTATATCCCACACATACAAATGTGTGAAACTTTAATTTCTCATTTGATAGAAAATTAGATAAAATTTTTTGTAAACCAATCATAATAAAATTTCAGTATGGTGGAGATACTGATGAAATTATTTCATCAATGTTTAAGAATATTTAAATTAGGTAGAAAAAAAAAATAAGATGAAAATGCTCAGTTAAGGTTTATACCTCTTCTTTAGAATACCACCTTTTGGTTTACACCTTAAGCCTTATAGGTTAGTCTTTTTATGAGAAAAAAACATCTAGTAAGTGGGTAGGTAATGTTTATATTTTATTTTTATAGATCTTGTTCCATCTAAATGTCTCATGATGTGTTTTAATGAGATGAGGTGTGTCCTTATATAAAAGAGGAGAGGGGAACCCAAAGAATCACTTAATTTATTATATTAATATAAATAAATTTTTATGTTAAAGTGGAAAAAAATTGATATATTTATAATATACAGTGAATATATGTCTAAATAATATCATACAATAAATTTTTGAAATGTTTAGGAGATATTTTAACCTCCTCTTAACCCTTTTAATGATTACCTGGATTACAATTGTTTTACACTTTATGAGTTAAGAAAGTTATAATAAAAGAAAAAGTGACCTATAAGTGGATAATTATTGATATTTTCAACATTATCCATTCAAATATACTAAATATAATATTTTTATGACTTTTAAATCATTATGTAAAATATCAGTTAACAAAAAATTCCATTAAAGTAATTTTTCAGACTATTCATATAATTGACTTCTAAAAAATATGATGACAATAATTTATTTTGAATATAAAACATTTACACATTAATAATATATTATAGTTGTCTAAATTTATTTTGGGACACTATAAATACCATAAAAAATTTTACTTTTTATGTTTTAAAAAACCTTTACTTTATTTTTCTACTGCTTTCAAAATTATTGTGTTGGTGTTGTGTAAGAATTTAAGGCAATTATTTCAACATAAAAAATTTAAAATAAATTACCATAATAATTAAATTATTATTATTATTATAAATAACTTTTTATAACAATTTATGACTTGTTTTTATCATTGTGAAATCATATTAGATATATTATATTCAAGAAAGAGACATTTGGAAATTATTCTATACTTCATAATATAAAGGTATTTTTCAACGAAAAATGGCACAAAAATGCTATATTTTAATATTAGACGTTTTTGGTAGTAATAAACTCATAAAAAAGATTAATGTAAAGTGTTAGTGTGATTTTAAATCTTTTTTACATTATTTTTAACCTTAATTACATGATTTTCCCCTTACCGTGGTAATAAATTTTTACCATGGTTGCAGTTCATATTCATCAAAAATAATAGATAAATATTTACCAAACATGAAACACATAATTAAAAATATTTAATCAATTTTTTATGATTCAATTTTTATAATTTACTAAAATAAATTTTTATATAAATGCAAAAAATTCAATGAGAATCATTTAAAAAATGTGTTTTAAGCATAAAAATAAACTTATACTAAAATAAAATATAATATTGAATCCTATAAAAATAATTTCATTTTTTTAATAAAATTTATATTATGTTACTATAAAACTAAATTAATTATGAAGAAACTTTTAAATTACTTTAGTAAATGATAATAAATAACCGTTTTTAAAAAATCAGCAATTTTCATTATTCACTAAATTTGTTTTCAACGAAATCCAATTAATTCACCCTAATAAAATATTAAAATGATGGAATAAAAAATAATAATCTTTTATTAAAATGAAATTTTTAAAATTAGTGGGAATTAATTATAATTTTCATGAAAAAAATGAAATAAAAACCGTATTTGAAGAAAATATATTTTTGAAGCATAAAAATAATAACTCAATGTTGATTAATTATTTATTATGAACTAATAAATAAATTTTAAATATATAAAATATTTATAAATAATTTTTATAATTTTTTTTATTCCTATTCAAACCGCTAATTAAATTTCTATGTTATAATGGCCACATTTAAATTATAATATTTTTATAGTATATAATTGTTTGATTAATGCTCAACATTGATTATTTGGAACGAAATCAAGCATATTAATCTTTTAACCTATATTTTCATGGTGCTACATTTACTCTACCACCTTATGAATTTGAAAATATCCCACATATGACATTAAATGTTGGTTTATGACATGTAGAATGGTGTTAATACATTGTTTGTTGTGAAAATGAATTCATAGGTTTCGAAAATATTTTCAAGGTACATTACAGTAAAACATTTTTAATCATATGAATCTAATGGGTTTTCAAAATATAATGAGATCGTATGAATTAACAAACTTATGAAAGGAAATTTCTGTAGATATTTGAAAAAGGAATGAAAATATAAGGCCATATATGATATAAAATAGAGGATGAGTTTCCATAATTATTAATTATATATAATTGGGAATTAAATATGATGATTCAATTTTTTTTCTTCCAGGAATCAAATTTCAGGATATTTTTACTCATTATTAGAGAATAAAGGAGGTTGATGTTGATGAATGAAGATTATAGTGATAAAGATGAATGATAAAGGATTATTCCATTAGAATCAATTCTCTTCTTTGTAAGGGACAATTCCAGTGCACAAGGATCATTCATGCTTATATTATAAGTCTATATGGATGAATTCGTAAGAATGAGTCATAGTATGAATGAACCGAAATTTTAATTTGGATGAAACTCATGCTTTAATGGATAATTTTTAATATATGTTAAATTTTTTGAAACATATAAAGTATAAAATATTAATAATTTTGAATTATATTAATAATGATTTATATGACAATTCATCATGAATTTTAAAGGGAAGATCTTAAATGGTGATTTTTAAAATTATAATAATTCAAGAGTTTTAGATTCCCAAACATATAGGAGTTCAATGTTGTAATATTATGGAAAATACTATGTGTATTTTATATTTTATAAGTTGATGGAAAAATTAAGTGAGGGATCTGATTTATAAATTCCTTATAGATTATGTACTATCCAAGAAAGAGAGAGTGGATCATGCATTTCATGCAAAAGATTATTCCCTTATAATAAAGAATAAAAAAAGAGAATAACATTTACCCCTATCATTTATATAAGATATATAGGTTGAGGATATTTGAGAGATAAAGACTATAATCACTATTTTATATATTCTCAAGAAGATCATGACATAAATTTTTTCCTTCATGAAAGGGTAAACCCAATAATTTCTATAATTAAGTTAATGGTAATGATTATTTATTATTGAGGAAGGATATCAAAAAATTTGTTTCAATATAATATTATATTTGGGTTGTTGATCATACTATATAATATGTTGGCCAAATCCTATGATATATGATGATTACGCAATATTAAAATACTTCTTTCTTTATACCTGGTTGGTGTATGGATAATGGGTTCAATAACACACCCATGACTGTTATTCTTTTGATATTATATATAAATTTGTGTGTGAGAGGGATATAATCACTGTACATAAAGAATTTATTCATTTAAAATAGTGGAGAGACGCATTAACAAAACCTGGTATTCTTTTTTTATTTCATTCCTATTTATATTTTCCTACATACTAACCAAAGGATAGATAACCTTTGAAAGGGGTTTATTCATTAAATGAGTTAATAGAGGAAAAGGGATAAAATATTAAATTGATTAAAAGTATACAAATCATTATTACCCCCCTATTAGATACTTCCCATTGTGATTATAATAGTTAGTATCAAAAATTTCCACACCTCTAATTTGATTCTCAATTATTTTTATGAATTAATTTCTCTTTTTATATGTAAACATGGAGTGGAATCCATGATGACTTGTTTCAGTTACTGATTAGATTCACATCCCTAACAAAACACCGGTGAATAATAGAAATATATGGAAGAAAAATATGATGATGGAATGCCACTTATATATATAAAGAAGCATTAGTTTATTCATGTAATAATATTGAAGAATAATGATTAGTTATATAAGTAGAAATAAATTTGGTTGAATCTAAAACCAACGATATGAACATGTAATAATCATGAATTTATTCATGCATGAAATTTGGCATAACTTCATTTAAAATATAGTGTAAATATTTCCATATTTTTTACATTAATATTTCTTTCAACAAGTTTTGCAAAAATCTTTATGAAGGTCAAATTATAGACCAACCATTCCAACATTCCTTCCTCTTTATGTATGTACAAATACGAACAAAATACACAGTTTTTCATCCTTGATTTAGTGATCTATAGCAGTTTCTATTTATCTCATACACTTTATTCATCCTTATAAATTCATTCAATAGATAATTTTCAAAGAATCATGACACTCTATATCATGGTAATTAACCTTTAGAAAAACTTTACTTTACAATGATAGATTTACTTTTATGGTAACTCTAAATACCAAGTGAATTGTAACATCCTGGTCCAACTAACCACTAATATAGTAGCCAGACCGGTGGGTCACATGGCCCCAGTTATACCTCCCCATATGTCAGAGGCTGCTGACTAGTAGTGAAGGTGTAAAGATGGTATAGTGGGGAGACTATACCATCATATCAGTGTAGCACAATGGTATAATATAAATAAACATTAGAAAATAGTTGAAGCAATAATAAATGAATAAATGTGGCCAATGCCAATTTACAACAATGCACGTATGGCATATGATGCTACAAGTACACGAACTGATATTTAAAATAATCAATACAATGTATAAAAATAATAACTACCCTATGACTAGCTCCACATGAAACTCAATCACCATCTCATTCCTCGGACCAAACTCCATCCTAGTAATGTTAAAAGAACATTGGATGCTAAATGATTCCCTTTATCAATACCTACAGACATAAAGTCTACTCATGCACAAATGTTACCCAATCAGGGTGTGAGATAAAATCTCATTTGGAAATTACCCATGGTGTATATCCCAATCCATTTCATTTAATATACATTAAGTAGTGTGTAGGTAATATGAAATAGTCAGCAGTACAGAAATAATAACAGCGTTCAGATCAGGTTCTAACCAGACACTTGGCCCACTAAACTTGTTTCAGATGACTATCATAATGAAATATGACCAGTTAACATACATATATAGTAATAATATATATTTATATAATATACTTCTATATCGAATCCACTTATAGGAATCAAGTACTTATGGATGTAAGTGGCCATATACCTAGAATACTAGGTGCTGTCTAAACCTGGGCGTAACTCAGTCATCAATAAACAGTCTAAACGATCCTATAATCTCAAGAAATAGGGCACATACCCTAAATCCCAATATAGTTAGAGATATCATGCTACAACACTCGGTATGGTGAGTGAGTCTCCTTGGGAACACCCTAATCATGGATCGTGGCATTTAAATTCCATTTCCCATATAGTATCGTTGTTGTGAGATTCCATAATTAACACCCGATGTTAGGGAGTGTGATTATCCACCTTTTTCAACACCACTTACAATCATACACAACCTATTTATAAGGTGTAATCATATTTATAATAAACATCCATGATGAAATACCTCTCATTCTTTTCATTTATTAATCCTATTATAAATATGGGCACTCCATTTAATAAAAATTTTATAATATGTGCTTATTCAATTATAACAATAGGTGTGGTCATACCACCAGATTCAATACCATTTCTATAAAACCATTTAGTTCATTCAAGGAAGGTAAACCACCATGAATATTCCATTATATATAATTAATCCATTTCAAATAATCAATTTAATACATTCTATGAAGTCAATCCATCAAAAACAAGCTATTCAAATTTAATAATTTCCATTTTCATTTAAAATAAAATGGAAATTAATTTTACTAGGTAAAATGAGACACTCAAAATTTTCCTTTAACATTTAAGAGATTGCTTACATGGTCAATATCATTTAAGAAATAAATCCAAGACCTTTGGAGGAGCATGGTTCATTAAGATTTTTTTATTATGGAGGGGTAAACCATTTATGAAAATCCATAATGTCATGTTCTAGAATTCCACTAAAAAAACCATCCTAAAAGTATAGGTAATCACCAATACAATAAGGATGATCAAAAATTGAAATACAAATCACCACTTTTTAATTTTGAAGACATCACACCTCATTTGAGGGGGTTTATTATAAAACCATAACATTATTTATTAGATAAATAATTTATCCCAAATAAAAATTCCATTCAAGAGTCATACTCAATTAAAATAAACAGGTATGATAGTTCATATCTTTATTAAAACAATTCATGGTTTACATTTCAAATGATTGAAATATTTTAAACAAATGGCTTCCCCCAAAATTTATACAAAACAATTTATATAAAATTATTAGGCACGTAAAATATTTTACAAACAATATAACACATTTATATCTC
The DNA here is from genome assembly GCA_963277665.1 of Viscum album. Taxonomy (NCBI): domain Eukaryota; kingdom Viridiplantae; phylum Streptophyta; class Magnoliopsida; order Santalales; family Viscaceae; genus Viscum; species Viscum album. The sequence goes on from OY728122.1 coordinate 1,436,171,978, forward strand.
TTATATAAAAAAGTGAGCAACATGTTCATCTCCCAAAAGGTACAATATTTCAATGCTACAATATCCTCACACAATCAAAGGTGATCATTACAATATATGTATAAACACACTCCTTTGAAACTGGACAATGGAAACTCATCTCTATCCCATCAGAAATGTGACCTTCCGCACTTGGTTGGTTTCAATTGTATAGCATCAAAAGAGTGGTATCCAAATTAATTACTAGCTACATAGGACTTCATGTTATCTAGTACAACCAAAGATGGGAAATTGATTTTAAAACTGTTTAAAATATGATTCATACCGTTCCCTCATTTAAAAAGTGCCAATTTTCCATTTGAAAACCAAAACGTAGGTTTTTATTCAAAACATGCCATTTTATAAGATAAAATCATTGGGATTAGATCAAAAACCATTTGAAGACATTTTCTCAAACACACACCAACTCATTGGAATTGAGAGTTTCCCCAATTTGATTCCAAAATCCATCTTAACATTCAAATCCCCCAATTCAACAAAATTATTTTTTTAATAAACCAATAGAATGTAGTTCATGTAATTGACTTTAAATCAAAAAATTGAACACAAATCAAGAAATTAAAGGATAATAAAATTTATCCATCATAACTAAACCACCTACATTTCTCACAGAAACACAAAGCCCGTAATGGAACCTACCAACAAGAACGAAGGAATATAATTTCTAGGAACTCAACCTATAAACAATATTTGACTACAAAAAGCTTAGATACATTTTTCCCTATATGTTCTTTCAAACCCCATGGAATTCAAGAGAAGGAGATGAAGATGTTGAGAAAATTCTTACATGGTGAGTCACACCGCTACTGTACTGACGATCAATTCCAGATCGAAACAACCTAAATGGGTTTGAGGGTGAAAAATCACATGGGAATGGATCTTAGTTCATGATAAATGAAAGAAATAGGTTAATAAAAATAAGCCAATTTTCTTATAAAAAAATAACTATCGGGACTTTACGAATCATGTAACTAAATTACACATCGTGTAATTTAAAAATACCAAAATTTCCTAAAAAATGTCACCTTTTCATAAAATCATATTTATTATTATTTAAGAGTTTACATGTTGTGTATCCATATTAAACAGTGTTTAAATCCCTAACTGACTGAAGAAAAAGAAGGTTTTTGATTAGAATCCAAAAAACCTCTAACTTCACCAGAATAGGTATCCTTCTAAATCCTTTTTAACCATACCTAGTCAATGAAAAAGGAAAACCAAGACAAGTATTTAAAATGTACCTGTTAGGAAGAAACTTATATGATTAAATAAATGAATAAAAGTGTCCAATGAATATTTAAAAAACTTCATGTATGCTAAATGAGGCTACAAGTACAAGAAATATGAATTACGACAAGCAATAAAATGTAGTAAAAGAATAAACTACCAATGACTAGATCCATGAGCATCTCGAGAACTAGCTCGGTCCTCTTACACAAAACCATCCTAGTAATGTGAATCAAACTTTGTAAGTTGTATTCTTCCTGTTATCAATACCTGTATACATAAAGTCCACTCAGGTACCAATGGTACCTGAGGTGGGTGTGAGATAAAATCTTAGTAGACTGGTACCCATGATGTATATCAAATTATATTTCATTAATATTAAATTAATATGTGTGATGGTAATATTAAATAATAAATAGTATAAAAATAATATCACAGTTCGTCTCAGGTACCAATCAGACATCTGGCCAACTCTACCTACTTTGGCTCACTACCAAAAAGATTGTCTGACTAGTTAACATACATATATATTAATAATATATATGTATATAATATAGTTTTATATCATATCCACCTATATGAACCCAGTATTTATAGACGTAAGTGGACATATACATATAATTCTCGATGATGGATGGACCGCGACATAACTCAGTCATCCCTAACTAGTCTAAATGAGTTTATAAGTTCAAGTAATAGGGTACATACCCTAAATACAAATAGAGTGAGATAAATTATGCTACAAAACTCAGGATGGAAAGTGAGACTTTATGTAAACACTCTAGTCATCGAATGTGGTGTGTAAATCCCATCTATTATATAGTATTACTAATGTGATATGCCATACTCAACACCTGATGTAATGGAGTTGGATTGTCTGCTATAGTCAAAACCCCTTACCATCATCCACAACCTATTTATAAGTTATAATAAAATTTATAAGGAAAAAATGTGAGGTAATACCTCTCATGATTTTCATTTATTAATCTGATTATAAATAAGGGCATTCCATTTATAAAAATTACATAATCTATGCATATTAAATTATAACAAGTGGCATGGTCAAACCACCAAATTCAATACAATTTCAATAAAACCATTTATTTAATTCAAGGAATTAAAATGATCATGAATATTATATTCCATATAATTAATCCATTTCAAATAATAAATTTAATAAATTCTATGAAATCAATCCATCATGAACAAGCTATTAAAATTTAACACATTCCATTTTAATTTAACAGCACATGGAAATTCATTTTACCATGTCAAAGGAGACACCTATAAGGAGCCTTTAACATTTAATCAATTTCATACATGGGAAATTTTATTTAATAAATAAATCCAATCCATTAGAAAGATTTTGGTTTATTAAGATTTTATATTAAAGAGGGATAAACCATTTAAGAAAATCTAGAAGGCCATGTTCTAACATGCCACTGAGAAAACAACATATAGTCTCAAGTAATACCCAATACTATAAGTCTAATACAAAATTGAAATAAAAATAAACACTTTTTAATTTGGAAGATAATGAAATTCATTCAACTAGTTTTATTATAAAAACAAGACATTGTTTGTCAGAAAATTTATTTTTCCCAAATAAACATCACATTCCAGATTCACACTCAATTAATATTAAAGAAAAATTTATAATAAAAATAATACAACAGTAATTAATATCCAAGGAAGGTGTGAAAATCAATCAATTAATGCATTCTTAAATATAAATGGAAAATGGAAAGGGATCCTACCTCAAGAAGAAGAAGAACACGCCAAAACATCTCATTTCTTGGTGAATTTGAAAATAGTAAAATCAACCTTACATTTACCTATTTCATGCATATACACCTTATATTATATGTAAGGAAACCTTTCCCCTATGTAAATATTTTCATGGACATATATGTACAAGTGGGACCTTACATATATTTATATATATGCATATACCCTTTTTTACTTACATGTGTATGAATTTTAATATACTCGTAAAAGAACACCTAGACCCATTATATATATTCATCCTTTTATAACTGAATATATATAAATGGAAAAATTATATAGGTACATTCCTAATTATAAATCAACATGTAAGTCTCTTGGGAAATAGAAACCCAAAACCAATGAGTCAAGGTTTAACACACTAAAGAAAAATTACCAAAAACTCAAGAACTAAAAAATCCACAATTCTAAATTGAACAATAAATAATAATGGAGGAAAAATACCCAAAATTGATGAAGGTTGAAACGAAACACTTCACCTTCGTTGTTTTATGTCAAAAAGTTCCCTAAGATGATCTGAGAGCACCACCCCATGCCCTAAAAAATATAGAAAAACCCAAAGTCTGGATTTACCTTAATGATACATTTTAGAAGAACAATAGGGGAAATGGGATAATAAAAAAAATCCATACTATGTGGAAGAGGAGGGATACATGAGTCTTACCTCGATACATCAATTGCAAAACTAGATGAAATTTGGTGGAATCATCGAATAAAGAGGGAGTCAAGGGCAGGTGTCGTGCGTGTGTTTGACAGGTCTTGGGGGGGGGGTATCGTGCGGGTATAGGGGGGATTAGGTTTTGGTCTTATTTTAATTATAATAATTTAATTTCATTAAAAATAAACATTTTTTACAGTTTGGGTTGCATAGTAAGACAAACCATGTGCTAACCGTCCAATTAATAGTGAATATGTACAACCTAAGTGACACTACCCATGCGGAGTCGCTGCACATGTTGGGTAAAATAGGTTCATCCTCGGTGCATCACATATTTTCACTACCATAAGCCATGCGGTTTTCTTCTGATGGATTCATGGTTTCAGACAAACTGTGCACCTTGTGTAGACCCAGTAAATATGAGATTTATCGGATTCGGTGCTCTCAAAAATCAAAGAGACATAAGAGGGACCCCTCAGGAATTTAACAAAGTATAAAAACAACACATAAAGGTGTTCCAACTCTCATAATTATATTCCAATTCTCATCTTTAAAAATGGAATGTATAGTAAACATAAAAGATTAAATGCCCTTAAAATTTACCTTGGATTAAAACAAAGGTCATTATATGACTTAATATTCCTCTATTTTTCATCAAGTTGTTACATCCACATTGTTTTACCTGATCATAGCACCCCTATAGTAGCACTTGAATGTAGAAAACACATGATAGTACCACCTAATTGTATAAAAATCATGAAAATAACACATGAAGATAACACCCTATAGTATCACCTCAATGATATCACCCCAAAGGTAGCACCCTAGTAGTATCACCTCAATGGTATCACATTAATTATAGAACCTCGTTAGTAAGACCATGTATTAGCAACCCAATGACATAATCCTATTAGTAGAACAATAAAAAACATTATAAAATCATTGAAAATAAAAGAAAACTTCCTCATAGATAGACCATTTCCTACAAAGCAACTTCTTAACCTAATACACAAAACAAAAAACTACACAAATTCTCTTAATATCAATAATATCACCCTTTTTATTTTTTTATCAACTAAGAAACATAAACCAATTATGTAATGAAACTAAATCAACGGATCACAATCCAATAATTATAAGCCTGTGTAAGAATAATTAGTATAAGAAATATGAATCACTAAACAAAATTCCCATGTTTTCAATAAGAAGTCATTTAAAAGACTTTATTAAACTTATTTCCGGTCTCAAAACATCATCACCAAAAGAAAACATAAAAAACATAATCTGTACAATATTTTTCATCCAATTAAACAAACTACAACGAAATACGTTCACATATGCTGAAATCACAACTGAATTTTTTTAAAAACTCCCCTAAATTTGTTATCTCCCTATAGGGGTAAGCACATATCAATGGATATATTAAGTTGTCATTTTTACCTGATATTCGAAATAATAATCATTTAAAACATACCACGTTTTCTATAAGCAGTGATTTAAAATAATTTCTTAAATTTTATTATGGTCTCAAAACTCCACCAACAAAAGAAAACATGAACAGACCTCATCATAACAAGATCTACACCAACTTTAACAAAATACTAATAAAAAGAACTTCACACATGATAAAATCACAGATTACCATTTTTAAAAACTCCACATAAATATATGATCTACCTAAAGAAGTAAACCACAGAACAATAGATAGATTATTTTTTGATTTTTCTACCCCTTTGAAAAAAATATCTAAAGAAAATTAGAGAGAGAAGATAGAACAAACAGACGAAAACCTTTATAGGTAGACGTTGAACACCAAAAATTAACCTTAGATTCAAGAATACATCTTTAGATAATGGATATGTGAATATATAAGAAATATTATATTTTATTGGAATAAATTAGAAAATTTATTTATTCCTTTCACAAGATACTCGATGATTTGAAATTTAATATCAATGTTCTTAAATATATAATGTTGAACCATATTTGTTACAAATTTATTACACTCTCATTATTACAGCCAAGAAGAATTGGAATCATTACACCCACATTTGGATTCCCGAACTGAGTTTTCATCCAAATCAATTGAGTTTTAGAATGATTTTAATCCATATATTCTTCTATAATAGTGCTCAAAGTCATAGAACATTTATTATTTGTATACCATCACACCAATATATTAGAAAGAATGAAAACTCCACCATATTTGGATTTTTTTTCATTGGTATATCCTTCCCAATCTACATAATCATAACCAATTATGTACAATTTTTTTTTACTATTATATTTCAATTCATAATTTTATCTACCTTTTATATACTCGAGAATCATTTTCCTGCAAATAAATGTGATTCTTTTGGAGCACCTGGATATATGGTACAAAGAGTGAAAACATATACAACATCTAATCATGAAGCTATAGTGTATAATAAACTACCAATTAAATTTAAAAACTCCATTTTAATAACTTATTTTCTATATTATTATTTTGAAAGATTTTTAAACTTTCAAATGTGTGTGGAAACGTATTTTAAATCCTCCACACATAATCTTTCCAAAAATTATTTTGCATATAGCTCCTGAGAAAAAAAGTGACCCTTCCCTTTAGACATTTTTAGGCTATGGAAGTACATCATCTCTCCAATCATAGAAATTTCAAATAAATCCACAATTTCTTTTAAAAAACTTACAAAAATATATTTATCATTTAAATAAAATATGATTCTATATACATAAATAATAATAATAAAGGATATCACTTTTTCATCTATGATGTAGATATTACTATCAACTCTTCCCTTTCTAAAATTCATCCACTTTGTGAAGGTGTCAAGAATAGAATAACATTATCTTGGATCTTGTTTCAACCCATATAAATCCATATTTATCATGAAAACTGAATTTTCATATTCTCTAAGAAGAAAAAAACATGGTTGTTTAATGTAAACTTCTCCCTCTAATTCTCTATTTAGAATTACAGACTAGTCGTCCAATTGGTAGATCTTGTAATGACTTTAAGAAATAATAATAAGTAAAATTAAAATGGTTTAGAGGCTTGAAACCAAAGAAAATTCCTTATAAGGTTCAAATCCATTAATATGTGAATATCCTTTACACATAAATCTTTATTTATTCCTCACAATTTCAAATTTTCCATTCAATTTATTTCAAAACACCAACTTTTTACTTATGAAATTATTATCTTTTGGTTTAGGAACATGTTGCACGATCTCATTGTTATCAATTAGATCCCATGTTCATTCATATCAGTAACCAAATTTTGATTCTACAATTCTTCCTCAATATATTTAGATTCATACCAAGAGAATAGATTAGTATGGGATGTTTTCCTTATAGTTCTTCTAGTTTGTACTTGTTTTTTTTTAATTTTTAATGATTTTTTTAACTTGAACTAATTTTCTCAGCCTATAATTAGTTGAATGTAATTGTTCCTCATAACGTGATATAACTAAATATTAATCTTTAGTATGTACAAATTCAATATTAACTTTTTTCTATTATTTCTTGAAGCAACATATAATAATTAACAGCAACATCACTTCCAGTACTATCTTCATTATAAACAATTTTATTTTTGAATGTTTTAGGATGTTTAAATAATTTGTACCAATAATTTTATTATTATCCTTTTTATAGAAACAATAAAAAATTTCATTTAGAGGTTATCTATGAAATATTCTATCACCACCTTTTTACTAAAACATTCCCAAATTTTTACCATCAACATTTTTTATACTCGGGCTTCCAAACACTCCAATATACATGAATCTTGGTGTATTCTTGTAGTTAATATCATATAGGGTAATATATAAATTTCTTCTATAAATGAATATATTTTGACCATGCGGTGCTACTCCAAAAACTTTCTTCCAGGAAATTCCTAAAAATATAATTTTATATAAAAAATGTTCAATCAAACTCTACCAAACATTCAATTATTCCAGTAATCTAAAAAAATTTCTTATGGTGTGTATGGTGAACTATGTTAATATTGAATACTATGTTTTTCATGATACGATTCAATCTTTTTGTTAGTTCACTCAACACCATTATCTGTTCTAAATATCTTCAGAGAGTAACAAAACTCTTTTTTAGTACTTATTATGAATATTTGGAAAATATTTAGAGCCTTTGATTTATGTTTGATAAAAACAATACATATAATATGAGTAAATCCATCAATAAAGGAAATCAAATACTTATCTACATGTGTTGGCTAATTTCTTATGGGACTAAAAATATCAAAATGGGTTATTCATAAAAGATGTGATGCATGGATCTCAACCTTTTTATGTGAGGAAATAAGGATCTTCCACTTATGACATGTACTACAAATCTTGTCAACATACCTATTTATTTTTGGTGAGTCATGAGCACTTTCTCTTTAAGAATGCTTTCTCATATTACATTGTCCAAGATGACTATGTCTTCTATATAAGTGTTATTTTTCAACTTATTACTTAAATAACATGAATTCTAATCATCACCATTATGAAATAAAATTCTCTATGTTCAATTCCATTTTTTGAAAAACATTCAATTTTCAAGCCTTTTTATCCAAAAACCATATTTTCTGAAAATTAACTCATTCCCTTCATCATAATTCTACGAAAAATATGATATTCTAAAGCATCTAGATTTAATACCAGCAAAACTGTCAATCATGGATGCATTAAGTCTATCTGTAGATATTATGGAGACACTCATCGAATCCATACTAAGTCCCCATGGGTTCGAGGATGAATTAGGAACAACCAAATTTTACCATACAGAGACAAGTCCCAAATATTTTCACATCATCATCTCCATCACAAAAGGGATTAAGATTTCATTATACAAGGCCACATCAAACCCTTATATGTTTCCAATAAGATAAATGGAATTTATGTCTAGAGGATGTACATTGACAAAGGCACTAGAGTTAACCTCTTACTGCTGTGAATTCTATGCCGGTTGGGTATGATGAAGATATCTTGACCCCCTGCACTACCACTCTACAAGGATATGAAAAAATATAATAGAAACAGTTGGGACGAATCAGGCTTAATACTTGGCTCATAGAACTCATGTCAGATTCATTTTTCCTATCAGTGCACAAAAGTATGAATTTTAATGTTTTGTTAAAGAGGCCTTGGCTGCATAATCATGCTGCAATACTATCATAATACAATCAGTGCTTCAATTAATTCACTAATGGAAAAAACGGGACATTGTACACCGATAAATCCCTAATTCAGTTCTATGAATAGAATTATATCAAGGAAGTGTTCTATTAGTCGGAAGAAAATAACTTTTGGCAAATTAAATTGATTGGATTACTACCTTATATGGATTGGAAATAGCTCCCGTTGACCCCCTATAGTAGCTTCTGGAAGAGTATGTATTACACATCAACCAAGATGAATGCATATGTGGAGGTCTGGATGCAGACAAAATCATCTGCATGGTCTCTATTATGACTGCGAAGTCCAAAGACATGGAAAAGCAGGCTGACTACCATGATGTCACGAAAATCCCTATAAAAGATGCTTCTGACCCATCCATAGGACCTCAAACTACCCTCGACTCGCATAGTAAGTAAAAAAGATTATTTCTCTCCCAAAATTGGAGGGTTATTCTCAAAAATCCTCTCTCCCTCAGAATAGGAAGAAGATGAGGATGATGAAGTTAATTAAGAAGATTATGAATATCTAAAAGATTACCCTCCTACATTCAAATAAGGTGTCTCCACCATCCCCCATACAATATTGTTTTGGTAATTTTATTGAAAAAGGAGAACCAAAAGGAGTACAAAAAAAGATGGAGAAGACCAAAAGAAGGTGTCTCCACCATAATTGATTAACATTAAGAGATAAATCTAGCAACTAAAGATGACTCGCGGCCCACTCTGATCAGTGTGCCTATGCATGCCAAGGATACTGAGGCATATACCTTCTTCAAAAATATTAATAGAGATGTGTTTTCCTAGAACTACATAGAAATTTCATGCCTTGATCCCTTGGTTTCCACTAATTATCTAGGTTTACCAAAAGAACACCAGGGTTCTATATAGGCATCCAGAAGGACCCACCTAACACATGGTTTAAAAATAGAGGCTAAAGTTGATGAGAACGTCAAAGACAACATCCTACGAGAGGTCCAATATCCGATATGACTAGAAAAAAAGTCCCATTAAAAATTAATAATGGATAAATTAGAATCTCCATTGACTATAGAGACCTTATTCAACATTTCCAAAAAGATGATTTATCAGTCCTGATCAATGAATTATTGATCAATGCAACAACCAGATATGGGGACCTTCCTTTCATAGATGACTATTCTAGATACAACCAGATCTGAATGGTCTGATGAGATGAATAAGCCACTTCTTTTACGTCCCATTAGGTAGTGTTCTTTTACAGTTTGATTACCTTTGTCCAAAATAATGTCGGTTCCACATATCAGCATGCCATGAATCTCATCTTCAAGACCTTCTTGGGAAAATTCATCGAGTGTTCTGTCGATGATCTGGTGGTCAAATCACAACAGGGCTCAAACCAAATGGCCAATCCAGAAACTGTATTCAAAAAATTAAAGCATCACGGTTTAAAGATGAATCCCCAAAAGTGCTCCTTTGGAGTTACCTTTGGAAAATTCATTGGCTTCTTTATACATGATCACAACATCAATGTCGACCCTTAGAAGAAAAAATCCATCCTTGGCATGTCCCCACATCACAACCTCACTGAGTTGAGAGGACTCCAGGGGAAACTCATCTACATCCGACACTTTATAGCCAACCTAGTAGGTAAATTCTTAACTTTGACCAAGCTCATGAAGAAAGAAGTTATGTATGAGAGGGGTAATGATTTCCAAGAATTGTTCAATAATATCAAAAGATATATCTCATATCATCGGTGTGGATTCCACCAATTGATGGGAGACCACTCATTTTGTACATAACCACCCTGGAATGGTCATTAGGCACCTTTCTCGCATAGAAGAATGATGTCGGTAGTAAGAACAACCTCTATTACGTTATCCAAACAATGATTGATGTTGAAATTCAGTATTCAAAAAACGAAAAAACTACCATGACTTAATATTTGTTGTTTAGAATCTCAGGCATTACCTGCAGCTCCATGAGTTCTAATAGGTCTCCCGCTATAACCCGCAAAAATATATCCTCAACCATCCCATGCTAAATGGACACCTATCAAAATTTACAATCATTATACAAGCATTTGAAATATGGTACATTCCCTCGAAGGCCATCAAATTCCAAGAATTAGAAGAATTCGTAGACGCGCACCCCTTAGAGGAAACAACACTATTTGATGATGAAAATTCAAATAAATAAGTGTTATCCATCTAGGAGGACCCCCAGATGTCGGAAATGTACTTTGATTGTTCTTCCTGAAGCCCAACATGGAAAAGGAAAGAGGATCCAAATATTAACAAAGTGGGGTTGGGAATTATACTCATGTCCGCTAAAAAATCCATCACGTCTTACTGTTTCCTGCTCTTGGAAGTGTGTAAAAATAATGAATAAGAATAGCAACCCCTCATTGCGTGTCTAGAACTGGCACTTCATGTGAAAACCAAACACCTAAAAAGAAATGGTGATTTAGATCTAGTCATCAAATAGGTCAATGGTGACTATTCCATCAAAAAATAAGTATTGGCCCCCTCGACGAACCATTTTGAAGAACATATCGCAGAATTCCCATTAGAACAAACATTGACTTATGTCCTCCAATCACAAAATGCTCATGCCGATGCATTGGAAAATGCAGCCTCATCTTTGGCCAATCCAGAATGGGATGAAACAGTTATTAACATTGATCACTGCTAGATGGTCTTTCCATTTATCAATATAAATTTAGAGAAAATTGACGAAATTAGGCCCATTTTTAAGAACACACCCCCCACCATAGCCATAAAATTCATGTTCATACTCACAATGACCAAGTTCTTTTAAAAATGGGATGAATCCATACCCCTTAAAGATGTCGGGGCGAAAAACATTGTTATCTTTGTGAAGGCCAACATCATTACAAGATTTGGTGTCCCCCATACAATACTGATGGAAAACGACACAAACTTCTACTCTGCTGAGTTGGAAAAGTTATACTAGGAGTATGGAATCAAATACCACTAGTCATCCTGCTACCATGCAGTTGCCAATTGGCAGATAAAGGCTTTCAACATAACATTATTGAACACACTCTAAAATATTGTTGATAAGGATAAGAAATTTTGGCCAGATAGGATCCATCATGATTTAGGGGCATACTGTACCATGACTGCCACCGCCACCCAGGTAACCACGTACTCACTAGTATTTGGGGAAGATGCAATATTGCATATCGAAATTCATGTTCCATCACTTCGTGATTCCATTTACGATCAACTATCCATGGAATAACAATCCCAGAGTTGTTTTGATGAGTTGGAGAAACTAGATGAAAAAATGATTCACACTCTGTACCCATTCCTAAATCTACCAAACTCTGATTATACGAGCCTTCAAGAAAATGGTTCACCTTCTACCCTTCCTCAATGGAGAAATTATGTTTGTCCTTAGAACCCCGATGATACTTGGGATGATTCCCCCAAAGCATGAACCAAAGTGGGGTAGACTATATGTTATATATAGGGTCTATTTCAGTGGGGCATATGCCCTGATATCAATGGAAAAACAACTCATCATAGCTCCCACAAATGGAAAGTTCATGAAGAAATACTTCACGTAACAATAACACCCATGTAATTTTCCAAACTCTATGAACTTACACTATGAGACTTTTTCCTGAAAAACATGATGATAAAATGTAAGCTATTAGCCATGGTCCAAACTCTAGGACCTTAAACAATGAGTCATTGACCTTTCCACAAGATGTTAAACTGTAAGGAGATCGTCCCTAAGACATGACATTAAACTATGAAATATGTACTCATTGTAATTTTTTAAAATACACGGAACAAAGTGTACTAATCAAATGATAATAAACTACATTATCTCTCACAAAACAATGTACGGTTTGATTCCTAACCATGCAGGATACGTATCGTCACCTTGATACTAGATCTTTTCCCAACCCCACTAAAAAAATGCCTCCATCATATCCTCTACATCCCAACACATTCTAAGGAAGCCCTATGTCCACAACTTATTTCTCACATCATGTATGAATCACATGTTCTTAGGATGAGTGGCAATAATTCTCTAATTCAAACAAGTTTTAGAGAAGTATGGTAGACCTGGCACCCATAGAAAATGAAACAAAAATGTACCTACACATGGACCGAGCTAGATCAGTATAAGTAACGTTCAGAACTATGTGAGGCTTCATTCATTCCCCCGCAGGATACGTCGTGATTCCCAGATTTGGAATCCCGGCCCAGCCACCATAAAAAATTCCCCTTTCCATGTGAGTAGGTCATACTTGTATGTGGAGTCTATGAAAGGTCCTAATCGCATAACAATAACATGAAAAATTATTCGAAAAATATGTATGGTCTATTCATCAGTGATAAGAGATCCCGCACATGCCCCCAATCAGGATAAGTAAAATGATCCTGCTTCCCCTATACATATGATCAAATCCAAATGGAAACTCTAGTAGTTCACGGGTAATCCGAATCTAGATATTCGTCACATTCCCAGGCACATATCTCCCATTTGTGAAACTCCATAACCCATGAAAACAGGGATCCCCCTAATCCTTCATGTTCATCTGAGACAGAAGTCCAGTGTCCTCTGGACACATTTGTTGGACTTTTCAGATCATGCCCCAGTGGCTCAGCATATGTTTCCAACAAAAATTTCCATCAATAAAAATAAAATTCATCCCCAGGAGATTCCTGTCCCATTGTAGTATGCCCAATGGATTCGAAGCCCCATGTCATTCCTCCAAATTCATGTTTCCTCTAGGACTATGGTTTACACCTTCTACCATCACTCACGTCTAAGGAAGTCTGGAACATCCTAAATGTGATTAACTCAAAACTATTAAAGTAACGCCCTAACCCTAGTTACCAAGAGTTGGCGAATTATTTCATAACATTGGAATGATCACAAAAGATCATGTCTTGAATGATAGATTAGTTTAGTAGCCTTGGAAACAGTAGATACATTCATAAGTCTTAAATTACATGATAAAGTGAAAAACTACAACAACACAGCCTCCATAGTCCACACTCATATCCCCTCTAATATCCCAGCAGGTCAGTCATAAAAAACTTCTTCACATCCTAGGAAAAATAATAAATAGAATGGTGTGAGCTCAAATGCTCAGTAAGGATAAAAATATAACAGAAACTTTCATAAATAAGAATAAACTTTTAAGGCAATGTATAACTAAAGAAAAAGACTTTTAAACCTGAACTTCAACATAATATGGAAAAAAATAAAATGAAATAATGCCATTTACTTATTCACATGGAGATTCTACTGGTCTAATAATCACATTCAATATCAATAACCACTTTAATAATGATGTAATGCATAATTCCAGACTATCATAACCACGTATTCAAGGCCTTGTGCCAAGACTACAAATATGATTTTGTCAAGTCCTTGTTCTAAGAAACTAGTTTGTCTCATAAGGAATACTGATGCATCACGGAGCTATAATGATATCCACCTGTCACTTACAAAGTCCAATGCATTCCTCATATGAAAAGGATTAAACATAACATAGACATTTGTATTAAAACTGGCATATGAAATGTCAATACGTTCTCCATAAACCATGAATGGTATAAAAATAACACATCCACAGTCAAACATATAACAAATCCTTCAATAAAATATGGAAGTATTTTATCATAACAAATCAACTTCAAATAAGCTTAAAATCTATCAAAAGATGTTGACATAAATGAAATCAAAACTATTTGAGAGAAATATCTCTTTTTTTAAAACCATTTATAAGTAACATAATTATAATAGAAAAAATTTAATTTGAAAATATTCTTATAATATTTTAAGGGAAGCTTAGAAGATTTTATAATGGTGGAAAATAGCTGCACCAGCCGTATAAGTTAAAAAAAATGACATTCTTACATTAATTTTGTCGAAAAGGTTAAAAAGGACCTTGTTTTGAAAACGACATAAAGATTCCTTTATAAACATATTATAAAATTAATAAAAGGGTATAACTGACTTTAACCCATATTCTATAAAATAGTATGAATGTCTTGAAATACATTTTTAAGAAAATGGATGTGGATGATAAAGAGGTCCTAGTAGATAATTACGTATAAACAATCTCGAATAATGAAGAGATTGTGAAATAAACCCTTACCAATTTGGTAACTTATGAAACATACACCCCATAAAAGAAGTACCATACAATGAAGATGTAAATACACATAAATTAAAGTGTATTACACAAACAATACAATTATGGGTAGTATATACACCACACAAAAGGAAATAGTGGCGATATAGCATAGATCTCACTGGAATAAAAAGTGAGATGAAAACCCCTTACCTTGTACTTTTACTTGGTCGAGGGTAGGATAAAATACAATATAATAGTTAAATAATTGTTATTAAATTATAAAATAATCATATACATAAATATGATATCATATATGATCTTCTAATATTTCTTTGTTAATAATATCTTAGTGTTATCGTCATTTTGGGTATTCACTTACGCGTTTTATTTTATATGTTTTGTTACATAAGAAGTGTTTGTTATGGATAGGTTGTATATTTTTCATATCCATAATGATATAAAGTCCTTCAAAATTATTTTTAATCATCAAATGAAAATTATTCTTGAATGGGTACGATGGGGAATGAAACTCATTGCGTTCATGGAGACGGTAATCCATACGTACACACGTGTGACAATATTATTATTTTGATATTAAAATAATATATAATTGGATGGTAAATAATATATAAAAAATCATTATAATGTTATAATTATTATTTACATCATTTACACGTCATTATTATACCAATCCAAATAATAATATATTGAATAACAATTACACCGTGACGTGGAGACGGTAAGCCGTACGTACACGCGTATGGGTACTTGTCAATCAAAGGATGGTTAGAATAATGAATTTGGTGTACCATATTTAAAATAACATCACAGTATATAGAATATATTGGAGTTATTATTTTATAATGGAAACAAAAAAGAAAATGGAAGTGGAAGAAGAAAGGAACTTGAATGAGGTGATGAAATATTTACCTCTTCTTCGGGTTCTTCCTTTTGATTTGATCAAAAAGAATCCTTAGGTTGGATTTATGACTAAATTAAGGCCTCTAGGATGAAGGGAGGACATTTTATAGGGTTTTTAGGTAGGGTTTGGCTGAGCCAAAAGGTATTTAAGGTTTGAATTAGAGAGAAGGGGGAGTGCCCTTTTATAAGAGGAGTGAGGGGCACCTTAGGAAAAGCTAGAACTATTATTTTATAATAAAATAATGTTCGGTTTATAATGGATCCAAAGTGGATTATTTATATTATAAGGTGGTTATGGGTCTAAAACCAATCAACAAATATGTTTTAGAAATGTTTGGGTCACTATATTAACCTTATCGTATAGATTTTACTCTTAGTTAAATAGTTTGACATTTACCATGTCTCTTTGTATTTTTATATTATATGGTCAGTCAACATACTATAAACTTCCAATAGAACCCCAAGTGGTTCATTAATAATACACCTATCATTATATAAGTCATTTTTCTGAACATTAGATATTTATGAATATTATATCAATTAATAATATAATATTTTTTTTAAACTCCTTTATGTCAATTTTGACACTATTTAATAATTGATTTTTGTTAAAGTCTTAACAACTTTATTAATTCGAAACAAATTCATTTAATAAATAATAACATATCATATTAACCTATAAAATTCTTGTATGTCATAAAAACTTTCAAATTATATTTATTTAAACATTTATAGTACCAATTATTTGATTCTTTCATTAATAAGAAAAATACTACATCATCATTGTGTCATCAATAAATTTAATTATTCAATGTCTAAAAATTATAAATAAAGTACCATTATGTAGGAAAAAATTTTAGATTTATAATTAATATTCATAGGTGAAGATGTAACATGTATAACCCTATGTAAAAATTGTTTTACTAAAAGATATATACGTATGTCATTTTTGTATTTACTTTAACTTAATTAATATAAAGTGTCATTATCACTTAAAAGTGGCTCCATGGGGTCCCAAAATCGATAGAAAGATGACCATGGTCAGACATGTATCATCCAATCAGGTTAGGACACGTTTCAGGGTAATTTAATATTATTTTAATATTATATTTTTACCCTTATTTACCAGATTTACCCTTTAACCATGGTAAATAAAATATTTACCGAAGTAATTATTCAAAATGTATAAAAATAAAAGTAACCTATTTAAAAAATTTGTACCTCTTGATTCTAAATATGGAATCCATTTTTCTAAATTCAAAACACATAATGGGAAGAAAATAATTTAAAATTAATTCCCGTTGTCAAAACAAAAACCGTGTTTTTAAGAAATAATAACTATCAAAAGAATGACGCTTGCTTATGTCCAGTCTATATGTGAAATTCTGTCCATTTACCAATATTGGATTAGATGGTAAAAATATAATCTTATTATACTTTAAAACCACTCAAATGCATAATTTATCACTAATAATTATTTTGATTAAAAAAGTTGTTTTTAAATTAAATTTAGTAGTTTTCACTATTCATAAAAATATGAATGTTATCAGAAAAGTACAAAAATTTCACCCTAAGATAATTTAGATATTATGAATCAAAAAATGAAGTCCATTTTGGATGATAAAATGTATAAATTTCAAAAAGTGGTTATTAATATTCATAACGGCTAGTTTGATTGGTTGTGGTGTGTTAGAGATCGAAGATGCATACAACACACGCTATTTTATTATTCCAAGAGAAGCATACTGTGGAAGCCTGGGGTGTTACATTATCCCCACTTTCAAATAATTTTGTCCTTGAAATTTATACAATATTACTTCATAAAAAGACTCGGGTTGTTCTTTATCATAACTTCCTCGGGTTCCCACGTTGCCTCTTCCATCTTATGGTTCCTCCATAGAACTTTTACTAGACGAGTCATTCGGTTTCTCAGAACATGTTCTCTGGTATCAAGAATCCAGATGGGCTCTTCGAAATAAGATAGATCGGGTTCCAATTCTAATTCATCATAGGTGAGTACATGCATTGGGTCAGGTATGTATTTTCTCAACAGTGATACATGGAATACATCGTGAACTTTGGAGATACTTGGCCGCATTTCCAAAAGGTAAGCTAAAACCCCAATTCGTTCTAGAATTTCGAAAGGTCCGATGTACCTAGGACCCAATTTACCCTTCTTACGAAAACGTATAACACCCTTCCATGGAGATACCTTCAAGAAAACATGATCTCCTACCTGGAATTCAAAATCCTTCGTTCAGTTATCGGCATAGCTCTTCTGCCTACTTTGAGCTACCTTGATGTGGTTTTGATTTACCTTCACCTTTTCCATCGTTTCCTCCACAAGTTTTGGGCCTTCGAGTTTTCTTTCTCCAACATCATCCCAAAAGGTTGGGGTGAGACATCTCTGTAAAGAACCGTAGATTTCAAGGAATTTTTTTAAATTTCATTGGGATTTTACGAGTACGCAGTTTCTGACGGCAACTGATTCTGAGGCCCGGTGTGCCCGTAATCAATTTCCAAAGTTTAGCTCGGGTACATTCAGTAAACGAGCGAGCGGGTTTTCCTAAATTTTGAACCGGTGCTCAGAATTGAAATCGGAGGACACCGATGAAACCGCAACGCCGGTAATTGCTTAGGAAGACTTTTGCTGGAGTTGCGTTTGCTCGGGAGGAGATGTTAAAAATGTGAGGGATAAAAATATAATTGTTTTTCAATTTTATTTTTATTTCATTACTGATGGTTTAAGTGTTGTGGGTATGTAATATGTGTGGAAGTTGGGGTGGGGCCCACACGAACCCCCACATCCTTCAATTTCCCTAACACCCCATTAAACCCCCCCTCTAGAAATTAATTTTTTAAATCTTCCACTCTTCCACATTAAAATACATGCCAATAAAACGCCTAATTAATTGGACAACACAAGCTAATTAATTAGGTGAATTCAATTGGAATTTTGAAAAAGGTTGGCATGAGTAATAAAATCAGGCAAGTCCTTATTTGATTTTTTGTTGAATCGTTGTGTGGAGATTTTTGGAGAGGAGGACTCTAGTCTTGAAGAACGTCGTCTTCCACATTGAAGAACGCTAAGAACTTCAAGACCATGACGAATAATGCCATCACCGCAAGGAGTGATCCTTGTGCCTTTATTCTCCTCTCCGCAGCCGGTGTGAGACGTCGCTCAACCTTGGACGTTCTCCATCAAGCACGTACGGAGATTTACCTCGCGACGTCGTTTTCCGCGACAATCTTCTTTTGACAACTACTTCAAGGTAAGGGTGTGTTTTTACGATGTGATTAATCTTTGTGTTCATCGTTAAATATTTGGCCACCTGTTATCAAATAAATAGGAGGAGGTCGGACCACACGAACACGACCGATCCTCCTCCCCCCTTTGTTGATATTCACTGTTGGTGTTTGGGATGAAGGCAGCACGGTGCAATGACACCACGCGGGAACGAGAAATATCACCTCAGCGAAGGAGCGTGGCGCCGTCGTGCCGTGCCGTTGAGGCCGAAAGAGGTCGCGACCGGAGCGGGGATACGGCGGAGGGGAGCGGTGCCATCGCGCCCCGCCGGTCGGACCAAGGTCGAGGCCTTTGGCAGCGGCAGAGCAGGGGTGGGCAGCCGGAATCGCCGGCTGTCGGCACTGAGGAGGCGGGACCGGCTAGTCCCGCACGGCACACTGGTCAGCCGTTACGGCCAGCCATATCCGAAAAAACTAGGGGTTTTAACCCCCAGTCAGTGCAGCAAGGCGGACCCCCCATGGGGGCCGTTTGTCAATCAAGGGGGCGACACCCCCTTTCCGCGTCCGCTCGGCCAGCGCCGAGCCGCCCCGCTCGGCCGGCGCTGAACCAGCCGCACTGGGCCAGACCGGCTGCGCCTGTCCGGACCACCCGCACCGAGCCGGGCTAGACTCGGACCCGGTTCGGGTCGACCCGGGGGGTCTTGGGCCGGGATGGTCCGGGCCTAAAACCCCCTAAAATTGGACAGATTCGTTCAACCGCATGTAACATGATCTACGGACCTCCGATCTATGCACCGTGAGTTGCGATGCAATCCTTGGATCGAGACAGTCGTTTCAGTATATTATACTCAAGGTTTTGGAGAACTTTGGGTATGGCGGGGTTGGTTCGAACACGAAACCAACCGGGCCCTCAGAGCAGAAACGCTTATAACTTGAGCTCCAGACGTATGATAGACATGCCATCGACTTTGTTGGATTCCTCTTAGTGAGACGGTTCTTTTGGCTTACTCCGCTCGAGGTTTGGATGTAGTAGGATTACGGTCATGTTGGTTTTGACTTAAAAACCAACTAGGCCCCTGGGACGAAAAATCCAATAACTCTCAGACTGGGCGTCCGATTGATGCGCCGTCTATGACGTGGAGTTTCTTTTGACAAGACGGAAATTTGGGATACATCAACTCCAGACTATGTGCCAGTTGATGTATCGATCCCCCTTGGCTCGTGGAGCAGACCCTCCCATAATCAAGCATGCTGTGTGTAGGAACCCTAGAGCTGGCTGCGACTGCGACGACGATGACAACTGTACTAGGATCCTCCGTGGGTTCGGCAGCGACGACGACCGTACTGGAATCCTCCATGGGTTCGACAGCGATGACTACTATTATTGTATCCTTTGTGGGTCCGGAAGTACATGACTAATGTTCTTCTATCCTATGTGGGTTCGACAGTATTTGACTGTGTACATCTATCCTATGTGGGTCCGGTAGAGTAGCTGGTCTTGTATCCTTTATTGGTCCGAAATATTAGCTGGTCTTGTATCTCACGTGGGTCCGACAGCTTAGATGAATCAGTGGATACATCTGATCATCTCTATCATCTTATAGAGAAGTATACTTGTGTGAGCTGAGTCTTGAATTTCAATCAATATCTTCGATATTACTGTTTTGTTATCCTGGGTGGATTGGGTTGTGTTATCCTGTGTGGATTGGATTGTGCTATCCTGTGTGGACTACAACGAACTTGGGCTCGAATGTTGAAGCCGAACTGGAATTGATGACTTAGGTGTATATATGGGCATATTCCTAAGTAGGGTTGGTTGTTACTTCGCGATTGTATATTTCCTTTGTGGATTATCCTTTGTGGATTCTGGGAGACCTTCGGGGGTCTCGGGGTCCCTAATGAGTAGTGTATACTCACCCCTACATGGGCTATGCATACACTACGTTTTGTTGGATGTAGACGACGGACATCGCTAATCGTGGTTGAGGCTTGTGGAGCAAGTTGGTACTTGGAGGTGGACCACTGGGTGGGATGTACACGGAGCAGACGGCTGGACACGAGTAGCTGAGGAGGCTATCTTTACCCATCCTTCAGGTGGGAATTCTCGTGGATGGCTCGACATTGCTGCTTTACTTTTCAGTTGATTTACTTTCTTTTAGTTGTACTTTACTTCAGTTGGGTTTGTATTCTGGCCCATTTACTTTCCAACACTTACTATTGTACTCAGTTTATATAGTGTTTACTTCTTCTTGCTTACTTTGTGGTGTTTGTTTACTTTATAAAGGCAATGCCTTCCCTTTTTATCGGGAATTACACCTTTGGTGATAGTCGCTATCCCCTGGCCTATGGAAGGTGGGCTTTTGGTAGTCACGACACGGGCCCTGAGGACGGGTCGTGCCAAATTGGTATTAGAGGAGTTCGGTTCTACCGCAGAACTCAGGACTCTGATTTTTCATATATGTGAAGAAATTGTGTTAAGGGTATTGAGTGTGTTTATCAGTCCAGGGAGTCCAGTGTTGGTGCGGCGACCAACGTATCCATACACCAGGACCCTGACTTCTGATTTCCCACTCAATGCATGAAGACATTGATTTCATGTGTGTTTCAAAAGTTTTCTTTGTGATTACTTTGTGTCAGCTCACCAGGAATACTATTTTGACCGTGGTGCACTTGTTTCTTTTCAGGCTGGCCCCACGACGGTAGCTAGCTAGGGTTATGAGCTTTGTACGAGATGACAACCCCTCGAGCAACGAGGCATCGGTGCATGGCCATATTACAGTGGAGGCACAAGTGGTACCTCAACCCGTTGATCAACTGATGCCACCAGCTCCAGCCGCTGAGAGTGCATGTTGCCTTAGTGCACTGCACAAGTTTCAGTGTCAGAGACTGCCCAGGTTCCGCAGGGAGACTGACCCTCAGGAAGCCGAGGATTGGCTGGAGGCTTTTAGGTTATTAGGGACACCAGCTGAACTCATGGTGATCCTTTCAGCGAGTCTCCTGTACGTAGAAGCAGACAGATGGTGGATCCTGATGCTCGAGGTGCATAACGAGGCATCTCTCCTTTGGTCAGACTTCGAGAGCCTCTTCCACTTGGAGTTCGTCCCTGCCACCCTTCATGTGGTGCGCATTCTGGAGCTACTACAGCTGCTGCAGGGTAGCATGACGGTAGCCCAATACTCGACGAGATTTACCGATCTCTCACGTTATTCCATGGACATGGTACGGGACCCATTCTTCCGGTCTCGGACATTCGAGAAGGGACTGAGGCATGAGATCAGTGCATCGATGATCTCCCTCAGCATTCCGATGCAGGCAGGAGTACTGGAGCGAGCCCTTCTTGTAGAGAGCTTTCTCACTGAGCCTACACCAGTAGCGAGACCTACCACAGGGTGGCACGTAGAAGAGACTTTTGCAGCTGGCAGCCGACGTATGTCATAAGGGTCCAGGCAGACTAGACCATCAGGCGAACGACCTCAGGACGCTGGCTCAGAGGTTTGGGGCACACGACGTAGAGCCAGTCATACGAGGAGTAGACAGTGCTATGTATACGGTGGGCAGGGCCACAAGGATCATGACTGCCCGACCCGTCGTGCAGAGGAGGAGCAGATGGTTAAGGGACCACCCAGGTAGAGGCATGGGTCAACCGTGGTGGTCCGCAGGGAGCAGGCGGACGAGGCAGAGGAGCTAGCCAAGAAGTAGGTTGTGGGCGACGCTTTGAGGCATTACCACCACCACCACCAGGAGGTCCACCCTGACCACAGAGAGCTGGCGGGCAGAGGCAGGCTCAGCTTCAGGCGACAGAGGCCTATGACCACAGGGTTCCAGAGATGATTTGAGGTACTATCTATTTTCTACTCCACCGTTGCTATATTTCTTATAGACACAAGAGCGAGTCATTCTTTCATTTCCGCTGACCTTGTTCGGAGCTCGGAGATTCCGACAGAGCCGTTGGCTCGATCCTTATGGCTAAAGACTCCTACAGGAGCAGACTTGACGATTAGGCACTGGTATCGACAGTGTGAGCTTACTCTAGGAGGCGAGAGCTTCGGCTAGGATCTTCTTGTAGCAGCGTCGATGCCTTATGACGTCATCTTGGGAAAAGATTGGTTATCTACAGTCCATGCTTAGATCGACTGTATTAGGTTCAAGGTGCGTTTTGTTCACACCGATGGGAGCAGGTTCACCTTCACCGGTGAGAAGGGAGCCTTTGCAGCGCAGGATGGACTCACGCATAGAAGAGGATAGCCGATCACTAATCAGTTGGCTAGCCTCATCCTAGGAGCAGTTGACGTGCAGAGTCCGAGTTTTCCTGTAGTGGTGGATCAATATGCGGACATTTTTCCTGACGACGTTTCAAGACTGCCTCCTCGCAGATAGGTAGTCTTTTATATTGACCTGTACCTCGAGCAAACCCTAATATCCACTCCAGCATATCGGATGGCTCCCGCCGAGCTTCTAGAGCTACGAGTACAGCTGGAGGACTTGTAGGGAGAAGGATTCATCTGACCTGGTGTTTCACCTAGGGCTTCCCCGAATTTGTTTACCAAGAAGGCCAACGGGATCTTGTGACTGTGTGTCGATTATCGCCACCTAAACCAGGTGACCATGAGGAAAAAGTATCTTCTATGAAGGATTGACGACCTCTTTGACCGGCTCAAGGGAGCACAGTGGTTCTTGAAGATATACCTCAGGTCAGGCTATCATCAACTCAGAGTTCAAGATGAGGATGTTCAGAAGAAGGCCTTCAGATTTCGGTATGGCCACTATGAGTTCTTGGTTATGTCTTTTCGGATAACCAATGCTCCAGAAGTGTTCATGAGTCTCATGAACAGAATTTTCCAGCCTTACCTCAATTGATTTTTTGTTGTCTTCATCGATGACATATTGATATACTCGACCGCTGTGAAGGAGTACACCTACCACTTGCAAGTTGTACTGGACACACTTCGAGAGCACCAACTTTATGGTACTCTCTCGAATTGTCAGCTGGATATGTGAGGTCCACTTCATGGGACATGTCATCTCTGAGGCGGGAGCTGCGGTGGATCCGGTGAAGATCGAGGAAGTGCTAGTATGGGAGCCACCTAGGAGTGTGACGGAGGTGCGGAGTTTCCTAGGACTGGATGGATACTACATGATGTTTGTTCCAGACATCTCCAGAGTTTCGGCACCACTTTCGGCTTTCACAAAGAAGGGGAAACCCTTCGTGTGGTCAGAAAGATGTTTGTAGAGCTTCTAGGAGCTGAGACAGAGATTGAACAGTTCACCCATCTTGAGGCTACCAGAGGAGGGAGTAGGGTACGTAGTCTACTGCGATGCATCAGGGACCGGACTCGGGTGTGTCCTGATGTAGGAGCAGGTAGTGATCGCCTATGGATCGTGACAGTTGAGGCAGCATGAGCAGAACTACGCAACCCATGACCTGGAGTTAGCATCAGTGGTCTTCGCTCTGAATATGTGCTTTATAGTCTATTCTGACCACCAGAGTCTCAGGTAAATCTTCTCGCAGAAGGAACTGAACCTGAGACAGTGGCGATGGCTTGTGTTTATCTAGGACTATGACTTTGAGATATTATATACTCCTGGAAAGGGGAACATAGTAGCCAATGCTCTCAGCAGGAGGAAGGGAATTCAACTACTTGGAGAGGCGACAGAGGAGATAGCCGCTTTGTAGATATCCTTCATGGATAGAGATGGAGCAGCCTTTCTTCAGTCACTCATAGTCACTCCTCCATTACTACAGTGGGTTAGAGAGGCACAACATGGGGACATTTACTGTGAGACACGGTGTGCATAGATATCCTCAGGATAGGCACCTGATGGATTCTCTGTTGGAGGAGAGCACGTTGTCCATTTCAGAGGACGTACCATATTACCAGTTGCTTTATAGGAGGAGGTGCTAAGAGAGTTTCACACTTCCCCTTTAGTGGTACATCCAAGAGTGGCAAAAATGTACCAGGATCTCAGACGACAGCACCGGTGGCCAGGTATAAAGAATGTTGTAGTAGAGTTCGTTTCTCGATGCCTCACCTTCCAGTAGGTGAAGGCGGAGCACCAGGTACCAGCAGGCTTGGTACAACCCTTGGAGGTCCCGGAGTGGATGTGAGATGGAATATCTATGGATTTCATGACTGGACTTCCATGTACTTCTATAGTTCACGACTCTATTTGAGTGATTGTCGACTGACTTACCAAGTCAGCCCACTTATTACCCATCACATAGCAGGGCTCAGTGGATAGCTTGGGACGCCTCTATGTTCAGGAGATCGCATGACTTCATGGTGTGCCATCATCTATCGTCTCCGATCGAGATGCATGCTTTACTTCCCAGCTTTGGAAGGGGTTGCAGGAGGCATTCAGGACGCAGCTACGTCTGAGCACCGCCTTTCACCCTCAGATGGATTATCAGATGGAGAGGACCATTCAGAATCTCAAGGACATGCTCTGTGCATGTGTCCTCGACTTTGGTCGCAACTGGGAGGACCAACTACCATTGTTGGAGTTTGTGTACAACAACAGCTACCACTCCACCATCGGGATGACACCATACGAGGCATTGTATGACCGACCTTGCATATCACCTCTGTGCTGGACTAACCCTATGGAGTCAGCACTTGTGGGACCAGAGATGGTCCAGGCCATGATAGAGAAGTTTCAGGTCATCCAGGAGTGGATGAGGACAGCTCAGAGCAGGCAGAAGTATTATGCTGACAGGAGGCAGAGACGACTAGAGTTTGAGGATGGCGACCACATTTTCTTGCGAGTCTCACCTCGACGTGGATTATGGAGATTTGGTTGGGGCAGAAAGTTATCTCTGTGCTTCATCGGACCATTCTAGGTTCTCAACAGGATAGGAGAGGTGGCTTATCGCCTGGCTCTACCACCTCAGTTGCACCAGGTGCATGACATCTTCCACGTATCTCAGCTGAGGAGATACGTGCACGACCTGACGCATATCATCAAACATGGGGAGCCAGACATTGATGATGGGGCGACTTTTGCGGAGGTCCCGGTGGAGATCGTGGATCGACGGGAGTGGTTCCTATGTGGGCAGTCGGCTTCTCTAGTGTGCATCAGGTGGCAGCACAGGAACCTCCACGAGAGCACTTGGGAGTGGGAGGCTCAAATTCGTGCACAATACCCTCATTTGTTCTCCTAGTTTTTGAAGTATCTTTACGGAGAAATAAATCCATAAGGTGGGAGTAATGTAAAGACCCGTAAATTTCAATGATTTTTTTTAATTTCTTTGGGATTTTACGAGTACACAGTTTCTGACTACACCTAATTCCGAGGCCCGGTGTGCCCGGAATCAATTTCCGATGTTTAGCTTGGGTACGTTTAGTGAACGAGAGAGCGGGTTTTTCTAACTTTTGAAGCGTTGCTCGGAATCAAAATTCGAGGACACTGATGAAACCACAGTGCTGGTAATTTCTTAGGAAGACATCTTCTGGAGTTGCATTTGCTTGGGAGGAGATGTTAAAAATGTGAGGGATAAAAATATAATTGTTTTTACAATTTTATTTTTATTTCTTTAATGATGGTTTAAGTGTTGTGGGAAAGGAAGATGTGAGGAAGTTAGGGTGGGGCCCACACGAGCCCCCACATCCTTCAATTTCCCTAAAACCCCATTAACCCCCCCTATAGCAATTAATTTTGTAACTCTTCCACTCTTTCACATTAAAATACATGCCAATAAAACGCATAATCAATTGGACAACGTGAGCTAATTAATTAGGTGAATTCAATTGGAATTTTGAAAAAGGTTGGAATGAGTAATAAAATCAGGCAAAGCCTTATTTTTTTTGTTGAATCATTGTGTGGATATTTTTGGAGAGGAGGACTCTAGTCTTGAAGAACGTCATCTTCCATGTTAAAGAATGTGAAGAACATCAAGACCTCGACGAAGAAAGATGTCACCGCAAGGAGTGATCGATGTGCCTTTCTTCTCCTCTCCGTAGCCAGTGTGAGACGTCGGTCCACCTCGGACGCTCTCCATTAAGAACATACGGAGCTTTACCTCGCGACACTGTTTTCAATGACAATCTTCTTCCAACAACTACTTCAAGATAGGGGTGTGTTTTGACGATGTGATTATTCTTTGCGTTCATAGTTAAATATTTGGCCACCTGTTATCAAATTAACGGGAGGAGGTCGGACATCACGAACACAACGGATCCTCCTCCCCCCTTTGTTGATATTCACCTTTGCGGTTTGGGAAGAAGGTGGCATGGTGCAATTGCACTGCACGAGAACGAGGAATATCACTGTGGCGAAGGAGCACGGTGCTGTCACGCCACGCCGTTGAGGCCGAAAGAGGCCACAGTCGGAGCGGGGCTGCGGCGGAGGGGCCTGGTGCCGTCGAGCCGCGTCGGAGAACCATAGAGGGCCAGGGCGGGCTACGGTGGAGGGGCGTATCGCCGTCGCGCTATGCCGGTCGGACCAAGGCCACAGAATTTGGCCGCGACAGAGCAGGGGGGGCAGCTGGAACCGCCGGCCGCTGACGCTCAGGAGGAGGGACCAGCTGGTCCCGGGCGGCACACTGGCCGACCGTTACAGCCGGCCAGATCCGGAAAAATTAGGGGTTTGAACCCCCGGTCAGTGCAGCAGGGTGGGCCCCCCCTTGGAGTCCATTTCTCAATCAAGGGGGTGGATCCCCCTTTCCGCGTCCGGTCGGCCTGCGCCGAGCCGCCCTGCTAGGCCAGCTCCGAACTGGCCGCGCCGGGCCGGACGGCCCCACCGGGCCAGGCCGCACCGCCTGGGCTAGGACGCACCCAAAAGGGCCAGAATCAGGCCCGGTTCGGGCCAACCCAGGGGGCTTGGGCCGGGACAGTCCGGGCCCAAAACCCCCTAAAATCGGACAGATTCGTTCAAATACCAGTAACTTCGGCTATAGACCTCTGATCGATGCACCGTCAGTTGCGATGCGATCCTTGGATCGAGACGGTCATTTCAGTATATTATAATCAAGTCTTTGTAGAACGTTGTGTACAGTCGGGTTGGTTCGAACATGAAACCAACTGGGCCCCTCGGAGCGGAAACGCTTATAACTTGAGCTCCGGACGTCCGATAGACGTGCCGTCAACGTTGTTGGATTACTCTAAGTGAGAGGGTTCTTTTTCATTACCCTTCTAGAGGTTTGGACGCAGTAGGAGTATGGTCGGGTTGGTTTTGACGTAAAAAACAATCAGGCCCCTGGGACAAAAAAGCCAATTACTCTCAGACCGGGCGTCCGATTGACGCGCCATCTGTCGCGTGGAGTTCCTTTTGATGAGATGGAACTTTGGGATACATAAACTCTAGAATACGTGTCATTTGATATATCGAACCCCCCTTGGATCATGGAGAGGACCCTCTCGGAATCGACAATGCTGTGTGTTGGAACCCTAGAGCTAGATGCGAGTTCGACGACGATGACGATTGTACTGGGATCCTCCGTGGGTTCGGTAGTGACGATGACCGTACTGGTATCCTCCATGGCTTCGACTGCGATGACTACTATTATTTTATCCTTTATGGGTCTGGAAGTACATGACTACTGTTCTTGTATCCTACGTGGGTCTGACAGTATTTGACTCTGTACTTGTATCCTACATGGGTTCGGTAGAGTATCTAGTCTCGCATCCTTTGTGGGTTTGATAGCTTAGTTGGTCTTGTATCCTACGTGGGACCAAAAGCTTAGATGAATTAGTGGCTACATCTGATCATCTTTATCGTCTTACGAAGAAGTATACATGTGTGAGCTAAGTCTTGACTTTCAATCAATATCTTCGATATGATTGTTTTTCTATCTTGTGTGGATTGGGTTGTGTTATCCTGTGTGGATTGGATTGTGAAATCCTCTGTGGACTACATCGATCTTGGGCTCGGATTTTGAAGCCGAACTGGAATTGATGACATAGGTATATGTATGGGCATATACCTAGGTAGGGTTGGTTGTTACCTCGTGATTGTAACTTTTCTTTGTGGAGTATCCTTTGTAGTTTCTGGGAGACCTTCGGGGGTCTTGGGGTCCCTACTAAGTATCGTATACTCACCCCTGCACAAGCTATGCCCGCACTATGTTGTGTTGGATGCAGACGACGGACAACGCTGATCGTGGTTGAGGCTTGTGGAGCAAGTCGGTACCTGGAGGTGGACCACTGGGCAGGAAGTACACTGAGCATACGGCTGGACATGAGAAGATGAGGAGGCTATCTGTACCCACCCTTTAGGTGGGAATTCTAGTGGATGGCTCGGCGGTGCTGCTTTACTTTTCAGTTGCTGTACATTATTTCAGTTGTACTTTACATCATTTGGGTTTGTATTCTTGCCCATTTACTTTACATCACTTAATGTTGTACTCAGTTTAGTTAGTGTTTACTTCCGCTTTCTTACTCTGTGGCGTTTGTTTACTTTATAAAGGCAATGCCTTCCCTTTTTATCAGGATTTATGCATTTTTTGCTAGTCACCAGCCCCTAGCCTATGGAAGGAGGGAGTGGGGTAGTCACGGAATAGGCCTTGAAGACGAGTCGTGACAATCTCTTTCTATATAAAACTTAATTTAGTGCCATATGAATACTTGAATTGAAAATATTGTTATAGGAAAATTATACCAGAGGTAAATATTGATCCCGCATACCTTGAAAGTCGAGTGAGCATGATCTCAACATGTCTTATAAGGTTTGAATAGTCAGTTTTGATTGTCCATCATTTTGGGGGTTGTAGGCAGTACTCAAACGAAGTTCAGTATCCTGGGATTTCTGAAGACTTTTCCAGAATCTTAATGTGAAACATGGATCATGATCAGAAACAATCGATAGTGGTACTCCATGAAGTCTCACAACTTTATTAATATATAGTATTTCTAAACGTTCAAGTGGTAGATCTTCTCTTATGGAAAGAAAATGTGTTGACTTGGTAAGACGATCAACAATGACCCATATTGCATTGTTCCTTCTAGGTGTCTTTGGTAGTCCCATGAAAAAGTCTATCGTAATATTATCCCATTTCCACTCAGTTATTGGAAGAGGTTTCATGAATCCTCCAGGTTGATTCCATCTAGCATTCACTTGTTGAAAACCCATACATCTTGACATAAAATCAGAAATCTCCCTCTTCATGTTGTCCCACCAAAAATGCTACATCGAATATCTATACATCTTAGTGCTACCAGGGTTTATAGAGAAATTGGAACAATGATCATCATCCAACAATTAACATTTTAGATCAGGTATATCGGGAACACAATGTCTTTTCCCGAATTTCAAAATTCTATCCTCAGAAACAAAGTCACCCAATCTCCAATCATTCACAGTTTTAATCTTCTTTTGAAACTCTTCATCACCGGTCTGAGAACTGTTTATCCTTTCTAGTAAAGATGGCTTGGAAACCATTTGAAAAAGCATGGATGTTTCACCTTCCATGGTTATACCCATATCCACCCTTACTAGATCCATGTATATAGGATCCTTTTCAAATCTCATCTTGTTCAAAACTCCATGATCTTTTTTTCTCAAAGAATCCTCCACATTATTTTCCTTCCCTGGGTGGTAGTGTATCGGGAAATCAAAATCCTTGATTAGTTCAGGCCATCTCCTTTGACTCATGTTGAGTTCTTTCTGTGATAAAATATACTTCAAACTATTATGATCAGTATAAATCTCACATTTTTCACCATAGAGATAGTGTCTCTAAATTATCAAAGAAAACATTAAACTTGTTGACTCAAGATCCTGAGTAGGATAGTTTCTCTCATGAATTTTCAGATGTCGTGATGCATAGGCAATAACTCTATCATTCTGAATAAGGACACAACCAAGTCCTTTCTTTGAAGAATCACTATAAATAGAAAAACCATCATTCCCTGATGGTAGAGTCATGATAAATGAATAGACTAATATTCTCATTAGTTCTTCGAAACATTCTTCACAATCTTTTATCCAAACAAATTTAGCCCCTTTACGTGTGAGCTTCCTTATTGGGTTATCCAATCGGGAACAATTCTGTACAAAATGTCAATAATAACCTACTAAACCAATAAAACTATGTACCTCGGTTATACTCGTTGGTGCTGGCCATTCTTGGATTGCTCTTGTATTAGAAGGATCAATAGATATTCTATCCTTAGAGACAATATGGACAAGAAAAGAAGTCTCTTGAAGCCAAAATTCACATTTTCTAAACATCCCATATAATTCATGTCTTCTAAGAGCCTTCAGGATAATGCTCAAGTTATTTTCATGATCTTCGTAGCTTTTGGAGTATACCAAGATATCATCGGTAAATACCACTTCAAATTCATTAAGATATTCCTTGAAAACTCTATTAATTAGATCCACGAAGACATAGGGTCCATTATTTGACCCAAAAGACATTACTGTAAACTCGTAATGCCCATACCTGGTTCGAAATGCTGTCTTTAGAATGTCTTCCTTCTTCACACACAAGTGATGGTATCCTGATTGAAGGTCAATCTTTGAAAAGTATTGAACTCCATGCAGTTAGTCAAATAAATCATCAATGCGAGGTAGGGTATACTTTTTCATTATTGTTATTGCATTGATCTCCCTATAGTCAATGCACAACCTCATAGATCCATATTTATGGTTAACAAAAAGGAAAGGGGCTCCCCACGGAGAAACACTAGGGTGAATAAATTCCTTATTACTCAATTCCTCTAGTTGTTTCTTTAGTTCCACTAATTCCACAGTGGTCATTCTATAAGGGGTCTTTGATATGGGACTTGAACCAGGAATTAAATCAATGGAAAACTCAATTTCTCGTTCTGGAGGATGTCCAGGTAATTATTTTGAAAACACATCAACATATTATTTCACAATAGTTACATTATCTATTTTAACATTCCTTTCCTCACCCAAAGTTATTTCATTCTCTTCCTCCCCAATAATTGAATTTAGTTGAGCTACTGGGGGTGGATCTAGATAAGAATTAGGTGGTGGTGATTCTTCTCTAATGATAAGGTGTTCTTTATCATCGTTGTCAAAAATAGTAACCTACTTTTTATTACAATAAATTTTTGCATCATGGTCCAAAAGACAATCCATATTGAGGGTTATGTCAAATTCAATCATGGGTATGATGATGAGATCAACAGATAAAAAAAATTTATATGCTCTAATTGGAAATGATTCACAAAACATTGTTGGGATGATTCTTCCCTTAGGAGTTTTAATTGACAACTCCCTTGTTAAATAAAATTGTAAATATCTAATTTTCTTAGAAAACTGGGAAGATATGAAACAATGAGATGATCTAGAATCAAATAAAGTATTGGCTAATCATAAGGAAACCGTTAAATTACCTGCCACCACGTCTTTTGGATCTTCAACCATAGTAGTAGTGATTGCATAATCTTGGCCTTGGTCCCTTGGAATTTTTTATGGTAATATTACTTGATTATTAGAAAATTCATTTGCATAATGTCCCATATCCCTGAAATTGTACCATTGAACAACAATAGCTTCTTTCTTCCCCTTGAAATCACAAGCTTGGTGGCCTTTTTCACCATACTTGTAATAGACTCCCATTCCCATCAAGCAAGTACAGGGGTGTTTCTTCCCACATTTACTGTAGGATGGAAATTCAACTTTTCCATTATTCCCCTTATTTCAATTTCTAGAGTGATCAGCAGATCTCTTCTTCTCTTGCTTTTCTTTAAATTCGTAAGACTTAGAGAATTCCTTTTCTGTCTTGATAGCACATGAGACAATAACTTCGTACGATGAGGAGGATTGTGAGACTAATGCTCGACAGAGAAATGGTTTTAACCCATCAAAGAAACAATAAATCTTACTTATTGGGTTACATATATTATCTATAACATGCCTTGCTAACCCTGTAATGTTAGACTCATACTTTGCAACATTCTCGTCCTCCTTTTTCCTCAGAACTAGAAATTTTCTTTCCATATTCACTCGATGGTCATGGGGAATGTATTTTTCTAAGAAAATCTATTTAAACTACCTCCATTCCATACTATATACTTCTTCGTCTTACTTTGTGTTTTTTATCAATGAACACCATTGATCAGCATCTCTGGTGAGGCGATAAACTCCCATGACAACATTTTCCCTTTCACTGCTCCCCAAATCATGAAATATTTTCTCTATGGAATTTATCCATTTATCGGATACTAGTGGATTTGTACTCCCATTGATTGTTGGTAGTTGTTTCCTCATGAAGAGATCTAATATTGATCCTCCACGCTATGGATAAGGGTGCTCCATACGAGTAAGGTTATTATTCATAACATGAGTGATTTTTTCGAATATAGTGATAAGCTGATTAGCAACGGTTGTATCAGAATCTCCACTATAATTATCTTGAGTAGGAGGGTAATACCTACATGGAGTGTGAGCATTAATACGGTTTCCATTCCTTCCACTGGGCACCATTTCAAAATAAGGGCAGAAACTAGATTATATTATGAATCGAAATACATAAATCCCAACTTGTAAAACACTTAAAGTAAACTAAATAAATTAATGGATATAATCCATAGTCATAAAATGTTTTCTTTGAGGATTTATATACTCATAAACCCTTCATAATTTTTTGTAATAAAAATGAGAATTATCCTATGCATATCCCTAAGGAATGTCGTAACCAAGAGTGCATCAAGGCCTGTTGTCGTGTAGCAGTTCCCATTTGAGTCTAGATCAAAGTGGTGTTTTTGGGTTTTACCCCTAGGTACATATGTTCCAGATCCACCTCTACCTACTCATATCCATATAGTGTTGTATTTCTTGTAAAACTCATAAAATCTCTATAATACCAAAATTCTAGGATGTTCTTCTATACTAATCCTCAAAGTCTATCTTAGGGATATGTGATCTAATCAGAGTTTATCTAAATCTAGTTTACATGGTTTGTACTAAACTTCCTCTGATACCAACTATAACGCCCCAACACAAGTTACCCAGTGTCGGTGCATTATTATATAACATTGGAATGATCACAAAAGATCAAGTCTAGAAATACCGATCAGTTTAGTAGCATTGGAAATACTAGATACATTCATAATTCTTAAACTACATGATATAGTGAAAAACTACTACAACACAATCTCCATAGTCCACACTCATATCCCCTCAGACTATCCCTGTATGTAGGTCATAAAATACATCTTCACATCGTGGAAAAAATAAAACATAGAAAGGGGTGAGCTCATATGCTCAATAAGGATTACAATATAGCGAAAACTTCCATAAACAAGAATAAACTTTTAAGTCAATGTATAACTAAAGAAAAAGCCTTTTAAACTTTAACGTCAGCATAATATGGGAAAAATAAAATGAAATAATTCCATTTACATGTTCACATGGATATTCTAATAGTCGAATAATCACATGCAATATCAATAACCACTTTCATAATGATGGAAGGCATAATACCAGACTATCATAACAACATAGTCGAGGCCTTTTGCGAAGACTACAAATAAGATTTTTTCAAGGCCTTGTCCCTAGAAACTAGTTTGTCTCATGAGACCTACCGATGAATTGAGGAGCTATAGAGGGATCCACCCATCACTTACTAAGTCCAATGCATTCCTAAAATTAAAAGGTTTAAACATAACATAACCATTCGTATCAAAACTGGCATACGAAATGTAAATACTTTCTCCATAAACCATGAATGGTATAAAAATAACACATCCACAGTCACACATATCACAAATCCTTCAATACAATGAGGAAGTTTTGTATCATAATAAATTAACTTCAAATAATCTTAAAATCCATCAAAAGATGTTGACATAGATGAAATAAAAATTATTTGAGAGAAATATCTATTTTTTTGAAATCATTTAAAAGTCACATAATTATAAAAGAAAACATTTACATTTAAAATATTCTTATAAGCTTTTAAGGGAATCTTTGATGATTTTATAATGGCGGAAAACAGCCGCACCCGCCCACTACTAGAATTTAGAGCTACGGCTACGGAGATATACCCACGGACAAAAGGAAACATGGCTATATCCTGCTTATAGCCATGGAAATTTTGATGTCCGTGGCAATTAACCCACCCCACTCCTCAATTTATTGTAACCCTCTCGTGCCCCTCCTCCTCGCGACTCTTCTCACTGACGTTCCGCGATCCTCCTCCTCCGATGGGCCACCCAACCTCGCCATGATCATCCTCCTATGGTGTGGCCACTCCACTTCCCCACTGTCGCTGCTCCGACGCGGACTCCCCACCTCCTCTGGCGACGTGCCTCTGATGCGGTCACCCCACTTCACCGCGATTCTCCCTCTTGGACGCTGCCCCGACACGGCTTCGACGTTGCCCCGACCAGCTCAGACGCGGCCACTCCACCTCTCGGGATCCTCCTTCCACGCGTCCACCCCCGATTCTTCTCCTCTGACACAACGTCCCCACCTTTCCGATTTCTCAGTCGAACCAAGTCCTACCTTGGAATCTTATTCCTGTGATTCTTCAGTGACCCCACTCAGGGGACCCTAGAGAAATCCACCCTTCTTCAATTTCTCATGCGAAATCCCTACCTACTACACTGCTTGCCTCACTAGGTATTTTCTGAATTTCGGCTCCAACGTGGTATTTAGGTCTCATGTTTTCCCTTCTCTAGATCGGTGGATCAATTTATTCTAATCTTGGGTTTCATGGAAGTGACATCCAAGAGAAATGGTAATTTTTTAATTGGGCATGTGATCCTAGTTCAGTTGTGATGTGACTTCTAGAGTTGTGAGAGGGGTTGCAACTGGGTGGTACAGAAGCATACACCTATTGACTTTGACATAAGTTGAGTAAGCAAAAACAATTCATGCATGGAAGTTGTGTATTTTTTAATCAGTGTTAGATGACAGAGGGTAGAGAATCGATGGAAA
Organism: Viscum album; assembly: GCA_963277665.1. NCBI lineage: Eukaryota > Viridiplantae > Streptophyta > Magnoliopsida > Santalales > Viscaceae > Viscum > Viscum album. The sequence goes on from OY728122.1 coordinate 1,436,207,999, forward strand.
TTTTAGCGAGATTCTCATAGGTGAGGTATCTCATAGCTTCAAATGAAACAGAGGAAGTGCCCTATGAAAAAGGTCTCTTTGGAAATATATTGGGTATGGTTATACCAGATCTTGGTTAAGGAAAAGTGTTTCCTAGGGCGATTTGATAATGGCTTGAAAGAAGTGGTATATAGATTTAGATTTGGATCTTCGAGGTGTTTCTTGTGGGGCAATTTTATGTAAATCCATGTGGTGGTGAGTGCACCAATGGATGGTGAGGAAGGTGATAATATTTTTTTCTAGAAAACTCATCACATGCCAAGAATGGAATTATCATGCACAGAGAATGGGTATTGAGTAGTTTTTTGGTTATCTCTTAAGAATGCATGGGTTTTGGATGAATCCAATCATCATGTTTGGGGATAGACAGAATGTGGGTTGTGGTGCTTGGATTTTGATCAAGTGATGTTATGACAAGGGTTATCCTATAGTGGAGAGAGTGACATCAGTAATGGGGAATATAAACCCATGAGGGTAGAGTTCTGGTTTTGGGAGACCAATAGGTAGGTATTTAAAATGGAAATCAGTTTCCAACAACCCAATGAGTACCTAAATTGAGTTGGTTTTTCTTGGAGATTAGAGTCCGAACATGGGCATTTGGGTTGAGTGGAAATAGTAAATATCCAAGGTTTCTTTATATTTGAAAATTAATTGGTTCTTATGGAAATCATAACATGGGATTGATTGACTAATGACTCAAATGAGGGAATCACACTATTTTTCGGACTTGGGGTGGTTTTTATGATCCAAATGTGTTAAATCATGGTTATGTCAAAGCTGGCGATAGGGATTGATGGTAGTCTAGTTGGTGGAGGCCCAGACCTAAGAATTTCACCATGTTTCAAGAGTTTAATTCATTGGTCTATAATGTTGAACATGATGTGCCTCCTGAAATAGGGGGATTGGGAATTGAATGTTCTGAAAATGTGGTGACGTTTGGAGTCTATGCATCATCATCAGGATCAGCATGGCCTGTGATGAGCCAATATGATTGGGTTAGGAAATGTCAGTGCTTTCAATAGAGTACAATGATAGGTTTATATGGCTGAAAATTTAACCTTAGATTCACACCATGATTTGGAATGAATATCAAAGTTCCAAGTTATAATAATGGAATTGAATTCACTTGTTATTTAGTTAAGAAGCATCTAGAGAAATATGATATTTCTCAACAAGATACTGTAATGTAGACACCCTAATAGAATGGGGTGGTTGAGAGGTAAAGTAGAACCGTCAATAATATAACACAAACTATGGTGATCTCTAGTGGTATTACAATGTATAAAAAAAGTTTACTTCTGAACTAAGTTATAAAATGAAACCAACATTGATGTATTTATGAGTATTTGATAGTAAGATCTATATTATTAACCTGGAAGGGAATCAAGAAAAGTATAGAAATAACACGATTAAGTTATATTTCATATATATTCTTTAAGAAGCATGTTTTATAGATTTTTAATAAGAATCTCATTAAAGTTTTGGAAATAAAATTTGTAATAATGGATATGAAAGAGAAAGGAATCTATGACAGGAGCATTGAAGATAATGTAGAGAAAAGTGAATCTTTACAAGAGCCTAGAGAGTCTCTTAGGGTTAGTGAGGACTCCATCATAGAATTTTTTGATGAATATGAGAAAGAAAAAGACATAAAGATTCCAATTACACCTAAAAGACTTACTAGAACTAAACATATTGATGAAGAGAACATTTTGGGAGACAAATCTGTTGTAGTATAAACTAGGATGATGTATAGAATTAAAATAAATTCCCTCTTATATTTATTTGAGTAAAAAAGATTTGATTAAGCATCCAATGATTAAAATTGGATTAAATATATGAATGAAGAGTTAAATTAGACAGAAAATAATGACATGTAGAAATTGTTTCCACAAAGAATAGATGAAAATATCATATTTACGAAACAAGTATTCATAAATATGCTTAATAAAAATAGAGAAGTTATAAAATTCATAGTCAGAATTTTGTGAAAGGGATATTCATTGATTGGTAGGGTGGTTGTAGATAAAATATTTTCACCAATTGATTGTATTGAGGTTATCAAATTGTTTCTTACCATAGTTATATAGAGAATATCAAGGTATATCTAATGTATATAATAAAAAGTATTCTTTTCTCATTGGAGTTTTTTAAGGAAGTTTAAATTGGTCAACTATGTGGATTTCAAATAAATGATGATGATAATAAATTGTGCATGTTTAAGAATGGTTTTTGTGTCTTAAAACAAGTACACGTAGCTTGGAACTCAAGGCTTGAAAATGTTCTATTTTTTTGAGGTTTATGAGAGTAGTTTACAATAATATCTATATTAATAGGAATATTTTTAAGGGCACAAAGGCCTCTTTATTTTAATTATAATGAAAAAGAATAAAGTTCAGAGGAAATACAAGAACACAACACTTAAAAAGAAATCAACCCATTTTAGAATGGGTATTCATACTATGAAAAGGAAGTCTTCCACCCCTGCCGTGGGAGTTCTGACCTCTCCTCCCGGTCCTGGCTTGTATCCATGGTCCTTCACCATCAACATCATCAAGGTGCTCCACAACAGCATCAGTATTTATGGTTTCCTCTTTATTCACTCTATCACTTTTATTCCCATCATCATCACTGCTAAGCGAGGAAACGATTTCAAAAGTGTTATGAGTACCAACATTTCTGTTTGTCCGGGTCCTTGATGCTTGAGGTGGGGCGCTGCTTGTAAGAGAGGTAGAAACCTTTGATATCAACAGTTCAACATTCTTCATAGGTGTATGTGCCTCTCTTGCTGGAGGAGGCATTGTAGTCGACTCCGTCACATTGTGTGTTTGTCCAATTGGCTTGGAAACACCCAAAATAGAGATGGGGTTCGGAAGGGAGCCCTTTTTAGAGCAAAATTTTCCTCCTCTCGAGTATGAGTTAACTCTTTCATCATATCAGAATCATGCTGGATTCTCAATCTCAGATTCTTTCCACTTTGAGATGGATGACTTTGGGTGAAAATCACCCCTTCCATTGTGCTGGGTATCTTAAGCTTCTCCAGTAACTACTCATCGATGGGAAACATAGATTCCACACAAGTGGGTTGAACATCCATGCCATGAACTTATATGGAAGTTCCAACAAGAGTACTATCAGGGTGAGAACTGGGAACCAGTTTAGGTCCAAATTCAGCAGTAGAGTGATTAACTTCACTTCCCACCATAGGAGGGTTAATGCTCAAACTCGAAACTTGCAGATTTATAGGAACATGTAGCACCCTATCAGTTGCAGGAAATTTTTTAACTCCACTTCCCACTGTAGGAGCAGGTTTCGGGAGACAATATTTTTTTGAAGTCGCACCTTGTGTTTTCTGTAAGTCCATTGAAGGGCTAGCAACATCATCCTTTTTTCACAGATTCCTTGGACTTGGCAGGGCAGGGGACCTTTGTATTGCCATTGTCAGTAGTCACTTCCTTGGATTCCTTGTTTGTGTTTTTATTATTAACCTTACTTGAGGTCGATGTCTCTAACTTGTGATTCACTTTTCACATTTTGTAAGATTTTCTGTGAGTAAAATAAATCTGGATTGATTTGTTGATTTTAGTGATAAAATTTTTATGTTTTCATTAATTAAATGTGTTTTCATTAATTAAATGTGTATTCATTAATTAAATGTATTCTCATTTATTTGTGTTTGGTTTATGAGGATTCTTCTTCTCCTGCAATTGATTTAGGTGCATATTCCAATGCAGATGTTGATGACGATGGTGGTCTGAGAGGAGGAGATGATGATGTTAGTGATTCTGAAGGAGATGATGAGGGTCGTAATGGTTTGGATGATACTGATATTGAGGTACATTATAGATGTAAATTTTATTCTTGGTTTATACATTGAATTCTACCTCTTCATTATCCTTACTAAAATCACTATCTTCACACTTAGAGAAAAAGTTTCACATCTTAAACTTAGATAAATTCTTACCTTTCCCATTAAGAGAATAATTTTATGCCTTATTATTCATGTAATTTCTTGGAATATCATCTTCATCTTAACTCTATTTTTATATCTCTTTCATTTTCATCATTTCTTATATCATAACTTTTGAATACATCATTATTCACCTTTTCAGTTAGTAACATTTCACTATCTTCACTAGATGATTCCACCTCTTCATTATCCTTACTAAAATTACTATCTACACACTTAGATAAAAAGATTCACATATTAAACTTAGATAAATTATTACCACTCCCACTAAAAGAATAATTTTATGCCTTATTCTTCAAGTAATTTCTTGGAGTATCATATTCATCTTCACTCTCTTAATTCATGATATTTACCAGCTTTATTTTTCATTTGATCATAGAAACGGCAGTCATAACCAATTTTAGGGCCAACTTCCTGATATGTTTCGAAATCTTTCTGTCCTTTCCAAACTGTAAGGATTTCTTCACTGTCTTTCTCATTTGAATAACCCCTTCAGTGATGTCAGCATGTCGATGACTACTTAATTGGTTCCATCATTGACAGGGACAATTAGTAATTATTTTTTGTCACTTGCTATTTTTTTTCTTATGCTAGATTCTATTTAAGATTCATCCATTGAAGTTAAGGCATTATCTCTTATAATATATGTTTTTCTTGCTTGAAAATGGCAATATTGTACGGATTTCGCTGAATTACTTTCATTCATGTATTCCTTTCTCTCAATCTATAAAAGTCTTTGTCTCAACTTGATGTAAGGAGATTTCATCTTCTACATGGTATCAGTGGGTTCTCTTTAAACCGAACCCTCCCTCTTTTTTTTCTCTCCCGTCTAGGGTTGCCAGAAAATCTTGCGGATTCCCGGTTCTATCCGGCCCGCCCTCCCAGCATCCTCCCAGCTACGGATGGCCCCTGCCCGACACCACCCTTCCTATGCCCTGCGGCCTCCAGCCTCCGGCCTCCCAGCCTACGTGGTGCCTCTCCATGTCTCCGAACCACCCTTCTCGGCAGAGTTGTCTCTCTTCCAGCATCAATGTGGTTATAGGTGTAACTCTGAAAAACATCATGTGAGATACAAAAAGACCATCACTCTAGACTTTGAGTATCTATAGAAGATCCTACCCTCAAAGAGAACATTATATGCTCTAAGACACTACTCTAGTGTTCCAGGTTTAGTCTCCTCAAATTTCAGGCGACACCACAAGCAGATCTTTCAAAACTCCCACTTCTTCTAAACTCTAAACCTCACAGATCCAGACTTCAAGAATCTCTACCATATCTCTCCTTCAATTTCATTGACTATTCACTGCACATGAGATAGATATTTGAAAATCATATAATGCCCCCTTTATGAACTATATCTCGATTGATTTTTATCCTTGCATAATTATCGATGCCCAAGTCCCCTACCATGGGCTCAACTACAAAATTCTATAACTTTACATGTCTTGGCATCATGATATTAAAATGCACAACTGCCATCAATGGCTATAAGTTAAGATATAGCCTCACTTTTTTTTAAACTGTGGCTTTAGAGTAGAAAAACCCACGGTACCGACCTCCTCTCGTTTTTTCGTGGGTTTAGAAATCATCCCTCCATCGTGACTCATCTCCATTCCCTCCCTCCTTCGCGAGAATAATGGCCAATACATTTTTTGTCCCAATAATATACTGGAAGACATATTCGATTGAAGCATTGAAATATTATGAATGTATCCCTCCATTTTCTACCAGGATATGCTAATGGTATTCTTGTGAAGTGGTGGGGATATGTGCATAATCCCTGTTTTCTTCTGGAATATATTGGTAAAATTGCAATATTAGCTCATTCCCTATGATCGACAACTCTCTATTCCTAGAAAGATTTCCAAAGGGCCCTAATTTCAGAGTTTAGGGTGACAGCCTATAGCGCGACACCCTCAATAGTAGACTGAGGGGTAGTAATTTTATTTACCTATGATCAACAACTCTCTATTCCTACAAAGAATGTTTGAATAATAGGTGCTTGGGAAGACCATGACATAGACAATGTTTCCATGAGGTTATAGAACTTTTAGAGATTATCATAAAAGATCTTTTCCAAGAAAATTAGCTTAGAAAAATTGAAATTAAAAATGGGTTATAGGATCTAGATATGACATGAATCACTTTTTAAAGCATGTATAAACTTGGTTAATGTTTTAAAACCATCCAACATACCCATTAGTTTTAAATATTCCTGAAAACAGAAGCATATTTCAGTATTCTACATCACAGTTTGACACTTTATCATGTAGTGGTAGGTCTATAGAATCTTCCTATGCCTGTTAAGCATGTTATACTTTTTACATTTTAAAACCCATGTTTTTATGCTCTTTGCAATGGTTGGTGAATCACCTGATAATATGCTTTTGTTGAGCATGAGATTAAAAGAGAGATAAGGCGTGCTTACAAGTTAACGAGGATGAATTGTTTCTATTCACAAGCATAAGAATGAGGATATGCTTACATGAGTGTAGATTATAAGATTCTTTCAGCCACCTATGTTCAATATATGAGTAGTCATTCAATTTGACATTACCGTTTATCTGCTTATAGGGTGCTTCTTCTGGTGCAAGATCCCAAACAACTGACTCAGGTACTATATCAATGTCATCATTGTACCTAACGGTATGTAATAACTTATCCCATCATGCTTTTTGTTTTATGTACTCTGAATTGTTTATTCAAATTATAAAATTGTAAATGTGCTTTTCAAAATATTCTCTTAATGAAAAATCTAATTTTATCTTATGCAATATAATTTTTCCATGCATCCAAATCTAACATATCATTCTTTATACATTGAACATCAACTATTCTCAATACTTTCAAGGGAGTTATATGATTATTAACTGCTTTATTGTATTTATTACTCAGCTCGATTGTATTATTATCACATGATCATCAGTAGTTGCATTTTTTTGGTGCTCCAACTCTTGTGTATGTAGATTCATATCATATTATTTCAACTTTTCTACTAACGGGTATGTTATACCTGAATCATCTGATCATAGGGTGTCTACTTAGCGTACAATTTTATTGGACCATCCAATGATCCTCCATTGCATGTTCTATTCTCACAGCGCATATTCTTTCCTCTGTTTGCAGTGTACTCCATCCGATGATCAATCCGATATTCTCACTCTGCCCATTCGTGTCATTGTACGACCCCTTCATTTGGTTGTTTTACATTAAAATTATCATACTATGTCTGGTTATCTTGAACCATTTCATCTATGATTATAACCTTCTGTTAGGTACTGCATGCGGAAGTATTTCTAGATCGCCTCTATCCGAGAAATGGAGTCTTGGTTTATCCGGGCATCTCGGTCGGTGTATTTATGTCTGAACATCCCCCCTGCCCGCAACACCCCCCTGCCGCCTTCGAATCAGCCCACACCATCCCCCCAACACCTGCAACCAGCCCCTTTCAACCAGCATTCCAGCCTCCTCCTGCTCCCTTCGCTCCTAGTCTGAAGATGTTTCCCCACGGATGTCGCTGGATTGGGCCAACATGCTGCGGTCACGCTGAGGTCACGCTGCGGGCATACTGCGGTCACGCCGCGGTCACTCCACGGTCACGCTGCGGTCACTCCGCGGTCACCCCGCGGTCACGCCGCGGTCACCCCGCTGTCATGTCGCGGTCACGCCGTAGTCACGCCGCAGTCACGCCGTGATTTGGCCCTGCTCCAGCCACATCCAGCCCACACCACCCCCCTTCCACCTTCATTTCAGCCCGCTGCCACCAGCATTCCAGCCCACAACATCCCCCCACCTTCGAATTAGCCCGCACTGTAACACCCCAAGATTTCATAGTGTGTTATTTCTTCAAAATAATTCAAAAACATGCACTACACGCAACACCGAGTTCAAGCGCACCATGACTCACCAAACAAGCCGTTAAAAAAAGGTTATGAATAGTATTAACTAAATTTTAAACTTTATATAATCCTTATAATTTTAGAATCCATATTATGAGTTTCTTAGATATAATTCAAGAACAAATTCATTTTCAGTATTGCACTTTTATCAACTATAATAGTAAACCCTTTTTAAATACTATATTTTAAACTTTTTGACTAAATGGGGACATCAAAAATTTAAAATGAAACATCCCAAGCTTCTACGGTACGCTTCTCTTTGAATAATGTGATAGCGTATGTTGTACGCAACACCGAGTTCTAACAACCAATTTAACTAGCCGTTATGAATAGTAATAACTACTTTTTGAAATTATATATATTTTATATTTCAAAATGGACTTCATTTTTGGATTCAGAATATCAAAATTAGTCTAGGGTGAAATTTTGGTACTTTTCGGATAACTTTCATATTTTGATGAATAGTGAAAATTACTAAATTTTAATTAAAAACAACTTTTTTAATCAAAATAATTAATAGTGATAAATTATGAATTTGAGTGGTTTTTAAGTATATTTAGAATATATTTTTACCATTTAATATAATGTTGGTCATTGGACATAATTTTACAATTAAACCAAACATAAACAAGTGTCAATCTTTTGATATTTATTATCTCTTAAAAACACGCTTTTTGTTTTGACAGCGGGAATTAATTTTAAATTAATTTCTGCCACTTCTGTGTTTTGAATTTAGAAAAATGGATTCCATATTTGGAATCAGGATGTTCAAATTGTGTAAATAGGTAACTTTTATTTTTAGACATTTTGAATAATTACTGCGGTAAATATTTTATTTACCATGGTTAAAGGGTAAATCCGGTAAATAAGGGTTAAAAAATAATATTATAATAATACAAAATTACCCTAAAACGTGTCCTAACCTTATTGGTGGACACATACCCGACCATGGGCATCCTTGGGTCAATTTGGGGACCCCTTGGAGCCACTTGTATGTGGTAGGGACACATTATATTAATAAAGTTAAAATAAAAATAAAAATGGCATAAGCTTACATCTTTTAGAAGAACAATTTTTACATAGGGTTATACATGTTGGATTTTCGATTATAAATATTAATTAGAAAGATAAAAAGATTTACTACATAATGGTGTTTTATTTATAATTTTTAGACATTAAATAATTTATTTTATTTATGACACAATGATGATGCAGTAATTACTAAAATAGTAAAAATTAACATAATTGATATTATAAATACCCAAATAAATATAATATGAAACTATTAATGAATTACACTAATTTTCTAGAATAATATGATATATTAGGATTGATTTAATTGACTTTGTTTTAAGTAATAAATCTGTTATGAGTTTCACAAAAATCAACTATTGAATAGTGTCAAAATTGACATAAAAGAGTTCTTAAAACAAATATTATATTATTAATTGATATTAAATTTCTAAAAATCTACGGTTCGGCCAAGAGACTTATATTATGATATTTTAATCATTAATTGACCACTTGGGGGTCGCTTGGATGTATATAGTAAGTTTATTAACCATATTATATAAAAATACAAAGAGACATTGTAAAAGTGAAACTAATTAACTTAGAGTTAATACTTAAAGATAAGGTTAATATAAGTACCCAAACCTGTCTAAATTCTATTGGATAAGTTGTTTTAGACCTATCCCCACCTCATCCTTTTAATAGTCAACTTTGGAGCCTTTGGAAACCGAATATGAATTTATTATAAATTAATATTTCTATCTTTTCCAAAAGTGCCCCTCACCCCTCTTATAAAAGGGCACTCCTCCTTCTCTTTTCCTCACACCTCTCAAGCCACTTGGCTCGTCCAAACTCTGCCCAACTAAGCTCCCCAAATCCCTCCCCTCCTCCTTGAAGCTTCCCCTTAGGCAGAAATCATTTCAAGAAGTCCTTTGGTTCCAACCAAAGTGAGTTACCTAGATTAAAGGTAACGATTTCTCTTAAATTATTTTCATTTATTTTGCTTTTCCAACCCCCAAACTCTTTTTATTTCCTTTCTTTTGTAACAACACCAGTATCCAAAATATACTAGGATGTTGTTATAAGAAGGATTCAAACTACACATACACACAACTCCATCTAATGGATGATGAACATAATGTTTCTGTGGATGGCAAACTAACGCCTCACGAAACGATGATTGTTCAAATACATCTTACCGCCTCTCATGGTGGCCATTATGATGGAACTGTAATTAAATATGATATTAATGATATATATTTTATATATAAGCTTCTGTAATTCCATTTTATTTCATACCATTATTCGTTTCATGTTGTATATACATACGATAATTTCATTTGAGGAAGTGCGGACTACCTCCCCCTTAAAATGATATGACTCGTTCATACCACACATGGAACGTATAAAGGATGGTGTTAATGAACTTAAGTAACATATATAAAATATTATATTATACTGGAATAGTAATATACCTATGTATCATTTGTATTCGATTCTTTTAAAATAAAAAATTAAATGGAAGTAGCGTTCGTGCGTACGTACGGACTACCGTCTCCACGAACGCGATGAGATTCATTCTCCATCGTATCCATTCAAGTATAATTATCATTTAATGATTTAAAAATGATGTTTAAGGACTTGATATCATTCTGGATATGAATAAGATACAACAAACATGACTTATGTAACAAAACATATAAAAGAAAACGAGTAAGTTAACACCCGAAACGGCATTAATACTAAGATATTATTAACAAATCAATGTTAGAAGATCATATATGATATCATATTAAAGTAAATGATTCTTGTATTATTCAATAACAATTATTTCACCATTATACAGGAGGTCAACCTACCATCGACCAAGGAAAAAGTACAAAGTAACGGATTTTCTTATCTCACTTTTAATTCCGTGAGAATTCCATTGATCACCACTTAATTATTGCATGTGGTGTATGTGTACTGCCCATGATTTTATTCATTGTGTTATATACTTTTATTTATGGGTATTTACATCATCATGGTATGATAATTCTTTCATGGGTGTATGTTTCTTAAGTTACCTAATCAATAAGGGAATTTGAGATTTCAACTTCCACTCATTTGGCTTTACGCATATTTCATTGATTATATTACCCCAAGATTATGTGTGGAATCACTATTCATTTGATTATGTCATAATTTCCACTCCCATTCCTGTGGATATAAGTTTGATACACATAATCACTCCATTGATAATTCTCAAGTCATTGATTTGAATTTGATAAGAATAATTTTAACTCATTCTCCATTTATTGAGTTAAACATCCAATTCGTTGGTATTGTTTTTACAAGAATATGTGTGAATATACTTTGATAGATTTACACTAAATATCCAATCATATTTAGTGTATTTATATTTGTCACACATAATTATGTCGTTGATTTATCCTTAACCTAAGGATACAACCTTTATGAGATATTTCATCTCAATTTACATTCCATTGAGACTTCTTTGATGATATACACCAAATCACTTTTATGTGGTGTATATGATGTACTTTGACATAGTATATCATGAATTCCTTTATTCTCATGATATTACAATGTTTTGATTACCTCAATTATTTGTATTCAAGTGTCTCTCTTTTGGTTAGAAACTCTAACCAAAATACCATTTTAAAATGTTTTAAAGAATTATTCTTCTAAATCATGCTCATTAATGTCCATATTTTAAAAATGGTTTTAAGGATTTATTTTTATGGACATTAAAGTTTTAAATTTAAAAATCCTTTTAAAAGTTTCAAAGTGGTATGGGACACTTTGATTCAAAAATCTATTTTTGAATGTCTTCTTGACAAATAGTGTGACTTTTAAAAGTTTTCAAGAAAAGGGGGATATTTCTCTCAAAAATTTATGATGATTATTTTCATCTATGTCAACATCCTTCATTATTCATGATTGAGGTTAATGTGATACAATACAATCTTTCATATTGTATCAAATGAGTTATGTTTGACTGTGGATGTTCTATTTTTATACCATTCATGGTTTGTGGTTAAAGTATTGACATTTCGTATGCTAGTTTTAATACGATTGTTTATTTTATGCTTAAACCTATTCATATGAGGAATGCATTGGACTTAATAAGTGACGGGTGGAGCCCGCTATAGCTCCTCGATGCATCGGTAGGTCTCATGAGACAAACTAGTGTCTTGGCACAAGGCCTTGGCAAAATCTTATTTGTAGTCTTGGCACGAGGCCTTGGCTATGTGGTTATGATAGTCTGGCATTATGCATTCCATCATTATGAAAGTGGTTATTGATATTTCATGTGATCATTCGACTAGTAGAATATCCATGTGAGTAAGTAAATGGCATTATTTCATTTTACCTTCGCCATTTTATGCTGAAGTTTAAATTTAAAAGGCTTTTGTTTTAGTTATAAATTGCCTTAAGTGTTTATTCTTATTTATGAAAGCTTCTGCTGTAATGTTATCCTTACTGAGCATCCGAGCTCACCCCTTTCAATGTTTTATTTTTCCCAGGATTATGAAGAAGTAATTTGTGAATGACCTGCAGGGATAGTATGAGGGGATATGAAGACAATATGTTTTTTTTGATGTAATGTAAAAAAATTTATGGATGTATCTAGTTATTCCAAGGCTACTAAACTAATCGGTCTTTCGAGACTTGATCTTTCTCATGATCATGCCAATGTTATGTAATAATGCACTGACTCTAGGTAATTAGGGTCGGGGCGTTACAGTTGGTATCAGAGGAAGTTTAGTACAAACCTTGGTAGCTAGATTTAGATAAACTCTGATTAGAGCACGTAGACCTAAGATGAACTTTGAGGATTAGTATAAAAGAACATCCTAGAATTTTGGTATTGTAGAGATTTTGTGAGTTTTCTGAGCAATACATCCCTGTCTGGATACGAGCAGGTAGAGGCGGCTCTGGCACAGATGTACCTAGGGGTAAAACCCGAAAACACCGCTTTGAGCTAGACTCGAACGGGAACTGGTGCACGACAACGGGCCTTGCTGCACTCTTGGTTACGACACTCCCGGGGGATATGCTTAGGATAATTTACATTTTCTTTACAAACCAATTTAAGTAATATATATATAATATGAGAGTAAATGACCTTGGTTAATCCCTAATATGTTTCAAATTGAGAATATGGTGACATTTTAATCTCTAAATGATTTTACGACTACTATTACTCACACAATGCTTTATGGTTTTAGTCAATGGCTGGATTCCAAGGAAGTCATAGTGACTTTGAGAATGATGTACAAGATGGGAACGGTGGTGGCAATGAGCAACAAAATGGAATGTTGATAGGCGTAAAAGATATCATCTTTATGCCAAATCAGTTTTCCAAAAATATGATCAACAACATATATATTAACCAACTCCCAGACTCAACAAGGAAGAGAAAGGTGATAAATGATAAGAGCTCCAGCAATGGAGACCATGGAGAAAAGAACCCTCAATTTTCATCATGCAGGAAATGTGGAAAGAGACACCCAGGAAAGTGTCTCAATGGGACAACGAAATGTTTTACGTGCGGGAAGGAAGGACATAAAGTAAAGAATTGCCGAAGAAAAATGAAGAGTACTATGGAAGAAGATAAAAATGGTCCCAAGAGTCCATTTACAGTCATTTGCCGTAAATGTAGGGGACCTGGCCATTACCCGAGTGAATGTCCTATTCTATAGGATATTTTCTTGGTCAAAGAAGAAGCTATGTGGGAATAAATGGTTGGAGAAATGTTTAAAAAGTATTAGCACTCCTTGTTGATGGGTTTACTATGGAATAATTTTCTCTTGTATTTGTAACCCCGCAGTTTGCCATGTGAGAATGATATTTGAGGAAGAATTGTCTCTTCTCTTGAGGATATGGGTATAAATAACCATTTGGATTTATATGATCATTGGGGTTTGAGAGAATTATAAGTTATTCTAATTTGGGATGAAGATTCAAGGTATGATATAACATTTGTGGTTAAATTTATGATATAGTATTTTGAGGAATTTATCTCATTTTGGCAATATTATAAAATATAGTTTTTGAAAAAGGACAACACGTAGACCGTGTGACAACCCGTCGCGTCGGACAAAGCTATGGGAATCGAACCCACAACCAAAGTGCGATTGGGATTTATCGCCTACCATTGGACTACGTGAAGTCCCTGGTTAGTGTGACTATTTTTTTTTGTTAAATGATTTTATTGATCAATAATAAGATGATTTGGGTTCTATGTCTTATCAAATGAATACCCTTGGTATAGGAAAATGATTTGGTGATTAAGTGATAAATGTTATTTTGGAAGATGTTCATTTTGTTAGGAACACTATATGCCCAAGGAAAATAGAATACAATGAGGTTTCATTTGTAGAGTAATGGTGGATTTTTATCTATGTTTTTATTGTTGATTTATAGTGATTTGGGTTATTTATGGAAATGATTAACCTATAACAGAGAATATGTTATGATGTTAATCACTTTTAAGTATGTGACTTTAAGAGTATTTGATGTCATTTGGAGATACAATGTAACATGGGAGACTACATAATCAAATTCTTCTATGTTTTGGGTTTCAATATTAGTTTGGATTATATTAAAGGATTGTAAGGACAATTCGTTATTGAATGGTATCTATTTAACATTGGGGTATTGTTGGTTTAATTTTAGAAATTAAGATTAGTGCATATTTATCTCAATGAATATCCTTTTGGGGGATCATTAGATCATTCACTAACCATTTTGGTTTTGATTAATATATGGTTTATCTTGCATGGATCATGTGATTCTATAGAAGTTTATTCTAGCTCTTCCAGTGTGACCAAGTCTTCTTGAATACTCATCGTTTAAAAAAAAATTTGAGTTAGTGGTGGAAATTTATTAAAGAATGAAAATCTACTTAAAATTTAAGTATATCTCATAATGTTCTTAGTCAATATCATAAATGAATTCCTCTTCCATATGTAATGTAACTTTTAAAAAAAATGTTGTCCTAGATGGTACCTTAAATCATCACTAATTTATGGCTTTGGGATTGTTGGCCTTTTCATAGCCATGTTCTCTACCACTCTCCATCAGATAATTGATGGTTATATTTCTCCTCCATATCCATATTTTCCTACATGGAACCCTAGTATGTGTTATTTTCAGTAATCTTCATACTTTCTACTCTTTATTTTAAATAGAGGCCTCATTAATTCATTTTTCGATGTGGGATTTCAACTAAGATATTTTGAAATGTCAAAAATGTGTGATCCCAATACCCTATATTTTGTTGAACCGATGGTACTTCAAATCATCATTGATTGATGAGTTTAAGGACCTCAATTTTATACTTGTTTGTGATTGATGACCTCAACCACTACCTATAAATATTTACGTTTTTCCTCCAATTATATGTCTCTAATTGCCACCAATGTTCTCCTAATCGAGATCATAATTTGGTGGTGACCCTTTCATTTCTCTTTTCCTCATATTAAGACTAAATTTTAGTAAACCAATTTCCGATGTGGGTTTTCCCACAAATATATTTTCTGTTTTCAACCTTTTATTTTCGAAGAACAATTTCAAATTGTGAGGATGCAATTTATTGAAGGAGGGGAGAATGTAACACCCCAAGATTTCATAGTGTGTTATTTCTTCAATATAATTCAAAAACATGCACTACACGCAACACCGAGTTCAAGCGCACCATGACTCACCAAACAAGCCGTTCAAAAAAGGTTATGAATAGTATTAACTAAATTTTAAACTTTATATAATCCTTATAATTTTAGAATCCATATTATGAGTTTCTTAGATATAATGCAAGAACAAATTCATTTTCAGTATTCCACTTTTATCAACTATAATAGTAAACCCTTTTTAAATACTATATTTTAAACTTTTTGACTAAATGGGGACATCAAAAATTTAAAATGAAACATCCCAAGCTTCTACGGTACGCTTCTCTTTGAATAATGTGATAGCGTATGTTGTACGCAACACCGAGTTCTAACAACCAATATAACTAGCCGTTATGAATAGTAATAACTACTTTTTGAAATTATATATATTTTATATTTCAAAATGGACTTCATTTTTGGATTCAGAATATCAAAATTAGTCTAGGGTGAAATTTTGGTACTTTTCGGATAACTTTCATATTTTGATGAATAGTGAAAATTACTAAATTTTAATTAAAAACAACTTTTTTAATCAAAATAATTAATAGTGATAAATTATGAATTTGAGTGGTTTTTAAGTATATTTAGAATATATTTTTACCATTTAATATAATGTTGGTCATTGGACATAATTTTACAATTAAACCAAACATAAACAAGTGTCAATCTTTTGATATTTATTATCTCTTAAAAACACGCTTTTTGTTTTGACAGCAGGAATTAATTTTAAATTAATTTCTGCCACTTCTGTGTTTTGAATTTAGAAAAATGGATTCCATATTTGGAATCAGGATGTTCAAATTGTGTAAATAGGTAACTTTTATTTTTAGACATTTTGAATAATTACTGCGGTAAATATTTTATTTACCATGGTTAAAGGGTAAATCCGGTAAATAAGGGTTACAAAATAATATTATAATAATACAAAATTACCCTAAAACGTGTCCTAAACTTATTGGTGGACACATACCCGACCATGGGCATCCTTGGGTTAATTTGGGGACCCCTTGGAGCCACTTGTATGTGGTAGGGACACATTATATTAATAAAGTTAAAATAAAAATAAAAATGGAATAAGCTTACATCTTTTAGAAGAACAATTTTTACATAGGGTTATACATGTTGGATTTTCGATTATAAATATTCATTAGAAAGCTAAAAAGATTTCCTACATAATGATGTTTTATTTATAATTTTTAGATATTAAATAATTTATTTTATTTATGACACAATGATGATGCAGTAATTACTAAAATAGTAAAAATTAACATAATTGATATTATAAATACCCAAATAAATATAATATGAAACTTTTAATGAATTACACTAATTTTCTAGGATAATATGATATATTAGGATTGATTTAATTGACTTTTTTGTAAGTAATAAATCTGTTATGAGTTTCACAAAAATCAACTATTGAATAGTGTCAAAATTGACATAAAAGAGTTCTTAAAACAAATATTATATTATTAATTGATATTAAATTCCTAAAAATCTAAGGTTCGGCCAAGAGACTTATATTATGATAGGTTAATCATTAATGGACCACTTGGGGGTCGCTTGGATGTATATAGTAAGTTTATTAACCATATTATATAAAAATACAAAGAGACATTGTAAAAGTGAAACTAATTAACTTAGAGTTAATACTTAAAGATAAGGTTAATATAAGTACCCAAAACTGTCTAAATTCTATTGGATGAGTTGTTTTCGACCTATCCCCACCTCATCCTTTGAATAGTCAACTTTGGAGCCTTTGGAAACCGAATATGAATTTATTATAAATTAATATTTCTAGCTTTTCCAAAAGTGCCCCTCACCCCTCTTATAAAAGGGCACTCCTCCTTCTCTTTTCCTCACACCTCTCAAGCCACTTGGCTCGTCCAAACTCTGCCCAACTAAGCTCCCCAAATCCCTATCCTCCTCCTTGAAGCTTCCCCTTAGGCAGAAATCATTTCAAGAAGTCCTTTGGTTCCAACCAAAGTGAGTTACCTAGATTAAAGGTAACGATTTCTCTTAAATTATTTTCATTTATTTTGCTTCTCCAACCCCCAAACTCTTTTTATTTCCTTTCTTTTGTAACAACACCAGTATCCACAATATACTAGGATGTTGTTATAAGAAGGATTCAAACTACACATACACACAACTCCATCTAATGGATGATGAACATAATGTTTCTGTGGATGGCAAACTAACGCCTCACGAAACGATGATTGTTCAAATACATCTTACCGCCTCTCATGGTGGCCATTATGATGGCACTGTAATTAAATATGATATTAATGATATATATTTTATATATAAGCTTCTGTAATTCCATTTTATTTCATACCATTATTCGTTTCATGTTGTATATACATACTATAATTTCATTTGAGGAAGTGCGGACTACCGCCCCCTTAAAATGATATGACTCGTTCATACCACACATGGAACGTATAAAGGATGGTGTTAATGAACTTAAGTAACATATATAAAATATTATATTATACTGGAATAGTAATATACCTATGTATCATTTGTATTCGATTCTTTTAAAATAAAAAATTAAATGGAAGTAGCGTTCGTGCGTACGTACGGACTACCGTCTCCACGAACGCGATGAGATTCATTCTCCATCGTATCCATTCAAGTATAATTATCATTTAATGATTTAAAAATGATGTTTAAGGACTTGATATCATTCTGGATATGAATAAGATACAACAAACATGACTTATGTAACAAAACATATAAAAGAAAATGAGTAAGTTAACACCCGAAACGGCATTAATACGAAGATATTATTAACAAATCAATGTTAGAAGATCATATATGATATCATATTAAAGTAAATGATTCTTGTATTATTCAATAACAATTATTTCACCATTATACAAGAGTTCAACCTACCATCGACCAAGGAAAAAGTACAAAGTAACGGATTTTCTTATCTCACTTTTAATTCCGTGAGAATTCCATTGATCACCACTTAATTATTGCATGTGGTGTATGTGTACTGCCCATGATTTTATTCATTGTGTTATATACTTTTATTTATGGGTATTTACATCATCATGGTATGATAATTCTTTCATGGGTGTATGTTTCTTAAGTTACCTAATCAATAAGGGAATTTGAGATTTCAACTTCCACTCATTTGGCTTTACGCATATTTCATTGATTATATTACCCCAAGATTATGTGTGGAATCACTATTCATTTGATTATGTCATAATGTCCACTCCCATTCCTGTGGATATAAGTTTGATACACATAATCACTCCATTGATAATTCTCAAGTCATTGATTTGAATTTGATAAGAAAAATTTTAACTCATTCTCCATTTATTGAGTTAAACATCCAATTCGTTGGTATTGTTTTTACAAGAATATGTGTGAATATACTTTGATTGATTTACACTAAATATCCAATCATATTTAGTGTATTTATATTTGTCACACATAATTATGTCGTTGATTTATCCTTAACCTAAGGATACAACCTTTATGAGATATTTCATCTCAATTTACATTCCATTGAGACTTCTTTGATGATATACACCAAATCACTTTTATGTGGTGTATATAATGTACTTTGACATAGTATATCATGAATTCCTTTATTCTCATGATATTACAATGTTTTGATTACCTCAATTATTTTTATTCAAGTGTCTCTCTTTTGGTTAGAAACTCTAACCAAAATGCCATTTTAAAATGTTTTAAAGAATTATTCTTCTAAATCATGCTCATTAATGTCCATATTTTAAAAATGGTTTTAAGGATTTATTTTTATGGACATTAAAGTTTTAAATTTAAAAATCCTTTTAAAAGTTTCAAAGTGGTATGGGACACTTTGATTCAAAAATCTATTTTTGAATGTCTTCTTGACAAATAGTGTGACTTTTAAAAGTTTTCAAGAAAAGGGGGATATTTCTCTCAAAAAGTTATGATGATTATTTTCATCTATGTCAACATCCTTCATTATTCATGATTGAGGTTAATGTGATACAATACAATCTTTCATATTGTATCAAATGAGTTATGTTTGACTGTGGATGTTCTATTTTTATACCATTCATGGTTTGTGGTTAAAGTATTGACATTTCGTATGCTAGTTTTAATACGAATGTTTATTTTATGCTTAAACCTATTCATATGAGGAATGCATTGGACTTAATAAGTGACGGGTGGAGCCCGCTATAGCTCCTCGATGCATCGGTAGGTCTCATGAGACAAACTAGTGTCTTGGCACAAGGCCTTGGCAAAATCTTATTTGTAGTCTTGGCACGAGGCCTTGGCTATGTGGTTATGATAGTCTGGCATTATGCATTCCATCATTATGAAAGTGGTTATTGATATTTCATGTGATCATTCGACTAGTAGAATATCCATGTGAGTAAGTAAATGGAATTATTTCATTTTACCTTCGCCATTTTATGCTGAAGTTTAAATTTAAAAGGCTTTTGTTTTAGTTATAAATTGCCTTAAGTGTTTATGCTTATTTATGAAAGCTTCTGCTATAATGTTATCCTTACTGAGCATCCGAGCTCACCCCTTTCAATGTTTTATTTTTCCCAGGATTATGAAGAAGTAATTTGTGAATGACCTGCAGGGATAGTATGAGGGGATATGAAGACAAGATGTTTTTTTTTGATGTAATGTAAAAAAATTTATGGATGTATCTAGTTATTCCAAGGCTACTAAACTAATCGGTCTTTCGAGACTTGATCTTTCTCATGATCATGCCAATGTTATGTAATAATGCACCGACTCTAGGTAATTAGGGTCGGGGCGTTACACGCACCATCCCCCCAACACCTTCAAATAGCCCCCTTCCACCCGCATTCCAGCCTCCTCCCGCTCCCTTTTCTCCTGGCCAGAAGATGCTGCCCCACGGATGTCGCTGGATCGGGCCAACACGCTGCGGTCACAGTGCGGTCACGCTGCGGTCACAGTGCGGTCACGCCGCGGTCACGCTGCGGTCACGCCGCGGTCACGCCACGGTCACGCCGTGATTTGGCCCTGCTCCAGCCACATCCAGCCCACACCAGCCCCCTTCCACCTTCATTTCAGCCCGCTGCCACCAGCATTCCAGCCCGCAACAACCCCTCCCCCCACCTTCGAATCAGCCCACACCATCCCCCCAACACCTGCAACTATCCCCCTTCCACCCGCATTCTAGCCTCCTCCCACTTCCTTCACTCCTGGCCGGAAGATGCTTCCCCGCGGACGTTGCTGGATCGGGCCAACACGCTGCGGTCACGCCGCGGTCATGCCACGGTCACGCCGTGATTTGGCCCTGATCCAGCCACATCCAGCCTACACTATCCCCCTTCCACCTTCATTTCAGCCCGCAACACCCCCCCACCTTCGAATCAGCCCGTACCATCCCCCCAACACCTACAACCAGCCCCCTTCCACCTGCATTCCAGCCTCCTCTCGCTCCCTTTGCTCCTGGCCGAAAGATGTTGCCCCGCAGATGTCGCTGGATCGGGCCAACACGCTGCGGTCACGCCGCGGTCAGGGTGCAGGGGGCAGGGGTGTCCAGTAGGGGGTGCAGGGGGCAGGGTGCAGGGGTCAGGGGTGTCCAGTAGGGGGAGGGGTTGTCCAAGCAGGGGGAGGGGTGTCCGGCAGGGGGGGAGGGCTATCCAGGGGGTGCAGGGGGTGTCCAGTGGGGCTGTCCAGTTGGGGCATGGGGGCTGTCCAGTGGGGTGAAGGGGGCATGGGGGACTAAGGGGGGCATGGGGGGTGTAGGGGGGGTGTTCAAGGGGGCTGTCCAGGGGGTTACAAGGGGGTGAAAGAGGGCTGTCCAGGATCCTAAGCCCATGCAGGTTATGAATGTCTCTATAGAGAAAATGCAGTGTTGTCCAGATCTGGAAAATATCATAAAACATCCCACATATACTTCACAGGCAGCAGGTATAACTATTTCACCACCTATAGATAGTGAGCACGGTGCTATAAAATCTGGTAACTCTATTTCAAATCATAATTCCAATGTTTTGTTTAATGAAGTACTACATGAAATCTGATGATTTATGTTGATGACATGATTAGAATTTGTGAGAACATGAGCCTCATAATTATTGTAAAATCACAAAATAATGGTAAGATTGAAGTGAAAGACTTAGGTATAGGTAATAAAACTTTAGGCATTGAAATTTTTAGAGATATACCAAATAAATTTTCTTACTTATCTCAAAATGGTTAAATATTAAATATTAAAAATAGACACATGTTTGAATCTCTCAAAATTTCCAATGTACTCCTAGTAAAACACTTTAAATTTTCATTAACACAAAAACCCATTGCTGATGATGATATTCAATTTAGGTGTAAAATCCATTATGATAATATTTTTGGTAGCATTATGTACTCTGATTTCCATGGGACCTGATATTGCCTATGAAATCTATAGTCATAGCAGATTTATGACCACACCTGGGATTCCATATTTTCATGACCTTAAGTGGATTCTTTGATACCCATCATGTACTCTAATCTGTCTTTGTGTTATGGTAAAGATGTCAAAAATTCTGAAATTGTGGTTGGATATGTAGATGCAGACTATGAATGTAATATTTACACTAGAAAATCCTTGAATGGTTATGTGTTCACTTCCTATGGTGGCCTCATTTATTTTAAATGTAACATTCAGTAAATGTTTTCTATTTCAACCATGGAATATATGTATATTTCCTTGATTGAGGATGTGAAATAATCCATATGGATGAAAGGTGCATCTTCCAAACTTATCCTTTTCAATTCTATTATAAATGTTTATTCTAATAGTCAATCAACCCTTTATTTTTCCAATATTTTAGTTTTTCATGGTAAACTAAAACACATAGACATTAGGGGGGACAAGTGAAGGTGTGCTGGGGTAGAAGGGGGGCTGGGGAGGGGGGGCAGGTGTAGGTGGGCTGGGGTAGTAGGGGGCTGGGGGGGTGCTGGTGCAACTGGGGGCTGGGGTTGGGGGATGGTGCAGGTGGGCTGCGGGGGGGGGGGGGGGGGGACTGGTGCTGGTGGGCTGGGGGGTGGCAGGGGCTGGGGGTGGGGGGCTGGTGCAGCTAGGGGTTGGGGTTGGGGGCTGGTGCGGGTGGGCTGCGAGGGTGGGGGTGGAGGTGGGCTGGGGGGGGGGGGGCTGGGGAGGGGGGATAGGTGCAGGTGGGCTGGGGTAGCAGGGGGCTGGGGGGGGGGGGGTCTGGTGCAGCTGGGGGCTGGGGTTGGGGGCTGGTGGAGGTGGGCTGGGGGGGGGGGGCTCGTGCAGGAGGATGGGTTGGGGGATGGTGCAGGTTGGCTGCGAGGGGGGGGGGGTAGAAGGGGCTAGTGAGGGGGGACAGGTGCAGGTTGGCTGGGGTAGCAGGGGGCTGGGGGGGCTGGTGCAGCTGGGGGATGGGGTTGGGGGCTGGTGCAGGTGGCCTGCGGGGGGGGGGGGGGTGGGCTGGTGCTGGTGGGCTGGGGGGGCTGGGGGGGGGCTGGGGGGTGGCAGGGTGCTGGGGGGGCTGGGGCAAATAGGAGTTGGGGCTGGTGCAGGTGGGCTGCAGGGGGGGGTGGGGGTGGAGGTGGGATGAGGGTGGCAGGGGGCTGGGGTGGCAGGGGGGCTGGGGAGAGGGGACAGGTGCAGGTGGGCTGGGGTAGCAGGGGGCTGGGGGGGGGGGGGGGGGGCTGGTACAAGACTGATGAGGGGGAGATAATACTGAATTTCTTTATATTATAGAGTATGCACAAAAAGAATCTATACCATGTCCAGCTACTATAAAGGTATGGTGTTTATTTTTTATCTCTATGTTGTTAGAGTTAATTGGTATTGAAGTTACTCATTCTTTTATATCATCAATTTTAGTTGAAATGTAGTTCTTAAATCCAAATACTATATAATTCATGTTGGATCCATACATTCCTTTAGTAAAGAGGTCCATGTAATGTTTTAAATTTCATGCGTGTTATGTGATGGTTTCCAACTTTGAAGTGGTGTGGGATCTCTTAGTGCATGATCTGTAGGTATTTGACATTATTATTTGAATAGATAGAATGATCGGTGTTATGTACTAGATTGAATTTTCTCATTTTTGAGTTCAGTTTAAATCTCTTTTTGGGGTATCTCTTGTCTTTTAGGGTAAGTGGGATTCTAGATTTGGGATAGTAGGGGGGGTGTCCAGACGGGGGAGGGGGTTTCCAGATAGGGGGGAGGTGTGTCCAGATAGGGTGGATGTCGCTGGACCGGGCCAACACGTTGTGGTCACTCTGCGGTCACGCCGCGGTCACGCCACGGTCACGCCGTACGCCGTGATTTGGCCCTACTTCAGGACGACACCCTACGGCGGTTACTCCTCCTTAGAGAAACATTGAATGGTTATCTCTATAATTTTTCGTTTTTCCTCATTCCTAAACTATATCTCCTCTCAGTGCTGCCTCTCATCCATCTTTCCACAAAACGTGCATAGAAGGTGGTACAAAGGCTCAATTAAACTGAAAACATTGGTTTGGAATTGTCTGGCATATTTTATAGTACATGTATCATATAATATTTGAATGGTTAGCTCTATAATTGTTGGATTCTGCCACTTTTAATGAGGTACTTAATTTCCTCTCCCTCTTTCTTCCATTAAATATTAGACAGATCCTATGTAAAAAAATCATTCTCCACCTCCGGGGAAGGAACTCTCAGCTACCGTTCTTCTTTTATTCTTCCTGCTGATGAATAAAATTCCCCAAGTATATTGGGAACATTTTATTCATTTTTCTTCATTTACCTCTTCTTACTTACTGTTGATTTCATCAGCCAGATTCGGTCTTTTAGCAATAGCCCATGACATCCATCCGTTGTCTAGGGGGTCCAATGGGGGGGGGGGGGGGTCTATCCTGGGGTGTCCAGGGTCTGGGGGGGCTGGCAGGGGGACTAGAAGGGGGGACTGGTAGGGGTGGTAGGGGGTACTGGCAGGGGGCAGGGGGGGCTGGCTGGCAGGGGGAAAGTAGGGGGTGGAAGGGGGGGAACTAGCAGGGGGCAGGAGGGCAGGGGGGGTTGGCAGGGGGGACTATCATGGGGCAGGGGGGGAAAGGCAGGGGGATAAGCAGGGGGTGGCAGGGGGGGGCTGGTTGGCAGGGGGCAAGCAGGGGGTGGTAGGGGGGGGGGGGAACTAGCAGGGGGCAGGGGCAGGGGGGCTGGTAGGGGGGACTAGCATGGGGCAGGGGGATAGGCAGGGGGACAAGCAGGGGGTGGCAGGGGGGCTGGCTGGTAGGGGGCAAGCAGGGGGTGGCAGGGGGGAACTAGCAGGGGGAAGGGGGCAGAGGGGGGGGGGGGGATGGCAGCGGGTGGCAGGGGGGACTAGCATGGGGCAGGGGGGAAAGGAAGGGGACAAGTAGGGGGTGGCAGGGGTGGCAGGGGTCTGGATGGCAGGAGGGCAAGCAGGGGGTGGCAGGGGGGAACTTGCAGGGGGCAAGGGGTGTCCAGTGGAAGGTGTCCAAGGGTGGGGGTGTCTTGTGGAAGGTGTCCAAGGGGTCTAGGGGGTGTCCAGGGGGGTTTCCAGGGGGTCTAGTGGGTGTCATAGGGCACAACAATGTGAGAGTTTTTACTTTTACATCACTTCACACCAAGATTTTACTTATTTGCAGTTTACTGTGCTAGTTCTGTTTTATCTTGTTTCACCCCCTAATGTGTAACGTGAATACGTAGATCGGAAGTGGTAAGACTTGCACAATGTTGGGAGACATTGAGAGAGGCAGTAAAAGATACAATGTACTAGAAAAATTCTGGTCACAGTGTGCTAGTTCTGTTTTCCTTTGCATCTCTTTTCCTTTGTCTGTAGTTTTGACCAAGGAAATTCTAGGAGGAAAAGTAGCATGGCTGGGGGGGTGGGGGGGGGGTGGGGGAGACTAGTGCAGCTGGGATGGGGGTGGACTAGTGCAGCGGGGGGATGGGGGCTGGGGTTGGGGGCTGGTGCAGATGGGATGCGGGGGGGGGGGGGGCTGGTGAAGGTGGGCTGGGGGTTGCAGGGGGCAGGGGGGACTGGCAGGGGCTGGCAGGGGGGACTAGCAGGGGGCTGGGGGGGGGGGGTAGGGGGGACTGGCAGGGGGCAGGGGGGTGGGCTGGCTGGGGGACAAGCAGGGGGGGGCTGGCAGGGGGTGGCAGGGGGTAGGGGGCAGGGGGGACAAGCAGGGGAGTGGCAGGGGGACTAGCAGGGGGTAGGGGGCAGGGGGGCTGGCAGGGGAGACTATCAAGGGGCAGGGGGGGACTAGCAGGGGCAGGGGGGCTAGCAGGGGGAAAAACTGGGGGACAAGCAGGTGGGTGGCAGGGGGCAGGGGGGACTGGTAGTGGGTGGCAGAGGGGGACTAGCAGGGGGTGTGGCAGGGGGCAGGGGGGACTGGCAGGGGGCAGGGGGACAAGCAGGGGGGCTGGAAGGGGGGTGGCAGGGGGCAGGGGGCATGGGGGACTGGAAGGGGGTGTCTACAAGGCAGCGGGGAGGAGGGCAGGGGGGTCTGCAAGGCATAGGGGAGGGGTGTAGGAGGTGTTTAGGGGGGTGTCTAGGGGGTGTCCAGGGGGTGTCCAGGGGGGTGTCCAGGGGGGGTCCAGGGGGGTGTCCTGGGGGTGTCCAGGGGGCTGTCCAGGGGGTATCAGGGGGGTTTCCAGGGGGGTGTCCCATGGGGTGTCCCGGGGGTGTCCAGGGGCTTGGGGGTATTTGTTTATGTATGTGCACACCCAATAGCCACGGTTTTAAACCGTGGCTAATTTTTTATTGCCACGGTTTTTAACCGTGGCTATAGACCTAACTCCACGGTTTCTGAATGTTGCAATAAAGCCTGTCCGACATCTAATATAGCCACGGTTGAAACCGTGGCATTAAGTATATAGCCACGGTTCGAACCCTGGCTATAAACCTATAGCCACGGTTGAAACCATGGCTTTAGGTATATAGCCACAGTTTGGAACCGTGGCTCTAGGTCTGGGCCTATAGCCACGCCAAACTTAGGCACGGTTCCTCAAACCGTGGCTATTACCTATATCCACAGTTTGAGGGCCTATAGCCATGGTTTAGAACCGTGGCTATACACCGAATTTCCAATAGTGGCCATATAAGTTAAAAAAATACATTCTTACCTTAATTTTGTCGAAAAGGTTAAAAAGGAACTTATTTGGAAAACGACAGAAAGATTCCTTTATAAAAATATTATAATAGTCAAAAAAGGGTATAAATGATGTTAAACCATAGTATATAAAATATTAATAATTTTTTGAAATATATTTTTAAGAAACATGGATGTGATTGACAAAGAGGCCCCATTAGATAATTATGTATAAACAACCTCAGATAATGAAGAGATTGTGAAATAACCCCTTACCAATTTGGTAAATTATGAAACAAAAACCCCATGAAATAAGTACCATTAAATTATTATGTAAATACACATAAATTAATGTGTATTACATAAAGAATACAATTATGGGTAGTACATTCACCACACAAAAGGAAATAGTTGCGATATAGCATGAATGTCACGGGAATAAAGAGTGAGATGAAAACCCCTTACCTTGTACTTTTCCTTGATTTTGGGTAGGTTAACCTCCTGTATAATAGTTAAATAATTGTTATTAAATTATAAAAAAATCATATAAATAAATATGATATCATATATGATCTTCTAATATTGCTTTGTTAATAATATTTTAGTATTATCGCCGTTTCGGGTGTTCACTTACTCATTTTCTTTTATATGTTTTGTTACATAAGCCATGTTTTTTATGGATAGGTTGTATATTATTAATATATAGAATTATATCAAGTCCTTAAAAATTATTTTTAATCATAAAATGATAATTAGTCTTTAATGGATATGATGGGGAATGAATCTTATCACGTTTGTGGAGACGGTAATCTGTACGTACGCACGAGCGATAATATCATTCTTTTGATATTAAAATAATATATAATTGGATGGTATATAATATATACAGAATCATTATCATGTTATATTTATTATTTACATCAGTTAAACATCATTATTATACCCATCCAAATAATTTTGTATTGAATAACCATTAAACCATGAAGTGGAGACGGTAAGCCGTACGTACGCACGTATGTTGGTGTGTCATTAAAAGGATGGATATAATAATGAATTTGGTTGTACCATATTTATAATAACATCACATTATATATAATATACTTGATTTATTATTTTATAATGGAAACAACAAAGAAAAGGGAAGTGGAAGAAGAATGAAACTTGACAGAGGTGATGAAATATTTACCTCTTCTTCGGGTTCATCCTTTTGATTTGATCAAAAGGGATCCTTAAGATCGCTTTATGACTAAAGTAATGCCTCTAGGATGAAGGGAGGAAAGTTTATAGGATGTTTAGGAAGGTTTTGGCCGATCCAAAAGGATTTTAATGTGTGAATTATATAGAAGGGGGAGTGCCCTTTTATAAGAGGAGTGAGGGGCACCTTAGGAAATGCTAGAAATATTATTTTATAATAAACTCATTTTCGGTTTCTCATGGCTCCAAAGTAGATTATTCAAAGTATAAGGTGGGAATGGGTCGAAAACCACTCAAAAAATAGGTTTTATAAAGGATTGGGTCACTATATGAATCTTATCTTTTATATTTAACTCTTAGTTAAATAGTTTGACACTTACCATGTCTCTTTGTATTTTTATATTATTATTTAATAAACTTACTATAAACTTCCATCAGAACCCCAAGTGGTTTATAAATGATACATCTATCATTATATAAGACATTTTTATGAACCTTATATTTTTAGGAATATTATATCATGTTATAATATAATATTTTTTAAAAAACTCATTTATGTCGATTTTGACACTATTTAATAATTGATTTTTGTTAAAGTCCTAAAAAATTTATTAATTCTAAAGAAATTAATTTAATAAATTATAAAATGTCATATTAACCTATAAAATTCATGGATGGAATCAAAACTTTCAAATTATATTTATATTAACATTTAAAATACCAATTATTTGATTCTTTCATTAATAAGGAAAATACTGCATCGTCATTGTGTCATAAATGAATTTAATTATTAAATGTCGAAAAATTATAAATAAAGTAAAATTATGTATCAAATAATTTTATATTTCGAATTAATATTTATAGTTGAAGAGATAACATGTATAACCCTATGTAAAAATTGTTTTACTAAAAGATATATGCTTATGTCATTTTTGTATTTACATTAGCTTAATTAATATAAAGTGTCATTATCACTTACAAGTGGCTCCATGGGGTCCCAAAATAGACCCAAAGATGCACAAGGTCTGACATGTATCATAAAATAGGGTTTGGAAACGTTTTAAGGTAATTTAATATTATTATAATATTATTTGTTTACCCTTATTTACCGGATTTACCCTTTAACCATGGTAAATAAAATATTTACCGAAGTAATTTTTCAAAATTTATAATGATAAAAGTTACCTATTTAAAATATTTGGACCTCCTGATTCTAAATATGTAATCCATTTTTATAAATTCAAAACACATAAGTGGAATAAATTAATTTAAAATTAATTCTCGTTGTCAAAACAAAAAGCGTGTTTTTATGAAATAATAACTATCAAAAGATTGGCACTTTCTTATGTCCAGTTTAAATGTGAAATTATGTCCAATGGCCAAAATTGGATTATAGGGAAAAAAATATAATCTAATTATACTTTAAAAACACTCAAATTCATAATTTATCACTAATAATTATTTCGATTAAAAAAGTTGTTTTTAATTTAAATTTAGTAATTTTCCCTATTCATCAAAATATTAAAGTTATCAGAAAAGTACCAAATATTCACCCTAAGAAAATGTTGATATTACAAATCCAAAAATGTAGTCCATTTTTAATGATAAAATGTATAAAATTTCAAAACATGGGTATTACTATTCATAACAACTTGTTTGATTGGTTGTGGTGTGTTGGAACTCGAAGTTGCGTACAACACACGCTATTGTATTTTTCAAAGAGAAGTGTACCGTGGAATATTGGGGTGTTAAAATTAAATATAATTATGAAAGCATGATATACCTCACCACATGACTCTAAGATACAAAACATCATGTCCTCACCACATGACATTAAACTGGGAGTCGAAAATCGTCTTTTAGGTATGACGTTAAACTGCATAGCATTGGTTTAAAACCAAAGTTCCCTATGATGTTGACTTTTATATTCCTATGTAATGAAAGAGAATCCTATTAATCCCTTGTTTCACACACTAACCGTAGCCCATGTGATCTTAGGGATCTAAGAGAGAGATCCACATTGACATTATGGAAAATAGTCCAAAAATTTTGTCCTAGCAGCACGACCGTAAAAGGCATGTCATGGTTCCATTCCCTGAGAGGAACCCCATGTCCTGGCCATAAGATATTAAATGACCAGGTACCCTAAATATATAATGAATGCCTCACCCAGTGTATAAGTCAGATCTATATAAGGGATACCTATTTCCAAGAGTAACTCACACCCCAAATGTCCCAAATATGTCCGAACACACTCCTACTATACCTCAAACTCCATGATCCGAGTGATTATAAATCCCACAAATCATTCAAGACCATAATTGATGGAAAATAGTTTCCTACAGACATTTTTTTGACTATGCACATCATTCCCCAGTGGCACTCCATATGTTTACCACAAAATGGAATCCAATCAAAGGAAAATTCATCCCCAGGAGAGTCCTCTCCTATCTCATTACGCCAAATGGCTTCCAAGCCTCATTCAATCCATCTTGATTCACGGGACTTAAAAGTCATGGTTTCCACTTTATTTCCTACACACATCCTTGATATATCAGAACAAACGGTCTTGATTCACCTCTGGTCCATTTTGATTTTTCTAAAGATACCCCATATATATGCATGAATTTGATCCGCATAAAAAAGAATAGTGCCCCCCTCACTTCCGGTAGAAGTTTATATAAAATATCCCTTTACATGTTTAGGTAAACCCCTCATAAATGGTTACATATCATATTTTGAGATTTTCCAATATCCATAATTTTTAATAGCCATCAGAGATGGAAGGAATGTTTCATGTGGACAACTTTGTTTCACTATACACATCATACCCTGGAGGCTCTGTATATATATCCCACAAAACAGATTTCAATCAAAGGAAAATTTGTTATTAGGAGAGTACATTCCAACTTTTACATGCTCATATGAAATTTATTTCTTTTCACACCCCCATATTTGGAAAACTTCTAGACAATGGTTTACATACCTTCTTCTTTCCAAATTCCCATAACATAAAAAAGACTTCTAGCTGAAATGACCATTCACCAGCTCTCCCTCACACATATAAGAACCATTCTTGAACAGTTTCTCACTCAAAGATGATATGAATGTCTTTAATATTTTTAGACACCATTACCTAGGACATCCACCCACTATGGATCCCAACATCAAAATAAATTAAAATTGATTCATAACCCCACCAGACCATCGAGGATGGAAGGCCAGTGTCATACATACACCATTAATTGAAAATGAACATCATGACTCAGTGGCCCTGCATATGTTTCCCACAAAATGGCCATCAATAAAAGGAAAATTCATTCCTAAGAGAGTCCTTTACTACCTTCGTACACCTAAAATGGATTTCGAGCCTCATGCACATCCAAATTCTCATGTTTAGGGTAAAAAATACCTAATGCATGTCTGAAGGATATTAGAACATTCTCGGCTGACGATCCCAAGTCATGACCCACCCCATTAAATTTTGTGAAATATGTTTGACCTAAAACTTCAGTAATAAGCATGATTGGTAGAACTATGAACTCCCATTGAAAAAGAAACCATTATTTCTAGACGGAAAATCTGCAGAAGTCACCTCTGGGTAAAATCTTAGTATTGGTTTGTTAAGAAACATTGAGCCATCAAATGAGATGTATGTTTTGTTAGATCAAAAACATGAAAAGGGGGTCCGAATAAAAATTCAAGTTATTCCCACTAACCCCACCCAACATTGACCTCTTAAATAACTCGAGGTATCTCCTTACCTTATATACACAGGAGGAGAATTCAATCAAACCCATGCATGTATATAGTCCTTCTATGGTTTGGTCCATCCTAGAGGGTAAATTGTTGTACTAACTGATTGATTAAGTCAAACTCAGAAATTTTAGTTGGATAATTATTTAATGGATATACTCGATGAAGGGTGTAATCCAATAATGTGACTCTTCAACCTATATGGAATTGAAGGGAATTCTTAAAGATGTGATGGAGGCCAGCTAATTTACCTATCAGTTTTCATCATCAGAAGTGACGGGGGTTATGACCCTTTGATGATCCATAGGAATTAAAAAGTTATCATGGCCAGGATCTATCAGATATTTGGATAATATTAAAAAATTATTGTCTTGGTAATTTTATAATTAGGGAACATGAGTCACCTTTGTCCATGAAGAGAACTGGACTATCAACTCACACGTCTTCTATACTAAGGGGAAGAGTTTCTGATTCATGATGACCTAGCCACCATTTATCTTCATGATGAAAATCTCAAAGTATCCCTTCATATGGAAACATGGGACACCAACATTGAGATCCAACTTGAGG
The DNA here is from genome assembly GCA_963277665.1 of Viscum album. Lineage (NCBI taxonomy): Eukaryota > Viridiplantae > Streptophyta > Magnoliopsida > Santalales > Viscaceae > Viscum > Viscum album. The sequence goes on from OY728122.1 coordinate 1,436,240,173, forward strand.
GTGGTGATAATAAACTAATACTCAAACTTGTTTTTGGTGAATACATATTACATAAAGAACACTTATGGAAATAGAAACTACACAAGATTGATGAGGACAATTCAACTGTTCAACCTGTTGAGTTTGGGGTTATTGAGACTTCTCATGGTCAGGCTCTGATAGGAACCATTAATGATAATCATCTAACATGGCACTATTTGACCCAAAATAAGGTTGGACTCATCTAGGATGTCAATGTACAGGGGTAGTTCCTTAGGTGTTGGATATGGACCAAGATATATACTAGTATTTGTCACTTTATATCTCTTTGGGGGAAAACATTATGTTAAACTGCTACAGAACTACTTCTCAATGTTCCAATAAACCTATCACCACAACTAGTCTAAGGATGTACAATATCATATCAACATGAGATATTAGTTATATCTCATGGTGCTTCAAAAAGTATTGTTACTTTTGAATATCAAAGACAAGGTCTAGGGATCTCTTCTCAATGAGAGAATATATACTATCCGAATCATGTAGCATGTAGTATAGGTAATAAATCATATTTTACCTACCCGTATTGTTTTTTGTGGGAATAGATGGAACTAAGGTATCCCTCCAAAGTAGGCATGTAAAAGGAAACATGTTTCCCTATGAAAGGTGGAATTATGACTGAATGATGTAGAAGATAATACTTGATGTCCTCAAATGTGGCCTAGAATTCTTCATCCCCTTGGTAGGAAGAACCATTATTTATGAGTCATGAAAAGGGATTACAATTATTTGAAAAATTCTCAATGAATAATTAAGTATAATCTAGTTATCCTCGGAGGCCTCAAAACACTCGGATGGTGCATGAATGAGGTATCTAGCTAATGGATCCAATTTTATCTGGATTAATATTGATTCATTTTTTCTAAATTATGAAGCTATGAAACTTTACTAAGGTAACTCAGAACACACATTTCAGGGGATTCTTCTTCAGGTGAAGGGAGTGGAGTAATTCTAACAATTTGTCATGTTCTTTATGATGGTCCTCACATTTATGGAGTTTAACCACTAAACAATATACTCATCACTCCACTAGTGTAATGAAGAGTTTACTGAAGATATGGTTAATTAATGTTTGGTAGTTATCCCAAAATTTCATCATTCTTAAATAAATACATCAATATAAAAAGTTTCCCTAATATACTCTAATGTCATTGGATTCATTATCTTTTCGGACCATCTTGATCTCATTATATCCATAGTATCCATCCATGATGGATAATGTCTTGAAACCTACTATTTCATCAATCAACAACTATATCATTAGAAGTGTAAAATTATTATTTGGTTACTTGGGGTTGAAACATGCCTGTCGTTGGGCCTGGAAAAGAAAAATTTATTTTCCTATTGTAGTACATTGGATTACTCGGGTAATCTCAATTGAAAATATTTCTCAGTTTGTTCACTCACATAAGCTAATTCGCAAAAAACACTTCTCTTTTGTTTTGTTATTTAATCTATAAAATAAATGGAATAAAATAAGATAAATTAAATACTAAAAATTAAACTAATAATAAATGAAAATAAATTGTTTACGGAAGAAATATATTGGAATTTGTGTTTTTTTATGGGTTTCATGAATCTTCTTGTCGGTGTATAAATTTAGTTTGACGGTTTAATCATGAGAGAATACATTTAAACTAATAATAATTTATTTAATGGTGTGAAATACTGAATTACATTATAAATTTTAATTCCACATCCTCCTATAATTATGGTTGACAACACACCCCATTTGAGAGTGTAAAAACATTCCGGAACCGACTACCTACTTTGTCATTTCAGCCACTAAATAGATCAAATTCGTCACATGAAGATATTATTTATAGTGGAGATGAGGGAAATGTTTTAAACAAAGAATATAAGTGAGTTTGAGTTTATGGTCCTAGTGGGAAGTATCTACACTCATGCAGTTCACTATTTCTCCCCAAAAACATAAATAATATTAATAATTTAAGAAAATATTGAAATGGAAACACCCCATACCTCACTCGAGTCAATCCTTGGGTTAACCCCTCATTTTTTTAGGTTAATTGGAAACTATTGAGAGAATGAAAAAAATAATAGAATATAAAATGAAATGAGAAAAATATAAGAGAGATAGAGAAAAAAAATATAAAATTAAAACAAAAAGAACATATAATATTAGATGAAGATGATAAATTTAAGAAGGATATTATAAGAATTGGGACAAAAGAAAATCATATTATAAAATAAATGAAATATAAAATATATAGAATGAATAATTTAGAAGAAGAAGAGAAGAAGAACGAGAAGAAAGAAGAAGAAGAGGGATAAAGGAAAACACTATCTTTAATAATACACTATTCATGGATTTTTTACATAAAAGTAATTAAAATTATATTCAAATGAAACTAAACTAAAAGAATAAAAAAAGAAAAAAGAAAAAAAAATGGCAGCATCGAGCAGGGCTTGGAAATGGTCTCTTCCTCATGCGGTTGAACTCCATAGTATGGGTGATGACTAATTCTTTTATAGGTAATGAGGGAAAGCCTCAAACTTTTATTTGGTCTCCCCCTTAATTTAAATCCCTAATATCTTCTCTCTGGAATCACACCCGAAGGACCCAAGACTGTGAAATTTAAATCTCTTGAGGATATCATGTGATAATGATTTGGCATTAAATAAATACTTGTGGGGATGTTCCATCTTACATGGCTTGCATGATGTGTGATGGGCATGGATTTTCTATGTCGTAGAGGCTATAGAGGTTGGGTGAACGATTCATTGAGTTGGTGGTAACTGATGGCCTCCTCCTCCTCTGGCCTTCAAAGTGGTCGAAGGAGCATTCAAAAAAGGTTTGGGTGATCATACATGGGTGAAAAAGAGATTGGTGGTGGAGAAAAATCATGGAGTGTTCATCATCTTAAGATGAAACTCTCCCTTGGTTGTCCATGGAGGTTCTTGTGTTTAGCAACAGTGGTGGTGACATCAAGGGGAGGCAGTGAGCAAAGACAAAATTAGATGATCATGGATTAGGAAATTCTTGAGCTAGGAGAACAAAAATGAATAGTACCCTTAAAAGGGTGTCCCACATTAAAACATAGAACGTATGATGCCTTCATATAACTCAATGTGCGAGATCTCAGTCCAGATATATTACAGTGGTGACGGTCTCCCTACATGACACTACACACACACCCAGGATGCACACACACACACAACCCCTTGTGGGCCTTTGGCCCACAACTTCTCCCAGTGGGGTTCACCAACCATGGGAAACATTTACACGGGCCTAATGCCCTCATACAGCCACATTATGTGGGATCTTTCATAACCTTTCTTATCTGACTGAAAGTTAGGGGATATCTATGTGGATCAATAATGATGGTTCCCAATAGTTATAGTGGCGGTCCAATGAGAGAAGTGTTGTGTAGGTGAGTGGAGATGATCTTGATGAGCAGAGATGGTGGAAGATGTGTGTCAGAGTGAGGACGATGCATGAATGCATTGGGGAGACGTCAATTTTTTATATTTGAATTGTAACTCCCATAATTTACATCCAACATAAAAATAGAAATATAAGTGTGGTTGGATTAAATATTAAAGACCAACTTCACCCCCACAATGAAGTTGTATAGGGGTTTGAGGACCCCCTCCCATCATTGCGCACTGGCACGTGTTAGTGACTCTCTCCTCCTACCACAATAGTGATAATTACACCTAGTTCAAGACTCTAGGGCTACAACCCAGCTATGAATATTCCCACAAATTTCATTAGTGCATTCCCTTGCACAGTCCTACGCCCCCTGTGCTGCCACCACAACCACTGGGATGGCCCCCTAAGGGCCTTCATGGTTGAGTGACACCTTGTGGGTTGCCTATGTGGTTGGTGGGGTCCTTAGTTGAGGTTTACCCCAATTGGATATTTTTTAGTAATGTACTTGTAAAAAATATGATAGAATTGAATGAGTTTAAAAAGTTTTGAATATATGAATTTATGTTTGATAACACATGAAAACCACCATAAAAAATATCTTAAAATAATTTTTGAATCATTAAAACTAACATTAAACTTTTTTCAACAATTTTATTAATTTTAAAAAAATTTAAATTCCCATTTTATATTTTCCTCTAAAGTTATAAATGAATGAATTACATGGGAATTTTGATTAAAACCCATAAAATATCATTAGAATTTTTTTAAAAGTTTGCAAAAAAATGACTATGTCTGTGGTTGAGATTCCATAAGTCGATGAAGACTGTAGTTTTTTTATTCTTCCTAACTAGACAATGTTGGACAACCACTTTTTGTTCTAGACATCTATGACTAAGTTGGAACTATTCATCTTGTCAACATCATCCTCGACCGTTGTGTTATGGTATGGGTGCATCATTATGGGAGGCTGTTTAAACCCAAAGTAGCCGACTGGGAGGCCAAGAAAATATACATAAACAAAGGGTTTGATCCTTGGAATTTCTTTTTACCTCTAGGTGAACATGTTGTGGTTCTATTACATGAAAGTCACATATTATTGCTACATCACTAGATACATAAATGTGTTAATTATGTTCACCCTTGGATCTTACTTGTTGAAAAGATTCACCTGGTTCAACTCATTGACCATGGTGGAGACACTATCATCCAAAGTATGGGGAATCATCAAAAACCTCTTCATCATAAAAAAGATGAATATCAAAGGAAATAATAAATTCTAATGTGGGTACAGTGGTACAACTATCTTCTTTGGTACGAGTGGGATTCCTAATAAGGGACTCCTGATCAGTTGATAAAATGGAAACAAAATCTAATGATACAATACCACATCGTTTAAAAATGTAGGACCCCCCTTTAAAATCAAAGAAATATTGGTGAGTCAACTTCCACTAAGTCATCCCTACATTCTAGAACATACAGTAGAGTTACAGATCATTGTCCATGGGGTGAATCCCTCCGTAAGAAATTGGAGTAGGGTTTTTTATTAGATGATCTCCTACAGTGTAAAAGTGTAAGGTAATCTATGAGAACTCCTTTTTTTGGGGACTAGGAAATGATTAATGATATTCAGGGTTGTTGGATCCAAATAGTTCATGGACAGGATGAATAAATCCTTAAAATCCACTAAATGATCTGCTAAAGTGGTTACTAGATTTTACAGGGAGTTGATGCACTAGACCCCATCAGTCTATATTCCCCCCCCCCTCTTTTAGTTACCAAAATCATCGTACCTTGATTTAAAAGAGTTTAAGAGAGTGGCATCACCCAAGAGAACCGTTACTCAACTATTGAGGGAGTATCTGAGGAAATGATTATATGAAGAGAGGAAAATCATCTATATATGAAGAAAATATCATTCCAATAAAAAATTTAAGGTAATATTATTTTATAATACCATGAACTAAAGTATTTCTCTCAAGAAAACAAATTGAGTCTCCACCCAAATCCTTCCATGTGGCTTGTACTCTATCATTTCATAACCTTAGATTGTCAGGATAGAGGGATCCAAGTCTTCTTCAATGATGACCAGATTTTGGAGCATCCATGTTGGGATGAAATTGATCCTAGAACAAGTATCCATTACGTAGTGGTGGATTTACATTCCATTAAGCATTCTTATGACATACAATAGGCATATGTACCCTTGGATGGTGGCACCCTCATCTTTCTCATAGATGAAAATGATTTCTTATCACTATTAATGAATGGATTCCTCTACATGATAGGATATAGTGGTGGATACCTTAGTAACAAAATAGAGATGGATTTTTAGGGACTCTATCAGATCATCACACATGTCATTTGACAGTAGGAGTTCATCAATGATCGAGAGTCTCACTAGTATAGTAGATTGGTGCTTCAATACATCATTCTTCTGAGTAAGGGGAATACCTTTTCCTTCCAAATCTATCACTCTAATAGGGAGCATAATGGGAACTTATAGAAAAAGATCAAGGACATGTATAGTATGGTCTAGGTTATACTTTTAATTGGATGGTTTAGACCGAGCAATGGATCGTTAGGATCGAGCTCCAGCATGTTATTGCTGAGTTCCATGATACAATAATTTTTCTATAGAGTTTAATAAAATGATCAGTAGTGGACTCATACATGATGTAGTGGAATGATAGTTTTATTTCTACTTATCCCTATATTAGGCTTGCAATTTGTTTTTAGTGCAACAAATTGTCATTTCGGAAGTGTCGGATTGGACATCTTGTCTAATAGTGAAGTGTATAAATCTCCTTCGATTGATTCAACCAGAGGTTCCAGAGGGTAACACATGTATCTCCACATTGTTTAGTACTAAAAAGTGATCCAACATCATGAAAAGATTCAATAAATAATATTCCTATTCATCCTTATTGGAATATTAAAGCTTGGAAAAACTTTTAGGGGCCTCTCCCAATTATGGAGGCATAAATTCACTAAGTGTGTATTCCGATTATGGAACCGGTGGGTGAATCTGGTTTTCCATCTTCCATAAAAGTCTTTTCATCTATGATTTGGAAGAATCTGATATTGATGTAATAAATAGAGGATGTATGGAGACTATGGGGGAACTTATTTTCTCAAACGTTCATGAATAACGAAGTGGTTGTGAGTGACCGTCTAATGATCCAAAAAATTATTTTACTAATATGTACTTTTGCATAGAACTCACTTCCATTAATTTTAGTCTTAATTATAACTATTGGGGGAGGTAGAGTCATATTACACCTATGTTGGGATGTCAACCAACTCGACTAGGATGTAGTCTACCTGGTCCTACAACTAATATTTGAATATCAAACACTCTTTTTTGTTGTTTCCAATAAAACTATGCTACATGTAGTATTTTTCATGATTAAAAATTTTAGGCTTTTGGGGCCATCTTCATTCTACAAAATTTATGATGTTCTTTATTAAGGAATATATGGAGAACCTTGAGACCTGTAATTACATGAAGGAGTAGGTCTATTTATTTTACTATAGGATGGGAATCATGGGTTTATATCTCTTCTTGCGAAACATTCCCATGACAAGACTATGATTAATGATTCTAAAATTGGTATTTCTTATATGATGGAGGTTCTTGAAGGTGGACTGACTGTGGGGACTCTATCTATACAGTTGTGGCTATTACAACATTTATAGGTCTCTGTATGGGAGTTAGAAGAAGTAATGCCTTTGGATACTTCTAGGTCCACTAAAAGGCTTCATCTACATGCAGAGCACTTTTAGGGGATTCTAGGTATCCACCCAAATATCTGAGGGAAATAAGATTAGGGACCATATAGTATTGGGGATTTTCCACAAAATTCCCAAATAACTGTTTCTATGATATATTAACTTCAGGGGATTATGTGTGCTCAATCTATTTGGAAATTAGGTTAGAAACTTTCACATAATCCATATTATTTCACTTAGATAGGCCAGTGAATCTAATATCGAACTTGGTGGTGATGAACTAGTAGAGGAACTACCTACATAGATCTTCCATGATGAAAAATATTGTAGGGCTATATAGATGTACCAAATTAAAGTAGGCACTTCTAAGGTCTAGATGAAACACTAATGTTTTACAAAATCTTTCTGTTTCAGAGTCCACAACACTGGGTAACACTTGATGGTGAAGTGGGACATGTGATGTAATAGATCATCCATGCCATTGAACATGGTGAAGCTCAGATTACTGAACTATGGGTGTGGATGGAAGTAGTCCACACATGCCAGATACAACATAACTTTAGGTGGAATGGTTTTATGCTATGTATCTAGGGCCTGAAGTTGTGATATTAGAGTGAATATCACATCATCTTTTTGAGGGTTTATAGTCACCAATACATTGAAAAACAAACTAGATCCTGAGGCGAAGAGACCAGAGTCCTGATGTTGAAATTCATGCTACTTAGGAGGGGTTGAAATATCATAAATTTATCATTTGTCTTGGACACTATCCCTCTATCTGGATTGGATATAAAGGACCACCCTCCTTATCTTTGGGTTCCTGGACACAGAGGACTGGTTTGTTGTACAAATAAGGGATGGGTTCCCCTCTAACATTTTATCTCTTTGGGTGCTGATTGGTGAGGATCTCATTGGCGATCCTCTTACAACCACCAATATTTATGAGTAAAGAGAACACTATAAAATATTCCATGGTTTCTATATTGAACTACAATAGGCCAATATATTTGATGATCCCTTTTAAATTATCATGATTTCATTGGGTTAGTGGAAATGACTTGGTGGAGGATATCAAAGTCCATGAATTTGTATTTGCTGATGCATGGTTGTACTTATCAAAATATATTATTCAACTTTTTTCCCACCTTGGGGAAGGTTTTATCTTAAATTCTCTATGTAAGTGAGCATATTTTGTAGATCATACAGGGGTTTGATCATGATGAAATTCATATTGGATGTGATTATAGGGGATCATTTGCTGCCAGTTGATGGGATAATCAAATAACCTCGATGTTTTCATGGAAGGGGACTCAAGTGGAGAGAAACATAATTCAAAAAGACACTAATTGACATAGAGTGAGATTCTTCTTACATGAACCAATGAAGCATAGCGGGTCTCCTGATATAGGTCCGCATAAAACCCAGGTGATACCCATATGTATCTATGCATTGATCCAATGACAGTGTGGACATGTCAACCTTTGGGAACTACAGATGGATATACTTGATCTTCTCATGGATTCATATATAGTACATCTTCCGGTCTCAAAGGTTTCTGAATTATAATCATATATTTTGGCTGAATAATTAATTATGATCATTGTTATGGTACTTTATCACGTGAAAATGTAGGTATACAAGTGGACATAATGTGACTAATAGCTACAATTTAGCCAGTATCGCTGAGAAATATTCCAATTTCTCATTATCCAGAGGAGTGTTTGGTTCCAAATCACCCCATGATCCAATCTAATGAGATCAAGAAATATGGGATGTTAGTGACACAAACATTCTATGCTATTGACTTTCTAGTAGAGGTTATGTCACATGAGACAACCTTACCTAGAACAATGGAGTGCCTTATAGAGGCGAGTCCAGTTTAAAGACCATATCAATATAGGATTAGAGATCTATATAATCCTATATATTTGTAATGTAATCAGCCCTCTATGGATTAAAAAATTTGTCACCATCTTTATAGGGAGACAATATAGACCTTAATGTCTCCCTTGCTTCGAAGGTGGTTGTTGAGAAGAGGGAAGGTGATGGAAACATGAATAGATTCACTGAGAGTACCTAGAATGTAACCAAGATTTCCACCACATGGAAATACATGTGGAGGTATCTATATACCTTATAGAACTCAGTATTATGAATTTTTACCCATAACCAATGGGATTCTACCCCATTTATAGTGGTGAGGGTGGAGGTGTTTCCATGGAGTCATTAGATTGCTCAGATTTTTAGAGGTCGATGATGATGAAATTTTTCCCACATTACTGCCATAGATAGAGTGGGTGTTCCCTATGAATAGGTCCATGAGGATATATTCCATGAACATTGTGATTGATTCTGTTGTAAGGGACCTGATGCTGATTGTTTTCCCTCCTACCTCAGGATGGATATTTAGGGCAGGGGAAGTCTTCGGTATGGGGAGGGCCTCTATGTCAGTCTAAATTGTTTTGGGGAGGACCTATATGGTGGAATTATTCATCTTGGGATTACCCACGAATGTTTACGATGGAGTCCATGATAGGAATATTCAACTAGAACTTATGGGTGGCTGGATGGTGTGTCAATCCCAATCACGAAAAGATATTCCCCCACTAAGTGGTTGTGAGAGTGGGAGGAGGTGATATGAACATGGTAGGGGAAATGGAGTTGATGGAGATGCCTCATTTTAGTCATGGTTTGTGTTCTTCCATTGACCTCATTGTTGAGTGTTCTAGAATGGGTACAATGGAGTAGGATTAATATAAGCCTATGGAATTGGTCAGTGTTGTCAGTGTGGCCTTGTATGAGCCCTCCTAGGGGGATCCTGAGTGGTGGTGGCCATGGTCGTGACCCAAATATCATTTACCAACATAAGGAAGTTAACTATTGGAATGTTCAAGAGCGTGGCTCCAAAACTATTGGGGGTGGTAAAGTCACTAGGGTTTCAATGCTTCTATGTCGTATCGACCCATATCCGTTGTTGGGATAACCCCTTCAAATTCATTATAATGAAACTGGTTGTTGATGAAACATTTTTGAATGAGATTATAGGGGGGATGGGGAATGGGTTCTCAGTATCTATGAGAGTGTTTGTCTCTATATAAAGGGAATAGATGTACATGATATAGATAATGTCGGATATCCTACCCCCATGCTTGTTGGTAGTGGGTCATCAATCATCTCATGTAGCTTGAGTGTTATGGGAAACATGAGGTAAATAATTTGAACATGTTTAATGAATACTATTAAAAACATGCCCCAAATTATCCATTATATTCTAGTTAAAATAAGGATTTACATCGATGATGTCACATATTAGTGATGTTTTGAATCCTATATTTTCCCCCACTTGTAGGAGAACAATTTCAAATTTGGCCTGAAATCTTATTTGGAAAGACTTGACACTGAATTTATCAAATCATTGATTTCCAAATCTGGTGGTGTCAAACATTACTCATCTAATCACAATTTGTTGAGAAGAGTTTTATATTAGGTTCAATATTTTATTCTCTGAAACTTTCATTCGGTGTGTGCATCAGGGCTCCTACACACTTTTCATGGCCCCAACATTCCTACATTGAAAATCTGGGTAGACTCTACCACCATGGTTGTCGATTCCATCACATTAATCAGAATGAGATGATGAGATATAGGTTCCTTCATCCATGGATTCCTCCTTTATGTTCATAACCTTGTACGGGTTCCCCCACTGATTTAAGTCGTGTTTTTGAAGATTGTTTCAAGTTCTATCCTAAGGTGGTCACTAGTTAATTATGCTACTTCTAGGGTTGATAACTATGGTAAATGATTATGGTGAAATTGGTAATTTATAGGAATTTTTGGATGTTGGGTGTGTATTGAATCTATAAAATTATTTCTCATTTGGAATCAAGGGAATCTCATGTATGGGGAATCTTTGGTGTGGAACTCGAGGCATCTTTTGGTGTCATAGGGAAATATGTTCTATGGGTGTAAGGATTATGAGGCCCATTTCTTGAGGAATATAGTGTTTGTAACAAAATTAAGGGATTATGATATATTGGGTGTGATTATAGGATTAGCCTCATGTGATGAAAGGTTAGAAATATGCTTAACATCAAGTTGGGCTAGGTTGGTCACATGTTTAATGTCATGTTGGGATGGGTGAATCACTGGTTTAAAGTCTTATGGGGACACAGTTGGTCACATGTTTAATACATTGTGTATAATGGTTGGTCATGGGTATAATATCTTATGGTTGACGGTTTTTCATAGGTTTTCTATCTTTTCAGGACATATTGGTCACATGTTTAACATCTTATGCTGACATATTAGTCATAAGTTTAAAATCTTGTGGGAAAATATTAGTCACATGTTTAATGTCTTATGGGGACATGTTAATTGGTTTAAAGTATTGTGGGGCTATTTCCCATGCACATTAATCACATAATGGTCTAGTTAGGAGTTAACTTCACATGGCATTGCCGAGATCTAGTGGAGACCTTTAGTTCAAATGTGGAGGATGAGTGTGACATTATCCTGTTGTTTAACGTCATATGAATAGGATGTTAGGCTATGTATTTTCAAGTCTCATAACTCATTTTTGGTGAATATTACAAAAATTGAGACCATTTACAAGCTAGATAGAAGGTTAAAACACTATCCCACCTCATAGGAAAAAGTGGTTTCCCATGACAATGCCACCTTAAAGGCTTACATGCCTATTTCATAGGTTTTTTAGACATCACAAGGAATGAAAAATATCATGTTGGGGTGGTACATGGGGTAATTAACATTAGGGTTCCAATTATTAGGATAAAGAGGCATTAAAGATTCCCCAACCATTATTGGATAAATGGTTATTTACATGAGGGTGGATGATACTGGCCGTGTAGGTGATTGAGGAATTAGTAAACCCCACTTGAAAGGAATAGGTTCCACAGACAATAAAATTTGGTGAAGTCATGTATGATGAAAGGATGAATAATTTAGGGTTATGTAATATGGGTTTCATTAAGGTATGGGGATTTTTTAAGGTTAGGGGTTCATGAAGGTAAATACTTTTTGAAACATAGATTTCCTATATAGGGTTGATGTCTTTATTCCAACAGTGAAGGTTTTAGGAAAGGTGGATGTCTCAGAAAACCTTAAGAGTCATGGGAGATTTTTTTTCTAGAACAAAGGTAGTGATCCTTTTTAAAGGTAATTTCAACCATAATATTAAGGATTAAAGGAATCATTGAAGGCTATTCACAAAATACAACAACCTATAGGGATCCATATCCAATTTGGATCATGAACGATGATGTTTCATTAATAATTATCTTTTATTAGAAGTGCAATGATAACATCCTATTAAACAAGGGGTGAATGAAGGTATTTATAAGTGAAATAGTGCTGGAGACATAATTTGCGTAAAATATTAAAATATTCGAATAAGATAATATTTCACAGTTCTCTGATGACCTTCACTATGCCCTTATCCTTTGTGAAGGATTCAACCTTCAGAAATGTAATCCCTTTAGTGGATCATGATCTAATTTCAGCCAGGATATTCATAAAAATGTCTTTTCATTCATCTATGAATCCCATAACATGTGTTTTCCAACGTTATCAACATAATGGAGAGTGAGATAATTCCTTTATATAATATATGTATATACCTTGAACACATGAAAAAAATCCAAGGATCTGTGTATTAAAGGAAGAAATCTTGTTAAGAATGGGTAGTTAGTCAATGATGAAATTAAGAGTAATAATTTAGTGATTAACATTATAATGAATCAATGTGGTAAATCATGAAGATTATAAACATACCTAAAGATCATGATTTTGTGGCCATCTAATATAAAAAATATATTTTTTAATAATTCAAAAAAGAATCCAAGTTATAATGGAAAAGATATGATTCGATATGAAGATTAAAAATATGAATTTATTGAGATGATCTTAAAAAATAAAGATAAAGTGAATTAAATAGTGTAGTGTGTGAGATTGAAAAGCCCTGTGAGGTTTCAATATTTCCCTACAGGGCCAATCAATATACATATTTATAACCATTACTCAAACAGTGATACTATTTAATTATGTATAGTATGAAATATGATCAAGGTTGATCCCATGAGATTGTGATTTAGTTTATTTGTGTTTTTAAATATAATTATTTATTTAATATTAATAATTTGTGAAGAGTAGAGGTTAGTTGTTTTGAAGGTGAGAGAGAGAAGGATAAGTAAAATGGTTGTTTTGAAATCATGTTTCAAATCATGCTGGGGTTTTATAGTTTTAGGGTTTGGGTGTAGTTAAATAAATAATTTAAATTTATTGTAAAGTATTAGTGTCATTTTTGGGATGAGGTAGATCCAATGTTCATGAAATATCCTTCTCAATGCAGTAATTCCCCTTTTGTCAAGCTTGGCAATTTAGGGTATCATCGAATCAATTTTGTATCAATACTAATTTTAAATATGATTACAATATATTAGACTGTGGTAATGAATCAATTATGGTAATAAAATTTTGAATTTAAATGTTTTTTAAAATTAAAATATAAATGTTATCGATAATAGAAAAAGAGAGAGATTGGAATTTTTATTCAATATTTCAGTAACCGAAATACACGAATAGAAAGAAAGTGAATTTGATAACATCTTCCCCCTTAGGCAACACTACCCCATCACTAGGAAATAATTACCCCTTAATACAAGTGATTTGGGTGTTATGAGTAAGTAATAAATTTAAATTAAAAATGAAAAAAGCATAGATTTTCACTGGTGAGGACCTTGAAAAATGAAATTTCTCGGCCTAAGATTTGGCCTCTAAAATCCATCACCGGTATTATCAACCCAACTCTCTATTTATTGATCTTCAAAGGGATTTGGTTGCATTTATTTTTCTATAAATGTGGTCCATAATGTAGCATAGGTCCACCCTAGGGTTCGAGTGTAGGTTTCATGAGTTAATTAAAGATTACTTATTATAAATTCCCTTAAAATGCCCTTATTGAGTATATCTAGCAACATTCATGGCATGAAAGTTGTGTTACAACGTGAAAGAATCTACCCCCTATGAATTGAATTTTCACCACATCATAACATTTATATCTTCCATGAATTATAATTTTTCATGATGTGGAATGTTTTCAGGACATGGATCTTCAATTTCCAGTTTAGGAAGCTTCGTTTCACCCACGTTCATCAGTTTTGATCCCCGAGAGTATCCTATGATCACCCAACGTCATGGGATGCCATTTTTTTTGGAAAATTAATGCCTATTTTAGATTATTTTTCACATTTCCTAGAAATTATTTCATCCTTCAAAATATGAACAATTCCATTAAATAATCAAGAAATGATTAATCATTCATAAATCAAAAGTAATGAATTTATATACAATAATGCATGCATGAAATGGACTTATCAAATCTGCCACACATGAATTTAGACATGAAATAATGGATGGAATATCAATATACTACAAGTTAATATTACTTAAACATGCTTTAAATTCAATTTTAATAACAAAAATTGATAAAATGGGAAATTGTATATTAGAGTATCACATAGTAAAATTCATCAACACCTCATTATCTAAGAAAAAACGCCAATAAATTATTTTATTCTTTATATTTTAACTAGCTATGATTTTTCATTCATATATTTTCATTTTGAAATTCATTCTTAACATGCATTACATTTATTATTTACCTCACTTGAATTTTCCACTCATCATCATGGTGAATATGGAAATATAATTTAGAACATACTTTAAGAAATTGTCACGTACCATAGGATTTTATGGCATCTATCATATCTACCATATAAATATTGAACCACAAATAATCACGAGGGATTCATCGTTAGGTTAAAATAAATCCAACGATTAGGAAAATAATGTAAATGATGTAAAATAAAATATTGATAATAATTTTTGACTCTAAATCATAGTTTATGATATCATAAGACGTGATTAATAAGAATATACCTTTATATATGTCATCTCACCCCCAAAGAACAATGTTCCGGAATGGCCTAAAGGCCTTATATTTAGTTTATTATGGATAATCCCCCTTTTAAGTGTTGAAGGGGAACCCGTACATAACCCATAGGCCCAAGGAACAAGGACCGAAAAACCCGTAATACATGACCCGAAGGCCCAGAGGCATACCATGCCCAATACATGACCCGTAGGCCCATCCCACTTGAACTGTCCATCCCCAGCTTTCTGCGTCATTGATCACCTAGCTCCCCACCTTGAATTGTTTATCATCTAGAATTGCCTCATAAAAAGCTGCACGATGCCTGGTCCCGATGGCGGCTCCCATACCCTCTCATTCTTCCAATCTGATTACCTCTGTATCTGGTGGTTGCTACTTCTGTTGCTCTGATCTTCTTCTGGGGCCTGTTCTGTGTGAACTAGGCTACTCCATGGTCTATGTGACCCAAAGGCCCTATGTCCGGAAGGCCACTGATGACCCGATGGCCTTGAAGACCCATAGGCCCAAACCGGTGGCCCGAAGGCCGAAATCAGGTGAATAGTTTCGGCTGCTATAGAACCAAATAGTAGCTTCTCTAGTAACTACTACAGTACTACTATAGTACCCGAAAATTCACCTCCACCCGATTTTGAACCCAAGTATCTTGGATGCCAAGTAGGAGCCCTTACCACACAGGTACGACCTCGTTGGCAAGAACAATGTGGGATTATGATAAAAGTATGTGTAAGGAACAAATAAACCAATCTTTCTATTTTTTCCTTTTTCCAAAATCAATGTTTAAGAAAAAATAAAAAACACCACCTAACCATATATGATAAGAAAATCATTAGTCTGGAAATGGTTATTTTCGATCATCTCTAGAAAAAAAGTATTTTTTACACTTTTTTTATTTTTTAATAATAGAGGTGAATAATGATAATGTACTATTAATGATATCATGGTCACTCCCTAAATCGCAAAAAAAACACAGCATAGTCTTCCCAATGAATTGTATCCCTATCCACAAAGGGAAACCTCCCATCCATACATATTATATTAAATATCATGAAATACACTGTGAGTAGGGTAGATATGGATAAAATAGTCTTATAACTCAAATCATTACCACAAAAGGTTTTTTAGGGATTATATGTTTTTAGAAATGATTAATGTAAGAGGCGTATAAATATAACGGGTTAAAAAATATCCCTATTCAGATTAAAAGTGATTCTATTTAGTCATAAATTTCGTAAAACGTCAAGAATGTTCTAAAAGAGAATAGACAAGTGTATCATAAGAAATATATGATAAAAAAATAGAACATATTAGTTCATAAAATGTATTTGGAATGAGATGAAGGGTTATGAATACTACTCATGGAAATTCCAATGATTATGTAAATCAATTTATAAAAATATCATAAATTTAATGAAGTAAAAATATCATAAAAAATTATTTGAAAAAATTAACATTCTCCCTAATTCCTTATTTCTCAAATCATAAACCACATGTTTATCACTATTAATTATTTCTCCAATTTTTATCATTAAAATTTATTGATAAAGAAATTTAAATTCATAACATGGAATGTTTCATAACTATTTTATGTCTCCATGTTCAGTTGATTAAATTGATAATTAAATATGGGGAATGCAACATGAAGTTAAAATATCTAATACAATTGAATGTGGGGAATACAATAAAAACCTGAAATTGAAGTTCATACTCCACTTTTTAATGGTTCATTGAATTTGGCTATATAGGTTCTACCTTCTCTTGAATCATGACATGAATGGGTTTTATGATGTGTATTTACATGGATTAACGATTTTTTTATGTCATATTGATTCCTATTATGATTCTTCCATGTTTCTTGGTGTTCATGAAAAATAAATATAAAAAAGTGAAAATATTGGCCATTAATTACTAAATTAGAAATATTTGGTGGAGAATTAATGAATATAAAAATAAATATAAAAACTAGGTTTCTTACTATAATTTTTTTATTTAATGTCATTTTCTCTACCTTACATCATTCATCTTCATCTCAGGAAATGGTTGATGGAAATTGTTTTATATGGTCATGCTCTATTAATGGTATCAATTGTGACTAATCAACATAGTCTAGTAGTTTTATTCTCTCTATAAATATCTTTACTCGTCATGATGGTAGCACGTGTTTGATTTCCATCAATCCAATCCACCATTTTTTCCATAAACCTGAACAAATAAATGGAAAGACATGTACCATCCATTCCCATTGATCCTTTTCGAACTTAGTGGAATTATTCAGTCTTCTAGTGTTAGTGGTATAACCTCATAACATCACCTTATTTTTCTGATTACTTTTAATTAGAGTATCCACTTGCACAAAAATATATACCTGATTTACTTATTCATCTTTTTTGATATACTCAACATCTGGTATTTTTTATTCTATAAACACATTTCTATCTCTCACATTAGAGTTCTTCATTTCCCGATGGATATTGAAATTTAATTGCTCATGAAAAACACTTAGATAAAGTTCTCTACATTGTATATTTATCAATTCCAAACTAGTGGATAAAAATTTTATTCCTAGAATAAGTGGTGTTTTCTTCTATTCTAAATCCATAACTAATAAGTTGATGAGGAAATATAATTTATTAACTTTTATTAGAACATATTTGATGTCACATTGAGGTTAATTATCTATTGAATCATCTAATTGATGTGTAATTTGTATGTCCTTTATTTCTTCTAGTCCCAAAATATAGAAAGTGGTGTATGAAATTATTTTGACACTCACACATAATCACATATATATTTTGCAAATTTATTAGTTCTAATAATGAAATGATTTGAAAAAATATTTTGGTCTTGTTTCTTCTAAGTCAGGTCCTTTGATACGACCACCAAACACTCTCATGTGAGTGGAATGGTTCCAATCCCCTTCATATGCTTCTTTTTAGTCAACAAATATATCATTAATTTTGTGGAATTTATCATATTAGAGAGGGGTTACATAAAAGGAATATTGATATACATTTTTTAAAGTGTGCCCAAAATTTACCTTTTTGTGTGTTGATCTTCAGTTGCACTAGTTAATTGGGAAAATATATCCATGGATAGAAATGTGGGGGTTCTTATTTTAAATCTTATTTATATACTTTTTACTCACTATTTTCCATTTATTTGTTGTTTTATTATTTTACTTTTCTTGGTTTGGGATGACCCACAGTGATTTTTCCACTTCTCATAGAAATGACTTTTAAATATTCATGTGGGTAATGTTTAGGGAATACACGAAATGATCCTAGTGGCTTCTATCTAATTAATGTAATTATTTTCCCAAATTAATGCTCAATATTTCATAATACATTCTTTGGTTTAGAGATTCTTCCTTCAACTCTTTGATTACCACCCCGATCACGGACATAAATGTGGCCAGTGTCCCTTCCAGGGTACAAACATGAATCATCAGTGATGTCCCTTTGTGTGAAGGTTAAAAACCATATCTTTTTGGAAAAAATACTTTTGATTGGTTGTATTATTTTTGTTGTTGTTTCAGTCATCCCTAAAATTTATTACCTTGATTAAAATCAGAATAATTTACTTCTTCAATACAAATACATTGGCGTTGTTATTATTGTTCCATCACTATTCATATCATCTTGGTTTGTTATGCTATATTTTTCATCATCCATTCACTATTGTAGATCATATTGATTAATCTTCATTGCATCCCTTCATCTTTTCTTTGGAAGCTATTTCCCTCCATTTCATCTAGTATGGTTTATCTCCCTTCAGAATAATTTTTCAACAACGACCCATTAGATGCAGAATCTATAATTTTCATGTTTCCTTTTAAAAAACGTTATAAAAAAATTGGAATATTATCTATACCTCTATACCATGATGAGGAAATTTTCGATTGATGTCATTATTATTTTACCAATTGTAAATATATTCATCCCCAAATTGAAAACAATTAATAATGTTTACACGTATGTCCATAAAATTAGAAGCTAGGAAGAAGTGAGTGGGAAATGTCCTTCATAACTCATCCCAGGTGGTGATTGAATGAGAGTGAAAACTAT
Organism: Viscum album; assembly: GCA_963277665.1. Classification (NCBI taxonomy): domain Eukaryota; kingdom Viridiplantae; phylum Streptophyta; class Magnoliopsida; order Santalales; family Viscaceae; genus Viscum; species Viscum album. The sequence continues at coordinate 1,436,259,368 of OY728122.1, forward strand.
AAATCTACTTGTAATCTTGATATACCAATGAAAATATGAAAAAGAAAAGTCGCATAACGCCACCTGATACATTCTAGAATTGGAAGGTATCACAATGCTCGAAAAATCTTCCCATATGTACATTTATATATTCATGGGGTTGTTTGATGAATTTCATGTTGTTCAAGATATTATTGAAGATGGAAGGTTTGATATCGAAATAATTTACTACATGAAGAGGTTCCAGTATACTCTGTTAGATTCCTATATTTCAAAGATTTTTATAGTCAATGAGTGTACCATCCATAGACCTCTTTCTAGAACTCCTCTAGTATCTAATTGTGGGTTTTGTATTTTTTATGCTATGGTCATAACTAACTTGTTTATCTTTAGTTGTTTTTTAGGCTCAATATCTATTTTGAGTGCCACTAATTCTGTTTCACTTATATTGTAGATATACATTAAATTTTTATAATCTCAAGATGACATCATGAAAATAGTATGTATAAAAAGGGAAATTTAATAAAAAAATTAAAATTAATATTGAAAACCAAAAAACTTCTTTGAAATTGTCCTTATCATAGATTCTATCTTTGACAATCCACGTATGTCATCATTATTTTCCTACAGGGATAATAAAAAAATTATAAAAAGTCTAAAAAAATAATACTGATTAATTAACCTATAAAATTATGAAAGATCAAGGTTAAACCCATGAAATTGTGATTTAGTTTATTTAGGTTTTTAAAGAAAATTACTTATTTAATTTACATATATAGGGAAGAAATCACGTTTTTTTGAAAAAAGTGATAGAGAAAGAAAATAAGATTGGTCGTTTTGAAAATAGGTGTGAAAGGAAGTGAGGGTTTTATAGTTTTAGGGTTTTAGTGAAGTTGGATAAAGATTTTTTTCCAATATTAGCATCTTAGTTTGGATGTAGTAGATTAAATGGTTATGAAATAACTTCTTCAACATGAAAATTCCCATTTTCCAATGGTCAGGTAATTTATAACATCTCAAATCACATTTTTCTTAATTACTAATTTTAAACCAAGTTAAAAAAATTGAAAATGACAATGATTCAATTAGGTAATTAGTTTGAAAATTTAAAATTTATTTTAGATACAAATATTTATGTTCATGATAAAATGAAAATAAAGATATTGGATGTTTTATTCAATATTAGAACAAACCTAATACATGAACGTAAATAAAATGAATCCAATGAAACATCCCCCTTTGGATACCTTAACCTAGGACAAGCGATGAATTACCCGACCATTCTATTTATGACAGTGTATGTAGGAAGTAATAAATAGAAATAAAACATCATGAAATTGGAGGAATTGACTTGTGAGGACCCTGCATAGAACAACTTCTCACCTTATGCTTTGGTCTCCAGAATCCATCCCTAGTTGAAGTAGTGAAAATATTTATTTATATATATTTTGGGGGATTTTGTTGGATTTTGTTTTCCATTATTGTAGTAAATAATGAATCACATGTCTACCCCTGGTGTGGAGTAGTGGTCTGTTGAGATAATCAATGATTCCCTATTGAAAATTCCATCTAATCATCCTTATAGAGTCTATTTAGAAAATTTAACGGTGTGAATGTTGTGTCCCGCTATTAAAGTATCGATCCCATATGAATTTATTTTTCTTAACTTAATTATATGTATGTTTTACACAACTTGAAATATTTTCATGGATTGTAATGTTTTCCTGATGTGAATATTTAATTTCCAGCTCCAAAATCTCCATTTCACCCCGGTTGTTCTGTTTCAACCCCTAGGAATGTCTTATGATCAACAGATGTCATGGGAAGCCATATTTTAGTATAAATTATTCTTTATTTTTTCTTCATTTTTTCATTTCCCATAAAACATTATATCCTATCATATACAAACAATTCCATTTAATAAATTGGAAATAATTAATCATTTATAAATTGTCACACACAGTTTTTTTCTTTTATGTCATTTTATTGATCCAGCCCATTAGAAATACCAATCCTTTTCATTGGTATTTGATGAGATAAATCTTGAGTTTTGAAGTTTAATATATTTCTAACCACCCTAATTTGGGATCCCCATTGTTTTTTTAGTAGTTTTTGAAGAAAGGGTGGTTACTTCATGATTTGGGCCAACCGTGAGCCCATTCCCAGTTTTAAAAACCGAATTTGTTTCTTTTATAACTCTTTTGTTTTTCATCCCTTTTCACCCATTCAACTTCCCACTTGTCCTATACTGATATATTAAAACTTATATATCCTTTTGGACCCATTATAAATTCATTGGCCGGGTGAATTTGGGTTACTCATTTAGGTATTGGGCCAGCCCATGGGCCCATTTCCTGTTTTAAAAAATTAATTTGTTGCATTTATATCGTTTTCATATTTTACTATTTTTCGGTTATTCCACCTCCCCATCGAATCCAATAACCCTATACTAACCCTCATAATCTATTTTACCTCTTTGGAGCTCATGTGGGTCGCGGATTAGGGAGACAATTATCAGGAAACCTCAAATCGCCCAGATTTTCCAAGGTAACTTTTATCATTCATAAATCAATCAATTCGTACTCTTTTAGCCCCCAATATTCTTCCCCTGGTTCGACCAGACCTTGGGAGTCTCTCCAAAAATTTTCAAGCCATTAACTTTTCTCTAGGGCTTCAGATATAATGGAAGACGAAGAGTTTTCTAGGATGAAAGGTGAGATTCCTTCTCCTTTCTTCTTCCTCTTCCCCCTCCTTTCATTATTTCATGGTTTTATATTGTACCCTAGTATTGATGAACCTAGGGTTTCTCTATACAATGTTGTTTGATGGGTTTTATGTTTGTTTAGGTCTGGTATTTATAGTTTTAGGGTTTATAAACCCACGGTGGGTGATTTCGGGTGTGCGTTTCGATTACGCCGACAATTTGAGGTAGGATATCTCTTGCACATGCCTTTATCATAGAAGTTTCATCATTTTAAAATCCTTGTGTTAGGATTGTGGAAATGGGTTTTAATGTAAGGATTAGATTTTGAAAAGTGAAAAAATGGTGTTTTCAATAATTAAATATAATAATGGTTTTTGAAGGTTGTGTTTTTGGGAAAAAAATGGAGGGAAGCAGAAATGATTTAAAGGGATTGGATTATCCATAATCTAAACTTGTGGTTTGTTGAAATAAAATGTTTTGAAATTATGAATCATTTCAAAGTGATTATGGATATTTTTTTTAAAATAGTGTATTTTAGGATGTTAAAAATATTTTGAATTGGATAAATTAGTTTGGGCAATTGGTTTTGATCGGTTGGTGTTTTACTACAAACGGTATTGGTCTCAATAGACCTCAGATTATGAAAATATACCTTGCTGATTTTTTTTAAAAAAAAATGGGAAGGGGTTGTTTGGAGTGGCTTGGTTATTTAAAAAATTTTTAAAAATGAAAAGGGGTAGGATTTTAAGAAAATGTTTCTTAATTAATTGTGGTTTTTTTTTGTGAAATATGAAAATGTTTTTTTACTTGGTGGTTAGTGTTCCTTTTGAAGGGAAACTGTTTTTTTCTTCGAATTATGATGTTTAATTTTATCCTTTGGTGTTTTCATGGGTGCTCACATGCATGGTTTTATTTATATTTGGAAGTATGGCCTATATGGTATGGTGGTTGGGTGTCAGGGGTGGAATGGAAATGTGCATGTGGGTGAGACTTGATGAAACACCATTGGTGAATGTGGAAACCCACCAAGTTAGTTTGTTTTTTCAAAATTTCTTTGAGTTGAAAATTATGGACTTTTTTTAAAAACCAATGGTTATGTGGATTGATTTTTCTATGTCTTAGAAGATTTGTTTATTTTGTTAGCTTCCATGTGATCTAGAATTCATACTCTTGTTCTATCTAGTGATGAGATCTTGTTGGTGGCTCGGTTTTGGAGTAATTTTCATTGGGTTTCTAAAAATGTGTTTGAGGTTGTGATGTGGCCATGGATAGTTATGCGTTGGAAATATTTCCTACTGATCAACCTAAGGATTCCTTTAAAATTATAAATCCACCTATTTTGATGATGCCTCAACTTGTTTGTTGGAATAGAGAGCTGTTTGGTATCTATTAAAAGTGCTTCTAGGCCATGATAATTCTTTTGGACAGAGCAGTTGTGTTCGGTGATGTGGATGTGTTTCGTCGTATTCCTTGTCCATTATGCCCCTCGTTTGGAGTGAGATAGAATTTTGATATGTATCTATGAGTTCCTTTTTAGATTAAGGTTTTTTTTGGTGATCAATTGTGGTTTTTTTGAGTGGTGTGATCCTTATCACCTGACTGCGGTGCAGCAAATGCTTCAAGAATCAGGGCTCCAGCCATAGGCCTCGGAGTGAAGCTTTTCACGCAGTCAGAAAATTGACAGAGGTGTGGAGTGCTCGATTATGACCCTTACTCTTCTGTTTTGTTAAGTTATTTTCTATGTCAATGTTTTGGTTCTTCATTTCTATGAATTTCTCTTTGTCGCAACAAGTGTGGTGGACTTAACCCCTGACACAGTGTCTATAGGTATTCCTTCATGGATGTGGGGTTTCAATCAATGCCCCTCTGTGGACCGCCTGTAAAAATCAGGTGCATTCTTGGTGTTACCTATTCATAGGGGGAGTGTTTTGGGTAGTTTCTTTGTTTCTTTTTTTGTTTAAGTGGCCAAATTATTGGGTCCCTTCCCTGCCATCCCCAAGTGACGGGGGTCCAGAATTGTGCTGAATGTGTCGACCAAGTTATTCTCCCCTCCATTCGGGAGTGGGTGGTTTATATGTTCATGTTGTAACTCTATTAACTTGGTATAGTAGTTTTTTGTAGGAGGGTTTTTTTGGGCTTGTGTGAGTGAGTCCCAACTCTAGCTCATGGTCAATTCTTGTCTATTCATTGCTAGTTGGTTTCTAATGGTGGGGAGACCCACCATGGGTCTCCTGGATTTTCATCCTAAGAAAATTTCTAGTTATAGTTGATTCTTAATGGTGGGGAGTACATTCTGGAATCCTTACGTGTTGTTTTTTTTCAGCCGGAAAGTGTTATGGCTTTCCGGGGGCGGGAATCTTTAATGGTGGGGAGAATTGTCACACACAGTTTTTTTTCTTTTCTGTCATTGTGTTGATCCGGCCCATTAGAAATACCAATCTTTTTCATGGGTATTTGATGAGATAAATATTTTGTTTTGAAGTTTCATATATGTATAACCACCCTAATTTGGGATCCCCATTGTTTGTTTAGTAGTTTTTGAAGAAAGGGTGGTTACTTCATGATTTGGGCCAACCGTGAGCCCATTCCCAGTTTTAAAAACCGAATTTGTTTCTTTTATAACTCTTTTTTTCATCCTTTTTCACCCATTCAACTTCCCACTTGTCCTATACTGATATATTAAAACTTATTTATCCTTTTGGACCCATTATAAATTCATAGGCCGGGTGAATTTGGGTTACTCATTTAGGTATTGGGACAGCCCATGGGCCCATTTCCTGTTTTAAAAAATTAATTTTTTTCATTTTTATCTTTTTCATATTTTACTATTTTTCGGTGATTCCACATCCCCCTAGAAGCCGATAACCCTATCCTAACCCTCATAATATATTTTACCTCTTTGGAGCTCATGTGGGACTCGGATTAGGGCGAAAATTATCAGGAAACCTCAAATCGCCCAGATTTTCCAAGGTAAATTATATCATTCATAAATCAATAAATTATTACTCTTTTAGCCCCCAATATTCTTCCCCTGGTTCTTCCAGACCTTGGGAGTCTCTCAAAGAATTTTCAAGCCATTACCTTTTTATAGGGCTTCAGATCTAATGGAATACGAAGAGTTTTCTAGGATGAAAGGTGATATTCCTTCTCCTTTCTTCTTCCTCTTCCCCCTCCTTTCATTATTTCATGGTTTTATATTGTACCCTAGTCTTGATCGACCTAGGGTTTTTCTATAAAATGTTTTTTGATGGGTTTTATGTTTGTTTAGGTCTGGTATATATAGTTTTAGGGTTTATAAACCCGCGACGGGTGATTTCGGGTGTGGGTTTCGATTACACCGACAATTTGAGGTAGGATATCCCTTGAACATGCCTTTATCATAGAAGTTTCATCATTTTAATATTATCCTATACTGATATAAATGTTTATTATTTTTTAATACTTTTTATAATTTTCTTGGTGTGAAAAGTCGTTGTTTAATCACTGTTATGTGAAAGGTAGTGTTGTTTTGTCATGAAAGTTCTCAACAAGTGTTTGTTTAAATGTTCCATTATCTTTTGAAAATATTTTGTGAGGTTTATAATCTGTTTTATGGTATTTTTAACATGTTACAGTATCTTGAATGAAAATATGACATTCAAGTGGTGTTTTATTCCTTTTCATGTACATAAAACAAATTGTTTTGTTTAAAAAGGGCATGACATGTGTTCGGTAAATTGCCTGGTTGGCTTTTATGTGTGATGTGTGATTTAAAAGTTATTTGATTGGATTTATAATGGAATTGGAAGAATTATAAATGGTATTTTTGGGTACTTATATTTATTTCCAATTTGGATTTGTTTTTACAAACAAGTGGGTTTTGATTTACAACATATTTTGGCCCGAGTTTCCCAAAAAATGGACCGTTTCACATCTTTATGAAAATGGTTGTGTTTTGAATATGTAACCTGAGTATTATAAGAGATTTATGAATGAGGTTTTCTGCTGTAAATTATGTTTATAAAGATCCTTAATAAAATTAAAATGCATACCTTCATCAAAGGTTAGTTTTGAGAAAATGTTTAAAGGCCCGTTTGACATTTCCTAATGAAGGAGTGTTTTACTTGTATATAAAAGGTTGTGAAATTGGGATTGTTTTATGGCCCATTAAATGATTTTATTAAATGTTTAATGGGCTTCCAAATATGATTTGTTTTGGTTATTATGTGTTTTTATAATTTAAAGAGTGTTTTTGAAAGAGTTTTATGTGCAAAGCCTCAATACACTTCATGAAATTGTTTTACCAAAATATTTAGCGGTTTGTTGATTAGTTTAAGAAATGTGAAGAAAGATTATGGGATGTTTTTGTTTTTAGGGTTTTGGAATGGAATGTGGATGTGAAATGTGTATTTGATAATATGTGTAACTTGATAGAGCACTAAAGGGAATCCCGGGTATCTAGGTGGGCGGACGTGTACTAGTATGCTAGTGATTCTGTGGGGGTTGGCCCCTGTTTCACGTAGAAAGTTTGACGATGAAAACACTAACTAAACTATGATGATGATGATTATTGGGGACCACTAGGTTATGGGTATGTTCCCTACTAGTGGATCCTGCATGAGAATGGAAATTTATTATGGTTACTTTCACCGAGATATGAGGTACCTAGGGCTCACAACTAACTAGTGCCTAGGGGTGTTCCTGTGACTAGTGCTCATTGGATATTTTGTACTCATCGTCGTCATACGGTGTATTTGGTTGGTAAATTAAGTAGTATGTGTTATTTATTTAAAAGATAAAATTCTTTAAAGCATCCCTCTTGAAAACTATGTTCATTTTAAAGTTGCACCTCTTTGAAAAAAATAGTTACTTGCATTTTTGTTTATTAAACATGCAAGTTTTTGTCTGATAATTATTATAGCATAGAACCTCATTTGAAAACCATACTTTAAAATCTTGAATTTAAAACTATAAATTGATTTTTATTTTATTTTATAGTAATGTGCACTGGGAATAGAATATCGGGCTAACCTACTGAGTTTTAATACTCACTCCTATAGTCTTCTTCTTTTTTAGCCCTTGTGCAGGTTTCATCTTTTGTTCGATCACCTTGGGAGACTTTTTATCATTGTGTTGGAGAGTGACCAGAAGTGTCACATGGAGTTTTTTTATCGGGATTGTTCAGTTGAGTTGTTGGTTTTGTTCTAATTTTAGTTTCTTGTACAAATAATATTTAGTTCAATTTTTATATAAATTCATTTTGGGCTGTCCGTTTATTTCCGCTGTTTGTTTGATTGTTTATATGTGGGAGAAATCGTTCCCTTGTGTACTCTATTGATTCCCTTGGTGCTTGTCGCCATCCCGGGAGGATCGGGAACACCTCTCGGGACTTGTCGCGAGCTGGCCTGGGTGACCGGTTCAGGGTCGACTCGGGCTGGTTCGTGACAAAATGGTATCAGAGGAGGTCGGCTATTAGCAGACCTTTCTTTTTAGAGCGCCCTTGTTATTTTGGGGATGTCAAGGTAGATGGAGTAGGATTGTTGGGGCTTGAGGGGTAATGATAAGAAGAGCGTCGCGAACTCTTTATTGTTCTAATCCTCATGTTTTCATGGAAGTCTGGTTTTATTAGTGTCCATTGTTCTATCTGATTGTTTGTTATTGGGATATGACAAGGGGAGTCTGACCAATGGCCTTCGTGAGCTCACAGGGCCTGGCAAGCCATGTGGAGATGGGGAATGTTCCTAATAAGTCTCTCTGTGTTGGTTTTGTGTTTGGCATATGGCCGCCAACCATATGGTCAAGTCACCCACCGACACTAGTTCCCCTTTTTTGGGTCTCTTGAACCTTTCATGAATTCTGAATTTTTGTTTTTAAAATCCTTGTGTGAGAATTGTGGAAATGGGTTTTAATGTAAGGATTAGATTTTGAAAAGTGAAAAAATGGGGTTTTCAATAATTAAATATAATAATGGTTTTTGAAGGTTGTGTTTTTGTGAAAAAAAAATGGAGGGAAGCAGAAATGATTTAAAGGGATTGGATTATCCATAATCTAAACTTGTGGTTTGTTGAAATAAAATGTTTTGAAATTGTGAATCATTTTAAAGTGATTCTGGATCTTTTTATTAAAATAGTGTATTTTAGGATGTTAAAAATATTTTTAATTGGATAAATTAGTTTTGGCAATTGGTTTTGATCGGTTGGTGTTTTACTACAAACGGTATTGGTCTCAATGGACCTCAAATTATGAAAATATACCTTGCTGATTTTTTTTTAAAAAAATGGGAAGGGGTTGTTTGGAGTGGCTTGGTTATTTAAAAAGTTTTTAAAAATGAAAAGGGGTAGGTTTTTAAGAAAATGGTTCTTAATTAATTGTGGATTTTTTTTGTGAAATATGAATTTTTTTTACTTGGTGGTTGGTGTTCCTTTTGAAGGGAAATTGTTTTTTTTCTTCGAATTATGATGTTTAATTTTAGCCTCTGGTGTTTTCATGGGTGCTCACATGCATGGTTTTATTTATATTTGGAAGTATGGCCTATATGGTATGGTGGTTGGGTGTCAGGGGTGGAATGGAAATGTGCATGTGGGTGAGACTTGATGAAACACCATTGGTGAATGTGGAAACCCACAAAGTTAGTTAGTTTTTTCAAAATTGCTTTGAGCTGAAAATTATGGCCTTTTTTAAAAACCAATGGTTATGTGGCTTGATTTTTCTATGTCTTAGAAGAGTTGTTTATTTGGTTAGCTTCCATGTGATCTAGAATTCATACTCTTGTTCTATCTAGTGATGAGATCTTGTTGGTGGCTCGGTTTTGGAGTAATTTTCATTGGGTTTCTAAAAATGTGTTTGAGGTTGTGATGTGGCCATGGATAGTTCTGCGTTGGAAATTTTTCCTACTGATCAACCTAAGGATTCCTTTAAAATTTTAAATCCACCTATTTTTATGATGCCTCAACTTGTTTGTTGTAATAGAGAGCTGTTTGGGATCTATTAAAAGTGCTTCTAGGCCATGATAATTCTTTTGGACAGAGCAGTTGTGTTCGGTGATGTTGATGTCTTTCGTCGTATTCTTTTTCCATTCTTCCCCTCGTTTGGAGTGACATATAATTTTTATATGTATCTATGAGTTCCTATTTAGATTAAGGTTTTTGTTTGGTGATCAATTGTGGTTTTTTTGAGTGGTGTGATCCTTATCACCTGACTGCGGTGCAGCAAATGCTTCAAGAATCAGGGCTCCAGCCATAGGCCTCGGAGTGAAGCTTTTCACGCAGTCAGAAAATCAACAGAGGTGTGGAGTGCTCGATTATGACCCTTACTCCTCGGTTTTGTTAAGTTATTTTCTATGTCAATGTTTTGGTTCTTCATTTCTATGAATTTCCCTTTGTCACAACAAGCGTGGTGGACTTAACCCCTCACACAGTGTCTATAGTTATTCCTTCATGGATGTGGGGTTTCAATCAATGTCCCTGTGTGGACCGCCTGTAAAAATCAGCTGCATTCTTGGTGTTACCTATTCATATGGGGAGAGTTTTGGGTAGTTTCTTTGTTTCTTTTGTTGTTTAAGTGGCCAAATTATTGGGTCCCCTTCCCTGTCATCCCCAACTGACGGGGGTCCAGAATTGTGCTGAATGTGTCGACCAAGTTATTGTCCCCTCCATTCGGGAGTGGGTGGTTTATATGTTCATGTTGTAACTCTATTAACTTGGTATAGTAGTTTTTTTAGGAGGGTTTTTTTGGGCTTGTGTGAGTGAGTCCCAACTCTAGCTCAAGGTCAATTCTTGTCTATTCATTGCTAGTTGGTTTCTAATGGTGGGGAGACCCACCATGGGTCTCCTGGATTTTCATCCTAAGAACATTTCTAGTTATAGTTGATTCTTAATGGTGGGGAGTTCATTCTGGAATCCTTAGGTGTTGTTTTTTTTCAGCCGGAAAGTGTTATGGCTTTCCGGGGCCGGAAAGCTTTAATGGTGGGGAGAATTGTCACACACGGTTTTTTTCTTTTCTGTCATTGTATTGATCCGTCCCATTAGAAATACCGATCCTTTTCATGGGTATTTGATGAGATAAATCTTGAGTTTTGAAGTTTCATATATGTCTAACCACCCTAATTTGGGATCCCCATTGTTTGTTTAGTAGTTTTTGAAGAAAGGGTGGTTAATTCATGATTTGGGCCAACCGTGAGCCCATTCCCAGTTTTAAAAACCGAATTTGTTTCTTTTTAAATCTTTTGTTTTTCATCCTTTTTCACCCATTCAACTTCCCACTTGTCCTATACTTATATATTAAAACTTATTTATCCTTTTGGACCCATTATAAATTCATAGGCCGGGTTAATTTGGGTTACTCATTTAGGTATTGGGCCAGCCCATGGGCCCATTTCCTGTTTTAAAAAATTAATTTGTTTCATTTATATCTTTTTCATATTTTACTATTGTTTGGTGATTACACATCCCCCTCGAAGCCAATAACCCGAACCTAACCCTCATAATATATTTTACCTCTTTGGAGATCATGTGGGTCGCGGATTAGGGCGAAAATTCTCAGGAAACCTCAAATCGTCCAGATTTTCCAAGGTAACTTTTATCATTCATAAATCAATAAATTAGTACTCTTTTAGCCCCCAGTCTTCTTCCCCTGGTTCTTCCTGACCTTGGGAGTCTCTCCAATAATTTTCAAGCCATTACCGTTTCTCTAGGGCTTCAGATCTAATGGAAGACGAAGAGTTTTCTAGGATGAAAGGTGAGATTCCTTCTCCTTTCTTCTTCCTCTTCCCCCTCCTTTCATTATTTCATGGTTTCATATTGTACACTAGTCTTTCTAGACCTAGGGTTTTGCTATACAATGTTTTTTTATGGGTTTTATGTTTGTTTAGGTCTGGTATTTATAGTTTTAGGGTTTATAAACCCGCGGCGGGTGATTTCGGGTGTGGGTGTCGATTACGCCGACAATTTGAGGTAGGATATCCCTTGAACATGCCTTTATCATAGAAGTTTCATCATTTTGATATTATCCTATACTGATATAAATGTTTATTATTGTTTTTAATACTTTTTATAATTTCTTGGTGTGAAAAGTCGTTGTTTAATCACTGTTATGTGAAAGGTAGTGTTGTTTTGTCATGAAAGTGCTCAACAAGTGTTTGTTTAAATGTTCCATTATCTTTTGAAAATATTTTGTGAGGTTTATAATCTGGTTTAAGATATTTTTAACATGTTACAGTATCTTGAATGAAAATATGACATTCAAGTGGTGTTTTATTCCTTTTCATGTACATAAATTAAATTGTTTTGTTTAAAAAGGGCATGACATGTGTTCGGTAAATTGCCCGGTTGGCTTTTATGTGTGATGTGTGATTTAAAAGTTATTTGATTGGATTTATAAAGGAATTGGAAGAATTATAAATGCTATTTTGGGTACTTATATTGATTTCCAATTTGGATTTGTTTTTACAAACAAGTGGGTTTTGATTTACAACATATTTTGGCCCGAGTTGCCCAAAAATGGACCGTTTCACATCTTTTTGAAAATGGTTGTGTTTTGAATATGTAACCTGAGTATTATAAGAGATTTATGAATGAGGTTTTCTGCTGTAAATGATGTTTATATAGATCCTTAATAAAATTAAAATGCATACCTTCATCAAAGGTTAGTTTTGAGAAAATGTTTAAAGGCCTGTTTGACATTTCCTAATGAAGGAGTGTTTTACTTGTATATAACAAGTTGTGAAATTGGGATTATTTTATGGCCCATTAAATAATTTTATTAAATGTTTATTTTGCTGCCAAATATGATTTGTTTTGGTTATGATGTGTTTTTATAATTTAAAGAGTGTTTTTGAAAGAGTTTTATGTGCAAAGCCTCAATACACTTCATGAAATTGTTTTTCCAAAATATTTAGCGGTTGGTTGATTAGTTTAAGAAATGTGAAGAAAGATTATGGGCTGTTTTTGTTTTTATGGTTTTGGAATGGAATGTGGATGTGAAATTTGTATTTGATAATATGTGTAACTTTATTGAGCACTAAAGGGAATCCCGGGTATCTAGGTGGGCGGGCGTGTACTAGTATGCTAGTGATTCTGTGGGGGTTGGCCCCTGTTTCACATAACAAGTTTGACGATGAAAACTTTAACTAAACTATGATGATGATGATGATTGGGGACCACTAGGTTATGGGTATGTTCCCTACTAGTGGATCGTGGACGAGAATGGATATTTATTGTGGTTACTTTCACCGAGATATGCGGTACCTGGGGCTCACAACTAACTAGTGCCTAGGGGTGTTCCTATGACTAGTGCTCATTGGATATTTTGTACTCATCGTCGTCATACGGTGTATTTGGTTGGTAAATTCAGTAGTATGTGTTATTTATTTTAAATATAAAATTCTTTAAAGCATCCCTCTTGAAAACTATGTTCATTTTAAAGTTGCACCTCTTTGAAAAAAATAGATACTTGCATTTTTGTTTATTAAACATGCAAGTTTTTGTCTGATAATTATTATAGCATGGAACCTCATTTGAAAACCATACATTCAAATCTTTAATTTAAAACTATAAATTGATGTTTATTTTATTTTATAGTAATGTGAATTGGGAATAGAATATCGGGCTAACCTACTGAGTTTTAATACTCACACCTATAGTCTTCTTCTTTTTTTAGCCCTTGTGCAGGTTTCATCTTTTGTTCGATCACCTTGGGAGACTTTTTATCATTGTGTTGGAGAGTGACCAGAAGTGTCACATGAAGTTTTTTTATCGGGATTGTTCAGTTGAGTTGTTGGTTTTGTTCTAATTTTAGTTTCTTGTACAAATAATATTTTGTTCAATTTTTATATAAATTCATTTTGGGCTGTCCATTTATTTCCGCTGTTTGTTTGATTCTTTATATGTGGGCGAAATCGTTCCCTTGTGTACTCTATTGATTCCCTTGATGCTTGTCACCATCCCGGGAGGATCGGGAACGCCTCTCGGGACTTGTCATGAGCTGGCCTGGGTGACCGGTTCAGGGTCGACTCGGGCTGGTTCGTGACAAAATGGTATCAGAGGAGGTCGGCTATTAGCAGACCTTTCTTTTTAGAGCGCCCTTGTTATTTTGGGGATGTCAAGGTAGATGGAGTAGAATGGTTGGGACTTGAGGGGTAATGACAAGCAGAGCGTCGTGAACTCTTTATTGTTCTAATCCTCATGTTTCCATGGAATTCTGGTTTTATTAGTGTCCATTGATCTATCTGATTGTTTGTTATTGGGATATGACAAGGGGAGTCTGACCAATGGCCTTTATGTGCTCACAGGGCCTGGAAAGCCATGTGGAGCTGGGGAATGGTCCTAATAAGTCTCTCTGTGTTGGTGTTGTGTTTGTAATATGGCCGCCAACCATATGGTCAAGTCACCCACCGACACTAGTTCCCTTTTTTTGGGTCTCTTGAACCTTTCATGAATTCTGAATTTTTGTTTTTAGAATCCTTGTGTGAGAATTGTGGAAATGGGTTTTAATGTAAGGATTAGATTTTTAAAAGTGAAAAAATGGGGTTTTCAATAATTAAATATAATAATGGTTTTTGAAGGTTGTGTTTTTGTGAAAAAATGGAGGGAAGCAGAAATGATTTAAAGGGATTGGATTATCCATAATCTAAACTTGTGGTTTGTTGAAATAAAATGTTTTGAAATTGTGAATCATTTTAAAGTGATTCTGGATCTTTTTTTTTAAAATAGTGTATTTTAGGATGTTAAAAAGATTTTGAATTGGATAAATTAGTTTTGGCAATTGGTTTTGATCGGTTGGTGTTTTACTACAAACGGTATTGGTCTCAATGGACCTCAGATTATGAAAATATACCTTGCTGATTATTTTTTAAAAAAATGGGAAGGGGTTGTTTGGAGTGGCTTGGTTATTTAAAAAGTTTTTAAAAATGAAAAGGGGTAGGTTTTTAAAAAAATGGTTCTTAATTAATTGTGGTTTTTTTTTGTGAAATATGAAAATGTTTTTTTTACTTGGTGGTTGGTGTTCCTTTTGAAGGGAAATTGTTTTTTTTCTTCGAATTATGATGTTTAATTTTAGCCTTTGGTGTTTTCATGGGTGCTCACATGCATGGTTTTATTTATATTTGGAAGTATGGCCTATATGGTATGGTGGTTGGGTGTCATGGGTGGAATGGAAATGTGCATGGGGGTGAGACTTGATGAAACACCATTGGTGAATGTAGAATCCCACCAAGTTAGTTTGTTTTTTCAAAATTGCTTTGAGCTGAAAATTATAGACTTTTTTAAAAACCAATGGTTACGTGGCTTGATGTTTCTATGTCTTAGAAGATTTGTTTATTTGTTTAGCTTCCATGTGATCTAGAATTCATACTCTTGTTCTATCTAGTGATGAGATCTTGTTGGTGGCTCGATTTTGGAGTAATTTTCCTTGGATTTCTAAAAATGTGTTTGAGGTTGTGATGTGGCCATGGATAGTTCCGCGTTGGAAATTTTTCCTGCTGATCAACCTAAGGATTCCTTTAAAATTTTAAATCCACCTATTTTGATGATGCCTCATCTTGTTTGTTGGAATAGAGAGCTGTTTGGGATCTATTAAAAGTGCTTCTGGGCCATGATAATTCTTTTGGACAGAGCAGTTGTGTTCGGTGATGTTGATGTGTTTCGTCATATTCCTTGTCCATTCTTCCCCTTGTTTGGAGTGAGATAGAATTTTGATATGTATATATGAGTTCCTATTTAGATTAATGTTTTTGTTTGGTGATCAATTGTGGTTTTTTTGAGTGGTGTGATCCTTATCACCTCACTGCGGTGCAACAAATGCTTCAAGAATCAGGGCTCCAGCCATAGGCCTTGGATTGAAGCTTTTCACGCAGTCAGAAAATCAACCGAGGTGTGGAGTGCTCTATTATGACCCTTACTCCTCTGTTTTGTTAAGTTATTTTCTATGTCAATGTTTTGGTTCTTCATTTCTATGAATTTCCCTTTGTCTCAACAAGCGTGGTGGACTTAACCCCTCACACAGTGTCTATAGTTATTCCTTCATGGATGTGGGGTTTCAATAAATGTCCCCGTGTGGACCGCCTGTAAAAATCAGGTGCATTCTTGGTGTTACCTATTCATAGGGGGGAGTTTTGGGTAGTTTCTTTTCTTCTTTTGTTGTTTAAGTGGACAAATTATTGGGTCCCCTTCCCTGTCATCCCCAAGTGACGGGGTCCAGAATTGTGTTGAATGTGTCTACCAAGTTATTGTCCCCTCCATTCGGGAGTGGGTGGTTTATATGTTCATGTTGTAACTCTATTAACTTGGTATATTAGTTTTTTTAGGAGGGTTTTTTGGGCTTGTGTGAGTGAGTCCCAACTCTATCTCATGGTCAATTCATGTCTATTCATTGCTAGTTGGTTTCTAATGGTGGGGAGACCCACCATGGGTCTCCTGGATTTACATCCTAAGAACATTTATAGTTATAGTTGATTCTTAATGGTGGGGAGTACATTCTGGAATCCTTAGGTGTTGTTTTTTTTCAGCCGGAAAGTGTTATGGCTTTCCGGGGCCGGAAAGCTTTAATGGTGGGGAGAATTGTCACACACGGTTTTTTTTCTTTTCTGTCATTGTATTGATCCGGCCCATTAGAAATACCGATCCTTTTCATGGGTATTTGATGAGATAAATCTTGAGTTTTTAAGTTTCATATATGTCTAACCACCCTAATTTGGGATCCCCATTGTTTGTTTAGTAGTTTTTGAAGAAAGGGTGGTTAATTCATGATTTGGGCCAACCGTGAGCCCATTCCCAGTTTTAAAAACCAAATTTGTTTCTTTTATAACTCTTTTGTTTTTCATCCTTTTTCACCCATTCAACTTCCCACTTGTCCTATACTTATATATTAAAACTTATTTATCCTTTTGGACCCGTTATAAATTCATAGGCCGGGTGAATTTGGGTTACTCATTTAGGTATTCAGCCAGCCCATGGGCACATTTCCTGTTTTAAAAAATTAATTTGATTCATTTATATCTTTTTCATATTTTACTATTTTTTGGTGATTCCACATCCCCCTCGAATCCAATAACCTTATCCTAACCCTCATAATATATTTTACCTCTTTGGAGCTCATGTGGGTCGCGGATTATGGTGAAACTTCTCAGGAAACCTCAAATCGTCCAGATTTTCCAAGGTAAATTTTATCATTCATAAATCAATAAATTAGTACTCTTTTAGCACCCAATATTCTTCCCCTGGTTCGTCCAGACTTTGGGAGTCTCTCAAAGAATTTTCAAGCCATTAACGTTTCTCTAGTGCTTCAGATCTAATGGAAGACGAAGAGTTTTCTCGGATGAAAGGTGAGATTCCTTCTCCTTTCTTCTCCCTCTTCCCCCTCCTTTCATTATTTCATGGTTTTATATTGTACCCTAGTCTTGATCGACCTCGGGTTTTTCTATACAATGTTTTTTATGGGTTTTATGTTTGTTTAGGTCTGGTATTTATAGTTTTAGGGTTTATAAACCCGTGGCGGGTGATTTCGGGTGTGGGTTTCGATTACGCCGACAATTTGAGGTAGGATATCCCTTGCACATGCCTTTATCATAGAAGTTTCATCATTTTAATATTATCCTATACTGATATAAATGTTTATTATTGTTTTTAATACTTTTTATAATTTTCTTGGTGTGAAAAGTCGTTGTTTAATCACTGTTATGTGAAAGGTAGTGTTGTTTTGTCATGAAAGTGCTCAACAAGTGTTTGTTTAAATGTTCCATTATCTTTTGAAAATATTTTGTGAGGTTTATAATCTGGTTTATGGTATTTTTAACATGTTACAGTATCTTGAATGAAAATATGACATTCAAGTGGTGTTTTATTCCTTTTCATGTACATAAAATAAATTGTTTTGTTTAAAAAGGGCATGACATGTGTTCGGTAAATTGCCCGGTTGGATTTTATGTGTGATGTGTGATTTAAAAGTTATTTGATTGGATTTATAAACTAATTGGATGAATTATAAATGGTATTTTTGGGTACTTATATTGATTTCCAATTTGGATTTGTTTTTACAAACAAGTGGGTTGTGATTTACAACATATTTTGGCCCGAGTTGCCCAAAAATGGACCGTTTCACATCATTATGAAAATGGTTATGTTTTGAATATGTAACCAGAGTATTATAAGAGATTTATGAATGAGGTTTGCTGCTGTAAATGATGTTTATATATATCCTTAATAAAATTAAAATGCATACCTTCATCAAAGGTTAGTTTTGAGAAAATGTTTAAAGGCCCGTTTGACATTTCCTAATGAAGGAGTGTTTTATTAAATGTTTATTGGGATGCCAAATATGATTTGGTTTGGTTATGATGTGTTTTTATAATTTAAAGAGTGTTTTTGAAATAGTTTTATGTGAAAAGCCTCAATACACTTCATGAAATTGTTTTACCAAAATATTTAGTGGTTTGTTGATTAGTTTAAGAAATGCGAAGAAAGATTATGGGATGTTTGTGTTTTTATGGTTTTGGAATGGAATGTGGATGTGAAATGTGTATTTGATAATATGTGTAACTTGATTGAGCACTAAAGGGAATCCCGGGTATCTAGGTGGGCGGACGTGTACTAGTATGCTAGTGATTCTGTGGGGG
This sequence comes from Viscum album, assembly GCA_963277665.1. Lineage (NCBI taxonomy): Eukaryota > Viridiplantae > Streptophyta > Magnoliopsida > Santalales > Viscaceae > Viscum > Viscum album. Next base: position 1,436,277,637 of record OY728122.1, read on the forward strand.
TTGGCCCCTGTTTCACGTAGCAAGTTTGACGATGACAACACTAACTAAACTATGATGATGATGATGATTAGGGACCACTAGGTTATGGGTATGTTCACTACTAGTGGCTCGTGCATGAGAATGGATATTTATTATGGTTACTTTCACCGAGATATGAGGTACCTGGGGCTCACAACTAACTAGTGCCAAGGGGTGTTCCTGTGACTAGTTCTCATTGGATATTTTGTACTCACCGTCGTCATACGGTGTATTTGGTTGGTAAATTCAGTAGTATGTGTTATTTATTTAAAAGATAAAATTCTTTAAAGTGTCCCTCTAGAAAACTATGTTCATTTTAAAGTTGCACCTCTTTGAAAAAAATAGTTACTTGCATTTTTGTTTATTAAACATGCATGTTTTTGTCTGATAATTATTATAGCATGGAACCTCATTTGAAAACCATACTTTCAAATCTTGAATTTAAAACTATAAATTTATGTTTCTTTTATTTTATAGTAATGTGCATTGGGAATAGAATATCGGGCTAACCTACTGAGTTTTAATACTCACGCCTATAGTCTTCTTCTTTTTTTAGCCCTTGTGCAGGTTTCATCTTTAGTTCGATCACCTTGGGCGACTTTTTATCATTGTGTTGGAGAGTGACCAGAAGTGTCACATGGAGTTTTTTTTATCGGGATTATTCAGTTGAGTTGTTGGTTTTTTTCTAATTTTAGTTTCTTGTACAAATAATATTTAGTTCAATTTTTATATAAATTCATTTTGGGCTGTCTGTTTATTTCCGCTGTTTGTTGGATTGTTTATATGTGGGAAAAATCGTTCCCTTGTGTACTATATTGATGCCCATGGTGCTTGTCACCATCCTGGGAGGATCGGGAACGCCTCTCGGGACTTTTCGCGGGCTGGCCTGGGTGACCGGTCCAGGTTCGACTCGGGCTAGTTCGTGACATAAATCAAAAGTGATGCATTTATATTTTAAAAAGAATGAATGAAATGTTCTTAACAAAAGTAATATAAATATTCACTCAACTCAAAATATTCTATAAAAAGCATGATATATCAATAGGAAATTATAGAAAATATGAATCTTTCAACATGTGATACATGTCCCATGATGGCTTATGATAAAAAATATATCTCACACTAATAATGGAGAAAAAAATTCATTGTGTCAAATGTGAATGTTATGATACAACCAAGGTAATGTTAATAAAAAAATTTCATTTATTATTAATATTAATGATTATATTTTAATAATTCATATTCACTAAACTATTTTTAAGAAATTCATTAGTCAAAGGATAATATGTTTTTTCTAACCATATTGTTTTTCATGAATTATAACATTTTATTTAAAAGATAATTTTTTATATTTTAGGAATTTAATTTTATAAAATGGACATAATTATTGATATAAACATATAATATTTATTTTAGGGTCAATTTCTTGGATTTTAATGAAAATAATTTTTTTGGATGAATAGTGAAAAATGCTGATTTTTAAAATAATTATCATATCTTTTTAAGTATATAAAAAGTCCCAATATATTTTAGATTTTTTGTAAAGTAAAATTAGTCCCCATTTTATAAAAATTATACAGTTTATTCTATATAAATCAGTATTATACTTTAATTTGGTCTAAATTCATGTTTAGTCTTTTGAACACATTTTTCTAAAAAAACTATTTTTCATTGATTTTTTTTTCTTATATTTAAAATATATTTTTTTAATTTCTAGAAAATTAATCTTGAAATTTTTATCTAATATTTAGAATTTGGTGGATAAATTTTATTAATGAGATTAATTTGATTTTTTTAAATAATCAAAGTAACCATGGTAAAATATTATCACAATTGTAGTGGGGAAAACTTGTTAATTTGGGTTAAAACTAAGCGATTAGGCCAAAAATATTATTTAACATATTATCTGATGAGAGGATTTATACCCTTATCCCCATAACATTTAGATTTTATTTATTTAGTTAAACTTTTCCATTAGTAATACGTTATTAATATTTTATATTTAGTAATAATTACAGGTGTTCCACTCCCATCACTTATAAAAACAGACCTCCTCCTATATCTTATTCACATACATTAAGAATTTTAGCTTGGAAAATCCCTACCAAAATACCTTACCAACATCCCTAATAACAACATATATATTTTATAATCATTAAAATACAATATTATAAGTCTTAATGTGTAATCCAAATAAATATTTTCAATGAAGAGGAATTAAAGAACGTATAAAGTTAGACATGACTTGGGTTAAGGGATTTCTCATCCAAATTTCATTTCATTCAGATTCATGAAATTTATAAAAAATGTTTTATTTTTTATAGTGTATAAATAAACAAATGTTTTTAATTTATCATTAAATCTCAAAATTAAAGTGATTTTCAAATCCATTTCATGTTTTCTCTAATAATGTTCCATTGATTTAAAAGTTATCAAATATTTAAGTGATTTTTCTTTAAAATGTTTTGTTAATTTATTATTTTCTTATATTTCATAGCCAAATCTATGTTCTTAAAAATATTCCATAAATACTTCTTTTTTTTACATCAAATATTTTTTAATACAATTTTCAACACCTTTTGGCCATTATTAACATGGTTTAAAAAGGAATCTTTTTGAAATTTACCATACATTTCATTTTGAAATTTTTTACCAAATTATGAAAAAATTGGGTTTTTAATATAAATAAGTTGACCACATTTCCTGACCATCATAGTCATTATTCATTATAAATATTCTTCCATATCCTTACCAGTTTTTTAAATAAAATCCAATTTCATTTATTTTGTGATTAATTCACTTAATTTTTTTTAAAAGAAATAGAATTTTCTTCACATATTTATGTAAAAATGGAATATGATTTTTCTTTTGGGTTCAAATGAGTTTTTATGGTTTTAGGAATAAATATTAAGGAAAAAAATGTTCCGGTAATGATATGGTAATTTGTCATTATAGACGATGGTGAGTGATTCTAATATAGATCATGATGATGGGTGAGCTCAATATAGCTCTCTAATTCCTTCGGTAATGTATAGTATTTAATGGTTAAAAATGAAAGAGATATTATTGTTAGTTACTCTTATATAATTTACTATGCCACAATTATTTTCATCCTGGAGTAAACATGAGTGTACATGGGTTAAGAATATAATGCTCCAAGATACTTATTTAATTACTAATATAGGATTTTATGGATATCTTTTGATTTCATGAGGAAATATATGATTATAAACTTTTAAAGTTGAATGATTTGTTTTTCGAGGAATATTTTCATGATTTATCAAATACCTAATGTTATCTTCCTAATTTTGTATGTTTATAGTGGGTTTTAAATGTAGTTTCTACGAAAAGGTTGATTTTATCATGTGGATATGTTTTATTTAGGTTATCCATGTTTTATTATGAGAAAGGTAATAATTTTAAATGGGTTTCATGTTTTTACTTGAAAAACTGGATTATTTTACTTTTGTATCCCTTATAGACAATTTATTTCCCCAACCCTAATTTTACAATTTTTTTCAAATAATATAAGGATCAGTATGAACTATGGAAACATCAATCCTTCCACTATGTTGAATAATATTAAAAAATAAGTGTATTGAATGAAACAAATGTTTAAATTTGGGAACCAAATTTTTTTGTAAAAATTGTATATTATATGGAAATTTATACTTTATTATTTAATTTTTTTCCCTAATTATCTAAAAAAATTTAAAATATGTTATAAATATAAAAAACTCAAATTATTGTTATAAATTAGGTAATTGTGAGATGTCTATGTCATTTGGTGTTATAGTTAGTATCAGTAAAAATGTCTAGATAAAATTAAAAGATATGACGATGTTAAAAATAATATTCTATTATATTTTAATTTACGGTTATACTTTAAAGAGAATGATTTTAAATATTTCCATGATATTTTTTTCTAATCTATATATGTTTAGAATAGTTTTTTGAAGGAAATGGGATAATGGCATTTAGAATCACTAACCTATAATGGTTAAAAAAGAGCCCTTTGTGGTAGTGTTAACTCAATTTATATTGGATATTAATTGTGGAATCCATGAAAAAGAGAAACTGAATTATCAACAAAATAACTTGTCTATAGTGAATAATTTCTTGAAACATGACCTATCGACTGCTGATGGTTTTGTATACCTACTAAAACATGAAGGATGTATAAATACATTGCATAACATGATTAATATTTTTTGATTTATGGAACATAAAAATGAAAATATTTATATTAATAATTTTGAATTCAAATTCAATCACCGGTAGCCCCTAATTATGAATACATAGAAAAAAGATGATATTAATTCCATCAAGTGGATAATCAGTAAATATGTTTTCATGAGAATTATTTTCTAATTGTTATTTGACAGAGAATGGAATGTTAATTTATAGAGTTGAATAAAAAACTAGAAGACTCATTGGCCACTTATAAATAAAATTTTACCATACTATCTAGGTGTGCACTAAATTTAATTCTGAACCACAATAGTTAAATTAATATTTTTTACATAGGTTTGAAAATATGTTTATAATTAGCATTTTCCTCCCATGAATATAAAATTTATGTGGAGGTTGTTCTTTGTACTAATAAAGTATATATAATGTTTTCTGAAGCTTATGAAAATTATAATAAAATGGGTTAGAAGTGATCAAGGTGGAAATAAATGTATAATTAATCAACCAATAAATTTAGAGGCAAGACCCTCAAAGTGTTACAAATGTGTAAAAAATGGGTTAATCAATTTGTTATAGGATCAATATTTTTTTTACCATTGTGGTAAGCTCGGTCATTTGGATCTGAGATACAAGGAAAAGCGTTTTGATATGACTAGTAAATGAAAAATGGGGATTCACAGAGGAGTGATACGTTTTAGTTATAATTATTTGAGTCATTATGATACTAAATGTACATTGTTTGTTACTAAAAATGGGAATCATAATTATTAGAAACAAAAAGGTATAGAAAAGTATTTTTATACTACCATGGAAGTTGCAGGACAATCAAATAATGTGGTGATCGGTACATTTTATATTTAGTCAGAATATGCCAAAATCATTTTTTTGCTAGATCCAAATATTATTTGATTTTTTAGAATTATTTAAGTATAATGGAAATTACATTTCAATAAACGAAGTCCAAAAATTTGTTAAAAACTCATGGTTGTAGTATTAATGTAATAAAAATTTATAAGAACCTTCTTATCATCAAACATGGTATGGTATTTCAATCCAAAATTTTTATCTCAACTGTAGTATAGTTTGTTGTTATTCTTGGTATGAATTGTATTTTAGTTTATCATAATAAAGTAAATAGTAGACATAAATAAATGATATTCAATTTTAAGAGTGAGTTTCAATTAATATATAACAAAGTGTTCGTACATTTGATAATAAATAAATATGCTAAGAAACTAATTAATAATGGGAGTTGATGATATCAAGAATATAATTCTAAAAAAGTAAAATATTAAAATTTGTGATGTTCTAGTAGTAAATGAACATATGTATGTATTTCCTAAGGATTTTACTAGTTTTATTCTTGATCCGTAGGTTGAAACTAATATTGACTCAGTGCCAAAAGATAACAAAATTTCAAAACCCCCTTATACATTGGCTCTAGAAAAAGGTTTGGAAATGAAATATTAGTTATAAGAGTCACTTGATAAGGGTATCATTTTCCCTATAACTTCACATTGGGGTTCTCCTAATTTTTATTAAAATGATGGATGGTTCCTTGATGTTTTTTCATTTATTATATATCTCTCAAGAAAATCATTATTTTGAAAAAGTATCTATTACCACATATCGATGAATTGTTTCATCACATTTAGGGTGAGAAATATTTTTCAATGATAGATCTCAGATATGAGTATAAATAAATAAAAATTTATGAAGAATAAATATTGAGAAAAAAATTCCATGATATATATATAAAATATATTTTTTGGTTATGTTGTTTAGGATTATGATTGAACCTACTAAATTCATGGGTCTTACGAGTAGTGTTTTCAATGAATATGTGGATAAATTTTTAGTGGTATTTATTGATGAAATTATTTTTTCTTATAAAAGTTATAAGGAATATGAGAAACATCTAAGAAATTTTTTATATACATTAAAATAAAATATTTTTTTTGGAAAAATTATCCACTGATAATGTTGGCTATAACATATTTAATTCATTGGGTATAAGATTCTAAATATGGAATAAATATAGAATATACTAAAACTAAAGTGGGGTAATAGTGACCAAAAACTAAAAATATCCTTAGTATTATAAGTTTTTGTGGATTTTTAGGTAACTAAAATGTTTTTAATTAAAACATTTATCAGTAATATGGACCACTAACTATGTTAACTCAAATGATATATTAATGCATATGTATAAAGGAATATGATAAATTTTTTCGAGAATTGAAAATATGATTAGTTAATTTTCCAGTGTAATATTTTCCAATAAGAAATAATGATTTTTTTATTCACAATGATTTTTATTTTAAGGGACATGGTTATATCTTGATACAAGATGATCATGTAATTTCATATGATTCACATTAATTGAAACTCTCTGAGAGGCATTAACCTGCCCATGATCTTGATATTTCATCAGAGAATTTTTATTTAAAAATTTGGGGGAATATTTTCTATGTGGTAAAATGTGAAATATACATTGACCATAAATTTTTACAGTATATGCTCACTAAAAAAGAGTTGAACATATGGTAGTAAATATGGTTTGAACTAATAATGGATTTCGATTTCATTATTCACTATCATACTGGTAAAGGAAAAATTGTTGTTGATTCCTTACGTAAAAAATATAATTTATCAATATCCATGATATATTTCTATTATGATACATTGGGTAATGATTTATTAAATTTTTTGAATGAAATTATTTTAACAAGAACTCCCGCTCTTTTCATTCAAGTTTCAACACAAACATCATTGTCAGACATAATTAAGTATTCTCCAATGGAAGACCACGATTTGCAAGAAAATGTATAATTGGTTAAGATGGGTAGGTTTCCTATAATTAACATTTAAAACAATATGTAATCGTATTTAAAATAGGTTGTTTATGCAATGTAATTCCATGTTTAAAAAGTAATTGTTAAGTGAACCTCAAAACCCACTATTTTATGTTTATCCCAATAGTACTGAAATATATAGTGGTCTTCAGTATTATTATTGGTGAGGTTGAATGAAGAAATATATTTATGATTTTACTATGAAATGTTTTACATTTTCATAGGATAATTATGAATGATAACAACCAAATGGGGGGTTTCCTCATTTTCCAATGTTTGAATGAAAATGGGAGAATATATCCATGGATTTCATGGTGGGATTAAAAAATATATATTTAGTTAATAATTTGATTTGTTTTATTATGGATATTTTAAATAAATCTATGCATTTTCTTCCTATTCAAGATAAAATGTATTTGGATAATCTTTTCAAACACTATATTAAATTTATTATGCGATTATATTGAGTCCCTCTCTTTATTTTATGAAATAATGATCCTAAATTTACATTAAATTTTTCTGATGGAATTTATAATTGATTTAGTATTGAATGAAATTTTAGTAAAACTCATCATCCTCAATATGATGGATAATCAGAGTGAAAAAATGTAGACTCTAGAAGATATGATTTAGGATTACTCATATATTAGCAGGGAAGTTGGGATCGAAATAGTTCATTTGTGGAATTGTTTTAAAATAATTTTTTTATTATATTATATATACAGATTACTTTGGGGAATTATATGAAAAATTGGTGTCTAACTCCACCATTATGGGATGAATTCAATAAATTGATGTTTCCTGGACTATAATTCATAGAATAAATGGCTGATATATGAGATCATGTTTGAGGTATGAGATAATGTTTTCCTTAAAATACCACCTTGGAAAAGTTAAATTCATTTTGGTAGAAAAATAAAATTAATCTAATCATATCATGGTCCATATGAAATTCTAGATGAAGTGGGATCAACTAAAAAGGGAGTTCCCTTACCTCTTGATTTATGGAATTAGCTGAATCACAAGATTATGGTTTTACAAAATATTTATGATTGAAGACACATCATGGAAATTAGAGAAATATATGAGGGAAAACCCCCTAACTTGTTTATGTTATGAATAAAATTAGGAGGATACAATTTTAAGGGTTCAGGTTTTCCCAAGCCATTACATTTTTGTTCTTTGGTGTCCCAAGGTTAAGTTGTGGTTTCTGAAATATTATAATTTGTTTTTAAATGATTTGTAATTTATAAAGTGGTTATGAAAAGGTTATTCATTTAATATATGTAATTTTAAAGTATTAAAAGATTATCTGAAAATTATTTTAGAAGTTTTTAAAATGATTTTTTTTTGAAGTGTTCTAGAAGTTTGAATGTGATAATACTATATTTTATTACTTATTTATATGTTTTTTATTTGAAAAGTTATTATTATCAATTAAATAGTTAACCTTATAGATTATTTTAGAGTGTTTAAGGGTTTGGGTGAGTTTCCCAAGACTACATAAGGGTAAATTGGATATGCATAAGGTTAGCATAGTTTTCAAGAGTTTATTATAGGTAATTCCCTTTTTCTAAGGCTCTCATAAGGGTATCCCCCTGCTTAATGGTAATATGTGACTTCCTTAAGTTGTGGAAGGGTATGCGATGGTTTGCATACACTAAGTAAGGGTCCCAAATAATGTGGTTAATGGTAATATACTAAATTAATAAGGTTAATCATGTGATTTCCCATCCAATATAAGGGTAACAAAGCTTTTAAATAGGTTACGTAGGGGGTAATTGGGAAAGGGTGGAGTCGTATAAGGGTACCAGGGTACAAGAAAACTATGGGTTCTAAAGATCTCATTTGGGTAGTAAATTTATCATGTAAGGTTAAGTATCTCATTTTAAACATTAAGTAAGGGTAATGCAACTTACACGTTACTTTAAAAATCATATTTTAAGTTATTAACAAGTTACCCTTATGCAAAACCCCTATCATAGATAAGGATAACATATTTTCCCCCTTTTTCTGTTTTCTGTTATTATTTGTTCTTTAACATACTACAAAAAATTAGTATTCTAAAATTCTTAATATCAAGGAATTAATTACCACCAAATCATTTAAATATTTTTATGTATTTTTGGAAGGTTTGTATTGATTCATAATTTAATCATAATATTTGAATAATCACTGAGAAAATTTAATAGGGATTTCAATAATATATTTTTGAATATGCATTGCTATGATTTTAAAATACCTTAACCCTTCTCCCTATTTTTTTATTTATTCTTATAGTCATCTAGATTAACTTTAAACCCTCTATTCAAATAATCAATCTTCAATAGTTTATGATAAATATTCCATTGCAATTTATAATTGAGGAAGAACCTTCTCTTTCCATAATTCCCTAGCTACAATGTTATTCATGGGAAAATAATAGAAAGGGGGTCTTTCATCATTCTTATAGTTATATATATAGTATGGATCCCAATTTTGTATTTATTGGTATGGTTTTTTTCAAAATCTTGATAATGAAAATAAATTAACCAATTTAAATTGAAGGTAATGAGTAGTTTCTCTTGTTTTCATATGATTTATTAATATATTACATATTTGTTTCCATAGAAAATATTATCATATGGACAAAAAATTAATATTCATATTATCACATTTTGTTTTAATTTAGATAATCAAAGTATTTTACTATAAATATAAAGTGATTATCACATGGAGATAATTTAGTGGTTAATTGAAATTGATGTGAAATGAAAAATTAATCCATGTTTTGAAGTTAACCAATTAGGATCCAAGTATCACTAAGAGGAAGAAAGGGTGAATTAGTGATATATTTTTCTTTTATGTTTCCTAATATATTAAATAACCTTCTCCTCTTATTGACGACTTATTTCCCTATTGAACACAATTCAACCACACAACCATAGGAATATAAGAATTTACAAGGTTCACTACTCAAAAAGAGTAGCTAATTCCTTGGTATGATTTGTAAGAAATCCAAAACAACATAATCTACTATAAAAAATTATTTTATGTGGAATACAATGAGTACGATGTTCTCTTACAATCATGTAGCACTTTGAAAGGAATCCAATAGTGTATATTCTATTTCTGGAAAAAAACGATTCAAATCATTGTCACAGTTCTTGTAGATAAGATTTCAAAAATTTGATCTTGCAAATAAATTCTTCTCTTTCCTTCCCATAAGTTATTGGTAACATCCTTTAATATTTATAGAACAATTTTTATTCCACTGTGAAATGCCAATATCATCTATGTATTGAGTTGCCCCGCGTAGAACAAGTACTTTGTAGACAACCTCTTCTTCTGCAAGCTAGATATCCTCTATTTACTGTCACCACTCCACATACCACCTCTATCTACTACCTTAACATACCTCCTATATATACCACTTATGAATAAAATCTTTGAGTACTAGTTTTTCATACCTTCTTCATGCACCGCTTCTTCATACTACCTATGCTTCTGTGGAATTCTTTATTCCACAGACTGCATCTTCCTATTATGAAAACTATTTCTTCTTCCAGAGAAAAATTCATATTTCATGGAATATTTATTCCGCTAAATGCTTCCCTTAAATTAATTATCCCTTATGAACTCTTCTGGACATAGCCAAATTCTTCATCAAAGTGAAGATGCGATCTTATGAAAATCATTATTCCTTAATGATGGGATTAGAATTCCTTATATAGGAAATTATATCGAAAAATATCTCTTATATGATTTACCCAATTTTTCAATGTGGTACAGTCTTCACTACGTACCATGCATGTCCCATGGATCATTTTACCTACAAGGTCTTCTTACCGCCTTTCGTTCTTTTTATTGACCTAAATCACCATCTCCATTTTGTTAATGATATCCTTTACCACAAACTATTAACCTACCAAAAGTTGCAAGCCTCCCATGCACCATTTCTCTAATATGGTTTGTGTACCATGCCTCGTAGTCTGCAAAACACTACTCTGTAGAACTTCATCCTTTACCAATTCCCATTTTCCACTCTTCAAACCTCATATGAATTCCAATTAATTTCCTTTATGGTTAATGAAATATTATTCCTAGAAATTCATCCATCACCCAAAAAAATATATAGTCATGATTTTGAGGACCCAAAATTTGGATAACACTAGGAAAACACACTACCATAAAAACTTACTTCGGAAAACTCCAACCATACTAAGTCATAGTCAACTTATTTCATCACAAAATTATTCAATCATGATTTTTAAAATCTTATCGGTCATTTTTGGCATTTTCAAATTTTTTAGGAAAGTGTTGAATCTTCCCTATCTTCTAGCAACCTCTTTTTTTTATAATAAAAACTAAATATGAAGGGAGACTCATTTTATCTCCCTTTACTTCACAAATATTGCATCAAAAGTTCTCCACAAAAATTATGATATTTTTTAAATACAAATCATCAAAGAATCATAATATTTTCCAAGGTTTTTACAAAGTTAACTGATTTATACTTTTGAAAAAAAAATAAAACACTCTTCAAAAGAAATATCTTCTTACTTCCATGTCTATCCAACATGGTCCCAACATGTTTCAATTTAATTGATGTTATTTTCATTGGTTTTATACTTTTTGATTCCATTTAAGAAAATCGTATTTTTTGGATAATTTTTCTGTATTTTAGTTGATATGATTGTGTAACCCTTATTGTGTGATTGTTTTATATCACCTTTACTGGAATTTGATAAGAATTCATATTTGGATAAAAAATTTGATTCCCATTTAAATTCTGGTTTGGGTGATGATTCCCTTGAAATGTAATGAAGTAAATGTGATGAAAATCCCCTTGTTTAAATATGAAATAAGATATATGAAAATTGTGAAAAATGGCGGTGACGTGTGTAGTAGATGTGATGTGATGTGACATAGTTGTGATGTGGTGGTTTTGGTGGAAAATTTATGTGATGTGAAATGGTGGAGATGTAGGGATTATTGGAATTAGGAGGATAGGTTATTGTTCTGTTGTTCAATGTTGTGTTAGATTCTCAGTAATGATGGAATAAATTTATATTAATGAAACCAAAATGGTATGGATTGGAATGGCCAGTGAACACTTGAATTAAAATGTAATATGTGGATAAAGTGGTTGATGCTTAATTTTAAAGGGATAGGATTAATAAATTAATACTTTTAGTATTTGGTGAAATCTATAATTTGAATTAACATGAAAGAAAAGGTGGAAATTGGATTTCAATTGTGGTTTTCACATGTGGTGTTAGGAATGACATAACATCAAATATTATGGAGGTTTAGAGGCCCTTGTGGAGATTTTGTGATAGGTATGGAAATTATTATTGAATAACCTATAGATTAATATTATTTATTTTTAAATATTATAAATTTTATTTTCACTATGATTTCTATGTTCACCCCACTCGAGTCAAGCACTATGTTCCAAAACCTAAATGTGTTATTTGGGGGGCGTGTTTGTACCAACATCCAAGATGATACAGATAGATGTATGGATACTCCCTATTCCCTGATATCTCTTCCAGAAAAGGTTCTTATCCATAAGTTGTGATGGATTGAAAATATTGTGCATTTATGGTTGGGATAATGAGATTTATGAGATAGCTTATAGTGGGAAATGTATATAGTATGAGGAGGATAAAAGGTTTGTGTATATTTTGTTCACAATAACCTACTATTATACCTATAGAAGTTGGTGATATGGGTTGCAGTGGACTAGGTGAATTTGGGTGACATGTGATATGGTGGACCATATATATTTTGGTGGGATGAGATTGCCAGTTTCACATGGATATCTTGGAATAATTAAATTTACAAGGCATATTCAAATAGTTTCACAAGATGGAAGAGATGTGAGTGACATGACATATGATATAGGGGTGTGAGAGAGGAAAATTAGTTGAAAAGCGGTGTGGTTACCCTTTTTTCAGTATGATTTTTATGATTTCATTATACTTGGATGCATTATTTGGTGATCATTCCTTAGTGTGGTTGATATTGTATGGATGAGTTGTTTAATTTCTATTGGTTTTCATATTTTACCACTAGTGAATTTGTATGATTTTTTTTCAGAAGTGCATGAGGGACTTTAGGTGTGATCATAATGAGTATACATGTATTCTCATACTATGTATATACAAAATAATTTTCAGGTTACTAGGAGAAAATCATGGGCTATACTATACATTACTAGATTAAATAATTGATATGTTTCTATGTCACTACCTTAGGAATTTTTTTGGGTAGTTATTTGGATACTCATTGTATTTTTTTCACTTTTCGCATGCATCGTGGGGTGGTTTTGGTCTCCTTTATTTTATATTATGTATAAGAGTTTATTCATGGTTGATATACTATATTCTGATCCAAAATTACCATTGAGGATAATTCCTTCAAAATGTGAGATTAGTATACAACCATTTCTGGTTGCCATCCTAAGGCCTACTATAGGTAGGAATTATGATTCCTTATCTCTCTTCCATCATTGCAGACCTAGAAGGTGTACCCTTGGAGGGAGGGGGTCATGAACGAGAAGTATGAAATTTTTTGTTGGGAGAGATGATGAATTTTTGAGTTATTAACTATAAATATTAAATGGATTGGTAGGAAAGAAATTTAAGTTGTTTTTAGTACATGAAATATTCTTGAGAAGGCTAGATAGGACATGGGATTTAGGCCCCCCGTGATCTAATGCAAGGAATCTGATCCTATCGAATGACCAAGTAAGGTGACACCACTAGTAGGGTAGATATTTATAGGAGTTAAATACATCATGATTATTTTTGTTCTTACCTAAATTGGGTAATATTATGAAGTAAAAATAAATTAAATGAGACTTCATAAACTTTCATACTATCGATATTAGTATATATTTGTTTCCCTTTTCGGCTATGGATTATAGATTCTTTCAACATGTGGTTCAGGATAGTGAGGCCCAACAGGTTGACTCAGTTGATCAATGGAGTGTTAATCCATCTGAAGAGGATGATATGTGGTAGAGGACATTTCGCAACATCCAAAATAAGGCTTTGGTTAAGTGAGAGGGAAATATTTCTTGTATTGAGAAAGAACAATAGTTATAGGATCATGAGATCAAATTCAGTCTGATATGGTCCTAGATATAGTAGTGGACCCCATTGAAATTTAGTCAAATATGAGGTGCTACACGTCAGTGGTGGATGTTGTATGTTGGTCACGTTAAGGTGGAAGATGTTTTGTGGCTATAATTTCAAAAGGATATCCGAGAAGAGTTCCTATCATTGGCCATGAAGACTGGGAAGAGGTAGGGAATACTCTCTCTTTAATTAGGGACAATTTTTTATGAGATATAAATATAATGTTCGTGGATCTTTTGTGTGTCTCCCCAGATCTTTTTCATGATTGTGAGTCCCATTCACTGTGTCTTAGGGAGGCAATCTACCCTTTTATGCAGTATAAAGTTACTGATTTCACATTTTTTATGTGCATAGAAGTGAAAAAAAAGGAGGAGGTGATTGATCAAATACACTCTTGAGGATTTTCACCATGAGAGGGGAACTAGTAGGGTTCATCAATGGTTATAGTTGTTAGTGGAAGATCTCAGGCTCTTGATCCTTTAAGGTTTTGACCAGTGAGGAGTCTATATCAGCAACATCCTTTCAGACTCTCTAGGGCTAGTGGTTTCCTTTACATTCTTGAGGTCTTAAGGCCAGTGTGATACGTCTATGTGATCCATGTTAATCATTATAAACAATCCCCCATGGTTATTGTAGTTCAGTATGGTAAAGGTGGTATAATTTCTTATAAACCTCAATATTATCCACCAGTGGGTCCGTTTATGATACATGATCAGTAGGATTATGCTATGATGATAGAATATGGGGAAATTGGAGGTCTACCTCAAGATGTTCCTCTTCTCATGTGACCTTAACCTAAGCGGGGTCATGGAGGTGTTTGTTAGGAGCGAGGAAAATAACCAATATGTGTAAAATTTTATACTATGGAGGTACCAATTCTAGAGGGGCTAGAGATCATTCATGTTACAATTAAATTTTAATACACACTTTTGTATGCCTTTTATATTTAAGAGACTCGTAATAATTTGTTTCATATAGTCTAGTCCACGATCTGATACCAGACATATAGAAGCATCCCATGACCAAGGTTTTGACTACGCTATTTGGAATTAATAGTAGATTGTTTGATGTGTGTCATGGGTGTAGACTAATGACATGAAAAAATTAGTCTTGTGGGGATATTTTATTTTAATAGATACAATTTTACAATATCATCCATGACATTAACTGGTTGTATTCCATGCATAAAATTAGAAATTGTTTCTAAAGGAGAGTTTTTCTCTAGGATGTGGATGGTTATTGTATAGTTTTTGTTGTAAAGTGGGGTTTTCAATTGGGTAGTATACATATAGATCCCCTTCATTCCTTAATTGAAGAGTTTTTAGTGGACTAGGTTGAATTTTTTGGAGGATGATCCCATTGTCATCAAATAATTTATGGATTTTTTTTTCGAGTAGGTTTTGATGATACCACCTTGATTTAATATCATGTTCAAGATAAATTTATAACAATAAATTATTTGATTTCAATGGATACTTATAAAATGAAACCCCCTAAGTTGTATGAGTTGACGATTCAAATTGATGATCTGATGTATAATGGATTCATCTATCCCAACGTGTCACCACAGGGTGATACAATGTTTCCACCATGAAGGATAATAGTAGTCTGAGGCATTGTAAAGGATAACAGAGGCTGAATCAAGTAAGGATCAATAATCACTACCCTCTTACAAGGATTGATGATCTTTTTGACCGGTTGAGAGTATATATTTGGTTCTCTATGATTGATCTATGGTATATGTGTCACCAGTTGAGGGTTAAAGATGACGTTATCCCCAAGAATGAATTGTAGTGTAGGTATGAGAAATTTACATTTGTGGTCATGCTATTCAATGTTATAATAAAACTATCTTTGTTCATGAGGCTCCAGGAATCTTTGTTCTGTGAGTTCCTCGACCTATTTGTAGTCATCTTCATTTATGAAATATTGATATACTCGAAGTAAAATGAGGATCATATAGATCATATCATATAACTCTTACAGGTCCTCAAAATAAAAAAAAATCTATAGAAATTTTCACATGATTATAATTTGGAATTGGGAGAAACACTTACTTGGGCCTCGTGTTGTCTCAGTAAGGTGCGGCATAAGCCCATAGAAGATTGAGGAAGTTGTTTCTTTGGAAGAACCCAATAATGTGAAAAATTCTCATAGTTTTCTAGATCTGATAGGATATTAAAATAGGACCATGTATGATTTATCGTGAATTGAAATCTCATTTATATCAATTACTAAGTGTTTATCTTGATTAATCAGTTCTAGATGGAGTTTGAATACCCAAAAGAGAGATTCATCATTGCTCCCATTATTCAGTTTCTAGAGGAAGGTGTAATGTTTGCGGTATTTTGTGACTCTTCCCATATGGTCTTGGTATATGTATTGATTTATAATAAGAAAGTGAACACTTATTGGTCTAAGAAGTTATTCCCCCATGAGTATGACTATTCCACCCAAGACCTAGATCTAGCGGTAGGTGTGTTCACATTGAATATGTGGAAATATTACCTCATTGAAGAATGATTCAAGGTCATAACTAATAAAAAGATCTTTAAGTATATCATTTATTAGTGTGACATGAATATGAGGCAATATAAGTGGATGAAGTTTCACTGGCATTATGAATTTATCATCTCTTAGACCTCAAGAATGTGGAATGTCGTTGCTAATTCTTTGATTAGTAAGTCATGGAGGTATGTTGTTCAAGAGTATAAAAATACTTCGAGGAAAATGGGGGAGTTCAAAACCCTAAACATAGAATCATGTGTTATTTATGGAGGATGTTTCTTGTTTTAGATGACAATGGAGTCTTCTCAGATGCACCGGGTGAAGGAGTCTCAGTCGAGAGACTCAAAGGTAGAGGTCATGCGTTACAACATTGGCCATATAGATGCCTTGGAGGGCTGGTCATAAGATTCTCATAACCAAATGATGTTTCAAGGGAGATTGTATGTTCCAATAAAAATTCATGAGGGATTAATTCATGATTTTACTAGCTAAACTTTAACAGTATAACCGTGATTACCTAAGATATACCATATTTTAAGTATGTAGTTTTTGTGGGATGGGATGAAATGAGTGATTGAAGAGTTTGTGATTCGATGTCTATATTTCCACTAGGTAAAAGAGGAGCACTAGGTTCCTAAATGATTTTTGTATACCTTTTTTGTTCCCAAGTGGAAGTGGAATGAAATATTGATGGTATTAATCATGGGATTACCCCGTGATTTGGGAGAATGTACTGATATCTTGGAAATCATGGATTGGTTTAGGAAGTTATCTCACTTTCTAGCAACAAAGGAGTTGAGTTCCATGGTTGTATTTACTTGGAGATATATAGATGAGGTTATATGGCTACATGGTATCCCAAGGTTCATTTTTTTCCAGATTGGTATGATCATTTAATCTCATGATTCTAGAGAGGATTGCATCATTCATTTAGTACACAGTTATTCCTTAACACTTCTTTCTACTCTTACAACGATGGTCAGATAGATTGAACCATCCAGATGTTAGAGGATATTTTATGGGGGGTATCTTAGAATTTAGCTAATATTTGGAAAATCAATTTCCCTTGGTTTAGTTTTATTATTACTAAACCTACCACTCATATATCAACATGGCTCTATTTGAGGCTTTGTATGGGTTACCATGTCATTCTACATTGGGTTTAGTCTAGGTTGGGGAGTCATTAGTTCTTAATCTTGTTTGGGTTCATATAATAGTAGATAAGTTTTAGGTTGGTAATGAGAGGATAAAGGTAGTATAGTACTAGATGAATTCATATGAAAATCATAAGAGGAGGCCTTGGAGTTAATATTGGGAGACTAAGTATTCCTAAAGGAATCCCCTCATTGTGGGAAATAAATGTTTGGAAGGTGGATAAAGCTATCACCCCAGTTTATTGGGACCGTCATGGTGTTGGGGTAAATTAGTGAGGTGGATTATTGGTGAGTACTCATACAAAAGATGGTAATGGTCTAAAACCTAGTCCCTATATCTCATATTTTTTTGATATATTTACCATGAATACCATGTCATTGACTAGGGAGAGATAGATATTAAGGATGATGCAATGTTCGTGGAACCACCCGTAGAGATTCAGGATCATTTGGAGAAGGTTCTGCATGGATAGACCATTCCTTTGGTTTTTTTTGAGAAATGGCGTCCTAGAGGAGAGTACATGGGATCATGTGATGAAGATGTGTTCATAGTACCCAGAGCTATTTTGAGTTTGTATTATGTTTTTTTGATGATGTGATGTATGATTCTTATTGGTTATTGAGATACATATTATACTTTGAAGATAGTGTGTTATTAAAGATATATGCTTATGAGACTGGTTAATCCTTTTTTAATCAATAAGTGATATGCTATAATGCATTTTAATATTTTTTGGGTCAGTTAGTGCCATCTTATGTGGATAATATCTTTATATACAATGTGTATTTCCTTTATTTGGGTGTTTAGGGCCATGTTATGTGTTTGTTATCATCATTATTGGCTTGGGTAGTGTGGATTATGGAATGGTGGTGTGGATTATTATGTGAGGGATATGGCTTGATTTTGTTATGAGATTTTGGTAATGTTTCATTTATAATGAGACCCCTTAGAGGATACATACAATATGGTTGTTTGGACCTATTCGATTTTATACTTTTATGGATTATAGTATTAATTATTAAGGATAATAATTTTTTGAGAGTTATCTAATGTAAGGGTATGCGTTTCCAAAACTATTCCTTTAACATTTTGGGCCGTTTAGTGGTTTAGGAGGAGTTTCATAAATATTATATGTTATATTAAAATGGGTTTTTAATTTATAAAGTGGGGTTGAAAAGTTTTTATAAATTATGGAAGTAATTTCAATGTATAAAAATCTCATCACAAAATTTATTTATATGTATTTAAAATGATTCAAATGGTTTTGGTTGTTTTTTTAGAATTTTAAAAGTGTCAATAAACCTTTTATTAAGTATTTATAAGTTATTTTAATTTAAAAAGTTATTATTTTCAATAAAATACATACCCATAATCATGTTTTTTGAGTTTGTTAAGGGTAAGGTTGAGTTTCAAAATCCTACATAATAGTAAATTAGAGATATATAATGGTACAAATTGTTTTCGTGCATTGTGTATAGGTAATTTTCTTTTTCTAAGTCTTGTGTAAGGGTATATCCTCTTTTCACAATAGTAAGTCACAACATCCATATGATTCTTAAGGGCAGGGGTTAGTTTTTACACACTATGTCAAGGTCCCACATATCATGTGTATAGGTAATATGCTTTGTGATTAAGGTTAATCTCTTTATTTACTATTCTCATAGAATGGTATCCATGATTTTAAATAGGTTACAAAAGGCTTATCATGGAAGGGTGTAGTCACGT
This sequence comes from Viscum album, assembly GCA_963277665.1. Taxonomy (NCBI): domain Eukaryota; kingdom Viridiplantae; phylum Streptophyta; class Magnoliopsida; order Santalales; family Viscaceae; genus Viscum; species Viscum album. The sequence continues at coordinate 1,436,297,216 of OY728122.1, forward strand.
AAGGGTGCCAGCATAAGGGAATCCTAAAGGTTATAATGCTTTTGTAAGGGTAGTTAACTACCCATATAAGGGTACTGATATCATTTTGAAAATTTCATAAGGGTAATATAACTTTATAGGATTATTTCCAAATCTTTTTGTAAAGGTAAAACCAGTTTTCCTTTTTCATAACCCCTCTCTTGCGTAAGGGTGGCACATTTTTACTTGTTTTTATGATTTTACCTTCTTATTCGATATGTAACCTCCCAATATCCATTTCATCATTATAAAATTAGAAAATTCAAGGAATTAATTTTTCTCGGCTCATTTAAATATTTTATAACTCTTTTATTGAGGGTTTTTATTTATCAAAAATTGAATCTCTATCATTAAACAAGAATTGTGAAAATTTAATGGTGGTTTCAACACTGTATTTTATGAATAAGTGTAACTATGTTTTTTAAAATACCTAAACCATTATCCATTAATTTTTTATTATTTCTTACTCTAATATAGATGAAACCAAACCCTCCCTTATGATCATCATGAATTATTTATTTATGAAAACTCTTTCCTAGTAATTTCTAGGCATGGAAGAACCTTATCTCTCCTCTATTCCTTAGCTACAATATTCTGCAATGGAAAAATGGATCTGTCATCTTTATTCTAGTTATAAATATAGGAGGTTTAATTATTTTATTTCTATTGGGGAGGTAGTTTTCACACTCTTGAGAAAGATAATAAATTGGATAATATTAATTGATGGGAATTACGAGTTTTTACTATTTTCATATATAATATCCTCATATTGGATATATTCATTTCACTGGAAAATATTACTGCATGCGAAAAAAAAATTTATTCTCCTTATAACATTTTGGGTTAAATTATATAATCAAAAAAATATACTATAAATTGAATGTAATTATAATATTGAGATAATTATTTGGTTAATTAGAATTAAAGTGTAAGGAGAAATAAAATTTATGTTTTTTCACTTTTGATGTTATTACTGTTGGATTTATAATTGTTGATGCCATTTCTAAAAATCACGGCCACTAGAGGATTGTTTTTTTTGTATTTTATGTGATTTCGGAACCCTTATTATGTTATTTTTTTATATCACCTTTAATAAAATTACATTAGAATATATATCTAGATAATAAATTGGATTCCAATGGAAATTTTGGTTTGTGTGAGAATTAAATTAAAAATAAATAAGTAAATGTGATGATAAAACCATTATTTAATTCTGAAATAAGATATGTTAAAAATGTGAAGAAGGTTGTGATGTGTGGATATGGTGTATGGGGAGGAAATGATGAGATGATTTGGTTGTGATGGGAAGTGGTGGTGATGTAAAATAGTGGTTATGTGGGGACTATTGGTATGAATAGGATTGGTTGTTTTTGTGTCATGTAGTGTTATTATAGTTCCATGGTAGTGATGGAATAAATTTTTAATAATGAATCTAAAATTGTATGGGTAGGAATAGATAATTAATTCATTAATTAGAATGGGAATTTTGATTAATGTGGTTGATGTTGAATGTGAAAATATGGTCTTAAAAATAGTGATCTGTATTATTTAGGAAAATCATGAATTTTTGATTTATATGAAAGGAAATGTATAAAATGGATTGTGGTTGGGGTTTGGTTGTTTGGTGTTAATTATTTAGTTTTCGGAGTGAAGTGGGTGAGGTTTTGAGGCCCATGTTGGGATTCTATGACAGGGATAGTATTCTTATTGAAACCCCCCAAGGGTGGGATTATGTGTGAGACTATTATTTATTGTATTTTGACTGGGACTTCTATTCACACCCCACCCAAGTTGAGAACTATGTGCTAACACCTACATGTTTTGGGGGAGTTTTTTTCCAACATACATGGTTTTGAGGAAGGTTGGTTGGAAACTCCTACTTCCCCACTCTCTCTTTTAAAAGTTGTTTATAAACAAATTATGTCATGGATTGTAGATATAGTTTGTTTATGGTTAGGTTGACAAGATTATTGTGGTGTCTTATAATGGGGGTTATTAATGGTAGAATGGGGACATGACTTTAATGACATTCATGTCCATGATACCCTACTATTATAGTTATAGTAGTGGTTGAGTAGTTATGTAGTGTCCTAGGTGTCTTCAGGTGAGATATGATATGGTGGATTAGGATCTTTTGGGTTGGATGAGATATATAGTTTCACATATAAATCATGGAATAATTTATTTGCCTATGTTTTTTAGGAATGTTAACATTACAAAATAGATAGGAGCACCAGGACGTTCGATGTTGGGATGTGAGAGAATAAAATTAGTGGGAAATTGGTTTGTGGAACCCTTTCATCAATATTATTCTTATTATGTTATTATGCTCGGATTAATTATTTTCTGTTCATGCCCTGATGAGGTTAGTATTGCATAATTGAATTTTATTTATGTTTTTGGTTATGATCTTTTCTCATTGGAAAATTAATATTATTTTTCACATGTTCATGAGAGAATTTAGGTGATATCCTACTGAGTATACAAGTATATTCATCATATTTAAATAAAACAATTTATGTTTCTAAGTGGACTTTGTGTAATGTGTTGAACATTACTAACTCAAAACATGGATTTTTTATATATCACTACATTAGGAATTTTTTTTCAATAGGATAGTCTTTGTGGTTGTTTACTTTTCACATGAATTTTGGTATGGATTTGGTATTCTTTATTTTATATTATGTCATGGAGTTTCTTGATGTTTGATATCATATCTCCCAATAATACATCGTCATTGATGGTAATTCCTTCCATATGTGAGATTTGTATACCCTTGATGCTACTCACTATACTAGGAAGTACTGGAGGTAGGACTCAGATATCATTATTTCCCTTCCTTTATCACCATCCCAAGAGGGGTACCTTTTGGGGGAGGGGGTCATGAAAACTGTTAGTCCATTTCAATAATAATGAAGAATACTGATTTTTATAAAAACTATCAGTTCATTTCATGAATTTTAAAAAATACCATTTTTTAACAAGAAGATCCAATACCCATACATTGTAATTCATAAAATATATTAATTAAAAATAAACATGTAAACTCAAGAGTTACAATTGGTTTTATAAATTTGAGTGTATGCTACTCCTTTTATATCAACACACACCATTGGTACACAATAATTCTGGGTCCTAAAGGCCCACATCATGATCATTTCCATGACTACCCTCTTTAAAAATGATTTCACGTCTTGATTGGATTATCTATTGGTATTTTAAATGATCAAATTATGATGATTTACATGATAAATATAGTTGATCCAATATTTTTAGATTTTCCAAGGAACATTCTTGGTTTTTTCCTTTACATCCATAACAAAAATTTCCTTTTCTGATTCAATCCAAAGGGAATTCCAATTATATAGGATAAAATAATTGATGGAATATAACATAACCCATAACTCATCTTCATATGTAGTTCTACTTCCAATATTATAGTAAAAAAACATTTATCAAAGACATGATGGGTTAGAAAGATACCTCTATAACCTGGTGGTCGTGGCATGTTGGAAGATTTTACATTGACATTGACCACAATGAAAGAGGTTATTGTAGGAATAAGATGAAAAAAATGGGAACCAGAGGTTTCCTAGGACAACCCTAGATCCTAAACATTCTAAGAATGTATATTTCACTAGTATAATAATTCATAGTTCCCATGTTAACTTTTGAATACACATACACCTCCATATGAAGAGAAAGTATTAATGAAATAGTAGAAGGTGTTTGGATGTAAAATAATATTACATTACATGAAATCCAAATAAAAAAATGATAGAGGTTGTTTCATCTATATTGAGAGGATAAAATTGATCACTCTATCCAAATTTACTGATTAAATCTATAATATCATCCATCTAACTATTAATATTAATATTGATATCCAAAATTTTACTTAAATATCTTCTGAGTTGTTGGGAAAATTAATAGTCTATGAAGTGGTGTTGCACATTCTCTTCATCCATAAAGAAAAGATAAAAGACAGAAACAAGGTGTTTTCATGTCCTTTTAACTAGTTCATGTGTAGGTAGTTTTGTTTTATAGCTTCTCTAGTGTAGTTGAAACCTTGAGGGATATATTTAATGTACCTTAACTTTTAACAACCATGATTATTGAATAATAAATCCTTAACATTACAGACTGTAGTATTCTTTAACATCAAAAAACACATTTCAATTAATCCTCCATACTAAGGTGTCATTATCCATGAATTTATAATTATGAAACTCTAGCATAAATAATGGGGGAATAAAATAAAGGCTTCTTGGATGAATATTTAAATCAGAAATGGTCATTTTTAACATTTATGGAGGAACATATATGTGGTATTTAAGAGGGATGTCCATCCAAATAGGGATCCAGAAATTGATATTAGATTCTTTACTGACCAAACAAATTGTATTGTACATTATGTCATGAATAGAGTGCTTGATCATGGGCCAAACAAATGATGCAAGTTAGTATGGGTAACCATCCAACAATTACATTTTGAACATTCTTGATAAAAAATCTCCAGATGAGTCATTAAAATTAAAAATATTCCAAATAAATTTTCCAATGAGACCATCATTAAATATCCAAGGATATTTGAATCCAATAAACCCCATCTCAATACGTTTGATACATTTCATCCATGAAACAATGACTAAATTATTTCATGGATACACACATTCAATATGAAATTCAAGATTATGCATTGAATCTCATTGATGAGGCTTATTGTCCATCTTTATAGAGGGAAATAGTAAACAAATTTAGATGTGATCATTGAGTTGACAAGGCACACCCTTCCATCATGGTACATGGATTTTACTTTACATTTAACTATTTTACTTATGATACCTGAGAATATTACTTTAAAATAATAGCTCTTCACTTTTCCCAAAAACAAGGGGACACCGAATGAATTGAAATGAATGGACCAAATTTTCACTCCAAGGATTTTAGTGATCCTGTTCTGGTTTATAACAGATATTCCATCACCAAATAAAATATAGGAGTTGATCCATCTTATGGCCTATCTATTCACCTCCTCGTATTGAGTAAAGAGGCCTCTGATATAAAATATGGGTTTCCATGATTCTTTTCTAATAAGGAGAATATCATTTGATTGTAAGAGTCATAATGGGGTGAATTTACCCCTCCTAGAAATAATTAAATTATAAATTCCAATTTTAAAATTATCATTAATACATATAAATATATAATATTCAATAATTCAAGAGAGTAACCTAGAGATTGGGTCTCCATACCTTACACCCCTAATATATTGGACGAACCCTCTAGGGGTCCGATTATTACGAACAGATATCCTTAAAAGATAATGATGGTGCTCACCAATTTAACAAAATCATTGTAGAATCCATACCTACATCAGAGAGTAAATATGAATATATATTTTAGAGAATCAAATTCCTAGGAAATTTCAATTTTGAGGGAAAATTTTCTTTATTTTGTTTTCCACTTCATTATTTTAACAATTTATGAGTCTTTGAATAATATTTTTTGGATGATTCTATTTAGAAAAAATAAAGATTGATTTTGGGTAATGTTATCATTAATTATTCCCCCATCTAAGTCATAATTATCTTACTAATTATTTTAGGGATAGTGTTCCCAATATAAATTTGTCCAAAATCCTTAATTTCAATTTAATTCTCTTTATTAGGTATCATGGAAATAAAATTCATGTTGATCCCATAAGGCAAAGAGGAACACGTGAAGAATTACTTAATTGAACTTGTGAAATCATCTTGTAAAATATATTAGTAAAACATGAACAACATGTTGGTTAAACTATCAGGTCTAAAAACACTTTCCATATTAAGAGAGAAAAGGGATTATTTGAATTTCTCTTTGGTTAGTTCCATGATAAGTGATCAATATTTATGTTCCCTAATGCAATGGGAAAATATTTATTATCATTTTTTGTAAGTTATCCAGCCCATCATTAGCATAGATCCTAAAAAATTACTCTACCACTTCCTTTGAAATTTCTTCTTCAGAGGTGTGTAGACATCTATTAAAGATGACAACATTGTTCCCTATTCTTAACATCTTCTCCCTATTCAATCTATGAAGGAATTTTGAGTTTCAATATCCATCCTTCAACAATTTCACACTCATATGATTACTTTCATTCCATTATTTTAATTTTATGAGGCCATCCAACTTTGATTCAGCATGTATTTCTTCACTAGAGGTGATGTTCTAATGCTGGTTACAAATTTGGAAACTCGAATGGTTTCCATTAACATCCGTTATTTCAAGATAATTCGTATAAAAATATTTCCTAATCGAATCCGTTAGGATCTCTTTAATATTATATAATTTCCCATAAATATAATAAAGTGTGATTCTAATGGGTTTTATATTCTATGCCTCCAATATAATATCCCTACATCTATGAATAGTGATCCATCTATTGTTGAAATGACACAGTATAGGAACTAACCTTATAAATTGAGTGTAATGTTCAAAAATGATGATAGTATGATCTATGAGATATGTGGGAATGGTAAAACCTAAAAGACCCTTATAACCACTCATCTCACCCATTTAAACAAATAAACTTTCCATATTATTTTCATTCCTTCAATTAAATTCATATCTTATCCAAGTTAATTCAGATCTAGCAATTATAAATTCAACAGGGTTTCATTGATCAATGTAGTAGGAGAACTCTAAGGGTGTTATTTTATTGAAATTTGATCCAGTTTTTTCTTCAGGCATCAAAATATCAATGAATTCTCCCATAATATACCATTTTTGATTCGTAATCTAGGGGGTTTCTAAAATATCAATCCAGAATTAACTTATATAAATGTATTAAGTGGATGTATACAAAAAATAGATAGAAACATGATGGAATTAAATATTTATATAAACAAAAATACTCTATGATTTCTTATTACATGTGTTAATATGAATGCTTTTATTTATACAAATCCATAGATAATCCATGTTGAGGTCATGCATATTTTCTGAGATTAATTTTTACTTATGATAATACCATTTGAAAGACATTCATCTTTTAAACATAATTTTTTGTTCAACAATCCTAATAGTAATAGGTTTGTAGGAAATACTAAAATTTCTAATGGATTTGGCAATTAGGGAGTTCCCTAAACCATGAAAACTCCAATAATGAAACATCATTTCTTCATGGTAGTGTCTCTTGGTAGAGGCCATAATTTCCTTGTAGAATTCCAATTCCATTTCTATATTTTACCTTCACATTTTTTCCTTCCATATTTTGTATTTTTGTCCACTCTTGATTCCTTCATGATCCTAGATTTCATAGTTTCATTCTGAATAGCATTTGTCTTTAATTCCTAATAATTTTCTTTATTGATTCCAATATGATCTTTAATTTGGTCCTCAACCTCATCAAAACAGAATATTCCAATCTAGGGAGTGAACTTTTTGTTATATTTCATAGGCTCCGGAGGGTTTTCCATTGGTTCCTGTATTATGGAAGCCTTAGTAGAGGGTAATAAGAGATGGTTCCCTCCAAATTAGTGTTATCATCATGGTTTTCTTGATGATTTCCCCTTTTCTCATTCATTATATCACTACTTTGTGTGAGTATTGGACTATCCTATGTGTTCCCATTTTTTGAAATTGTGATAATTGATTCTCCTTATTCATCATGTTATTCGTGAGTTCTTGTTCTAATCCCCACCAAGATTGCCTCCTCAGAATGTTCTCCTAGAGTAAAAATTCCATGTGATCTAGGTACTAGTAAATATTCCTATGAAGTACCCTCTGTGATGACCTATACTACTCCATCAATTTCAGAAGGCAGACGGTAGGTTCCCTCAACAGTGATGGGTTCTTGTCTTTTTAAACTCCCTTAATTATCTCCAGATTGTTTCGGATTGACTTCCACAGACCATTAATCTTCAATTATTCCCATGAATTTTTAATTTACCATTTTATTATATGGTGGTAGGGGTTGTTCATATGAACTGGGTACCTTTGAGTCCTCCTGTGATGTCCTTATTCTGATGATTTTTTATAATCCCATCAATGTTGGCAAGCAGGTAGTAGGTGTCCACATTGGGGATGAATTATTTCCTTCATGAGATACCTTGATTATCTTATCTTCATTGACATTGATTGAATTTAATATACCCATAAATCTATGGTAGCATATGTTCATGTTTTTCACAGTTGTATTATATAGCTATGTTCCCCACCTATTAGTTCCCATCCCTTTCAATATTAGAAGGCCCAGAGTTCATGCATCCATTTAATTCAGGATAAGGAATTTTATCATTTCACTTATTACTTCTGAAATTGGCTTTGTCATACCATTTTAGATTTAAAAATTATCATTCCTTATCCTTAAAAAATTCAAAGGTAAGATGACCAAAAAATCCTTAACTCATGAAAAATTTAAGCTTCCTCTCATATTGGATCACATATTTGATTCTATCATCCCTTGTAGTTAGCTCGGCCTATTGGTCCAGGGTGTGGGACATATAAACCTCCAACAAGATCCTAAAATTGTTACAAAAATCACAAATTATATGTTTTCTTTTCCATAATAATGGGGTTCCAGACATAGGATGATATATCCCATAGAATCCATAGGTTCTAATAAAACCAATTTAATCTACAGATATGAATCCAAATATAGTGCAAGTGTTCTTTACATTATCAAGGTCAAAATTCATATCATGTTATTGGATTACTATAAAACAAATCATCAGGGAACCTAATACCATACTCCATGATTTTCACTTATAATCACTAGAGGGGAATAACACATGGTAAAATCCTTGTCCTATTTTGGTCATTTCTTAATAATCAAATCCCCATGTCTCTACAATTATTATATGACCTTATAGTTCACCGAAACATGGGGTATTCATTATTTCTTGATTATTCTTTTGGGAGGAGGAATATCCAAATCTAAAAATGGGAAATTTGATGAAAATTTCACCACATCCATGAAATTATTATTTGAGATAGAATAATTAGAAATATGTGTTTTTCCATATACTTTTTACTATATGATAGGTAAAATAGTTCCTTATTCCCTACCTGATCATTCAACGTTGTTAAATTTTAAAATTCTATGACTTTTGTCTTCTCATAAGCTTCGATATCCTTTGGGTTGGTATTTCCTCCCATATCCCCTTGCTATTCCATCTTCATCATTATATTTTTTTAGATTGGTTTTAATGTATCATTACCCTCCTTTCAAAAATTATATTCCAATTAATTCTATAATGAACATTTAGTATACATTATTTTGGTATAAAATCATTTTTAGGATTAATCCCCCATTTTTATAAACTAATCGTTATTCATTTCATTTTGTGTTCTTATATTAAAATTAATTTATTACACATATATAGATTAATTATTTAAAAATGGATTTCATATTTAGAACCAGGAGGTTAAAATTTTTTAATGAGGTTAATTTCATTATTTTTCAAAATAAAGTGTAACCAGGGTAAATTGCTACCACCACAGTAAATGGTAAAACAAGTCAATTAAGGTTAAAACTAAGTGAAAATGTAAAAACGAATTATGAAATATCTTATTAGTTGAGTGGATTTCAAAAATATATACTTATATTCCAAATTTTATTTATTTATTGGAAATTTACCATGAAAACTTCATTTATAATATTTAAAAGTTAAAAAATAATTACATGAGTTTCACTCTTCTCACATATAAAAGGGAACCTCCCCTTATATCTTATTAGTGTACTTTGAGTCTTCTAATAGAACATATATCTTCCCATAGAACTTCCTAATAGCCCTTCCCTTGTCTTATAGGTTTTAGACTCACCAAAATAAAATTCTATAATTCTTAAGGTGTAATTAAATTAAGTATTTCTAAAGAATAAGAGTTATAGAACGTATGAAGCTAGACATGTCTTAAGGAAATTTATTTCTCAAATTCATTTCATTATGAATTTTTCCATTTTCACTAATTTTTTCTTTTTTATTATGTATAGACTTATATATAGATTTATATAATCATTCATTTTTAAAATCCATGTGGTTTTCAAATCCATTTCAAGTCTTCTTCTTCAATGTTTATTTGATTTAAAGATACCAAATACAAGAGAGATATTTTAAAACCTTACATTAATGTATTCTAATAAAATATTTCTCCTCCATGTTTATGTTATTGAAAATAATCCAGAATGATCTTATTTATATATCAAATATTTTAAAGGTCATTTCAACTACTTTTGACTATTTTTAACTTGGTTCAAAAAGGAATATTTTTATGATTTGCTATTGGAGTCATTTTGACTTTTTTTACCAAAGGGGAACATAATGTTTTTAACACATATAAAATTACTATATTTTTTGTCATAATAGTTACTATTGATTATCAATATTCCTCTCTAAATTTAATTTTTTTAACTAAAATCCTAGTTTCATTTTCTAGAAATATTCTTCTTAAATATTTTTTCAAAAGAAAGTGATTTTTATATATATATTTATGTGAAATTAGAATGTGTTTTTTCTTATGGGTTCAAATTATTTTTCAAGTGTTTTATAATAAAAATATAATGAATATATTTTTTGAGGTATAATAATTTATAATTAAATATAATGACGGGTGAGTTTGATATAGATTTTTATGATGGGTGAGTCCGATATAACTCTCTAGTAAATTGGGTAATGAATGATCATTAAAGATTAAAAATATGGGAGGTAACATGGTAAGTTACTGATATAAAAAATATTTTCAATTATTTTATTCTGAATTTGAATTTTTTTAATCCCACCAACGTTTTATTTTAAGGGAAATTGTCACATTTTATAGTTTTAGGAGTATTTTTTAACTTAATTGAAAAAATGGCTTATTTTGAATTTAAACAGTTTTCATTTATTTTAATGTTTCGGCCATAACATTTTCTAAACGGATCCAAATTGAAAATTTCTTAATTTATAGGTTTCTATATTCGATTAGACTCATTGTATCCTTCTGGAACCAAAGATAAATCAATCATTTGGAAGCTCAAATCTAGCTCACAAATCAGGCCTTAGAAATTGTGCACGGAACTGTATAATTTTATTTATGGACCCATATCTCATAAATGGCCGACCCATTAGAGCTACAATTTTACATGGAGCTGGAAGCCATCCGAAGGAAGAACTTTAATTAAGATAGACGCGTCTGGATCTTTCATTTTAAAGGCCATTAATTCTTTGGAACTCGGTATATTGGAATACAAATAGTCATCCTGGCCAGATTAAATGTCATGAGTGAAGAGACAATATCTCTCTCCAAACATAGACAATAAAGCTGAACATTCGTGGGTCGAAAGAGGAGAAGTAATGGGACAACTTTCAAGAAGGATCAATTCCCAAATTCTGTAATTAATGTGGCCATCCACGTGCATACAACAGTTGCACAGATTTTGGAGACCAAATTTTCACTCCCTTGCCTATAAAAATGTACTCCCTCTTCATTTCAAGGGGTTGGAAAAGTTATTTCCATTTTGTGCAGTTTTATATTTTCTTTGCTTATGTAGTATATTTTTAATGTTTTAATTTATATTAGTCTTCTTCTTCATACCTCATTCTTCTATTTTTTCTTTTATTTGTTTCTCCCACCGTATTCTCTTCTAACTCCATGAGAATGGGGAACTGTCCTCGATGTTTGTTTGAGGGGGAGAATGGTGGTTGATTGAGTTTCATTGTGATTCAATTTAAATCTCTTTATTTAATTATGAGAATTTTGGGTCTGGTTAAAGTGATTATGGCGTGCGATTGCCCCATTTTCTCTATCACCAAGTTTCTCTTCTCATTCAACATTTATCATTTCCTTCACTATCTAAGTCATGCATACGATGGAGTATGTCTTGGGTAGCGATGGTCGACAAAGAGATCTCCTAACTGACTTTAGGAAGAGTATTTCCCCACATGAAGAGATCTTGGTGTTGGGGAAATAAAATTTCGAATGAGAGGGTATAGTGTGATCGATCTTTATCACTACATAGAATTGATATTGAGAATATTTTAATAAACAATGTTATCAACCATTATGATCCCCCAAGAACAAATTACTTCTTTATTTATTTTTAAGATCACATTGTTTTCATTTCATATATATATATATATGTTCATATTTTATGCATATTTCAAACTCATCATTATATTATATATTAGTTATAAAATAAATAGTGACAATAAAATTTCATTGTTCTGTAAGTTGCCTCCTTGAGACCGACTCTGGGAGTGCACTATATTACATTCTTAGGTAAATAATATTTTGATCGCGGATCTGCGAAAAATTCTCGTACATCAAATTGGAGCCGTTTTCGGGGTGGCGCAACACTTTCACACATCATTTTTCATAATAAAATAAATAAATAAATTTCAAAATAAAAAAAATATGTTTGTTCATGATGAATGTAAACTCAATTTTTTATGCATGGACTGACCAATCACAGGTGCATGAAGAAGTTAAATATGATCCTAAATCCCAAATTCATGAACTTAAAGAAGAAATAAAAAACAGAAGCGAAAAGCTGAAATGGTTGAAGAATAAATCTGTTCAATTGTGCAGAAACCTGAACCTGAACCCAAACCTGAGCCAGAACGAGTGGTGGAAGATATTTCACCCATCATTTTTTATGTCAAAGAAACTGAGGAGTTTTATAATGAGCTTATAAAGGTATTAATCATATCATACCAAACTCAACCATTGCTCGAGGATGTCCCTGATGTACACATTCCAACTGATGAAATTAAGGGAGATCAATATTTTTTGGAAGAATCTTGGAAAATCTTTGTGGAAGATAACCTGAAACATGATCTTCCCATCCTTGATATTGAAAAATAAACACCTTTTGTCCTCACTCTTTCTTTGGAAGATGAAGAATAAGATGCACCTGCTGATATGGATTTGCCAATGGTCTTTCCAGAATAGATCAATTTCCAAGACGACGTGCTTGAAAGGGGAGATTTCTTTATTGATTCATCATGTTTTAATTTTTTTCAAACTGAATTGTTTTATGACATCTCCTTTCTTGAAATTTATGATACAACATAAATTAAGTAGACCTTGGATGATAATGATAAGAACACCCAAGTGGTGGTGATCGAGGAAGAAGACCCATAGAAGTTGGTGGTGGTGCGACTACCTCCTCTACAACAACTTGCATACCATTTGGAGGAGGACCCCACCTAAGTTAATAGAGAGTTTCCCTATTTTCTTTTCCCACCCACTCTGGACCTCAAATTATATCTTTATTATTTCTTGAGGGGTTGGTAACATTCTTATCTTATTTGGGGTTCTCTATTCTTAGTGTCTACTCATGGACACCGGGAAAAGACACATGTGGTGGTTTATTTCAAAGAAACCACACCCACCATCGGATTGGGTATAATATGATACAACTGCCTAACTAGGGTCAGTAAAACCTAGAACCTACTTGGGGGTCAAAACAAGCATTATCTCATTTCTATCCCTTTATTCTTTCATTTTCATTATTTTTCTTATGACTTGTCATTTATTTCTTGTAGTTTTTACATGGTAGCAGGTAGGATCTTAACTCAAGGTTTTCACTGAAAAATAAATAAGTTTCTGTCTTTCCTTTTCTTTATTTTGTTTGCTACCAAATTTAAATTCTGTATGAACATCATTCTTGATCTCATTTGAGCTAAAATGGGGTTAGTAACTGAAATATGTGTGGGGGAGGTATCTCAACCTATTTTAAGAATTTTGAGTGTGCTTCTATTTTGTTTTTTTGTTTTTTGGTGTCTTTTTAGGAATCTTGGGAAAAATCGAATACTTGGGAACCATGATTCATAAAACAACCATGATTTTAATATCTTTCCTTGAAGGTAGTATGAAAATAAATAAATTATAATAAAAGAAGTAGATTGGAAAATATAAGTGAAAATGGAATCAAATTAAAAGTTATTAATAATATTGTTTATGTTTTTGCATTTTAGGTTTTAATGATGAATAAAATATATTAAAAACAATTTTTTATAAATCACATAATTATCGAATATATAATATCCTTATAAAAACAAAAAATATAAAGATGTATTTAATTAAATAAGAAGGGTAAATCATACCCTCGTCGATCATTAAGATAGATACATTGATCAAATTGTTGGGATGAGGAATGAATTCAGAAGATTGTATGAATATAAAACTGATAAATTAAAAACATTTATAAAGAGAGGGAATTAATTAAATTCATTAATTAACTGGCTTTCTTGGTAAAAGTGAGTGAAAAACCTATTTATAGTCAATATTCATTGGAATTTTTGAAAATATTAATTTCTTAATTGTTAAAAATTTAATTTAATAGTTTTTAGGGGCTCGTAAATGGAAAACAAATAATTTTTTGGACCCATAAATACCCAAAAATGTTTCAATATTTTCTTTTGTTATTTTATAATAATTTATAAAAAAATATAATAAAAAAATCTCATTTTGTTTATTTTTAGGGTTATTGTTATAATTTGAGATTAAAAATATCCATATAATTATATACTACATGAAATTATATTTATATAATTAGATAAAATTATTAATTATTAATTAAATTAATGAAACATTTTAATTCATCAAAACCATATTACATTAAATATTTTGAAAACCGTTATTTTTTTTACTTTTGTCCTTCTTGCATGAGCACTACATCGACACTGCATGAGCATTTTAGAAAATATTACTATTAATTAATTTTTTTTAAAATAATAACATAATCATAATTTATTACGAATCATTATCCAAATCTAAAACCATTCATTATATTTTTTATACCTATTTATATCAGGATATTTTTTTAGTCTATGAATATTGTCTTTTCTTTTCATGTGCTTGCATTGGTAAGGTATTTGGATAATTAACTCGTATATAACTATAAATTTATATAATATATATTGAAATAATTTATTATTCTCCATTTATATCATTTTAGTTCAAGAATATAATTATACCATTCTAAATAATATATCAAAGACACTACTTTTGGCATTTCCTATATCGTTGAAGCTCTATGTTTACACCAAAAAATATTTCTATACTTGTCTTGAAATAAAACTAAATTTAAATTAGTGAGATAATATTTTTTTGAAATTTTATTTAAATTATAATTTAAATAACATTACATTAGTTTTTTAAATTCTATACATAATTGTTTATTGAAATATAATAACAATTAGTTGTATTCTAAATAAACACAAATTCGTATTTTAAGATATTTTTTATTAAAATGTATCAGTCATCTTATAACCACATTAAATTATAATATAGACTTGAAAATATGTTAAAAACTTGAACTTTATATTATTTTACCATATTTTTTATTTTAATTAGTGAACATACACCATGTTTAATATTTATTGTCATACCAGATTCTTAATATTTTATGGTAATATAAGATTTTACAATTTTTTATATCATGAATCAGAATATATAATTCATCGAATTAAAATAAAAAAATATTAAATAATATATTTTAAAATAAAACTCAAAAAATAATTATAACACCCAAATAATTTATGATATATTTTTCTTTAATAAATAAATGTGTTCAATAGATTATGAAACATGAAGCTGTGAACTTATGTGTCATAACCCCCAAAAAGTTACCCTACTTGTATAGAAATTAGAGGAGGAAGAAAAGGATGTATTAATCTTGACTCTAATTAGACATAGTTTGTAAAGACCCAAAATTTTAGTGGATTTTTTTTCTTAAATACATGAGAATTTTACGAGTCCGCAATTTCTGAAAATTCATGATTCCGAGGCCTGGTGTCCCTGGAATCAATTTCTGAAGTTTTTTTCGGGTACGTTTAGTAAACATACGAGTGAGTTTTTATAACTTTCAACTGGTTCTCGGAAAATAAATCTGAAGGCACTTTTGAGCTCACAGCGTCAGTGATATCTTGATGAGACCTTCACCGCAGTTGCGTTCTGACGAAAATGAAAGTTAGATATTTGGGTTTTTAATTAAATTAAATAAAAATAAGGTTGTTACAATATTTTTATTTGTGGCGGTTTAATCCTCCAAGGGGAGGTTGGAGGTGGGGTCCATGACACCCTAACCTCTCATGGCAGGTTATGGTGGTGGGGCCCACCCACACATAACCTCCCTTTGGAGGATATCTTTTGTGGGGCCCACACGAGATTTAAACCCCCCATTAAACTCTTCATTTTTTTGGGATGTCAACTCTCCACATTCTCCACTTAATTTATGTGCCAATCCTAACAATTAATGAATTGAACTTCTTTTAATTAATTGGAACATTTTAAATTCTTTTGAATTCATGTCAACAGTAAAATAATAGACAACTCTATTATTTTATTTTGGTTGGAAACTCTCTCTTTTGGCGGAGCCTTGGAGAAACTTGGGAGAAATTCATTCTCCCCACAAAGAACACGAAGACCATCTCTTCTGCCACCATCTTCTTCTTTATTCAATTGGGGTAAGAAAGGGAATCATCACTACCCAAGAAGAACGCCGACGACATCATCTTGACTTGTCATCCCCGAACTCTTCCTCCTCCAACATTGATGAAACGATGCCACCTTCTCGTGACTCCGCCAACGATCACCAAAATCGAGGTAGGGGGATTTGAATTGCTTTTATACCTGTTCCACATGGTTCAATTTATGGTTCAAGAACAAAATGATATCACCGTAACAAGGAGGGTTCGAACCGCATGAACACAGCATGACCCTCCCCTTTTGTAGTTCCCGTTTGATGATTATGGAGGCGGAGCATGAAGGAACCGTCAACGCAAGGCTGATGGGTTGCCACATGGGCACGGAACTGTCGTGTCGTGCAGAGAATCATGCCGCGGCCAGGTGGGCCGCGGCGGAGCCGGAGGGGTGTGGTACCGTCGCACCACGCCGGAAGAAGGCGCCGCGACCACGGGGGCCGTGGAGGTCGCATGGTGGGTGCGGCACCGTTGTGCCACGTGGAAGATTTGCAGTTCGCGTCCAAGACAGGCCACGACGGAGGTGGCGTGGTGCCGTCGTGCTCTGTGGAGTAGGGGAACTATGTCCATAGGCCGCGATGGACAGAAGAGGGCCGTCGGCTGAGCTGACCATTGGTGAGCGCAAAAGGCAGGACCCCTTGGGTCCCATGGGTCACCGAACCTGTTCCTAGCACCGGTTCCTTTGGAAGCCAGGGGTGCTGCACCCCTACCCCCCACGGTGTAGCCAGCCGGGCCACACAGGTTAGCCAGCCGGGCTGGGCCGCCCCCTTGGGTCGGGCCACCCCTTCATGCCGAGCCGCCCACTCGGGCCGGGTCGGACTGACGAACTGGGTCGGTTTGGGTCGGTCCAACTGGGTCGGACTGGACTCGGACCCACTATGCCCTATTTACACCTTTTCGCCCATAAATTGGGCAACAGGTGTCCAATCGACGAACCGTCTGTGAAGACAGAAAGAATATAGTGGGACGGTTCTATTGGAAATCCCCCCTTATGGTTTGAAAATAGTTAGGGTATGGTCGAGTTGGATTGAACCTAAAATCCAACCATGCCCATGGAACAGAAATTCCAATAACTCAAAGGTCGGGCGTCCGATCGATGAGCCGTCTATTGAATTGAGACCCCTATGATGAGATGGATCTTTGAGATACTTCATCATGGTACTTTGTGATAGTTGACTTATTGAAACATGGATTGAGGAGCCGACCCTCCCAGAATCAAGCATACCTGAGCAGAACTCTGTGGCTGGTTGTGCACTGTTGATAGTTCCTGAATCACGTGTTGGTCGGTCAGTTCTAACAACTATTCATGGATCATATGTTGGTCTAAAAGTTCTAACATCTATACCTGGATCATGTGTTGTTCTGACAGAATAGCTAGACATGGATCGTGTGTTGGTCCAAAAGAATAGATGGACCGGGATCATGTGTTGGTCTGACAGCTCTAACGACTGTTGCTGGATCATGTGTTGGTCCGACAGTCTTGACTTCTGTTCCTAGATCATGTGTTGGTCCAGCAAAATAACCGGTCCTAGATCATGTGTTGGTTCGATAACTTAGATAACTCAGTGGCTATATCTGATCATATGTATCTCTCTACAAAAGTTGTATACCTGTGTGAGATGAGTCAATAACTCTTGTGTTTCCTCATGATTGAGATGGGTTACCAGAAAAATTTGGTATATGAATGGGAATATACATAAGTAATGGTTGTCTGATGATTTGTACTTTGTGGTTTATCCTTGTTGGATTTTGTGAGACCTTGAGGGTCTCAGGGTCCCTACTGAGTATCGTTATACTCACCCATGCACGGGATATGCCCGCACCTCATTGTGTTGGATGCAGACAATGGAAAACGATAATCGGAGTAGAGAGTGGCAGAACTGGATGGTACCCGGAGGTGGACCACTCGGAGAGACGTACATGGAGCGGATGACCGGACATGGGGTGTCGAGGAGGCCATATTTACCCACCCTTCAGGTGGGAATGTCGTAGGATGACCCATTAGTTTCTTTACTTTCTTTCTTCAGTTGTACTAGAAAGTCAGTTGTATTGTACTTTACTGTTGGGCTTGTATTTCCGCCCCCTTTACATTCAGAACACTCTTTTTTATACAGTTTTACTTAGAATTTTACTTCTAGTTTTGTAATATGTTGTGTTTGTTTACTTTTATAAAGGGAATTCCTTCCCAACATAGGGATTTACACATTTGGTGATAGTCGTAGGCCCCTGGCCTATAGAAGACGGGCTTGGGGTAGTCACTGCACGAGTCTTGAGGATGGGTCGTGACAAATTGGTATCATAGGGAATAAGTTCTACTAAAGAACATAGGACTCTAATTTGTCTTAATGTGATGTAATAATTTTAAGAGTATTGAGTGTGGTTCTCAGTCTAGGGAGTGTAGTGTTGTTGCGGCGGCTGACGTATCCATACACCAGGACCCTGACCTCTGATTTCTAACTCAGTGCACAAAAACACTGATTGCGTGTGTGTTTCAAGAGTTCTCTTTTTGATCTCTTCGAGTCATCTCACCAGTTATAACTTATTGACCGTGGCTCACCTATTTCTTTTCAGGATGCCTCCACACAGACAGCCAGCTAGGGTTTCGAGAGTTGTACGAGATGGAAGCCCATTGAGCGACGAGGCCTCAGTCCAAGGCCCTATCACAATGGAGGCCCCAACGGTACCAATTCCCGTTATGCCACCAATTACACCAGCACTAGAAGCAGAGAGTGGACACCGCCTGGGTGCATTGCACGAGTTCCAGCTCTAGAGGACACCCAGGTTTAGGGGAGTGACGAACCCGCATGCAACTGAGGATTTGGTGGAGGCTATGGTCAGAGTCTCCAGACCAGTAGGGACACCAGCAGACCTCATGTTGATCTTTGCTACGAGTCTCCTTCAGGAAGTAGCAGGAAAATGGTGGAGCCTGATGCTTTAGGTGCATGACGAGGCGACACTTCTATGGATAGACTTCGAGAGCTGGTTCCAGGCAGAGTTTGTTCTGGATACCCTTCGTGCGGTGCAGATACAGGAGCTACTACTTATGTAGCCGGGAAACATGACAGTGGTACAATACTCAGCGAGGTTCATCGAACTCCTGAACTACTCCACAAATATGGTGTGGGACCCATTCTTCAGGTCTCGGACCTTCGAGTAGGGGCTCAGGTGAGAGATCAGAGCCTCGATGATCTCTCTCAGCATCCGGACATAGGTGGTGGTGTTGGAGCATGCCCTCTTTGTGGAGACATTCCTTTCTGAGCAGACACCAGTAGTGAGACCCACCACCATACATCATGTAGAAGATTCTTCTACAGTTGGAAGAAAGATGTTGTCTTAGAGGTCAAAGCGGACCAGACCATCTGGTGGACGACCTTAGGCTACGGGTTCAGTTTTGCGGGGCACACGATACAGATCCCATCATGCCAGGAGCGGTCAATGCTACTCTTGCGGCGGGCAGAGTCACATGGATCGTGACTATCCGACCCACCATTTTGATGATTAGTAGACAGTTGAGGGACCTCCCAGGCAGAGGTAGAGGTTTGAACAATGTGGTCCTTAGGGAACAGGTGGACGTGGCGGAGGAGTTGGTCGAGCAGCTGGCGGTGGATGACATTTCGAGGTGTTTACACACCACCACTAGGAGGTCCACCCCGACCGCTGGGATCAGGTTGAAATGGGAGATCTCAACTCCAGGAAGCTGAGTCTTATGACCATGGAACTCTAGAGATGATTTTAGGTATGATATGTGTCTACTCCACCTTAGTTTTAGTTCTTATAAACACAGGTTCCAGTCATTCTTTCATAGCCACTACCCTCGTTCGGAGCTCAGAGATTCTGACAGAGCCGTTGGCTCGATTATTACTGATAGAGACTCCTACGAGAGCAGACTCGATGATTATGCACTGGTGCCGGTAGTGTGAGATTACTCTAGGAGGCGAGAACTTCAGTTGTGATCTCGTCGTAGAAGCATCGAGGACTTAAGACATCATATCTAGTATGGAATGGTTATCTACAGTGCATGCTCATATTGACTGTATTAGGTGAAAATTGTGGTGTGTCCGCACATATGGTACCGGGTTCCCCATCAACGGAGAGAAGGGAACCTTTACAGTGCAGGACATACTTTCTCAGAGGATGGTGCAACCGATCACTCATTAGTTGGCTTGCCTTACCCTTAGATCAGTTGATGTGGAGAGTCCGAATTATCCTATAGTGGTAGACTAGTACGCAGATGTTTTCCCTGACGATGTTCCAGGATTACCTCCTCCCAGATAGGTGGACTTCTACATTGATCTGTACCCCAGGGGAAAACCAATATCTACTCCAGCATATTGGTTTGGTCCTGCTGAGCTTCGTGAGCTGCAGGTACAACTAGAGGACTTGCATGGGAAGGGATTCATCCGGCCAAGTGTTTCTCTCTAAGCAGACCGAATTTTGTTCTCCAAGAAGGCGTATGGGAGCTTGAGGCTCTGTGTTGACTACCGTCTCCAGAATTAGGTGACCATGAATAACAAGTACCCACTCCCAAGGATTGACGGCCTCTTTCATCAGCTAATGGGAGCTCGATAGTTCTCGATGATAGACCTCAGATCAAGCTATCACCAACTCAGAGTTCAAGATGGGGATGTACAGAAGACGGACATCAGATGTTGGTATGGCCACTATAAGTTCATGGTTATTCCCTTTAGAATAACCAACATTCCATTAGTGTTCATGAGTGTCATGAACAGGATCTTCTGGCCTTACCTCAATCGCTTTGTCGTTGTATTCGTCGACGATATACTGATCTATTACACTACTGCGGAGGATCATGCCTACCATTTTCAAGTAGTACTGGATACACTCCAAGAGCAGCAGCTTTATGGTAAGCTCTCAAAGTGAAATTTTTGGATTCGAGAGGTTCACTTTTTGGGATACGTCCTCTTGGAGGCTGGAATTACAGAAGATCCAGCGAAGATTGAGGAGGTACTTTCTTGGGAGGAACCCAGGAGTGTGACGGAGGTACGAAGTTTCCTGGGCTTGGTGGATACTACCAGAAGTTCGTTCGATACTTCTACAGAGTTGCAGCACTACTATCAGCCTTGATGAAGAAGGGGAAACCCTATGTGTGGTCAGAGAGATGCCAGTAGAGCTTTCAGGAGCAGATGAAGAGGCTAACTAGTGCCACCATCTTGAGGCTCCCAGAGGAAGGTGTAGGGTATGTATTTTACTGCGACACATCATGGAACATACTCGGGTGTCTCCTAATGCAGGAGAGAGAAGTGATCACATATGGTTCTCAGTAGCTGAGGCAACACAAGCAGAACTATGCTACCTATGACCTGGAGTTAGCAGTAGTGGTCTTTTCCATGAAGATGTTGCAACACTATCCTATGGGTGAACGTTTTACCTTGTACTTTGATCACAAGATTATCAGATATATCTTCTCTCAGAAGGACCTGATCTTGAGAGAACAGTGTTGGCATGAGTTCCTCCGGGACTATGACTTAGAGATAGTCTATACTCCTAGGAAGGGGAACATTGTAGAAGATGCTCTCAGCAGGAGAGCCGGCATTGAGCTGCTAGGAGAGGTGACAGAGCAGCTGGGTGCCTTGCAGATATCCTTTTTGGATAGGGATGGAGAAGCCTATCTACAGTCTCTTACAGTCACTCCCCCACATCTTCAGTGAGTCAGGGAGGCGCATGGTGGGGATGCTGACTGTGAGACACGACATGCTCAGATATCCACAGGGCAAGCACCTGATGGACTTTCTGAATGTGGGGAGCACGTCATCCTCTTCAGAGGACGTACCATGGAACCAGTTTCACTTCAGGAGGAAGTGTTGAGGGAGTTACACCCTTCCCCTCTAGTGGTACATCCAGGATTGGAGAAGATGTACCATGACCTTCTACGACAACAGTGGTGTCCATGTATGAAGAAGGAAGTAGCATAGTTTGTCTCACGATGCCTCACTTGTCAGCAAGTGAACGTGGAACACCACTTACCCGTAGGGTTGGTACAACCCTTAGAGGTCCCAGAGTGGAAATGGTATGGGATATCCATGGACTTCGTGATGGGTCTTCCACGTATATCCAGGAGTCACGACTCGATTTGTGTGATTATTGACCGACTCACCAAGTCAGCCCACTTCCTACCGAACAGAGAGAAGGGATCAGTAGAGGGCTTGGGATGCCTCTATGTGCAAGAGATTGTGCGTTTCCATGGAGTACCTTCATCTATTGTCTCTGAACGTGACACACACTTTACTTCCCAGCTATGGAAGGGGTTGTAAGAAGCTTCCGGGACACAATTTCATCTGAGGATTGTATTCCATCCTCAGACGGATGGCCAGACTGAGAGGACCATTCAGACTCTCGAGGACATGGTCTGTGCTTTTGTCCTAAACTCTGGTCATAGCTAGGAGGACCACATAACATTGGTAAAGTTTTTCTACAACAATAGATATAACTCCACCATCAGTATGGCATCTTTTGAGGCCTTGTATGGTCGACCTTGCAGATCGCCACTGTGCTAGACAGTCCTAGGGGAGTCAGCACTAGTGGGATTAGAGATGGTCTATGCTACAACAGAGAAGGTGAAGATCATCCAGAAGTAGATGAAGACTGCAAAGAGCAGGCATACTTCATATGCTGATAGGAGAAAGAGAGACCTCTGGAGTTCGAGGATGGTGACCTTATCTTCCTACGGGTCTCACCTCGACGAGGCTTACAGAGATTTGGCCGAGAAGACAAGTTATCTCCAAGATTAATCCATCCTTTCTAGGTCCTTAGTAGAGTAGGCGAGGTAGCTTACCACATGGCTCTTCCACCTCAACTGCATCAGGTACATGACATCTTCCATGTATCTCAGATGATGAGATACATGAACGACCCTTCCCACATCATCGACTAGGGAGAGATTGACATCGATGATGGGGTGACTTTTACGAAGGTTCCAGTGGAGATTAAGGATTGACAGGAGTGGGTCCTATGTGGATGGTCGATACCTATGGTGCAGGTTCGTTGGCAGCACAGGAACCAATAGGAGAGAACATGGGAGTAGGAGGCTCAGAGTTGTGATCAGTACCCCCTTTTATTCCCTTAGTTCGATTTCTAGCTTATGAGTATGTAAATCCCTGAGTTGGGGAGAATGTAATGACCCAGAATTTCTGTGGAATTTTTTTTCTTAAATACATGGGAATTTTGTGAGTTCATAGTTTTGGACGGCGCATGATTTCGAGGATCAGTGTGCTCAGAATCAATTTCTGATGTTTTTTTTAGGTACATTCAGTAAACGTACGTGTGGGGTTTTATAAATTTTGAATCGGTGCTCAAAAATGAATTCCAAGGGCACCATTGATCTCACAGCATCGATGATTGCTTAGTGACATCATCACCGCAGTTGAATTCTGAGGAGAATGGATGTAAGATATTGGGGTTTTTAATTAAATTAAAAAAAAATAAGGTTGTTACTTTATTTTTATTTGTGGCAGTTTAATCCTCCAAGGGGAGGTTGGAGGTGGGGGCCACAACACCCTAACCTCCCATGGGAGGTTATGGTGTTGGGGCCCACCTGCACATAACCTTCCATGGGAGGATATCTTTGGTGGGGCCCAAATGAGCTTTAAACCCCCCCATTAAACTCATCATTTATGTGGGATGTCAACTCTCCACCTTCTCCCATTAATTTATGTTCCAACCCTCACAATTAATGAATTGAACTTCTTTTAATTAATTGGTACATTTTGAATTATTTTGAATTCATTTCAACAATAAAATAATAGAAAAATCTATTATTTTATTTTGTTTGGAAACTCTCTCTTTTGGTGGAGCCCTGGAGAAACTTGGGAGAACATCATTCTCCCCACAAAGAACAAGAAGAACATCTCTCCCACCACCATCTTCTTCCTTCTTCAACCAGGGAAAGAAAGGGAAGCATCGCCACCCATGAAGTACACCGACGACGTCATATCGAATCATCTTCTATGAACTCTTCCTCCTTTGACATTGACAAAACGGCGCTGCCTTCCAGAGACTCTATCAACGATCACCAAACTCGATGTATGGTGATTTGAATTGATTTTATACCCATTCTATGACATTACATTTATGGTATGGGAACCAAATGATATCACCGTAATGAGGAGGGTTCGAAATGCACGAACACGGCCCGACCAACCCCTTTTGTTGTTCCCGTTTGAGGACGGCAGAGGCAGAGCATGAAGGAACCGTCGGCGCAAGGTCATCGGGTCGCCATGAGGGTGTGGAACTGCCGTGTCGCGCAGAGAATCGAGGCGCAGCCAGGCAGGCTACGGTGGATCCGGAGGGGCGTGGTACCCTCACACCGCGCTGGAAGAAGGGGTCCTGGCCATGGGGGCCATGTCGGTCTCATGGTGGGAACGACATTGTCGCGCCGCGCAGAGTAGGGAAACTGTGGCCATAGGCTGTGGAAGACAGAAGTGGGCGGCCGACTGAGCTGGCCGCTGGTGCGCGCTACAGGCGGGACCCCTAGGGTCCCGCGTGTCACCGAACCAGCACCTAGAGCTAGTTACTTCAGAATCCAGGGGGCGCTGCACCCCCCCCCCCCCCATGGCATGGCCAGCCGTTCCACATAGGTTAGCCAGGTGGGTCGGGCCACCCTCGGGTCGGGTCGCACCTTCAGGTCCGGCCGCCCCCTCAGGCCGGGCCATGCCTTCGGGTCGGGCCACCCCCTTGGGCTAGGCTACCCACTTGGGCAGGGCCGCCCACTCGGGCTGGGTCGGTCCGACTGGGTCAGACCGAGCCTAGACCGGCTATGGCCTGTTTACACATTTTCACCCATAACATGGGCTACGAGTGTCCAATCGATGAACCGTCTACTGTGACGGAAATCTTAGAGAGGGATTATTCTTTTTGAATACCCCCTTGTGGTTTGGACACAGTTAGGGTACAATTGGGTTGTATTGAAACTAAAATTCAACCGGGCACCTAGAACTGAAATGCCAATAACTCACAGACCGGGCGTCCAATCCACACACCGTCTTTTGCATTGAGACCACTATGATTAGGCGGACCCTATAGATACTTCATTGTGGTTATTAATGACAGTTGACATATCGACACTTGTCTTGAGGAGCGGGCCCTCCTGGAATCAAGCATACCTGTGCGGAACTCTGTGGCTGGCTATGCACTCTTGACTATTCCTGGATCATGTGTTGGTCCGTCAGTTCTAACAACTATTCATGGATCATGTGTTGGTCCGACAGTTCTAACTTCGGTACCTGGATAATGTGTTGGTCTGACAGAATAGATGGACCTGGATCATGTGTTTTTCCAACATCTCTAAAGATTTTTCCTAGATCATATGTTGATCTGACAATCTTGACTTCGGTTCCTGGATCATGTGTTGGTCTGACAAAATAGCTAGTCCTGGATCATGTGTTGGTCCGACAGCTTAGATGACTCAGTGGCTATATCTGATCATCAATACCTCTCTACAAATGTTGTATACCTATGTGAGCTAAGTCAGTAACTCTTGTGTTTCCTCATGATTGAGATGTGTTACTAGATAACTTAGGTATATGAATGGGTATATACCTAAGTAATCATTGTCCAATGATTCGTACTTTTTGGTTTAACCTTGTTGTATTTTGTGAGACCTTGAGGGTCTCATGGTCCCTACTGAGTATCATTATACTCACCCCTGCACGGGATATGCTCGTACCTCATTGTGTTGGACGCAGATGACATACATCGCTGGTCAGGGATTACTACATAGTAATGGGAGTTATTTATCATATATGGTTGTATAAAAACCCAATATTTTGGATATTATTATTAATAATATGTTTTTTATGCCTTTATAGATGTGTTTCCCAGTCTTCCCCTAAATCATGAAATGAGTTTTCAATGTAACTCATCTATTGTGATACATATATTTCTGATATTCCAAATAGATGGACCCGATTGAGTTATAGGAATTGAAGAATTATATATAGGGGAATCCTGATAAGTGATTCATTAGGCCTAACACCTCACCATTAGGTTCTCCAGTTCTTTATATTAAAAATAAATTTGTTTCAATGAAACTTTTCATTTATTATTAGGAACATAACTTAATCACTATTATGAAAAAACATTTTGTACCCCATATTAATTATCCACTTGATATATTAATAGAAAATTAAAATTTTTCTATGATTGATATTTGATCTAGATATCATAATCCAAACATACAAAAATAAAGATATACCCAATATAACCATCTGTGTGAGGTATGGTCATTATGAATTTTGAGTAATTACATTTGGACTTAACAATGATACTGATATCTTCACGGATGTGATGAATAGAGTATTTAGATATTACCTATATTATTTTTTGTAGTATTTATTGAACACATTATTATATATTAAAAGACCACGGATAAGAATAAAGAATATTTGAGGATTGTGTTGACGAACCTGATGAAGGATAAGCTATATTACCAATTTATTATGTTTGATTTTTTTATGAAAAGTATCATTATTAGGTCATATAATTTCAATTGAGGGATATTGGTGTATATTTTAAATATTGAAGCTATCAAGAAATTTCCTAGAAAAACCATGATAACATGAATCAATAGTTTTCCTATGTTGGATGGATACAACCAATGATTAGTGAGATATTTCTCATGACTATCTAATCTACTCACGATGTTGACTTTAAAAGAGGTTATGTTCTTATAGACATATTAACTGGGGATAATTTCAAAGAAAGTAATAGAATTCTTGTTAGTGTGCATATAAATACACTACCATTTAGTGGAGAAAGATTTGTGATATATAGTGGTGAATCAAAGATTAAATTTGTTTGTTTCAGCATGAAAAATGATATAGTGATAGTTTATGCCTCTTGATAATTTAAAAATAATGAATAAAGTTACCCGAATCATGATTTGTAACTGGATGTGATAATTTTTGAATTAATGGTATGGAGGAATTATTTATATGGTGAATGATGTGATATATATACTGATAATAAATTCATGAAATATATATTTATATATAATACATTCATTATATACCAAGGAATATGGTTGGAGATAATCAATGGTTATTATTACTTAATAGATTGACAACCTGGGAAAGAAAACAAGTTGTTTGATGCTGTAAGTAATAAAGTCAATGCTAGTTTGTACTTTAGGAGGATTTAAATAGATTTAATATTTATAGATTTTTATAAGATGGTTCTTGAAAACATGAGGAAATGAGATATATATAATTTTTTGAGGTTGAATTCTCAATAATCCATCCATGAAGGGACTAATAAAGAATATAAATAGGATTTGGATTTATAGAATAAGGTAATGAAAGATACTGAGTTTAACTATGATAAAATTGGAGTCATAAGGTTTATGAATTGATTATTTGTTATTTTAAAACCAAACATAATGAAGGAGATGTTTTGTGTAACTAAAAATTCATTATTATCTATTCATCCGATATGTATGAAAATATATAGATACCTAAAGGAGTATTTATGGTGGGATAATATAAAAAGAGATATTGTAGTGTATGTATCCAGATTCATGTTGTGTCAGTATGTTATGTAAAAGATTCATAATTCCAAAATGATATTTTAACCATTACCCATACAAGAATATTAATGGGAAAACATTTCCTCGAATTTCAGCATTGGACTCCCCAAAACATCTAAATGGAACAATTCTTTTTGGGTTAATGTTGAACAACTCATGAAATTAGAAAATTTTATTTATATTAGAGAATAATTATATTGTGATCAAAATACTAGGTTACATATTAAATATGTTTTAATATGACATGACGTAACACTCTCCATCATATCTGATTAGGATCCGAGGTTTACCTCAATAGTCTGTAGTAGTCTTTATAAGGATCTTGATACAGAGTTGAGTTTCGGTAATAATTATCATCCAAAGATAGATGGACAACCAAATAGGAAGATTAAGACTCTCGAAAAAATATTTATTGTACACTCTTTGGGTTTAATAATTTTTTGGCATCCTCACCCTTTCGTTGATGTTATTTTCTTACAACAGTTTATTTCAATTGAGAAATTAGATGGATCCATATGAATCCATCGATGACAAGAAGTGAATAAATAAACCATTATAGGATAATGTTGTATAAAAGAAGATATTGGGACTTTATATATCTTAGGAAATGAAAGAAAAGTTTATATCCATTCAACAACACATAAGGGATTCTCTCGATCATTGAAAAATTTATGTTGAAAATAGTCGAGGAGATATGGAGGTCAAAGTTGTTGACATAGTATTCCAAAAAACATCTCCTTAGAAATAAATTATGATATTTAGAAAGAAGAGGAAACTGAGATGTATATATATCTTTCCCTTAATAATTCGTTCTCATATTCGGATGGTATCTTATCACATGGTGCTTCCACCAAATCTTTATAATGTTCAGGAAGTGTTCCATGTATCTCTCTCGAGGAAGTTCATACACAATCCTCTAAATGTACAGAGTTCAGTGGTCATAGCGTTGGAGAATGAAATATATTATGAGGAATAACTTGTGGATTATCTAGATCATAGAGATATTTTTTATGAAAAAATACCACTCACTTGATCATAGTTTTGTGGTACAACTATAAAATTCAAGAAGATATGTAGAAACCTAAGGATGTATTCAGATAAAAATATTAGTTATTTATATCAGAGTGATGGAATTTAGAGATAGAAATTATTACAATAAGGTATAATGTAGAACCCCAATATTTTTTGATATATTACACTTTAAAAAAATTTAATTTCTTTCATAGATTTCCTTACATGGAACAGTGAGTTTAAAAAAACCATGAAATACTGCTTAAATATTATTATGTGATAGTTATAACCTAGCTGTTGGATTGGAATGTATGAAAATGATTAACCACATTATGAAAAATATTTGTAAAAGTTTAATTTTAATGAAATTTTTGATTAATTATTAGGAAAATATTACTCAATTTTCATCATCATAATCATGTAAATTTTTATTAAATGGAAATGAGAGGTACAAGACAAGCCGCGAAAAGAGACTGTAGGGAAAAGAAAAATAGAGCCTAAGGAGTCCCATCATTATGAATTACAAGGGAATACCCTCTAACCAGATGGAACCCCTTACGATTCAAACTATCAAAATAATGTAAACATATAGGATCTGAACCAAATACATCAAGCGAATCAATGTCGTCCACAACTTGATTTCCCTCAGGACATGTGTGGACCACTTTGATGTTGTTGTTAATAATTCCTTGATATTTTATAATGGTGTAAGATATCGAACAAGGTGTAGGACCTATTCCATGAAAATATTTGGGAATAATCATCGAGTTGGTTTTTGTTCTCTTATAAATCAATCCTTCCTTGGCGGCACAAGATTAATCTAGTAAGCAGTGCCTTAGCCTCTACTTGAAGAGAGAATCCCAGGTCCAGATGGGCTGAAAATTCCAATATGATAGAATCGTAGCAATCTC
This sequence comes from Viscum album, assembly GCA_963277665.1. Classification (NCBI taxonomy): domain Eukaryota; kingdom Viridiplantae; phylum Streptophyta; class Magnoliopsida; order Santalales; family Viscaceae; genus Viscum; species Viscum album. Next base: position 1,436,327,146 of record OY728122.1, read on the forward strand.
ATAAGTCCCCTACTCCATGAATTACTCCTAGATTTGATGATCCATTAGTGATGTATCTCAATAAAGTAATTTATGCTTCAAAAATACAATTTCATTAAAATGGCAGTTATTGAATTTTTGTGCATGGATATTAAAATTAATTTCTTACCATTTTAAAATTTTTACATTATGAAAATTATATCATTTTTAAAATAGTCATATAAAAATTATACTACGGTTAATTATTTAAAATTTACTAAAATTTTAATTTTTTTTTGAATTGTTTAAAAGTATATTTTAAAAGAAAACTTTCTTTTTATTTATAGTATTTTCGAAGCCCCAATTTGGATTGAATTTAATTTAAAATTGAATTAGCTTATTTAAATTTAAAATAATTCAATTTATACCATTTATAACAAATTTATTATAAATCATGGAATACATATACTTTTATACTTGAATTTTTTTTTCAAAAAACAGTTTTTCATTGAGTTTTGTAGGCATATTTTAAAATGAATTTATAACACTTATAGAAATTTAATATAGAAAAATATATTCCATATTTTTTATCAAAATTATTGATATTATTAAATAAGGTCAACTAATTTTTTGGACAATGTGAATAGTAAATATTGTAACAATCAGTGATTGAAACAAAATGGTAAATCAAGTTAATTAATGGTAAAACTAATATGAAATGTCTTTAAAATCCATCTAAAACGTTCATTTAACAAATTTTATGAGTTTTTATCATCTATACTAAACTAATTTTATAATTCTTATCCATTTTTATCCATTTTATTTGATAATTGACTATATAATAAGTTTAAAAAATAAAAAATTTCACTCTCCTAATTTTAAATTTCTCTTATATGATCACATAGGCATAAAAATATATTGGGAATAAATATTAAATTTTATTTTGAGTAAAGTGAAATAATTTTCATGATATTAATTTACTTTTAAATTTTATTAACTATATAATTTCCTTAAACCCTTATATAACACTGATCACGTACTACTGTAAGATGTGGAAGAAATCGAAGATTTTTTTTTAAAATTAATGTATTTTAGATAAATTATGGAACCACATGAATTTTATAACTAAATTTAATGTATTATTATTATATTCAAAATAAATTACAATATGTCTGATTTTAATGTCAAATTATGTGAATAGTTATTAAAATTTCTTCAATCGTATTTTATATTAAATAAAATTTCATTAGATTATTTTAAAATAATATAAATATTGAAAGAGAAAAATTAGGATATTAAATGGTCTAAATTTTTATGCCTCAGACTTATATGATCAAATTTTCACCTTATAAGTAAAATTATAACCCTTTGATATTAGAAATGTCGTTACCACGATTAAGGTTGAAATTTTTTATTGAAGGTTTTAATAAAAAAGATAAGGTTTAAAATTCCACTTAAACCTCTTAAAACATTATTATTTTAAATTATATCTACATAATACTATATTATAATTGAAATTTTATCCACATGGTTCTACATTCACATGAAAATTAATTTAGTATATTGATTTTTCTTTATTAATTCCATGTGTCATTTCCTCCACTTAAAAAAGGACACCCTACCCTCTCAACTCTCCACATCATTGATACACATAGCCAAAAAAACATAACCAATTATCATATTATAATACCTATTTATAAATTATAAGTGATGTTATTCTTGAAAAACCATTCCAATGTTCTGTAAGAATGGATCTAAATGAGGTTTATTCAAGATGAGTTAATCATTTTTACTAATATATAAAACATATTTCTTCTTTTACCTACTCAAAATATTTTGTTCCAAGCATAAAATAATGAATAAGGTATTATAAATAAATTTATATGTTTTAATAATTATGAAAAACAAATTTCCACTTTATTTCCATTATATGCAAGGAGAAAACATCGCTCGAGCGCACATACGGTTTATCATCTCCACATAGTGGTGTAATTCATTTTTACGACAATTTTAATTAGATTTTTACATTGATATAAAAAATTAATATATATGATATTAATGAAATAATTATTATTTTTCATATATAAAATACCATTTAGCTTCTTACCCTTATACTCGTTAAAAATGATATCGTCACTTATGCATATGTGTGGACTACCACCTCCATGAAGAGATGTGATTCATTTTTCATAAACACCTTTCATGGATTATTATAAATATGTGAATATTGAATATATATTATGTTTATATCATTATTAATATTTTTGAGATGATTTAATCCTGATCAAGATGTAAGGACCAAATTCACCTAACAAAAACATACATGAAAAACACAACAGTTAACACTCAAAAATGAGTATTTTATTAAATAATTATTAATAAAATTATTTTAAAATGTTATAAGTGGATCATATATGATATTATAAGTATGTATATGGTTATTTATAGGAGTATAATAAATATAAATTTATTATAAATGTGGTAAAAATTACTAAAGGGGAAAGTCAAACTTGAGGTGAGAGTTATATTTTATGATCTGATTTTATTTTGATATTGTTTATGTTCAGTTTTCTGTTGGGAAAATTATGTGATCCACATTTCTTAAACCCAATATATTTTCATCTCCAATAGTTAGGTTTTGGGTTTTCATTTTTATTTTACATTTCTTCTCTTATTGGACCAATAATCAATAAGTAAGATACATGTTGTTGACACTCCATTGTTTCACATGATGATGAGAAGTTTCAAAGGAAAATACCCCATGTTATAGAGAATAAAAATAATTTAGTGAAAAAATAAATTTGACCAAGTAATCGAGAATAAGTACCAACAAGAATCTCCATGCAAGTCGAGCCTTCTCACCACGTGTCACCATGCAAGTCGAGCATGTGTTCCCAGTATATTCTCACAAATCGAACATTCCCACCTCACATCATCACTCCAGTCTGAAAATGAATGCCCCATCGTGAAGGTCACATTTGTTTGAGAGACCTAGCATGGGAGACCCCTGAAAACTAAATCCTTCACCCATGGTCCAAAAAATACATATAAAGAGTACCCATGGGCTTCTCATTTGGGAAGAATGGAAGGCCAGAACAATCCTCAGATCTCTACTCACCCTATCCCTTTTCCTATGCACTTTGAAAATTCCAAGTTGCTGGAAAAGACTTAAAAGAAGAGTAAATTAAGATGGGTATTGGGATTATATTTTCTATGGTGCGTGAAACAAAAAATACCACTACAAGGAGCCTTTTCCGGTTTTCCAAAAGTATTAGGTCGAAGAACCATTCCCAAGAATAGGACTTGTGTGAGACCTATCCACAGACCCCTAAGGATACCCTTAGACCATAGAACAAGGCCTCAACCATGTGTCGTTTCATAGGTTTTCCATAAAAAAAATTAATCCCCATATCACCCAGGTCCACCCTATTCAAAGCACTCTCAATACACCCAGGTCCACCCTATACGAAACACCATTATTTCACCCAAGTATATCCTATACGAGACCATCTTCAGCTCTCCAAAGACAAAACTATGGAATCCACCCTTTGAGCATTATTACATGTCATCAATTATAGGGAAACAATTTCCCCAGATCCCCCGTTTTAGGGGAACTAACATAAGACCTCCCCCGAAGCCTCTAGATATGTATGATTAGTTAACAAGGTGCATCATCATTTCCTGTTGATTATACATTCTTCTGGTAATAGTGGACCGAAATTTATCCAAAATAATTGACACGATCATCATAATTTCATCAATTATATATTCCCATGGTAATTATTATCACAACCATACGGATAATGACGAGAATCTAAGGTCAAAAACAAGAAAGGAGATGGGCACATCTAAGCCCTATATCTTTTTTTGACTGCCCCGCCCTAACTCCAACATTTTCTTCCAAAAAACAAGGATAAAATTCCACTCTACAGAATAAATCCTATATTAATAACTAGTCTATATTATTGGTAATTCTTCATCCCTCCATATCCCCACCCTCATCCAGGAGTCGATGAAGGAGACTGTGTCCATTTCCAGATCTTCTATTTCCTCTTATTTCTCACATCGAACATAGCTCACATGAGCATAGAGGTTAGAAATTATCATCTCATTAGCATGATCAAATACCAAATAGTCCACCTATTCAATTTATTCCCCAAAACCATGTCTCCACATAAAAGGGACATATTCCCAATGAGGTAGTTCTTGGGGAATTCGATCTGGAATAAGTCCCAACTAGACTCGCCAAAATGGACCTCCTACTAGGTGTAAGACCCAAAACTATTACACCATAATCATGAAGTGCCATATTACCTATGAGAAAACCCTTTAGGGGGTCATATTCAAAATATACTATAATTGGGCCTCCTCCATAGGTGTAATCCCCAGCCCATTCAAACTATGTGGGCTTTGATTAAGGATATCAGCATATACATTGGTAGCCTTATTGAGGTTCAAACCCAACACCACAAATTTTCACTAATATTATATAAGAAATATTACCAGTAGGATAATATAAAAATTTGGAGGCTTTGTCCATTACAATTCCCCCAAGATGCTTCAACATAAGCTATATACCATCCTTGGCTACGAAACTTCTACCCAGACATCCTTTCTACACGATGATAAATAGTGTGGTCAGGTCCACATCAAATGACCTGAAAATTATGACATGTCCCATTAAGTGTAAGTAGAATACATGGATTATGATTCCTTTCCCAATGATATATAGGAATCCCATCTCATGGTTCTCATTTATTATGATGATTATATTATGGGGTTTTCTTGTTTTTTATTATCAGGTATCTCCAAGAACTTTCGAAAAGAAATCCATTCGATCAAATGATGTATTTCTTGCTATCCTGAATGTACTAATCAACTATTGCAGATGTTGGGTAGAAATATCACCTAAAGACACTATCACCAACCCATCATCTTCAGTGAAACATTTTAAATTCACTAGTTCAACAATACTATCTAAATGGTACCATTCCAACCTTGGAGGCTTCTCCACAAGCCCATAAGCACCTGAAGCGCCTCTAAGAATCAATTCAGTGATTGTTGGTGGCCTGGAAGTTGATGACCCACATCACCATCTCAAACCATTTTGGGATCCTTTCCCCAGAATAGATTAACATATTCGTAAAATATATTAGGTAGACTGGAAAGGGGGTCACTAATTTCCTTTTCTAGACTACCTAGGGTTCCCTCCAAGGACTTTTATCTAGTAGCGGATGTTGTTAATGGCCTAAAACATAATGTCCTCACCATGATGAGGACATTACCCCAGAGGATGAAAATCAGGTCATTTCAACTCAGGAAGTGAATGAAGATCATTGAGGGTGGTAATTAGAAAACCGAGGATAGGATCACATCCCTATTACGACCTAATATGCCGTCCAAAAAACCATGGAGGAAAATTATGAGAATATATAAATTCCTACATGTACCCCTAAAACCCACCAATAAATTTTAGAAAAAACCAAATGAAACTATCGAAAAAATAGACAAAGACTAACATGAATATGAAAATCATTGCACATGTATATCATGCCCACCAGTATGATCTGGAAACACTCAAAGAAACTAGCATGAAAATACTGATAGAAAAAAAGGGCATACCCATATCTCCACCCATACACATGAAGACTGTCAGTATATACTTATAGGTAATATATGATAATAGAAATCCTATATCCCTACTCAAAACATGAAAGGGAATATATCCCCGTTCCTTCCATTGAATTCACTCATCATATCTTCATAATAATGAAATGAAAGATGAAAATTCTAACCCATATCCACCAAATATTCTATGATATAATAACAGATGCGGCAGTGGTTGATGGGAAGACCCAAAAATCCATCCCCGCAATGCGGTGACACATAAACGTAATGATAAGGTCACTCTAGAGTATATGCATATCTCTACTCAATTCCTAGTGGTTCATTAGAAAAATTCCATGACAAATAAACAAATGGATCAAGCCCATATCATATTGAAATCATATTTCATCAGTATTCCCTAGTGGCCACTCTTGGGTTGGCATATATCCCTTCTAAAATTACACAAATCTATCATAAAATATCCTAAAATATATGGGAACTACTATAAACCCACATATATGAATTCTGTTATCCAAATGAAGTGGCACTAGTCTCCTATAAGAGAGTATCCAAAAATAATCCTCAACAAAGGAGATTGAAAAATAAATATAAGGTTTATAAAATTGCTCTATCCAATTATGGTGATCTTGAATCCCTATGATGTTTATCTAGGGTGGATTATGATCCTAATCAACCATTTCCAAGTTACGGAGATTACAATTACAATTACAATGTTCCTCCCAACAACATTGTTTCCAGTAGTTTTAGATGTTATCCTAAAACATATTACCATATTGTTTTACTTCATGTCCACAATTGGATCGATCATGAGAACCCATATCTAGATGACCACCAAGTAAACACTCCTCATGGATAGAAAATAAAAGATAAATAAGGCCCTAAACATTCTATTATCTTTTCTGAAGGTCCTCCCTTGGTTGTAGTCTACATTAATTCCCCTTGGAGTCGTACATCATGTTGTGATGGTTGTCCTCCCCATGATGAATCTTAGTGTGAAGGTCCTACCTATAGTGACACTAATATTTCAACAAAAGTTCCTCCCCTTGTCTAATCAATAATGATAATGGCTTACTATCATGAGACACTCTAGAATACGATGCTAGTTAATCCCAAAGTCACATCATTGACAAGTGACATTCTTTCTCAACTGCAAGAAATAAATGGAAATGATCATTCTATGAACCGCTAATTGATCTCTTTACTTCCAATACAATATAAGAAATCGATGCAAAAACTAATATTTATAATAAAGTAGCAGGGAAATGTCCAATTTTGTCAGATCATGTTAAGAAACCTTTTTCCAAATAAGAATAAGAGAATACATTACAGATGAGAAGGCCACTATAAAAAGATAATATACCTATATTGTTTTGGCCCTCATCCATATATTAGTTTTATATTGAATATAAAATTCCATAAGAATGCATAAATGTCATCTGTTTGAACCTCTAAACAACTCTTCATCACTTGAAAAATTAAGTTATTAACTTATAAAGGGTATGTTGAACATGTTAATATAATAGAGTATCTTTATCTCCAAATTGACATAGAATCCCTTCTAGCCACATGACACCAAAAATTAGGAAAAAAGTGGAAGGATATTCATCATTCATGCCTTAATGCATTAAAAATTTATATTGGTTGATCCTTAATGCCCCACCAAGTGTTACATGTAGGGTACAATGTAAACATTGAACTTTTCATTTCTCCTCACTCTCTGGTAAAAAAAATCTACCAAACGTGACATCGTATATTGTTATTACTTCATGTTAGTTCTTTGATGTGAGCCCAGGTCATGAAATATGGTTCAATCAGAAATAATCGACCCAGAAAAAATTTCATAGGCATCAGTCCTGACGAGATAAATCTATCAAAATAATCTAGCACCAGGAGTTTGAGAACAATGACTATGCTTCGTACTTATGGGAATCCAATCTTCAGATTCCATTAATGATGTCAGAAGTAAGTGTCTCATTTACATACCATATATTTTACCTGAATTAAATTCAACTGAATATTCACTTGATCAAGAGAGACAATGAGTCCAAAGTTTCCACTATTATACCAGATCATCTGTAGCCCATAGGTATGGGGTATTTTTTCACATGACATGTCCCTTCTAGGACAAAAAATTTGTCTTAAGACATGAAAAAAGTGGAATGAGAGAAACAACATCGTAGAGGGATGGGGGATATTTACAACAACCTCCTGTCAAATAGAAATAAGAATTTTATTATTTAGGAGGAATTCTATAAAATCAATCCTCATTGTTCATCTAGTCTTGGAACCTATTTCCCTCATAGTATCACATATAATAAAGTTTCATGGAGGTTACCTTTGAGCCACCCGTTTACTAGTGGCTCCAAATTAAACCTGAAATAGATGAAAGAGTCATGGTAAAAATAACAAACAAAGGTGATTTATTAATGGTACAACTACACCTAGAGATCCTATCTCCCTCAGTAGATATCATAGATAAAATCCACCATAATATCATTCTATTGTTAATAAAATACTTGAAATTCATTATCCGTTAATGAATGTTATTAGCACAACTCTAGGGGATTCCAACAAATATGAATATAAAATAGGGGAGAAAAAAGAAGTTATAACCATTCAAAACACATTTCATAATGAGATAAATGAAGAAGGTGTTTGTACTGGGAATCAAAATATTCCCAAAAAATTTGGAGTTTTTATGAATGTTCAATCACTCCCCTATTGATGAACTTCCTCTAAGGAAAAGTAAAAGGTCCTAACTATGTCCCATCATCTTACTATAATATTATAATCAATCCTCATAGAATAAAGATTCATGAAATATGTGATTTAAATAATGTAACTGAGGAAGTTAAATATAGAAATAGATGAAGGAAATGTTCCCACTGGGTATTTCCTTCAAGAATATCATCAAATCACCATCTTAGTTGATATCCCTCAAGAAGAATGGATCGCCATATGAATGAGTGAGGAGATAGGGCACCCACTCAAACTTGGGGCCAGATAACATGTTTATTTCTACCAAATTTTAGTAGGTTGTGAGGAATTACCTCTATTGGAGAAACAATAGAAGTAAATGAGGATAACCATCAATTTTTAACCCATGTTTGGTGTCAACCATAGGTATTGGTGGATGTGTTAAATAAGATATACTTTTAGCTTCCCCTATTCATGATCCTATTCAAGAAAATATCCCTTTTGGACTTATCAATACTATTTAGTCATTTTAATCATGATCGGAAGCTATGGAGGAACAAAATGAACTAGTACAGGTGCAAAGGAATCCATTCCATGAATGGGTGGATTTGACCCTTCCACCACTAAACATTGAAATCCATAAATTTCTAATATTTATTGTATTGGGGGACCTAATGTAGGATTTGATTCATTTCATTTCCCATTGTGATCACATGATGGGAAACCTTATGCGATAAGAAGTGGTGAAGCTCAAGTTCGTCGTACAAATATTTCAAGGTCCATCATTCATATGGTATACCAATTTCTCATTGTGGTCAATATTGGGAGGGCAGATCTACATAGAAAACATCTCATTCAATTCTACTAAATTCTATAGAAGAAAAAAATCATTTACCTTATAAATATTAAACAAAACGTTCATGGGAGGGTCCAAGATTTCATAGTTAGGTGTCAGGGGTTGTCTTACTCCATAAACATACAATTTCCCCAATAATATTTTTCATCCCTCTACATGGAGAATATTCAGGATGAGATGCCAATGCCACTCATACCTGTGAAGTATACTGATAGGTTTTAGGATCTTTTTATAGTTTCATAGAGAGTTGAACATTACATATTGAAAACCATGGACAATACAAGACTAATTCCTTATTCATGTTCGAGTTAAGAGAATTGATAAATCATAAGCTGGCACTGTTATGGTTAAGCCATCCCCTACACTAGCTCCAACTCCAATGACCACAAAGTATCATGTGGGACCCCCCTTGAGCATCTGAAACAATTCCCATATCATCAATATGAGTGGGACATATGGAAGAAAAATTAATTTGAGAAACTATAGAAGAATTTTTAGTATTTCTACGATGATTAAGTCCATGGATACTTCGTAGAGGATTTGGTGAAAAATTTACACAGTTTTCCATATCCAATGAGGCCCAATCATGTTTCTATCAAAGATATCCCAAACTATTTCCCCTTTCACTAGACAATGGGGAACAGTATCTAGGAATGATTTGTTTTCAAATAAATCCTATGGAAAATATTGGACTCTCTCTATGTTAAGGTTAGTAAAAAACTATTCAAAGTGACATGGGTTTTCGTTGACACCTCATAAGAAGAAGGTTAGTGGAAAGATGATTCTATCAAATGTACATAAAAGTTAAATGATTACATGAACCGAATGAAAATTTATCATGCCCATGATAGCCTTAATTCATAGTGGAATCAATCAACTATACAACTAGTTTCCCCTTATGTGGCATGGCCAACCTTGTCTACATCATAGTTCTATAAGAACCTATCCTCCAAGAAGAAGCATAATCATATAAAAAAAGTCATGTACAAGAATATGAGCATGTACAAATTCCTAAACTATACCTCATTCTCTCAAACATTATGCCTCTATCCTAGAGGACATGGGTTCCTTCCCAACAATCGGTACAAAAAGAGTTAACCCACCAAATGGAATCCTTATCAGAATAAGAATTAATCATTGGTTTAATTAATTATATTAATTAATGGATACTATATCCAATAATTAGTATGACTATGGAACTGAGTTCCCTTCACTTGATCGAGGAACAGGAGGAAGTGATCACATGAGCCATTGGTAAAAGGGAATTCACAGTCACAACCGAACTCAATACTCAATCTAGGTGCCTTCTCGGACTGTCTATGGCACTAAAACTAATTTTTAATTCATTTTTTTCATTTCTAGTTGGTCTCTAATTGCGGAGAGGCCCACTACGGGTCTCAAACATCTTTTCTTTAATGATTTGTTGGATGGTAGTTGAGATTTAGTGGTGGGGAGCCCATTCTAGCCTCCCCCAAAGTCATTTTATTTTATGAGTGAAATTAGGTTTTTGTGATCATTGGGTTCATTGGGATAAGGCCCAACAATCTGGTTCTTTCCTTGGTTGTGGATGTGGTGTCTTGATCATTCTATTGACTCTCCTGAAGTGGTTGTGATTTTGTGTTTTTTGGGAAAGAGGATTAAGATACATTAATGGTGAATGATATATCTGTGGATTAAGAGGCAATATAATTTTTATAATGAATCCTCAATTTTTGTTCTATCAGCTTTAATGTGTTATATCTTCCATAGGGCGGAAATCTTTAATGGTGGGGAGAATTATGACAACCAATTCTTCTCATGTTTTGGTTTTGATCTAATTTATTGTAAATACTGATTATTTTATTAGATTTTGGGTGAGAATGATTTTGTGTTTTGAACATCCATATATGTATATTCATCTTACTTTGGGTTCCCCATATCTTTTTTGTGAGTTTTTTTAGAAATAGTGGTTACATCAGGATTTGGGCCAAACTGTGAGCCCATTTCCAGATTTAAAAAAAATCATTCTTTTATGAATCCTTTTTTTCAAAATCATTCACCCATTACACTTTCCACGTTTCCTATCATGACATATTCAAATAACCATAACATTTTAGGAACTTTAAAAATTCATAATCATGGTGAATGTGGGTTATTTATTCTGGATTTGTGCTAGCCCATGGGCCCATTTCCAGTTTTAATAAAATAATTTTTTTGTTTTATATCATATTAATTTTTTAATATTTTTTGGTGATTTTACCACCCACCAGATACCAAGAACCCTAGAACAACCCCCATGTTACATTATTCTTCATTTAATCTAATCTTAGTCACTTAATAGGGAGAAACCACTCAATGTTTCTCAAGTCATCTAGATATTCCAAAGGTAATCGGTCTCATTCATAAATCATTAAATCAATAATCTTTTTCCATGAAATATTCTTTTCATAGTTCTTACAGACCTTAGGATAATCTCCCAATACTTCCAAACCATTCCCTTTCTAATATTGGTGAATATATAATGGAAGATGAAGAGTTATCTAGTTTCAAGGTGATATTCCTTATGCTTTTTCCTCACTCTTCCTCCTCATTTAATTATTTATTTGATTTATATTATCCCCTAGTCATTATAGACCTACTGTTTTGTTATCCAATGTTTTTAATGGGGTTTTTGTTTGTTTGGGGCTACTCATAATAGGTTTAGGGTTTATAATCCCTTAGATTGGGATATCAGGTGTGTGTTTCCATTCCGACAAGGATCTGAGGTAAGATATCCCTTTCACATACCATAATCATTTAAGTTTCATTATTTTATTATTTTTCACACATGATATATATATATATATATATATTATTTTTTATTCCTTTGGATAATTTTCTTGGTGTGAAAAGTTGTTTTTTATGTCTTGTTTTTTGAAAAGCAGTGTTGTTTGTTATAAAAGTGCACACCAAGTGTTTTTTTAAAGGTTCTGTTATCTTTTTCACCTGGTCTATGAGGTTTAGAACCTATTTAATGGTATTTTTTACATTTATTAGTATATAGAATAAAATAATGGAATTTAATTTCAGTTTTATTCTTTGTTAAGTGCATAAAATAAATTTTATTATTTCAAAGTGCATGTCATGTGTTCGGTAAATTGCTTGGTTGGATTTTATGTGTTATGTGTGATTTAAAAATTATTTTTTTGTATTTATAAATTTATTTGAAGCATTAAAATTGCATTTTTGGGTCCTTTAATGGATTTAAATTGTGAATTTGGTTTTAAAAACAAATTGGTTTTGGTTTATAACATGTTTTGGCCTGAGTAACCAGAAAATGGCCCATTTCACATCCTTATGAAAAGGGTTGTGTTTGATTATGTAACATGAGTGTTTTAAGGGATATTGAAATTTTTTCTATACTATAAATGGTTTTTATAATACTCCTTAAAAAATTAGAATGGTTTCCTTTTTAAAATGATAGTTTTGAGAAAGGATTAAAGGCGCGTTTGATATTTTTCTTATAAAAATGGTTTCCATGTGTATTTCATGTTCAATATTTTGGGTCCATTTTATGGCCCATTAAATTGATTTTTTAATTGGTTTTGGGGATTCCAAATATGTTTTGGTATGATATTGATTATTTTCTGGACTTGAAATATAATTTTTGAATGGATTTTATGTGCAAGGCCTCATTAAAAAACTTGAAATCGTTTTATGAATACTTAAGTGGTTTATTGATCTGTGAATGAAATATGAGACATGTGCGAGGGTTGTTTTATGTGTGTATAATTTTTAAATTGAATATTAATGAGAAAATGGTATTTCATAGACGTTTAAATTTTTTGAGCACAAAAAGGGTAATTCTTGTGTATCTAGGTGGGCAGACATGTACTAGTACGCTAGTGATCTGGAGGGGGGGGGGGTTGTACCTGTTTCACCTAGCAAGATTTATGATAAAAACACTAAGTAAAATATGATTATGATGATGTTGGGTACCACTAGGTTATTGATGATTCTCATACTAGTGGATTGTGTGCATGATAATGGATATTTTTTATGGTTACATTTACACTGAGATATGAGGTACTTGGATCCCACAACAGACTAGTGCCTTGGGATGTTCCTGTGACTTGTGCTCATTGGATATTCTGTACTCATCATCGACATATAGTGTGTATAGTTGGTAAATTCAGATGCATGTGTGTTTTTTTAAAATTAGTCCTTCTTTAATGTATCAAACTTGATTAAAAATAATTTTGAAGTGGCACCTCTTTGAAAAATTGTTACTAGCATTCATGTTTATAAAAATTGAATGTTTTTGTCAGATAATTATTATAGCATGGAACCTTATTTGGAAAACATAACATTATATCTTTTATTTAAAACTAGAAATTAATGTTTCTTTTATTTTAATTTATGTACATTGGAAATAGAAAATCGGTCTAACCTACGAAGTTTTAATACTCACACCTATAGTCTTTTTCTATTTTTATCCCTTGTGTGGGTTTCAGATTGAGTTCTATCACCTAGGGTGATGTGTGATAATTATGTTGTATAGTGACTAGAAGAGTCACACGGTGTTAGTTGATTTTCAGGTTTCGTCGATTGAGTTGTTGGTTTAGTTGTACTTTTGGTTTTTTGTATAAATAATGTTCATTTCTATTTTTATGTAAATGTATTTTTCGTTGTCCATTTCATTACACTATTTTTTTGATTGTAAATATTTTGGAAAAATCATTCCCTTATGTACTCTATTGATTCCCTCAGTTATTTTTTCCATCCCGGGAAGATTGGGAATGCCTCTTGGGACTTGTCGTGGGCTGGCCTAGTTGACCGGTTCAGGGTCAACTCAGGCTGGTCCATGGAAAAGAACCTCATAGTGAGAGATTACACAGCTAAATATATGAATTTATTCCTCTTTTCACCTGCTGTTGCTGCACATGTATCCTTGAATGCATGAATTTTTGAATCAGGGTTGATTATATAGATTTACTCAAATATTCTCCTTCCTTGTATTATGGATTATATAGATATGATCAATAATGTTAGGGTAATAGAAAAGGATATCTCATGAACTACAGGTGGAGGATGCATGGTTATACAAATGGGAAATTGTTGGAATTATATTGCTTGGAAAAAGAAAATGAGGGATACCTATTTCCAAGTAAGTTTTATGACTAAGAATCATATGGATTAATTAGTTAATCTTCCTCTAAAACCAAATAGCAAGTTGGTATGTCTTAAATGTGTTTCTTTTTATCACATGAAGGGATATTGTACAAAACCACCGAGAGCATGACACAATTCCAACCTGATCGGGTATCATTATTGATGTTGTCATAGTGCTCCAATTTCTGGTTCCAGGAACACATTTGATGTTTAATAGATGTTGTATTCTTCAATTGGATGAATAAAATTGAATAGTTCTCATAAGAAGAATTGAGGAAGCCATGGTGAATCTTAGAATTCTAGGACTCCTTAACTAGTGAAATATCAACAAAGTAATAATGGTCACAATGTATGGAGTAATAAATTGTATATACCTAACAATGTGATCATGGATGATAAATATGTATCTTCAATAGTTATAGGTATGATTATTTTGAATTATACCTTTTTGGAAGCTTTGTTTGGTATGTGTGTATCACTTTCATTTGTTGACTATCATGATGTTAATATTTTCTGTTTACATGTTGAGATGACATCTTCTATTTTGAAACATTAAACTCCTCTAGAACAAATAGAATGGAAATACATTATTTGAAAACCTGTTATAGAATTTTTTATGGGGATAACTTGATATGGGATTTCTCTATGCCTGATATATATGTCATTGACATAATTCTAGGTATGGATAGGTTGAAAATGTTGAAATATCACATCAATTGTTATACATGAAGGGATTATATTACAACTAATGATGGTATCAAGTATCACATTAAAGGAGATCAAAATGTAAAGGGAGGTGTAGGATGTTTTTATAAATATTTTTTGGAACTATCCCATAGTAGTTATAACCACTAACATTGTAATTGGTTGATGACACTGAGAATAGTGGTTTTCCAATAATTGTGGATCATTTTAAAGATTTTTTTCTTGATAATTTCTTACGGTTTCCACCCATAATAGAAGTAGAGTTTATGATTTTTCTCATACTATGGACCATTCCTATCTCACTTTTGTCTTATCAGTTGATACCAATAGAATTAATGGATTTGAATTTGTAGTTAGAAGAGATGAAAAGTATAGGGTTCGTTCTGAAAAGTACATCTCTGTGGGCATCACCAATCTTTTTTTTATTAAAAATATGGATATAACTATTTAGATATGTGTGTAATATCATGAACATAACAATGTTATGATAATGATTCAATATCCTCTAACACAGATTGATGAAATATTTGATCAATTTCAGGGAGCTCATTGGTTCTCAAAAATTGGCATGCCATCAGGATATCACCAATTGCGATTTCAGAAAAAGGATATTCTCAAGAAATATTTTAGGTGTAGATTTGTACATTAGGAGTAAATGGATATTCCTTTAGGTATTAAGAATTCACCAACCATATTTTTGTAATTGATGAATAAAGTCTTTCAAAGGAATCTGGATTCTTTTTTGGTGGTGTTTCCGGATAAAATACCAGTGTATTCTTATATGAAGTTTGAACATGATAAACACTTTTCAATAATTTTGGGTATTTTTTGAAATCATAATATGTATGAAAAAAATTAAAAGTGTTGTTTTTGGATACAAGAGATACATTTCCTTTGTCCATGTTATCTCTAAAAAAGTTGTTTCTATGGTTCCCGAAAATATAGAGGCTATAATTTCATAGAAACTGCCAAAGAATTTATTCAAGATACATAGTTTCCATGGTTTATCTGGTTATTATAAAAACATTATTTGTGAGTTTCATGACTAGCTTCACCATTGATATATTTGAAAATGAAAATTTTTCCATTACAATGGAATAAAGAATGTTAGAAGTCTTTTTCAAAATCATGAAGTTTGACATACATCAGCACCAATCATGATATTTTCAAAATATAGATATGGGTATGTAGTGTATTGTGATTCTTTGGGATCTGGGTTGGGATGTGTTCTCATACAGGGAGATCAAACTGCTACTTATATCTCATGTTAGTTACGGTCTCATGAAAATAACTACCTAACACATGATTTGTAATAATCTATTGTAGTCCATGATTTTAAGGCTTGACATCATTATCTCATTGGTGAAAAATTTACAGAATTTATGGATCATAAGAGATTGAAACACATTTTATCACAAAGAGATTTGAATATGAGACATTGTTGATGGATGTAGAATATTCAAATGTTTAACATTGATTGGACAAACATACCATGTAAAAGAAAATTTGGTGGAAAATGAATTAAGAAAGATTTCATAAGGTTAGACAACAAAATAGGCTTTAGAAAAGTGGATTTTGATGTTAGTGATAACCGACATGAACTTGGAATGTGATGTCTGAGGTTGAGTTCAGATTTTTTTGAATTTTATTTTGATACTGATTTTTTGAGAAGGTTACAGGGGCACAAAAATGTGATTATGAATGTGTTACAAAAGGTCATAACTCAATGGTGGGAATACCATTGTGTTATTAAAGTTGTATGGGAGTTCATTTTTGTAGATTAGATATCATATGGTCATACCTATGGATTACCTGGAATAAATTCTTCATGCTTAATATCATTTGATATTGTCTGTTCATTAGAGAATACAAAAGGATTTTTAGGTAGTGAAATAATGATTTTGTGGGTTGGCATCAAAATAAAAGTTTAGTAGTTTGTTTAGAGATGTCTCCCATATAAATATGTTAAATAAGTGAAAAAATGTCCAATAGGCGTGTTACAGTATTTACTGGTGTTTTGTTAGGAAATGGGAGAAGATAGCTATAGACTTTTTAAGTGGTATACCAAGGATGATTCAGAAACATGACTCCATATAGGTGATAGTGGATCATCTCACAATGTCATCCAATTATTACCAATTCATGAATCTCATATGGATGAAGACTTGTTAAATAAATATATATGATATGTGGTAAAGAGGCATGTTGTCACAGTTTTTATAGTATCAAATTGAGATATGAGGTTTATGTATCATTTTTGGAAATTCTTACACCAGGTCCTTGGGACTCATTGGAATATGAGTACATCATATCATCCTTAGATGGATGGAAAATCAAAAATGACAATACAAATGTTGGAAGACATGCTTTTGTATTTTTTAATGGATTTCTCTAGATTGTGGGAGGAGCACATACCATTAGTGGAGTTCTCATATAACAACAATTATCAGTCCTTGATACATATGGATACTTTTAAACCATTTTATAAGTTTCCTTGTTGTTATTCACTTTTTTGGGAATAAATAGGAGAGACTCCAATAGTTGGACTAATCCTTTTTCAACAGAAAAAAAATAATATTCTATTGATTAGAAAGAGGATGGAGATGAATCAAATTCTACATAAATAGTATGTGGATCATCATCAGTGGTCATTATCATTCGAGGTGACAGATTATGTGTTCTATAGAATCTATTCAATGCTTAAGAATCAATATTTTGTAAAGTATGTAAGTTTATCTCCTCGATAAATAATCCCTTTTTAGATACTTGAATGAGTTGGTGAGATGGATTTTCAGTTGGTATTTCCAACAAAGATCAGTTTAGTGCATAATATGATTCATGTATCATAGTAGAATAAGTATCATCCTGATCATAACCATGTGATTTGATGTGATCATGTTGACCTAGATCCTGATGCTATGTTGGTTCATGTACTATTACAAATTTTGTATAGGAAAGAGAATGTCTTGAGTGGAAAAATCATTGGTTTATTGTAGGTTTAAAGGAAACAATGATAGATTCAGGAAGAAACTTTTTACGAGAAAAGGAAATGGGGGGAAATGATGAAACTCTATCAAGAAATGGGTGGTTTTTAACTTTTTGAGGAAGAAAAGACCAATGGTGGGGAGAATGTAGCACCTCCAATTTCATGTAAATAACCACTTTTTTTATTTTGAGTATATAAAGGTTTTGGGTTATGTTTTAGGATGTTCGTAGGTGTTTTGATGAGTTTTTTTTTGTATTTTTTGGATGTTAATGGTTTGATAATAGTCAATAGAAATCATGCAACACCTTCCTTGATACCATGAAACTACAACAGTGGTCTCTGGGTATGCTCATGGTTAGGCGCACAGTTTGACCAAATTGTGTGCCCACCAAGGAGATTTTTTGAAAATTGAAATAGAGGGGATTAGCATGGATGAAACATAATTTTTTCAACCATGAATGACAATAATGTGAGGGGTGTTTTGAAGAAGTGGATAATGCACAATTACACCATGATTATCTAGTCGTTCACCCTAATTGTGATGTGTTAAAAGAAAGATATATATTTTGCAGATCTAAACCAGTTTCACACATTAACACCTAATTTTCCTCTTAATGTTAACCTAAATTTAATTCTTCCCCCTTCCTAGGATGGATGTACCCTTCCTCTTCATCCAGGAGTGTCCTGTTGATGAATATTTGTGTGTTGGAGGCCCAGATTCCTTGGTAAATACCCATTAATGGTTGTTTTTTTATATTTCATATACTTCCCTCGCTTGGATCTAGGGATATACTCCATTGGAGATAAATTCATTTTGTATGATGTCAATCCTTCTGATATTTTTTTGGTTGATAGTGTACAATATCTAAGGTTGGTTTTGGAGTATTTTTTTGATGGACTTTTTCCATACTTTGTTTTCACCTATGTTTGTGAGGTAGTTGAATGTACAATTGATTACTCTTACATGAACTAGAATTATTGATTTCTATAGGGTCTTGAAAATTATTCCAAGGGAAGAAAGTACCCCCACATTCACTCAACAGAAGGAATTATGTAACTCTACAAGTCTAGCATGGTGAATGGACTCAAACCGAGTTTCCAATTTTAGAAGAAACCTGAAGGAATTCAAGTTTTCAAATATTTTCACGTGGATCAAGTACCATCACCTGGAAGGGTCCACGAACCGCTAGGATCATGAACTACTAGGTACATGAAACAATTCACGAGCCGCTATCTTGAAGAGTGATGGCCAACGAACAAGGTGGATTGTAAACCACGTCGCTAAAGGAATCGTTCACATGAAGGACATCCACTTACCGTTCCTCTAACTCATTAGTTCATGGACAAAGTGAACCAGCAGGGTTCCGCGAACCATTATCACAAATCCTAGCCTTTGAAAACCCCGGTTGAGTCTTCAAAGAATCAGGATATCTTTTAATGGGCCTCCGCAAATGGTGCCACATGACCATAAATACTATTGCCCCAATGATCTATTAAAGGGAGCACATAATGAATTATGAGTACAATGGACGGATGATGAATGCTTGAAGGGAACCCATAGGTTAGAATAAAGTGTTCATAGAAGATTATAGATTTAGTCTTGATTCATCAACGATGCCTGAATTACACACCACACTCTCCACAGGTACAGCTGGCCGCGAACCATAAAAAGGGGTAATTGAATAATAATAATAGAATCATGAACCTAACTGGTGTACCATGAACCACATACTTCTCATGGATGAACTCCCCGTGAATGATGATCCCCCGAGACGTACTTCAATATGGTGCTCCATAGAGAGTATCGCTACACAGACTAATCTCGATGCCTCGTATTGCACCAGTACATGGAAGGAACCCATAGCGGTGTGATGGTTCATATACCACTATTGAACCCGATGGTATATACCCAATACCACATACCGTAATTGTACATGGATGACCCAACTTCCATCATACCACTATGGTATGCGGATCCTCCCCTATCCCTCACAAGAAAATAGAATGCGGAATGGGGTCTTTTCAGGTTTTATTTCCTCAGGTTACAACCTCACCCCTCTATTACCATCCAGTACTTTGTGATCCCTATATGAACCAATCCGTCGAAATTAGGCCAAAGCCTACTCCAAAGCCACCAGACACATATGATCCAACCATCAGGTGTATCAGCGCACCCCTTTGAGTATACAGACCCATTATAAACAGATTCACAAAGGCTCTCCCCACAACGGTTCGGGATTTGGGAATCCCTATGGGTCTACATACCCATGGTAACCTAGAGTCCATCCATGGGATGACGACGTGAACCTCCCCATTCTATAGATTAATAGTGACAACTTTATTTTCCATTTAAAGAGGAATAATGATCAGTCAATGGATTTAGGTTCGCTTCTCTTTTTGAAGAGGGAAAAACTCCTCCCCTTCCTAAAATGTATTTTTGGGACCTTCTCTCTAAGGTAATTCCCTAATATTCTGAGGCTGAGCTGCATGACCTTTTACTTCATTTCTCATTGAAAGGTTCATTGCTCTGCACCATCTCCCACGGTTTCTGTGACCTCGTCCATCATTGGCTCTCCCTCTGCCACCAATAGTAGAATAAGAACGTGGTTTGTTGGATCACTCACATTGTCATGACTCATCCCTCGGGGTATATGTCGTGAAAAACCCAATCCCACCTTCTATATGCCAAGGGCTTGCGACTAGCACCGAAAGACATATTCTGTAAAATAGGAAGGTGTTGCCTTTAACCTATACAAACACATGGTCTGAGAACACAATAAGAAGAAACTTTGAAGTAAATTATTGTAGTAAAAGTTTAATAAATTTAAAGGGGCCAGAATACAAGACCAATTCTAAAATTAAAAATAAAACTAAAAAGTAAAAACAGTTGAAAGCTGAAAAGAAGCTCATGGATCGCCCACCAAATATCCTACCTAAAATGTAGGTACAGATCACCTCCACAATACTCTACATCCGCTTGTATCCTCCACGTCACGTCAGGCTGAATGCCAACCTCCAAGCACCATCCATTCTCGGATCACTTAACCTCGATCAGTGTTCTACATCACCTGCACAAGACACAACAAGGTGGGGGAGAATCATGTGCTGGGGTGATTATAACGATACTCATTAGGGACCCCGAGACCCCAAAGGTCTCTTAGAATTCCACAAAGAAAAACCACATGGTGACACCATGAAGGTAAAGTAACACACATGTATTGTACCACATAGAAAAACCTCAATCACAAGCACAAAGTAAAGACAAATCACATAGAGTCTTAGCTAAAACCAGGTTTTCAGGGAATTATAGAAGTACAGATGATTAGTTGCGAATATAGATCATCTTATTCTGGAAAGAGGCAATACTGTTGACCATACATAGTCTGCCCCACACATGATCGATTGGTAATAACCCCCTCAATGACCCACACAAGATCTAATCTACCCATGATCGATAGGTAACGAACCCCCGCAATTACCCACACAAGATCTGACCCACACAGGATCGGTATGCACTGACCCACATAGGATCACTGAGCGCTGACCCACACAAGATCAGACCCACACATGATCGATATCCACTGACCCACATAGGATCGTTGAGCGCTGACTCACATAGGATCGGTCCCACATAAGATCGGTGCTGACCTATATAAAATCATTTGGTATTATCCTCCGTATGGTCTATCTCCAACCTCCTCCTCTCTTCCAGCCACTGTATTCCCTCTCATAGCACGCTTGATTCTGGGAGAATCACTCCTCAATCCATCAGTCATATTTCAACCAGCACGAAGTCACACAAAGAAGTAACCCGATGATCCGCCATGTCATAAGGGTTCCAACTCAATAGACGATGCATCAGTCGGATGTCCGGTCTATTTGTTATTTAAATTTCAATGTTGATGGCCAAGTTGGGTTCGGATGCGATCCCACTCAGTCATTCTCCATGTTTCTCCAAAACTCCCATGGAGTAATTCAAAAGAGTTTTCGTCCTCCAAGGGTCCTACCGTGGTAGACAGTTCATAAAACAGGTGTAAAGTCCTCAAGATAATCCCCTATGACTGTTTCTAGGCCCGTTCCAACCTGGTCAGACCAACCCTGTCTAGGGAAGGGATGAGGTGGACTCGGCCCATTGGGACGATGTCTAGTCCGAACTGCAAGAGGGGCAACCCAGAAGGGTGGTCCGACATGAATAGGGCAGCCCAAAAAGGGGCGGTATCCTACTAGGGAGGCATCCTACTCTGAGGGTGGTGACCATCTATGGCGACGACCCGCTAGGGCGGCAGCCTGGTTTGAGGGCGGTGGCCCGGTCCGAGGGTGGGGGCCTGGTCCGAGGGTGGTGGCCTGACATCGAGGGTGGAGACCCAACTTGTGGGCGGCGGCCCAACTTCAGTGCGGCAACCCGCTCTAAGGGAGGTGGCTCGACTCCGAGTGTGGCGGCCTGCTCCGAGGGCAGTAGCCCGACTCTGAGGGTGGCGACCCTACTCAATGAGTGGTGTCCTGGCTCGAGGACGGTGACCAGGTTTGGTCTGACTGGGGGGGGGGGGAGTTTAACCCCCCAGTCTCATGGATTCCCGAATAGCCCAAAGGTTATTCGGTTGGCGAGGTGACGACACCATGGAACCTGCTAGAGGAGGGTTTGGCCTTCGTCGTGGCTTCCGTTCACCAGCGGTGAGGCTGTTGTGCCACCTTCCTTCCATAGGTCTACTGTCATGTCGGCCGCCTCCTCTGTTTGTCATGGCTGATGAGTCGTGGCCTTCCTCTTGCGGCGAGTATCGATGTGCTTGCGTTCTTCCAAGGTGGAGCAAGGATAACAAGATAGCAGAGGGTTCAATCCGGGTTCATTAGGACCGCACCCTCTGCATTAGCTCGTAAACATGAGGGGGGTTAATGGCTTAATAATATTTGAATTAAACAACAAGATTAACCCCACAAGATTCCCCACAATGACCCCCCACAAAGGCGAATGAATTGCAGGTCAACCCATTAGTCGGTTGAACTGCATTGTTTATATAATCTCAAGAACGGGGAAGAGGGAATCAAAAACGCACAAACTAAAATAACCCCTACCTTGAAAACTCATTGGAGAGCATCCGTTATTGAAGGTGGTTCCGCATTCTTCGTACCCACAACCAGTTCCCAATGATGCCACTCATACGTCACCTTCTGGTTCATGGTTCAGTGTCGTCCATCACCTCCCACTGGGTTGGCTCCATTTTCTAAGGTTCCGACATCGTGGTGCTCCTTCAGCACTTTGTTTCTGGCGAAGCTGTGCCGATACCTCCCCCCCAAGATCCATATATATAGGGGAGGGGGAGGGTAAGTAAATATGTTGGAATTTAATTTTCTCTTATTAATTTGGAAGCTTCATAATTTCCCCCAATGTTTTTGTTACCTATATTGGAGGGTAAAGAAATTTATTGGCATTCCACATCACTAGTCCCACCTTATCGCTTGTTCGTTGGAGGAATATTAAAAAAATAAAATAAAAAAGTTATTTTATTTATTCTATTAAAAAGTGCCAAAAATATTCATTCTCTCCGGACCTACTGTGGGCGAAGTGAATCCTCCCTTAAGTAAATCACGGCGCTCCAGATACAATAGTGCACTAATATTTTTAATCTGAGAAATGGTTCAAAGGATAGAAAAAGATGCTCGTGCGTTTACTAAATGTACCTGAAAAAAAAGTTCACTAAATTACTAACAGTCTCCCTCGACCCTCGTTGGTCTAGGTTAGGGTCCGACAAAGTGAAACATTCCCCAACCAACCCAACGGTTCTCTAAGATTTACAATACAAGTTACCGTATAGATGTTATGGATTTTACAATAAAATAAATGTCACTTAATTATTTTATTTATGGGAAAAAACATACTTTCACTAGTTTTCCGCACCGGCCAATGTTATTATCTTCCTAAAGAGAGCATACACTAACAATTTCAGCATTAATCTAATATTTTTAATCCGAGTTACCATTCGTGAGTTATATTCATTTGAAAAATAAAATAATTGAATTTAATTATTATATTTACGATTATACCATTTTCAGGTTTTCTCACAGGAGGACCATGTCGACTAAAATTTAGTCACACATAGGGTAAAACAACCATAATAAGCGCAATTGTGCCCTCAGATTTTGGATCTGAGAAACCATTTAAGAATTATGCATCATTTTTGGGAAAACTGCTTACACGTGCTATTTATTGTTAAACAAATCTTCGACGGATCATTCTGAGCCCTCTGGGTCTTGGAATCATGCGCCGTTAGATTTCACGGTCAAGAAATAATACTATATAATTAAAAAAATTATACATAAATTCTGGGACATTTCATTCTCCCCACCTTATGGATTTTCATCCACAGAAGCCAAAATACAGAATAAGGAAACAAATGCGGGTTTTGAGCATGAATCTGAGCCTCCCGCACCCATGTGCTCTCTTGGAGGTTCCCTTTCTACCAGCGAATGCGCATCAGAGGTATTGATCTCCCACAAAGGACTCATTCCTGTTGATCCTCAATCTCTACTGGAACCTCCGTAAATATCACCCCATTATTTAAGTATACCTTCAAATGGTCGATGACGTGAGATGAGTCCTGCACGTATCTCCTCAACTGGGATACATGGAAGACATCATGCATTCTCTCCAACTACGGTGTAAGTTCCAAACAGTATGTCACCTCGCCTATCCTCTAAAGAAACAGAAATGTCCTGACAAACCCTGGAGATAGCATGCCATCCTGGCCAAATATCTGAAAACCTTGTGGAGGTGAGACTCATGGGAAGACATGGTCTTTCTACTTATGTAGGCATAAGACTGCTGTTAGATCAGAGTATTTTTCACTTGATAACAAGTGAGGAATCATGATACAAACTCAACCACTACTTCCTTCATCCCGACCATCATTACTGACACCTGAGGTTTTGGTACATCTTCTCCATTCTAGGATGTACAGCTAAAGGGGGTGTAGGGATATCCCTAAACACCTCCTTCCAAAGCATCATTGGTACCATGGTGCATCCTCTGAAGAGGATGATGTGATCCCCACCTTTAAAAAATTCATTATGAGGTTGTCCTAAGGATATCTAAGAATGTCAGGCATCACCGTCATCATCTCAAGTGGTGCCTCCCTGACTCACTAAAGGAGTCGGGGAGTTACTGTCATAGACTAGAGGTAGGTACTCCATATTTATCCACAAAGGATGTCCATAGTGTGTATAGCTACTCTAACACATCACACAATAGTTATAGACCTTACCTCCTGCTGAGTGCGTCTCCAATCATGTTACCCTTCCCAAAGAGTATAGACTATCTCAAAGTCATAGTCTTGGAGGAACTCTAGCCATCTTCTCTATCTCAGGTTCAAGTCCTTTTGTGAGAAGATACACCTGAGACTTCTGTGATCAGAGTAAACAGTAAATCATTCACCCATAAAGTAGTTCCATAACATCTTCAGTGTAAAGACCACTACTACTAACTCTAGGTCATGGGCTGTGTAGTTCTACTTTTCAGTCTCTGTCATAGCTCCTGAAATCTCTTCTAACACTTCTCCATCCACAAGAAAAGTTCTCCCTTTATTTTCAAAGATGAAAATGGTCCCACTACCCTGTAGAATCTGGGTACAAATCTCTGGTAGTACCTAGCCAAAGCAGACATCCCTCTCCCATCAGGGAGGTAATCCTAGAATCATCTTTTGAAGAGATTTCCCCATGCTTTGCCACTCCTGTTTAGAACAAAAAACTCAAACCTCCTGCTGCCACGAGGTTATGTCTGGTCGAATCATGAGTAACCATTCGCGCCCTCCTATGAAAGAGTTTATCTTGTGCTTCCTAGGTTCCCCCTTTTTTCGCTGGCCAAGCAAAACCACATTCCCACATTATAGATAAACCAAAACCTTTTTCCCTAATATATTCAATATGAGTATGAACTATGGAAGCCCAGTCCATACCCAAACTAATGTCGTGAGGCCTCGACACTTCCACTAAGAGGTTTGAACCAAAAATCTCACCTCAACGGTCAGATCACACACTCGGAGTATGTTTTATTATCGATTCTCCTCCCAAAAATATCTCCAGATGTGTGGTTCAAGTCAACAGTTTAACTAGAAACTCCAGGTCTTGGACAAGATTCATGGAAGGAATGAATGACTGGTTCCTATTTCTATTGGTACAAAAACTAGATGTAGACACAGACCATACCTCTAATAATTCTTGGAGTCCTTGGGTCACACTTCTTGACTGAATGCAGCTACTTCCTTACCATATCTTATAGCTCCCTGATCCTTGTGGGGACACCATTGAGGTGGTGGTTGTAACATGTCGAAATGTATACCACCTCATTATTCTCTCCTAGCTCCACTTCCACATCTACTGACCTATAGATTCATCTTTACCTATCACTTACTCTTCCAAAAACATTTTACATCTCCTGGTATCTGAGACGAGTGTTTGTTTTCATCTTTCATACTACTAATATTGATTGGCTGTATTCGCTCAGCCAATGAAAATTCAACCACATAGGTTCTCTATAGAACCCTAACATAAGTTAGAATTCATAGAGGATTAGTGATGGCTTGGATATCCCTTAACACACAACTCTATGAGGTCCAATCCATAAAGAACTAATCGTATTGTATTCATCATGTACCTAGGAATGGTTAGTACGCCTCAATGAATACTCAGCTACCGACATGTCGTCCTGCCAAAGCTGTAGAAGATCTAGGGAAATCTCATCCCTTAGCTCATTATGAAAAGAGATCCCCTTCTCTAAATAATGTTTTCAATCTTGTACATATAAAATTCACCTCTTTTCAAGATCCGGGTAACCTATACTTTGTCATCGTCCTGTTGATCCACATATATGGCCCACTACCAAGTCTGCCTTCTGATCGAATGGTGCCCTAGCTAGATAGAAACTTGGCCACCTTATTAAGCCATTCCTTAGCCACCTGTGAGTTAGGATCTCATCAGAACCTGAGGGGTATTAGATACTAAAACTCGTGTAAATTACTAATCCCACATGTGTCCTTTACTGGTAACTCCGATTGTGACTACTGACCAATGGGAAGTGATATATCTTAAACCCTACTCAGATGTCCTATCTCAGGAAATGTTCCACGTATCGAAGCCTCATCAATATGCATAAAATCCTCATGGTTACTCACGGGAAAAGACTAGATGATAAGATCACTATCTTCTCTAATGGTGTCTCAACTAGGAAGAAAAATCTAGCCACAACTTCCATCCAGTCTTCAGCCTCCTGCGGGTCCGTCTCGCCTCAGAACCTCATAGGCCTCTATCTCTGAAACTCATGAAATGTGTTCGGTCGGAGTTCACCCTTTGATGGTGGTCTAGTTGAAATGGTTTCCCAAAGGGTAGTGGTGCGTTTGGTACACCACCCGAAGGTGCTAATGCCGTAAGAGGACCCTGCACCGAGGCCTCATCGCTCAGTGGGCAGTCATCGCGTAGTCTCTAAGGAAGCCTAGGTGTACATCTTCGTGGCATCTTCCTAATAAGTAAAGGGTGCACCATGATCATTATTTTATATGTAGTGAGATGACTCCAATGAAATCAAAAGAAAAACATTTCAAAAACACACACAATCAGTGTTTTCATGCACTAAGTTGGAAATTAGAATTCTTTGTCCGGGTGTATGGATACATTGACGACCGCACCAATACTAGATTCCCCAAACTGAAAACCATACTCACAACACTTAACACTATTGCAACACAGAAAATATTAGAGTCCAAGTTCTTTAGTAGAAATGAACTCCTCTGATACCACTTTCTCACGACTCATCCCCCGGGGCCCGTGCCATGACTACCCCAAGCCCACCTTCCATAGGCTGAGGGCTGGCGACTAGCACCAAAAGGCATATTCCCTAAAATTGGAAGGCGTTGGCTTTAAACTGTATAAACACCTGGTTCGAGAACACAACATGAAGAAAATGTGATGTAAACTTCTATAGTAAAAATCTACTAAAAGTAAAGGGGCTGGAATACAAGCCCAACTGAAAAAAAAGTACAACTAAAAAGTAAAAAACTACTAAATGGTGAGAATAATCTCTTGGATCGTCCACCGTTGATCCTACTTGAAGGGTTGGTACAAATCGCCTCCATTATACTTCATGTCTTCTCGTCTCATCTGTGTCACGTCACACCAAATGTCTACCTTCGAGCAGAGCCGAGTCCTAGCTTTATCAACCTCGATCAATGTTGTACATTGTCTTCACAAGACACAATAAGGTGCGAGTGAAACCTGTGTATGGGTGAGTATAAAGATACTCAGTAGGGACCCTGAGGCCCTAAAGGTCTCCTAGAATTCTGAAAAGAAAAACCACGGGGTAGCACCATGAAGTTAAAGTACGACATAGGTAAATTACCACATAGAATAACCTCAATCACAAGCATAAAGTAAAGACAACTCACATAGAGTGTCATCTCAAACCAGGTTTTCAGTGATGTCTAGAAGTATAGATGATTAGTCGTGAAGCTAGATTATCTTATTCTGTCAAGAGGCACTGCAACTGATAATACAGAGTCTGACCCACATAGAATCGATAGGTACTAACCCCTGCAATGACCCCCACAGGATCTTATCCACCGATGATCTATAGATAACTAACCCCCATAGTGACCCACATGGGATATAATCCACACACGATCGGTATGTGCTGACTCACATAGGATCAGTGAGTGCTGACCCACACAGGATCCGACCAACACATGATCGGTATGCACTGACCCACAAAGGATTGCTGAGGGTGACCCACACAGGACCAGAACCCTCAGGATCGGTGCTGACCTACATAGGATCGCTCGTTACTAACCTCCATATTGTCTATCTCCAACTTCCTCCTCACTGCCAGCCACTAGATTCCCGGTCACAACACAGTTGATTGTGGGAGAATTTCTACTCCATCCATCAGTAAAATTTCAACCACAAAAAGGTCTCAAAAATAAGTGACTCGATGATCTTCCAATTCATAAGGGTTACAACTCAACTGACGTCACATCAATCGGATGCCTGGTATGTGTGTTATTGGTATTTCAGTGCCGAGGGCCCAGTTGGGTTTAGGTGCGATCCAACCTAGTCAAACTCCAAGCTTCTCCAAAACTCTCATGGATTAATTCAAAAGGAACTTCTTGATCCAAGGGTCCCAATTCCGTAGAGGGTTCGTCAAACGGGTGTTCGGCCTTCAAGATAATCCCTTTTGAATGTTTCTGGGTGCGGGTCTAGTCCGACTCTGTCGGGCCGAGGTGGACTCAGCCCATTTTGTGGATGTACGGTCCGGACCGTAAGAGGGGAGGCGCACAAGGGCGGCCCGACCCGAATAGGGTTTCCAGCAAATGGGTGGATCGAACAACGTGGGGCGACGACTTGCTAGAGTAGAGGCCCGATATAGGGGCGGCAGCTCGCTAGGGCAGCGGCACGCTAGGGCGGTAGCTCTGTGTGAGGGCGGTGGCTCGCACCGAGAGCAGCGGCCCAACTCCAAGGGCCGCAGTTCGGCTCGAGGGCGGCAGCTCAGCTTGAGGTCGGTGGCCTGAATCTGAGGGTGGTGGCCCACTTTGAGGGTGGCAGCCCAGCTCTGAGGGTGGTCTCCCACTCCAAGGGTGGTGGCTCGGGTCTGAGGGAGACAACCCTATTTGGTCCGATGCCGTGGGGGGGTGTAACTACCTGGTATCTTGGATTCCCAAACAGCCCGAAGGCCATTTGCTTGGTGATGTGGCATCGCCGCGTGGGCGCCTCTCGGTTACCACGGAACCGGCCTCCGCTGTGGCTTCATCCATGTCTTCCATTCGCCAGCGGTGCGGTGGTCACACTACCTTCCTTCCCGTGACCTGCTGTCATGCTGGCCGCTTTCTCCATTCGCCATGACTGATGAGCTGTAACCTTCCACTTGCGGCATGCATCAATGTGCTCGCGGTCTTCCAAGGTGGTCCAAGGATAGAAAGATAACAGAGGGTTTAGGTCGGGTTCATTAGGCTCGCACCCTCCCTGTTAGCTCGTAAACATGAGGGGGGGGTTAAGGGTTTAATAGAAATTGAACTATACAACAAATATTAACCACACATGATTCCCCGAAATAACCTCCCATAAAGGTGAATGAATCATGGTTCAACCTATTAGTCAGTTGACCCGCGTTCTTCATTTAATTTCGTGAACTGGGAAGAGGGAATCAATAATTCCCAAATGAAAACAACCACTATCTCGAAAACCAGTTGGAGAGCGTCCATGCTTGAAGGTGGGATGACAATCTTTGTCCTTGAAACAGGTTCCCAATGACGCCACTCATACATCACCTTTTGGTTCGTGGTTCTGTGTCACCCATCACCTCTCGCTGGGTCGGCTCTGTCTTCTAATTGTCCGGCGTCATGGCACTCCTTCAACACTTCATTTCTTTGCGAAACTATGCCGATACCACCCCCAAGGTCCATATATATACGAGAGGGGGAGGGTAAGTAACGAAGTTGGGATTTAATGGTGGCCCAATAATTAGAGAGCTTCCTAATTTTCCCCAATGTTGCTGTTAATTAGATTGGAGGGTCAATCCATTTATTGGCTTAACACGTCACTAGTACCACCTTACCGCTTGTCTATTGGAGGAGTAGAATAAAAAGAAAATAATAAATTTAGTTTATTTATTCTATTAAAAAGGAAAAAATACTAACTTTTTCACCAAACCTACTACGGTTGATGAGAAGACTCCCTTAAGAGAATCCCAGCACTGGGGATTCAATGGTAACCTCAGATTTTTAATTCGAGCAATGGTTCAAAAGTTAGAAAATGCCACTCCTGGGTTTTCTACATGGACATGAAAAAAAGTTCAGTAAATTATTAGCAGTCACCGTCGACCCATGCTAGTCAAGGTTAGGCTCTACATATGTGAAATAACCCCCTAAAACCCCAATGTTACTCTCGAATTTCAAATCTGAGTTACCTTTTAGAGTTTATGGATTTTACAATAAAATAATTGTCGCTTAATTATTTTATTTATGGAAATAAATTAACATTCACTGGTGGCCCGCGCCCACCAATTTTAGTATCTTCCTAAAGGGAGAATATCCTCACGAGTTCAGTAGTGGTCTATGATTTTTAATCCTTGTTTCCATTCATGAGTTATTACCATTTGAAAAATAAAATAAAATAATTTAATTGTTTTATTTACGGTTATGCCATTTTCAGGTTTTCTCCCAGGAGGCCCGCGCCGACTAAACTTATGTCCCACCTAGGGTAAACCCACCATTCTGAGTGTAACCGTGCCCTCAGATTTCTAATTTGGGAAATCATTTATGATTTATTCCTCTTTTTTAGGAAAACAACATATGCATGCTATTTAATGTTTAACAAAACTTCGACGGATCATTACGTGCAATCTGGGTCTCCGAATCACACGCTGTCAGATTTCACTGTCTCAAAATAATAACATATATTTAAATAAAATTATACAAAAATTATAAGACAGGTCACACATCCTTTTGTTTCTCACACTGAGTAGGACTCACAAGGCCTTAGTGCATTGTGGCGATTAAAAATAATAAAATCTGAAATATGAGAACTCTGATTCCTGATAAAACAAGGATATATAGGATGCATATCTAAAAGACCAAACTCAAAAGTGTGCCCTCCCATAATGTATCTACCCAGTCATGTCCCCCAAATGGGAAGCTTCCTTGCAAAATCTCCAATAGATATGAACTATGTGGGTTCTGATTCCACTCCTGAGGATATGTAGGAAACCCATATTATGGGTCAAATCCCAACATCAATCATCTTCTGACCCCTCGATAGATGATAAACTATAGAGTTCCTTTTTTTATGGCTCAATTCAATATCCCATCTATAACATCAAATCCATATGCATGATTACGAAGAACCTACAAACAAAGGGTATCTCATGGACACACTCTTCGAGAATGAACCAAGGATTCACGAACATATGAACACGACGTAAATCTATAAGAGAGTCCTTGAATATTAAACAATCCCCCCCTGGAAGGGTGCAGTGAGCCTGACATCCCATCCTCTCGACCAATGGGTTCCTCAAATTTCGTTGGCCAAATCATTGTCCAATGATCACATTCTTTGGGAAAGCAGGTCCATGAATCATGGATTGTAGGGCTGTTGGGTGTTATTGGCTCCACGAATAAACCTATTGGAGACCATCCAATGAATTTATATCTGTGGAGGACTGATTTCAAAAATAATTTACCCCACATAATCTCCCTCTGGGGATGACTGGCTATGGAATCTCCCTCGCAATGAAAAAGGGGTGAATTTACCAGTCCTCAAAGGGTTAATCCAACCTTATTTATATGGATAATTACGCATAATGGGTCAAAAAATTGAAATGGTGAATTTAACAGGAAATTGTCATTAGGGAAAAGGACGGGTGATGATCCTCATCGGACCATTTCCACACCATCCAAAGTGCACCACCTTGTAGGTGGAACAATAATGATGAACCTGACATGAATCCTTAACCAAGGTGGTGGATATACCCAATGATAATTAAGAAAAAGGTACATTGCACGTTGACCCATTTTGTTCACCCTAGTATGCACAAAGTGCGCATCCTCGAAGGTGAAAAAAATGGTGAACCCGACATGAATACTTAACCAGGTAGTTGGTTCAATCCCAATGATAACAAAGGAAAAAGGAAATTTCATGTCGAGCCATCTTGTTCACCTTGGTATGCAAGAAACGTGCCACCTAGATGCCGTAATAAAAATGGTGAACCCGACATGAATCCTTAACTAAGGTGGCAGTCTTACTCCTGTTAAGCCCCTTTTACCCACAATACAGAGAAGAGGGGAAGGGGTCCAATCTAAATCACCAAATATGCATATATTTAGAAGAATTAATCTTTGACAAGATTTCTAGGTCTATATGACATATATGTATGTCACAGGTTCCCACAGAGAAACCTTTGATCCCAATGACATCCCGACGACTGATTCAGATGCCCACACCGGCAATCCTACAGGTGACTGAGGCCCCAACGAAGAGCAGAACACCCTCACCTAACCAACATCCTCAGTGGTGTGTATCCAAAAAGGTGGTTAGAGAGTACCACTGAAATAAAACTCTACCTATGGTTGAGGCCATGGGGCAATCCCTCCATTTTACAATAGTTCTTCAGCTCCAGCCGACACTCCACCCCAAGGTGGCCCTGGTGGCTGTCTCATACCATTTTGGTGGCCTATCCTCAAAATTTGATAATGATTACCTCTATTATCTTATGGATGAAAATGATTTCAATGTTGAAAACATCATCTCAACTATACAGGGGTCCTACTCACAGGCCCCTACTAGAGAGCATCGTTGCCGACACCCATGACCATACCTCCTCCCACTAAAGAGGACCTTATTTTGAGGGAACATGCTAAAGTATAAGAGACCCGATCCCCTCAGTATTCCCACCAAGGGAAAAGAATATATAATTAGGAACATGTTATCACCATTGTTCCTAAGGAGAAACTCCACCATACTAATGTGGTTGTATTCAACAGATAGACGTACGACTCTTCCCTCTCCACTCAAACCAACCATAGAAATAGGGTGGCGCAATACAAGCACATGCATGTTCCTGAAATTGCTCACTGGTCCCATCGTGCAGATAGAGTGATGAACTATATGGAGATGTAGATATCTGATGATGTACTACAATCCCTTCAACTAAATTGGGTGGCAACCAGCTACACACAGTCACAAATACCTACTGACGCGTATTAATCCCTCCATATTAATAGGTAAACAACCAGCTATACCCAGGCACAAATACCCACTAATTCATTTCAATCCCACTATCTAGATAAGGAGGAAGGCATATATGAGGAGATTTAAATTACTACAGATTCATACAAATCCCATTAGATAAATATAGTGGCCAGTGAGCCTGTAAAATTCCCCTCTCGTGAATATAATGACCACCAGTCAAATATGGTGGCAACTGGAGAAGAAAAAAATGGCAGATTCGTTCCTTTGTCATGGCACAAGAGAACTGCAAGTATATACTACAGTCTCATGGAGGATTGGATCTTGTACAAACTCCTAGTCTGACATCAGAATGGGTATAAATACCCATTCCCACTAAAGATGTTTCTCAGCACATATTGTAAATTATGGAAGATCAGACATTAATCCCAAACCATATCATCCAAAAAAGCCAAGACGTAATTGAATTAGCTGAAAAGTCGAGAATTATATCCCAGGAACTGATTTCTTCGAATGGAATGACTCACTCGCAAAATTAGTCAGTTACTCCTAAGTAGTTATGCGTCCCTACATTAGTTTAGGAAGGTTGAGGACAATATCCTGAGATACACAGACAACCGAATTGGGAAACATTACCTATTCCAACTGGGGGACACTGGTCTAACGTGATGGTCACTCTAGGGAAGACATATATTCCTACAAAAACACAAGATGCACATCGGTATATCCTGACGACATCACATGACCCAAAAAGATAGGAACCGTACATGAAGGTTGTTACAAATAGTAGATGGACCTGATTACCTCCATGAGAGCACTCAAAAATGGAATGTGCCCAAGGTAAATAGAAAATAAAGAGTTCACACATGATTCTTCTAAGCTGGATGTCTGGGTTCTTGACACCCTCAAACATATATCAATAAAGTATAATGACCCTGTTATTCCATTACCAAATTATTGAAGTGGAAGTAGTGGTTGTGAAGTCACTCCCTGCAATAATGCTACCAGCAGCTTTGAGGGTCCTCCCTAGAGCACCCCTGGGGGCTCACTCTGTGGGCCATGAATGATCGATCAGGAGTTCCTATCTCTTGATGCGCATTGGGGTATCCCTCCCCTCAACCTAAAGATCAGACAATAAGAAGGTACTCCCCTTGCTGTCTTCCACACCGATGGTCCTCCCAAGTGTATATAATACATATATGCTTCTTCTTATAGTCGGGCATGAAGTTAGGATGGTAGTCCTCACCATAATGACATTCACAGTGATGGCCCTTCCCTCAATGACAGTTTCTATGAAGGACCTCCCCATATTAATGTCAAGAAATGAGATGGTCCTCCTTTCATTGTAGTACATCTGGAAGGCCCTCCGCATGATGTGCACTATAGAAATTCTCCGTGCAGCTTGGTATGAAGTCACGATGGTATCCCTCGCCATTATGACAGTCATTACCATGGCCCTCCACACAATGGCGATTGTTGTGAATGTCCTCATCACAGTGACATCAAGCACCAAGAAGTTACACCCCTCACTGTAGCCCGCCCTGAAGGGCCCCCACAGGTTATACACCATAAGGACATTCCTCGCGGTTGGTTATCAAGTTACAATGGTATCCATCTCCATTGTAGTGCCAATTTTGAATGTTCTCCCCGTAATCAAAATTCATACTGGAATGAAGTTCCTCCCATTTACTAAAAAATTGGAAAAAATACCTCCTCTGTTGAGGAACTCGGAATGGTGGAGTTAGACATATTGGGCACTCTGTCCATCACGAGTGATATCCTTTCTCAACCAGAGGATAGCCCAGGGCCACGATCATCTTCTGAGCCACCCTAGTATAGTTCCCATATCAATAAGCATGGCACTATCCTGGTTTCTTGGAACTAAATTATTAAGAATCAATCGAGATGGTCATATCAAGTAGAGGATACTCTCGAAGAAAAATAGCAGTATATATTGTTTATGAGAAGAAAACTAGATAAGGATAATATACCAGTGATGTATTGGCCTAAAACCACTTATCACATTGACATACCAATAACATTATCCGGGGAATGCACAAATGAAATTCACCTCAATATATGAAAAAATCTTCGTCAGCTGAACTAAATATTCCTACCCTACGAAGGGTATACAGACCATGTAAATGCATTAGGGGAGATTCGTTGTCTAATCGACCTCGAAGATATCCCGTCCGCATGACAACCACAGTTAGAAAGGAAAAAAGAAAAGCCCTTAACTGGCTTTCCTCCATGCACTACATTGGTTGCGTCGACTCATTGGAGATTCCCCAGCTAGAGTTCACATTCAGGGATGGGGAGAATATGGAGCTCTACACTTCACCCCCGTCCCGTCCAGAAAATCCCATTGTAAATGACATCCTGCAGTTTCATCACACAAATGTAGAAATCAAATGGAACCACTGCTTATAAAAGAAGGGATACTCATCAAAAACTATCTCAGGGTAAGTCTCAAAAGTGTTAGGGATGAAGAGATCAAGCCATCGAAAGGATTCTGAGTCAGGAAACCAAGAACATCCGACATTCTTCCCATTTAAGGGAATCTTACTAGCAAGAAATTATCATGTATTCGAAATACCGTAGAATCCATTCAGTCTCAAATCCATACTCATTTCACACATTTACGGGAGGAAATTAAATTTAAAAGGTGGAAATTGCGGCAGCTACTGCCGCAATGTTGGAACAACCCTATCCCATAGGGCTGGGAGCATTTTTAAATCAATGTTCCCTCATAAGACCAACAAACCCAGGATGCAGTGCATTAATGGAAGAATAAGAACAACCATAGATCACATGGCTGGGGACATTTTTACCTCATGTAACTATAGAATGGACATATTTCTTCAACCGTCTAGGAAGAACGATGGAATGAAGAATCATATGTTCCACCCATTCTCATGGATTTCACCCTCCGAGACAAAGGTTCTTTATGAGTTTAGGCCAGAGCTCCCTTCGGGTCAATCTTCACCATGAAACCCGAAGAATACCATATAATGGAAGGAGAATGTCCAACAAAGGACGCAAAAATACTTCATACCATTTATCATAGGGTACACCACTCAAAATGTTGTATCCCTCAGTGAACATGGAAAACGTCAACCCCTTGGATCTCATAGGAAATGGCGCAGAAGGAGAGGACATGAAAGAAGATGGTTCCATCAAAAGGCATCCCACACTGAGCCTGGTGGTGTTCTTTCTAAGAACCAGAGAGCGGTCCTAAATCTGGGTTCCCCCTTAGTTAATCTGACATTACCACCCACGTGAAACCCCAACAAGGAGAAGAATAAATCCATCTTCATCTATGAACCACCTTATCCTCCCCTAGAAATACTTCTCTAAATCTTGAAGAATGGTTCGTCAAGCAGAAGGAAGAAATGAAAGAGCTCAGTTGAATTAATGTTGACATACGTCGACAGAGATATCTTTCCTGATGTGTTCCCCATGCAGAATGTTAGTAGGTGCTCCCAAAGGAGGTGCCTTTGCCATAAGCACTAATCCAGGTGAATGATGCCAAGATCGGAGTTCTATCCAACCTAGACCTGGAAGGACATCAAGACTTACCCCCATTACGAAGGCAAGCAGAATATATTTAGGTAAACCCAAAAGTGATACCTCTAGCTGGGCAGCATTGGCACACCCAATCATGGACACTATCGCACCATCCCATGATCAAGACAAATAGGATATGCATCAAGGTCTCTTGAACACCATCGAGAAACTAATAGATTGACTAGAATTCTTGGAGGGGTGACATTCTCTGATATAGCCTGATCGTAAACCTTATCCCTATTGGGTGAGAAATTTTCTTCCACTACGAAACTTTGGGAACCCCGTATTACCAGTATTCAATGGCTTGGGGGACCTGAAACTGAATTTAATGCACTAAACCTCTTACTGTGACCCCATAATAAGAACTCTAGAGCATCAAGAAGTAGTAAAACTCTTGTGATTCATCGAAACATTGTAAGGATTGGACTTCATATGGAATACTAGCATTTTATCCAATCCAATCATACACTAAGAATAATTCCAGTGAAAATTTCTATTCCAGTTCAGTTCAATGCTACCCAAGATGATGGTCGGTGGCCTCATGAACTTCAAATAGTGGGGGAATGAAAGAGTCTCAAAATTCATTTCCTAATATAAATGACTAGCATATTCCTAGAACCAGCTGCTCCCCAAGGATGAGAAGCTCTCTATGTGCATTGATAACCTTCAGGATGAATTTCAAACACCGGTCATCCTAGTAAAGTACGCAAGTGGGTTTAGAGACTTCTCATCCATTGCCCACAGAATAGAAGAATACATAATAAAGACCAATCATAATTTATGTGTGGCCCCATTAGCCCCTGAGAAAAAGAGGGAAAATCTGTATCATCTTTTGTCACGTGTACGCAACCCCCGAAACCATCTCCAGTCGTGAGGCCCCCCACCAAACTGTGCAGGACCCCCTGGATGCCAACAACCACCCCACCTCAGTGAGTTGAGGAACATGGTGCTAAAAGAATTCAGTTATAATAATGATGAAATAATATATACTAGTTTCGAGAGGACTAGACTAACATCATTTTTATAGTGTCTATGATTTTCAATTTTCTCTGGCTATAAGAGCCAAAGCGAGTAGATGAAGTGGGGCTCAATGACCATTCAAAATATTGTCCCAATCACTGAATAATGGGGCATACCATCCCTGAATTCTTTGTTTTCATGGATCTCCTACAAAATATGGTGGATTCTAGGCATGTTAAGTTGGGCCCATCACCAGCACAAGTGGAATATGTTTTCCCCTCAGGCTCAAGTGATGAAGAGAAATGGAAAACAATCTCCTATAAGAAGGATTAAAAGTTTGACAATTGGAAGACCTAGAATACCATCATTCATGTTTCTGGAATCCTCCCGGCATAGTTGGAACAACCAACCGTGCCCCCAAAAGCTCTTGATACATCACAACCATCATCCTTGACCCCACAGTCCTCAAAAGACTAGAAGGGAAGAAATAAAGAGAAAGAATAGGAGATGACAACAAAGCCTATGTCAGTGTTGATAGTTTTGGAATTCATAAAAATAGACTTGGTACAATGGGAACCACCCCACCAAATGTTATAACGGGCACCACCCTGCAAAACGACAGAATCAAAAAGATACAATCAGGAAAAAATCGTGTTGGATCAAGAACTAATATTCAGCTCCATCAATGTTATTCCCATGATAGACCCATTCTCAGATGGAGACTATGACCATAAACCCGAATTCCCCACACCCAACCAGAGAGTTGGAGGAAGAGGTTGGATGTTTCTTGGAAGGCATGATCATGGATTGAGTAAGATTCCTAGCCACACCATTAATCAAACCGTTAACATCATAGAAACTCGTGGAATGACCCTCCAACAGACACAACAAGAACCGTAGTGCTCCTCTGAACCCTTCGTAAAGAATACAAGACCATATATTGTGGAATATCTATCAGGGGAACAAAAAATATCAAATCTCCCAAAGCATGTATAATGGACCAATTTGGCCAAACCCCAAAATAACTGCAACACCACCAACCCTTGCTATAGAGGTCGAACTGTCCACGTCCAAATCCCAAACCCCTAATGTTTCTGTGAAAAATAAACCCCAAGTTGGGAAACACCAACCATTAGTGCAGAAATATGATATTCTAATATAGCTTCCTTCAGTACCAGAAAACTATCAATTCTAGATGCATTAAGCTTATGCATAGATATTAGGGAGACACTCATCAAAGCCTTACTAATTCCCTAGGAGTTTGGGGATGAAGAAGTAATAGCTAAAGTCTATCATACAAAGACCAATCCTAATAAATGTCACATCTTCATCTCCATCACAGATAGGGATGATGATTCCATCATACAAGGTCACATAAAACACTTATATAAATATATCCACGAAGATCAATGGAATTGATGTTTGGAGGATCTCCATTGAAAAAGGCTCTAGAGTTAACCACCCCCCTTTGTGAATTCTACGTCGGCTGGGATATAATGAAGATATCCTAACTCCCTGCACTACCAATCTAACGAGATGTGACAAAAGAGAATTGAAACCATTTGGATGAATCAAGCATAAACCTTTGCTTGGAGACCTAATGTGAGATTCTTAGATCCTGGTAGTGCAGAAAAATACGGATTTTAACATTTTGTTAGGGAGGCCTTGGTTGCATTATCATGCTATAATTCTGTCATCATACCATTAGAGCATCAAATAATTCACTAATGGAAAAAACGGGACACTACACACTAATAAATTCCCATTTGAGTGATGTACCACAATCTATTTATTTTAATTTATTAAAATAAACTTTTTGGAAAAGTGGGACCCATACAATGAAACCCCAGCAATTCATAACCCCATCCACATGACACTCGTTAAAAAAACAAGAATAAATCATTCAAATTTCAAAACCAAATATTAAAAACCTCTTAAAAGAATCCTCGAACCACGATCTACCCACCTAGATCCGTATCTCTAGATACCTCAAACCAAACCACACCACCATCATCATGTTGTCGTCCTGACATCTCATCAGTCACTGACAACATGTCTTCATCATCCTCATAATAATAACGTCACCAACCACATCACCGAGGTCCACTGCCTGAACGTTCCGTCACTTAGCTACTCCGGGGATGAACACAACTTTCTATTGATGATTGAAACGTCGTCACCGTCAACCACTCGAAGTCGTGCTCATACTCACATCCCAAAGACTGTTGAAGACCTCCGTGCAGCTCCACCATGGAGAGAATAAGGGACTCCTGGATCCAGTGCAGAGAGAAAGCAGACTTAAGGAGGAAGATACAATGGCAAGAACTTCTGGGAACCATCGATGTAGAAGAAAGTCGACACCATCATCGCCGACACAAACAACATTGAAACGCCGTCCAATAAACCTCCACTACAGCCTTCACACTGACTCTAACAAAAGAAGAGGAAAACCAGAAAAAAATCACCAAACCAAACCCATTGAGAAACACTCCCGAAAAATACTGATCACCGCATCGAAGAAGGAATCAAGGAAAAAATGGAACCGGGTAGACCGTCCAAACAAAAAAACAACCGCAATAGAGCTTCAACCACTGAAATCCTCCACTTCAACAGACAAGATCTTGGATAGCCTTCTGGGACACCTAAGCCGAACGAAAACACATCCCCGAGATTCCTAGAAACCAACATGTCTGGATGACTAGGAGGGCAGTGAAGGGAGAAAGAATCCAGAGCAACGAAGGGATTAGAAAAGGATTTAACGGAGAAGCGACTTCCAGAACTAGCCCGGGCAGGCGAAGCCATCATCAGTGGAGAAGGGAGCTCAAAAAAAATCATGCATAGTAACCATCCACCGAAGACTGCATCACAGAAGGATCCAAGAAAGAGACTCACCTTCTAGAATACCAATGAACAAACAACCCGCACCTCTCAAAGACTCCATGCATCCACCGCCACACACCATCAAGGAAATACATGCATGATTCAGAATCCAGAGCAGCGGATGAATATGGACAAGGTTTCAACAGAGGTTCCACCACGACAGGGCCACCATTCTTGTCGAAGATGCTACCGCCGAGAAAGAAAACCACCGCTGTGAAGATGCCACAGACTGAGCTCGAAGAAACCATGCCACCGTCGCTCGATGAGACCCATGCCGCCACATAGGAAGTCAGAGGAAGAAGTATAGAGCCCGCCTCCGAAAAGAATTAAACCAACCAAAGAAGGAATGGAGACCAACACCATAAGAAATCAGGCGCTAGAGATGGGTCGTAGAATGAGAACGGAGCCCGCTGCTACAAAGAATGAAACCCTATAAGAGGGATTGACGCTGCAATGAGAGGAGAGCCACGACCGAAGCCGCGACACCCGATGATAAGAGATAAACATGATCATGTGATGTTAATCACATTATATCGACACAGTGTTTTATTATACATAATAAAAACATGTTTAGGCCAATGAAATTGATGGTTTTAATACCCTTAATGTATTGGAAACAGCTCCAGCTGACCCCCTCCACCAGCTTGGGGAAGAGTACGTATTACCAGTCAACCAAGTTGAATGCATAAGTTCATGTTCTGATGTAGAAAAAATAGTATTCATGATCTATTTTATGGCCACAAATTCCAAAGACACCGAAAAGCATGCTGAAACCCATGATTTTAGGGAAATCCCTTTCAAAGTTGCTTCCGGACCGTCCACAGTACCTCAAACTACCCCTGCCTCACACACTATGGAAAAAAGACTATTTATCTCCTAACATTGGAGGGTTTGTCTCAAAAATTATCTCTCCATAAGAATATGAAGAAGATGAAGACACTAAATAAAAAGAAGAAGAGTAATAAGACCTTAGAGATGCCCCTCATGAATTCGAAGAAGGGGTCTCCACCCTAATCAATTAACTTAAGGAGATAAATCTGGCCACTAAAGACGACTTGTGACCCACTCTGATCAGCGTGGCTATGCATATAGAGGACATCAGAAAATATCTTCTTCTAAATTATGAATATAGATGTGTTTCCCTATATCAACAATAAAATGTCAGGCCACGTTCCTGAGGTTTCCACTCATTATCTAGGTTTACCAAAAGATCACTAGGGTAATAAGTAGGAAGCCAGAAGGACCCACCCGACACATGCGGCTAAAATAGAGGCTGAAGATGAAAAGTTAATCAAATCCAACATCATACGGGAGGTCCAACATCCGATATGGATGGAAAATAAATTCCCATTAAATAATAATAATGGATAAATTAGGATCTTCATTGGAATTAAGGACCTTATTTGGCATTTCCCAAAAGTTTATTTCTCAGTCCTGATCATAAAATTGTTGACAGATGAAAATAAC
The DNA here is from genome assembly GCA_963277665.1 of Viscum album. Taxonomy (NCBI): domain Eukaryota; kingdom Viridiplantae; phylum Streptophyta; class Magnoliopsida; order Santalales; family Viscaceae; genus Viscum; species Viscum album. The sequence continues at coordinate 1,436,369,697 of OY728122.1, forward strand.
AAATATGGAGCTCTCTCTTTCATGGGTGGTTATTCTAGATACAAACAGATATGAATGGTCTGATGAGATGAAGAAGCCACTTATTTTAGGGCCTCTCAGGGAGTGTTTTGTTATAATGTGATTCCCTTTGGCCTAAAGAATTCCGACGCCACATATCAGCGTTCCATGCATTGCATCTTGAATCCCTTCTTCAGAAAATGTATCGAGTGTTATGTCGACGATCTGGTGGTCAAATCACAATAGTGATCCAACCACTAGCCTGATCTTGAAACTGTATTCATCATATTACAGCAGGACAGCTTAAAAATGAATCCCCAAAAGAATTCCTTTGGTGTTACCTCTAGAACATTCCTCGGCTTCATCATACGCAATCACAACATCGATGTCGACCCAGAGAAGAAAAAATACACCCTTGGAATCTCCCTACCTCATAACCACACTGAGTAGAGAGGTCTCTAGGGTCACCTCATCTATATCAGGCACTTTATAACCAACCTAGTAGGTAAATGCTTACCTTTAACCAGGCTCATGAAGAGAGGTGTTACTTATGATTGGGGTAATTATTTCCAAGAATAGTTCGAAAATAAAAAAAGATATCTCCTAAGCTCACCAGTTCTAATTCAACTAGTTGATGGGAGACCACTAATTTGGTACATAACCACCCTGGAATAATCATTTGGCACCTTCCATGCACGTAAGAATTATTCCGGGAGAATGAACAACCTCTATTAACTCTGCCGAACAATGATTGATGCTGAAATTTGGTATTCAAAAATTGTAAAGAACTTCATATCCCTAATATTAGCGGCACAGAAACTCAGGCATTACCTGCAACACCATGAGGTCCCATTTCTCTCCCATTGCAACCCGATCAAATATATCCTCAACCATCCCATTGTAAATGGATGCCTATCATAATGGGCGGTCATCCTAGAACCGTTTGAAATACTATAAATTCCCCAGAAGTCCATCAAAGGCAAGGTGTTACTATACCACCTCAATTACCACCCCTCAAAATAAAAAACACTATTGGATGCTGAAAATCCAGATAAACAAGTGTTTTCAATCTAGGAGGACCCCCAGACATGGGAAATGTACTTTGATGGTGCTTCTTGAAGCCTGAAATGGCGAAGGATAGAGGATCCCAAGATCAACAAAGTGGTTCTTGGAATTATACGCATGTACTCTAAAATATCCAGTCAACCTTACTCTTTCCTACTCTTTGAAGGGTGTACAAATCATGAATAAGAATATCAGGCCATTATTGCATGTCTGGAACTTGCATTTGATGTTCAATAAAAATACCAAAAAATTAAGCGCGATTCAGATATAGTCATCAAACAGGTCAATGGTGACTATGCCATAAAAAATAATAATTGGCCCCCTTGATAAACCTTGTTCAAGAACATATCATAGAATTCCCATCAATACTATCATTGACTTATATCCCCTAGTAGAAAAATTCCCAAGATGATGCTTTCGAAAATGCTGCCACAACTTTGGCCGATTCAGATCGGGATGAAACAATCATTATAATTTCTCAATGCCAGATTTTCATGCTATTTATCAAGAGAAATGTGGAAGAAATTAATGAAATTAGCCCCATTTCTGAGACCACATCATCCCAAAACAAATAGAAAATTCAAGTTCATACTCACATCGACCGACTTCTTTTCCAAATGGGATAAAGCCATACCACTTAAAGAATCCGGGTCTAAAAATGTTGTTAGCTTTGTGAAGGGCAAAATCATTACAATATTTGGTGTCCCTCATAAAATAATTATGGAAAAAGACACCATCTTCTGCTCTGCGGAGTTGGAAAATTTATACCATGAGTATGGAATCAAAGCCAACTGGTGATCCCACTACCATGTGGTGGCCAATTTCCAGATATAGGCCTTCAACATAACATTTTCCAACATACTCCAAAATGTTTTTTATAAGGATAAGAAATTGTGTCCAGACAAGATCCATCATGCTTTATGGGCATACGATACCATGACCCGCACCACCACCGAGGAAACCCCATACACACTAGTATACCAGGAAGAGGCAGTATTGCCTATCGAAATCGAAGTTCCATTACATTGTGTTTCCATATGAGTTCAACTATCCATGGATGAAAAATCCCAAATATTTTTTGATGAGTTAGAGCAACTTTATGAAAAAAGGCTTTACACTCTTCACCATTAAGAAATCTATCAAAATCTGATTTTAGGAGCCTTTAACAAAATGTTTTTCCTTTGATCCTTCCACGAAGTAGAAATTTTGTTATTCCTTAAAACCCTAATGATACTCGAGATGAATCCCCCAAAGCATGAACCAAATTGGGAAGGACCATATGTCCTATATAGGGTCCATTCCAATGGAGCATACAACCTAACATCAATGGATGGACAACTCATCATAGCTCCCACAAATGCGAAGTTCTTGAAGAAATAATTTTCATAATAGAAACAACAATGTCATTGTCCAAACTCTATGACCATAAACTATGAGTTTTTGTCCTGACCAACATGACAATAAAATGTGTTGTATTAGCTATGGTCCAAACTCTATGACCTTATACTATGAGTCATTTTCCTTTCCACATGATGTTAAACTGTAAGGAACTCATCCACAAAACATGAAATTAAAATGTGACACATGTCCTCTTTTTAAGCCGTTAAAGTACATGGAACAAAGTTTCCTAATCACTGTACAATAAACAGAATGATCTCGCATTGAACTACATATAGTTTGATTCCTACCATCGCAAGATATGTATGGACACATTGATCCAAGATCTTGTCCCATCCACCAACTAAAAATGCCTCCATCATATCCTCTACCTCCCAACACCTTCAAAGAAATCCCTATGTCCACTCCATGATTCCCCCATTGAGTATGAATCACATGAGCATAGGATTAGTGGTATGAATTCTAATACACAATCATGTTTTAGAGAAGTGTGGTAAAAATGGAACCAGTATAAAATGAAACGAAAATGTCCCAACACATTGACAAACCTAGATCGGTATAAGTAACATTTACAACTATGTGCAGCTTGATTCCTACCCTCTCATGATACGTAGTGATTCCTAGATTTGGAATCCTAGCCCGTCTACTATAAAATATTCCACATTCCTCGTTTTTAGGTCGGACTTGTATGAGGATTCTGTGAAAGGTCCTAATAGGATGAAAATAACATGAAACATTCATCAAGATTTATGTATAGTCCAGTCATAAGTGTTACAAGATCCTACACATGCCCCTAATCATGATGCGTAAAATGATCCAACTTCCCCTATACATATGAGCCATGCCTATGTTGAAGCTCCAGTAGTTCATGAGTAATCACAATCAATATATTCCTCATGTTCCCAGGCACATATCTCCTATTTGTGAATCTCCATAACCTGAGAAAACATGGATCCCCATAATCATTCAATTCCATCTGTGACGGAAGGCCAGTGTCCTACGGAAACATTTGTTTGACTATTCACATCATGCCCTGGTGTCTCTGCATATGTTTCCCACAAAAATGGTTGTTAAGGAAAGGAAAATCCATCCCAATGAGATTCCTCTCTCATCTCAGTATGTCCATTGGATTCGAATCCCCATGTCATTCCTCTGGATTCAAGTTTTCTCGAGCACTATGGTTTATACCTTCTATCATCACTCACGTCTAAGGAATACTGGAACATCCGGATTTAGATTAACTCAAAACTATTAAATATCTTCATGAAAACATAATTTTCCTCACCGTATGACTCTAAAATACTCAAAAACATGTCCTCATTGAATGGAATTAAATTGGGAGGCCAAAATCATCTTTTCCATATGACGTTAAACTGCATTGCATTGGGTAAAACCAAAAGTGACCTATAATGTTGATTTTTCTATTCCTAGGTAATGAAACAGAATCCTATTAATACATTTTTATCACATTGAGCATATCACATGTGATCTTAGAGATCATAGAGAGAGATATACTATGACATTATAGAAAAATAGTCCTGAAATTTGGTTCTAGCATAATGACCCTAAAAGGCATGTCATGGGTCCCTTCCCTGAGAGGAACCCCACGTCCTGACCATATGATGTTAAATGAACAGGTACCCCAAATATGGAAGGAATTCCTAACCTAGTGTATGAGTTAGATCTACATAAGGGATACATTTTTCCATGAGTATATCACATCCCAAATGTCCCCAATATTCCAGGACACACACATGATTTACCTAAACCTCCATTCTCTGATTGATATTTAATCCCAAAAAAATTCAATTCCATCATAGATAGAAGACAGTTTCTTATGGACACAATTGTTTGACTCTTCACATCACGCCCTGGTGGCTCTCCATATGTTTCCCACAAAAATGGCTTCCTATCAAAGGAATTTTTTTCTCCAGTAGAGTCCTATCCTTTCTCAGTATGCCCAATGGCTTCTAAGAATCGTTCGATCCATTTTGATTCAAGGGCCCTCAATGTCATGGTTTTCACATTCCTTCCTACACAAATCCTGGATATATCAGAACACACGGTCCCATTTCACCACTGGTCCCTTTTGAGGTTTCTAATGATACCCCATCTATATGTATGCATTTGATCCAAATACAAAAGAAGAGTTCCCTTACTCACTTATGGGAGAAGTTTAGCTAGAATTACCCTTTTCTTTATTAGGTACACCCCTCATAGAAGGTCATATATCATATTTATAATTTTACTAATCTCATTAATTTGTAATAACCATCAGAGATTGAAGGAAAATGTCCTGTGGACACCTTTGTTTTACTATGCACAATATTTTCTAGAGGCTTTCCATATATCTCCTTCAAAATAGCAGTCAATCAAAGGAAAATTCTTTATCAGGAGATTCCATTACAGCTTCCATACACTCAAATGACATTCATTTCTGGTCACACCCCCATATTTGGAAAACTTCTGGATAAAGGTTCACATACCATCTTCTTTCCAAATTCCCATAACATCAAAAAGTCTTCTTACAGAATTGACTAATCACCATCTCTCCCACACACAAGTAATAACCATGAAAGAATAGTTTCTCAGTAAAAGATGATATGAATTTCCATAAAATATTCATACACAATTAACCAAGACATCGACCCACTAGGTCTCCCAACATAAAAAAAATCCAAATGTTTCATAACTCCACTAGACAATCGAAGATGGAAGGCCAATGTCATGTAGATAACATTAATAGGAAATGAACATCTTAAATCGGTGGCTCTGCCTATGTTGCCCACAAAAATAGCCATCAAAAAGGAAAATTTATCCTTAGGGGAGTCCTTTACTACCTTTGTACACCTAAAATATATTCCAAGCCTCATGCATATCCTAATTCTCAAGTATAGGTTCAAGAAAAATCTCTAATCCATGTCTGAATGATATTAGAACATTCTCAGATGATGATCTTGAGTCATAGCCCCACCCTGCTATGTCTGTTGAAATATATTAGACCTAAAACATCAATAATAAGAAGTATTGGAATGACTACGAACAACCAACAGAAAATATTCCATACTTTCTGGAGGTAAAATCTTCAGAAGTCACCTCTGGGTAAAATTCGAGTATTGGTTCGTTAAAAAATGTTGATCCATAAAAAGAGACGTAAATTTTGTTTGGTAAAAAACATTCAAAGGGCGTCCTGATAAAATTTCATGTTATGACCGTTAAGCCCATGCCATGAATTGTTAGGAAAAAATAGGGTAATAAAGAAAAAGATAAAAAAGATCATGAGGTGTTCTATAAAAACTACGCAATAGTGTAACTACGCTCGCTAAGTCCCGCGACTAAAGAAAAAAATTTGAGCCTGATTCAATTATTCCATTTTTCAAATCATGGTTCCAAGAATATACTTGTTCAGAATGATGTTTACCTAATTGACTATGATCAATTGACATGGAAAGAAAATGGAAAAAAATAAGGATTTAAAGGAAAATCACTTTCATTAAGATAAACAAAAATGGGGGATCATTCCATGTTCGTAGTCTTTCCCAACTATTATAAAAAGGTAGAGTAGATATCATGAGTTGGGACAGAATTACAAAAAGTCTTGGTTTTCCCTTTCCAAAAGGATGGAAAGTGATTGTTGCGGGCCGTCAATAGTTTTCTTCAAATAAGCCCCTCCTCCGTTTCGGCCTTGATCGTCAGACACACCCACTCCAGAATGAATTTACATCCCCACCCTTTCTTATAGATTAATTCATAGTTGGAAGGTGAAGTGGAAATTTAATCCTACAACCTTGCTGCATAGGTTTCACACTCATGCAAATATGCATCTTGGGTGTCCACTAAATCACAATCCTTCACCTCCTCGAGCGTTAGATGATCAAATTCTTCCAAAACATCTCAAAAGGTCACCACCTTGTGATGAGAAGAATTGAACTTCGCCAGCTTTTCCTTACATGAGGTAAGGTCTTCCCGAGATATGATGATTTGGGGGATAAGTATGTGTATGTGCTGATAATCATATCCACTAGAACCCAGATCGGTGAATAATCACTGAAAATTTTCATCCTCATTAAGAAAAAATGGCTATTGGTGTCTCTTAGGAAAGATCACATAATTGGTGACATGCTTCCATTCACACTGCTGAGTGCCTCCCCATAGCATCAGTACCTTGAACCTACCCCACTATAACATGTCCATAAGTAGGAAGTATCATCAAAAAGTGGGGAGGGACCATAGACATGCCACCCTATATGGGGGAATCTCTTTTCCCTCAGATAGTTCAACAATTGTAGCCGGATGTGGTGGAATAGCCACAGCTTTTGGGGTGATTGCCGATACTCTATTGGTGCCAGCCTCATTATGATCTTGGGAAATGCCCACAGGAGGGGTATACTCTGAATCACTCCCAAATGAGATAGGTATCGCTGATGAAGCCCATTCTAGATGCTTCTGACGGCGAACCGAGCGTCCTCTTACCACAGGGGTAGGAATAGGTGGCGTATCCATCGTGGCTTCTATGGGAGTCAGAATATAAGGCATAGTTGTCACACTCTTCATTGTAGATGGAATGTCTGGAATTTTCATTGGTGTAAAGATGGGACCAAGAGTAGTTAATGGTTTCTACACCCACCAAACTGGTTCTCTCGGCATCCCGTTGGGGTGACAATCTTCCCAATGTTGGGAATAATCTAAGGACGGAATAGTAGATCCCATTGTGTTAGGAATGATAACATTCATAATGGAACCTTCATGCAACATCATAAGCTGTAACTAGAGAAGAACTATAGGATGAGACTCTCCATTTAACTAAGTAACAAGAAGTGGTGCAGTCTATTGAAGGCATTATAAATTCCTAGAAAACTGGTAGGGGAGGTATGGCTCCCACATTACTACTCAATCTATACGAGCAGTGAGTATCACGTCCCAAAGCATGATGAGGCATGACCATTCTTCCAAAGAACAACCCCTGTCACCACCTAATGAACCGTGAGGTGTAGGATGAAATGAAAATGAGATATGAGAAGTATCATTCAACAACCCAACTGTATCAATAACGCTTAGTGTTTTTGGACGAACAACTAAAATGTTGTGAAGGGAGGGTTGAAATTTAGAATGAGGAACCTTTGTGGTATAATGGTATTCATAATAGGGGAAGTGTTTAATCATCCACCCTTGGAGAAATTGAAACAGTCTACTAAGATGGAGTGGGTGCCTACCTTCCTATATTTGTCCCAAGAATTCATAATGCCAGGAGAGAGTGGGGAGGGTCAAATTAATGGGTTGAATCTCTATTAGTTTGTCGTCCATCATCAATGTACATGCCTAAAGCCCAGTATATACATCGTGGGATGGAAATATCCATTATCTCAAAAACATGGAAAAGAAACCTTCTAGTCTAAGCGTAGTTGACACTTTTGGTAAAAGCTTATATCCCCATCTGGTATATCATCCTGCTTTAATGGTTGCAAAATATGACCCGAGAGACTGGTCAGACTGGAGAGATGGATGAGTTCAGCTGCGGTGAACCCTCACATTATGTCTATTCACCTGCAATAATGTCCCTATCCATGCCTCGAATGGGATGAGAGAGTGATCCAGGAGGGGATGATCAATTAATCCCTCTACCATAAAAAATAAACTCATTTTCAGAGGGGACACATGGTTTGTATCATTCCATGTAGTGGTTGCCGGGAGAAACTCATCATACGTCTCTCTAAGGATAGAGTGTCCTCCATGATGGTGCATATCACATAAGATAATTCCCACCACCCCATGAAATAAGTGGAATGTGATGGTGCTTGAACACCAGTGGCTCAGCAACATAGGAAGGCTTTCCCTTCAGTAGAAGACTATGAACTAAGAATCCCAGGCTGCTAGATACAATCCCACCACCTAAAACTGGTCAAGGGACTCCAAAGAAGTCTAATGTACACATAATTTCTAGAAAAATTCATCGGAGAAACATTTTTCCGTCCTGAAGATCCCACCTAGTGCTCCACTAGCCGTTGGGATTTTCATTGGAGATTTGGATAATCGAGGGTTACTCTCAAGTGCATAGTCTTGGGACACCATTGCGACACCCACGATTCCCTGAGTCCTTGTCGAGCCTCCTAGTATGAATATGTTCTCCTAAATCGAAGTGGTGGTGACATCTCTTGCTAAAGAAATGTTGGTGCAATCATGTCATTGTAGTTCCACTATGAGGATGAAAGGGGTATCAGGCTCATCCAAAGGTAGATGAATGTCATCAAGGTGACCAAAGCCTTAAAGTGGAAACTGTATAGATATCGAATAGGCTAGAATATTGGGTATCATGAAATAAATTAATAAACTGTCATGAGGAATGATGTGGGATCAAATATGGTCCTCACTATTCCCTAACATGGTCACCCTTTTCTTGATCGATTTTATCATAGCCTGTAAAGCTACCATTGTAACCTGCATAGGAAGATCTAGAAGCATATAAAAAGTCAGTACAATAAAAATTGTTGGATAAAGGCTAGGAATAATGGATAAAAGACTCAAAATATGTCTGTATATGGCACCAAATACTTTTCCCAAAAATGGAACATGGTAGGAAGAATCCTCATACTACATAAATGAACGGAAGCAACCCTACCTATGACTATGGTACACAGATGCATTTCACCAGGTAGAACCATGTTACACAAACCATATGCAAGCCGTTGGCCCATGGGTCTCTGGCCAGTGAATAGAAGGGGTTGTGGAAGGTCAGTACTATGAACCTAGTCCTTGATTAAGTTCATGTTCAGAAATTTTGGATTAATGTTTAGGTTTAGATTATTAATTCTTAAATTTTAGTTCACCAATCCATGTCCCATATATGAAAATGAATGACGTGTAGAATCCTCCTATACAGAATTTGGGTTTTAGTGTTAAAAATATTTAATGTCAATCACGAAACCCAAAATATGGTACACAAATAGAGAAATGGTGAGAATATTAGTTCACAGCTTGTACGAAGTAGTTCAAGAACAAGATTTTTTTAAGGAGCATGGTACATAAATGTTGTGGAAGATGAGGGAATTGGGAGCTTTGTTTTGTGAGAAATGGTAAAATATAGATGACATGAGCCTCGATATAATGGTGTCCTCCCCTCCTACTGGGACCATATGTTCTACAATGAATCATTTCAGTTCAGGGCCTCTTCTACATCATAATTTTCACCTCTTCGTTCCAAATAGACCCCATTCAGATGGGGACATTTTTATAGTCCTAAAAAATCATTCCAGGGAAGAAAATACCCACAAATTCACTTTTTATAAGGAATCAAGTACTTCTACAAGTCTATCACGGGGAATGGACTCAAATTGGGTTGCAAATTTCAGAAGAAACTTGAAGAAACTCAAGTTTTCAATGATTTTAATGTGGTCTGTGTACGATCACCAAGAAGGGTTCACAGATCACCGGGATCATGAACCCCCTGGTATGCAGAATGATTCACGCACCATTGGCCCGCTGAGCGATGTCTAGGGAATAAGGTGGGCCTCTAACTTTATTTCTAAACGAATCGTGCACGCAAAGTCCATCTACGTACCATTCCACAAACTCATTTGTTTTTGGATGAATAGAACAATAAGGGTTATGAAATACCTGATTTACCAAGTCATCTGCAGATCAGGATATCTACTTATGGGCCACCCCAAATGGTATCGAATTCCCATAGATACAATTTCCCCAATTCTCTATAAAAGGGAGATCATAATGAATTTGGAAGATAGAGAACAAACAACGAAAGAATGAAGGGAACCTAGAGGTTGGAAGAAAGAGTTTAGAGAAGATTCCAGCTTATGTCTTGATTCATCGATGAAGCTTGAATTGAAAAGCATACTCTCCAGAGGTACAACCGGACATGAACCATAAAATATGGGAATTGAGTAATACTATTAGAACTATGAACCTAATTGGTGAACCAAAAACCACATAATTCTCATAGATGAACTCCCCAATAATGATGATCCCATGATCCCTCCTTCAATATGGTGTTTCGCGTAGTGTATCGCTGTGTTGAATAAACCCGCTGTCGCGTACTGCCTCAGTATGTGGATGGAACCCAAAGCAGCATGATGGGTTGTGTACCACTATGGTACGTTGTGGTCTATATCTATGCATGTGTTCTGTATCGGTATGTGGACGACCACTCTTCCTGCATACCACTATGGTATGAGGATCCTCCCCCATCCTGCATAAGAAACTAGTACACAAAATGTAGTCTTTTTGGGTATTATTTCCATCATTTCCATCCTAACCCCTACATTACCATCCAGTCCTCCATGATCTGTCTGCAAACTATTCCTTCAGTATTAGGTCAAAGCCTCCCCCAAACCCACCGTACCTTTATGATCAGACCATCAGGTGAATCAATGTGCCCCTTTGAGTCTACATACCTTTGGTATGTGGAGTCATGAGTGCTCTCCCCATAATGGTTCAGTATTTGAGAATGCATGTGGATCAACATTTAAATGGTAAACTGGAGTCCAACCATGGGATGCTGATGTGAACCTACCCATTATAGGTAATAAGGGTGATCACTTTCTTTTCCAATAAATTAGGTATAGTTATTAGTGAATTGAGTTATTTTTTCTTCTCCTTTTGATGAGTATGAAACTCCACCCCTTCATAGAACGTATTCTGGGGCCCTCCCACTGAGGTAACCCCCCAATCTTATGAGGCTGTGCTGCATGAACATTAATTTCATTTCACATTGAAAGGTTCATCACTCAGTGCTCTCACCCACAGTCACCCCCGCCTCATCCACCATAGGATATCACTCTCCCACCAATTGGAGAGAAAGAAAGTGGATGGATGTATCTTTGACATCCTCTTTTTTCTCACATTGAGCATGAATCACATTGACTTAGAGGTTTGTGAGTATTACAACATGAACATATTTTAACTATGAGAACATTGATTCTAGATAAAACCGAGACATGTAGGTTGCTTACCTGAAGGAACAAGATCAAAAGGGTGACCTCTCACAAAGGTTCCACCCAATCATGTCCCCAAATGGGAAGCCTCTGTGCATAATCCCAAACAGATCCGAACTACATGGGTTCTGATTCATCTCTTGAGGATTCATAGGAAACTCATCTTACGGGTCTGATCCCAACATCAAGTTACCTTATGTCCCCCTGGATGATGATAAACTCTTGATAATTTTATTGTATGGCTCATGTGAGCATCACCTCCATAGAATCAAATCCACATGCTTGCTTACGGTGATCCTACAAACTAAGGGTAGCCTATGGACACACTATTCGAGAATGATCCCAAGATTCAAGAACATATACACACAACATAAATCTACATGAGTGTCCTATAATGGGAAATATTCATCCCCTGGAAGGGTTTTGGGAGCCTGAATTCCCATCCTCTCGACCAATGGAGTCCTCAATGGTCTTTGGAAAAATCATTTCCCAACGAGCAGCTACATTTGGAAAGAAGGTCCATGAATAATGGATACCAGGGCTGTTGGGTGTTCCTAGATCCATGAATAAACCCATTGAAGACCATATGAGGACATTAAATCTGAGGAGGTCTGATTGCACAAATACTTTAACCCATGCAATCTCTCGATAGGGGAGACTGAATATGGAATATCGTACACAATGTGATGGGGGTGAATTTCCCAGTCCCCACCGGGTTAATGAATCCCTCTTTTAATGTATAATGACATCGAACAAGGAAAAAAATTTAATTTTATAGGAAACATTCTCAGGGAAAATGGATAGGTGACGGTGCTCATTGGTCCATTTTCACACCACCCAAAGCATGCCACCTCAGAGGTGGAACAATTTCAAATTGCTTGAATTTCTTAATTTAAATTGTGTAATTAATGTGAAATGTTAGATGGAAACCCTATTAAGTATTGGTTTGAAAAATTGTAGAAATATGTGGTTTATGGAAAGTGAAATTGTTTTCATAATTTTAAAATGATTATTTTAATATTGGGTTTGTATTTGATTCATGGAAAATTGATTTGAAATTATTTAGTATAATAATTGTTTTATTGAAATTAATTGGCATTGTTGTGTTGGAATGTCATTTGGAATAAATGGTTGGTGTGAGTTCATTTATTTGAAGTTACCCAAGATAAGGGGCATGTACCATTAGGTTACAAAGATGTTACATTGAAAAAGGTGCATGTTTCATTAGGGAACTTCAGATATGATTACCTTATGATGACTAGGAAGATTGATGAGAGACTACTCATGAGTATGAAACTGTCAACAGAGTATGCATGTGCATGTGTGCATCATGTAATGGGTATGTCAAATGGATTTGAGAAACGAATTAAATGGTTGTGAATGGGGTTTCCTTAGAAGTTCTGGAGTTTTGATATATACTATTGAAGTTATTGAAATTTTTTCTATAAATTATTTTATCTAGATGTTCTAATATGTTATATCCTAGTGACATGTGTAGGGAAGTCATTTGGGGAAATCCAACCGAGTTTCATAATCACCCTCTTCTTGGTATCTTTGGTTCATTTGTATATATTATTCATGAAGACATTGGTAAAGGAAGGGTATATCATTTATTTAGTGATACATAAGGATAACATGGGGTGAGTATATTTTTTTATGCATGGAGAATGTTGGGAGATACGTTTTTATTATTTTATAGTTTTCATAGTTTTGTTGGTTTGGTTATTGATTGAACAATAATAATGTCATTGGTGTTGGTTTTGTCATGTACTCTATTATATTTGGCTTATTGTCATATGGTTATGCTTTGTGTTGAATTATGTTGTCCTCATGTATAATTTGGTGGCTGTTTGGTTTTGGTTATCTTGGATTTTTTGTTTTATTTTCAAATTGAAAATCATCCCCCAATTTTTCATAAATACCTAGAAATTTATTGATATCCTTTAGTGTCTTGGGGATTTCACCTATGGACTAGTATTTTTCCATCACCTTCCAAAGACAATGGTGAGTGGTGAGATATTACAGAATAAACCATCACTGTCGAGCTAGTATTGGAAGGTAGGGGTCCATCACATTGTGTCCCTATATTGAAAAATTCTAGGAGTACATGGGGTCATGGATATGATCTGGTGGTTGATGCATGATATTTGAATGAATCAAGAATTCCTGAAACCTCTTGGTGAAATCAATTCAATCGTGAAACCTAGGGGCCCAAAAATATCCCAATATCTGAATCTAGTGGGAGTTCCTCAATCCAACTTGATGGAACCCACATGAACCAACGTTGACCTATTACATAACTCGAGGGATATCCTTCCCTTAGATACACTGGATGAGGATTCCATCAAACTCATGCCTGTATAGAGTCTTTCTATGGTTTGGGACATCCTAGAGGGTAAATTACTAAACACATAGATGGATTATGTCAAAATAAAATTTTTTAGTTGGATAATTACTTAACGGAGATACTTGATGAAGTTAGTCATCCATTAAAGTGACTCTTAAACTTATAGAGAATTTCAGGTCTTTTTTATAGAAGTGATTGAGGCGAGCTAATTTACCTATCGCTCTTCACCATCAGAAGTTATGGGGGTTATGATCCTCTAATGTTCCATATGAATAAATAAGTTATCTTGGCTGGGATCTATGAGATATTTAGATAATATTAAAAAATAATTGTCTTTGTCATTTTATGATTAGGGAACATGAGTCACCTTTGTCCTGGAAGAGAACTGGAATATCAACTGACACATGTGATCTAGTAGGGGGGGTCTGATTCATAATGACCTAGACACCATTGACATTCTTGATGACTAGCTCAAAGTCTCCCTTAATATGGAAACATGTGACACAAATATTGAGATCCAACTTGAGGCCGGTGATACGAAACTGATACTCAAACATGTTGTTGGTGAATCCTCTATATATAAGGAACACTTATGTAAATATGAACTACATAGAATTAATGAAGACAATCTGACAGTTCAACCTATTGAGTATGGGGTTATTGAGACTTCTCTTGGTCGGGCACCCAGTGGAACCATCAAAGAGAATAATCTAGTAGGGAACACATTGACCACAAAAGAGGTTGGAATCATATGGGAAGTCAACATTTATGGGTAGTTCCTTAGGTGTTTGATATTCACCAAGAAATATGCTAATACATGTCCCTTTATAGCACTTTGGGGGAAAACCTTAGGTTAAACTGTTGCATAATTACTTCCCAATGTGCCAGAAAACCTATCAACATCATGATTATAAGGATGTACATTATCAGATCAACATGAGATACTCGTTATATCTCATGGCGTTGCAAATTGTACTAATACTTTGGAATATCAAAGAAAATGGCTAGATATCTCTTCTCAATGGGAGAATATATAATATTTTAGTCTAGTAGCATGTCGTTGAGGTAATAAATGATATTTTACCTACCCTTATTTTTTTTTCTGGGAATAAAGGGAACTAAGGGATCTCTCCAAAGTATTCACGTAAAAGGAAACATGATTCCCTATGAAAAGTGGCATTAGGACCAAAGGATATTGTAGATAATTCTTGATGTACTCAAATGTGGCTGGGAATTATTCATCCCTTTAGTAGGAAATACCTTTACATATGAATCTTAAAAAGGGATTACAATTATTGGACATATTCTCAACAAATCATTTTGTATAAGCTAGGTGTCCTCAGAAGCCTCAAAACTCCCAGATGGTGCATCAATGAGGTATCAGGATAATGGATCCAATTTTCTCTAGATCAATATTGAAGTATTTGTGCTAAAGGATGAAGTTGAGAAACTTTAAAGAGATACCCCTGAACACACATTTCAGGGGATTCTTCTTCAGGTGACGGGACTGGAGGAAGTCTAACAATTTATCAAGGTCTTTGAGATGGTCCCGACACTTGTGGAATTTAAGCCCTAAACTCTCTATGTATCACTCCACTAGTGTCATGAGGAGTGTTTTGATGACATGGTGAATGAAAATTTGGTAGTTATCCCAAAAATTCATCATTCTTAAAGGAATCACTGAATAGAAAAAGGTTCCCTAAACCACTCTAAAGGTGGTGGCTTCATTATCATTTGGGCCCATATAAATCTCATTATATCCCTAGTATCCATACATGAAGGATAATTCCTTGAAACATTTTGTCTCATCAATCAACAACTCTATCATTAGAAGGGGAAAATCATCATTTGGGTAGTGTGGGGTGAAACATGCCTATTGTTGGGCATGGAAAAGGATAATTTATTTTTCTAGTGAGGTAATGTGGATGACTAGGGTCATCTCAATTTGGGATATTTCTCTGTTTGTTCACTCACATAATATAATTCACCAAAATACATCATTTTCATTTTTAATTTAATCTATAAAAGAAATGGAATAAAATTAGATAAATGAAATACTAAAAAGTAAACTAATAAGAAATGAAAAAAATTACTAATGAAATAACGTGGACTTTGTGTTTTCATTTATGGGATTCATGAATCTTCCTATTGGTGTATAAATTCAGTTTGACAGTTTAATCATGAGAGCACACATTTAAACAAAAATTATTTTCTTATTAGTATGAAATGTTGAATTAATTTAGAAATGTTAATTCCACATCGTCCTATAATTGTTGTTGATATCACACCCCATTTGAGAGTTTAACACCTTTCAATAACCGACTCCATTGTATGTCATTTCATCCACTAAACAGATCAACTTCATCACATGAAGATATTATGTATTGTTGATATGAGGGAAAAGTTACAAACAAAGAATATAAATGAGTTTGAGTTTAATGTTATAGAGGGAAATCATTTCACTCATTCAGTTCACTATTGAACCCCACAAACATAAATAAAATTAATAATTTTAGAAAGCAATGAAATAGAAGCACCAATAACCTCCCTCGGGATAATCCTCAGGCTAGCCCAAAATTTATGAGGTTAATAGGTCACTATGGATAGAAAGAGAAAATAAGTAGAATAGAATATAAAATGAAATGAATAAAATATAAGAGATAGAAGGAGTATAAAATAAAAAATAAAAAATAAGAACATATAAAAATAGAAGTAGATGAGAAATAGAAGAAGGATGTTATAAGAATATGAATAAAAAATTAATATTATAAAATAAAATAAATATAAAATAAATAGAATGAATAATTTAGAAGAAGTAGAGAAGAAGAATGACAAGAAAGAATAAGATGTGAGATGATGAAAAAACAATTGTTAATAAGACATTATGCATGCATTATTTACTTAAAGAAATTAAAAATATATTCAAATAAAACTAAACTAAAAAAAAAATAAAAAAAAAATTCAGCTTTGTGAAGGTCTTGGAAAAATCCACTTCCTCTTGCTTTTGAACTCCTTGGTATGAGTGATTACTCATTCTTTTATAGAAAATGAGGGGAAGCCTCAACCTTTTATTTGGTCTCCCCCTTAATTTTAATCCCTGTGATATTCTCTTTGGAATCATAGACGAAGGACCCATGTGTGTGAAATATAAATCATTTGAGGATATCAGGTGATAATGATTTCACATTAAGGAAATACTTGTGGGGAAGTTCCACCTTACATGGCTTGCATGGTGTGTGAGGGAAATGGAAGTTCTATGTGGTATAGGCTACCGAGGCTGGGTGAACGGTTCATAGAGTTAGTGAGAAGTGACGACCACCTCCTCCTATAGCCTTAGAAGTGGTAGAAGGAGCATTCAAAAAAGGTTTATGGTGATCATATGAGGGAGAAAAGGTGATTAGTGGTGGAGTATGATCTTGGAATGTAATTCTTCTTATGGTGAAACTCTCCCATGGATGACCATGGTGGTTATTTTGTGTAGAAACGATGGTGGTGACATTGAGGGGAGGCATTTAGCAGAGACATCAGCATCGGGTCATGGCTCAGGAAATTCTTGAATGAGGAGAAAAAAGATTAATAGTACCCTTAAAAGGGTGTCCCACATTGAAACATAGAATCGTATACTGGCTGCATATAACTCATGGTGTGAGATCTCCATATAGATATATTACAGTAGGGATGGGCTCCCTACATGATACCGCACACACACTCTGGATGCAAACACACAAAGCCCATTGCGGGACTTTGGCCCACCCCTACTCCAAGTGGGGTTCACCACCTATGGGAAACCTTCACACAGGCTTGATGCGCCCATGCAGCCACCTTATGTGTGCTCTCCCACAGCCTTGCTTGTCCGACCGACCCTTAGGGGCTAGCTATGTGGATCAACAATGGAGGGTCACAATAGTTATAGTGGCGGTCCAATGAGAGTAGTGTGGTGGAGGAAATGGAGATGATATTGATGAGTAGAGATGGAAGAGTATATGTGTCAGAGTGAGGTTGATGCATGAATGCATTGGGGAAAAATCAATTTTTTTATTTGAATAGTAACCCACCTAATTTACAACCCACATCAAAACAGAAACGTAAGTGTGGTTGTATTAAATATTAACGACCAACTTCACCCTCTAAATGTAGTTGAAAAGGGGTGGATGACCCCCTCCAATCTTTGTGCACTACCTCATATTGGTGACTCTCTCCTCCTACCACAACAATGATAATTCCACCTTGGTCAACACTCTAGGTCTATGACCCAACTATGAATATTCTCTCACATTTCACCAGTGCATGCCCTTGCATAGGAATTCCCACTTGTGCAGCCACCCAAGCTACTAGGATGGTCCCCCTAAGGTCCTTCATGGTTGGATGACCCATTGTGGGTTTCTTATGTGGTTTGTGGGGCCCTTGGTTGTGGTTTATCCCAATTGGCTATTTTTTGGTAATGTGAATGAAAAATGTGATAAAATCTAAAAATATTAAACATTTGGAATATGTGAATTTATGTTTGATATCACATGAAAACCATCATAAAAAACTTTAAATTTTTTTTTGAATCATTGAACCAAAAACATTTATCATATTTCAGAAATTTCATTCATTGTAAACACATTTACAATCCCATTTAATATTTATCCATAATTTGTTAAAATTTCATGGAAATTCTGTTTAAAAACAATAAAAAATCATTAGAATTTTTTTAAAAGTATGAACCAAAAATGACTCTGTCTATGGTTGAGATTATAAAAGTCGATGAAGACTCTAGTTTTTTAGTTATTATTCCTATCTGGGATTATGTTGGAAAACCACTTTTTGTACTGGACATCTCTGATGAAGTTGGAACTGGTAATCTTGTCAAAAACCATAGTGTTATGTTAAGGGTGAATCATTATGGGAGGCTGTTTGAACCCAACGTGGCCCACTGGGAGGCCACGAAAATATACATAAAGATAGGGGTTGAACCTTAGAATTTATTTGTAGCTCCAGGTGAACATGTTGTGGTGCTATTTCATGAATGTCTAAAATTATTACAGCTCCTATAGATATATGACTGTACTGATTTCTGTCAAGCTTGGATCATACATGGTGAAAATATTCACCTGGGTCAACACATTTACCATGTAGGAGACACTATCTTAAATGGTATAGGGAATCATCAAAACCCTCTCCATCTTCCAAAACATGAGTATCGTAGGAAGGAAAAAAATTCCAATGGGGGTAGAGACCATGGAGTGGTAAAACTATCTTCTTTGATAGGGGTGGGATTCTTAATCATGGTCTACTGATCAGCTGATAAAATAGAAACAATATTTAATTATACAATCCCACATGTTTTAGAAATGAAGGATCCACCACTATCATCAATGAAATACAGGTGAGGAAACATCCACTAAGTCAGACCTTCTTTCTCGAACATACAATAAAGTTACATATATGAGGCCGTGGGGTGAATCCCTTAGTAGGAAATTAGAGTAGGGTTTTATTATTAGCTGATCCCTTATAGAGTAGAATTATGAGGTAAAATGTGAGAAATACATTTTTGGGGACTATGAAATGATTATTGATATTCAGGGTTGTTGGCTTCAAATGGTTGATGGGATGGATGTATAAATCCTTAAAATACACAAAATGATATGAAAAAGTGGTTACAATATTTTTCAGGGAGTTGATGCGCTGGACCCCATCTATCTATATTTTATTTCCCTCCCAATTTTAGTACTCAAATCCAGGTACAATGCCTTATAGGAGTTAGAGGGAGTGGCATCGCCCTAGAGAACCCATACTCAACTATTGAGGGAGTATTTGAGGAACTGATTATATAAAGAGGGGAAATTCATCTATTGATGAAGCAATGAACTTACTAATAGGGAATTTTAGGCATATTATATGATACGACCATGAACTCAGATCTTCCTGTCATGCTAGAAAATTGAGCCTCCACTCGAATCCTTCCATGTAGTTTGTACTCTCTCTTGTCACAACCTATGATTGTCAAGATAGAGGGAGTCTAGTATGCTTCCATGATTCCAAGTTTTTGGAGCATCCATGTTGGGATGAGAATGATCCTAGAACTAGTATCCATTAATCAGTGGTGGATTTACATTCTATTAAGCTTTCTTCAGAAATACAGTGTGTGTATGTACCCATGGATGGTGGCACCCCCATTTTTCACATAGATGAAAATGATTTCTTATCACTATTGATGTATGGATTATTCTTCATGATAGTCCTCAGTGGAGGATAACTATGTAAAAACTACAGGGGGTTTATAGGGCCTTTATTAGGTCATCACTCATGTCATTTGACATTTGGAGTTCATCAATGACCGAGAGTGTCACTTGTATAATAGAGATGTGCTTCAATACATCATTATTCTGAGCAAGAGGAATGCCTTTTCCTGCCAAATATATCACACTAATAGGGATAATAATGGGAACTTCTAGCTAAGGATCAAGGTCCTATATAGTATGTTCCATGTTCCACTATTAATTGGAATGTTTAGACTGAGCATTGAATGGTTAGGATCGGCTCCAGCCCGTTATCACCGAGTGCTATTCTACTATCATTGGGATATAGAGTTTTCTAATATGATTAGTAGTGGAGGAATACTTGATGTAGTTTAATGATATGGTTATTCCTATTCATCCCTATATTAGGCTTACTATTTGTTCTTAGTGGAACAAATAGTCATTTCTGAAGTGCTAGTTTGGATATATTGTTTAATAGTAAAGTGCATACATCTCCTTCGATTGATTAAACTAGATGTGCCAGAGGGGAAAACATGTCTCCCCTCATTGTTTAGTACTAAAAAGTGATCCAACATCATGAAAGGATTCAATAAATAATCTTCCTATTCATCCTGATTTGAAGATTTAAGGATGGGAAAAATTTTAGGGACCTCTCCCAATTATGGAGGCCTAAATTCACTGAGTGTGTATGCCAATTGGGGAATTGGTGGGTGACTCTAGTTTTCCATCATCCATAAATATCTTCTCTTCTATGATTTGGAAGAATTTGATACATATGCAATGAATAGAGGAGGTGTGGAGACAATGGGAGGTACTTATTTGGTCAAACATTTATAAATAATTATGTGGGTGTGAGTGACCATCTTATGATCCAACCAATTATTTTACTGATATGTACTTTAGAATAGAGCTGACTTCCATTCATTTGAGTCTTCATTATCACTATCAGGGGTGGTAGAGTCATATTCCACCTATGATGGGATGTCAACCAAATTGACCAAGATGTTGTCTACCTGGTACAGGAGCCAATGTTTGAAGATTAAACACTCATTTTTTAATGTTTCTAATAAAACTATGGTACCTGTATAAGTTGGCATGATAAGAAATTCTAGCCTCTTGGGGACGTCTTCATTCTACAAACATTATGATGTTCATTTTTATAGAATATATGGGGTAACTTGATACCTAAAATTCAATTAAAGAGTAGGTTTATTTATTGTACTCTACGATGGGAATAATGGGTTCATATCTCTTATTGGGAATCATTCTCACAACAAAACAATGTGTAACGAGTTTGAAATTGATGATGCAAATAAAATGAAGGTTCTAGAAGGTGGACTGACTATGGGGACTCTATCAATATAGCTGTGTCTATTTCTTCATTTATAGGTCTTTTCATGGAAGTTAGAAGATGTAATTTATTTGGTTACTTCTTGGTCCACATCAAGGATTCATCTAGATGATATGCTTTATTATGGAATTCTCTGTATTCACCAATATATCTCAGGGAAATAAGATTAGGGACCATATAGTATTGGGGATTTTCCATGAAATTCTCAAATAACTATTCATATGATAATTTAACATCAAGGGATAATGTGAGTTCCATCTATCTGGAAAGGATGTAAGAAAATTTTTCATCATCTCTATTATTTCACAGAAATAGGATAGTGATTCTAATCTTTCACATTGTGGTGATGTACTAGTAGAGGAACTACCTGTATAGATCTTCCTCGATGACATAGATCCCAGGGCTATATGGATGTACCAAATGAAAGTAGGTCCTTCTATGGTCTAGATTAAACACTAATGTTTGACAAAATCTTTCTGTTTTGGAGTCCCCAACCCCAGGTAACACTCAATGGCGAATTGGGATAGGGGAGGTAATGGGTCTCTCATTCCATTAAACTTGGTGAATCTCAGATTACTAAACTATGGGGGTGGATGGACGTGGTGCACTCATTCTAGATACAACATACATTTTGGTGGAATGGATTTATGCTATGTCTCCAAATCCTCTATAAGGGATATGAAAGTTGAGATCACATCAACTTAGGGAGGGTTTATAGTCACAAATAAATTAAAAAAAACTAGATCGTGAGGCAAAGAGATCGTTCTCTAGAGGTGGGATGTCATGCTGCTTTGGAGGGGTAGAAATATCATAAATTGATTATTTTTTGGGCCACTATCCCTCTATATAGATTCGATATATAGGACCACCCTCCATAGCTTTGGGTTCCTTTCCATGGAGGGCTGGTTTGTTGAAAAAAAGGAGGGATGTGGTCCCCTCTAACATTTTATTTCTTTGGGTGCTGATTGGTGAGAATCTCATTGGTGATCCTCTTACACACCCCAATCATTATGAGTAAATCGAACTCTCTGGAATTTTCCATGGTTTCCATATTGAACTCTATTGGGCCAATAGATTTGTGGATCCCTTTTAAATTATCAAGATGTCGTTGGGTAGGTGGAAATGCCTCGGTGGGGGATATCAAAGACCACAAATTTGGATATGTTGATGCATGAAGATACCTATCAAAATATATTCCATGAATCTTTTCCCACCTTGGAGAAGGTTTTATCTTGCATTAATTATGTCATAAACCCAATTTCATAGATCATATAGGGGTTTGATCATGATGAAATTCATAGAGGAAGTGATTATAGGGGATCATTTGCTACCATCCAATTGGAAAGTCATATCACCTCGTTGTTGTTACGGACGAGGAATCAAGTGGAGGGAAACATACTTCCCAATGCCTCTGATAGATATAGTGTGAGATTCTTCTTACATGAACCAATGAAGCATAGATAGGCTCCTGATATAGATCTGCATAAAACAAAAGGGATACCCATATGTATCTATGCATTGAACCAACAGTACTGTGGACATGCCATCCTTTTAGGACTACTGATGGATAATTTATTTTCATAGGGAATCCTATAAAGTACATATAGCGGTCTCAAAGGTGGTTGAATATGGACCATATATTTTTGCTGAATAAGGACACATGGTCATCATTAATATACATTATAATGGGAAAATGTAGGTATACAGGTGGCTAGAATGTGACTGATATCTAGTCTATGGATAGTATCGCTGAGAAATATTCCTCATGGACATTATCCAGAGGGGTGTCTAGTTTCTAATAACCTCAATATCCAATATTAATTTATCAAGAAATATGTGGTGTTAGTGACACAAAAATTCTATACTATTGACATTCTAGTAGAGGTTATGTCACATGGGACAACCTTCCCTGGAACATTGGAGTGCCTTATAGAGGTGGGTCCAGTTTCAAGAAAATATCCATATAGGATTAGAGATCTATAGAATCCTATATATTTGTAATGTAATCATCCCTATATGGATAAAAAATTCTCACCATCATGAGAGGGTGTTAATATAGACCATTAAGTCACCCCCACTTCAAATGTGGTGGCTAAGAAGAGGGAAGGTGATGGAAACATGGATAGTTTCACTAGGAGTACCTAGAATGAAACCAAGATTTACACCACATGAAATTACATTTGGAGGTATCTATGGCCCTTATAGAACTCTTTCTTATGAATGGTTATCCATAACCAATGGGCTTTTACCACAGTTTTAGTGGTGTGGGTGAAGGTGTTTCCATCTAGTCATCTGATTGCTCAAATTTTGAGAGGTTGATTATGATGAATGTTTTTCTTCATTACTACCTTATTTATTGTCAGAGTTCCCCAAGAATATGGTCATGAGGATTTATTCCATGAACATTTTTATTGATGCAGTTGGATGGGACCTAATGCCAGCTGTTTTCCCTCCTACCTCAGGATGGATATTTAGGAAAGGGAAGGCTTCGGTTTGGGGGGGGATCTATGTTAGTCTATGTTGTTTTGGGGAGGATCTCTATGGAGGTTTTATTCATCATGGGATGAACCATGATGGTTTACAATTCCACCCATTATAGAAAGAGTCAATTAGACCTTCTGAGTGGGTAGATGGTGTGTCAATCCCAATAAAGAAAAGATTTTCACCCACATAGTGGTTGTGAGAGTGAGAGGAGGTGATATTACTATGGTAGGGGAACTGGAGTTGATGGAGATTCCTATTTTTAGTCATGGTTTGTGATCCTCCCTTGGCCTCAACATTGAGTGTTATGGAATGGGGAAATAGAGTAAGATTAATACCGGCATGTGGAATTGGTCAATGTTGTCAGTGTGCCCATGTATGAGCCCTCCTGGGGGATCCTGGGTGGTGGTGGACATGGGAATGACCCAAATGTCCCTTACCTACATAAGGTTGTAAACTATTCTAATGTTCAATAGTTTGACCCCCAAACTATTTGGGGTGGTAATGTCTCTAGGGTTTTAATGATTCTATGTCGTATTGAGCCATATCCTTTATTGGGATAACCTATTCTGATTCATAATAATGAAACTTGTTGTTGATGATCCTATTTTTGAATGATTTTATAAGGGGGTGGGCAAGGGCGCCCATTATCTATGGGAGTTGTGGTATCTAAGTAATTGGAGTAGTTGTACATGATCTTGATAATGTTAGATATCTGACCCCCATGTTGTTGGTAGTGGGTCATCAATCATCTCATGTAGCTTGAGTGTTATGGGATACATGAGGTAAACCATAAGAACATGTTTAATGTAGAAAATTTATGACATTACCCTCATTAACCATTCTCTCCTAGTCAGAGTAAGGATCAACGTCGATGTTGTACCAGATTAGGGATGCTTTAATTCCTTTATTTTACCCGACTCTTAGGAGAAAAATATAAAATTTGGCATGGAATTTTATTTGGTAAGACTTGACATTGAATTTTTCAAATCATTTATTTCCAAATATGGTGGTGTCCAACGTTACTCATCCTAAAAAAATTTATGGAGAAGATTTTTATATCAGGTTCACTATTTTATTCTATGATACTTTCTTTCGGGGTGTGCATCAGGGCTGCTACACATTTTCTTGGCCCCCGCATTACTATTTTACAATGTTGGGAGGTCTCTACTACCATGGGTGGTGATGCCATCTCCTTATTCAGAATGAGATTATGTGATATGGTTCCTTCTTCCATGGATTCCTCCTTGATGTTCATCACCTTCTATGGGTTCCCCAATTTATTTATGTCATGTTTGTGAAGATTGTTCTGAGTGCCTTCTCAAGGTGGTCATTAGTCAATTACGCTACTTCTAGTGTAGCTAACTATTTTAAAAGATGATGGTGACATTGGTATATTATGGAAATTTTTTGATTTTGGCTGTTTTTTAATATATAAAGTTATTCCTCATTTGGAATCAAGGGCATCTCATGTATGGGGAATCATTGGTGTGGAACTCGGGGCATCCCATGGTGTCATAGGGCAATTTGTTTTTAGGGTGTAAGGCTTACGAGGATCAATGGTTTAGGAATATAGTGTTTTTCACAAAAGGAAGGGATTAAAATATATTTGGTACATTTATATAATTAGCCTCTTAGGAGTAAAGGTTAGATGGATTCTAAACATCATGTGCAGATAGGATGGTTATATGTTTAATGTATTGTGGGGATAGGTGAATGATTAGTTTAAAGCCTTATGGGGACATGGTTTGTCACATGTTTAATAAATCATGGATACAGATTGGTCATGGGTATAATATATTATGGGGTATGGTTTTTCATAGGTTTTCTATCTTTTGGGGACATATTGGTCACATTTTTAACATCTTATGTTGACAGATTGGCCATAAGTTTTTCATCTAGTGGGAAAATATTGGTCACAAGTTTAATGACTTATGGGGACAAGGTAATAGGTTTAATGTCTTTTGTGGTTGTTTCCCATTTATATTAATCACATAATGGTCTAGTTATGTGTAAACATCACATGGGGACGCTGTAGTCCAGTGGGGACCTTTAGGTCAAATGGAGAGGTTGAGTGTGACATTAGCATGTATTTTAACAACATATGACTAGGATACTAGTATATGTATTTTAAAGTCTCATAACAAATTTGAGGTTAATATTACATCAAGGAAGACCATTTACAAGAAATATATAAGGTTAAAACACTATAGTAATAAGTTTTTCCCATGAAGATGCCACCTTAAAGGCTAACATGTTTATTGCATTGGTTATTTTGGATATCACAAGGCATGAAAATTGGTTGTGTAGGTGATTGAGGAATGAGTAAACCCCACATGAATAGGAATAGTTTCCTTAGGCACTAAAATTTTGTGAAGTCATGTATAATGAAAGGAGGAATCATTTAGGGTTCTATAATATGGGATTCATCAAGGTTTGTAGATTTTTTATGGTCGGGGTTCATGAAGTTAAAGACTTCTCGAAACATATATTCCCTTTATAGGGATGATGTCTTCATTAAAATGGGGATGGTTTCAAGAAAGGTGGATGTCTTGCAAAACCATAAGAGGCATGTGGGATTTTCTTCTGGCACAAAGGAAGTGATACTTTTTAAAGGGTATATCTACAACAATATTAAGGATTCAAGAAATCACTGGAGGCTATTCACAAAATAAAACTACCTATAAAAATCCATATCAAATTTCGATCAAGAAGGATGATGTTTCATTAACTATTATCTTCTATTGGAAGTCCAAATTTCACATACTATTAAAAAATGGGTGAAGGGAGGTATTTATAAGTGAAATAGTGGTTGAGACATAATTTGCATAAAATATTAACATCTTCAAATAAGATAATATTTCATGGCTCTCTGATGACATTCACAAATCCCTTGTCTTTTGTGAAGGATTTGACGTTCATGAATGTAATCCCTTAAGTGGATCATAATCCTATTTTAGGTTGGATATGCCTAAAAATGTCTTTTCATTCCACAATGACTCCCATGACATGTGTTTTTCAGTGTTATCAACATAATGGATAGCGAGATACTTATTTTATAGAATATATGTATATACATTGCACACATGAAAAAAAATCAAAGGATCTATGTATTAAAAGAAAAATTCTTGATATGAATGGTTGGTGAGTTAATTATTAAAGTTAGAGTACTAATTTAGTGATTAATAGTCTAATGAATAAATGTGGTAAAAACATAAACATTATAAACATGCATAAAGAGTGTTATTTTTTCCGTCGAACATTGGAAAATAATTTTTTTAATAACTGACAAGAGAATCAATGTTATAAATGAAAAGTCATGATTCAATATGAAGACAAAAAAATTTAATTTCCTATGATGTTTTTTAAAAATGAAGACATAGAGATTTCAATGGTGTTTTGTGTGAGATTGAAAAGCCTCGTGAGGTGTCATTATTTCCCTATAATGATAACAAAAATAAAAATTTATAAAAAAGACTCAAACAATAATACAAATTAAATATGTATTATATGAAACATGATCAAGTTTGATCCAATGAGATAATGATTTGGATAATTTATGTTTTTAATGAAAAATATTTATTTAATTTTATGAATGTGGGAAAAGAAGTTTTTTTTTTGAAAGTGAGAGAGAGAAAGAAAAGTTGATTGGTTTTTTTGAAATCATTTTTTTAAAGAATGTAAGGGTTTTTTAGTTTTAGGGTTTTGGTGTAGTTAAATAAATAATTTAAATTTCATGTTTATTATTGGTACAATATTTGGGATGAGGTAGAACCAATGATTATGAAGTTCCCTTCTCAATGAAGTAATTCCCCATTTCCCATGGCTAAGTAATTTAGGGAATCATCAAATTGATTTTGTATCAATACTAATTTTAAAAATTATTACACTAAACTAGATAGTGGTACTGCATTAATTATGGTAATAAAATTTTGAATTGACATGTTCTTTAAGATTCAAATATAAATGTTAATGATAAAATAAAAAGATATATATTGGAATTTTTATTCAACATTACATCATCCCTAATACATGAATAGAAAGAAAATAAATCTAACAAAACCTTCCCTATTTAACCACACTACCATAGCACATGGAAATAATTACCCCCTCAAACTAGTTATTTGGGTGTTATGAAGAAGTAATAAATATAAATAAAACATGAGAAAAACATATAAGTTTACTAGTGAGAACCTTGCATAAGGTAATTTCTTGCCCCAAGATTTGGCCTTTAAAATCCATTACTGGTAGTATCAGGACAACTCTCTATTTATATATCTTAAGGGGGGTTTGGTTGCATTTGTTTTTCTATTAATGTTGTCCATGATTAAGCACGGGTCCACCCTAGTTTTTGAGTGTATGTTCATGGAGTTAATTAATGATTACTCATTATAGATTTCCTCAAAAATTCTTTGTTGAGTATATGCAGCAAATTTCATGGCATAAAAGTTTTGTTAAACCAGGAAAGTATTTAACCCTTACGAATTGATTTTTATTCACTTAGTAATATGTTTACCTTCCATGAATTTTAATTTTTCTCAAGATGTGTAATGCTTTCATGACATGAATCTTCAATTTCCAGTTATGAATGCTTCGTATCACCCTAGTTCTTCAGTTTTGATACCTTAGAGTATCATATGATCACCTGACATCATGGGAATTGGTAGTCTATTTTAGATTATCTCTCTAAATTCCCAGAAATCTTTTCATCCTTCCAAATATGATCAATTAAATTAATTAAATAGGAAATAAATAATCATTCATAAATCAAGAGAAATGAATTTATATTCAATACTGCATACATGGAATGGTCTGATCAAATCCTCCACACATGAATTCAGACTTGTACTAATGGATGGAATATCAATATACTACAAAGGAATCTTACCTAAACATGCTTTAAAAAAAATTAATAAAAAAATTGATAAAATTGGAAATTATATATTAGAGTATCACACAACAGAACTCTTCAACACCTCCTTTTCAAAGAAAAACACTAATCAAGTATTTTAATTTTTTTTTGAATGAACTGTGATTTTTCATTCAAATGTTTTCATTTTTATATTTGTTATTATTATGCATTATATTTACTGTTTAACTATCTTGAATTTTCCACTCATAATCCTGGTATAAATGGAAATATAATTCATAACATACATTAAGAAAATGTCTCATACCATAGTCTTGAATGGAATCTATCATCTATACCATATATATATTGAACCACAAATAATCATGAGGGGTTCATCATTAGGTTCAAATGAATCCAACGATTAGGAAATGTCGGTAAATGATGTAAAATAAAATATTGAAATTTTTTTTGTCTCTAAATCATAGTTCATGATATAATAAGACAAGTTTAATAAAAATATAACTTTATATATGTCATCTCCCCCCAATGAAAAATGTGGTATTATGATAAAAGTAACTATAATGAACAAATCAACCTATCTTTATATTTTTTCCTTTATTTTCAAAATCTATGTTTAAGAAAAAATCACCACCACCACATAACCATATATAATAAGAAGTTAATTGGTCTGGAAATGGTGATTTTTTGATCATCTCAAGAAACAACTCATTTTAACTCTTTTTTTTTATTTTAAAAAAATAGAGGTGAATAATGATAAAGTACAATGAATGGTATCATGGGAACTCACTAAATCACAAGAAAAAAAGAAGCATAGTCTTCTCAATGAAGTATATCCCTATCCACCAAGGAAAACCTATCCTCCACACTAATTATTTAATATATCATGCAATACACTTTGAGTAGGGTAGAAATAGAGAAAATAGACATATAACTCAACTCATTACCAAACACAGCTTTTCATGGATTATATGTTCTTAAAATGATTAATTTAATGTGTGTAAAAGTATAAAGGGTTAAAAAAATATCCATAATAATATTAAACGTGATTATATTTAGTCATAAATTTGAAAAAACACCAAGAATGTTCTAAAGGATTATAGACACATTTATCTCAAGAAATATATGATATAAAAAAATATAATATATTAGTTCAGAAATAGTATTGGGAATGAGATTAATGGCTTGGAATACTACTCATGAAAATTAATATGAATAATTAAATCAATTAATAAAAATATCATAAATTTAAGGAAGGATAATCCTTAGAAAAATAAGATATGATTTTCCAAATCTTAAACCCCATGTTTATCCCTATTAATTATTTCTACCATTTTTATCATCAAAATTTATTGACAAAGAAATTAAAATTCATAACAAGGAATGTTTCATAACTATTTTATGTCTCCAACATTAGTTTATTAAATAGAGAATTAAATATGGGGAATGTAACTAGAAGTTAAAATCTCTAAAAACAATTTATTATGGGGAATACAATAAAAAATCCCAAATCGAAATTCTTAGTCAAATTTTGAATTGTTTATTGAAGTTTTCTACATAGGTTATACCTTCTCTTGATTAATGACAAGAATGGGTGTCATGATATGTATTTAAATGGATTAATGGTGTTTTATGTCATATTGATTCGTATTATTCTTATTTTCAGTTTCATGATGGTCACGAAATTTAAATATAAAAATGTGAAAATATAGGCCATTTACAATGAAATTAGAAATATTTGGTGGAGAGTGAATGAATGTAAAACATAAAAAAATTAAAAAATTAAAAAAAATCGGTTTATTCATAGAAGTATTTTTATTCAATGTCATTTTCATAACCTTGCATCATTCATCTTCAGCTTAGGTGATGGATGATTGAATTTTTTTACCTGGTCATGCTCTATAATTGGTCTCAATAGTGACCTATCCAAATAGTTTAGTACATTTTCTCTCTCTCGCTCTATCTCTAAAAAGCTTAACTCTTCTTGATGGTAACACTTTTTTTGATTTCCATCAATCCAATCAACCATTTATTCCATAAACCTGAACAAATAAATGGAATTTCATGTACCATCCATTCTTATCCGTCCTTTTCAAACATCGTGGTGTTAGTTGGTCTTCTAGTGTTAGTGGTATTACCTCCTAAAATCTATTTTTTATTTTAAAAACCATTAATTTGAGTATCCTCTTACACAAAAATATATACCTCATGTACTTATTCAACATTAGTGATATCCTCAACATCATGTATTTTTTTTATATAAACACATTTCCATCTCTCACATTAGAGTTCTTAATTTTCTGGTGGATATTGAAATTGAGTTTCTCATTAAATACACTTATATAGAGTTTTCCACATTGTATATTTATCTATTCCATCCTACTGTCTAAAAATGGTATTCCATGAATAAGTGGTGTTTGTTTATATTCCATATCTAGAACAAAGAAGTTGTTGAGGTAATAGAATTTATTAACCTTTATTAGAACATCTTTGATAACCCATTGAGCTTACTTCACTGTCGAATCTTCTAATTAAAGTGTAACTCTTATGGGATTTAGTCCTTCTAGTCTCGAACTCTAGAAAGTGGTGTATGGCATGATTTTTGCAGTCACACATAATCACATAAATAATTTGAAAACTTATTATCTCCAATAATGAAAGGATTTGAAAAACTATGACCGTGTTGTTTCTTATTAGGCAGGTCTTCTGATACCTCCACCAAATGATCTCATGTGATTGGACTTTTTCCAATCCCCAATAACTTCTTCTTGTTGGTCACCAAATGATTTATGAATTTTATGGAAGTTAGAATATTCAAGATGGGTTCTATAAAATGAATATTAATAGACAATTTTTTAAAGTGTTCCCAAAACATATCTTTTTGTTTGTTGATCTTAAATTTCACTAGTTACTTAGGAAAATGTATGCATGGATTGAAATGTGGTCTTTATTATTTTACATATTATTTAGATAATTGTTACTCACTATTTTACATCTCTTTTTTGTTTTATTATTGTACTCTTCATGGTTTGGGATGACCCTAAGTGTTTTTCCACTCCTCAGAGCAATCTCTTTCAAATCATCATGTTGGTGAAGTTTAGGGAATACAGGAAAGGATCCTAGTGTCTTATATCTAATTAATTCAATTATTTTCCCTACTTGATGCTCAAGATTTCACAATACATCATTTGGTGGGATGATTCTTCCTTTAACTATTTGATTTCCACTTCGATTATGTACATTAATGTTTCTAGTATCACTTCATTGTGATAATCATGAATCATCCATGATATACCTTTGTGTGAAGGTTAAAAACTTATCTTATTAGAAAATATCCTTTTCATTGGTTGTATTGTTTAAGTTTTTGTGTAAGTCAACCCTAAAATTGATTACCATGATTAAAATAATCATTATTTACTTCTTCTATAAAAATCAAAGGGGTTTTTGTTATTGGTCCATTATTTTTCCTATCATCTTGGTTTGTTATTCCATATGTGTCATCATCCATTAACTATTATTTATCATGTGGATTCCCTTTCATTGGGCCCCTTCATCTTTTAATTGAATGTTATTTCTCTCCATTTCAACTAGTTGGATTTATCTCTCTTCCGGATAATTTTTCAACAATAACCCATTAGATAGAGAATCTATAATTGACATGTTTCCCTTTGAGAAAAACATATAAAAAATTTATATTTGAACCTATACCTCTATACCAATATTACATATTTTTCAATAGATATATTTGTAATATTTCCAAGAATTATAAATATATTCTCCCCCAAATTGAAACAGTTAATAATGTTTACACGTATGTCCATAAAAATAGAAGGTGACAATAAGTTAGTGGGAAAGGTACTTTACAACTCATCCCATGTGGTGATGGAATGAGAGTAAAAAATATAAATCTTTTCGTAAGATAGATATCTCAATGAAAATATGAAAAATCAACGTTATACCACACCACATGATATATTCTATTATTGGAAGGTATCATTGAGCTCGAGAAAGCTTCCCAGATTCACATTTATACCTTCATGAGGTTTTTTGATGAATTTCATGTTGTTCAAGATCCAATTGAAGAAGGAAGGTTTGATCTCAAAATAATTTACTACATAAAGAGGTCCCAATATACTCTGTTGGATTCCTATGTTTGAATGTTTCCATTAATAAATGAGTGTAAAATCAATAGATCTATTTGTAGAACTCCTATAGTATCTAATTTTTGATTTTGTATAGGGTTATCCTTCATCACAACTAACTTGTTTCTCCTTATATGTTGTTTTAGAAGAAGATCAATTTTGAGATCCTCTTATTCTATTTTACTTATATTGTAGACATACATTAAGGATTTATAATCTCAATATGACTTCATGAAAATACTATGTATAAATTGGGAAATTGAATATAAAAATTAAAATTAATATTGAAAACCAAAAAACTACTTTGAAATTTTCCTTATCAAATACTTTATCTTTGAAAATAAACGTAGGTCATCATTATTTCCAGACAGGGATAATAAAAACAAATTTATAAAAAGTCTAAGAAAACGATACTTATTAATTAGAATATAGAATGATGAAGCATCGAGGTTTAACCCATGAAACATTGATTTAGTTTATATAGGTTTGTAAAGAAAATAATTTATTTAATTTAAAAAAATAGTTAAGAAATCCGGTTTTTTTGAAAGTGAGAGAGAGAAAGAAAATAAAAATGGTTGTTTTAAAATTAGGTGTAAATGCATGTTATGGTATTATAGTTTTAGGTTCTGGTTTAATTTGGATAAATATTATTTTTCAATATTACCATTTTAGTTGGATGGGCAGATTAAATGGTCATTAAATCCCCTACTCAATATGGAAATTCACATTTTCTAATGGTCAGGTAATTAATGGCATCTCCAAATCAAG
Organism: Viscum album; assembly: GCA_963277665.1. Classification (NCBI taxonomy): domain Eukaryota; kingdom Viridiplantae; phylum Streptophyta; class Magnoliopsida; order Santalales; family Viscaceae; genus Viscum; species Viscum album. The sequence continues at coordinate 1,436,403,306 of OY728122.1, forward strand.
TTTTTCTTAATACTAATTTTAAACCAAAATAAAAAATATTAAAAATGAACATGATTAAATTAGGGTAATTAGTTTAACAATTTAAAAGTTATTTTATATTCAAATGTCAATGGTAATGATAAAATGGAAATAAAGAGATTGGATGTTTAATTCAACATTAAAACAACCCTAATACATGAACGTAAATAAAAGAAATCCAATGAATCCTTCCCCCTTTGGAAACATTATAATTGAACAAAATAGGAATTACCCTATCATCCTATTTATGATAGAGTATGTAGGAAGGAATAAATAGAAATAAAATATGATCAATTTATTGTAATTGAATTGTGAGGACCCTGTACAGCACAACTTCTCACCTCAAGCTTTGGTCTCCAGAATCCATCCCATGTAGAAGTAGTGTAAATATTTATTTATATAACTTTTGGAGGATTATGTTTCCTTTTTTCCATTAGTTTAGTCAATAATGAAGCACAAGTCTGACCCTAGTGTTGAGTAGAGGTCTGTTGAGTTAATTAATGATTCCCCATTGAATGTTCTATATAATATTCTTTATAGAGTCAATTTAGCATATTTCAAGGTGTGAATGTTGAGTCCCACTATTAAAGTATCGATCCCATTTGAATTAGAATTTCATCACATCGTGATATGTATATATTTCACAAATTGAAATATTTTCAGGGATTTTAATATTTTCATGATGTGAATATTTAATTTACATATTCAAAAGATCCATTTGACCCTGGTTCTTCTGTTTTGACCCTTATGAGTGTGTCATGATCAACTCATGTCATGGGAAGCCATATTTTATTATAATATATTATTTCTTTTGTCTTCACTTTCTCATTTCCAACAAAAAATTACATCATATCATATACAGACTATTATATAAAATAAACTGGAAATAATTAATCATTTATCAATTAAAAGTGATGCATTTATATTTTAAAAAGAATGCGTGAAATGTACTTAACAAGATTTATAGAAATATGGACTCAAATCAAAATATTATCTAACAATAAAAATATATCAATAGGAAATTATAGAAAATATGAAGGTTTTACCATGTGATACATGTCCCATGATGGCTTATGATAAAAAATATATCCCACACAAATAGTGAAGAAAACAATTCATGGTGACTAATGTGACTATTATGATACAACTGAGGTAATATTAATAATAAAAAAATTTCATTTCTTATTAATATTAATGATTATATTCTATGTATTCATATTCAATTTACTAATTTTATGAAATTCATTAGTCAATGAATAAATTGTTTTTTCTAACCATATTTTTTTTTATAAATTATATTGTTTTATTTAAAAGTAAAAATTTTATATTATAGGAATTTTATTTTATAAAATGGTCATAATTTTTCATATGAATATATAAAATTTAGTTTATAGTGAATTTATTAGATTCTGATGAAAATATTTGTTTTGGGTGAATAATGAAAAATACCGATTTTTAAAATAATTGTCATTTCTTTTTAAGTATATAAAAAGTACAACTATATTTTAGATTGTTCTTAAGTAAAATTAGTCACCCTTGTCTAAATATAATCTATTTTATTCTATATAAATCATTATCATATGTTATTTTGGTCTAAAATCATGTTTAGTATTCTAAAAACTTTTTTTTTGAAAACTATTATTTATTGTATATTTTTCGTATATTTAAATTAATTTTTTAAATTTCTATAGATTGAATCGAGTAATTTTTATATAATATTCATGATTAGGTGGATAAAATTTATTAATGGGGTTAATATATTTTTTTAAGAAAATCATAGTAACGGTGGTTAAATACTATCACCACGGTATAGGGGAAAACATGTAAATTTAGGTTAAAACTATGAACTAGGCCAAAAATATTATCTTAAATATTATCCTATGAGAGGATTTATACCATTGTCACCTTAAAATTTAGATTTTATTTATTTATTACAATTTTAAAATAGTAATACATTAATAATAGTTTATATTAATGAATAATTACAAGAGTATCACACCCCTCACTTATAAAAGAAGGCCTCCTTCTATATCTTATCCACATACATTATGTATTTTAGCTCAAAAAATCTCTAACCAAATACATTCCCAACATCCAAAATGACATCATATATACTTAATAATCACTAAAATACAATATTAGAAGTCTTAATGTGTAATCAAAATAAATATTTTCAAATAAGAGGAGTTAGAGGACACATGAAGCAAGATATGACATGGGTTAATTGATTTCTCATCCAAATTTCATTTCATCCAAATTTATAAAATTTACAAATTTTTTTCTTTTATATAGTGTACAAACAACCATATGTTTTTATTTTATCATTCAATCCTAAAATTAATGTGCTTTTCATATCCATTTCATGTTTCTCCTATAATCTTCCTTTGGTTTAAAAATTATCAAATATGTAAGTTATTTTTCATTAAATTTTTTTGTTAAAGTATTATTTTCTTATATTTATTATCCATATCGATGTTCTTTAAAAAGTTCCATGAATGTTATTATTTATACATAAAGTATTTTTAAATCCAATTTTCAACTAATTTATTCCATTATTAAAATGGTTTAAAAATGAATCTTTTTGACATTTACCATATATGAAATTTTGACTTCTTTTACAAAATTGTAAAAAAATTGTTTTTTAATCTAATTAAATTAACCACATTTCCTCACCATCATAGTCATTATTCATTATGAATCTTGTTGAATATCTATCCAAGGTTTTTAAATAAAATTATATTACATTTATTTTTGGACTATTTCACATACAATTTTTTCAAAAAAAGATATTTTTCTTCTCATATTTATGTAAAAATGAAATGTGATTTTTCTTATGGGTTCAAATGAGTTTTTAGGGTATTATGAATAAAAGTAAAAGAATGAAAATGTTCTGTTCATGATATGGTACTTTTTCATTATAGATGAATATGAGTGATTCTGATATAGATCATGATAATGGGATAACTCAATATAGATCTCTAATGTATTGGGTAATGAATAATATTCAATGGTTAAAAATGAAAGAGATAATATGGCCAGTTACTCTTATAGAATTTACTATGCCGCAATTATTTTTGACATGGGGTAATCATGAGTCGACACTGGTAATAAATATGATGCTCTAAGATATTTATTTCATTCCTACTAAGGGATTTTATAGATATCTTATTTTTTCAATAGTAAAGAAATGTTTAGAAACTTTAAAAGTTTAATGTTTTGTTTTTCAAAGAATATTTTCATGATTTATCATATAACACATGTTATCTTCATTATTTTGTATTTTTATAGTGGTTTTTAAATGATGTTTCTATGAAAAGGTCGATTTTATCATTTAGATAGGTTTTATTTAGGTTCTCTATGTTTTACAATGAAAAATGTAATTTTTTCCATGGGTTTCTTGTTTTTTACTAGAATAACTATATTCTTTTATTTTTATATCCCTTATATACCTTTTATTTTCCCAACTCTAATTTTTAATTTTTTTTAAATGATATAAGGATCAGTAGGAACTATAGAAACATCAATCATTCCATAATGGTGACACATATTAAAAAAAGAATAAGTGTTTTTAATGATTCAATGGTTTAAATTTGTGACCTAATGTTTTTCAGAAATTTTTTACATTTTATTGAAATGTCCACTTTATTTTTTAATGTTTTTTAAAATTCTCTAAAAAAACATAAAATATCTTAGAAATATAAAAAAATGAAAACTCTTGTCATAAATTAGGTAATTATGAGATGTTTATGTAATGTGGTGTTATAGTTAGTAAGATAGAAAATTTCTAGATAACATAAAAAGATATGATGATTTTAAAAAGAAAATTATAAGATATTTTAATTTATGGTTATATTTTAATGAGATAGATATTAAATATTTCCATGATTGTTTTTCTAATATATGTATTTTCAAAATAGTTTTATAAAGGTGAATCATAATATTTGAAGTATGAAATTATCAATGAGATAATTACCTTTAGAATCACTAACTTATAATAGTAATAAAAGATCCATCTTTGGTAGTGTTAACTCAATTAATATTGGATATTAATTGTGGAATCCATGAAAAAGAGAGGCTGAATTATCAACAATTGAATATTTCAATAGTGAAGCACTTCATGAAACATAACCTATAGATTGTTGATGGTTCTGCAAACCCAGTGAAATATGAAGGATGGATAAATACATTGGATACGTTGTTTGATATTTTGTGATTTATGGAACATAAAAATGATACTGTTTATATTAATCATTTTGAATTCAAATTCAATCACTGGTAGCCTCTGATTATGAATACTTAGTAAAAAGATGATATTAATTCCATGGAGTGGACAATTAGTAAATATATTTTCTTCATAATTATTTTCTAAATGGTATTTGAAATAGAATGGGAAGTTAATTTATAGAGTTGAATCAAAAAAGAGAAGACTCATTTGACACTTATAAATAAAATTTTACCACACTTTCTAGTTTTGCACTAAATTTCATTTTGGACCTCATGTGTTAATTTGATAGATTTTATATATGTACGAAAATACATTTATAATTTGAATTTTACTCCCATGAATATAAAATTTATGAGGAGGTTTTTATTTATACTGAGAATATAGAGATATAGTTTTCTAAAAGTAATATAAATTATAATGAAATGGGAAAGTAGCGAACAAGGTGGAAATAAATGTATAAGTAGTCTTCCAAAAAAATTAGAGGCAATACCCCAAAATGTTCCAAATGAAGTTAAACAATATTTTAATGAATTTTTGATATAGTCAATAATATTTTACCAATGTGGTATGCTCGGTCATTTGGATTATGAATACAAGGAAGAACATTTTTATATTACCAAAAAATAGAAAATAAGGATTCACTGAGTAGTCATATGTCATTGTTATGATGATTTGGGTCATTATTCTATTAAATTTACTCTGTTAGTTACTAAATAAGGTAATCATAATTATTAGAAACAAAAAGGCATGGAGAAGTATTTTTATACTACGATGGTAGTTACAGGACCATCAAATAAAGTAGTGACAAGTACATTTCATATTTATTTTGAATGTACCAATATCATTTTTTTCATATGGATCCATCGTAGTATTTTTATACTACGATGTTTTATATATAAAGGAACTTAAATTTCAAGAAATGAAGTCCTAATTTTGGAAAAAACTCATGGGGGTATTATTAAGGTAATAAAAGATTATAAGAACCTTCATATCATCATACATGGAATGATTTCTCATACAAACCTTATTATATTTCCTTTAGTGTAGAATTATGTTATTCGAGGTATGAATTTCATTTTAGTTTATCATAAGGAAATAAATATTAGACATAAATAAGTGATATTCAATTTTATGATTGAATTTAAATTCATATATAATAAAGTGTTCTTACCTTTGACAATAAATAAATAAGCTATGAAACTGATTAATGTTGGGAGTGGATGTTTTCAAGCAGATATTTCTAAAAAAAGTAATCTATTAAAATTTTTGATGTTCCAGTAGTAAATTAATATATGTATGTATTTCATAAGTATTTTTTAGTGGTATTCCTGATCAATAGGTTGAATTTACCAATTACTTAGTTCCTAATAGTAATAAAATTTCAAAACCCCCTTATCAATTGGCTCTAGAAAAACATTTGTAATTGAAAAATTAGTTATAAGAGTCACTAGATAAAGGTATAATTTTCCCTATCACTTCACATTTGGGTTCTCTTATTTTTTTATTAAATAGAAGTATGGTTCCATGAGTATATTCAATTATTATATATCACTCATGATAATTAATTTTATGAAAAAGTATCTATTCCCACATATCGATGATTTTTTTTTATCACCTTTAGTGTGAGAAATATTTTTCAATGATTGATATCATATATGGGTATAAATAGATAAAATATTATGAGGAAGACATTTTGAGAAAAATTTCCATAATATATATAGAAATAAATTTTTTTTGGATGTGCCTTTAGGGATGGATATTGAACCTAATAAATTTATAGATCTTATGAATAAATTTTTCAATGAATACATGGATAAATTTTTAGTGGTTTTTATTGTTGAAATTATGTTTTATTTTAAAATTTATAATTAATAAGAGAAAAATCTAAGGAATTTTCTTTATTCATTAATATAAAATAATATTTATGGAAAATTTATCTAATGATAATGTTGGATGTGACAGATTTCATTCATTGTGTATAAATTCTAAATATGGAATAAATATTGAAAATACTAAAATTAAAGTGGGGTAAGAGTGACCAAAAACTAAAAATATCCATGTTTTTATAAGTTTTCTTAGATTATTAGGTTACTACATGGTTTTTATTTAAATAATTTCTCGGAAATCTAGACCACTAACTATGTTAACTCAAAAGAGAGACAAATTCGTCTACAGAAAGGAATACGATAAATTTTTTAAGTAATTGAGAATAAGATTGTTTAATTTCCCACTATTATATTTGACAACAAGAAATAATTATTTTTTATTTACAATGATTCTTCTTTGAAGGGACTTGGTAGTCTCTTGATGCAAGATGATCATGTAACATCATATTCTTCACATCAATTAAAACACTCTGAGAAGCATTAACCTACCCATGATTTTGATATTTCACATGTGGATTTTTATTTGAAACATTGGAAGAATAATTAATATGTGGTAAAATGTGAAATATACATTAACCATAAATTTTTACAGTATATATTCACTAAATAATATTTGAACTTATGGTTGTAAAGATGGTTTGAACTGATAATGGATTGTGATTTCATGATTCACTATCACACTGGTAAAGAAAATAATTTAGTTGATTTTTTACGTAGAAAAAGATAATTTATCAATATCTATGATATATTTGGAACATTTTAATTTGGGTATTGATTTATTAAATGTTTTCCAAGAAATTATTGTTACAGGAACTCCCTCTATTTTCATTCAACTGTCAGCACAATCATCTCTATTAGATATAATTAAGAATTATTAAATAGGAGATAATGATTTTCAAGAAAAGGTATAATTAGATTAGAAGGGTATGTTTCTTATAATTAACATGGAAAAAAACGTGTCATCATATTTAAAATAGGGTGTTTATGCTATGTAATTCCAAGTTAAAAAATGAATTGTTAAGTGAAGCTCAAAACCCTCGATTTTATGATCATTTAAACAATACTAAAATATATAGAGATCTTAAAGAGTATTATTTATTGATGTGGAATGAAGAAATATATTTCTATTTTTACCATGAAATGTTTGACATTTCCATAGGTTAATTTTTAATGATAACTACCAATGGGGAAGAATCATCATTTTCCAATGTTTGAATAAAAATGGGAGAATAAATCCATGGATTTTATAGTGGGATTACCAAATATATCATTATCTAATATTTTGATTTGGGTTATTATTGATAGATTGAATAAATCTGTGAATTTTCTTCATATTCAAGATAATATTTATTTTGATAATCTTTTCAAACTATATCATAAATATATTTTGAGATTACATATAGTCCCTCTCTTTATTATATCAAATCACGAGCCTAAATTTACATTAAATTTTTATAATTGAATTTATAATTGATTTAGTATTGAATTAAATAGTAGTAAAACTATTCATCCTCTATATGATGGATAATATGAGTGAAAAATGTATGATTTTGAAGATATGATTTAGGATTACTCATTTGATTATCTGGGAAGTTGGGATCGAAATCATTTAATAGTGGAATTTTCTTATAAAAAAAATTATTACATTATATTGATGGATTACTTTGGGGAATTATTGGAAAAATTAGTGTCCAACACCATAATTTAGGGATGAATTAAATGAATGGATGTTGCTAAAACTATAATTTATAGAATATATTGCTAACATAGGAGGTCATGTTTGAGGTAGGATGTCATGTTTTCTTTAAAATATCATCTTAGAAATGTTTTATTCATTTTGTTAGAATAAGAATATTAATTAAATGATATCATTTCACATATGAAATTCTAGATAAATTTGGATAAATTATAAATGGAGTTCCCTTACCTTTGGATTTATGGAATATGGTGAATAAAATGATTAGGTATTTATAAAAGAACCTTATGATTGGAGAAGAATCATGTAAATTAGAAAAATATTTGAGGGAAACCCCCATCACTTGTTTATGTAATGTATAAAATTGATAGGTTAAAATTTTAAGTGTTTTGGATTTTCCAAACCCTTATATTTTTTTACTTTGGTTTCCCATTATTTAGTTGTGGTTTCGTAAATTTTATAATTTGTTCTAAAATGATTTTTTAATTTATAAAGTTGTTTTGAATAGGTTTTTCATTTAATTGAAGTATTTTTAATGTATTAAATATTAATTTGAAAATTATTTTATATGTTTTTAAAATGATTAAAATGTTTTTAGAAGTGTTCTAGTAGTTTGAATGTGATAATATAATATTTAATTACTTATTTATAAGTTAGTTTATTTGAATAGGTATTATTATCAATAAAATAGTTAACCTTATGCATGATTTTGGGGTGTGTAAGGGTATGGGTGAGTTTTAAAAGACTACATAATGGTAAATTCGATATGTATAAGATCACATTTGTTTTCATGAGTTTATTATTGGTAATTTCATTTTTCTAAGGCTCCCATAAGGGTACCCCCTGCTTAAAGGTAATCTGTGACTTCCATAAGTTGTGTGAGGGTAAGAGATGGTTTTCATACACAACGTAAGGGTTCCACAAAATGTAGTTAATGATATTATACTATATGAATAAGGTCAAGCATGAGATTTCCCAACCCATATATGGGTAACCATTATTTTAAATAGGCTGTGTAGGGGGGAAATTGTGAAAGGGTGGAGTTGTATAAGGGTACTTGGGTACAGGTAAACTATGGGTTCCAAAGATTGTGTATGGGTAGTAAAATTCTCACCTAAGGTTAGGTATATAATTTTAAACATTAATAAAGGGTAATATAAAATAAATGGTACTTAATATCATTTTTTAAGTTATAAAAAAGTTACCCTTATGCATAACACCTTTGTTAGATAAGGATATCATATTTTCCATGTTTTCCCATTATCCCTTATTCTTTGTTTTTAACATCGTAGGAAACATTTTAGTATTCTAAAATTCTTAAAATAAAGTAATAAATTACCCCAAAATCATTTATATATTTTTGTACTTATTTTTGAAGGTTTTTTTATTTCATAATTTAATACTAATCTTTGAAAAATCATTGGGAAAATTTAATTGGGATTTCAATAATGTATTTTTGAATATGCATTGCTATGATTTTAAAATACATGAACCCTTCTCCCTACATTTTTTATTTATTTTTATACTCATCTAGATGAACATTAAACCCTCTATTCAGATCACTAATCTTTAGTAGTTTATGATAATACTTTCTTTGCAATTTATAATTAAGGAAGAACCTTCTCTTTCCTCTATTCCTTGCCTACAATGTTATTCAAGAGAAATTAAAATAAAGGGGATCCTTAAATATTCTTAAAGTAATATATAAAAGAGGTATCAAAATTTGTTATTTATTGGTAATGTTTTTTTCATGAGAATGATAATGAAAATAAATTAAATAATTTAAATTGAAGGGAATGGGGAATTTCAATTGTTTTCATATGATTTATTGACATTTCATATATATGATTCCATCGAAAATATTATCATATGGACAAAAAATTATTATTATATTTCTCACAAGTAGTGTTGATTTAGATAATCAAAGTATTTTCCTACAAATATAACGTAATTATCACATGGAGATAATTTAGTGGTTAATTGAAATTAACATAGAAGAAAAAATTAATGCATATTTTGAAGTTAGACAGCTATGATCCATGTATCATTGAGAGGGGGGGTGGGGTGAGTGAGTGATATATTTTTTCTTTTATGTTTCCTTACATATGGAACAACCTTCCCCACCTTTTCAAGATTTATTTCCCTACTCAATAAAATTCAACAACATAACCATAGGGACATAATAATTTACAAGTTTCACTACTCAAAAAGAGTAGCTACATCCTTCGTATGATTTGGAAGAAATAAAAAAACCACAAAATCTACTAGAAAACAATCATTTGACATAGAATACAATGAGTAAATTGTTCCCTTACACTCTTGTATCACATTGAAAAAAATCCAATAGTGCATATTATTCTTCTGGAACAAAATTATTCAAATCAATGTCACGATTCATGTTGATCTACTTTCAAAAAACTGTTCTGGAAAAAACTTCTTCTCTTTCCTACCCAGAAGCTGTTATGAAAAACCTTTAATATTTAGTGAACAGTTTTTATTCCAATGTGAAATGCATGCATCCTCTATGTACTGAGTTTCACCACGTAGTACAACTGAATTGTTGACAAACTCTTCTTCCATAAGTTATACCTCATCTATTAACAGTCACTGCTCCACATGCCACCTCCATGTACCACCTTAGCGTACTGCCTCTACATACCAATTCTGCATATAATCTTCAAGTACCAGTTTTGCATACTGTCTTCATGTTTCACTTTTGTGTACTTCCTACGCTTCTATGGAATTATTTATTCCATAGACTACTTCTTCCTATTATGAAAACCATTTCTTCTCCCACATACAGATTCAGCCTTCATGGAATATTTCTTCCACTAACCTCTTCCCTTCACGTAATTCTCCCTCACATAATCTTCCGGACATAGCCAAATTATTCATCGGAGTGAAGATGTGATCTTAAGAAAATATATATTCCTAAATTATGAAATTAACCATATTTATATAAGAAATTGTATTCAAAAATATCTATTATATGATTTACCCAATTTTTCAATGTGGTACAATCATCACCACATACCGTGCCCATCCCATGGATCATTTTTCCTATAAGGTCTATGTACCGCCTTTCGTTTTTTGTTGGGGCCTAAATCACCATCTCCATTTTTTCAATGTTATCATTCACCACAAATAGTTTACCTACCAAAAACTACAATCCTCCCATAAACCATTTCTCCAATGTGGTGTGTGTACAATGCTTTGTAGTCCACATAACGCTGCAATGCAGAACTTCTGCCTTTTCCAATTCCTCTTTGCCACTCTGTAGACCACTTATGCATTCCAATAAATTTACTTCATGGTCAATGTACTATTATTCATGGAAAATATTCCTTCAACAAAAAATAAAGAAAACTCCTGATTTTGTGGAATTTTTTTTATAAAATGATGGGAAAAACACCACCTTACGAACCTAATTCAGAAAACACTAACCAAACTAAGTCATAGTCTTCTTCTTTTATCAAAAAATTCATCTATCATTATTTTTAATCTTTGATCGAACAATTTTAGCATCATCGGATTTTTGAGGAATATATTGAAACATCAATATCTTCTAGCAACCACTTTTTTTATAATCAAAAATAAATATGTATGGAGAAAAATTTTCTCCCCCTTCCATAAAAAATCTTGCATCAAAGTTCTCTAAACAAATTATGATATTTGTTAAATACAAATCAGCTATGCATCATAGTATTTTCCATGGATTTTACAATGTTAATCAATTTATCCTTTGGAAAACAAAAGACAAAACTCTTTAAAAGTAATATATTTTTTACTTCCTTGTCCATCCAACTTGGTCCCAACATGTTTCACCTCTTTTGATGTCATTTTCAATTGGTTTATACGTGATGATTCCATTTTGGATAATTTTAGTTGTTGGGGAATATTTCTGTATTGTAGTTGATGTGATTGTGGTAACCCTATTGTGTGATTGTTTTATATCACCTTGAATTGAATTTACTAAGAATTTATATTTGGATAATAAATTGGCTACCCATTTAAATCATGGTTGGGAGATAATTCCCTTAAAAACTAAAGAATTAAATGTGTTGAAAATATCATTGATGAAATCTAAAAAAAGATATATGAAAAATGTAAAAAATGGTGGTGAGGTGTGGAGAAGATGTGATGTGATATGGAGGTTTTGGTGGAAAATTTCAGTGATATAAAATGGTGGATAAGTAAGGCTTAATAGAATGATGAGGATAAATTATTGTTTTGTTGTGTAATATTGTGTTATTTTCACGGTAATGATGTGAAAAATTTATAATAACGAAACCAAAATGGAATGGATTGGAATGGCCAATGAACACTTGAATTAAAATGGTATGGGTGGATAAAGATGTTGATGCTTAATTTTAAAAGGATGAGATTAAAAAATAAAGATATTTAATATTTCGTAAAATCTAGAATTTTAATTAACTTGAATGGAATGGTGGAAATTTGATTTCAGTTGTTGTTTTCTTATGTAGTGTTATGAATTTAGAATTAGCATCGAAAGTGGTGGAGGTTTATAGGCCCTTGTTGAGATTTTTTAACAGGGATCATATTCTTATTGAAAAACCCATATGTTGGGATTATTTATTTATGGAATATTATATAATTTATTTTCACTATGATTTCTCTATGCACCCCACTCGAGCCGAGAACTATGTTCAAAAACCTAACTATGTTTTTAGGGGGGTGTTTATACCAACATCCAAGATGGTATGGATAGATGGATTGCTACGCCCTGTTCCCTACTATCTCTTCCAGGAAAGGTTGTTATGCATAGGTTGTGATTGATTCTGAATATTGGGCATTTATGGTTGGGATAATGTGATTGATGAGAAAGCTTATAGTGGTCATGTGTATAGTAGGAGGAGGATATTTGGTTTATGTCCATTATGTTCAAAATAACCTACTATTAATCTTATTGAATTTTTTGATAGGTGATGCAGTGGACTAGGTGAATTTGGATGAGATGTGATATGGTGGCCCATATATCTTTATGTGGGATGTGATGGGTAGTTTCACATGGATTTCATAGCATGATGAAATTTACATGGCATATTCAAGAAGTATCACATGATATAAGAGATGTGAGTGACCTGACATATGATATAGGTGTATGATAGCAGAAAATCAGTTGGAAAGTGGTTTGGGTACCCATTTTCGGTATGTTTTTTATTATGTTATTATACATGGATTCATTATTTGGGGATCGTGCCTTAGTGTGGTTGTTATTGGATAGCTAACTTGTCCAATTTCTATTGGTTTTCAAATTTTACCACAAGTTCTTTAGTGTTTTTTTAGATGTGCATGAGAGACATTAGGTGTGATCCTATAGAGTATACATGTATTCTCACACTATGTATATAAAAAATAATTTTCAGGTTTCTAGGAGGACTTCATGGGCTATACTGGACATTAATAGCTTAAATCAAGGAGATGTTACTGTGTCACTGCTTTAGGAATTTTTTTGGGTAGTTATTCAGAGACACATTATATTTTTTACTTTTCAGATGGATTGTGTGGTGGTCTTTGTATCCTTTATTTTTTATTATGTCATAGATACTATTCAAGGTTGATATACTATCATCTGATACTAAATTATCTTTGAGGGTAATTCCTTCAAATGTGAGATTATTATATAACCAGTTCTGGACACCAACATAAGGCCTTATATAGGTAGGAATTAAGTTTCATTATCTCACTTCCTTCATTACTGAACTAGAAGGTGTACCCTTGGAGGGAGGGGGTCATGAACAAGTAGTATCAACTGTTTTGGTTGAGATATATGATGGATTTTTGACTTATTAACTGTAATGATTACATTTATGGGTAGAGATGAAATTTTAGTTGTTTTTATTGCATGAAATTGGATTGAGAAGGGTAACTAGGATATGAGATTTTATTCTTCCATGATCGAATGTATGGAATTTGGGCCCATCGAATGAACAAGTGAGGTGACACCACTTGTAGGGTAGATATTTATGGGAGTTAAATACATCATTATTATTTGTGTTCTTACCTAAATTGGTTAATATTATGAAGACAAAATAAATTGAGTGAGACTTAATAAAATTTCAAACTATTTATATTATTATATCATTGTTTCCCTTTTTAGCTATCGATCATGGATGTTGTCAACATGTGGTTCAGGATAGTGAGGTCCGACAGGCTAACTAAGTTGATAAATAGTGTGTTAATCCAACTGAAGAAGATGAAATGTGGTAGAGAACATTGCACACCTTCCAAAATAAGGGATTGGTGAAGTATTCGGTAAACATTTCTAGTATTGAGACAAAACAACTGTTATAGAATCTCGAGATCAATGTAATTTTGATATGGTTCTAGAAAGAGTAGTGGACCCCATTGACATTTATTCAAATATGAGGTGCTTCACGTCAATGGTGGAAGTTATATCTTGGTCACCAAAAGATGGCAGATGTTTTGTGGCTATAATTTCAAAAGGAGTTTCGAGTGGAGTTCCTGTCATCGACTATGAAGACAGGGAAGAGGTAAGGAATAAACTCTCTTTAATTGGAGAGATTTTTTATGAGATATCATGATAATGTTGAAGGATCTTTTTTGTGTCTCCCCAGATATTTTTCATGTTTTGGAGTCCCATGCACAGTGTCTTGGGGAGGCATTCCACCCTTTTATACAATATAAATTTACTCCTTTCATATTGTTGATATTCATAGAATTGAAGAAGGAGGAGGAGGTTATTGATCATATACACTCATGAAGATGTAAAACATGAGAGGGGAACCATTAGGGTTACTCATGGGGTATATTTGTTAGTGGATGATCTAAGGATCTTGGACCTTTATGGTTTTAACCAGTGAGGAGTCTACCTCCACAACTTCCTTCCACACTGTCTAGGGATAGTGATTTCTATTATTTTCATAGGGTCTTTGGTCAAGTGTTATATGTAAATGTGATCCATGGTAATAATTAGAATCAATTCCTCGTGGTTCATGTAGTTTAGTATGGTCAAGGTGGTCTAATTCTTCATAAACCTCAATATTGGCCACCAGTGAGTTTGTTTCCACTACATTATCTTTCATGTTATACTATGGTGAGAGAAAATGGAGAATGTAGTGGTTAACTTTAGGATGTTACAATTCATTTGTGACCTTGACCTAAGCATGGTTAGGGAGGTTTTTTTAGGTGTGAGGAAAATGATCCATATGTGGAAAATTTTATAATATGGAGGTACCAATTCCAAAGGGGCCAGAGATCATTCAATTTATAGTTAAATTATAATACACATATGTTTATGAATTTTTAAATTTAAGATATACTTAATTCATTATTTCATATAATATAATCTATGCTCTAATACTAGACATATAGAGGCTTCCCATGGACATGGTGTTGACTACGCTAGTTGGAGTTAATAATAAATAGTTTGATGTGTGTCATTGGTGTAAAATAAATATATGGAAACATTATTATCATGGGGATCTTTTAATTTTACCGATATAATTTTACAATATCATTCGTGACATTAAATGTTTGTATTCCATGCATGAAACTAGATATTGTTTCTAAAGGAGAGTTGTTCTCTAGGATGTGGACATTTATTGTATAGTTTTTGTTGAAAAGTGGGGTTTTTAATTATGTAGTAGATGTATAGAGCCCATTCTTTCCTTAATTGAAGAGTTGTTAGTGGACTAGGTATAATTTTTTTGTGGATACTCCCATAGTCATCCAGTAATTTCTAGATGTTCTTTTTCTATGGAGGTAGTGATGATACCCCTTGATGTAATATTGGGTTCAGGATAAATTTTTAGAAATAAATTATTTGATTTCAATGGATCCTTATCAAATGACCCCCTCTTTTTGGTATGAGTTGAGGATTCAAATAGATGATATAATGTAAAATGGATTCATCTAACATAATGTGTCACTGTGGGGTGCTCTAAGGTTTTCTCACCCTAAAGGATAATAGTAGTCTGAGGTACTATTAAGGATTCTAGAGGATGAATCAAGTGAGGATCAAGAATCCCTACCCACATCCAAGGATTGATGATGATTTTTACCGGTTGAGAGTATATAGTTGGTTATCTATGATTGATCTATGGTATAGATATCACCAGTTTAGGCTGAAATATAATTTTATCCCAAAGAATTCATTCTAGTGTTGGTATGGGAACTTTAAAATCGTGGTCATGTTGTTCAATGTTATGAGAAAACTGTCTTTGTTTATGAGGATCAATGAATTTTTGTTCTATGTGTTCCTAGACCTATTTGTAGCCAGGTTCATTGATGAAATATTTATATACTCAAAGTAAAATTTGGATCATATTGATCATATCAGATATGTCTTACAGGTACTCAGGTTTCAAAAAATGTATATAAAATTTTCCAAGGGTATAATTTTTTATTGGGATATATACTACCTTGGGCCCTGTGTTGTCTCAGAAACGAGTGGCCATAATCCCATTGAAGATCGAGGAAGTAGTTTCTTGGGAAGAACCAAATAATGTGAAGAATTCTCAAAGTTTTATAGGTCTCATAGGGTATTAAAATAGGTCTGTGTATGATTTCTCATGTAATAAAATCCCATTTATATCCATTACTAAGTGTTTATCTAGATTTGTCAGTTCTAGATAGAGTTTGAATACCTGAAGGATAGATTAATCATTGCTCTAGTAATTTAGTTTGTAGAGGATTGGGTAATGTTTGATGTATTTTGTGACTCTTCCCATATAGTCTTGGTATATGTATTTATGTAGAATAAATCAATTATCACTTATGGGATTAAGAAGTAATTCCCCCGCGAGTGTGACTATTCCACCCAAGACTTGGAGCTAGCGGAAACTATGTTCAAATTGATTCTTTAGAAATATTACCTCATTGAAGAATGATTCAAGGACTTATATAATCAAACGATCTTGAGGGATATCATTTATTAGTGTGACATGAATATGATAAAATATAGGTGGATGGAGTTTCAATAATAATGTAACATTATAATCTCCTAGACCTTAGGAATGTGGAATTTAATGGATGATTCTTTGATTAGTATGTCATGGAGGAATGTTTTTTCAAGAGTATTAAAACACTTGGAGGGACATGGAGGTGTTAACAACTCTAAACCTAGATTCATGTGTGGTTTATGGAGGATATTTCTTGTTTTAGATGACAATGAAGTCTTCTCTGATGCACCAGGTGAAGGATTCTCAGTTGGGAGACTCAGTGGTAGAGTTCATGTGTGAAAACATTGTCCATTGTGATGCCTTGGAGGGGTGGTCATAGGATGCTCATAAACAAATGATGTTTCAAGGGAGGTTGTTTGTTAAAAAAAAAATTCATGAGGGATTAATTCATTATTTTCATACCTCACCATTAATAGTACAACTGAGAGTATCTAAGATATACCTTAGTTTAACTATACAGTTTTGTTGGCCTAGGACGAAATGAGTGGTTGAATAGTTTGTGATTCGATGTTTAGTTTTCAAATAGGTGAAATATTAGCACTATGTTCCTAGATGATTTTTGTTGACCTTTTATGATCCCATGTGGAAATGGGATAAAATATTGATGGTATTCATCATCGGATTACCCCATGATCAGAGAGAATATACTGATATCTAGGTAATCATGGATTTGTTGATGAAGTTAGCTCACTTCCTTGAAATCAAGTAGTTCACTTCCATGGTTTCATTGATATGGATATATATAGATGTGGTTATATGGATACATTCTATCATAAGGATCATTTTTTCAAGATTGGTATGGTCATTTTATCTCATGATTATAGGGAGGATTGCATCATTCATTTAGCACCTAGTTTAGGATCAACACTTTTTTCTACCCATAGAACAATGGTCGGACATATTGAACCATCCAGATGTCAGAGGATATTTTATGGGGGGTGTATCTTAGAATTTATCTAATCTTTAGGAAATCACCTTCCGTTGATTTAATTTTATTATAACAAAACAAACCACTCATATATCAACATGGATCTATTTGAGGCTTTGTACGTGTAACCATGTCCTTCTATGTTGTGTTAAGCCTAGGTTTGGGAGTAATTAGTTCTTAGTCTAGTTGTGTTTCATAGAATAACAGATTAGTTTTACATTGTTAATGAGACAATAAAGGTAGTACATAACTGGAAGAATTTATATAAAATTCAAAGGAGGAGGCCCTTGGAGTTTATAGTGGGAGACAATGTATTTCAAAAGGTATCCCCTAGTTGTGGGTAAAAAAATTTTGGAAGGGGGAGAAAGTTATCACCCTAGTTTATTGGGGACTTCATTGTGTTGGGGTGAATTAGTTAGGTGGCTTATTGGTTGGTACTCCTTTAAAAACATTTAAAGGTCTAAAACCTAGTCCCTATATCTCATATTATTGATATATTTACCATGAATCACATGTCATTGACTTGGGAGAGATATATTTCAAGGATGATTCAATGTTCGTGGAACCACCTGTAGATTTCCAGGATCATTAGAAGAAGGTTCTGCATGGAAAGACCATTCCTTTGGTTCATTTTTTTAGAAATGGTCTCATAGAGGAGAGTACATAGGATCATGAGATGAAGATGCATTCCTAGTACCCAGATCTATTTTGAGTTTGTATTGAGTTCTTTTTATGATGTGATATATGATTCTAATTGGTTTTTGAGATACATATTCTTCTTTGAGGATAATGTGTTAATAAATCTCTAATCTTATGAGAAGTGGTGAACCCTTTCCTAATCAAGATGTCTTATGTTATAACACATTTTAAAATTTTGTGGGTGGGTTAGTACCATCTTAAGTAGATAATATATTGATATAGAATGTGTTTTTACTTGATTTTTGAGTTTAGGGCCATGCTATGTGTTTGTTATCATCATTTTTGGCTTGGGTAGTGTGGGTGATGGATTAGTGGTGTGGATTATTATGTGAGAGATGTGGCTCGAGTTTGTTATGAGATAGTGGTAATGTTTAATTTATAATGAGATCCCTTAGAGGTTTCATATGGAATAGTTGTTTGGACCTATTTGATTTTATATATTCATGGATTCTAGTTTTAATTATTGAGGATAATAATTATTTGAGAGTTATCTGATGTAAGGGTATGGCTTTTCTGAAACTATTCCTTTATCATTTTTGGGTGTTCTATGGTTTATTAATAGTTTTATAAATTTTATATGTTGTATTAAAATTGGTTATTAAATTATAATGTGGGGTAGAAAAGGATTTACAAATTATGGAAGTAATTTTATAGTATAATAATTTCATCATGAAATTAATTTATATGTTTTTAAAATGAATATAATGGGTTTGGATGTTTTTTTTAGAATTTTAAAAGTGTTAATAAAACCTTTATTAATTATTTATAAGTTGGATAAATTTAAAAGTTATTATTTTCAATAAAATACTTACCTGTAATCACGATTTTTGTGTTAGGTAAGGGTAAGGGTGAGTTTCAAAATCCCACATAATTGTAAATTAGATATATATATAAGGGTAACCGTAGAATCCATGCACTGTGTATTGGTATGTTCCTTTTTCTATGGCTTGTGTAAGGGTAGATCCTCTTCACATAATGGTAAGTCACAACATCCATAGGATTATTAATAGAAGGGGTTGGTTTTCACGCATTGTGTCAGGGTCCCACATATCTTGTGTATGTGTAATATGCTTTATGGGTAAGGGTAATACCTTGATTTATTATTCCCATAAAATGGTATCTAGGATTTTAAATATGTTACGTAAGGGTTATCAAGGAAGGGTGTAGTCATGTAAGGGTACTAGCATAAGGGAAAACTGTAGGTTATAATGCTTCTGTAAGGGTAGTTAACTACTCATATAAGGGTAGTGATATCATATTAAACATTTCATAAGGTAAATATACCCTTATTGGATATTTTCCAAATATTTTGGTAATGGTAAAATAAGTTGGCATTTTTCATAACTCCTCTATTGTATAAGGGTGAAACATTTTTTCTTTGTTTTTCTGATTTTACCATCTTGTTCGATATGTAACCTCCCAATATCCATGTCATCATTATAAAATTATAAAATTCAAGGAATTAATTTTCCCTGAATCATTTAAATATTTTATACCTCTTTTTTGAAGGTTTTGATTTATCAACTATTAAATATCGATCTTTAAACAAGCATTGTGAAAATTTAATCCCGGTTTCAACACTGTATTTTTTTCGAATATGTGTAACTATGTTTTTTAAATACATAAACTATTATCCCCTCATTTTTAGTTATTTATTACTCTAATATATATAATCCCAAACCCTCACTTATAATCATCATGCTTTATCCATTCACGATAACTCTTCCCAAGTAATTTCCAGTCATGGAAGAACCTTCTATCTCATCAATTCCTTAACTAGTATATTCTGCAATGAAAAAATGGATCCTTATACTTTATTTTAGTTAAAAATATATGAGGTATAATTATATTATTTTCATTGGGGAGGTAGTTTTCAGAATATTGTTAAAGGCAATAATTTCGATAATTGAAATTTATGGGAATTAGAGGTGTTTCTGGTTTTCATATATGAAATCCACATATTTGATATATTCATTTCACTGTAAAATATTATTGCGTGCTCTCAAAAATATTATTCTTATTATAAAATTTTCTGTAAATTTATATAATAAAAGAAATATTCTATAAATATAATTTAACTATAGCATGAAGATAATTAATTGGTCAATTGTAAATAAAGGACAAGGAAAAATATAATTTATGTTTTTTCACTTTTGATGTTATTTTTATTGTATTTATAATTGATGATGCCATTTCTAAAAAACAACACCACTAGAAGATTTTATTTTTTTAGTTTATGTGATTTTGGAACCCTTATTATGCAATTTTTTGATATCACCATTAATAAAATTAGATAAGAATATAAATCTATATAATAAATTATATGCCCATGGAAATTTTAGTTTGTGTGAGACTTAACTGAAATATAAATAAATAAATGTGATGAAACTACCCTTATTTAAATCTAAAACAAGATATGTTAAAAATGTGAAGAAGGATTTTATGTGTGGATATGGTTTATGGGGAGTATATTATGAGATGATGTGGTTGTGATGGGTAGTGGCGGTGACGTGAAATATTTGTTATGTGGGGCCTATTTTCATGAATAAGATTGGTTGTTTTTGTGTTGCGTAGTGTTATTATAGGTGCATGGAAGTGATGGAATAAATTTCTAATAATGAATCTGAAATGGTAGGGGTTGAAATACATAATGAAATCCTTAATTAAAATATGAAGTGTGATTAAAGTGTATGATGTTGAACGTGAATATATGGTCATAAAAATAAAGACAGATCTTATTTTTGAAAATCGTGATTTTTTTATTAACAAGAAAAGAAACATAGAACATGTCTTGAGGTTGTGTTTTTCCTGTCTGGTGTTGCTTATTTAGAGGTTGGAGTGATGTATTTGAGGTTTTGAGGACCTTGTGGGGATTCTATGAGAGGGATAATATTCTTATTGAAAAACCCTAAGGGTGGGATTATGTGAGAGACTATTATATATTGTATTTTGACTATGATTTCTAATCACATCCACCCATGTCGAGAACTATGTTCTGGAACCAAGATGTTTTGGGGGAGTCTTCTTTCCAACATACATGATTGAGAGGAAGGATGGTTGGAAATTCCCACTTCCCCAATCTCTCTTCGAAAATTTATTTTTAAACACAGTATGTGATGTCTTGTAGATATAGTTTGTTTATGGTTAGGTTGACAAGATTGTTGAGGTTTCTTATAATGGGGGTCATTAATGGTAGGATTGGGACAAGAGTTTGATGTCATTCATGGTCATGATACCCTAATATCCTCGTTATGGTAGTGGTTGATATGTTATTTAGTGGATCAGGTGTCTTCAGGTGAGATATGATATGGTGTCCTTGGATCATTTGGGTGATATGAGATATACAGTTTCACATAGGATACATGGAATAATTTAGTTTCCTAGGTTTCTTTTGGAATGTTAAATTTACAAAATAAATTGGAGAACTTGTATGAACGATTTTGGGGTGTGATAGCAAACAATTAGTGGGAAATTGGTGTGTGGTACCCTTTCATCAATATTCTTCTTCTTATTTTATTATGATCAGATGCATTATTTTGTGTTCATGTCTTGATGAGGTTAGTATTGGATAGTTGAATTTTTTTTCTATTGTTGGATATACTATTTTCTATTTGGTGAATTAATATTCTTTTTTTTCACATGTTCACAAGATAATGTTGGTGAGATCCTACTGAGTAAACATGTATATTCACTATATTTATATAAAAACAAATTATCAGGTTTCTTAGGGGAATTTTTGGGATGATTATGACATTAATAACTCGAAAATGGTGTTTTATATATGTCACTACCATAGGATTATTTGGGTAGGAGTCTCTTTGTGATTGTTTACGTTTCACATGAATTTTGCGATGGTTTTGGTATTCTAAATTTTATATTTTGTCATGTAGTTTCTAGATGGTTGATATCATATCTCCCAATAATACACCATCTCTTATGGTAATTCCTTCTATATGTGATATTCTTATAAACTTGATGCTACTCACTAACATGGAAAGTATTTGAGGAAGGACTAAAATTTCATTATTTCTCTTCCTTCATCGCCATCCCAAGAGGGGTACCTTTGGGGAGAGGGGTCATGATGTAATTTCTTAAAAGGGGTAAGAATGTGATAATATAGTTAATTATAAAAATAAATCATTTTAATATATTTTTAATAATCATTAGTATATTTTATGTACTCGTATTCACAATTATTCTTTTAATAAATTTCTCAGTTGAAGAACCAATAGTTTTTTTATAAACATATTGATTTTATAAATTATTGGGTTTTATTTAAGAGTTATGATCCTATATTTTTGGAATTTAACCTGATGAAATGCACTTAATTTCTTATATTTGAATATTAAAATTATTATAGCGATAAATTTTGTTATTTTTACAAAAATATTGATTTTTTGGTGAATAATGAATAATACCAATTTTTATAAAAACTATCAGTTCATTTTAAGTATTAAAAAAATACTATCTTATTTTAAAAAGAATATCAAATACTCAAACAAATTCGGTCATAAAATTTATTAATTAAAAATAAACATGTAATGACAAGAGTTAAAAGTGGTTGTATAAATATGAGTGTAAGTCACTCCTTTCAAATCCACAAAAACCATTGGTGCACAATAATTCATGGTCCTAAAGGTCCAAAACATTCCCATTTCCACGATTTTCCTCTTTAGAAAAGATTCAGCAACTTGACTAGATTCTTTATAAAAATGTGAAATGATCAAATTTTTATGATTGACATAATAAATATACTTGATCAAATAATGTAAGAGTTTCCAAGGAACATTCTTGGTTCTTTCCTTCATATCCACAAACACAATTTTAGATTCATATTCATTCCAAAAGGAATTCCAATTATATGATACAAAATACATGATAGAATATATCATAACCCATAAATCCACATCATATGCAGTTATAATTCTAATATAATGGTAAAAAAACCTTTAACAAAGAAATGATGTTTTAGAAAGATACCTCTCCAACCTGATGGTCCTGGCAGGTTGGAGGATTTAGAATTGAAATTAACCTCGATCCATGAGGTTATTGCAGGAATAATGTGAACAAAAAATAGAACTAGAGGCTTCCTAGGACTACCCAAGATTCTTAACCTTGTAATAATGTATGTATCACTGGTACAATTATGCATAGTTCCCATGTTCACTTTTGAATACACATACACCTCCCTATGAGGAGAAAGAATTCATGAATGAGTAGAAGGTGTTTGGATGTCAAATAACCTTTCATTATGTGCACTATAAATAAAAGAAATGATAGAGGCTGTTTCATCTATATGGAGCTGATAAACTTGATCACTTTATCAATATTTAACGATTAAATCTTTCATATCCTCCATCTACATATTAATATTAATGTTGATATCTAAAATGTTACCTTAATATCTTTAGAGTTCTTGTTAAAATTCACAGTCTCTGAAGAGGTACTTTACATTCTCATCATCCATAAAGAAATGATAAAAAACTAAAACAATGTCTTTTTGAGTCCTTCTAAGTTGATCATGTGTTGGTAGTTTTATTTTATATCTTCTATAGAGTAGTTTAAACCATAAGGATTGAGTGTAATGTACCTTAATTTTTAACAGCCATGATGGATGAATAAGAAAGCCTTAACATTACAGACTGTAGTATTCTTTAACTTCCAAAAAACTATTTCAATTGGCATCCATAATAATTTGTCTTTTTCCACGATGTTATAATTATTAAACTCTCACATAGACTAAGGGGGAATAATATATAGGCTGTTAGGAAGAATTTTTAATTTAGAAATAATCATTTTTAACATGTCTGGAGGAACATTTATGATGTATTTAAGAGGGATTTCCATACAAAGAGGGATCCAAAAATTGATATTAGTTATCATACTAACTGTCCACATTGTATTATAAATTATTTCATTCAAAGAGTTCTTGATCAAGGGCCAAACCAATGTTTCAAGGTAGAATGGGTAACCATCCAACAATTACATTTTGAACATGCTTGATAAAAAATCACAAGAAGAGTCATTAGAAGTAAAAATATACCGTGTAAATTTCCCAATGATACCATCAGTAAAGAACCTATGATATGTTATAGCAAGGAACCATATATCAATATGTTTGATACATTCCTTCTAGGAAACAATGACCAATTTATTTTCATTCATAGACCCATTCCATATGAAATTATGGATCATGAATTTGTGTTCATTGATGAGGCTTATTGTCCATCTTTAAAGAGTGAAATAGTAAACAAATTTAGATGTGATCGTTGAGTTGACAAGGGACACCCTTTCCGCTTGGTACTTGGATTTTACTTTACATTACGCCATTTTACATATGATGTATGAGAATATTACTTGAAAATAACATCTCTTCACTTTTCCCCAATACAAGAGGACACCTAATGAATTGAAATGAATTGGAATCCTTTTCAATCCAAGGAATTTAGTGATACTATTTTGGTTTCTAACTGATATTCCATCACCAAATAAAATATAGGACCTAATCCATCTTATGGCCCATCTCAGCACCTCTTATTAATGAGTAGTGAGACCTCTAATAGAAAATATTTCTTTCCTTGAGTCTTGTCTAATACCGGGAATATCATTTTCATATAATAGACATGATGGGGTAAAGTCACCCCTCATTGATTTAATATTATTATAAATTACAATTTGAGAATGATCATTGATACATATACAAATATAATGTTCAATAATGGATGATATAATCCTAGAGATTGGGTCTCCTTACCTAACAAACCTAATAAATTGGAAGAACCCTCTAGGGGACCCATTAATCAAAAAAGATATACTTGGAATGTAAAGGATGGTTTTCACTAATCTAACAAAATAATTATATATTCCATACCTACATAGGAATGTATGGATGAATATATACTTTAGAGTATCAAATTCATAAGAAAGGAAAATTATAAGGGAAAATATTCCTTCTTTTATTTTCCGCTTCATTATTTTGAAAATTTATGAGGCTTTGAATAAGATGTTTTTGATGATTCTATCGAGAAAAAATAAAAATTCATTTGGGGTAATGATATCATTAATTATTCCCCCATCATAGTAATAATTATATTACAAATGATTTTAGGGATACTGTTCCAAATGGAATCATGTCTAAAATCCTTAATTTTAAATTAATTCTCTTTATTAGGTATCATGGAAATGAAATTCGTGTTGATCCCATAAGGAATAGGGGAATAAGTGAAGAAATCCTTGACTGAACTGGTCAAATTATCTTGTAAAATATCATAGTAAAATGTAATGAAGTTGTTGGTTAAACAATCTAGTCCAATAACACTCTTCATATTAAGAGAGAAATGGGATTATTTGACTTTTTTATTTGGTAGGTTCCATGATAAGTGATCAATCATGATGTTCCTCAATGCAGTGGGAAATATTTGTTATAATTTTTTGTACATTATCCAGCCCATCATTAGCATACAACCAAAAAAACTACTCCACCGCTTCCTTTGAAATTTCTCTTCCAAAGGTGTGTAGACATCTATAAAAGATGAAGACATCGTTCCATATACTTACCCTCTTCTCCCTATGAAATCTATGATGGAATTTTGAGTTTCAATCTCCATCCTTAAACCATTTCACACTCATGTGATTTTTTTCATTCCTTTATTTAAATTTTAAGAGGTCATAAAACTTGGATTGTTCCTATATTTCTTCTCTAGAGGTGATGTTCTGATGCTGGTTACTAATTTGGCAGTAGAATTGGTTTTTATTAGCATCCGTTATTTCAAGATCAAGATTAGAAAAACATTTCTTACTCTATTCCCCTAGGATCTGTTTAATATTCATTAATTCCCCATAATACTTATAATGAGGGTTGCTAATGGGTTATATATTCTAAGCCTCAAAAATAATCTCCTTTCACCTAGGAATACTGATCCATCTATCTTTTAATTTAAAGGTTATAGGAACTAACATTATCAGTTGAGTGGAGAGTTCAATAGTGATGGTAGTATGATCTAACTGATATTTTGGATGGGTAAAACCAAAAACTCCCTTACAACCACTCATCTCATCCATTTACATAAATCAACATAGTGTATTACTCTCATCCCTTCCATTCAATGTATATATTATCCAAGTGAATTCAGGTCTAGAAATTGGAAATTCAACAAGGTTTCATTGATCAATGTAGGAGGAGAACACTAAGGATGTTATTTTATTGAAATTTGATCTAGTTTTTTCATTAGGAAACAAAATAGAAACGATTTCCTCCATAATAAACCGTTTTTTGATTTGTAATATTCGAGGTTTCCTCAATTTCATTCCATAATAACCTTATCCTAATGTATTATGTAGATGTATACAAAAAAGGAGATTGAAACATGATGGCATGAAATGTTGAAATAAACAAAAATACTCTGAGATTTATTATTACATGTGTTAATATGAATGACTTGATGTATAAAAATCCAAAGATAATCCATGTTGAGGTTATATATTTTTTAAGAGATAAATTTGTAACTAGGATAATCCCATTTGAAATAATTTTATCTTTTAAACATAATTTTTGGTTCAACAATTCTAATAATAATTGGTTTGTATGCCATATTAAAATGTCTAATGGATTTGGCTATTAGGGGGTTCCCTATACCTTAAAAATTTAAATAAAGAAACACCACGTCTTTAGGGTATTGTCTCTTGTTAAAGTCCATAATTTCTATTTTGAATTACAATGCCCTTTCCATCTTTTACCTTCACAATTTTTCCTTCCATATTTTTTATTTTTTCCACTCTTGATTCCACCATGATCCAAGTTAACATAGTTTCATTATGAACATCATTTTTATTATATTTCTAAAAATTTTCTTTATTTATCCCAATATAACCATGAATTTGGTCCTCAACCTCATCAAAACAGAAGATTACACTCAAGGGAGTGAACTTGTTGTTGGATTTCATAGTCTCTATAGGATTTTTTATTGGTTCTTGTCTTCTGGAAGCCTTAGAGGATGGTACTTTGAAAAGGAACCCTCCAAAACAATGTTATCATCATGGTTTTCTTGATGATTTAACCTATGATAATTATATATTTCAATGATATGTGTGTTTATTAGACGGTCTAATGTATTCCCAGTTTTGGAAATTGTGATAATTGTTTCACCTGATTCATCATGTTATTCAATAGTTCTTGTCCTTATCCCCACCATGATAGCCTCCTCAGAATGTTCTCCTAGAGAAGAAAGTATATCTGATCTAGGTATGAGAAAATATTTCTATGGTGTACCTTCATTGATGACCTATACTACTCCATCGATGTTAGAAGTTATACATTAGTTTCCCTCAATAATGATGGGTTCTTTTCTTTTTGGGCTCACCTTATTATCTCTAGATAATCTAGGATTGACTTCCTTGTCACATTAAACTGCAATTATTCCCATGAATTTTTAATTTATCATGTTATTATAGGGTGGTCGGGGTTGTTATTGTGAACTGGGTTACCTTTGAGACCTCCTATGATTTCCTTCTAGTGATGTGTTTTATAGTTCCATCATGGTTGGTAGGCAGGTAGAAGGTGTCCACATTAAGGATGAATTATTTAATTCATGAGATACCCAGATTATCTCATATTCATTAAAATTTATAGAATCTAATAAACCCCTAAATATATGGTACCGTATGTTCATGTTTTACACAAATTTATTACATAGGTATGTTCCCCATCTATTCGTTCCTAGCCATTTTAGTATAAGAAGGCCCAGAGTTCATGCTGCTATTTAATTCAAGTGGAGGAATTTTATCATTTCACATATCATTTATGAAATTGGATTCTTCATTACCTTTTACATTTTTTAATTATCATTCTTTATCCTGATTAAATTATGAGGTAAGACAACCCTAAAATCATTAACTCATGAAAAATTTAGGATTCCTTTCATATTGGATCACTATTTTGATGGTATCCTGCCTTGTAGTTAGTTCTGCCTATTCCACCAGTGTTTGGGACATATAAACCTCCACCAAGATTTTAGAATAGTTACAAAAATCACATATTATATGTTTTCCTGTCTATAATAATGGGGTTCCCAATAGAGTATTATATATCTAATGGAATCTATAAGTTCTAATATAACCAAGTTAATCTAGAGATATGATTTCATATATGTGTTCAAGTGTCAATTAAATTATCAAAGTCAAAATTAAAATCCCATTCTAGGATTCTGAGAAAACCAAGCTTCAAGGAACCAATAACCATACTCCATGCTATTCACCTATAATCACAAGATGGGAAAACCACATGGTAGAATCCTTTTCCTATTTTAGTCATATCGTAATCATAAAATACCCATATCTATACAATCCTTTAAATGAGGTCATAAAATATTCATAAATTATCCATTTTTGTTAATAGAAAGTGTGTAATAATGGAGTACCTATAAAAATTGAACCATTCTTCTATGACGTTTTGGTTTTCCAAAACATGTGGTATTCATAATTTTTTGATGATTCTCCTCAGAGGAGGAATATCAAAATCCAAAAATGGGTAAGTGGAGGGAAATTTCACCACTTCCATAAAATTATTCTTTGTGATAGAATCCTTAGAAAGAGGTGTTTCTCCATATATAGATTAATCTAGGAAAGTTAAAATATTTCCTTTTTCCAGACATGATCATTAAAAGTAGGTAACTTATAACCTACCATGAATTTTGTCTTTTCATATGCTTTGGGATCCTTTGGGTTTAGATTACACCCCTATCCCCTTTCTCTTCCATCTTTATCATTAATTTTTTTAGATTGGTTTTAATGTATAATTTGACTCATTTTAAAAAATATATTCCAATTAATTATATAATGAACAATTATTATACTTTATTTAGGTATAAAATAATATTTAGTCTTAAAGCCCCATTTTTATTAAATAATCTTTACTCATTTCATTTTGAGTTCTTATATTAAAATTAATTTATTAAACCCATATTTAATGAATCTTGAAAAATGGATTTCATATTTAGAACTAGAAGGTTAAAATTTAGTAATGAGGTCAATTTCATTTTTGTTCAAAATGAAGAGTAACCAAAGTAAATTTTTACAACCACACTAAAGGGTAAAACAAGTCCATTAAGGTTAAAAATAATTGAAAATTAAAAAAATATATTATGCTAAATCTTATTAGAAGAGTGGATTTCAAAAAATATCAAATTATATTCGAACTTGTATTTCCTTAGTGTCACTTTACCATGGAAATGTCATGTATAATATTTAAAAATTAATAATAATTACATGAGTGATGCTCCCCTCACTTATAAAAGGGAACCTACCCTTTTATCCTATTAGTATACTTTGAGCCATTTAACTCAACTAGATCTTCCCATATACCGTAAAAAAATCCCTTCCCATGTACTAGAGGTTTTAGTCTCACCAAAATACCATTATATAATTCTTAAGATGTAATTAAAAGGTGTATTTTTAAAGAATAAGAGTTAAAGAATGTATGAATCTAAACATGTCTTAATGAAATTAATTTCTCAATTTTATTTCATTATGACTTATGCCATTTTCAAAAACAATTCGTTCTAATTATATATAGAATTATATTTGTATTTATATTAACATTCATTATTAAAATACATGTGTTTTTCAAATCCATTTCATGTCTTCTCCCTTAATGTTTATTTGATTTAAAAGATACCAAGGACGAGATGAATTTTTTAAAACAGTATTTTAAATAATTCCAAAAAAATATTTCTCCTCCTTGTTCATGTTATTGAAAATAATCTAGAATAATCTTATTCATATATCAAATATTTTTAAAGGTCATTTCAACTACATTTGACTTTGTTTAACATGTTTTAAAAAGGAATCTTTTAAACATTTACTACAGGAGTCATTTTGACTTCTTTTTACCAAAGGGGAAAATAATGTTTTTAACACATATGAATTTACTAACTGTTTTTTCTCATCATAGGTACTATTAATTATAAATATTCCTTTCTAAATTTTCATTTTATAAAAAATATCATTTTTTCATTTTCTAGGAATATTTTTTCTTAAATATTGTTTTAAAAGAAATCGATTTTTATATGTACTTTTATGTTAAAATGGAAAATGTTTCTACTTATGGGTTCAAATAATTTTTCATGAGTTTTATGGTAAAAAGAGAAAGAATAATTTTTTATTGATATGATACTTTATAATTATATATAATTATGGGTGAGTCAAATATAACTTTTTATAATGGGTGAGTTTGATATATCTATCTAGTACATTAGGTAACGAATGATCATTAATGATTAAAAATGTGGGAGGTAACTTGAAATGTCACTATAATAAAATTTAATAGAACTCAATTATTGTGAATGTGGGTTAAATGAAACTAAACAAATATTATAAATTTAATTATTTAATATACAAATTTCATGCTTGTGAATGGTTTTTATGGAAATATTTTGAATATGGGGAAAGAAAAGTGTATAAAAATTTTAAGGTGAACGTTTTATTTTTCAAGGAATGTTTACTTGAGTTATCAAATTCCTTATGCTAAATTCATGATTTCTTAAGAACTAATGGGTTTTAAAAGTATTATTTTAAAAAAGGTCAATTTTTCTCAAGTGTATATGTTTTATTTATATATTGAATGTATTATTTTGAAAATGGTATACATTACCATTGGGCCTAATGGAATAGAATGCAATGTGATGTCAAAGAGGGTGGCATAAAGCTTAGGATTGTTTTATATAACATGTATTAGATGTAGGTGAAGCTGATATTATAACGAGGAGATATCTATAGGCATGTTTTATCATTAGAATGCATGGATACCAATTTGATGTCATATATGGAGGATGTTCCATGATCTAGGATACGACTCATCGACACATCCATACTCTTCAATAACAATTGATATGGATAGTTAGAGAGGTCATGATAAGTATATGGAATGATAATTGAGAAGGGACCATCTATGATTTCCTAAGTTGCTAGGCACTTCATCTCTATTTCCTACAAGCAACCATTTTACCCTCCCTCACCTATGATATTTTCAAACCTAACAATATATGATTTTCCATGGTATTACAATCACCACCAAACTAAAAATACTTGTGTTCATGAGTTCCCATACCAGTTTTTTCTCATTAATGGAATACTAATGTGTTTTTCATGAATATGTTGTCCATGATGAATGGAATGGTATTATTTAGTGCAACAATATCCCATACTGACTCAAAATTCCCATCTAGTGAATCCATAACCATGCCCTTCCCATTGATAAAGGGGTACTATGCAAAAGAGATTCCATTATCTCCAAATGTGTTTACTGTTATTCCCACAAGGAAGATACAACCTCTCATATATTCATTAAAGGTGAATGAGAATCCTTAATTTGGCATGATATTAGTAGTTTCATAGTGCAGGATGTCCAAGGTCATTCAGGTGACTAGTTTATCCACATATTTTTCTTTAGATCGCGTGGAAATGTTCATGACCACAAGGCGAGGTTGATCTTACTGGTAGCATAATGTTATAGATTATTGAATTTATGGAACATGGACATACATGAAGGTTTTCTCAGTTCTTGAATTGATATGAATGTTAAGGAAATATCCTTGGTAATTATATGGTTCCATTATTCAATAAGGGGGATATATCCACTTCCCTATAGTTTTTATGGATATTTGGTGCCCTAGTTTCTTTGTTCACCAGTTATCACCACAAGGTAACTAGTTGTGTCGGAATCCCCTAGAAATTGGTCATTAATTTATCATTTATAGTTCATGCATAAAATGTTGAATGAGGGTTCTAGGATCTATTCACGACCAACATGGATCCATTATCATTGATTCTCAATGTTTGTTATGGCCATGGAGACTCCCTCATGGAAGAGGATGCAACCATGCTCAAAGTGATGATTTCATGGAAGTCCCACATTATTATTCTTGATCGGGTTGAATCAGATTCCAAGATTATCCTTATCTCAATCCATGGTGTGTCCACTATTCCTTAGGATATCACATATTCAATTAAAAAATATATGTGTTTTCTTAATAGTTTCATTGATCATATGCACAATTAGAGATATGGTAACATCATCATCGAATTTCTAGACTCCTTGGATACACTTGATAACCAATGTATCATATTTAGAAGCACAATATCCCCCCACCCAAGTTCATTAATCTGGTATGGGATGATACTATCGGACTGCATAATTTTATATCCCCGTGACTTGGGTAGGCCTTGGCCCCGCTTTCATTTTTCCTAAAAAAAATTTATATTGGATTAATTGTTAAAACTATAAACCCAAAAGATAATATAAATTTAAGAAATTGAATATAAGGCCCCAGCCTTAAACCTTACTTAAACTTGAGTTATTACAAGATTACACATTGATGATCTTTTCAGGTTTAGAGTTTTAGAGAATTAGATCATGAAAATTGCATTCCATTCCACATTTAAACAAGGTGGTTACATAAAAGACAATATTCACTCTTCCCATCAATGGAAACCTATTTAAAATAAAACACGGATTCTTTCTTGACACATCCTTGACACTATCGTCACATCATGTACCTTTCCCCTGACCTGTGAAAAGCATTTCAAAAACTTGGGATGAGCATAAAAAGCTCAGTAAGGGTTATAAAAATATGGAAAGGAAACATTAGTTCATATATACATAAGAATGAAATCATACTTTACCCATAAACTATAGGCATATCAAATCATGAATAAATCATAGAAGACATAAGACATAAAGGTAACTTGAGGCATTCATAACATTCTTACGTAGGGAGTAACCCTCTTGGTTACGTTTGGAATACCCATCACAGTATATTCCCTAAATCTCTTCGGAGAAACCTTAACATTTGACTCCTTCGCGTTACCCAATGCATTGGAGAGCTATATCGGGCTCACCCGCCCTTAGTTTATCACGGAACCACCCGTTCTTCATAACAATGCCCAAGAACCATAACATAATCGTATCACATAAACATGAATAAAGGAAACATGACATTTACACATTTCAATCACAATATAACATTTTAGGATATTGAAATAATGAATCCATTCAAAAAGAAACCATTTCCAAAACCATTTAAAACATTTAATAAAGAGATTTTTGAATCAAAGTGCCCCATACCACCTTGAAGCTTTTAACATTTTAAACCATTAATATCCATATAAATAAATCCTTAAAACCATTTTGAAAACATGGATATTAATAAGAACAAATAATTAAAACATTTAAAACGAGATTTTGGTTAAAGGGGTTTTACCAAAATTAGAGACACTTGAATACAATAATCGAGGAATAACATTTAGTCAAAACCTTATAATATCATGAGAATAAAAGGATTCATGATATAATACTCCAAAGGACAGTATATACACCATATAAGAGTGAATTGGTGCATAACAACAATGAACCCTCAATAGAAATGTCAAATGTGATGAAATCCCTTATAAAGAAGGTATCCTTAAATTAAGGACAAATAAATCTCAAAAATATGTGTGAAAAATATATATACACCCAATATAAGTGGATATTAAGTGTAAAACAATAAAAGTTAATTCACACATATTCAATGGATGACATATTCAATGACTACAAGTTGAACCCAAAGAAATCGAAATTGGGTTAAAAAGTTCCCTTGACAGCCTAACGGCATCACATCAAAATGAGTTGATGAGAGATAAAAAGTGTATCTCATCACTTGGACATAAAATTTACATCAATAAGGATGTATGAGAACATATCCCAATATGTAAATTAAAAGATCCAATAAAAGAAGTATTTTAAAATAAAGAGGAGGGTGAAAGGTTCCCTTACCGACTTGTCTATCTTTCAAAACATACACCCCATGAAAGAAAGACAATAGGTCATTGATGTAAATAATCATAAATGAAAGTATATTACACAAAGAGTAGAATAATGGGAAGTACATACACCACTCAATGGAATTTTTGGTAAATGTATCATAAATCTCACGGGAATAAAAGTGAGATGAAAAATCCCTTACGAAAACTCGGCAGCCTAACGGCGCCACATAAAACATCCGAATATGGATTGATGAGATCAAATAGAGTATCCCATAATATTACAATAGAATTTACAGCAAGTGGAATATAAAAGGAAATCCCCCAACATTTCAAGGAGGAGTTTAAAAGAAGTGACATAAAGGAGAGTACTTAAAAAGAAAGAGAGAAGTTAGATCTCTTACGAAAGTTCGGCAGCCTAACGGCGCCACTCAAAACTTCCAAAATCGATTGATGAGAGAGAATATGGTCTCTCATCACATGAAAATAAAAATTACAGTAAATTTAATATAAAATAACATCCCAATCATAAGAAAGATGAGCTTAAAATAAATGACATAAAAGAGTGTACTTAAAAAGAAAGAGAGTTGTAGGATCCCTTACCTCGGGTCCGACTTGACTCGATCGTTCTTTAATCTCCTGAATAATAAACTTGAGTTAATTTATAATTCCTTAAGAACCCTTTTTCACGTTCATTATTACTTTTATACCACTTATTACCATTTCATAAACATTATGTAAACATTTAAGTTAATAATATTTGTTTTGCCGATATTTGGTTCTTAAGTCGAAAGTGGACTTCTTACAATTACATGTTGTTCGTGTGGCCAAATGTTTATTATATCCAGAATTGTATTCATTATGTAGATATCATATATTTCATATATATCCAGTACATGCATGCATTTATAACATTACATAATCATTTAGAGGTAATAAATGAAATGCACCGTTCATGGAGACGGTAAGCCGTACGTACGCATGAACGCTACTTTCATTTCTATTTCGTATTTTATAGAATGGAATAATAATTATATAAAGGTATATTATAATTCCAGTATAATATCATATATAATATCACATTTCCATCCTTTATACATCCCACATATGTTATTTAACGAATCAAATCACTTTGAGGGGGCGGTAGTCCGCACTTCCTTAAATGAACATATCGCATATACCCATAATGGAAGCCATAAAGGTAAGACAAAAATGAAAAATACAGAAGCATAAATAAAACATAAATATATTATATATCATATATAAAAATAGTGACATCATAATGGCCACCTTTGAAAGTGTTAAATGAGTATTCAACAATCATCATTTCTGGAGGCAGGATTTCACCATCCACGGAAACCGTATGTTCTTTAACCATTTGATGTAGTTGTGTGAGAGTATAGATCGAATAAATCTTATAACAACATCCTAGTATATTGAAGATGCTGGTGTTGTTACAAAAGAAGTAAATAAAAAGAGTTTAGTGGGTTGTAGAATCAAAATAAAACAAATTAACATGAGAGAATGAATTAACTTTAAAAGTGTAACTCCTTTTGATTTGAGCCTTAAGGCTTCCATTGAATGGATTATGCCCAGAGGGAATCCTCTAGGATGAGGAGAGGGATGTGGAGAGAGTAATTGGGCAGGGGTTGGCCGAGCCAAATGCTTTAGGAGTGTGTGTAAGGTGGTAGAGGTGGGGGCCTTTTATAGAAGGAGAGGAGGGGCACTTTTGGAAAGTAAAGAAATATTACTTTATTTGAAAATGTGTTTCGGTTTTAAAAGGTCCCACATTGATATAATTCGTGGATAAGGTTATAAGGGTTAGAAATCCACCCATCCAATAAGTTTTGGACATGTGTAGTTCATAGATATTACATTATATTTCCATTTTATTTTAATCGTTAAATAATGATGTCATCACTGCATCATTATGATGTCATAAATAATTTAATTTATTTAATGTCTAAAAATTATAAAAAAATTACTATGATGTATGAAATCTTTTTATCTTTCCAATGACGATTTATAATCAAAAATATGACTAGTATAACCTTAATTAAAAATTGTTTTAGTAAAACATATCATGTTTGTGTCAATTTAACTTTTCCATTAAATAAAAATATATTATTGTCATTTTCCAACTAAAGTGGCTCCATGGGGTCCCCAAGTTGGCCCATGGCTTGTCTTGGTCGGCCATGACTCACCCAATAGGTGTAGGACAAGTGTCATGGTGTTTTCACATTCTTATAATATCTTTTTTACATTAAATTACACTAATTACCTCTAATCACGATTAAAAACTTAATAAGTTACTATTCACCAAAAAATTATTTTTATCCCATTGAACCACATTTTACATCATAATGACAACCATGTATGTCGGATTTTTGAAATTCAAAACACATAAGTGGTAAAATTTCATTTAAACAAAAAATCAGCTTTTATAAGTACCACTTAGTGGTTTCACTATTCATCAAAAATTGAAGTTTTTCAGAAAAATCCCAAAAATTCACCCTAAGCTATATTTGATATTCCGAATTCAAAAATGAAGTCCGTTTTACAAAATTCAAAACATATTAGTCACATTATTTAATTTAATAATTAATTCCCGCTGCCAGAGCAAATAGCGTGTTATTATAAAACAGTAAGTATCAAAAGATTGACACTAGTTTAAGTCTGATTTCAAAGTGAAATTAATTCCAACGACCACTATTGGATTTAATGGTAAAAATATTTTCTAATTTCACTTTAAAACCAATTCAAAATATAATCTAATCATATAAATAAATTAGATTAAAAAGTGGTTTTGAATTAAAATACAACATTTTCCACTATTCATTAAAAAATGAACTTTATCGGAAAGATACCAAAAATTTACACAAAGTAAATTTTGATGTCCCGATTCTTAATAAGAGTTTTATTTGGTCCAAAATAATGTTTAAGAGTGAACAAAACTATATTTAATGATGGTTCTCCATCAAAAGGTGATAAGTGAACCTTTAGTGAAAACTAGGGCATATACGCCTAAAATTGAATTCTTTCCGTATTTTAAGCCTTTATATTTTATTGTATAAATGTAAAAACATTTAAAAAACATATATAATCATATTTTAGTTATTTCTATCCATTCCCGCCAATACAACGACTACATGTTAACTATCATTTGAAATAATATTATTTTATTTTTAGAGTGCAACGTAAGATTCCCAAGAGACTCGTTGTTGCATGTTGGGTACGCCATCGAGCATCGCGTCCCCTTTATAGTCATATTAATATATTATTCACAAATATGGATAAATATGAAAATGTCATATTCATTATTTACCTGGGGTGTTACATCCTTCCCCCCTTTTGGGAATTGCGTCCTCGCAATTTTAAAATTGCGCTTGGAAACATCCTTGAAAGTCCCACATCGGAACAAAAGTCGGTAAAACAAACACTTTAAAATAAAGAAAGATAAGTACAAAGGTCACCCGAGTTAACCCATACTAGGATTCCATGTATGAAAATATGGACATGGAGGAAAAAAACAAAGGGTCATGTTCTGATGGAGAGTGATAGAAAACATGTTTAGGAGAAAGTTAACCACGAGAAAATCACAAACTTGTGATGGGTTAAACGGTCTTCGATTCCCCAGTAGGAAAAGTTAATAGTCAACATTTTTGTTTTAAGTTACTTTTTATTGAGGAATTTATTCATAAGGAAAAATAATCACTTATCATATTGACTTTTAACCTTTATTATATTCCTTACACAAACTCATATTTTCTCTAAAAGACGAGTATTTAGGAAGACTTGTTCACATTAAGAGTACTATAATAAACTTCTAAAGAATCACCTAATCCACTAAATAGAACTATATAATTCCCATGTCTTTAGACTTTAACCAAATCCAAAACCAAAAAGGCTAGTACAAGATCAGATAATCCAGAAAAGGATAACTCTTTATAAAAAGAAAATCTATTCTTAATCTCCAAAATTTGTCCAACAAAACCCAAAGTTCAAAGAGAACCATCCGATAAACAAGTTTTCCATTTAATTCTTCAATGTAAACCAATATAAGATTGAAACCCAAATATTTAAAGGATTTAGTCACATGGTCTTCCCAATTAAATCGTAACATTTATCTCCAAACAACATCAGTTGCTCCTAAAGTTTCGTATTGAAAAGTAATTAACCTAATCACATATCCTCCATGATAGGTTAATCATTTTCATAAATAACCCAAAATCAACTTACTCTTAATTCATAAAATCATATAACTAGAAAGAATCAGTCAACTAACCAGGGACTTCACGTAGTCCAGTGGTAGGCGATAAATACCAGTCGCACATTGGTCGTGGGTTCGATTCCCGCAGCTTTGTCCGACGTGACGGGATGTCACACGGTCTGCATGTTGTCCTTTTTCCAAAACTATATAATTCTTAAAAAATTCCCCAAAACGAGATAAAATCTTCAAAAATAATCATAACATATTTTAACCTCAAGTTTATCTCATTCCTTTCATTTTCCATCATATCATATAATAAACCATAATTACCTCAAAAGTAAGGATCATATAAACCCTAATGGTTACCTTAATAATTATTACCTGAATTTCCACATCGAGTTGGCCATCTCGTACATGATGCATTAGAGAACTCACCAAGGTTGTAGTGGTTGATCATGACTCCTTGATATTTGGTTTAGAACAACCATGAGTTTCCTCATTGAATCCTCCATTTTATCTAGTATCTTAATCAGAGAACCACCACAGTTTCCTTCAAACCTGTTGTCTCTTTGGTGCCAGCTAGATCCATCCATTCACTAAAAATAGAAATGTCAGTGTGAGTATATCAACAAAACCATCATGTACTAATGAGTAAGATAGAAAATAGTATATACTTACTCATTCACTTTATCTAAAACTAAGACTCTTTCTGAAATCCTAACCATTATGGTAATTGTCAATTATTCTTAAAGAATACCCTAACCTCTAAAGTTATCTAAACCGACCTTTGATACCATCTATAAGGCCCCAGCCTTAAACCTTACTTAAACTTGAGTTATTACAAGATTAAACATTGAGGATCATTTCAGGTTTAGAGTTTCAGAGAATTAGATCATGAAACTTGCATTACATTCCACATTTAAACAAGGTGGTTACATAAAAGACAATATTCACTCTTCCCATCAATGGAAACCTATTTAAAATAAAACACGGATTCTTTCTTGACACATCCTTGACACTATCGTCACATCATGTACCTTTCCCTTGACCTATGAATATCATTTGAAAAACTTGGGATGAGCATAAAAGGCTCAGTATGGGTTATAAAAATATGGAAAGGAAACATGAGTTCATATATACATAATAATGAAATCATACTTTACCCATAAAATATTGGCATAACAAATCATGAATAAATCATAGAAGACATAAGACATAAAGGTAACTTGAGGCATTCATAACATTCTTACGTAGGGAGTAACCCTCTTGGTTATGTTTGGAATACCCATCACAGTATATTCCCTAAATCTCTTCGGAGAAACCTTAACGTTTCACTCCTTCGCGTTACCCAATTCATTGGAGAGCTATATCGGGCTCACCCGCCCTTAGTTTATCACGGAACCACCCGTTCTTCATAACAATGCCCAAGAACCATAACATAATCATATCACATAAAAATGAATAAAGGAAACATGACATTTACACATTTCAATCACAATATAACATTTTAGGATATTGAAATAATGAATCCATTCAAAAAGAAACCATTTCCAAAACCATTTAAAACATTTAATAAAGAGATTTTTGAATCAAAGTTCCCCATACCACCTTGAAGCTTTTAACATTTTAAACCATTAATATCCATATAAATAAATCCTTAAAACCATTTTGAAAACATGGATATTAATAAGAACAAATAATTAAAACATTTAAAACGATATTTTGGTTAAAGGGGTTTTACCAAAATTAGAGACACTTGAATACAATAATCGAGGAATAAAATTTAGTCAAAACCTTATAATATCATGAGAATAAAAGGATTCATGATATAATACTCCAAAGGACAGTATATACACCATATAAGAGTGAATTGGTGCATAACAACAATGAACCCTCAATAGAAATGTCAAATGTGATGAAATCCCTTATAAAGAAGGTATCCTTAAATTAAGGACAAATAAATCTCAAAAATATGTGTGAAAAATATATATACACCCAATATAAGTGGATATTAAGTGTAAAACAATAAAAGTTAATTCACACATATTCAATGGATGACATATTCAATGACTACAAGTTGAACCCAAAGAAATCGAAATTGGGTTAAAAAGTTCCCTTGACAGCCTAACAGCATCACATCAAAATGAGTTGATGAGAGATAAAAAGTGTATCTCATCACTTGGACATAAAATTTACATCAATAAGGATGTATGAGAACATATCCCAATATGTAAATTAAAAGATCCAATAAAAGAAGTATTTTAAAAAAAAGAGGAGGGTGAAAGGTTCCCTTACCAACTTGTGTATCATTCAAAACATACACCCCATGAAAGAAAGACAATAGGTCATTGATGTAAATAATCATAAACGAAAGTATATTACACAAAGAGTAGAATAATGGGCAGTACATACACCACTCAATGGAATTTTTGGCAAATGTAGCATAAATCTCACGGGAATAAAAGTGAGATGAAAAATCCCTTACGAAAACTCGGCAGCCTAACGGCGCCACATAAAACATCCGAATATGGATTGATGAGATCAAATAGAGTATCCCATAATATTACAATAGAATTTACAGCAAGTGGAATATAAAAGGAAATCCCCCAACATTGCAAGGAGGAGTTTAAAAGAAGTGACATAAAGGAGAGTACTTAAAAAGAAAGAGAGAAGTTAGATCTCTTACGAAAGTTCGGCAGCCTAACGGCGCCACTCAAAACTTCCAAAATCGATTGATGAGAGAGAATAGGGTCTCTCATCACATGAACATAAAAATTACAGTAAATTTAATATAAAATAACATCCCAATCATAAGAAAGATGAGCTTAAAATAAATGACATAAAAGAGTGTACTTAAAAAGAAAGAGAGTTGTAGGATCCCTTACCTCGGGTCCGACTTGACTCGATCGTTCTTTAATCTCCTGAATAATAAACTTGAGTTAATTTATAATTCCTTAAGAACCCTTTTTCAAGTTCATTATTACTTTTATACCACTTATTACCATTTCATAAACATTATGTAATCATTTAAGTTAATAATATTTCTTTTGCCGATATTTGGTTCTTAAGTCGAAAGTGGACTTCTTACAATTACATGTTGTTCGTGTGGCCAAATGTTTATTATATCCAGAATTGTATTCATTATGTAGATATCATATATTTCATATATATCCAGTACATGCATGCATTTATAACATTACATAATCATTTATAGGTAATAAATTAAATGCACCGTTCATGGAGACGGTAAGCCGTACGTACGCATGAACGCTACTTTCATTTCTATTTCGTATTTTATAGAATGGAATAATAATTATATAAAGGTATATTATAATTCCAGTATAATATCATATATAATATCACATTTCCATCCTTTATACATCCCACATATGGTATTTAATGAATCAAATCACTTTGAGGGGGCGGTAGTCCGCACTTCCTTAAATGAACATATCGCCTATACCCATAATGGAAGCCATAAAGGTAAGACAAAAATGAAAAATACAGAAGAATAAATAAAACATAAATATATCATATATCATATATAAAAATAGTGACATCATAATGGCCACCTTTGAAGGTGTTAAATGAGTATTGAACAATCATCATTTCTGGAGGCAGAATTTCACCATCCATGGAAACCGCATGTTCTTTAACCATTTGATGTAGTTGTGTGAGAGTGTAGCTCGAATAAATCTTATAACAACATCCTAGTATATTGAAGATACTGGTGTTGTTACAAAATAAGTAAATAAAATGAGTTTAGGGGGTTGGAGAATCAAAATAAAACAAATTAACATGAGAGAATGAATTACCTTTAAAAGTGTAACTCCTTTTGATTTGAGCCTTAAGGCTTCCTTTGAAAGGATTATGCCCAATGGGAATACTCTAGGATGAGGAGAGGGATGTGGAGAGATTAATTGGGCAGGGGTTGGCCGAGGCAAAGGCTTTAGGAGTGTGTGTAAGGTGGTAGAGGTGGGGGCCTTTTATAAGAGGAGAGGAGGGGCACTTTTGGAAAGTAAAGAAATATTATTTTATTTGAAAATGTGTTTCGGTTTTAAAAGGTCCCACATTGATATAATTCGTGGATAAGGTTATAAGGGTTCGAAATCCACCCATCCAATAAGTTTTGGACATGTGTAGTTCATAGATATTACATTATATTTCCATTTTATTTTAATCGTTAAATAATGATGTCATCACTGCATCATTATGATGTCATAAATAATTTAATTTATTTAATGTCTAAAAATTATAAAAAAATTGCTATGATGTAGGAAATATTTTTTTCTTTCCAATAACGATTTATAATCAAAAATATGTCTAGTATAACCCTACTTAAAATTTTTTTTAGTAAAACATATCATGTTTGTGTCAATTTAACTTTTCCATTAAATAAAAATATATTATTGTCATTTTCCAACTAAAGTGGCTCCATGGGGTCCCCAAGTTGGCCCATGGCTTGTCTTGGTCGTCCATGACTCACCCAATAGGTGTAGGACAAGTGTCATGGTGTTTTCACATTCTTATAATATCATTTTTACCTTAAATTACACTAATTACCTCTAATCGCGATTAAAAACTTAATAAGTTACTATTCACCAAAAAATTATTTTTATCCCATTGAACCACATTTTACTTCTTAATGACACCCATGTATGTCGGATTTTTGAAATTAAAAAGACATAAGTGGTAAAATTTCATTTAAACAAAAAATCAGCTTTTATAAGTACCACTTAGTGGTTTCACTATTCATCAAAAATTGAAGTTTTTCAGAAAAATCCCAAAAATTCACCCTAAGCTATATTTGATATTCCGAATTCAAAAATGAAGTCCGTTTTACAAAATTGAAAACATATTAGTCACATTATTTAATTTAATAATTAATTCCCGCTGCCAGAGCAAATAGCGTGTTATTATAAAACAGTAAGTATCAAAAGATTGACACTAGTTTAAGTCTGATTTCAAAGTGAAATTAATTCCAACGACCACTATTGGATTTAATGGTAAAAATATTTTCTAATTTCACTTTAAAACCAATTCAAAATATAATCTAATCATATAAATAAATTAGATTAAAAAGTGGTTTTGAATTAAAATACAACATTTTCCACTATTCATTAAAAAAATGAACTTTATCGGAAAGATACCAAAAATTTACACAAAGTAAATTTTGATGTCCCGATTCTTAATAAGAGTTTTATTTGGTCCAAAATAATGTTTAAGAGTGAACAAAAATATATTTAATGAT
The DNA here is from genome assembly GCA_963277665.1 of Viscum album. Classification (NCBI taxonomy): domain Eukaryota; kingdom Viridiplantae; phylum Streptophyta; class Magnoliopsida; order Santalales; family Viscaceae; genus Viscum; species Viscum album. The sequence goes on from OY728122.1 coordinate 1,436,446,959, forward strand.
GGTTCTCCATCAAAAGGTGATAAGTGAACCTTTAGTGAAAACTAGGGCATATACGCCTAAAATTGAATTCTTTCCGTATTTTAAGCCTTTATATTTTATTGTATAAATGTAAAAACATTTAAAAAACATATATAATCATATTTTAGTTATTTATATCCATTCCTGCCAATACAATGGCTACATGTTAACTATCATTTGAAATAATATTATTTTATTATTAGAGTGCAACGTAAGATTCCCAAGAGACTCGTTGTTGCGTGTTGGGTACGCCATCGAGCATAGCGTCCCCTTTATAGTCATATTAATATTTTATTCACAAATATGGATAAATATGAAAATGTCATATTCATTATTTACCTGGGGTGTTACATTGAAATCCTTTTTATAAATCATGTAATTGTGGTTTTTATGTTATAAGGCGTTATATACTTATTTGAAATAAAAGGATCATACCTGAAGAAATATTTAAGGGAAGAAGAAGAAAATGAAAAAGTGTCATGTTTTGGAAAAGACACTCTGCCTTATTTCTCATTCTATGGAGATAAAATAGGTCTTTCATATTATCTAGATAATTTTATATTGTATATGTCTAATTTAAATGATGGGAATTGAATGTTAAAAATGTTCTTATAAGGGGAACTTATATATGTATTTTTATTATAAAAAAGATGGAATAACTGTTATAGATTTTATGTTTTCCATTAAATGGTTATGATATATCTTGTACAAATCAAAAGAAAATATAAATGGAAGTTCAATATTGAAGAAGTATCTAATTAAGCATCCAAATTGATGAGGAAAATTTAAATTTATCTATGAGAAGATAATGGAGAAATTAAATATACTTTAGTACTGGTGTCTTTTATTTTATCTTATTTTTGTTTTTTAATGTATTAATTTATATGTTCAGATGTGTATAGTAATTTCATATTGTAATTAGATAAATGTTATATCCATTAAATTTTATTCACTATTTTATCGTAAAAAATGTTTATAAATTCACATGGAAGAATATTGACAACTGTGTTGATATGCTTTCAAACTCTTGGTGTTATGGATAACATGTTTATCTAAATCAAAACCACCTTTTTCTAAACTTGGCTTGGATTGCATTGATATTGAGTGTGATGAATGATGAAAATTTATTAAGTATGAATTGATACTATCCATTCCTATATTATTTTTATTTTTTATCAATAACATGTAAAGATAATAAAATGAAATATGTATAACGATATTAGGGAGAGGAGAAATGTGAGAAATAAAAGAACACATTTTTAAAAAATATTCGTGTGTTGGTATTAAAAAAATATATTGTTGGTTTTTTTTGAAACCACATGTTTTTATTGTATTTATTTCAAATAAGTGCCAAGGAAAACATATTAATTTTAATAATTTCAATATGTTAATGAAGTTTTGCTTTCTTGTATACTATTTGGAGTTTCGAAACTTGTCTATAATAAAATATGTAACATAGAAATGGTTTAATTTTATGAATATAATATGTGTATGAATTGTTTTTTTCTTTTATGTGGTTTATATTTCACAATAATGACTTAGAATTATTAATTTCTCAATAAAATGGGTTGTATGTGAATATAGTATGAGGTATGAATAATTTTCTTGAATCTTTTATGTGATTTATGTTTCCAACACTAATTATATGGAAATGAAATTAAATACAATATGTAGTCCTATAATTATATACAATGAAGTATGACCAAATGATGGAAAATATGGTTTATTGATTCCATTAATCTATGTTCTATATATTCAATAATATTGGAGAAGATCCATCCTTATTATTATTATTATTATATATACATGGTATTATGAAAATGGGAATTGAAAAAGTTATAATTCAATGTGACAATTGATATACTAATCATCGTGATAAATACTATTACATATGATGTGAAATATCTATATAAAAAATTCTTTAGGATGTTTGAAGAAGCCCGATTTTTGATAAATTGAAATAATTTATTGTTCCCAAAATAAGAAACTAGTTTATGTGAACATGAATAATATATGAATATCTGGATGCTAATTTGAGTTGATCTAGAAGGATTGGAAATTTTGGAAATGGAATATATATATATATATATATACGAGTCAATCTAACTCTACCTATGAGTTTTTTGTAATTCATGAATTGTTTAGATAAATCTGCATTCATTTCATTTTTTTCTCTATAAGAATTATATATATTTATGAATGAATCATTTATTTTACCTGCATAAGTCATTGAGATATTTCCACATAATACATTCACAATAGATATATGAATTTATGACTTAGAATAATAATCTTTGATATATGTCTTACATCACTAGTTTTCCAAATATAGTATAGGTACAATCCAATAATAATTTTACAAATAGAAGAATCTAATGGGTTTTTGTAAGAATATGAAACTGTAAGATGTAAAAGTAATATGAAACCACATTAATGTAGAAAATTTAGAAAATGCAAGAAACCATAAAAAAATTGAATTAATAAAAATACTTAGGTTTTTATATAATTATTAATTATGAATAATTATGAATTAAATTTGATGATTCAAATTATATTAATTGAATAAAGAAATATTATTATTCCAATACTCATGATTCAAGATGAAATGAGGTTGGTATTAATGAATGGAGATGATTGCAAGGATGATGAATTATTAAATATGCTTCCTTAAAGATGAAATATCATCTTCATAAGAGTTATTATGAGTGTGTAAGGATCATTAATACCTTAATTTCAATTTCATATGGATGAATTAATAGGATGGAGTCAAACTGTGAATGTGTTGGGATGACAATATGCATGAAAATCATTCTAACATGGATCATTTTGAATATATATGGTATTTTTGGAATCAAATGAAGAATACGATACTGATAATTATGAATAATAGTTTTTTAGAATTAATATTGATTTATTAATAATTTTAAAAGGCAGGTAATGATGAGTTTATTAAATTTTATGATTTCCAATGTTTGAGGTACTAAGACTTAAGGGATCTCAATGTTAACATTTTCTACAATATAAGGATCAAATATTGTTTGAATATAAATTATAATAATAATCAAAAGAATATGGGGATATATTATTATGTTCATATTGTATATTATATAAGATAAATGAAAAAATATTTAAGTGATATGATTCCCAAACATCTTATAAACATTCATGTAATTAATAAAAAGAGAGTGGGATCTAAAAGTACATGAATATGGTGCTTTGTGAGTACATAAGAAGGATATGAAGAATGAGAAGAAGAAGAAAATATTAAATCCCAAACCATTCTAATAAAAAATACATCCAAGATAATGTTTTTTGAGAGATGCTACCTAAAATATCTATAAATGTTCATCTAAAGTAGATTCATGAACCCATTATTTTCTATATGAATAAGAAAACACACTAATTTATGTAATTAATTTTTCAAAGAAGATTTTTTCATGATAAGGAAATATATCATACAATTTTTGTTCAAGATAATATCTATGTTTTGATATAGATTATATATTATAAGGAGTAGTCCAAATCTGATATTATTCAGAGAATATAGAATAACAATCCTTTTCAAGAATTTTACCATGTTGGTTCCAGTATAATGTGTCTAAAGATATAACCATTACTGAACCACATTTGATAATAAGGAGTCTATAATAAATATGGATAATATACACCATGCACCATGTATGTATTAATAATAAATGTAGGTGAACCTCACTAACAACCCATTATGTTCTTATTGTGTCCCATTACTATAAATATCTACATGCATATTGACCATATATAGAAAAACAATGGAAGAGGTACATTCACTAATAATGTGAAGAGGTGAAAAGGTTTAAAAAATTAAATTTATTAAATGTATAGAAGCACTAATTCACCCAATGTGTTTTTGGAACATCCCATTTTGATCCAAATAATTATGATAATTGAATGTGTCCTAAATTATTTATATACACCACACATTTTTCTTATTTGATTGTGGGAAATTAACAAAATCCTCAATTATTTATAAATTTTTTTTTAATAAGTAACATGTTTAGTCTATCCCAAAAATTTATAGGTCTATAATTTTGTGAAATTACATTCACATCAGGATTTGTTTACAATTTTAATCATTATACGTGATTAACATATTTATCCTACATAGTTTATTTTACATGTTGGTCCTGAATCATTTATTTTACAAGGATTTAAAATTGTTTTATAATATGATAATATTTATTATTTTAATTTTCTCACCCTCTATAGTTTTCTTTAGTTTTTTTTGTAAAATATAATATAGAATAACGATGTTACTATTCGGGAAACTAGAGTGGCTTTTTTGGTGTTCTTCCTTATATTGACTTTATTTTTAATGTATTTTATTAACTTCAAGACACTATTTGAGTTTGATAATTTTTTTATTTTAGATATATATAAATTTATTTGAATAATTATTAAATTTTTTATCCAAAAAAAATTAGGAGGGTAATTCCTCATATTCATGTTATGATACTAATAGTGTTAATCACCAACCATGGCCAATTATATGCGGGCTTCGAGGGACACACTTATCTTCGCTATTGAACCAGGTGGGGTTTTTTTGGCGATGGGTAGTGAAATCATAATTACATGTATTACAAGATATAATTTATTTCTTACATTATAGAGAACATTATATTTTGGATTTATAGGATTATGAAACCTATTACTTAACAAAAAACCCATTCCACCCAGTGTAAATTTTTTAATTAGAACAAGTTTATTAAATTATACACTTTCTTCATTCATGAAAAAAGTTAAATAATATATCACTATCATTTTTATTATTCCTACCAATCATTAATCCCTTTAAAAATCATTTGAAAACATGGAATAATCATAAGAATCCCGACAAGGGGAATAAGTATGAGAAAACCTGTTAGGCCATTGAAAAATATGAAAACAAATTAATTTTTGTTACATACTAAAAAATTATATGCTCAAATAATCTAATATTCAGTCAATAAATACACTTATTTTTCAAATAATTACATAAAAACTCCTAGGAAATCACAAGGGGAATAAGATAATGATTTTATATTATTAGTAAATTATATTCCTAATCACCCTTAAAATGGAATAACCTATTTAGTCACATCTAATATATTTCTACTAATAAAAAATAATTACCGAACACATTTTTTTATATATCTCTATACATCAAGCCATATTATTCAATTTTCATTTATCATAACATAAATTAAACGTGTTGAATCTTACATTTTAAAAGAAAATAAAAATTATTAATTTTTACCCTTGAAAATAAAATGAATAAAAAATAATGGGTCAACCGATTCCTTATATAGGAATAAAAGGAATAAATTACTATAATATTAATAATAATCAATAAGATGACGGGGAAAATTTATTATGCACTATTAGGGATAATGTAGAGAGAAAGACTAAAAACAGTAAAAGGGTTGAAATAAAAACCCTTCTTTTGTTCCTAGATTCTTCAGTGTGACATTTCAACAATAAAATTAAATTTTAATGTGGCATTGCCTATTATTTACTTTTAATTAATTTATTAAATTTCTTAAATAGGATAATATAATCAATTTGATATTATATTGGAATTAAATTGTTTGTTATAGGTCAATCATATTTAGTTATTGAATTTCAATAGTCTCTGAAGTTTTGAATTACATACTTACAATATTTAGTGTTATCACTATATAAAATATCAAAACTTCATAAGAAATGTTTATTATAATGTAATAAAATTAGGATAAATTATTTAATTTAATTATTCTGTAAATTCATTCCCTCACATATATTGTAATAATAAATTACGAATTATAGAAATTTTACTTTTATAATGTAAAAAATAAATTTCAGTATATGTATATTTTATAGAAATTATACAAAGAAAGAACATAAATATACTAATATAAATGTAATAATCTTGCACAGTGAGTAATTTAAATTCCATTAGAATTGTGTAAATGATAATTAAAAATAATATAATTGAAATATGAAATTAAAATTACTAAGTGGAGACTTAAGCGATCAATTAATGTATATAATTTTATAAATATATATCCATCACATAGAAAAATTATAATACCATATGTATTTATCATTAGGGTATATGGATATTAATAAAACAACCATGATTTGAATATCTTTCCTTGAAGTGGTTAGAAAATAATAAAATATAAGAAATGAACTAAATTAGAAAATAGAAGAGAAAATATAATCAAATTAAATGTTATTAATAATATAGTTTATGTTTTTGAGTTTTTGGTTTTAAAGATGAATAAAATATATTAAAAACTATTTTTATAAATCACATAAGTCTCAAATACAGTATATCCATATAAAAAATAAAAAATATAAATATGTATTTAATTAAATAAGAAGGGTAAATAATCCCCTCGTCGATCATTAAGATAGATACATTGATCAACTTGTTGGGATGAGGAATGAATTTGGAAGAGTGTAAGAATAAAAATAAAATAAAATAAAAAAAATTATATAGAGAGGGAATAAATTAAATTCATTAATTAAATGACTGTCTAGGAAAAAGTTATTAAAATACCAATTTATAATTAATATTATTTGATATTTTTGGAAATATTAATTTTCTAATTGTTAAAAATGTAATTTAATAGTTTTTAGTGGCTTAAAATGGAAAAAATAATATTTTTTGGACCCATAAAAACACAAAAATGTTTCAATATTTGGTTTTGTTATTTTATAAAAATTTATAACCACTTTGAATAAAAAAAATCCCATTTTTTTTATTTTTACGGTTATAATTATATTTTGAGATTAAAAATATGAAGATAATTATATACTTCCTAAAATGATATTTATATAATTAGATAAAATTATTCATTATTAATTAAATTAATCAAACATCTTAATCCATCAAAACCATATTACATTATAAATTTTGAAAACCATTATTTTTTACTTTTCTCTTGCTTGTATGAGTTATACATCGACACTGCATGAGTATTTTGGAAAATATTACTATTAAGTAATTTTGAAAAAAATAATAACATAATCATAATTTATTATGAAACATTGTTATCATCTACAACCGTTCATAATAGTTTTTATATCTATTTATTTTGGTATATTTTTTATTATATGAATAGTGTCTTTTCATACTATTTTCTTTCATTGGTCAAGTATTTGGATAATTAACGTCTTATATAACTATAAAATTATATATTAAATATTGAAATAATTTATTATTCCCCATTTATAACATTTTAGTTCAATAAAATAATTATACCGTCATAAATAATATATCCAAGGCAATAATTTTGGCCTTTTCTCTATTGTTAATGCACTATGATTACACCCAAAAATACATCTATACATGTCTTGAAATGGAAATAAATTTAAATTAGTTAGATAATATTTTTATCATTTTTTATTGACATTATAATTTAAATCAAATTACTTTAGTTTTGTTAATTCTATACATCACTTTTGATTGAAATATAATAACAATTAGTTGTATTCTATATAAACACAAATTATTATTTTAAGATACTTTTTTATTAAAATGTATTAGTCAACTTATAACAACATTAAATTCTAATATAGACTTGAAAATTATTTAAAACCTTGAACTTTATATTATTTTATCGTAGTTTTCATTTTAATCATTGAACATATTCCATGTTTACTATTTATTTTCATACCATATTATTATTAATTTTTTGTAAAATAAATTTTACCAATTTTTTATATAATTATTAAAATATATTATTCATCGTATTAAATTAAAAAAATACTAAATATTATATTTTAAAATAAAACTCAAAATATAATTGAAACAAATATATATTTTAGGATATTTTTCTTTAATAAATAAATTTTTTCAATAGCTTATGAAACTTGAAGCCACGAACATATGTGTCATGACCCACAAAAGGTACCCTACATGGATAGAAATGAGGGAATGAATATAATTATGTATTAATAACGCCTCAAATAAGACTTAGGTGGGTGAAAAGCACCGATGGAAGATCATACACTCAAATGGGATGCATTCCCCCAATTAAGAACATAGAGGATAAGAGATACAATTAAAAAAACAATTCCTTATCACAAGTAAAAAATCTAAAAACGTGAATGTAATTTCATAAAATTGGAACAGCTAAATGTGAACTATAATCATATAAATAAATTCCTTAGCAGCATCCTCGAAGACCAAGTAGCTCCTGAACAACTCCATGATCTAGAAATATATATATTGGTCACAAAATAGATACCACTATCCACAAACATAGTTTATAAGACATAGGGTGAAATAATAGTTATAATCAGTAGGATCCTCCCCAATGAATCTCTTGAAAAAAGATAAAGAAAGCATGCTAAATCCAAATGAATAAACAATTGAAGTTAACTCATCACCTAATTAAGTATTATATGTTACCATCATCACCATGAATCTCTCACTATTTATTATATACATGTAATGATACAATATACATAATAATATAAAATTAAGGAACCCCACTAGCACTTAACCATTTTTTTTCTTCACCAATGTTATAAGTCCTAAGACATATATCTCTAATAGACTATTATTCCTAAAAAACATTGGTAACGATAAAATATCATGGACCCTATGCATTCCATAATCCCATCATCAATATCCAAGTCTCTATATAATAACATGGTAGATTTTAGGAGCCACATATTCACATGCATCATGTATTATACATCAATCCCTCACAACCCATACACAATATACCTATAAAAGACCTTTAGATACTATATCCAAAGATATATATGTGTAAAATAAAAAAAATCTATCACATTCATGTGAATAGTAAGCACAATGTATACCATAACATTATATTTTTAGGTTAAGTTAGTGGTGAAATAATGTGTAGTCGTCTATCCATTCCTCACCAACCTAGATATTGGAGAAAACACCCTCCATATCCCAGTAGGAATTGATCACCCAATTGACATGGGAGGGGTAGTGTATGAAATCACATAATATAATAATATGAATATATCTCACAAAACAAACAATGAGAATCTACTTATCCATAATGTCATATATAACTACCACCACTCTTATAACGAAGAACCATTGCTAAGGACTAGATATCCTACAAACACACAAATATCCTATGATACTTTTCAATTTATTTTTTTAACATTTTAAATTTATATTTGTTACAAAAAAAATTCATTCCATCAAAGACTAATCAAATATCTTCCGTGGTTACTCAATATTTATCATCATTAAACATTCCACATGCCCCCAAAACAATGTGTTAATTCATTTATCATTAATTTTCATTCCATAATTCTAGGTACTCTAGGACTCTTCCTAAGATACCATAATAGATTCATAAACCAAGAATAACCAGACATGCTAATAAATGGGAAAATTAAGATAGAAACAAGAGATATTTCCATATGATCTTTAAATAATATTCATAATCAATGAATAATCCAAAATTTTAGCACAAAAAATAATGAGAAATACCAACTTCAACTTGCTCTTTTAGTTCTGGTGTCATCGCTGATACCACCATTTACTTTACCATATATTCCTCCACCAAGGACACCAAATACTACCACAAAGCCAGGTATTCCCACACATATCTTAACCAACCCTCATCTATCCCAGGATCATATCTTGTCACATAGCACACTATATAGAACATAGAGAGGAAAACCATTAACCACACATAAACATAAGCTATCACTATAAAAAATTATTTTTTTTAGTATAGTTTAATTATCATTAACCATAATTAAACTATAAACCAAATACACAAGGAACTATAAATTTATGATTACACATAAAAAAATTAGAATAAATGAATCCCCTGCAACAATATTTCAATATTTTTTGAAATAAAATGAAACAACAATGTAGATATTTGATCACCTATTATTCATGGAATCAACATACTTTAAATGAAATCTCACCACAAACACACTGAAAACACATAATAATAAAAACCATGAGAATAAAGTAGATAATAATATATAACAAGGAAAGGTAAAACAAGATAAAATAGAAAATATATGAGTATAAACCATAAGATGGGGAAAAACTAACATTAGATCACTATAAATTGATCTCTAGAAGGTGGGGGTTGGATCTAATAAAATTATATTAAAGGACTAAAAAAATATCTTACAAGAACCTAGGAATCAATGGATAAAGTTGGAAGAAATACAATATCAATGAGGTTTTGAGAATTTATAAGAAAACTAGAAATTAGAAGACTATGACAATGTGTCATACACCACGACACAAAAATAATGAAACATGAAAAAAAAATATGGGGAAAGGAAAGATAACATGCTACATCATTATATTTCAATGAATTGTTTGATAAAGAATATTCAATCCATGCCATAGATCTTATAAATTGATAAAATGTATCTGGTTCAATGGAACCACTACATCGTAGAATTTTAATCATTAAGAATTTTCATACACCGTAACCCATATCCATGGAATAATAACTCAGAAAAAGAAATAATTATCGAAACATACCTCTCAAAATTCTACAACACTATAACTCCATGGGTTTTTTTGATATATTTCCCTTTAAATAAATTTAATTTCTTTAATAACATTCTTTATATGAATCACTGGGTATAAATAAATCGCAATATACTACTGAAATATTGGTATTTTACAGTTATCTCCTAGCTGTTATATTGAAGGATATGAATAAGATTAACCAAATTTTAAAATATATGTAAAAATGTTTTATTTAATAGTAATTTAATTATTTAATCTTTTTAAATAAATACACAATTTTCAGTAAAATCATTTTATGCGTCAAAAATGTGTTCTCATGAAAAATAATTGTTGTTTATTTTTTTCATAGATATTGTAACTAAATTATTTTAATTATAGGAACAGAATATTATTAAAATGATATAATTTTTAATTCTTCATATCAAAATTTTCTTAGGGTTAATTTTTGTGAATTTTTGAAAAAAATTATTTTTTCGAGTGAATGGTGTAAATGCCGATTTTTAAATAAAACTATCTTTACTTTTATAGAATTTTAAAATAACCATTATGATTTAAGTTGATTTTAATGTTTTAAGATTTTATTTTTGTCCAAAATATTTCAATTTATACATTTTTTATCAGTCTTATACTTCATCTTGGTATAAAAAAACTTTCATACATAAAAATGCATTTTTAGAAAATAGTTTTTAGTTGTGTTTTGTGGTATTATTTTAAAATGAATTCCTACCACTTATAAAAATTGAATCTTAAAAAATATAATCCATGTTTTTTATCATCATAACTAATATTTATTAGTAATTACAACATAATTTTTATTCATAATTAATAGTAAAAACAATAAAAAAATTTCACAACAATGAAAGGGTAAATCAGGATAATTAAGGTTAAATATAATGTAAAAATTATTTAAAATGTACATAAAACATCCCTTTAATATATTATATTAGGTTAATTCATTTATACATATATATTTTTCTAATTAATTTCCATGTTGATCTATTTTTTTTACAATGACCTATATTATATTTGACGTACGGAAAAATACAAAATGTCACTCTCTTGCTTTAAAAAGTCTTTTATAAGTTCACATTGGGATAAAAATTACTTTTTAATGAATATTAAATGCTATTTTTATCATAATTAAATTATTTTATTTATTTTAATTTATTTATAATATTTAGCGATTATATAATTACCTAAAACACTTATAAAACGTAGACAAAAAGCTTGTGAAAATAGTGAAAAATAAAAAAAAAAATTAATTTTAAAAACATTAGAATTAATATAGTTTGGTTTAATTATGGTTAAATTTTTTTTAAATTTTTTAAAAATAAATTATTATTATTTTAATATAATATATTTAAATTCCATTGTTGCATCTATGTTTTTATAGTCAACTTATATGAATAGTTCTTAAAATTAATATAATAGTATATTATGTATAATAATATTTTATTAAATTATTTAAAAATAATAAAAATATTCCACGGGAAAAATTAGGTATAGAAATGGTATAATATATCATCCCTTTTACATTTATGAGAATTTTTTTACCTTTTAAAAAAATTATATACATTTAATATTGAAAAAATTGTTACCAAGGTTAAGGTTAAAACTTGTTATCAAAGGGGTTAAACTAAATGAAAAGGTTAAAAATATCATTTAATACCATATAAATTTTATTATTTGAAGTTATTTTAACCATATAATTTATTATATTTAAAAATGAATCTACATGGTATCACTCTTATTTAAAAAATGATTTTGTTATAATTGAATCTTTTTATTAATTCCATGCCTGTCTTTTCTCCACCTATAAAAAGACACCCTACCCTTACATATTTACACAACCTTGAGAAAAAACCAGGAAAAAACCATATCCAATTATATTTTAAAATTACCTAAATAATTATCATCGAAAATTACTTATCCATGATGTATTGGGGTTTGTCTTCTGAAAAATAGCATTCCATGGGACAGTGTAAAGGGATATAAAAGAGTTCTACCAAAGAAGAAGTAACTGCTTTTATAACACTTTAAAATTTTATTATTCAAATAATTCCAATAAATATGTTGTTAATGTAATTAAATAATTAATATTGTATTATAAATTTACTATTATTATTATTATTATTATTATGGTAAAACATTTTTTTACCTCTTTTCCATCTCATCCAAGGGGAAAACATTGCATATGCATACATGCTGCATACTATCTCCAAATAGAATTGTAAATTGATTCTTATCAAAATTTTACTTAGTTGTTTATAAAGATAAAAATAATGAATATATATGTTATTTATGAAATAATTATGGTATTTAAATATAATGTATTACATAACATTTACCCTTCCACTTTTTAAAAAATGATAACATTGCTCATCCATATGTGTGGACTGCCACCTATACAATTCAATGTGATCCATTTTTGTGTCCCCTTTTAATTATTGAGTCTAAATAAATAAATATATATATATATAATGAATAAATATTTTATTTATATCATTATTTACATTCTAGTTATTTTTGGATCATTATAATGATGCAAGGAATGAAATCAATGAACCAAAACATACATGAAAAACACATTAGCTAATACTTATAAACGGTTTAAGGGTTCATGTTTCAAAATAAACATAAAGTTACATTGAGTGAGTGACTACTTATAAATGATTAATTTAATAAATATTTATTAATAAATTGCTGTTGGAATGTTATAAGTGGATCACATATGATATTATAAGTATTTATATAGTTTTTTACTGTAATTAAAATTAATCTAGATTTATTATATAGGTGGTTAACATCACATATAATGGAAGTAAAACTTCATGAAAGTGATTTTTTTTCTATCACACATTATTTACAGAAGGAATTCCATATTATATGGCTAATTTATTTAAACCTACCCATTTTTTATGAATGTTGTATTTTATGAGAGTCCATTACTATAATATTAATGATATCTTAATTTATTGGACTTGATCATGAATGTCCAAAATTATGCATCTCCATTAATAACTATTTATTACTCATCATCCATGTGTTTTATATGTTGATATTAGTAATTTATAATCATTTAACTTAGTTTTTTTAATGAATTGAATGTCTTTTGAAAATAAAATTTTGCTTGTTGATTATTTATTATTTACTCATGACAGCGTTTGCTATAGGTAACCCTTACAGACCATTTGAGATCACCTTTTATTTATTTTTCAATTTTCCATGATAATATGAAGGATATTATAAATTATATTAAGGATGAAATAATGCTTCTTATGCTACTTTTTTATATTTCCAATGAAATAATGGAATCATATATATATCATGTTTTCTAGGACTGCTAAACTAATTGATCATCCCTAATAAGATCCATTATATATTATAAAATTATAATAAATTAAACACTGACTTTGGGTTACAAGAGATAGTTTATTATAGTTTGTATTAGAGTAGGATTAGTTGGAACCTTGGGAATTAGATTTTAAGTGAACATATCTATGATGATAATTATAATAATCAATTATATTATTTAAGAACTTTTAATATTACATTAATTTTTAATCTATGGGTCAATAATTATGTTTATTATGAGTAAACTCATTGTATTCCATTTTATAGTGATAGAGACTAATGGAATAGATGTAACTGACACACATAGTAAACTTATGGATTTCCCTATTATGGAAGATAATACAATTGGTGTTGGAATGGAGAAGATCATGACCATATTAGAGAATATGACTCATGTTATGAACAATATCATTTTTTGTATAGAATTAAAAATTCATCAATTGAAGGATTAATCTATTTAAGATAGATTCATGTGAAAAAATACCCCTTATTTTACTAGAACAAATATTCCATTGGTAGATGAAAAATGGATTAAGTCCCTTGAAATGATATTTCTGGATTTTGTAAGTAAGGAAAGTTAAAAGGTAATTTTGGAAGTGTATTGTTTGAAATATAAAACTGATCAATGGATGTCATTGATCTATAATAGTAAATAGGTTATACAATAGAATGAATAGAATAGAGATATTTTAAAGGAATATTATTATATAAATACATCCCTCATGAACTACAAGATGAAATAGTGATGATGTTCCTTACTTTAAAGCATATGCAAGAAAAATATGTGGTAGAGTGTGAGGCTAAATTTAAAATATTATTTAGGAATGTTTCAGACTAAATACATAACCTGAAAATCAATATTCGCAATTTATTTGATGGTATTAATATGGGAATAATAGTTTGTTTCAAATTTAAATAAAGGGTTCATAATGATCTTGAATACAAGGAAAATAAAAAAAACCATTTCTATATAGTGGTTCAAATATAATGATATGGGATATTATATATAACAATGTATGAATCTTCAAGGGAACGTACCATATAATAATCTAGGGGGATAAGGATAATATTATGAAATCAATTCAACATGAGTGTATTTATATAATAATTTGGTGGAAAGTACACTTATTATCCAATATGAAAGTTAAAAGTTTGAATTTGATTTTGGTTATACCCACTCATTTATATTTGAATAATTTTATAAGGGTATCACATCACAACCTCAATGATTATATATGAATTTTGTAGTGAAAACTCCTAATGGGGAAACTATCATATATCAACACTATATCTCCCCTATGATAGAGGTTTATGGTAAATTTCTTCTTAGAAATATTATTATTCTTCCTCTAGTTGAATTTGATTTATTTTTGGCCATATACTGGATCCCTTAGTATAAATAATATATCAACTGTCTAGGAAGGGATGCTACATTTTATATTCAGAATCAACATATTATTTTATATTAGAGTGACTATGAATCTAAATTCCTAATGTAAATTACTAAAAATAAATCGGGGTTTATTACTTACCAAAAAGGGTTATTTATCATTTATGGTTTATTAAAAAAAATATTTTAGATATTATTATTATGAAGATGTTTTTTTGTCCTTATAGAAGAGTTTCCTAGTCTTCCCCTAAATCATGAAATGTTTTTTCAATATGACTCATACATTGTGATACATCTATTTCAAATATTCTATATATAATGGTCCCTATTGAATTATAGGAAATGAAGAATTAACTTATGGGAATCTTGATAATGGATTCATTAGGACTAATGCCTCACCATAGGGTTCTTCTATTCTTTATGTTGAGAATAAATTTGTTTCAATGCATCCTTTCATTTATTATTAGAATCTTATCATGATCACTATTAAGAAAAATATTCTCTACCCCATATTTATTATTTGTTTGATCAATTAATAATAGATTAATATTTTTTCTATGATTGATATTTGATCTAGATATCATCATCCAAACATCAAAAATGAATATATACCCGAGATAACCTTCTGTATTATGTATAATCATTATGAATTTATAGTAATTCCATTTGGGCTTAACAATGATACAGATATCTTTTTCGATTTTATGAATAGAGTATTCAAATATTACCGTGATTATTTTTTGGAAGTATTTATTGAATAAATTCATATATATTCGAATACCATGGATGAGCATGAAGAATATTTGCAGATTCTGTTGACGAACCCGAGGAAGGATAATCTATATTCTCAATTTACTATGTTTTATTTTTTTAATAAAAATTCTCATTATTAGGTCATATAATTTCTATTGAGGGAATATTGGTGGACATTTCAATGATGAAAGCTATCAAAATAATTCCTTGAACAACCATGATAACATGAATATATAGATTTCTTATGCTGGATAGGTACTACTGATGATTAGTGAGTTATTTCTCATTACTATATAATCTACTCACAAAGTTGACTTGAAAAGAGGTTATGTTCTTAGAGACCTATTAATTGGGGAGAATTTCAAAGAATGTAAGATAATTCTAGTCAGCGTTCCTATACATAAACTACCATACAGTGGAGAAATGTTTGTCATATATAGTGATGAGTAAAATATGGGATTAGTTTTATTCATCAGGAAAAATGATATAGTGGTAGTTTAAGCCTCTTTATAATTTTAAAATAATGGCTAAAGTAACCCGAATCATGATTTTTAATGGGATGGGATAATTTTTGAAATAATGATATGGAGGAATAATTTATACAGTGAATGGTGTAATATATATACTGATTATAAATTCCTAAAGTATATATTTATATAGAAAACATTCATTATATACCAACGATGATGGTTAAAGTTAATCAATGATTATTATTACTTAATACATTACCACCCTCGGTACAAAGTAAAGGTGTTTGATTCTTGGAGTCATAAAAACAATGTTAGTTTTTTAATTATGAGGATTTAAAAAAAATTAATATTTATAGATTTTCAGAAGATGTTTCTTGAAAAATTGAGGAAATGGGATAGATATAATATTTCTCAGATGAATTATCAACCATCCATCCATGAGGGGAATAAAAAGGAATATAATGAGGATTTGTATTTATAAGAGAATGTAATGAATGTTACAAAGTTTAACCATGATCATGTTGTAGTGATAAGGTTCATTAATTGATTATGTGTTCTTTTAATAGCAATCATAAAGAAGGAGATGTTTTATGTAACTCAACATTCATCATTATCTTTTCATCTGAGATGTATGAAGATGAATAGAGACCAAAAAGAGTATTTATGGTGTTATAATATAAAAGTGGATATTGTAGAGTATGTATCCCGATTCATGGTGTGTCACATGTTAAGGATTAGATGCATAATTACAAAATGATATTTTAACCATTACCCATAATAGAATGGGATAGGGAAAAATTTTACCTTACCCAAATTGCCCAAAGGCCTTCTTTTTTATTTTTATTATGGATAATCCCCCTTTTAAGGGTTGAAGGGGAACCCGTTCATGTCCCTTAGGCCCAAGGTACAAGGCCCGACTTACCCTCTAACATGACACGAAGGCCCATAGGCATACCATGACAATTACATAACCCATAGGCCCAACCCACACGAACTTACCAACCCAATTTTATGCAACATTGTTCACTTAGCTCCCCACCTAGCATTGCTGACCGGCTAGCTTTGCCTTGTACAAAGGTGCACAGTGCCTGGTCCCAATGAAAGCTACCATACCCTCTCATTCTTCCAATATGGTTAGCTCTACTTCTGGTGGTTGCTACTATTATTGCTATTATCATCTTCTGGGGCATGTTCTATGTGAACTGGGATACTCCATAGTCTATGTAGCCTAAAGTCCCTATGGCCCGAAGGCCTGTGATGAGCTAAAGGCCCTTTAGACCTGTAGGCCCAAATCAGGTGAATAATTCTGGCTGCTACAATAACTTCTACAGTAACTGCTACATGATTTCTACCATACCCAAAAATTCGACGACACCCTGTTTTGAACCTAGGTCTCTTGGATGCTAAGATGAATCCATTACCACTTGGGTACATGCTCATTGGTGTGAAAACATTTCCCTTGATTTCATCATCGGACTCCCCAAAACATATAATGGGAAAAATAATTTTTGGGATAATGTTGGAAAACTCATAATATTAGAACATTTTATTTATATTAGAGAATATTTATATTTTGATCAAAATATTCAGTTATATATTAAAGAATTTTTAATATTACTTGAAGTACCACTCTCAATCATATCTGATCCACATTCGAGGTTTACCTCGATATTTTATAATACCCATCATCAGGATCTAGATACAGAATTGAGTTTTAGTAATAATTTTCATCCATAGATAGATGGTCAAACTAATGGGACCATTAAAAATCTAGAATACATATTTATAGTCCACAATATGGGTTTAATATTTTTTTGGCATCATCACCTTTCGTTGATGAAATTTTATTACCACAATTGATTTCACTTAATAATTTAGATGCATCCTTATAAATCCATCAATAACAAGAAGTGATGAAATAAACAATTATAGGATAAAGTGGTACAAAGGAATATATTGGGACCACATGTATCTTAAGAAATGATACTGATGTTTATATCCTTTCAACAACGCATAAGGGATTTTCTCAGTCAATGGAAAGGTTATGTTGAAAATAGTCAACGAGATCTGGAGGTCAAAGTTGTTGATGTGGTATTCATAAAAAAATCTACATAGAAGAACATTATGAGATTTAAAATGATGTGGAAACTAATCCATTTATATATATAAATCCTTTAATAATTCTTGGTCATATCCAGATGGTATCTTATAACTTGGTGCTTCCACCAAATCATTCTCAAGTTCACAATGCGTTCCATGTATCTCTCTTGAGGAAGTTCACACCCAATTTTTTAAATGTACTGAGCTGAGTGGACATAATGTTGGAGCAAGAAATATCATATGAGGAATTACTAGGGGATTATCGAGATCATACAGATAATTTTTTATAAAACAATTGAACTCACTTGGTCATAGTATTGTGGTACAACCATAAAATTCAGGAATATATGTTTGAACCTGAGGATGTTTTGAGATAGATATATTAGTTATTTATACCACACTGATGGTATTTTGAGATAGAAATTAATCCAACGAGGTAGAATGTATAACCCCATGATTTTTTGATATATTTCTATTTTAAAAAATTTAATTTATTTGATAGCTTTCATTACATGAAACAGTGAGATTTAACAAACCACAAAATACTACTGAAATATTATTATGCGATAGTTATCACCTAGCTATTGGATTAGAAGGTATGAAAATTATTAACCACCTTATGAAAATTATTTATAATGTTTTAATTTTAAAAAAATATTGATTAATTATTATGAAAATAGTACTCAATTTTATCATCATCATCATGTAAATTTTTATTAAAGGGAAATGAGAGATTCAAGACAAGACATGATAATAGACTCTATGCCAAGGAAAAAAGAGCCTAAAGAGGCCAATCACAGTGAAGGCCAAGGAAATAACCTCTAACCAGATTGACCCCCTCAGGTTTCAAGCTTTGAAAATTAAGTAAAAATACAAGATCGAACCAAAGAAATCAGGAAAATATAGGTGGTCCGCAACATGATTTCACTCACGCCATGTGTGGACCACTTTGACGTTGTTGTTAAGCATGAGTAGATATTTTATAAAGGTGTAAGATATCGACCATGGTGTAGAACCTATTCTATGAAAATCATTATGAAGAATTATTGAGTCCATTTTTTCCTCTGATAAATCAACCCCCTAGCAGCATGAGATTATGCTAGAAAGTTGTTCCTTAGCCTCTACCGGAAGAGAAAATCCATGGTCTAGACAGGCTGTAAATTCAAATATGATAGAATCTCTAGAATCTTAGACAACCCCTCCTCTATTTACGACTCCCAGAATGCACGATCCATTAGTGTTGAGTCTCAGTAATGTAATTTATGCTTCAAAAATATATTTTCTTCAAAAATTGGTTTTATTGAATTTTTGTGCATGGATATTGAAATTAATTTCTTAATATTTTAAAATTTTAACATTATGAAAATTATATCACTGTTTAAATCATCATATAAAAATTATATTATGGTTAGTTTTTTAAAATTTAATGAAAAATTTGATTTTTCTTTGAATTATTTATATTTATATTTTAAAAGAACATTGTCTTTTCATTTATTTTATTTTCGAAGCAGCATTTTGGTTTGGATTGGTTTTAAAATTTAATTAGTTTATAATAATTAAATGTAATTAAATTAAAAACTTTTACATCAATATTATACTTAATCTTGGAATACATATATTTTATACTTGAAAATGTATTTTTTTCATAAAATAGTTTTTCAATGAGTTTTACATGTTTCTTTTAAAATGAATTTATAACAATTAATGAAATTGAATATAGAAAAATTTATTACATATTTTTTATCAAAATTATTGATATTATTATATAATTTAAACTAATATATTTTTTTCAAATTGAATAGTACAAATTGTAACAACATGTCATTGAAAAAAAGGGTAAATCATGTTAATAAATGTTAAAACTAATATGAAATGTCTTTAAAATCCACCTAAAACATTCATTTTACATATTGGATGTATGTTTTCCATCCATACTATACTACATTTATAAAATAATCCATTTTTATCCATTATATTTGATAATGGCCTATATAATATGTTATAAAAAATACAAAATTTCATGCTCTTGATTTTAAATTTCTCTTATATGTTCACATAGGAATAAAAATATGTTGTGAATTAATATTAAATTTTATTTGAGTATAATGAATTTCTTTTCCTAATTGTAATTTATATATATTTTTTATTAATTATATAATTACTTGAAACCCTTATAGAACAATGATACTGTGCTAGTAGAAGATGTGGAAAAAATCAATGTAAATAATATTAAAAATTATTTAAATTAATGTAGTTTGGACGATTTAGGGAACAACATGAAATTTATAATTAATTTTCATTTATTTTCATTATATTCAAATTACATTACAATATTTATGATTTTAATGTAAAATAATGTGAATATATCTTAAAAGGACATAAATATTATTTTATATTAAATAAAATTTCATTAAATTATTTTAAAAACATATAAATATTAAAGAGTACATTTTGGATAACAAATGGTCTAAATTTTTATCCCTTGAACTTATATGTGAAAATTTTTAACTTATATGTAAAATTATAACCCTTTAATATTAGAAACGTTTTTACCACGATTAAGGTTGAAATTTTGTTATCGATGGATTTAATGAAAAAGATAAGGTTAAAAATTCCACTTAAACTTGTAAAAATTTTATCAGTTAAACTTTTTTCAACTTCATACTATATTAGAATTGAAATTATATCCACATTGTTCCACATTCACATGAAAATTAATTTAGTATATTTAATTTTTTATTAATAAATTAATTTTTATTTCCTCCACTTATAAAAGGACACCCCAACCCTCTCAACTCACCACATCCTTGAAACACATTTCCGAAATAAACCTAACCAATTATCTTCTTAACATACCTATGTATAAATTATAGGTAGTAGGAATTTTTAGAAAATATTCCACATATCCTTAAGATCGGATCTAAAGGAGGTCTATTCCTGAAGAGTTAATCATTTTTCCTACACATTAAAATTTATTTCTTATTTTACATACTAAAAATATGTTGTAAAAATAATAAAATAATACATAAGGTATTATAAATTTATTTATATGATTTTATAATTATTATAAAACCAATTTCCACTTATTTTTTATCCTATCCAAGGAGAAAACATTGCTCGTGCGCACATACGTCTTACCATCTCCACACAGTGGTGTAATTCATTTTTACAACCATTTTAATTTTTTGGTAACGTGGTCATAAATAATTAATATATATGATATTAATGAAATAATAATTATTTTTTAAATATAATATATCATTTATCTTCTCACCCTTCAACTCGTTAAAAATGATATCGTCACTTATGCATATGTGTGGACTACCACCTTCACGCAGAGATGTGATTCATTTTTCATGAACAACTTTCATGGATTATTATTAATATGTTCATGTTGAATATATATTATATTTATATCATTATTAATATTTTTGAGATGATTTAATCCTTCTCAATATGTAAGAACCTAAATTACCTAACCAAATCATACATGAAAAACACAATAGTTAACACACTAGAATGATAATTTTATTAAAGAATTATTAATAAAATTGTGTTGAAATGATATATGATGATCATATATGATATTATAAGTCTATAAATGGTTTTTTTATTGGAGTATAATAAATATAAATTTATTATATAGGAGGTTTAAATTATTTAAGAGGAAAGTCAAACTTGAGGTAATAGATTTATTTTATGATTTGATTTTATTTTGATATTGTTTATGTTCAGTTTTCCTTTTTTAAAATTATATGATCCTAATTTGTTTAACCCAATATATTCTCATATCCTATAGTTATGTTTTGTGTTTTCATGTTTATTTTACATTTCTTCTCTAATTTGACTCGTAATCAATAAGTAACACACATGTTATTGAAACTCTATTTTTTCACATGTGGGTGAGAAGTTTCGATGTAAAATACCTCATGTTATAGAGAATAAAAATAATGTAGGGATAACATGAATTTTACCATCCAATCTGGAATAAGTACGAAATAGTGTCTCCATGAAAGTTGATTGTACTCAGCGAGTGTCACCATGAAAGTAGATCATGCATTCTCAACATATTCTTACAAATCAAACTTTCCCACCCCATATCATCACACCAGTTTGGAAATGCACACCCAAAGACTCGTGCTGGTCACACCTATGTGAGAGACCTAGCATAAGAGACCAATGAAAACTAATTCCTTCATCCATGGTACAAAAATTACCTATAAAGAGGACCCATGGGCTCCTCATTTGGGACAACTAGAAGGAAAAACAATCCTTAGATATCTACTCAACCTAGTCCTTTTCCTATTTCCGTACAAACATCTAGGTTTCAATAAAATACTCAAAACAAAATTAAATTAAGGATTGTAGATGGATTTTATTTCCTATGGTGCGTGAAACACAAAAGACCGGTACACAAAGCCTTTTCCAGTAGTCCAAAAGATCTAGGGTGAATATCCCTCCTAAAAACTTGGAATTGTACAAGACCCATCCAATGACACGTGAGTAGAACCTTAGAGATTAGAACAAGGCCGAAACCATGTTTTGTTTACCATGTTTTCCATCAACCAAAAGTAATCCCCATGTCACTGAGGTCCACCCTGCACAAATCACTCTCAATCAACCTAGGTCCACCCTGCACGAAACACCATTATCTCACCCAGGTACATCTTATGCAAGACCATCTTCATCTCTCCCATGAAAAACCTATTCATTCCAACCTTCAAGCTTTATCATATATCACATATTATTGGGAACAAAATTACTCAGATCCCCCATTTGAGGGGAACTAATATAAGATCTCCCCAAAGCCTCTAGATATGTATGATTAGATAACATGGTACACAATCATGTCCTCTTGATTGTACATTCTTATGGTAATAGTGGTCCCATTTTTGTACTAACAAATTTATAAGATTATCAGAATTCCATCAATTATATATTCCCATTGTAATGATGATCCCAACTTAGGGATAATGAAGAGTACCTAAGGACAAAAAAAAGAAAGGAGATGGGCACATCTAAGCCCTATCTCTCTTCCTGACTACCACGTGTTGACTCCAACCATGTATACCAATGAACAAAGAGAAAATTACACTCAACAGAGTAAATCCATAGTAATACATAGTCTTTATTGTAGGTAATTAACCCTCCTTCCATATCCCCACCCCATCCAGAAGTAGATGAAGGTGACTGTGTCCATTTCCAGATCTTCTGTTTCCTCTTATTTCTCACACCGAGCATGGAACACATTAGCTTAGAGGTTATAAATGATACTCTCATTAGCATGATAAAATTATAAATTTTCCTCCTATACAATGTATTCCCCAAAATAATATTTCTACGTAAAAGGGACAAATCCCTAATTAGGTAGTTCGTTGGGCCTTCGATTCATAATAATTCCCAACCACACTCACCAAAATGGGCCTTCTACTAGGTGTACGACCAAAAAATATTAAACCATAATCTTGAAGGCCCATATTACTGATTTGAAAAAACATTATGGGGTCATATTCCCAATATTTTATAATTTTTTCTCCTCCATAGGTGTAATCCCCAACCCATTAAAAATATGTGGGATTTGATTCCTACTATCACATGATACGTAGGTAGCCTCTATGAGGTTCAAACCCAACATCCCAAATTCACACTAATATTCTCTAATAAATATTTCCAGTAGGTTCATATAAAAATTGGGAGGATATATCTCTTCCATGTCCTCTAGGATTATTCAACATAAGCTCTACACCATCCTTGTCTAGGAAAATTCTTCCTAGACGTCCCTTCCACATAATGATAAACTGTGTCATTGGGTCCTCATCACATGACCTTAAAATTTTGACATGTCCCATTTTGTGGAACTAAAATAAATGGATTCTGATTCCTTTCACAAGGATATATAGGAATCCCATATCATGGTCATGGTATGGATATCAAAATAACTACCATCTTCCTGGATGATGAAAATTACATATTTCCCCACTGTGTGGCTCAAAAATAGTACCATGATAATAAGTGAAATAAAAAAGTTAATCTGTATAAAAATGGTGCCACTGATAGAGAAACATAGATACATACAAATATATCCAATGTTTAGGAACCTTAGAAACATGCAGATGAATCTAAAGAGAATATATGCTAACAATCAATGATGAATATAAGGTTGAACCATTTCATATTTGAGATTTACTAAAGAATTCACTAAAATATCTTAATCAAAGAGTGTCTTGGAGTATGAAATAATTCCTGTTAAAATGTTGTGATGACACCAAACTCCCATCCTATAGGCTAATATGAGTCATTAAGTGTTGTTGGAACCATTTCCCAAAGACCATATACCTTTAGAAATTAGGTTCGTCGGACATCAAAAATAACATAAATATTGGATGTTTCCGGTTCCATGAATAAACCCCATTGGAAACCATTCAAAAAATACTCAAAAATAAAAAGGGTTTTCTTAAAGTTAAGAGTCGTTCCAGCGCTAAAAAAAATTATTTTCATACCCTACTTGATTTTCTAAAAAATAGAGCATTCCCAAAACTAAAAAATTTAGTGAATCAAATGGGAATCCTTAACCAAAATGACCACATCACCCACATATAAGACCCCTTTTTAACTCTAAAAAATGAATGCATTGAAAAACTGGTCTAAAAAATCTATTACACATGTTTTCATTTATTAAAACGCTTCTTTGATGGGTTTTTAATGTTTTTTATTTTCATTTTTATCCAAGAATTTTCAACCAGAAATCCATTCAATCAAATTATGTCTTTCTATATAGCCGGAATGTACTAATCAACTGTTGCCTAAGTTGGGCCAAAGTCTCACCTAAGGACACTGTCACGAACCCATCATATTTAATGGAATGTTTCAAATTCACTAGTTCAAGAGTACCATATAAAGAGTACCATTCCAACCATAAAGGCTTCTAGACAAGACCTCAAGCACATAAAGCCCAGCTAACAATAAATTCAGTGATTTTTTGTGGCCATGAAGTTTATTACTCGCACCACCATCTCAAACCATTTTGGGATCCTTTCCCTAGAATAGTGTTATAGATTCCTCACTTATATTAGGGAGACTGGACAAGAGGTCCCAAATAGCCTCTTCTGAACAACAGAGGGGTCCCTCCAAGGATTTATATCTAGTAGCTGCAACTATTAATGGGATGAAACCTAATATCCTCAGCATGATGAGGAAACAACCCCACAGGGTCTAAATCAGGTCATTCGGACTCAAGAAAAAAATTAATATCATCAAGGGTGGTGATCAAAAAACCATGGATAGTCTCACAACCCTTTTATGACCAAATATGCCCTCCAAAAAACCATGGTGGAAAATTATGAGCAGATATAAATTCCAACATGTACCCCTCAATCCCACCAATACAGTTTAGCAGAAACCAAATGAAACTATCGAAAAAATTAGACAACAACTAACAGACATATGAAAATCATTGCACATGTATATCATGACTACCAGTATGATCTGGAAACACATAGAGAAACTTGCTGGAAAATCCTGATAGAAAAATGAGAGCATACCCATATCTCCAACCATACACATGAATATTGTTGGTATATACAGATAAAAAATAGATGACAAGAGAAAGCCTATATCCCTACTCAAAACATTATATGGGAATATAACCCCATTCCTTCAGTTGAATTCAATCATCATATATTTAATATGATGAAATAGAAGATGAAAATTCCTACCCATATCCAAAAAATCTGTCATGATATAATAACAGAAGCGGCATTGGTTGAAGGGAAGATCCACAACTCCATCCCCACAATGTGGGTGACTCATAAAAATAATGAGAAGGTCACCACTGAGTATATTCATATCCCTACTCTCTTCCAGGAGGTTCATTATCAACAATTCCATGACAAATAGACAACTGGATCAGGCCCATATCTTATTCCAATCATATTTCATCAGTCTACCCTAGTGGCCACTCTAGGGTAGGCATATATCTCTTCTATAATTCAATAAATCTATCATAAAATTCCAAAGAAAATATATGGTAACTACTCAAAAAATCCCCCATATATGAATTCTAATATCCAAATAAAGTGGCATTAGTCTCTTATAAGAGTGTATACATAAATAATCCTCACCAAAGGAGAATGGAAAATGAAGGACTGGTTTATAAACATTCTCTAGCCAATTATGGTGATGTTGAATCCATCAGATGTTTATCTATGGTGGCTCAGGATTCTACTCAGCCATTTCAAAAATATTGAATTACAATTACAATTACAATGTTCCTCCAAACAACATTGTTTCCAGTAGTTTTAGAGGTTCTCCCAAAACATCATACAATGCTTTTTTACTTCATGTCCATAATCGAATTGATCATGAAAACCCATATCCAGATGACCAAAAAGGAAACTGTCCCCAAGGATAGATGATCAATGATAAAGAAGGCCCAAATCATGCTATTATTTTTCTTGAAGGTCCTCCCAAGGGTATAGTATACATGAAATCCCCATGAAGTCATTCATCATGTGGTGAAGGTTTTCCTCCCCACGACAGCACTTAGTGTGAATGTCCTACCTATAATGACACTACATTTCATCAATAAGGTCATCCGCTTGTATAATCAACAATGAGAAATCCTTACTATCATGAGACACTCTAGAATGAGATGGTAGTTATTCCTGAATCCACATCATTGAATAGTGAAATTCTTTCTCAACTGTACGATAAACCATGGAAACGGTCATTCCATGAACCACCTATAGATCTCATTACATCCAATTCAGTAGAGGAAATTGATGTAAAACCTATAATTTACAAAAAAGAAGTAGAGAAATTCCCAATTTGGATAGATCAGGATAAGAATACATTTTCCAAATAAGAATAAGAGATTACATAACTTATGAGAAGGCCACAAGAGAAGGATAATATACCTATATTTTTCTTTGTCTTACCCATTTATCAATTTGTTATTAAAGAGGAGCTATCATAAGAATGCATACATGATATCCATTTGATCCTCTATACGACTCTCCATCACTTGAAAATGAAATAATTACCTTATAAATGGTATGCAAAACATTATATTATAATAGCGTGACTTCATCTCCAAATTTACATAGAAACCCTTCTAGCTACATGAAACCAAAAATTAGGAAAAAAGTGGGAGGATATTCAACATTAATTCCTTAATGTATTAAAAAATTAGATTAGTTGACTGTTAATTCCCCATAGAGTGTTAAAAGTAGGGTATTGGGTGAACATTGAGCTTTTCATTTCTCCTCACACTCTGATAAAAAAATACCTAAAGTGACATCGTGTAATTTTATTACATCATGTTAGTTCTCTGATGCGAGCCAAGCTCATGAATGTTGGTTCACACAGAAATAATCGACCCTGAAAAATTTTCATAGGCATCGGTCCTGATGAGATAAATCTATTGAAATACTCCTGCACCATGAGTCTGAGAACATTGACTAAGATTCTCACTTAGGGGAATCTATTCTTCATATACCACTAATGTTTTTAGATGTATGTGTCTCATCTAAATACCATATATTTAACCTGAATCAAATTTGAATGAAAATTCACTTGATCAGGAGAGCTAATGGGTCCATAGTAGACACTGTAATACTAGATCATCCACAAAACATAGGATGGGGGATGTTTTTAAACATGAACTCTCCCTTCTTGGACAAAACATTTGTCTCGAGGTATGAAAATAGTGGAATTAGAGAAACACCATCCTATAGGGCTAGGTAAATTTTTACCCCAACCTGCTGTTAAATATAAATAAGTCTTTTCATATTTAGGAGGAAATCTATAAAACTAGTCCTCATAGTTCATCTAGTCTCGCAACCTATGTCACTCATTATGATCACATATAATGAAGTTTCATGGCAGTTACCTTTGAGTCACCCTTTTACTAGTGGATCTAAATAAATCTCAAAATGGAGGAAAGAGTCTTGGTAATAACAAAAATCAAAAACGATTTATTAAGGGTATAACTATACCTAGATATCATAGCTCCCTTAGTAGATATCATGGAGAAAATCCACCCTAATAACATTATAATGTTGATAAAATACCTGAAATTCATTACGTAGTAGTGATTATTATTAGCACTACTATTGTGGATTCCACAAAATATAAATCTAAAATAGTGGATAAAGAAGAGGTTATTTCCACTCAAATCACATTCCATAATGAGATAAATGAAGAAGGCGTTTGAACATGGAATCAAAATAATCCCAAAAGTTTGGGAGTTTCTATGAATGTTCAAACACTTCCCTATTGATGAACATTCTCCTTGGAAAAGGAAAACAGCCTAACTATGTTCCAGCCTCTTCCAGAAATATTATAATCAATCCTTAGAGAATAAAGTTTCATATGATATGATATAGAAATGATAGAACTGAGTAAGTCAAATATAGAAATATACAAAGGACATGTTCCCACCAGGTATTTACTTCATGAAGATCATCAACTGACCCTCTTAGATAATACCCATCAAGAATAAGGGATCATCATATTATTGATTGTGGACATAGAGAACACACTCAAACTTGGGACAAAATAATGTGTTTATTTTTACCAAATTGTAGTAGTTTTTGAGGAATTACCTCAATTATAGAAATAATAGAAATAAATGATGATAACCATCACTGTTTAACCCATACATGGGGTCAAACACATGTATTGTTGGATGTATTAAATTAGGACATAATTCCCCCCTATTCAAGAGCTTATTCAAGAAAATATCCCTTAGGGACATAACAATACTATTGAGTCATTGTAATCCTGATTGGAAGATATGGAAGAACAAAATTCACTAGTACAAGTGCAATGGAAGACTTACCATGAATGGGTGGATGTGACCCTTCCACCACTAAACATATTGATCACTATATTTATAATATTTAATGTATTGGGGGACCTAAAGTAGAATTTGATTCATTTCATGTCCCATTTTGATCACTTGATAGAAAACCCTGTGTGATAAGAAGTGGTGAAACCCTAGTTCTTCATACAAATATTTCAAGGGCCAACATTCATATGGTATACCAATTTATCAGTGTGGTCAATATAGGTATGGGAAGATCTCCATCAACAACCTCTCTTTCAATTTAGCTCAATTATATAAAATGAAAAAATCTTTGAAGTCTTAAATTGTAAACAACCAGATCATGTGAGGGTCTTAGATTTCACAATTAAGTGAAGGGGTTTTCTTAACCCCTAAACATATAGCTTCCCCAATAACTGTTTTTGTACATCTATATGGATAATTTTCAAGATGAGTTGTGAATTCCACCCATCCCTGTGAAATATACTGGTGGGTTTTAGCATCTTTCTATAGTTTCATAGAGACTGGATGATTACATTTTGAATACCAAGGACAATACATGACGAATTCCATCAGTTCGTGGGAAGAGAATTGGTAAATCATAGGCTGAAACTATCATGGTTTATCTATCCCCTACATTAGCTCTAACTACAAAGACCACACCATATCACGTGGGACCCCCGTTGAGGATCTGAAACAATTACAACATCATTATTATGAGTGGGAGATATGGAGGAAAGATTAGTTTGAATAAATAATGATGAATTCTTATTCATTCTGAGATGAGTATGTTCATTGATTATTTTTAGAGGATTCAATGAAAAATTTACCCATCTTTCTAAATCCATAGAGGCCGCATCATGTTTCTATCAAAGATATCCTAAAAAATTTACCCTTTCACTAGACACTGGGGAACACTATCCATGAATGATTTTTTTTCAAATAAATCCTATCGAAAATAGTGAACTATCTATAAGTGAAGATTAAAAAAATTCTCTCATAAGTGACATGGGTTTCCAAAGCCATCCTATGGGAAGAAGGTTTGTGGAAAAAAGTTTCTATCAAAGGTTCATAGAAGATAAATGATTACATGACCCAAAAGAAAATTTATTGAGCCCATGATACCCTTAAGTCATAATGGAATCAATCAACTACGAAACTAGTTTCCTCTTCTATGGAATAACCAACCATGTCGAAATCATAGTGCTCTGTGAACATATCCACTAAGAAGAAGCATAATCATAGAAAAAAATTCATGTACAAGAAAATTATCATGTAATGATTCCTAAACTATACCGAATTCTCTCAGACATAATGCCTCCATCCGAGAGGACATGGGAACCTTCTCACCAATCCGTACCACAAGAGTTAACCCACCAGATGGAATCCTCATCAGAAGAAGAATTAATCACTATTTTAATTAATTAATTTTATTTAATGGATCCACTATCCAATGATGAGAATGACGATGGACCAAAGTTCCCATCACCTGATCGAGGAACTAGCAGAAGTGAACAGAGGATCCATGGGTAAAATGGAATGCATAGTCACGACCAAACTCAATACTCCATCCTTGTGCCTTCATAGACTGTCTATGTCACTACAACTGAAGGGAGAGCCCCCTCATAAGACCATAAAAAAATGAAATATCCTCCTTGTATGATAAGAGTCTCCCTAATATGATTATCATAGAAGGTCGACTAGAAGGTTTGAAATTTTTTGATCAACCTCTATGAGTAGGAAGACTTATTCGAAAAACCCACTAAGGACAAGAGAACGTTAAACTCATTTTCCAAGGGAGGATCAGCCTACATCAAGTACATCACATCCAAAAGAACATTTGATAGACTATCCTCATGTCAAGAATGATAGAAGTCTAGCCTAGAAGTATGACATATTAAATCAATTGGATCTGGTGCTAGCGTAGTTTTAAATCTTTAACACTCCATGATTATAGAAAGACCTCCAGGAAACACTTATAGATGCTTTATTAGTCCCTCATGAGTTTGAAAATGAGGTTTCCAATACATAATTATATCATTTAAATATAGAAACTATAGAATTCCATAGAATTATATATTACCTATATTAAGAAAAATATGTCATTATACAGGGACATATTAGACCCTTGTATGTGTATTTTAGGATAAATAATTTTGATATCCGATGATATTTCATTGTTAATGGCTTAAGAGTCTACCCCATTCTAATTCAAACACTTCGTCTGCTAGGCTGATGTGAGGACAAAATATCCCCTTAAACTCTATCACTATAGGATTATGAAAAATTTAAGGAAAATTCCTTTATAAGAATAATGATCTATACTCAATTTGTGAACCTCATAGCTGACTCATAATTTCTGGTTGTTCGAAAAGATATGACCATTAACATTTATCTAGGATGTCCTTGGTGGAATAAACACGTGGATGTCTACTTATCATACCACCAATACCTAAATTAATATATTAATAGGATATTTGGTATGTTTCCTAGAGATAAATCCCCATTAAAATATTGTGAATCACAATATATTGATGTTGGATTACACTAGAGTTACGATAAAGGAACATAATGATGGCCCTCGACTCACTACCTCAAATAGTGCAGAAATGAATTTGACCAATCCCTTAAAATAAATTACTAAAGAATATGTGTGGAAATAAATCAGATGAAAAATATGAGTCTCTATTTGGGAATATATTTAAAACAATTCATGATATCAACAATGAAGGTTGATCTAGGAAATGATTAAAATTTCCTCAACCCTCCATACAGTGGTAAAAGATTAGGTGAAAATTCCCTCATTCGATATCCTATGATTCAAAAGATACTTAAATCATTAGTTAAATTATAAAAAGATATCTTTTCTATATGATATATTTGTGATACCTCTCCTCCATCCATTATCTCCCCTCTATAGATTCAAAGATACCTCACATTGTCAGTTGGGTCAGAAGAAGCTACTTCATATTCTAGATGTCAAAATGATGGCACCTCTCTTAACTCTAGGAAATTTCCTTCACTAATGACTCCCCATAAGATTGATATAGAAGAGGAAGAGGGTGATGAAGAGGATGCAGAAGTGGAAAATTAATAATAAGTGGAAGTGGAGGATGAAGAGGAGGATGACCTCAAGGATTCTATTCTAGCATTCTTGGAAGGTGTCTCTACCACTATTGATGAACTCAGACCAATAAACAAGGGTCCATAGGAGGAACCATTTTCCAATTTAATTACCATGTATATATATTATAATGAAAAATAGGTTTATATCTCCTTTATAAATATACATCTTGATGTGATTTCTTGGAATTATATATAAATTATGGGCCTCGATCTCGGGGTGGGATATCACCACCTTTGATTTTCAGAAAACCACAAGGGTTACAAACATGAAGCGAGAAGGACACCCCAAAATCACACTGTATATATTGATATTTATGTTGACATGATCATTAAAGAAAATTTCATTTTTTATGTCCATTATCTGAATGGGATATCAAATATAGTCCTGACAAAGAAGAAGAATGGAAAAATTGGAATTTTCATTGAGTTCAGAGATCATAACAAGTATTTTTTGAAGGTTGATTTCATAGTTCTAATAATATAAATACTAATTTATGGAATGATTTAATATCATGAGCTATCCTAGATGGTTGTATATTCAAGGTATAAATAAATCTAGATTACCCCTGATGTTGTGGAAGTCACTACTTTTAGATCACTCCAAAGGGTGTATTATTAGCGGGTAATGCCCTTTGCTTTTAAGACTACAAGAGAATATACAAGTGTACCATGCATGACATCTTTAAAACATTTTTGGGGAGGTATTTTAGGTTCCATGTTGATGATCTTGTAGTTAAATCTAAGAAAAATTTTGACGGCCTTACTGATCTGGAGACAATCATTAGTAAACTGTGACAACATAGTCTAAAAATAATCCTTGAAATGTGGATTCATAGTTACCTTAGGCAAGTTCCATAGCATCATTCCATCCCTTCATAGAATCAATATCAAACACTAGAATAAAAAATATATCCTTGATATAAAACCCCTTGAAACAAAAATCCTATAAGGGAAATTCAAGGTAACCTTTCTTATATTTGATGATTCATAGAAAACCTCGCAAGCTAGTGTTTTCCCTTCACCTTGTTGATGAAAAAGTGGATCATATATCATTATACCGATAGCTATCAGTATGTATTTGATAGTATCAATAAATATCTTTTGATTCCACCAGTGATGATGTTTCCTATTGAGGGAAAGATACTCATTTTTTATATAATATCCCTAGAACGATCACTGAGGGGTATTCCTATAAAAAAATGAATTTGGGGACAAAAACATCATCTATTATGTCATTTGAACCATTCTTGATACAAAAACGCATTGTCAATATATCAAGAAGAGGCACTACGAACTAATATTTATGATTAAAAAACTAAGACACATCCTACTACACCACAAGGTCAATTTTTTCTCTTATAACAAACCACTCAAATACATCCTCAACTATCCTATGTTGATTGGAAAATGGTCAAAATGCGAGGTCATATTAGAGTTTTTAAATATTAAATTCATGTTATAGAAAAAATTAAAGTCCATACATTAGCAAACGTCCTTGCAGAACATACCTCTACAGAAAAGAAATCATTAAAAACTAAATTTCATGATAAAGAGACCTTCTCTATTAATGTACCCCCAATATAAGAGATGTATTTTTAGTTTCAATCTAGAAGCGCAACATGTAAGATAGTTGATGACCCTAATCTTAACATTTTCAGATTGGGATTCATTATTATCTCTCTAGTAATGGAAGTCATACTATACTATTTCCTATTGTCATATGATTTAACAAACAATGAGGTAGAATATCAAACCGTCATCAAATGTCTAGAAGTATCAATTCAAATGAAAATGGGAAACTAAAAGGTAAGAGGACATTTGGAATTGGTAATCATGAAAATAAATAGTGTTTATTCCATTAGAAAAGAAGAGTTAATACCCCTTTTGACAATGTATAAAGAAAATTGGTAGAATTCACCTCAGATCTAAAATTTACTCACATCCCAGGATAACAGAAATCCAAGGAAGATGAATTATAAAATAAGGCTATGACATTAGTGGATCTAGACTAGGAAGAAACATTAATTAGCATTTTCACCACTTAATGGTGTCTCTTTTTGTTTGTGTCAATATAGAATAAACCAGTGAGGTTAATTCTATACCAAAACTATATGGTCCTACAACTGTTGATATGGTGACCACTATGGACTATCATTAAAATGGAATACATCAATTGGAAAAGTATTTAAAATAGAGAACATGATGATGAGAAATTAGCTTTACTGTTTATGATAACCCAAATCACCAGAATGTACTCTATAAATAAGGATTCAATAGAGACCTTTTGAGGTTAATTGATGGATAAAATATTTTTTTCATCACGAAAGAAGTACATAAAGGGGATTGTGGTGCCCAAAATTCATGTCTAATAAATTACAATAAAATATGAATGTTAAGATACTTTTTCCCTTCATTGATTTAAGATTGCACAAAATTTAAAAAAAACTGTAATTCCTTCTAGGTGCACAACAACTTTATTCATCAAACCCTAGAGTTCTTACATGCTAACAAAATCACATTGTGATTTTCTATATGTGGAATAGATGTTATAGAGTCATATCCGCTATTCATGACCAATAAATTCAAATACAATCTCACTATTACTTAATTATTCTCTAATTAGGAAAAGGAAATACCCCACTAAGAATTCAGAGAACAAAAATCATTTTCAACTTTGTGAAAGATAACATCATTATTATATTTTTTCCACCTCATATGATACTGATGGATAATGGTGATTTTTTTCTACTATTCTTAGAAGGCTGTTTGTGGAGTATAATATCAAATCTTACCATCCATCTCATTATCATGAAATGGATAATGGATAGATAGAGGAAATCAACAAGACCTAATCAACCATAATCTAGAAGATGGTTTATAAAGATAAAAAGATTTGGAATTTCAAGATAATTTATTCCTTATGGGATTACCAAACTACAACCCACACCAACATAAAGGAAACCCCATATTCACTGGTTTATGGCACAAAAGTTGTCATTCTTATTGAGGTAGAATTTCCCTCTCTTCTTGTTTTCATATGCGATCAACAATCCATAAATGAAAAATCCCAAAAAAAATATATGAATTTGATTATGTTGATGGGAAAAAACTACATACCTTACATCTAATAAAAGTCCACTAAAATAAGATAGCATGGTCTTATAACAAGAAACGTTTCCTCTGATTGTTCCTCTAAGGAGAACATGTATTGATTTTGAAGACTCTGATGATAATAGGGAAGAAACCCAAAATTTATAAAAAAAAGTGGGAGGGACCTTATTCCATACACAAGGTACACTTGAATAGAGATTATTCCTTGATCTTGATGGATTAATAGTTTATTATGATTCATTCTAATGGAAGGTTTTTCCAAAAAATACTTTGTGTAATCAGGAAACATGTTCATCATCACATGGACATAAAAGGCATGACTTATTGTCATAGTCATATGAAAAAAAACTAAAAGACACTGTAGTTAGAGATATATGAATTTAAACTATATTTATGAACATACTATCCATAAGATGTTAAACTATATAAAAACTTAATTACCTCATGACATACTAGTACATAGTCCACATCCTTTTTTCATGATGTAAAACTGCCTAACATTTTGTTCCTAGCTTGAGTGAAACACAATCCTTGGTGATATTAACCAACCACACCTCCATTCCACAACTATGTGTGGCTTGATTATTATTTTAATGGAATACATTGTGATCCCCATACCTTATATCCTAGGACCATCTATGAAATATGGAAAATTATCCCTCTCATTCAAAAAAACAATGATCTATGTAGGGGACTCCAACATGGGTTGTTTCACTTATGGGACCATATTAAGGATATAAAAAATAGCATGGATTAATTCCTATCCAAACATGATATGTATTAATTCCCAAGTCCCTTATCCTAGGACCAACTATGGTAAGAAAGATCTGGTGTCCATTTCTCCATTGTATGTGACCACATTATATGAAATATATCTTGATTAGGGTTCTCTCATTCTAGATCCCATAAAAAAAAGAATATACTGATCCCTACATGTGAGCTAGATCTATGTAGGTAAATCCAAATTTTATATAAAATACTGGTCTAAATAATTCATTTGTACATGTACACACCCCTTTCGTTATTCAATATCCTTGTACCGGGAAAATTCAAATCTCCACAAGCTTTCCCTAT
Organism: Viscum album; assembly: GCA_963277665.1. Classification (NCBI taxonomy): domain Eukaryota; kingdom Viridiplantae; phylum Streptophyta; class Magnoliopsida; order Santalales; family Viscaceae; genus Viscum; species Viscum album. The sequence goes on from OY728122.1 coordinate 1,436,483,684, forward strand.
AATTAGTAATACAATTTCTCATATCAAAGGACACCTTTTTTTTTGAATAAGCATGATACACCCCAGTCTGGAAATACATAAGTCTCCCCTAGTAGGGCCTATTTAATAGATACATTTTCATCCTTATAAGAATACTCTTATATCTTTATACCCCCTCAACATCACGCAGGAAACTGATTTACAATCATCCTCCATAGTCACTACTTGAATACTTGTCCCATATCACTTCTCTTGATCTATGTACCTCCAAGTTCATGGATTAGAATTTCATTCTTCACTTTTGATGTGTTTTGGAACATACTTGGCCTGGTAATCCATATTTTTTTTCAATATTTAAATATTTATGGTCCTAGTTGTATGACCTAAAACTGCAAGAACCTTTAATCCTTATCATATGCTAATAAATAGAAGAGAGTAGACCTTATCAAATGGCCCTAAAAGGAATTACCCATATCATCATAGTCACAAAGAATTAATATTTTTGACATGAAATTTATAACATGAAATCAAAATGTAGAATTACCTTGTGTAATCTACATGATATGCCTTGGAAAGGTATCTCAAGAAGCCTTGTAACAAAAACACATGATACATATCCTGATATGATTCCACGAATGCCTGGAAAACATTTATGGGGTTTCATTCCTTCATTACCACAATTGAAAAAACTTCATCCTTACCACATGACAATAAACTACTTGGTTAACATCTGTCTCATTTGATGTTTAGTTAATCCTTGAATTACATATGGCTTGATTCTCAACCCAATGAGATATATAGTGATTCTCTAATCCTTCATCACAATCCCACCACCACATGGAATATATAAAATAAAAATTACATTATTCATTATTTTAATCACATTTATGTGCATAAAGACCCATTTTCCACTCCTTGTTTCTCACACCAAGAATAGATCTTGTGGGATTATTAATTTTGGAATGGGATTCCCCGCATGATCAAGATGCATAATTTTAAGTTAAGGTTAGAATGGAACTAGATGAAACACCATAGAAGGCACACTAATTGTATTTACTGTATGATGATAAACTTAATGGTTGAAATCTCTTTCATGATGTAAAAAATAAGTATTTCTGTGGTGCTCACCAAGGAGGACCACTATCCATTGTGTTGGTATCCCACAACACATCTATACCAGAAATATTTTATGTCTTAATTATTGTATTGAAACGTTATGCAGTGAAAAATATATCCTATTCCTTATCCCCAACAATAATATAAAAAATTACCCCTCCTGACATATGGTTCATACCTTCACAATGAACATTTTCCCCACTATTGGTTGATTTTTTAATAAAAATATCCTTCCATTCACAGAAACTATCCTTACACAAATTACACTTCATGGTATTGAGAAATCCAAATCCTATTAAGCTTTCCCAAGCCATCAGTTATAGAATATCTGATCCTAGAGGACACCTTTGTTTTGACTATACATAATACACACCTTTTTTTATTTTCATAAGTCACCCCAAAAGTTTTTTCAGTCAGACGTTCCTTTATCCTTTAGAGAAACCACATCAATCACTATACACCCCAAAACAATTATGCTGGGAACTAATTTTCAATCATTCTCCATGGTCATCCCCTAAGTAATTTTCCAATATCAATTATTGGATCTAAAATCCACCAGATTATGTCTTAAAATGTTCATTCATTATGCATGAAAAATATGGGATCATTGTGGGTCATATCACTATGAAATGTAAAATCAGTTATCATTCGATCAAATCTAAACAACCTAAAATTGAATCCCTCAATTTCCTCTTCATATGATTTTGAACAACATGGAAAACATCCTGGTCACATTATATTAAACTAAATTATCATTAAACCCTTGTCTATGATGATACATACCATATGGTGTCGACCATCCACTGCATCGCACTAAAGATCCATTTACAACTTGATTCTCATTTCATTAAGAAATGTAGTAATTCATATATCCCCCATCCTAGGTCTAGATTGATTTGATGAAAAATAACCCACTTCATATTCGAGATATTTCAATAAAGGTAATTGGTTACCAAGTCCTAGATATGGCTTGATTCTCATCTCATTAAGATATGTAGTGATACTTAGAGCCTTCATTCTAGGCCCAACTACTACAGAAACCAAAACATGTGTGTTCTTCTATTCATGGACACAACCCCAATCCAAGAATAAATATCTAAATTTTTTCTAGGTCTTGTCTTTTGTATGATCATGGTAAAAATATAATGTCCCCTTATTTAAATATGAATCAAATTTCTAAAAGGGATTTCTCATACTTGGACAATGATAACCTGTATACTTCTTTCATTCTCAGCACAATTCTTTCACAAACCATGATTTATGTTCCTAGAAAATATAGATCTCCCTACGATTCCCGTTACTATTGGTAATAGAATAACTGATAAAAGAGGAACTATTTTTTTGAATATTCACAATACATGCCATTCTAGATTTAAATTAGTCACCCCTAGAAAGTCCTATAAACTAGAGGTACCTTTGACAACTGGAGAAACCTTTCCTATATTCACACACCCTGATAACCTCATTCTAGGAAACAATTTTAAATTAATCTCTATGGTAAATCCTTTCATAATTTTCCAAGATCACATTTTTGATCTATAAATAAAATTTTCATGAAGTAAAACATCCCATTTTGTACTTGAAAAATGTCAAAACATTCTCCACTACAAAACCACACTGGAGTCATCACACCCATAGCTTGTGGTCAAGAATGATCAACCAAAAAACTATTTTTATTATTCATAATTGTTTGAATCTAAACGGCCAATGAAAAGCGATGTGATAATCACTAGAATGAAAACCCACAAAGGGACCCTTGGGACGATATTGAGTCTTATCTTACGATACATACAATATGTATGGTCTAGTCAAAATAGAGTGATTGGAATTAAAAAGGAACAAAACATGTTAGGTAAAAACCCACAAAGGTAGGTCTAATAAATTTACAAGTCTTCTAACTAATTATCCCTTATATAAAACTTTATAAAAAATTAGGGTGATGAAACAAAAGAAACAATGTTTTTTGGGTGTGTTGTGTGACTCTATAAATATTCAATCTACACTCGTAGGTTCCCAATACCTTTGAAAAACATAGAGAACATTCCTTATTCTATTATTGAAATTATGAATCATTGACATATGGAAATTTATATAAATATACCAGCTTTAGTGTTATGTTATAATTATAAAAAAATACTAAAAAATATAAAGATAGTTGGGAATAAAATTCTTTTCAATGACTTAGAAAACATCAGAGGAGCATCTAAAAAATGGATTCACTCGGTTATAATTTACAAAATGCCATTAAAATAAAATTTTAATAGTTTGAGGGACTCACATTGATTCTCAATATCCTATCTAATGCTAGATATTTGGTTAGTATTTCCTTCCTCAGTAAGGAATAGATCCTCTACCACGATTGTAATGGAAATATTTCCCTCAAATTGATCCTCTTTCTGAAAATTGTGAATTTTTAAGAGATACCCTATGGAGATATGGATATATTGTTAGAGGAAAAATATTTGAAGGTATTTGTTTTCATCCCATTTATTTCAATCCTTTATTTTAATGTTATAATTGAGATTTTCCATGGATAATTCACCTCAAGGATCATTAGTTTCATGTCCATTGTTGCTTTGATAAGGTTCTTTTGTGACAAGTGACCTTTCTCTAATTAGTGAATTATTACCTTTAAATTAAAGTGGACCATAAAATTATTGAATAAAATATAACCTATCATGTTAAACATTATCTGGAGTAGATGGAGTTGTATAGATAGATCAAATATAGGTGTCCTTGATACTAACTTGCAGATGTCCTTCCATTTGAACTGAAAACATACCCAATGATAATCTGAACTTTACAGGATTGCTATGAATATTTTTTCAAGAGGATAGGTGTACTGTGAAATTAGATCACTTATGGATGATACTTTTTCATCCTTAATGGGCGGACATCATCCTTGAATTTCATAGTTGGTTGAGTTGGGTCAGAGGCCACCCTTCAGTTTTGACTATAGAAACTGATTGAACTGAAGGGAAAATGAAATTAGTCATTGACATTGGAAGATATCAAGGAGAAAGGAAAAATGGGATAGTAGAATTTAATTAAAAACAACCATTTATTAGTTATCCAGATGAATTGATTAATCACTAGAATCCTCATCCTCAATAGTGTAGTCCAAGATCTCTTAATGGGGATTATCCTCTTGAGTTTTTTCAGGAATCAGGGTGGAAGGTCCATGGGAACCTACTGGTTTGGTACCTTGAGACAATAATCCTTATGAAAAAGGAGTAGGATGGACCATGATCCATTGTTCATGGATCTCCTTGGTGTTTTTTATAGAAAAATCTTTACAAGTTAAGATACTTTGTTTAATAAATCAAATATAAAGAGGTCGATCATGATTGAAAATATAAAAGGTGAAAAGACACATCCATCCAATTACTTATTGAATACATAAAACTCATATATGGATACAGGAAAATCAAAATTTTAAAAAAGATATTCCATTGTAACTATTTCATTATATGATGATTCTATTATTTTATCATCCTTACCAAAAAAAGATATCCAAGACACTTGGTCTAGAACCCAATGTGGCTCCACCATCAGCTCTATACACTAATCTATTTATAGTTAAGACCCATTCAGTCCCTTAAAAATCTAGATCAACACTGTAACCATCATCAAATGGTCTGGGGTCCCTATAATCCCATTATAGAGAGTTAACAGGAACAATTGTGGTGGGCGCAGGGTCCTATAGTGTATGTGATGCATCTAAAATATCATAGGTAAGAGAAGGTAGTGATCGATACAAGACACCATAGGACTCACATTTTACATTAACAGGATCATCATACCCTTCTATACTAAATGTATCAAATATTTCCTAATCCCTAAACACTTCTCTTATTGAAGGGATGTACCCACCATCTATAATATGTGATTTTTTAGAATATCCGCTTAAATTATAGAAGATTCTTCTCTAATTCCCATGAGGGAGGAGACTGGAGTGGATCTTGAGACCCACAAGAATGATCAAATAGTTATCCTGGAAAAATATAGAATAAATGATTTCATGAAAACTCACCATGAAAAATAATGCACATGGATAAGGAATTTATTGTCAATCAGTACACCAATTTCCATATAGTAAGGAGGGAACTGCCTCCGCCAATATAGGTACAATTGGAGGTAATAAAGAAGTACCTCTTACACCCCTCCTTATTTATCTATATTGAGGACAGATTTGAGGACATGGAAGTAGCTAACCCACCCCTAATGGGGTGATAATTGGGCCATACCTCTATGATTCAATACAAGGACCTCTCCCACTATATAATACAATTGAAATGTGTGACTTACTTCAAAAAAAACATCTAATCCAAAAAAATGGGGAAGAGAAGAGGGAGGGGAGAGAGAAGAATTCATAAATCACCAATATCGATGAATTCTTCACATTCATCAATGTATTGATCAACCCCCTCAATGGATCCTTGATCCATCATATCCTCTACTCACCTCATAGAAAGGATCCAATTATTAGAGTAATAAATGAGAATCTACATCTCCCTGATATGTTTCCCCACCTCAACAGGATTTTTATGAAAGTTATGTTCATGTGGGGCTTGAACATCCCCAATACGTGGAATCTAACATCCAAAATAGATATATAACCACACGTCCATAGCATCTGAAAGATGGTCCTACCAAAATTGAACTGCCTCTAGCCACACATAATTTGAGGTTAGTCCAGCTGGTAGGGAAGCAGACCCAACAATCCATGATTTTATTAGATACCATCTCACTTCATTTCTTGTTGAAGGACAACAAATAGAATCCTAGATTTTCTCGTAATAGTTGTGGATGTGAAATTTGATATCAACATCAAATGGTGTATCCCTCTTAATCCTAATAGTCCAACCATTCAAATCACGAGTTCTCTAGGGTGAACTTGAGGCCTCAACATAATCACCCTCTATATTCAGATGGGCCTTATGAAAATGTATCCCCTACCAACTAGTTGTACAACATGCAACTCATGGGGACACTCAATATCATTTCCTCTAAAGGATATGAATAAATACATGATTCATCACACAAGGAGTTCACACCAATGGATGAACATAGTATAGGAAGATTAATTACCACATTAGTTACCTCCAAATCCATTGGGACCCAGAGTTTTAAAGTCATAATTTGGTGCCTCTAAAATCATACAAGCACATGGGGGGATATGATTGGATTCTTTAAGAAATTAAACTGATTTTAAGGAGAAAATGCTTCATAAACCCCCCCCTCCCAAATGATTTTAGTATACTAGCACATTATCCCTGAAATTAATCATGCATCATCTAAGTTATTCATTAGATTTTCCTTTATCAATGAAAATTCCAATGGGAGAATCCCCATATGAGAGGATGTTAAATTATGTCAAAAAATATAGTATCATTAAAGATTTAACATATTTTAATGAAAAGGTTTCAGTTCTATAAATAACTATAAAAATGGTTGAAACTAGCCTATGGAAGTTGGATTTAACTTTGTATGACATGAGAACTAATGTGTTCGATGATCCACCCCCACCACACCTGAAATTCTGATGGGATCTATATCTGTATACACATGCAATAATCACTAGTGAAACCTCCCCAATTGGGAGTTTCCAACCTTATATGACACCCTTGTTCTTACTTGGCCAACATGTAAAATTTATCAACCCACACACCACCATTTGATTGAAAAATTTAAAATATGTAGATGCATAAACACATTTCTATGAAGCTATAAATATGTGCCTTTCTAGAAATATTAGACTTTAATGTGTACCCACAACGGTTGTACTAGATTTATTACAACATAGAAAAAAAATCTACACATAATTACTTGCCTTTCCACTACATGAAGACTTGTTGGATGTTTGTATATGTGGCCTTCCCTCTTGTCCACTAAGAAAGTGTTCATACATGATTCAAAGTGTATATACCCCCTTAAGAGAGGGTCTTCCTTCCTTATATCTTAGACTACCTATAATAACTTGTGATCCAAAACCATAATTTGTTCAGTATCATCCCACATAACTGTCGGTGGTTTAAAATCTTTATACATCTCTCTAATAATAGGAACTATTGGAATCTTATAGAAACCACATAAATTGATGCCTAATTCTCTATGCATCAGTTGAAATATTTTCATCTTTGTGTTCCACCAACATCGTATATCAGGAATGATTTCTAAATTCTTATACACTTACATCTAGGCCACCCATAAGTCCTTGTAGATACAAACCACTTTTAGTTTGATATAAAATTCATCAAAAGTCTAGCACACCTAGTACTCCCACATCCAATCTGGATTAACACCTCCTCTAGAGCAGAGGACTTATTATTCCATCCAACCTTTTTATTAGTATATATTGGATGCATGAATGATAGAGGGTTAGCAGTGAAACTTTGACTTTGGAGTTTGAATCCCGAAATCTGGGGCATAAGTACTATGATGCATGGAACATGGAGAGGGTACCATTGCCTCATTGATATATACACCCTAGAAAAGATGTTGGATATAGAAAAATTCATGTACTCTTGGAACCTAGTTAATGGTATGTAATTATTTAATTTTTGTATGAGTAAATCATTCCATAGACTCTGGTCGTAGATTAGAAACTGATCACACACAAGATATTTGCAGTGATATTTCCTCAATTGATTTACCAAATCTGGATGAGTTTTGTCATGTTCTTCGCAATAATAGGGAATGATGATATCTGATATCTCCTTAATATGTTTAAAGACTTATTCATAATAGACTCTATCCTTCTATGAAGCTATTGAAAATAAAAAAATAAATATAAAAATTTCCATTAGATTTAATATCTAGGTTTGGAAATTTTTGAAATTTGGAAAAGGAGTGACCTCGCATAGATCACTTTCCAATGTAACCTGATGAAGGTCAATTGCACTGGCGACCTAATGAGAGTCACTCACCTAGGTGAACTTTTTCTAATTATTTACTTAGATGACATCACATTGGTTACTCATCTAGGTGTCCTTACACAGGCCACTAGCCCAGGTGAACTCATGCATGTCACTCACCCAGGTGACCTCACACATGTCATTCACCTATGTATCTATGTATGATAGATGAGGGCATACCAAGTGTGTGAAAGTGAAAATTTACTAGAAGGATTGTACGAAATTATTGTGATACAAGATCAATAGTGTAGGGAAGTAGTATTTATTAAAGATAAATAACCATTGCGAAATCAATGTTATTTATAGATGCACATGTTCTGGTATGGTCGACATGCCTGAATCATCTATGAGACCCACCTGCATGGAATCCCTTTGTACAACATTTTTTCATGACTCCATTTCATGTAAATCATGTTATAATGATCACTAGGCCTAATAATGAATTTACATGAACATGTGGGGGACAAAAAATAAAGGATCCATCACTATCCATGTTTATATACATTAGGACCAGACCCTCTTATTCCAATTTGATCTAATCCTAGGGGGTGGTTTTTTTGACACTCCATTGTTAAAATGAGGATGCGAATTTTTGAAGTACAATAATTCCTGTAATTTAGAAGTGAAATAAATTTGGGATTGCATGAATTTGGTCATATAATCCCACATAAGTCCTAACCCTCATCACTATGCAAGTTGAGCCAATGCACCCAACATCACTACGCAAGTCCATCCTACATGCCTAACATCACCGTGTAAGTCAAACCTTCCCACCCGCATCATCATGTAAGTCTAGAAATTTAGTAATAGTGTATTTCATAGGTCCCAACTGCATGAGAGACCTATTATAAGAGAACTATGTTGATTAACTCCTTCATCCAGGGTCCTAAAATTTCCTATAAATTCGACCATTGGGGTCCTTGGTTTGAATGACTAGAAGACAAGAAGAAGCCTCAAAGATCCACTTTTCCCAGTCCTTATCCCAGGTCATTGGAAACTTCTAGGTAGATCATGAAAGATCAGAAGAAGGGAATATTAAAGAGGTAAGTGTTATTAGAGTTCTCGAAGTGGGTGAAACCAAAATACCCACACTTGGATCCTTTTTCACCTAGTCCAAAAATACATAGGAGAAGGCCCCTTAGGAATCTTGGGACTCATGTGTGACTCGTAATAAGACAATAGATGAGACCCATGGATCCTAGAACATTTCCTTGAACATATTTTTTATAGATTATCGATTAACCTAAATTCATATCTATCTCTCCCAGGACTTCCCTTCATGAAACACTCTCAGTATTCCCAGGTCCACCCTATGAAAAAAAAACCTTTAGATCTCACAGTTTCACTCTGTGTGAGACTCTATTTTTCTTTCCCAAGAATCACCTATATGATCCAACCTTAGAGACATATTTCACGTCATTATTGGAAGGGAAACTCTTTCCTTGGATTCCTTATTCAAGATGGAGTATGAAAATACATTCCCCAATGCTTCCATATATGCATGATTAGAGAACAGTGCACATCAAGTTTTAATAACAATTACACAATCCTATGGTAATAGTGGTCCAAAATACATCCTAAATAGAATGTGGGATCCATAAAATGTTATTAATTAAAAATTCCCATGTTAATAAGGATATCAACCTTAGTGATAATGATGGGTCTCTAAGGTAAAACAAGAGAGGATTCGAGAACATATAAGACCCGTCTGTTTTCCTGACCGCCCCTCTATGGATCCACCCACATCTACTAGAATAAGAGAGGATAATTTCACCATAAAAAATACCTCTTGAACTAATCCACATTTTTTTCTTGTGAGGAATTACCCATCCACCCATTTCACTCCCCTCATCCACCCGTGAGTGATGGATACTATTCACATGTCAAGATATTCCACTTCCTATTGTTTCTCACACAAAGCATGACTCATGTTGGGTTGAAGGATAGAAATGAAAATATAATTATAAAAATAAAATACTAAATGTACATATTATTTTTTATAAAACCCAAAACCATGTTTCAAACCTAAAGGGACATGTCCCCAATAAGGAAACCTAATGGGCCTCTTATTGAACTTCTGTCCCAATCATACTCACCAAAATGGGCCTCCCACTACATGTAAGCCCCAAAACCATGTCACCATACTCTCAAAGATAAATATTCCACATGAGACAAACCATTAGATGGACATATTACTAATGAAGAATAATTTGGCCTCCTCCATAGATGTAAGACCCCACCCTTTCGAACTACAAGGGATTTGGTTTCTTCATTCACAAAATTCGGAGGTAGCTTCCTCAAGGTTCAAACACAACACCCCAAATTCACCCTAATATTTATTGGGATATATTCCCTATAGGTTGAAATCAAACATAGGATGACATATCCTTTATAGTCCCATTGAGATGCTTCGGCCTATGTCCTGCACCATCCTCTGGTTGGAAAATTCCACCTAGACGTCCCTGCCACATGACATTATAATGCATGGTCCAGTTTTCATCACATGACCCTAAAATATATTCCATGTCCCATTATCTGGAATTGAAATATGTGGTCATTGATTCCTTTCCCAATTATATTTAGGAATCACATCTTATGGGCCTAGTATTGATATTAAAAACTCTCATCTTCTTGGATGATGATAAATTATTGAGAACCCCACTATATGGCCTAAAACGAGCATTATGATAATAAAAAAAATAAGAATCTATAACCTATATATAAATAGTGTCATTGAGGGATAAGCTCCGATATATATAGATATCTCAATAGATGATAAAACTCAATAATATACAGGTGATTATAATTCCAATATAATATATCAATTGATTTTGATTATAATGGAGACACATTTCATATTTGGGATTTAATAAAGGATTCACAATTGTTTTAAATCTACAATAGAGTCCTATAATAGTAACTAATTCCCTCAAAAATGGTTAAATGAGCATGAACTCCCACCTTCTTGAAAAATATGAGTCTCTAAGTGTTTTTGTAACTGTTTTCCAATAAAAACCTACCTTTTGAAACCAGGTTGGTGAGAAATATTGAATAAGGGAACCATTGGTTTTTTTCCATAAATAAACCCCAATAAAATATTCTTGTAAAATAATCAAAAATAATATGGTTCTGTTTGACATGAAGGAATGCAATGCCAGTACAAAAAAATTCTATTCAAACCCCATTTGATTTTCCCAACAGATGAGATGATTTTTAGAATGAAACACATGTATGGGATTTTATGTTAAAAATATCATTTTAATAATTTCTTTCCCCCAATTTTTCTTCCATGCATATATTTTGCATAAATTTTTCAAAAACTTTTTTATTATTCTAAAAAAGATATTTATTGTAATTTTTTCCCATGTTTGAAAATCTAAAAAATATTTAATTGGAATCATCTTGTATTTTACTGAATGAGGTACATTTTAACAAAACATTGATCAAAATATTTTTTATATTATAAACCACCCAAATATATTTTCTCACCATCCTGAACACTTATTACATTGAAGCTTCATTTATGAGTTTTTGTGGTCATTTTCAAATATAAGTTTTTCCCTACAAATCTGAATTTTATTGGTTTCAAATAATTGTTTTTAAAATGAAAATTGTATATTTTTCTCAAGAAACATTACAATGATTTTTAAAGGCATTTTTATTTTTGAATACAACCATTGAAGTTATTGGATATATGATCCAATAATACCATCATTATCATTCCTCTATTATATTTATGATGATGAAATATTTATGTTTTATATTTTTTATCGAAAATTGATAATTTTTTACATAAAAGGAATTTTTAGAATGAATTTAATTAAACATTAAAAATATAAAGAATTAATTGAAGGTGAAATTGATTGGTGGCGAGAAATTATATATAGCTCATTGATGCATTGAAAGGTCTCTTGAAACAAAACAATAGGGATTCCACTTTAGATGGGTATTTAGTTTACATCAACTGATTTATTAAAAAATGATTTCATGGTTGAGAGGATTTGATCATTAATGTCCAAAATCATTCATATCCTATATTAAGAATTATGTTTTCATTATCCATGTGTTTTCTATATTTATATAAGACATGTATTTTCATTGAAATAATGTTTTTTATTGTATGGATTTTTTTAATTATGAACTCTCCCATTTTTATTATCCCTTATTTTCTCATGATAGATTATACAGTATGTAACCATTAATTAGAATTTTGATATCACCCTTTATATAATTTTATTTTCCCACAATTTGAAAACAGATTTTATAAATTAAACCCCGGATGAAATTATTTTTATTATGATATATTTTTTATATATTTCAAATATATAATGTGGAATAATTTATGAATCTAGTTTCCCAAGAGTAATAAACTGATCAATTTTGTGTTGTTATATCCATTTTATCATATAAGAATTTAATGAACACCTGTTATGGGTGACTTGTTCTCAAATGTGGTAGCTGTAGCCTATACCCACATTTTATAGGAGTACTGAAAAAGGAATAATCACCCCCTTTATTTTTTTATGATACAGTGCTTAGTCCATGCCATAAACTCATCTCCTACATGGAATCTGTTGTGTAGTATAAGTCTACATGCTACAATCGCACTCTACAACAAAAATATCAAATTAACTATTCTCCCTCATCCTTCAATCCCCCCCTCCAACACCTAAAACACCTAATCCATATAATGAACTAGTTTTATTGGTATGATACATTACATTAGATGCCTACAGAACAATTCTATACCTTGTTAATTAAACCAAACTGGGAGAGAAAAGAAGGAAAAAGTGATACCCAAATAACCAACCCAATGATATACCTCTCAAGAATATATCCATTATAATATATAAAATATATCACTTAGAAGAAGAAGGCTTAAAACTATTCAACACTATAAACAGTCTACCAAACACTCTTTCAATGGAGATATATCTAAAATAAGAGAAAAGTCAAATATAGGGCTTCAAGGAGGAGATAACTATTTCATAAACTTGATTAAAGTAAACATTAATACATTATATTTAAAAAATAATAAATAAATATAATATAAATAGGGATATTAAGAATTTATATATGGATCATATTCCTAAGTTCTCACTTCTATGCCATTCTTTCATTATAAGGCACAAAATAAGGGAATAACATGCCTACAAAATAACATCTCCTAGCAGCCATTGATTTCCATAGGTCGTTCATTGAAGGATTTATCATCATCAATATCCTACTCATCCCAATAAATGATGTGAGAATAATTATTAATATAGTGGATAATCTATAAAACAAGAAATAAATCATAAACTGAATCATTTATAGGGGAAGTTCTATTGAGTTTGTGGTATTTCCAATTTGTAGAAGCACCTAAAAAAGTCTAACAAACAGGGGATAAATATTACTACCATGAACAAAAATCCACATCCCATGAAAATGTGTCACATTTAAAGACACATGATATCTAATTAGAAACTACATAGATATTCTCTTTTGGTATGCATAAGATTTCTTTTTATCCAACACTACCATCATTATTTTGTGAATAACCTAATCCATATCCCTCATGATCTACACAATTTGTATCCTAGGAATTAATAATTCTCTAAAAATATCCAAGTAAAATGTAGATTGGAATGGTTGGAAATAAAAATATTCAAATTATTGCACACTAATGGTGGATAGAAAACAATTATTGTCAAAAAACTCAAACAACGGTCGGTGCCTCATCCATGAATCTAAAAAATTTAGGACACAAGCACACAAAATGTATTCAGGAGTCCTAATGATATACTCTGTCTGACCATATTTTTGTGGACTAAAATAAGTACTATGAAATAAATTAGATAAAAAATAATGTGGAAGACCTCACCACCTACTCCTGATACTACCTCAAAAAAAACCTATTCTTTGATCGATTCATTGATCGTTAATAAGAGAGGTAATTTTTTTCAAGTGGTACCCAATCACCCATATTTCATCATAGAATCTCTAAGATTAATGTAAACTAGTGATAATTTTTATTAATATTTCATCCCACTTCTACATAGGAACAAGTAATTGTTGAAGAAACCCACTGGAAACATGGTGTTTATCCTTCATCCTCTCGAAGAATAAAAATATGTACATGAACTATATAACTAAAAACATTGACCATTACCACTAAAATTTACATATATGAGATTGATACAAAGTTTTCATGCTAGGATTCACATCCAATGGTTAGATATGGATCTCGGAGACAACAAAATCATGTATTACTAAAGGAATGAAAAGTTATCCCCGAAACAAAAGTTGACATAGATTATACTCAAACTAATAATAAAAGGTGTTAACATTGTCAAATTAATCCCACCAAACATCCACATAAGAATCAACTAGTTGGGATTCCTACCCCTAATGCAATAATAGAGATGAAACCATCATCCAAGAAAATCATCTTCACATGGAAACCACTATGATATCAATATTAATCAAAGAGATATGTTCCACTACTCTCCATGAATATCATGATTCATGGACAACATACTATTTGACTTCTTATCCAGTAAATTATCCAAAAAATTACCCTTTCCTAGAGGATAAGAAATATAAAATTCATATTCTTTTAAAAATTATATCCATATTCAATTATGAAAGTTAGGTCATGCTGGGAGAAGATATATCTCAGGCTCTTATAATCAGTGAAAACCACTAATCCCTCATTGATATGGTAGTGTAACCACAACATCAAGGGAAACACAAACACTGAAATATTGATATAATTTATGGAATAGTTATGTTCATGGGTTTGTAACTTCCAATACTCATACAAAAAAATCACTCTATACTATATCATGAAACTACCCAATCCAAGACATAAAGCATTACAGTAGAGATTTACCAAGAATACCACCTTTGGAAATAAATAACTAGGGTATATACCAACAACTTTTTAGTTATTTGAATGTATCTTAATGATGTCCAACATAGTTCATGATCTAGGATTACCCAATATTATTATATTTTATATTTTACACTTTTACCATCATTCACTTATTTTTCTATATTTCCATGTAATTATTTCACAATATGACATCATTCCAAATCATCAATTCATATTATGCCTTTATCATATTACATTAATCATTAAATTTCATTATGGTTCATATATCTCACATTTTTTTTAAAATATTAATAAATCTTTAATGACTCATTGATATGTTTTCCCCAAACTCACCCATTGAAAACATGGGTTTACAATGTTTTCCATTTTACTATGTAATTTGAATGAATATTTTTTATAAAATGTAAATAATGAAATAATATATGTGGAAATTTTATAGAATAAACACATGTTTTATAATTAGATAATATGGTTATGTATATAATCCCCATTAACAATAAATCTTTCTATTTTGAAATTATTATTTAATTTTGCATTGAAATTTTTAATCCCAAAAAATATAGCAACACACATATATTGAATAATTCAATCAATTGAGTCGATATCTATGTTGGGGTATTTTATTTTGATATTGTTTTTTAAAAATGATCTTGGTGTAAAATATAATTCTACCAATGTTGAACTAAACGTGTTATAGGTTTAACTAATGGTTTTATAGTATATTAAATCATAATATTTATTTTTTATCTTCTTCTTGTTGTTTAATTTTTTTTATTTGAATATATTTTTTTTATTAGAGATAAGAAATTTTATAAGTTAATTTAGGGATCTAAGAAAAATAATTGAACAATTATTATAACAATAAATGAAATAATCTTCCTAATAAACAATGTAATTGAATGAGAGTTATCGTGTAATATTTTTTTCAATTATACACCACATATTTCATGTTATGTGTAGAAAATTGATCCTTATTTCAGTCCAAAAATAATAATTATTGAGAATATAACTATTGAGCCTTCCATAAAAAATATCTACAATCCTTTATTTGATATTCAGATCAACTAATTATTGGTAAATGAACTATTTAGAAAAAATATATTTTTTTCATTAATATTTGGTGGGTGAAAATAAATATCTTATTTTATATCATTTGGATGGATAAGTGAAACAATATGAATAATTTATGATGAACATATAACCAAATGTATATATTGACTGCATGAAATTGGTGAAGAATGAGATTTTTCTAAAAATATTTACAAAAATATTTTATATTATATTCAGTGGTAATTTATTGAGCTAGAACCAAATAAAGAAGTCTTTATTTGTTCCTTAAATGTTATCTTAATAATACATGAATAGAATTTGAAAAAATAAAATTTAATTTAATATTTTATTTATAATAATTCACATGATTCTCCCATGTTTTACATTATAGTATAATTTAATCAAAAATTAAAATTTGAGCATAAAGTTGAAATTTTAATGAAATTATATTTGTACATTTTTCAGAGAAATATAGTTTTTTTATCATAAAATATATACTATGATAAATGTTTTCATGAAATTTTATTGGTGGATTATTCATTAATATAAATGCACTAGTTATTTGGATTTGTAAATATGGAACCCCCATTTGAGGAGTGATAAATGGACATGGATTAAACACTAATTTCAATCCGACTGGATGGGTACTGCCATAATAATTCAACCATTACATTATGTACTATACATTGGCATGAAATTTTTAAATAATTTAGAGGAAATTATGTTAATTATTCCATTCAATTTAAGTAACATCTCATTTGATTTTTTGGATGCCTAAAAAATATTTGTAAATTAGATTCATTCATATTCAATGAATCTTCAAGGACATAAATATTTTCTTCAAGGATTCGACCATATCTGCATCAAAAAAAAATAATTGGTTGAAATTTTAGGGATAATGAGAAAGGATTCGACTAAAAAGTACAATGAAGACCACATTTAAATGTCCATCCCTTAAAATATCAAAAATCATTTTGAAATTATAGATATTGAATCTGGATAGTCTAGCTGGATGAAATTACGTTCTTTAATGATTCATTCATAATATCTTCCAAAAATGAAAAAATAACAAGTTATTTTGAGTTAAAATAGAAAATATTTGAATTAACTGATTTGATGAAAAAATTATGCATATTTTTAAATTTATTAGTCCAGAACAACCTAAACATTTAGCTAGAATAATTGAAGAAAATGTTTTTCACCTCCCTTTCCTATAAATATGTAATTCCTCTCCCCTTAAAAAATATATTTGTGTAGTGATATATTTTGTAGGAATTTTTTTATGTTAAATTTATTATATATATATATATATTATTATTTTCTCTCTTATTTACCACCCTTTCGTTCTAATTTATTTTCTCTTTTGTGTTTCCCAACACTATTCTCCTTCAAAACTCCATAAAAATAGAAAACTAACCTCATCTTTTATCATGGCGTGGGGGTAGATATTATTCTTTGAGTATGTTTCACATCAACATATTTTATTTATTTTATTCTAAGCGTTTCAATAGTTGTAAAACAAGTTTTATTTAGGGATCACCCCACGTTCTCTACTATTGAATTCTTCTTCCCATTCATCAATATTTCTCTCCATAATTATCATAATTTTGCATATAGAGGTTCTGTGTAACATTGTAGTGATGACGTGGGGTAGATTATCTTGCATCCAAAGGGTCAGTGTGGGATAATAAAAATTTAAATAGGAGGGTGTTAAATGATAGGGTTTATTTTAATACTAGATATAATTGTGATATATATTTTTTAAAGAACAATGATAGCATCAACAAAAACTCTTAAGAATGATAATATCTTCTGACTAACATCATTGTGGTTTTTATTTTCTTTTATATTTTTTGATATTTTGATATTATATATATTTATATCATTTATTTAGAAAACACTGGTAATTATATTATATTATTATTTATTAATATATTATTTATAATATAATCATTATAATAAGAAAATCTATGTATGTGAGTGACATATTTAAAGGGATTGACCTTCGGATTTCACTATATTACAATAATAGGTAAATATAATTTTTTATAAGGGATTTAGAAAAATATCATATATAAATTTGAGGCCATTATCAAGGAACTACCAATCGATTGGGTTAATAAAAATTCAAATTAGTGGGTGTTAAATTATAAAATTTATTTTAAAAAGGATAATATAATGAGATTACATTTTTAAGTAATAATGATAGAATTGTCTCAAACTCATAGGAATGATAAAATCTTCGTAATAACGTCATTGTGTTTGTTTGTTTTATGTTTTTTATATATTTTTATTATATATAAATATTTATAAAAATCATTTTAGAAACCCCCCATAATTATATAAATTTATTATTTAGAATTATATTGGTTTTAATATACTTTTTGACCATAAGGAAGTCGGTGGGTGTGAGTGGCCTCCTTGAGAGATCGACCCTGATATTTCTCTATACCACATTAATATAGAAATATAATTATTGATGTGGGATTCAAAACAGAATCCCATGCATTAATATGATTCCATTATTAGGGAGACGCACCTCTTATGCACAATGTTTTTAAAAACCCCAAAAAATAGTATATTTTAAAAAATGAAAACTACTAGAAACAAATTTCATAAAATTATTTACTAAGGTTAGAGGTGGAATTTTATAGTGATTTTTCTCATTCATATCACATTAATAATTAAATATATGATATTTTTAAGGATGATTAATTACTGATTAAAGTTAAAAAATAATAAATTTATTGCAGAAAATTATATGATTCCTGATGAAGTGAGAAACAAAATAACGATACCCTCCACATTTGTTGTGTAAATAAAATATTTGAGGTTATAGTGTAAATAAAAACACATTGTACAAAAAATGTGATTATCCCATTATTGATAATGAAATATTTGTACCTCTCATACTTTTTGCTGCATTGGAAGAAGATGAAGATGATACACTTCTTAAGACCGAGTGACCAGTAGACCTTCCAGATGAAAGCATGTTTCAAGTAAACTAATTTTGAGGGGAATTTCTCTTTATTTATTATTCACTTTTTAATCATATTGATGTGAAATTTCATTCTGACTTCCCCTTTTTATAAATTTCTAAAATGACATCACATGAGAAATCCTTGGAAGTTGATGTTGAAGTGGCCACAAAATTAGTGACAATAAATAAATATGTTCTATTATTTATATTTTCCCCCACATTATAGGTTGTAAAAAATTCATAAGGGGATGAAATTATTTTATGTAATTCAGAAAATTCTATAAAACCCATGTAAATGAGTGTACATTGGAAGGAATAAGATATGTTGGATCAAATCACACAAACAACATCCACCATCAGGCTATGGGTGACAACTATAACTACCAATTAGAGGATGTAAAACACTAGTTCCCAATTGGTGCCCCATACCATGTTTTATAAATTTTATCCTTTCCCTCATATATTTAATTTTATTTAGTTTTTTTTCAATAATGTTATTATTTTGTATTATTACTTCCTTATAGATTTTAATTGTATATAGTTAGGATCCAACCTCAAGGTTTCTAATAAAAAATAAACATTGGTTATTTCTTTCTATATCTTTTATTTTTACACCCATAACTTTTATTTTTTTGAGAATAGATGAAGGGTAGTTAAATTTAATAGTGGGGGGGGATTATCAACCATATTAGCGTTTTTTGAGTGTTTTTTATTATTAATATTTTTCGTAAATTTGATCAAAAATGAATTTTGATCATCAATTTCCACTACCAAATTGATATTTCGAGAGTTTTCTTGATTTTGGTAAAAAGGGAATTTAAATTATTTTTATATGGATAATTGTTCGTGGATTTTTATTTTAAATCATTTTTAAGAGTTTGGAATTTTTTTGAAATAAATGCCCTTGAAATTCTATAAAAAATAATTTCTTATCATAAAATGAGGTGTCCTGAACCCTTTAGATATAAATTTACTGAAACCCAAACATTCTTGAGGGAAACATGGATTTTATGTGAAAACTAGAACTTTTTATTATTCCTTTTAAAATATTTGGTGTCTATTAAATTTATTTTATGTGATTGAGGAATTCTATTGGAATGCCAAATTTTAAACTTGATACTCTCCTTTTAAATCAATCCATGTTAGACCCTAGATTCCATTAATATACAAATAGGTTTAATCCGCATTATATGAAAAATTATTCTCACCTATATTAAAATTAATATTTTTATGGATATTTCATTGTCTGATTATATTGGAAGTGACTTTTATGTGTGTTATTTAGGATGAAATTCATTGTTTGGAGTGTGAGTTATGTGTCATTATTTATTATAGTGGAGACATATAAATGACAATGAGTCAATATTATTTGTTTTTAATTTTAATAATCACATATTTCAAAAAAATGAAAAAACATGGGTTGTTTCTTGGGTAGGAAAAAAATCACAATTACCAGATTGATGGTCTTCAGATCATGTAGCATTGGGTTATGGATGTGAGATATATTTTCTGTGAAAAAATTATAAAAAAGAAAAAAATTAGAGATGGTAGTGAATTATTCATTGGTATTACATTAATTTTTATTCATAATATTTATTCATCATCCCATCTTATATGAAACAAGTAGTTTTAAAAAACTAAAAAAATTAAAAAGGGAGAATTGGGATGATATCATTAAATATATTAACTATTTTTCTAATATCACATTAAAAAGGGTGTGTTTTGTTTCATTTATAAGGGTAATTGGGTGAGATATATTTTTTTTCACATGAATATTCAAAGAATTTTATTAAAGCCTCATTTTATTAATTCCAATGATACCAAAATCCTCAGAGGCATTTGAACCATAATCAAAATCACTGATGATTAAATATATATTTATGTGTCATGGTGTGAAGAGATGAGAATTTTCAGAATCTTATGGTGACACATGTAGATTATATGTATGAGAATAACATCGGATTTAATTTCTCTTGAGTAAAGAGTGACATGAATTTAAATAAGAGGTAGGTGTATTTTTTTAATGTATGAATTTTTCAGGTTGAATATTTTTTTTGTTATAAAATAATAAATTCATATGAAATGGTTTTTAATAATTGATACATGATAAATTTTGCTTTGAAAAACATCTTGGAAATTTTCATATTACTGATTTTTGTGTGAATTTGATTTTGATATTAATTTTTTAATAAAATGTGAAAAAAGTTTAAATGAGGGGGATTTGATAATCCACAATTTTATTAAATTTATTATTAATTATAAATGAAATAATTCACCCATGTTTTTCTCTATTAGATTATTTTATAAAAAATTATAATTTGATCATAAAGATGAATATTTCATGGTAATTCTAATTTCACACTTTTATGAGAGCTCTTATATTTATATCATAATATATTTTCTATGAATATATTTTTAATAAATGTATTTTGGTGGATTATTAACTATTTTTTATTCATTTTTCATTTCAATAAGAAAATCATTATCCACCATTTTTGGGGTAAGATATTGTTAGGAAATTATCACAGATGTGGATATGACAGGATGGGTGAAACCACATTAATTTGTCGATAATATTATTTCACCTACCTGGATTGGTATTATATTTTGTGAAATGTAATAAGACAATATATGGATCATTCCATCTAGATGAATGAACTTTTCCTTCAATATTTTCATGATAAAATATGCACTTGAAGTAGATTCATCCAAATTAAATGAATATGTAAGGATAAAAATATTTTCATTCATGATTCTACCATAAGTCCTTTAAGACACCATGAATTTTTATGAATGATTATTGGTGAACGTTCGAGACATCATGGAACAATTAAAAAAAATACCAAATTTAAATATTCTTCCTTTATATATTTTAATACACTTTGAAATTAGAAACTTTGAATCTAGACATTCATATTGCCTAGAATTATATTCATCAATGATTTGTCCATATCCTATTAAATAAATGCCCAAAAAAGGTGATACTTTAATATAATACATGGGATACGTGAGAGACAAACATTTATGACGAAACCATGTCTATATTTTTCTATTTAATTTTAAAAAAGATTGAATTATAGAATATATAATAGATTAAAATTTTTATCCTCCATTACCTATATATATATAATTCCCCTCCCATTAAAATGATAGATTTGGGTAGTTAAAATTTTTTTAAGATTTTTCTATGATGATATTTTTTATTTATATATTAGTTTTTATTTTATTCATCTCTATTTTATTTTCTCTTATTTTCTCTTTTTTGTTTTTCTCCAACATGATCTTTCTCAAATCATTGAAACTAAAAACCTAACCTATTTTCTTGTTCGGGGGGGGGGGGTGATCAGGGAATCTTTGAGTTCATTTAACATATTTTCATTTTATTATTTTCATTCTAACATTTTAAATAATAGTGAAACTAGTTATGTTTTAGTGTTCACCACACATACGCTAATATTGAGTTCTTCTTCCCACTCATATATATTCCTCTATGTTATTGTTATAATGCTGCATACAGATGGTCTATGTAACATTATATTGATTATGTGAGGGATATTATATCACATGTATATGGTATTTTTGGATAATAATAATTAAAATGGGATGGTGTAAAATTACATGTTTTATTTTATCATTGGATAAAATAATGTAATTAAATTTTTAAATAATAATGTTAGTATCATCACAAACTCATATGAACAAAAAAATCATCTCACTAACATTCATGAGGTTTTTATTAATTAATATTTTTTATATTTTTATATTATGTAAATATCATTCATTCCATATCCCCTGTATAATTATATTATATTATCATTTATTATTATATTAGTTATAATATAATCTTGATAATAAGAAAATATGTGCATGTTAGTGGCTTGTTCGACTGGTCGAACCTAGGATTTCACTATACAACATTACTAGGTAAATATAATAATTGAGTTGGGATTCTCAAAAAGAAAATATTGCCTAACTATTTCACTAGTTCCATCATTGATCTTGATTGTAAAATCAATCAAATTTTTTGGGCATAAACCCATGTTTTTGAAATATATTTGGGAAAATAGAATTATTTAACAAGGACAATTTTTCAATATGATATTAGTTTGAAAATGTAATTTGATACTCAAAATATAATAGTATATTTGGGGATATAAAAAGAAAAATTTAGTTTACGTGGAATTTAATGTAAAATTGATAATGATAGAATAGATAGTTATGTTCCCCCATATAGAAAATATGGGAGGAACCTACATGGGGATTGTATTAAGGAAACATGAAAATGATTCATGTTTGTATGTGTATACTATTATGTATATATATGTCCAATTGATATTAATTTTCTTATTAAAACAATTGTGGGGAAGAAATTTACACCTTATATACCTCAGAAACTTTTTTTTATTTCAAATATAAGATTATAATGAATTATGTAAATCAATGATCTAACCTAAAATATAATGAAGTAATTAGTCAATAATAACCTCTATTACCAAGATGTATTTTAAGAGCTAATGATATTAATATAACCAATTTTGATCATGCAGTGGCCCATGTTTTTACACAAGTACAACCCAACATGATTTTCTTTTTTAAATCCTCAATAAATTTCCTATGGTAAAATATAACTTTACCATAGATATTGACCTCAAGTAAAATTTCTGACAGTTCCATTGGTTCAGGAATATTTATTTTACCCCTCGTAAATCCAGCATGTTAAATGGAGTGTCATAGATCCTTGAAAATAATATAATTAAAATATTATATTATTTTAAGGTGTGCACATGTATTTTATCCAAATGTTGATATCTCATGAATAGAGTCTCATATGGTGAAATCAACAGCACCATTAAACCTAAAATTTGGGTTTTACCCCATTCATTAAATAATTTTCATTTATATCTTTTTTTTTACTTTTAGAGTAGTGGTTGATCGTGTAAGATGAATTTATTTAAATAATTAAAATAAATTATTGAACTATTTAATTAAATTTATAACCCAAATTTGTGGCTATAAAAACCTATATTTTATTATTCTTCTATATTATATGTAAATTCTATGGAAATTTTGAGGTATAGAGAGGTATCTCTTATTGGAAGACATAAATTCTATGATTATAAAAGGTGATTTAAATAATGATAGGTTTTATTCTCTAGGAAATGACTATGGAAATTTATAAAGTTGATTAAAAAAATTATAATCATGTAGAAATATAATTTTGAATTATTTCTCCACCAATGATATATTAGTTATTGGTCTGGGTATTTTTTATTGTTTATCCTCACATTGTATATATTTGAAATGTAATACTATTATCAAATCACTTAATATGGAATAAATGATTGTGAAAAACAATAATTATTGATTTTATCTTAATTTTTTGTATTTTATAATCAATATTATTAGAATTATTATTTTATACTTGCATCACCATCTCTCCTCATATTCCATCTAAAAATATTTTCCAAACAAAACACAAGTATTTTTTATTTCTCACTTTCATGTTTAATGTATTCCTCCCTTAATTCTAGGTGATCTCACCACCAATATTCATTTGGGTGGTGGTTAGATAAATTAACAGAACTGAAATATTTTTTTAGTCAATCATTGTCTTTGTCGATTGTTTTTGTGGAATTTTAATTGTAGATTTTTGTATAGTAGTTGTATTATTTTTATGATGGGTATTAAGAAAGGGATTGGGTGATGGTTTTATTATGAGATGCAGAGTACTGGATAGTGAATCATAAATTTGAGTAAGAAACAATATTTTTAGTGAATCATTATTGGAATATAACTTTTGACCAATATTTTAGGACTATAAAAGTTTTTGTGAGCATTACAAATGGATTTTCATAAATAAATGATGAAAGTAGTTACAAAATATAATGACACATCACCAATCACCTCATATGAAAATTTCCCAAAGTCATGTTATATGTCTCAGAATAAGTAATGATGTGTAGTAACTTTTTATGGGGTTATACGTTTTCATTTGGTGTTACAGATCAAATGACCACTAGAATAAGTAAGACTTCATGCGACAACTACTTGTCTAGGTCACCGTGTCCCGAGAGAACACACCTAACAATCCATGTGGCTCTAAACGTTGTATGTGGTAGTCTACTCTCTATGCACCATTGGAGTTATGTGGATCAATATGATTGGTTACATGCTTAGTATCCTAAATACATGCACATTTCCTCCCCTATACACAATGTATTTGGTCTATGATGTGTCATGTTGAATGGTATGACATGATAAGGTGGTTGAATTTGGAAGAAATTCCATGTTGTCCTAGGTAATTCCATTTATATCCCCTCAAACATGGATACATTGGTCATGCATGAAAATTTCCCCTTCTTATTACAATATAGAGTTGGTATGTCATCCATTTGGATTGGGATCCTCTAAGAGAGTTAGTGTTTATCTCGCCTGAGAATGGGGTTATGATACTCTACTTACATAATCAGATAGTTAGTATTCCACTAACATAATGGTGGAGAGATACTATATATGAATATTGGTAATTTTTTGTATATAGAGACTTTATGGGAAAAGTATTATCCACTAGAGTTGTTATTTAACCCACTAGTATGTGTAAGGTAACCTCAATAATTATGTGGTGGATTTTACAGAAGAGATACTGGAGGCCACTGGATTGATAGATGGCATGGCATATTTTTTTGGAAGGATGCAATTTTTGATATAGTATTATTGGACCTGAGTACCTTCTATGAACATACATGGGTCTATCCATTTCCTTATAGTATAATGCACTGCCTCGGTTGGTGAATATTTTTGAGGATTAATATATTACCCTATATGGATTCTAGAGGTGGTGTGGAAAGTTTAAGCATATGATATGGTGACTTCTATGATGCTTTATATTCCTGGACACCGTGGGGGTTTCCTTGGAGACATAATGTTGTAAATGGATACCAATGATAGGATTTATGGAATATTATATGTTCTGAGAACCAATAGTCACCATTTCAATATGGATTTGATTATGTAATCTATAATAACTAAGAATTATCTACATCCCTATCTCCCATTACATTTGAACATATCTAGATCATTCTTCCGAAATCCATTTTTTATACTCCTTAGTGTTATGAACCCTTGTCCTGAATATTTTTCCTTTATTTCTATAATTTTCTCCTCCTAGAAACCTTCAATGTTGAGAGTAATGTTGGTTGTATCTTTATTCTCTATATATGGTTTCGAATAAATATAATTAATCATGTTTACACTCAACCTTATACTCTTTTCCACCAACATGTTTTTTTGATGATGATGATGTATATGTCATATATAGTTTTATAATGGAAGGGTTTGAGATAACATATATGTAGTTGATTTTTAGTGGTCTCTTGGGATTTTGTGATGAAAAAGAGTGTATGGTACTTGGATATGATTGTAGGAAGAAGTTATTCTTGTATCGGGCCAGCTTGAAGTGTGGGTCTATTCACCTTAGCTATATTTCAATTTTCTTTTATGGCTATTTGGAAAATTGTCTTTTCATTTTACATTTGATTTTCACACTTGTTATTTTATAGATTTAGTATATTTATCATCAATGTGTTACATTCTGTTAAGATGGTATATTATGTGTGTCTGGGTGATAGTGATTGTATTTTTTCATTTTTGATTGGAATTTATTGTAAATTATGATAGGATATGGTGTCCCATTTGTGTTTTAGGAAAAATTAGTTTTAGTCACTATCCAATGACCTATTCGAGGTAAGATTTGGGATCCATAGTAATATTATTGTTGGTCCCAGTGGTATCTTAGTAGGTTGGGTCATGATAGAGTCGTTTTTTTCTAGGTATGGTGATTTATTATAGTAGAAATGTGAGTATTTGATTGGGAACTTAGGGAAATGTTGTTAAGAGGGTCTTGAGTTTGGATAATAGATCGAGGAAACCAGAGTTGGTGCGGTTACCAATGCATCTGTTAATAAAAATATTGATAACTTATTAGGGCCACTAATGATGAAATGAGCATCCAGATAAGGTTTTAATTTTCATGAAACCAAAAATTCTTTAGTTTCCAAAATATGATATTTTTTGGAATTAAGAAAGCTTATGAAACATCTCAATCAAAACTCCAGTGAAATATAGATATTTCAATAGAAATTAAAATACCCTGAATTAAATAAAATTAAGGATAAATTATATCGAATATATAGTATATTAACAATTTCATTTATATTCGGTTCACCATACAGAACATGTCAAAATAGAGGGAATTTGTGATGAAATTACCCTTACAACCTAATTAATTTTCAAGTCAAAACACAATGAAGGACCAAATTGAAAATGAATCATTAAATAATATGAATAATGAGAGGATAGTGATACCAAATATTATGTTTATAAAATATATTTAGTAGAAAATAATAATGGAATATAATAAGAAACTTGTCTCAAGGGGTGAAAACTTGAGATAAGAAACACCTACCTTAATTCCTGACATCCACCAAAGCGTTTAAATCTCTTATATAACAAAAAATATATACTAATAAACTATTTTTTATCATTTTTCTTATCTATAACCTGTTATAAAATTTATATGTTATTATTTTATGGTCTTATATTATATAGTTATTATCTATTTTGAAATCATTTGTGTGTAATATTGATCATTTTGAACTAGTTTCATAATAACAGTGTTGTAATCCATAATTTTGCAAATGTTTATCATTATAGATTGTACAATGTACTAGTATATATTCTTTATAATTTTTTATAATATTATAATTTCATTATATAGTAGTTCTTGTTATGGGCCATCAAGATGAAATTGGCGATGATCGTGTTTTAGGGTTTTTTAACAAACATACATTGGCATATTAAGTAATGAATTTAATATTAATGTTTCCATTTAATAAATAAAATAAAATCATTATTTACTTATTTATTTCATCATTAATAGAAATCCAATTCCAATAGTCACAAATGTTATAAATAGATAAAATTGATCAGGTGGGTTGCTAAACTCACCCAAAACATACTATAATTAATATATGATTATGAAGTGATTTAGTGTTAATATAATTACTAAAGAAGAATAATGTGATTATATATGGTTTATTATTATTATATATAAAAATAAAAAATATTTATAATAATAATATAAACTATATGATGTTATTATTTTAGATGGTTAATTTATTCATTTTCTCAAAGAATTTCATAAAAATAATATTTATCCATTAAAAAAATCCCACAACTATTAATTATAGGAGTTGATGAAAATGATGGAAATGAAATGTTATATGGAGGCTATAGTTAGAATGTATGTATTGTTGATGATTTAAATTTATATAGAACATGATAAATTAATGACATGTTTTTCATTTAAAAATATATAATATTTTATAAATACTATAATTATCTGTTAAATTAATCATTAGGAAAATATTTTTATGGTAGTTAAGGAAAAATAAACATGATTCTTTAATGAGGCATTAGTTCGCACACATTTATCAATTATATTTTTGTTAAACCTTAGGGAAAATGGAGAAGGTGGTTAATATTTATTCCATTAGAATAATTTAATTGAATATAAAAACAATACTTACTAAATTATATAGTAATTGGGAAAATAGATTAGAAAAATTAATATAGAAAAGAAAATAAATTAGGTAAAACTAGTACCCATGTTTTGGACTTGGCCATTTTATTTGGGGACTCCTTGGAAAGGGTGTGATTATGATAATCTATAATGAAAACAATCCTAATTGGGTGAAATTGTATTATAGGTTAAAAAATTTGGGTATATTTTCATTTTGAAATCAGATGTTTGAGTTGTATTTAAGTGGTTGGGAGAAGCCCCTTTTTTAAGTGGTGAGAATGATACTTTTGAAAATAATTAAACTTAGTATAAAGAGGGAACCTGTGTCACAAGTAAAGTAGATCCATAAATAGAAACTAATTGAGGGTTAGAGTTTAAAAGTTCAATAATCTCAAATAAATTCATCTTCAAACTTATTTTATTCTTTTTTAAGTCCATTACTCTTATAATTTTCATTTTTACCATTTTTGGTTTTACTGTGGTAACTAGTTTTTACCTATGTAATTTCTTATGAATACAAAAAATGGAACTTATTAAAAAAGTGGGGCATTATTATCAAAATTTTTAAATCCATTTTATTATATAAAATTTATATATGTTTGAAAGATCAATTTCAACAATAGTTCATGTGACACACAAAGAACCATTTTTTAAACAAATTTTATTTTAAGTTTAAAATTTATGTGTAGGAAAACATTACCAATGCATGTGATTTTCATGAAATAAATTGGTTAATAATAAAAAAAATAAATTTATGTGGAATTAAAATAATAGAAATTATAATTTTACAAAAAAAATATTTAATCAATAAAAATAAAAAATAAATTTTTCTTGAAAAATATTACTAATCTTTTTAAAATTTTGAACAACGGTTTTATAAATTCAAAATAGTATTTTGAAATTTATATAATTACTTAAGATATATTATCAAATAATAATTTTTATAAATTTATTGGTCTTTCTCATGTAATAATAAAATCATTAATATTATAGTTGCGATAAAAACTATATTTTTTTCTATTCACATAAAAATCAACTTTTATAAAAACTCTAAAAAACAATAATAAGATAATATTGAAATTATAAATAAAAAATAAAGCTAATTTTTTTAAATTAAAATTAAATTCATTTTTTTATAATATATGGAATAAAATCTCATTATACGATGCATTTTTAATGGGTTCGAGATTTATTGTTTATCTACTCTAGTATGGTCTTAGGTATTACATTCCATCCCCCTTAAATTATTATATCACTTAAATTGGATATATGTCATATGATAGAAAAATATTTGTATTCCTTTTTTAGGATACCATTATGAATCCTTTTATTAGTAATTTTTCCAATGTACTTTCACAAACAGAATTATCAGATTCCACAACACCTTTTCTCTAGTATCAAGAATCTAGACCAAATAACCGTTATAAAATGAGTTAGGTTCCAACTCTACTCCCTTATATGTGGGTATATTCATTGGATCTAGATTGAATTTCCTAAATAATAAAATATTTATGATATCATTTTCTTTAGAAAGGCTCGGTGGTAGTGCTAGGTTATAATATACAACACCAATTCTCTCCGGAATTTCAAAAGGCCCAATGTACATATGGCATATATTTTCCCTTTTACTGACGTTTATAACTCCCTTACATGGTGACACATTTAGGAATACACAATCCACTAGATTAAATTCCATGTATTTCATTGGATTATTTACATAACTATTTTCTCTACTTTGATCTTCTTCTATAGGATCACAAATTGTCTATACTTTGCCTATTGTCTTCTATACAAGTTCTGGTCCCACTAACATTATTTCTCTAACTTCTTCCCAATATATTTGAGTATATAATCTATATTAATATAATTACTTATATGGAAACATCAATATTCTCAAATAGAAATTCTTAATGTAGAACAATTAAACCAGAGGTAGATAATGATCCCTTATTCCATATAAGTAAATAAAACCTAACCTCATCATATCATTTAGTGTTTGAATAGTCATTTTATAATTTCCATCTGTTTGGGGATTATATGAATTTCATAAAAATACATCACTATCAAGATCCATCTAAATAATCTTTTAGAATTTATATGTGGACCTAGTGTCGCAGTATGATATAATTGATTGAGGTTGCCGATGAAGTCTCATGATTTTATTGATATAGAGTCGGGAAAGGTATTAAAGGGGATGATCTTCCTTGACTACTATGAAATGTTCATTCATGCTAAGGTGGTCGAAAATGTACCATATAACATCATTATTTCTTAGACTCTTTATATGTCTAGTGAAAAACTCCATTACAATATTGCCCATCTTCTATAAAGGTATAAGCATTGGTTGCATGACTACTTTAGGATGTTGTCTTTCACCCTATACTTATGGTAAAATGTATCTTATGTATACATAATCCGTAATTTTCTACATCATACCAACCAATGATAAATATTCTATTAAACCTTTTACATACATGTGATGCTATGGTTTATGGTGATATTTGAGCTATGATCTTCATCTAGTATACCCCTATTTAGCTCAGGTTTTGATGGAACACATAACCGCTCCTGAAATATAAATTATTTATCATTATCAATTAAATATATCAATTTTAAACCATTTTATACTCTAATTTTCCTTTTTAAATCTATATCATACTGACCGAGATTTCTTATATGTCTTAATATATATGGATTATGAATTTATTGTAAAAATACTTAGACTCCCTTACCTAAAAATTACAATATCCACATTTACTATATCCCTAAATATAGGATCCTTATTAATACATAATGTGGTTTGATTTCATTGATAACACAAAATAAATTTATTAAGAACATTGTTTTCCATCCACTGATGGATGTGTATCGAGAAATTATAGTCCTTAAGAATCACCCACTAGTTTATTTACCTCACATTGATATCTTTATAAGAGAAATATATTCTTCAAAATTTTGTGATTTTTAAATATCAAACATCTTTTCTCATAGATACTTTGAGCCCTTATCATTAATTTAATGATTTCAAATTCAAACTCAAGGTCATGGTTTAGATAGCCTGTTCAGGGAAATTCATTTTTTTTGATACATAAGAAACCAATATATCATACTTCATTTGGACACAACCTAGTCTATTATTAGATGAATAAATGTATATTACAAATACTTAATTTCATAATATGTAATATAATTATTTTTCATTAATATATCTATTTTCTATCTCTTAAAATTTGTCTTCACATTCCCTGTAACAAGTGAATTTTATCTATTTATGTGTTAATATGGTTAAAAAGTTGGTCAATTATGGAATATTTTTGATCAAACTGCCAATCATAACCTCCTAAACCATAGAAACTTTGTATCTTGAATATATTCATCATTTTATTCCATTCATTGGCTATATATTTCTTTATAGGATCAATTTATATTCCATCACTAGAGACCATATTTATAATAAAATAAAACCTACAGGGCTAAAATTCAAACTAAATGAATTTCTCATATATGTCCTTTTCTCTTTGGGACCCATTAATTATTTATAGATGGTTCTCATGATCTTAAAATATATTATAGTATATTATGATATTATAAATAAATATAATCATAAAGTTGTAAATATAATCCTTTAATACTCTATTCATCATTTCCAGAAAAAATGATGTTGAATTAGTCAATCTGAAAGGAATTACTATAAAATAATAATGTACATATGTTATAAAAAATGACATCATTGGTATATCTTCCTTATAGAACCATATATAATGATAACCATAGAGAATATGGTTCTTTTCAAAATTTTAATATCTTTAATATTGATCAAATACACCATCATTTTTTGGTAAGGGATACTTATTATTTATAGAAATTTCATTGATCTCCCTACAATATCATCGAACAATTGTTTTTTTTCACAAATAAAAATGGGGATAGACAAAATGAAACACTAGGGAATATAAACCCATTATCACACAACTCCTATTATTGTTTATTAAACTCTATGAACCTCATTGGTGACATTATAAATGGATTTTTAGATATGGGTCTTGCATTATGAATGAGATTAATGGAAAACTCTACTTTATGATTAGGTAGATGGCCATATAATTCATTTATAAATACAATACTTTTTTATAAAATTCAAACAACCACTTTAATTAAAATTTAATTCCTATCTATATATATCTTTTTCTCTTACACTTCTCCCATAATTTAATTATGGTGATCTACTGATGTTAGGTTTAGAGAAGACAAGGGAGGTGAAGCCTCTCCCTTTAAAAGAAGTGATTTTATAGCACCTTAAAAAATATTAATATAATTTTATTCATAATAAATTCTTTCATTATATGTTGAGATCCAATCCATACCAAGTATGAATTAAAAAATCAACCATAGTTATAACAATTATTATTCCCATTAGTTAATATCTCTACATATTAATAAATAATTATTGTAAAATCATCATTGAAATAAGAATCCTATTTGGTGCCTTATCATAAAAATACTTTCACAGAGTATTAGGATATGATTATATGTTCTAAAAAATGCATGATATATACATTTAATAAATCTAGAATCAAATAAAGAATTTACTAACATTAATATTAGGATCAATGTAACTAAAATTAATCCATTTGGTACTTCAAACTCTACTATGGCGATCACATATGCTCAAAATTGTTTCGTCAAAATTTTCTATGGTAAATTATCCTAATGTTTGGGGAATTGGTTTGAGTATTCCCCTAACACCTTATAGTTAAATAATTAAATATAAAAATCATATATTTTTTCCATTATAATATTGAGAATGATCCAACTCTTGAAAAAAATATCAAAACCTTTAATAATAACATTGACTGTTTCCTTTCATGATTATTACTTTTGGGAAATTCTATTATTTATTTCTTCCCCTTTGACATAAATTTATTTCCATGGTATTCAGCATAACTCATTTTCTCCGTATTTCTATTGATGAAAAAATTCTTAGAGAACTCATTTTCAATATTAATGGAACATGGGACTATATCTTCATTTGATGAAAATTGTATGATAAACATAAAACCCCTTTAAGGATTGACTTTATCTCTTTAAATAATTTAAAATATTGATTGATTCACTATGTATATAGTCCAAAACATTTCTATCTAACCTCATAATGTTAGTATCATGTTGAGTAGTAAATTTCTCCTCTTTTGATCTGAGATTGAGTAATTTCATTATAGTTTTAGACTTTTTATAGTGGCTCGTGCCTCCATGGACGATTAATTTTTTATTCTTGGAGTTATATATGATCAGAAGAGGCTTAGTGAGATTTTGGTATAGTTTTGAGCTAACATTCTACTACTATTGGTGGTTCATCGTATTAATATTTTTTTAAAAAGAGAAAAGGTGATTCATGTTTATTAGACTGTAAATTCATAGTTTAATTTTCTGAAAGTATTTTCTATGCTCAAATAAATCACAATTTGAATTATTTTTTGATGACATTAATTAGCACAATGAAATTTAATAGATGTTTATATTACTTTGAGTTTGATAAATTGACAACCATAATTTGTTTCATTGACTAAATTGTATGACCCTATAAATATTCATGACATGAACATGCATCTCATGGTGTGAAATTTCTAATATCATGATTGTTTATAAAGTTTGGGGCTCATCCAAATTCCACATTTTCACACATGTATCTCTTGAGAATTAATAAAACCGTAGTTAATCATTGGGAGATCTATTAAACCCCTTCACCCATATTTGATCCTTGAATTTTAGAGGCTTGATTTTGTAAATCCATGGTGAGTTCTTACCTTTGATCATGTGTTTACTCCATATTATTCATTCTAGAAATCATCGCAGGGATGTTGCTTCAATTTGGGATGTGTTTGATCTATGTTATGATGACCCCTTACTGTGGTTCAAGTTGATCTGTGGTTTCTTTGTGTAGTTGAATTATTTTGGTTGTTTTTTCATCACCCTAGTCTGTGTATTGTTTTGAATAGATTTTTTGAGGTGGGGGATCCATCGTATTTTCTCCTTTATTTTATAAATTGGATGAATAATTATTTTCTATACTTTAGGATGATGGTATGCACAATATTAATGAATATAATAATAATAATAAATTTAATTTAAATGAATTGGAAGGGAAGAAACGGAATTTTTTAATATACTGATGTTAATTCCCACAGTTTTATACATTCTTGATATCCTTTCAGAACATCACGACAGTTGGGATCCTTTTTTGTGTTGTATTTAATATGATTATGGAACTATGTGGTGTTATGTTTTGATAAAACCATGAATGAAGTAGATAATAACTTATATATGGGCAATGAAATGGTTTACCATTTACAAATATTGGTTTGTGTGATAATTCCTAGGAAATCAAATTAATGAAAGAGCATAAAATTGAATTTTGAAATATATTGAAATTGATATGTGTTTCTAGGTGTGGTTGTTCTTCCTGTGTTTCCTTTTATGGTTTGGGATGGTTTGTGGAAATTTTGGGGACTGGTAGGAATCTGGTATATATTTTAATGTGATGT
The DNA here is from genome assembly GCA_963277665.1 of Viscum album. Classification (NCBI taxonomy): domain Eukaryota; kingdom Viridiplantae; phylum Streptophyta; class Magnoliopsida; order Santalales; family Viscaceae; genus Viscum; species Viscum album. The sequence continues at coordinate 1,436,518,725 of OY728122.1, forward strand.
GGTCATTGGCTGGAATGAGATGTGATGTGGGATGATGTGTAGTGGCCTTGATGATGTAGTTATGGTGTTTTTTGGTCATGGCATGAGGCCCTTTTAATGTTATATCGACATGCTGTTTATTTTTGTGAGATGATGAGTTAGTTTAAAGATAGTTATTGAATAGATGTTAACAATTGAAGCTCAACTTACATGAGTTGGAAAGGTTATTGAACTCGTAAAATAAAATGGGAAGTGTGGTTAAAGTAGTGTTTTAATGTGAAAATGAATGGCCTTAATAATGATGATTGTTGATAATTCATAAAATCATCTAGTGGATTATATTAAAATAAAAATATGGGATTGGTATTATGGTTTTAGGTCTGTGTCTATCCCATGTGGTGTTATACATTAGAGTTGTTAGTGTGAGTTTAGAAGGACCCGAGGATTTGTGGGGATGTTGTGAGTTGTGACGGTACTGTTATTGTTAAGCTGTAGGTTGGGCATGTTTATGTGATTATTAAATATATTATTTTACTTATGATTTATAATGAACCACACCCTTATTGAATACCATATGTTAACACCCAAATGTTTTGGGGATGTATTTCCAATATATAGATGTCGAGGATGGATGGTTGGTTACCCTCTCTTCGCTACTCTCTCATCCATGTGAGTTTGACGGGAAAAGTATATATTTTCTAGAATAAAAAAGTGCACTAGTTGTGATGCATAATGAGAAAATAAGGTGGTTCGTGGTGGGGTGGGGGGGTTCATGTATTGTATGAGGATGGAACAAGTTTGATATCCAACTTTTTCAAGATAATATACAATTATGGATATATAGTTATGGATGAGATTTTATAGGATTGACGTTATCTATTATAGTTGGACGTGATTTTTAGTTTTATGTAGGGTTCTTAGCATGACGTCGTTTCATAGGTTTCTTTAGGAAGGATGTTAAAGATGACATGGTGGTGGTATGATGTCTGATGTTGGGGTGTGAGCGTAGAAAATTAGTGGGAATGTTGTGTGGGGGTACCCTCTTTATCGACATGATTCAAATTATATTACTACACAAGGAAGCAATATTTGGAGGGCATGCCTTTGTGAGTATGGTATTGGATTATTTTCCTACTTAAGTTCAATGGATTCTTCTGTTTCTTCATTTATGAATTAGTATGCAGTTTTTCACATGTTCATTATAGACCTTGTACATGATCATACTAATTATAAATATTATGCTCATCCAACATATATATACTATTTTTTCGATATTTCCATGAGGAATTTATTGATAGAGCTAGAAATTACACAGTTGGGTTTGGAAGCTACTATTTATTCTCTTCCATTATACCTATATTTTTTATTTACTTGGATATTTTTATTATATTATTTGACATTGTACATGAATTTCGTGATGGTTTTCGGTTTACTTTTATAATAGGTTATGTATTTTATTAGAGTTTTTTATCCTATCTCACAATTCTTCATTATTATAGAGGTTAATTCCTTCTATATGTGATATATTCATACCCTCAATACTTGTCAAAATCTTGGGACCTACTTGAGGCCAAACATAGGTGGTCATTGTCTCTCTTCCTTCATTTTTGAACATATAGGGGTACATCATGAGGGAGGGGGTAATAACTAAGTGGTATCATAGGGAGGTTGAGAGATAGAATGAAGATTAGTGTTATTCATATAGATTATTTTCTGGTTTGGTAGGTAAATATAGTCAGTTTATCTTGGTGCATGACATAAGCTATAGAAGACCTAATATGACATGGTATTTCCCCCCCCCCCCTCCGTGATTCGATGGAAGGATATTGAGCCTTCAAAATGACCAAGTGAGATAGATTATCTAGTATGGTAGGGAACTAATATAAGATCAATATAATATTCAAATATTTTAACATTATGACTATGTTATATAGTGTACAAAATACCGAACATCAATCGTAATCGAACGGTGAAATATTATTCTTTAAATATTATTGTTATAACATAGCCATTAAATTAGTGGTTGTTCATAGGATTAACTATGTTTAATATATATATATATATATATAAATTTTATAATAAATATAACTATATTTATTTATTCTTATTAAATAATATCTCAATGTTTTGTAAATATGTTTTATTCTTTAATGATATGCTTATTTCAAATTTTGGTTTGTTTCTTTTTGTGGGGAAATAATAAAATTAATTTTAGAAACTTTTTAAAAGTTTATTTTATTTAAAAAAAACATTTTATAAAACATCATATATAAATTATTCTATGGTGAATGTTTTAATTGTTAATAATTTTTTTATTATTTGTTAAATAGAGGAAAATATAAATTTTATAGAAAACTATATTTTATCCAAATGTATTTAAAAAGTAAAATTATATTTTGGATTACTTTGAAAATATAATATGTTCATTTGGATTTTAGATAATCCAATTGTGGTTTTTGAAATTAATTTAACACTTTCATTTAGAAAAAAAATTAAATATTTACAAGGCATTTTTTCTGAAAACCAATTTTTCATCATGTTTTTCTTATTTGATTTCAAAATAAATTATTTCTCTAAAGTGTTTTGAATTTTGAATAATTTATTCCATATTTTTATTTTATAGGTTCAATTTTATTGAATTGGTTCCTAATTTTTTTCATTATAAATAGTAGCCATATTAATTTTTCTACCATAATTATGGGTAAATTGGGTAATTAAAGATTAAAATAATTTGAATTGGATAATAAAATGACCAAAACAGTTACATTAATTTTATTTTATGTGTCCAATACTTCTATACTCATCAAATATTAAATTATATGGCATTTTTTATCTATTTTTATTCGATTATAAACATTATAATATTTTATATAATGAAATTTAAAAAATTCCCTACACTTGTTTTTAATAACTATATTTTATATTGATAGGTATAACCAAAATATATGTTTGGTTATAAATATTTTATTCAAATATAAAAATTTATATTCTTCCTTGTAATTTGTTTTTTATATTTATTTCAGAAGTAACATTCATAAATGCTTACACAATAGTGATGCAATAATTACTAAATTAATGGAAAAATAAAAAAATCATATTTTAAAACTAAAATAAGTATAATTTGAAAGAATTAATGTTAAACACTAGTTTTGTAGATAAAAATGAAATATTATACATATTATACATGTTTTTATTGATTTTAGTCAAATTACATTCTTATATTGATTTTATTAAAGTCGGTGTAAATAAAGTGTTCTAAAATTGACATTATTTATTTTTACAACAAATAATATATTATTAAATGATTTAGAATAAATAAAAAATATTATATTTGAAAAAATTAATTTTATATGGTCAATTAAATAATTCATGATCCATTAATGGGTTTTTGTCAATTTATATTAACATTATTAACCCTTAAATGGTATAAAATCATAATATTATGGTAATTGTCAAAAGTTATAACAAAATGAAAAAATATGATAAGCGTAAAATGTGATAAAAATCGACTAAATTTAATTATATAAGAAAATTTAGACTACTATTCAACTTAAATTTTAATATTATCAATTTAGAGCCATTTGGAATTCAAAATTAGTTTTTATTAATTAAAAACTTGATAAAATTCCATGAGTTCCCCTCCCCTGTCTTATAAAAGGGAATATATTTTTCTCATTTAAAAACACATATATAACCATTTTTATTATAAATTACCCATCCTAATATATTAATTAAATTAATCATCCAATCCAATTGTATTTCGTTTGATCATATAACCATCCTAGAAAAGATTTGGTGTATAGCTTAAGAGGTTGTTTGATGATGAGGAAGATAAATAACGTAAATAGCAAGTCAGACTCAAGGTAAGAGACATTCTTTTAAAAATTCAACTTTTTAGGTTTACATTTAAATTGTATTTTAATAACATTTACATATTTTTAAAATTATTTTATTGATGCATTTATATGGTCCTAAAGAAATTATAAAGGAAATTTTAGGTCTCTTTTGACTTTCTTTCAAAGGCTTCGAAATGGTATCTTTTTACTGAATGTTTTAAATTTATTTATAAAAGATAAAAGGAACATTATATATTAACATATACTTTGAAAATTAATTTTACCACCATTATAATTAATATTTTATGTAATTATTTATTTATAACCATTCATGTTTGTTTTAAAGAAAACCCTCATTCACTTTTTTTAGGGAAATTACTTTAAAAAATAGTGTTTAAAGGAAAGTGATATATCAATATATTATTTTTTTATTATCAGTGAAAATAATGATTAATGTTAAAATGTTATATATATTCTATTATAGTTCTTGGGAATTTTTTTTGAGGATGGGTGGTTCCGTTATAAACCAGAAGATATGAGCCTGTTATAGCTCTCCAATGCATTGCGTAAAGGGATATAGTAAACATATTCAGATTATCGGTAGAGAATATATTATGATGGTTATTCCAAATATGGGAAAAAGTTATATGATTAGGTTTATCGTAATAGATTTTGGGAATATACTATGATTTTTATTCCAAGTATTATAGTGATGGTTATTTCAAGTGTAATTATGATGATTACTCCAAGTATAACCATGATGACTATTCTATTTGTTACCGTGAGGGTTAATATGTATATATGAGTTATATTAAAATGATTCCCATTTTTACTACATACTCTACAAATAATTTTTAGCGGTTTTAATAATTTCCTTTGAGTAAAAAGAGTGTGTTTCTCATGTGGAACGGATTAATATCCTAATATTAATGAATAATGGGATTAATATAAGTATTTTTTGGTTTTTAATGATTTTCACTATATTAAAAAATTTATTTCTTTTTTATATCCCTTAATATGTATTTTTGTCCTCATACCTCATTTTAGAATGTTTTTCATGGGGTTTAATGATGGGTAATTCAAAGGAATAATTCATGTTTAAAGCCATAATGATTTTTCATAAGAAGAAAATGTGATTCATTTTAAAAGTTTCATATTGTGTGTAAAATGAATTTTGTTTAGAAGTATACAATTATATATATGGGTTTTTTATGTAAGAGTTATGACATAAATCATTAAACTATAAACATTAAAGATCCTTGGGAACTTAGGAAAGTGAATTATAGTTTAAATATACTATAATATGTAATGTTTATGGACGCATCCTTATAGTTGGAATTAGAGTAGGATTTTTATTAATTTATAGATTTGGATTTTATTTGAACATAAGTTAAAATTCATTCATAACCACAAAGGATAGTATGTTTTCATGAATTATGTTTATTTTGGATTAATATAAAATAGTTCAAGATACAATGGATAAGGGAATCTTATGGTTTTTCATACTTATTAGATATTTTATTGTCATTTTATTGATATTCTCATACTAATTTTTTTTGTTTAGTAAATGGATTAATCTAGAAAGAACCAAAGTAATAGTGGATGTAATGGAAAATGTGGTGGTTGTTTCAATGAGAAACCAAATGAAATGTGTGTTTTAGAAAAAACTATTGTGGTTATTCATAACCAACTATCAAAAGATATGATTAAAAATATAAACCTAGGCGAGTTTCCGAAATACTGAAATAAAAGTGAAGTAAAGATACATGGCAGTTTATATGATAATGATTCTAGAGTTAAAAATATTCAATGACTTATATGTGATGAATCTTGGAATAATCACCTAATAAAATGTCTTAATGGAATGAGAAGATGTATTTATTGTGTTAATGGAGGAAAAAAGTAATAATATGAGATATAAAAAAGAATTTTATTAACACCATGATCGAATAATATAGTTCTTACCAAGGAATACAATGAATGTATTAAATGGGTGGAGTATGGACATTATGAAAATGAGTTTCCTAGGGGGAAAGATCAAGAACATGATAAAAAATACAATATAGATGAATGTTTAGTAATATATAATGCCATTATTTTTAAAGATAATATTACTAATAATGACATATGAAAGGTTTGAATTACATATTATCTTATATTTTAATATTGTTTAATCATATTAAATGATTCATATATTTTTTGTTGAAATGAACTGTTATTGAATAAGATTGAAATTCATTGTAAATAATGAATTTTTTTTAATTAATGTTCCCACATATAGGTATTCAAGAGTTATAATGTCATGGTATATCATATTTTCAATGGATCAGACAACCCTTTTAAGGTTTTCTGTGATGATGATACTATAGAATATATTTATTGAATTTTGGTAAAGGTTTTTCCATTTTATAAACATTAAGTTTAATATATAAAAAAGGTTATTTAAGAAGGATGAATTTACTTTTTGTGGACATATGTTTAATGGTATTGATAAACATTATTTTTTATATGATCTTTTATTATTAATTATATTTTTGAGGATGTTCATTATAATTTTTGAACACATAATAGGAATTATTTGTATCTAGTATTAGAAAAAGGATAACCTATTAGTCGGGTGATGAGGCGTCACATATAGAAAGGTCACAAGGCCTAAACCCACAACCAAAGGGTGAAAAGGAAAAATGACCAACCACTTACCTATGTGAAGTCATGAGATATCCATTGGATAGAAAAGTGATTTTGTGATTAAATGATTAATGTTAATTTAGAATTAGTTCAGTATTTCTGGATTCTTTATTTGATTAAGGTAAACCAAATCATATGGGATGATATATAAGGATAAAATGTTTAATTATATTTTGGAAGCATATATTATTTTAAAGTTTCATTATGGTTATTCATGTTATTCATGGAAGTTATTATAATATTTTTTAGATTATATGATTTGGAAATATTTTTTTGTTATAAGTCTTTATAATTATTGGAAAAAATGTTTAATTTATTTTGGAAGATTATGTTATTAAATCATTCTTATTTTTTGGTTTCATCCTTAGTATATAATATTTTTAAAATTTTTATTGTCTATTATTTATCAATCTCTCTAAGTTGAACTTTGGGTGTTATCATTGAGGCATTAAAGATTAATATCGTATTTCATCATATAATGTTTTATTATTTTGGGGTATTATCTTATCTTTTTATAACCATTATAGATTTGGTTAACTTATAATGAAAGGTGGTAAAAATGTTATCTATTTTTGGATTTATATTATCCTATAAAAGTTTATTTTAGTGCATCAGGGAAAAAAACTCATACTGAGTATTCATCATTCAGAGAAAAATATGAGATTGGTGTGGGAATCGATTAAAGGATAAAATTCCACATTTCATGTAAGAATATTTCCTTATTATTTTAGTAGATATGTTAAATAAGTAACTCAAATCTATGAAAATGATCCTGAAATAAAAAATTTATCTCATTACATTCATTTCTTATAAATTATTGGTCTCTTTACCCATCCTAGATTTATGATTTTGTGTTTGTTAAATTTCTCCAGAAAATCTTCTCTATCACTCTCTATAAGCCCCTAGGTGTTGTTTATCTCTTCCATATGAATATTTTCAATTCAATACATTGTTTTAATACATGAAAACCTTTTTTTTTCAAATATTACTACTATATTTATATTTCACTCTTTTTGAGAGGATATTTTATTTACCCTATTTACGATATGGGATTTCAAAGAAGGTATTATAAAATTACAACCATTGTTTACTAATATCTAGTTAATGTTATGAGGTTGTAATTTATCTATGGAGGGTGGGGGTAATGCAATATCACAATATTTTTTAAGTATGTTTTATAGCATAAAAAATACACAACAGTTAGCATTGTTGAATTGCATAGTATTATTATTTAAATATGACCACCATAACATAGCCATTAAATTAGTGGGTATTAATAAGAATAAATAATTTTTTAATACATATATATGTTATAATAAACTCAAATATGTTGGTTATTTATTAATAAATAAATACTCAATTTTTGGTAAAGCCATTTTATTCGTCAAATTTGTGTTTTTTTTCAAAAACAATTATCGATTTTGATGAGAAAATGATATAATTAATTTTTTCATATTTTTTAAATTATATTTGGTAAAATTAATATTATTATTTTAAATAGAAATTTAAAATTTTATTTTGTTAAAATATGGATTTTTTAAAAAATATATTTTTTTCAATGAGTAGTGAAAAATACTGATTTTATTGAAAACTATATTTTATTTTAGAATATTTTCATATTTAAATATATTTTCGATTAGTTTTGAAATTTAATTATATAATTTTTTATTCTAAAATAATCCTATAATAGTTTTCAAAATTATTTTTACTCTAGAATTTATTATTAAAATATTTTATATTAGAAAGGGCATTTTTCTAAAAAATTGTTTTCATCGCATTTTACTGTTTTGATTTTAAATTTAATTCTTCCTCTTATTAATTATGAAACGTGAAAAATATATTCCATATATTAAATCATGAGGTCTTAATTTGATAAACGAGTTCCTTTTTCCATCAATATAAATAGTAACATTAGTAATTTTTAACACGATTGAGCGTCAATGAGGTAGTGAAAGTTAAAAATAATAAGACCATGATAATAAAATGACACTAAAAAGTGAATTAATTTTATTTTATGATTCCATTTAATCATTAATAATCAATGATTCGTTTATATTTCATTTTTTACTATTTCTATTTGACAATAAATTTTATAACAGTTTATGTAAATAAATTTATAAAATGTCACCCCTTGTTCTTAATAACTATAGTAATTTTATAATGGGTTTAAATAGAGGATAAGTTCACTTATTGATATAATATTAAAAGATAAATATTTAACTTCATCATGGTAATTTTTTATACTGTGAAAAATAACTAACATAAATTCTTACAAAATGCTAGTAATTTTTCAATTGATGAAAAAATAAACTAAATGGTATTCAAAAATTAAAAGTACAATAATTTGAAATGATTAAGAGGAAAAATGAATTTTATATATCAAAATTTCATAATATAGAGTTTTGAATGAATTTTATTCATATTCATTTATTTTATTGATGTTATTAAAAAAAAGTAAATTAATAGTTCAAAAATAGAAATTAATGGTATTTTATAATAAATTATATTTATTTATATGATTTAGAGTTCATAAAATATTATATTTAGACAAATGAATTAGGGATGGTTAAATAAATAAACCGTGATCCATTTTTTGTGTCATTTATCATTTTATTGTAACATTATCTTCCCATAATTTGTACAAAACTTTTATATAACGGTTATTTTCGAAAGGGTTATGGATGGGTAAAAACAAAAACATAAGGGTACAAATGTGACCATAACGTGGTCATGTTTTTTTATAAGAGATTATTTTGACTCATAATCATATATAATTATAATATTATCAATTTTTTTTCAATTTAGACCTCAAAATTAATTCATATAAATTTAATATTTAAACAATTATAAGAGTGCCCCCACACTCTCTTATAATGTGGTACCTATATTTCTCATTTCAAAACACATCATAAACTATTTGGTGTAGATAATAAACACTTAAATACTTTCTTAACATTCCTCATCACATCATATAGGTTTTGTTTGATCATAAAATCTACCAGGTAAAGATTTTACTCTAAACCATTAGTCGTTTTCTAAAGAAGAAAATGATTAAGAACATACGTGATGAGTCAGACTCAATGTAAGAGGTTATCTTTATAACAATCATAGATTAATGATTCCCTTAAAATAAAATTTCCTTCCACATTCATATTTTGAAAATTATCTTATGAATTTATTTATATATACATAAAAGAATTATTAATGCCAATTTTTGTCTCTTTTGAATTTCTACCAAATGTTTTGAAAATTAATCTTTATACTGAATGCTTTGAATTTAATTAAAAAAGAAAATGATTGATTTATTTTATCATATATGATAAAAAATAATTCTCCCACTATAATAACTATTATTTTATGTTTTTATTCCTTTATAATCATTTATGTTTTATTCATAGAAAAACCCCCTTTCTCATTGTTCTGCAAATTTTATTTTTCCAAAATGGGTTTTAATGGAAAGGGATATATCAATATGAGAAAATGATTTCTTATAGTTGAAAATAAAATTTTATGATTCAAAATTATAATTATTATATTATGGTTCTTGGAAATTTTTTATGAGGATGTATGGTTCTGTTATAAATAAGGGGAGGGAGATCTTGTTATTTTTTTCTAATTCATTGCATAAAGGGATAGAGTTAACCAATTATGTTTCTCTTAAGAGAATATGGAAATATAATGTGATTATTATTCCAAATAAAATAAAAGGTTAACAAATTATGTTTCTCTAAAGAGATAATTGGAATATAACATGATGGTTATTCTAGGTATAACCATTATAGTTATTTAAGGAGTAACTGGGATTGTTACTCCAATTATAACCATGATGGTTATTCCATGTGTATCATTAATAATTATTCCCAATGTAATAGTGATATGAAAATGATTCTCAAGATTCCTTTAAGTCTCAGATATGCTATCGATTTTTTTAAATGTTTTATTTTATAATAATGTGGGTGTTTTTAATGGGGAAATTATTTATTTAGTTAGACCAAAGAATAATTTGATAAATGTATGTTTTTATGGGTTTTAATGTTTTTCACTAGTATAATGAATTCCATTATTTTTATATCTCTTAATACATTTTTGTGTTCATCCTTAATTTTAAAATGTTTTTCACAAGGTTTAAGGATGGTTATGGGAAATGTATAAGACAAGTTGAAATTCATGAATATTTTCCACAAAAAAAAATCTGTTTTATTTTTGTTTTTTTATTATAGAAGAAATAGGTATTGATTATATGTGTCCACTTTTTATATATATCGTTTTAAATATATACATAAATTTATTTAGGAACATAAGAATGTGAATTCTTGTTTAAATTAACTAAAATATGTAAAATTTATGGTCTAGTCCTAATATTCGTGTATAATAATTATATTTCTTCATGTATAATTTTTTTGGTTTTAGAATATTAAAAATGAGTTAATTTAAATGAAAATTAATATAATTCCATACAACCGGGATTAGTTAAATCGTAATTTTACTTTCCATATATGAATCCTCTATATCATCCATATTTGGTTCAAGTGGGTGATGTTCAGTATGCTGACCCAGTTGACCACTGGAGGGTTAATCTAGTCGAGGAGTATTATTTGTGGTAGAGGATATTTCATAAATTTCAGTGGTGGTATTTAGAAAATTATAAATGTAGTGTATCTAAATTGATGAAAAATCACTGGTTGGAGGATCTCAATGTTTCCTTTAGTTTGATTCAATATCGGGATATGTTTTCGGATTTTTTGATAGTTATTTATATGTGGGGAGCATAGTGTCATTGGTGGAAATTTTATCTTATTTAGAAAAATGTGGAAAAGGCTTAATGTGATGAATTTGAAATTAAGTTCTATTAACTGATCCTATTATTATTGATAATGGCAGAAAAGAGTTATGATATTCAATATCATTAGTAAAGAATCTTGTTAGTTTGAGAACATTGGATCAATATTAAGGAAAGTTTTCATTTAACCCTAATATTTTCCCAAAATGGGGTCCCATGTGTTAAATATTAATGAGGAACTCCTCCCTTTTGTAAAATATTCATTTAATTATTTTAGTTTTCCAATGTACTTGAAGATTCAGAAGAAAGAGGATTTGATCAAGCATATGTACTTCTGAGGTTGGTTTTGACTAAAGTAGAGAAATAAAGGTTCCTCAAGGATATGATTTTTTAGTTTATTGTCTCAGGTTCTTGGGTCTTTAAGGTTTATACCAATAATGAGTTGACCTCAGCAGATTTATTTTCAGCCTTACGGACCCAATTTATTTCATAATTTTTAGGGGGGTGGGGTTCTTTTGGGCAATGTTATTTTTCTATGGGCGATGTTTCTCTCATTAGATTTAGTGACTTATGGTCTGTAGATATTATTAGAGTGTAGGTGGTTTGGTTTACTGTCAATCGTAGTAGTGCATTCCACATAAGAAATTTTAGCAAAATTGGAAGCATTCTTATGCTCCAATGAGAGGATATATTAAAGTAAAACGGCTACCTCTTGATATCACTCATATTTTTTTGACTAGACTTAAGTGTGACCCTAGAGTAGGCTGATAAAGGAAAGTCATCTGAATAAGGTGGGTATAGTTTCATGATGTTGAGGTTACAACACTAGAGAGGCTAGATATCATTAGATGTAAAATTAGCTTGTGGTATAATCTTAATTTGTGTTTTCAGATACAGTAGATTTAGAATCCTTTATTTTTAAAAATTTATTCCCTTCTCTATGTCTATATGTAGAGACGCCACCGAAAATGCTGGTGTTGAATACACCATTCATTGGGAAGATTAGCTTGATTGATGTGTTTCAGGGACGTAGAATAATGACAAGGAAACATCAGTCATGTGGTAATATTTTACTTCTACATATAAAACTGTAAGATTTCATAATTAATGTCTATCAGTTATATTAATTTCATATAGTTATCAACGTATTCTTAAGGAATGTTTTTATCTTAGATGCATATGGTCAACACGTAGTTTCTCTCTATAAATGATGTTTTCATATGGGTAATAGGCATGTGGATCCCATTCATTACTTGATGGATGGGTTGTATATATAATCAATAAATGCTATGATGGTAATTGATACCAGGGGTTTTTGGGAGTTATTGGATGTTCTTCCCAAGTGGATGTCATGATACCCCCTCGATGAGATATCATGTTTGGGATAGATCTATATTAATGTGTTTTTCTGATTGTAATGGATAACTTTCATTTGAAACCCTCTATGTAATGGTTTTAATTTATTCAAATAAATCATCTAATGTAGAAGGTACTAATCCGTACTCATGTTTCACTATGGTGTGCTCTAGGGTTATTCAATAATGATGAAAATGGAAGTATGAGGTTGTCTATGGATTATGTGATATTTAAATAGGTGATGATCGGGAATCGTTAACCTATTATGATGATCGATGATATTTTTCATCATTTTAGAGTGGTTAGTTGGTTTTCTAGGATCAATATATTGTATGGATATGAACAGATGAGGGTGAATGAGGATTATATCCCAAATAATTTCTTTTGGTATAAACATGTACTCTGAAAGTTCATGGTCATGCCATTTGGTGTCATGAACACAAATTCCTTGTTCATGTGGATCATGAAATCACTGTTCTATCATTTCATTGACAATTTATTCTTCATGTTCATTGATGATATCTAGATCTAATTGAAGTTATAGGAGTTGTATGCTCGTCTTTTTACAACTATCTTGTAGGTCCTTCAACACCTCTGACTCTATGGTAATTTTTTCAAATGAATGTTTATATGTGAGAGGTTCATTTCCATATTATTTTTTATCATATAAGGATGCTTCCATAAAACTATTTAAGTATGAGGTATTTATTTCTTGGGATATAGTCAAGTACGTGGCATAGGTTCACTATCACCTCTGTCTTACATGATATTATTGAAGGATCTTATGCGGTTTCTAAAATATTATGACACTTTTGATATATCTGAGAAGAAATTAACAAGATTTTATGTGTATTGATCATTATTAGGTTGAGTTTGAATACATGAAGAGGATTTTAATTACTGATTTAGTGCTTCTATTTCCAATGTAATGTGGGATGTTTGAGGTGTTATTCAATGATTTAAATATTGTATTTGGATGTTTGTAAATGAAATAGAAGGTGGTGATCTCTTATATGTCTTGGAATTTATATTCCTATGAGAATAAGTATGCCTCTCCTAATATGGAGTTTGCAGTGGTTGTGTTTTCACAAATTTTTTGGTGGAATTACAAACTAGAGAACACCTTTTAGTATTCATAGATCGCAATAGCATGAGGGATGTCTTTTGTCAGATAGATATGAATATGTTACAATGCAGTGGCTAGTGTCTCTCTAGGACTGTGAATTTGAGATATCTTTCCCTATGGTTAAGGGTAATGTTTTGGGTGATCACTAAGCTAGAAGTTCCGAGTATGTATGGTTTAGGATTCTATGGATATTTCAAAATGGATGAAGGAACTTGTAGAGATTCATCTTGATGTGAAGGAAAGTAAAGGTTGATATTGTCTTTATCATATTGTCATGAAGTCATCCCTGATGTAGTAAGTGTGGGATTCTCATTAGGGAGACTTATAGGTAAAGGTAATGTTTTACCTTGTTTCCTAGGATCATTCTCAAGAGGGATAGTCCCAGGAGGATCAGAATAACGTGTTATTTTAGGATAAGATGTTAATTCCATTGGAATATATAATGGAGCTCTCTATAATATTTATATCTCACCATTGGTGGTATATATCGATGTGAATGATATTTATCTGGGCTTGAAGAGTTATCTTTGGTGTCTTGGTATAAAATGGTTAGTGAGAGAGTTTGTGTCAAAGTGTTTGGTTTTTTAGAAGGTTAATTCCGAAAACAATGATCCTAGATGTTTTTTATGGCCGTTGGAAATCCCCAAATGGATGTGGGAATACATATCAAAAGATTTCATCACTGTGTACAAGGATGTGAATATGAAGAACACCATCCATACAAAAGCGGATATATTACTGGAATAAATCTTAGATATTGTGGATCCAAAGGAAAAAAATACCTAGGATGAGTTAGAATGTAACCAATGATACCACTTTTTCATTGTCATAAATTATTTTATCTATTCTATGGGTCGTTTTTTCATTATCTATTGAGTTTTAAAGAGTTTGGGGCATCATAAAGTCCTAATATTTATGTGGTTTAGAGTATAAATGAGAATATTAATAAGGTATATGAGAATATAAGGGTAACACATGATCATCATAAGGACTATGGTGATCATAAGTAGAGACCCCTAATGTTTGAGGTTGGAGACCATGTGTTCTTATGTGTCTCCCCTCGATGGGGGAAACTGGTGATTGATTAGGGAGTAAGATTTCTCTTTATTTATTAATACATTTCAAGGTTTTGTATTGTGTTTTCATGGTGGTGTTTCAGTTAGTGTTTCCACTATGGTCAGATAGGATCCATGATGTCTTTCATGTGTCTTAGCTATATCAGTATCCTCAAAATGAATCCCCTGTCATTTACTAAGGAGATTTAGATATTAAGGATGATCTGACATTAATGGAGTGTCCAGTAGAGATCCATGATTATTGATATAAGGTGATGTATTGATAAAACATCACATTGGTTCATGTGCCATGGAAGAATGATGTTTTGGGGGAGTTTACATGGGAATGTGAGATACAAATGCTTCCCCATTACCCAATTTTATTATGAGTTTTTTCTTTTTCTATTTTTCATGAAAATGTGATGTTTGAATCTTATTATGTATTGAAATTCTATTTTACCTAAATAATGTGATGTGTTTAAAGATTTTGGAATATGAGGAGTGGGAGGACCCCCTCATAATCATGATTAATTAAATTGTAAAATGTTTTAAAATTGTGTGGGGGAGTCATTACCAACCAAATATGACAATATTTTTATGTGGAAGGTAGAATACCTTAATTGTTTTTTACTTTGGCCCATGTTGTGTGGTGGTTGTATTAGTTCTTGTATTTTTTGAGGTTTTAATGGTTTTTTTTAAAATTTAGTGGCTTGGAAGTAGTGTAGAATGATGTAGTGTTGTGGTTTTTGGGTTGTTTCGTTGTCGTTTTTGGATTTTATCAGTGTGTTTGGTTAGTGGTAGTGTTTGGGGTGTGATGAGATCCTAGAGAGGTATATCATTTGATGGTAGTTCAGTCCCTTCCCAATTAGTTGTCTTGGTTTTAATTCTCATAGATGAAAATGATTTGTGATTTATCTAACTTGAAATTCCATCCCAACATGGACCATAACGTTACTATTTTTGAATTTTTAGTCATTCTGAGAAGGCTCGAGGAGGGTTCACTAATGTTTGGAGCTCAAATTACAATGTTGTACATGGTTCACCATGTGAACATGTGTTCATGACTTGATAGATTTTTTCATGATTACGAGGCTAGTGATTTCTGGATTTATGTTTCCGCTGAACATTCTATGATCAAAGAACACATGATGTGACAAAATTGTTCTCAACAAGAATTAGAAACATGAAATTCGATGGACGATCATTAGGTTTAATTTTTGAGAAATTCATAACCTGAATTGAGGTACCTTATGAATATTTACCATGTGACTATATTTTTCATGACATTAAAGTGATGACATCTATATTTTCTGTAGATTTCTAGGCTAACCTAAAGTTTTTCATTCTTTTCTTAGTTATCTTGAATTATGTGTGAACCTTTGGTGATTTTTGGAGATCCTTCAACCCCTTTCCTCTAACATTGGTCCTTGTCTTCCAAAATATTTATTTTGAATATCCAAGGAGATTTATCATTTTTTATCCATTTTTTCCTTGTTATTATATTTGGAATTTCAAATAGTCACATTGTATTGGTTTAAGGAGTTCTTGGGATGTTTTTTGATAACCCCATAGCATGGATCAATTTGATACATGGTTTCCATAATCAATTACAATCTTTCTATTACTAATCCTTCACCCTGTTGTGCACAACATTTCAAAATAGTTGTTTCAGGTATGTGATACTTCATCTTTATTTTTTAGTGGATCATGCGGGGTGATCATAGTTTTTTTCTACAATGGGGAGATGGTATGTACTGAGTTAATGAAGAAAATAAAATTTTGTTTAATTAAAATAAATGGGGTAAGTAATGAAATCACTTGTTTTATTGCTTTGATATTATTTTTTATGAGTTGGTAAATTCTTTATTATCATTCTAAAAATCACAACTATTGGGATCCATTATTTTATTGTACTTGATATAAATGTGGTTCCTTCTGTTGTGAATTTATGAAACCTCCTTGGTAGAAAATTTTAATCACTTATATATGTATAATGTAACAGTTTCCCCTAAACTAATCTTGGATTGTGTGAGAATTACCCAGAATTTATATTAATGAAATCCCATGAAATAGAAATGTGAAATATATGGAATTTGAGATTTGTTTCTTGGTGTGGTTTTGCTTGCTGTGTTTCCTTATGTGGTGTTGGATATTGTGTGATGATAGTGGTGACCAATTGGGATGGCATAAATGATTAGTAATAATGATGTTTCTGGTTGGATGTATATGTGATGTGGGATTATGTCTTATAGTTTTGATCTGTCGGTTGTGATGAGATGTGGTTCTGGGGTAGGGGTATTATTTAAAAAAGATGGATGTGTTTTTGTGTTTGTGTGATGTTGAAATAGTTTCATGGTAGTGATGGATATATATTAATAGTGAAACTAAAATGGCATGATTTTGGAAGTCTAAAGAACTCTTGAAATTAAATGATGTGTGAAGTTAAAGTTGTTTGTTAAATGTCAAAATAATGGGGATTAACAATAAAGATGGTTATTAATTCAAATAATATAATAATGTATTAACATGAAAGGAATTGATAAAATGTGGATCATGTCTTGTGTATTGTGTATTTCAAATGTGTTGTTTTTCATTATAGGTGGTAGTTAATGTGTGGGAGGTTATGAGGGTTTGAGGTGATGTTGTGAGTTTGGATGGCACTATTTTTGTTTCCCTGTAGACTGGGATTGTATGTGTGATTATTATATATTACTTTTTCATTATGATTTCTACATGAACCTCACAATAATAGATCATCATGTGTTTATACTAAAATTATTGGGTGGTGTTTTTTACAATATCTTGATAGTGATTTGGGATGGCAGGCTACCCCTTCTTCCCCGCTCTCTCTCCAAGGTGAGGTTGATATGCATCGAATGTGATGGAGAGAAGTATATAGTGAACATGTTTTGATATTTCATGTGATTATGTGGTGGTTCATGGTGGGGTTAATGCATTTTAGGAGTTGTAAATGAGGTTAATTTCCTTCTTGTTCATTATACCGTACTTTTTTTATGTATAGTTGTGGTTGAGATACGATGTTGTGGACCATGTGTCTTTGGGTGGGATGTGATGGCCATTTTCACATCATCTTCTTATCTTTAGGTGGTTTAATGGGTGTATTTATTCATTATTACATGGATGATATATGATCACTAGTATATAAAATTATTGGGGTGTGTGAGTAGAAAATTTATGGGTATGTGGTGTGCGGTACCCTCCTTATCCATATGATTCATATTATGTTACTATATTTGGATGTGTTATTTGATGAGTGTTCCTTGGTGAATATGGGATTAGTTAGTTTACATTCTTTGGTGTTGTTAGTTCTATTATTTTATCTTGGTTAAATTATTATACACATTTAACATGTGCACCAGGGACCTTATGTATGACCTGATTGAGTATACATATTATGATCACCCAATATATATATAAACTCTTTTATGTTTTTAGAATTATTTTGGGAATTGATATAGACATAAAAATATTTTTTTGGAGCTGCTGTTGTGTTCTTTATAAAGTAAATTTCTATTGGAATTTACTTGTTGAATTTTATTGTGTTTATTGACATTTTTATGCATTGTGGGATGTTTTTTGTTTTATTGTTATATTATGTTACGGAGATCTTTGTTGGGTTTTTTTATCATATATTCTCTATCTAATATTATTATAGATGGAAATACCCTCCAGATGTGATATTTTTATTCCCTCAGTGATTACTAAAAACATGGGGCCTACTATAGGTGATAATATAGGGGTTTTATCTCTCTTAATTCATTTCTATCCTCATATGGGTACCAATAGACGGGAGGGGGTCATGAAACCTTTTCTTATGAGGAAATTATTCTTTATTGAATATCTCCTTAAAATTTCCTTACTAAATATTCTATATATATACTTCCTCTTTAGTTTTATGATATAGTGACCACTATTGATCCATACACCACTTTAGAAGATATATCACCATGAAAAATGTTTCCCACTTCCCATGGTGAGAAATATATTTTCTAGGGACATGATCCATTTCATAGTTACCAATGAATTTGTGGTTCAATAGAATTATATAGTTAGTTAATGCTAATGTTCCAATATAGTTACTCCATGTTATGGATCAACCGGTTTATTTGGATAAGGATATTTTTTATAACTTAGGTAAAATACTCTAATTTGTTTATGATATGATTAGACCCAGTACTACTTTTATGGAAATCGTTTAAAAGAACATCCCTACATTGACTATGAGTGATGATACAGTTCTAAATCCTTTTGCTAGTCATCATCTCTAAACAATGGAATATATTTAGTTCTTTCATGATATTGAATTGTAAAATACAATTTCTATTTTGTTTTCAAGGAAACAAATTATTTAAAATCTTATGTTTTTTAAAGATATTTTTGATATCTAACTATATTTCTTTAATTCAAGACTGTGTGGTTTCTACTAAACATTTTATGATACCAATTGTATGAAACCATTCTATAAAAATCTATATATGGTTGTTATATTTCATTATTAATAATGAATCAAAATGTTTAAGAAGGATATGGTAACATAGTAGTCTTTAAATACTCGATAGTTACGTATTTTTCAAATTACATGTGAGAATATAAAATACATCATAAAAGAACACTGTGAACACTATTATCACTTTAGAAGACCCTTGAAAATTATATATAGTTATCTTTATGGTTTCATTGGGAATAGAAAAAAAAGGAAGAGATCAGATTCTCTGTAAGGAATAGAATACATCAAAAGATATCATAACATATGAATGAAATAAATAGTGTGGTAAGAAAATTAAATGTTCATAATAATTCCATAATTAAATTAAGCTTATAGTATAATATATCCATTAAGATAAATAAAAACATCGATATTAATTACAAATCTCACACTGAAATAAATAATTATATTGCACATCATAAAGAAACCATAAAGGAACTATAATAAGAATTCATATATAAATGGTTAAGTCATATGCCAATACCATAACTAGTTTGACTTATGAGACCTGTTGATGCATTGTGGGGATATCTACATTGGACCCCACATGCCACTAATTACGTTTAATTCTTTCCTTATATGAGTTAACAAGTCATTTCATCATATTAAATGAAGAAAATATTACATAATTAATGGAAAAAATTGATATCCACATACTGGATATATTAAAGAACATATTTTTTTTCATTCAATGGAATAATTTTTCCATTTAGAAGAATGTCTTGAAACTAACATAGAAACTATGGGGTATTCCTAGTGTAATAGGAAGTACCATAATCAAATAAATAAATATATGGTGGTAGATATGGTACATTTAAATTAATTGGTTATAAAAATAAGATAATAATTTATTTAAATATTTTAAATTGTTTGTATTCAAAATAAATAGTAGTGAAATCCTTTATTATGGTTAGTATTGATCATTTGAATTATTTAATGCATATCCTCTGGGATTGTCTAGAAACGTGTGCAATCTTAGGCTAAATCATCATGCGCCAAGTGATGAATGAATTGTGACTCAACTAGATAATTTTTTAATGATTGAATATAGTTTAATTTATTCCACAACCTCATCCACTTTCTTGTATCCAGTCAAGGATACTATTTCTTGGAAAACCACACACATTTTACATTCCAAAATTTTGGATTTTTGCGCATTTTGAGATCTTTGATAATATCTCAATCAAAACCATTTGAAATATAGATATTATAATTGAAATTCTAATACCTTAAATTTATGAAAATTTATAATATAATATAACAATTATCTACAATATACACTAAATAATTTAAATTAGGTGAATAAATCAAAACATGTCTCAAAAAAGAAATTTAGATGAAAGGCCTCTTACAATATTAAATAATTACATTTCAAAACCCCAAAAGGATATAATTTCAAATTAAAAATTAAATTATATGAATTATGGGAGTATCATGAATAAAATATTAAATGGGTAGTAGATAAATCCAATAAAATGGGTATAATGAGAACTCCATTTCAAGCTGTGAAGATTTGAGACAAGAAGCCCTGTCCATAATTCCAAAACTTCCAATAAGGCGCATGAATCGTATTTATAAGTAAATAAATATCTTAATCACCTTTTTTAGAACCTTTTTCATATCTATAATCTTTTATAATCATCATTTATAATTATTCAATTCATTCGTATTATTTAGTTATTATATGTTTTCCATTTCATGCGTGATTAATCATGATCATTTAAACTAGTTACACAATTGCGATGTTGTAATTCATTCTTCCCCCAATGTCCATTATTCTAGAACATAAAATGTAATATAAATTATTTTTTACAATTATTTAAATTATTATAATTTTTTTTCTATAGTAGTTTTGGTTATGATCCTTAAATATGAAATTGATAATGAACATATTTCTCTATTTTTTAACAAAATAACTTTAGAATCATAACTAGCGAGTTTAATATTAATTTTACCATTATAGAAATAAAATAAAATCATTATTTACTTATTTATATAATATATTAACAAAAAATAAACACCCATATTCATTAATGATATTAATTTATTGCATTATTTAATTAGGTAGTTAAACTAACCCAAACATGAACATACCATTAATAGTAGATTATTATGAAGTGATATACTAGTAATATCATTATCAAAAAATTATAATTAGAATATTTAGTGTCTATTAATGTTATATATTATAATTTTAAAGAATTATAAGAATAAAATATATTATTTGATGTAATTATATAGTACGAAGAAATCATTTTTTCTCTTAAAAAGCTCGTTTGGATGAATAAATTTTCCATAGTTCTTTATTTATCATATTGTTAATTTTTTTATAGTTGAAAATATTTTTATAAATATAATATTTTTCCATTAAATTAATTATATTGATAATTTATGAATGGTGGTATGTAAAATAAAAATCAATAGTTTTATGGAGGCAGTAGTCTACACATAGGTATGGTTGATGATTTATTTCATCAGAGAATTAAAGGAATATATTATAAAATTTATCATTTTATAATATAAAATATGAAATAAATATCAAAATTACTTATTTTATTTGAAATTATGGCCAACTGTGTAAGGTAGTTAATGAAAATGATACATGACACTTTATAGATGTGGTAGAATGCATGCAAACATGAATGTCATTTTTGTTTTCATTAACGGAAAAAGGGAAATATGGTTGATAGTTATTAAAGTAACAAAAACATCACATAAAAGTATAATGAAATTATTATATAGGATAAATAAAAATATATTTTGAAGAGTAATATGGAAACGAAATGAAATTAGTAAAATTATTAATACCATTAAGGACTTGTTTCACAAATCATGTGGCTTAAAAATGGACAATAATTGTGTGAGGGATGATATAAGGTCTGTAATAAACCAAAAATTCATTTCCAATCATGATATAAAAACGTTTTTAAGTCCTTTATTCTTATAATGTCCCCTTTTACAATTTTTGGTTTTAATGGGGTAAATAGTTTTACCGTGACAATTTACTTTATTCTTAAAAAATTAAAAATTATTACATAATTTTGAAATTGTAATTTATAATATGAATACCATTTTATCATATAATATTTATATGTTTATGAAAAATAAATCTTTATACAACTACATGTTATGCATAAAACCCCATTTTTTGAGAATATTATTTTTTAGATTAAAGTTTCTGTGCAGGAGAAATATAGAAATTTTATTGAATTTCATAATATAAATTGGATTCTTATAAAAATGTAAAATTTATTTATATTTTTATGATATTAAAAAACAAATTTAACAAAAATAATATTCTATTAAAAAGACCAAAAAATCATTCTTTTAGCAGAATATACTACATAGTTTAATAAATGTTAAACATAGGTTTAATAAATTCAGAATAATATTTATAAATGTGTATCTTTATTACTTAAACAGAACATTGATTAATTGAATGGTATTGTAAATTTATATGACCGAATCATATAATAATAAATTTTTATTATTTATAGTTTTGATAAAAATTGTATTTTTAACTATTCACCTAAAAATAGACTATTTCAGAAAAATCCAAAAAATATATCTGAATAAAATATTGACATTATAAAACCAATAATTTTATTAATTTGGTTAAATTAAGATCAAAATATTACCTTTATATAAAGTCATGAATAATGTCTCTTTATAGTGCGTATTATATTTTAGATTTGAGATATAGAGTTTACCTTCTATAGTAAGGTCTCGAGTATTAGAAAAATCATGTCAGTTTCATACATAATATTGGTCTCCAAAATATAATACCAAAATATGACTATTATAGAAATAAAATCTAAACACTAATGATAACCGAGATCTAGTATGGTCCAACTCCATAACTAACTCCCTCCATAATATATATATATATATATTGCACGCATATAAGTAGATAATGTATGACCTGATCTAATATGTTTCGTATTAATAATGTATAAGCATACTAATTCATCTATGAAAAAGGTTGCCTATAAACTCTTCTACAAAGATCTAGTAACTCTCGCACCCTGAATGGAATGTTTTATGGTGAAATTATCCCCTCTTTTTCAATATAACCCCATAACCACATCCCAACCATAACTATATTGTCATCAACATTTGATTGTTCGTATCCACATCCTACTGAATTAAACCCCAATACCACATGTACAAATCAATTCCACACATAACATCCCTATAATAGTATGTTATAGTGAAAATTTAGGATATCAACTGAATTCCCCCTATTTCCTTACTTCTCTCTATGAAGGTACCATATCCTCTATAAAACCATACACTATTCATCACATCCATTACACTCTATCCTATTGGCATCATATCCCGTTATTTATTACCTCCATCCAATATATCCCATATCATTACCTCAATTCATTATAGACAGTAAAATTTATACAAGGGATAGAGATGAGGAGGGGTGTAATCAACCATCCAATACCTATAAAAAAAATATGTTGAGGAAGAGACGTAGAACCACTAACCATATATGGGCTTCAATAGGGGTATCCAAATTCAATATTGTGGTGCAATAAATTACATTGTAAAGTACAATGACCATAATATTTATAAAAAATACTATCTGAAAGTTTTAAATGAAAATAAAACTACTAAAATATCGTTTAATGACAACCATGTAAAAAATCACATGTACCGCATAACATCAACACAATAATTCTAGCTTCCCATTTTATTACATAATTACTAAATTCCATATTTATCAATAAAATAAAAATTATAATAAATCAGTCATATTTCTTATCAAACTATTTATTAGTCATTTTTCACATTTATCTTGGGCGTTAACATTTAATCTCAACAGTTCCCATTTTCTCTTATCACCCCATTTAAAACATTTCATTTACCCATCATTAAAAAAAACTAATTCTAGCCAACATTATTCCTTATTCCGTCTCTATTTTTATTTTAGTTCATAATTAAACTAGGTTACATGACAATAATTATAGATACCTCATATCCAAATCCATTAATACATCAACCACCAGAAAAAAATATCCAATTAACACTGAAACAAAGCCCTACCGACAACCACTACACAAACCCACCTATTTCTAAAATAAACCAAAGTATAAAACCAGAATGAAAACACATTTTCAGTCAAATCATACCAACCACAAAAAAAATCATGAAAACTTATCTTCACTAAGACCTCATGAATCACACAAAGGGTTTCCACACAATAAAAATAACAAAAAATGGAAACCATAAAAAAATTCACACTAAACATACAATTATGAAACAATATTCCATGATGAATAAGAATCATCATGGTAACTATAAACAACATAATTTTTATCATCTATACAATATATTTTAAAAAAATAATATTTTTATAGGTGAATACAACATATCAATAACCATAAACAAGTACATTACAACATAAATTATCCTTATTGTACAATTATAATATAATAAAACCATTTAAAATAAATATGAATCACACTTAATCCCATGAATATTTTATAATATAGTTTTTATAATATTTATGTTCATACATAAAATTAAAATATTTAAATAAATTGAATAATAATCCCAAAATAAAAAATAATAAAATGATGTCTTGAATCCTTTATTGCAAAAGAAGATTCAAGGATTCACCCCACAAGAACAAGGAAGAGTTACTACACTACGAAGAGAACCTATGTAAATACATAAAAAATAAAAAAACCAAAAATAATTCTAAAATATAAACAAAAAGGATAATAGAAAAAAAAACCCACTTACATGACTTCTATGAGAGGGTACAATTACAGAGAAAAACTAGAGGTAAAGATAGAAAAAATTGGCCTCAAGTCATAACTGTATGATAACACAATGTAATAGGATAAAAAAATAATTAATGATTTCAATAAAAAGATAAAATGAGTGCCTAGGGTTTAGAAGAATTTAGGGAAATAAGATAAAATTATACATAGTAATTTAATTTATATTTATTCTTTAAAAATTTATATTTAAACAGTGACTGTGGCCTTCAAAAAAACAATTCACAACTGATCCAAAAGACAAGCTGCAAAATCCAAAAAAAAATTGGGGAGAAAATTATTTTAAACTAATATAGATTTTATGGATTATATATTTCTATTTTGGGAACAATGTAGAACTAAATATCATGACAACCATGAATGAAACCTCATTAATCAAACTCAAACCCAGTATTCATCAGAGATAAATCCATATATAGAATAGTCCACCAAGATGTAATGATTTTAAAAAAGGAATACACTCAAAATATCTCTCTGTGACCTATATAATATTATCCCCAACATAAATTTTTAAGGTATTGTATATATTAATAACAAAAAATCAATGAGATCATTTACTACACATCACCCATATTCACCATGAATCATCTCTTATCTACAATCAAACTGGAATCGTTCATCCTATAACCCAACTCAAAATTATATAACAAAAAATTATCTCCAGGAACCAAACCATTATGAAACAAAAATCAAGATAGTATCATCCATTATTTCTATTTTTTAGTAAACATATCATGTGAATATAGATCTTGATCTGAGTTTGGATGAGACTACAAAAATTTGGTTTATCACCACCACACTTACACCAATTCTTCTCTAATACATCTTGGTCTCATCCCACGATATAAATATGAAATGTAACAATGAAATAATGTTAGGGGTATAAAATTATGCACATATTAATTGATTCTCATCCTTGATAATCAGTACAATACACCAAAGTATAAAAAATAAAAAAAATAACCCATCAAGAAATTCTTCTCAAAAAAGAATTTATTTACTAGAAAATGAAAAACAAAGTACATATAAAAGTAATAAATTCAATCAAATTTGTATAAAATTATTCCTCACAAAATATTTGAAAAAATGGTTAAAATATATCTAGATACAATGGATGAATCTATAATTCATGCTCTATTTTATACTCCTCTATGCCATGAAATATCTATAAGGCATGAACCAAGGAAAAAATTTATAAAAAACACCTAATACTAGAGACCCTAAATGATGATAAGATAGTCTAAGAACATCACCCCACCTCCATATCTAACTTACCCTAATCAGTATATTATGTTTCATTAGGTAGATATCAATGAAGATATGATATATTGAATTCATCATTAATTATATATAATTATGGATGAATTGATAACCATTATGTTAACTTTGCAACATAATCCAACACCTCAAAAGTACCAATGAACAATGCAGAAAATGTTCTTCCAGAAAAAAATATATATCTCATGAAAAGGACTAACCTTTAAGAACACATGATCACTAGCCATAGAAATTATAGTCCTCCACCAATTATCAACATATGAATTATTAACGTTTGGAGTAGCCTTCACCCCTAATGAATCCCTAACACATTCACTTTAATTTTTTCACCATATCTTGATGTAGGAATACTAAAGATCTAGCTTCAATATTGTTAAATACAGGCAAGACCAACTTCACACAAAATTCGACAAAGCGAGACATTCTAATCAGAGAGTTAATTTTTATAAAAAAAAGGGTATGTGTATAAAATATAGTCACTATACATGTTAGTAAATTCATAAGGGATTTTAATTTCGAATCATAGAGAAGGAAATTTATTGATTAATATTAATTAAATCAAAATATTGAGGGTTGGAACACTAACAGAACATTTTTTCTCTCTACATAAAGGCTTATATATTGTTTTAGGTGATGATGTTAATGTTGGGTCAAGTCCACAATGACCTCATTGAAAAGATCAATTGAAATAGGTAGGTCACACTGCATCCCCTTTTTTCAATGATGTGATTGTGTATCATGAGGGGCATGTCAATTCTAAGACTACAATACACAATTCCATGAGAGGGTATGTATGTCCATGGAGGTTTGGTACTTTTTTTGTGAATGTAATCATGTCATGACCCATGTGGGTCGCACTAAATTTCCATTGGTTAGAGGGATGGCCCCTCTACCTGAGGTGGTCTCACTATGACCCACAAGGGCCTCAATATGATGATTTTCAGTAAGGTAAGGCCCATATTTCTATAGTTTTCATGCCATGGCCTATAGGTTTTATATTACGATATTACTGGGTGAGTTCTCATTGTAGAGTGACAATCATGTTTTTTTGAAGACCAAACTATGGGTATTTTATAATAAGGGTATAAAGATAATTTACTAATCGAATCCTTTCTGATTTAGGTTGAGATTAGTACATGAGGAGGTCCATTTCCACCAATAAACCCCTATGTTCCTAAATTAATTTACCTATTGGGAGGGTCAATTTTTTCTTGTTACATAGTGGTATAATGTTAGTTATTCATATTTCTCTATCTATCATTTCCCATTGTTATTCCACTAATTTTGTGGGATCTCAAGTTTGGTCTTGGAAA
This sequence comes from Viscum album, assembly GCA_963277665.1. Lineage (NCBI taxonomy): Eukaryota > Viridiplantae > Streptophyta > Magnoliopsida > Santalales > Viscaceae > Viscum > Viscum album. The sequence continues at coordinate 1,436,546,438 of OY728122.1, forward strand.
TAATTCCACTAAATCATGGAAGAATTTAGTAGATCAATATATATTTTTCTGGGAAAGTAATGTGGAGTTCATGAATGGATAAAGAAATATGGTCTCAGTAGTTTAAATGAAGTGGTGATTCTGGGTCTATTTTATGTAATTATACATGTTAGGATTAAATTTTATAATTACGAATATATGTTTTTAAATATTTTTTTATTGATTATATATGATCTTAGGTGATGATATGAGTTTAAAAGATCTTATATAGTATTTATGAGCTCTCATAAAGAGTAATAACATCAATTACAATACATACCACATAAAAATTTTGTCTTAGATTTATTTATTTATTTTCATATACGTTTTTATATATGGTATCATCACTTTTTTGTGATATAGAATATTAGTAAAGTTAGAATGATGTTTTTAACCAAGTTTGCATGGAATGATCAATGTTTCAAGCACCATGATTGAACCTTGAGCAATATCTTAGTGCCTTTGATGTCGGTAGTTGAGGGATTTGTCATAAATATATGTATTTTTGTATAATAGAGGGTTATAATAACAAATTAATGAACTAGTAAACCAATATATGTTTTTTGTATAATATAGGGTTATAAATAAAATTAATGAACTATTAAACCAATATAATTATTTTATATGGGTATCATATGCTTAGAAAACTCTCTCTAGTGAGGTTAGGGTGAAAATAATTGTTGGGTGACTATGTGTCCTTAGTGGTGATGATTTTATTTGGATTTATATGTGAATCAAGATGTTTCATTAAGATTTAGATGATATGTGTAAAACCTAAGTTAGTTTCATAAGGATATTTTCAGTAGTAATGGAAGTCATTGGTAGTGTTTTTGGATTAATTGCCACACATCACAAATGTGCTGAGAATGGATGACCCCTTAATACGAACACACATAATAGAGGTGTCTTTCTGATTAATTCAACATGCATAACATTGAAACTCCACAATGTTCACAGATAAAGAGATTGTATAATAAGTTCTTCTTCCTAGGATTTTTTCAATAGAAATGGGAAGATATATATCTACTTAATTAGCATAAAACAACTACAAAATTGTTCTTTATATAAAATAATCAAAATAAATGGAAAAAAATATTTTATGTTTTTTGGAAAATGTATTACATCCATGAGATAACACTAAAAAAATATTATTTTATATAGATTCAAGTGGTTAAATTTTTTTTCTCACTTACTATCTATATGTTAGGTCTTAAAAAATAAGTAAAAAACACAAATGATCCGTAAATCATTTATTAAGGATATCTAGGCCACCACACCTCTTTGTAGAAGTCTTTTTCTGGTCATTAAGATTTTATCAACATTTTTGTTTCTTGTTCGTCCTTCTGTTGACCTGAGAAACATATGATACACTGTTGTTAAAACGTTCTAAATTATAAATATACTATCACAAAACAATATCCAATACCTATTTAAGGGTTTACAAATCGTACTGTAAAGGTACTAGAGATTTCTATAAACCCACATTTGGGTAACTCATGAACATCAACTATGAGACCTCTATTTAATGATTTATGACAAATCATGAAAGTCTCACTATATAAACCTTTTAAACGATGACTCTAAAATCACTCAACCCTTTCTGATACACTAATATTTGTATGTTTTTTCCAAATATTAAATATTTCTTCCCAAACACTCTCAAACATCATAGTATGAAAAATTCCATCTGGTCTGACTGATGAACTATGTTTGATGATATCCATCCAGAATCACTCTTTTGGATGAATGTGAGGAAACCAACACAAACTAAAAAATACCCCACATGGAAATTACATTAGTATTTTCTAAATTCTTCTTCTTTTATACACCTATGCTCTTCCTCTATCCAATGAAGGTAGTTACCTCCACATTATATGATCATACAAGTCCCTCTTAGGCACAATATTTCCACAGTATTTCACAGAATATCAATTTTGTAAATAAATATTCACGATTTTTCTTCCTTGACATCATGTTTCTATAAAAAAAATTATCATAAAGAAGAATTATTATAATTTTATACTTCAAGACAATGTGTTTCATTCTTTCATAGAAAACATGGATCTGAGAAAGTAAATAGAACTATTAATATTCCAAAATAACATTTATCTTTCAGGTCCCTATCTGAGTTCCTCTAGAATGAACATAATCAATATTGAATCCATCCATGATTCAGTAGTATCAATATACGTTATCTCTATTATAGATAAAGTGACAACTGGTTACCACTAAGAAATCAAACTAACTTTTGTTTGATCATAATTAAATACAAAACCTATAGTACATTTCTATGAATCTATGTCTCTAGAAATATATATATCTATAATAACTTTAAAAAAATCATCAGTGATAATTCATAATACAGAATCCTTTGATCCTTTTATGTATCATATGATTCATTTCATATCATCCCAATATTTCCTTCTAGGACTTGACATTAAATAGATAAGAAATCTGATTGAAAAAACAATACAGGGTTGAGTACAAACAATTACAAACATCAAAATTCGTATAGAAAAAAACAAGGAACTGACTCTATGTCATGACCTTCTACAGCTATTAACAGTGCCTGAGTTTTACTATTTTTGAAGTGTTTGGTTAGGTGGTTGATATATTTTTACAAATATCCATTCTGAATATTTTAATTACACCTAATGTATTCATTTTAGGATAAAACCAATAGGACAACATTCATATCCCTCTCAATTCTTATACCCAACATTTTATTACCTTACCCAGGATTCTTCATCTTAAATATTATTGACACCTTCCTCTTATATTCCTAAACATGTTGGAACTATAGACTCACAGTCACCTTATAATACCCATAAAACTACAGTATGAGTTGTGTTACATATTCCCATTTCATTATATTATAATATTTATTGGAATCACATTGGAATGAAGCTTCTTCAAAAATAATATTGATGAACTTATCAATCCACTTTCTTGGTGTTTTTTTATGATATAAATGCGTTGTTTCACCTTACAAACCAAATCCACTTTATGATGAACTTCATAACCCTTAGGATGAACCATGTAAATTTATTCCTAAAATTAAAAATATACCAAATATATCTTTATATCCATCTACTCAAACTGTTGATCATCAGACATAATAATTATAAAAACATTATGAATGATTTTGTTCATAACCCATGGTGAGTAAATTTCAAAAAATCGTATTCTATCATTTTCTTGAAAACATTTCACCCCCAAGATATTGGTTTATCTATTACTTCTATAATATTCCACTAATATTAATATGACCATTTTTTTAGAACCATATTTCCTTTGGAAAAATCATCCAACCCCAATGTGTTGTTGAGATTTAAGGAATTATTTTCTTATTCCACAGACAACATCCACTATTTAGAGACATTAAGAGTAGCTACATCAAATGTAATTTATAGTTCCTCTGTATCTATATGAATTAATAATTTCATATCAGTTTGAAACCTCTCAACATGTTTTTTGATATTAGTGGATCTAATAAAAACATCCTTATGCTTATCTATTCAATCCTCTCTATTTAATAGTCTTATGTTTAGTAAATGTCTGTCTCATATTTTTACATCCCGTATCTCTCTCCCCAAACATTAAACATCTAAAACTAGTTTATAATATCTACCTTTTTTAGTATTCTGACTATATGGGAACCAAACTCTTGGGTTTCTCTTTAAATTTCTATACTAAAGGTTTGTTTGATAACTTCTGTCCAATCTCTCTAAAAATTGATAGTTGAGCTATCATCAAATTCATTATTAACTAGGTTTAGGTACTTTAATATATGTTCTGAATTGAATATAATATCTCAAATTTGTATAAATTATTTCTATCCACCATCCCATAGGTGATAACCAATTTTCTCACCACTATACCCGATAATAAAAGACACTATTGATTTCTCATACAACCTACCTCTATCATTGGAATAAATATGAATAGATGAGAAAGTTATAATGATATTAATATGGTGGAACTTTAGTATCATTCTGGATATAATTTCTTTATGAATTTCTTATCCTACATATGAATCTATTTTTTTTATTACCATGAATGATGTAGTATTCTGCAATTCTACACAAATTACCCAAAACATTCTCAAGTAAAGTCTCATACTTTGATATTTCTATGATAGTGTCTGATTTATTCTACGAACAATTTTATTTTTTTGGAATATATAGAAAAATAATAAAATAAAATATTCCTAAAATATTATGGATGTTTTGAATGATGTGTCTAGTGTATTATCCACCATTGTCTTTCTGGAGACATTTCAACTTACTTTCACACCATTTCTCAAAAAGTCCATTCCACTCCTTGAATGAAAAACTAATATCTAATTTATTATTCAAAAAATAAATCCAAAACATGTTCAAAGTATCATTAATGAAGATGTGAAATTGTAGTTACTATCTATTAAAGTTAATAGGGGATTTCCACCACACATCAAAAAGAACTTGTTCTTTGTTTTTACCCTTTTTCTTTTTACCATCCAGGTTAAAAGAAAAATGAATATTGATTTACTAACATAAAACAACCATGTTGTAAAATTTTTATGTGATCATGTTTAATTATTCCATTCAGCACTATATATTTAATATTTTTTCACTAGGGTGACCCAAACTAAAATGCCACTTTTTTATACTATTCGATGAAGTTGTTCTGATGATTTCAATTTCCTCACTTTGCTTGGTAAGATACAAGGTATCATTTTTTACTCAATGAAAAGTCCCCATAGAATCTTTAAAAATTATCCAAACTCTATAAAAAAGTTGTTTCTAAATCTATATCATTAATCTATCCCACTAATTTGTGGTTCTTATGAATACATGGAATGTATCTAACATATTTTATTTTCAATATACACCCACATTTCATTTGAATATTCTTATAAACTTTATTAATAATACCCATAGATTTATCATCCACAAGGTGTCCTCTAACTATGCCACCTAGCACATTGTGAACTATGAACCCTCAATCACTAGTTGAGAGATAATATTCCATTGAGTCAATAACCCATGATTCTTTTGGAATGGTCATGCTCTGGATCATGTGAGATTATCCATCTATTTTTTTGACTGAATTTTTCAATCCATAAGTAGAGGGTTCCATGAAATTTATGCTATCTTTTTATATGTATTCTTTTTCCACAAAGCCAACATGTAAAGATTAAGAGTATTGATTTATTTTATATTCTTCCATGATTAATATTAATTGAAGATTTATTCTTTTAAAAGTTTGTTCGATGAACTGGATGTCTCTATATGGTTATAATGAGAGTATTTTTGTGAAATATTATGAAATTTTGTCCACCACAAATCCTCATTCATGGTTTTGTTATGAATTTCATAAAACACAATATATATCTTCCCACTAGTGTCTCTCACCATGGTCACCATGTAATACTATATATATTTATGTGACGAAAGAATAAGAATAGAATTAAAATTATCTTTAAATATTACCCTTATTGATTTGATATTCCATCAGATCATGTTTAATTCAATCAAAAGATTGATAGAAGGCTTTCTATCTAATAACCTTATGTTGAAAAATAATCATAACATAAATTTTTTTAAAGAGATATTAGCGAATCAAACATTTTAGCTGACAATTTCATAACATCCATAATGCATTTCATCCATCAAATATTGAGAGAAACATTTCTACAAAGTGACATCCTGTTTAAGGCTAAAATCTTCATGTCTAACCACCTCCATTCCCTTATTTCAATTTTTTAGTAATCATAATTGAAAAAACAAAATTACTATATTTTTGTGCCAAAGGAGATTTCAATTTGATTCTCAAAAATAAAAATTCTATTCAATAGTCATTATTGATACAAACATTTTCTTCCTCTAAAATATTTCTATCAATAATTTCAATCCAACTGAAATAAAATAACATTAAAATAAAAAGTTAAAATATCACTAGAGTTCTATGATTAATGTGGAACCAATAATACGAACATATTAACCTTTAATTAATTCCAATTGTTGGGAATGGAGTTCCCCATGAGATGAAAACACCATCCATTTGATCCAATATATGGACCTAAAAAATGACATTTTTTTGATGGAGATGTCTGTCTAATTACACCATCATGATCCAAAAATAATATCATAAAGAGATTTAGTATAATAACTTCCTCCTCCCATGTTAAGTGAATTAGAACTAGGATGTGATAAATAAACCAAATCAATATACCACAACTTCACTATTATATTTCACACAAACCCACCCAAATAAATAGAAAAATATAATTTAATAACGTTTGAAAAAATACATACATCCATTTTATAACACTACAGATATCTTTATTTAAAGATATACAAGTAATTACAAACTCTAAATCACTTCCTCTCTATAGTTCGAGTCTTGAACAATTAATTTAGAAATTCAAACTACTCATACATTAGTTATTTCAGCGATTTTTTCCTCTAAAACACTTTATAAAGGTCATTTTCCATTCAACAATTTTGTACTAACCAATGAGTAGCACATTTATATTTCCTTTGGACGGATAAATTATTGATACAAAACTACGACTCCTAGTGAGACCATCAATAGCTAGTCACCATGCAATAACGAGTAATTGTGTAAGTCTATACACCACTGTGTAAGTTGCCAAAAAGTTCCTTAATCCTACAAAATGTTAGCCTTCAATCTTCAACTATGAGGTCACCATCCAATGACCTCTAACTAATCATAAATATCTCACTAAAAAATCCATTTGTCTATAGATTATGAATGAAATAAACTCTATCTGATACAATATCCAATGGATGTATTATTTGATGACAAATAATTTCTATCTAGATTCTTTGAAACATCACTATATGAAAACTTCCTTCTGGTTTAACTGATGAACTATGTCCAATCATCTCTCTCTAGAGACACTCTTTATTAAGAGTATAATGAAACTTCCACAAACCCAAAACATAAAAACTATTTGCTGGTTGACATCCTCTGGAAGATAGGGAGGTTCGTCGAAGATCTCTAAATTCTCTATCCAAGATATGTGTGTGTGATACTAGAATGGGGTATTATAAAGTGTCATCCAAGCATATTTTTATTATCTTACTCTATGAGGTATAATAAACATGTAATATGAATGTTTCATAGCATGTGATGGTGGATGACCTATATTATAGTAACCAAATTTTTTAATGGAAATTCATGTTCACTAGGGGTATGTGATTTAAATTTTTTTTAGTATTGTTGATATATGATATTGGTTAAACATAATTTTTATAGGTATAATGAATTATGGTTTTCCATGTCAGTCTACTGCTAATAGGCTTATAAACATGTATAATTTTCAACACATAGGATTCCCAAAAATAATTATTGTTTATTAATGTTAATGATTTATGTGATAATAAATCATTTAACTAGTTAAACTATCAATAATAACTTATATAGAATATTCCTGTATATTGTTTTATGGAATTATACATAGATACACCATATATTTTTATTATAAATGTTATTTTATGAATACCTTTTGGGATTTTTTCGTATGTAAGATATACAATTCTCTCAATACATTTTATATATAATTTCCCATTATTGGCCAACACATGCCATGAATTTTATTCCAATATAACAATTGAGGGTTATATTGATGTTTTTTTGGTTATATAATGTGTGAAAAAAACATATATGATGTTTTCTAAGATTCATTCTTTGTGACATTATACATTATTAAACCATAAGACTATGTTTTTATATCTTATGCGTCATCATTGGGTGATTCCATTAGATACACATGGATGTGACATTGCTTTATAGGGATTGGACTTTCATGGAGATGACTAGTGAATATGGGTAGCTGAGGAGGGGTGATGGAGTTTTTCATGTGATGGATAATTTTTATATATGAGAACTTTCATTAGGTATGATAGAACATGATATTATTTGAATATATTTTTGTATTGTTTATTTATCCATCATAGTTTCTTGGATTTGGAATGGGTTTTCGTATGATGTTGGAAACCCTTGTGAGGGTAAACTAAAATAAGGTAATATCTCTGGTTTGTTTAGTTTATAAAAAACTCCATGTGTAAAGAAATTTAGTATTATTGTTAGGGTTTTGGATATAGGTTTAGTTGGATGCATTTCATTATCTATTTTTTGTATTATTTCGGATGAGATAGTGGACCATGATCCAAGGTGGTCATATCCATTACGGATATAGTGAGCATTTACTCTAGTGGATCAGAAAGATAACCAAGTGGTTAGTGGTTATATGATATGAATTATAATGATGGGGGTGACATTGGATTTTTGGAAAGAAAATAATATAGAATTTTTTGGAAATAATAAATTGAAAAGGAAATAGATAATTGTATATGGTTTAAGAATTCCATCCTTGATTCAAGGAGACATGACTAATCAATTTATGTGTCTAGTTGTGAGATCAGTTAGATCGCGAACATACACTTATTTCTTTTAGAAACTATCTACATGATAGTTGGTAAGAACCGAAGAAAATATTTTGAGAGGTTAACTCTTCTTGGGTTAGTGAGAGTGAATGTTTGAATGGATTTTTATGGAAATCCATGATGTGTGAGGGAATTTTCATATTGGATATGAGTGGTGCCTTTTTTGGATTGTGGATATATGATTAACCATGATTGGTGTAAGATTTATAGGGTTATGTAACAATTATCTACTTGATATTCTATAGTTTTATTGATAATGGGAGTTATTTCCTCTGTAAATGATTTTTTATCATAGTTGTATTTGAGTACCAGGAAATGGTTGATCGTTTGGGTCATGACATTGGTTGAAAATATGGGAGTGTATAGCTCATAAAGAGGGACATGCATGTGGTGATCATACCAAGAAGTAATTACACAAAATTACTGATGTAAACATGTCTATGTAGAAGGGATTTCACCATTAGATATGGATTAGAGTGACCCATATTGTGGATATAATTTCTATGGATTTTAAGGAAGGATTTCTTCAGGGGAATGGAATGTGTAGTGATATGTGATTTTTTTTAGAAATTGGGTTTGAGTTATATAAATATGTTTAGTCATTATATATGATAATTGATATATTAAGGGTCACAAATATCAGTGTTTGGGATCAGTATAGTGTCGATAAGGACACTCGAATAGTGGTGATCATCTTATTCACTATGTATATATGACATTTTTGCTTGTAAGGTTGTGGTCATTATGAGGCCAGATGATGGAAAATTGAGGCGTCTCAAGGATTTTTGTGACAAGGTGGATCTAAATAACTCTATTTTCATTATTTTTACTAGATTTGGGATTTAGATATTATTTAGTTGTGAGTTCATGTACGCGTCAGGTGAGAGAAGGATTTTTTAGTCCCGTATTAAGGAATGCACCTTGATAGGGGGAGGGGTGAGTTCTATTTTTGGAAATTTAAAAAATTATCCAAAAAACGTTCATGTTATATAATTTATAATAATTATTCTTTCTCTACCATATAATATTTTTATATAAAATAATATAACAAAATGGACACATGTATTTTTAATCGGTTATCCCAAATGGGATAATCAAAGGAGAGGGATTGCTAATGTGATTTAATACCCAAGACATTAAGTGAAATTTGTTTTGTTACAATTTCATAATGTGCGGAATACGGACCCTTAAAACTCATTATCTATATAATCCTATTTGAAAAGTATTTGATTCATATTTATAATGAGTAACACATTTCACATGCTATAATTTTTTTCTTATGCATAAAATAAAGATAAAAATAAAACACCTTAATTGATATATCCCTACAACACATAATGATGATTTTCTATGATGAATTGTCATTAAAAATTCCCATCACAGCCATCATTGTATTTATATAACACAAAAAAATAATTTATCTCATTCTTCCAGAAGCAATATGGAATACATTTATCCTTCTACATTCATATGAAGTGATAAATATATGCATATAACATATTTTTATCTTGTATATATATATATATATTCTTGAGAAATAATGTCATATATAATAATCTTTTCTTAAATGAGAACAAAATAATCCTTATCATCATTAAAAATGGTTTCCATGTCATATATGTATTTTTTTGATTGAAAATGACGAGATTTAGTAGCATAAATTTTTTCAAAAAATCCATTGAAATCCATAACCCATGAAGAATGAATGGAGCTACGATTATCCCTCACTTGAGAATATAAATTTTGAATTTAAACCACTAAAAATATATAAACTAATCTAGCCATTTCGTTCAAAATAAAATTCCACAAAAATACTCCTTGAATCTGTCATCTTGAATCATCAAATATAATGCATATTTATAAATGTCCAAATATTTTTTTTATGTCCACTTGAAATGAAAGGGCTAGTGTATATATGGTTGTGAAACTCTATTTTTGGTAAATAACACTAAACCAGTAGATTTTACCTATATTATGACTATATATATACCCATATGAACTCTATGTTGTCTATCATCAAATTTATATTGGCTCCAATGAACTACACATCGACCCATATGATCTCTTTGTCTAATTGAGTTAACATTATATAGTTTATCATGAAAACTACATGAAAATTCATTTTCCAAAAAAACTAATCAGATGAACTCTGTATTGGCCTTTATTCAATCAACATCATTACAATGAAATTCATATAAATATTCATATACACTATGTTGGGTACATGGGGAAATACAATTAAATTTTCAATTATCCAAACACTAACTAGACCAAAATAGAATCTCTCCAATAAGCTTCCAAACATCAAAATAAACACTTTTCATTAGATATAATAACTTTTTGGATAATTCCCCACAAATTGTTTCAACAATAACATCCTAAACAACATTCAATGATATAATTTCAAAAAATATCCCTCTATGTGTTTTTTGAAAATTTCAAAACACTATATACATAATGAACTCTGTTAACATTTCAATTTTTTAAATGATAATATATGTAACAAAAAATAAAAAATAAATACTTTAATCCTTAATGTAGTGCGTCAATGTATCACTATTCATCAATTTTATGCTTCTATGATCTTTACTCGTTTTGAAAAATAATAATTGAATGTAAAGGCCCTCCAGGACTATTACATTGATATTCAAAGACATTATCCTTTAAACCAATAAATTCGTAATATTAGTGGTCATATTTACACTCTCCCCCTCTTTTGATAAGAAAGAGTACTTCTCCATATTCATCATCACATTCTTTTCCTCCCTTCACTGATATGGATTATGGATGCTTATTCCACTTTTTAAACAAACACAAGAAGTGTATTTCTCTTAAAAGACAAAAAATTGGGATAAAAATACAAACATTTAATATATATGAGTAGTAATACCTTATTAAAATAGGAAATTACCATGGTGGAGTTGGGGATACAATTATACACCTTACAAGTGGATGGGTTTTTTTGTTATCCAAAACCTAATTGATACCATTCCATGTCCACCTTGGTTAAGGGCATGGTCATGATATCAACCACATGATATTTAGTATACATGCATTCCATTATCACCAGCTATTTATCAACATTATCCATTAATAAATGATATTTTTTCAATGTTCTTTTTCATTGAATACTTAATTTTATTTTTTTCAATGATTTAAAAAACTCAATTTGTCACAGATAATATGAATAGAAGATACAACTTCAACTCTAATATCATTAATATGTTGTATTATCTTAGTAAACTGAGTACAAATTTGAGGGACTGTTATATATTTATCATTTTTTCTTTAATGAAATGAATTCATGATTCTTACATTGAAAATTAATGAAATAACTTTCATGATTAAAAGAACCACATAAATTTGACATTCATTCATCCACCAAACCTCTATAATAAACATATGTATATCATAATAGCAACTACTATAATTGTTTAGTTATAAAATATCCTAAAATATTACATACAATTATTATATTAATAAATTATTTTCATATCTTATAATTTGATTCATTGGGACACCATTGATAGTGATCATCTTAGAATGTGGAAAATATATTTTCTCATTCATTGGATATTAGAATAGAAAAATTATAATGATCTACCTATAAAGAGTCACATTTACCTCCTCCACAACCATATACTTAGAAACATTCATCCAAATGGTATCTATATTTCCTATGGGATATTAATCCCCTATTTAGATTCTTTTTATTACTTCCTTGGAAAACATTGTTTGACGAATGAATGTACCTTATTATGTTTATAACACCTTCATGTGAAGGAAGAGAAGATAATTCATTAATTAACTAAATATAAAACTTTCACCTAATTATTTATAAAAACTAACTGCATTTTGCCACATCAATGTCTCTATAAATGATATCAACCACATATATATGCACAACCATATTCGGATCATTCTTATTCATAAAGAAATTTTTTTAATCATCCCCTGATATTTGAAATTCAAACCATTTTAAAGACGTATCTAATGATGAATATATATCCCATAGTTCTTATTTTAGGTTGAAATTTTCCTTCTTCAATTGGCACACATTTCCTTCAACTTTATCAATGAGAAACCCATCCAGTTGTTCAATATAGACTTCATATTCAAGAACACCATTATGGAAATACTATTTAACATACATTTTTTATATATTAAATACCTTTTTACATTTTTGTAATGAAAAATTTTATGGTTTCATTCGAATATAGTAATGTAAATGTATAATCCACATCAATTCCTTAATTTGGGAGTATGCTATACAAATAAGCCATTATTTTTTATAATTCAACTATTAATTTAAAATGGGTTTATTTTCTATGAATCCATTGGGTTCTGATATCATTTTTTCTACATCCTTGATATATTTTCCCATATATAATTAATTATAATTTGGTATGTTTTTTCATGAATTACCTAGAAAAAATTTTCTTCTTGAACAATCACATAAAACCATTTGGTTCCATTTATGAAAAAAGTGATATTTTCTATAATTATTTCATTCTTCTTGTTTAAACCAAGGATTCACCATCAGTAACTATATTATTTTAATTCACTTCTTCCTGGGTATTTCTCTAGCTAAGAGTTTATTTTATTGGTGTCTTTCCACATTCTTATAGTCTCAATCAATGTGTTGTACAAACCATTTCACTTTCCTAATGTTTCACACTTCTTCATCAATATTATCTAAAAAATTGTACTATATTTATGTAAAATATTTTTACTAGAATTTAAAATATGATCATGTTATTTTGAAAATTTCTATGTTTCAACCATTGTAACATTATGGAATCTAAAAATTTTCCTAATTGTGTTTTTAAAAACGTTTAATATTTTCTTTTTGATGAATAAATAAGGAAAATAATTAATCTCGATGAGTATCATATATTTCATTCTTCTAATTATTCAAAATGAAACACTTACCTCCAATCTCTCAAAATTATTTGAGTCTTGGCTTCCAAACACCGCAGATATGATAGGGATTCTTATAATCATTAATATATAGAAAGTACCTATTTGAAATATGTACCAAGATGATCAGTGATTCATTCTAACCTCCCAAAAGTAAAGTTATCTTTAGAATAAGAGTTTGAGACATGTTATTTATTATCTTATTACCTTTATCAAAAACATTTTTTATTGAGGTGTTATCATTGATTAAACATGCTGATAAATCCTATGTTTTTGGGAATATCTTTTTGACTTGTTGTTTTCAAATTTCATCCCATTATTAGTGTTGATATTTTCAATCATCACACCAAAAATATTATCTTATATTCTATTATACTATGTTATATATTATAATAAGTATAATTTTTTTGGTGTTTAGGTCTAACCACACTATCATACTAATGTTTTCTACAAACTAAACAATGTATATTTTATCTATGGTAATAGATTTCATTTTACTATATACATCCACATGTATATGATTATATAAAAGAGTTGATTTACCTATAATAAGAAAATAGATATTCTGAACAAAATTAATATTCTATGAATAATAACATGTGTGAGATTCATTATATGTTAGATAAGTGATGTCCCGATTTCATTAATTCTCCCTCGAGTTAGCCAATTCTTTTTGCCTCAAATGGCCATGATATTTCTACCCAAAATAATTTATCTTCTTTTTAGACAATATTCATCTATTTTATGAACTAATAAGGTGTATATTTACTAATATTATCATTCTGTAAAATATAATTATTCCACGTATTCCTTTAACTATGAATGATTTTTTATTTAACTCAATGGAATTCAATGGCTCATTCAACTGTAAAACACTCAGTAGGTTATGAAAGAGACCTTCATGAAAATCCTATATATTCATTTTAGATATTTTCCACAAAATTTAGTCTTCCCAAAGGTATACATTTTTATTACCTCATCAATTATTATATGAAAAACTGTATTTTTATTATATTTGATAAGAATGGTAGATTATTCATTTCATATAACATTAGAAGTTTGTACACTCTCTAAAATCCAAATTACAAAACAAATAATTTCTATTTAAAAAAATTAGCATATTTTTCCTTTTTAAATGCTTCATGTTTCTTCTATGACCACTTATTAACATCTATTTATGATGAAAAATTTTGTTTCACTTCATTCACTAATGATTATCCATAATTTTCAAGTTTTTTTGTTTTTAGATTAATTAATTAATGTTATATGATTGGTATTTTTCTTTCATAATTCCCTTTTGGGAACCAAATTTACACACATTATGAATAGTGTATATCCATGTGCCCAATATATTCACAGTAGAAAAAAATATCCATAAACAACATAAGAAAATTTTGAAATTTTAATTCCTGTTTTGGTACTATTATTCATGAAAATATCTCTTTAATATAGAACACACATATTGATTGTGTCTCATCTTTACACATTTGTGACAAATTATTTTCAATTTCTTCATTTAATTTAAGTTTAACTAGTAGTGGTATATTGATAGCTATGATTATCCACCTTCGTTTAAGGTGTTGATGCTTGATGTTTAACATAATACATAGTTATATTATTATCATGATGAAACACTACAATATATGTACATTTTTATTCAACAAATACAACTTTTGGGCATCCATAATATTTTCAAAACACTTTTTAAATAATACACATAACATAAATAGAGGTATATGTTATAGGATTGTATTATATAATCCCTAGTTTGTAGATTTCTTTTTAATCCTCACATTTGCTACCCTGTTTCATGAATTGTTCTTCAATAACATCAATACTTTTTAACCAATATTTTATGTAAATATTATTGAGATCAATGATTCAATCATTTTCTACAAATTTATTCTTAATATTAACTTCTTTACTTAATACACCAGGGATTATAGAGTTATATATCTAACTTTATACTTTTAATTAAAACTTCTCTTACCCTATTTCTCCATATAAAACATGAAATATTGTATATATATTGGTTTTCTTATTCATAAACCTTTATATTTTGACTTCATTTATAGAATCCTCTAAATCCTCTAAAAGATTTATAATTTCCTTAATTTCATAATTTTAAACATCCATATCTTCAACTTATTCATTTTATAAAACGCCATCCATGGAATCATTATCAACATCCTTTTAAACCAAAACTTATTGAAAATCAACATCCCACTGGAAATCATATTCTATAAATAATAAGATTTTACTATAGAAGAATATTTGTTGAAAAATACCATTACATTGTATATATATTTTTGGATAATATCTATGGGTTTCATGTTCCTCATCATTTTTTATTTTTGTTGTACATATATCCTTATGATGACAAACATGCCTACATCTATTCCACGTAAGTGGAATACAACCATTAAATTTACCATTTCCACTCTTTATACAAGTGGAATAAAATAACATAACCAAATTTTATTTGTAATCTTATAGATCCTCCTCCAATAAAATATTATTCAATACCTTGAATGATACTTTATGGGAGATATACTTAATTTAGGATTCATTTTCATCTTTACTTGTCTCTTAAATGACAAGGGTTTCATGTAATATATCCATCATTTTCTCTTTAGGATATTTATGTTCCTACACATTCTATTTTTCCTTAAAATATGGATGATTTATTATCATAATTCTATAAAAAAAACTAAGAGATCTTCAGAAGGAAAATTAATTTATTCTAAAAAATAATTTTGTTGATCAAATAAGGAATCAATAATCTCATTTTGAATCACCCCAAAATATTTTTATTTATTTAAAAAAAAATACGAACTTCTTGGTCATTTTAATCTCCTACAAAAATATTCCCAATCATGTCCCAAATTACACGTGATGTCCTACACGACTTGGACATTGTGTAAAAATGGTTCTCTTTGGATCCCCTGTCAAATAATTTTTTATTCATCAACATCTAATTATTTACCGACTTTTTTAGGTATGTCCCCAATCACCATACTATATAGAATTACATGAATATATTACACATAAATATCCATTCCCAGGAATTTAAAATAATGATTCATTAATGTATTAAACTATTTAAAATCACAACCTTAAAAAATTTTATTCACTTGTTGTTGAAACCTTTTTCTATGCTTCTACAAGAAGAAAAATCACCCTAAAACCACATATACTATACCAATAATCACTCCCTATCCAAGAATTCACCTTTATGGGGGAGGGGTTATCAAGGTGTTTTAAATTTAAATTATTCTACTTGAAAACTATATTATTATCTCTTTTATGGGAATAATTATTTATCTACACCATAATTTCATTATGCCGAATGAAGTAGTAAAATGGAAAAAGGTATTTTTACATGGTTCACCCAAAATTGACAGTCTAAGGACCATGCCTGAAAATTCCCTTATGAACCTAATACACTAATTACAATACATTTTATTTATTTAAACATTATAAAGGAGTAGAAACATTAATTCTCTATAATCAATTCTAACCTTAACACCATTTAAAACCCCACCACACTTATTTACATTGATGAATTAATTGCTCTAATTTTAATCGGATTTTTCTCCCTGAAATAATGATTAGAATAATATAATTTTATTGGTGTAACCCTTCATCCCATGATGATTAATTTCCATTAATTATTAAATCCAAGAATTTCCTCCTTATTCATATTAAAATTTCTAGAACACATGCCTAGAATACATTACTTATTTAGAGAACGAAACTTTAACATCTTTAAGCTAATATTATTAGATGAGGTGATAAATATATACTGAGAACATAATTTAATTTCACATGTCTGTATATATATATATACATCAACTCATGTAATATCTATATTGAATATATTCTATGTTATCTAGGAATTATTTAACTCTATAAGACCATGTATTTACAAAGAATATTAATAGGATAAATCTAATGTTGACCTCCATATTCCATTCATTATTATATTGAACTATGAATTGATGTGACTATACTCAATGATCGATACCTTAGATAAAACATTTGAATATTATCTAATATAGACATATACTAGAAATAACCAAAATATATCCTACCAACATCCAACCTTTAAAATAATAACTTTTCAGGATAAAAAATAATTTTTTTGGATAATTCATCACTACACATGTCAATAAACAAAAATCAGAATCCTTTAGGTGGTATTTATTTATAGTATATTCATTACAATATAAGTGGGACATAAATAATAGGGGAGATTATGCTTTTTTTGAGTGTATGAAGGCTAGTATGGATGGTTGAGGATCTAACCATGAACTTACACCATGTTTTATGTTCTGAATTTTGTGTGGTTTATTGTATGATATATTTTTTCCACATGTAATTAATATCTCATGAATAAGTGTTGTTAGGGAGAATTATCAGATGAGGATGAGCGTACTAAATAATGGTCTCTTGGAGGATGATACATTGGTTTTTTTATATTATGTTGATTTAGGTGAGGTGTAAAACACATGTAGAGTGTTTGATATATATAATGACTGGGTTTTTGATAGGTGATTCCTTTGGTGGGGGAACCATCACCCAGAATCGGCCCCATTGAGGTTTTTATTATAGTGGGGGAACCATATTTTGATGGATGAATTATTTGATGATGCTTAATTTTGTGGTATGGTTATAAAAAACCCTTAATTAGGTTGTGAAATTTAGAGGTTTTTTTATTTTTTAGTTCTAATATAAGGGACATTTTGAGAAAAAGTATTTAGATCAAAATTCCATTCATTGGAACACATTAAGGGGATGTTTTGGGATGTTTATTGTAGCCCATGAGGAATTTTGGGTGATCAGGTAAATAAAGGAGTGAGGTAGAGTTGGCCTTATATGAAATTTCAATAGCAGGTGGTGAATCATGACACAACCCCATCTGATTAATCCACGAAAGCCCACATCCATTGGTTTCTACAATGCTCCAAGTTTTTTCTGTATGTTTCAATTTAATTAAATACTATATAGAATAGCTCTTCCCCTAAGCATCACCAAACCAAAAATTAACCACAACTGAATTTATTAATAAAAATGTAAAGATCATATTGTATCCATTTATTTTATGTGTATATATAGAGGTAAACTCATTAAAAAATATATGTATAAATAAAAATAATCATTTTTTTAAATTCAACTACCAATGAAAAGGATATTTTTTTGTTTAAATTTTTATTTTCTTAAAAATTTATTTTCTAAGAGATATAAAATTAGATTTTATGAAGATAAATATATTATGTTTTAATTTATTATAGATATGAATAATATATTAATATAAATTTGATTATTAATGTATACTAAATAATAATAAGATCATTTAATATCCAAAAATATATTTTCCCTATAAAAAAATAGTCTATAAAAAAATTTTATATTAAAATTTAGAAGTTAAATACTATATTATACTATTTTAATTTGATTAAAGGAACTACCTTTTTTAAATCATCATGTTAAAACAATATTAGGATTAATTTATTATATTTTATCTCAGAAATTTTTTTTTGGTGAATAGTGAAGAAACATTTTTTAATAAAACTGTAGTGTTTATGAATACATCAAGAAGAAATTAAAACTAAAATAAAAAATCATTTATTTATCAAAAAATTATTTCATGGAGAGAAATTTTGAATTTGAAAATAGAATTTATAATTTTTAAAACCCATTTTTTACATTTTGGATATGATGTAATATTTTTCATACAAAAACTATTTTGTTATTTCACCTTTAATTATGTTTCCTCTAGAGGAAATTAGATCTTTTGTATATTTATATGTCACATAACACTCATGTGAATACTATTAATTCAATTTATTTTATTAAAATATACAACATTAATAATGTTTTATTAAACATAGTATTTATGTTTTAAAATAATTTTTTTCTAAAAATGGGTTTTTTGCATTACATGCGCTAATATGAAAATTAATTTTTCATATAGATATAAATTTTGTTCACCAAATTAATTTTAATATTTATAATCATTACATATATACTATATAATAATGGAAATTTTATTTTTAGGAATTACAAGTAAATTTCTTAAGAAAAAAATAGCTATGGTAGTAATAAAAAATTATAAAAGCTGAAAAGACATGTTTAAAAGTACTAAAAAATGTTCAAAAATTATTAGTTGATGATTTATTATCATTACCCTTTTACAAATCTCTTAATTTCAATTTTGGATATACTCAAACAATAAATAGATAATTTATCATTTATATTTATATAAATTCCACTCTTTTACAATTTAAAATGAGTTATTAACAACACACTTATTTTTCTCCCCAAGACTATAGGATTCGAAAAAAAATTAGAAAAATAACATCCTAAAACTTTTATAAACATCATAGAGGTTTTTTATTCTCAAAATACCACAACATAATGCCCTAATCTATCTTTAAAGAATATCTTTCCAGGAGTAAGATAGAAATATCAAATACTAATTTTTTATTCCCTTTCCTTTCATTTATTCTACTACCCTTAAAACCTATTATGTTAATAAAAATATGAAATAATAAGTATTTACAATATTCTTAAATTATATTATATTAAATTAATATCCATTTTTTACCATCCAAAAAAATAATTATAAAAAATTAGATGTTTATATGAATTCGTACAAATTACTGCCTCTATGAATGATGGGTTACATTTTTCATCACTTCCTTGTATGAATTGATAAAATGGGGTGTATAATGAATTAATTAAATATTTATAACATTTTTAATATTCCTAAATTATAAACCAAGAACAAAATGTCTTTCATTATTGAAATAATCAATTTGTCACTCGTCCACACGTGAGTACCATCGTCCCCATGAAAGTGAAAAATTTTAATTTTTACTATAGTATTTTGTTGTTTATAATAATATTTTAAATATGGTACAACACATTAATAAAATATTAATTATTTATCTATATTTATTTAATAATATTATTATTCAAAAATTATCACTTTCTTAACCATAATCACCCATCCATTATAACATGTTCTTACTTGGTTGGTTTAACCACCTTCATGATCAATGTTATAAATTTCAATCATGGAAGACTATAAAAATTTATCTACCGGTACTTGTCGAAATTAATGATAACATAAAGGTTGGTATATGGTTTTGGAAAATGTCTATTAATATTTATCTTATTATTAATATACTACTCAATTTTCATCAGAATAATTGAAATATGATAATTATAAATCTAAATTAAATGCGTCATGTTTAAATTTATTATATGATGAACATATAAATTTATTATTAAAAATGAATCATATATTAAAATATCATGAATTATATTGAAATGATGATGTTTGAAAATATAAACAGGAATCAAAAAAATAGTTATCAAGCTACTATGAAACAAACGATGGAAACTTATATTATCTAATGATGAAAATAAACAAATACTGAATAATTTATTAATAATAAGTGAATAAAAATGAAATTTGAAATTGGTTATTTCTATGAATAATTTTATGAAATGAGTGATTAATAATTTTTTATTATATTGGAGATAATTTCACTATAATTTATGTTGGGAATTAATGTAAGGGAGTTTCATCACAATTTCCTTTATTTGTTGTAGGTATTTTTTATATGCACCTAATTTAATTTAAATGATGTTTATACTAGATATTAGATATATAATATTAGGAATTTTATTTTATTAATGCTATTTTCACTTAAATTTATTTCCATCTCTTCCATGTTTTTTTAATATAAATGTTTCCTAAGTCACAAGGGGTATCTCATCTATACCATCATTCTTTGATACTTATACCATATCCACCAGTAGTTCAATTTTGTGTGGTGTTTTTAATCACCATAGATATATTTTATATCATGTTCTTAATTGGAAAAAAGGGTATCATAGATACATAACATGTTATTTATTTCAAGTAATTTAGGTTCAATGGTTTCCATTGTAGTAAGGTTTCATTCCAATCTCATTTTCAATTCAAGGTTACTTATGAATGATAATACATGTAAGAAATTTTCAAGTCCTGATTGTTTAATTTTTATGATGTTATATTATATAATTATATGATATCATAATTTTGTTTAAATGATCTTGAATCTCATTTAAAAATGAATCATACTTTAATTTTTTTATCATGGTTATAATCCACAATCTTTAACTTTTTAATTTTTTTAAATTAATCAACTATTTAAACATTTTATATACTAAATTATTTCCATGTCAATTTAGTTAGATATTTTTATGTAATTTACTCTCCCAAATTTCCTAATTATATAATATATATTTATTCCTTTATTTTATAAACTCTTTCCCAAAAGTGGTAGAAAATGTAATGTTTTCTTATTATTCAGTATCCAATTTATTTTTTATGGTATAACATAATATGTTTTTCCTATATTTCATAATATATTGATGTTATTTGTATTTAACGTAGATATATGTTTTTATGATACCATACACTTTATTTCTATTTATGTTTTATGAATTTTAATAATAAGGATTTGATGAAACCAAAATCTTTTCCTTGGGTTAATTAAGTGATGATGGAAAAAAGAATTTTTAATGGTCTTCTGGAACACATATGTATGATTTTTCATTAAGTGATTTTGGGGGACTATATATCCTTCAAATTAATTTCATAGATCTTAATTTATCTCGAGATACTAGGAAATGAGTTAAGATTCTCAATCCACAATATGAAATGTGTAGTGAAACTTTCTCCACAAAGGGAAATTGGTAGCACTGTCAGATAAAAAAAATATTTTGATTCCTTATCCACTATATCATGATATCTATAATTATTTTAAGAAAAAATTCATATGTTTTTAAGTCTACTCATATATTTATGGCTCGGGTCTTATGATACATGTTTTATATAGGTATTTTTTCATTATATTTTTTTCACAGATCTTGATTATGGTTTTTTACTGACATGAATATCTTTTTCTTAGTTATGATCATCATTTTTTGTCTCGTATATTTAATTTTTTAATAATATCATCTTACACATTTCTAATTTTTATATTACTTAGGTCATGAACTCGTGTATTATGAATCATATGTATATAAGGGGGTTTAGAGTTGTTGGATTATAGATAAATTTTCTTGATTATTATAAAATAAGTTGTTTATATAGATAATCTCCCAAAATACTAACCCTTTGGTTCACATGATTATTCGAAAAATTTTAAGATGAAATAATTATTGATGTAAAATAATGAATTACGTGTGTTTTTCTCACCCAAGTGGCTTGAAGAGTCATGGGAGCACAGGGTATTGTATCGGGAGAGGGGAGACATATCCTTGGAATCTTATCCATTCACTTAGTGAAGTGTGTAATGCCACAACATATAGGGTTTGTGCCAATATAATGTTTTTTGAGAGGAATTCCCCTCAACATGGGGTGTCCATGATTCAAACCATAATGGGAAACCGAAAAATGGTTTTAGGTTATTATGTCCCCTCTTCTTAAGGTGGCCACGATGCATTTTATAGTGGTCATAACATTACCTGGCCCGGTGAGGGAGTGTAATGGATAACCCCTCATAGTAAATCCATGACTATTATATATGTCTATTTCATTATCTAGGATAGACTGGTAAATTATTGGACTACCCATTTAATCATTTTGGTCAATATAGGTATACATAGAGGGATATTTTGGCATAATCCACCAGATTTATTCCTTTTCTTGATTACACCTTAGATAATTTTGTTTTTGGGGTTACATTTTTCTTATAGTAATTATTAATCCTTGTACGTATTTTATTATTCTCCCTTTTTAACCTTATGATTTTATGTGTTTTTAAGAAAGGGAATGGAATTGATAAGACCAGATCATAGTTGAATTGCGTGAGATAAATGATTATTTGTCTTCACATTGATAAATGAGTTCTTGGAATAATGAACCCTTTGAAATTAACATGTTTTTATTGATTTGGAAATTCTTGGTGCGTTTTTAGCAAAATATTCTTTTTCTAAATTAAATATTTAAATAATTATAATTTTTTTAGTAAATTATTTTGGAGTTATGGAATGAAATAAAATTCTTGGTGATGATATATTCTGGTACAATCTTATTTAGTGGTGTTCAGTCATATTTATTGGGGGATGACCCATAATTATGTAGGTGGTCCCAAAACATTTAAACAAATTTTTATGTTTTATGATTTTGTGGTATGTGTTATGTAGTCTCTCATTATATTTTTGATTGAAATTTTGAATATAATTTTAATTAACATTCTTATCTAATTCCAATGGAATGAATAAATTATCTAGGACCATGATGGACACATGGATGCATGTTTTGTTCCTCAACCACAGATGGTCATGGGATCCATCTTAAATGTAGTCCATAAGGTATATAGTGAAAAAGTTCATTATTAAATCATTTTTATGTCAATTTTAAGGTTAATATAATAATAATAACTTGATCTTTAACTTATATGTTCAGTAAAATAATTAAATTGACTTTGAATAACAAATTAGTACACAATACATTAAACATTATATAATTCTTTCAGCATAGTTATAATGTTAGAATTTATATTATCTATAATATATGTTTTCAAATGTGGAAATAAATCAATGAAATTGTGAGTTAGAATAAAATTAATGGGAGAAATAGAAGGACATAAACATGATACATGAAATAATATAGTACATGGGAGAGCATAATAATCATCACCATACCATAAGAAAGGGATAATTATCAAATGTATCAAGGAATATTTTGAAATTTACATGAAATATAAAATATGTATAATTATTAAATATATCATTATCATGTTCAAATCCCACACATATGTTCTAATCAATTACAGAATTATGTTGAAAGGTGACATAAGTGTATGATCACGAACATCATAAAATGTGAAGAAATATAGCATCATGTTCACATGTGGTACACATCTTCTCAGGATATATAACACTTAAATAAATTAATTAGAGGAATAAATTATTACAATACCACCTAATTTAATATAATATGATCATAATCAGGAATGTATCATGAACGAGAAACATTTACAAATCAAGTACTTTAAGTAAACCGATTATAGAAATGATGGGATTCATGATAAGATATTATGAAATACAGTAGTGAATAAATAATGTATTTCTCCCAAATAGGAAAATGTTGGATATCATTTTAGGTATGAGAGGGTTTCGTTAATATGTACAAGATTATGTTTCTCTAAATAGATTAGGAAAAAAATACTAAATGGATCATGGAGGCTCGTCTTGAATAACATACATTATCATTAATCACGAAGGGAGATTTGATTTCATCACAATGATGTGATAATGTTTATAACACTAGAATAAAAAAGGAATGAAATAAAAGAGTAATTTATAATTTATTTAAATATAAAATGTTAAATAAATAGAAATAGGTGATTATCCAATAGGAATGAGTTTAATTCGATATCCCCCTTACATTAGGTCTTGCTATATTTCTCAATCACTATAACTACTATATAATAAAATTATTTTTATTAAAACATGAATATATTAGTGAATTATATTAATTTTTATTTTATTTTTTTGATTATAATCAATACAATTTATTTATTATTCTTTTTATTAAATTGTGAAAGCATGCATAAATTGTTTCTTTTTTAAATTTGACAGTTTTTTTGATTTCATTATTTTGATTATTTATAGTGTATCATTTTGTAATATTATTTATTTAAGATGAGAATAAATAATAAATAATATATATAATATAATATAAACTAAGAGGCCATATAGATAGTATTAAATAAAGCAATGAAATTTTCATCATTGTTAGAAAAAATTGACTATTAACGTGACGTGTCAAATGAGGGGGAGAGAGGGTATATACTATAAATATATTAAATTAGTTATATCATAATCATGATAAAATTAATATTTTCTTATAAATATGTAATAAATATTTCATTAAGATATATAAATTGAAATTCTTATTGTGTTCATAATTAAGAAGAACGAAAAAAATATAAAAAGGGAATCAGGTATGGCACTTGTTTGAAGATTTAATCGCATCCTAATGAATTGAAGGCTTGGAATTATGTTACCTAATAACATACCTATGTTTAGTAATATTAATAGAAGGGGAGATTTAGAAATTTATTTTTCTTTGATAGGTGTATGAGATGTGATTTTCCCTGGGAGAAGGCGTGTGGTTTTTATCCTTGAGAAGTGTGGTATTTGAGGGTTACAATATTGATTATTTTAAAACATAAAACAAATACTATGTATTGTATTGATTCCTAGAAAATTTAATTGATTATGGTTAAATAATGGAGGTTTATTTTACATTATAATCATAGAAAAATAGAATGTAATATTGTGAATATAAAAATAAAGGAAAAGGAACACAAATAGTTTTTTTGTTATATTAAAAACTATCATAGGTTTTGAAATCTCAAAAAATATTTATTTAAATTATAGACATAGTTTTCATATTCAATATTTTAATCATTAAATACATCATTTATAATAAAATGTTTCATAAATTATTAGGTAATGTTTATATAATGATTTTTTAATAAAATTTGTGGTATTCATAAAAATTATATCTACTATTTAAAAAACACCTCTTGTTGAAAAATATTAAAAATTCAATCTAATTTAACATAAAAATGATGATTAAAAAATAAAATTCATTTTATAAAAATTTATTTTTAAATATTATATATCTATTCTTTCCATAAATTCCATATTTATTGAAATGTAATAATTTTTTTAAAAGATCAAATTTATGACCTATAAAAAATTTACATATTACTTCATAAACCTATATTAAAATTTCTATAAAAATTATTAGTGTTTAAAAAGTCAATTTTATTAAAATTAATCTAATTATAAATTATTCAATTTATCATAAAATTTATTTCATTACAAATTTATAATATATATTTTAATGAAATTTGAAGAAATTTTTATTCTGCAGAACATTTATTTAATCATATTTTAAACTCATATATAACTACATTATGATTTAGATTTATTATCTTTTAATTCAATAAATTTAATGTTCTAACATTGTATGTTGTGTTTTTTTCGTGCATATGTTTTATACTATATTGTATTACTAAATATCCCACTTGATTTATCAGAATGTGAATTCCATAGATAAAAACATGGGTCATTAAATTCATAAATCCTTTAGAAATTTCATCCTTGAAGTTTTATTTATCACACAGAGATGAAAGTAGATGAGGGTAATTTTATTTCATTGATCCTCATATTTGATGCCTCATTATTCTTATATTTCTACCAAGTATATTAATAATGTGAGTCATTATGTTTTATTGAAATTTTCATCTATGTTCAAAGGTTATCAATAGCTGGTCCTCATAAGAGAGATCTTGATCCATGTATACCACCTCAAGGTTTATTAAATGTCAGGGATCTTGTATATATTTCCTCATAAAGGATTCATTGAATATGTCAGGGATATATTCTGGGTTTTTTTCCGGAATATAGATATATTAGAGAGTGATACCTATCAAAAAGAAGTTAAATAAGGTATGATTTTCTAAAAAATATTATTTCGGGCATTTTTCTACCAAAGATTGGGATAATCAAATTAAAAAGGGACACCCAATAAGTAAACATTGGATAACAAAAAAAATGGATAGAATAAGGGGATGTTTATATGATTATTTTAATATAAATTTAAAAATGAACAATCCCAAATAAGAGTGAGATTCTAAAATAAACCTTCACAACTTTAATAAATTTTGAATTAATAATAATTTAAATAAAATAAAAATTAAAAATTAAAAATAATGAATAACGAGTAATTCATGATATTAAATATCAGTGGGGGTAGTATATACCCCATATAAAATAAATTATTTTCATAATATAGAATATGTCTTAATGGAGTGTAATTGAGTATAAAAACACTTTACTTTGATTATTTCATGGGGGGATACATTATATTCTCCTGAATAATAAATTTTAATTTATTTAATATTCAATTAAAATCCCTTTTCATCCAAGAAAATTTGTTAATTCCCCTTTAAAATCAATTTTAATCCATTCCATTAATAGTTCATGCTAATGCATATCACTTAAGGTTGTTTAATCAATTTCTATAAAACAACACCTATATATTCAAAGAGGTTAAGGGTTTTATAAATTTTTTCCATAATATACATAATAATACTGATTTTATAATTATCATTTTTATGGATTCAATATAGTTTTATAACCATCCATATAATAAAGTTATGAAAAATTAAACACATCCTTTCATGGGGTGTTAGTATGTATATAAGAAAAAATGATGTTATAATTATTCTAGCGGACAAATAGTAAATAATTTCTATAATGGGATACCATTATTTAATATAAAAAATATTATAAATATCTTATTTATTAATAAAATATATCCTTACTACCATCCTTGTATGGTAGGAATGAAAAATTAATCACATCGTTTCATGGAGGTGATAGACAAATGAACACACAAGCGATGTTATAGTTTTACAATAGATAGAGGGGTAAGGTGGTACATAATATAATATATTTATATAGTAATAATAATTTAATAATAATTATATATATTCAATAATTATATATTTATAAATTTTAATGTGTTTTAGTGATAATAAGGATATACATCCATCCATGGTAGTGGCAGTCCACACTTACGCACAAACAGAATTTCCATTTCCTATAAGATAAAAAAGATCAACATGGATTTCATATAATCCTAATAACCTTTATGTATAGTGAAGAAAAAAATAAAATTATTTTATGATTTTTAAATTACATATATAATGACTAATATGATGAAACAAGTTGATAAATGTTTTTTAAGGTGATTACCTCTTTTTTTGGGAATCATCATTTGGTTTACACCATTAGCCTTCATAGAGTCTAATTTTGGGAACCCTATAGAATATGAGACATGTCCAAGGATTTTGGAAATACATTTGGGCATGTCTTAGTAGAGATAAGTGCCTTGTGAATTTTGGATAATTCAGGGAAGGATATGCATGTTTTTAACTAAGGCGGGAGGAAAACATGAAAATACATGAAACAATATTGTATAATATATATCTCACTCAATATTAATGGATCTAAATCAATATGATTTATTAGAAAGTAATTATACTCTCAAAATACAATCAAAAAATTATATTAAATAATGGTTTTTGTTATCTGTAAGCCTTGTCATTTTATTTTAACACTTTTAACCCATTTTACCCTTAATCGTGGTGACACATTCTTACATGGATACTATTCATTATTATGGAAAATAGAATTGAAATTATTAAAAATTTATAATATTCTGATACAAAATATGGAATTTATATTTTAAAATTCAATTTTCATAATTCTTAAATGTTATATTCAACATAAGTTTAAAAAATATGAGAAAATCCCTTTTTAGAAGAAAAATAACTTTTTTGAAAATAAATGATTTCACTCTAAAATCACATATAATGTTCATTCGAATAGAATTAATTATATTATATTAAATAATTTGATACATATTTTTCTTTCAAAACAATCCAAAAGAGAAATGATCATTTTCAAAACATGATATAAATAATATGACCAAAAATTTTTTTTATTTGAATAAAAACATTTCGTATATTTCCATAATTTCAGACATTGGTTTCTTTTTTCAAAATTATTTTTTTAATTTAATTTTATTAGTTTTTAAATATATTTTATTTATATATAAAAGGTTTCATAAAAATTACATTCATTATTATATCATGATAATGTCATAAAAGTGACATTATTTGTAAAATCAATATTTTTCACTATTTACCCACAAATAAAATATTTCTAAAAATTACACAAATTTACACTAATATATCTATGATTTGATAAAATCCAATATGGAATTAATTTTTAACATTAAATTATGGAAAATTTGAAATTTATTTTTAATAGAAAATACATAATTTTTTTTAAAAAATGGACCTTTTATAATTTAATTTTTCTTAAACTTATATGATTTAATTATTATAATTTAAAATTGAAATCTTATTTCCCACCAAAATAATCAATAATTTTTTATTAATAAAAATTTTCTTTATCTATTTTATAATGTTCTTGACAATACTATCACCTTCCAATCCAGTGTCAAATTTATAACAGTTATATTTAAGAAATAATATTTCTAGAGTATTTTATAGTTTGTTTTTGCCTGGTGTTTTACATGTCATAAGGTATTGTAAAAAGTATTCATAAATAAAAATATTGGGGGTTACATGTATGGGGGTTATCTCTTCATTGATTATATAATCGTTTGGTAAACCATTAATGTATTATGGTTATGTTTATATAGTACATCCCTAAAAGTATTAGGTGTCCATGTAAGGGGAATTCTATATAGATTGTACATTCCGAAGTATATGGTAAGTTACATACCAAGGAATGTGAGGTTGGGTATCTATACATAGATGGAGGGGTATATTTGTGTTAAAATATTTATTATTCAGTCATTTTTTAATGGACTCTAACTTTTCAGATGTATTCAGTGTTAAATTCATCTTTAATCATATGTTTTTGATATTTCCAATAATTTAGTTGAGTTCTATGAATTTTTTTGTGGGTATTATAGTGTTTTAGAATCTTTTTTAAAGCTTTAAATTTTATAATGCATTGTCAAAACCTTGATGATTCTCGATTAATGTGTACCCCTGGTGGAAGTATCACATGAGGTGGGGAATAATTAAGGAATAATGTTTGGAAAAACATAAATCTCCTAAAAATGTGATATAATCTTGATTACCAATTTAATGTGGATAATATTCAATATTAATATTTTAATATTCAAGTGATTTAATGTGCATAAACTCTAATTTTAGTGTTGTTTATAAATTATCATTCATTTCACACCATTGTCCAATTCATGTATAAAGTGTTTTATATTAGGACCAATAAATCATATTCTCATTGTAATCATTATTTTTATTATTTTAATTTTCTATTTTATTATAATTTTTATCACTTTGTTTGAAATGTTTTTTTGTTCGGATCAATTGATGAATCAAATGGAAGATGGATATTTTTTTCAATGAATGCAGAATTCTCTAGACGATGCATAATGGGACTTAGGCCCATCAAATAAAAGAGAAGTCCACAATTCATTCCCAATGAAGCTCAAATTTTATCTATATAAAGAAAAATTAAAGGGATAATTTAATTAAATTATTTATAGAGATAATTATGATTTTTTCATGGAGATTAAGGGATCCTAGGCTGATATTTAATTTGTGGTCCATATTTTAAGGCCAATAATATTAGCCCACCATTTTGAGCAGAAAATCCAAATGGTTGATCAAATTTGAATGAAATTTTTCTAGATGTTAGTGTATATATATAAAAGATATTTATCTTCCATTACCCATTCATATGTGATCATCTTTAATTTGAAATTCTCATCGAAAAAGGGGTATCAATCTAGCTTAATTTTATGGTCATCATTGAAATGTTATATTTCAATTTATTTATCACCCTCATTTTGAATATAATAATTAATAATGAAGGAATTGATTTATGTAGGCTCAAAAATATTCCCAAATATCTCTTAATTAAGGATCTGGTGGTTATGGAATTTGGGATTCACATTTTCCTATCGATTGTAATTTTACATTGTCTTTTTATAATCACTTCTTTTTTTCTTTCATATCTGATATTCAAATCAATTTTGATTCATAAAAAAAATGTTCTTCTTATTTAACTTTTTTATTATTACTCACATCAATGTGATTCTATTTACTTAGTATGTGAATCTATTCACATAATCATTTGTGAAATTCTTCACACAATGGTGGAGTGATCATTATTTTATTGTTTTTTCTTCTATTATACCCCCATGAGTATACTTCCCACTTCTATTGATAAAATATAATCAATGTAGGGATAACCCTTTTATGGGTTGATCCAAGAAAGTATTAAGGATATGTATTGTATGTTATTTCATTTTCTTAAAATTTTAATTAGTTCATTATTTTTTGATTTCTATTCTATGAGTTATTTTCTTCTTCGTCTTTTCTAGCATTAACGACGGAAAATTCTGAGTGCTAACTAGATCTTATTTCTTAGAGGTATCATTTAAGTAATCATATTAGTGAATTGGTGATTAGAGTGGTAATTTTTGGGTGATTAAATTATTGAATTATTTTGGGAAATTATCTCATTGAGTGGATACATCGTTAATTAGTGATATGAAATTATCTATGAAAAAATTACATAAAATTTAACCCTAGTGACAACCTAAAATCTTCTCATATTCTTTAAATATTACCATTAAAATATTTCATTGTTTCATTATTTAATTAAATATAATCTCTTATTTAATTTCATATTTTAATTTTGTATTTTTGTTTAACAATATACTCTCTTGGTTTGTTCTTCGATCCTTATAGATTTGACCACTACTATTACTTCAAATCATGATTCCACCAACAGGGTAAATTTGGGAGCAAACATTTCCAGTTGGTAACAACATGTTTTAAAAAACTATGCACCCAAACCTTGTGGGTGCCTAATAGTGGCAGAATACCTATCACAATTGCTACAATGTTTTCAAAATAGTCTACTCGAACCATATTCCCATCAATTTAATTATATGAAAATAAAATTTGATGAAATTTTAAAATTTAATTTTATAGTTAATTATTTTAAAATAACCCATATCCAATCGTAAGACTCCATTAAAATTCATTAACGATTTAATCCCCTCCCAAACCTGATTCCAATGGATTCAGGTGACATGATAATTGTGAATTTAGGTATGTAATGAAAAACATCCATTTTTTGGGTTTATTGAAAATATACAACTTTTATCTTGAGACAAATTATATATCCAACATATCATTTTATATTCTATGGATTTGGGTGAAATATAATTTTCAATACTTATAGCATTTCTATAATGGAGATAATATTAAATGTTTCGACAATATTCCCTTAACCAGATATATATCTCTCATTATAGGTCGACGCTTTTGAATACATTTCCATAGATTATAAATTTTGAGACCATACATTTCTATAATATAAACTTTTATCTCTTTTTTAGGGAATATTAATGATTTATTGATGTTCATTGTTTAGAACTCAGGTTCTCATCTATATTTGATGAGAAATTCATGATAATTTCTTTAATCAACAATGGATCTACTGAATTACTTTCCACATTTTTAAGTAACACAGAACATGTTTTTTTTGAATTAACATATTAGGTATGTGATTCTATAACTACCAACCTAATGATGGAATATGTTGGAGCCTCAATTCCTAGAACACATCCTGGAGGAATCAGAACCCGAGACATGAATCATTGACATGATATCTAGTTTTCTATGGATGTACAATGTGATTTAGTCTTTGATCCTTCGATGAATATTGGAATACATTATCAATGAACTTGAGGTAATGCTTTACTTACCATTTTGTGATCTTTTATACTTGTTTTTACATGATTTCATATTTTTATGGCATAACTTCTTGACCATGCCTGATGGTTATTGATTGTGGGTGTGTGTCTAGACTCTAAGACAAATTTATGATGATTCATTCAATTATTATTAATAGTGTATCTTGTTTATGGGTTTAGGATTTATGACATGTTATTATATTTCACTAATATATTACCATGATGATGTTTTTTTTATTTTTATTGTTGTTCTATTCTCTATTGTGTGTATTTAACATGCCATAGAGGTAGTTTATACACACTCATAATAGGTAGAACATCATGGTATGATAACCCCTTATAGGGGGAGTGTAGATGACATGCATCAATGATGACTTTGGATCCATACATTGGGTATAAGTATGAAATACTTGGGTCTTAGACCAAAACACGATGCCTTTAGGATACCATGTATTTGTCAAGTTATCATCCATGTTTCCTAATATGAGGCTCAATGACTTATGGAAGATGAGTACATGTTCACTATTTAACCATGTGGCTTGACCCCAGAGTCAATGTATTTAGGATAAATAGAAACATTCTCACCATCCATATGGATAGTTCTTTATCACCTCTGAAATTTTTTATTATCGTACTAATATGGATTTGAGGATGGTATGGTCAGGGATTGTGGTGGTTTGGTTAGCACAAAAATGATCAAAACATGATTTTTTATGATTTCTTGTGAATTTATTGTTATCATGGAATACACCTATTAAAAATGTGCACACATGTTATGTGCACATTGGTGGTCTCCTACTAGGTGTTATTACTCGCACTAGATGTGAATTTTAATGGGCCTATAGACATCATTATTTATGATATTCGTGAGGGAAGGAGGGTATTGATATATAAATGATTTATGGACAATGGAGATAGTAGAAAGACCATATTGTATTCAATAAGATTCCATAGGGTTTTAATAATTTATCTATTTAGGTTATATATATAGTAGCCTAGATTTCTACATTGGGTCCCTGATTTATTTATTTGGGTGAATTTTCTTTTGTATGATATTACATTATGATACTTTATCAATAAACACGATACTATTGGTTTCTATGATTTATTATTTATATTTCTATGTGTATTTATATGATTTCTAGAGTGTATAGTATCACTTCATATTGTTTTTGGATCCTTGATACTATTCAAAAACATCATGGGTGTATGGAATCATGTATGAGGTCTAGTGGATCTCTGGATTGAACCTATTAGTTCCATATGTGTCATTATAGAAGGTTATCTAAGCTCAATTTTCATCTTGGTTATTCTGGGACATCGTCGAAGGGATATAATCTGTGTAAGGCTTATGTAGGAATGTTTAAATGTTCCTATAGAACTCATGTTTAACAGACCTCTGTGTTACCATTGAAAATATGGATGCTAATTTTTTATTAGATTCGTGGTTTTCAGGCATCATGATTAAAGAAATATAGTCACATTCCATATATATTGTTTTTGTGATGGAAACTAGTTATTTAATTTATTTCCTTGATTTGTGTAATCTAATTAGGATAAACATTAATTCACTATTCTGTGGTATATCTATTTTCATTACTGTTGTGACATATCTATGATGAAATTAGAAATTTTAACCTTATAATGACCTTATGTTTTTTACATATTTGACTATGAATAATGTGTAGGGATTGAGAATTTTTTATTGTAATAAGAAATATATACATTAAAATATTGGTAACCTCTTAGGAGATCTTTTCTATAATCCCAAAAAACTAATAGGATCTATCTAAATTCCTAAAATATTTTAAATATCTCTTCCAGATTTTATAAAATACCTCCTTAGATGTGATTAACTCGACCGCTTTGTTGAGTAGTCTAGAACACCCCCAAAAGAGAGGAAATTTTATTTCTATAACCCATTACATAACAGAATGCATATGATCTTGCTCATGCACCCACATATGTAGTTATGAAGGAATGAACAATTATGTAAGGAGACTTATTCTAAGGTATTATTTAAGGTGGTGAAGAATCCCAGAATATGGTTGATTATGATCAAAAAATTCATCTCTAGTGTCCTCCATCATTATATATCACTGCAATACCTCAGGATATTGAAGAATGTATTGACATCATCGATGAAATATTCTATATAGTATAGACTCTCCAAGAATAAGTTGAGTAAATATTGTGGGTCTTACCACATCATTTGATATACTTTCATGTGATAATTTTAGATATAGGAAAAGGAAATAATATATTATACACTAAACCAGTTATAGACATCCAAAGCTAGGGAGGGGTTCCTCAAAAAAATTATGGTAGATAGAGTCCCTCAGTCCTTCTATTCTTGATAGAGTTTCCCAAATCGTAAAATTTTCCAAAATCCATAGAGGAAATTTCATCAATGTGGAATGATAAGGAATCATTAGTAGTTATTCTCTAGGGATTTTCGGTTATTCTTCTATAGTGGTGCATGATAGAAATTATATACAATATTGGGATCTATTCGGGGACCTAAGTAGTAGGTTCATAAAATGATGGATCATATGAGTCAAATACCACATTGAAAATGTCATGGTCATAAGGTAGGATAACCATTTACAGTGGATAAAACTCCAATAGATGGTGGTAAGGGACTATATATAATTTTACGTATGGTCTTGATCACTTCTACAATGTCAAAGAATTCTTTTGATACATGTTCTTCCCAGTGTTTTTATAAATACCATTTTTTACTGTACTAGACATAGTGGTCATGTTATTGTGTTATTTCCTTTCACTTAATAAACCATTAAAAAAAATTTTAGACTATCTTCTATGATTCCTAGAGTGACCTACAGTATTTTGTGGTCATAGAAACTAAGAGAACAATATAATTATAGAGATGATTTGATTTAATTTGATTATTTTCATAGAATGCAGACCAATATATGAGTCCAAACTGATTTCCACCAGGGATGTGTATCATTTTTGTTTCCCAACGTAGAGATGTTGGTGTTGAATGGTGAGTGGTAGTTGAGAGAAGGTATAGTGGGCCCTTACATGAGCCAGTCTAGGATTGTTATTTTGTAGATTACATGCTTGGAAATTTCAATAATATCAATGGTATCCCCCTGTCTATTTATCTATTTCTGAATCCCTATTAGTATTTCTTACCAGACGACTTCATAAATCATCCCCCATATAGAGGAGTCGACATCGAGATAGAACTCATGTGCGGTGTGAAACTCATTTCGATACCCACATATCGTATGGTTCCAACTGAGTTGAAGAAGATCTATGCATAACTCAATGAATTAGAATAGAATGATTTTATTAGGTCAACTTTGTCATAATTGGATGAACCTATTTTTTTACAATAAGAATGATAGTAGTAATTGAATCTACATAGATTACCATAAGTTGAATTTGTCGATGTTGAATACTAGGTACATGTTTTTCATTATTAATGATCACTTTGATCAGTTTTATAGAGGCTAATGTTTCTCCATGATTGATAACTAATTAGGATATAATTGGTTATGGGATATAGAGTACATTTCAATGAAATATTTTATGTGTTGTAATAGTCTTTACGAGTACTTGGTCTTTCCATTTGGATTGTTAAATGCACTGACAATGTTCATGGTTTCGATGAATATGATGTCTAAACCAATTCATATCTAATTCATTTTGTTGTTTTTGAAAAAAATACTTATTTACTCACTTACCCTATAATAGAATGTGAAGCATCTTAATATATTCTTGTGTATACTTTGATCTCCTCATCTTTATGAGAAGCTGTCAAAATGAAACATTTTGATTTAGGAGGCACATTTCGTGGGTTATATGGTTTCTGAGACTAGTATAATAGTTTACCTTGAGCATATAGAGGTAGTGATGTCCCAGACATATCCCTATAATGTGTTTATGATCTGGGACTTTCTAGGTTTAATGATGTTCTGTTAACATTTATTCTCAGGCCTCTCACTTTTATTATATCCCATAATAATTTTGATGATAAAATGAGTGATGTTTTAGTGGCCGTCCTAGTATGAGGATATTGTTTTGAGATGAAGGGGGGATTAATACAACTACTATGTTGATTCATCATAATCTTGAAATAATATATGTTGTATTCTATGATTCATTGCATATTGGTCTGGGGATAGTTTTTATATAGAGATATTAGGTAGTATCTTATCGGTCATGAAATCTACAACCCCATGAGTGAAAATATCCTATGGATGACATGTTTCTAGAAGTAATGGTCCACAATCTGATGTTTTGGAGTCATTATCTATTTTTGTGAAGTTTTTTGTCTACAGATACAAAATGATACTCCCCTATATCTTCACACCAAAGGATTTTAATTTGAGGTATAGGTTCTAGGTAGGGTAAATATCTATTTTTTACTATGATATGACTTATGCACATGGTAAATGTAACATATTTTAATATTATCTTATCCATAAGATATAGGTAGCCCAAGATCTTGGTGAATGATCTCTGGAGGAACAATGGATTTTTATAAGAACATTGGATGCCTGAGAAAGGGATTATTATGAGGAATAGGGATCAATGGTTTGTTCAACATCAGTTATCATATCTTATTTGGACCAGTGGGTAATGTCTGGTAACGAATCTGATCTAGATGTTGTTGTGATGTGGGAACAACTTGCTAGTGGTGACATGATACACATGTGATTTTTGGATAATGTTGATGTGATCCTTGTACAAGGGAGAGCATTAGAACATACTTCTATTAGAGAAGAGTTGAGGATAGATTTAAATAAATCTAATTAAGAAGTGTATAGTGGAGTGAAAAGGACATACCATGAAATTAGGTTGAATTTAAGGTGACCAGGGATGAAGAGGGGCATTATTGGATTTGTTTCCTGATATCATACCTACTTGTAATGTCCCGGTTTTGGGTTCCACCCATAGTTTCCATGTACCCAGTTGGTCACATGACCCCAAGGGAATTTCCCCAAATGTTAGAGGCTATCGAATAGATATGAGGGCCTTTGGTGTGATAGTGGGGAAACTATGTCCTTATTGGTAGAGTAACACAAAAAAACAAACATATAATAGTAATGGAAGCAAAAATACCACACAATAAGTAAGCAGCAAAATACTGGAAAAAAATATACAACTAGGAAACATATATAAATTATGCATGTCACATATGTCTAGGAAATAATCTAAACAAGTCCCAATACAAAAATAAAGTACTAAACCATGTTCAAGAAAACAAAAAACTCAAGTAGAATCACAAGCCTCAGCTTGGTCCCTGCTATCCAGCTCCACAAAAACCATGTACCAGAAGAAAAATGGATTTTTCCCATATCTTTATCGGCAACTATATAATCTGTTTAGGACAAAAATCATGACCCAAATATGTGTGAGATGAATCCTAGAAGAAAAACACCAAAATACTTATGCTAAATGTCAGTGAATATATATATAAAGAAAATATGCAATATTTTGTAATAAACAAGGAAGTAATCAAATTAAACAATCCTATAGTTTCAACTACATTGATTTATATTTACAAATTATTAATCCAATAAAACAAAAGAATCCCTCAGGGAAGTTCTCAGAAGAAACACCCTAAAACCGTATAATCTGTTTGGGCCCAAAATCATGACCCAAATAAGTGTAAGACGAATCCCAGTAGGAAACCACCAAAAGACTTGTGCTAAATTTCAGTGAATATATTTCTTAAGAAAATATGGAAAGTGAAGTAATAAAAAAGGAAGTACTCAAATTAAACAATCCTAATGTTTCAAATAGATTCATTTACATTTACCAATTATTCAACAAATCAATAACAAGAAACCCTCTATGAAGTTCTCAAAATCTAACCCCTATGGTTCAGCTTAGACAAGGAGTCTCTGAGCAAGCACTCACCGTCAATTCCTCTAATGGCCTTCAATGGTAACCATAGACTCTTAGAGGAAGCACTAAACTTATAATTCCCTACGTTGTATCACAACAGAATACTGTAGAATTTATGAGGGAGAACTCAACATCCATCACCACTATGGTCTCTCAACGTGAAAGGTAAGAGTCACTCTGGGGATTCCCTCAGCATCCATTTCCCCTATGGTCAATCTGAACTAGGTTCCCATAGAGTTGTGTAATTCAATCGTGCACAATAAAATTCAGAAGCCAAGGTAAAACTCAAATACTACTTGGATAATCAGCTATAAGGCATATCATAAGCATGTCATATAAACAACTCTAGCCTAACAACACTTGGAATGGAAAGCATGACAGCCTAACATGAAATTCTAGAACCAACTACCAATATCAACCAAATATGGGAAACACATCCCCAGAATGGTAATAAACATTATTCGTAAACAAACATAATTATTAAAACAAACAAATAATGTCATGAATTGGCAAGGTTAAATTCCAAAAAAAATGCAATACCCTAAACTAGGGTATTGGTCACTTTTTAAACATTTAACTCAACGAAATCTAAGGAAAGACACAAAATACCAACCTTGACATTGTACGATTAGTATAGTTAAACCTCAGATTTTGAGTTGACCTAGAAAGAGATATATCTATAAAACCCTATAAAAATGCTCAACCACATATATCTCCCAAAAGAGGGTAAATCAAGAGGAGATTCTCTAGAAGAAGAACGAAATCACCGTGGAAATTACCACACAATCGACGATGTTCAATTTATAGAATTGATGACCGACCATTTTTTGGTGAATGTCTGGGGATTCCAGTCCCTCCATGATGAGAAGGAGCAAGAAGAAGATAGTTATGAAGATGAGACATGACCCTAGTCCAATATAACAATTAAAAATAAAAATAAAAGGTGTGTTACCTCAGGATACATGGAGTTTATAAGCCTTTTTCAGGACCCACATCAGGCCATCTCCAGGTCATCTCACATAGCCATGTACTCGAATATTACATGGACTATACAGGGCTACCCATGAAAACTAGGTACACGACGTATACTCCTAAGCACACTGCATGTACTGTTTAAATTTCCATATTCTCACCTTTTTCTCATAGACCCCCAAAATCAAGATCCATACCTAAAATGAAGATCCATGTTCTTATAGACATCCCCACTAACGAAATTGAACACCAAATTTCCCAAACAAGGATGCGCAGAAGAAGAATCCTCAAATAGCTTTCGCCACTATGATCACACATTGGCTTCCCTCTCCCAAGTCTCATCTTATACTCGTCCGTACATCCACAAAAACAGTACCAGAGGAACAGACCAACCACAGATAATCCTCATGTTGCGATAAAAAATCAGGAAATGATTCTCCTCGAACAATTCTTCCACCTCTAACTCCACCTCCTCGGGATGGAAAACTGCAGACAAGTCTGAGAGGTAATGCTAAAGCTGAGAAATTTCGATGATGTCATCCATATAGTACCTCTGAAGTAAATGAAAATTATAGGTGACTGGATTTACTCTCTCCATAAACTTATATGGACTGACATTTTTCAGTTAATTATTGAAAATTTTCATTATCCTCCTATGTACCAACCACGTTGTGACACGTATGAAAACCTAATATATGACCTTGAACTCTTTAGGTCATCTCCGACGATCATCATCAGACTTCTCCCAGGACTGTGCAGTATCCATCGTCTTTTGAATCAACTCCACCTTCTTTTTGGCCTCCCGAACAAGATGAGGTCCCAACATAGCGGTCAATCCTACTTCCATCCAACATACGGGTGATCGGCATGTCCTACCATATAAATCCTCATAAGTTTCCATGAGAATAGTTTCTTGAAAACCATTATTATAGGAAACTCCTTCCGAGGTATGTGCTTCTCCCATGAACATCCAAAATCTAGGATGCATGCTCATAGCATGTCCTCTAACACCGGAATCGTTTGATTGGACTAGACATCTATCTGGGGATGGTAAGATATACTCATATGTACTTTTGTACCAAAATCCCTATGTAGTCCATACCAGACCCGAGAAGTAAAATGAGCCCCTCTTTTTGAAATGATGGAGTGCAGAACCCGTTACAAATGTATAATCTTCTAGATGCACAACCATCCCATCTCATCAACAGTGAAGGTATCCTTGATCGGTAAGATGTGTTCAAACTTCATGAGTATGTCAAGGACAACCCAAACTACATCATTTCCCCAAGGTGACCTCGATGAACATATCACGAAGCCCATCACTGCATCATTCCACTTCCACTTGGGAACTAGTAACTCCTACAAAATATCTAATAGTCATTGATGCTATAACTTCACCTACAGATAGGTGGAACACCTCATCACAAAACCATAAAAATATCTCTTCATATTAGGACACCAATAATGACTGTGTAGATCTTAGTACATATTGGTGACACTAGGATGAACCGACTAAGATGATGAACGAAAATCCTGCATGAGCTCCTCGTGTATGTCTGCTGACACCCATACACGTCCATGAAAACACAATATCTCATCCTCGCCTATAGTATATTGAGGAATAGTTTCCTCTCTTGACAGACTGTCCTATAGAACATAGCCTTCATCATCTGATAGTTTCCTCATTCAGACTCGATTAATAAGAGTAGAGGTAACAACTATAGGAGAAATGATCTTCTTTCCTTGAAAATTGTGCACCTCCAAATGAATTTCAGAGAACATAGCAATAAGCTTCCACTCACTACTGGCCTCCTGAACTACCTCTATTGGAGTCCTCATACTCAACACATTATCCACTGTGTTGTAGTTCCCAGGCATGTAGGAATGCTCAAAGTTAATTTATTATAGGTAATCGACACACCTTCGCTATCTCATATTCAAATAATGCTGAGGGAAGATATACTTGGGACTTTTGTGGTCGGTGAAAACCATAAAATAATATCCCAACAAATAATTTCTCCAAAAGAATAAACCATAAAAATCTACAACCAACATGAGATCATGCGTCGGGTAATTCCTCTCATGTGGCGTCAACTGCCAGGAATCGTACGCAATGACTCCTACCCTCTGTATAAGCATAGATCCGAGCACGATAACTGATGCATCACAGTAAATAGTATAGATCATTTCTAGATCTGGAAATACTAGTATCATTGCGGAAGTCGACCTCCCGTTCAGCTCCTAAAAGGATGAATTACAAAAAACTATCCACATGTACGTCACACATTTCTTAGTCCTTCCAATTAGTGATGTAGTTATGCATGAAAAGGCCTATATAAAATGTATGTTGTAACTATCCAACCCGAGAAAACTCCATACCTCAAAGAAATTATTTGGATTCTCCATAAAAACTACTTCTCTCACTTTGTATGGGCCTATTGATACTGGTGTCTCTGATATAGCATGACCCATTAAGGGAATCCGGTCCATCCAAAAGTGGCATTTTGAGAGCTTAGCATATAACTAATGCTCTATCAGTGTACTCAAAACTATCTCAATATGGGTACCATGTTCATGTCGAGTGTGAGATTACATGAAGATATCATCCATGAAATCCACCACAAAGGAATCCAATTATGGATGGAAAACTATGTTCATTAATTCCATGAAAATTTCAGGAACTTTCGAGAGACTAAACGGCTTGACCACATAATCATATAGACCATAGCTACTCCAAAATGATGTAATAGGTATATCTAATGGTATAACATACATCTAATGATGACTAGATCTAATGTTAATATTTTAGAAAACATGGGATTCTCCATGCCGTTCAAAGAGATCATCAATCCTAGGAAAGGGGTATCAGTTCTTGAACATCAACTGATTCATCTTTTGATAAACCACACAATGTATGATGGTACCATATTCCTTCATCACAAACAGAACATGCAAACCTAAAGGAAAAGTACTAGGTCAGATGAAACCATTTTCATGCATCTCCTCTAAAAACTTCTTTAGGTCATGTATCTATGGTGTGCCCATCCTATAGGTAGGAATGAACACCAGTTCCTCTCTTGGAAAAAGCTCAATAGAAAATTCTACATCTCGCTCCAGAATAAAACACGAAAATTCCTCTGGAAATATATCTATGAAATGATCCACCATTGGAGGAAAACCCAAAAATGAAGTCCCATGGTCATCCAGATATAAAATAGATATATGTGATTTAAATCCTCAAAACACATGATGAACTAGTCCTACTCTACTCTCCTAGACATCCCATTCAACATTATGTAGAAACGACCAACACTCTGGTGACATGAAACTCAACCTACTACTACAGAAATCAACAACATCCTAGAAGGTAACAAACCACTCCATTCTGAAAATTAAGTAGTATATCATCATCTATAAGACAAAATGGTCCCATATAAAGTGACACCAGCCAACCTTAGGAGTACATTGCTTGCACTGATGTACACTAGTCGTTCTAGTTCCCAAAAGTGTGTCCATAGTTAAGATATTAGTAGAAGTAAAGATAAATAGCCCTAGGATCTCCACAAAAACAATAGATATAAACCAATGGGAATCCCCTTCGTCAAACATAGCAGAATATAAAACTAAGGACAAAAAAATCATACCTATACATGTAGAGGATCCAGGATCCTGCCCTTTCTGGGTCTGCTCTAACAAAAAATCCTGACTTCCACTACGGACTTGGTAATATGTATGAGGTCCCTAAGATAATCCACCTTGCGGCTGTTAAAAAGCTATGTCTAACCACTATGTCCACAACCTCCACATCAGCCTGAATGGCCAAATGAACTCCAGTTCCTTGACTTATGTGGGATAGGTGGTCTTTCTCTGGTATGAGGAGTTGAAACAGAACCCCTAACACTAGCTTCTAGTGAGAAAAACTTATAGAAACACTAAAGATGACCCATCTTTCCACAAGATTGTCACTCCACTAGGACTCTCGCGAAATGTGGCCTCGTATGCCCACTCTTACTAAATTGGTTTCTTACCACCTGGAAACTTGAAGAAGTACTCTACCTAATCGGATCTCCACGCGAAGACTCCCTATGATGCCTCATGTTTCCATTTGGAGGTGTACCAACTCTAGATTCCAAGATTCCCAAGCTCACAACCCAATAATCCATCAGTTTTCACTCTCTGATCAGCTCCTAGTTGACTAGAAAAGTAATGGAAGTCAACCTAAATATGTTCACCTGAGATCAGGTGTCATGTTTGAGACCATCATGAAACTTCCTCTCCAGAAATAATTCATCACCCCCACGAATGGGTGTAAAATGGTACAGATATGTGGAGAAATAATAATAATCAAGGACTAAGAGAGTACCGTTCTCCAAACTCATGAACTCTCAGGCTCAGTCGACCCTCAAAGTCTCCATGTATAAGTAATAATATAAGTCCCACTATAACTCATCCCATTCCAAACCCCGATGGTACCCGGCATGTGATATCACATCCCAACTTATCTTGGAGGTATCCCGAAGAATATATGTAGTGAACTTCACCATCATCTTCGGAGGATTATCCATATTCTTGATGATTGACATCTTGGATTCCAATGAAGACACTACAGCCTGAGGCCCTCCATCCCCTGGGAATGTGGGAGGATGCTGCTACTGAAAAAACCA
Organism: Viscum album; assembly: GCA_963277665.1. Taxonomy (NCBI): domain Eukaryota; kingdom Viridiplantae; phylum Streptophyta; class Magnoliopsida; order Santalales; family Viscaceae; genus Viscum; species Viscum album. The sequence continues at coordinate 1,436,590,774 of OY728122.1, forward strand.
CATCAACTCTTCCATAGATAGGGCGAGATGCAGTGTTCCTTGGAAGTTCTGCAGAAACCTCATGAGGGCTTCTAAAAACATTGTATCTGCACCAGTATCCAAAACGACAGCTAGTTCCAACATAGGCATGATGAGAGGATCTGATGGTAGTACATAATCTATCATTTCTAGTGTATTTTCATTGACCTACATCTGTTATACAATGAGATGATATCTTGGTGGAATGACACTTCAAAGTCATGTGCACACCGTAGATCATGATTATCAAGGATTGAAACATAGAAGTGAAAGAAAGGAACAGGAGGAAGAAAACATTCATGTTTTTTAAAATAAGGAAACATAGCGTGTGTGACCCCTAAAAATCATATTCATTTAATCCATTACATGGGTGTGTACATATGCCAACTCCGGTCATGTAACACCCCATACACACAAAGTGTTCTCCTCTAACATGACATGTACTTGAATGATTACCCCCGGCTTGAGTTCCTCTACACATTCGAACCAAATGGTTCTCTCATAACAATAATACACAGTGTGTTTATTCTTGAAACGTTGTGTACTATAAGGATCTCATTGACCCGTGACCTTGGTCACACATCCAGATACATGGTCTAATCTACACGGTGTGTACAACATGGGCTTCATCCACCAATTTTGTTGGTCACATGACTAGATACATGTATCTTGTACATGGTGTGTACTCCAGATACATGGCATGTTTCACCACACACTTCCAAACCATGAGTATTTTCCCACAGAAACATTTATATGGTTACAGACTACACGTTGTGTATATATATTACACATTGTGCACATAAGAAAAGTTGTTCCTTCTCAAACAGAAGGAATCAAGGCGTGTATTTATATTACACACCATGTATTCTGGTTTTTTACTGATAGTAAGCCTCTAAAACAACTATTGAATCCATAAATACACTAAAACGAACATTAAATTGCCAAATTCCAATCTGTGGGGGACCATACTTCCTGTGAATCAAAGCATGGAGTCTTATTCATGTATATCACAAGTATAAAAATGAAATAAATCACCAGATCCGCCAAATTCTGATCCATGAGGTATCATAACACATTTGGGGCCAAACTTTTGAATTTATTCAAAAGAAACATTTCATATTTCTATTACCCTATAAAATAATAGGTATTCTATCAAGGCATCTATCACAACTGCATGCATATCTAGTACAACTCTATCACAACAACATGCAATCGGGTATGCACCCTAAATGGGATAACAGGAATACAAGACCGGCAATCCCTAGAAGGTGCCTATGTGTTTTTAAAGATGGAACACCCTCATCTCATCAGGATGAATCAAAAATAGAACCTCAATTTTATCAATGATAATAGATCAAAATGTGTGAATAGTCCAATGGTGAATCCAAATCAACTATAATAATTGAAAAATAGAAAATTTTCAATATTTGAGGAATATTGTCTTTTCTCTATACATGGGTAAGCTACTCTCTGCCACATCAGATTACCAACCACCCATTCCTTCCTATACCTGTCTATAGGCTCCAAAAGGTAATTAAAAAATAAATAATACCTTTGATACCACTTTTTAACGCCCTGGTTTCAGGAGCCGCCCTATGGTACTCCAAACCCGGTTGGTCACATGGCCTCAACCACATTTCACTGAATTCCATAGGCTTCTGAATAGCAGTTAGGGCCTTGTCTATTATAGTGGGGAATCTATGCTCTCATTGGTAGAGTAACATAGCCGAAGAAAATAGGTAACCATAGAGGAAGTAGTAATACCACATAATAAGTAAACAGTGTATGACTAGAAGTAAATAACCAACTAGGGAACATATATAAATGATGCGTGTCACATATGTCTAGGAATGCAGCCAAACAAGTCACAATGTTGGAATACAATACTAAACCAAGTTCAAGAAGAAAAATAACTCTAGTAGTATCACAAGCCTCATCTTGGTCCCATGCTCTCCAGCTCCACAATAATCATGTACCTGAAGTAGAATGGGTCTTTCCCTTATCTATACTTGAAACAATATAATCTATTTGGGCACAAAAGAATGACCCAAACAGGTGTGAGAGGAATCCTAGTAGGAAACCACCAAAATTCAGGTACATAACTGTCAATGAATATATATAGCAAGAAAAATGAAAAATGAATTAATAAAAAAGGATGTACTCAAAGTAAACAATCCTATAATTTCCAATATATTCATTTATATTTACCAATTATTCATCCAATCCATCACAAGAAACCCCCTAAGAAGTTCTCACAGTCTAACCCCTATGGTTCATCTTAGACAAAGAATTTATGAGGAAGTAGTCACCATTAATTCCACTTGTGGCCTTTAATGGTAACTATAAACTCTTTGAAGAAGCAATCAATGTCCAATTATCCATGAGGTCTTGCAATGGTATACTACATACAATCTGAGGGAGCACTCAACATCCACCCCCATATGGTCTCGCAACTTGAAAGGTAATAGATACTTTGGGGAAGACCTTAGCATTCATTCACAATATGGTCTAACTACACTAGGTTTACATAGCCCTGTGTAATTCAATCGTGCATAATTATATCCACCAGCCAAAGTAAAACTCAAATACTACTTGTCTAAACAGCTACAGGGCATATCAAAAGAAATACATTTAAACAACTCTATCCTAACATCACTAGGCATGAAAAACATAACATCCTAACAAGAAGTTCTAGACCCAACGACCAATATCAAAATATCATTGGAAAACACATCAACAGTAAGCTAATAGACCCTATTCATAAACAAACACCCTTACTCATGAAAACAAAGCATATAATACAATAATAGGTTAAATTCCAAAAAATATGAAATACCCTAAACTAGGGTATTGGGGAATTTTTGAACTTATAACTCATCGAATTCTATAGAAAGGTACAAACCACCTACCTCAACATTATACAACCAATATTGTTGAACCTCAGCCTTTGAATTGACCTAGAACGTGGTAGATATATGAAAAAAATAAAAAAAATAGTCAACCAGATATCTCTCAAGAAAGAGAATATATCAAGAAGAGAGTCTCTACAAAAAGGAATAACTCACTTTGGATATTCCAACACAATTGACAGTGTTCGATTCAGAGAATAGATGATCGATTGGTGACTCTGTGAAACTCTGGTTATTCCTATTTCTCCTCGACGAGACAAAGCCAGAAGAAAACAGTTTTATCAAAGACATGTGACCCCGGTCCTATAAAACAATTAAAAATTAAAAAATAGGTGTGTTCCTTGAGGATACATGGAATGTATAGGCCTTTACCGGGCCCCACTTTTGGTGCTCCCTTAGTCACCTCACATTTCCATGTACTCAACCGTTACACTGACAATACATGGTTACCTGTGGAAACCAGGCAGATGGGGGGCACTCCATATATTTATAGATTCATTCCTTTTTATCAAACACAATGGAAATCTAGATCCATATCTGAAACGAAGATCTGGGTTCTTACACTACTAGAGGATAAATTTCAAGCATAGACACCCTGGTGTAATTCTCCCACCACTTCACATGCCCATTTTGAGGTGGATAGACATCATTATGGACTTGTTAAAGGGGATACCTAACAAACCAAGGATAATGACACCTTTTTGGTGATTTTTTAAGAGAGAATTAATCTTACTCATTTCAAGATGGTTCGTTAGTCTCCCTCAGTAGATGTGTTAAGAAAGCTATATGTCTATGTGATTTTATACCATTATTGAGTTACCCTGATCATTTTATCTCATATAGTCACAAATTTTATGTCATATATTTCCATGTTATTTAATATGTCCTTAGCTAATCATCTTATATTGATCAAAACACACCAACTATAACAACACAGACAGTAAGAGTGAATGATTTGTATAATGGCGGATATGCTTTAGAATTACATACTAGAAATTGTTAGATCATGTATTAATCACCTAATGTTTTCTAAAATTGAATACAATAATATATATCATGTTTCTATTCATATGGAACTTTATATGTATCTCTATGGAAGGATATGTCATTCAATGCTTTCTTAGAATGTGGCTGGTGAAACAGTAGTTAAAGGGCCATGTATGGTACATGGGGCTCTAAGAGAGTACAACTGATTGAGAAGAGGTTGATCAAATATAGAAGCATGTTTAAATATTATAAAAACCTTAAGAGGATACCCTTAGAGTTTTCTATATGTAACCAGGTTTTTATGAGAGCAACTTTTTGGTTATGCCATCAATGTTAGAGAATTAAAGGGAAGTTAATGCCACATTATATTAGACCCTTCAAGATTACAAGGAATATTGGGAATGTGGTATGCCATATAGATAATCCTTATAGATATTGAGGTATGAATAATGTGTTTAATGTGTCTAAAATATAAATTTAGACACACAATTTGATTTAGGTCATTGACTGTTATGTTGTTGAGATAGAGCCTGATTCAGCGTATGTGGAACACCTATTGTGGATTGTATTCTAGAGTGAGAAGAGGTTTAGTAGGTACACAATTACACTTTCCTTGATCCTATGGTGCTATGGATGAATCCATTTGGTGAATTGGGAATGGTAGGTAGATGATTAAGAGTAGTTCCCTGATTTCATTGAGTAGGATTTATAGAGACACTTCTCAAAGATGATAAGTCCTTAGAGCTGGTGATAGTCACAATACCAGATGTTTTAGGTGATTAATGAGTAAAATAAAAAAATTAATTATATTTGTGTGAGATGTGAATTGATTTGGATGATTTAAAAGAGACTCAAATGGGTTTCTACGTGTTTTGGATTCTTTTTTAATGATGTCTGGTATGAGCATGGTTTTTCCAAATAGTGACGAATCTCTATGAAACCTTGTGCACGGTGATTGTAACACATGGAAGGGTGAATAGTTAGCACAAATACATAATAAAACTATGTCCCCCCTAATAAACCAAGTTATATCCCCTAGTGGATGACTGTTTTTTTCACATGGCTTGTCAAACCATGTACCCAGATTGTGCAAGTTCCCATGAGGGGCCGAATGCCTCACAGAGTTTGTTCACGGTTTCTCCAAACCATGCTCCCAAACCATGTGCATGTGAATTTAATGGTCCAAAATATTCTTTAAGATCCTTTAATGAAATTTTTTACCTGTTATTTCTTCTATGTGAATCACTCTCAAATCCCAAGAATCCTTTTCCCTTGGTGATTTTTACCCAGCCACTCTTAATTCTGGCGAATCCAAGTGAGTTGATGATCAACAATTGTGGTATGTGATATCAAAAAACCATTGTTCATTATGTTTATAATAGATATACCACATTTATCTTGAGAATAATCATACATCTGATAGGGAATTTATTAATATATATATTTTGATGCCATGTAACATTGAATACTTAGATAATTTCTAGAATGGAGGAGATTTTCAAAATTCCAATTTCATTCCCATGACCAGAGGATGATATATCATGAATAGTGGACATTTTTGGGTTATTTTTCATAGATAGATCATGTTAAGACCATATTATTCATTTATATAATAATGGTTATCTTTTTTAGAATGGATTGTTCATGGATCAATGTTCGTTGGTTATACCAATGGTTCTCTTCTAGATTTGAGGAGGATTTGACGATCTGTTCTTTAGTCAAGAATTTATACACTAATTTTTCAAAATATTCTTCAATACATATCGGATGTAATTATATTAAACAAATTTTATAGTATGTAATTCTAGAACTACCCTCATTTTCATGGAATATTCTTGAGTCTCTTTCCCAAAACCTCTTTATTGATGAACATGAACTCAATATAGGAATACATGAAATGATAGATTGTTTTCTATGGGTTTAAAACCATATTTGGGCATCAATCCATTGATGGATATTGTATTAATTAACTAATGAAAGTGAGTTAGGAATTTCCTTAGTATCTGAGTCCAATTTATATTTTTTTCCATAATGTTATATTGTAATCGAATAGCTTATTGACCATGACTGATAGTGATTTATTGTGGTGTTTTGTGTATATTGTGACACCAATATATTAAGGTTTATTCCATGAGTATTGATAGTGTATTTTGTTTCCATATATGTCGTTGATCAAGTTTTATATATATTGATACTCTATTATCATAATTATGTACTATGTTTTTTCTTATTATTTTCATCCCTATAGTGGGTATTTACCATATCTAGAAGGCATTGTCTTCGTAATATTAATATTTAGAACCTCTATTATGATTAACCATTTGAGGGGGACTGAACATGAGATGTGGAAATGAAAATGATGGCCCCATACATAGGGTAGTATCAGGAAAACCATATGGCCCAACTAGGAACCTCATTCCTTATGGATACAGATGATATATTCTGTTGCCTTAGTTGTGGCCCAACATGAGACTCTATGCCTTTTGGATATGAATTACATATTCACTAGTCGTCATTGTGGACTGACTCGAGGCTCTAGGCCTTGAGAATACCATGTAACTACTTCACTATCATTAGGGCTAGTTTTTGATCAACATTCATATCATTTATTATCCTACAAACATAGAACTGGGGTTGGTATGGACTATACTCATGGTGTCTTTTTTAGAAAATGAATGATTACAATGTTTTGTTTATTATTTCTTGAACATTTATATTTTTCATGTAATAAACCATTTATGAGGTGAAATCATTTCAAATTTGTATTAGTGGTGCCCTACTGTGTTTTTATTACTAACACCCAACACGAGAATTCCAATATGTGTGTTGATTTCATGATTCTTGATATAGTAAAGGGAAAGGTGCCTAAAGTAGATATCCAAGGTATACATTATGGATATGGTAGTAGGAATTGAATGGACTCCATAGGATTCTACAAAATTTTATTCATTTATCTTCTTACAATTTACATACATTGGTTTGTATTTAAACATTGATAGCCAAATTTATATATTTTTATGAATTATGTTCCATATATTAATAAATTATGACATGTTATCTTAAACCATTGTAATTTGGGTTTCAATAATAATTTTTTTATGTATTTATATAATTACTAGTGGGTATAGTACTTCAACTGATGGTGTTCATACCATAGATACATGTCAGTAGCCTCTTACACACAATGATTCGTGACTGAGGTCTTATGAATCCCCATATTTAACACAATGGTTTTGTTTTGGGTGTTACGAATTAAGAAAAATATTTTTAATAGTGTTAATTACCAAGAATTTTATTTTCCTGTGATTAAACATAGGAGATTTATATGACTTTTTAACCAAGCTTTATAATGGAAGTAATATTTTGAATACTTAATTAAATAAAAAAATTGAAATTAATTTTTTATTAGAATAAAAAATATCTGAGATTACAAAATTTGAAACATAGGAATCTAAATTCATCAACATGTTTTCAAATTTTCATTTTTACTAAAATAGATATTTGGTTGATAGTATATAAAGGGGAAAAGGGGAACCTAGACCTAGTGACTAGGGATTTCGCATGTGCATTGAGACTAATATAAATCAAGCATCAGTAAGTCTAGATACCACACAGTTTGATCATTTTGGGAATAATTAATTTGTCTAGTTTTTTGTGACAAATAAACAATATTTTATATAGAATTCCGCTCCCAGAGTATCTCACCCAATGAAGAATTTTTCAATAGTTTACAAGTCTTCCATAAACCACTCCTTCCATAATTTATATATCCCATCCATTAGAATGGTCATCATTATAGGGAACACAAATGAAATATCATATAAATGATATTACATCAAATAAAGAGTGAATATAAGAAAATAATACATTATTGTGAGGGTGATGACACCAAAAGGGGGGAATATTTGGAAGTTCCATGACATTACAAATGAATTTTAGAGATTTGGGGAACTGATGATTAGAAGTTAACAATTATGGGGATAAGATTCTATAATATTGTTTTCCACTTGGATAAATGAAAAATGTGGGTGTGGAGCATTGTATTAGTCTGTTTAAAACCTAGACTCCTAATAATATAGTAATAATATCTAAAACATGAACATAGAAATTCTAGGAACAACCACACCCATGGTTGGATACATATTTAAAAAATAAACTAGCTATATTGAAATTCACAAAGCCCCTAGGACATATCATCATATATTAGAAATCCTATTTGGATGAAAAGAAAAAAAACAACCCAAAGTTTAGTAATTAATCCGGGATTGGGTGGAGGACGACATATCCACCTTCCTAGTTGAAGAGATTGTCCTAAGAACCATATATTATATAATTAAACAGAAGATACAATATGAGTGGAAGAATAAATATATCTTGAATCATAGTTTACTTTTACATATTTCATATTAGTGTAATAGGTAAAATACTTACAACATAAATATAATAATTTCACTTGATGAGGCAACTTTTGAAATAAAAAACCCAAACAACAAGATAATATATTCTGGTATCTCTAAAAATACAGACCATAATGATACCTCTTATGAATATGAAAACAATGGACATGCAAGTGTGTCTAGACAAGAGGGTAATATCTATATAGAAGACATATATAGATTCTACACCCTTTATCAAAATGAATCTACACTTAGTCCCACACTACATTAAATTTTGGTGAAATATACAAACAATGTAATTATTTCTCTAATTGGAAATGTTGATGGATATGAGGTCAAAACATCATTCACTACAAAAATGATATTATCCCTTCTCTAGAATAATAACTACTAGAAGATGAAAAACATGATGATTGCAATTACAGGAACCCAATCCCAGACATGATGATGCAACTACACATAGAAGGTACTTAGATCAATACCCTAAATGAAATACCGATAGGGATAATGCATCTATTTCACTCAAAGTGACCCCTGATGGGAATGAAAATAATTGGGCACATAATGACCCATCATATGGATATAATTCCATGATATAGTATAACTAGTCAGAAGTATGAGATACTCATTGTGAATTTAAGGCTAATTTTATAAAGGTATCTTCCTCTAATTATTCTAGAATAAGGACTCTTGGGGACATCCCCTATGATCTTGTGTATTCAAATAAAAAATTCCCCCTATGAATTATATTTTGTGGGATGATTATTTTAAATATTTTCGTCCTATTGAATGAACAAAATTAGAATTACAACACCTAATGGAAATAGAAAACTGGTGGGGATTATAACCCCCAAGGGATGGATGAAAAAAGGAAAGGGAAAAATGGAAAATTATCATTTGGCCATTCCACAATAGAGAGGTTATCATACATATGTTATATCTATTAAATTATAATAATTATCTACAGAAACATTCAAGTGAATTAGAATTTACACCGGGTCACAACCCTTAGTAATACTCTTGTGACCTTAAATCAACCCTTAAATGGGGGTCTTAATCTAAAAATGGTGTTTCATAGATGGAAACCCTTCAATATGGAATCCTTGGGAATGATCTTTATCTCCAAAAATTACCAAAACAGTGAAATGGATAACCTAAGTGTCAAAAATAATGATAATATTAAGATCATATCATTCAATAAAATATTAAAAGGCATCTCAATGTCCATATTATTATTGGACTCCAACCTCACAACATCCTTAATATATGCCTTACCCAAATATATCAATTGAAAATAATTATAGCAGTTGTTGGGAATAATTTATTAGGGTATAAAACAAAAATGAATTATTCTTGGGTGATATAATATTGTGCAGGTACAAAAAGATAAAACTAGATCTGACTTCAACATGTTACATTCACATGATTTTTCACATTGTATTGATAATTTAAATATCATTGAAGTCCCAATTTCTGGAGACGATTTATATGGACTAGATACATCATGAATTAAATGCCAAATAGAATGATTTATAGATTCCTATTATAAGTTCATGGTAAAAGTGAAACCACTAGTGTCTATGGATCCACCCATAACAAGAATTATTTAGACAATAAAACCATCATTATTGATATAATAATGCAACTTTCATGGATAGTCCCACTTCCCTAAAAATTCAATAATGGTTGGATTATACACCAGGATGTGGGGAAACTATTCTGGAGGCTTGGAAAATGGTCACCCACTGCATCGACTACATGTATTAACTATAAACATAAAATTATCAAATAACATTTAATGTAGTGAATTAAAAAATAATTCTAGTATTTTTGATAATAGAAAATATACTGAAAATCACCTTTCATTATTCTAAAATACAAACCTGGGCTAAGAAAATCCTTATAGGGATGAATTAAGATCTCTCTCCATGATGGATGAGCTCCAAGCCTTTTGATAGTAGATCAATAGAAATTTATTTAATGGTATATGGTTAAAATGGTGATAGGGAAACTAATAAATTCCAAAAAATTAAAAAAGAAAAAAGAGTTAGGGGATGAATTATTGTCCTTGAAATTTGGGGATGCCATTTCACCTTAAGAAATTAAATCTTCAATGATGTGGTTGATTGCATTGAAATGATTTACTCAAATGCTTGGATTGAATAAAACCACAAGATTATTGAAAAATATCTATATGGATTTTTTATCCCAATTACCAAGGACTCACCTTGGATCCATCTGAAGTGTAAGTAAAAATAAAACTCTTATCACTCAATTTTGATAGTGTTGTTGGTCTAGGTATGTTAAATAATGAATTTTTTTATTGTTCTACTATGAAATTATTAATTATGATCTGATGAATTCTATGATTCAATTCTTCAAAACTTTATATATCCCACATGGTCTAAACACTAACTTCATTTCCCATATACACATGAAAGAGAAATAAAATTATATTAGGGACTTAAGATTGTTATCATATGAAAAAATGTTCCAAAAATAAACAAAAAAATCACTATCACTAGAATGAGGTGCTTTTTCATGAACATAATCACCCTAAATATATTTGGTTTCATCCCTATAAGTATTGTACATGAATTTGTATTCAACTCCATGAAACGTTTTGACATCATAATGAAGAAGGAAAATATTTAGAATTTCTCTCTAAAAATTGAAATCTTGAAATCATGAAAACCCTAAATTGGTGTTTCATTTTATTTTTATTAAAAAATATGGATTATACACTACTTTTGTTAGAAATATCGGAACAAATATTATAACTAAAATTATTTCCATATTATTTGACACCCATATGCTTCTTCTAATGCACAAGGGGTTTTAGAAAAGGGCATCCTCCCTTATGCCTTATTTTTTCTATAGTTGAAGACTATATGGGAAGATTAATTAATAACCACATGAATATTGGAATTATAAATTGGATTATGTCAAGAATTGACTTTTTCACACCCTCTCACCTAATCTACTTTGATGATATTATCCTTCTTGAGTAGGCCTAAAAAAATTATTGGCTATCAAAACTATATTTATCCACTACGAGAAAGTGGATGAAAAATCCACTAAGTGCAATAAATCCTTTAATTTATTCAGAAGATCACTTTTAGGTACCATGAAAAATAATATTTATAGGATCCTTAGTGTGAAGAGGGGGGACCTCTACTTTAATTACAATTATGCCCAATTATTTAGGGGTAATGTAAAAACATATTACAATGAGGAAACGTTATTGGTAATTTTAGACCATCTATCCATATGGAAGAAGAATATATCTCCCAAAATGTGAGAGTGTTCTTTTTTAACTTAGTGAGCCCCTCCAATTTTTTCTATGCCATCTCTTGGTATAGATAGCTCTGATTCCTCGACAGGAATATTTAAAGTATGATTAGAAATTTTATTTGGGAAGGATATGTTAATGAATGGAAACTAACTACTGTTGTGAGAAAAGAAAGTGTCAAACCCATGAATATGTGGGGACTTTGACTAGAATTTAGCATCATTTTTAATTATGCACTCCTGAAGAAATTCACATGTAATATTATAACTTATAATGATCACTCTATTGATTTTTCCCATATATTAATTAAAAGGATAATAAAGGGACACACATGATACTTTTCCTCATCTATCTATAATTCCATCAAGAACTCCTTCACTAGAATAATGGATAATTTTAAATGGCTAGTCTGTATGTAGTCTAAAAATATTTACTAGACCACCCCTTGGTTTGAAAATCACCATGACGAAAGAATGATTGTTACTACCAATAGGAAACATCTATCAATAACAAAGTCTATCATCCGTAGAACCATAAATGATTTGATTTTACCTATTTATATTTCTCTAAAGCTATAGTGGTATACGTTCATAGATATGGGTACTCTCATATAGACTTTATACATTAATGGTCACTTAAATTCAAGATACTTCAATAATTTTCTCTCTAGAGGAAACTCTATTACCACTTCATGGATAATAAAATTGAAGTCCCCTTCTATCAAGAACACAAGACCACCAATCCTATATAAAATTTCGAGATGTCAGCTTCTATTTCATAATTAACTAAAAATGGTTGGGATCCATAAGTCGTCAACCATCAATCTTTCACAGGGGCTATGAAAAATATTAACCATATCATTTTTTGTTATAAATTCATATCTAGACATTGGCAGTACATCAAGAGACAATTTGGAATCAAAATTTCCACATGAAACTAGTTGAAAGAACAGATGGTATCTATTTCAACAACAATACATAGTGAATAGGTTCAAACTCTGCTACTTACAACCACTGGATATTTCATCAAAAACACCATGATGACTAGAAATGTGATGTTAATTGATGAATATTCCTCTATCTACATGAGGGTTTTATTTCCATTCATTGGGAATTAATTGTTTCATTTTTAATTCAATAAATTCTCATTCATAACTAATTTTATGTTCTTCTCATATTTTAGAATCTCAGAGTGAGTTTCTGGGATTTACGGTCAAAAATGATGAAATATATCCACTAGATCCCCCATATTAGTATGAAGATTATGGTGATAATTGATGGTGAGTCTTATGGATTGTCGGGTCCCTCAAGGTGTGGCATTGTACTCCACCCCTATCATTTCTTTGTCAATGGATTCTTCTCCCATTATATTGGTAACCAAAAATTTTATGAGGATGTATATTGGTCCATAATCCAAGATATCATGGATGTTGTCCACAATGAATGTATATTTATATGGATTAAATTACAATCAATGATGGGTTTTGATGATATGAAGGGCTAGAACTAGAAATATTCTATGGAAAGTGATTTGTAAAGACCCAAAATTTCCATATAGTTATTTTTAATAAATGGGAGTTTTGCGACTCCGCGAAAATTGAAGGCGTGAGATTCCGAGGCCCGGAGTGCCTAGAGTGAATTTCTAAACTTTTGTTTAGGTATGTTCAGTAAATGTGAGAGCGGGTTTTTCTAAATATTGAACCGGTGCTCAGAATTGAAATTTGAGGGCACCATGGAACTCATGGTGTGGGTATTCGCTTAAATAGTCTTTTAACTAGACGGCTGTTGGTCGAGGGTGGAAGATAGTTTTTGGGTCTTTAATGAAAGAATTGAATAAAAATAAAATTGAACAATATTTTTTTATTTTATTTGTTAAAACATCTATGTGGAAGTTGGGAAGTGGGGACCACCAGACCTTAACCTCCCATGAGAGGTTGTGGTGGTGGGGACCACCCGATCATAACCTCACACTAGAGGTTATGGTGGTGGGAACCACCTGAGGACTAAAACTCTTGAACTCCCCTCATTATAGAGAAAAACATCTCAACCCCCCTCATTAATTTGGAGGAGCCTCTTGATTTTCTATACATCTATTTTGCCAATGCACATACCTTTAATATTACAACCTAGTTAATTTATTAGGCTAATTTTATTTTGTTCCAGCAAAATAAATTGAGACCTTAATCTATTATCCTTGGAATATTTGGTGGAATTTGGAGGAAGGGGCTCTTGGGAGAAAGCTCTTCAATGAAGAATTCTCCACCGACGAAGAACTCTACACCAATGAAGAACGACGACCCCATTCGACCTTCTTCCTTAGGACATCTTTCAATGTGGGATGCCCTCATATATAGAGAATCTATGACCATACTACCTTCTTCTGCCAATTTCATTAAGTGAACGAGGCAGTGGTTTATTGATTATCACTTCCCATGTTCTCCCCTTCTAATTATTTTGTGGGATTTGGGAATAGAGATTAGAGAGGGCTGTGGGAAATGATGTTTTAAAATATCTTGCATACATGTTCATTATTAGTTCTTTATGATCTAATTTATATCACTCTAAACACGGAGGGTGTGGGCCGAAAAAACATGGACCAACCCCTCCACCATTTGTCTTTGATGAGTTCTTCGAAATGGTGGAAGGAGACGAAGGCGGCGATGGAAATGGCACTGCTACCCATGGCCTCTGCATCCCGCGCTGCCCCTGGGGGTTCTCCCTCCTGGACGAACCAGTCTCATGCCCGTTCGACCCAGCTGTCAGTATGTCAAGCTGCCGCGCCACCCCGGGTCGAACCCTCCCTCAATGTTCTACTGTTTTGCTGAGCCACCGTGCCGAGTCGCCGCATCACCGCCGTGTCGAGCGGCCCCGGTTCGAACCCCCCTCGCTCCGCCGCCAACGTGCCAAGCTTCCGCGCTACCGCCATCTGCTGCACCGCCATTGTCTTTTGTGATGACCCGCCATGCCAATGTTCGCCGAGTCGTGCCGCTTACTAGGCCGAGCCGAGCCGCTGCCACCACCATGCCCTTGTCGCGGCCCTCCGAGCCACCCTCGCCTCCCTCGTGGCGTCCTTGCAAGCCGCCCCGAGCCAAGCTAGCCCACGAACGAGCCTTTCCGCGGTTGAGCCACCCTCACGACACCCTCCAAGGCCCAGCCACCTCTTCTGCCCTCGCGACCATCGTTCCAAACCCAACTTGTCGGGTCGACCCAAACCGGGTCATCCTAGGCTAGGTCGGGCCGAGTCGGTCGGACTGGGTCGGACTTGACCAGGGCCCACTATGACTCATTGTAACGACCCAAAGTTTCATTAATGGAAATCCCTCTTGATCTAATTATATGTCTCTTTATGTGAAATGTTTATATTAAATGTCAACTTCTTTGGTTTTATATTACAAATTATGAACATTACTTTTATAGACGTTGAATAGTGATCGCATGATTAGTATAAATATAAGGCTTTAATGAACCCATTTTACTCAGAAAAAAGAATCGATGGTCTCATCCAGTAGAGTTGCCCCATACGAAGCCCATTTGTCAGAGCTTGGAAAAGAGGTAGCGTCCTTGGGCTTCTCTCTTGACCAAGCCCAAGCTGAGCTTCATCATGTCAAGCTGGAATGGGGTCGTCTATGGGAAATGTAGAAGTTGATAGAGATTACCACTCGATCCATGTTATCTAAGCCACCCCAAGAGTCTGTCACCATCACACACCTTACCCTTAGGTCTTATGCGTCTGTTTTAAGGGGTTATGTAACAAATATCCAGTACTATGTTCATGTACATTATTTTTGTATATAATAATGAATATACTTTCTTGGCATCATTGATACATTGTAAAAAGTTTTTAAAGTACAAATAGTCTTTTTAGTTATTATTTAATTAAAAAATATATTTTATTAAATTAATGGATTTTTGAATTAAATAATATTTTAATAAAATATTATTATTATTATTAAATTAATTTTATTATATATATAAATTATCATATAATTGTATGAATGAAATTATAATTTTTATTATGGTTTGAATGCCATTTCTGTCAAAACCCGTTAATTTTCGATAAATGTCGGTTTTAATTTTAAATGTGAAAATTAACATATTTATAAAATTATTTTGATAAAATAAATGATATTTCTAGAATCAGGATGTCGAAATTATCCAATGGTAAATTTTTCATAATTTTCTGAGACAATCAAATATTTGGGTAAAAATTAAATACCGTTTAAATATATAATGTGTTTTATGACATCATAATGACCCAATACTGATGTAATAAAATACTATAAGCTTTATGTGTGGAAAATATATGTTTTACCATTAATATAATGTGATTTTTGGTTTGTTTTACTTAATTTACAAAGCATTAATGGACCCCTCAAGACTTATTATACATCTTGTCTTTTTAAATTATTTTCCATAAGAGTGTGACTCACCTCCACATATGCAACCGCATTATTTTAAGAAGTTCGGACTTTGAAATTATAAAATATTGTTTTCCTCTTCCCTTTTCCAAAAACCGTGGGCAAAAAACCATGAGCTGATTTGTGGTTTGGATTAGTTTAATGTAAGGGGTCCCAAACCTAAATAATAAAGAATTCACTCACCTTTCCTATATAAACCCACCCAAGCTCCCACTTCCTACCTACTCAAAGCCTTTGGAGTTCATCCAACCTCAACCCTACTCTCTATAGAATCCTCCCAATGTGCTCCAATCTCCCATGAAGCCTCCTTCAAGCCTCTCTGAAGCCTTGGAAGCACACTTCCAAGTAAGGGTTTTTTTCTCTTCCTTTCTCATTTTTGATCAATTTTATTTAAGTTGTTTTTCCCTTATAATTTAAATTATTAATGTTCAGGTATGTTTTCTCAACTCCCTTATACTTCCGTCTTTATGTTTTAATGATGGGAGACACCTTTCTCTGTCATTAAATGCCTCCCATGTACACTCATTACTAGGCCGAAATTCCGAAAGGAACTTCTCTCTCCTCATTTACATTAAAGCAATACTTTTGTATCATGAATCTAAATTCCATTACAATTTTTGGGAAATGTATCTATATGGACTCATTAATGTCCATTACTTTTAAATATGATGAAAAAACCCTTTCTCTCTCATCATCCATTTTTATGAATTTTTATGTCACGCCGTTATGCTGCCGAAATCGCACCAATTTTCTAAGCCAGTGCCATTGTGTAGTGAATACCATTCCCATTTATCCATCAATGGTATTCACCTTTATGCACATTTACTTATTTATTATAAAGTTTCATGTATTAATTCCACATTCCTTTATCATGTAATAAGTGATTATGTTTTATGAATCCATGTGCATCACTTATGCATGAAATGAAATGTTTAAGAAGGGTGCGCCCTTATAGTGCTCCAATGCATTGGGTAAATTAGAGTATCATGATACATCATTTGCAATGAGTGTGGACTCATTCTAATTCAAGTGCAATGAGGGTTTACTCGTGTTTCATGTACAATGAGAATTTACTCATGCTTCATGTGCAATGCGCCTTGGCTCATTATAATTCCATGTTAAGTGTTGTTGCCACATTTCCATGTTATGATTATCATGCTTTATCATGCCTTTATGTTCAGGTTTCTCTTGTACTCTATTGATACACCTATTGAATAACATGTATTTTACTCCTCAGGTATTCCATTTTTATTCCCTTAGTAGGCTTTATAGCTCACCCATTTTCTTATGCATGTCCTCAGGTTATCCCATGCAATGCTATGTATGACGGAATATAGTTGTCATGTAAAGGAAGTTTTCAATAAAGATGTTTTATTTCATGTTTTATGTTGTTATGTAATGATCATAATCTTAAAAGACACTAGACCTATAGATCTTCCAAGTTGTATCATGTGAATAGTTTATGTGATAAATCATGTTTAAGTTTGTATTAAAAGCAGGGTTGTTATAGTTGGTATCAAAGGATAGGTTTAGTTATTTTTGGGATTAGGATTAGAAAACCCTAGTAAAGCCTTAGAGACAAGACTAAGTATAATAAAAACATCCCTATGTTTTGTTAAGTAACGATAAAGTGGTTTATCAAACAAATACATCCCTGTTTGGATACGAGCAACTAGAGGCAGCTCTGGCACAGATGTATCCTACGGGTAAAACCCAAAAACACCGCTTTGAGCTAGACTCGAATGGGAACTGGTGCACAACAATGGGCCTTGCTGAACTCTTGGTTACGACACTCCAAGGGGATATGTTTTGATAAATTCACAAGCATAGTATGAACTCTTATTAAGGGAATTAAAAAAAATACCCCTAAGAAAATATTTGAGAAAGTCGATAATGAAAAGCCTAGATTGAAGCCTATAGACTAATGAGTTAAGGAAATAAAATATTATTTATAAGTCATCAAATTTTGTATTTGGATTACCCTCTATGTGTTGCCCCCTAAGTTTTCTTTTATTCCAGCCAATGGCTAGTAATAGGATGACCCAGGCTAACAACTGATGTCAAGATCAGTGTGATGATTGTAATAATGAGATGCCCAATCCAGTGGGAGCGGGATTCGCGAACATTGTCACGCTTCTCTCTCATCTAACTCACGATTTGAATAGAAACATGGGTCAAGAGGAACGTCCAACCCCCCCCCCCCCCCAAGAAGGAACAAGTCGCTATCGAGAGCTTCATGATAAAAAGGACTCATACTTTTAGTGGATTATCTAATCCCACGATCGCTGAACAATGGATCAACTCCATTGAAAAGATCTTCTTCATCTGTTAATGTTCTGAACAAGAGAAGGTTCTCTTGGAGGCTTATCGTATAGAGGGTGAAGCTGATCAATGGTGGATGTTGATAAAAAATATGAAGCCTGAGGAAGAGATCGAGGCGATGGAATGGTAGGATTTCCGAAAGATGTTTTTCAATAAATATTATCCATGCTCCCTCCGGCTTAAGATGGAAAGGGGCTTCCTTTCCCTAAAGCAAAAAGATGAAGAATCTATTAGAGCGTAGAAGGAAAAATTCACAAGTCTTGCACGATACTCTTCTGGCTTTGTCGTTACCCATGAATGCAAGGTTGACCACTTCTTTAGTGTGCTGAAGCCTAGCCTACGGAAAGCATTAGCGATCCGTGACTTCGACAGCTATGAGGAAATTGTCTGATGTTCCCTCAAGGTTTAAATGGAGATCGGGGAATCAAAGGGGTATCATGGGTATAAGAAGTGTAAGGTGGACTTCAATGCTAGCAGTCCGATGGATAAATCCAACGGTGCTAAGAAGATCAAGCACCCCACCTTCCAAAAGTGCGGAAAGAAGCACCATAGAAATTGCCTCAAGGGGACGAGGAAATGCTTTAGGAGTGGAAGATAAGGGCACCTACTGTTAATTGTCTGCAAGAAATACCCGTGGATGCGACAGAGGAGTGGAATGCTCCGTTTGAACCTCAACATGTTATTTATTTCAACAACTATAAAGAATCGGGGCATTTTGCAAATCAGTGCCCTTATCCAAGGGTTTTCGAAGGCAACCAATAACCTCTAAGACAACAAGGAAGAGATTTTTCCATCACTTCTACTGAAGTGAACCCCGAAAATGAATTGGTGATAGGTACGATAGTTATTCATTCAATAATAGAGAACATACTTTTTTATTCAGATTCTACGCATTATTTTATATCTCAAAAGTTTATTAGAACAATCCCATCACCACCACAAATCATAGAATTGAAGATGTCGGTGAGTACGGAAAATGGGGCAATCATTGCATCCCGGGAATATAACTCCTCCCCTGTCATAATTTTTTGATTGAATTTCCCAGAGAACCTCTTCATAATCCCTCTAGTGGAATTTGATGCAATTCCTGGCATGTATTGGCTTTCCTTATATAGAGCCAACATAAATTGTCGGGAGAGGGAAATCACACTCCATATGCAGAATCGTCCCCCAATTCTTTACAAGTGTAAGGAGGAAGATGAATCTCCTTTAGCTCCATCATCTCAATAATGTATATTATTGCCCTTTGAAAATGCATATCTAGCTCAAATGATTGAGTGCAAGGAAGAAACCATCCTTGGAAAAATGCCAATAGTGAAGGAATTCGTTGAAGTGTTTCCCGAGGGACTGCCTGGTCTTCCTCCTAGATGAAACATTGAATTCCCAATTGAACTTATACCAGGGGTGCTACCAATATCCAAGACTCCATATAGAATGGCTATCGTGGAGCATGATGAGCTGAAGAAACAACTACAGGAGAATCTGGATAATGGTTTTATACACCCAAGTGCTTCACCATGGGGTGCACCAGTCCTCTTCGTCAAGAAGAAGGATGGGTCAATGCGGCTTTGAATCGATTATCGTGAACTTAACAAAATCACGATAAAGAACGAGTATCCTCTGCCATAGATCGATGACTTGTTTGATCAACTGCGTGGATAATAATACTTCTCGAAGGTAGATTTGTGGTCGGGATATTATCAATTAAGGGGAATGAATGAAGATGTCTCCAAGACTACTTTTCGTACAAGATACGGGAACTATGAATTCATAGTAATGCCTTTCGGACTCACCAATGCTCCAGAAATATTCCTGGAACTGATGAATAGAGTCTTTAGAAATTACCTAAACAAATTTGTGGTAGTATTTATAGATGATATTCTAATATACTCCAAAACCAAGTAGGATCATGAAGAGAATTTAAGAACTGTACTGGAGAATTTTTGCAAGGAGAATCTCTATGAAAAGTATAGATAGTGTGATTTCTGGTTGAAGGAAGTCTCATTCATAGGCCATATCATCACAAGCAATGGGATATCTGTGGATCCCTCCAAAATAGATGCAATTGAGGGATGGTCGAGGCCAACATCGGTAACGGATATCCGTAGCTTCATGGGGTTAGCTGGATATTATCGACGATTTGAGAGAAATTTCTCATGATTGTCCAACCCTCTTACCAAGATAACTCGAAAGGGAGTAATGTTTTCTTGGAGTGATGAATGCGAATAAAGCTTCAAAGAGTTGAAAAGGAGGCTTATCACTACCCCCATGCTCACTTGACCCACAAGTGGGGAAATTTTTGTGGTATTCAGTGATTCTTCGAAGAAGGGAATAAGCTGTGTGCTGATGCAGAATGATAAAGTGATATCCCATGACTCACGGCAGTTGAAAATCCATGAGCGAAACTATCCAACACATAATATGGAGTTGGTGGCTATGATCTTTTCCTTGAAATCTGGCGGCATTATCTCTATGGGGAGAAATGTGAGATATATACTGACCACAAGAGTATTAAATACATATTCACATAGAAAGAGATTAATATGTGCCAGAGAAGATGGATATAGCTCATCAAGGATTATGATTGTTCAATACATTACCACCATGGGAAAGCGAACACGGTAGCAGATGCCCTAAGAAGAAAGGACCCAGCAATTCTATCAATGATGAGAATTGAGAAGGATCCAATCTTATTAGACTAGATGAATATGGACATGGGAATCATAAATAAGGGAACATCATCAATCATTTCACAAATGATTTCTCAACCATCTCTTTTGGAAATGTTAAAGGATTCTCAAAAGGATGATGTCGGAATTTAGGGAAAAGTGGAAGCTATCAAAAAAGGTAAATCCTTGGAGTTTAGTGTTAATGAAGAAGGAATTGTGTGATTTGGGAAAATACTATGTGTTCCATGTCTGGAGCTGAAGAAGGACCTTTTGGATGATGAACATAGTACAAATTTTCCTATTCACCCAGGGATCACAAAGATGTATCAAGTTCTTCGAGAGAACTTTTGGTGGGATAATATGAAAAAAGTGATCGCTGAATATACATCAATGTGCTTGGTGTGCCAGCAAGTGAAGTCAGAGAGGCAGAATTCTAAGGGGATGATGCAACCATTTCCTATACCAGAATGGAAATGGGAGAACATCACCATGGACTTTGTCACCAGACTTATGAGGACATCCAAAGGCAACAATGAAATATGGGTTGTTGTGGATCGTCTTACAAAGACAACACACTTCATTTCTATTCGAGAGGATTTCTCATAAGATCAACTAGCATAGATAAATATTAGGGAAGTGGTAAGGCTACATGGAGTTCCACTATCCACTGTGTCTGATTGATATCCACCTCTACATTTTTGAAGAGTCTTCAACATGCTCTGAATACTGAACTGAACTTTAGTACGACATATCATCCTCAAACTGATTTCCAATCCGAGCGGACTATCCAAACACTTGAGGACATGTTGATAGCGTGCTCAATGAACTTTAAAGGAGGATGGGATCAACATCTTACTATGTTTGAGTTCTCTTATAATAACAATTTCCACTCAAGCATCCAAATGGCACCATATGAAGCCCTGTATGAGAAAAGGTGTAGAACACCGGCATGTTGGGATGAGGTCAGTGAAAGTATGCTACTTGGACCAGAAATGGTCAAGGAAATGGTAGAGAAGGTGAAAACCATTCAGCAGCATATCAAGGCAGCCCAGAGTCGACAGAAGAGTTATGTAGATAATCATCAATGAGACCTTGAGATTAAAGTTGGAGACATGGTTTTTCTACGCATATCTCCATGGAAGAAGGTCATGAGGTTTGGAAAGAAAGGTAAGTTAAGTCCAAGGTACATCGGCCCCTTCGAGATTCTTGATCGAGTCGGGGTTGTGGCCTATCGACTAGCACTTCCACCTACCATGGCCAAAGTACATGATATCTTTCATGTATCCCTCATAATAATGTTCATACTAGACCCTTCACAAGTACTCTCTTCTAAGGTGGTACTGTTGGAGGATGATCTTTCTTATGAGGATCAACCAGTGAAGATCTTAGATCATAGAGAAAAAGTTCTATGAAATAAGATAATTCCCCTCATCAAGGTGTTGTGGTGAAACCACATGTTTGAAGAAGCGACTTGGGATTCAGAGGAAATGAGGAAGCTATGTTACCCACATCTGTTTTAGTGAGGGAAAAGAAAATTTTGAGGGAGAAATTTCTTAAGGGGGAATATTGTAACGACCCATAGTTTCATTAATGGAAATCCCTCTTGATATAATTAAATGTATCTTAATGTAAAAAGTTTATATAAAATTTTATCTTCTTTGGTTTTATGTTAAGAATTGTGACCATTACTTTTATAGTTTTTGAACAGTGATAACATGATTTATATAAATATAAAGCTTTAACGAACCCAATTTACTCAGAAAAAAGAAGTGATGGCCTCATCCTGTATAATTGCTCCATACGAAGCCCGTTTGTTGGAGCTCGGAAAAGAGGGGGCATCCTTGGGCTTCACTCTTGACCAATCCCAAGCTGAGCTTCATCACGTCAAGCTCAAACGGGACCGTCTACGAGGAAAAGTGGAAGTTGATAGAGATTACCACTAGAGAAATGTTATCTAAGCCACCCCAAGAGTCTGTCACCATCACACACCCTACCCTTAGGTCTTATGCGGCTATTTTAAGGGGTTATTTAATAAATCTCTAGTACTATGTTCATGTACATTATTTTTGTATATAATAATGAAAATACTTCCTTGGCATCATTGATACATTGTAAATATTTTTTAATGTACAAATAGTGTTTTTAGTTATTATTTAATTAAGAGAATTATTTATTAAATTGAGATATTTTTGAATTAAATAATATTTTAATAACATATTATTATAGTTGTTAAATTAATTTTATTATATATATAAATGATCATATAATTGTATGAATGAAAATATAATTTTTATTAAGTTTTGAAAGCCATTTCTGTCAAAACACGAGAATTTTCGATAAATGTTAGTTTTTAATATAAAAGTGAAAATTAACATATTTAG
This sequence comes from Viscum album, assembly GCA_963277665.1. Taxonomy (NCBI): domain Eukaryota; kingdom Viridiplantae; phylum Streptophyta; class Magnoliopsida; order Santalales; family Viscaceae; genus Viscum; species Viscum album. The sequence goes on from OY728122.1 coordinate 1,436,614,166, forward strand.
AAAATTATTTGAAAAAAATAAATTATATTTCTGGAATCATGATGTCGAAATTATCCAACGGTTAATTTTTCATAATTTTTTGAGACAGTCAAATTTTTGGGTAAAACTTAAATACCGTTTAAATATATAATATGTTTTATGACATCATAATGACCCAATAGTGATTTAAGAAAATACTATAAGCATTTATTTCGTCCAATATATGTTTAACCATTAATATAATGTGATTTTGGGTTTGTTTTACTTATTTTACATAGCATTAATGGACCCCTCAAGACTTATTAAACATATTGTCTTTTTAAATTATTTTCCATTGGAGTGTGACTCACCTCCACATAAGCAACCCCATTATTTTAAGAAGTTCAGACTTTGGCCTTAGAAAATATTGTTTTCCTCTTACCTTTTCCAAAAACCATGGGCAAAAACCATGAGCTGATTTGTCGTTTGGATTAGTTTAATGTAAGGGGTCCCAAACCTAAATAATAAAAAATTCACTCACCTTTCCTATATAAACCCACCCAAGATCCAAATTTCTCCTCACTCAAAGCCTTTGGAGTTCGTAAAACCGCTAACATACTCTCTCTAGAATCCTCCCAAGGTGACCCAAGATCCCATTAATCATCTCTCAAGCCTCTCTCAAGCCTTATAAGTACACTTCAAAGTAAGGGTTTTTTCTTCCTTTCTCATTTTTGTCCAATTTTCTTTAAGTTGTTTTGACCTTTTAATTTCAATTATGAATGATGGGGTATGGTTTCGTGCCTCCCCCATAATTCTCTCTTTATGTTTTAATTATGGGAGACCCCTTTCTCTCTCATTAAATGCCTCCCATGTACACCCGTTACAATGCAGAAATTCCGAAAGGAACTTCTCTCTCCTCATTTACATTCAAGAAATACTTTTGTATCATGAATCTAAATTCCATTAAAAATTTTGGGACGTGTATCTATATGACCTCCTTACTGTCAATTACATGTAAATATTATAAGGATCCCCTTTCTCTCTTATGGACCATTTTTATGAATTCTTATGTCAAGTCGTTACGCTGCCGAAATCGCACTGATTTTCTAAGACAATGCCATTGTGTAGTGAATACCGTGCCCATTTCTCCATCAAGTGTATTCACCTTTATGCACATTTTGTTATTGATTATAAAGTTTCATGTATTAATTCCACATTACTTTATTGTGAAATAAATTAATATGTTTTATTAATCCATGTTTTATGATCCTTGTGGCACACTTATGCATGAAATGAAATGTTTAAGAAGGGTGTGCCCTTACAACGCTCCAATGCATTGGGTAAAGTATAGTATTATGATACGTCATGTGCAATGAGTGTTGACTCATTCTAATTCAAATTCAATAAGGGTTTAATCGTGCTTAATGTGCAATGAGAACTTACTCATGCTCCATGTGCAATGAGCCTTGGCTCATGCTAATTCCATGTTAAGTGTTGCTGCCACATTTCCATGTTATGATTATCATGCTTTATCATGCCTTTATGTTCATGGTTCTCTTGTGATATATTGATATACCTATTGTCTAAAATGTATTGTACTCCTCATTTATTCCATGTTTATTCCCTTACTGGGCTTTATAACTCACCCCTTTTCTTATGCATGTCCTCAGGTTATCCCATGCAATGCTAAGTACGAGGGAATGTAGTGGTCATGTAAAGGATTTTTTCAATAAAGATGTTGTATTTCATGTTTTAAGTTGTTATGTAATGATCCTAATCCCCAAAGACACTAGACCTCTCGATATTCCATGATGTATCAGGTGAATAGTTTTTTTGATAAATCATGTTTAAGTTTGTATTAAAAGCAGGGTTGTCATACACATTTTCTTCTTTTGGCCATAAATTTGGCACCAAATGTCTGTTTCACAAACCATTAGTGGCGTTGGCAACCTTGGAGCAAGTCAGTCCCTCTGATTGATACCCCACTGAAATATGGATTGATATGGGGACAATCAGGTTGGATCAAGCACGAATCCAATCAGGCCTATGGGACTAAAAGGATAATAACTTACAGACCGGGCATCTGATTGGAGAACCGTCTATTAAGTTGAGAACCCTATGATGTGGAGGACCTTTGACATAATTTTTTTTGGACTTCACAGAAGTTGGAGTATTTTCCAGTAGATTTTGGAGTGGATCCTCCCGAATATGAGCAAACATAGTGCAAAGACCTAGTGGTTGGATGAGAATTGATGACTACTGACTATTACAACTCGGTGTGACTAGAAAGACACATTGGGGAGCGCCTGGTTGACACGGCAGACCCACAGTGGGGAGCACCTTGGTGACGCGGCATACCCACGGTACTCAAAAGGAGGAGTACTTCTATAGTACTCCAGGGTGAGCACCTCTATGTGATGCGACAAACCCACGGTGGGGAGCGCCTCTGTGTGACGCTGCAAACCCATGGTACTCGATAGGAGGAGAACCTCAGTAGTCCAAGGTTAGTGGGAAGTGCCTCTGTGTGATGCGACAGGCCCACGCTACTTGATAGATGAGGAGTTCTCCAATAGCCAAGGTGTTCAAAGATGTGACTGGGTGTGCTACTTGTTACTACCCCAGGAATAAATCCTTGTGTGAGCTGAGTAAGAACCTCTGTGTTTTCCTCATGATTGGGATGGATCAGTTGATAACAAAGGTATATGTATGGTCATATACCTAATTAAGTTTATCAATTGATTTCATTCTTTGTGCTTTATCCTTGTTGGATTTTGTGAGACCTAGAGGGTTTCGGTGTCCCTACTGAGTATCGTTATACTCACACCTACATGGGCTATTCCTGCACCTTGTTGTGTTGGATACATACAACGAACAGTGCTGACTAAGGCTGCGAGTACAAGGAATGGATAGTACTCAGGGGTGGATCTTACGACGTGTTGGTACACAGAGGAGACAGATGAATGATGACTGGTGAGGAGGAAATCAGTACCTACCCTTTAGGTAGGAACCTTGGAGGACGACCCAGCAGCTGAATTCCCCTTTTCTTTAGTTTTTTTGTATCACAATTGTACTTGTAATTTCTTGTTGGGCTTGTATTTTGGCCCCTTTTACATTCAATACTCTTTTTTTATACAGTTTTTTTGGTGTTTCATATCCATCTATGTGCTTTATTGTGTGTGTGTGTGTGTTTATAGGTTATAAAGGAAATGTCTTCCATGTATTATGGAATTACGCCTTTGGTGCTAGTGGCCAGCCCCTGGCCTATGGAAAGCGAGCATGGGGTAGTCACATAAAGGGCCCCAGGGGACATGTTGTGACAAATTGGTATCAAAGGAGTCAATTCTACCACATAACTAGGACTCTTATCTTTTCTATGAAGTAAGAGTGTTAAGTGTAGTGAGTGTTGTTTTCAGTTCAGAGAGTCCAGTGTTGGTGAGGCGGCTAACGTATCCATACACCAGGACCCTAACTTTAGATATCTGACTCAGTGTACGAAAACACTGATTGTGTGTGTGTTTTCAAGAGTCTTCTTTGTGAACTCTTAGAGTCAGCTCACAGGGTCAGCTCACCAGGTATATCTTTTTTACAGTATCACACCTGTTTATTTTCAGGATGCCTCTACGCAGACATCCACCTAGAGCTCCAAGGGTTGTATGCACAGATAGCCCACCGAGTGATGAGTCCTCGGTGAAGGTCCCTCTTCCAGCGGATGCACCAGCGGTACTATTCACTGTTGGGTGGCCGATGCCACCAGCCCCAGAAACAGATGGTACACACCGCTTGAGTGTGTTTCATGAGCTCCAGCACCTGTGGCCACTCCTGTTCAAGGGAGAGTCGGACCCGCAGGCAGCTGCGGATTGGCTGTAGGCTGTGGTGAGAGTCTTACGACTTGTATGGACACCAGCCGATCTCATGGTGATCCATGCCGCCAGCCTTCTACAGGCTGCAACAGGCAGATGGTGGAGCTTGATGGTCCAGGTTCATGACAAGGTGACACTTCTCTGAGAAGACTTTGAGAGCCTATTTCAGGTAGAGTTTGTCCAAGCGACTCTTCATGCAGTGCACATACATGATCTACAACATCTGTAGCAGGGAAGCATGACTATGGCTCAGTATTCAATGTGTTTTATAGACATCTCATGTTACTCCAAAGATATGGTGCAAGACCCATTCTTTAGGTCATCGAACTTCATGAAAAGACTCATGTGGGATATTAGAGCTTCGACGGTCTCACTCAGCATCCCGCCATAGGTGGGGGTGTTAGAGAGATCCCTCATGGTGGAGATTTTCCTTGCCGATCAGTCACCAGTAGTGAGACCCACTACCATTTGTCACATAGCAGAGTCTTTTGCAGCTGGCAGTAGAAATATGTCACATAGACCGAAGTGGACGAGACCTATAGGTGGACGACCACATCACTCAGGATCAGTTGTACAGGGCACCCGAAGTGGATCTAGTCATACCAAAAGCGTGCAGTGTTACTCATGCAGCAGGCAGGGTCACATGACTCGTGACTGTTGACCCACTATTCAGATGTTCAGCAGATGGCCGAGGGACTACCCAGGCAGAGACAGAGATTCGACTGTGGAGGTCTTCAAGGAGTAGGCGGACGTGGAAGAGGAGCTGGTCGTACAGCTGGCAATGGGCGATGATTTGAGGTGTTACCGCCACCACCATAAGGAGTTCCTCCCCGACCGTAGAGAGTAGGTGGACAGGGGAGAGCTCAACTCAAGGCATGTGAGGCGTAAAATCATGGCGCTCCGGAGATGATACGAGGTATGATCTGTATATACTCCACCACAGAAACAATACTTATAGACAGAGGTGATAGTCATTATTTTATTGCCACTACCCTCTTTCGGAGTTCAGAGATTCTAACAGAGCTGTTGACTCGATCCTTATGGATAGAGATTCCTACGAGAGTAGATTCGATGATTACACACTGGTTCTGGTAGTGAGAGATTACTCTAGGAGGTGAGAACTTCGTCTGGGATCTCCTAGTAGCAGCGTCGAGGCCTTATATCACCATCTTGGGTATGGACTTGTTATCTACAAGTCATACTCAGATAGACTATATTAGGTGCAAAGCATGGTTTTTCCGCATGGATGGGACTAGGTTTACCATCACCGGTGAGAAGGGAACCTATGCCGCATAGGACGGACTTACCCGGAGGAGGGTGCAACTAATTACACATCAGTTGGCTAGCCTTACCCTTCGAGCTATTGATGTGGGGAGTCCGAGCTATCCTGTAGTGGTGGACGAGTACACAGATGTTTTCCCTGATGATGTTCTGGGTCTACCTCCTCATAGAGTGGTAGACTTTTACATTGACTTGTACCTCGGGATGACACCAATATCTACACCATCATATCGGATGGCTCCCATGGAGCTTCATGAGCTGTGGATACATCTAGAGGACTTGTAGGGGAATGGATTCATCCAGCCCAATGTTTCTTCTTGGGCAACCCCGATTCGGTTCGCCAAAAGGTGTATGGGAGCTTGAGGCTTTGTGTTGAAAATCATCTCTTAAACCAAATGACTGTGAAGAACAAGTACCCACTCTCGATGATTGACAACCTCTTTGATCACTTGAAGGGAGCACAATGGTTCTCAAAGATAGACTTCAGATCTGGGGATCACCAGCTCAGAGTACGAGGCAAGGATGTGAAAAATATGTCATTTAGGTGTCATTAAAACCATTACAGGTTCTTGGTTATGCCATTCAGTGTGACCGATGCTCCAAAAGTGTTCATGGGACTCATGAATAGGATCTTTCAGCCATACCTCGATTTCTTTGTCGTATTGTTCAACGAAGACATTCTGATCTACTCGACTACTGAGGAGGAGTATGCCTATAATTTTTAGGTAGTACTGGACACACTCCAAGAGCACCAACATTACGGTAAGCTCTCGAAGTGCTAGTTTTGGATCCGAGATGTTCACTTTCTAGGACATGTCATATCAGAGGCTAGAGTTGTAGTATATCCAGCAAATATTGAGTTAGTACTTTCTTGGGAGCCACCCAGGAGTGTGACGGAGGTATGCAGTTTTTTTGGTTTGGCTGGATACTACTAGAGATTTGTGCCAGACTTATCCAAAGTTTTAGAACCACTATCAACCTTAACGAAGAAGGGACAACCCTTCATTTTTTTAAAGAAATGCCAACGGAGATCACATGAGCTGAGGTGGAGGCTGACTAGTGCCCCCATCTTGAGGCATCCAGAGGAAGGCATAGGGAACGTAGTCTACTGAGATGCATCAGGGACTAAACTCAGATGTGTCCTGGTGTAGGAGTGAGTATTAATCGCTTACAGTTATCGACAGATGAGACAACACGTGCAGAACTACGCTACCCATGAACTGGAATTAGCGGTAGTGGTCTTCACCTTGAAGATGTGTCCACACTATCTGATGTGAGAGTGTTTTACCGTGTACTCTGATCACAAGAGTCTCAAGTATATATTCTCTCAGAAGGACCTGAACCTGAGATAATGACATTGGATTTAGTTCCTCCAAGACTATGACTTCGATATAGTCTGTAATCTTGGGAAGGGGAATTTTTTTGCAGATGCACACAGCCAGAGATCTGGTATACAGCTGCTAGGCGAGGTGACAGAGCAGCTAGCCGCTTCATAGATATACTATGTGGATAGAGATGGAGCAGTTTTCCATCAGTCCCTTACAGTCACTCCCCCACTTCTTCAGCGAGTCAGGGAGGCACATCGTGGGGATGTTAACTATGAGGCACGACGTGATCAGATATCCACAGGGCATGCACCTGATGGATTTTCTAAAGGAGGGGAGCACGAAATCCTCTTCAGAGGACGTACCATGGTACCAGAGTCACTTTAGGATGATGTGTTGAGGGAGTTCTAGACCTCCCCTCTAGTGATACATATAGGAGTATCGAAGATGTACCAGGATCTCTGATGAAAAAATTGGTGGCCGGGAATGATGAAAGCAGTAGTAGAGTTTGTTTCTCGGTGCCTCACTTGTCAGCAAGTGAAGGCATAGCATCAGGTAACAGTAGGATTGGTTCAGCCTTTAGATGTATTATAGTGGAAGTGGGATTGGATATCCATGGACTTCGTGATAGGACTTCTGCGTACATCCATAGGTCATGACTATATCTAGGTTATCATCGACCGACTCCCCAAGTCGGCCCACTTCCTACCGATCAGAGTACAGGGTTCAGTAGAGAGCTTGGGACGCCTCTATGTGCAGGATATTGTGTGGCTACATGGAGTAACCATGATGATTGTCTCCGATCGTGATGCATGTTTTACCTCACGACTATGGAAGAGGGCATAGGTGGATTTTGGGATGCATCTTTTTTTGACCACCTCTTTCCATCCGCAGATGGATTGTCAGACTGAGCAGACTATTCAGACCCTCTAGGACATGCTCCATACTTATGTCCTCAACATAGGTCTCAGTTGGGAGGATCACTTACCTTTGGTGGAGTTTTCAAACAACAATAGTTATAACTCCACCCTTGTGATGGAACATTCCGAGGCATTGTACGAGCAACCTTGCAGATCACCTTTGTTCTGGACTAACCCAGGGGATTCAGCACTAGTGGGACCAAAGATGGTCGGGCTATCACAGAGAAGGGACAGATCATCCAGGAGAAGATGAAGACTGCACAGAGTAGGAATAATTTGTATGCCGATAAGAGATGAATACCTCTGGAGTTTGAGGATGGTGACCGCGTATTTCTACAAGTCTCATCCTGATACGGTCTATAGAGATTTGGCCGAGAGGGCAAGTTATCTCCAAGATTAATCAGACCTTTTTAGGTCCTTAGCAGAGTTGGCATGGTGGCTTACTGCTTAGCTCTTGCTTCTTAGTTGCACCGGGTGCATGAATGCTTCCTCGTGTCCCAGCTAAGGAGATACGTGCACGACCCTTCTCACAACATCGACCATAGTGAGTTGGGCGTGGACGATGAGGTGAATTTTACGGAGGTTCTAGTAGAGATTGAGGATCGACAGGAGCGGGTCCTTTTTGGATGGTCGATACCTTTGGTGTGCGTTTGCTGGCAGCACGGGAACCTCTAGGAGAGCACATGGTAGAGGGAGGCTCAGATGCGTGCTCAGTACCCCCACTTGTTCCTTTATTTTGAGTTGTGGATTATGGGGAAGTAGAGCCTTGAGGTGGGGTGAATGTAAAGACTCAGAATTCCATGTAATGTTTTTTTTAATAAATGAGAATTTTGTAGGTCCGCAAAAAATGACGGCACGTGATTCCAAGTCTCAGAGTTCCAAGAATGAATTTATGAACTTTTGTTCCGGTACGTTCAATAAAAGTGGGACTAGGTTTTTATAACTTTTGAACCAGTGCTCGGAATAGAAATATGACGGCACCATTGAACTCGCAGCACCAGAATTCGCTTAAAGATACTTTCACCTATATGGAAGTTGGTTGAGGGTGGAAGTTAGTTTTTGGGGTTTTAATGAAGGAGTAGAATAAAAATAAAATTTTTAAACATTTTATCTTTATTTTATTTGTTAAATCCTCCATTTTGATGTTAGGAAGTGGGGACCACCATACCTCAACTTCCCATGAGAGGTTATGGTGATGTGGACCACCCGAGCTTAACCTCCCATGAGAGGTTGTGGTGGGGACTACCCAAGGCCTAAACCCCTTGAACTCCCCTCATTATGGAGAAAAACCTCTAAACCCCAATCATTAATGTGGAGGATCATCTTGAATTCCTCCACATTAATTGTTCCAACAAACATACCTTTAATATACCAACCTAGTTAATTGATTCGTCTAATTTGATTTTGTGCCAACGAAATAAATAGAGATTTTAATCTATTATCCTTGGAGTCCTTTGAGGAATTGGAAGGAAGGAGCTCTTGGGAGAAATATCATCAATGAAGAATGATCCACCGATAAAGAACGATCCTTAAACAAAGATTGCTGACCCCCTTTGACCTTCTTCCTCAGGACTTCTTCTGACGTGGGACGTCCTCATCTACGGCGAATCGATGACCGTACTACCTTCTTGCGCCAATGTCATCAAGAGAATGAGGTATGGGTTTTATGATTATCACTTCCCTTGTTCTCACCTTCTAATTATTTTTCGGGATTTGGGAATAGATATTGATGAGGGTTGGGGGAAATGATGTTTTAAAATATCTTCCAGACACATTCATGCTTCGTTATTTGTTAACCTCTTGCTATCACTCTAAACGCAGAGGGTGCGTGCCAAACAAAAATGGATCGACCCCTCTATTGTTCTTCTTTGATGTGTTCGTAGAAATAGAGGAGGGTGATGAAGGCAACCATGCCTGCACCGGAGACCTTCGCGACCCGCACCGCCCCGTGGCACTTCACCCTCCTAGACGAACAGTCCCTACGCCCAGCCGACCCCCCCCCCCCCCCCCCCGCTGTGTCGAGCCACCGCGCCGCTGCGCCGCCGCCCTACTAATCTGTCGTGCCAAGCCGTCATGTCGAGATTCCACATCGCTACAATGCAGAGCCACCGTGTCCCCCCCATCCTGAGACACCACTCTCCCTTAGGGCGAACCCCCCTCGTTGTGCCGCCGTCGTGCAGAGCCACCGTGCCGCCACCATCCACTGTGTCGAGCCTTCGCACCGCTATCTTCCGAGCAGCGTCACTGGCTAGGCCGAATAGATCCACTATTGTGCCCACATTGCGGACTTCCAAGCCACCCACTCCATAACTTTGTGAGCCGCCCTGATCAGATCCGGCCTGCGGCCAACCCGTTCCACATCCGAGCCACCCTCGCGGCAACCTCTGAGGTCGAGCCGCCTCAGCGGCCCCTCGCAGCCGTCGGGCCAAACCCAACAGGCCAGGCCGTGCAGCGGGCTGGGCCTAAACTAGCTGGTCAGGCTGGTTCGACCAGAACCGGATCAGCCCAGGCCAGTTTGGGGCGAGTCGGTCTGACCGGGTGGGATCTGACCCGGGCCCACTACAACTCATTTACTTATTTTGGCCATAAATTTGGCACCAGACGTCTGTTTGAATAACCCTCAGTGGCGTTGGGAACCTTGGAGCGAGTCAGTCCCTTTGAGTGATACCCCACTAAGAACTAGATTGATATGGAGCACAATCAGGTTAGATCAAGCATGAATCCAACCGGGCCCCCGAGACTAAGAGGCTAATAACTTACAGACCGGGCATCCGATTGACTCACCATATATCACGTTGAGATCCCTATGACGTGGTAGAACATTGAGATACTTCTTCATGGTACTTAATGTTAGTTGGAGTATCAACTAGTTTCTTGTGGAGCGGATCCTCCTAGAGACGAGCGAGCATAGTGTGGAGATCTAGTGGCTGGCTGAGACTTGACGACTGATGACCGTTTCAACTCGGAGTGACTTGACAGGCCTAGTGGGGAGCACCTTGGTGATGTGGCAGACCCAAGATGTGGAGTGAATTGGTGACGCGGTAGACCCATAGTGCTAGAAAGGAGGAGTGCCTCAGTAGGCCTCGAGGGGGAGCGCCTCTGTGTGATACGGTAGACCCATGGTGGGGAGCACCTCTATGTGATGCAACAGACCCACAGTACTCGATAGGAGGAGTACCTCAGCATTACAAGGTTAGCGGGAAGCACCTCTGTGTGATGTGGTGGGACCAATATAATCAATAGAGGAGGAGTTCTCCACCATCCAAGGTGTTTGACGATGTTACTAGGGATGGTACTTGTTATTACCCCTAGAATAAATCCTACTGTGAGATGAGTGAAACCTCTGTGTTTTTCTCATGATTGAGATGGATTAAATGATGACTTAGGTATATGTATGGGAATATACCTATGTAAGGTTATCTGTTTATTTCATTCTTTTTGTTTTATCCTTGTTGGATTTTGTGAGACCTAGAGGGTCTTGGGGTCCCTTCTAAGTAACGTTATACTCACCCCAACACGGGATATGCCCACACCTTGTTGTGTTGGATGCAGATGACAGACAACACTGACTGAGGCTGAGAGTACCAAGATTGGATGGTACCCGAAGGTTGATCTTGTGACCTGTTAGTACACGGAGGATACAGATGGACGAGGAGTGCTGAGTAGGAAACATGTACCTACCCTTTAGGTAGGAACCTTAGAGGATGACCCAGCAGCTGACTTCCCCTTTTCTTCAGTTTTTTTGTATCACAGTTGTACTTGTACTTTCTAGTTGGGCTTGAATTCTGGTACCTTTTATGTTCAACACTCTTTTATTATATAGTTTTCTTGGAGTTTCATTTCTAGTTGTGTGCTTTCTTGTGTGTGTTTTTACAGATTATAAAGGCAATGCCTTCCTAGTTTTAGGGAATTACGGCATTGGTGCTAGTCGCTAGCCCCTGACCTATGGAAGGCGGGTTTGGGGTAGTCACGACATGGGCCCTGGGGGAGGGTTCCTAACATGATACCTCATTGTATTAATTATCTTTATGCAACTAAACACCTCAACATGGAGGTGACTCATGCATATATGGAGGCTGACCATGATGTGGATGATTTTTCGAAGTGGTTGTTTTCTACGATTTTTACGATGTGGTAATTCTAGATCCTTTAATATTTTTAATCAATGATTGATGAAGACATGTGGGGTGTGTCCCAATACCACCATTTTCAATCCATTTTCAATTCCTGAACCTCTACCATACATTTTTTATAATCAATTTTAGGGCCTATTGTGTGAGAATCCCCAAAAAATTCAGTATATACATGGTTGAAAAAAACCATTGATAATTTTTTAAATCAATATTATATAATAAGGATTTCATAATTTTTTAAATATTTATAATAACTATGTTTACTATTTACAATCAATTTACATATTAAAAAAATCACATAATATCACCCTAAAAAAATTTACATGCCTATTCAAAATAAAATATTATCACTAATTATTTCCAAATATGATAATTACATTTTTATATAAATTTATTTTTTTAATAAAATCATTAATATTTATCACCCAATTAATTTATTATCCCTAAAAAAATTATAGATAATATATTAAAATTTTATTATCACTTATATATAAATAACTATAATTTTATAAGTTTATTACAACCATTGATTTATATGTTATATTGTTTTTAAATATATAAGTTATGTTTATAATGATCATTGGTATTTTTGAAGATATATTGATTATTTCATTAATTTCATGGTGTAGATTTGGATAACATACTTGACTATTTATACATGATGTGTTTCATGAGGAACCGATATTCATTATATTAGAGTCGATATGTTGAATGGAGGTATCTTAAAATATCTTGACTAATTCCTCATTGTGAGGTGTATATATATATATATTGTTTAATTTTAATGGTTATATGAAAAAAATGATAAGGAATAATGAAAAAAACAATATAAAGTCAAGTAAAAATAAAAATAAGTATACTAAACTTGGGTCAAGTATGAGTGTCATAGAAAAAATACAAGGATGGAGTAGTGAAAGTGAGTTCTACCATGGGTCAAAATAAAACATGTGAAGGAATAACTTTGAATGGATCCCCATATAAGTAAAGCGTTGTTGTTCAAGTAGGTAGGAACAAAGAATCTAATCACTCTACTCATATAATTTCAACTATTATTACCCATCCTATATTATATGAAAAACAATATTTTGGGGAGAATTTATATGGGATTACTTTACCAATGTAAAAACTAATAATATATGGAATAATAAAATATAACTCATTCTCATCTTCAATCCCAACTAAAAAATTACTAGATTCATTAATATCAATGGGAGAATGCATCACGTAACTATAGAAGATCCCATTCATATCCATAGACCACAAAATTCAAGGAATAATATACATGGTTGTCTATTTAACAATGATTAAATTAGAGGCCATGCAATAAAAGTATGAGTTGTATCTAAGGTTACTACTTATGTTTTGATAATCAGAAATTTGTTTCTGAATTTATTAATATACCATGATTCATTATATAAAGAAAAAAAGATTTTTAGGCTGTGTTGCATGACTTCATTTTTTTTAATGGTATGTGGATGTACAGAAGATAAAATTACTTTAGGAATTTTGATGGGGATTAAACCAAAAATAAATTATAAGATGTATTACTTAGAGAGTCATAATAAAAATATTATTCTATGATTTATAGGAATTTAAATAAATGGTTTTAATGATGTTGGTAATAGATTCTTGAGATTTATAATTTCTGTATGGTAATGGATTTCAAAAATTTAAAATTATAGTATGATGATTAAAAATGAAACTACCATTAATTTCAAAGGCTTCTATATTATAAAATATTACATGAATTTCTCATGTGATTATCTCTAGTATATATTCTTATGGAAATAAGTTCTACAAAATTATACCTTACATGATCCTCAAGATTGATATACGTTTGGTGTAATCTATACCATATTCTACAAGGAATGGAGCCGGGCATGAATTTATAAATACAACTCCAATTAGTTCATAAAAAATTGAGACCAATTATGAATTTCTATATAAGTTTCATAAATGAATCAAATAAAAAGAAGGAAATGTATTGAAATATTATATCCAAGAATAAGGTGAAGTGATATTTTTCTGTTTGTGACATTAGGGTTCTAATTCATAAAAATAGCGAGGACATAGTGGGTTTTTGGGAGTATAAATGGATAATTTTTTAAGTGATAAACACCTAGATAAAGTGATAGAGTCTTATATTTTCTACACCAGTTCATCAAGGAGGAAAAGAATCAGTAAATAATTATAGTATATTTGAATAATATTTTCATTATGCAGTGTTTTTGTGGTAATAATATAGATATAGAATCAAGCGCTATTCATAAGGAGTTGATTTCATATGGCTTAAATAAAGGGAAAACATATTTTAGATCAATGTGTATCAATTGATATTTAACAATATAATGGGTTTATTGTTATAATGAATATAATGAATAGAACCACATGTCTTTAAGTAGACTCTATCCTCTATAAGAACAAGAACCGATGTAATAAAATGTTAGTGACCCTTATTTTGAGGTGATCCCATCCAAATTATTATAGTACAATTGGTATTATTACATCCCAGTACACCAACACATTGTTGTTGTTCATTCATTTGATTAACCGATTTTCTTGAAATATGAAAAATCAGAATGTATCTGCATCATTATTAGATAATTTGAATGTATGTTTTAGATTATAGTAAAATAATATGTTAAATAATTTTTCCTAATAATATATGTGCAGGGTCCTAATGTGAGGAAGATAAACCAAATAGTAATAAAAAATTTAACATGTTTAACACCCTGATTCAGACACCCTCTCATGGGGTATTGGGTTCAAATGATGGTTATTAGAGGTAAAAAAAATTTATTCAAAAAATTCTACATGTATTTTAAATATTATGAATTATATTGATTTATATTTAACGTAACCTCTTTTTGATGGGTGTTTCTCTTTATGTTTGAAATATGAATCCCTGACATATTTAGAAATACCTATTGGTGTGTCTTATGAATTTTTTTTATTTACTCAATTAATTCATCCTAGATTAGTGTATGAAAAATATATAAAAATATAAAGATATATTAATGTATAAATAATTTCTTGAAAGAGGAAATAAATAAGAAGGTGAATGAACAAGAAGGTTTTTAAGTATGTTGTCCAAAAAATCCTCAACAGAAATTTTTATGATTCTAACATATTAGTTTCGGGGAGGATATTTTAAAAGGAGAGAGATAAGGTGTTTACAGCAGGAATAGACATAAATTATCCTTGTTCATATTATTTCTCAATTTTGAAGAGGAATTTCAACTCCCCAAAATCCATATGAAGAAGAAAAATATGAAGACTCCCATGATCTTGAGTTCTCTAACATTGTAAAAAATAATCTTTATATATACCATATCATAAAAAATTAACAGATGGATATAATAATTCTCAAAATATATATTCAATATATACATGATACTTGAAAGATAAATCTTCCATGTAACACTCCAAGCATCCATGGTACGCTTTTCTCTGAATAATACAATAGTGTGTGTTGTATGCAACTTCGAGTTCTAACACACACCACAACCAATCAAACTAGCCGTAATGAATAGTAATACCAAATTTTTGAAATTTTATAAATATTATCTTTCAAAATGGACATCATTTTTGTATTCGTAATAACGAAATTATATTAGGGTGAATTTTTTGTATTTTCTTGAAAACATTCAATTTTTTATGAATAGTGATGAACACTGAGTTATAGTTTAAAACCGAATTTCTATTTAAATAAATATTTATTTTATTTAAATATATTTTATGTCAAAATAGATACATAATACCTATATAAGTTCAATTTAATTAATTGGAGTCAGTTTATAATAATTTTAGATATATAAAAAATTTATTGAACTTTTCCCCGTCTTTTACTCATCTCCTAGGAGAATTTACAAATTCACATAAATTACTTTTTTAACACTTCTGTGAGTGGAATATCGAAAATCAGAGAGACATGGTAAATATCAAGGAGTAAAATTTGGTTCAATAAGATAGAAATAATTATTTATGTATAGTAACTTTTTACTTTTATTTACCACGGTTAAATGTAAATAGGGTAATTATGGGTAAAAATGATTTTATTATTACCCTAACACATGTCATAATTCTATTGGATAAGTATAACTCGACCAAAAACAACCTTAGGAATAAATTATAAACCTTTTTGGTCCACATGGATTAGATTAGGACATTTGTTATTATTTAATTCAAAGAAGAGTTAAAAGAGCTAAAATCAATGTTTAATAACTAAAACATTTTTAATATAGGGTTATAAATAAGATAAATTCCATTATAATTATTAATTATAAATCTAAAAAGACTTAATACATAATGGTATTTTATTTATAATTTTTAGAAATTAAATAATTTAATTTATTTATGACACAATGGTGATCTAGTAATTCCTTAATTAATGAAATATTAAAATAATTGATATTATAAATATCCATATAAATGTAATTTGAGACGTTTTATGAATTCCACTAATTTTATAGGTTAATATTACATATCAGGGTTGGTTTGATGAATTGTTTTCGAAGTAATAATGCTATTATGAATTTAGAATAAACAAAATACGAAATAGTGTCAAAATTGACATAAAAGTGTTTTTAAAACAAATATTATATTATTAATTGATATTCTGTTCCTAAAAATATAAGATTTAGCCAAAGGAATTATATAATGATAGGTGTATCATTACTGAACCACTGGGGGTTCTCTTGGGTGTATATAGTATGTCTATTAACCATATAATATAAAAATACAAAGAGACATGGTAAATGTCAAACTATTTAGCGAAGAGTTAAATATAAATGATAAGGTTAATTTAGTGACCCAAACCTATCTACAATATATTGGTTGAAAGTAATTTGACCCATACCAACCTTATCCTCTAAATAAGTGACTTTTGAGCCATTATAAACCGAATATGAATTTATTATAAAATAATATTTTATGTTTTTCCTAAGGTGGCCCTCACCCCTCTTATAAAAGGGAACTCCCCCTTCTCTCAAATTCATACCTTCAGAGCCTTTTGGGTCGGCCAAAACAGGCCCAAATATTATCTCAACTTCCCTCAATTCATCCTAGAGGCCATATTTTGATCAGAAAGCCAACCTAAGGATCCCTTTTGATCGTGTCAAAAGGAAGAACCCAAAGAAGTGGTAATGTTTTCACCATCCTCTTTCAAGTTCCTTTCTTCTTCCACTTATTCCTTATTAGTAATTTCTATTCTAAAATAAGAACTCCAGTATCTTCTATATACATTTAGGTTATTATAAATATGGTAGAACCATATTCTATATTCCATCCATCCCTTGGATGACATGTCACCATACGTGCGTACGTACGGCTTACCGTGTACACGTCGTGGTGTAATTGTTATTCAATACATTATTATTTGGATGGGTATAATAATTATGTGTTATTCATGTAAATAATAAATATAACATGATAATTATTCTTTTTATATGATACACCATCCAATTATATATTATTTTAATATCAAAAGAATGATATTGTCGCTCATGCGTACGTACGAGCTACTGTCTCCACGAATGTGATGAGATTCATTCCCCATTATATCCATTCAAGACTAATTTTCATTTGATGATTAAAAAAAATGTTTAAGGAATTTACTTCATTCTGGATATGAATAATATACAACCTATGGATAACAAACATGACTTATGTAGCAAACCATATAAAAGAAAACGAGTAAGTGACCACCCGAAATGATGATAATACTAAAATATTATTAAAAAGGCAATATTAAAAGATCATATATGATGTCATATTTATGTATTTGATTATTTTATAATTTAATAACAATGATTTAACTATTATACAGGAGGTTAACCAACCCTATGCTAAGGAAAAGTACAAGGTAAGGGATTATTTCACAATCTCTTCATTATCCGAGGTTGTTTATACGTAATTATCTACTGTGACCTATTTATCATCCACATCCATGTTTCTTAAAAATGCATTTCATAAAATTATTACTATTTTACAGAATATTGGTTAATTTCATTTATACCCTTGTTTGAATTTTTATAAGATGTTTATAAAGGAATCATTCCATCATTTTCTAAACAAGGTCCTTTTTAACATTTTTGATATAATTAAGGGAAGAATGACTTTTTCTAACTTATGCGGATGCGTCTATTTTCCACTTGTTTACGCCAAAAAAATAGTCTATAAATCTCAGAGGAAGTTTCAAAATGACGAATCAAAGCCATATTCGGAATCAGAGGCCCGATCCAGAGGCCCGGGATGTGGTGCACGAAATAAAGGAGGACCCGCGCGAAAAATTGATCTGCGCGCGTAGAATCGCCATGTTTCGTGGAATTGATCTGATGAGGCGCACAATCTTTGCACACCCTAGTTCTGTGCGGTGAGTTTTTGCACGCCGGCAGCGCTCGGCGCGAAGAATTTCACGCGCCGCCTGGATTCCGCGCCGGAGGTCGCCTATAAATAAAAGGTGACCCCGAACGGTTTGGGGGTTCCGGAATTCGAAGCGACTCTCGTGCGTGCAATTCGTCTTCCCCCGCGTGCAAGATGGCTTCCAGGTAATCCCTAATTTCGTGCAACCTTACCCCAGAGTCCGCCTTTGCATGCAACTCTACTGGATTCATTGAATTTTCCCCCTTCCCTGGGTTCCAGCCTTGCGCGCAATCCGTGTCTCGTGCATGCAATACCCTACCGTGCGTGCAAAACCCTGCGCGTAATTCCCTCTCCGCGCGCAATTCCCTTGATCCAATTGTTCGCCATCCCGGTGTTTGGCGCGCAATCCTTCTTTTTTTTGCGCGCAAAGCCCATGACCCTTCACCTTGACTCCCCTTGGCTGCCCCCCCTACACCAGCACCTGATGTCTCCCCTGCCGGGCGTGCGCGCAATGCGTAGTTTTCCCGTACGGCCTTCCAGGCTCGTGCGAAGTAACCTCAAGGTCCCTTGGGCCATGTTTCCCATTGTGTTGCTTTGCCTTCTGCTTCTCCACATAGGCACGCTAACGGCTATTACTTCTTCGCATAGCCATGCCAACGTGGACCCCATGGTGGTTCTCCATGCAACCCCCCCTTCAGTATGTCCTTGCCGATGCCTTCCCTCCCACAAGGGGTAGAGGGAGTTGGGAATGTAAGCCCTAGGGGTGTGGAGAGAACCCACCTCGTCCAATCTGCAGGACATTAAACTTCTAAGAACCTCGTCCTTAACACAAGACATTAAACTGTGGTCTGACCTCGTGCTTTGCACGCAGGGTCCCCCCCAGCTCGGATATTTTTTACGCCCACTCATCTCCACGGGAATGGACTCTTCCTCAAATGGAATGAGATCCTCTTTGTCGAAGTGGCGTTTGTCCGCGGGGGAAGGGCCACCCCAGAGCGTAAGACCCTAGCCTTTCTTGCAGATGATTTCACATGTGCATCTCCGTACTTCCCCCCTCCCAAGGCCAGTGGAGTCCTATTCCCACTGCGCTTTGTCGCACCACGGGCCTCGACCCTGGAGTAAGCCCCGGCACCAAGGGCCGCTAACCACGCGTAAGCCCCTGTTTCCTCTTTGGGCCGCTCAACGCGTAAGCCCCATTCTGCATCCCACGGACACACCCCTCACGACATGACCGTCTGGTCCCTGCTGCCTCTTGTTTCCCACACCGAGCATGACTCACGTTGGCTTAGAGCGTGCGTCGACCATGAAATCCTCTTATGGGCTGCCCCAGAGCGAAAGCCCCATCCTAGCGAACTACGTGGTCTTTGATCCGTGCTAACGCACGGTACGTAGGAAGCCTCCACGAGGATCAAGTCCACCACCTGGTCGTCCCGACCTCTCCACGATGGTTCCCTGACCACCCTAGGCCGCCTTAGAGCGTAAGACCCAAACCCCTCATCCCGCATGACGTTAAACTGTATCTCATCCCGCATGACGTTAAACTGTATCTCGTCCCGCATGACGTTAAACTGTATTCCCCCTCTTGGTCCATCTCAGAACATAAGCCCCATTTCTCACTCCACCATCCATCATGATCCTTACCCGGTCCGCCACATCCCGATGAGATCATGCCACCCCATCCTACTCCATGGTATCCGGGAAGCCACCCACGTGCTGGCCCCAACAGCGGTGTTCCCCCCTAGGGGTCCTTCAACCCGATCCGTCTCCGCAAGACGTTAAAATCATGACATACCCCGTGTTAAACATGGGAAGCTGAGGAAAACCTCAGATGGTACACATTCCTCGCGTTTGATGTGGGATGCCTCGGGCTTCCGCACCCTCGAGAAGCCCTGTGATGAGGGACCAAAGACAGACATGCCAATGACGCCCCAACGTGATCATTATCCTCACCGAAGGTTACTACCCCGATAAGACCCATTGGAGCGTCTTGAAGGAAGCAACGTAATTAACTGGCGTCCATGTAGATATGGCACCGGGAATGGGCTTCATGAACCCGTCTTAAATCTATGAGGGAGACCTGAACTAGGTTATGAGCTACGAGGAGGAATCCATGGAAGGAAGAACCGACATCCCATCATCCCGGTTTCAATCAAGGAGAAGACGTCCCTGAACAAGGAAAGGATGCTGCCCGCCTTTGGAAAGCGGGAATGAGGGGTAACATGTAGTGCATCCTCCCCACAGACGGATGCGCACGCCCCGGAGAAAGCATCGGAGCAACAAAAATGGTGAACCCGACGTGAAGCTCTTCTCCTCAATACGGAGAATGGTAGCCGTCGGGGCGTCGGAAGAATAGCATGTCACCAGGTCCGGGTAACCCTCACCGGGACGTGAACCTGCCAGGGGTTGAGGCCGTCAGGACGTTGACCACTCCGTTCTGCGATGTCATCAGCATGGATCCCTCTTGCCGACCATGGAAGATGGAATGACGCTGGGCCTTGGTTGTTGATCTCCTTTCCTGTTGACGCTAATGGGTTCATCTCCCTGCTTCTAGGAATCAGATCACTGCATTCGGAGCTTGATGATCACCTGACCACCGGCGCAGGGGCAGGGGCAGTACAAACGCGGCTACCCCACGCAGTCCCACATATTCCATGGTCGCTCTGACTTCGACCACCGTCGCAGCCGGGCGCTCGCGCCCACTCTCCCTGTCAGAAATCATCCAGCGGAGGGTGATCAATGACCTGGTTCGTAGGTATGATGAGGAAGGGATCATCACTACCAGGGGCATGGCCTGCTTGGATCTAGAAGTGGCTGCGCCTCACCACCATCGTTACCCACGAAGGTTGCGCAGGGAGCCGCCTCTCCCCACGCCGACATTCAACCGCTTCAGGAGCCTATCCCCGGAGCACCTTGACACATCCCTCCCCTACACCAATGAGGTGGGGGATGTCCGGGCCCACTCGATCGGCGATTTGTCCCAGGGGTTAACGGAAAGAACCCCCGCCAGGCTGCGTCGATGCTACCACACGACTCCTCGAGCCGAGGAGTAGGAAATCTTCATGCCCGCACCGCCGGTTCCGGCCCATCTGACTCGACGCCAGTGTCGGGCGCGAGCGGGAGAGAATGCCCATCCTGGGGCATCAACATCAGCAACCACTGTGGCCTGAGCCACTGCTGACTCATGTTACCAGATCCTCGTGCACATTGAGTAGGGGCAGGCATGTGCCCGACTGGGATCGAAACCCCAACCGCCCTGTAGGCAAGTTGGGTCGAATCTCCTGGTCGCGGACACTAGCAATGGCCACTGTGTACCAATCCGCGGTAGTGCCTCTCACCATGAAGGATCATTCCGTGACACCGATCTGGAAAGCCGAAAGATTCTTCGTGACGGCTATGCTCCGCGTATGACTTTTTCCAGCACCCACTTCATGGGGTATGAGGTCACTCCCCCTACTACCGGCCACGATTATGGAGCCGTTGTGTATCCAGTCTCTCACTCACATGGAGGTCCTCCCCATGTCCCTTTCAACATCTGTCCCGGTGCTTCTCGCACCCCGGCCTTCAGTCCCCTCTTCCCCAGCTCTATTATGGCTGGGGGACCCCATGACGGAAATCATACTTACCCTAAGGAGCTACCCAAGGGAATGAAGGTCGGGCGTCGTCGCCGTAGGAGGAATGTCAGGGGAGTCTGGACGGAAATTAGACTAGTCAGTTTCTCGTATTCTGATGCAGAGTACGATTCGATGATGGAACCCCCCCCCCCCCAAACCCTTCGAGTTGAGGGCAGGGATGGGGACACAGTGCGTCAGTCTCATACACCTCGAATGCGAGATACGAATGATTCACTCCTCCCTTAGAAGGTATATCCAGGAGGATGAGGACTTTGCGTACCCCTAGGGATCAAGCCCGCAGTTGCCACTGGCCTCCTCGGGAGCACTTCCTGCCCCTGTTAGGGAGGGTGGGTAACTTTTCTGGGGACCGACGGAAGAGTCGCGAGGCGACACACCCTCGGAGAGCACTGAAGTTGTGACAGGAGGCCCATTCACCGGCCCATCCTATCGCGACGTGGCTTCCAGGGCACTGCAACCCCTGGAGGATAACCCAGGGATCGACGCCCAATCGGCCTGTTCGCCGTATTCCCTGCCGGCCAGCCCACCGCCCTGATGGCCTGCCTCGGCGCCATTGTCAATTTCCCAACATTCTTTGGTGGATGAGTAGGGGAGGCATGTTCCGGACCCCGAACCAGAGCCGTGGAGCTTCTGGACCGTTCTTGCAGCGGGCCACTTCCCTGAGAAATTTATGACGGTCGCAGAATCGGATTTTACTGTGCCAGAGTCACTCACCCCGGGAGAGTTTGAATGCTTCTGCTAGATTCTTCTGGTGACTCACTCTCGCCTCCGCCATCAGCTAGCGCCTTATCCCGGGATCCAAGCGCATCTCGAGGAGATCGGTGAGCAGTGCCATCGGGTCAACCTAGAAGCACTCCCTGCGGTCCGGCACCCCGAGTCGCTGGACCACCTCGAAGCCCTCCAGCAACAATGCATCCAGAGTTTTCAAGTACACCGCAGAGTTATTGAGGAAGCCACCCCCCACGCGCACGTCCACTGATGGGGGCAGTACGCTGCTCTCCTCTTCTGTGCGATCCGCCGACAGCCCGATCCACTGGGCGGACCTGAGGGAACGTCGCCAAGGGTAGTGGTAGTCAACATGGACGACCTTTCAGATGAGGGAAACATTGTGGATCCCCTCGATGGGGACTCACCCCCTGAGGACAGGCTGCTACTAGACCCATCTAGGAGGATTAATCACCAACATAGGAGCCTCCTAGGTCTTCCTGTACCCACGGAGGCACTGACACTGGGCCGAAACATCAGCAAGGGTAAAGTGCCCGTCAGGTTTGTCAAACTTTCTAACCGATCTACCTCGGTGCAGAAGGTAGAGGAAGATCCTAAGAAGGCCACACTGCGCCAACAGCTAGCTGAGAAAAAGAGGCTGGTTGGTGAGCTCCTGGCCGAATGCATTGCAGAGCGGCGGCCTGACTACGGTGACCCTAGACCTGGACAGTAGGGGCAGGAGCATCTACCCCTTGCTGAGATCCACCCGAGAAACCGTGACCGTGTCGTGTTCGCCGAAAGGGGAGACACTGGAACCCATGACAAGAGGTAACAATATGTTTCACCGAACCCTCCTGAGCGGCGAGACCACCTGGGGGACCCTGCTCGGTTTCCTCCCTCCGCCCCGAGAGTCACTCCGCCAGCTGCCCCGCAAGCTGTTGAGCGCAACTATTGTATCGAAGAGCCTAGAAACGCGTTTGTGGTTAGAGATCCCCGTCAGGACAGGAATCCACATCTGGATGATCTGATGGAAGTACTCATCGCCCACTTGGAGTCCCTGAAAACTCGGCAGGTGGCAATCCCACCGGATGGAAAGCCCTACCCAACATGGGTGGATGACATGCCGGCTCCGCCAGGATTTGGGAACCCCACCTTTTCCCCCTTTAACGGGACCGGAGACCCACCACAACACTTGGTCCACTTCAACTCGAGGTGCGGGCCTATGTTAGGGACTCCAGCGCAGCAGGAGGCTGCCAAGCTCTGGTGCTTCGTTCAGACACTAGAAGGACTAGCATTCATCTGGTACATTGAGCTCCCTGTTGGATCTGTGACTAGCTAGGAGGACCTTCGCCGGCAATTCATCTACCAGTTTAGTTCCACAACCCGGAAGACGAACATTGCAGACCTCTTCATGTGAAAGAAAAGGCCCGACGAGCGAGTCGCGGACTTCGTCGCCTGGTGGAAGGGGCTCACGTACTCCCTTGACATGCCGCTGACTCCGGAGCAATTACTGACGATGTGTGTAGGTAACGTCAAGGCGGAGTTGGTTCCTTCTCTGATCATGCAGAATTACCTTGGAGGGTTCTGGGACTTCTCGGACAAGGCTCAGCGCCTCGAAGAAGCCCTGCAACAGGACGGTCAGGCACGCCCGCTACCTCCTGTAATCTCTGCAAGGAGAGCCGCCAGGGCCGAGCCCACTGTTGTGGCCCAGATAGAGTCCCCCAAATAGCTAGAGTTGCTGCCAGTGAAGCCAGCTCAGCAGGCTCATAGGGGTCCACCCCCACGGGCACATCCTCCGGCCCAGCAGCGACCACCTTAAAATCGGCAGGCGCCTCCGCGTAACGCACCGCCACCACCTAGGCGAGGTAATCCGGCTCAGCCTCCTCGTCCTTCTCCTCCGACCCCTGGTCATGGTCAGCCCCCAAGAGTCCCCTTTCCAGATAGAAGGAATCGGTCTTACTCGTTTGGCGAAGCCCAGATCCCCGGTTATTTCCGTAGCGCCTTGGAGCAGAGGATCGTGCGACTTCCTAAGTACCGGAATCCATAAGAGGCGTGTCTCACTGATCACCCAAACTACATCCCTTATCACCAGATCCTGGGACACACCATCCAGCAATGCTATATGTTCAAGTACTGGCTCCAAGACTCGATTGACAACAACATAGTTAGGTTGGGCCCAGCCCCGACACAGGTGGAAGGTGTCTTCATGGGATCAGATGGCAGTAGTGACAACGGGGATGGGTGGGAACAAGTTTCCGACCATGGGTCCTAGATGTATAATGATTGGATGGCCCGCTAGATGGTCGCCCATTCCCATGACATCATCCATGCCCACCTGAGTCATCCAGAGCCCTCAGAGTCTGCGAGTGCTGCTTTTTCTTCGTCGTCCCAGCCTACTTCTTCCCAGAGGAGAAGGCGGCTGCGCAAGAAGAAAGAACGCGCCCTGCCATTGTCGTCATCTTCTCGCACACTTGGCGATTTCATGCCCCCAGAAATGGGGATCCTTCCGAGACCCCGTCCGGTAGTGGATGACTCCTAGAGTGAAAGTCCAGAGTATGATCTGGTTAACATCGTAGAGTTGGTAAATCCCTTTTTGGCTCCAGACAATGAGGAGCACCCGGTGGACCTCCCCAATGTCCCCAGCTGTCGCCAATGTCGACG
The DNA here is from genome assembly GCA_963277665.1 of Viscum album. Classification (NCBI taxonomy): domain Eukaryota; kingdom Viridiplantae; phylum Streptophyta; class Magnoliopsida; order Santalales; family Viscaceae; genus Viscum; species Viscum album. The sequence goes on from OY728122.1 coordinate 1,436,639,001, forward strand.
GAGCCATGGATACATGAATCAACGGGGCACGACAGTCGTCACCTCCAGTTAGGTCATGCACGCTATTGATACTAGGAAGCAAGCCCGGTACAGAGATCATCACTTGCGGCTCCCCCACCCGGTGACAACAGCTTCGCTTCCACCACCATTTGTGTTGCTGGATCGGGCGGAACCGCATTGCCCGTGTCGCAACCAGCGCAGCCCTACCACTGGCCGACTATGGCATTCTGGTCCTAGCATGACAGCCACCTCTCGGGCTTCAGCTAGTGAACAGCGGGACGTGCCTACTACCAGTCAGTCAACGGTCCCACAAGAAGGGCCCGTCATGCCCCCAATCATGGAGCGACCTCCTGTAAGCAGAAGCTCACATTTGGCGTTAAAGTATGATGTCCTGAAGAATATAGCTGATATTCCGGCAAGGCTTTCCATCCTTGAGGCCCATCGCCTATCGTCTGAAATGCATGAGGTGCTTGCCGAGGCTCTAAGGAGCCCCCCTTCAGTTTGAAACGGAGGTAGCGGCCGCAGAAGCCTTCCACACCGAGGTGATTGAGGACGCCAAATGTCAGGCGGTTATCTCGTTTTCCGGTGAAGATGAAGACCTTACCATACAAGGGCACATCCGCCTGTTGTATATCAATGGTCAGTTCAATGGTGTGGAAGTCCGTCGATGTCTTGTCGACACGGGTTCTGGGATTAACTTCATCCCAACTCGGAACCTGCGAAAACTGGGGTTGTGTGATGATGATTTAACTCCCTCCGACCTCAGAATCCAGGGGTATGACAGGACTGAGAAAACTCCACTCGGCAAGATTCGCCTGAAGACCCAGTTCTCCGGCTTAATTTCCAATACGGAATTTATGGTTGTCTCTCAGGACACCTCCTACAACGCATTGATGGGCAGGTCGTGGCTCCACCTTCATGCAGCGGTTCCCTCATCATACAATCAGTGCCTCAAATACTCCCTTAGGGGTCGAATGGGTGTGCTCCAAATAGATGCATCTCTGTTTGCCTCTTGTGAAGATGGTTACCTGGACTCTAACTATTACAAGATCAAGGAAAAGCAAATCCTGACATGTGAGGTTGATCCCGCCGCTGTCACGAGTGTTCCCTGGGAAGGTTTGGATGACGCATATGTCTTCCCAATCCATCAGTTGGAGGCCACGACTCCCGATATGGGAGGGTGCTTTGTTGTCTCAGGTACCAGAGGAAGGCATATTTCCGGGTCTAAGCAACGGCGGGAAATCACCTCGTACTCTTACACCAACTAGGATCAGGTGATCCCCAAGCCTCCTACCCCTGTACGATATCGGGACTTTGGGCTCATGGCAATGGCAGTATGTCATACGTGTCTGTTTCTCCAAGCCGGAATCGACCGGCTCAAGCCAACGCGTCACCACTTCTTTGATGTCATAAAGAGTGGCCCCTTGGGCCGAAGGCCGGATGGGATTGGATCAACCGCCTTCGTCGCCATGGTCTCCGTGGTGCATGAGTCTCCCGTCTTGACGACCTATGCCGCCCAAGCTGGTGCCAGCTCCCCATCAGGGTCGAGCATCCCCAAAACGGCTCCCCCCGTGGGCGATCCTTCCAAAAGCGGAGAAGAAGACATGGAAGATGCTCCTCCTACCTTTGAGGAGGGCGTCTCCACCATGGTCGACGAGCTAGTACAGGTGAACCTCGGTAGTGAGGCGGACCCGAGACCCACATTAGTCAGCGCTGCTATGCCTCCTGAGGAATGACAACAGTACATAGACTTCCTCAGACAGCACCGTGATGTGTTTTCCTGGTGTTATGTCAGGATGCCGGGACTAGATCCCCAGGTAGCCATCCACCACCTTGGCCTCCCAGCAAACCATCGTGGGTTCAAGCAGCCTCCCAGGAAAATGCACCCCATTCATGGTGCCATGGTTAAGGCCGAAGTTGATAATCCCATTAAGGACAACTTCTTCATGGAAGTCCAGTACCCCAGGTGGATAGCCAACATTGTGCCTGTCAGGAAGAATAACGGGCAGATCAGGGTCTGCATCGAATTCCGCGATCTTAATCACCACTGTCTGAAGGATGACTTTCCCCTTCCCGTGACAGAGCTGTTGATCGATGCAACAGTCGAGTTCCAAGACATCTTCTTCATGGATGGGTACTCTGGGTACAACCAGATCCGGATGGCCCTCGAGGATGAAGAGTTCACTCCCTTCAGGGCCCCCAGGGTACTTTCTGCTACCGGTTTATGCCCTTCGGCCTGAAGAATGTTGGTTCCAACTATCAACGGGCTATGCACTTCATATTCAAGCCGATACTCGGGACACTGGTGGAATGCTACGTAGATGACCTGATGGTTAAATCTCTTCAGCACCGAGACCATCTCAAATACCTTGATAAAGTGTTCGGTTTCCTCCGTTCTCGCCACTTGAAGATGAACCCTTTGAAGTGTGCCTTCGGGGTCACCTCCAGAAAGTTTCTTGGCTTCATTGTTAGGTATCGAGGTATCGAGATCGACCCAGAGAAGATCAAGTCCATCAGTCAGATGCCTCCCCCAAATAATATTTTGGAGCTTCGAGGCCCCCAAGGCCACATAGCCTATATATGCCGATTCATTGTAAATATGGCCGGAAAGTGTAAGCCCTTTTCTCGACTCGTGAAGAAAGGCGTCGTCTATGGGTGGGATGAAGATTGTCAGACCGCTTTTGAGGAAATCAAGAAGTATCTGCTTCAACCTCCAGTCCTGATGCCACCCGTTCCCGTAAAGCCGCAGGTCCTTTACGTGACCGCCATGGAGCGATCCCTCGATGCCCTTCTCGCCCAGAAGTACAATGAGGGAACAGAGAATGTCCTCTACTACCTCAGCCGCATGCTACTCTTGCTGACATTATATATTCTCCCATCGAGAAGAGCTGCCTGGCGCTCGTCTTTGCCGTACAGAAATTGCGGCACTACTTGCAGCACAACGAGGTACAACTGGTCTCTCATGTAGACCCGTTGAAATACATCCTGAGCGGGCCTATGTTGACCGGCCGATTGGCACACTGGGCGGTGATCCTCTAGAAGTTCAACATTAGGTTCGTACCTCAACAGGCCATCAAAGGACTGGTGTTGTCAGACTTCTTAGCTGCCCACCCAACCTCTACAGACCAGTCACTGGATTTGGGCTTTCCTGATGAGGCAATCCTCTCAGTCGATCATTCCACCCCATGCTGGCAGATGCACTTTGAAGGCGCCTCCCAAAGCCCTACCGGTAGAAGGCTCAACGATCCTAGGCTTAACAGAGTGGGCCTGGGTATCGTCTTTATCACCCCGGATCAAGTCGTTCTTCCATATTCTTTCATGTTGTCAGAAGGATGCACCAACAATGAGGCAGAATATCATGCCCTCATCACTGACCTCGAGTTGGCTTTGGAGGTTAACGTACCCCACCTGTATGTAAAAGTGGACTCTAAACTAGTCATCAAGCAGGTTAACGACGACTATGATGTCAGGAAGTGAGAACTCATGTCGTTGCTGGAGTGCACCCTCCATCTAATGGCTATGTTCCCCTCCCGACCAGATGAAGTTCACGTTCCTCGGTCGCAAAACAGTCGAGCATATGCTTTGGAAATCCTGGCCGCATCACTCTCAGTTCCTGAACAGGATGACCTAATCATCCACGTGGCGCACCGGAGAGTCATTGATCCTGTTATCCCAGAGGGATATCATGGCCCGCGAGTGAACCATCTCACCGCTGGTGCCCCTGCATCAGGACCCCCCGGGGATTCAAGCGTGGTGATCGAGATAGTTCTTGACTGGAGGACACCCTCGGTTGAATATCTCTGGCATGACAATCTTCCGATGGACCGAGCAGAGCAGGAACGAATCCGGCACCGCACGCCGCAGTTCGCCCTTCAAAGCGGTCTCAGCCGTGAGCAGCTCCTTTATAGGTGCAGGTTTGACGGTGTTCTCCTCCGTTGTCTTCAAGGAGTTGAGATCCCACATGTCATGCAGGAAGTGCACGCTGGTTCCTGTGGCACCCACCAGGCCGGGTCGAAGTTGTCCCACCAGATTCAGAGGCTGGGATACTTCTGGCCCTCCATGATCTACGATTGCATCAAGTACGCCAAGAGGTGTCATGCGTTCCAAGTTCATGGTAACTTTGTGCATCGTCCACCGGAGACTCTCCATTCTACTATGTATTATTGGACCTTTGCGGTCTGGGGGTTGAATTTCGTAGGGCCTTACGCACCGGCGACGACCCGCCAGTGCCGGCTCATCTTAACCGCCATGGATTTCTTCTCAAAGTGGGCAAAGGCATCCCCGCTGAGTGAAGTCAAGGATGGTTCTATCCCCGAATTCGTGAGTTCCAATATCATCCACCAGTTTGGAATACCTCACGCTATCCTCACGGATAACGGAACCAACTTCTGAGTGGCTGAGATGAATAGATTGTACGCCAAGTACAACATTCACTCTAACCACACCTCCCGCTATCATGCGCAGGAGCATGGACAGATTGAGGCATTTAACAAAACCCTCTATAACATTCTGCAAAAAATGGTTGGTCAGAACAAGAAAAGTTGGCCGGACAAGCTCCCCAATGCCCTCTGGGCTTATAGGATGACGACTCGCAATTCCACCCAGGTGACTCTGTATTCCCTTGTATACGGAGCTGAGGACATCCTTCCCATCGAGGTCCAGCTGCCCTCATTGCGCACAGCAGTCTACGACCAGCAAGCGCCAGATAGAGTTTCCGAGATCCATCTAGCCGAATTGGAAGCGCTGGACGGAAGTAGGCTTCGCGCTTTACATTACATGGAAAGGCATCAGAGCAGGATGTCTCGAGCTTTCAATAAGAAGGTTCGCCTCCGCTCCTTCCTGCAAGGTGACTTGGTGCTGGCTCTTAGAGCGCTAATGATTCCCGACAGGAAACCACCCAAGTTGGAGCCCAAGTGGGAGGGGCCTTTTATTGTCCACAAGGTCTATCCCAATGGCGCATATTCCCTGGTGAATATGGATGATGAGCGTATCACTCCTCCCACCAACGACAGGTTCCTCAAGAAGTAATTTGCCTATCCAGTATGGTCCTGCATGACCTTAAACTGTATGGTCCTGCATGACCTTAAACTGTATGGTCCCGTACGACCCTAACTGTGCTTTGGTCCGAGTTCTAAGACCTAAAACTAAGATCCTCTTGGTCCGAGCTCTAAGACCTAAAACTAAGATCCATATTTCGTCCAACATGACGTTATACTGTATTGCCAGAACTACGTCTACATTTATTCCCATCCTAATGGGATACGTAGGAACGCCCAGACCTTTCGTCTTTGCGTCCAGCTTGAGGTCCGATGTCGCGTCTGCTTCGCCTTTGGGACCTTGACCACAGGATCGCGTGGCGTGGTGTGATATTATGTCCCCATTCACGTTGGGTTTTCAATAGCTACACCATGCGCACCCTGTCTTCAAGATTTATCCCTTCTATGTCCAATGGCATTAAAAGACGCTTTCAAGAAGTACGTATGGATTGATTCCCATCCATATGGGATATGTAGGACCGTCTGAACACCTAGATGTTAGGTCCAGCCCCATCTCTTAGGAGATCCCATGATCTCTCGGTTCCCAGGTTGTTTGGCATTACGCCCCCTCATTGGCCTGGGGATCCGCCATCTTTTGGCCGCTCTCGGACTGAGCCCTATGACTCTTTCCAGTGGTCTGATGATGTGCTCAAGGAACTCCGGTCTAGTACTTGGAGTTCCAGATTCAACTTAGGCAAGTTCCATCCAATTTCCAAGCTTCGTGTTCCCCTTCATTCGGGCCCCCGTCATCCTTCACACCCGGAGGGACCCCCAAGAACGGCCTGGATACAACACCCAAGGGCTCTCCTACCGTCATGGGCCAACACCCCCAAGGGTTTCAGAAAAAAATTGATACAAATCCCGTGTTGTAAACATGGTCAGCAGTTGATGCTCATTTGTTGGTCCCCATGGCTGACACGACAGGATGATGTGTTGCGAACATGGTCAGCAGTAATCCTTAGTCGTCACACTGGTTTCCCTAGGCCCTGAATGTTGGTGGCATGGTTCATGTCATGTTCCACCCCGTTGTGTCAAGGTGGAACCTCGACACTCCTTGTACTAACCCTCAGTACACCCCCACACATCAGACAGACCGAGTTGCATAACGGTGTCTCTCGGGGATCCCGCTATCTGAGCGCTAGAGTATATGCTTGGGTATCTTCTTTAGAGGTTGCGTGCAGCTTGACCCTCATACCCATGGGGAACGAGGAGTCGCCCATACATTTCATTTTGGGCCTAGAATAGCTGGGAGCTGGTATCTCCTGCCCCCCTGGTTGTTGAACCCTCGTAGGCCCCTTTGGCCCGAGGCTCCTCTCTCGGACGGTCCAAACCATACGACCTTAAACTGTGTGCCGGTCCAAACCATACGACCTTAAACTGTGTGCTGGTCCAAATCTTACGACCTAAAACTGTGTTGTTCGTCCAAACCATATGACCATAAACTGTGTGCTGGTCCAAACCATATGACCTTAAACTGTGTTGTTGGTCCAAACCATATGAACTTAAACTGTTGTTGGTCCAAACCATATGACCTTAAACTGTGTGTCGGTCCAAGCCATACGACCTTAAACTGTGTTGTTGGTCCAAACCATATGACCTTAAACTGTGTTATCAGTCCAAACCATACGACCTTAAACTGTGTTTCTGGTCATATCACACGACCCTAAACTGTGACATTATCGTCCTGGCCGCAAGACGAAAAACGGCACTGCATTGTGATGACCTCGTTGTAGAGGACATCACGTTGGGTATTGGTCACGTGCCATGCCATTTGTCAATACCTATCACGGCTTGGTTCTTGTGGAGACACCACGACCTACTACTCTAGGCCTACCGCTTCGAAAAAAAAACCACTCACCTTAAAGGAAAAAAAAGATTTATCAAATTCCACTTCTTTTAGTGCAAGGGCCACGCCCGCAGTCCAATTCTCCCCTGGCACTGGTATCTTTCCATGTCACCTTTCAGAACTACGTATGGCTTGATTCTCATCCTGATGAGATACAGAGGAGTGCCTGGGGCACTTCCCCGTGGGCCCATCCTACTTTCGTGTTCGGTCCCTCGACTCGAGCATTTCCCCGGAGAGCACATGGTAAGTAGGGCTTAGGTCCTCATTCACGTCGGGTTTTGTAACTTCCTTTCCATGTGTCCATTTCTCCCCTTTCCCATTCATGGTCCAGGATCTAAGACCTTAAACTAAGACACTTTAAAGAACTACGAATGGCTTGATTCTCATCCTTATGAGAAATGTCGGAGCACCTGGGGCACTTCCCCGCGGGCCCAGCCTACTTTCGTTTTTGGTCCCATGACCTAAAACCTCTCCTAAGGGGGTTGTGCGATGTGGTGCAGGTTATGTCCTCATTCACGTGGGTTTGTTCACCGCACCGTACACACCCCCTATTCCCATTCATGCCAAGTGTTTGAGTGACTCCACCGTGAGCCTCTTATGTTTCCGTCCGACCTTTGGTCCGAGTTCTAAGACATAAAACTAAGATCATTTCATTGACTCTTTACGACTCACTCCCTCTTGTGGGACTACATGATGTGGTGCAGGATTATGTCCTCATTTATGTCGGGTTAACCATTGTGCCGTTCTTATCCCCAGATGAGACGTGTTCCCCATCCCACATGACGTTAAACTGTATTCTATCCCGCATGATGTTAAACTGTATTCCGTCCCGCATGACGTTAAACTGTATTTCTTCCAACGTGACGTTAAACTGTGTTTCAAGAACTACGTGTGGCTTGAGTCTCATCCTAATGAGATACGTAGGACCGCCTTGACATTTCGTCTTGGGTCCATCCCCAGGGATTATTGAACCATGTCCTTCCTTATTGTCGTCCCCTCGTCCTGACTTCATGGGAAGTGGTGTAATCAGGACATCTACCCCGAGCAGGTTCGGGATGCCCCATGATAATAATGGGAAGCGGTAGTTCAATCACCAAAGAGGTCCCGCCTAGAAATTGGGATGACCCGTGATCAGGTCGGTATGTCCGCCTAATGCGCCTTCGCCATGGTGGTGCAATTTCGGGAGTGTTGGACTCTGTTCGAACAAACCACCCCTCCACCTTCCACGCTTTGCGTCCCCCCTTATTCAGATCCTCATTTCCTTTCATGTTTGACGGGAACCCCTAACAGTATGGATCCTCGACCTATGGTCTGCCTACCATCCTGGGCCAATTTTCTGGAGGACTGGTCATGTTTGACAGGACCCCCTAACAGTATGGATGACAGACCTATGGTCCGCCTATTGTCCGGGTCCAACGTTCCAGAAAAATGATCGACGATATTTGAGTTAGGCCACGTGTCGTGAACATGGTCAGCGATCAGACCTCATTTATTGTCCCCCATTCTAGGCCAACATGATATGGATGGTGTGTTTCCACCACGGTTGACAGTTATCCTCCATGGTTGCGCCCCATTCGGTTCCGAATTTGGGTAGCGTGATTCACCCTTCCTCTCCATCCCCCTATGTTCGGAGGGATTTCGATGCCCCCGGAATCGCCCCACTCGTGTGTCAGAGCACATTGAGGAGTCAACGCATCAATCGGCCTGAGGTCTCCTCAGAAGTCCAGGACCAATTTTGGACGCCTGAAGCTTGCTCAATGCCCTACTGTTGAACGAAATGATGGTACGAGCATCTTCTTCTTCTTGCATTGGGAACGACCCACAGGAGCCTAGGGATGAGTTGTTATTCGTTTCAGAACTATGGTTGAGTGCATTAAACCAAGGGTACAAATGAATGGATTTGGGCATATATTGGATTGAGACGATGAGAAGTACAATAAGAAAGTTCATGACATGGAAAAAACAAATCCCTTAGGGATCAGCGTGCTGAAGTGATCTTTCCGACACTACTACCCTTTGGCTGGTAGCCTCCAGGACCGCTTCTCGCACTTTGAAGACTCTCTCCTCACCGACCACCATAGAGCACAGTTTGGTAGCCATAGATTGTGCCTGCGCCTGCTCGGTTTGAAGTACGTTCATCTGGTGACTTGCCTCCACCAGTTGTTCTTGCGCATCAGCTAGTTGGGCCGTCAGTTGCTCCACGAGCTCAGCGCATGTTGCGATGAAGGCCTCCTTATCTGTCGCCTGCCCTTCGAGGTGCCGGACTTCCTGCTCCACCCTCAGCAGCACTTGAGGGCTCGCCGATCCTCCCCGACACTGGGAAATGTCGGTGTGCTGGCTGCTCTCGGATATCTTCTCGTCCATACAATCACGGACCGTAAGATGAAGACGATGAGCATCAGCCCCTCTGGCGCACAGGAAGCGCAGCCAGGTCAGAAGTGATCCCATCCGCCTCAGCGAATCCGACTGGGGCTGTCTGAGGAAGCGCTGGATACACTTCCACCACTTGAGCTGTGTCATCCAGCTCTCCTCGGCTGCCTCTTAGTCTGATTCATCTATCTCCTCGGGGTCAGCCGGTCGGTATATGGGGAAGGCAGCCAGCAGATCGGCAGCAGGATCCTCCAAAGGGATGCCTTTGTGAGGAATAGAATCCTCCACATCCGAGCAACCTTCTTCTCTCTCCCCAGCAGCAATGATGCCTCCACCAGCTTCCAACCTTGTCTCGGGAACAGCGACACTGATGTCCACCTCCCCCTGTTCATCAATTGTCTGGGCCGACTCAGTGCATGGAGCATGTTCTGAACGAGGTGGTATGTCCGCCGCTAGTCCACTTGCGGACAGCCCGGGCTCTGCAGCCTAATGTGCCTCCAGTGTTGAGATCATTGTGCAAGGCATACGCTGGTCAGACGGGATCTTTTGACACCAAGCACCAGTAGTGAAGCGTGAGACTTACAGGAATCCAGAGCGACGGTCCCCAGTGTTTCAGCCGCTGCAGGATCCGCCGTAAGGGGAGACCCCTCCGCACTTGTTAATTCAATGATGGGTGTCGGATCCTCATCATGTCCCACTGGTTCCTCTCCTCCCTCCTCTAGTGGGGATGCCCGTCCAACGCTCAACTACTCCTGAGTAGGATGGGGAAGTGAGTTAGAAGTTGGAAAGGAGAATGGATGAAAAAGGGAAATGAATGAAGACAGAGACAATCCTCGAGAATCTCGGTTATGTTGCGATCAGAGTCGGAAATCTTGCCGCTCTCTCGGAGACTCCCTTGGTAGGTCGCCCCTTGTGACCCCTCACCTTTGGAATCTTCTTCTTTGTCTTCTCCCTCGCCTTCGTCCTCTCCAGTTTCCTCCTCCCCCTTCGGCTCCTCGTCACTGTCGCCTTCTCCTGGAGGCATCGCTTTCGGATCATGCTCCTGGCCGAGCATCACTTTCACTAAGAAAGGCGACTCCTCACGCCGCCCCTTTGGCATCCGTATGCATCCATGGCCGTTAGATAAGCATGCCTCCGATAGAAGTTTACTCCGTCGGTAAATCGAATGAGCCCGACCTCTGGCAGTTAGATCCCATTTTGCATTATCTTCTTCCAGATGGCTTTGACGCTCAACGATTGTCGCAGGGTCATCCACGCCGACCACATTGCCGAGAGAATTGCGTCTTTGGAAGGTTCGAGCAGATATCTTATCTGCTTCCGGGGCAGTTCCCTGGCTTCCTCATGTGACTCCCCCTGCGGGTAACTAGGACGTGGCAGCACCATGTGATGTTCACGCTGCTGAAGTCCCGGCCTGCGCAGGCCTCACTGCCTGACGCGCCCTTGGTCCTCCCCTTCCGATGGCACCATGACTTCTTTCGCATCGCCCAGTTTCCGTGCGAGTAACATCGAGTTGCCGGACTCACTTGCGTAATATCCCCTCAGGGTACGCAATGGTCCAGTGTTCGGCGTATTTGGTTGCTAGGCCGACATCGACCCCGACGGGGGGAAGAGTGACGACATCGCCAGAACCGAAGGTGGTAAACATCAACCACATCTGGCGCAGGACGCACAGATTCTTCTCCTTCCAGACAGTCGTGAATACCTTCTTCGGCATTCGTTGGAGGCACCCGGACTGCCTGGCGAATCGGGATGGTACGTAAGACTCGTAGATCACCTTCCCGTCGATCTGAGCCACAAGCACCCTACCCCGAATGCTCTGGAAGTATTCCTGCTGTTCCAGAGAGCCTCGACCGTTGTCCACCAACTGGCCGACTAGGGTGGGGAAAGGGCTGAAGTTGAACTTGGCATGGTTTCCGATGCAGATCCTCATGCCCTCCTCATTGAGCGTCATCAGCGCCACCCCTGCGATGTTTAGCAAGGACGGTCGCAGACCGTTGCCCAGAGGACAGATGACGTTTGGGAAAGTATACCGGCCGAGATGACCCGCCACCCAGCCATGGAATATCTGGAAGGGACCACATACTCTCCGAGGCGACCCCCTCGTGAGATGCACCCCAGGATGGCATACAGCTTGTCCAATATGGGGACGCCCAAGTTGAACCGTTTATTGGTGGCCATCGAGCCCGCCATCACCAATGTTGCTGGCCGGCCGCCCATCCCCGCGTCCCGCACCAGCAGAAGCCACCCGCTCAGGAAGGCGGCAAGGAACCCGACATACTGGACGTTCGGGTACCGGGCCTCAATGACGCGGTAGCCCCATGATTGGCATTGCCCCGCCTACAGGGTCTTCCAGTATGACCCATACCTGCTTCTCTGAGTCATGGTTGGGCACCGTTTGCCCCATCCCGGCATCTTGACGGCCAGATCCTTCTCAAGGAATAGGCTGAACGAGCCCTTGAAGGCACCGTCCTTTAGGTGGTCCTTGACCCCCAGCCTCTCTTTGGCCAGATCGAACAGGTGCCACGTCAGCATAGGCGTCCGTGACCTGTCTCTCCAGGTGATCATTGGAGGAATGAACTCGTCGTATTGGAAACCCTCCAGTGGGATACCTCTCATGCAGTGAACGTCCCAAAGAATGATGCTGACTTCCCCATGATGAAGGTGGAATGTGTTGGTGTCAGGAAACCATCGGGTGAATAGCTCCAGTCCGAGTTCAGGCTGGCGGTGGAAGTGGAACTGCGATGTCAATACCGCCTCGAACATGCCGATATACCGCAGTTCGTCCCCGAACTGGTCACAGGTATGGCGGACCAAGAATGCCCAGGCCCATTCGCTGGTGAAGTTTCCCTCAGACCGCAGGTCTCAATCCTTCAGCCAACCCTTCGTGTCATCTGTGACACTCTGACGAAACGTGCTCGCGTAGAGGTCCAGAGAATCCTCTGCCACAGGCTCGTCCCTAGTAATGGTCCTAGTCCTCGGGTTCAGGACATATACGTCCATATGTCTAGTTTCCCTGGAAGGATGGCTGTTGTTGGTGATGTTGTAGTGAGGAAGTGCATCCTCCCGAGTCACCCAAGACCGCGGCGTGTCCACCTCGAAGCCCAGCAGTGGCACCTCCTCCAGGATTCAAAATTCTAGAGTGGGAGGTTGTCCGACAAGGGATATGTCTTCTGGGCCGGAGTCAGCAGATTGAAAAAGGTAATATTGTTGGAGACAATCACCTTGGTGCCATAAACCTCCTCGTTCACCGCCATTTCTGTCCTATGGGCAGTGGCTTCCCCCTCATCAACTCGGTTTGCAGCCATCTCGAATCATTCGGGAGTTGGACGAAATCAAGATGCAGTGCGCAGAATCGGAGAGTTCAGCGTGAAATCTGAATGAGTTGCGTGAAAACCTCGATATGAGCGCGCAATCGGCACACAAAGCGCGGAAAAGCCAAATAGGCGTGAAATCACGACCGAATTTCGGATGAAATTCCACGCTGCCAGAGAGTTTCTACGCGCAGCCGTGGAAGAGATTTCGCGCACGAGAGTGATGATCTTATCGTACGGAAAAAGAGGAAGTACGGATTTTGGGCCCGCCACCTCTTTTTATAGGTGAGTCCAGGGTTTCGCGCCATGTGGAAAGAGGATTCTGCGCATGTCCGTAGGATTTGCGTTCCCCATCGGAATTTTTCACGCAACATGACCAGGGGACTTAGCATTTCGTTTTTTCGGAATTTCCCTTGGAATCTGATCGTTGTGACCTCTCGCCAATCCCATTCCAAGGGGGCGCATTTGTTGACGCTGAAAAAAACAGTCTGTAACACTCGGAGGAAGTTTCGAAATGACGAAGCAAAGTCATATTAAAAATCAGAGGTCTGATACGGAGGCCCGGGATGTGGTGCGCGAAATAAAGGAGGACACGCGCGAAAAATTCTTCTGCACGCGTAGAATCACCGGGTTTCGCGGAATTGAGCCGATGAGGCGCGCAATATTTGTGCGCCCCGGTTCTGTGCGTCGAGTCTTTGCGCGCCTGCTGCGCTCGGTGCGAAAAAGTTCACGTGCCGCCGGTCGCCTATAAATAGAAGGTGACCCCGAATGGTTTCGGGGTTCCGGAATTCAAAGCGACTCTCGTGCGCACAATTCGGCTTCCCCCGCGCGCAAGATCGCTTCCATGTAATCCATCATTTCGCGCAACCTTACCCCGGAGTCCGCCTTTGAGAACAACTCCACTGGCTTCAGTGAATTTTCCCCCTTCCCTGGGTTCCAGCCTTGTGCACAATCCGTGTCTCGTGCGCGCAATACCCTTCCGTGCGCACAAAACCCTGTGCGTAATTCCCTCTCCGCGCACAATTCCCTTACTCCAATTGCGCGCCGTCCCGGTGTTTTGCGCGCAAGCCTTCTTTTTTTTCTGCGCAAAGCCCAGGACCCTTCACCTTGATGCCCCTTGGCTTCCCCCCCTACACCGGCACCTGATGTCTCCCCTTTCGGGCATTCACTCCAAGGGTAGTTTTCTCGTACGGCCTTCTAGGCTCGTGAGAAGTAACCTCAAGTTCCATTGGGTCGTGTTTCCTGTTGCGTTGCTTTTTTTATGCTTCTCCGCATAGGCACACTAACATCAATTTCTTCTTCGCATAGCCATGCTAAAGTGGACCCCCCGGTGGTTCGCCCTGCGGTCCCCCCTTCAGTATGGCCTTGTCGATGCCTTCCCTCCCACAAGGGGTAGAGGGCATTGGGCATGTAAGCCCTAGGGGTGTGGAGTGAACCCACCTCGTCCAAGCTGCAGGAAATTAAACTGCTAAGCACCTCGTCCTTAACACAAGACGTTAAACTGTGGTCCGACCCCGTGCTTCACACGCAGGGTCCCCCCAGCTCGGGCATTTTTTACGCCCACTCGTCTCCACGGGAATGGACTCTTCCTCACATGGAATGAGATCCTACTTGTTAGAGTGGCCTTTTTCTGTGGGGGAAGAGCCGCCTCAGAGCGTAAGCCCGTAGCCTTTCTTTCGGATGATTCCACTTGTGCATCTCCGTACTTCCCCCCTGCCCAGGCCAGTGGAGTCCTCTTCCCACCACGCTTTGTCGCACCACGGGCCTCCACCCTGGAGTAAGTCCTGGCACCAAGGGCCGCTAACCACATGTAATCCCCTGTTTCCTCTTTGGGCCGCTCAAAGCGTAAGCCCCATTCTGCTTCCCACAGACGCACCCCTCGCAACATGACCATCTGGTCCCTGCTGCCTCTTGTTTCCCACACCGAGCATGACTCGCATGGGCTTAGAGCGCGCATCGACCATGACATCCTCTTATGGGCCACCCCAGAGCGTAAGCCCCATCCCAGAGAACTACATGGACTTTGATCTGTGCTAACGCACGGTACGTAGGAAGCCTCCACGAGGTTCAAGCCCACCACCCGGTCGTCCCGACCTCTTCATGACGGTTCCCTGACCACCCTAGGCCGCCTCAGAGCGTAAGCCCAAAACCCCTCGTCCTTCATGAAGTTAAACTTTATCTCGTCCCGGATGACATTAAACTGTATCTCGTCCTGCATGACGTTAAACTGTATTCCCCCTCTTGGGCCGTCTCAGAACGTAAGCCCCATGTCTCACTCCACCATCCATCCTGATCCTTACCCGTGCCTCCACATCCCGGTGAGATCATGCCACCTCATCCCACTCCATGGCATCCGGGAAGCCGCCCACGTGCTGGCCCCAACATCGGTGTTCCCCCCTAGGGGTCCTTCAACCCGATCTGTCTCCACAAAACGTTAAACTCGCGACATACCCCATGTTAAACATGGGAAGCTGAGGAAAACCTCAGATGGTACACATTCCCCACGTTTGATGTGGGATTCCTCGGGCTTCCGCGCCCTCGAGAAGCCCTGTGATGAGGGACCAAAGACAGACATGCCAATGACACCCCAACGTGACCATTCTCCTCACCAATGGTTGCTTCCCCGACAAGACCCCTTGGAGCGTCTCGACGGAAGCAGTGCAATTAACTGGCGTCCATGTAGATATGGCACCGGGAATGGGCTTCACAAACACATCCTAAATCTATGAGGGACACCTGGACTAGGTGATGAGCTCCGAGGAGGAATCCACGGAAGGAAGAACCGACATCCCATCATCCCGGTTTCGATCAAGGAGCAGACGTCCCTAAACAAGGAACAGATGTCACCCGACTTTGGAAAGAGGGAATGCGGGGTAACAAGCAGCACGTCCTCCCCACAGACGGATGCGTGCGCCCCGAAAAAAGCATTGGAGCAACACTGCCGTTATAAAATCGTCGAAGCTTCCCTTACAAAATTATTTGAATATTTTAAAAATAAATATTTTATTTTATAATTATGTGACTTTTAAATGATTTCAAAAAAAGAGATATTTATCTCGAATAGTTTTGATTTCATCTATTTCAACATCCTTTGATGGATTTTAAGCTTGTTTCAAATTGATTTATTATGATATAAAACATCCATATAATACTGAAGGTTTTGTGATATGTTTGACTTAGTATGTGTTATTTTTATACCATTCATGGTTTATGGAGAAATTATTGACATTTCATATGCTAGTTTTAATATGAGTTTTTATGTTATGTTTAATCATGTTCATATGAGGAATGCATTGGACTTAATAAATGACGGGTGGAGCCCGCTATAGCTCCTCGATGCATCGGTAGGTCTCATGAGACAAACTAGTGTCTTGTCACAAGGCCTTGACAAAATCCTATTTGTATTCTTGGCACAAGGCCTTGACTATGTGGTTATGATATTCTGGTATTATGCATTCCATCACTTTGAAAGTGGTTATTGATATTTCATGTGATTATTCGACTAGTAAAATATCCATGTGAATAAATAAATGGAATTATTTCATTTTATCTTTTCCATTTTATGTTGAAGTTCATGTTTAAAAGAATTTTGTTTTAGTTATACATTGCCTTAAATGTTTATGTTTATTAATGAATGTTTCCCCTATATTGTTATCCTTACTGAGCATCTGAGCTCACCCCTTTCAATGTTTTAATTTTTCCCAGGATGTGAAGAAGTATTTTATGAATGAACTGCATAGAATATATGACGGGATACAAAGAAAACATGTTGTTGTCATTTTTGTCACATTATGATGTAATGTAAGAATTATGAATATATCTAGTGTTTCCATGGCTACTAAACTAATCGGTCATTCGAGTCTTGATATTTTGTGATCATGCCAATGTTATGTAATAATGCACCAACTCGGGATAACTGGGGTCGGGGTGTTACTGTTTGTAGCAGAGGAAGTCTAGTACAAACCTTGGAATATATATTTAGATAAAATCTAATTAGAACACATAGACCTAAGATGGAATTTCTGGATTAGTATAAAAGAACTTCCTAGATTTTTTGTATTGTAGATATTTTGTGAGTTTTTTGAGCAAAACATCAATGTCTGGATACGAGCAGGTAGAGGCGGCTCTGGCACATATTTACCAAGGGGAAAAACCCAAAAACACTTCTTTGACATAGAATCGAACGTGAATTGGTGAATGACAATGGGCCTTGCTTCACTTTTGGTTACGACACTCCCGTGGGATATGATTAGGATAATTATCATTTTCTTTACAAACCATTATGAAGGTATTATGAGTATATACATCTCAAATAAAACATTTTTTTTATGATTATGGATTATATCCATAAATAGTTCAATTTATGTTAAGTGTTTTACAAGTATGGAATTATGTATTTTGATTCATAAAATGATCTAATTTATTCAATTTTTTAGAAATGGCACCTAGTGGATGGAATGGAAACCGTATCAATGCACACACTCCATATAGGGATTGCCCTCCTGCTCAAGATAATTATAGTAGAGCTAGTGATAAAACTAGTGCTGATCATCTAATCACCATACTGGGACAACTCACTCAGGTTATGAATAATAACCTTACCCATAAGGAGCACCCAGATCCACTACGCGGAGGATCAATGTTAGATCGCTTCAGGAGGCAACAGCTACCAACATTCAATGTGGGTACAAATCAACTAGTATCTGAGCAAAGGATAAATTATTTAGGGAAAATAGTTCATGCCTTGGGAGTAGTGAAAGGGAAAAGGTTATCATGGAAGTTTACCGCCTCACTAAAGATGGACGATCAATAGTAGTCATTGATTCAAAATACAAAGGAAGATGATGAAGTGTAAAATATGGAATGTAGGGAGTTCAAAGATATTTTCCTAGAAAAATACATTCCTCACGATCATCGAGAAGATATGGAAAGGCAATTTCTGAGCCGGAGGAAAAAGGAGGATGAGAATGTCGCAAAGTATGAGGCTAAATTTACAAGGTTAGAAAAGAATTTTGTCGATTATATAGGTAACCCAATAGATAAGATTGAAAATTTATTTGATGGGATAAAATCGTTTCTTCGTCGAGAATTAGTTTAACAATCCTTCTCGTCATACGAAGATATTGTCTCATGTGCTATCAAGACAGAAAAATAATTCTCTAAGTCTTATGAATTTAAAGAAAAGTAAGAGAAGAAGAGATCTCCTAATCAATATGAAAATGAAAATATGGGGAAGAATGGAGAAGTTGAATATCTATCCTGCAGTAAATGTGGTAAGAAACAGCCCAATACTTTCTTAAAATGAATGGGAATATGTTACGAGTGTGGTGAAAAAGGCCACCAAGCTCTTGATTGCAAGGGGAAGAAAGAAGCTACCGATGTTCAATGATACAATTTCAGGGATATGGGACATTATAAAAATGAAAGTCCTAAGATTCCGAGAGTCTTACCTAAGAAAATGCCAAGGGATCAAGGCCAAGCTTATACTATCACTACTGTTGAGGTAGAAGCTCCGAAAGACGTGGTGGCAGGTAATTTAATGGTTTTTTCAAGATTAGAAAATGATTTTTTTAATTCTGGATCATCACATTGTTTCATATCATCCCAGTTTGCTAAGAAAATTAGATATTTCCGATTTTATTTAACAACGGTGTTGTAAGTTAAAAGTCCTAAGGGAAGTATCGTTCCTACAACGTTCTGTGAATCAGTTCCCATTAGAGTATATAAATGTTATTTATCTGCTGATCTCATCGTCATTCCTATGATTGAGTTTAATATAATCCTCAGTATGGATTGACATTTGGACCATGATGCGAATATTTATGGTAAGAAGAATGAGGCTATGATTTTTGATGATGATGATAAGGAACACCTTATCTTTAGAGAAGAATCATCACCACCTAATTCTTATAGAGATCCACCCCCAGTAGCTCAACTAAATTCAATTATTAGGGAGGAAGAGAATGAAATAACTTTGGGTGAGGAAAATAATTTTAAAATATAGGATCTAATTATTGTGAATGAATATGTAGATTTTTTTCTTGATGATTTACTTGGACATCCTCAAAAAAAATAAATTGAGTTTTTGATTGATTTAATTCTTGTTTCAATGCCCATATCGAAGACCCCTAATAGAATGGCCACTGTGTAATTAGTTGAACTAAAGAAAAAACTAGATGAATTGAGTAATAAGGGATTTATTCACCCTAGTGTTTCTCTATGGAGAACCCCTGTCCTTTTTGTTAAGAAGAAAGTTGGATCTATGAGGGTATGTATCGACTAAAGGGAAATCAATGCTATAATAATAAAGAAAAAGTATACCCTACCTCGCATTGATGATTTATTTGACATACTGCATGGAGCTAAATACTTTTTAAAGATTGAACTTCGATATGGATACCATCAGTTGTGCGTGAATAAGGAAGACATTCCGATGACAGCATTTCGAACCAGGTATGTGCATTATGAGTTTACAGTAATGCCTTTTGGATTCACTAATGCAACCTATGTATTCATTGTTCTAATGAATAGAGTTTTAAAGGAATACCTCAATGATTCTGTAGTGGTATTTATTGATTATATCTTGGTATACTCCAAAAGCTATGAAGATCTTGAAAATCACTTGTGCATTATCCTGAAGACTCTTAGAAGACATGAATTATATGGGATGTTTATCCAGTGTGAATTCTGGATTTAGGAGATTTCTTTTCTTGGCCATATTATATCCAAGTATGGAATCTCGGTTGATCCTTCTAAGACAAACACAATCCAAGAATGGCCAGCACAGATGAGTATAACTGAGGTACGCAGTTTTATTGGTTTAGCAGGTTATTATCGACGATTCATCCAAATTTTTCCTTATTGGATAACCCATTGACAAAGCTCACACATAAAGGGGTTAAATTTGTTTGGACAAAAGAGTGTGAATAATGTTTCGAATAACTGAGTAGAAGATTAGTCAATGATCCTATATTGACTCTACCATCAGGGAATGATGGGTTTGTTATTTATAGTGATGCTTCAATGAAAGGACTTGGTTATGTCCTTATGAAGTATTATAGGGTTATTTCCTATGTATCACGACAACTAAAAATTCATGAGAAAAACTATCCTACTCATGATCTTGAGTTAGATGCATTAATCGTTGCTTTGAATATTTGGAGACACTACCTCTATGGTGAAAAATGTGAGATTTATACTAATCACGAGAGTTTGAAATATATTTTCTCACAGAAAGAACTCAACATGTGGCAAAGGAGATGGATTGAACTGCTGAAGGATTACGATTTCACGATACACTACAACCCGAGGAAGGAAAATAAGGTGGAAGATGCTTTGAGAAGAAAGGATCATGGAATTTTGATCAAGATGAGAGTTGAAAGGGATTCTATTTTCATGGATCTAGTGTAGATGGATATGGGAATAACCATGGAAGGTGAAACATCAATGATTTTTCAAATGTTTAACAAAACATATTTACTAGAAAATATAAAGATTTCTCAGACCGATGATGAAGAGTTTCAAAAGAATATTAAAGCTATAAATGATGGGAGATTGACTGACTCTGTGTATGAAAACGGAATTTTGAAATTTGGGAAGAGACTTTTTTCCCGATATACCTGATCTAAAAAGAGAATTGTTGGATGATGCTCATAGTTCAAATTTCTATATACACCTTGGGAGCACCAAAATGTATAGATATTTGAAGGAACATTTTTGGTGGGACAACATGAAGAGGGAGATTTATGATTTTTTGTCAAGATGCATGGTTTTTCAACAAGTGAAAGTTGGAAGGAAACAACCTGGAGGAGTCATGAAACCTCTTCCCATACCTGAGTGGATATGGGATAATATTATGATGGACTTTTTCATGGGACTACCAAAGACGCAAAGAAGGAATGATGCAATATGGTTCATTGTTGATCATCTTACCAAGTCATCACATTTTCATTCTATAAGAGAAGATCTACAACTTGAACGTCTAGAATGACTATATATTAATGATGTTGTGAGACTTCATGGAGTACCCCTATAAATTGTTTCTAATCGTGATCCTCATTTTATTTCAAGATTCTGGAAAATTATTCAGAAGGCCCTCGATACTGAACTTCGTTTGAGCACTGCCCACCACCCTCAAATAGATGGAAAATCAGAACGTACTATTCAAACCATAGAAGACATGCTGAGATCTTGCTCACATAACTTTTAGGGTATGTGGGATCAATATTTACCTCTGGTAGAATTTTCCTATAACAATATCTTCCATTCGAGAATTCAGATGGCACCATATGAAGTGTTATATGGAAAGAGCTATCGCACACCAACCTATTGGGATGGAGTTGGTGAAAGAAAACTCGTAGGCCCAGAAGTGATGAAGGAAACAATGGAAAATGTGAAGGTAATCCAAAACCACATCAAAGCACCTCAAATTAGGCAGAAGAGCTATGCCGAAAACCGAAGGAAGGATTTGGAATTTCATGTAGGAGATCATGTTTTCTTGAAGGTATCTTCATGGAAGGGAGTTTTACGTTTCGGTAAGAAAGGTAAATTGAGTCCCAGGTACATAGGACCTTTCGAAATTCTAGAACGAATTGGGGTTGTAGCTTACCATTTGGCAATGCCACCAAATCTCTCTGAAGTTCATGATGTGTTCCACGTATCACTGTTGAGAAAATACATGCTTGACCTAATGCATGTACTCACCTATGAGGAATTAGAACTTGAACCTGATCTGTCTTATTGCGAAGAGCACGTCAGGATTCTTGATACAAGAGAACAAGTTCTCAGAAATCGGAGGACTCGTCTAGTATATGTTTTATGGAGAAACCATAAGATAGAATAGGTAATGTGGGATCCTGAGGAACTTAAGATGAAGAACCACCCGAGTATTTTTATACAGTAATATTCTAGAAATTTCAAGGAAAAAATTATTTGAAGGAGGGGATAATGTAACACCCCAAGCTTACACGGTACGCTTTTCTTCGAATAATACAGTAGCGTGTTTTGTATACAACTTCGAGTTCTAACACACATCACAGCCAATCAAACTACCCATTATGAATAGTAATACCCATTTTATAAATTTTTTTAAATATTATCTTTCAAAATGGACTTCAGTTTTGGATTCGGAATATCGAAATTAGCTTAGGGTGAATTTTTCGTATTTTTCAAAAAACTTTCAATTTTTGATGACTAGTGAAAAACACATAGTTATAGTCTAAAACAAAATTTTAATTTAAATAATTATTTATGTTATTTAAATTTATTTTAGATCAAAATAGATATATAATACCTATATATGTTCAATGTAACTCATTGGAGTTAGTTTATAATAATTTTAGATGTAAAAAAATTTTATTGAACTTTTCAACATCTTTTACCCATCTTCTAGGAGAATTTTGAAAATTCACATAAAACTTATTTTTACCACTTCTGTGAGTGGAATTTCTAAAATCCGAGAGACAGAATTAATATCAAAGAGTAAAATGTGGTTCAATAAGATAGAAGTAATTTTTGGTGAATAGTAACTTTTTTACTTTTATTTACCATGGTTAAATGTGAATAGGGTAATTAAGGATAAAATTGATATTATTATTAACCTAAAACATGTCCTAATTCTATTGGCTAAGTATAATTCTACAAAAAAACCTTATTAATACAATATGAACCTCTTTGGTCCACTTGGATTAGATTAGGACAATTATTATTATTTAATTCAAAAAAGAGTTAAAAGAGTTAAAATCAATGTTTAATAACTAAAACATTTTTAATATTGGATTATAAATAAGATAAATTCTATTATAAATATTCAATATAAATGTAATATTATTTCCTAAATAATGGTATTTTATTTATAAATTTTAGTCCTTAAATAATTTAATTTATTTTTGACACAATGGTGATGCAGTAATTACCTAATTGATGAAATATTAAAATAATTGATATTATAAATATACATATAAATGTAATTTGAGACTTTTTAGGAATTAAATTAATTTTATAGGTTAATATGACATATTAGTGTTGTTTAGATGATTTATTTTCTAATTAATAATGTTGTTATGAATTTAGAAAAAACAAAACACCAAATAGTGTCAAAATTGTCATAAAAGAGTTTTTT
Organism: Viscum album; assembly: GCA_963277665.1. Lineage (NCBI taxonomy): Eukaryota > Viridiplantae > Streptophyta > Magnoliopsida > Santalales > Viscaceae > Viscum > Viscum album. The sequence continues at coordinate 1,436,661,684 of OY728122.1, forward strand.
TAAAAAAATATTATATTATTAATTGATATTCTATTCCTAAAATTCTAAGGTTCATCCAAAGGACTTATATAATGATAGGAGTTTCATTAATGAACCACTTGGGGTTCTCTTGGATGTATATAGTATTATTATTAACCAATTAATATAAAAATACAAAGAGACATGGTAAATGTCAAACTATTTAACTAATAGTTAAATATAAATGATAATGTTAATTTAGGGACCCAAACCGGTCTAAAATCAATTAGATGAAAGTATTTTGACCCATCCCCACCTTATCCTCTAAGAAAAATCCATTTTTCATTTAATAAAAACCACTTTTTTGTAAGTGGGAACCATACAAGAAAGATCCACCAGTACACGCCAAAACCCCCCATCCATCATCCAAAATTCAAAATAGAAGATTCAAATTTCAAAACCAATATTCAGACAAACCGCCCAATTTAGCTTCAAACCACTAGCTACCCACCTTAATCCTCATAACATAGAGACCTCTAATCTCACCCACTACCATCATCAAAAGCTGGCTGACATCGCATCACCTTCACCGCCATCACATCTTCACGTCAACAAAAGAAAACGTCCTTATCGCCTTAGCATCCCAATTGGATGAGTATAATAATTATGTATAATTCATGTTAACAATAAATATAACATGATAATTATTCTGTATATATGATACACCATCTAATTATATATTATTTAAATATCAAAAGAATGATATTGTCGATCGTGCGTACGTACGGACTACCCTCTCCACGAACGCAATGAGATTCATTCCCCATCATATCCATTCATGTATAATTTTTATTTAATGATTAAATATAATTTTTAAGGACTTGATATCATTCTGGATATGAATAATATACAACCTATGGATAAAAAACAAGGCTTATGTAATGAAACATATAAAAGAAAATGAGTAAGTGAACACCCGAAACGACAATAATACTGAAATATTATTAACAAAGAAATATTAAAAGAAAATATATGATATCATATTTATGTATATGATTCTTGTATAATTTAATAACAATTATTTAATAATTATACAGGAGTTCAACCTACCCTCGACCAAGGAAAAGTACAAGGTAAGAGTTTATTTAACAATCACTTCATTATCCGAGGTTGTTTATACGTAATTATCTACTAGGACCTCTTTATCATACAAATCCATGTTTTTAAAAAATTATTTCAAAACATTATTACTATTTTACAGAATATGAGTTAAAGTCATGTATACCCTTGTTTGACTTTTTATAAGATGTTTATAAATGAATCTTTCCATCGTTTTCCAAACAAGGCCCTTTTTAACCTTTTCTATAGAATTTAGGTAAGAATGTATTTTTTTTTACTTTTATGGAAGGTGCGGTTATTTTCAGCCTTTATAAAATCGTCAAATATTCCCTTACAAGATTATAATAATATTTTGAAAATAAATGTTTTATTTTATAATTTTTTGACTTTTAAATGATTTCAAATAAAGAGATATATCTCTCAAATAAATTTGATTTCATCTATGTCAACATCCTTTGATGGATTTTAAGATTATTTGAAATGGATTTATTATGATACAAAACTTCAATATAGTATTTATGGTTTTGTGATATTTCTGATTGAGGATGTGTTATTTTTATACTATTCATGGTTTATGGAGAAATTATTGACATTTCGTATGCGAGTTTTAATATGAATGTTTATGTTATGTTTAAACCTGTTCATATGAGGAATGCATTGGACTTAATAAGTGACAGGTGGATCCCGCTATAGCTTCTCAATGCATAGGTAGGTCCCATGAGACAAACTAGTGTCTCGACACAAGGCCTTGAAAAAATCTTATTTGTAGTCTTGGCACAAGGCCTTGACTATGTGGTTATGATTGTATGGTATTACGCATTCCATCATTATGAATGTGGTTATTGATATTGCATGTTATAATTTGACTAGTATAATATCCATGTGAATAAGTAAATGGCATTATTTCATTTTATATTTTCCATATTATGCCGATATTAAAGTTTAAAAGGCTTTTGTTTTAGTTATACATTGCTTTAAATGTTTATGTTTATTTATAAAGGTTTCTACTATATTGTTTTCATTACTGAGCATCTGAGCTCACCCCTTTCAATGTTTTAATTTTTCCCAGGATGTGAAGAATTATTTTATGAATGACCTATAGGGAATGTATGAGGGGATATGAATACATGATGTTGTTGTAGTTTTTTTTTCACATTATGATGTAATGTAAGACTTATGAATATATCTAGTGTTTCCAAGGCTACTAAACTCATTGTTCTTTCAGGACTTGATCTTTTGTGATCATGCCAATGTTATTTAATAATGCACCAACTCTGGGAAACAGGGGTCGGGGTGTTACATTCCACTTCAAATTGTAAATTTGTAAATTCATGGTTCATCAGACAAGTGGAGATTCATGGTTTGGAAAATGAATTAGAGGATTTGAATACTGAGTAGGAAAATAATATTCCCCTTGTTGAAAATAAAATTATGTATCTATAGATATAATTAGGTAATAATATGTGGATTATATGAAGAAAAAAAATCTAAATGAATGCACCCACTGATAATTTGGAGGAACAATTCAATGGAAAAGGCATGAGTGTTGAAATTATTGACAAATAGTTACATGTTTTTAATAAAACAATTAATACATATTAGCTTATTTTTGTGGATTTATATTGTATTTAATAAATCATTTTGGTACTTGAAGAGATGATAGTTAATAATATATAGTTCTAATTTGAATATAACTTAATGAATAAAGGAATAATAATGCAATTTTTATGGGAATGCTATACACACCATGGGTGTGTGTTTATAATCTTAATGGATTGTTAATGAAGGAGTACCGACTAAGGTCACAACTTATCTAAAAAATAACATAACATGTATTATATTTTTGGTGTAAAGTGTTTTATTTGTACTAATGTTGGTATATGGGATAAATAATTATGGCCATAGAAAAAATTTGAGAAAATATAAGATCCCTGGCCATATAACTAAAAGGAAACATGAATTGAAGAACGATATGTTAGTTTTATACAAGTAAATATCTAGAGATATGGGTTAGGAACAATCTATATCTTAAGACTTGTTTAGTATTCTGGGTAATAGTGAAGAAATAAAGTAGGTGGAAATTTCATAAGAATCACATATTGAATGACCAAAAAGTCACTATGGTTAGAAAAGAAAGATAGAATAATAAAAACAAATATATAATGAAATATATTCCCAAAAATAATAAATTAATGATCATGAAAGGAAATTCAAAATAAAAAAAGGACATGTCAAGAACGTTAAATTGATTAAAACCAAAGACCTTCTTGGAAAGGGAAGAAATTAGTATTGAATTAAAATCAAAATGTTGAGATTTATCAATTGAAAATAATTAAGGATAATTAAGGTACATGTTTAATTTGGTTTGATCATACCACTAGGAAACATTAATGTGATACTGATAAATTATCACATATATGGAATAAGTGTCTTGAAAAAAACTACATAGGTTACTATTTGAGGGATGAAAATTGTATTATATAGGATATTCTCACTAAAGGGATGAATTCCTATCTTTTTAAAAAGTAGTTTACATGATAATATAATATTTAGGATTATTTTTCAAATCATACTATTAAAATAGATCCATACATGTAGATTAGAGGAATTAGGGTTGGATTGTAAATACTACCCATAATCATTACCATGATGGTGATGAATATACCATTATCCACTTGTAATCATATTAGATCTGATGAATAAAGTGATGCATGTTGAAGTGGGATATATAATCCTTTATGCTTATTAACTATTCATATATCAATCTAGGGGTATTTTCATATATAATAATTTCTTCCGAAATTTAATCTCTAGAAAATTAAATCCCTAATCATATATGTTGTAATGTGTTGACACATATTGAAAAAAAGGATATGAATTGTCTATAAAATCATTATGAAGAATATTCTTACACTAAAAATCTATGGAAAGAAATATGTGACTAATTTCATGGTAGAATCCCACTTTCCTTAATTGATAAGCATTCACATCTATAGAATATTAACTAATCATATCAACACATTTAGTAATACATGATTCTAGTAAATTTCAAGCCTGTTCTGGGGAGATCTTGGTTTTAAAGCTATATTCTAGTCCTCCTATTGGGTTTGGGTTTTTTGGGATCCAATAAAATGATACAAGGAACTATTTTGTTATGGAATACCCAAAAGTAGTGAATAAAAAATTTGATACTGAAGTATAAATATTTAATATTTAAAGTATTTATATATACTAACATGGTGATATAATAGGTGTCGTTTTTATAGAAACTAAAAACATACTTTTTAGAGTTTTTTCATTAAGTCGAGTCATGATGAGATGAAAGTAAAGTGGTGTTGAAAAATGGAACATAAAAGGCCGGATACCATAGATTGAAATGTGAAATAGTTATATTGAAAGTGGGATAGATGGATTTTAGGTGGTATGACAATTTTTATTTATAAGTCATTGCACATGGATCTTCCAGAGGAATGATCATCATAATCAATAATTAAAAACTACATACTCATAGTTTTTGTGAGATGTTGTTTGATTTTAAATAATGATTTATCTTTGAAAACAATATTTTTTTAATTTATAGTGATTATTTTGAACATTAGTAATATTGTTGAAAAAGACTCGTGTTACTTTAACAAAGTTATAACTCAATATTCCTTGAGTATTATTTGAAATGTCATTTAATACTGGTGAAACACTTCTATTGGAACTTTGAAGAAGGAATGTAGATATTACATGGATGTGGGAGTTAATTAGGTGTGTCAATCCATTTGGAAGAGAGAGGTTGAAAGTTACGATTATATTCATATAAGGATTTTGAAACAACTATTTATGGGGATTTGGATATATTTTAAATAAGTAATTCACAATGTTAAGTATATATAGTGAATTAATTTAATGAATTTTGTTTTATGATATTTTTGATAAAGGGAGATTAAAATTTTTCGTGATCCACTTTTTGGAAGAAGTTAGAAGACCATTTTCATTTTATTATATTTTGAATGAGAGAAGATAAATAGAATTGGACTTTAATGTATAATTACAACAAAATAAAATTGATTTGAATGTTATAACCACGGTTTTATATGATTTATTTATTGAAAATATATAATTTATTTATTAAAATTTGAATATATTTGTTAAACATATATGAAGAGTTTCTGCAATGAAAAATATTTCACATTGGTTTTAATGAAGAGTTTCATGGAGTAATTGAATATTTTTTGAAAATTGAACCAAGAAATGTTATATACGAGAATAAAGTCAAGTATATTGTTGTTGATATATTATATATATGTATCTTAAAATGTCTAAAAAATATTTTCTATTTTAATTCATAGAAATATAGATATATATAGTAAAATGAAACTGGTAATTTAGTAAAAGTTTTTAGGAGTAATAAAAATCAAGGGAAACCCAACGATGAAAGAGTAGAATCCAACAACCCTTAGGATAGGGTCAACATTAAATGCTAAAATATAAGGTGCACAGAGTAAATGTGAGTTGTAATATAGGATGAAGTTAAAATATGTGAAGTAATGTATTGGCATGGGTCAACACATAAGAGGAGAGGTGTTCTCTATGCATGTAGGCCCTATGATACATACTAGTCCCTTCATAGTGATGCATCTTTTATTAATTGTATGCAATTAAAATAAAAAAGATTATTTTGGATATATTCATGTATAATTAATATAAATGAGTTAACTCTATTCTTGGAATGAGTGGAACAATTTGGTTCTTCCTTGTCTTTAACCTATAGCTGTAGCATTATTACATGCATGATGAAATATGTTATAAAAGATTTCCCAACTATTGATGTTTTCATTCACATAATGATTCCACTTAATTGTAGGACCACTATGCATGGAGTTCTGTTAAAGAATGAATATATTTGAGGCCATGTTGGAAAATATTGAGTTGCATCGTAAGGTAACTGGTAATTCCATAATAATAATAAAAAATCCTAAGAATTTATTTATCTATAATATTTTATTATGTGATGATAAAAAAATTCAAATTTTTGGTTTCCTCACTTTATTAGCCTTGTTTTTTGGTATGCATAATCAGAAATAGTTCATTACTTCACTTATTTAGTTGGTCAGTTAACCAAATTAAAATATAGAATAAGTATATTTCTTATTGTTCAGTGACTCAATGGAAATATTGTTCCTTAATTTATGATAATTTAAATATAGGGTCTAAATGAAGATGGTACCAAATTCATGAAATTTTATGTTCGATTTTGGTAAGTATTTTTATGATGGTAAAACCAGTGTATAAAGAAGAAAAATGGAAAAATCATAAATTCTAAGACACCCTTATTAAAAAGTATTGAAAAAATCGCACATGATTATTTGATTTATATATATCAATTGAAAAACCATTATCACAATGGACACATGAAATTATAACTAAGCATGTGAGAAGTAGGGTATAATTAACATATTTTATTGTAATGCATGGAATCATGCGTGTAATCTTAAATTCATTTAGACGAAGTTATGAAAAAGGGAAGAACTGTCCGGAACATCTATAATAGATTCATAATAAAAAGATGGGGAATAATATTTAAATATCATAAACATTATGAAGAATAATTAATCGGGTTCTTACTATATAATTTGTTTTCTATGTAATAACAAAATTAAGTATAACTCAATGCATTTCTGATGACTGTACATGGATGAATTTTTAGTTAAGAAACATCGTTAGAGAGGGAATGAGTCATACCATTTCTAGAAAAGGATATCAATGCTGAAGATAATCAAGTTATATTTTTATTTTCATGAAAATATCATCATTTAGAGGATTTTTGATGTGGTTTGAGAGGGGACAATGAATCAACCCCTATTCATAAGGACTTGTGTTAATCTAAAATGATAAATAAAGGGAAAATTATATTGAAAATAATAGTGATTCTATTTGGAGTTAACGGTAAAAATTATTTCTTTCTAACCATGATTATTTGGAATAGTTCCTCATTTATATAATTAGTCTTCCCGCCATAGAATTAGTGAGTGATGTGTAGAAGAGGGAGTGACCATGGAAGTGTGGTGTTCCCTTACAAATCCATGTATTAAAAAAATATGAATATTAAACCATGGGAAAAAAACATATTTAGAGTGTGTTAACCTTGGATTCGTCTATTTTGTAGAATCAAGTAAAATCATATTTCCCCAACATTATTTTAGTTCTTTGATGTATTTTGTGCATGCTAGAAAAATAAAATTTAGATAATAATTCCAGTTAACATAGGAACATTATAATTATGTAAATAATATTAAGAAAACTTGAAAGAAAAATTAATCAATAATAACGGCTTGATTAAAACCTCTATTAGGGTGTCTATAGTTGTAATAAAATCTATTTTTTTGAATAAAAATTTTATTTCAAAAATTGGAATTTTTTTATAAAACAATATTTTAATGAAAATTAATAATATATGATTTATATAAAATATAAGATTTATTTCTCTTTGTAGAACATTAATTTTATCATATATATCACATATATATGATTTTATTATGATTTACATATATTATATTTTTAATTTTCTAAATGTAATATTCAATATAAATATATTAATGTGTTATGGTGCATGTGTTTTATGATATACTATATTAATAAATATGACACATGTTTAATACGGAGAATAATTCATTATATATTATGTCAGTTGATCACATGGTGTATGATTCCTAGAAGGTTATAAAATAAAATAATGAACTTAGTAGAACATATGAAAGGGTGGATTTGTTATTTAATAGGTTAGAGCGGGAACCTTTATGAGGATATCTTGCATTGAGTTTATCCGTGACTATATAACGAATGGAAAATTTATTCTAGTAGGATTTATGAGGGAACTGGGATCATTCTTGGGCATTATGTGACGTGAACAACCTGCTTGATTATCCAATGTCTTTTTGAGATATAATGTGATTCTTTTTTCTTTGTGGGAGTTTATTGATGTTTGTAAAATCACAGATGGCATGGAACGCCCTCTTGTGGGTGTAATAGATTCTTCCTAAGTTTCATTAGTCTGATTATTCCATTGTTGCTAGATATTATGTGATAGAGATTAATTTCCTCCCTATCATTAATTGAGATTTTGGATAAGAGAATTTTAGGATGACTCATGGAAGTGGTTCATGAAAATCATTTTTTTACTTGTGATGGTATTTACATGGTAACTATGTGAGTTAATATATGATGTACCCTATCTATGAGTTGAATCATATTTATTTAAAAATGGATTAGTTTTTGTACCGAACTATTCAATCTTGGTAATGAGATATCATTTTAGATGAATGAATGGAATGAGTTTTTTAATACAGCTTAGTACTCTTGAGTATAATCTAGAATAGGTCTAGAAGTCCCCTGTAGATTCCAAAGTGGGAGATATGAGGATGTTGAATTTTTATGGTGATGTGATTTTTATTTTTTTTGGTCTAAAAGAGTCATAAAATGATGTTATATGGATGATGAGACGTGAATCGAGGTTTGAGAATGACTTTGAGTGATGATTCACCTCTATTTGAGTTGATGATAAAGTGGGTTAGACTATGATGCCTCTTTAATGATGTGATATATGTTTCAAGGTGGGGTGTGATAATTTCCCAAGTTTGTTAATGAAATTATATGTATTTTCATATAGGAATAAGTTATAAAACAAGGATTCTAGATGATATGATATATGTTTCCTATTAGGAAGAAGGTACATCCCCATGTTTTATAGTGATATGATATATGATTCCCAGTTGGAAGTGGGTACATCCTCCTATTTTTAGAGGATACGATATCTATTGGGGAGTCGTTATGCACCCTATTTTTTAATGAGATTATATATATTTCTAGACAAGGAGGGGGTACATTCCAATGTTTATAGATTATCTGATATATATTTTCAAGAAGGTAGTATGTAATAATCTGATTTATTAGATAACATCATAAATGATTCCCATAATGAAGTTGGTATTCCTCGAATTCATGGTGATAAGTTTTATACTAACTCTAGGGAAGGAAATGGTTCACATTGATGGTTTTGTAACATCCTCAAAGACATCCCACACTAGTAAATGTAGGTATGGTCAATACTAGATGTCTCCAATGAACCCAAGGATCGAAAATGTCAATTTAATTTCACACCAAATAATTATTTTGTTATGATGATAAAATAGAAATGAAAATATATTAAATTTTTTCAATATGATTGGGACACCATTGGTGGGGTCCCATAGAGTTATTCATACACACTACTTGGTTGGTCTTGGTACATTACTACCCAAGCATACGTTATTATATGTATGTTCCAATCAGCTAAACTCCCAATGTTTCTTATCAAGCTAGACTATTATAAAAAGGATTTGGATACAGGGATGCAGTGAGGCATCAGGACAGTTGTAGAGCCACAATATATATTTATTTATTTTTAGTATCTTATTTATGGGATCTTCCAAAAGATAAATTAATCATGATTTATTCATTTATAATGATATTTAATTTATTAATTCATGAAATTGTATTATTTATTTTGTGTACTGGTATTATTTGACTTAAATAATTTTTTTAATTTATAAAATTATTTATTTAATCATATATAATTTTAAATTCTTGATAAGTTATCATATTAGATTTTTGATAATATTCTACAACCACTAATTTAATTGGATGGAGGCATGAGGTGTCATGACTATCCTATTATGTAATTTGTGAGTGTGCTCAGGTGGCGTAAATAAAAGAGTCATTATCCATGATACTATACAATCAAGAACACTGGATTTTATGATATACCCAATTGTCTTAATACTCCACTCTATATGAACATTCATTTGAGGAGTTAAAAGGAGGAAAAGAAACATACGGGAAACAAATAAACATTTAATTCTTCTCTAGATGTGAGAGGTAAAGGGGATATAAGGATTATACTTATTAATCCTTGGAACCAAATAAATATTCACTATCCCTTATATATACATTGTCACTGGATAATCCAAAAAAATACTACTTAACAACTAATAAGTGATCTAGAATCATATATATATCGATAATTATCCAAATAAAATCGTTTCCCTTATTTCTCCTGGAATTACAGTGATGATATTTATAAAATAATATCCTCAAGTCAACTAAAGAAAATCCAAAGGCCACTAAAACCCTCTAGTTACATGATTCTCTCCCTTCACCTACTTATATACCAAAAATCAAGAAAAAAACTCTTATGGACCATATTATCATTTTCCACCAGAACATACTCTCCAAGGAGGTATACTTCAAGAAACAAATGATATTTAATTATATGGGTGATTCATGAATCTAAAAAAGAATCACCTCACACACCATCGATAGAATACACAAAATACCTTGAAACCACAACTAATTTTCATCATCCAATAACCACCCCTCAAGAGCATTGAATTAGATAAGATGATCACCCAAAATATCTATTGTATAATCCTCCAACAAATAATTTTCAACGAACAAAATACAATATGGTTACACAATCAACTATTATATAAAACTTATACAATTAGATTCCCCCATAGATAGGAGAAATATATCTATCTCATCAATTAATCTACAGAAAACCATACACTCTTTAGTAACATCCTCATGTGACTCCATTTTATTTATATTTATAATAACATTTTATTTCCATAGTGTATAGAAGATATCTATGTTATTATTCTACAAAAACAAAATTCACCATCAATAATAAATTAGGTTCTACTGGTAAAATATATACCTCATGATTATTTAATTATAAAAGTCTTTAAAGAGTTTTTTAATGATGTAATTTCACCAAAATATTATAGAGACACAATTATTTCCAAATCATGACCATGTGTAGTAGTGTTATGTGTGTGGGATTGAAATTTATACGACCCTTAAAAGATCATAAACCATTTTGGAATAAATAATGAACTTATGATCATATTTATACATCATATTGAATACTATAAATAACACTTACCTCTATAAAACTAAATATTGGCTGAACTAATCAGCTTTTCATTTAGGTTATTGAATATTTTTTGAAAATAATCTATCAAGAACTCTTATCCCTTATTTTTTTAGCATATTAAAGGGACCATAAGAATAGATAATGTAAATAAATCCTCACATAATATCCCATGAAATAAAGAAATATTTTAGCCACTATGAAATTCTTGGGTGATTCTCATGAGAAAACATTTTTAACAGTTGAAGTTTCAACTGAAAATCACTATCTAGAGACCACATCTTCAAGGAAATTTACATCAATTATAAATAAAATTCATATAGATATCATCCCAAAAATATTTTATTCCAAATGATTTCTAAAAATAGCCCCCCTAAGACTGCTTAAATCCTCCATTGGATTTGAGAAATCAAGGATTTCATTAATGAATAATACAATGACCACATTTAAAAACTCATAAAATGAAGAGGTCATGTGTTTGATCAAAATAACAAATTCATTTAGGAATAAAAATGATATAAACATGAACATTAAATAACCATAATGGCACAAAAAGAAATATTTAGGAAATATTCCATGTTCAACCTCATCTTGTGATATCCAGTCCACTAATCATTTATTGAAACATTTCTACATCCATTAAACTAATTGAATGTATCTTGAATACTTGGGAGAGGTTAAAATTTACTAACCATTACATTATTCAGCATCTGGTTGTATATTCTCATCCTTATACAACTATATAATTTCATAGAGAATAATTTTGGAGCACTCTAACACAACCTATTTGGTCAAACGAAACCCTTCAACATTAAATCCTCAATCTATATCATCAACACTCATAACACATAGTGTTCAATCCAATAGTTATACACATATATTAGAGACCTTATCAACAATAAATGTATCATAAAATTGATATCAAATCACGGGGAGTGTTTCATAAAATCAATAGGGATATATAGAAACACATCTGAAAACCCTGGGGGCTCTACAAATTATACATTGATGAACTCATTTTTTACTCCAATAGCTTGGACAAATAGGCTATGAGTTCTTATAACCTATCTGATACTCTAAATTATGGAAAAAACAACACACTATACTACCTCATGTATGGTCAAAACTAACATGTAAAATAAATAGTTAACCAAACATATAGATTGCAAAAAACCCATGTAGAGGATTACATCACATGCCTATATCTTAATAAAAAATAAATCTCCCAATGGATTATGTATCAATATAATTATTGAAAAACCCTCACACACATTAATCAATAAATTATAACCCCCCAAAATGAATAGTAAACACTAGGGGCACTAGAATTTAGTCTAGCTTGAGTCCTAAGGAATAGAAAAAGGAAGGTTCAATAAAAGATTGTGATACTTAATAACTGAAAATCCAAATTTTATATTAAAAGATAATAATATGATTCCTTAGAAAATATATGTTGTACCAAGATCAACAAACTATATAGCATGAACCTATCTATTCCCTACACATATCCATCAATTCCACTGAGGAAAACTACCTCAAAGACTATTATTTTCTCTATGTCTCTAAGGAGGTGAACAAGTATCATTTTTTCTTCTTTATAGTACATAACCCTTATTTTCTTAATATTCATGATGACCCTTATGATACCATTGATAATTATAAAAGGGAAAATATGGCTGAAAAATATGTATAGATAATTCACAATATCATCTAGACCAATTGGAACAATAAATCAATGAACATTATTATGGAAAACATATCTTCAAGAAAATAATATAGGGAACGAACTCTGAAATTAAGCCATGGTGTTATATACTATAGAAATAATATAATACATGGATATAGCCATTTACTATCTTATAAAAATCTTGACTACCAAGATAAACAAGATCCACCTATCTAACCATACTCTTAAAGATATCATTATGGCTACCCACTTCAGAAAACCTAGTTTACACTTTCATCTTCCCAATCACCTCATCATTCACCAGAAAAACATGAAATGCTGAGATCATACATTGAGTGACCCATCATTAGATATCCCGACAAACAACCTACCTTAAATTCCATGTTCTATAATTAAAATATAGTAAGATTTGAGGAGAAAATTATGATAATTATTAAAATAAAAAACATGTCCCCTTACACTCAATAACTTCTTCAAAAGAGAAATATACTCTTATCACATTGACATACTTTGAATCTGTGAAAGGAATTATGAAATGGAATAATTTTGGAAAACATGTCAAAATTCCTATGAATCCTCATCATCTTATTAAAAATCAAACCGCAACAAATGGGATGCATCCATAAGTTGAATAATTGACAATGGAATCTAATTACCCCCTAATAATAGAACTATAATGAAAGAAATATCATTCTAATTTAAAATTTTCGTCATTTATTTTTTGTAGAAAATAAACTTATTCTTTACCAGTATAATTATAATATTCACATAAAATCTTCTTATAGGACCATTCTTCTTATAAAGACATACCATCTTATAATTTACCAAAATATATTATAATACATATCCATTTTGAATAACTCATAGATGAAACCCACTTTATAACACATTATCATGAGTCTAAAACACCCTATGCTTGGAAATAAAAAATTTATTTAATTCCAATTAATAAAATTAATTTCATTTCCTAGGTTATTCCCAACATAAAAAAAATCTTAATTATAATTTTGGATGTTATAAATTCATTCCTCTACCCAACATGCATCCCCAACTTAATTAATAATTATTGTTTTATTAAGGTCCTTATATACGATCATAGTGGGACTGAATATCCAATTTCTTACATATTCACCCCTAAATAAATCACACTTGGGGTCAAATAATACATTTTATATTAGATATACATTAAATAATCATATCTATGAAACACCAATCTCCACAATAATTCTCAAATAAATATTTGAAACTACTCTTTCATGACTCAAATTAATTGTGAACCTTTACTAGTGTAGCGGTGAAAATGAATGCTTATCCCAAATCCTGACCCTAATATTCCATGTGTTGGATACCATTACGGAGGGTATAAAACATAAAAATGGTAGGAGTTTCCAAAAAAACCCAATAACTCAAAATAAATCCACCAAATAGCTCTATATAATATCAAATATAACCCAGCCTATAATGATTGCAACTTTCAGAAGTAAACATTTTTTCAAAAGAATATTGTATAATGTGACTCTTATGATATAAATAAGTGAAAATAGATGATCTCAATGAGATACAATGAGCATGTTAGATCACTTAATTCATCATGGAATCCTATAATATATATATGGTGATAATAAAAGTATATATATTATGGTTATCCTCTAAATTTCTACTTCTAATGTTTACGAAATTTGAAAAAGATTCAATGAATAAAAAACCAAATCAACTCAAACCTCTACAAGGTTTACTATCTACCATCCTCACCATGCATCACTCATGAAATACCTCACACATGTTTAGTAACATTGTGTCAGAAATAATATAGAATTTTTTTAAAGGTTGGGGCTGAAGCCTCAATTTATTATTTAAAGCAAAGACCTCTTTTAGAGGGTAGAGGGAGACCCAATACATAGCCTGAAGGCCCAAGGCCATGTGGCCTGAATACAATGCTCGAAAGCCCATTTTTTGGCCCAATGGACCCTCTGTGAACAGTACTGCTATAGTACCCTGCGCAGCTACAGTACCTATACAGTACACGCCGCCGCTACAATATCCTGCAACAGTTCGTCCGCCGCTACAGTGCTGCTGCTGCTACAGTTCCACCGCTGCTACATTGTCTTCTACAGTACCACACTACAGTACCCTGCTACAGTACCCTACTACAGTAACCTGAAAATTCATCCCTACCCGTATTTGAACCCGGGTCTTTTGGATGCCAAGCAGGAGCCTGTACCACTTGGGTACAGGCTCGTTGGCACAGAAATAATATTGAAATAATTTAACCCTCAACAACATCATCATTGATCTATTTTAGCCAATTCCTCACTAATGTTCACCCTTGTACTATTATCCCATTAATGTATACATAATGATTAAACCATATGAAAAAAATAATCATTATTATAATCATATACCCCATAATAAAATAATATAGTAAATCATAACCACATTACTAATCACCACCTCGCAACTACACATCACATCCTCTTACAAACATAATAAAATAGACATATTGGACATCAATATCATCCCATACTTGAACAATTAATGTATCCCAAAATGGAATTCAATGTCTATATGATTTTCAACACCTTATCTTATAATTTTTATTTTATCATGTAGTCAACACAACCTATGAAACATCACTTGGGGATATAAAATCCAATATCATGAAAATAGGTCAATATAATTTATACGATGTCAGAAATAGATATTAGTGTGTATGGATTAGTACGCCATGAATTCCCTTTGTAACTAAGATATTGGGTAATTATCCTAAAAAATGTATCTATTTTGAAATATGTTTGGAAATATGACTCAGGTGAAAATTCAGAACAAATAATAATGGACAACATAATGAGTATAATAGTCACAGAAAATCTCAATATAAGGGTTTATGTGATGAAACCATACCTTAACTTACGTTCATATTTTGGTATTTAACAATAATATTCTATATATAACAAAAATAAATTACATGAATGAACTCATCCTTTTAATTTATATAGATATAAATAATAAAATTATTTTACACCACTATGATCTTTTCTACATAGTTGCATCACTCTAGATTCCCATTCAGACATATCATATTTCATACTATTATTCATTACCAAGGGAATGGAATTATAAAAAATGGGTGATCTAATATTCTAAGAAAGGGTAATCATATAAGATAGTAATCAAATATAATAAGTGAACATAAGTTGAGAATATTGGTATGAGAACATAATATGGGTAAGAACCTAACATAAAAAATCATATAAAATAAAAACATAGATAAAAACTATATAAAATAGAAGAGAAAATAGTATAATAAAATAGAGTCATTGGAGTGTGGAAACACGAGTCAGTAATAATGAGTCATGGGAACATGAAATTTTTATGTTTCATAAAATTAGAATGAGGTACAAATATAAACAAGGAAATGATAACATATTTTTTGGTGAATGACCAAAACATTCACATCATAATAGATTATTATAATTATCTGTGATAACATAGTGGACATTTTCTAACCACATTCTCCCCATAACCTTTGGTACATAGGTAAATACCCATTCCCTATAACCATTTGGACTAGTGATAATCCCTTGTTCCCTATAACCATGTTAATTTACTCTAAACATCTCTCTACTATCATAACATCATTAGATTTAAAACATTACTAAATATGTTATATGGTTATAATATACTCATCGATCACAAATGATAAACCATATATATTTCATCATTATGAATATGAAAACATTCATGATCCCATAATATCATAATTTTCACATGGGAAATAAATAAATTTAAAGAATACTTCCCCAAATCCTGATCAGGAACCATTTAGAATTGGAATGTGGAGGATATCATTGGTGAATATCCCTACATATTGATAGGAAATGACAATTGATGTTTATATAGATGATTTTTTTCTATGAGTTTTATAAAATAACAAAGATAAATAAGATCAAATAACCATTATTTTTTAAATAACGTTAATTTCAATGGAAATAATTTATGAAACTTGAAGTATATAAATTTCTATAGAAAAAAAATGAAAACATGGGAATGATGATACCTAAAAAAATTGATGAAGTGGGAGGGAGATTATGATTGTGAAAAAAATGATTCCATTAAAAAATTTAATGAAATTTAATAGAATATGAATCATGTTAAAAACAATTATAAGTTAATATTTCAAAATATAATAAATAAATAACTAATATTTTTTCAAATAACCATAATAAATCACAAAAATATATATAATGAATGAGGATGAACGTTATGTTTTTTTATGAAAATATAAATTTTTTTAAAAATAATTACATTAATATTAAATAACAAGAGAGGAGAAATATATTTAGTATGATTGGAAGTGAGAAATTATATGAAATTAATTATTAATATCACAATAATTATTTGAAAATATATCTCCTCTTAGAAAATTATTCATTCATAATGAAGGAATATGGCCTCTTTCTTATGATCAAATGTTATAAAACATTGTAGATGACTTTAGGATGTGTAGTTTAGTAAGTTATTTAAGCGAAAATGGATGGATATAAGTGGATTATATTCAGTAGGGGTGACCAACTCTTGTAGATGAATATGAGAGACATTTCATTAGAAATGTAAGTGAGAATGAATTCTAATGATATAATCACATGGGTGTTTGATGGGATAAGAAATAAAATGATAGAGAAAAATGTAAAATTGACTCCCACACATAACATTGTACTAATTTAATTCAAAATTATCTGATTTATTATAGAATAGTAACGCTATTTTAATAATCCTTACTCTACCCTTATTTAGATTATTTATAAATTTACGAGGGTAATTAATTTTTAATATAAATATAAGAAGAACCATGGTAACTACTTATTACACGATGATTCAAAATATAAAACATATTTATTCAAATTATATTTATAAATTTGTGAAATTTATTTTTCAAATTAATTCATATTATATTATCGATAAAAAAATTTGAAAATTAAAATTTATTCATTTAATTTTCGTATTATTATTTATTATCAACTAATAATAAATAAATGAGTATCAGTATACTTGTTTTTATATATAAAAAATAAATTTAATTTAGATTTTATCTTCCCATATTATATTTTGTCATGTGAAATAAAAAACCATAAGTAATTATGATTTAATTTTTAAAATAATATCATTTTAATCATTAAATTATTTTATATTTAATTATAAAAAATTACAAAATAATTTATGACTTTTCATTATGACTATTTACTAATATAATTATTTTAATAATCTATTCATTTAATTAAATTTCATAATCCAAATATTAAAACTGAAATGAAAAACACATAATTAATATAATTAATGCTTTTAAATAATCCACTTTTATTTAACCATGAGTTATGGTATTATTATTTCATATAGTTATTAATGTATTG
Source organism: Viscum album (assembly GCA_963277665.1). Taxonomy (NCBI): domain Eukaryota; kingdom Viridiplantae; phylum Streptophyta; class Magnoliopsida; order Santalales; family Viscaceae; genus Viscum; species Viscum album. The sequence continues at coordinate 1,436,679,814 of OY728122.1, forward strand.
GAAGCCATTAATATATTTTACTAATAATTCCCTTAATATTTACAATATGTTTTTTGAATTTAAATTTTATGGTAATAAATTTAATAAATATATATAATAAATATTACAACATCATTAGAATCAAGAAAATTCTCACAAGTGAATTATTAAAATTTAATTCTATTCAAAAATAAATTATTTTATTTAAAATAAATTATTTAAAATAATCTTTTCTATTTTTAACATCAAAATAATTATTTTATATTAATAATAAATTGATAATGGCAAACTCAAAAGATGTTTTCTCAGTATTAAACAAAATGAATATATACCAATTAATAATGATCATATAAAGGATTTATCATCCAAATTACACAAGAAATTCATCCCATTTTGAGTTCAAAAATCGCACTTCTCATTCCTAATGTTTTAATTTTTTATTATAAAATACAATTTATCCATTCATGATTTTTTTATCAATATAGGATTTTTTTCAGCAAACATTGATTCTTAAGGGTGGTTTTTCTATAAGATATTTAATAATTATAAAACATTTAATCAGTTTTATTTATTTTATAATATTAACAAATGAACTCTATGGAGTTTTAATCATTGATAGAATATAATAATCTATGGTTTACTAACATGAACCTGCCCAGATACCCTGATAACCAGATAACCTAGTGCCTGTAGACATGGCCTGAATGGTGTTCTCAATCCCCACGAGTTAGAGACTAACACAAGGAATCATAAAACATTAAAGTGGAAATGAATTAACCAATAACACAACAGAATGCAGATAAATAATCCAATATATATATAAGAATACCCATATAGGGATATGTGTACTAGAAGTAAAACATGTATGTAATCCCAATGTAAAACTGAAATTACCATAAATTAGGATAGAATGCCAATTAATATTGGAAACTACTCTCCATGTCCAAGTATTAATAGCTAGAACCACCTCCATGTGTTTCTGTACCCTTGTTTGAACCTAGAAGAAGATAATACAAAAATACTTGAAGGAACATGTAGGATTTGAAATGAAATACAATTTGGGTCTCAACCCTGATTCCAAAATAAGATCCCCACATTTAATAAACCAAATGATGATTTTAATTTTTAAATTAACTTTAATGGAATCTCTAAATAAAATTTAAAATAAGTTATTACCTACATTTAAAATCATGAAAACACTTCAAAAATATTACTTAATAAAAAAATAATATAAAGTGGAGTATATAAATTCATAATCCATGTCTGAAACAGTTAACAACAAACAATGGAATATATTTCAAATAAAAACAATAAGAAATATTTCCATTTGGAAGGAGGTACGATAGTTCCAGGTTATGATATCCTCACACACATATATAATGATAATTACAATTTATACACAAATCCCATTGTAACTAGTTAAATGAGAGTCATTGATATTTAATGGAGGAAGAATAAGTTCCAAAGAGTTTATGTTTATTTTGTAAAGGGTTAATCCATTTCTAGGGAAATCAAATCCTAGCATTTTTTTCCCAAATAACTGACTAACTAACTAGTCTTACATGTTCTCTATTAATAATAAATTATGATAAATTTATATTAAAACTACATATAATAATATTTATCCCATTATCCAATATTATATTCCAATGATCATTTAAAAAGTAAAGCGGGTTTTAAACAAAAATTTCTTTTTTCCAAGATAAAAGTAATGGGGTTCTATCAAAATCATTTTATGAAATTTTCTCAAATTCCATTTTGAAATAAATTTCATCAAATAAATTTCACATTTTAGAATCCAAAATTAAATTCCATAATATCATTTAATCAATTTTAATCCAATTTTACAAGACACCACAAATCAATGGGATTGGTGGATTTTCTAAATCTCTTGCCAAATCAAATCCAAAACCCCAAATCAGAGAAATTATATTTTCAATAAACCAATTGAAAACAATTTAATTAAAATCATAAAATTAAATTTAAATCAATAAATTGAATTAATATTATGAAATTAAGGTAAATATTAATCAAACATCATAATAGAACCATATACCTTGGGATTACGTGATCTAGAAATAGAAATACCTAATCAGGAAAGTCAATCAAAAAACATTCATAATGAGGATATGAGAATCAAACCTAGTTTTGAGATCTAAAATAGTAGGGATTAGATCCTCCAACAACACAGATATCTATAAATCCTTAGAGAAGAAATTAGAGAGAATGGGAGGAGGAGAACCAGATGAGTTACCTTAGCGAGAATAGATTAAACATTATTCAAATTGCGTTGATTCTCTTATATAGGGGTGTAGGGGTTCCAAAATAACATCTAGGGAGCCCATAAAGAAGAATAAATCCGATGAGTTTTATTTAGGTCCATTGGGAACCTAAAAATTGGGGTTTTAGATTTTAATATTTTAGATCTAGATTAATTAGATCCTATGTATGGTTTCCTGGGTAGGGCTTCATAGTTAAAAACCAATGTGCGCTAACCATGTACCTTATTTTGGATAGGTGCACATATGTTTCTAGGTGGGCAAATGTTTTTTAAAACCATGTGTTATGCACTAAAACTCCAACTATTTGGATTTTTATGGTTTCCACTAAGAGGGTGCTCGATTTGGGAAAACCATGAACTAAATATACAGCGCCCAGAAACATTCAAAATTTCACCATTTCTCACCCAAACTGACCATAAATGAATCCCAATCAGGGAATGATCAAATTTGGGGTTTATAAATACTTGAAAATTGTAACAATATGTTAAAACCTACCCACCATGGAAACTATCTTTCCCCAAAAAGCACTCTATGAATCTTCCAGGCCAAAAATATAAGGCCTCTAATCTCTTATTGGTGACCCCCTCTCCCAAGTATCATGAGAATCAGAACTATGATTCCATTGTACTCGAACCAAAGGTATCACCCTCCCTTGACATACATTGGTTTCTGAATCAACTATCTGGACTGGATGCTTAGTCACAGATAAAGTAGGATTTTCATCTAGATCTCTACATCTTAGAACAAGATATATATTTGATAGCTACTTTTCAAGTTGTGAACCATAGAATAAATTATGTATTGAATTGATCTTTAGTTTAGTTAAAAAATGGTATGAAACCATACCCACCTAATGAAAAACCTCATAATTCCCCAAAAATTGTGTAGAAATATTTCCATTACATCTAAGACATCAATGACACAATCAAGGTCAAACCATCTTGAACAACTAGTAAGAAAATGATAATTCCAACTATGTCTGATGAAGATCAACATAAGACTTATAAAAAATCCATTCCATCAACATTATTTCATGAATTAGCTAAATATTTCATGTTTTCTCTTGATCCAAGAACAATCCATCCAAGGATATCTAACCAATCTCTGACCAAAACAACAGATAGTTACATGGATAACCATACAAGGATCAAAAGGAGAAACTTTGATTGCGGGATAGTAACTGTTTTCATAAGAAAAAGAAATTGGCCACAGATGGTCATGCCAAGCCCGACTAATGTTGAGAATGTAGGTGAATAGAATATCCTCAGGAATCAGTATATCTCTTTCTGTCAAGCCATCGGATAGTTGATGACAGGCCGTACTCAAATGGACATAATATCCCAGTGCCTCCTGAATTCCTCTACAAAAATGATAAGTGAAACAATACTCCTTATCAGAGACTATAGTATATGGGACTCTATGAAAATGAAAAATCTATTTCACAAAAAAATTACCCAACTCCTCATCTTTGGTTGAATCATGAATGGATATAAAGTGAGCTAACTTGGTCAGCATGTTTGTCAGAAACTGTATAACATTGTTCTTTCTTTGGGCATGTGGAAACACAACAACAAATTCCATTGAGATATCATCCCAGGTACATGTTGGAACTAGAACTTTCTAATGAAAAAATCATGTCTTATGGTTCATGACCTTGACCTATTGAAATGTATATGAAAAAGGGACATATTTAGCAATGCCCTGTCTTATACAAATCCACCAAAATCTACACTGCATGGAATATAACATATTTTTGGTTCCTTAGTGTACTTCCCACTATGAATTATGGAAATCCTCCATCATTTATTTCCTTTCAAGAAACATAAAAAAATAGTTTTGATAGCATTTAATGCCCATAGAGTAGAATTACCAGTCAGGTATGGTATCCCCACCATTAAGAGAGTCTCTAATTCAATGAAACTCATCCTTAAGGTTCTATTCATTAAGGATAATTTTGATAAGATAAAATTTCAAATAAATTATGGACATATAAACCCCATCCCCTAATTAATATACTCCAATTAAAACTATTAAAAGAGAGACATCAAGTTCTACTCTTCTGATGATTCCCTCTCTTCTTTAGTCGGATGTTTCCTACTCAAATCATATGCGATAGAATTTCTTTCCCCAGGGTATATGTGATGTCAAAGTCAGATGATTGTTGGTATTCCACCCAATACCTCTGGCTGAGATTCAAATATTTTTGAGATAATATATAACTCAATCAATTGTGGTTGGAATTCATGGTAAACCATTCTCCACAAAGGAAATTCCTCCAACTCTTAAGAGTGTTCTTCGTAGCTATGATTTCATGATCATGGGTTTGATAAGTCTCCTCATGTGTCCTGAGATGACGAGATTTATAGGAAATGACATGATCTTCCATCATAAGAATTAAACTCTATCTTGAACCTAATACATCATAGAAGTCCACATAGCCTTTCTCGTACTATTGAAAAGTCAAAGTCAATGTATTATTCAAAAGTAATTTCATATCAAAAAAATAATTCTTACATTTTTCATATGATTTTTCCTCTTTTCCAAGTTAGAGCAGTCATTAGAGAATAAGACACTAAAAAGTCCTTTAAAACCATAGATAATACCCAGCGAAAACCCAAGAAGCACTGAATCTAAAAAAAATGTTGTATTACCATGACATAAAAACATTTTCCATTTTAGGATCAACTAAACATCCATTTTATTAAACCCTATGTCAAAATAATGTCACTTCCAAAATCCAGAAAATACATTTGGATATCTTGGAATAATGTTAGTGATTTATCAATAATTCTAGAACTTCTCTCAAATGATGCACATGATATTCTTTGGATTTCGAGTAAACAAGGATTTAATCCATAAATACCACCACAAAAGTATCAATACACTCATGGAAGATACTTTTGATCAAATAAATGAATAATTTAGGAGAATGGGTCACAAAAAATGGCATGATAAGGTACTAAAAATGATCACAGATACCTTGAAAGGGTGTTTTATTAATGTTAGATTCTTTTATTCTCAATTGATGGTAACAAGAATAAAGATAAATCATAGAGAACCATTTCACCCCTTTTAAGGATCAAATATATTTTAAATCCATGGAAATTGGTGTTTTTTATTTACAATGAAACTATTGAGTTTCATCTAATCAAAACAAAGGAAAAGTAAACAATCATATTTCATAGCAAAGAGAACTACTTCCACCCAATGTGGAACACTCAAGTGTATATAAACATTCCTAGGAAGATCAACCAACTGAGTCTTAATCACTTTCATTTTAGCTGGTTCCATGCTGTAAGAGGGAATAGAAATTGGTGGAGAACCATGAAATACATTTTTGGAAAACACTGCCTACGTTAACAGTGGAAACCCCATCAAGACAGAAGGGAAGATGTCGGGAAACTAGATAAAAAATAGTGGGAAATCACTGCTCAATGATTCCTACTCTAGATCAAAAGAAAAAATTTATATTACCTTTCCCAACTCTGGATAATAATTTCCGGCTCTACTCAACCTCGAGTCCCATTATCCTTGAAAGAATTAAAAAAACCCATCAGGTGTAGTAAATGGGACCCATCAAAGAGAAAAATAAATCCGAAATTTATTGATAATGATCAAATCAATCTTGAAAAGGAAATCAATTGGTTTCATGTTGAGAACCAATAAAATAAATGAAATATCAATATATGATAATGAGGATACAGAAGTAGGACTATGGAGACTCTACACACTCTTCGTTCTGAGGGGTGTAGTAATATCCAACATATAAGATAAAATCTCCATAGGAAGAAAAATCAGATTGAAAATACACGTTGAAATAAATGAATGAGATGTACCAGTATCAAATAAAAAATCCACTAATGATAAAGCTACAATGAAGGTACCTATCATAGTCCTTGAACTGATTTCTGCTTCCACAGGAGACTCTTCTACTGTGTTAAGAATCATCATTCAGGATTCTTATGTATGGATCCCCTTTTCCCTTATAGAATCTAATTTCCTCGTAGTTTTAGAAGGTATTTTTGATATCATGTCACTATGAATAGTGGAATAGATTTGTAAAAATGTCTTCATGTGACTTGGGGATATGTAATAAGCACATACCTTAGGTGACTCAGTGAAAACACTTTTTGATTTTATCGTATTTCTACAACGGTAAAAAATCAAGGGGCCTCTTCCTGGAACTACGAGAGGTCTAAAATGGCCATGCTATCAAGAATCACAATGAGAATAATTACTATAATTGTTTCCTTTAGAGAAACTCATAGTTCCATTGGGTTAAAAATGATCTCCCATCAAACCTCACTTACCAGAAGAGTCAATTTCAACAATTAACACTCTATCCAACACCTCATCAAAAGTAGGAAGCTTGAACAAAAAAAATTGAGAACATATATCAGATTAAGGCCCCATCTCAAACCATAGAGTTTTAATCTTCTCATTTATTTTAATATGAGGTGAATAATGAAAAATCCCAACAAAAACATATTTCGTATTGTCTTATAGTCATTTTAGCAAACTCAAGTTTGAAATACTCAATAGCCTCGGAGAACACCATCCAATATGGACAGAACTGGTCAGTGGGAATAGATTTAAATTATTTACACTCTAAGAATTAATTTTTCTTTACTATCACCATCATGTCCCACTATCTCTTATGTGGTACCTCCAGCATGAAGGTGGAACACTTCACCTTGATTTTACTAGGTGTCTCAAAAAACTCAAACAAATAGTAAATTCTACTTAACCATTCCTCATCATCTTGAGGATCATTAGAGCCTCTAAACACTATTGGCATTTAGAAAAGGATTTCTAGATAATTATTCTAGAAAACACCCCTATGTGGTTCAGTAGCTGGATCCTAAATGGAAACTGGTGGTAGTGCTTGTCCCAGATCCTGAGCAACATGCACAGTCACCTTCACTAGTCTCATTTCCACAAGAATATTTAATCATTGCGGTTCTTCATAAGCTTCCACATGGATATGATTTCCACATCTTCCTTGAGGCATGATGCTACAAAAAATAGAGAACAATGCTTAAGACATCACGTTGAAACTCAATAAGAGAAATAATTAAAATCAATCCGAAAAAATAGATAGAAGAGATTTTGATTTCATCCTATTCATATAAAAGGTATAGAAAATACAAGAACTAATACTCGAGACATCAATCCCAAACTACCCCTGGTGACTAAATTTATATTGTGATGAGAGCATGCTAGACCCTCAATCACAAACACCTCCTATGTCCTGAAAACATTAGACAACTACATACTGACATCAATGCCAGATGAAAAACATGCACCTCTTATACCACTTTGTCACGAACTATCCAATATTCTCTGGTTACCTGATAACTATGTTGGTCCTAAGAAATCCTGAAGGGAATTCCCAATCCCCATGAGTTAGAAACCAAAACCTAACATCATAAAATATGAATGCAGGAATTTTTTTTCCAAAAACACAAATGAAGAATGTTAAACAAGAAAGCATGCATACAAGAATAACTCCATAGAGTGAAGTGTAGAAAAATTCAAACTAGTATGTGAACCCCAAGTACAACTCAATGTACTAAAAAATAAAATAACATCCCATGTAGAAACAAACACCACTATCTATGCCCAAGGATCGACATATACTACCACCTATAAGTGGCTCATTATCCATACTTGAACTTGGAATAAATCTACAAACACCCAAAGGCATAGGTAGGGTGTGGGAAAAAATTCAAATAGGGTCTAACCAAGGATTCCACAACAAGATACGAACATTTAATTATCTAAATAAAACTTTAATTTTTTTAAATAAATAGGCATGGATGTTCTAAATAATATTTAAAACAAATCATGATTTATATTTAAAAGGATGAAAATAAAATCAACACATAGTTTAACTCACATTTTATATAAAAACATTTATATAAAGTAATAAGACATGTGTAAAATAGTTTTCAACAAATAATGGAATATATTTTGAAGCTTGATATTTAATCTCAGTGAAGGATTTCAATCTATATCACATCCAATTTGGTTACTCATTGTGATAATCATTCCATTTCCTATCAAACATGTTATTATTATTTTTCTTTTTGGTTTGGGATAATTACTAAGACTAAATCAGTTAGCATGAGTATCAATAAAAAGTAATAATGGAAAGAAATCATATTACAAATAATTTATGTCACAATATTCCCTTAATAATGAAACATTAATTTCATCCTATGATATTTTTAGAAAAATAAACATTACATTTTGTTTAATATAGAATTTTCGAAGTGTGATCCTCTAATTAATCATAACCAAATCACTCATAATATCAAATCCTTTATTTGGTTCCAAATAAGGAAATCCAACATTAATATATATATATATATCAACATTATATATCAATATCCATTACATTTAAAAATTAATCACACTTGATAACCTGTCGGATTACTATCATTTTTGATTAAATGAATAAACATTTTATTTTTCAACACTATGAAAATTTATCTATAGTCACACCACTATATAACCCATCAAGACATTTTATATTTGATAATATTATTTATAAATTTAATAATTGAATCCTAAGAGAGGGGGATATGAGATAATGAGAAAGGATAATCAAAGGGTTTAATAATTTAAGATCAATAGAGCACTTAAGTTGAAAAGCAGGTTATGAGAACATAATTTGCATGTATGAATAGTATAGACCAGATTTATTCCCTATAATATATTGAAATATTTTTAAATATTTCTATAGATCAAGGTATTGAGCCGACATACAATTCATAGGACCAGTGTTCTCAGACCTATTTTATAAAAATATTGAACATATTTTATATTATGCGCACATAGTTAATTAAATACAATAGGATATATCTTAAAAAGAGGGCTATATAGGAAATATAAGACCATATTTGGGTTTGATATGTGTGTTTCCCCTAGGGGGGACATAAAATAAGTCAGCGTGGGACATCCCGAACCCTCACTCAATGGTTATTCAATTAATTTAATAAATAAAATGATTTATTTAATTAATTAAATGTCATTTAACCTAAGTGATACAATATAAGTATCATGGTGTAATGATTTTTTAGTGTTTCTTCACAATCCTATTCTTTTCCAAAGATTCCACCATTCCTCTCCTTTCTGTTGTAGAATAATGAAAGAAGAACGACAAAGGAACCATGTATCCTGGAGGATTGAAGGATGATAGATGTAATGAATCCTGGAGAACATGTTCTAAATCAAACAAAAATTGATCTAATTTATGTAGGACTCATATTTTGTGTTTTTATTCATTTGATTAATATTTGATAATGTTTTCAATTAATTCATCAATTTTCACTCCTTTCACCTAACTAATTGCTAAAAATACATTGTTCATCAATTGATCATCTTACATAGAAGCCTGTTCTCAATCAGTTCTCCGTGAACACTTGTAAAATCTTCCAAACCTTTTCTTATGTTCCTTTCCATTCCCAATTCGTCATGTCCTTCATCTATAGAACCATACGGTTCCACGATTGACAATTTTCAGGTGACCGGATCTCAATTAGGTTCCAAAATTTTGAAAAAAAAGAAATGTTGATTGATTTGGAAGAAATACATAGATCTGAAAATAAAATGATTCAAAGTTTAATCATCTAAAGTTTTCATTTCAATCTGATGAATATCAAAGTTGTAATGGGGTGTAGAATATTTGATGTATCCCTCGTTTCCAAATGGGGATGATTCGTGATTGATGACGATGGTATTCCACACACATCTTTTAGATCCCGATATTTTGAAGTGGATTTAGGTGACCTTGATTGTGGTTGAAAAATATTTGGAAGTGGCAGTGGAAATCCAAAAAAACTATAGGGTTTCCTAGAAAACCCATACGTCACACCATGTACAATGAAGAACACATGACGTGTAGCCTTATTCAGTGGAATCACATGGGTTTTGGGGAAGTTAAGGAGAACATGATATGTACTCCCCTTGACATGCTATGTACCATCCTTTTGTTGGAAACACATTGTGTATAAGGTTATATTTGTTGTCAATAGCTGTCAATGAAGATCAAAATGAAGGAGATCAAGAAGTACACCAATGAAATGGAGGAATGGAAATTCAGATGATTGTTTTACTAATGATAAGTTCAAATAACATGTGTCAAAGGTGATACATTGTTTACAACAATGAATAATGTGAGGTGTAATCCATCTGAGTATGATTAAAGAAGAATGGGGTTTTTGGATGAAGACCATGCAATTCCTCCTTATTGTATGAGAACCATGGGCTTTGATGAAGACCATGAAATTCCTCATTATTGCATAAGAACCATGGGTTTTTTATGAAGACCATGCAATTACACATGATTTCATGAGAACCATGCAAGAGAATTCTTGATGAATTGAATAATATGGTTCGCATAAAGTAGATCATGACAGTTGATGAAGAAGACAATGTGAAAATGATCGGAATTCTAAGATGGTCGTGCGGGGATTGGAATTCTATGATAGCCATGCACATCACATTGTCATAGATGATGATGATGCTAAAGCTATGCCTTCAAAGAATACATATCACAAGAGTGGAGTTTGTGATAAAAGAATAAGAGATGCTGGAGGATACAGATCACCAAGAAGAAGTGATTTTGAGGTGATCGTGCTTGTTGACAATGAAAACAAATGACATAAAAATTTGTTGAAAAAGGATATTCCATGGTGGCATATCGAGTTCGAAGACTGTGGATAATGATCCATGTTTTATTCAAGATACATCGATAATGGAATGGATGACCTGGAGGCGGACAAAAAGAGCAGATACAAGGTGGCGTTGTTTCCCAGTGTTTGACAAGTTTTTGGGCCTGAAAATTGAAAAATAATGAAAAGTGTTTTTCGAAAAGAGACTTTTGTGCAGTGTGCTTAAAGGAGAGGAAACATGCGTGCCATATTTTTTTCAAGATCATAACATGGAAAAATGGAAAAGGAAAGAGGGTCGTGCAAGTGATGGGTTGGTCACGCAAGTGACTTGCGCGCCGTGAAGAGACTTGAGCGTCAGTGCATAGAAGGATTGGAAACATGTGCGCCTATCGTTTTTCAACAAAAAAACTTCAAAATATGGAAATGAAACGAAGGTCTCACAAGTCTTTGTGTGGTCTTGCAAGTGAGTAGCATAGAAGAGGCTAGGGAGGATGAGTTATGCGCCGGAACCTGCGCACCAAGGGAAGACTTGCGCGCCGCCACGCAGGGGGTCCAGTTTGCCTATAAATAGAGGAATCCCCCTCCTCATTTGTAACTATGTTCAAGAATTAGAGATTTTTGGATCTCTCTTCACGTAAGTGGTTGAGTCGCGTATGTGGTTGTTGGGTCGCACAAGTAGAGGATGCACGCCGGCTGTTGGTTGTGTGTCCAAAGTGGTTTGGGATTTAGAGGTGCTGAGTGACGCAAGTTTGGAGTTCAAAGAGGTAGTGTCGCACAAGTTGTTTGGAGTCACCTGCGTGCTGAGTTTGTACCGCGCAAGTGACCTGCGTGCCATTCCTGAAACTTGCACGCCGAAGATTAGACAAGCGCGCCAGGGTTGTTAAAGTGCATCCGTCCTTTTGAAGCTGCACGAAATATAGAGGATCATTCGGTACCCTCATCACAAAGTGAGATTAGTCTCTAGGTGAGAGTTGGACTTCAACAGAGCATCTACATACAACAGAGGATGCATTTTTATTCAATGATGAAGAGACCTTCACATCTATAAATTGAGTGTGACGTCACCAAGGGCAGTGAGCCAGGGGGAGTCAACAGGAGTGACCCGAGGGAAGCAGTGAGCTGTCCTTGAACCTTTGTAAAGGTAGTGAGACTGGGACAAAGTGGATGTGCCCGAACCATTGTAATCCACAACTAGTGAAGATTAGTGGAATTTGGTATGACCGACATCTTGTCGGCATATGCTCCTTGGACGTAGCCCTTAGTGGTGAGCCATGTAAAATTTTTGTGTTATCTCTTTGCATGTGAATGTTTCATTGCTGATCATATCCATCATACAGGTTTAAGTAGTTCCTACCAATGTGGGAACAAGATCCATCATTTTAAGAAGAAAAATTTGACACCCTGATTCACCCCTCCCCTCTCAGGGTGTCCTGGGGTCCTACACCTTTATGTGTTAATTATCTCTATGAAGGACCAAATGGTAGGAACACAACATGTGTCGACTATATCGACAGTCCACGCAGATGACATCCCATGTAGACCAGCATGCCATGTACCAGAGTACACATACACATGGTCTGAGTAAAAAAACACATCCAACAGACCTGGTCTCAGTCTCAAATAGTTTGGACACACCATTTTGTCGCACAAAATCGCTTGTTCTACAACATTTTCTGAGACCCATTTACCAGTCAATGACATGGCCAGGTAGTGGAGAACACACTATGTGGGTACCTTACATGTTGTGTACTTTTTAGATCTTCTAAAAAATATTCCTACCCCCATATCTATTTCTTTAGAACTCATATTTTGGCATGATAGATGTATATCCTGAGTGTTTTTATACATATAATATGACAGATATATTCATAGTTTCTTTAAAGAATCAACATAAATGATCCTAGTTTTCCATTCATAGAGGCAATTCCGGATGATGGAGGAGATCTTTCAACATTACCACAGTGGTACTAGGATTACCTTTCATCTGGGATGGGAAGTGGAATTCCATGATGGTTGTTTCAGGTTTACCCTCCCCTAGGACTGTGAAGTGGGATTCCTTGATTATTATACCATATTAATGTGAAGTAGGTTTTGGGAAGTGGAGTTACTCAATGTTCCAGGATTACCCTCCAGTCAGGCTGGGTAGTGGTATTCCATGAAGATCGTTCAGTCATAACCCTCCCAATGTGATGGGAAGTGGCACTTCCCTAATGACTCACCATGATTACCATATTGTAGTGTCTTAGAAATGGTGTTCCCCAGTTAATTTCTTGATTCATACCCTTAGCCAGGCTGGGTAGTGTCATTCCTCGGAGGCAACCAGAGAAGAACCTCGACTGTGCAGCACTGTGATGAGGGGTGGTTGAACTTACCATTGGACTCACGAGAAATTAGGGTGCTTTACACATCAAGATTCATTCTTGATACATGACTTAAAAATTAATGTGTGATTTAGTGTCACCCAAATTTGAAAATATCATGTTGTGGTGATTTGATCCCCTTTCAATTAAGTCTCCTAAGCATATTCATGAGGTAATGAGAATCGTAGATGATTTTACCATGGAAATATTGGATACTCACTTTCTTGGGTTGATCTTAGAGACGGATATCCCCTTACTATATAATTTTGGATTTTCTTAATGAGTATATATATCTATCTTGTTGCAGTACCAAATCCTTGGTTCTAGGTTAATCACCTTCTAGGGGAGGTGAAGATACACAGGGTATTCCACATGCTTTGTTTGTCTAGATTCTCGTGGTTGGATGTGTCTACTATCATAATATAGGTACTGAAGACAAGATGACAATATCACATTCTTATCATTATGAACTCCTTGATTTTGGATGAGTCTACATTTAATCTCTTGTTGGGTTATGCTATATTCATTCCATTCACTATTATCCTACCTTGTAATTTTTACTTCATGTCTCATTTAGGGAATATATTACTACTCCCCATTAACCATTTTTTGGTGATCTACTAGGTATATATATACTCACCCCTTCATGAACTTTTCCTAACACATTTCATGTATTTTTCAGTCAATAGACAGGTAACTCATGATCTTAGAGAAGCTTAATGTTACGGGCTATGTGGACTGCGTATAGTGGTGGGAGTTAGGATAAAAGAGTAGGGCTCTCTTGACTATTACTCATTTTTCGTTTCTTTTAGGTTGTGATAGGTTTTTGGTTTGGGAATGTGTTTTCACCCTTTCACTTTTCAGTTGACACTACCACACTCTCATACCATCTAGAGGTACATTCATGTTCAATTTACTTTATATAAAAGTTTTCATGTTTCTACATTTCCTCTCCACATTTTCATTAAGTTATCTTCTTTTGTGTGTGTACATGTTTTAGGAAAAGTATTCCCAGAGTATAGATGTGACTTTGATGCTTGTATCCACCCCTGGACTAAGTAGGTGGGCTTGGGGTAATTATAGATCATTCCCTGGCCTTTTTCAGGTCATGATAGAGTTGTATCAGAGGTGGTTTGTTTCATGGGACATCATTCAAATTTTCCATAAAAAGGATTGGTTGAATTTATAGAATATTGTAAATGTGTCTCGAGTATGGATATCAGGTGACAGAGTATAAGATGGTTTGGGTGGCCTATGTAGACTTTCACCGGGACCGTGATTACCTGCTTGTCAACATGGCACCCAGAGACATTTTTTGTAGGGAACGGTGTCACACACATCTTATAGGATCAATTATTTGACTTTCCTTCTTGATTTAGAACACATTTTTCATCAATATATATATATATGTGTGTGTGTGTGTGTGTGTGTATTCTAATCTGACCACTATACTCCTTGATAACATTCTAGATTCCTCTGTGTCGATATCCAACCATGATACAAACTCTAGTTCATAACGATGACCCTATGAGCGTCGAGGCCTCAATTTTGGGTCCATCATGAAATCCCCATCATCCCAGTGGGTAGGTAGGAGTACCCAGACCCTTTGAGTAATAGACAGTTCTAACAGATCAGAATGAGGATGGGTGATGGCTGGGTGCACACTGTGAGTTCTAGTGCTAGAGACTGCTATGGTTCAGTGGGGAACTAGAAACATAGGCAACATTGGATTGGCTAAAGATTAACACCCTAAAATTTTATGAGATAGAATATGTTTATTATCTTTAATGTCTTGGGATGTAATCTACACCAATATTATCTTGCGCTATACACATCACTTTATTTTCTTGTAGAATATGCAACACTATTCTTGGCTTGTGTTGAACAAAATTTCATGTTCTTGTGATATAATTCATTTCACACAACACTGAGTATGTATTTTATTCAACGTATAAATTAAATATGTTTTGATTATGTTATACGAAAAAAAATTAATCTTGCACAACACGCAACATTGACTTGGCTTGCGTTACACAGAAGAGTTGCCTTCCTCGATAGATTGCGTTGTACGCGATGCCATGTTTCACTAAACAATGATATATTATAAAAATATCTTTATTTAATTGGATATAAACTAGTCTGTATTAATATTAGTAATTAAATTTTTATATTTAAAACATTATCATTCATCTTACAAATTTTCTAGAACATGGTATGAGAACAAAATAATTTTTTGGAAAAAAAGGAGTACTCAAAAAATATTGTTTTACCCCATTTTAGTGGCACTCCCATTTTAAATATAGTTTTGACACTTTTAAAATTTAAAATTTAAAATATTGAATGAAATAGGGATATAAAAACATACTTTTATAATATTTTAGTTATTTTTCGTGTAAAATTCAAATTTTAATGAATAGTGAAAAAATACTACATTTTAATTCAAAACTACCTTTTCATATAATTTATATATATAGTTAGATTATATTTTTAATTGGTTTTAATGTGTAGTTGTATTAAGTTTTTATCATTTAATATTTTTTTTTCATTGGAAATAATTTCACCTTAAAATTGGACATAAACACATATCAATCTTTGGATAGTTATTACATCTTAAAAACCCTCTTTTTGGTTTTGAATACGAGACTTAATTTTAAATTAATTAATAAAATATTAGTGTGTTGAATTTGAAAAAAATGGATTTCATATTTATAATCATATGTTTCAAATTGTGTAAATAGGTACCTTTTTATTTGTTGACATTATAAATTGTAACTTCAGAAAATATTTTATTTAACATGGTCAAAATATTAATATGGTAATTAAGGGAAAACATAATATTAAAATAATATTAAACATCCCTAACACATTTATTAATCATATTTTATGAGATATTTATGGCCATGTTCGTCCTTGGGTCGATTTTGGGACCCCATTGATTCACATGGATGTGAACATGACATTTTATAAGAATTAATTTAATGTAATGATAATTATAACCAAATTATATATCTATTACTAAACCTATTTTAATATAGGGTTATATAAAATATCTCTATGTATATAAATATTAACTAATATGAAAAAAATATTTCCTACCTCATGGTATTTTATTCATAATTTTTAGAAATTAAATTAATAAATTTAATAATGACACAATGATGATGCATTGATTGCTTCATTAATAAAGGATACAAATAAATGATATTATAAAAGTTCAAATAAATTTAATTTGTTTATTTTTATGTCCTCTGTGAATTTTTGGCATCATATTGACATATTATCATTGACTTAATGCCTTAGGTTTTAAGGAAACAGGTTGTTATGATTTTTTTTAAAGTTAAGTTTGAATTGTGTCCAAAGTTGGCATAAATCGAAACTTAAAAAAATAGTGTATCAAATGATATAAAATTCCTAAAAAATATATGATTTTTCAAAATGGTTAATATAAGTATAGATATTTCATAAATAAACTTTTTGTGTCATTTAACATTATATGGTAATTACATTAATCCATAATGTGTAAATAATATGATATCACAGTAAGATTAAAGTAAGTTAAAATAAGGGTTAAACCAAATAAGATAAGTATAAAATATATATAAAAAACATTCCTTAATATTATTTTATTATATATATTCGAACCAAAATCATCCTATATTATAATTAAATATTTTTTATACCAGTTTTAATCGAAACTGAATTTATAATAAATTAATATCTTGAGGGTTTCATAATGTACCCCTCACCCCTCTTATAAAAGGGAACCTCCTACCTCTCCACATCAATAAATTTTAAGTCTTCAAGATAAGAAAAATCTTGACCATTTCTCTTATCATGTTCCCTAGTTACATTCTATAGGTTTTTTTCTTCTCAAAATACAAGCTCTAGTGCTCTACGATGAAATTTAGAGGAATGTCGAAGAAGAGGTAATCCCTTCTACCGATTCATTCAAATTTATTTCATATTATACTTCCTATTATTTAGTTGTTTAATTATAAATTAACAAAATCATTATCAATATAATACTTATATATTGATATAAATATGAAACAACCATATTTATCCATTTATCCATCCTATGAAAAATGAAACCACTACGTGTGTTTATGTACGACTTACCATATTCACGCCGTGGTGTAATCTGTTTTCACCATCAGCTTACTTTGGATGGGTATAATGGAGGAAATAATAAACCTATATGATCAATATAACGTGATATTAATTTGTAGAAACTTTACACCATACATTTCAATACAATTCAATAATTTTGGGAATGATATCGTCTCTTGGGCGTACGTATGGCTTACCGTCTGCACGGTGCGATGTGATTCATTCTGCATCATCTTCATTAAACCATGACTATATAAATTAATTCAATGAAACAATATGATATATATTATAGGAATACAATTATTTAAATTAGATAAAAATTACCTAAAAGGGGAATAAGATCTTATCCGAAAAAACATACATAAGAAAAAAAGTACTTAATACCTGAGTAATGAGTGACACTGAATTGTTAGTAAAAAATTGATAAAAATATGATAATAAATGTTATCATTAAACTGATTATGATTCTGGAATAAGTCGGTAACTTTATTTAAATAATTGTACAGGAGTTTCGGATACAAACGAAGCAAATCAGAACTAAGGTAAGGGATGATTTTTCAATCTCATTTTTATATGAGATTATTTATACGTAATTATTTATTGGGGGTATATTTATCATCCATGTTTTCAAAAACTGTTTTCATAAAATGGTTTCTAATTTTATAGGTAATTTTAATGTCATTTTAACCTTTTTTTAATTTTACAACATGGTATGGAAGGAATCCTTCATTTGTTTACCATGCAAGGTACTTTTGTAATTTTCTGGTAAAAGTACGAGTACAATGTTCTTATAAATTGTACAACATGAATGTTTTATTATGGTTTCATGACACATTCTTTACCTGAAAATTCCTCTAAACTATTTAAGGATTATTTTCTACTAAATTAGTTTATTTTAAAATTGCATTTCATTTTGAGAAATGAAATCCTTTTTGAAGAGGAAGCAAAATTTTCTTCAAAAACTAAGTTTAAGTATTTTTATCAAAATTATTTTCCATTTATGATGATGATCTTTAAATAGGGTTCTATTTAATTCCATATTATTAATATGGTTTTATTGCATTAATGATATAATGATATTTTAAATGTATTATTATATCATGGAATGATGTTTAATAATCTCATTTTATTTCATGGGTTATGAATTGATGAATGATTTATGTTTTTTTGTCACATGTAAGAATTATTTCGATATGAGATGTGTGGGACCTAAATCATCCTCCAATGAATGGGGTAAAGATTTATATCTCATGATATAGACATGACTTGAATGAAAAGTAAATCTGGTTCAGTAATACATTTCTGGAATGGTAAGTAAACCTTTTTCAGAAATGGACTTTGTCCACTATGAAGGTTTTGAATGAAATGGATTTTCTACTATGGAAATAATAATATTTTCTTATTAGTTTTCAACAATTAAATATTTTATACCAATTATATTATATCATGGTTAATGTTCTTTAATTATCCATTCCTTACATTCTCCAATATTTATTCCATGACTCAGGATTTTGATGATTAAATTTTATGTTCATGTTTTTACATTAAAATGTTTATGGTTTGTTTGATGTTATCTATGTTTACCTTTAATGATCATTTGATCTCACCCTTTTTTTCTTTCCACCAGGGTATAAATAATGGTTTTAGGTAGGATAATAATAGTGGATGACCATAATGGGAGATAATGACTATCTTTCACTATGATTATAAGATTATGTTCCGAGTTTCCAAAGGTACTCAAATAATACGATATTTGGGCATCTATTTGTGTCAGGTTTTATGTATTCTGAAAAGGAAATATAATGTCCCTATACGTGATTCTTGGGTCTCTACAGTTAGTATCAGTGATAAGGTTTAGTCAAATGTTGGAAACTAGGATGTGAAAACATTAGTGAGATCCCAAGTGTTATGTCTAATATATGTTTATGGACGTCCCTAAGGGCATGTCAAACTATACGTTACAGTACTAGAATTATTGTATATATCATGAAAAAATAGGAATAAACATAATATATCATAGATTTATTGTACTCCCCCATGATAATTTTTTTCTTAGTATGAATTTTTCTTCTTACACTGTTCTTTTTGGGGTTTAGACAATGGATGGAACATGAAGGAACCGTGTTAATGATCAACGCAATGGGAAATGAAATATCATTCTTCTTATAATTAATATTATTTAGTTATTTCATTATAAATTAGTAACATAATTATCACTAATATACTGACATGTTATTATAAATATGTAAAACCCTTATTTCATCTTCTATCCATCCTACGAAAAACAAAATTACCACACGTGTGTACGTACGTATTACCATCTCCACATCGTGGTGTATTATTTTTTTCACCACCACCTTACATGGATGGGTATTATGAAAGAAATAATAACTATATATTTTTAGTATAAAATTATAATAATTCTGAGATACAATACACAATCCTCTTCAATACCATTCAATAATTATGGGAACGATATTGTCACTTGTTTATACGTACTTATTACCATCTCCACAGTGTGATGTGGTTCGTTCTACATAATATTCATTAAATAATGATTATATAAATTAATTGAATAAAAAATATGATATATATTATACTAATATCATGCCATAAATGATATAACTATGACCTAAAAATAGAAATAAGAACTTATCTGACAAAAAATTCATAAGAACATAAAGTAGATCATGCCTGCATAATGAGTAATAATGAAACATTACTAACAAATGAATTAAAATGTGATCATAAATGTTATCACAAAAATGATTATAATTCTAGAATAATTCCGTAACATTATTTAAATATTTATATTGGAGTTTCAGATATATACTAATCATATCGAACCTAAGGTAAGGGATAATTTTTCAATCTTATTTTTATCTGAGATTGTTTATATGTAAGTGTTTACTAGGGGCATATTTATCATCCATGTTTTCTAAAAAAAATTATAAAATTTTTACTAATTTTCTATGTATATTTAAATTAATTTTTACTCATATTTTTACTTTTAATCAATAGTATGGAAGGAATCTTTATATTGTTTACCATACGAGGTACTTTTTGAATTCTCGAGTAAAAGTATGAGAGGAATGTTCTTTTATCTTATATGGCATGAATGGGTTTTTTGGGTTTCGTGAAACCTTATTTAAAAAAAGCATCCTCTTCACTATTTCATGTTTATTTTCAACTGAATTATTATCTTTTAAAATAACATGGAATTTTTATAAAACAATTCATTTTTTTAAAATGAAATGATATATTCTTCAACAACTAAGTTCAAGTATTTTATCAAAATTATTTTCCATCTAAGATGAAAATCTTTACAAAGGGTTAGTTTTATATCCCTATTATTACTATGGTTTGATTGTACTAGTGATGGAATGATATTTTATATGGATTATGTTATGATGGAATGATGTTTAAGAATCCCAATTTATTTCATTGGTAATGTTATGATGAATGATTTATGTTTTTGTGGCACATGTAAGAATGATTTCAATATGATATGGGTGGGACCTATATATCCCTCCAATGAATTGGGTAATGATTTATATCTAATGAGATATAAATGAATGGAATGGAAAGTAAATCTAGTACAGTTATACATGGTTGGAAAGATAAGTAAACCGGGTTCAGTAATGGTTTTTTTCCACTATGATGGTCTTGGAAGTATTGACATTCCTACTATTGAAATAATATTATGTTCTTATTATTTTTCTACAATTACATGTTTTATACCAATGAAATTATATATTGGTTAATGTTTCTTTATGATCCATTCCTTACACACTTCCAGGAATTATTTCATGACTCAATATTTTTATGTTTTAAAATTATGTTCATGTTTTTATGTTCAAATGTTTATGGTTTGTTTTATGTTCTCCATGTTTACCCTTACTGAGCATTTGATCTCACCCTTTTAATGTTTTCATTTCCCAACGATAAAAATATAGGTTTTATGTACGAAAAATGGGAAGTTCATGATGAGATATGTTGAAGATCTTTCACCGTGATTAGAATATTATGTTATGAGTTTCCAAAGACACTAAACTAATATTGTATTTGGGTGTATGTATGTGTCGTGTATTATTTATTCCAAAAAATAAATGTAATGTCCATATATTTCAATAATGGATATATACATAGAGATAATGTTCTGTGTTGTCAGGTTTTTTCCATAATCCAACGTATCAGATGGTGGCTTTGGTAGTTACTCTTTTAAATGAAGTAGCTGGGTGTCAGTAGAGCTTAGTTACTTCGATGCATGATGAGTTGACACTCTTGTGGGATGACTTTCAACATCTGTTTCAGGAGGATTAATACCCCTAATTCCTACAATATGTTTGGATAAATGAGATTCTAGAGCTTCATTAGGGAGAGATGAAATCTTCAGATTATGCATTGGAGTTCACTGACTATAGGCATTGAACTCTCGACGTGATCAGAGATGGCTACATCTAAGAAAGAATGTTTGAGTAGGGACTATGCCGAGAGATACAATATATCGTAGTGTTCCTGTGCATCCCCTCCTATGATGGGGTTCAAGAGTGAGAACTTTTTATAGAGATATTCATGATAGAAGGAGGTCTGAGAGTTGAAGTTGTAGGTAGGTTTGACAGGGCAGAGTGATTTGCAGTAGCAGGAAGACAACAATGATCTCGGAACAAGAGACCCTTTAGTGGGAAGACAATTGGTTGTGGTTGTACCATATAGGGGTAGCAAATAACATCAACGAAACTCAGAGAGGGATGATGTTATACATATTATGTGATATGTCACATGACATAATAATTCCTAACTAGGCACACTGAGAACCCCTGGCAGGTAGTAGATAGACAGCCCCAACAAAGATAGTTTCATGACCACAGATCTCCCAACCAGGGATAGGGTATCGCCCAGGGAGGAATAGAAAACAAAGGAGTAGGAGGAGCTACAAGTGGGGGGTGACACTATGAGGTCCTTCAACCACCACCAACTAGAATCCCACGTCATGCTTAGGGAGCTCACTGTCGGGGAATCTGACAGCTACATGCTCTGGATGTATATAATCCTCTAGCAGAAAAGATGATTCTAGGTATGATCTATGTTTATTATACTCTTGCATCAGTATTAGTAGAAACAGGTACTAGACAATATTTTATCTCTTAGATCTTGGTGCCTGTGATTTTTCCCTCTATGGAGATGCTATCACAATAGCTATTCCTTGAGGATCCTACATGGAACACATCCTATGTATCGTTCATATTCTAGGAGTGTGAGCTATTTATTTATGGAAAATGGCCCACAAGGGACCTAATAGTCATAATGATGGAACCCTATGATTTTATCTTGGGAATGTACTGAAATTTCATTGTTCAAGACCATGTTTATTGTCACCACAGACTAGTCAGATGACTACGCGCTGATGGGATAAGGTTCTTCTTCTTCAATGAGAGAGATGTCATCGCAGGATGAGAAAGTGATGTGAGAATGATGTTACAACCTATTACCAATCATCTAGAGAGTAACACCCTTGGTTCACCAGAAAATTAAAGAATTTAGAATCCCCAATTTTAGGGGGATGATATGGAATTATTTCCTAAAGATGTTCCAAGACTACCTCCAAGGTGGGAGTTGGAGTTTTTCAATTCCATGCATGTAGGGACTATCTCGATAACTTCATCAGCATATGATATTGAAACCAATGACCTTTGAAAGTGGAGGTTGAAATTAGAAAAAAAAATTGAGAAACCTTTCAACATATAATTTGTGTCACCCGAGGTGGCTCCAATTTTTTGTTAAGATGGAATATGGGAGATTATGGCTTTAAATTTATTATAATCCATTGAAATAGGCCATGGTAAAGAAATATTACCCCTTACCATTAATTTATGTCCACTTTGATCAGTTGTGATGCATGATATGGTTCTACAATATTGATATTGGGTTCTTCTACCCGCATTTGTGGGTTCGTGAGGACAATATTCTGAAGTTGGATTTTCGAGGTCTCTATTGACCGTACGAGTTCCTAGTGATGCCAATTTCTGTAAAAAATTCCCTTACTATTTTCATGGATTTGATTAAATAGTTTTTATATCCATACATTGACCTTGTTTATCATTTTATTCATCAATGACATACTCATTTACTCAGCAATAGAGGAGGAACGTGCCAAGAACATGAGAGGTGTGGTTCATTTACATCGAGAGCACTAAAATTATGTAATGTCCGTGAAATGATAGTTTTGGATACATAAGGTTTACTTTCTAGTTAATGTCATTTCCTACAATGTTTTATCCATACATCCACGAAATATCGAAGTAGTACTTTCTTGGGAGCTACCCCAGAATCTGTCATAGGTGAAAAGCCTTCTTATCGTGATGGGATACTACATGATATTTTTGGAATATTTCTCCAGGACTTCATCCCCATTGAACAATCTGACCTTGAAAGGGTAGTTGATTACCTAGTCTGAGTAGTTCTATATGGCCTTTTAGGAGTTTAGGACATGGTTTATGTGTTCCCCAATTTTGAGACTACCATAAGAAGGATTTGATTTTATGGTGTATTGTGACACGTCATGAGCTTGGATCAGTTGTGTGATGATGTAATAACTTGTGGTTATCACATATGTGTCAAGGTATTTGAGGCCCCATGAGAATAACTATGTGACTAATTAACTAGATCTATCATTTATAGTATTCTCTTTAATGATTTGGAGGCACTACCTTCAAGGATAACACTTTTTTGTTTAATCAGAACACCAGAGTCTCTGGTAAGTCTTTACCCAGAGAGACCTGATCCTAAGGAAACAACACTGGTTGGAGTTCCTATAGGACTATTACTTTTATATATTCTATAATCTTGTGATGGAAATTTTTTGAGTAGATTCCCTTACCAGGAAGGCATAGGATTGCATTGTGTGGGACATTTCGGAGCAGTTAGCTTGCCTGTAGCTGATCCTAGTGGATTTTCATGGTACATTTTTCTTATAGTCGATGGTGTTGAATCCATTGCACAATAAGTGTATGAATGAGTATCATCTAGGAAACATTGACTATGACATTCTGTGTGACTCGACATTGATAAGTGATGCACCAGATTGATATAACTATGGATCGAATCATGAGATCGTGTTCTAAGGGTGAATTGTGGTTTAATTCGCAATTCAGGATGAGGTGATATGGGAGTTCCACCCATCTCCCTAAATTGTATATCATAGTGTTTGGAGAATGTATTAAGAACATAATAGGTTGTTTAGGTGTTCTGACATGAGATGAAGAATAGCTGAGTTAATCTCATGATTCCTTACCTGTTAAAATGTGAAGGCTGAACACCATGTCATGGGGGGTTTCTTGCAACCTCTTGAGATTACAGATTGGAAGTGGTAAAACATATCCATGGACTTAATCATAGGGATTTCATGCATAGATAATGGCCATGATTCCATATGGGTGATAGTATACAAACTCACAATGTTGGCACACTTCCTTTATATCAAGGAGGAGATCTTGGTGGAGGGCTTGAGGTAGTTGTATGTATAGGGGATTTTCCTCTTTCATAAGGTACCCTCAAAGATTGTATATGATTATGAAGTACGGTTTACATCACAATTTTGGAGAGGCCTGCAGGTGTAATTCAGGACCCAACATCAGATAATTACTACCTTTCACCCCCAGACTAATGGGTGGACCGAGCACACTGTCCAGGTGCTAGAGGATATGTTGAGCGCTTTCATGTCAGTTTCGACCAATGCTGGTAGGATCAGCTGACTATGGTAGATATTGTGTTCAAAAATATCTACCACACCATCTTTAACATATAATGTTTTGAATCCCTACAAGGGAGACCCTCTAGGTCACCCTGGTGATGGAAGGAGATTGTGGAGAGTCATATCTTATGGTCCCATAGTTGGTGTATGCGATAATAGAGAAATTATTGATAATCTATGAATGAAAGAAGTCGACCAAGAAAAGACTAAAGTCCAATAAATATTGCCATATTAGGCCCTTGGATTTCGAGTATGGAGACAAAATATTCTTAAGAGTCTCAACATAACATGGAATGAGGATGTTCATACGAGGAGGAAATCTATCCCTGAGGATCATCGGGTTGTCCGAGATCATTCATAGGATCAGTAAGGTTGGCTATCACCTTTCCATACCCCCAAGGTTAGAGAGGTTACATGACTTTTTCAATTATTCATGGATAATGAGGTATGTGTATGACCCCATTCATGTTATTGATTGGGGTGAGGTGGAAATCGAGGAAAAATCCACCTTTGCAGATCACCCAATGGCGATTAATGGTCAACATGAGTGGACCATGAGAGGGTGAACCATCCCACTGGTTTGGGTGTTGTGGCAGTACAGAAACATATAACAGAGTTCTTGAGAGTAGGAGATCTAGATACAGGTTCATTATCATGAGTTTTATGATTGATTTTGATTTTCTAGGGAAGAAAATCTTGAAGGAGTTGATGATGTTGAAACCCGGTTTTTTCTTTGTAATACTTTGAAATATTTCTAAATGTTTTTCTAGATACAAGCCCTAAGCCGGTGTGTGAATCCAAGTCCCAGTGTTCCCAATGTTTATTTTATAAAAATATTAATGATAATTTTCATTGTGAACATGTGGTTAATTAGTGAAAATGGGACAATTCATAAAATTATGGTCGAATCATAAATTTGAGACCATGGTAGGGTACAAAACGTAGTGTTTCCCCTAGGTGAAACATAAAATAAGTTTGTGCGAGGCATCCCAATGACTTACTCTTTGGCATTGTGTTTAATTGATGAAATAAAATGATTTATTTAATATTTTAAATTCCATTTAACATAGTTTTTCTTCATAATTATATGAATTCCCAATGATTCCACAATTCCATTCCTTTCTATTGGAAAACGATGAGTGAAGAATGACATTTGAACCTTGGATCATGGTGGATCTAAGGACGATGAACACATTGAAACTGATAAAACAAGTTATTCATCAAATGAAAATCAATCCAATGTAGTTAAGACTCTTATTTAGTTTTTTACACCTCTTATTAAACTTTGATCATGTTACAACTTAATTCATCAATCTCTACCCCCTTTCCCCTATCGGATTGTTGAAAATATATTGTAAACCAATTGTTTATCTACCCCGGATGACTGTTATAGATCGGTTGGCCATGAACACTTGAAAAATTATCCAAACCATTTCTTATCTTTATTTACCTTACAAATTCATCTTGTTCTTCACTAGCGTAACCATACTATTCCCGGATCGACAATTGTCTTGCGACCCAGGCCTCATTGGCGCGCATATTCGATATATATTTGAGAAATAGTTACATATTTTTGATAAAGTAATTTATAAAGAAATATAATGATGAATATATAATTAATATGAAGGTTTTTATCAAAATTATGAGTATTGAAGTAGTAATGATGTTCAGACGATCTGGACAAACGCTCATTTCCAAACGAGGCTGATTCGTGAAAAATAGTGATGGTATTCTGTATACTTCAGTTAGATCCATAACTTTAGGATTGGTTTGGAATGGTCATGGATATTTTTAGAGAATATTTGGAAGTGTAAATAGAAATTGTAGATATTGTAGGGTTTTCTGGAAAAAATAGACAACACACCGTGTACAACGAAGAACACATGACATGTATCCTCCCTCAGTAGTGACCCTAGGGTTATGGGTATGTTATAGAGGACATGGAGTATACTACCCTTGGCACACCATGTCCCCCCTTACTATTTGAAAAATTTATTTTAAAGAATACACACCTATGAACACACCATGTGTCAACTACCCGAGGTTTCCTCATGGAAAACATCTTATGTGGTCCAGCACAACGTGTACCAGTGTACAAAAAAATGAGGTATGATTGAACAGACAGGACCAACAGACATGGTCCTAGTCCTTGATAGGTAGAACACATGGTTTAGTCAAGAAACATGGAATGATATACTACATGGTGGGGGGGGGAATTTACCAGCTAGAGACACAGTCATGCAGGGGAGACAAACCAAAATGCCATGTGGTTCCCCCTCAAACAATGTAATTTTGATATCTTCTTTGATATCATCAACCCCCATATATCCTTTACAGGAACTAAAATTTTGGCCCAAAATATGCCTATCCTGAGTATTTTTCCATTTAGAATGTGATGGTAACATCGGATGAATATTTCAAGATATAACATGATTGTTCCAGGTTTTGTATAGATGTAGGCGATACCCGAGGACGAAAAATATCATTCTAGATTACAAGAGTTGTATCAGTCTTAACCTTTAGCTGGATTAGGAAGTGACATTACTTGATAATAGTTTTATATTTACCCTTTATTAATAATGGGTGGTGGAATTACCGAATGATATTACCAAGTTAAACTCCAATTGGATCTTGTAAGTGGGGTTCCTAGATGTTCCAGACATACACACCAACTGGGATGTGTAGTGGTATTCCCCGATGATCTTCTAGATGTGACCCTCCATATGGGTTGGGTAGTGGAATTTACATGAAGACTCACTGATCTTACCCTCCAGTTGTTTGTGGGAGTGACATTCCCCAATGACTGCCCCAGGTGTTACCTTTCAGCCAGGTTGGGAAGTGGCATTCCTCAGAGGCTACCAGAGATGACCCTTGGGTGTGTTTCATTGTAACGAGGTGTGGTTGGAATTACCTTCAGAATCTTAAGAACGATTGGTTATTTCCCCCACTGAGATGCGTTCCTAAGATTCAACTTAAAACCATGATGGTGAGTTAGTGTGACCCAATGTGTACATTATCAACATGTGGTGATTTCAGCCACAATGACTTGCGTCTCCTGGGTAGATGCTTGAG
Organism: Viscum album; assembly: GCA_963277665.1. NCBI lineage: Eukaryota > Viridiplantae > Streptophyta > Magnoliopsida > Santalales > Viscaceae > Viscum > Viscum album. Next base: position 1,436,708,048 of record OY728122.1, read on the forward strand.
GTTTTTGGCATCATAGATAATTTTACCCTGGAACTATTGGATACTAACATTCTTGGGCTGTGTTGTGAGATGGGGATCCCCTTACTCTCTCATTAGAGATTCTTTGATAGAGAATATATATATATCCCACTACAATAATCACTCCTTGGTTTTTGGTTAGTATCCTTCCCGGAGAGGTGAAGATGTGCAGGGAATACCATGTGATTTCCATATCTATATTCTCATGGTTGGATGGGTCTGCACACCTACTATAGGTAGCTAATACTCAACTATACGTTCATCTTCTCACAAGTTGGGTATCCTTTTGTTTGAATGCATCTACATTCACTCTCTTGTTGGCTTGAACTATACTCATATAGTTCCCTTTTATCGTACCTTGTTCACTCTACTACTTTCCCCTTTAGTGTATCTCTAACTTTTGTCCCTTTACCTTTTTGTGTAATTCTATTGGGTATGTATATGCTGACCCTTACATGGGATTAGTGAAACCAATTTCATTTGTTACTCAAATGGTTGATGGGTTGACCTTGATCTCAATGAATTTTAGGGATACAGGCTATGTGGTCCACATACAATGGTCGGAGTTGAGATATAGGTGAATGTATATCATGGATGTCACTCATTTTTTGTTTCATTCAGGTTGTGATAGGTTTCTAGTTTGGTCATTTTCCCCCTTTACTTTTCAGTTGAAACTTTCATACTATTTTTTCATCGAGAGGTTCATACATATTCAATTTACTTTATTAATGTTTTAAATTTTCTACTTATCCTATCCACTTTTTCATTGAGTTGGTTGTCTGCATTTGTATATGTGTTAGGAATATTCCACCCCATATTTGAGTTTTTCCTTTGACACTTTTCACCACCCCCATGCCTATGGAGGAGGGCATGTGGTATTTACGGATCAATCCTCAGCTAGGGTCAGTTCAAGACACAGAAAAAACATAAAAAATCATACCCAATAAAACATAAAGTCTTAAATATGATAAATGAAATGTGGAATTCACCATAACATAGATAATTTTTCATTGCTGTTCTTAAATATAATTTAATAATCATACGTCATTAGAAAATGAGAATTTATTTCCCCCTATGCTTTAGAATACACCTCATGTGTATTAGGGAATTTCAAATTTTACAATTTTTCCGCACAATCTAAATCATATGTCTTTTCCAATTTCCTGATGATGCTCCATCAATTATGATTTATTGATCTTTAAATTGTTCTTCTATCCTCATTTAATTTAATGTGATCCAGGATCATCCTTACAATGTCTGAGGGATTTGATACTTTTACTTTGTTGTCTTTTTTGAACCACAACAGGATCTAACATCCTTGTATCACTATAAATGTTGTTAAATAGGACCCACTCATAGTATCAGTGGAGGAATCTATAAATCTACCTCAACCTAAAACTCTATACTGGTTGGAGATTCATATTCATTTCATGATAGGTATATTATTCTTAATCCAATTATCACCATTTATATCAAGGTGTTTACTTAATGAGATTAAATCATAGATAATTATTTATCTTGAGATTATTTCACCAAGACTACAGAATTACATCAATAAAAATCTATATATGTTTTTGGTAATGATTATGCATACATTTTTACATTCAAATGATTCAATTAATTTTATGTTCAGAGAAAAAGTACCCACCAGAAAAAACAATCAGAGTTAATGAATAAGAGGGTATGACTTTTCTGTTAGGGCCATGCATCATGATGTTCTTCATGGGGTATTTGTATGGATCATCGTTATAGGTCGGGTGGTTTGAAATATTTGGAGAATCAGTTGGGGATGTGTCTCTTCTATGTGCATTTTTAAAAGGTTTGTGTCGATGCCTCATTTTCATATTTAAAGAAAATACCTCTTTAGACTAGTTAGAGGGAGACACATTACATTGCCTGAAGGCCCAAGGCCAAGTGGCCTGAATACAAGGCTTGAAAGCTCATTTTTTCCCCAAAGGACCCCTTGGTGAATAGTACTGCTACAGTACCCATGCTGCTACAGTACCAACTACAATAAAGCCGCCGCTATAGTGCTACCACTGCTACAGTTCCGACGCTGCTACAGTTCCCTGCTATAGTGCCCTGGAAATTTGCCACTACTCGGATTTGAACCCGGGTCATTTATTAGGCCTATGTTGTTCTAGTATTATTATCCAAGTAATCTTACCCCTCAACCCAATTAAAAGTTTGAAAAAATAAAATCTTTGTATCCTTCAGTCTCAGAGGTAATGAATCAATTCGTCATGGAACCAATTTGGGCCAGTGGAGATATCCATTTTCCACTCGAGACCATTATTCATCAAACACTTTTCTTTATTGGATATATTATTAACATGGGAAATTGAAGTAAAAACCTATATAGTAATGTGTGTTGTATAATATATTGTAGGACTATTAATATCGTAAAATGGTATAATCTAGATTTAAAATTTAATTGAGTGAGATTTCTTAACTATTTGTAATACCCATGATAACATTTTATAGTAAAAAAGTAATTATTTAATTAATTTTATATAAATTTAATTTTTTCATTCTCTAAATCATTTTTATGGATATCATTAGTATTATAATATTTAAACTACATTAAATCACCAAGTGTCCCCTATCATGAAGATGTGATGAGATTTTTTTTTATAGTGAGTTTTTTTATTTATTAATTAGGGAGTGGTGGTTTCACCATGGAGGTGCATGGTATGCTCTGATGAGGATTTTGTAGTTGATTATGAATTATGGAGAAGGATAACTATTTTGTAGAGGTCTTGGATTTTGGTATTTAGTTCTTCATCGAGGATATAAACCAAATTACATACTAAAGTGCCATTCCATGTGGGTTTTTAGAGAGGAACACTACACCAGGACCATTATGGACACACCATGGTGTCCGTTTCATAGAATTTTTTTAATTTTTGATTTTTTTCTTCAGTCCTTTTAATTTATTTCCCTTTATGTTTCCACCTTTAACAAAATATTAATCCCCCCAGATCCTGAGATCTCATTTCCCATGACTTGGTGGTCAATTTTGAAGGATTTTAATTAATATTTCTAAAGGAATAATCCAGTATGTGGTTCCTAAAATATTTTTTCCCACATTCACCCCTAATTATTTTTAACTTTTTCCTCATGATCCTGGAAACCTAGGTTTTATATTTACAAATTATTCATTATTGTTATTATTTTTTAGGGTTTTTTAATGCCTTCTACAAATCCAACATAATCATATCCTCTGAATTCACCATGTGTAATAATTATTTTAATTGATAAAGGTAGATGATTACATTATCCCCCTTTTTTAGTTGTGTATTTTGTGTTATGATTTAAAAAATTTGGTTTTTTAATTTTTTCTAAAGTATTAAATGATTATTTTGATAAGTGAATTATATGAAAGATGATTATGGTGATCATTTTATTTCTTCTATGGCGAAAATAGTTTTTCAAAAAACATTTTTTATAATAATTTGTTGATTCTAATGAGGTGGATGATGAAATGATTCCATGAAAATGACTCTGTTAAGTTTATCACACTTAATTGGACACACTAGGTACTTTTTTGTGGATTTGAGGGACATTTTTAGAGAACATTTTCCACTATTTCAGTCTTTTGTTGACGAGTAATGTAATTTTTTAACTTTCATTGAGTCTTAATTAATGTTCGGTATATGATATTTGTATCTTCCTTCAACTAGTTGAGTATGTTTCCCAAAAAACAAAACTAATATATAGCTAGGATACTATTACCTTTCAGACTATAAGGAGTATATCCCTAGTCTATTATTTGAAAATATTATTATATGGTTTTAATTTATATATTTTTTTAATGTAAGGATAAATATATTTTTATATTCTTTCCATGATAATTTTAAATGGTAATTTTCATGTAATTACATTAAATATATAATTTATTGGGTTCTTATCAATGTATACTTCTAAACCACATGGTTTGATCTTACATGACTTGTTACGGTCACAAACAATACATTCCTAATGTGTATATGCACACCTTTTTTATTAATAAATCTAAATTAATTGAACTTATTCGAACTGACATGAATTCATTTATGGTTTTTCAGGTTTATTAAGGGGACTTGGTGGGGTGAGCCATCTCGTCACATAGTGATTGATAGTGGTTATCGTGCTTAGTTTTGGATTATTTATGGTTTACTTTTTAGTATGTTGTACTCATTTTGAATCACCAATTTAACTCCTCATCTTGTTCTATATTATTTTGGATTCTTAATTTCATATGTATATTTCAATTTAATATTCTTTTGCAATGGTTTTCATTTCTTTTATTTTTTTATCTTGTTCAATGTTATTGATATGTTTATTATTATTCAATTATTTGTCTATAAGACTCATTAATTTTTTTCACGATTAATATAGCTTCTTGGTTAGGACTAATTGATGGAATTTTTATGATAAAATAATCCCATAATGTGTTATTTATTCTTATGAACTTTTTTCAATCCCATGAAAATCAGAAACACCCTTCTTGATTATTAATAAATGAACTTCAGCCAACCAATCACTCGTTTCACATGAATATGTGTAGTGGATGTACTGTTTTATTTTTTCTTTTTATTAGTTTTTTTATTATCTATTAAATTTATTTTTATCACATATCCATCTCCCCATTATATCCAATTTTACTTTTAGATCATTATTTTTATTTTTATATTTTAATTTATTAGTACCATGTTATTTTATTATTTTTATTATTTTTATATTATTCCATGTGACCAATATTATTTTTATTAATCATATATTAGAGTACATGGATATAAAATTTATGGTAAGGAATAGTTAGGTTCTATGTTTGGACCCATTATTTTAATTGTTAGATTAAACATTTACCAAAAGTGATATTGAAGCAAATGAACTAGCTAGAATCCAATGGGGATAAAAAAATACTATTTTTTTCTAGATTGAATTAGGTTCCTATGTTGGTGGAAACTATATAGAGTTACTATAAATATTGTATCTAATCAATATTTAGATTTATTTTTTGTTTTGAAATTTTTAAGTAATTGTAAACTTCAGATAAGACAATCAACCCATTTGCGGAAGGTGTAATAGAGAATATGTCTAATAATTTTTATACTCAACCTCATGTTATCATCGGATTTTAGGAAAATGTAATTTTGATTTTAGATTGAATTTTTTTTATCCTTCAAATTTGGATTCATATGAGACATAATACAGAAAACACCATATATTATAAAAGGGTGCATTTTATTGTGTTTCCTGCATCATTATTTATGCATGTGTTTAATGAATTTTTTATTTTTTGAATTATTTTTATTATATATTTTAGTGTTTTAAAACATTTATTTCATTTTATATAGTACCATTATTCATCAAAAACCTCTAATAAACCAACCTAAATGAATTATAAATAATTTTCCAGAGTGAATTATATTATCGATAATAATATTATTAATGTGGTATTAAGGAATGTTACTACTTATAGGAAAGGAAATAAAACTTTTCTATCTACACCTATATAGGATGTTCCTTGTTCATCTTATGAACTGGATCGATTTGTATGGAATCCCGCCTTTTTCATACATAACTTCTCATTACATTTTATAAACAGAGGATCTTTAAAGTCTACTCTCTTGGAAATCAAGAACAGAATACATGAACACAAAAAAAAAATTATTATAATCTACTTGTATTTATATTTTAGGTTAATCCTATGTACAATTACATCATCTCATATCCTGGAGACATACATCAAAGGAAAGGGTGAGCAGAAAGCCCAGTAAGGGGTATACAAGGGAATCTGTTTACTTGTGATATCAATAAGAACTTGATGAAAAATATGAAGACATGAGCAATCGAAAAAGTGGCAGATCAAAAGAAGAATAACATGAATCATAAACTGAATATGTGGCTACAAAATTTCATTTATACTTTCATGAACTTATCACCAAGGTTTATCCCCAAGGTGTCATAAAAATTACTAAGGTTATTTACGAAGGTATCGTGAAACTTCTCATCACTAGAGATTAATTCCTTACCCAATGCATTGGAGAAATATCAGGGTGAACCCTTAATATTTATATACATTCATGTGAGACACATATATCATAATCAAACATTTCATTAATAACCCATGGAGAATAAAAGAAATGGGTTTCATTTCAAGATCGTGATGTTTTAAATGTTCTTAAAAATAAGATCATTATGTCATATATAACCCATTGAAAGGGAGTGAGGGTTATATGTATATCAATTACAGAATCAAATATATCATATTTATATATTTATGAACACCCATATAAATTAAATAGGTTTGGGTATTAACATAATAAAACAAGAGAATTTATGGAGATAAAGAGATAGGAATTTGGAGGTGAAATTTCTGCAGCATAACGGCTATATAACATGGTTTTAGAAAACATTGAAAATAGTGGGGACAAGGATCACACACTCATAAATAATTTATAATACAATATGGGAACATAATAGAATCATGGTATGGATATTTTAATGACATACCACAAGAAAAGGAACATGAATGAAAAGAGAAGATGTGATTTCTTTTATGAGAAATTCACTAGCCTAACGACGTCACAAAAAAATTTAGTAAACAAATCTATGAAAGAAGAAAGGGTATTTCAAACATTTGACATGAAATGGATAGTAATGATAACATATAAGAATATACCTTCAACATAAATAAATGGAAACTAGAATACACAACATAAAGGAAGTCATGACTTAAAAGAGGCGGGTGAAAGATTTCATTACCTTAAAGAGTAACTTCAAAAGAATGAAGGTCGGGACCTTGAGAGGATTGAGGGAACATTGGGAGGACTCCTTTAGAGGAAATAATACCAAAAATTTATTAGGGAGGATTTTTAAATTAAATTAATGAGGGAATGGCTTGGTATTTGTAGGAGAAGTGAGGGAACAAATCATTAATTTCCAAGGGACACCTCATCGGTGGTATTGGAAAAACCATGGGTTGGAACAAGGTATTTGACCATGTTATTGGCCACCTGGGACACCTCATAGCATAAAATACTAGTCATAAGTCTACCATAATAATTTCATACTTATTACATCATTAATGATGTCATTAAACACCCAAAACTAAAAACTGAATTTTTTTACTATTCACCGAAAATTCAACTATTTCAGAAAAATCCCAAAAATTCCCCTTAACCTAATATCGATGCTATAAATTAAAAAATGAACTCCATTTTATGAATATAATTTTCTAATTATGAGATATTTAATTCTTATGTAAGAATACTATTCACTAAAAATTCATCTTTTTCAAATAAATCATAAAAATTCACATTAACCTAATATCAACACTCTAAATTAAAAAATAAACTCCATTTTGTGAAAATAATTTTATAATTATGAGATATTTAATTTTTAAGTAAGAACACTATTCAAGAAAAGTTGTATTGTTTCAGAAAAATCTCCAAAATTCACCTTAACATAATATTGATGCTCTGATTTCAAAAATGAACTCCGTTTTATGAAAATAATTTCCATAATATTTTTATTTTAATTTATAAATAAAAACACCATTCACTCAAATAAAAACTAATACATAACTACTATTTTTTGAAACAGTTATTTACTTATTTTATTGAATCAAATTACCTAATCAAGGTTTAATAAATTATATTAATACTTTCATAAGTGAGGTTAGTAATCCATTTGGTTACATTACTTATCCAAAGGGTAACATTACTATTCATAATTTACTATTCACCAATAATTATGTTGATCTCATTAGTCCCTAAATTTTTTACCGAACACAAATAAAGAAGACCATTTTTTGAAAATATTTTAAAATATCTTTTTTCCAAAATTCACCAATAATATACATCCTATATTTATCCATATATTTGAAATTCAAAAACTTTACCATACTAAGAAAAAGCAATTTTATTTATTTCAAAGGATTAAAAAAAGTAGGTAAGGTCTCGTTACATAGCCTCTTATAATACCAGCATATGACCTATGTGTAAGGTGTGCTAAGGTGATAGAATCTTCGGGCGGATTGGCCAATATCACCTGTGTAGTGACCTCTATCTACTTGAACTTCTCACGTAGGATATTCCGTTCAAGATGCACATGATGAATTTCGACTTCGTCTTGGTCCAGGGTAAAGCCCAATGGTGCTACCTCTTTCTGAAGTTTCATCAGATGGGCTTAGAACGACCATAGTCTACTGGATGAGGACATCTAATCTTTTTTCTGTATTAATTAACCAAGATCACTTGTATTTATAAACAAAAATTGTAACGTTAGGAGTTTATCTTCCAATGATCATATTGAAAAATTTTCATATAATAGTCGAAACCCAACTGTATCATTTAATTATAGTCACTTCATTAATAAAAAAATATATTTTTGTTGAGTATAATAATATAGAACAAGTAAAATTAGGAGACAAAAATTATTCAATTTTTTGGGTCATTACATTCTTCCCCCCTTAAGAAATTTCGTCCCTGAAATTTCAAATCATACCCTCAAAAAAGAAACGGTGTGGGTACTTCTTCATCATAGAATCCTCTTTTCATTTGGGGTTCCTCAACAAAACCTTAACAAGGTGGGTAGTCTTGTTGCATAGAACCTTGTCTCTATGATCCAAGATCTCCACCGGCTTCTCCTCATAAGAGATTTCATGTTCTAGTTGTATCTCCATTGGGTTTAGTACATGTGAGGGGTCTGGTATGTACATCCTCAAGAGGGATATGTGAAAGAAGTCATGAACATGTGATAGATTTGGAGGAAGTGCAAGCCGATAGGCCACTGCTCCCACACGATCAAGGAATTAATAAGGGATAATGTACATAGGGATAAACTTCCCTTTCTTCCCAAACCTCATGAATCTCTTTCAAGGTGAAATTATAATAAATACCTTATCACCAACATCAAACTCCACATCCCTTAAACGGTTTTCGGCATATCTCTTTTGCTGACTCTGAGCAGCCTTAATGTGTTGTTGGATGGAATGGACCCTTTCTATCATCTCTTGCACATGATTTGGCCCAAGATGTTTTCTCTCACCTCCATCATCCCAACAAGTAAGAGTTCTACATTTCTTCCCATATAGAGCTTCATAAGGTTCCATTTTAATGCTCGAGTGTAAGAAATTTTTGTAAGAGAACTCAACTAAAGGGATATGTTGACTCCATCCACCTTTAAATTCAATTAATTACTTTCTTAGTTCTTTCAGATTGTCCATCAGTTTTGGTGTAATAGGCCGTACTGAAATTCAATTCAGTGCTTAGATCATGTTGAAGACTTCTCCAAACTTTTGATGTGAACCTGTGTTCACAATTAGATACGATTGAAAGTGGAACTCCATGAAGCCTTACTACTCCCTTCACGTAAATTTTGGCAAGGTGATCAAGAGAAAAATTCTCCTGGATAGAGATAAAATGGGAAGTCTTAGTGAGATGGTCCACACTTACCCATATCGCATTATTTCATTAAGAAGTTATCAAGAGACCATTGAAAAAGTCCATAGTGATATTGTCCAACTTCCACTTTCTTATGGGTATTGATTGCAATACCCCTTTAGGAAGATGTCGCTCTACCTTCACATGATGACATACTAGGCACCTTGTAGTGCAGTGAAAAATCTCTTCATATTATCCTCCAAAAATGATCATTATGGTCTCTATACATTTTTTTTTCTTCCATGATGTATAGAAAAACTTGAACTATGGGCTTCATCCATCAACTCCATCTTTATTTTAGAAATAGATGGAATACATAGTGTTGTATGAAATTTCAATACACCTTCTTGATCAATATTGAACTCAGGAAACGCCTCATCCTTCACAGCTTCAAACTTCTTCAGTATCAAAGGATCTTCTTTCTGAGCATTCTTGATATTCTCTAGTAATTATGATTGAATAATAATTTTGGTTAGGGTTCATGAGGTCCCTTTCCTTATAATTCTCATGTCCATCTTTACTAGGTCATTGATCAAAGGAACTTTTTGAATCCTCATCATGGAATGAACAACTAGACCTCTGCTGCTTAATGCATCAACAACTTTGTTTGATCTTCTGGGATGATAATTAATTGAAAAATAAGAGTCTTTAAGAAGCTCCAACCATCTCCTTTGTCTTATGTTAAATTACTTTTGTTTGAAAATATACTTCAAACAATAATGGTATGTGTATATATCACATTTCTTACCATGATGATAGTGCCTCCATATCTTCAGAGCAAAAACGACCGCAACCAGCTCCAAATCATGCATAGGATAGTTCAGCTCATGAGTCTTCAACTGTCAAGATGCATAAGCATTGACTATGTCATTATGCATGAGGAAGAAACCAAGCCCTTTGAGAGATGCATCTCTAAAAATAATGAATCATTCTCCACTTGAGAGCAGAGCTATCACGAGTGCAGTAACGAATCTCTTCTTCATCTCTTGGAAACTTTCCTCACACTCCGTTGTCCAGATGAAACTGGCCCCTTTTAAAGTTAACATGGTTAATGGATTATAATGTTGTGAAACGTTTTTCACAATCCTCCTATAATATCCTGCCAATCCAAGGAATATTTGATTCTCAGATATTATTGTAGGGTGAGGGCACTCCTCTACTATGTTTGTCATTCTTGGGTCAACATTGATTTGTTCATTGATAACAATGTTCCCCAAGAAAGAAACTTGTTGTACCCTGAATTTTCATTTTTTAAACTTCCCAAAAAGCCTCTCCTTCCATATAGTTTTCAAAATAACCCTTAGATAATCCCCATGTTCCTCACAACTTTTGGAATATATCATAATATCATCAATAAAAACTACCCCAAAGTTATCAAGTTATACTTAAAGACTCTATTTATCAAATCCATAAATATAGAAGGTTAATTAGTTAGTCTGAAGGGCATAACAAAAAAATTATAATACCCATATCTTGATTGGAAGGTAGTTTTCAGAATATCTACTTTCTTCACCCTCAATTGATGATAAATAGATCGAAGATCAGTCATAGGGAAGAATTGATCCCCTTGAAGATGGTCAAATAAGTCATCAATTCTTGGAAGAGGGTATTTTTTCTTCACTGTGATCCCATTCAGTTCTCTATAATCAATGCATAGCCACATTGATCTATCTTTATTATTCACACAGAGAACTAGTGCTCCGCAAGGAGACACACTCGATCAGATAAACCCCTTTTCCAAAAGATCTTGAGTTGTTTCTTTAATTCCTTTTGCTCCAAAATTTTGCTTCTATTGGGGGTCTTTGATATCATATGTGATCCAGGTACGATTTTAATGGAGAACTCTACCTCCCTTCCTAGGGTTGGTCTGGGCAACTCCTCAGAAAATATGTAAACATATTCCTGGACTATGGGGACATTTTCTATCCTTAAACTCTCATCTCCTTCTTCTTCACCGGTCAACTCCATAAAGAAGGATATCTGGGGTTCGTCTAGACAAGGATCAGGTTGAGATATCTCTCCATGGAAGAAAACTGTAGTTTTTCCATTCACGATTACTAAGATTTCCATTCTCCTACATTTGATCTTATCATTATACCTTGAGAGCCATCCCATCCTTAGTATAATGTCGAATTATAGCATTGGAATGACTAATATATTTGAGATAAGATTGTGTTCACTAAGGAAAAAACTAGAGTTTCTAAACATCGATGATGATTGGATAATCCCACCAGGTGTCTTGACTGATAACTCTACTTCTAGAAAATCGGGGGTTGATTCTAAATTCTTCGCAAACATGGAGGAAATAAAGGAATGCATAGAACTAGAATAAAAAATGTACTTTATATCTTTGAGAGAACAATAAGAGTACATGCTACCACATAATTCAGAGATTCAACTTCAGCTGTTGTGATAGAAAAATAAAGAGCTTGCTCCCTTGGACATTGCTGAGGCTGATGGGGGTTCCCATCCACTGCCCTCGGATTTGGATAGTGATTGGCAATGTTACCATGTTGTCCACACTTAAAACACTGGACATCAGGAAGTCCCTGCACCATCTTCCCCAGGTCGTTTGTGTTTGTAATTTGATGTTTCACCTCACTATGACAATTCCTCGCAATACGGCCATCTCTTCTATAATTTTAGTATTTCCCTCTCATGAGCAAGTAGTTCCATGAATGCTTCTTCCCACATTTATTACACGTGGAATGTTGTACTTCCTTGCCTCCTCTTCCCTGATCAGAGTTCCTCCCTATGCTATGCTCCATCGATCTCTTCTTGTCGTTTGATTTATGAGACCACTGCGTCTCACCAAACTTTGACTCGACATTAATCGCACTCTGCATGATCTCTTTATAGCTATCATAGTCTCAATTGGATAGATTCTTCCCCAGATGAGGACTTAGTCCACTAACGAATCTATCAACCATAACACATGGATTAATGACAAAGATAGAGGTGTAACGTTAAAGCCTTGTGATGTTCATCTCGTAGCTTCCCACAGATTGTTTCTCCTTCTGATTTAGCTCAAGAAACTTTTTCTCCATTCTTGTTCTCATCGAATGAGGGAAATACTTACTGAAGAAGATCCCTATGAACACTTCCAACTCTATAGCTTCAACCTACACTATTTTCCTCATGTTTTTAATCAGTTTCCACCGCATAACAAGTTCTTTTTCTATGTGATAGATAGCTAGGGTGACATTCTCTTTCTCCGAATAGCGAAACATTGAAAAGATCTTCTCGATAGTGCGGATCCACTACTCATCAACCAATGGGTTAGTCGATCCACAGAAGGTTGGTGGTCGTTGATTCATAAAGGACTCAACTGAATTTTGTTCCCTTCATAGTGAGATTGGTCTCTTAGCTTGATTCATATTATTTCCCATTACATGAATCAGTTGGTTCATCATTCGCATTAATGTTTCCATTCCGGCTTCCATCGGAGGGCCGTCAGCGCATGGTCCATTGCTATAACCATTTTCATGGTTCCTCCTATTGCTCACCATTTTATAAAAGAATAAAACCTTAGTGGAAAACTTATTTCAATTATGAATATTTTAACTATAAAAGATTTTATGTCTAAAAACTTATTTCTTAAAAAATTACATTTCTGTATAATTCCTTCATAATGATTCATAAAAAGCTTGTGATTAACCAAACATATCCATCGGGGGTGTCGTATCCAAGAGTGCATCAAGGCCCATTTTCATGTACCAGTTCCCATTATATTCTATCTCAAAGTGGTGTTTTCGGGTTTTACCCCTATGTACATCTATGCCAGAGCCACCTCTACCTGCTCGTATCCAGACATGGATGTATTTGTTTGATAAGCCACATACTCAATACTCACCAAAATACAAGGTATATTTAATATATTTAATCTTTTCTACAGGGTTATTTCTAATGTTTTCATAATTTAATTTCCATAAATATCCAAACTATGCTTTGATACCAACTATGTAATCCCGCCTTTTTCATACGTAACTTTTAATTAAATTTTACAAATAGAGGATCTCTAAAGTCTAGTGTCTTAGAAATCAGGAACATAATGCATGAAAACAACATAAAAAATTATTCTAAACCACTTGTAAGACATCTTAATAGGTTCATCCTATGTACAATTACAAAATATCATATCCTAGAGACATACATCAAAGGAAAAGTTGAGAAGATGGCCCAGTAAGGGGTATACAAGGGAATCAGTTTACTTGTGATATGAATAGGAACATGATGAAAAATATGAACACATGACCAATGGAAAATGAGTCTTATCATAATAAAAATAACATGAATCATAACTTGAATATGAGGCTACAATATTTCTTTTAGAAATTCATTAACATATCACCAAGGATTATCCTCAAGGTGTCATAAAAATTAACAAGGTTATTCAACACGGTATCGTGAAACTTGTCATCTATAGATATTAATTCGTTACCAAATGCATTGGAGATCTATCGAGGTGCACCATTAATATGTCTGTACATTCATGTTAGGAACATATATCATAATAAAAAAATTCATAAATAACACAAGGATAATAAAATAAATGGGTTTCATTTCAAGATCATGATGTTTTAAAAGTTCTTAAAAATAAGATCATTATGTCATTTATAACCCATGGAAACGGAGTGAGGGTTATATGTATGTCAATTGAAGAATAAAATATATTGTATTTATGTATTAATGAACAACCATTGAAACGAAATAGGTCTGGGTATTCACATAATAAAACAAGATAATTTATACAGAGAAAGATATATGAATTTTGAGGAGAAATTTCTTCAGCATAACAGCTATATAACATGGTTTTAGAAAACATTGAAAAGATTGGGGACAAGGGTCACACACTCATAAATAATTAATAATACAGTATGGGTAGAAAATAAATTCATGGTATGGATATTTTAATGACATTCCACATGAAAAGGAAACATGAAAGGAAAGAGAAGATGTGATTTCTTTTACGAGAAATTCGGCAACCTAACGACGTCACATAAAAATTCTGAAAAAAAATGATGAGACCAGAAAGGGACTCTAAAAAATTAGATATGAAATGGATAGTAATGATAAAATAAAATAACATAACTTCAAAATAATGTGATGGAAACTAGAAGACACAAAATAAAGGAAGTAATGACTAAAAAGTAGAGGGTGAAAGATTCCCTTACATAAAATTTTAACATCGAAAGCATGATTGTTGGGACCTTGGGATGCTTGAGGGCTGCTTAGGAGGACACCATGGGCGTTTAATAGAACAGAACTTAATTTTAGAGGATTTGGAAATGAAATGAATGAGGGAGTGGCTTGGTACATATAGGAGAAGTGAGGGAACAAATCATTAATTTTCAAGGGACACATCATTGGTTGTATTGGAAAAACCATGGGCTTGCTCATGTTATTTTCCCATGGTATTGGACACTTGGGACACCTTATAGAATAACATACTATTTATAAGTTGACTAGAATTATTATATACTTATTACATAATTAATGATTTCATTAAACACCTGAAACTCAAAACTATATTTTTTTTTACTATTCACAGAAAATTCAACTGTTTCAGAAAAATCCCAAAAATTTACCTTAACCTAATATTGATGCTCTAAATTTAAAAAATAACTCAATTTTATGAAAATAATTTTCTAATTATAAGATATTTAGTTTTTAAGTAAAAACACTATTCAATGAAAATTCCATTGTTTCAGAAAAATATAAAAAATTCATTATAACCTAATATCGATGCTCTGAATTCCAAAATGAAATCCATTTTATGAAAATTATTTTCTAATTATGAGATATTTAATTTTTATGTAAAAAACTATTCACTATAAATTAAACTATTTCAGAAAAAACCCCAAAATCCACCTTAACCTAATATCGATGCTCTGATTTCAAAAATGAACTCCATTTTATGAAAATAATCTTCTAATTATTTTTAATTTAATTTATAAAAAAACAATATTCGCCTGAAAATAATAATACTTAAATAATAATTTCTAAAATAGTTATTTACTTATTTTATTGAATCACATTACCTAATCATGGTTCCTAAATTATATTAATACTTTCTTAAGTGAGGTTACTAATCCATTTCGACACATTACTAATCATAAGCATAAAATTACAATTCATAATTTACTATTCACCGAAAAGGAAGTTCATCTTATTAGACCTTAAATTTATTACTGAACACAACTATAGAAGACCATTTTTTGAAAATCGTTTAACATTATTAATTATTTATGGTTTACATAAATATTTAAAAATATCCTTTTTTCCAAAATTCACTAATAATATACATCCAATATTTATCTGCATATTTGAAATTCAAAAACTTTTCCATACTAAGAAAAAATTATTTTATTTATTTCAAAGGATTACACAGAGCAGATAAGGTCTCTTTATGTAGTCCCTTATAATACCAGCATAGGACTTAAGTGTAAGGTGCGATAAGGAGATAGAATCTTGGGGTGTCTCAGCCAACATCGCATAAGTAGTGACCTCTATTGCTTGAAATTCACCCATAGGAAATTCAGTTTAGACTTCACATGATGATGTTCAGCTTGGGCTTGGTCTAGGGAAAAGCCCAGTTGTGCTACATCCTTCCCATGTTCCATCATATGGGCTTTAGATGGCCCGGGTCTACTAGATGAGGCCATCAAGTACTTATTATTTATTAATTTACCAAGATCACTTTTATTTATAAACAAAAAATTTAACGTTAAGAGTTTAGCTTCCATTGGTCATATTGACCAACGATTATATAACAGTTGAAACCCAACGATATCATTTATTTATAATCACTTCATTAATTAATGAATATTGTTTTGTTGAGTATAGGATAAAAACCACACAAAATTAGGAAATAAAAATTATTCAAAATTTTGGGACATTACATTCTTTATAATTTATTAATAATTAGTACTTAATCTTTTGATGTTTTAGTTGTCCTAATGAAGTGGAATATTGTTTAGGGAACTAGGGATTATATTTGAATTCCTCAAAACCCCTGAATCAGTTAGCATGAAGTGGAACTACATTATACTTGTGGGTCATAGAAAACAGTTGTGGGAATTGTAACAACCCATAGTTTTTCTAAACGAAATTCACATCTTATAATTATTTCCTATATTATATGTCCTATAAAATAACCTAGAGACCATAATAAAAACATTATGAATGATTAATTACTAAAATAAGAGGTATCTCTAGAAGTTAAGGAACCTATACTACGGAATAGTATCTTGACCATTGGAATAGTAATATGAACATTCAGAATAGTAATTTGGCCAAAAGAATAGTATGCACCAATATGAAGGTATAAATATAATTTTGGTATCTTATAAGTGAATATGAAATATATTTATGCCATATTATAAATAAATAAATGATTTAGAAATGATAAATTAAGCATAGTATTTTTATAAGCTATTAATCATTAATTGAATTTTTATAATTAACGATATTATTAAAAAGAAAATTTTTTTTTATAAAATTTATTCATGAATTATTTTTTTTATATCATTATTATAATATTAATTTATGAGACATTATGTTATTTTTCAATGTTTCGAAAAATCAGTCATAAATTTAATGTTAATATTTTTTTGAATGAATGATGATTTTATTAAAAAAAAGTAAATTTATCATATCTAGAAAATAATTTTAATAAAATGGAGCCAATTTTTAAATTTTACATGTAAGAAAAATTTATGGTTATTTTTTTGGATTTTTCTAAAATATTTGAATTTTTTGAGAATAGTGAAATACGTTAATATATAGTATTTAACAAATACATGAATTTTTGAGTCATAAATGATTTATAGCTGATGTAATCCTATAATATTGAAATATATTTCATTATTGTAATATATTTATTCATAGGTTAAAAACTATCAATAACCTAGAGAAAAAATAATAAACTAAGGAATTAAATATTCATAAAACACCACTCTTCTACCCTATAAATAGTACCCCACCACCCCATCTCCTCAAACCTATAAATCCTTGATGCTTTTCAAATTTCTAACCAATATATATCCCAATCCTGACGCCCAAAAATATGAATATGGTCTCAAAAAAATTCTAAAACCAATCTCCCTAAGGTGGTTCTCTAAGAGAATGATTTAAGAGGTAAAATCATTTTTCTTTTCTTTTAATTTCTTTTATTGTTCATTAATTTTAATCTTATATCCCATCCAACACACAAATAAGATTCATGTTTACACCATTATCATATATATAATGTGATTTTATTATGATAATAGAAGAATCCATCATCAATATTTTTTCCACTCCCTTTTATTGAAAAAAGAGAAACATCAACTATGAGGTGTTGTTTTATCGCCTTCAAGGTAGAAATTTTTTTGTTTTCCTTTACTGCCATTCATTCAGGTCATAAATCATAATAATTGTTTAAAAGGATTTCAAAATTTATTTTATAACCCTTTTATGTTCTAGAACAAACATATATACATTATATTATGTAATAAAACAAATGATGTTTGTTGTGACGGAAAGCCACCTTAATTAATCTAAATTATTATCATTTTATACCTATCTAATTATTCATCCTAGTAACATTTAAAAAATTATATATAAGATAATTTAATCTTATATATTTTCTTTAATAACCTATAATCACAATTCTGTGGAATTATCCTAATTTCACTTGAACATCCATACATGTATACTAGCAAACCAATCATGACATCGAAGAAAATCAACTCTCTCATAATAATAGAATTGATATATATAAAACCTCAAAATTTCCATAACTGAACTTAATA
This sequence comes from Viscum album, assembly GCA_963277665.1. NCBI lineage: Eukaryota > Viridiplantae > Streptophyta > Magnoliopsida > Santalales > Viscaceae > Viscum > Viscum album. The sequence goes on from OY728122.1 coordinate 1,436,726,295, forward strand.
AAATGATAATAAATAAAATACATACACCAAAGGTTATTGATTTTTTAATTAATTAATCTAATTTTGTTATCTAAGAAATTAAATTAAATCATTAATTAAGACATAAGGTAAGGAGATTCTCAATCCCAATTTCCTTTATTGGGGAAACTCACCTTTTGTTATAAATTTCTATGTGGATATTCATTTAAAATTCAGAAAATTTCATTTTACTCTTATTTTATTTTATTTTCATGTATATATTTTTTCAAATATTATTTTTTGACAAATCCATAAATTTTTCCAGAAGAACGCATCTTTCTAAATAACATAATTTTCTTCTCTTAGTATTTTTTTCTTATTCACTTGATAATGATAATTATTATGCCAATTAGGTTATTTAATTTTTATTTTGGTAAAAATCATGCTTATTCATGAATGTATGCTTTATTAAATTCTCAAGAAACCCATTTTTTCCCATAAGTTATTTTATGGAATGGATTTTAATACGTTCTTTATGGCATGGATTGTTTTGACAATGATATGAAGTCACGGGTGATCCAAAAATTATATAGCACTCCAAATCATTGGGTAATATGATGTATCTAATGAGATAATGTGAAGTATGTGTAAACATGATTTTTCATGGTTCAAAATGATGATGATATTATGATTATTTACACATGTTATGCAGGAACATGATGCTATATTTATTCAACACTAGGTGTATTAGTTGACCCCTAAGACATTATGTTTCATTTTTATGAATTTAAACATTCCATGCCTTTATCTAATGATTCCGATCATGATTATGATAATGATATCGTGCTTATATTAAGATGATAATCATTATTCACACTCATGTTATTTTTATTCTTGTTCTTATCTATCTGCTTACTGGGATTTAATATCATCCCTTTCATTGATTTATATTCTCAAGTGACTACATATACTAAGGAGTACATGAGGTCCACTAAGAATATAGAAAAGTATGAATTACATAATGTTTATTTAAATGATATGTATGATCATAATATTTGAAAGACACTAAATAATTGGATTCCTAGTTTTATCCCATCATTATATTGTATATATTTAAAATTATGTAATAGTAATGTAAGAAAATGTATCTCTATAGTTGGTATAAGAAAAAAATTCAGTTATATTGTGAATTATGACTAGAGAATATTTATGAAATTCATTATTACGAGACTATATATATGAAATCATCCAACAAGCATTGTTTGAAAAAATTATAATCATAAGGATCATATAAATTATGAATTTATTGTTAATTTGACAAAATAATTCATTATTTATTCAAGACATATTGACTTATGTTTTGTTTAGACATTTTCTATTTTATGTAATGTGGGAACTATGAGTAACCAAGCCAAAAACCCATATAATAGACAATAAAATGATTTCTCAAACAGCATCCCCAATGCCTTGGGATATAGAGGTCAAAATTTTATGGTGATTCTTACCAAGATGTCTTAGGATTTGAATAAGAAACTAAATAGTGTGAAACATCCTCCTTCACGTAAAATTTTGAAAATAGATTTCATTTCTTTTTGGTGGTAGTGACCACTGACATTTAGTGGATCTTCTGATCCACGCATTTTGAAACAATGCACTCAATAAATGGAGAAGAAATGTTTTGTTTCTATATTATGTTACATAGAAGATGACTCTATCCATTTATTATTAGGATGGATAGGATGATCAATGGTTAGTATTTATTAGTAAAAGTGAGATGAAGGATAAAATTAAAGACATGTAGTGGGAAGTATTGAAGAAAATATTTCTTAAAAATTATTTCCCTCACACTCTTCAAACATATATGGATAGAGAATTCATAAAGCTGAAGAAAAAGGAAGGATAATATTTCGTGAATTATGAAGATAGTTTCACAAGTATTTCAAGGTAGGCCTCTACGTTAGTTATAATAAAATGAAGTAAAAATAAGTAGATTAATTAGTGGTTTAAAATAAATCTTATGAAAGGCTCTAGAAATTACAATCATTGTGAGTTATGAAAAATTTGTTTGATGTCCTCTCAATGTAGAGATGGAGTATGGTGATTGGTCCCATGGATATAGAGATAAAAAATTAATTATGGGGACTCAAGATGTGGTATATAATTAGAAAGGTGGAAAGAAAGCACAACCACTCACATGATAAATAGTATTGGAATAATCATCATGATAATTTACTCAATGGTATGGAAAAATAATTTAAGGTGTGGAGAGAATGAAAAAATCCCATGAATGTAGAAGAGACATAACAAATCTAGAAAATTTGTTGGATGAAAGGAAATCAAATCCTATGGTTCAATGCATCAATTTTAGAGAGTAAGGTAACTTGAAATCCAGTTAACTAAACCTCAAGTCCTTGAGGATGATCAGTTCTAGTATCCACCAAAGAAAAAAGAATAAGAGAAAGATTATTCTGCACTACGGATAAGGTGGTTCCCAATATTGATATAGTGATAGGTTTTCTAGTTATTCATGTAAGAAAATAAAACATACTATTTGATTCTACATCTAAGCATTCTTTCATATCTTTCAGGATTAGTAGAAGAATTCAAACACCACCTCAAAATATTGAGGTTGAGTTATCTATGAGAACATAAAATGGGAAAATTATTGCATCCAACATATATAACTACTCCCCAGATAATTATTGTGGTTAGAAACTCAATGAAAATATTTTCTTACATATTTCTGTAGTGTTTTACACTATATTAGACATGGATTAACTATCATTATAAAAATCCAACCTCAAATTCTGGGAAAGGTATATCACTCTTAAATTCCAACGGAATCGCCCATTTTTGTATAAGTATAAGGATGAGGATAAATATACTTATCAATAATCATCTCATGTGTTTATATTATTGATTTATGATAAATCACATCTAGCTCCACTGATCAAAAAAGGATGGAATCATGATTGAATACATGGCCATTGTGAGAGACAACACTGATGTGTTCTATAGAAGAACTTCCTGGTCTCCCTCCAGACTAAGATGTTGATCTATCAATTTTAATTATTACTATATCATTACCTATATCAAATAAACCTTAATAAATGGCCTCTATTGAGATGGAAGAACTAAAAAATAAGTTATTAGAGAATCTGGACAATGGTTTTATAACATTGAGCTTTTCACCATGGGTCGCACCAATCCTCTTCATCAAGAAAAACGATGGATCGATTCTCCACTTCATCAAATATCATGAGATCCAAAAAATAAGGATAATGAAAAAGTATCCCCCTCAATGTATATATGAATTTAATGATCAACTAAATGGATAAAATTATTTTTATAAGGTCGATCTTCATTCAGGATATCTCCAATTAAAGGTGAGGAAGTATGATATTTCTCAGAGTGCCTTTTAGATGAGGAATTAAAATTATGAGTTCATAATGATGTGTTTAGGCCTCACTAACGTTCCATTATTATTCATAGACTTAATGAAACATCTTTTGATATTACCTTGAAAAATGTGTTTTAGTCCTTATTGATGATATCCTGATATACACCATGATCTAGACAGAACATGAAAAGTATCGGAATACTATGAAATATAATTTGTGATGGTAATAAATTTATGGAAATTACATTAAATTAATGTTTTTAATGGATGACTTATCATCTTGGATAATTTTATCTCAAGGAAAAATTTCAATAGAACCTTCCAAGAAAAAGGCAATCAAAGAAGTACCTAGACCAACATCTGTAATAGAGATCCATAGTTTACATGGTCTAGCTGGGAATTACCAGAAATTTGTGACAAACATCTCATGGGTTTCATACCCAATAACCCAGCAGAATCGGAAGAAAGAAATGTTTTTTGTATTATTGAATGTGAATACTACTTCAAAGAGTTAAAAAAGAGGCCTATCACCACCTAAACACTCAATCTTTTGACAAGTGGGGAACTATTTGTGGTATAAAGTGATGATTCAAAAGAGGTATTACTCTGTTTACTAGTACAAAATGATAAATTGATATACTAAATCATGATGATATCTAAAATTCATGAGAAAAATTATCCAACACAAGATCATGAGCTTTATGTTATGATCATTGCATTGAAAATATGGAAGTGTTATCTTTATGGGGAGAAGTGTGAAATATATAATTATCATAAGACTATCAAATATATATTCCCATATAAGTAACATAAAATAAGAAATCAAATATGGTTATATCTTATCAAGGATTATGACTGCTCAATCCACTACCATTCTGGAAAAGAAAATAAGGTAGAATATGCTCTAAGTAGAATGAATCAGGAAATTTTATCAATTATGACAATTAAGAAGGATAAAATATTATTATATTTTCATAGGATGTACATGGGAATCATTAATGAAGGTTAATAATCTATCCTTTCTCAAATTACTTCTCAAACATCCCCCATAGAGAAAATAATGGATGCCCAAAGAAATTATGGGGAAATTCAGAAGAAGGTGGAAGCCATGAGAAAGGTTAAATCCTCATAATTAAAAATTGATGTGGAAGGAGTTGTAATATTTCCATCATGACTATTTTTACCATCCAATATAAATACAAACAATGTGCTTTTTAGTAATGCACATTTCTTAAACATCTATATTTACCCAGGGAGTGAAAATATGCAACAAGATCTCCGAGAGAACTATTGGTGGGACAATATTGAGAAGGGTATTTTTGAGTATACAATAAGGAACCTAGTATGTTTGAATTTTAAGGGTGAAATGAAAAAGTATAAAGGGGTTATTCAACAATACCCCACACCAACATGGAAATGGGAAAAATCACCATGGACTTTGTTACATGACTTCTGAAGACATCCCAAGGAAACAATGTTAAATTGGTTATTGTGGATCATCTTATAAGGTGACTAAATTTATTTAATTTCGATAAGACATCCCATAAGATGAACTTTCACAAATATACATAAGGGAATTGATAATGATTAATGGAGTACCACTATCGATTATACCGGTCAGGATCCAACATTCACCACCTTATTTTAGAAAATTCTCCCACATACCCTAAATATTGATATGAACTTTAGTATGAACTATCATCATCAAAATTATGGAAAATCAAAGAGGACTATTAATACACTAGAATACATGTTGAGATCTTGTTTTATAGACTCTAAAGGAGGATGTGACATGCCTCTTCCTCTATATTAGTTCTCTTACTAAAACAATTTCCACTTTAGAATCCAAATGGATCCATATGAATCCCTTTATGGAAAAATAAGTAATACAATATAATTATAGGTTGAATTAAGTGAATTTATGTTTCTAGGACCTGAAATTGTAAAAGAAATAGTGGAAAAGGTGAAAAACATTAAAAAAAACATCATGGAGGTCTATATTTGGTAAAATATATATGAAAAAAATCATTGATGCGGCCAATACCATGTGGTTTGAGACTGGAAATTCCTATTCATATCTCCATTGAATATGATCATTTGATTTGGAATGAAAGGAAATATTAGTACCAAATTCATCGGTCCATTCAATATTCTTAATTGTTTCAGATTAATGGCTTATTGAATAACACTCTCACCTACCATGTCTCAAGTACATGATGTATTCCATGTATCCATCTTGAGAAATTATATACTAGATCCCTCACATTTACTGAATCCAGAGGTGGTAGAGTCTGAAAATCATCTCTCTTAATAGGATCATCCAGTGAAGATCATAGAACATAGAGATAAAGCTCTATGAAACAATACTACTAACCTGGACAAAGTAAAATGGTTGAACAATATGTACTAAGAGTCAACATGGGAACCATAGGTAGTGATAAAGGTGAAGTACACTTACTTATTTTCACTATAGTATGCAAAGAAAAATTTTCATGGTGAAACTTCATAAGGGTGGAAGAATGTAACAACCCATAATTTAATCAACGGAAACCCACTATTTATAATAATTCAGTATAGTATAAATCACATGAAAGAACATATAGAACACAACAAAAACATTATAAAGTAATAAACAATGAAATAAGAGGTATTTATAGAGGATAAGGAACCTATACCCATGGAATAGTAACTTGAAATTTGGAATAGTAATGCGACCATTAGGAATATTAATCTGGCCAATAGAATAATAACCCCACCAATGAAAGTATAAATAAAATTTTGGTAACTTATGAATGAAAATATGATATATATTTTTCATGGTATAAGTAAATTAATATTTTAGAAATGAAAATTTAATTGTCAGTATTTAGTATGTTATAAATACTTAATTACAATATTATAATTAATATGATGATTTAAAAAAATATTTTCATAAAATTTATTCATATATTATATTTTTTGTTCTCTGATTTTTATAATTTAATTTTATGATAATTCAAGTAATTTTTCAAAGTGTTTTAAATTAAATTTTTTATTTTAATTTTTTATTTTTGAAGAAATGATGATTTTATTGAAAAAATCAATTTCTCAAATTTAAGAAATTATTTTGATAAAATGGATACATTTTTTGAATACTACATGTTGAAAATTGTTTAAGGTTAATTTTTTTGTTTCATATAAAATAGTTGATTTTTTTTTCTGAATATGGAAATACAGTAATTTATGTTATTTAACAAATACCGGAATTATTGAGTAATTGATGATTTATGGTTGAAATAAGCACATAATATTGAAATATCCTTCATTAATTTGATTTATTTTGGTATGAGGTTCAAAATATTGATAGCATTGATCCAAAAAAATAAACTAATGAATAAAATAATAAAAAACACCAATCTCATCCATTATAAATACCAACCCTCATCACCCCTTATCCCCAAACCTCCAAAACCCTTAATCATGTCCAATTTATATCCAATACTCCTACACAAAACCAAAACCATTTCTAGGATACATAGTTCTTAAAAAATACCAAAACCTATCTCCATAAGGAGGTTATCAAGGGGAAGGGTTCAAGAGGTAAAATCTATTTTCTATTCATTTAACTTCTTTTCATGGGCTTATATTTTCTTATCATATCCTTACCTCCCATAATACAAGTGGAATTATAATTATAGGGTCATATATATTTTTTAATGTGTTTATGTTAATGGAATAATCAATCATCAAACCTGTCCTCCTCTCCCTTTTATTCTAAAAATGGAAATGCCGTACATGAGGTGATGTTTTATCACCTTCAAGGAAGATAAATTTTCATTTTCCTTTACTACCTTCAAGTATGTCCATAAAAATATTATAATGGTTGAAAAAAATTTTATAATGTATTTAATAATGATATATTTGGAACTAAATAATATATAACCTTAAATAATAAAACCAAATGAGTTCATTATGAATTAAAGCTGCCCAAATTAATCTAAACAATTATTATTAACTATTTTTATAATGATTAATCCTCATACTATATTACTAAACGATATGTATAATAATATAATCTTTAATATGTTCACCAATAACATATAATTTTAATTCTTAAGAATTATCCAAATTTTACATGAACTTCCATACATGTATATGAGAAAACCGATCAGGAAAACCAAGAAAACAAACACTCTCAGAATGATGAAATTGAGCTATATAACACATCATTATGGCCATAAATGGAATTATAAATATTATATTAAATCAAACACATGTACAATAAGTTTATTATTTTTTAATTAATTAATATAATTTGATTATCCAGGATATTAAAGGTAAGAGATCATTCAAACATAAGTTAGGGGATTCTCAGACCGATTTTTCTTTCTTTGGGTTATCCCTCTTTCATTCCATGTTTTAGTTTGGATGTTATTTTAATATTCCTAAAATATTTTTCATTGTTATAATAATTTATTTTTCTACATCAAAAACATTCAAATCTGATTTTTTGACAAATTAATTGATTTTTCCAAAAGATATATTCTTTTTAAAAATTGCATCTTTTACTTCTCTTGATATTGTTTCTTCTTCACTAAATATTGATGATTATTATACTAATTATGTTATTTTCTTAGAATTTTGGTAACCCAAATGTTTATTCATAAATATATGATTTATTAAATTCTCTTGAAACCCATTCAATTTCAATGGGATATTTTATAGAGAATAATGTTATACATTCTATTTGGTATAAAAGATTATGTAAATGTTAGGAAGTGACTGGTGTTCCTAAAATTATATAGCACTCCAATGCATTGGGTGATGTTATGTATCCCATTTAATAATGTTAAATAATCATGAATATAATGATATATTTTTTCACAGTGATAGTAATTTTATGATTATGTAGATTATTTATGTGTGAACATGATTCTATCTATAGTCACAATTATGTGTGGTAGTTGAAAACTCTAACATGGTGTTTCATTTGTATGCATTTTCGCATTCCATTACTTTATCCAATTCTTCCTCTCATGATTCTGATGATGATCCCATGATTATGATATGATGATAATGATTATGCTCACCCATATAATATTGATTCATGTTCTTATCCGTCATCTCTCTAGGATTTTTTCTTAGCCCTTTCTTTGATGTATATCCTTAGGTGACTACATAAACTAAGGAGTACATGATGTCCACTAAGAATCTAGCGAAGAAAGAATTAAATAATGGTTATGTAAAATTTATTTATGGTCTTAATTTTCCCAAGAAACTAAAAATTTGGATTCCGATATTTGTAAAAGTATTTTATTGTTTATCATTGAAATTATGTAATAGTAATGTAATAAAAACTTGGATATCTTTAGAAATCAGTGAAAATGTATTGGTTACATTAGAATATTGAACGTATTAATTTCAAAGTTATTTTTATTTATTGTTTTATCAAAACACCATGGCACTCTTTAGGTCCTTTGAGTTTTCATTATTTTAATATTACAACTACAATTTCAAGGAATATGATAATAGGTTTAAAAATCATGTTCGTATATCCCCAAATATGGTATTTAATTACGAAACAAAGGTTCAATATTATGAAATGGGTTTTTGACCATAAATACAATATCTGGATATCCTATTGAACCTCCAAACCTATTTATAAGTGGGAGATTAACATTTGATGTTATTAATTGACCAATCATTGATGTATGAGACTCATGAAACCTTTAAAATTGTTGTTTGATGTTAATTTTATTTTACTTATTGAAAAAAATAAGAGAGATGAATTTAGAAGAGGCAGTAGGGGTGGTTCATGAGCACATTCACAATTATCTACCCTTTCCTCCATAAAAATAATCACTAATGTTTTAAATTATTATGAAAATTTTGTTTACATAAATCCTTATTTATGAGATAGTTTTGTGTCCTACCAATCTTGTGGGAATATGAGTCAAATTGGAGGTTCTGAAAAATAAATTTTTTGATGAAGAGTGGAACATGTTATAAAACTATTGATGTATATTAGGCATAATATTCTTCATCCCATTAAAAAAACCATCCACAAGGAATATTTTTAGATATATTTGTCATATATATAGAGTCATCTAATGAATGATCCATAGGCTTCTGATAATAATTTTATAGAGACTTGTATTTAGTGGTTAAATTATATAGAGTTTTTCCCATGGAATACAAGGCAATAAATTGACTATGAGAGGTGTTGTTCTTATTGACTTACCTATGTATGTTTTTTTTAATATATGTTCTTATAAATGATTTATATATGACCAAATTTTTTATTTTAATAAATATAAAAAAGTGATGTCTCATTTTTTCATTGAGATCAATACCTATTGGAAAAAATTTGGAGTCTGGCCTTTGGTTCTCCTCTTGCGTCTTATTTGAATCACAGGTGAATCTATCTTGGGATTTATATATCATTGATATGTAATATATTGACATAATAATTATGAAATAAGGATTGATTAATTTTATATATTATATTTAAATTTATCATAAAAAGGTTCCTTCACATCCCCAGAAGAATGTGTTATCCAATTTCAAGGTGAATATGATTCAATATATATCTCAGATAGACCTATCTTCCTAGATGATGGTAGTATTATGTAATATATCACCTCTCCCATTGGAGGATGGTGATTTTACTAATTAGAGTGAGTTAACACTCGTGGTTAGGGTGTATTTGAATGTATTCCAAGATTAATTTTTAGGTATATCTTTTATATGATAAGTTTAATCCTCTATCGATTTAATTCTATGGATAAAACCAATTTCATTTACATATTATTTTATAGAACACTCTGAATTAATGGAGATGGAAATTAAATTATATTACTTAGAGGATGAAGAATATATTCACCATAGTATATATCCATTGCATTCCCCAGTTCTTCTTTATAAGAAGGTAGATGTAACCCTTAATTTATGTATTAGTTATATAAATATTAACTAGGACACCATAATGAATAATTATCCCTTAACCCGCATTGATGTACTATTTGATTAGTTAAATCATGGAATGTTGTTTTCAATGATTAAACACTATTTAGGTTATCAATATAATTGAGTGACAAATATGGAAATTTCATAGGCTGTTTTCTTGAGTAATTATGAAAATTATGATTATCTGGAGGTAAAATATGTCTTAATTAATGATCCTATGGTGTTTATGGATTTAATGAATTGAATATTTATTTGATACCTTGTCTCATTTTCCATTACATTCCTAGATAATATAATGGATTATTTTATGACTGAATATAATCTTTAGTAGAATTTTAAGATCAATCTTGTAACTATTCATTGGAATCACCCCTATGAAACATTTTCAAAAATAATATTTTTCAGATCACAAAAGTTATATTCTTGGGGTATGTGGTGTTTTAGAAGGTTATTTCTACTCATCGTGAAAAGGTAAAGTCCATGATGTTTTGAGGGTGGGGGTATATGTAATTTATTTGAGATTAGAATCTTATTAAGATTAGGAAGGTACTATCAATTATTCATAAATTATTTCTCTAAGACACATCTTTTTATAATACACTCATTCAAAAAAGTTCTATTTTTATATAGAATATAGAATAAAAATAATTCTTTGAAAGGATAAACTAATTGTTTTATCATATTTGATCTCAATTTTACTAGATTATAGTAAATGATATGGGGAATTTGTGACGAATCATGAATGGGTCAATGTTGTAATGTTATACAAAACAACCGCATGTAATGTTATGGTAATTTTAAAATTGAACACAATGGAGAAATTATCCCACCCATGATTTTTAAACGATAGCTATTATGCATGCACTAAATTTTATGTTATATTATCTATTATATGAGGATTTTATTATATTCCCTGATCACATTAGATTGAGCTACATATTCCCTAATAATTATTTAATGCTAAAGAATGTTCACTATTTAGAGTATCATAAAACATTACACATTGACCTCACTTATATTCCAGGTAAGGGAAAAGTAATCGCAAACACTCTGAATAATAAATCACTATCATGGGATATAAATAAATTGTGTGATGAATGAAATAATATATTAATTTTACTATTTTTAATATAGATATAATATAAGGGAATGAAAATATGTTCCTTCTTAATGCGAAATTGACACAATCTCTCATTGAACTCATTTCTCATGAGAAATAAGAAGATAAAGAATGTTAAGGTATCTTTGGAACATATATTGTTGGGATACAACTAACGAGTGGTCTATATTCCTTGATGTTATTCCATACATTATGAACTGGTATATTATTCCTCATCTTTGATTGGGTTGGTGATATAGGTCTTCAATAAATCTTACAGGGTCGTTCATCTAACCATGGTAATGGTGGTTGTGTATGATATGTGATATATATGACATTTTATCTTAGTGCATAACATTAAAGTAGGTTAAATCTGAACATCATATCCCCTCCAGTTAATCCTACCCCTTTATACCCATAAAAAATAGTGTGATGTTTCCATAGGATTTGTCATGAGTTTACACAATAACTATTAGGGAAAGAACACCATTTGTGTCTTGATTGACCAGTTTACTAAATCGTCTTATTTAATACTAGTCATGGATACATCAAAGGGGAGGATCATTAGAAACAATATATATAAGCTATTATGATATTTATTGCTGTTCTTGATATTATTAAGTCAGATATATATCATTATCTAACATCTCGATTTTGGAGAGGCCTATAAAAGGTGTTGGGAACATAGGAAAGATTGAGTAAAATTTAATATCAATAAATGAATTTATTGATAAGGATAAAAATATAGATTTGATAGTAAATGATTTTTGGTTTCATATTATACCTAAAAGGATCATTGGATAACCATTTGGGACTGGTTATATTTTAAAACAATAACTATTATTAATCCTCAATATTAGTGGAAATTTTGAAGCATTATATAGTCAACCATTTCCTACCCCACTATTTTAGGTTAATTTTGGTAAAGTATCCATGGTGTAATGAGTATTGTGTTGGTAAGACATTATAAGATTAATATTTTACAAGAAAACATGGTAAAAACCAATTTTTTAACTCCTATAATGATCATCATCACCATCCATTCAAAATATAGATGAGTAACTATTTTTTTATGTAATTATCGCCATTATTTGGTCACATTCCATTAAGGATGTAGGGTAATGTTTGCCTATGATATTTATGTAATTTTGAGATCTTTGGGAGGATATGGAGTTATTCTTACTAATTATATTGTCTACATTGTTCATGGATTTTTGACACATTTCGTGTTTCACAATTGAAGTGATACTCCCTTAATTCCTTCCATACACTGCATTTAAAAGTGTTATAATTGGATCCAAATGGTTCAATGACTTTAAATAATTTAATAATTTTGTACAACGAAGACATTTTTTTAGGGAAGTATATTCCATTGGTTAAAATGTTGTGGAAGTAAAAGATATAAATAAAATATTCATTAGATATGGAATCCTTGATAAGTGAAAAATAATAGTAAATATTATCAGATAGACATTTATGTTAACATTCTTGGGGATGTATGTGACATAATGGGGTTAATTGTGAGACATATAATGTAATTTCTTAAAAAATAATTTATTATTAATTTATTTAAATTTCTATGTTTAGTTTCATTATCCTTCATATGTTTGTTGGATAAGTTTAGAATTCAGCTGATTTAAAAGGTTTCATGTTTTATAGTTGACGGCAGTATAGTAAAATGACAATTATTTTCTCCATATAGGGTTGATTTATCCTTTTATTCTTGGGGAATGAATATTTCTCTAGGTTGGTGATTGTTTCATTGTGGTGGTGGTTGGGTAAGAAATTCATTGGTGTGATGAAGGAAAATAATACCACAGATTCCTTGTCTGAGGGACCTCAATTATGACTCAAGAAGATTCACTAAGTCATTGTCCCAGACACCACACAACATGGGTTTCTAAATAAGTACACCATATCAGGACCAACCGTTCTATACAATGGTGTTCCTATATTTATTTTATACATTTCGAAAAAATTTATAACTTTTCACTTACTCATTTTTGAATTCACTCTTTCCCCTTATTTCTCACACTCTCCATATCGCTAGACAAAACCTCCCATTTCTACATTGTTTTTGGTGAATTATGAAGGGTTTTAGTAAATATTACTTAAATAAGTATAAATTTATTATTTCATTATGTCTTTTATGGATCAATTATTCTCTTATATATGGTTTTTCTCTTTCCCTATAGTTAGGATACCAAGGGGTTATGTTGATTTATTTGTAGGGATGGTTTTTTGTTTTGTGCCTTTATATTCCATATAATGATCCCTTACAATCATATTAATTGGATTAACCCTCTGTATAAATTTTTAAAAAGGATTATGGTTGGTGGTTTTCGGAGACCCTTTTTTATTTTTTTATGTGATTTTACATAGAAAATAGTATTTCAAAATGCTTATTAAGTTTCAAATGTTATTTTGAGAAGTAAAATATATTACAGATATTTATATTGATCATTATATTAAATGTATATTTAAAAATGTTACAAAAAATGTACATTATTAATAATTTTTTATACATATGATAATTTTGATGAAATGATCCAATGATTCCATTTTTTTTGAAAATTCAACCCACATATTGAAAATCCCAAGGTATTTATGCAGGGATCATAAGAAAATTTATAGAGAACATTTTGAATTTTTAAATTGTGACACTATCTAGTGAAGTAATATTATTTCAAATGTTTTAACAATTTCATTTAGTATATATATGATATTTTTATCATGAAACCACTATTAAAGTCTGTCACCTAAAGTAGTGGCGCAAAATATAAGGGGACGTTTACCTAAGAAACCCTAGGTACATTCTACCAGGTTTCTTATTTAAAGAACATATTCTCTTATATTTATTTATCTATTTTGTGAATTTAACTATATGTACTTTTTTTCATTCCTTATAAATGATAAAAGCTTATTTTCATGTAATTAAATTTAAAGTTTCTTTTTATGGTATTTCAAACAAGGGGTTTTCATGGATGTTTTTTGTATTCATTCTAGGCATTTAAGGATCATGGCCTACACCAAATAATTAATAACTTTTTTACATTATTCTTACAAACATATATAAAGGAAAGTATGTAATTTATATTAAAAGGTATTGATGATAGTTCTTAGGTTATATAGAGGTTATTTTTGGGGGCGATCCCTTATGGTATATATAGATGGGAAGTGGAAAGATTGATTTGTTTTTTTTTTCTTATTTTGGGTTTAATTTATAATATGTTATATTAATATTGTATAGCCTATGAATCTCACTATCCCAAACCATGTTATTCTTGGATAATTAATTTCATTTATGTACTTTAAATTTATATTTTAATGATGTGGTTGTATTTTTATATCATTTTATTTTAATGTTAATTCCTGACATATTGATGTTTATTATTATTAATAAATTAGAGTCTATAGATATTGAATTTATAGTGAACTAATCCCATTTACTCTATGTGACCATGTTAGTTAGACTATTTTGTAAAACCATTAAAAATGAGTATTTTTTATTTCAGGATACTAGTTGGTAGGTCGATTGTTTTGGGAATAGAAATTAAGCATTATTTTGAACTAACCCATGTTCCCAGATAATGTGAAAACCATTTTTTTGTGAATGGTCACCTAAAAATGTTTCATCCCAAAAATCTTGAAGAATATAGAGGATTCCATTAAAAATATTAAATTCATGGATAAGGAAACCTGGATTATTAAAAACATGATGTTTCCCATGATTTGTGTATACATGAAACTTTCATCCTTCTTCTATAGGAATATATTAAAATGAGACCACTCAACTGTATCCCACCGGTAGGACCACCATTTCATTAAAAAGTAAACTTTTATTCACTTTTTTCACTAGATATTCCAAGATTTCAATGGTTTTGTATGGTTCCCTCATTCAAAAATTTTTCTATTTCCAAAAAGAAGTATCATGCTGTAATAATGTTTATGGTGGAATGTAATCCTCCATCATCATCTCACAGACCTCCCTCCTATTTGGTTTTTCACTCATAATAGTAGACCGACCCTTATCATGGGGATATGTTAAACGATAATTCAATGATAAGTAGAGTCTCTACTATTAATCACATGGTTGATCCTTTCAAGTAACCATATTTACTACTCACTAAAAACAATAATAATAACATGAATGATCTTATATACTATAATATCCTAAAACCTATTACATTATTATAGGATAAATGGCGTCTCATTATTTCCCTTGATCCTTTCCCATCATGATTTATTGAGATATTTTCTCTCTTCTTAATAGGTCCTTTGGGTATGAAAAGAAGCTCATACTCTCTTTAAATTAACACTCATGAATTACAGGATATATTTTTAATATCCTCATATATACTAGATAGGTAATAACATATTCATACCCCTTCTCCACAAATATTCCTTCAAAATATTTTTTTATGTTTTTTGAGGATTAAATTGGAGTTCCCGAATCATTTAAGGAGGAAAAAATCATAAACATAATAAAATTTTATTTTATGATTTTATGTGGATAATAGAAAATGTAATTTTCACATAAAAATTACACATAATTCACATATATAAGGTTAAATTAAGGGACCAATGAGTTCTAGCCCCTGGTTATCATGTTCACTATTTTAAATTAGAACAACTGAGGTCTTGGATATCAGATGATGTATGAGTGACTCCATAATGAAATAAAACCATATAGGTGGAAAATATATCAATATTACAATAGAATCAAAATTGTAGTTCCTTATATGAGTACCGTATAAGATACATGTCAGATTATACATGCATGATAGTCCAAAAAATGATTATATAAGGAGTTAATTAATTTTTTTAATTTCATTAACTTTTTTAAATATCTTATAAAGATTTTATGAATCTAAAAAATGATGTTCTCATTTTTTCCTTTTTTATTCCATATCTAAAGTATTTTAAAGATGATTTATGTGGAAAAAACTCTCCACATCCACCTTAGGTTCTCAATAATGGTTCAATGTTGTCTATTTTCACAAAATTATTAATCATTATAAAAAAAGTGTTTGTATGTATTTAATGTAATCCATGATGGATATCAAATCATTTATATGAGACAATAAGATCTTGTATCTTGCCTATGAGTGAGGCCATTTTACATGAAATAATAATATAGAGGATCGACGATTCTGGAGTCATCTTGATAGATGAACATCCATCTTATAAAGTTTAACCGACTTCCAATATGTTCCTATCTACAACATAGAGATATAATATATTAATCATGTTCCTATATTACTTATAAAAGATGATACAAAATTATACCACTAGTATATTCACTTCATGAATCCATATATACAATTAGATGAATTAATATAAGTAGTTTAGTTCTCTTAGTAACACTCGAGGAGTGGAAAATCATGTGAGGATCTCCAAATGAATTTAAAGTGGTTAATGAAAGGCCATTGGGAATGGTCAAGACATGGAGGAATACTTATAGTAGGAAGAAATAGATAGACATAAATATGTGAACCCATGATGACATAATTAAGTCTTTTTGAGAAGATGACTCCTTTCAAAAACTTATTTCTAGAGATAAATAACCATGAAATAAGAACATATATAAATATAATATTACATTGGAAAATTCATAGAAAATATTCCAATGGAAGGATATATACATAAAAAATATATTTTCATACATTCATGAGGGAGAGTAAAAACATTGAGAAATTCATCATTCAATTGTTGTATAGTTCCACTTCTAGTGTAAGAAATATAAATGTCCCTGTCATAGTAAAACAAATATTCATTGTATCACAATAGATCTTGACCCATCACTAGTGGAGGAACTGGTATAGAGGAAAATTTTTAGTCATCCATACTTATCAATTGAGTCACTAATGGTAACATAAATGATCATCTAAAACTATTCCACTTATATATGAGATTATACATTTTATAAAAAACATTAATCCATAAAACACTATTATACTGGAGAGATTTGAAGAATAATTATACGTAACATAAGAGGATACCTTCCAAAATCTATTCATCGAGGCATTCTATGATTACATAAAAGGGTAAAATATTCCTAGAGACACATCTATTACTTTTCGATTTATAATTCTTAATGTTTAGAAAATGGGATCCTTTATGAAATTTTATTTTATGTGTTTATGTAACCTCTAATATAAAATCAATGAATAAAATAATATTTTTATATAGTATCCTTATCTTACAAAATAAATTTCCAAAATGAAACATGGTTTTAATGAAAAAAGGATCCTAGTCACATCATGTTCCCTTGATCATGTAAGTTTTCCCCTTTTCGATGTTCCCTTTTGGAAAAACTCCCCTAGAAGTGGGTTTACAGTTTTAATTGGTTTCCTAGAAAGTACACATTATATACTAGTTATTGGATCTAGGTTGTGAATTGGTAAATCATTCTATGAGTAGGTACACATTGTATACCTAAGGTACACATCATGTAGGGTTTAAATGTCAGTTTTTAACATTATGAGATGGTTTTTTGGGTGTAACTTATACCACATGGGAAATGGACCATGTCCAAGGTGTACACATTGTGACATAGCTAGTGCCTAGGTTTATTTCACATGTCCATCCATTTTATTTCATTCCTCTAGTTGAATCATTTTAACTGTCGAACTAGAACCATCCCGTGGAACATTTCAGAGGGTTCCCTCCTTCTAGATTGATTAGATTGGATCCAAATAATCATTGGATCTACGATGAATCTCTTCGGTCAAGCGTTCTTTCTGGTTCATCATTGTGGTTGATCACGATAGTGTCTTAGATTAGTGCTATTAAATCCATTGATATAAGTTGGATATCTCTTCTCGGGTTATTCTAGATCTTTTGTGAGATCTCATTCCAAAGGCCTTTTATTTTTTTTGGTCAATGTGTTGAAGGAATTTTTCTTTAGGTTATGTAAGTTTCTTATCTTCCTCCAACCTATTAAGTTTATATTTAGATCAATCCTGAGATGCATAGGTTTGATTCTTGGTCATTTTTTCCTCATTGTTATGTTTTCATCATTGGGTGACCCTGTTGTGGGTGTGTGCGACCTGAGTTCCAAGGTATATTGTTCGGTCTCTATCCTATTAAAATGATTCAAAGTGATATTTCTTTATAAATAGATTTATTAAATATTCATGTTTGTCTGTGTTTTTGAAAAATGGTTTTCAAAGAGAAATGGTGTTTTTCTAGATATTGATAAATGAATTGCGAAATGGTTTTTAATTGGTTTAAATGAATAGATTTTTTTTTGTGAAATTGAGAACACGAATTACCTTGGGTACTTTGGTGGACAGTTTATCATGAGGCCTTCACCCATTTAATTTTGATTATAAATGGGGTTTGTCTTGAAGAGTTACTTTATTTCCGAGGAATGTTGATCCAGGGGACCGTTATTGACATTTTGGGTGTATACTCATGGGGGCATTCTTATGATTCCAAGGTCCTTTGTTCTAGAATCAGTTTTTTACTTTATTAAGGTTGTACAATTACTATATGTCCTGTGTCTGTAGTATTCCATGTTGTTGTGATACCCATGCTTCTATTTTATAGAACACGGCTTTCTGATTTTTCCATGATATGCATGTTGTGATTGTGGAAAATGATATGGAAAAATATTCATTAAAACTGATATACCTACTTTTGTTTATAACTATAGAAAAGGGAAATGTTTTCCATGTTTTTTATAAGACTGCATTACTGCTTATCATACCATGTTTTGTTTAAAATAAGCATACAATATATTTTTTAACCGAGACTACTTATGGAACACCTGGGTGGGATCTTACTGATAATGTTATCTCACTCCCGACACACCACGTTGGTTGTGTATAGATATTTTTTTGTATTCCAATGTAGGGAAAGGTAAGGAACTACAGTGAGGTGGTGAGTTTCGTGTCAGCTGGGATGCGTAGTTGATGGTGAGATGGTGGGCTTTTTCCATTCCATCACATGAAGTAGCTATTGGTTGTATTACCTTACAATTGGACTTTCCTTTTTCAGTTTTATCTACTAATACATTAGTTCTATTTCCACTATCTTTCATACATTTATGGCATAGATATTTTTTAGTCTTCCACTATTTATTTCTTTCTATAAATATGTATTCCACATGGTTGTTCTTTTTGGGCGAAATAATATCCTTGGTTTTCTAGTTCAATGTCCGGGTACTTTTCTCCATACCGGGGGAATCAAGAATGCCCTTCGGGTATGTGGCAGATCTGGTCGGGTGTCAGGATTAAGGGTAACCAAGGTTTGTTTGTTACATTTTGGTATCCAAGGGAGTTATATCCCCAAGAGTACATGACATGGAACATATATTATATTAGGGATATGATATTGGGGACTAGAGATGTATGTTGTGAAAAGTTCTAGGTTAGATCTTGTCATAACGAGACTCAAGATTCCATGGGATGTTTGAATGTTCTGTCTCTAGTATTGGATTTGATTTAAAAATCTCAATTTTCTTGAATTGAATTTCTAGTTAATATTGAATTTTTTTTGTTTTCCATCTGTTCTGATATTTTTGTGTGCATCAATATGCCTCTATGAAATCTTCCATAGGTTCCGCATGAAGGTGCAGCTGATGCTCCTCAAGAAAATCCACCTATAGACCAGAATATCATCGATATTATCATAAAGGTAGTCCGTGTTGTCTATAATGATGATTTATGAGTTAAGAAAATAGTTGTTGAGGAACAACCAAGAGGTAGAGGAGAGAGAGATCGATTGCAAGAGTTCTTACATGGGAACCAAACATCCTGTAAAGGAATGTCAAAACGTAAATAGGAGGAACATTGGCTGGATCATATCGCTAAAATATTCGACCTCCTTGAGACACTAGATAATATCAGGGTGAAGTGGGTAGTGTTCAGACTTGAGGGATCAAGCAAGCGATGATGGGATTATATGCTCTTGGCATGCAGACATGTGGTCTTGGATTAGAAGGGTTCTAGAACCCTGTTTCAATAGTTTGTCATGAATCAATAATGTTGGTGATGTATATGGAGGTCCTATGATTGGATTATGGATATCATTCGGTGTCAGAATACTCAAATTATTTTGCTGAGTTTGTCTGTTTTTTCCTAAATAAGGTGATGAATGACAAGCTAAAGGCACAAAATTACCTCCAATGTTTATGAAACAATATCAGACCATATTTGTTAATATTGAACCTATCTACCTATGTAGATACAGTATATAGATAAATTTTTGAAAGTATGAAATGGAAGGAATGTTTGGTGTTACCACCTCTCCCCTTCTAACAGGTGATTGATTCAGTAGAATTATTGAGAAGAAGAAGACATTATAGGACAATTGTAAAAGTGGTGGAGGGTCTTAGCAGTGAGTCTTCTCATCACCATACATTATAAATGGAATTGTGCCTCTTAATTTCTTTAAATGTTGCAACAGACGGCACACCATACATTTTTTTCCTATGCCTGCGAAGAAAAGAAATAACTATGTATGTGTTAATAATAAACAATGTTTATGTCATACTATGACTATTCCCCATTATGGTTAGGGTTCTTGAGCTATAAAGGATACTAAGGTACAATCAGAAGATTCAAATACTATAGGGCTCCACCCAGAGGCCATAAGAGTGAAGCATTTACATGTAGTAGATGACTGTCCAGTGGATGTTTTTGTAGGTCTGAAAACAATGATAGGTACACTTCTTATTGCACCTTTAATACCAAATTATTTTTTTGATAACGTTGTCTCCCATTCATTTATGTCTGTATACTTTTTTTATTAACATAAACTTCCAATAGAACTTAGGTACTTTACAATGGAGTTAAAAAAACCTCTTGTAAAGAGGAAAGAGTATGAGTTTCATTTTTATTATTGATTGTCAAAGATAGCTGATACAGAGTCAGTTTGGGATTTTATAATTATTGTTCGGGATTTATTTTACGTCATCATCAGTATATATTTTCTTCTCAATCTTTGAGCTTATTATGATTGTTATTTTCATCATGTTTCGTTTCTTACATTCCATGGGAGCTCTCATGTGTTTCAGGGAGAGTGGGACCTGAGGTCTAGTCATATTGGACATTCCTACCCAGAGCTCTGGATTTTTTTGTTTTCTTATATCTTTGAGATTGATGAAGTTTCTATTGTTGATGATCTTACTATTATTTTTTGAGTCTTCCCTGACATTTTCCTAGATGATTTCTCATGTCTTCTTCTATAGAGATATTTAGAGTTTACAATTTACCTTGTGAGAGGTAGGAAAGAGATATCGATAACTTCTTATGGTATGGAACCAATAGATATTAAAGAGGTCAAGATTCCATTGGACGTCCTGTTGGAAGAAGGTTTCATTTTCCCTATAGTTTCTCCTTAATAATCCCCTATTCTCTTTTCCGAGAAAGCAATTTGATCACTTCATTTATGTGTGGACTATCAGAAGTTGAATTGGGTAACTTTTAGGAAAAAATATCTTTTTCCTAATATGGATGACTTGTTTGATCAGATTAAGGGGGTCAAGTTGTCTTCCAATATTGATCTTCTTCCTGGATATCATCAGATCGTAGTTTAATATCCTGATATACCAAAGACATCCTTCTTGAGTAGGAATGGACCCTAGGAATATCTATTGATTCTCTTTGGTCTAACTAACACTCCTGTAGTTTTTTATGGATTTGATGAATCAAATATTCAACTAATATATTCAAACCATTGAGGTAGTGTTTGTGGATGATATTATATTATACTCAAAATCAGAGCATGAGTGTTATAACCATATGATTTTGGTTTTGTAAATTATGAGAGGTTTCCTTCTGTATGGAAATCATACGAAATTTATTTTCTGGATTCAAAAATTGAATTTCACAGGGAATAGAATTTTTAGCAACGATTATTATTTTATCCAGATAAGGTAATGGTTCTCATGTCTTGCAATTAACTAAAAAACAACTTTAAAATTCGAATATTCCATAGTCTTTCATGGCACTAAGGAAAGTTCACTAAGGATTTCTCTAAGCAAGCATCAACTTTGACTACTCTTACCAAGAAAGTGGTGAAATTCACCTGGGATTTGAATTTTCCGTCTTATTTCGATGAACTGAAATGACTTCTGACATTGGATCCTATTATGATCATATGAGATACCGGTAAGGGGTACGTGGTGTTTTCTGATGCATTTGGTTGTACTTTGGGATCCATAAATATGCAGGATGATCATTTAGAAGATTAAAACTCTCGTCAAATCTAACCACATGATAATAACTACACCACTATTGATTTAGATCATTCTAAAATTATGCATTCCCTTAAATGTTGGAAGCATTATCTCCTTGGGAGAGGTTCATGGTCTTCTCTAGTCATTATAGTGTGAGTCATATATTTTCTAAAAATACGTGAATATAAGATAGAGATGATGAATAAAATACCTTTAGTTATTTAAAACTGACATCATGTACACCTGGGGAAAGAGAATGTTGTTGCAGACACTCTTATCTGGAAGGTACCATCAAAGACTGTTTTGGAATCGAAGGAGGAGTGGAATCATATGGGGATTTGTAGTCAGTTTCATATGGTCGCTCAAAATAATGTTTCTGGTATATTTATTACTAATGATTTGTTCGCATCGCCTCTCCTAGAGTCTATTATGAAAATTCAACAATATCATGAAGTGTTTCATAAGACACAAGAAATCCATTATCATGGAAATACCATTCCGGGTTTGTATCGTTTTTTAGAAGATATGATTCACTTCAGGAAATGAATATTTGTCCCATCACCAATGAGAAGTTCCATCTGGTTTGATTGTCGCAACTCTTAATGGGCCATTCGTCTAGGTGCTACGAAGATGTATTATGAAATGATAAGAATACATTTATTGATATCTATGAAGTGCGACATTGTATATTTTTTGTCCTATTGTTACACCTTCCAACAGATAAAGGCATATAATTTGAAAAATTCTGGTTTTCTTCTGCCACTTCCGATTCCTATTTAAAAATGGTATTAGGTATCCATGGACATTATTTTTAAATTTCCATGTAAACCTCATAGGAAAAACTCTATCTTTGTGGTTTTTGATGGATTCTTGAAGTCTTCTCATTTTTTGATCAAAGACACCACTAAAGATGATGATCTGTGTAAGCTGTATGTGTAGTAGATCATGAGGTTAAATGGGAGTCCTTATACCATTATTTTAGGTAGGGATCCTTGATTTAACATATAGTTTTGGAGAATACTTCAAGAGGAAATGTGAACTCAACTCATATTTATCACAACTTACCATCCCCATATAGATGGTTAGACGGAGCTTGTAATTCTGATCTTGGAGGAAATACTTCGTTCCTGCATCTTGGATTTAAGTGGATCATGGGATAGCCATCTGGGATGGGTTGTCTTTTATAACAGTAGTTATCAGGTTTAAATATGAATGGATCCTCTTTAGTCTTTGTATGTTCGTCCAAGAATATCACCTATTTGTTGGGAATAGGTTGGACAAGTAGCTTTTGTTGCACCAACATTGGTTTAGGAGACGTCTATGAAGATTCAAGATGTGCGACGATGTCTTCTTACAGGACAGAGTCAACAGAAATCATATGTAGATCGGTGGAATCATCCATTTTAGTTTTTTAGGTTAATGATTTTTCATGAATGTTTCTCCTCATTTGGGTCACCATCATCTTGGAAAATAGGGACAATTCACTCCAAGATATGTTAGACTATTTCAGATCATTTTACAAATCAAATATATTGCTTATCGGGTAGCTCTATCAGTTCATCTAAAAACCTTCATGATATTTACCACATATCTCAGGTTATGAAATATCACCATGACCCCACTCACATTCTGAGTTGGAATGAAAATTAGTTATAGAAAGATTCATTTATTTTTTAGGAACCAATCTAGATCGTTGACACTCAAGAGAATTTCTTGAATGGGATGTCAATTCTATTGGTCTGATTTCAATGGAAACAATGATCAGATTCTCATGATACTTGGGAACATGATTCATTGATGAGGAAGAAAAGGCCTATTATTTTTCCACAAATTACATCTGAGACATTACTTATCTGGGATGTAGAGTCATTATGGTCAATGCATGTAACATTTTGTTTCCTTTATCAGGTATGGTTTTCTCTTTTTCTAAGTTTCCTTTTCACTCAAAGCCCATTGTAGCGGTTTTATACATTTTCTAAAGGCTGTAGTGCATGTGCACACTGTGTAGTTGAGGTAAACGCTGTGTACTAGAGGTTCACATCATGTACTAGCTACTGGATGTCCATCGTGAATGGGGAAATCATGCTATGAGAAGGTACACATTGTGTAGGGTTAAGTTTCATTTTTACCCCAAGGTAATGGGTTTTTGGTGCAACATATCTAGCATGGACTACACATTGTGAACAAGGAGTATATGTCGTGAATCACCATGTTCCTATTTTTAAGTCTTGCGTTTAGCCATTTTGTTTCATTCCTCTCATCTGATCATCTTGGATCATGAACTAAAACTATCTTTTGGTCTCTTTCTAGTTTCATCTAATCAGATTTAAATCATCGTTTCATATATTCTACGTCCCTTTAGGTATGTGTTCTTTCCATTTCTTCATTTTGTTTGATCATGATTGTGTCCCATCATTGTGATACCGGATCTTGTAATCTAATTTGGATGTTTCTTCTTGGTTTCATCTACACCCGTTATGCGATCTCATTCTGAAGGCCTTTCCCTTCATTAGTTGTGGTGCGGAAGACATTCATCTTCTTGGTATGTGGGTTTCCTCTCTACTACCAACCTCATGTGTTTATATTGGGATCAGTCCTAAGATTTTTGGGTTTGATTCATGACACTTCGTCATCGTCGTTGGTTTTTCATTATTGAAGGATCCTGTTTCAAGTGTGTGTGACCCAGATCCAAGGTAGGTGGATCTGTCTTTATCCTATGATAATGAGCCTGATGGTTATTGGTTAATAAATAGATTTATTAAATTGTCATGATTATTTGTGTGATTGGAAAGGGATTACGAAATAGAAATGGGGTTTTCAGGGATTTTGATAATTGGATGGTGAAATAGTTTAAAATGGTATTCACAGAATTGAAATTGGTTTGTGAAATTGAGCACATGGGTTACCTTGGGTACAAAGGGGGAAAGATTATCTTGTGGAAATCATCCATTATTTTGTGATTATAAAGGGGGTTTATCTTAGGGATTTCATATATTCTCTAGGTATGTTGCTCTAGGGGTAAGTATTGGTATTTTGGGGGGTTTACTCATGGGGTATTCCTCTACTTCCTCATCCAATTGTTCTGAGATTGGTTTTTATGAACTGGATTATTGGGGTAACAGTAGCCTGGAACTTGTTCAAGTAGACTTCCTTGGTGTTGGGATACATTTGATTCTATTTTTTACTTCTTGGAATTCTAAGATATCCTTGATATACATGCTATTCTTATGGAAAATGATATTAACAAATATGATTTGAAACATAGATAACAACTTTTTTGTAGAACTGTGGGAATGGGAAATGTTTACCTTTTTACTATAATACTTCTTTACTGATTTTCATGCCATGTTTTTTTTTAAAATAAACATAAATGTATTTTCTTATAGATACTAATTATGGTACTCTTGGGTCGGATCCTACTATGCCTGTTAGCTGAAACCCTTATCCCCTCTTTGGAAGTTCATAGATTTTCTTTTGTATTCCAGTGTAGGGAAAGGCAAGGAGATGTAGTGAGGCAGTGATGTTTGTGTCTTATTGGATGGATAAATGGTGGTGAGATGGTGGGGGTTTTCTTTCCCATGTCTTGTAGTATCTATTGGTTGTATTCCAGTATTTTTGGACATTTATTTTGGAGTTTTAACTACTATTACAAATATTCTGTTTTCACTTTCATACTTAAAGTTATGAAATATATATTTTTTAGTCTTTCGTTATTCCGTTATTTATATATAGATATATGCCATTGTGTTTTTCAGGCTGGGAATAATAGTTCACTTAGTTTTGTAGTTTGGTGACTAGGTGATTGTCGCCAGTCCTTGGGCATCATGAAAGCCCTTTGGGTAATTGATAGATCGAGGTGGGTGCTAGGTTTGAGGGTATCTCAAGTTGATTTGTTACAATAATTCATGGATCCAATAGCCTAGATAAAGTGACACTGTATGATCATAATAGGAGAGTTATAAGATCTGAGTTTTCGATTTTATAAAGGCACTAGAGGCTTATGAAAAGAATATCCCCATTATATAATAATTTTTATTCATTCTAAAGACTCTCTTCGAAAAATTATACTACCTGGGATTAATACTCTCTAAATATTCCAATTTAATGAGAGTTATAGTTATTTTTGTACTTTTATATATTTATAGATGATCTAATATATTTTTAAATCTTATAATATTTTATTACATTAGTGGTGTAGAGGAAATTTAAAAAAAAATGATGTAGAAGTGGGAAACTAGTCAATATAGAAATATTTAAGGTGTATTTTTTAAATAATTTTTTTGATAAGATCTGTTACAAAAATAATGGAAGGTCGTTATCATTATTTTAGTATTTTAATAGCGGAGTGTAACGGGGATCTTATATCCACCAGTAAAATTTTAATACACCCCAATGAAATCATGATCATCAAAATGACGGGTCAATTTATTAATTTTAAGAGTCACATTCGGTATTTTATTGGTAGACATACACCGTTTGGAAATTATTATACTCTTAGCATTATGCACATCCTTTCAGTCAAAAGAGTTCAATATGAGTCATCAAGTGTATTTTAAACACTATAAATGCCATTATCTCAGATTCCAATCTAGAAGTAAGGGGTCACTAGTTGATATACCAGGGAATGGATAGATTTATCAACAAATAAGGGGTCACAAGAGGAGTTAAGACATCTCATTACATGATATATTGATCTCAATTCCCTAAAAATCGTTTACTATAGCTCATTATTGGTTCAATACACTATAAATAAATTTGGGGAATAAAAATTTACATGATACCTAAACACTGTGGAATCCCAAATATTGAGTAATAATTAAGAGAAAATAGTCACACTTTTAGGAATATTAAATAAATCATATAAAATGATGAAGTGTTTTTTGAAAGGATAATTTATCAGGACTTCCTCAATATCTTATACACTTGATAAACACAAATATAATATTCATAAAAGAGAGTGAGAATCTATTACTCAAATATTCTATCCTTGATAATGTTCAAATCATCTGGAAAAAGTATTCCACATAGTGGTTGATTTTGATAATTTTATATTCATCACGAATTCATTTGTAGGATTCTCCAAAAAGGATTGTTATGATCCCATCCATGAAAAGGGGCTAAAGAAGAATGAATTTTTTTTAAGATCCCACTAATGATATAAATACTTTCCAAAATATATTAATGGTACAGAGGGAGGTCTATAAATATTCACTAATAAATAATTACATCCAATGTAGGGGAGTTTAGTTGGATTATATATGTTAGTGATATATTTAATTAGTTTTTTAGATGATAGATTACCTGTTATTCTATGAATAATGGTAGTATTTTCTATATTTTTTCCTTATGGTCCAACTAAACATTTCTTACATCCTTAAATCATTCATAAATTTTCATAAATAATTATTTAAAGGGGAATGTGTTTCTTTCAATGAAGGTAAGGAATTTATTAAAAAAAATTTGTGGTCTATAGACAGTGTGGGATAACAGGAATGACTACAAATATAAGGTTGATCTGTGAATTTCCAAAGAATTAAATCATGTCGATATCATGGATTAGTGATATATTAAAAAATTTCCTAGGTGTAATTAATTTTACTATAAACTAGTTTTACATAGAAATACCCTAATTCGTTATAACATTATGTGTTGTAGGGGATATGCTAATTATGACTAAGATATCCCTCCTAAGTCAGGTTATAATTTAAATACTAGAATTGCATTCCCTAATGGAATTATTCATAGTGTGGGGATGACAATTAATGGACCCAAATATGTTATCCTTACATTTAATGCATGTTATTGAGAGGTATTAATGCACTCGTTTTATCCTAAATTTTTTGAAACATGTTTTAATGTTTTTAAAGGATTTTTAAGCATATTTCCAATTAATATATTCTTTTATTAAAAGTGGGAATTTTAAAATGTGGTATTAATATGTTTTGAAATTAATAAAAAAAATTAACTTATAATTTGATATTATTGAATAGTTTTGGTATAATTTTAATAAGTGTTTTCAAATATCATTATAAGAAAAAAAAATTTGATTTCCTAAGATAGAACTCCACCCATAGACTAAAAGACACATAGACAGCCGAGAGGGGCTGAATGGAGAAGAGATAAATTGGGGAGGGCCTTCTTGAGGTGGTAGGGTGAGAGTCTAGGAGACACACTAAAGATCACATATAGGATAGTCCTAGGACATGGCAATTCATTGAATGTTAGAACATGACCATGTAGGGTGTCAAGGGTGTTTGAGGTTATAGCTCTTCTACTACCATAGTGCAACAGTTTCTTCTATTGGTTTTCATATATAAATGTTCCTAAAAATCCTCAAATCCTATATGAGAATATCATCGTGAAGAATATTTTACTATATATTCAAAACATATTTTTCACACCATAATTTCTGATCATCCACACTTGTACATTTCACAAATAATGACTAAACTACTTTCTATATCTCAATGTCACCTACTACTATTTACAAATCACTAGATACGCCATTTCTGGTGCCAATAACGATTATGTATTTGTGAGGAAACATTTCCAAATATTGCTATCAAAATGGATTTCTTTTGGGACCTATCATGTCTTTGGTGAATCCCAATTAATAAATAATAATCCCAACATGAAATGAGAGAAAAATCTAGCCACATTGAAAGCCATATGGTTTGAGGATGATCCCTATGCCAGAGTTGAACTTTTTGTGCCATTGGATTTCTATGAAACAGAGCGATTTATCATGGTATTTGAACCTATTACTTGGGGATGAAATTTTATGATGTGGCATATCCTTTGGGAAGAGAGGACAAGCTTCTCTATAGATGCATGACTATGCTGGAAATCATCCATGTAATAAAAACAATATAATCCCTATATTATCATATTTTCTCAAGATACAACATCGACATAGGGAGTATTTTTTACCTCTTAAAAATATAAAATAGGAGGAATATACAACCACGATAATTTTTTTGAAATAAAAATCTAAAGGCTGAGAGACATATCTGTAAAAAGTAATTATAAGAGGTCGGTGTGGGGGATAGAGGTCAACACTGATTATCGGATGACACATTTTAGAGGATCAAGAGTGGACTACTATTTATGTTTCTTCAATTTTACATTTTGTTTTATTTTCTGACATAGTTTAGTTTAGTTTCTAATAATAATTCAATCATGTTATTTTTAATCAAAGAGAACCATATATTTCTTCCCCTATTTTATCTCTTTATCATTATATTTATCCATTTCTTTATTCTTTCAAGAATTAAATATTACTTCCAATAATAAAATACATACACAATTTTTTTATTTAAGGGAATATACAAGTTTCATTGATTATATTCATTAATTTTATAAGTTTTATTTATTTTTTGATGAAAAAGAGTAATGTGTATGGGTGTAGGGATGATCCACCATGAAATGGGTCTAAAATTAATATCTAATGTTGTATTAAAATAATATCCCAATTTTTTTAAAAAAATGATGTTTTCATATGATGGAGTTGTTATTTTAAATTGATTAAACAATATATGATAAATTAATGTCCTAAAATGGGCCATTATTTTGATTGAGGTGTTTCGTCAACCTTAATTATATTGGAAGGTGAAATTTATTTTTATATCAGAATCATGATTTAATATAGTTACCCAGGCTTAACATACATGGATATTACATAATTTTTGGATTAATAATCAGTACGTTATAAAATACATGCATGAGGAAAATACTTGTTTAGTGTCGTTGGATTCTTCTAAATAAAATCCTTTTTCCTGGTGAAAGATATTCAATATCTCCCATAAAGATCTTCACTTTTTGTATGCCTACCTAAAACCATTCTTATTAACTGGGGAAAATAATCATAGGAAAGGGGTGATCTCAACTTATTTGTAAGGGAAAATGAAGTAAATGTGCAAGCATAACAAGAAACAAAAGGGTATGGAACATAATGATTACATTTTATGATTATACACTTCCCATAAGAGAGCATAATAAAGATTGATAGTTCATAAGAAAAACATCATATGAGGATAAAGAGAATAATTCGTGAATGAAGAACATATTAATAGGAATTGTAATTTGTGGAATCTACATTGGTTTTTAACTTTGTTAATGTGTACATATAGAAGAAGGTTCACTCATTATGTTATGTAAAGTAAATCCGGTCCACGCATCAACTTATGGACATGAAACAAGGCCCATGCATAACAATGTGAATGTGTAATATGGTTCACACACAACCTTATGGACCTAAAACCAGGTCAATTTATAACATTGTGAACGTGTAATTAGGTTCACAAAAAACATTGTGAACATGTACTCTGGTTCATGATGTTAGGTCCACTAGGCTGAATACCCTGAGAGGGGGGGGGGGGTGAATCAGGGTATGACTAATTAAAAATTAAAGCCCGTTCTGATCTTGTTTCGCTGTTAAGCAAAACACTCTTCTCTCTCTTTCCTGCTGCACAATATAAACAGAAAGTAAAGCAAGCACAGGACACAACAATTTTACTTGGTTCACCGCTAAGGGCTACGTCCAAGGAGCATACGCCGACAGGTTGCCGGTCGTACCAAGTCCACTAAACTTCACTAGCTGTGGATTACAATGTTCGGGCTAGATCACTTCTATGCCCAGGCTCACTGCCTATACAAGGTTTAGGGTCAGCTCACTGCTTTCCCAAGGGTCACTCCCTGTTTCTCTCTCTCTGGCTCACTGCCGGTGGAGAGGATCACCTTCTTCCTCTTCCTAAGCTCACTGCTCTTGGAAGGGATTCACTCACAGTTTATAGACCTGTAGGTCTCTTCATTTCCATTAAGGAATGCATCTTTCTCTGTATGTAGATGCTCTATTGAAGTCCAACTTTCACCCGCAGATGAATCTCACTTTGCACCGGATGTACCGGGCAACCTCAAGTTTTACGCGCAACCCTTACGGTGCCTTGCGCGCAATTTCTATGCTTTGCGCGAAATTCCTTTTTCGCGCAACCTTCAAATTTTACGCGCAGCCTGGAAACTGCCTTGCGCGCAATTCACTGCCTTTGCGCGAAATCCACTTTTCGTGCAACCTTCCTTTTACGCGCCAACTCAAACTTTCTGCGCAGCCTTTGCTTTTCGCGCAATCTGACTTTACGCGCAAACTTTAAGTTTACGCGCAACACCCTTTCAAACTTCAATTTCGCGCACCAGAGCTCGGGTATTTTCTATGTCTTGAACTCAGCTGAATGGAGGAGGGTCACTTCATATTTATAGGCAACATCGACCCCGCGCGAAAAACCCTCCTTGAGCGCGTAATCCGCTTTGATCTTCCACGCACAAACATTTTCCGCACAATGCTCCATAATTTCGCGCACCTCATGCCTTTGCCATTTTACGAGCTTCAGACCTCGTAACACCTCTTGCGCGAAATACTTCATCCGCTATTTCGCGCACCACTTCAATTTTCCGCGCACGCCTCCAAAATCGCGCGCGCCTCATGCCTTTACCGTTTTTCAAGCTTTCGGCCTTGAAACATCTTTTGCGCGAAATACAATTTCGCGCAACCCGCTGTTTTGCGCGCCACACTTCAAGATTTCGCGCAACCCTCTATTTTTGCGCGCCACGCTTGATTTTTCCGCACACCTCCTTCATTTCTCTCTCCTCAACCTTTGCCAACGACATATCACTCCATTTTCCATTGGCGATTTTCAGGCCCAAAAAATTGGCAAACACTGGAAAACGGCGCCACCTTGTACTGCTCTTTTGTACCGCCTCCAGATCGTCCTTTCCTTTGTCAAAGTTCTTTGTCAACATGGAATGTCAACAACTTCTCGGGAACTCGACAATTCTCCATGGAAACCTGCTTTGTCAACAAACACAATCAACCCAAAAATGCTGCAATGTTACCTTGAGGGATTTTTGCCCAACAATCTCCCCCTTTGGGTTTGTTGACAACTCTTCACAACTCTGCTCAGAAATATTTTCTGCACTTTGATACCTCACTGAGTCTTCTTCCAGCTGCTACCACCATTCGCCTCTTGCGATTATGATAGCGTTCAAGGATTCACTTAACATGTACTCTAAGCCCACATGAGCAATGCTCGGCGTGAGAAACAAGAGTAGAATGAAAAGTTCATCAATGAATCACTTCATGTCAGACCCCAATTGTCGATTCCACCCTGATACCAATTCTTAAAAGAAAAAACCGGTTGTTGAACCACACTGATACCAATTGGTGAATTCTTAAGTTGATACCAATTGTTGATAGCTGGACACTGTCTCACACCATTCCAACACCACTGTTCTGCTTTTATCACGATCCTCAGCTGTCGTGATTTCTATGATTTGATCGATCACGTCTAGCATCGTCAGATTTACAAATCTCTCCCCCTTTCTAATTGCTCCCCCTTTCTGGCTGCTCCACCTGTCAGCTTCTCCCCGTATCAATTATGATTTATCAAATCTCCGCACTATTTTCTCCCTTGAACAAACACTTTTCTCCCCCTTTGTCAAGCACTTTTCAAGCACTTTTCTCCCCCTTTGTCAACGAACCCAAAGGTCACGCCTTTGTAGTCTGTAACATAGTAGAGAACACATATCAGCACATTAGGGAAAAACACACCATACCTCGGGGAGAGGGGGGAGGGGTCCCACATCCACACAATTTCAAGTGCGGGGAATCGACTGAACTCCCAGAGCCAGTCGATGCCTCTCAAAAGCTTCCTTGGGTAAGGCCTTTGTCAGAATGTCTGCAACCTGTAGTTCTGTAGGCACGTACTCCAACTTTACAATTCCCTGCTCAACCTTCTCCTTAATAAAATGATACTTAATCTCAATGTGCTTTGTCCTTGAATGATGGACGGGATTTTTGCTAAGATTTATAGCACTTGAGTTGTCACACTGGATTCCGATCGGAGACTTCACTTCAACTCCCATATCTTCAAGCTGCTGCTTCATCCACAATAACTGTGTGCATGCTTGAGTGGCCGCAATATACTCAGCTTCTGCGGTGCTCAATGAAATGCAATCTTGTTTCTTGCTTAGCCAAGAAATACACAATCCACCAAGATAGAATGCACCACCTGACGTTGATTTTCTATCATCGGCTGAACCGGCCCAGTCTGCATCAGTGTACCCCAATAACTCTGTCTGAGATTTGTCATTGTATGTCAAGCCGAAGTCCACCGTGCCCTTAATATACCGAAGTATTCTTTTTACTGCGAGCATGTGACTTTCCTTGGGATTACTTTGATATCTCGCTGCTTGGCATGTGGCGAAAACAATATCAGGCCTTGTTGCGGTTAAGTACAACAGACTTCCAATGATTTGCCTGTATTCTGTGATATTAACTGTCTTGCCATCCTCATCTTTTGATAATTTCATCCGGGTAGCCACCGGAGTCTTCATCTCCTTGGAATTTTCCATTCCAAACCTTCTCAGGACCTCCTTGGCATATTTAGATTGAGAAATGAATGTTCCATTCCTTCCTTGTGTGACCTGTAGACCAAGGAAAAACGTTAGCTCTCCAATCATTGACATTTCAAACTCATTTTTCATGAATTCAGAAAACTGTCTGCACTGAGCTTCATCTGATCCACCAAATATTATGTCATCGACATAAACCAACACCATCATCCTTTGATTACTGTCATTACTGAAATAGAGATTGTAATCAACTCCTCCACGCTGAAAACCAAGCTTCTTCAAGTACTGATCAAGCCTTGAGTACCATGCCCTTGGTGCTTGTTTCAGCCCATACAATGCCTTCTTCAGCCTGCAAACTTTGTTCTCATCCTCATGAATGAGAAAACCATCTGGCTGCTCAATATACACCTCCTCTTCCAGAACCCCATTCAAGAATGCGGATTTGACATCCATCTGGAACACTTTGAACTTCCTTTGCACTGCGATGGCTAGGAATAATCTTATTGTCTCCAGCCTTGCAACCGGTGCAAATGTCTCATCAACATCAATTCCCTCGATTTGGGAGTACCCCTTGCACACTAGTCGTGCTTTGTTCCGAATCACTGTGCCATCTTCATTCATCTTGTTGCGATAGACCCATTTGGTCCCAATGACATTCTTGTCCGCTGGCCTCGAAACAATCTCCCATGTCTGGTTCTTCTCAATCTGATCAAGCTCTTCGTTCATGGCCTGAACCCAGTTTTCATCTTCAGCTGCATCAGAAAAACATTTCGGCTCCACTTGAGACAAAAACGATGCTTGCTGTGATGATTTCATTCTTCGAGTCTGAACTGGAGCTGTTTGATCACCAATGATATTCTGCCTATCAATCTCAGCTCGACTCTTTGTCTTCCTCGCAGACACCGACTTGACACTTTCCTCTTCATCATCAGTATCTTCTTCTGAGTCAGCTTCTGCCACTTCTGCTCCCCCTGGGTTGCTTACCTCATCATCACTTTCATCCAGGAACTGTTCACTGGGTCGTTGAGCAGTCTGTTCATTTTCGACTATAGTGACATCATTACTCTCAACAATTTTTCCCAGCCTCTTGTTGAAGCACTTATATGCTTTGCTTTTCCCTGAATAGCCAAGGAATATCCCTTCATCTCCTCGTGCCTCGAACTTCCTATGATGTTCTTTGTTGAGAATGAAACACTTACTTCCAAAGATTCGAAAGTATTTCAACGTTGGCTTCTTTCCGTACCACAGTTCATACGGAGTCTTCCCTTGCTTCGGACATAACAGGGACCTGTTTGAAACATAGACCGATGTCAAAACTGCTTCCTTCCAAAATTTCTCTGGTAGGTCCTTATCAATAAGCATTGTTCTGGCCATGTTGTTAATGATCCGATTCCTCCTTTCTACCACTCCATTCTGTTGGGGAGTTCTTACTGATGAAACTTGATGCCTTATCCCATGTTTCTCGAGATAGTTTTCAACCTGATTGTTTGTAAATTCTGTACCGTTATCAGTACGAAACTTCAGAATTTTCTGCCCAAGCATCTTTTCTGATTCCCTCCTGTACTGCTTTATGCAACTGAACACCTCTGTCTTATGGGTAATGATGAATACCCAGGCCATTCTGCTGTAGTCATCAATGAAAAGAACATAGTACCTTTGCCCATCTATAGCTCGTGGTGAGATAGGTCCACATACATCAGCATGCACCAATTCGAGCACTCGAGTTGCTTTTTGTTCCTTTGGCCTGTATGTCTTCCTGATGATCTTCCCTTGTTGACAAGAATCACACGTATGAGTGCGATCACGTGATAGTTTGGGAAGGTCTCTAGCAGCATCACACTTTACCAGATCTTCCATAGATGGTTGACATAGATGACCAAGTCGCTTATGCCACAGCTGATTTTCTTCTTCTCTGGATAAAAGGCATGAATCTTCTTCCCCACCTACCAGGTAAAGATTCCCCTTTGTTCGTTTTCCCTGAAGAATGACTATTCCATCTTTTCCTTTAACAAAACCCATCTTCTTGGTAAAAAGTATAGAGTGCCCAGAGTCACATAGTTGACTGACGCTAAGCAAATTATGACTGAGACCCTCTACCACCAAGACATCAGCATGTCTCATTTCTTTGCCCCCAAACTTGGATTTTCCTGAGCCAACAATCTTCAGGCCTTCATCATTTCCAAACTTGACAACTCCTTCTTTGTCATATTTTATGCCTGTAACCAGATCCTTATTACCCGTCATGTGGGATGTGCAACCACTGTCAAGGATCCAAACACCAGAACGATCTGATGCTTTAAGGGCAATTTCAGCAACTACGGCCTTCTCAGTTTTCTTCTTCCTAGTCCATACTTTTTCTTTCATACTCGGCATGGATTGAGGCTTCTGTTCTTTCTCAGAGTATGATGGACCAGCTTCATCTTGCAAAACTGCAAATCTGTTCTGAACTTTTAACTCACTTGTCGGTTTACTGATCTGCTGCTTGCGATCATTTTGATTCTGCTTTGACACATTTTTCTGAATGGCCGGAGTGCAGTACCTATCCATGTGTCCAAATCCTCCGCACCAAAAACAGTGTCCTTCAAAAAATGTTCTGGGAAACCGTTCTCTGTTTGGCTGCCATCTCTGTTCTTGTTCCCTTCGATATCTTTTGGCTATGGAACACACATACTGTGAATGTCCCATCTTTCCACAACAGTAACACCTGATATAAGGTGAATTCCTTCGTGTTACTTCAGCACTACGAGTTTCCCCTTTGGATCTCTGAGTATTCCAATTCTGCTTTGTGCTCAAATCCACTTTCAATCTCGGAACAAGTGCTTGCGGTCTAACTTCAACTGCCGTAGATTTTTGTTTCTGATTAAGCCATGAATCAGCCTTAACATCTGAGTTCAATTGCTGCT
Organism: Viscum album; assembly: GCA_963277665.1. Classification (NCBI taxonomy): domain Eukaryota; kingdom Viridiplantae; phylum Streptophyta; class Magnoliopsida; order Santalales; family Viscaceae; genus Viscum; species Viscum album. Next base: position 1,436,763,191 of record OY728122.1, read on the forward strand.
TCTTTCCTGCTGAACTACTAGGCTCTTCTTTCTTCTTTTCCGTCTTCGTAACGACCTGATTTCCCAAGAATGTGTTGGGATTCAAAGGTTTTTCCTGGTCTTTTACTTTTCTCCGCAGACCGACAACTTCCTCTTCAAGCTCTTCAATACGCTTGACGTGATCTTTCACTTTTCTACTCAAGCAGTCGATCTCCCTTTTCTGCTCTTCAATCTTGAGCTTATGCTCATCAACCTTTTCTGTGCGCTCTGGCCTGGAAGACTTAAGATTTTCAATTTCTTTCTCAAGCTCAGACTTCTCTTCTTCTTGTTGTTGCATGTAGAGTTTGGCATCACGTACTATCTTATTGGCTTTCTTTGTTTTTGCTCGCCAAACATCTATCTCTTCAAGAGCTGCTTCTAATTCAGCTTCCATGTCAACTCTCCCTTCAATTTCTTCTTCTTCTTCATCAGTTTCAGTTTCTTTCTTTTCTAGAGTGCTACTAGCAACAGCCACCATCGCATTTTGACCACGATCTCTACAGTTTTCTATCTCTTCAACTTCTTCACCCTCAGACTCAGCTGAACTATCAATTTCTTGGGAAAGAAGATTCTTCTTTTTAAAGAAATTTCTCTTGAACTTCTTCTTCCCTTTCACATAGGCTGAAGATTTTTTCATGGGAATCTCAACTTCATCTTCATCGCTTTCTTCTTGAAACTTTTTGGGGCATCTTGCAGCAAGATGACCAACCTTTCCGCATCGGAAGCATGCTAGTGGAAGTTTCCCTTTAAACTTTCCTTTTCCTCTTTGCAGATTTGAAGAAAGGAACGACATCACCTCATCTGACTCTTCTTCCTCCTTAGAATCTTCAATAGTGAGCCTCTTCATGGCCTTAAATGCCACCTCTTTGGATTTCCCCTTTTCCACAGCATCGTTGTCATCATTTCTCATTTCATATGCAACAAGAGTGCTGTGTAGGTTATCCAATGTTAGCTCTTTCGGATCTTTATCTTCCAACACAGAAACTTTCGGGTTGAACCGAGGTGGAAGCTTTCTCAAGATGCGCTTTACGATTTTAATGTCTTCGATAATTTCTCCAAGACCCCGCATGTCTTCTACCACAGCATTTACCCTGTCAAAGAATGCATCAACAGACTCATTCGGGTTCATTTTGAGATCTTCATACTTGTTCCACAACACTTGCAGCTTTGCCTCTCTGACTTTTGTATCCCCTTCATAAATATTCAAAAGTTTTTCCCACATGGCATGTGACGTTTTGCATGACATCACCTTTGTATAAATGGGATTAGAGAGTGCTCCCCCTAAGGCATTTATTGCTTTGGAATCAGCATCCAACTCTTTGTGCTCAGCTTCTGATAATGCACCACTAGTAATATCAGCTGTGATACCATGCATAGCTGCTGAAAACACATCCATTCCCAAAGATCGGAAATAGTGTTGCATTCGATTCTTCCATATCTGAAAATTACATCCGTCGAAGATCGGAATCCCTCTATGATTAGTGACCTCCATTGAGAGAAGACCAACTGTTAACCTTTCCCTTTGATACCACTTGTTAGGTCCACTAGGCTGAATACCCTGAGAGGGGGGGGGGGTGAATCAGGGTATGACTAATTAAAAATTAAAGCCCGTTCTGATCTTGTTTCGCTGTTAAGCAAAACACTCTTCTCTCTCTTTCCTGCTGCACAATATAAACAGAAAGTAAAGCAAGCACAGGACACAACAATTTTACTTGGTTCACCGCTAAGGGCTACGTCCAAGGAGCATACGCCGACAGGTTGCCGGTCGTACCAAGTCCACTAAACATCACTAGCTGTGGATTACAATGTTCGGGCTAGATCACTTCTATGCCCAGGCTCACTGCCTATACAAGGTTTAGGGTCAGCTCACTGCTTTCCCAAGGGTCACTCCCTGTTTCTCTCTCTCTGGCTCACTGCCGGTGGAGAGGATCACCTTCTTCCTCTTCCTAAGCTCACTGCTCTTGGAAGGGATTCACTCACAGTTTATAGACCTGTAGGTCTCTTCATTTCCATTAAGGAATGCATCTTTCTCTGTATGTAGATGCTCTATTGAAGTCCAACTTTCACCCGCAGATGAATCTCACTTTGCACCGGATGTACCGGGCAACCTCAAGTTTTACGCGCAACCCTTACGGTGCCTTGCGCGCAATTTCTATGCTTTGCGCGAAATTCCTTTTTCGCGCAACCTTCAAATTTTACGCGCAGCCTGGAAACTGCCTTGCGCGCAATTCACTGCCTTTGCGCGAAATCCACTTTTCGTGCAACCTTCCTTTTACGCGCCAACTCAAACTTTCTGCGCAGCCTTTGCTTTTCGCGCAATCTGACTTTACGCGCAAACTTTAAGTTTACGCGCAACACCCTTTCAAACTTCAATTTCGCGCACCAGAGCTCGGGTATTTTCTATGTCTTGAACTCAGCTGAATGGAGGAGGGTCACTTCATATTTATAGGCAACATCGACCCCGCGCGAAAAACCCTCCTTGAGCGCGTAATCCGCTTTGATCTTCCACGCACAAACATTTTCCGCGCACTGCTCCATAATTTCGCGCACCTCATGCCTTTGCCATTTTACGAGCTTCAGACCTCGTAACACCTCTTGCGCGAAATACTTCATCCGCTATTTCGCGCACCACTTCAATTTTCCGCGCACGCCTCCAAAATCGCGCGCGCCTCATGCCTTTACCGTTTTTCAAGCTTTCGGCCTTGAAACATCTTTTGCGCGAAATACAATTTCGCGCAACCCGCTGTTTTGCGCGCCACACTTCAAGATTTCGCGCAACCCTCTATTTTTGCGCGCCACGCTTGATTTTTCCGCACACCTCCTTCATTTCTCTCTCCTCAACCTTTGCCAACGACATATCACTCCATTTTCCATTGGCGATTTTCAGGCCCAAAAAATTGGCAAACACTGGAAAACGGCGCCACCTTGTACTGCTCTTTTGTACCGCCTCCAGATCGTCCTTTCCTTTGTCAAAGTTCTTTGTCAACATGGAATGTCAACAACTTCTCGGGAACTCGACAATTCTCCATGGAAACCTGCTTTGTCAACAAACACAATCAACCCAAAAATGCTGCAATGTTACCTTGAGGGATTTTTGCCCAACACATGAATACACTTATGGACATAAAACCAGGTTTATGCATAACACTGGGAAAATGTAATTCTGTTTATGAAAAACATTTTGAACATGTAATAAGGTTCACACAAAAACTTATGGACCTAAAAATAGTTCCATGCATGACACTGTGAAGACACAATAAGGTTCACTAATAAAATTGTAAACATTTAATCTGATGCATGCATAAAATTATGGACATGAAATTAGGTTAGTGCATAACATTGGGAACAAGTTATTGGGCTTACAGATAACATTTATACTCTTCAGTCATCCATCACTACCTAATTCATTGTAAGGGGATATAGGTCCCACCCATATCATAGGTAAATAATATAGACATGTGGAACAAAATACTAAACAATCATATCATAAACCATGCAATTAAATGGTTATCATAAACATGTAAACATATCATAACCTATGGAAAAGATACCAGTTTCATAATAATTTTATCAAAAGCATAACTCGAGAAATAGAAATGGAAACCCCTGAAAGAGAAATGGATTTCATAAAGGCCATGACATTATTCATATCCCATTCATATAATGGATATGAATGCAACCTATATATCATTTCAAATAAGGGAATGAGTAACATCAACAAATATCATATTAGAAGGAAAATAAAATTGAAATATCTTTCAAAAAAATATCTTGAGGAAAATATTCGTTCTTCTATGAAAAATGATTTGTAATACATAAAAACATTTGATAATAATTTTCATTTAAAAAAACGTTAAACAATATAAATTATACATGAAATCATTTGAAAAACTATTTCCTAGAAAACGTATAAAATAAACATCAAAATATTTTAAAAACATTTTTCTTCGAAGACAGTTTAAGAACATATAAATAAAGCTTGAATTTTTTTTGAAAATAATATTTATTGAAAACATAGAAATAAATTTTAAAAATGATTTGAGGACTATTATTATGGGAAAATTATAAAATAATCTTGAAAATTTTTTGGAAACCATTTTTCAAGAAAACATATAAAATAATATTAAAAATGTTTTGAAACCCATTTTCCTTGAAAACATATAAAATTAGATTGAGAAGATTTTGAAAACCATTTTCAATTGAAAATATTTTTTAAAAACATTTCTTAAAAAAAATAAAACATTAAAACAAACCTTCACATGATTTATGGGGTATAAATCAATACATGTCATATGAGGTAAAAAGAACATTCAATTTGCTATGTAAAATGGATATAACATTTCCTCATTTAGAAAGTGGAAGGAAAATTCCTTGGAAAAAATAGGTAAAATAATGAAAGCATAAAAATGTTTTTAATGATCATAGTAAAGTAGTATAATATTCTTGGAAAACATTTTTAGAAAATAAGGTTTTGAGGGAATACAAAATTCTGACCAAAGAGAGGGTAATGTCGGGCTTCTTTATAATACTTTCTTAAACATATTATGTAAGAAATAGAATAAAATGGTATCAATACATGAATATATTATTTATAAATAGAGGATAAAAAATTTAATGAATTTCATGGGTGATTTAACATAATAATTCATCAATGTAAGCATAAAAGTAAACAATGTTAGAAAGCAATGAGATTGTCTCAATAAACTCTTATAACTTGGTCTCTTAGAATCATACAATTAATATAATAATATTAAATTACATGAACAATAAAATATAATTAACATATTAGATGTGATATATAAAATCTAAAATATAATTATATTCACCTTGAAATAGAGTTTTGGTAAATAACAAAACATGAGTCTCAATGAAGGCAAATTGAGACAAAACATCTTTATCGATTTGGTATCTTTTGAAAATTAAACCCCATGAATTAATAAAAATAAAATCGTTATATGAATACCAATAAATTTATTTCTAATATAATTATAATACAATCAGTGGAATTACATACACCACAAAGAAGTAAAATAGTGGTGAACGTAGCATATATCTCATGAAAATAAAACAGTGAGATGAAATCCCCTTACCTTGTGTCTTGACTCTCTTCATACTCGTACAATATTCCTATATATTAAATATAAGTTTATTATAAATATTTTATATAAGAATATTATAATATATAATACCATATATGGTTTGATTGAGATCTTATATTACCCGCTTTTTAATGATCCTATGTTTAGTCATCACCTGATGTAATATTCAATTTACTCATCGCATGTGTCATAATTTGGTATATCATTGGTACTTATACTTATATTATGATTTACAGATTGTAATACATGATATAAATATAATTTATAAACCTTATATATCTATTATAATATTATATATAATATATAAGTATGAAATGGTTTACACTGATCAGGGAGATGATAGGCTGTACATATGCATGAATGATATTTCCATTTAAATGACTTGTTACAAGAAAAAAGTAAAAGAAATATTTATATATATATATAAATATTATAGTAGATTTATGATATAATATATATCATATATATATACTAAAACCATTCTTTTTACAGTCTGTGTGGATTATGAATGAATCATAACGCTTTGAGGGGGTGGTAGTTCACACTTCCTCAAACGAAATTATCTTATTAACAAAAAATGGAAAGTAAAAGTATATTTTCTTTAAGAAGAAACAAATAATATTAAAGTAATAATTATTTTCATATATTAAATATATAAATATATTTTCTATCATAATGGACATTATGTTAGGTGGTATTGGAAAAATGAATAATCATGGTTTCGTGAGGCAATAGTTCATCATACACAGAAATACTATGTTCATTACCCATTATATGGAGGTGTGTGTAAGTATATGTTGAATTATTTACATAAAAACATTATATTGTATTGAGACTACTTGTCATGACCCGCCTTCACCAAGATGACGGAAGGGATAGTATATTTCTGGACCGTTTCTTCTATAAGTTGAAGGAGAGATTATGACCCCTGAGACCCGCCATCAATTGGTCCCAGAGTGGCGACTAGAACCAAGGGTATAAAATCAAACACTAAATGGAAGGAATTAACCTTTTTCATCTAATAAGATTGGGAGATAAGATAGGAAATCCTACAACACCAAAACTAAAAGTACATGTATGGTTGAAAGTAAACCATTCCCATATGCATGTTCAAAGGTAAAAGATACAACCCACAAAACTCCAAAGGTAAAAAGATACCAAGAAAAAGAAATCAAGAACTACAACTGCCCCAAAGGTCTGAGCTAGTATGGTCCCACATGATCCTTGAAGTCCTCATGGAGACCTAAAAGTAGTTTTATATACGTAGGGTGAGCATACATGTATACTCAGTAAGGAAAACCAACGTCCCTCATGCACAAGTGAGGAGACATTCTAATGTCCCATTGAAAAAGAGAAAACCAAACACCCAATAAGGAAAAGCTATACACCTGAGCCTTACCAAGGCATGCTCCTCAAATAACACAAGTCTAGTAACGTATAGTAATAACACATCGATATTTGGGTACCCCGCTCCACTTTCCCACTGGTTATGGAAGACATACTACGCATCGAACCAATCCTGCCATTCTTACCACAGTCCCACTGCCACACCCCGCCCGCACACACCTGGGCCATAACCTCACCGCAGTCCCAATGCCAAACCCCGCCCGCAGACACCTGGGCCATAACATCACTATAGTCCCACTTCCAAACCCCTCCCGTAGACACCTGGACCTCATCCCGAAGACAATTGGGAAAGAACCTACCCACAAACACCTGGGTCAGAACAACTACTGCCATTCCTGAAGACACATGGGCCTCATCCCAAAGACACTTGGGAAACATCCTACCCGCAAACACCTGGGCCAACCACCACAACTTTCTTGACCGATGATTCTTGGCCTAATAATGGACTTCACCCCATCACAGCCTACCAGAAGAGTCTTGGGCTATTCGGGAAAGGGAGTATAAAAGGAGCTAATAACCATCCACTCATAAGAGTGTTGGAAGAAACACCCTCCCCCATGAAATGAGAGTGTTCAACACTTATGTTCTCAACATGGGTGGGGCGTGAATAAGAAACATAAAAGCTACAGATATAGGTATAGGTAACAAGAAGTCATCCCAACCTAGGGTTTCCAAAACCTAAGCACAAACACCCTAGTTACTAATCATTAATGAAAGAATAGTACGACACTCTAGACCAAGCCACAACTAATTCCCATAACCAATTACAATTTAAACTGTTCCTGTTTTCATGTTCAAGTAACCTCATTCAGCTGAATTCTACACTACTGGGAAATTAACAGGAAAACACTGCAATCCTGAGAAAGAAGACAGTCAAACAACAACTTAAACATTCACACCTGGTTCTCTTGTAAAGTCACAAAAACAAATAGATAAGTGAGATCCCTCAATGTACTGGGACCAAAGAAAACCCTGAGACATAGCCCCATGTCCCCAAAATCCAGGAGCCAACGGTTTCTCAACAACTGAGGATTCCACCCCAATTCGTGATATAAACAGAGTAGGCACACAGCCTCAAATTCAAAATCAGTGAAAGTATAACAATAGGGGATCCCATACCCACCCATATCACCCCAGAAATCGGCCCGTGAAAGAAACAACCAAACCACTACCACCAACACAAGGCAGGCCCATGCAGGTATTTTCAGATTTAATAGATTTAACACACTCCATGGTTTCAATTCCATTGTGCTTTAATAGGGGTTATCATAGAAAAGGGTTGATCTGGGTTCTTTCAATTTATTTAACCGAGTATACGAAATTAATGAATTCCATGTTATGGTTATTTAAACTTCCAGGAGCACTGATGTTCATTAGTTCACAGAGAAAGACCACCAATGACCATGATTTTCAGTGAGCATAGGCCTGTATAATTCACAACACATAAAAACCTAAAGATTACAACAGAACATCAATCACACCCCCATCCATTCTTTAAGGGTCCGTTCATTATCTTCGATAAGTTGGGTTTCATCAACTTCCACAGAGGAAAAAGCATGCCCAACCCACATGATACACAGAAAGGAGAGACGAATGAGAAAATACCTACCTAATTGATCAAGGATCGACGTTTTTCTCCACGAGCCCAGAATAGGGGTTGCATGATTTGCAGGGGAGGGACTTCGGGAACTCCAAGAATGAGTAGACGACTTGAGCGCATGCGCACCAGGTAGAAGGAGAGGAGTCGTCCTATATGAAGAAGTGAAAGAAGAACTTCCTCTGCGATATATAGATAAAATCCCATTGTTACGGGATATGGGGATTTTGAAGGCCTTGAAAGTCGGATCAATGTTTCCCACGTGGTTTGGACAGTTACACAAGGTGGTATCAAGTGGTCGACGCACGCCTGTCGCGGGGCATGGACAGAAACAATAATATTTTTTCCAAGTGCAGCACAGTGGTTGACCAGGGTCGTCTCTCTTGAGGATCCTTTCAGTGTGTTCACTTACTTTATGCTATATCACTTAATCTATCTATCTTTTTTGTTTTTTTAAATGAAAGCGATGAAAATCCTTTTTGGGGTTTGGATTTAAAAATATAAATAATCATGCAATGCAAACAGAATGAGTTAAGATGAAAGAACTTAGTTTTGGGGTTTAGTCTTGGATTCAATCATTATTCTCTTTTATATGTTGATTTTAGTTTTATAATACAAACACGAAATCTCATGTTTGAATCAATACTCTTTTCCAGAATATAAATAGTTTGAGTTTCATGTAATTGGGGGCCATCACCCAATCGGGGACATTCGCCTCACCAATGCATCATACTCAAATCTATCACAAACAATAAAACAAACATTAAAGAAAAATCATGAATATCTTGACCTCCCCCCAATCCAAGTCTCGAGTTAGCCTCTCATTTCTGAGAGTATGATATTACATGGTGGATTGGTTGTAGGGAGATAGAGAGATTGATAGAGAGAGAGAGAAATAAATAAAAGAAGAAAAGTGGGTGGAGAAACACAAGGCATGGATTGATTAAACTAGAATTTAAAATTACACATGAAAATAAAACTGAAATAAAACTAAAAAGAAAAGAAAATAAATAAATAAATGAGGGAGGAAGAGAAGAGAATCAGCAGCCCTTGCCCCGGTGCTATCCCTCGTTGTCTTTGGGTGTCAAGATGATGATTTTGGAAGGAGGAGAGGGCCTCCTTTTATATACAGATTTCTGTCCCCTGAAAGATTGCGTGTTTTTAGACCCATATATCACCGATTAACACATTGACCCTTTCTTAAATATTTTTGAAGAATGTGTTGGTCGTTCACCCTCCAAATTTCAGCACATTTGGACCCCGGGTGTAGGAGTTATGAATTTTAATTTAAGGATTAGTTTTATGGACGAAGCTTCTAGGAAGGTTCCTCCAAACGAATGTCATTAAATGGCCGCATTAATGACTTGAAAACTCCAAAAAATTTGGTTTATAGTCAGTACTATAGGTCCTTGTACTATCTCATGTGGAAACACCTCATTTGAATGTGTGTAGACCGAGTTTGAGTTCCGTTACATTGGTGGTGTCCATGCTTTCCGCTCGGAAAAATGTCCAACTTCAATGAATTTTTGGACCCTTTATATAGCTGAATCCGCTCTTGTTCCAGAAGAAAAAAATTAGTAAAATGAAAAAAGGACACTAAAAAAATGTATTCAGAAAATTTTGAATTATATATTTCAGGAAATGACCAAAATACCCTTGACGTAAAAATCTGTCAAAATCCAGAATTAGTCATTTTTCACAATTTTTCTCCTTTTCATTCTAAAACTAAAATTACACATTATTATTAAAAAACAATGAAATAAATGGGTTTTATCATTAAAAAAACTAATAAATGGTCATTATTTGATAAAAAATATGCACGAAAATTTACTCTGTCAAATACCCCCCATCCTTAAACTATGCTTGTCCTCAAGTATTAAATCTCAACATGGAAATCAGAGGACACCAATGTTACCAATATTCAAATTTTAATGCAATAAAATCAAACAATTTTCAATATAAAATAAAACTTTAAAAAATATGCATAAAATATTAATTTATGTTCCAATGTTTCCAAAAAACTAATAATTCACATATTTTACTTTTCCCATTTGAAAATTGATGGAACTTATCTTATCATTCATTCAAGCTCCTTGATTCATCATTATTAAACATGCCATGTCATGATTTTCCATACTTTTTTTCCTCTCATCACTCTTGATACAATTCAATTAGAGTTATGCTTATATCATGAGAACATGCTCCTTATCCATAGGCTCGTAAATGAACTACTTTCTCCACTTTGTAAAGACAAAAGACACATAAAATTATGAAGACTTGAAATAAAGGATCAAATGACTCTGAGGATTAAGGTTGGTAGGATTTGATGCATAAAAAATTAAGGCTCAAGGAGGAGGATAATCTATGAAGTACAATGCATGATATTAAAAGTAAAAGTGTAATGAAATTCTCCCCTTGAAAAATAGAAACACCCACTTCCGAAAACTCAAAGAAATGGTTATGATCAAGTAAGCATAATGGATGATTTGTGCACCATCTTGATTTTTTTTATTTTGTCTTTTTTTTTCTCATTTTTTGAATGTTATGATTAGATCAAACCTCACATCCATCACCTAACCACATACGATCATAAGATCATCGGTTTGGAAAATTTTGATTTTTGGTTCTCCAATATCAAAACCCATTTTTCAATATTTTTTTCTTTTTGTCAATTTTTTTCATTTTTTAAATTCAAGAGGGGAAAACAATAGAGTATAATGAATGATTTCACAACCTTTTACAATTCCTATAATAACACCCCCAATCTTCTTCCTCACAATGTGTATCATTCCGTCTACCATAATTCCCTTTACCCCCACACTGCAACATTAAAATATCATGCAAATACCAAGAGTTGGGTAGGAATGGATAAAAATGGCTTGAAACATGGATCATCCCTATAAAGGTCATTAATGGTCTCTATGGGCTAAATGAAGGATTGACATAACAGTGGTATTTTAAGGAAATGTAGCTTTTCAAAGGATGCCTCAATCATTTTAAATGTGTTTTTGCACAGTCATAGCTTTGAAAATTTTCAATACAAGTTCTGGTCAGTTACATGTCCCAAGATCACTCAAGAAATATGCTCAAGAATAAATAGGAAGTACTTGGTCTAGAAATCCTCCTAGGAATGATAAATTTAATATTAGAAAATCACTCATGGAATGAATAATAATAATAAATCAATTCACATAAATTTGAGAAATTAAAATCATAAAATATGGTTCAGAAATTTCATTTATATGAATTAATTAATTCCTTCAAATAATGAGTCATCATTTCAATATCTTTGCTTCATATTTAAAAATTCAATTCTGTATTTCAATCGTTTAATCATATAAACATTGAAAACTAAAACATGGCATCATTGGGTTCCTAAGAAACTCATGTCTCCTAGATAAGTCAAGTAAAACTTTAATTCAAGTGTGGGCATGAAATTTTATATTTAATTATCAAAACATGTTGTGGACTAAAATGTGGATAGCTTAAAATATAAAACACTAAAATTTAACTCCCTTTTTTTCATGAAACTTGGTACTTCCCCTTTACTGTATGGTGTTGCCTTCCATCGTGATCCTATAAAACAAAATAACACAATTAAGCATAAGGATCATGTATTTTAAGCTCAAAAATATAGGAGGTAGGGGGATGCATGCTAGACTACTTCCTAAGAAATGAAATTGAAATATAATTTCCTAAAAAGAAAGTAAAGGTAAATCTTGGTACAATCCCCCAAGTGGGCCCTAAATTTTTACTGCCTCCAGAGGGCAGTATCAGCTATTATCCAACATCCAATGGAGGATGAAGCTTCTTTGATTTGAACCACCACATGTGGATTTTCCCAGCTGGTGCTTTATCCTTTTGGGTGAGTAATGATCCATGGATAGAGTACACCAGATCCTCCCCCTTCACAATGACGTATAGCTTGCATGGTGGGGGTAGGATAAAGTATGGACCATCATCCTTCTTCTTGGTTGCTACTTCTGAAACCTCTTTTTTCTCTATCCAGTGGTTCCTCAACATACACTGCATCCAAGGAATAGTCAATGGTAAAGTTAGAGTGCATTTCTATTTGAATAAAATTAAAACCAGAAGTATTGAGATGAAATTATTCCCCATCAAAGTAAGCATCTTTTTTCATGGTCTCTTTAGGAAAATCAACTGGCATCTCCTCACGAGCTTCCTTCAATAAATATTCAACTTGTCCAGGAAGCTCCATATGTTCCTCATTAGGTGGACATCCAGTTTCTTCATCATCCTCCAAGGAATAGTTGAAATTGCCTGAATATATATAATCAAAATCACAAGGAGTGGTATAGAATTCAGATTCAATAAAATTTGAAGACATAGAGTCAATTAATGGTTCAACTCCCTTAGTCGGTTCAGCCTCAATCTCTGCCTCAGTGGTAAGTGCCTCTTGGAGTAGACTCTCTGAGGATAGAGGTAGTTAGTCGGGCTCCTCCATCTTAACTTAAAATTAGACCACATGGGTGGTGTCTTCCTTTGGTGGTGCTGACTCTTCTTTCCTGTATTGTATGGGGAGATCGGGTAGTTCCTCACATTTAATAAGGAATTCATCCAATCTTGCTTGATCTCATACTTGTGGATCAGGAGGAAAGTATTCCTCCTTTTCCACCTCAGGTTCTTGATCATTCTCAGGGTTTTGTTGCTCCATTAATGCACAAACATAGTCAAATGCTCTTTCAGCTTTTATCATCAGTTTTTCAATACATTCTCTAAGATTCTTGCACATGAGCCCTTTTAAAATTTTCTTTTTCTTGTTGTTGTTGATGCACCTATGAGTAATTTATCTATTTATAATAATATGAATTTGAATCCATCATGAATTTTTTTTAGGTTTTTTTTATTAAATTGAAATATACCTAATATGTGAAAATAGAAAAAAAATAAATGAACAATTGATTGTCTCCCCGGAAATGGCACCAGTTTTGATGCACGCCTGTCGTGGGGCATGGACAAAAACCATTATATTTTTTCATATTGCAGCACAGTGGCTGACCATGGTCGTCTTTCTTGAGGAGCCTTTCAGTGTGTTCACTTACGTTATGCTATGTCACTTAATCTATCTCTTTTTTTGTTTTTTTAATTGAATGTGAAGAAAATATTTTTTGGGTTTTTGATTTAAAAATATAAAAAATCATGCAATGCAAACAGAATGAGTTAACAAAAAAAGAACTTGTTTTTGGGGTTTAGTCTTGGATTCAATCATTATTCTATTTTATATATTGATTTTAGTTTGATAATCCAAACATGAAATCTCATGTTTGAATCAATAGAATTTTACAAAATATAAATAGTTTGAGTTTCATGTCATTGGGGGTCGTCACCCAATCGGGGACACTCGCCTCACCAAGGCACGATACTCAAATCTATCACAAACAATAAAACAAACATTAAAGAAAAATAATGTATATCTTGACCTCCCCCCAATCCAAGTCTCGAGTTAGCCTCTCATTTCGGAGATTATGAGATTACTTGGTGGATTTGGTGTACGATTATAGAGATATTGAGAGAGAGAGAGAGAGAAAAAAAGAAAAGAAGAAAAGTGGGTGGAGAAACACAAAGGCATGAATTGATTAATCTAGAATTTAAATTACAAATGAAAATAAAACTGAAAAAAAACTAAATAGAAAATATAATATAAATAATAAATGAGGTAGGAATAGATGACCAGCAGCAGCCCGTGCCCCGGTGGGATCCCTCCTTGGCTTTGGGTGTCAAGCTGATGATTTTGGGAGGAGAGGGCCTCCTTTTATAGGCATATTTCCATCCCCTGAATGTTTGCATGTTTTTGGACCCATAAATCTTAGATTAATGCATGTACCCATTCTTTAATATTTTTCATGAATGTGTTGTCCGTTTATCCTCCAAATTTCAGCGCATTTGGACCCCAGGTGAAGGAGTAATGAATTTTTCATTGAAGGCTTCGTTTTCTGGACGAAGATTCCAGGAAGGTTCCTCCAAATGTATGTCATTCAATGGCCGCCTTAATGACTTCAAACCTCGATATAATTTGGTGTAGAGTCGGTACTATATTTCCTTGTTCTATACCAGGTGTAAAAACCGCAGTTGAATGTGTGTAGGCCGCGCTTGGGTTCCGTTACATTGGTGGTATCCATGCTGTCCGCCCGAAAGAATGTCCAACTTCAATGAATTTTTAGACCCTTTAGATGGCCGAATCAGCTCTTAGTCCAGAAGACAAAAATTAAGGAAATGAAATATGGATTCTAAAAAAATTTATTCAGAAAATTTTGAATTATATATTTCAGGTAATGACCAAAATACCCTTAACTTAAATACTGTCAAAAATCCAGAATTAGTCATTTTTCACAATTTTTCTCCTTTTCATTCTAAAACTCAAATTACCCATTATTTTTATAAAACAATGAAATAAATAGGTTTTTCATTGAAAATAATAAGAAATACTCATTATTTTATAAAACATATGCACGTAAATTTACTCTGTCAGTGGTTATTTAATATCCCCCATCAGGGACATTTCTTGGGATTTTTTAGGTATTAATTATGGAATTTAATAAGGGTAAAAGTATTATTTACTGCGGGAGCGGAAAGGTTGGGAACTAGAAAATAACAAAGAGGACATGATTCCACCATCACAGTGCCACGCTCACGGTGTCACCATCATGATGTAACCCTCAATGTTCCACCGTCACGGTGCGACCCTCACGGTGCCACCGTTTTAGTGGAGCCTCACTTTTGGCAAAGTAATGGGACAGGATGGGTCTGGCCCATTAAATTAGATACCTCTCAAACTATTTTCACCCTTGAGAATCAAAAATAACCTGAAGACAAGAGAGGGTCTGAAAAACCACCTCGAAAGATACCTCTCCGAAGTGAACCTCATCGTTATCTAGAAACACCTCCCTATCAAGAACCAAGCGTCATACCAAGGTCAAATTGCCCAGTCATATGGGTTGGGGAGTCTCTTCCCCCATGTCATGATACTATCTGCTTTGGGTGGCACTGACTCACCCACACGGGTTTAATCGCATCCACATTAATGCGTCTTGAATATGGATTGGGTCCTCCCCTCCCCATGGCCATGACTTTTCACACATATTCAGAGAAGAAGGAAAACCACACATTCCACAGTCAACAAGGTGAAGCGTTCCATCACAAACAAGTATAAACAGAACAACACAAAACTCAAAACAACTCTAGGTACTGGGTGCGCATATGTGCTTCATGTTCCCAGGTTCTATTCTCAAGCCCACCATGCTTCCAAAACACTCGAACTAAATGGATGGTTCACACACGAAGCACCTTCTCTTCATGTTCTTCAATCCTCACTGGTCTTTCCCCAAAGGCCACACCATCCTCGATATCTAGCTCTCCGCAGCCGAGGATGTGTGAATCTTCATGTAGATACCAATGGAGCTGGGACACATGGAAAAAAATCATGTATCCTCAATATCGGTGGCGGTAACGCTAGCTGATAATCCACTTCACTGACCCGCTGCAACACTTCTAAGGGTCCAATGAATCTGGGAGAAAGCTTACTCCCTCTACCGAACCTCTATTGTCCACGCCGAGGGGCGACCTTTAAGAACACGTGGTCTCCAACCTCAATCTCCAAGGGCCTACTCCTACTATCGGCATACGACTTCTGTCGGTCCTAGGCTGCCTTCATCCTTTCTCGTATAAGCTAAACCTTCTCTATCTTGCTCTACACCACTTTCGGGCAAATAATTCTCGTTTCCCCAACCTTGGTCCAACACACCGATGAGCGACATGACCTTCTATATAGGGATTAAAATGGATCCATGTCAATGGTAGAGTGATAACTATTATTATAGGAAAACTCTACCAGAGGCAAGTGTCACACCCACGATTATCTTGAGTCCAGAAGACATGCCCACAACATATCCTCCAAGGTCTGGATGGTGTGCTTTGTCTGTCCATCTGTCTGTGGATGGAAAGCAATTCTAAGATGTAGCTGGGAGCCAAAAGCATGTTGCAATCCTCTCCAGACTCGTGAGGTAATCCATGAATCCCTATCAATGACCATGGATCTCGGAACTCCATGAAACCGCACCACCTCATCCACAAACCATCGTGCTAAGTCATCTGCTGCACCCGACTCCTTGATCGCCAGAAAGTGAGCCGACTTCCTCATCCCGTCCACCACTACCCAGATAGTGTCTCAACCTCCATGAGCCATAGGTAGTCCCATGATGAAATCCATTGATTTTTCATCCCACATCCACTCAAGATCATCCATAGGATGTAACAAACTTCCTGGAATGCGGTGTTCAACCTTCACCTATTGACATACCAATAATTTGGCCATAGACTCTACCACAACCCGCTTTACCCCAGGCTACCAGAACATACCTCTCAAGCCTTGGTACATCTTGGGAACTCCTAGGTGCACTGTTAGGGTTGATTTGTGTAACTCACTGAGGACTCTCTCACACAACGCCTCTGGAACAAACAGATTACCTCGGAAAAGAACTCGATTCTGACCATCCTCCATCCACACTTCCGGAGCATCCCCTTGGTTAACTTGGTCACACATCACCCTACTTTACGAGTCTCCCCATTCATACTCCTCAAACTTCCACAACAGAGAAGATTGAATTGTCATCGGATACAAACAACCTCTACCACCTTTCATCCCTACATCTATGTGGAGGGTAGCCAACTCCTCCATTACCTTCCAAGCATCTGCCGACTCCCAGACCACATCATTTTGTGATTTTCTTCTCAAAGCATCGACCACCACATTCCCCTTTCCTGAGGTGTAGGAAACCTCAAAGTCGTATTTTTGAAGGATCTCCATCCACCTCCATTGCGGCGAGTTCAGGTCCTGGGGGGAGAAGATATACTTCAAGCTCTTGTGGTCCATGAAGACTAAAAAGTGATCCCTGGCGAGGTAATGTCGCCACAACTTTAGTGTGAACACGACCGATGCAAGATCTATGTCATGGGTGTCATAGTTATGCTCATGGGGATGTAACGACCTAGACCCATAGAAGATCACCCCTTGCCGCTGCATCAGCACACATTTGAGGCCTTGCCCTGAAGCATCACAGAACACCTCATACGCCGCCCCTTCTTCTTGAAGCCTTAGCACTGTGGAAATTACCAACCTTTCATTTATATAACTGAAGGTCGTATCACACTTCCCATTCCACACAAAAGACTGGTCCTTCTTGGTCAAGGCTGTCAATGGTGCTGCATCTCGGGAGAAGTTGGGCACAGACCTCCGGTAGTAACCTTCCAGACCGAGGAAACTACAAACCTCTGCCACGTTATTCCATGATTCCCAAGAAACAACCACCTCGACCATAGATGGGTCCACTGATATCCCTCACTCAAACACCATGTGCCCAAGGAAATTCACCTCTCGCATCCAGAACATGCACTTGGACATCTTCCCATAGAGCTGGTGCTGTCGGAGGACCTCTAAAACCATCCTCAAGTGATCAGCATGATCCTCCTCTGATCTTGAGTAGATCAAGATGTCGTCAGTAAACACGACTATGAACTGGTCCAGGTACTCCCGAAAGACGGAGTTCATGAGTCCCATGAACACAGCTGGTGCATTCGTAACGCTGAACGACATGACTACAAACTCAAAGTGCCCATATCTGCACCAGAAGGAAGTCTTAGAGATGTCACCCTCCTCTCTCCATGATAAAAAGTCCACCACTGAAGCGCTGCTCCCCGCATCTGGCTAACAGACAGAGGCACCCAGTACTCCGTCAGAGCCCGAATCAAGCTGAAAGCTATCACTAGCTCCTCGAGCTAGCTCTCTGTCTCCACACCTAAGATGTTGCCCTCGTACTTCCCATGTGACAGTCGCTGAAAATATCTAAGCATCTTCTGCCACTGGTTATCCTCCTCCTCTCGGTCGATCCTCTGTCAATCGGCCAAGTCAACCTCCTGGGCCCCGATCATCTGTACTACTCGTGGTCACCTTCCAGGTTCCATAGCTACACAGTAAACAAGGAATTCCAAATCCTGAGTAGTGTAGAATTTTGTTCTTAAATTTTCTTAGACTTATTCATTTATTTCGAACTCCCAAGACACCCATGAAACACGAAAACACAAGTCATTATGATTCATATACCTTTCCTAGGGTCTCTACCCTGCGATCAGCACGGCCTCACTTGGTCATTAGTTAGGTCTAGAGTCCTTGGATCCGATCATGGTGGGGCCTAAAATCCTGTGTCCTAGCCAGTCTTACCTGGCCTAATTCACGCACCAAGGTCCCCAACACTGCTTCCCTACCATCCCATGCAATCATCTCTATTCCTAACTCTAGACCCCATCCTATCTCTCAACCCCCCACCCCTATGATACCATTCTGTCACGACCTGCCTTCACCAAGATGAGGTAAGGTACAACAGATTGCCAGACCCTTCCTTCTTTAAGTTGAAGGAGAGATAATGACCCCCAAGACCCACCTTCAATAGTTCGCGGAGTGGAGACTAAAAACAAGGGTATAAAATCACACACTAAATGGAAGGAATTACCCTTTTTCTTTTAATAGGATCGGGAGATAAGATAGTAAATCACACAACACCATAACTGAAAGTACAATTACGGCTGAATGTAAACCATTTCCATATACATGTTCAAAGGTAAAAGATACAAGTCAGAAAACTCCAAAGGTAATAAGATTCCAAGAAAAGGAAATAAACAACTACAACTACCCCAAAGGTTTGAGCTAGTACGGTCCCTTACGATCCATGAATTCCTCCTAGAGACCTGAAAGCAGTTTTATATATGTAGGGTGAGCATACTAGTATACTCTGTGGGTAAAACCAATGTCTCTCGTTCACAAGTGAGGAGACATTCTCATGTCTCGTGGAAAAAGAGATAACCAAACTCTCAACAAGGAAAAGATATCCACCCGAACCTTACCAAGGAATGCTCCCCAAATAACACAAGTCATGTAATGTATAGTAATATCACATCGATATTTGGGTACCCCATGGAACATTCCCACTGCTTATTGAAGACATCCTACACATTGATCCAATCGCGCCATTCTTACCACAGTCCCACTACCACACCCCACCCGCAGACACCTGTTCTATAACCTCACTGCAGTCCCACTGCCAAACCCCGCCTGTAGACACCTGGGACACAACCTCACTGCAGTCCCACTGCCAGACCCTGCCCGTAGAAACATGGGTCACAACCTCACCATAGTCCCACTGCAAAACCCCACCCGCAGACACCTGGGCCTCATCCCGAATTCAATTGGGAAACAACCTTCCCACAAACACCTGGGTAAGAAAAACTACTACCATGCCCGAAGACACCTGGGCCTCATCATGAAGACACTTGGGCCTCATCACGAAGACACTTGGGAAACAACCTACCCGCAAAAACCTAGGCCAACCACCACAACTACCCTGCCCGAAGATTCTTGGGCTAATAAAGGACTTCATGCCATCATAGAATGCCCGAAGAGTCTTGGTCTATTCGGGAAAAGGAGCAGAAAAGGAGCTGATAACCAGACACTCATAGGAGTGTTGGAAAAAACAACCTCCCCCATGAAATTGGAGTGTTTGGTACTTAAGTTCTCAACTTGGGTGGGGCAAGAATAAGAAACATAAAAGCTACAGATATAGGTATAGGAAACAAGAACTCATCCCAACCTAGGGGATCCAAAACCTAAGCACAAACACCCTCGTTACTAATCATTAATGAAAGAACAGTACTACACTCATGACCAAGCCACAACTCATTCCCAAAACCAATTCCAATTTAAACTGTTCTTATTTTCATGATCAAGTAACCTTGTTTAGGTGAATTATACACTACTGGGCAATTAACAAGAAGAAACTGCAAACCCGAGAAAGAAGATAGTCAAACAACAACTTAAACATTCACACCCGGTTCACTTGTAAATTCAAAACAACAAAGGGATATGTGAGATACTTCATTGTACTGGGACCAAAGAAATCCTCGAGACACAGCCCCATGTCCACAAAATCCAGGAGACAATGGTTTCTCAACTATCGAGGATTCCACCCCAATTTGTGATATAAGATGAGTAACCACACATCCTCAAATTCACAACTAGTGAAAGTATAACAACAGGGGATCCCATCCCCACCCATATCACCCTGGAAATCGGCTCCTGAAAGAAACAACCAAACCTCTACCACCGTCACAAGGCAGGCCCATGCAGGTATTTCAGATCGGAAATATTTAACACCCTCAATGGTTTCAATTCCACTATGCATTAACCGGGGTTATCACAGAAAAGGGTTGATCCGTGTGCTTTCAATTTATATAACCGAGTATACGTAATTAACCAATTCATTGTTACGGATATTTAAACTTCTAGGAGCACCGAGGTTCATTAGTGCATAGAGAAAGACCACCAATGACCATGATTTTCAGTGAGCATAGGCTCGTACAATTCACAACACATAACAACATAAAGAGTACAATAGAACATCAATCACACCCCCTTCCATTCTTTAAAGGTACATTCATTATCTTCGTTATGTTGGGTTTCATCAATTTCCACAGAGGCAAAAGAATTCCCACCATGCATGATACACAGAAAGGAGAGACGAAGGAGAAAATACCTACCTAATTGATCAAGGATCGACATATTTCTCCACACGCCAAGAACAGGGGTTGAACGATTTCTAGGGGAGGGAATTCGGGATCTCCAAGGATGAGCAGACGACTCGAGCGCAGGTGCACCAGCTAGAAGGGGAGGAGTCAGCCAAAATGAAGAAGAGAAAGAAGAACTTCTTCTGCGATATATAGATAAAATCCCGTTTTTACGGGATATGGGGATTTTGAAGGCCTTTAAAGTCGGATCGTGGTTTCCCATTTGGTTTGGGCGGTTACACAAGATTGTATTAAGTGGTTATTTAATATCCCCCATTGGGGAAATTTCTCGGGAATTTTTAGGTATTAATTATGGGCTTCAATAAGGGTAAAAGTATTAATTACGGCTGGAGCGGAAAGGTCAGGAATTGGAAAAGAACAAAGAGGACACGGTGCCACGGTCATGGTGTAACCCTCACGGTTCCACCCTCATGGTGTCACCCTCAAGGTTCCACCATCATGGTGTCACCCTCACGGTGCCACCATCACGGTGCCACCGTTTTGGTGGAGCCTCACTTTTGGAAAATTAATGGTTCAGGAGGTTCTGGGCCATTACATTAGATACCTCTCATACTATTCTCACCCTCGAGAATCAAAACAAACCAGAAGAGAAGAGAGGGTCCGAACAACCACCCCAGAAGATACCTCTCACGAGTGAACCTCATCATTATCTAGAAACACATCCCTATCAAGAACCAAGAAAAATACCAGGGTCAAATTTCCCAGTCATATGGGTTGGGGAGTCTCTTCCTCAATGTGAAGATTATATCCGCTTTGGGCGGTACCGACTCTCCATCATGTGTTTAATCGCATCCACCTTAATGCGTCTTGATTAGGGATCAGGTCCTCCCCTCCCCATAGCCAGGAGTTTTCACACACATTCAGAGAGAAAGGAAATCCACACATTCCACAGTCAACAAGGTGACGTGTTCCATCACAAACAAGTACAAACAGAACAACACAAAACTCAAAAAAACTCTGGGTACTGGGCGCACATCTGTGCTTCCCATTCCCAGGTACTCTCCTCAAGCCCACCATGCTTCCAGAACACTCGAACTAAAGGTATTGTTCGGCCACGAATAACCTTCTCTTCACGATCCTCGATCCTCACTGGTCGTTCCACAAAGGTCACGCCGTCCTCGATATCTAGCTCTCCCCAGCCATGGATGTGTGAATCGTCGTGTAGATACCGATGGTGCTAGGAAACATGGAAAACATCATGTATCCTCAATAGTGGTGGTGGTAACACTGACTGATAAGCCACTTCACTGACCCTCCTCAACACTTCGAAGGGTTTGATTAATCTGGGAGAAAGCATACTCCCTATACCGAACCTCCATTTTCCACGCTGAGGGGAGACCTTTAAAAACACGTGGTCTCCAACCTCAAACTCCAAGGGCCTCCTCCTACTATCGGCATACGACTTCTATAGGTCTTGGTCCACCTTCATCCTGTCCCGTATAAGCTAAACCTTCTCTGTCGTGCTATGCACCACTTTCGGGCCAGGAACGCTCATTTCCCCAACCTCAGTCCAGCACACCGGTGAGCGACAAAACCTTCTGTATAAAGCTTCAAACGAAGCCATGTCAATGGTAGAGTGATAACTATTATTGTATTCAAACTCTACCAGAGGCAAGTGTCACACCCACGATTATCTTGAGTCTAGAACACATACCTGCAACATATCCTCCAAGGTCTGGATGGTGCGCTTTGTCTGTGCATCTGTCTGGGGATGGAAAGAAGTGATAAGACGTATCTGGGTGCCAAAATAATTTTTTAATCCTCTCCAGACTCGTGAGGTAAACCGTGCATCCCTATCCGAGACTATGGATCTCAGAACTAAATGCAACCGCACCACCTCATCCACATACCTTCGTGTTAAGGAATCTACTGCACCCGACTCCTTGATCGCTAGAAAGTGAGCTGACTTCATCAACCCATCCACCACTACCCAGATAGCGTCACAACCTCCTTGAGCCTTAGGTATTCCCATGATGAAATCCATCGAGATGTCATCCCACTTCCACTCAAGAACATCCAAATACTGCAACGAACTTCCTGGAATTCGGTGGTCAACCTTCACCTACTAACATACCAAGCATTTGACCACGAACTCTACCACCGCCAGCTTTACCCCAGGCCACCAAAACTGACCTCTCAGGCCCCGGTACATCTTGGAAACTATTGAGTGCACTGCTAGGAGTGATTTGTGGAACTCACTAAGGACTCTCTCGTGCATCGCCTCTGGAACAAACTACTTACCTCAGAAAATCCCCTAATTCTGACCATCCTCCGTCCACACTTTCAGAGAATCCCCGTGGTTAAGTTGGTCACGCATCACCACACATTCTGAGTCTCCCCATTGGGTCTCTTGTACCTATCACAACATAGAAGATTGCACTGTCATTGGATACAGACATCCTCTACCACCTTCCATCCCTGCATCTAGGTGCAGGGAAGCCAACTCCTCCATTAACTTCCAAGCATCTGCTGACTCCCAACCCGCATCCTTTTGTGATTTTCTGCTCAAGGAATCAGCCACCACATTCCCCTTTCTTGAGGTATAGGAAACCTCAATGTAGTAGTCTTGAAGGAACTCCATCCACCTCCGTTGCCGCATGTTCAGGTCCCAATGGGAGAAGATATACTTGATGTTCTTGTGGTCCGTGAAGACTACAAAGTGCTCCCTGATGAGGTAATTTCTCCACAACGTTAGTGAGAACTCATCCGATGAAAGATCTAGGTAATGGGTGGAATAGTTATTCTCATGGGGATGTAACTGCCTAGACCCATAGAAGATCACCCCTTGCCACCGCATCATCACACATCTGAGGCCTTGCCCTGAACCATCACAGAACACCTCATATGCCGCCCCTTCTTATGGAAACCTCAGTACTAGGGAACTTACCAATCATTCCATTAGTTAACTGAAGGTCATCTTGCACTGCCCATTCCACACAAAAGCCTCGTCCTTCTTGGTCAAGGATGTCAAAGGTGTCGCAACTCGGGAGAAGTTTGGAAAAAACCTCCAGTAGTAACCTGTCAGCCCGAGGAAACTATGAACCTCTGCCACGTTCTTGGGTGCTGCCCAAGAAACAATCACCTCGAACATAGATGGGTCCACTGATATCCCTCACTCGGACACCACGTGCCCAACGAAATGCACCTCTCGCATCCAGAACATGCACTTGGACAACTTCCAATAGAGCTGGTGCTATCAGAGGACCTCTAAAACCATCCTCAAGTGCTCAACATGATCCTCCTCTGATCTTGAATAGATCAAGATGTCGATGATAAAAACGACTAAGAACCGGTCCATGTACTCCCAGAAGAATGAGTTCATGAGTCCCATGAACACAGCTGGTGTGGTCGTAATGTCGAACGACATGACTACAAACTCGAAGTCCCCATATCTTCACCTGAAGAAAGTCTTAGAGATGTAACCCTCCTCTCTACAAGATAAAGTGTCCACCACTGAAGCGTTGCTACCCGCATCTAGTTGATGGCCAGAGGCACCCAGTACTCCGTCAGAGCCTGAATCAAGCCAAAATCTATCTCTAGCTCCTCGAGCCAGCTGTCTGTCACCACGTCTGAGATGTTACCCTCGTACTTCCTGAGGTTATATCACTGAAAATCTCTAAGCGTCTTCTGACACTGTTTATCCACCTCCTCTCGTTCGATCCTCTGTCGATCGGCCATGTCAACCTCCTGGGGCTCGATCATCTGTACTACTCGTGGTGGCCTTACAGGTGCCATAGCTGCATAGTAAACAAGGAATTCCTATGCCTGAGTAGTGTAGAATTTTGTTCTTAAATTTTCTTAGACTACTTCATTTATTTTGAACTCCCAAAAAACCCATGAAACACAAAAACACCTGTCATTATGATGAATGTACCTTTCCTAGGGTCTCTACCCTGCAATCAGTGTGGCCTCACTTGGTCGTTCGCTAGTTCCAGAGTCCATGAATCGGATCACGAGGGGGGGGGGGGGTAAAATCTTGTGTCCAAGCCGGTCTTACCTGGCCTAATTCACGCACCAAGGTCACCCAACACTACTACCCTACCATCCCATGAAATCCTCATTGTGCCTAACTCTGGAACCCATTCTATCTTTTAACCCCCCCCCCACTGATACCATTATGTCACGTCCCGCCTTCACCAAGATGAGGGAAGGGAAAAAATATTTCCAAACCCTTCCTTCTTCATGTTGAAGGAGAGATAATCACCCCCAAGACCCGCCTTCAATAGGTCCCGGAGTGGAGAATAACAACAAGGGTATAAAATCACACACTAAATGGAAGGAATTACCCTTTTTCATTTAATAGGACCGGGTGATAAGGTAGTCTATCACATGACACCAAAACTGAACGTACAAGTACGACTGAAACTAAACCATTCCCATATGCATGTTCAAAGGTGAAAGATACAATACACAAAACTCCAAAGGTAAAAAGATACCAAGAAAAGGAAATCAACAACTGCAACTGCCCCAAAGGTCCGAGCTAGTATGGTCCCGCACGATCCCTAATGTCCTCCTGGAGACCTGAAAGTAATTTTATAAATGTAGGGTGAGCATAAAAGTCTACTCAATAGGGAGAACCAAAGTCTATCGTGCACAGTTGAGGAGACATTCTAATGTCCCGTGGAAAAAGAGATAACTAAACACCCATCAAGGAAAAGCTATCCACCCGAACCTTACCAAGGCACGCTCCCCAAATAACACAAGTCAAGTAACATATTGTAATAGTACACTGATATTTGGGTACCCAACGCCACTTTCCTACTGTTTATTAAAGAAATATTACGCATCGAACCAATCCCACCATTCTTACCGCAGTCCCACTGACACACCCCGCCCACCAACACCTGGGCCATAACCTCACCGTAGTCCCACTGCCAATCCCCACCCGCAAACACCTAGGCCACAACCTCACCGCAGTCCCACTACTAAACCCCGCCTGCAGACACATGGGCCTTATCTCGAAGACACTTGGGAAAGAACCTGCCCGCAAACACCTGAGTCAGAACAACTATTGCCATGCCCAAAGACACATGGGCCTCATCCCAAAGATACATGGGAAACAACCTTCCCGGAAACACCTGGGCCAATCACCAAAACAACCCTTCACGAATATTCTTGGGCTAATAATGGACATCAGGCCATCACAACTTGCCCGATGAGTCTTGGGCTATTCGGGAAAGGGAGCAGAAAAGCTGCAAATTACCAGCCACTCATAGGAGTGTTGGGAAAAACACCCTCCCCCATGAAATGGGAGTTTTCAACACTTAAGTGATAAAATTGGGAGGGGCATGAATAAGAAACATAAAAGTTACAGATATAGTTATAGGTAACAAGCACTCATCCCAACCTAGGGGTTCCAAAAACTAAGCACAAACGCCCTCGTTACTAATCATTCATGAACGAACAATATGACACTCACGACCAAGCCACAAATCATTCCCAAAACAAATTCCCATTTAAATTATTCATGATTTCATGTTCATGTAACCCCATTTAGGTGAATTCTACACTACTGGGAAATTAACAGGAAAAAACCGCAAGACAGAGAAAGAAGAAAGTCAAACAGAAACTTAAACATTCACACCTGGTTCTCTTGTAAAGTCACAACAACAAAGGTATTAGTGAGATACCTCAATGTAATGTGACCAAAGAAAACCCTGAGACACAACCCCATGTCCCCCAAATCCAGGAGCCAATGGTTTCTCAACAATAGAGGATTCCACCCTAATTTTTGATATAACCAGAGTAACCACACAACCTCAAACTCACAACCAGTGAATGTATAACAACAGTGGATCCCATCCCCACCCATATCACCCCAGTAATTGGCCCATGAAATAGTCAACCAAACATCTACCACCAATACAAGGCAGGCCCATGCGGGTATTTTCAGATTTAAAAGATTTAACACACTCCATGGTTTCAATTACACTATGCTTTAACAGGGGTTATCATAGAAAAGGGTTGATCATGGTTATTTCAATTTATTTAACGGAGTATATGTAATTAACCAATTACATGTTATGATTATTTAAAATTCCAGGAGCACCGAGGTTCATTGGTGCACAGAGAAAGACCACCAACGACCATGATTTTCAGTGAGCATAGGCCCATACAATTCACAACACATAACAACATAAATAGTAAAACAAAATATCAATCACACCCACTTCCATTCTTTAAAGGTCCATTCATTATATTCTTTAAGTTGGGTTTCATCAATTTCCACCTAGGCAAAAGAATGCCCACCCAGCATGATACACAGAAAGGAGAGACGAAGGAGAAAATACCTACCTGATTGATCAAGATCAATGTTGTTCTCCATGTGCCATGAATAGGGGATGCACGATTTCTAGGGGAGGGATGTCAGGACCTCCAAGGACGAGCAGACGAATCGAGCGTAGGCGCACCAGGGAGAAGGAGAAGAGTCAGCCAAAAGGAAGAAGAGAAAGAAGAACTTCCTCTACGATATATAGATAAAATCCACTTGTTACGGGATATGGGGATTTTAAATGCCTTGAATGTCGGATCGTGGTTTCCTATGTGGTTTGGGCAGTTACACACGATGATATTAAGTGGTTATTTAATATCCCCCATCGGGGACATTTCTAAGGATTTTTTATGTATTAAATATGGGGTTTAATAAGGGTAAATGAATTAATTACTGCAGGAGTGGAAAGGTCAGGAACTGGAAAATAATGAAGAGGACACGATGCCGCCGTCACGGTGTCACACTCACGGTGTCACCATCCCGGTGACACCGTCACGGTTCCACCGTTACCTATGCCACCACCATAGTGACACTATTTTGGTGGAGCCTCACTTTTGGCAAAGTAATGGGCCATGAGGGTCTGGGCCATTACAATGTTGGTTATGTTATATAATCATAGAATAAATAGAGTTATAGGGGGATGGAGAATGAAAATAAAGGAAATGACTTGAGAGAAGATGTTACATCTTAATCTTGTTACCGTATTTGGTTTTGATAAAAGGAATCCATGGATTTCCTTATGCCAAAGATAATGATTATAGGAGTAAGGGAGATATGTTGGAAAGTGGGTTGGGACGATCTTGTAAGAACATAATTGTTTTTTGAGGTGTGAATAAGTGGGGAATGTGGTGGCCTTCTATTGGGAAGGAAAATGACTCACTTGGAATTTTTTAAAACTAGTTAGGTGTACACATGTTATTACATAAAAAAGAAATAAAAACATATATAAACAAATAAGGGAATTGTTTTATGAATAATAACCCTAAAATGCGTTTTAACAAGTTTATATGTCATTTGGGCCACTATTATTGAGGTTTAGTCTCAAATTATGCATAATTTGACTGAAATTGATGTGATTAATTTTAATAAAATTTACTAATATTTTTGGTAAAAAATTAATTTCATCATGTTGGAATCTAAATATTATACTGAATTAAATTTTTTTTGTTTTATTTTTTGAATGTAAATTCTTATAATCTAAAAAGTTAACATTATTTCCAATCCCACAAATGGGATGAAATAACTTGTTTTTTAAAATTAGAAAAATTATTAAAAAGTTTGTTATGTTTTTAAATTCAATTTAAAAATAAAATTTATTAAAATTATCTAAATGGTATTAAAAAATTAAAAATTGATCTAATGTTACCTTAAAATAATTAAATTTATATTTTCACATTAATAAATATTTAAATGAAAAGGTAGTTATTAACTAAAAAATTGTATTTTTCACTATTCATCAAGAAATTATGTTTATTAAAAAAGCCCCAAAAATTCAACCGAAGATATTTCAGTATTATAAATTCTAAAATGAGTTTTATTTTATAATATTCAATTTATATTTGTGACTAAAATTTTTTTTTATTAAAAGTGTTTAATTTGAGAAAAAAATATTTTAAAACATAAAGGACTTTACCAAAAATCATATATTTCATTGTCAATATGTTATATATATCTTAAAAAATTATATATAATATTTTATTGTTAGTTATTAATATTAAGAAAAAATAACTTAATAACTAGGTTATCATTATTTCATTTAAATAATTATAATAGTAAAATGATGTTTTGTAAAAACATTTATTTTTCTTATAATGTACACATTGTCGGTATTCAGTGTTGTATAAGACAAGTAAGTATTGTATGTTATGAAATCCAAGTCGGTATTGTATGTGAAAAGAATGATTGGATTAGCATTTTAATATAGATATATGATGAACTATTTCCAGTGTCATTCGGAATTAACAATATCTAAAATATAAATTAATTCAATAAAATAATTCACAAAATTTTAGGGTGTTACATTATAACCCCTTAAAATGATTTTCCCTTTAAATTCATCTGGGGTTTTCTAGGTATAATCCTTGAAATTTAAATTCATAGAAACCCACATTAAAAAAATGAAAACTAAAACATCCCTTAAAAGGTAATTTTGGAAATATTATGGTTACCCAATGTAACATATAACTAGGGTTCCATATTGGATAACATCGGTTAGAAGTGAAAACATGGTTATGGAAGAAAAATACAACTATAATGTTCTGATAGAGAGTGATAATGAAAAATGGTATGTGAAAGTTAGAAATTAGAATGACATAAATTTGTGATAATCTAAAGTACCATATAATTCAATGGAAACTGAGGTACGAGGATAAATTTTTTTCATCAAGTTCCTTTTACCTAAAGTTAAGGAATTTTCATGAAATTATATACTTGCATGATTTCAAGACAGCCTCACTAATTTTTGATCCATGCTCCACTTAAACCTATTTCTCCAAAAAATGAATGTTAATTTCTCATTCCTAAAGTAATAATATATCATGTGATACATGATAATTTTTCCCATATATCTTCAGTTACCATAAATATAAATAGGTTATTCAACATTCATAAGACCTCATGTGGTTAGATAATACAATAATATCAAAAAGTTTATTTGAAAAAATTAACTTAAAATTACCAAAATGGATAACATCATAACCCTTCCAAATTGAAAATCACCCTCCCTTCCTTAAATATTCTATTATATTATACCAAAAATGTTGTTATTGAACACTTGGGTTCATCTGTGAAACAATATAACATTAAATGTGATTTTATTATTCTAAAATCCATGTAGAGAGATATAATCACATGAAACTTCACTAATGGATGAACAAAAATATTATCATATGTTTTATTAATAAAAAATCAATCACGAACATCCCAACTATGGGGGTAGGATAATTGTTCCCATAAATTTAATTATTCACATCATCCATTGTTATCACATAAGCTTTAAATTTTTCCTGTTTTTCACAGTGTTTATGTTTCATATAATCCATATTAGCCCTTATATTGGGGATTTTATTCACAGAATTCTCAAACTTCATGCAACTGAAAAACTGATTTTGTGGTGGTTCATTCTATTGATATTTCTCTCCACCCTTTTCATTGATTTTCCTCTTCTCATCACTTATACATTCCTTTACTTAGTGTCTATGATAACTATATTTCTAACACATTCTAGTTCCTTTCCGTTACTCTACAATATGATATTTCCCATATTTTTTGTAATGTAGGTGTTTGAGACATTTTCTTATCTCCATGGTTTTTATATTATCCTTTTAACTCCATCCTCATATTCTTGATTAAACCATTAGATTGATTTGTAACACCAACCTCCTTTTCATATTTTATTTCACAACAAACAATATATTCATAGCAACTAAAATATCTTATGGAAAATATCGTTCTGACACTTGGATTTAATCCATTGGAAAATATATCAAGATTACTTTTGGGTTGGATAATAATACCAGAAGCATACCTCAAATGTCCTATGAAATTATCCTATTAGGTTATGGAAGATTCATCATCCTTTTTGCTTATATCCAAGATAGACATTTTCCTTATTCATATGAAGATCACGGGAAAAATAATTATTTATGAATAAGTTCTTTAACTCATCCCAGTACATTTATTAAATTTCAACATTTTTCCTTGTATTGTGAATTAGAGTCTACTACTAGTTTGCTTCACATTCTAGTTAATAAACAACAGGAATTACTTTCTCGTGATCCTAACACTTGAGATCATAGAGTATATTTTTAGTTTTACTGATATAGTGTTTAAAAAAGTGTATAAGATGAGCCACTGAATGAAGGTGGACAATGCCTGATGAAGGACTCCACAAAACCTTATTCCCTCATTTGTTCATTTGGAAAGTCAACTTGACTCATAGATTGAGAAATCTATGGCTGTATTTGTAAAGACCCGTAAATTTGAAGGAAATTTTTTTTTCTTAATTTTGTTTGAAATTTTACAAGAACGCGGTTTCTGACGGCGCCTGATTCTGAGGCCCGGTGTGCCCGGAATCATTTTCCAAAATTTGGCTCGGGTACGTTCAGTGAACGGACGAGCGAGTTTTTCTAACTTTTGAACCGGTGCCCGGAATCGAATTCTAAGGGCACCGATGAAATCGCAGCGCCGATATTAGCTTAGAAACTCATCTTCTAGAGTTGCGTTTGCTCGGGAGTGGTTTTTAATTTTCGGGATTAAGGTTAAGAAATAAAATATTTTTTCAACAACTTTATTTTATTTCACTTAAGCCACTTGGAAGCCACTTGAAGCCACTTAAAAGCGGCTTAAATAGAGTTGATCCGGATAGGATGCTATCCAGAAAATATCCTACCCCCTCGGTAGGATATTTGTGAAGTGGGGCCCGCACGAGCCCCGCCGTTTATTTCCGCTAAGTAACGCACCCGCGAAAACCCGTCATTATGAAAGTCAACTGATGCGTTTTCTAAATTCTTAACAGACCATTTAATTGGGCGGTTTATTTCGTAAATTAAATGAGCTGTTTCTTTCGTTGAATTAATCCAATGAATTGATGGGTCGTTACTTACACCTTTTCGTGTGTTGGCATAATAATAAAATAAGACAATCCAATTTCTTTTGGAGGATTACTCATTGAGAGAGGATACTTACACCATCAGCCTCCTTCACGAAGAACGCGAAGAACGCGAAGAACACGAAGAACGCCGAACCTGGAAATCGACGACGCGACACAGTGATCCGCGACGCCGACAACTTTCTTCTGCGACGTCTCTTCCTCCATGACGGATCTTCGATCGGCTGCATGAGGTAAGAGTCTCGGACCTTCCTTTTTATCTCCTTCGTGGTTCTTAACCAAAATATAGATTTAATTAATTAAATTAAATTTGTTGTTTCATGGTGCGTTGAGTTCTCCGATTCAATGCCGTGTTCCACGACGACGTGACGCCCTTCCGCGATGACGCGAAGATCTCCACCTTCCGCGACGAGCAAATTCCGCGAAGAACACTCAAGCGCGACGTCCAGCGAGGTAGGGATTTTATATTTTGGAAATACCCCTCCTTATATTCCCGTGAACATTCTTTAAAAATAAAAGAAACAGAATCAAAGAAACAATTTTATTTTATTAAAATTGTTGGTTCATGTGTTGAACATTTTATTTTCTCCTGTTGATTATCTCTAACACGGAGGGTGCGGGCCAAACGAACACGGCCCGGCGACCCTCCGTCGTTCTTCGTTTTGTGCGGATTTGACGGGCGACGACGGAACGTGCCGCAACGGATGTTTTATGTTTCCGCAGTGAAGGACGAGTCCCGGGAGGAGCAACGGCGCAGACGGGAAGGAAAACGGGCCACCGGAGAGACTCCGGCGGCCGGAGGCGGCGGCGCCCCCCGGGTGTCCAGGGCGGCACCCCGCGGGTGCCGCGGGGTTGTCACGCGACAACCCCGGGTGTCCAGGGCGGCACCGCACGGGTGCCGCGAGGTAGTCACGCGACAACCCCGGGTGTCCAGGGCCGCACCCCGCGGGTGCCGCGGGGTTGTCACGCGGCACCCCCGGGTGTCCAGGGCGGCATCCCGCGGGTGCCGCGGGGTTGTCACGCGACAACCCCGGGTGTCCAGTGCGGCACCCCGCGGGTGCCGCGGGGTTGGCACGCGGCGCGTCCGGTTGTCTGGACGATGCCCCGCGGGTGCCGCGGGGGTATCACGCGGGGCGGCGGCTCCCCCCGAGTCTCGCCGCTCGACCGCTCGGCCATGCCGAGCTGGACCGGCCCTGGCCCGGACCCCCCCGTCTTCAGACGGTTTTCGTTCAAATGGTCGTATCATGAGCTACGGGGCACCAAACGACCCACCGTCAGCGGAAACGCGATCCTTTGATCGAGACGGTCATTTCGGTTTATCACACTCAAGGTTTCAGGATACTTTGAGTTCGGCCGGGTTGGTTCGTACATGAAACCAATCAGGCCCTCGGAGCGGAAACGCTCATATCTTGAGCTACAGACATCCGATTGACGTGCCATCAGCTTTGTTGAATTCCTCTTCGTGAGACGGATCTTTTGGCATACTCCGCCCGAGTTTTGAACGCAGGTGGAGTATGGTCGGGTTGGTTTTGCCTTAAAAACCAACCGGGCCCCTGGGACGAAAAAGCCAATAACTTCCAGACCAGGCGTCCGATTGACGCGCCGTCTGTTGCGTTGAGTTCCTCTTGACGATATGGATATTTTGGCTTACTCCGCCCAAGTTTTGGACGTAGTTGGATTTCGGCCAGGTTGGATCATACCAAAAATCCAACCGGGCCCCTGGAACGGAAAACCTGATACCTTTCAGTCAGGACCTTCGTTTGGCATGTCGTCTGTTGCGTTGAGACCCCTATGATGAGAAGGTCCTTTGGGATACTTCTTAGTGGGACTTCGTGATACTTGGAGTATCAAACCGTAGCTCATGGAGTGGACCCTCCCTGTGACGAGCTAGCGGAGTAGCAGCAGACCCATGGCGGTGGAGCGCTTGGTTGTAGCAGCATACCCTTGGCGGTGGAGCGCTTGGTTGTATCAGCATACCCTTGGCGGTGGAGCACTTGGTTGTAGCAGAATACCATTTGCGGTGGAGCGCTTGGATGTAACAGCATATCATTGACGGTGGAGCACTCAGTTGTAGCGGCAGACCCGCGGCACTCGATAGAGGTGGTGCGCTTGGTTGTAGCGGCAGACCCGCGATATTGGAGACGAGCGTACGGAGTACGGAGACCGTGTAGCCGGCTAAGACCTGAAGACTGCTCGACCGACTCGACGTGGAGTGAGTCGAATAGCCCAGTGGATGGAGCACCCGGTATTCGGCAGCAGACCCGCGGCGGACGGAGCGCATGGTAGTTGGCAGCAGACCCGCGGTACTCGACTGGAGGAGTACCTCTATAGGCTATTTGGGTGAGCGCCCGATATTTGGCAGCAGACCCTCAGCGGACGGAGCGCCCGGTAGTTGGAAGCAGACCCACGGTACTCGACATGAGGAGTACCTCAGCAGTCTTAGGTTAGTGAGCAGTATCTCGGAGTCATGACAGGACCACTGTACACTTCAGAGACGGGGCTCTTCAGCAGTTACGGTTTCGATAATGAAAATCCTGGTTTGAGCTGAGTCATTGATCCTTGTGTTTCCTCTTGATTGAGATGGGTTTCCTGATAATTTCGGTATATGTATGGGCATATACCTATGAGAGTTATAGTCTTGAGTTTTCCTGTGTGGATTACATTTCCTTTCCTTTGTGGATGGTGTTGAACTATCCTGTATGGATTTACTGTTTACTCTCCTTCGTGGACTTTGTTGAACTATCCTGTGTGGATTTACTGTTTACTCTCCTTCGTGGATTGTGTTGAACTATCCTGTGTGGATTTGCTGTTTACTCTCCTTTGTGGATTTTGTTGAGCTATCCTCTGTGGATTTACTGTTTACTCTCCTTTGTGGGTTGTGTTGAGCTATCCTGTGTGGGCATACGTTTTGCTTTCCTGTGTGGACTGGGTTGTGCTTGGGCTCGGACGTTGGAGCCGAACGAGAATTGATGACTTAGGTATATGTGTGGGCATATAACTAAGCTGTGTCAGATGTTACTTCGTGATTGTATCTTTCCTTTGTTGATTATCCTTTGTGGATTTCGGGAGACCTTCGGGGGTCTCAGGGTCCCTACTGAGTACCTTATACTCACCCCAGCACGGGCTTTGCCCGCACTACGTTGTGTTGGTTGCAGACGACGGACAGCGCTGATCGTGGTGGAGGCGTGCGGAGCAGGACGATACCTGGAGGTGGACCACTGGGCGGGACGTACTCGAAGCGGTCAGGTGGACCCGAGGAGCAGTGCAGGCTATTTTTACCCACCCTCAGGTGGGACTTCCAGAGGACGGCTCGATGCTGCGGCTTTTCCTTTCAGTTGCTGTTTTTCCCTTTCAGTTGTACTTTACAGTTGGGCTTGTATTTCCGGCCCCTTTTACTTTCAGCATAGCTTGTACAGTCTTTGCTTAGTGTTTACTTTTCTGCTTGCTTACTCTGTGGTGCTTGTTTACTTTTCAAAGGCAATGCCTTCTCTTTTGTTGGGATTTACGCCTTGGTGCTAGTCACCAGCCCCTGGCCTATGGAAGGCGGTCTTGGGGTAGTCACGACACGGGCCCCGAGGACGGGTCGTGACAAATTTGTATCAGAGGAGGTCAGTTCTACCGCAAACTCTGATCTTTCTTCTATGTGAAGCAATAGTGTTTAGTGTATTGACTGTGGTTATCGGTCAAGGGAGTCCAGTGTTGGTGCGGCGGCTGACGTATCCGTACACCAGGACCCTGACTTCCGATTTCCGACTTAATGCACGAAGACACTGATTGCGTGTGTGTTTCCAGCAGTTTTTAAAAGTCATCTCAAACCAGGTCAGCTCAAGAGGTTCTTATCATTTGACTGTATCACGTTGTTTCTTTCAGGATGCCTCCCCGCGGATGACCAGCTAGGGTTCTAAGGGTTGAGCATGGCGACAGCACGCCCAGCGACGAGGCCTCGGTGCAGGGCCCCTTGACAGCTGAGGCACCGACAGTACCTCTACCCGTCGAGCCACCGATGCTTCCAGCCGCTGACAATGCACGTCGCTTGAGCGCACTGCACGAGTTCCAATGCCAGAGGCCACCCAGGTTCCTGGGAGAGACGGACCCGCAGGAGACTGAGGATTGGCTGGAGGCTGTGGTAGGAGTTTTCAGTCTAGTGAGGATACCAGCAGACCTCATGGTAATCCTCGCAGCGAGCCTACTGTACGCAGCAGCAGGCCGATGGTGGAGCATGATGCTCCAGGTGCACGACAAGGCATCACTTCTATGGGCAGACTTCGAGAGCCTCTTCCGGGCAGAGTTTGTACCAGCCACCCTTCGAGCGGTGCGTATACAAGAGCTACTCCAGCTGCGGCAGGGCAGCATGACAGTGGCCCAGTACTCGTCGAGATTTTCGGACCTCTCGCGCTACTCTACAGATATGGTACGGGACCCGTTCTTCAGGGCCCGAACCTTCGAGCAGGGACTCAGGAGAGAGATTAGAGCTTCTGTAGTTCCACTCAGCATTCCGACACGAATAGGGGTGATGGAGCGAGCTTTCTTAGTGGAAAGTTTCCTTGCTGAACAGTCTCCAGCAGTAGGACCCACTACTAGCTAGCATGCGGCAGAGTCTTCTGCAGCAGGCAGTAGACAGATGACGCAGAGGTCCAAGAGGGCCAGACCTACCGGTGGCCGACTGCACGACTCTGTCTCAGTTGTGCGGGGGAGCCGGGGTGGAGTCAAAGCTAGGCGTGCTGAGAGTGGGCAATGTTACTCCTATGGCGGGATTGGTCACATGGCTCGAGACTGCCCGACTCGTTTTACATATGAGCAGCAGGCGGTAGAGGGACCTCCTAGACAGAGATTTGGCCAAGGTGGTCCGCATGGTACAGGCGGACGAGGCAGTTGAGCTGGCCGAGCAGCCGATGGTGGGAGACACTTCGAGGTGTTGCCACCACCACCACCAGGAGGTCCACCCCGACCGTAGGGAGTTGGTGGATATGGGAGAGCTCAGCTTTAGGCAGCTGAGGCCTTCACTCGTGGAGCTCTGGGAGCAGTTGGACAGGAGAAGAACTAGTGGATACGTCTTTTTTTACTTCTAGTTCCTTGTGGCTGTTGTGTAGTGTCCTTGTAATATGAGCTGCAATAATAAAATACGCTTACCTTTGTGATGTTTTCCTTCCTGTCCTCTTTTGCGTTGTTACTAAGAGGTTCCGGTTTAGACTATTGACTTGACCCTCACTTGTGGGATATCTACTGGAGGAGACCCAGTTACCACACACTGATGCCGACAGTGTGACTCAAACCTTGAGGCGAGAGTAACGGATGGATCTCTTGGTAGTAGCGTCGAGGCCTTACGACGTCATCCTTGGTATGGATTAGTACCATCCATGTCGGGATTGATTGTATTAGGCAAAAGAATGTGGTTCATCCAGGGGATGGGACCCGATTTCTCTTATCGACAAAGAAGAAATCTTGCAGCTCTTGTGGATCCTGAGATGGTCCAGGTCATCCAGGCGCGGATGAGTACAGCTCAAATCCAGCATAAGTCATATGCTGATAGGAGGCGGAGGCCACTAGAGTTCGAGGATGGCGACCACGTCTTCTTGCGGGTCTCACCTCGACGTGGTTTACAGAGATTTGGCTGAGGCGACAAGTTTTATCCACACTTCATCGGGCCTTTCTAGGTCCTCAGTAGGATTGGCGAGGTGGATTATCGCCTGGCTCTACCACCACAGTTGCGTCGGGTGCACGACATCTTCCACGTATCTCAGCAGAGGATATACGTGCACGACCCAATGCAATCCTTTGACTATTGGGACCTAGACGTTGATGATGGGGTGACGTTTTCGGAGGTCCCAGTGGAGATTGAGGATCGACAGGAGCAGGTCCTACGTGGACGATTGATTCCTCTAGTGCGCTTCAGATGGAAGCACGGGGACCTCCAGGAGAGCACTTGGGAGCGGGAGGCTCAGATGCGTGCTCAGTACCGCCTTTGTATCCCTAGTTTGTGTTGAAGCTTTACGGGGACGTAAAGCCCTATGGTGGGAGTAATGAAAAGACCCGTAAATTTCAAAGAATTTTTTTTTCTTAATTTTCTCAGGGATTTTACAAGAACGCAGTTTCTGACGGCACCTGATTCCAAGGCCCGGTGTGCCCGGAATCATTTTCCAAAGTTTGGCCCGGGTAAGTTCAGTGAACAGACGAGCGAGTTTTTCTAACTTTTGAACTGGTGCCCGGAATCGAATTCTGAGGGCACCGATGAAACCGCATCGCCAGTATTCGCTTAGAAACTCCTCTTCCGGAGTTGCGTTTGCTCGGGTGTGGTTTTTAATTTTTGGGCTTAAGGGTAAGAAATAAAATTTTTTTTCGACAACTTTATTTTATGTCACTTAGGCCACTTGGAATCCACTTGAAGCCACTTAAAAGCGGCTTAAACTGAGTTGATCCGGATAGGATGCTATCCATAAAATATCCTACCCCATCGGTAGGATATTTGTGAGGTGGAGACCGCACGAGCCCTGCCGTTTCTTTCCGCTAAAAAACGCACCTGTGAAAAGCCGTCATTATGAAAGTCAACTGACGCGTTTTCTAAATTCATAACAGACCATTTAATTGGGCGGTTTATTTCGTAAATTAAATGAGTTGTTTCTTTCGTTGAATTAATTCAAGGAATTGATGGGTCGTTACTTACCCCTTTTCGTGTGTTGGCATAATAATAAAATAAGACCAACCAATTTCTTTTGGAGGATTACTCGTTGAGAGAGGATCCTTGAACCTTCAGCCTCCTTCACGAAGAACATGAAGAACGTGAAGAACGCGAAGAACGCCGAACCCGGAAATCGACGACGCGACACTGTGATCCGCGACACCGACGACGTTCTTCTGCGATGTCTCTTCCTCCGTGACAGATCTTCGATCGGCTGCTTGAGGTAAGAGTCTAGGAACTTCCTTTTTATCTCCTTCGTGGTTCTTAACCAAAACATAGTTTTAATTAATTAAATTAAATCTGTTGTTTCATGGTGCGTTGAGTTCGCCGACTCAACATCGTGTTCCGCGACGACACAACGCCCTTCCGCGACGACGCGACGATCTCTACCTTCCGCGACGAGCAAATTCCGCGAAGAACACTCACGTGCGACGTCCAGTGAGGTAGGGATTTTATATTTTGGAAATACCCCTCCTTATATTCCTGTGAACATTCTTTAAAAATTAAAGAACCGGAATCAAAGAAACAATTTTATTTTATTATAATTGTTGGTTCATGTGTTGAACATTTTATTTTCTCCCGTTGATTATCTCTAACGCGGAAGGTGCGGGCCAAATGAACACGGCCCGACGACCCTCCGCTGTTCTTCGTTTTGTGCGGATTTGACGGGCGACGACGGAACGTGCCGCAACGGATGTTTGATGTTTCCGCAGTGAAGGACGAGTCTCGGGAGGAGAAACGACGCAGACGGAAAAAAAAACGGGTCACCGAAGAGACTCCAGCGGCGGCGCCAGCGGCCGGAGGCGGCGGCGCCCCCCAGGTGTCTAGGGCGGCACCCCGCGGGTGCCGCGGTGTTGTCACGCGACAACCCTGGGTGTCCAGGGCGGCACCCCGCGGGTGCCGCGGGGTTGTCACGCGGCACCCCCCGGCTGTCCAGGGCGGCACACCGCGGGTGCCGCGAGGTTGTCACGCGACAACCCAGGGTGTCCAGGGCGGCACCCCGCGGGTGCGGCGGGGTTGTCACGCGACAACCCCGGGTGTCCAGGGCGGCACCCTGCGGGTGCCGCGGGGTTTTCACGCGGCACCCCCCGAGTGTCCAGGGCGGCACCCAGCGGGTGCCGCGGGGTTGTCACGCGACAAGCCCGGGTGTCCAGGGCGGCACCCCGCGGGTGCCGCGGGGTTGTCACGCGGCGCCCCCCGGGTGTCCAGGGTGGCACCCCGCGGGTGCCGCGGGGTTGTCACGCGGCGCGTCCGGTTGTCTGGCCGATGCCCCGTGGGTGTCGCGGGGGTGTCACGCGGGGCGGCGGCTCCCCCCACGTCGGGCCGCTCGGCCGCTCGGCCAAGCCGAGAGGGACCGGCCCTGGCCACGCCAGACCGGTCCGACCAGGTCGGACCGGGTCGGACCAGGTCGGCCCGGGCCCGGACCCCCACGTCTTCGGACGGTTTTCGTTCAAATGGTCGTATCTTGAGCTACGGGGCTCCAAACGACCCGCCGTCAGCGGCAACACGATCCTTTGATCGAGACGGTCGTTTCGGTTTATCGCACTCAAGGTTTCGGGATACTTTGAGTTCGGATGGGTTTGTTCGTACCCGAAACCAACCGGGCCCTCGGAGCGGAAACGCTGATATCTTGAGCTACGGACGTCCGATTGACGTGTCGTCAGCTTTGTTGAATTCCTCTTCGTGAGACGGATCTTTTGGCGTACTCCGCCTGAGGTTTGGATGCAGGTGGAGTACGGTTGGGTTTGTTTTGCCTTAAAAACCAACCGAGCCCCTAGGACGAAAAATCCAATAACTTCCAGACCAGGTGTCTGATTGACGCGCCGTCTGTTGCATTGAGTTCCTCTTGACAATACGGATATTTTGGCTTACTACACCCTAGTTTTGGACGCAGATGGATTTCGGCCAGGTTGGATCGTACCAAAAATCCAACCGGGCCCCTGGAACGGAAAAGATGATACCTTTCAGTCAGGACCTCCATTTGGCATGCCGTCTGTTGCATTGAGACCCCTATGACGAGACGATACTTTGAGATAATTCTTAGGGGGACTTCGTGATACTTGGAGTATCAAACTGTAGCTCGTGGAGCGGACCCTCCCTGTGACGAGCTAGCGGAGTAGCAACAGACCCTTGGCGGTGGAGCGCTTGGTTGTAGCAGCATTCCCTTGGCGGTGGAGCGCTTGGTTGTAGCAGCATACCCTTGGCGTTGGAGTGCTTGGTTGTAGCATCATACCCTTGGCGGTGGAGCGCTTGGATGTAGCAGCATATCCTTGACAGTGGAGCGCTCGGTTGTAGCGGCATACCCGCGGCACTCGATAGAGGTGGTTCGCTTGGTTGTAGGGTAAGACCCGTGATACTGGAGACGAGCGTACGGAGTACGGAGACCGTGTAGCCGGCTGAGACTGGAAGACTGCTCGACCGACTCGACTTGGAGTGAGTCGACTAGCCTAGTGGACGGAGCGCCCGGTATTCGGCGGCAGACCCACGGCGGACGGAGCGCCTGGTAGTTGGCAGAAGACCTGCGGTACTCGACTGGAGGAGTACCTCTGTAGGCTATTTGGGTGAGCGCCCGGTATTTGGTAGCAGACCCTCAGCGGACGGAGCGCCCGGTAGTTGGCAGCAGACCCGCGGTACTCGACAGGAGGAGTACCTCAGCAGTCTTAGGTTAGTGAGTAGTACCTCGGAGTCGTGACAAGACCACTGTACACTTCAGAGACGGGGCTCTTCAGCAGTTACGGTTTTGATAATGAAAATCCTGGTTTGAGGTGAGTCATTGATCCTTGTGTTTCCTCTTGATTGAGATGGGTTGCCTGATAATTTCGTTATATGTATGGGCATATACCTATGAGAGTTATACTGTTGAGTTTTCCCATGTGGATTACATTTCCTTTCCTTTGTGGATGGTGTTGAACTATCCTGTATGTATTTACTGTTTACTCTCCTTCGTGGATTGTGTTGAACTATCCTGTGTGGATTTACTATTTACTCTCCTTCGTGGATTCTGTTAAACTATCCTGTGTGGATTTACTGTTTACTCTCCTTTGTGGATTGTGTTGAGCTATCCTGTGTGGATTTACTGTTTACTCTCCTTTGTGGATTGTGTTGAGCTATCCTTTGTGGGTATACGTTTTGCTTTCCTGTGTGGACTGGGTTGTGCTTGGGCTCGGACGTTGGAGCCGAACGGGAATTGATGACTTAGGTATATGTATGGGCATATACCTAAGCTATGTCAGATGTTACTTAGTGATTGTATCTTTCCTTTTTGGATTATCATTTGTGGATTTCAGGAGACCTTCGGGGGTCTCGGGGTCCCTACTGAGTACCTTATACTCACCCCTGCACGGGCTTTGCCCGCACTACGTTGTGTTGGTTGCAGACGATGGACAGCACTGATCGTGGTGGGGGCGTTTCGAGCAGGACGGTACTTGGAGGTGGACCACTGGGCGGGACGTACTCGAAGCGGTCAGGTGGACCTGAGGAGCAGTGCAGGCTATCTGTACCCACCCTCAGGTGGGACTTCCAGAGGACGACTCGACGCTGCGACTTTTCCTTTCAGTTGCTGTTTTTCCCTTTCAGTTGTACTTTACAGTTGGGCTTGTATTTCAGGCCCCTTTTACTTTCAGCACAGCTTGTACAGTCTTTGCTTAGTGTTTACTTTTCTTCTTGCTTACTATGTGGTGCTTGTTTACTTTTCAAAGGCAATGCCTTCCCTTTTGTTGGGATTTACGCCTTGGTGCTAGTCGCCAGCCCCTGACCTATGGAAGGCGGGCTTTGGGTAGTCACGGCACGGACCCCGAGGATGGGTCGTGACAGTATTACAACGAGCTTTCATATTGTAGTCCCCATAGATTTAAGATCTTCATGAGGTGATTCAGGGAATTTTCTATAACAATCACCAGTAGCGTGGTTCCTTTGGGTTTCAAGCATTGGCTAAAACCAATAGTAATGAGAATGAAATTGTCAACATTACGAGGAACCAAATAATAGTGAAAAGTTACTTTTATGTTGTTTAATGTATAAAAAATTCCTTAATAGATGAATCATTCAGATTATCATAGGTTATTCATATTGAAATTATATTTAAATACTTCATGATAGTTTTTGACGGGTTTGTGAATACCAAAATCATATCCCCTAGGACTTTCGGACTAGGTGTACATCAAGGGTTATTGTCGTGAACCAGATTACCCCGAGTCAGGATCGAATCATCTTTTGGATTTTC
This sequence comes from Viscum album, assembly GCA_963277665.1. NCBI lineage: Eukaryota > Viridiplantae > Streptophyta > Magnoliopsida > Santalales > Viscaceae > Viscum > Viscum album. The sequence goes on from OY728122.1 coordinate 1,436,805,741, forward strand.
TATCCCTGTGTACATCATAAATAGAGCCACATACACTTGTAGTATATAACACACCAATGTTTCATGGAACATTATCTTCAATAACATGTTTTACACACAATAATTTCATGGGTAGCATAACACGCAATATTGAGTCTCTACAAAACAACACTTTAGTGATAAAATTATCTAAATGATATATTCATAAATTATCTATTAAATATAACAATAAAAATAGTAATATATAACTTTCAAATTTGATATATAATGTTTTCACAAAAATAAAACATATTTATAATAAAATGTATAAGTTTAGTTAAACTAGATACATGTTTAAAATAACATTTTCTTAAACGAACTACTTTTTATATCCTTTTATGAAAAAAAAATTAATTTAAGATATTCATTGAAATTATACTTATTAAAATACAATTTATCATTGAATTTTAAATACCAAAACTCGTTTAGGGAATTGTTTTTTTATTTTTCTGGAAACATTCATTTTTTAGGAATTGTAAGACACATAGAATTATTGTTAAAAAACAAGGATTTTCATTTGAATAATTATATTACATTAAATTGATTTTAAATTAAAAAAAAAGAAAAATAATTCATATATGCACCTAATTTATGTAATTAGAATCATTTTTATAATTGAATTTGAAATAAAAAGTCATTGAATTTTTTAAAGCTTTTTTATTCGCCTTCAAGCCACATTTGCATATTAGCATTAAACGTAATTTTAACACTTTTGTGAATTTAATTTCAAAATTTGACATACATGTTTGTAATCAGTATAAAAAATGTGTTCTATTGGAATTAAAATAATTTTTGATGAATAGTAACATTTGAATTTTATTTGCTACAGTTAAAGGTAAATAGGGTAATTAAAGGTAAAAATAATATTATAATAATATAAAATTACCCTGACACTTTTCTAATTTCATTGGATAATTTTTTTTCAACCAAAATAAATATTAGGTTAAAAATATGGTCATTTTTAGACCACTTATGTTAATATAAGACATTTATTATATTTTATTTTAAGAAGAGATAGAAGTGTCAAATTCATATTTTATTAACTAAATAAATTTAAACATAAGGTTATAAATTAGATAAATTATACTATAAATTTTCATTATTAAGATAATAAATTTATCTAAATATTTATAATATATTTATAATTTTAATACATTATATAATTGAATTTAACTGTGACACAATGATGATGCAGTAATAAATTTATTAAATGAACAATCACATAATTTATATTAATAATATTAAAATAAGTATAATTTGACATAATTAAGGACATAAAATAATTATATAGATACATTATTCAGTTATTGAAATATTTTATTCATTTTATCTAAGTTATCATGTTGTATTGATATTTTAAGAACGAGAATACTAAAGAGTATTAAAATTGACAAAAATGATATTTTAGAATAAATATTATTTTACTAAATGATATAAAATTCGATAAAACATAAGGTTCAGAAATAAAATTTGTATAATGTAAAAAATGTCATAAATTATCCTATTGGGTTTCATATGTAATTTTATTCTAATTATATTAACCCTATAAAATAAAAAATAAATGTAGACATAGTAAGAGTTAAATTGTTTAACTAAAGGTTAAACCCAAATGATAATATTAATTTAGTAACCTAAACATGTCTAAAATTAATTTTTTATAGGGTCTTGACCCATACTAATCATATCATATAATTAAATAACTTTCCTTATATTATAATTTTAATATGAATTTATAATAAATTAATATATGTAGATCTTCCAAAAGTGCCCCTCACCTCTATTATAAGAGGGAACATCCCCTTCTCTTTATTTCACAGCTCAAAATCCATTTTAATCGTCCAAAACCTACCCATTTTCTATCCCAACCTCCCTTAATTTGTCCTTGAGTAAATAAATTGGAAATAAATCAAACTTATGGTGTCATTTTGTGAAAATCAAAAGAGACACTCGAAGAAGAGGTAATTGTTTTACAAATTCAATTCAATTTCATTTCTTATTGTACTTAATATTCTTATTTTTTACATATTAAAGTGATAAATCCATAATATGATTTATTATGAGATTTAATTATTATGGTACAGCCATATTATTCTTTTTACACATCTTATGAAAAACAATATCACTATGCGTGCGTGCGTACAATTTACCGTCTCCATTCTATGGTGTTAAATGTTTTTCATTACAATTTATTTCTATGGGTAAAATGATGGATATAATGGATTAAAATAATAAAGATAACATGATATTTTTTATGTAAAATTAATATTCCAAATAATTCAATATTATTTAACCATTAAGGAAATAATACTGCCGGTCGTGCTTATGTAGAGCTTACTGTCTCCACGACGTGATGAGATTCATCTACCACGTTAACCATTTATAGATGATTAAAAAATATATTATTCATAAGTTCTAAAAATTTTGAATAATAATTCTACTATAATAATATATATATATATATATATATGTATATTTATGTGTGTACATATATTTCATTCACTTACTTCCATTCAATACGGTAAGAAAACGAAGACAAAGTTCATGCACACGTATGACCTACTGTCTCCACGAACAGTTTACTGTAGTTTATATATATATATATATATTATACATTTATAGTATTAATATATATGATATATGAATAATTTCATACTTTTCCAAAATTATATAAATTATTGTCTATGTAATATGATCAAGAATAATAAGTCAGAACACGTATGGTAAATAAAGCGATTATTACCCAGAATATTTATTTAACAGGGAAATTATTTGTAAATGAATAATATAATTTCATAAATGAATCTTATATTATATTATAAATATTATTATTATTCTATTAGAGTTAAAAATATTTTTAAAAGCATTCTACATGAGATTCACACATGTACAAGGAGTTTCATACCTAAGTAAAGGGAATTCTGTCTCGCATTTAGTTTTGGTGATATATAATTCATGTTCACCACATATTTCTTGCGTATGGTGTGTGTACATCCCATATTATGTTTTATGTATTGAATAAATTTATCATCATGGTATTAAATGATTTATTTTAAGATATTGGGATTATTATATAAATTTTCAAAGTGGTATTGTATGCTTTGAATGTTTAAAGATTCATTCCTTTATCCATTTAAATATTCATGATATTATCATACATATTTATTTATATATATGAACTATTTTAAAGAAAATTGTATTTAAATTATTATATTCATTAAAATGGTTTAATAAAGAAATATTTTTAGGTTTTTATATAAGGGTTAATTAAATAATCTCAATATTATCTGAAGTTGATTATATGTAAGTATCTTTGAGAAATCATTATAATCCATGCCCATGTTTCATAAAATATAGTTGAAAATAATACAAAAAAAATTAAAATTAATTTTTAGCCATGTTTTAGTTTTTATAAAATGTTTTTACTGGTACCATTCCATCAGTTTCAAAATGAAGTACTTTATGACATTTTCAAAAAATTAAGGAAAGAATGTTATTTTATTATACGGCGCGAGAGTCTATTTTCTACGGTTATAATTCATTAACATTTGTAATCATTTCTTAGAAAAAATACTATGTTACTTTTAAATGATATGTTTCCTTGTATTTTGAATATTTTAAATGATTACAATGTAAAAAATGGATATTTGTCTCAATGAGTTTTAGAGATTATTATTTTCATCAATGGATACATCCTTGTTGTATTTTAATCTTAATTGAGGATGATTTCTTATGATACATTATTCTATATTTTATTGAAGGTAATATGATATGTATGACTATGGATGTTCTATTCTTATACTAATCTTGGTTTAATGTTAAAGTATTATAATTTCGTAAGCTAGTTTTAATAAGAGTGTTTATGTTTGTAATGTTTTACCCTTTTTATATGAGGAGTGCATTGGACTTAATATGTGATGGTATAGGACCATTTATTGAAATCCATATGGGTTGGAGACTAGTTATGAAAATACCCACAATGTATCAGTGGGTCCTATGAGATGAAATTAATTAGAGAAAAACACGTCATGTTTGTTTTCAAAGCAGTTTAACGTTATCAGGAGGATATATCTTGAAAGAAATCAAACAGATTTCTACTAAGAGACTCAAAATCTCATGAGGATAGATATATAAAATACCTATGTTAATGATATATCTTGATAGTACAGATGTATAACAATATACATTCCCTCATTATGATACTATTTTTGGATATTCCATGTGATTATTTGACTAGTAGAATATTTTTGTTTACACTTGTTTTATATGGTATTATTTATTATTGCAATATGATAATCAAGATTATGTGCAAAGGGATTGTGTTTTAGTTATACATATTGACTTGGGGATTATGATTATTTATTTACAATAGCATCTATTGTATTCTTACCCTTACTAAGCATCTGTGATAACCCCTTTCTTGTGGTTTATATTCCCAAGATTCCATGATGTTTAGTATGACTAATATAGAGGGTTAGTCTAGGAGAATAATGGCATTATAAAAGGATTAGCTATGTTGTAATTTGTTTTTTTAATTGTAATATACAATTGATGAATGTAATCTATTTTACAAAACATCTAATCTGATAGCCAATTCAGGATTATATTCCTTTAAATCAGGCCAATGCTTTAAAATAATGCACTGGCTATTGTCTTTTAGGGTTGGGGAATTACAGTTGGTATCATGGGAAGTTTAGCAACAACCTTGGAAATTAGATTTAAAAAACATATGTTAGGGTACCTAACCCTGAGATAAACTTTGAGGATGAGTCTAAATATATAATATCATCCTTATATTTGGTAATGGATAACCTAGGTTAACCCAATGGAAAAATGGATTGATAAAAAGATTCTACCAATTAGAGATCTTAGAAATGATTTATCCTTTTGACATCACTATTATTTGTATTTCTCATATTATGCTATTAGTTTTGGTAAATGGTTAGAATTATCAAGGGTACACATGAAATGGTTATACTATAGATAATGAATAGGATAAAAAAGAAAAATGAGATGGTGTTATTATTTAATATGATGTAGAAGCATAGTTAAGAGTTTAAGAGTGCTGTGGATTGATTATGTTTATTTTGTATTTGGAATCAAGAATTTTTACATCAATGATACTATTGATATATTATTGATGAGATATATAAGGATTATACTATAGTACTTCTCTTAAAGGATTCGGAAGAAAACAAAATTCATTTATGATTTAAGGGTAATCAAATATTTTGTGTCTGACAATAAGAGAAACATTACATTGTTTGGAGAATCTAATTGGAAGATTGATTTTGGATATTTAGAGACCTTTTATAATAGTTAATTTGGAAAAAAAATATTTTGGAAATGTCTTAAGGTTAGAATATTATAAGTTAAAAATTGGTTATTATTGTGGGGATTATGTATCATTTATTTGATATTACGTTATGTTCTGTTTGGTTTTGGTAAAAATTTAAAAGATGAATGAATTACTTGTGGATAGTATGATTTGTTAAATATGCTTCATGCATAAAGATTAATATTGAATAACCATCTCTAGGTGAACTAAATAAAATGAAAATAGATCGAAGAACAACCAAAGTATAACATTGATACATGGAATGAAATGAGGTATATTTTCTTGAGATCTTATATGGATAGTAAAATAATCCCAAAATCAAAGAAAAAGTATCTAAAAATTGTGTTATTCAATGAAATTCTTTTTTGACCCTATGATATTTTCAATCATCATAGATTTATGGCATTGAGGCCCTCAATTTTCAATTGACTTCTCACTTGTTTATAATTGATGACCTCACTTACACCCTATAAAGAATTTTTTTCCATCCATATATGTATTACTACTTTAAACTAATGTTCTCCTATTCAAAAGCCAAATTTTTTTGTGTCTATTTAATTTACTCTTCCATCTTATTAAGAGTATATTTTATTAAACCTATTTATGATGTTGGTTTTACTCAAATGTATTTTATAGTATCAACCGTTTATTTTCATTGTAAAATTTCAAATTGCGAGGATGCAATTTATTAAAGGAGAAGAGAATGTAACACCCCAATAATTCAAAAAATGTTATGTTCAATAACTTATGTTGCACGCAACACCGACTTGGCTTGCATAACCTGCAAGATTGTTTCTCTGTGAAAAAACACTCTACTGTTAAAATTATTTAAATTCTATATTCATAACATATACATTAAATATTTTAATATAAAATGTAATTAATAATTTTTAAATTTAAATTATAGTGTTTTCCCTTTAAAAAAATATTTATATTGAAATTTATTAGTTTTGGTAAAATATTTATATGTTTAGAAATACCATTTTATTAATGTAATTAATTTTTATGTCCTCCTATAAACATTAATAAAATTAATTTTAGACAATAATAGAAATTTAATTATTAAATTAGACATTTTTTGAATTTGGAATATTAAAGTTACCATTGGGGGATTTTTTGGTATTTTTATAAAAACATTCCATTTTTGATGAATTGTGGAAATCACTCCACTATTGTTAAAAATCCCCCTTTTTCTTTTAAATAAATATTATAAATTAAATTGATTTTAAAGTTAAAATAGATAAATAATTCATATATTAACCAATATAGATCACTGGAATCATTTTAAAAATATAATTAGAAATAAAAATTCGTTGAGCTTTTTAACGTCTTTTTACTCACCTTATAACCATTTTTTCATGTTAGCCTTAAACATAATTTTAAAACTACTATAAATTTAATTTAAAAAATAAAATATACAAGTTTGTAAATATTTTGAAAAATGTGGTCTAATAGAATCAAAATAATTTTTTGTGAATAGTTACTTTAAAAATTTTATTCACCACAGTTTAAGGTAAATTGTGTAATTAAAGGTTAAAATAATGTTATAATAATTTAAAATTACATGAAAACTAATCCAAATTTCATTTAATAAGTGGTTTTTGACAAAAATAAATCTTAGGTAAATACTATGATCCTTTTATGCCACTTTTGTTAGATTTAAACATTTCGTATATTTTATTTAAATAAGAGTTAAAAGTGTCATATTCAAATTTTAATAACTAAATAATATTTAATATATGTTTATACATAAGATAAAGTATAATATAAATATTAATTATAAAGATATGAAATTTATCTATATCATGATAATATATTTATAAATTTTAGACATTGAATAACTAAATTTAACTATGACACAATGATGATGTTGTAATTGATTTATTAAAGGAAGAATCAAATAAATGAAATTAATATTATTAAAAAAACATATTTTACTTAAATTAATGAAATAAAATAATTTTATTGATAACGTATACATGTTAGTTCCATATTTTTTTTGAAGTTATCATGTTGTTTCGATATTTTTTAAAAAAGATAATAAATATTATTTAAATAGAGATAAGTGATATTTTAAATTAAATACAATTTTATTAAATGATATAAAAGTCATAAAAATTTGAGGATTGTCCAAATAACTTGGATATTGTCAAATATGTCATAAATGATCCAATTTTGGTTTTTTTATCATTTCATTGTAACTATATTAACCCTATAGTGTAAAAAAGAAAAGTAGTCATGGTAATAGTTAAACTATTTAACTAAGGGTTAAAACCAAAAGATATTATTAAATTTGTAACCTAAACATGTCTAAAATTCATTTTTAAAGGTATTTCAACCCATACTAATCATATCATAAAAATAAATCACTTTTTAGCTATTTGAAACCGGAAATCAATTTATATTAAATTAATATTTTAAGATCTGCCAAAATTTTCCCCACATCTATTATAAAAAGATCCCCTCCTCTTTATTTCACACATTTGATGCCCTTTGGATCAGCCAAAACCAGCCAATTTTCTCTCCCAAACCCCCTAAATTCATTTTATAGGCCATAATTTTGTCACAAATACAATCCTAAGGTGTCCTTTTGTGAAAATGAAAAGGAGAGACTCATAGAAGAGATAGTTATTTTACCAATTTAATTAAGTTTATTTTCTTATTCTACGTCTAATTACTATATTGTTTCCATACTAAAATAAAAACTCAAAAATCTGATATATCTTAATATTTTTTAATTAATATGGTACAACCAAATTCCTCCTTTTACACATCATAATAAAACAGTATCAATAAGCATGCATACGTACGACTTACCATCTCCACGCCGTGGGGTAAACTGTTTTTCAAAAAACATTATTTCTATTGGTATGAAGATGAATATAAAGGATTAAAATAGAAAATATAACATGATATATTATCTATAAACATAGTATTAAATCAAATTCCATACCATGTAACTATTAAGATAATGATAATTTCTCTCGTGCATACGTACGACTTACCATATCCATTATGCGATGAGATTCTTCTTCCATGATCACAATCCTAGGATTATTATTAAAATTTATATTATTAATATGTATGAAATATATGAAATTATTATGATACTAATATATATATATATATATATATGTCCCTACACATATGTCATTCACTTACTTCCATTTAATATGAAATGAAAATTGAAACAACGTTTATACGTATGTACGTCCTACCGTATCCATGAATGGTATACTTAATTTCATATATCTATATATTATATATATTTATATTCTGAATATAAATCATATATAATTAATTTCATACATTCTGGATTTAATTAAATCATCATCTAAAGAATATGATCAAGAATAACAAGTCATAAATTGTACAATAAAAAATGTGATTATTTTCCAGAACATTTATTAAAAAAATAAATTAATAATAAAAAAGTAATATAAACCATTAAACGAATCAAATTTTATATCATAAATATTATTTTGATTCTGTAATAATTTAATAATATGTTTAAAACCATTATACAGGTGTTTCATACACGTACAGAGAGTATTAAACCTAAGGTATGAGAATTCGTTTCCCTTTTATTTTTCGTGAGATATAAGCCATGTAAACCACCCATTTCTTATGTGTAGTGTATTTAATGCCCCTATTATATTTGATACCGTGAATAAATTTATCATCATAGTATTTATAGATTCATTACAAGATATAGAGTTTATTATTTAAATTTTCAATATGGTATGGGATGCTTTGAATGTTTAATGAACTAACCCATTCTCCATTTCAATAGTCTTGATATTTTCATACATATTTATTTGTATATATAAAGGATTATAAAATAATTTTTATGTCTATTTTTATGTTTTTTAAAATAAAATTAAAAATAAATATTTTTTAGGTTTTTATATTTGTGTTAATTTCACAATATCATTATTATTTGAGGTAGTTTATGCATAACTGTAACGCCCCGACCCCAGCTACCCAGAGCCGGTGCATTACTTCGTAACATTGGCATGATCACAAAGGATCAAGTCTCGAAAGACCGATTAGTTTAGTAGCCTTGGAAACACTAGATACATTCATAAACGTTACATTACATTATAAAGTGAAAAACTACAATAACAAAGTCTCCATAGTCCACACTCATATCCTCTTCTGACTATCCCTGCAGGTCATTCATAAAATACTTCTTCACATCCTGGAAAATATTAAAACATTGAAAGGGGTGAGCTCAGATGCTCAGTAAGGATAACAATATTGCGGAAGCTTTCATAAATAAATATAAACATTTAAGGCAATGTATAACTAAAACAAAAGCCTTTTAAACTTGAACATCAACATAATATGGCAAAAGTAAAATGAGATAATGCCATTTACTTCTTCACATGGATATTCTACTGGTCGAATAATCACATGCAATATCAATAACCACTTTCATAATGATGGAATGCATAATGCCAGACTATCATAACCACGTAGTCAAGGCCTCGTGCCAAGACCACAAATAAGATTTTGTCAAGGCCTTGTGCCAAGACACTAGTTTGTCCCATGAGACCTGCCGATGCATCGAGGAGCTATAGCGGGCTCCACCCGTCACTTATTAAGTCCAATGCATTCCTCATATGATTAGGTTTAAACATATCATAAACCATAACATAATCGTATCACATAAAACATGCATAAAGGAAACATAACATTTCCACATTTCAATCACAAGATATAAATACAACACATTGATATAATAAAAATGCTTTCAAAACCATTTTCAATACCAAAATAAAAGAAAGTTAAAACTTTGTATTGATTTTTCATTAAAAAAAATGATGGCTTGTAGAGGAATCCGAATCTCAAATAATGGTCACGGCGGCGGAGAAGTCGTTGTCGCCGCATAAGTACGGAAAGAAAACATTCCATTTTTTCATTTAGTAAAACGCTTCGTATAAAAAAGATTCCTTTTGAATAAACGTAAAAGTCAAAGGGGTTTATACACCGTATAAAAGAAATTTGTGTATAAAACAAAATATGCCTCAATGAAAGGAGATTGAGACGAAGTCCTTAAAAAGATCATTTTTAAAATAAAATAGATATATTATGTGTATTCACTATAGGTACACATAAAGAAAGTAAAAATACAAAATAGGACATAATAACATCATGACATAATTTGAAAGTAGGAGATTAACCCAAAGAATGGAAATTGGGTTAAGAAGTTCCCTTACCTCTTGTCTGACTTGACTCAACCATTCTTTAACCTCCTGAATAATAAACTAGAGTTAATATATACCTTATTAAGAACCATTTTCAATTTCATTATCCTTATTATATCACTTATTACAATGATATGAACATTATGTAATTATTTAAGTTAATAACGGTCGTTTTGTCGATCTTTGGAACTTGAGTCAACAATAAGCTTCTTATAATTACAAGTTGTTTATGTGGTGAAATATCCATTATATACAGAATTATATTCATGATTTATATGTCATATATATCTTATATATCCAGTATATACATTCATTTATAATATTACGTAACATTTAGAGGTAAGAAATGAAATGCACCGTTCATGGAGACGGTAAGCTGTACGTACGCATGAACGCTACTTTCATTTCAATTTCATATTTAATGGAACGAAATCATAATGATATAAATATATAATATAATTCCAGTATAATATAGTGTATAATACCATTTACTCCATCCTTTATACATCCCACATATGGCATTAACGATTCAAATCACTTTGAGGGGGCGGTAGTCCGCACTTCCTAAAATGAAATTATCGCGTTTTACCCATAATGGAAATCATAAATTATGCCATAAATGAGAAATACAGAAGCATAAGTAAAACATAAAAATATTATATATCATATATAAAAATAGTGACATCTTAATGGCCACCATTTAAGGTGTTATATGAGTGTTGAACAATCATCGTTTCGTGAGGCAGAAATTCGCCATCCACAGAAACCGTATGTTCTTTAACCATTAGATGTAGGTGTGTGTAAGTGTAGCTAGAATCCTTCTTATAACAACATCCTAGTATATTGAGGATACTGGTTTTGTTACAAAAGAAATTAATAAAAAGAGTTTAGGGGGTTGGAGAAGAAAAATAAAACAAAACAACATTAGAGAAGACATTACCTCAAAATCGGGTAACTCTTTTTGATTTGAGCCAAAGGCTTCCTTGGGAAGAGTTCTGACCAAAGAGAGGCTTCTAGGAGTAAGGGAGGAATGTTGGGAGAGTATTTGGGAAGAGGTTGGCCGAGACAAATGGCTTGAAAGTGTAAATGAGGTGGGAGAGGTGGGGGCCTTTTATAAGTGGAGAGGAGGGGCACTTTTGGAAAGATTGAAATGTTACATTATTTCAAAATGATTTTCGGATTCTAAAGGTCCCACACTTATATAATTCTAGTATAAGGTGATAAGGTTTCGAAATCTCCTCATCCAATAGGATTTGGACAAGTGTAAGCCCTGGATTTTGCATTATCTTCTCATTTTATTTAAATCGTTAAATAATGAGGTCATCGCCACATCATAATGATGTCATAAATAATTTAATTTATTTCATGTCTAAAAATTATAAAACAAATACTATGATGTATGAAATCTTTTTATCTTTCTAATGAATATTTATAGTCAAAATTTGGACTTGTGTAACCCTACTTAAAAATTGTTTTAGTAAAACAATTTATGTTAGTGTCATTTTCACTTTAACATTAAATAAAAAGTAATTTATGTTATTTCCCAACAAAAGTGGATCCATGGGGTCCCCAAGTTAGGCCATGGCTTGTCTTGGTCGGCCATGACACAACCAATGAGGTTGGGACATGTGTCTAGGTCATTTAATATTATTAAAGTATTATTTATACCTTAAACTACCCTAATTACCACTAATCGCGATTAAGAACTTAATAAGTTACTATTCACCAAAAAATTATTTTTACCCCATTGAACCACATTTTACATACTAATGACAACCATGTATGTCGGATTTTCAAAATTCAATACACATTAGTGGTAAACTTTTATTTAACTGAAAATCAGTTTGCTTGATTACCACTTAGTGGTTTCACTATTCATCAAAAATTGAAGTTTTTCAGAATAAAGCCAAAATTTCACCCTAAGCTATAATTGATATTACGAATTCAAAAATGATGTCTATTTTACAAAATTCCAAACATATTAGTTGCATTAATTAATTTTATAATTAATTCCCGCTGTCACAACAAATAGCGTGTTTTTAAGAAACAATTTATATCAAAAGATTGGCAATTGTTTATGTCCAATTTCAATGTTAAATTAATTCTAATGACCACCATTGGATAAAATGGTAAAAATATATTCTAATTATACTCTAAAACCACTCAATAGTATAATTTATCACTATGAATTATTTTTATTAAAAAAGTTGTTTTAAGTATTTTTCACTATTCATAAAAATTTTGAAGTTCTCAGAAAATTACAAAAAATTCAACATAGGCTAATTTCAATATTAGGAATACAAAAATGAAATCCATTTTGAAGTATAAAATTTCTATAAATTTAAAAGGTGGTTATTACTATTCTTAACGGCTACTTTGATTAGTTGCGGTGTGTTAGAACTCGAACTTGCGTACAATGCAAGCTATTGCATTATTGAATGAGAAGCGTATCGTGGAAGCTCGGGGTGTTACATTCTCCCCTCCTTCAATAAATTGCGTCCTCGCAATTTGAAATTTTTCTTTGATAATAAATGGTTGAAAATAGAAAATACCTTTGTGGAAAACCCACATCGGAAATAAGGTTAATAAATATATAACATTAAAAGAAAGCAGGATAAGTACAAAGGTCACCCGATATAGCCCATTCTAGGATTCTATGAAAATATGGATATGGAAGAAAAACAAACCATCAAGGTCTGATGGAGAGTTATAGAAAACAGGATTAGGAGAACGTTTAACCATAAGAAAATCACAAACTTGTGATTGGTTAAACGGTCATTGAATCCCCAGTTGGAAAAGTTAACCGAAAACATTTTTGTTTTAAGTTACCTTTTATAATGTTGAGGAATTTATTTATGAGATTTACTAAGAACGTAAGGGAATATACATACTTGTTATGTATACTTTCATTCGTTAATAAATGTTTACCACAAACCCAACTTTTACTCCAAATGGTAACAGAACTCAAAAATATTCTATTTATCCTAATTGTATAAGGTTCTAAATGTTAACACATACCATTTAGATTAGTAAAACTATTTTTTTAATAACCAGGGACTTCCTGTAGGCTAGTGGTAGGAAATAAAGGCTTGTCGCACTATGGTTGTGGGTTCGATTCCTGCAGCTTTGTCCGACACGATGGGTTATTCCCCACCCTGCAGGTTGTCCTTTTCCTAAAAATATAGTACTATACTATTCCAAAAATAATCTTCATAAATGTTTTAACCTTAAACAATACTATCCAAAGTTCAACTTAATCCACTCCAACCTTTATAGTTATCCAAAATACCTTCATCCAGACTTTCTCTAAAAGGTCTCTAAATTCCAAAATCAATTGTAACATCAGATTCCCCAAACAAAGAAAAGTTTCTCTTATTGTCACATACTAAAAATATGATTACCTTAATCATATTAAAACCTTACTGAAATCAAAAAGTACTGCAGTACAATCCATATATATATATTACATTATTCTTATAACCAGAATATAATCCTTGAGTCCAAAAGCACCAATACATTAATTATTCTGCTTCAACTGTAGTCACAGCATAAGATTGGCCTTGATCCCTTGGCCTTTTCTGAGGTAAGTTTCCCTGATGCTTAGGACATTCATTTGCATAATGACCCATTTCTCTACAATTGTAGCATTCAACTTTAATAGCCTCTTTCTTTCCCTTGCAATCACGAGCCTGGTGACCCTTTTCTCCACATTTATAACAAACTCCAATTCCTTTTAGACAAGTACCAGGGTGATTCTTCCCACAATTATCACATAATGGAAAATCCTTATTTCCCTTTTTCCCTTTATCTGTCTCTTGTTCCACCGTTCTCTTTTTCTCTTGCTTTACTTTGTTGTCATAAGACTTTGAGAATTCCTTTTCTGTCTTGATAGCACATGAGACAATATCTTCGTATGATGAGAAGGATTGTGATACTAAAGCTCGACGGAGAAATGGTTTTAACCCATCAAAGAAACGATCAATCTTACTCCTTGGGTTACGTATATAATCGGCAGCATGCCTCGCTAACCTTGTAAAGTTAGCCTCATACTTTGCGACATTCTCATCCTCCTTTTGTCTCAGACTCAAAAATTGCCTTTCCATATCCGCTCGATGGTCTCGAGGAAAGTATTTTTCTAAGAACAGCTCTTTGAACTCCTGCCATTCCATGTTTGTTAATTCATCATCTTCCTTTGTGTTTTGAATTAGCGACCACCACTGATCGGCATCTCCAGTGAGGCGGTAAACTGCCATGACAACCTTCTCCCTTTCACTACTCCCCAAGGCATGGAATATTTTCTCTAAGGAATTTATCCATTGCTCAGCTACTATAGGATTTGTACTCCCATTGAAGGTTGGTGGTTGTTGCCTCATGAAACGGTCTAGCATTGATCCTCCACGTTGCGGATCAGGGTGCTCCATACGAGTAAGGTTATTATTCATAACCTGAGTGAGTTGTCCAAGTATGGTAATAAGTTGATCAGCACCAGTTGTATCTCCAGATCCACAATAATTATCTTGATCAGGAGGGCAATCCCTACACAGAGTTCGTGCATTGATACGGTTTCCATTCCTTCCACTAGGCGCCATTTCTAAACAATGGCATAAACTAGATTAGTTTATGAATCAAAATACATAATTCCATACTTGTAAAACACTTTACATAAATTGAACTATTTATGGATATAATCCATAATCATAAAAAGAAATGTTTTCTTTGAGGAAGTATATACTCATAACCCTTCATAGTGGTTTGTAAATAAAATGAGAATTATCCTAAGCATATCCCCCGGGAGTGTCGTAACCAAGAGTGCAGCAAGGCCCGTTGTCGTACACCAGTTCCCGTTCGAGTCTAGCTCAAAGCGGTGTTTTCGGGTTTTACCCCTAGGTACATCTGTGCCAGAGCCGCCTCTACCTGCTCGTATCCAGACAGGGATGTATTTCTCGGAAAACTCACAAAATCTCTTCAATAACAAAATTCTAGAACGTTCTTCTATACTAATCCTCAAAGTCTATCTTTGGGCTATGTGCTCTAATCAGAGTTTATCTAAATCTAGCTTCCAAGGATAGTACTAAACTGCCTCTGATACCAACTGTAACGCCCCGACCCCAGCTACCCAGAGCCGGTGCATTACTTCGTAACATTGGCATGATCACAAAGGATCAAGTCTCGAAAGACCGATTAGTTTAGTAGCCTTGGAAACACTAGATACATTCGTAAACGTTACATTACATTATAAAGTGAAAAACTACAATAACAAAGTCTCCATAGTCCACACTCATATCCTCTTCTGACTATCCCTGCAGGTCATTCATAAAATACTTCTTCACATCCTGGAAAATATTAAAACATTGAAAGGGGTGAGCTCAGATGCTCAGTAAGGATAACAATATTGCGGAAGCTTTCATAAATAAACATAAACATTTAAGGCAATGTATAACTAAAACAAAAGCATTTTAAACATGAACATCAACATAATATGGCAAAAGTAAAATGAGATAATGCCATTTACTTCTTCACATGGATATTCTACTGGTCGAATAATCACATGCAATATCAATAACCACTTTCATGATGATGGAATGCATAATTCCAGACTATCATAACCACGTAGTCAAGGCCTCGTGCCAAGACCCCAAATAAGATTTTGTCAAGGCCTTGTGCCAAGACACTAGTTTGTCCCATGAGACCTGCCGATGCATCGAGGAGCTATAGCGGGCTCCACCCGTCACTTATTAAGTCCAATGCATTCCTCATATGATTAGGTTTAAACATATCATAAACCATAACATAATCGTATCACATAAAACATGCATAAAGGAAACATAACATTTCCACATTTCAATCACAAGATATAAATACAACACATTGATATAATAAAAATGCTTTCAAAACCATTTTCAATACCAAAATAAAAGAAAGTTAAAACTTTGTATTTATTTTTCATTAAAAAAAATGATGGCTTGTAGAGGAAGCCGAATCTCAAATAATGGTCACGGCGGCGGAGAAGTCGTTGTCGCTGCATAAGTACGGAAAGAAAACATTCCTTTTTTTCATTTAGTAAAACGCTTCGTATAAAAAAGATTCCTTTTGAATAAACGTAAAAGTCAAAGGGGTTTATACACCGTATAAAAGAAATTTGTGTATAAAACAAAATATGCCTCAATGAAAGGAGATTGAGACGAAGTCCTTAAAAAGATCATTTTTAAAATAAAATAGATATATAATGTGTATTCACTATAGGTACACATAAAGAAAGTAAAAATACAAAATAGGACATAATAATATCATGACATAATTTGAAAGTAGGAGATTAACCCAAAGAATGGAAATTGTGTTAAGAAGTTCCCTTACCTCTTGTCTGACTTGACTCAACCGTTATTTAACCTCCTGAATAATAAAATAGAGTTAATATATACCTTATTAAGAACCATTTTCAATTTCATTATCCTTATTATATCACTTATTACAATGATATGAACATTATGTAATTATTTATGTTAATAACGGTCGTTTTGTCGATCTTTGGAACTTGAGTCAACAATAAGCTTCTTATAATTACAAGTTGTTTATGTGGTGAAATATCCATTATATACAGAATTATATTCATGATTTATATGTCATATATATCTTATATATCCAGTATATACATTCATTTATAATATTACGTAACATTTAGAGGTAAGAAATGAAATGCACCGTTCATGGAGACGGTAAGCCGTACGTACGCATGAACGCTACTTTCATTTCAATTTCATATTTAATGGAACGAAATCATAATGATATAAATGTATAATATAATTCCAGTATAATATAGTGTATAATACCATTTACTTCATCCTTTATACATCCCACATATGGCATTAACGATTCAAATCACTTTGAGGGGGCGGTAGTCCGCATTTCCTAAAATGAAATTATCGCGTTTTACCCATAATGGAAATCATAAATTATGCCATAAATGAGAAATACAGAAGCATAAGTAAAACATAAAAATATTATATATCATATATAAAAATAGTGACATCTTAATGGCCACCATTTAAGGTGTTATATGAGTGTTGAACAATCATCGTTTCGTGAGGCAGAAATTCGCCATCCACAGAAACCGTATGTTCTTTAACCATTAGATGTAGGTGTGTGTAAGTGTAGCTCGAATCCTTCTTATAACAACATCCTAGTATATTGAGGATACTGGTTTTGTTACAAAAGAAATTAATAAAAAGAGTTTAGGGGGTTGGAGAAGAAAAATAAAACAAAACAACATTAGAGAAGACATTACCTCAAAATCGGGTAACTCTTTTTGATTTGAGCCAAAGGCTTCCTTGGGAAGAGTTCTGACCAAAGAGAGGCTTCTAGGAGTAAGGGAGGAATGTTGGGAGAGTATTTGGGCAGAGGTTGGCCGAGCCAAATGGCTTGAAAGTGTAAATGAGGTGGGAGAGGTGGGGGCCTTTTATAAGTGGAGAGGAGGGGCACTTTTGGAAAGATTGAAATGTTACATTATTTCAAAATGATTTTCGGATTCTAAAGGTCCAACACTTATATAATTCGAGGCTAAGGTGATAAGGTTTCGAAATATCCTCATCCAATAGGATTTGGACAAGTGTAAGCCCTGGATTTTGCATTATCTTCTCATTTTATTTAAATCGTTAAATAATGAGGTCATCGCCACATCATAATGATGTCATAAATAATTTAATTTATTTCATGTCTAAAAATTATAAAACAAATACTATGATGTAGGAAATCTTTTTATCTTTCTAATGAATATTTATAGTCAAAATTTGGACTTGTGTAACCCTACTTAAAAATTGTTTTAGTAAAACAATTTATGTTAGTGTCATTTTCACTTTAACATTAAATAAAAAGTAATTTATGTTATTTCCCAACAAAAGTGGATCCATGGGGTCCCCAAGTTAGGCCATGGCTTGTCTTGGTCGGCCATGACACAACCAATGAGGTTGGGACATGTGTCTAGGTCATTTAATATTATTAAAGTATTATTTATACCTTAAACTACCCTAATTACCACTAATCGCGATTAAGAACTTAATAAGTTACTATTCACCAAAAAATTATTTTTACCCCATTGAACCACATTTTACATACTAATGACAACCATGTATGTCGGATTTTCAAAATTCAATACACATTAGTGGTAAACTTTTATTTAACTGAAAATCAGTTTGCTTGATTACCACTTAGTGGTTTCACTATTCATCAAAAATTGAAGTTTTTCAGAATAAGGCCAAAATTTCACCCTAAGATATAATTGATATTACGAATTCAAAAATGATGTCTATTTTACAAAATTCCAAACATATTAGTTTCATTAATTAATTTTATAATTAATTCCCGCTGTCACAACAAATAGCGTGTTTTTAAGAAACAATTTATATCAAAAGATTGGCAATTGTTTATGTCCAATTTCAATGTTAAATTAATTTTAATGACCACCATTGGATAAAATGGTAAAAATATATTCTAATTATACTCTAAAACCACTCAATAGTATAATTTATCACTATGAATTATTTTTATTAAAAAAGTTGTTTTAAGTATTTTTCACTATTCATAAAAATTTTGAAGTTCTCAGAAAATTACAAAAAATTCAACATAGGCTAATTTCAATATTAGGAATACAAAAATGAAATCCATTTTGAAATATAAAATTTCTATAAATTTAAAAGGTGGTTATTACTATTCTTAACGGCTACTTTGATTAGTTGCGGTGTGTTAGAACTCGAACTTGCGTACAATGCAAGCTATTGCATTATTGAATGAGAAGCGTATCGTGGAAGCTCGGGGTGTTACAATAACAATATAAATGGATATCTTTATCATCTATTGACATGTTTCTAAAAATATATTTGAAAATATTACCAATAATGTATTAAAATAATTTTCAGCCATGATTGAATTTTTATAAAATTTTTTGGAAGGAAAATATCCATTGTCTTCCAAATAAAGTACCTTATGACCTTTGTAGTTAATGTATTAAAATTTCATAAGTTATTTTTAATACAAGTGTTTATGATAGAAATGTTTCAACCATTTTATATGATTAATTCATTGGGCATAATAAGTGACTGGTTGGGGACAACATAATGAAAGCCATACGTGTTGGGGACTGGTTAATGAAAGATCCACGACGCATCAGTAGGTCTCATGAGATAGAATTAGTTGGCAATAAACCCTTACTATTTTTCCCATGAAATATAACATTGTTAGGAGGATAGATCTTGAGACAAATTATACAAGTTTTTACCCACATAAATAAACATTCATGAGGATAGATCATAAAAAAATCTATCTTGAAGATATATCTTGATAGTGTAGATGTACAGAATTATGAATTCCCTCATTATTATATTTGTTATGGATATTCCATGTGATAATTCGACTAGAAGAATTTCCATGGTTATTCATATTTTATATGATATTTATTTCATATTAAAAGCGTGATTCTGTTTAAATAGATTGTGTTTCAGTTATAAATACTTCCTTAAGGTTTATGATTATTTATTCATAACATATTCGATTTTATGGTAACCTTACTAAGTATATGAGATCACCCCTGTGATTTGTTTTCCTATGATTCCATTATATGTATTATGACTGATATGAGGTATTGATCAAGGATAATTTTGGTATTATCAAAGGATTTTCTATGTTCTATTTTATGTATTTAATTGTAATGTATAATTTATTAATGTAATCTATTTTACATAATTAGTAAACTGATCTTCCATTCATTATTTAATTCTTTATAGTCAATCCAATGTATTAAAATAATGTAATGGATCTGGGATTCTAGGAGCAGGGCATTACATAGTATCTAGAAAGGGATGCATTTCAAGGAACCCACTCACTCTATACTTTACCAAAATTGCATGATATTTTCCTAAATGTTCACTCATCTTTATACATATCCTTAGATACATCCCTATACATATCCTTGGAAATATACCTAGAGATGCCACTAATTTTTTCTCATCCTTGATTGACAAGGTTGAATAATCCTTTCCTTTGAAACAAACTATAGCGACCTTAGATTAACATAAATTAATATTATATCATTTCAGATTAATAATCAGTACATTACCAAAACACATTCCCAAAAACATATAAATGAATCTTGAAAATGTTTTGGAATCGATTTTTATTTAAAATTTATAAAATAATCTTGAAAATGTTTTCAAAACCATTTTCCTTGAAAACTTATAAATAAGCTTAAATACTTTTTGAAAAACATATTATTTTAAAATATCTTTTAAAAAAAATTTCTATAAAAAATAACCATTAATTATGAAAATAAATCTTTATAGAAATAACTATTGATAAATCTTTACATGTCGTATGATTTAAAAAAGAATTCTTTTTTTCACAGTAAAAAGGATAGAAAATTCACATATTCAGAAAGCAACAAGAAGATTACTTTTAAAAATAGTTAAAAGAAAAAAGTGTAAGAAATCACATTAATTATCAAAATATATAAATATAATATTCTTGTAAACCCTTTTTAGAGAACATGGTTTTGAGGGAACACAAAATTCCGATTGAAGAGAGGGAAATGTTGCGATTTATTAAAAATATTTTCTTAATTATATGATGTAACAAAGAGTATTAAATGGAAATACAACAGTAATATAGAATGAATAAAAATAATAGACTAAAATTCATGAATTTATAGAGATATGGAAAAATAATAATTCATAAAATTATTCATAAAGTTAAATAATCTCGAAAAGCGAAGAAATTATCTCAATAAACTCATATGACATGGTAACATGGGATAATACTCTCCATGTAAGAGAATGAAATTACATGTATCATAAAATATCCTGAAAAAATATATTCATGATAGAACATATAAAGGGGAAGTATATACACCCTAAAAATAGTTTAGGTGTATAAAAACAAGATTCTCAATGAAGGAAAATTGAGAAAAATCATTTTAACCGTTTTGGTAACTTTTGAAACATAAATCCCATGAATGAATTATGATAAAATGAATATATGAATACCCATAAATTTATGTATAAGATAAATATAATAAAATCATTGTCAGTATATATACCACACAAAAGTAATGATTGGCTAAGATATATTGAATATCATGGAAATTAAAAGATAGATGAAATCCACACACCTTATATCCTGAATCTCTTCATACTCATACAAAATTCCTATATAAAAAATATAAGTTGATAATATATATTTTATAGATTAATATTCCTATAAATAAGAATATAATTTTTTATAATGAACATATATTACCCACTTGTTAATGATCATATGTTAAGTCTTCAGTTTGGGTTATAATCACTTTGTTCATCCCAAGTGTCTTAATTTGTTATATTGTTGTTCCTTATACTTATATCATGATTTCAAGAATATAAACCATGATATATATATATATATAATTTAAATATAGTATATGTGTATTCTAATAATATATTTAATACATATGTTTGAAATAGAATACACTGTTATTGTGTACGGTAGGTCGTACATACAAATGAATGCTATTTTTGTTTAATTATCACGTTGAATGAAAAAAGAAAAATAAACACAAATATATTTATATATATATATATATCTATCATTATTAATTTATATTTATGATATCATTTATATCATATATATTCAATAAAATTTCCTTAAAAATCATCTTCAGGTAAGAACGAATCATATGACATTGAGGGGGAAGAAATCCACAATTCCTCAAAAAACATTATCATATTAACACAAAATAGAAATAAAAAATACATGTATTTTAAAAAGGAATAAAAATTCATAAAAAACATAAATTTATTATATGATATATTTAAAAATAGTATCAATCATAATGTACACCATGGTTTGAGGTAATGGAAAAAATGAACCATCATCATTTTGCGTGGTCTTAGTTTTCCATTCACAGAAAAAATAAGTTTGTTACCCATTAGATCGAGGTGTATGTAACTGTAAGTAGAAACATATAAAGAAAACATTATATTATATTGAGGATAATTGTTTTATGTAATCATATAATAATGATACTTGGATGTGTGAATAAGGAAAATAAAATAAACGATTTGAAAGAAGAAGTTACCTTTTAATTGTGTAAATCCTTTTGGTTTGCGCGAAAAGGATTCCTTGGATTTCATTATATATAAGGTAAGACATATATTAGTAAGGTTAGGTTTTCAGATGTGGTTTGGAAAATTATAGGCTGATCATACGAGTTATGAGAGGTGTGATAAGTGGGAGAGTTGTTGGCCTTTTATATTGAAGGAAAATGATTCCATTGAAATTTTAGAAAAACGTTATGTGTACACATGTTATTACCTAAAGAAAGTAATAAAATGAACATAAATCAATAATGGAAGGTGTATGGACAAATAATGACTATTTAGTTTGTTTTGGACAAGTTTATAGGTCATTTTTCACCATAATAATGAGGTTTCGTCCCTAATTATTCTTTTTTGACCTTAATCATTGTGATTAATTTTAATCACTTTTACTAATATTTTATTGTAAAAAATAATGATGATATTATTAGACTATAAATATTATAATTACTATAAAGTATTTTTTTTCATTTGTCAAAATTTAATTGAATGTTGACGAAAAATTACGATTATCGCTAGTCTGACAGACAGGGTGAAATAACAGATTTTTTTGAAGTTGAAAAACGATCCAAAGATTGTTTTTTTTATATTAAATTTCAAAATAAAATTGATTATAATTAACTAAATAGTATTAATAGGTGTATAATTGATCAAATATTTCTTTAAAAAAAATTTAATGTACAATTTAGAATTACTAATTATTTAAATGAAAAAGAAGTTATTTGCTAAAATATATTATTTTTCACTATTCATCAATAAATTAAGTTTCATTGAAAAATCCCAAAATATTGACGTATGATAATTTTAGTATTCTAAATTTAAAAATGAATTTTATTTTATAAAATTTAATTTTTATATTTTTATAAATATAAATTTATTATTAAAAGAGGTTCATTTGAGAAAACTATATTTTTAAACATAATGGACATTACCAAAAATCATATCATTCATCATCAGTATATTATATATATATATATAAAAATGAATAATATTTAAAAATAATTTACTAAAATTCATATAAATATTTTTAACGGCTATGATATCTTTATATCTCTTAAATAATTATAATGACAAAAAGTTGTTTTGTAGAAAAATCATTGTCGTGTGTAACACACGCCATATCAATATTTCATGTAGAAAAGGCCAACTTGGAATTGTGTGTACCACACGCCAAGTAATTATTATGTGTGAAAGGAATGTTTGGACAATGTATTTATATATATATATATATAACTATTAACAATTTTAATTCAAATGAATAATATCAAAAATAAAAATTAATTTAAAAAATAAAAATTCATAAAATCTATGGGTGTTGTATTTAACATAGAATAAATTTAAGAATAGTATTTCATGAAGGATATTTTAAAATTAATCTTCCAAAATGAATTTAAACAACTAACATGAAATATGGAGGAACCTCAAACAAAAACATATGTTCATGTACTTTCTATCAGAACCCCCATTAAATTTTAAGGCATATTAAGTATATTTTATTCTTTTTTCTTTATCGTTTTCAATGTTTTACAAAAATAATAAAATCACAAAAAAATTTGTTCTGGTGATTTGAATTATAATGTGAATAACTATGAATCTCTTTAAGTGTGATGACACTGGTCATCCATTTTTCTACAATTCAAAATGAAAAATAATATATTTCGTCACACCTCTTGAAAGGTGTTCTTCAGGGATGTGCACTCATGGTGTAAACTAGGGCTATTATCAATAGACTCCACATTTTTTTTAAAAATACATATCCAAATTTGGTGATTGAATCTAATTTATATATATTTTAAATGTCTATGTAAGTATTTTTCAAAATCACTAATCCCCTATTTACATAATCTATGAATTAAAACAGTTGGAAAATGATGATTATTTGTTAATTCACAATTATTTAGATTAGAATAAAGCAATAGAATCACCTATAATCATATTATATTTTCCAAATAAACCGACCATTTTCTATTTATTTTTTTGTATGTCTATAATTTAAGTCAATCATCGTTATAGATTCTCCCAAACTTTATCACATCAGGTCTCTATAATTTGTGATTTAAGACTCATATCATTATTAAGGGAAACATTTAGTGTTATAAAATGTATTTGGTATATTAAATAACAAACGAATTTGGTGAAAACATATTTATTATTACTGTATCATATGCAATGGTGAACCACTAAGATATTAATTTCATATTGGAATTTTATAAACTAATGAAAATTAAAATGTTGATATATAATAACACCCAATTAACCATAAAATTTTAGACTAGATCTAACCAGCCTCATTCTATATCCTTTTAAATTTTTTTTGAACATATGTAAAAAAATCATCTTTTGGACATGGGGTGTACAACTATGTCCCATCCAAATTATATAAGATGTAAAACATTACACGATTATATAAATGGCTATAAAATACCCACCCATCACATATTGATAATCCATTCATATGTGTTCTATATGAACAAGAATACATTTATAATCTCTTTATAGGTTAATTTACATATTAAAAATAATGTTTTTATGATGTTTTTCTAAAAACAGAATCATAAACACTTAAAAGGATTAAGTATAATGATATCATTAGGGTATATTTCAAGTGAGGAAAAAATATTAAAGGATGTTGACATTGATGAAAAAAATTGTACGATATTTTTTTTAAAATGTATAGGAATAACTATTTAATTTTTAATATATTTTAATTTGTATAATATAATGTACAAAATTAATGAGAATTTGAATTACATTGTAAAATCATTAAATCATTGAATGGAATCATCCTAAAGAAAACTAATAGTGATTTTGGGAAATTAAAATCATGAGGATTAAAAATAATCCTTTTACACTTTGTAAAGAATGTCAATAAAAATATCCCTTATTGAAAATATGAAAATGAAATTACTTTCAATAATGTAATGAAAGTATACATCCAAATAAAATGACAATTAAAAACAATTGAAATATAAATATGAAAACTGATAATAATAATAATATGAATAAAGGGGTGAAATAATGTCAATCGAGAAAATGAGTTAATATATCCCTATTTACATGAAATATTACAATTGAATAGTAAATTGATTAAAGAGAAATTTTTTAGAGTACATTTTTTCCCTATAAATTAATATATTAGAAGAAAATAAATATGGTTTTATTGAGAACTAACTTGGAAAATATTTAATTATAAATGTGCATGTGAAAAAAATTATTATTTATATATCGATTGGAAAAGAAACCCATAGGTAATTGATAAATAATTGAATAAAAAGAAATTGAATGTTAGAAAATGAGATTTAAGTTCAAATCCATTAAATTGATATAAAATTATTATAAATGAAATCCTTGTGGTATTATATACAACACATAAAATGTCATATGTGGTAACCTTGAAACATATATCCATCGAAGGAAATTCAGATGAGAAAAAAAGTACCTTTGAAATATTCATGGTCATATGTACACTAACACCATATATAATAATTTTTATATTATTATTACACTATTTAAAAAAATATATTTAATATTTAAAAATACCATACATTTTAATTCGTTATTAACCATTTTAAACTAATTACTTATCAACATTAACATTCAGGTGTTAATTGTCCAATTTTTACCTGCCTACCTAAGTTTGGTTGTTCCAATCCCTAAATTGTGGTCATGATTTCTACAAATCCAAAATGTTAATGAAGATATTAGAATTTGTTTTATTATATATCTTGCGGCCAATAGTATTTTTATGTATGTTATTTTTATAGTTTGTTCTGATATGTTAAAATCATTTTTTTCATTGATTTTTTATTCAATAAAGTGAATTAATATTATTAATTAATATATTTATATATATTTATATAAAAATTTTTGATAAGAAAAAAATTAATAATTATTATATTTTTTACCGGTATTTATGTTTTTTTCATAACTGATATTAATGTTATAGTATTGTTAATAGATTTTTTTTTTAAAAAGTGAGAACACATTATAACTAATAAACTACTAAGAAGACATAGTATCATTTTGATAATATAATTTCTACAAAATCATTAGAATGATAATAATAAATCATTAGAGTTTATAATTATAGTTATGAGTTTTGGAGATGATGATGTTGATGAATTTAATGAAAAAGAAATTATTATATACTTTGACAGAATCACTCATTCTCCCAATGTCTTTATTCAGAATGAAGGACTCAGGAATAAAAATATTGATAAATGGTTAATAAATTTGGGGTAAACATTTAAGAAATAGTTTTTAGGTAGTTACTTTAATAAAACCAATTAATTTTTTTGTTAGGAGTTAATGTAGGTGATCTTGTTTTTAAAAGTAAAAATTATGGAAATTTGATTGGAAAATTATGCAAGGTAAGATGTACATAAATAATCACATGGGATTTTACTGAGTCCTGAAAGAAATTTTTAGAGAGAAATATAGGATTATATACTTGTCCTAATAATGGTCTAATTTAATTTTTAAATAAATGATGAATTAAATATATTTTTTTGATTTTATACTACAACTATTAGCCACATTTTTTAAAATATTTACTTTTGTAAAATGGATTTTTTCTAAAAATATAAGATGAACCATCATATCTTATTTAAAAGAAATAATTTAAAATTTAGAATTAATTTAATAAAATTTTAATTTTAATTTTTTGGGTTAATAATTTAAATGAAAACATATAATATAAAGGAAAAATATCTTTTTGAGAATTATGAAATTTTAAACAATATTTATTCTTATTGTTATATCATATATATTTATAATAATTTAATGAGTTTAAAAGTTAATTTCTATAAGTTCACATATGATATTTTATTTTGATCACAATTTAACCAAAAATACTTTTATTTTTCCAATGTGGAATTTTGTAACACATTAAAAAAATATTTTTTTGAAAAATATTTTTTAAATTTAAAAAGATTTTATTCTAATTTGTTACATATTAATATTTAATGTATACTTTTTTAATAATTATATATACATTTATATGATATATTTGATGAAAGATGACCATCAAAATTTTGTAATTTTATCATTAAAATAATAAATTTAATCTAAATAATGTTTTTAAATAAAATATTTTTGTTTGACCATAAATAATTATTTTATTATTATTTATAATTACTTTATTATTTATTATATTTTATTTATTTATTTTAAGAACATCTCCTTTAATTTTATAAAAACATCTTATTAATATAATTCTTTAAATTAAATAAATTTTAAAAATATAGTTAACTTAGAAATAAAATTTTTATTTTAATTAATGACATTTTACTTATTGAATTAGAATATTTAAATGTATTTGAAAATGAATTAATTTTTTTCAAATAAATTATTTATAATAAAATTATAAAATTTTAACATCTAAATTTACATTATATATATACACTATAAAATGACAATTCTCAAATGGTAAGATATTTCTGGTATTATACCCATTGGGTATATACCATTTAATAAGATTCATATAATAGTTATACTACCCCCTTACACTGAGTAAATTCATCCCATTCAGGTCTCACAAATCACAATTTCGATTCCATGTGTTTTCAATTTATATATCAAAAAATACTATCACCATACATTAACTTTTTTTACATTGTAGATTTAGATCATCTAATATTTAATCTCAAGTCTGAAGATGATACAAAATATTTTAATGTCATAAAAATATTATCATATTGTATTTAGTACATAATTGAAAATTAAACATTTTAATGCTATAGACATTAATATTATGTAATAATCCATGTTTTTATGTACTTTTTTATTTTTTTATTATTGGTGAAATTTTATTGTTCATTTTATTCATTATATATATATGATTTTCCCCTTTATTTCTGATTATTAATGATATAACATGTAACATAGTGAAATATAAAGAATACATAAATTTTGTTCTTTACATTATGCCAAAACCAAATGACTATAGAATCCCACAATGAACACCACTCAATCCTATAGAAAAATAACCATATGTACCAAAAACCACATTTAAAGCCTTCCATTAAATACAATTATTATTAAAAACCAAATTTATTATTACCAACCACATTAAAATCATTTACCTATATTTGATATAAAAAATATTATTCATCTGCATCAACATTTATCATAACCTTTAACATTTTATTTCCTTTCAAAACACCCATTTCACTATTTCCAATCCATTTAACACATTTTATTTACCAATTACATAAAATATTAATTCAATTAATCATGTGGAGGTTCAAGGTGCAATGGAAGTAATGGTGGGACCATGCCAATCATGGAGTTTTTATATTTTTCAAATAATACATATGAACATAATAATATAATGTCATTTATTATAAATGTTAATAAGGAAAGTTAAAATAATCAAGGAACCATGAAGAGAGATCATCCATGTTAAATTTATATAAATTTATTTCAATAAATAATACAATGGTCAAATTAGCTTTCATTAATGTAGATATTGGGTGATTGAATGTTGTTAGAATTGTACTATCATTCTATAGAGAGGATACACAAAATAATACCACCAGTATTGATCTATGTATCCTAAATGATCTCTAAACTAATCATGTGGAATGTCAATTGGTCGCAAAAATGTCATTCTTATCTAGAATAGTTCACCTAGATCACAACACAATCCTTTAGGATTTTAGGATTATCTCTATTATTCTATAAATCATGAGAGGAAGGATAGAGGTGGAATAATACTCTTGGTCACAATAGAAACTCTTGAGATGTACTTAGTTTTCAGAAAATTCTCAAGCTAGGATTCCCTTGGCATAATGATGTTTCATATGAGAACCATATGAGGTGATCTAATTAGGAATCTATAGATAGCTATTCAATGGAATAAATAATTATGTATATTTCCTTCATTATTGATATAATCCATAGATAACTCCATTTCAATTAATTAAAATATTATTTTTATTATTCCAAGACATGTCTATGTATTATGAATAAAGTAAATATAATTATTTAACAAAATTAATTTTCATTTATATTTATTTAAAATATAATTCATACAATACACTTTAACTGCATCCACATTTTATCAATAGTATTTTATGAACATTGAATAATGTATATCATTCATTCATTAAAAAAATGTTATAATCCCAATATTTTGAAAAAATATTTATTTTTATAATTATGTGAATAAATAAATAAATATTTAAGGAAAAAAATTATTTATTACAATTTTAATAAAAATAAGGATAAAAAACATTTTATTTGATTTCCTTCTGAATAAATATTTAAAAAATTATTCAACTCATTTTTATAAAATAATTAAAGCTACAAAATAATTTTTTTTAATAAATATTCTTACTTGATGTGGATATTATATATTTATTATATTGATTAAATTCAAATTTAATTTAATTGAGATTATGATTACAATCTGTGTGTCACTCTCTAGGTATCTTCCTCAATAAAATTTGGATAACATAAATTAATATCAATATTCGTGTCTAGAAAATGTAAATGTACCCCTAGAAGTACAATTTAATGTTTTAATGATGAAAACCACATATTATTGATCATATCAGGATATAATCCCTTCATTAAAATATATATAACCAATATTGATACATACCACGATCATCAAGCAATGTTATTTTTATACATTTCATTCACATCCTCAAATGATTCTTTTTATACACTATAAACATGAAATTTCTTTTGAAAGTTTGATCATAATTAAGAGTATTGAGATGTCAAATTCCATAATGAAATGGAAAAAATCCCCAGCGAACTTTTTAATTAATGAAATATCAGTCATGATGAACCCAACATCTCCCACATAACCATGAGAAATGGTTATGACCGTTTTTGGAAATAAAAAAATGTATTAGAATCATGAAATTCATTAATAATATTCTAAATTATAAGGTTTTTTACACATATTAATAGAAATCAATATTAGAGGACACATAAACAAGTTGAATCCCTATCGTTGGGTATATTATCATTATATCATTTCATAAATACAACCATGATTAAACATCATGAGATGAAGTCTTATCCAAATTTGAGTATCACGTGCCCTCCTTTAAAACACATTATGTGTCCCATCATATAAGTTTTACCAACCATAAATCATAGATTTGATAATATTTTCATAGTACTTTATGGTTTGCATCATAACAGGGTGATGCTATGATCTTTCATTGAGAGATATATACTAGTACATTACAATAAAAATGATTCATAGAATAATAATGAATATATGGTAAAATATTTTGTTAAATATAATATTGGAATGATTCATTTAATATAATGTACAAAGTATATGTTTCAAGGGAATAAACACTAACAGACTCACAATGCACTACAAAAATAGCTATTTACATTTATTCCACTAGAACTCAGATGGTATTGAGGCTTCTACTAACACAGCGCTTTACTCAATAGGTATATCTTTTTTTATTCCATTTAAATCCAATATACTATATCATTAAATATCGATTAAAAATTCCTTAGACGGTGATAATATTGACATATGTGCTTTATCCAATGATGTGACATTTTCTCCAAGGAAGGAGCTACTATTTTTGTGTAATTAAAGTAAAATGTAATGGTATAATTACTATAATGCACCACATCAATCTAAGGGATGAAGATGAGCATCCCTAGTATTTAATTTTTTCTTCGTATGATGAAATATACTCAAAATCTATTATATAATTGGTTACCATTGCATTTATTGAATGCTTCTTACTCAAAAATCCTCATTTGAGAGTTAATATACATACTGATTGTGTTTATAAAAACGTAAATATTTTCTAAATAAAAATATATATATCACATGATGAATAGTTTTAATCTATATTTTAAACTAAGAACATATCCTTAGTAATCCTCCGATAAATAATAATTGTCTTGAATACCATCAAATGTTAGTCTCTTGGGTTGTTATGATATGTTCCTACATTTCTCATGGCATTAGAAACATAAATCCTTATATATAGTTTGGAATATATATTTTACACTATTGTTTTCATGTACGAGATCATTATATTCTTCTATATATACTCCAATGAGTGAGGGGACATTCTCTTTGTAGGAGTTACATCATCTGACATTGGAAACAATCGAAATATTGATTTATCCATCATAAATCTCTTTAGTATCTTATAAATTTAGTCTCATTGAAATATTCAATTCATCCTCTCAGATTTATCATGATGGGTATTTTTCCTATGAATTTCCTGTACATTCTCCATGTCCTTCATGAGGAAGTATGTATTTTACTATAATTTAACATCATGTAAGACTGGCATTTCATTTCATAATTGTAATATGTCCTAAATAGAATTTTTTAAGAAATTTATCTCTATTATACTAAATATATTATATACACAAATCCCATATTTATTATTTATGATTCCAATTTACCTTATGGATTATTTAAATAAATTGTTCTATGAACTATATGATTGTATGAAACCATAAATGAATCTTCGTTAATTCTATAGATTATTGGAATTCATTAGAGTCACGAACCCTTCTTGTTATTCCATATATACATCTTCTAAAATATTCCAATTGTGTAATTTTTTTAACATACATTTTAAAAATCTCATTATAATGGATAGATATCATGGAAAGTAGTTTTTTGAGGGATTTTAACATAAAACTAGTGAAATTGTTTTTCATAGTTAATTATTTGACAAAGTTTAAACCCTCTTGCTTCCAAATTTAGCCTCATATATAATAAATCCAACTAACATATGTAGTTTATTCTAGAAAACCCTTTTTAAATAAGACACGCATTAAAAAAATCATGAGATCTACTAAAGTCCACTTGTTGTTTTTTTATAATGAATAATTCATGTATTTTTTATACATAGTAGCTTATGTGCCACATAATTATTTCTTCTAGGATAAAGTTTCTTTATTCTAAAGTAATTATGAACCATAATACTCTGTGAAAAAAATATATCTATGGTTCTATAAAATTTATATTTTCCCTACATTTTACTAGTGTCTAGAACATCTTCTTCTACAATGATCTATGAAATCTATTACTACACCAACTCTTATGCATCTTGTTCCTCAATATAATCAAATTCAAACATCCTACACATTCAATTTTGGGGATATTATTCCCTTGATGGATTTTAGGATGTATGTTTTCCATGGTTATATTAACATAATGGTTGTATTGGTGATATCCATTGTATTCCTTAGTGTATTATTAAAAGATACACTAAGTGAATCAGGATGGAGTACTATAATCTTGTTTAATTGGATCCCAATTTAGTATTTGGGTAACTATTTTTGAAATGTTTTACGAAAATTGAAATGGTATAATTCCAAGACTCATAATTTATCTCACAATGTACAACACAATGTTTCCCCCATTCTATAAAAATATTTCCTTATGGTGTATGAAGAGGGGTGAATTTGGGTAACATAATAATCCAACATGGATAATCAATGATTTATTAGTTCAAATACTCCCTACCGTAGTCTGACTGCTGTTCTTTTATCTTCATAATTGTCTTATTCTCAACTTTATTCAACCACTATTTAAATATATCAAAGATATTTTAAATGTACCTAAATTGGTATACATATCAAAATCTACTAAAATAATTTGTAAAATTTATAATATATTATAACTAACCCCTCGAGTAACCAAGAAAATGTCTTAAAATTTTGTTTGAACCAATGTAGTAAAAAATATATCATGTTAAACTTAACAAATAAATGGTTATTTGGCTACATTTTATTTTACAAATTTGTGGAATATATGATGTTATTTAAGTTCAAATAATCATAAATAACAATCCTTATTAACTTTTTCAATCAATTTTAATTAATGTGATATAGATGATGATTACATAGTTAGGTTTGATATGAGTCCTGAAACTTGATTCCATCTTGATTTTCGACACATGGATTTCATAATCCTATGTATAAGGACCATAATCATTTTTAAATAACATAACATATTCTATATTTTTAAAGGAATTGTGTTTTTTTCTTTTAAAAAAACTATCCATAACAAGAAATATTTGAAAGTACTATTTTTTTATTCTTTAAATATAATAATTATTCATTAAAAAATATCTATCTATTTTTTAACATGATATTATAGTATTCAATTTAAATTATATTAATTATATATTTTTTATCAACTAATATATCCACCTCACCTTAAAATTTTAATCTATATCTAACTTTTTACTATAATTGGACAAAAATGTGATAACTTAAATCTTCTTTTAACACCCAATTTGTAGGAATTTTAAGGATTAAAATAGATAATAAATTCACTATAATATTACCATTGGATTTTTTTTATAATATAGTAATACTTCTAGGGGTCATTATTACTAGCAGAAAAATAGTTTGCATCTTTCAACCATCCTTATCCGTTGATATTTGTCTTTTTGGAAGGTAATTTTCAGGATTATTTTAACCTGTTGATATTCATATGGTTCTTTTAAATTCCCTTCCTATTATTCACAAAAAATCATAACCCATTTCCTACATTTTTTCCATATCTACCTAGATAATAATAATAACATATTTGTGAGATACATCTAAATATCATTAAAATAAAAAATCACTACAATGATAGATTATATTTTAGGGAGTAAAAAAAGTATGGGAATGTGATGAAATTGACCAATAATTTTAATCAAAAAATGTCTACAAATTCAATGAAGCCATTATTCATGATCACTTATGGACCAAATGGTGCACTATATCTATGAATGAACATGAATAGTTCCTTTAACTTATTGTAATACTTTTTTATAGATTAATCATGATTTAGATCATGAATATGATTTATCTTGATTAATACATCCATTTTCTCATGAGGAATAAGGATTCCATCATATGTGGATGATAAAAAATTGATCATAAACTAGGGATTATAGCATATAATGTTTACATTGAAATTATTGTAAAATTTGAAAGCACATGTATAACTCCTGGATGTAACATCATGTAAGGATTTCTCCATTATTTGTCAAAGGGATTTTCCGGTTAACTAAATTTTTATTTTACAAAAATAAAATAATATCATAATTATGAAAATTATCTTAATTAGAAAATTATGTGAGATGAATTTATTTTAATTAGTCTTATAATATTATATAATTTCCTAATAACCCTCACCATTATTATTGGAAATTATTTCCTTAAATAAAATCAAGAGAGAATGACTATATTTCCCTTATCATAATCATGTATTTGGAAATTTAAATAAAAAGAAGGTATTTGGGTAGGTTGTATTGATATGTACTTAGTTTTAATCCATGATTATTTCAGTGGACTCCAAAATCCTTAAATCCTTATTAATATTTTTTATTTAACGTAATATGGATGTTAAAAGAAATTGAAGCTTTATTAAGTCCACCAATTATATTTTTTGACATGTAAATAATTATGTGTACCCACGAATATATCCTGGAATGTAATTTAACTATGGTTCTATCATAATTATAATAATAAAAATAATTTTCATGTGAATATTCATTTGTTGATTTATTTTTTATCTATTTATTTGATTATTTTATCTTTTTAATTTTTTTTCTAATATTATGTGGAATTTATATCATTGATCAAACATTTAATGATAAAATAACATGTGAATAATGTAATTTATTTTTAATTAAATTTTCAATACTTGTAAATCCATTAATTTATGTGATCTAGATAAATCATCTATAAATGATTACGATGAAAAAATAAAAAATAAAATAAATGATCATTAATGATCATGATCATTTTTATTAACATTTTATCAAGAAAATGATAAACTATCCAATTATCATAGGTTAATAACTTATTGGGCCGTAGGTTTTTTTTGAGTTGCACTATTCTGTCTATCCTGTTTTGTATCATCTTTATTGGATTTACCTAGTATCCTAACTTGAACCAGTTCTATTAAATTATTATTTTTATCCATTACATATTATTTACTCAAAAACTGGTGAGGGGAATAGAAAGAATAATTATAGTTTCTACATATAAGAAACCATTGATACAAGGGACCTTACATGATATATAAGGGGATATAATTCAAAATCCATCCTTTTAACTTAATAAGAATCATTACTATAAAACACATGTGAATATAATTAAATAAGACTAAATATGACAAATAGATAGGTATGTGATTACCATGATTATCCACAAAATGAACAACTACTAATTTAAAATATTTATATAAACACATTTCAATTTTTATTTATTTAAAATCAATTAATCCAATTAATATACTAATCAGATAATTTTTTAATTAATTAATTATGTAAATGTACATCCAAGAAAATAAAAAATATTCACATCCACTATAATTTTAAATTTATAATAAATTAATTTCTTTTTGAAGTTATATTTTGACATGATGTGTACCTTGAGGAATAATGGAACAAAAAATAAAAATACATTCATATAATTTCATGGTCTCTACTATCTGTTTATAACTTATAGACACATGTAAATTTACACTGAATATTCCACTTGTAATGTACAAAGAGTAAACTATGTGTAATTATGATAAAAATCATGTATTTTTGAATTAATTTCAGAAATTAATGTTTCATTAAATATTATTTTAACCATTACTCATTGTGTGTATTAGAAATATATATGACACATGAAAAAATATAAAATTAATTTAATGGAACATTTGATATTATTTAAATTTAAATTTATTTTATATTATATATAATGGCATGGATTTTACTATCTGAAAACTTCTATCCTTTATACAACTTTTTAGCCGACTACACACCATATATCACATTATGTGGCTATCCATAATAAATTCCAACAGATTTTACATGTAATATGTGATAACATTTAATAGCTACACAACATGTATGTTATCTAAAATCCATGTAATTCAATCTGAAAAATGATTATGGGCTTCATGGCATGATAAATAATGTAATAAATCTAAAATCTATATTTGAAAACAAAATATGATAACTATATATACTATATGGTTTTTACACTAGGTATATGGTATGTATTCCCTAAAAGGGTGTCCTATCTAGACACGGTAAACATACAACATGATGTTCTTCCACGTAATCCTCAACATGACCATAACAATTTACCACTATTGTGTTATAGGGTGGTGAAATTGGGTAAATGATTTATAGTTTGGTTACACACCATGTTTTCTTCTGTTACCTAACTAGAGTATCTAGAACCTCCTGATGGATTCTATGAATGATCTGCATGTGTTTATATGTTTTTTTATCAATTATATGAATGCTAATGTATAATAAATAACTGACGTAGTATTAAATATAAAATAAATATAAAATATAAATTAAATATAAGAGTGTTAATCAATCTATGAGTAATAAATAATTGTAAATTTGAAAATGAATTTTCCAATACCACATAAAGGCTTAAAAAATGTTTTAGTGAGACCATGCCCAACATGGTATTTCTCTTAAATAATGAACAATATGTAAGAAAGTTTTGATGAAATATCATATGAAATTAACATGTATAATGAATCCTAAAAAGTAATTCTAGCAACATTTCATGAGGATATTTCTCATTAGATATGTTATTAATTAAAAAAAATAATTGTTTAATTGTTAATAATTTAATGAATATTTTCATCCAACGAACCTTGTTTTAATTGAACTATCTTTTGGTTTAGATTTTTAAAAATAGAATCCCTCTAGTGGTGAACCACACATATACCTTTATCTTTAATGAAGTCAATTGAATGTAGAGTGCTAGCTGAGAAAAGTTGATCAAAATATCCCAGTAATCATGATCACAACACCATCCTTCAAGAATATTGGATTATTTATCTTACACTATCAATCATGAGAGGAACGAAGGATGTAAAATAAAAATCATGGTTATATGAGATTATATATATATGTTTTTTGTTGAGAGATTACACTCAAAAGTTGTTTCATTATGCATAATGATGAATCTTGTGACTATATTAGGAAGAGACTGGGTATATATAGAGATAGATTATAGTGTATTTTTTTACACAATCACATTATTATTATATTAATAATTATTGAGGATCCCATTAAATTATAATAATAATATATTTAATTCCATGCTTCTTTCATGTATCACATATAAAATATATATCATTATTTTAGTAATGTAAACAGTTTTTAAATGATATTCAATAAATCATTCCTACCAAACACTTCATCTCGGTCCATGTTTCCCATCAATATTTATATTTCCTTGAATAATAAAATTATACTCATTCAATAAATAATTTTTATATTCCTGGTCTATTGAATAAATATTTATTTAAATATTCATATTCTAAAATAAATATTTCTTTAATAATAAATTATATTTAATTCCTTTTTAATAAAATTATATAGAAGTGAATATTTTTATTCAATGGAATTGTGGATGAATATTTATTTAATTATTCAACTCTCATTAGGGACGACATAATAGAAATAATATCAAATATCCTGATTATGTATTATTACATGGTATTGATATTTTAATTTATTTAAATTGATAAATTCAAATAGAATTTACATGTGATTGATGGATGCACGAAGTGTGAAAAAATTTAGGGTTCTTCATTTAATTTTTAGGGGTCTTGCATAAAATATAATATATTTGTAGAAAAATATGTAAATAAACCCGTATATGAAGAATTTAGTGTCAAAATAACGATAAACATATACAAGTACTCACTGTGCAATATGGTCCCTTTTTAATTATATATCTAATCAATTTGGTTACGGGATAATGTTATCAACCTATGTTCCTGATATATCTTTAGTTATCTTCCTGAAATAAACCTCTCTAAACACCATGACCATACGAATTAATTGGAATGGTCTATTCCAATTGAAGGGATATATATATCAGATTATTTTAACCGAGTGGGAAAGCCTATATACAATTATTTATTTCTGATATATCACTCATGTTTCACCCATTGTACCCTACTTTAATGTGAGAATATTTTTTCATAGTTTTTGGAAATACATCAAAGCACATGACTCATGAGGAAAATGAATAATAATTTCTACTATAAGTATCAGTAGACACATTTTTAGAGATAAATATCCAATGAATTAAAATCATTCCAAATTAATACTGGTAGGTATATTCTCATAGCCTACCATTTGGAGATTATCATTTGTGGAGAACCAGAGATGAGGTCTCATCTGTTTACAAGTGTGAATCACCTGATAGTCAAATATACTACGTGTTCAATAGTAGAACATTTTATGAACATAGAACATGAATTTTAAAAAAAATTCATAGCTATTTAATATTCTCATCATAGTAGGGAACTATTATAACCATTTAATTCAATATATACTCTAGAACATTGTCAAATTTATTTCATTTAAAAAATAATAAATACCTGATAAACATGTAAATAACATTCAAGAATATTAATCTACCTGAAATATAATGTATAAATTGGTTGTTTCAATGGAACTAAATCATAAAATAAAAACCACCAATCTCTATTTCATTTCTTTTTTCGGACATTACATCATTTTATCGGGAATCTTTGAATCAAACAATACCATCCATTTCCAATTACACATTAACCACTACATATAATAGAAAAAAAAAACTATCAAATTTTCAAATCAACATGAAAAAAATCAATTCACCTCCTTCTCACATTAATAAAATCCAAAACTCTAGAGTGAAAACATTTCATACATTTAGGATTCTCAAAAAACATCCATCTCTCACTAGCTAATTTAATTTATAAAAAAATCACCACAATTGTTACATGAATCACAATAATAGTACCATAAAAACACAAAAAAACCCATATCAACAAATCACATTGTATATCCCATTTTAGATCATTCTTATTTGTTATGTATGAATTTTAATGATTAAAATCTTCAAATTAATTATGGAATTAGAAATTATCCACTCTATAAATAAATTAAGTAACTACCAATTATAAAATGTTATTTTAAAATTTTAACAACCTAAAATAATGGCTTCTTAATAATAATTAAAAATATATTATAAGTAAAATAATAGAATATCATTAAATCATGTAAAAAACATATTAATAACCCCATTTCCATTAAATTTATATTAAAATAAGTTATTAACTAATTGAGTATTACTTATTATATCATTTAAATTAATAAAACAAAGACCATCTGATAATTTTATATGAAAACCATAAGTTTCAAATCCAATAATATAAACGTCTCTTTAGAAATTCCCAATATATGAATGAGGATGAATGATTACGTTAAAATAAATATCCATATAATACCTACAATATCCTATTAGCACCAATACAGATTATAAACATAACCTATCAATAATATAATTGATTCTAACCCATTACCGTGGCTTGTTATAGAGGGTGTAATAAGATAATTTATGATGAATAGAGGGGAAGGGAATAAAAAATCATCTCATTTTAAAAGAGTCTTATCAATCAAGTTGAATTAAAAAACCCACAGGAAGATGATGAAATGTTGACATGAATAATCCTATTGGTTTATAGGATTAAAAATTTTCATAGGAAATTAGAGATATTTTTAGATATTTCTAGAATTTATTTTTATTCTATACAAATCAAGAATCCCTACAAGATAATGACCTCTATAAAAAAACAGAAACCCAATCATTAAATCAAATTTTGATATCCTACAAATATTAAGGATGAAAATTCCTTGAAAATAATATAATTAAAGTGATCCATGACATGAATAGTGTGGCTATAATGTAATTTTAAATCCATAGACAACCATGGTGATTTCCTCTACCATCAATATTGAACATGATATTATCTATATGTAAATCATGGATGATTAATATATTTAACGGTGTGATCTCTATTAAAAATAACTACCATTAAAAATTCTTCCCATTTCCATAATGGTATGATCAGAACCATCATGATTTAATGTATTGTATATATTATTAACCAAAATAACAATGAAACCAAATACACTATAAAATCTCTCATCATATTTAAATATCTATTATATAATATTATTATATAGACAATAAATCTATTATTTAACAAAATATGTCATGAAAAAATACTCATTTCATATTTTAAACACTCATAAAAATGTGCACTAGACAACCGTAAAAACAATTTTTCCAGTCGAATAGCGATGACACATTTCCTATGAATAATGGAATGATTTGGGATGATAGCTAAATATTCTAGTAAAATTTTTATCTCTTCTACTAATCCTTCAGGATTTCATCCCAAAACATCCCACATCCAAAAGACTAAAATCAATGTTTTGAAAATATATATGTCATTAAAATTTATCCATATATAAGAATCAGAATTAAATTAAAGGTATTAAAAAAGAAATTTCATGAGAATTAAAATGTTTTTTTTAATTTTCATGAACTTAAAAAATGGAAAAAATGTATATCTTTGTTAAATTAATGGATGGAATAATGAAAATTTCATTAATTGTTATTTTCTTAAAAAAAATTATGATAATGTCTATGTATACTAGACCATATCTTGATTACACATTTGAAAAAATTAACTTTCCTAAATAAATTTTATACATAGATATTTCATTAGGAGATCATCAATAACGTATATAATCAAATAATATACTTTTGTAAAATATTACACATCGTATGTACACCATCGATTCATTATGATTTCTTTTTAGACATTCATAATCCCATACTAACTCATTAATTAAAGGTACAATTTTTTATTGATTAGATTAATGTATTTATTGTGTCATTTATTGATGTTATTCATATTTATTTGGTGATATTATAAGAATATTAAGTGAAAATAAAAAATTTTATTAAGAAATTATATAATATGAGGTTGCATATCAAATTCTATGCGTGTTAAAATTTTTAATAATAATTATCCATCTTATGTGATGTCATTATAATAAAGGGCATGTAACATTCACCCCAATGCATTGTCTCGAGAATATATAGAGTAAAATCGACCTTAGGTGAGATCTCCAAGAAACCAAAGGATAACAATAAATACCAATTACTTTTATGACCATTGGTGGATGATTTTACCTTTAAAGATAAACAGCCAGAAAATACAAAATAATAACATCCAAATCACCACAAGATTCCAATGAAATGAACCACATTACTTAATAAAATACAAGTAAAACAACAATATCAGTGTACCAATGAAAAAAATAACAGAAATAAAACTCTTATACATGAGTAATCAGGAACCTGTGTGGCACTATAGAAGTCTAATATGATGAAATTAGACAACATTAGTACTAGTAAACATAATAACAACATTAATAAATTCTACAATATGTACAAACAACATTCAAAATCAATGAATCTTGGTAGAATATATATTCAAATTCACCAAATATTCCATGTAGGGTGGGGGTGGATAACATTTATAAAATAATCCCCACATACATCCTAATACATGACACTAGGACAAAAAATAGTAATCACATTTTATTTAAAACGTGATAGAAGCAGTTAAATAGTTTATATCATAAACAAGAGATATGGAAAACA
This sequence comes from Viscum album, assembly GCA_963277665.1. Classification (NCBI taxonomy): domain Eukaryota; kingdom Viridiplantae; phylum Streptophyta; class Magnoliopsida; order Santalales; family Viscaceae; genus Viscum; species Viscum album. The sequence continues at coordinate 1,436,847,914 of OY728122.1, forward strand.
TTAAATAAATATTTTAGAACCATTTTTTGGTACATGAAATAGTCATTCCTAATCAACACCCATGCACACACAGCATACATACATCTTTGGAGATCCCTATACTCATGAGTGGTGAGTCATACTTTCACCAATTCCCATTTTCTCCTCATGTTCACACCTTATTTCAGACATAACTAAAATATAATCAACATATACAAAAAAAGTATTCAATGTACCTATAGAAGATATATTTTATCAAGGAATTGAATATTTTAGGATGTTTTATTAAACCAATGGTCATGATGTCTTATCCATAATTTCAGTTGTGACTTTAAAATGTTCTTTTCAGAAAAACCACTTTCTAGACTTTCAGGTAATGGTACCCTGACCATTGATAAATTTTATTAAACCAATTTGATCCCTTTAATTAATCATAGTGTTTATCATCATGAGGAGAAGGATACTGATAATAAAGAGTAAATAAATTCATCTAACAATAATTAACATATATGTGGAGATAAGCATGTGTATTCATTATAAATATAAACAATGTAGAACAAAAATATGTACTAGGTATGATAATGTCATTAATTTGAAACTCTTCTAGTTGAAAATTTTACAATCACAACTCATTATAATACATTCCATAATATGGTAGTGAAATATGTCTATTTCCTAGGACTATATTGAAAAGAAATTGTATTTCCCCATTAGTTGGTAACCCATATAATTTTTTGGATATACATCCGGGTATCAATTCACGATATCATGGAGAGTCTCATTTCATATTTCATCTCCATTTAACAATTCTATTTAAACTACCTTGTTAGAGATAGTTCTTTCAACTATTAATAATGGTCCATCTCTTCCCATGTTTATATCCTAATCCCCCATGAATATATGAAGTGTTCCATCCTAAGAGGTAAATGTTAACTTCCCTGAATAGTTTTATCCCATTGGATTTAAATCCCCCCAGCCAATCCATATATAAGATTAATTCAAATGAATATATCATGAGGACCATAAAAATCATGAAGAAATGTACATCATTAATGGTAAAAGAACAAGTTTGGAATTTGAATGATATGCACTCCTACTATCTAAGGGTGTCTTGATACGCATGATATGAGGCATCATTTCCAAATGTAATCCCAATTGTTTAACCAATGAAGAAGAATGTAAATAATGAGAAGAATTTGTATCAAAAAATACATGTATACGACTTGAGTTCAGAATAATGTTTCCTCAAACCGTATAGTGAGATGATTTCTCACTCGTGATAGACTACTCCACTCTATAAAGAAGTCGATCAGTTTCCATATGATAAATATCACATCATTTCTGATGTGTTTACTTGACAAAAAATGTTTTCTTGGATGTTTCATAGTTAACATATGTTTGTGGATGAAAAATAGTATAATGTGACTAATATATATAAGTATTAGATACCTAATTCTAATTCAATCTTATACCACCTGATGATTTCCAAAGCCTGTGAAAATATCTCTTAATATTCTATTTCTATACAAAATGGTAGAAATTATTTATTTGTAAAATGCATTAATTTTTCCTATGTATAAGAGAACATAATTGGAACGAACCTATTTTTCTATCTGATATTGTAGGAAAACTAACCGATTTATATGTCTAAAACATAGGTATACCAACACCATTAGAATTGCTATCTCATTTGTTTTTTCTAGAACTAATTTTTCCTCATATTCCCAAAGTAAAAAAAATAATTTTCCCAGAAGGATTCCTAAAAATATCACATTATTCCACTGTTTCCCTATAAACTAGTTTTTTCTAATCCATTATATAGTCCACAACTAACATAGATTGAAAATATAGTCATAATATGAACTAAAAGATTCATTCATTTATGGATGAGCTAAAAAATACATATCGAGAATGGAGAAAAAATTTCTTAAACATAGATTCACATTCCATCATAGTTGGGGTTTATTATTTTAAAATAAAGAAGTATATTTTGGATTATATATTAAATGTGTCGGGGTAGAATTATTTGTGGAATAATTCCACCAAAAGCCTTCCAAAAACGTCCCTGGACAACTATATCTTAGAAAAAAATATTCCACCATTGGTGTTTATGATATTCCAAAAAGTAGGTTTCTAGATTAACTATTAAATCCATTAATGTACTTAAAAATTTATTATTTTGTTCAATCTATTGAGACACACATATTAATTTTTAGGTTTATAACCACCTCAAAAATCTAGTGGGATATATTTCTGAAATTACAAAAAATAATCCATTTTCCCTGGTTCATGATTTTTTTCCCTATATCAATGGCTTTAAAATATTTCACAATTCTCTGTAAATGTTGTTGGTTCACCTATGGCTTAAGTGCAACCATATTTCTAAAACTTCAACATTTTTATTTAAATGATATCTATATGTGTCCATTTTTAAAGACTTGAAAAAAAAATTAATTCTTCACTAAATATAAAATGATGGATTGAAAATTCCAAGTCAATGTAAGAAACTAGTACTACAATTATCATCTAAAAAAATGATTATTTTATCCGTTTTAATAATTTCTCAAAAATCATTAAACAACAGATGAACATTACATTCCTAATGTGATGTCTCGGTTCTAATGCTTGATATGATGAACTCATTGGCTAAATCCATGAAGATTGGTTGAAAACATTCGTATAAGAGTATTATAATGATTATATACCCAAACCACCATATTAACATGAATTTATTTATAAAATTGTTATCATGTATTTTTGAGCAATAATTTTCATGTTTCAACATTACTATATCCTTGATACCAACCAAATTCAAGGAACAAAGACATTTGATAACATTTTTAACATTACACCCATACACATTTTCTTGAGAATAGATGTCATTCTACTAACATTATGTGATACCCTCAATAATCCAAATGCCAAAAATAAATGACAGGGGCTTTTAAGATCATTGGGAAATGTATTTCCCATTAATGATAAAATTTATAGATAATTAAAATAGTAACATTAAAACTACTATTTCATTCATGACAAATCAACCAGGAAACTCAATAAAAATCAGTACAAGAATAAAATTTGAGGAAAAAATTCATAAATATCTAAATGATGTGTGAAGAAATCACAACAACATAATGAATCAGAGTCCTGGTTGGAATAATAATAGACAAAGCTATTAATATTTCGCAACTCCATCTCCACTAAACATAATAACAACATCATTTCATTCCATTATAGATGTATGAAACCAACCCCTTCCATGTATCTGGTAAAAGAAAATCATAAATTTTACCAAATTTCCCAAGTAGGGGGTGATCATAAAACATTGTAGACACTACAAAAAAATGGTCGTTTAGCAGCGGTTTTAAAAACAGCCGCTAAATGCGTTTCAGGCCGCCGTGTCGCGGCAGCTTTTAAACTGCCGCAAAAAATCCACCACTAAATGCCATAATTTTTTTTTCTTTTTTTTAATTTTTTTTTCGAGGATTAGCTGCGCTTTTTTAAAAAACCACCGCGAAATGAAAGGAAAAAATAAAAAAACACGAGAAACCCTGAAATCACTAAAACGACCATAAATTTTGATCCGGGTGTCCGTTGGAGCACCATGACTAGTCTAATCGAAGATCATGAAGAGATATAGAGGTACATATAATCAAAACCATTAGACTTTCTAAGGTGCAGAAGATATTAGAGTTATAAGAATGTTGAACAAATTTCTCCAACTTCAAACGGCCATAACTTTCGCTTCGGGTGTCCGTTTGGGCTCTACCACATATCAAATCGAAGACAGCGAAAATAGATACGCACCAAATCAAATGATGTAATCTAATCTCATGTTTTTAGAACCCAAAACCCCTCCGATGGCCTCCGAAACCCCGTTTCCATCACTGGTGTCCCGTCGAACTTGCCTTTAAACGGATCTAACATTCAATCCACGTGTCAGTTCGGAAACCTCCACCTACCAGATCATAGCTCGTTCCATGATCTTCAGTTTGACTAGTCAAGGCGCCCACATGCAATCCTGGATCATATGTTATGGCCTTTTTAGTGGGTATCACGTTTGTTATGTTTTTCGATGCCTCGTTTCTAGCACCCGGTCCCCGTCAGCTTTTTTTAAATGGTCATAACTTCTGATCCACCTATCCATTCGGACACTTTCTGCTATCAGGTCGAAGATCGTTTCAGGATATTTGATTTTACAGGTCGTGGATCTAAAACGGACTCTCGGATCATAAGTTATCTCCGTTAATGTGAGTCAAATGTTTTTGTCTCTTTATGACCTTTTTGACGGGTTTTAACGGTTGCTCCATTTATTACTGTTTATTTGGGTTTCCATGACTTGTTATCTTTATCAATGGATTTTTGTGGGTATTATGATGATTATGTTGAATTATTAAGGGGTTTTCCAGAGTTGTCATGAGTTTTCATACGTTCTCATTCTTTCGAATGCCTCATTCTTCATATGTTTCTCCATCCGTTTTCATGAGTTTTCATGATTTTTCATCCCTTACCACGTCTTTTCATACTTTTTCTTGTGTTACCTCTATTATTTATTATTTATTATTTATTTATTATTTATTTATTATTTATAATTATTTATTATTTATTATTTATTATTTATTATTTATTATTTATTATTTATTATTTATTAGTACTAATAATAAAATATTATTATTATTATTATTATTTGTTACTGGTTATTTATTATTTATTATTTATTATTTATTATTTATAATTTATAATTTATAATTTATAATTTATTTTTAATATTTATATTTGTTTAGTATTTATTATTTATATTTATTATTTATTATTTATATTTATTAATTATTTATATTTATTTATTATATTTATTGATTATTTATTATTTATTATTTATATTTATAATTTATAATTATTAATAATTATTTATCATTTATTATTTATACTTATTAAATATTTATATTTATTTATTATTTATTATTTATATGTATTTATTTTTTATTTTTTATTTTTTATTATATATATTTATTTATTATTTATTATTTATTATAAATTATTTATTAATTATTATTTATATTTATTTATTATTTTTATTTATTTATTATTTATTATTTATTATTTTCTTATTATCTATTTTTTATATTAATTAATTATTAATTATTAATTATTTATTACTTATTATTTATTATTTGTTACTTATTATTTATTATTTATATTTATTTATTATTTATTATTTATTATTTATTATTTGTCATTTGTTATTTATTATTTATTATTTATATTTATTAATTATTAATTATTTATATTTATTAATTATTTATATTTATTATTTATTATTTATATTTATTAGTTATTAGTTATTATTTATTATTTATTATTTATTATTTAATTTTTATTATTTAATTTTTATATTTATTTATTATTTATTATTTATTATTTATTATTTATTATTTATTATTTATTATTTATTATTTATTATTTATATTTATTTATTATTTATTATTTATTATATATTATCAATTATTTATTATTTATTGTTTATAATTTATTATGTATTATTTATTATTTATAATTTATTATTTATAAATTATAAATTATAATTTATAATTTATAATTTATAATTTCTAATTTACAATTTATTATTTATTATTTATTATTTATTATTTATATTTATTAATTGTTTATATTTATTTATTATTTATTATTTATATTTATTTATTATTTATTATTTATATTTATTTATTATTTATTATTTATTATTTATTATTTATATTTATTTATTATTTATATTTATTTATTATTTATTATTTATTAATTATTAATTATTATTTATTATTTATATTTATTATTTATATTTATTTATTATTTATATTTATAAATTATTTATATTTATTATTTATTATTTATATTTATTTATTATTTACTATTTATTATTTAATACATAATATTTAATATTTAATATTTATATTTATTTAATATTTAATATTTAATATTTATTATTTATTATTTATTATTTATATTTATTTATTCTTTATTATTTACTATTTATTATTTATTATCTATTATTTATTATTTATTATTTATTATTTATTATCTATTATTTATTATTTATTATTTATTATTTATTATTTATTATTTAATATTTAATATTTTTTATTTATATTTATTAATTATTTATATTTATTTATTATTAATTATTTATTATTTATATTTATTTATTACTTATTACTTATATTTATTAATTATTAATTATTAATTATTAATTATTTATATTTATATTTATTTATTATTTATTATTCATTATTTATTATTTATTATTTATTATTCATTATTTATTATTTATTATTATTGAGTTTATATCTATTATATATGTATTATTTGTTTTTTCAATTAATATATATAAGTATATTAAATTCTGTTTATTAACCACATGACGAGTTTACTGGACTGGTAAAGTCTTTGGAAAATATCCAAGAGGTTAGGAGTTCAAATCTCACCAAACGCAATATTTCTTTATATTGCATGGGCATGGGCACGGGCATGGGCATGGGCATGTGCATGGGATGTGCATGCATGGATAAATAAAGTAAATAAAGTAATATGAAATAAATAAAATAAATACGAAATAAATAAAATAAATAAAATAAATAAATAAAATAAATAAAATAAATAAAATAAATAAAATAAATAATAAATTAAATAAATAAAATAATAAATAAAATAAATAAAATAATAAATAAAATAAATAAAATAAATAAAATAATTACTAAATAAATAAGAAAAATAAAATAAATCTGAAATAAATATATTAAATAAAATAAATAAAATAAATAAAATAAAATAAAATATAAAATAAAATAAAAAAACAAATAAAAAAAAATAAAAAAAAAATAAAAATAAATGAAAAAATTAAAAAATTACAAAACCGCCGCGAAACGTTCTTCGACGGTTTTAAAAACCGCTTCGAAACGAAAAAAACCGCTGCTAAATCGTGATTTTGCCATAGTGAGATAATCTTGAATTACATCAGGACACATTCCAGTAGGAAAAGAAAAGTTAACACATTTTATTTAAATAGGGAGATAATTAGTTAAACAATTTCTATCAAAATCATAAAAATGTCCCCTAGAAAAAACTATAAATTTTTTTTAGAACAATAAATTTTTACATGGAATAATTATTGTACATTTAACCCCCACCCCCCCACTATAAATACAACCATAGACCTTCGTATACTCATGATTTGTGATTAATACATTCCCTAATCCATGACTTAGTGATCCCATTTTAGGGGATACTTTCATGACCATATTCCTAAAAAAAATTAATGGGGGTACGTTCACTCTCTCTTTCTGACCATCTTCCACATGAACTCATGCTTACCCAATTTATCAATGATACTGGAAAATATATATTTAATAATAATTTCCATAATTAAAAACTAAATCTTCTGAAATCACATCAAATGGGTGTTTTCTAAATAGTTTTCAAAATAGATTTCCAACAAAGAACAAGAACAATTAAGAAAAGATAAAGTGACCATATTCCAAAATAGTGGATTGAGATAGAAGCCACCTAAATAAGGTTTTCTAATGTAGAAGATCTATGTTGATTCATTTTATCAAAAATATTCAATTGATTCATCAATCAAAACCAAATAATATATCATGAAAAAAAATCCAAACCCATTGATTTAGTTCTTAAATATTGATATATGGGTCTCATCATGTCAACAAGATGATATCTTAAAGAATAAAGAATAATATAACCATAACCACTTATTTCAAAAATCAAATTCCATATGATTTTCCATAATTAGATTTCATGGATCAAAAATCATTGAAACTCAACTAGGGTAGCATAATAAGTCAATCAGAATGAAATAAAAGTTAAAAGATAAAATTGCATCAAAAGGCTTGACAAAACCATCTATATCTAAACTAATTCACGGCATGAATTGAAAATTCACATTGTGAAATCATCATGGGATCACATAGGCTAGGAAACTATTCACCTATTATTTTATTTTTCCAAAGAAAACCTCTCATGATGTGAATTGGTATCACATCCAAAATTCCATAGCCATCAACCCAGAAAATTCCATTAACATTTTGAAAGAATTCATGGGCTATTATTTGGAATGATTCATGTCATGAAACTAGAATTTAGGATGTGAATATTTTTAAAAACATTTCTTATATCTAGATTCTAGGTTCTTATCCCTTTCCCACTTTGGTTTAGTTGTCGTAGTGATTTAAAACATAAAAGACACATGAAATGAAGATGCACCTAAAACTGTGGGTGCTATAGTGAATATAAGTAGATCTTTAAAATAAAAATGTTATTGTTGATTGTTATATAAAAACAATACAATAGTTTTTATTTTTGTTTGGTATTCTTAATATTATATATGATTGGTGGGAAATTTTAAATGAGTATAAAACTCAAAAATAATGTTAATATGTATATGTGCGTAATATTTATCTAGATTAAAAAATGTAAATATAAAATCATTGGAAATATCAATTGGTTTGTCCCAATATCATGAATAATAATAAAATGTAGTATAAATGGGATTATGATGTACAATGATTCATTTTAAAACGGAATTTTTTATCATATGAATAGTAATTTTATAGATTATTCCCAATGAAAATTATTGTTTCTTGAAAACAATTATGAGATGCATGGTCCGAAATTAGATGTGGTGATATATTCGTTAACTATTTGTAAGGGTTATCATTTCAAGAATAAGTGTTATATATAAATTGTATAAAATATCTTAATGTATATATTCACATATAAAGAGATAATAATTCACCAATGGATATTGTAAGAGTTGATAAAGTATTAAAAATTATTATTATATAACTCTATTTGTAATGTAAACTGTCTATTTTTTCTCTTAGAATAAATGATTATTATATCTTTTCCATGTTAAGGATTCAATTAACATTAATTTATATGAAAATTATGGACATGGAAATCGTATTTAATGAGATGAAATCATTCTTTTCCCAAATTACTTTTCAACAATTCATCTATGTGATGTATAATGAGTACAAAATTGATGATACAAATTAAAAAATGATAGTGGAAATTAATTTATTGTTTAAATTTGAAAATATTTAAAGAAAATGGTTTGGACACTTGTCATGACCCAAACCATAAGGGTCCAACCCAAAACATTCCCAAGCCCACCTCCAATAGGCCAGCTGCTGGTGACCAACTTCGAGTCAGTATGTCCCACAAATTAGAGGCATTAGACAAATGTACCTATACACAGGTACACATCTCTAATCCCATAAAATACTAATGTTTAAACCACTAAAACTACTGAATGTATACATCTATAATCACTTAACAAGAGTTTGATATTAATGTACTGAATGTAAAAAAGGGGCCAAATAAATTCCCAATAAAAACTGTAAAATGTCTAATTTTGCACCAAGGGAGAGGACTACGATCAAATTCAAGAACATGAAAATAACTCAGTCTATGAAACTAAAGATATGTTATACCCACTCCCTGGCCTTGTTGGAAACCATCAAATGGAACATCATCTACATAAGTAACTACATATGCGGGAAGAGTCCATGTATGGGTGAGCATAAAAATACTCAGTAAGACAACCTAGAAACACTAAACATGAATCAAAAAGTGTATTTAGATAAATTCAATGATATAAAAGTTAATTTATAATATAAAACACAGAAATTTACTCAACAAGGACACTGCACCACCAGGCAGTTAAAAACAACTATCAACCACATGATTATACTCAAAGCAACACTTGTTCTAGGAGAATCCACTCCACAAGACATGCCATCACCTGAGACACGAATTCAATAGGTCATGATCATTAGGATCCACCCAATAAATCTCATTGTTCTTAGAAGTACCTAATACCTAAATAGGGGTAACACCTAAAACCTCTGGGGGAAACCATGAACCTAATCTAGATCATACCTCTACATGGGGAATTATACAACAATGATACCGTGAACCCTACTTATATAGCCAGGAAGACATAGGATCAATAACCTACTCAATTAGGTCACGCTAATTTGAAAAACCCCACCAAGGGTATTAATACGATAAAGGGTCACTATCCTATATCATGGAGGGAATACATGAACTATATCAGAGACTCATAATCTAAAAGGGATCACAATCTTGATATGTAGACACAATACAATATTATCCCCTTAATGGAAAGGACAAATGGAACATACATAACCAATACTTTTCTATACTAAAAAAGGGCTATAAACACCCTTAAAGTGGGTAAATGACAAGTATTAGTGGTACATGGCATGTCTAGATAACACCTTGTCTAAAAATATGGTAAATCATCACACAACATGTAAATCTCCAAATAAAAGGTTAGTAGAAATATTGCCTAAAATGAAGAGATCACCCAGAACCTCCCCATACTATATGCATGTTCCTATGTACCAACCCGTATACACATGGTCGTGTTCGTGTCCAGGGAAGGGTCACGAGACGTGTGACCGATTCAAATTTTTTTGATACTTAACACATCATGGAATCCATAGTGCTACACAGGGTCCCACAAGACATGTAACAACATATTACTTCCCATGAAACATGTGATTTCCGGATCCCCTGAGATCTCATCCATACCACCTTTGGAAACATCAAATTTTATTATCCCCAATAGAGATCATAGATCTTGGGTTGGTCAACAATCCCATAATTGGAAATAATAGACCCAAGCATTGAATCCCCTCAAGAAACACCCACTCATATTGTTCATATCCAGACCATTAAACCATAGATTAATTAATACCATAAATTTTTCATATCCACTTCTACTCATCCTCCACCATTATTTCATGATGATCTTAGAATAGATCAGGTAGCACACCCATGGTATCGGTCCATTGCAGTGAAGAAGTATCACATAATGAATGAACATATAATATTCATCAAACCATAGGACAAAGAAGTTTCCCACAATTATATTGCAATGATCGAGTGAGAGAAAACCATAAGACATAATATTTGAGTAATAAACCTCTACCTTTGATCATTTAGCCTCGAACCATTTTCATTGAATTGAAAAGTGAAGAGTGATAGATAACAAACAGACAATAGTCCAACATTTTAAATCAATCGATGTTACGTGTATCAATTAATTTTGTGAAATTGATTCACGTTCTTATTAGATTAAAGAATTAGATAAAAAAATTCAATATACTACATGGACTTTGTATCTCTTTTTAATGAATAGTAGATCAGAATTTCCATTATTGACATGATCAACATACCACATTTGTGAAAATATCCTCGATCTGGTCTCGATCCACCACCATTCACCCAGAAGGATCCCCTAAAATGGTTTATAGGTCGCCAGGTTTAGGTGGCCAACACTAATACAAACTCTTTAACAATGGATTTTTATGAAAATTCTTTCTTTATGTCAAATAAAATAGAAATTAGTCAAATAAAAAATTTATTTCATTTATTTTGTGGCCACAATGATTTTTTAAGAATCAGCGCTTATGAAAAAGGTTATTTCACACCTTACGTAAAACCCATGATTTGAACTCAATAAATCACTTAGATTTCAGATTAAATCCACCCTTAGGGATTTATTCCAATTTTTTCAAGAAACATTTCCCGTTATTGATATTTATTATATTTAATATATTTCAAACACATATTTATGTTACACCAAGCATTGGAATAACATGTCATCTCAACACATGGTCTCAAAATTATTCCATATAATATCCAAAAATAGTGTATGGAATATAGGAGTCATTAAATTCACCACACTGTATAAATTTTCATTCTACAATGTGAAAATTCAGCTAAAAAAGCTAAGTGTACTGGGCCTGCATCTAGGTCCATCACTTCTAGGATATATCCTAAAGATTATAATGCTCCCCAAAAACACGCACAAAAGGAATTTTTCGACCATGAAGGATCCTAGCCATCCAATCCTCAATCACTATTGGGTACTTAACAATGTTATCTCCATCCTTGATGTTTAGATCTCCACAGTCGATAATATGGAATGGGTCGTGCACGTATATCATAGTCTAGGAAACATTATAGACATTATGTACTCGATGTAGCTACAATAGTTAAGCCAAGTAGTACAATAACTCTACCCAATATTTGGAAAGGTCCTACAAATCTTGGAGGTAACATTCCACCTAAAAAATTCTCTGAAATCTATATCGAGATGAGACAGTCAAGAATACATGGTATACCTCCTCAAAAATTGATGTCTTTTTCATCATTATGCTTAAGAATTATGATACCTCTCTATAGTCCTCATCCACTACTGGATGACTTTCACCTTTTCTGTAGTACCTTGTACATACTCTGGGCCAATAAGTGCTAAATTTTCTAAATCAGTCCAACAAGGTGGTGACCTGCAGGGTCTCTCGTAAAAATCATCATATAGTGCCATACCAATGGTGGAATGGTAGCTTTTCCAATCTCAAAACACCAAAAAGGGATGACAATACTCCAAACTACAGACTAAGTCAAACATTAAAGATCACAACATGCCATCCAAGAACTGAATGGTCCACTTAGTTTGGCCATCAATATGGTGGTGAACTATGATGCTCAAGTGTAACTATGCATCGATGTACTCCTACAATCCCCTTCATAATATTTATGTTAATTATGTATCATAGTCTGAAATGATAGTTATGGGACTCCATTAAATTGTTAAATATCCTGCACAGATATACACATGAATAATTCTTTTGAACTCTGCTCACAAGTGTCTACAATGTGGTCAAACTTGGTGAGTTAGTCTATGATCACCCATACGGAATCATGTCCAATGGATGGATATGGTAACCCCATCATGATTTTGATGGATATACCATCACACACATAATCTCAAATAACATGGGTTTGAGAAAAACCTAATGGAACCTATCGCTCAGCCTTCACTAACAGACAAGTGAAGCATTGAGATAGAAACACCACAACACAACACTTCTTTCCTGGATAGTAAAATCAAATGTCAGAGGTCCTATTTAATCTTTTAAACATGTATATGTATATCCAAAGGCTATGTATAAAACTCTTTCATTACCACCTCTTTCATAATTAATGGTACCATTGTCTTCCCTCTGATAAGGATAGTGTTCTCCAAATCTTTTGAATATCCATCATGAACATTTCTACAGGATATTTATGTACGTATGGTCTCACAATCAGTATCTCCATGATGGGAATCAATGACAGTTTATAATATAAGTGGGGTAACAACCATCAATTGAATATGTGAAGAACCATCATCATACACAAAAGAAAACTGCAATGATGTTAATTTCTCTAACATCTGAACTGACAATAGAGAATAAGATCTCATACTGAGAGTGTCTTCCACCACGTTCACCTTCCCATAAATATATTCAATCTCAAAGTCATAGTATTGGAGAATCTCTATCCATTACTTGTTTCTCAAGTTAATATCCATCTGTGAGAATGTATAAATGAGACTCTTATGGTCATAGTCAATGATTAATCACTCACCCATCATGTAGTATCACAAAATCATCAATGAAAATACCACTAAAGAATGATTAAGATCATGGGTCTCATATTTCAACTCATGTGGTCTCAAGTGACATGAACTATAGGAAATAACCACTTTACTTTGCATCATAACACAAAAAATCCCAGTCTCCGATGTTTCAGAGAACACTATATACTCAAAAATCTCCTCTAATGATTTCATAATGGGAGGGAACTTCAAAATTTTCATTAAATCTTGAAAGCACTGCTAGAACCTTTCTATCAACGTGAAAGGACTGTCCTTCTAGTCCAAAGATATAATGGGTGACGCCAATACAGTGAAATTGGGTACAATCCTCTAATCTTACCATACCATCCTAATGAAACATCGCTCCTTGGTAACAATCATTGGTGGATCCCAAGGAATCACTACCTTGACCTTAATCGGGTCCACTAAAACTCCTCTATCTGAGATGAAATTTCCAATTAATTAGACCTCACATATCCAACACAAACTCTTTAAAATATTCCAATAAAAATATACTCTCAATGTGTATCTAAAACCATCTCAATTTTCAGGTATGATCATCCTTTCATGTCGAGTAAACTAGGATCTCATTGATCAATGCCACAATGAAAATCATGTGTGACAGTCTAAAATATCTAGTTTATGAGTCCCATGAACACTTCTAGGGTGTTATTTTGTTGACAAACATCACCATGTTTTCATAGTCATTGTATCAACATCTGGATGTATTCTTTAAAATATCCTCATCTCGTACTCACATATGGTGATAGCCTTATTTGAGGACAATATTTGATAAACATCATGACCCTCCCAACTGATCAAAGTGGTTTTTGATCAACTATAGTTGGTAATTATTTTTTGTGATCACTTAGTTCAAGCGTCGGTTGTCAAGATATAACCTCAAGCTCCCATCCTCCTTCATGGTAAACAACACTAGGGATTCCTAGGATGAAATATCGGGTCTCACAATGAATTTCTCATGTAAGTAATCCAACCACACCTTCATATCAAAAATCTCTATGGGAACCATTCAATATGATGGTGAAAATAGTGGGGCCATCCTGGGCTGTTATTCAACATAGGGTTATAGCTATCAGTATGGAGGAAAACCTTGAACTCCCTTATGAATTTTTCAGCATAATACTCCACCACTGGATGAATCTAGAATACCATCGCATCAACTTCTCCATGAGTAATTCTATCCAACTAGTTATTAATCAGATGCACTCTCATCCTACTCTTCCATGTTTTCCATTTCCCTGGAAATATAAAACCTCATCCAATCACTAAAGATGCACAAAATCCTATAACTAAAATATTAGATCTACAAGTGAACTATGGATAACCATTACATTCCTAAGATATTTTCATAAGGCCTTATCATTTCTATAATGAGATCCCATTAAAAAATCTCCCATATAATAATCAGGCCACACTATCTTCAGAAGTGTATAATCACTGAGTCACTTCCTATCGGAGTCTCCAACGGCCAGGGTTAAACCAAATGATCAACCAAAATATCTATGTATCGAACGAGGGTAGTGGAAATAATGGAATTTATAGAGCATATGATTATCAATAATATTTCTATGGAATTAAATACATATATTATACCTCATATCATCCCTAGTGCCTCTAGTTCATGGGACATTATAGCCTATAGCTAGCCCCATCCTTAACCACCAGCTACCTGAGTCTAGAGTGGGAAAACTGGGGGTGGTGTTGGTAATAGGTAAAACCTCAAACCACATCTTTCCACTATGCCAAAAGAACATCTGCATAAAACACCATATAAACCACTATGATCCTACCTATATATATATCTCAGTGGTCCCTCAACTGTCTCTCAATCAACTATATGGCTGTTTGGAAAATCCCATTCCAGATGACCCTGACCATCGTAAGAGAAATATCGCGTCTCCCTTGGATAATTTGAGCCATCCTGAGGGCCCTGTACCATTTTCCTTGTGTCCGAGTATGACCTCTTGATTCATATAGCATTCAAGGATTCATATGACTATCATCAACTACCTACTACTGAGGTCTTAGCTCTTGGGTTTTAACTACAAGAACCCACTCTGGTGCCTGATCTTCTAGGAAGATATATGCCGCCAAGGCTCACTCAAGCACTTCGAAATAGGTGGTAATGAAAAGGGACACTGCTACTTCCCTGAAGTATCTACCTAAACCCTACTTAATGGTCCATGATCTAAAAAAAGAATTTTGAACTATCTCTATGGAGTAACATGAGAGGTCAATAAAACATTTTAAATAATCATCCATAGTCAAATTGTCCTTCTATATATGTAAAAGCTCCGATATTGACACTGATCAAAATATGACCAAATAAAACTCTTACCTAAAAAGATGCTCTATGTTTTACCAGGAGAGGGATGCCACATCGTATAATAGATTCACTTTGTTCCACCATCACATAGTAGATCCCCGAAGGAAACTTTTCATGAGGAAGACCATGCGATCTACATGTGTCCTAAAAATTTGGAACACTTGATTGATTACCTTTAATAAGTCCTCAGTCACCTGAGGGCCCATATCACCTTGAAACATGGGATTTTTCTACCAATAAATGTCATATATTGCACTCAGCCTACATGTATCCTCAATTGGAACTACTGGAAATAATTGTTACTGAATAGGTGTCAGTATAGGTGGTAAATATCCCCAATGTGATATCTATAGTACATACCATTGTACTAAAGACTCATCACTTAGAGGATAAACCTCATGATCAATTAGTGGAATCCTAGTTGGCTGAATTCAATGAGGTATCAAGGAAAAAAATGATATATTCTATGGTAAATTAATATATTTATGCGGATCATTCAATAATAACCCATAAAATACAACCCATTCCTATATGATGTAGGTACTTTGTTTCCCTACAAATAATGTCTACATGTACCGATTCGAAAGGCAGGCGATTAGTGTTCTGGCGTATAGATAGGTCGACCGCCACACCAACACAAGAGTCCCTGGCCTAAATGAAGAAATCAAAACACTAAACTTTATTTCTTGAATTTAATATCAAAAAATCTGGTCCTAAGGTATAACTGACCCCATGATACCACTCATTCATGACCCAACCCACATGGGTCTAACCCATGACTAACCCAAGATTTCCTCTAAAACTCATGGGCGGGAGAATATCACTATGTAGGAATATCCCCCAAATGTGAGGGAATATCCTAATGTACATGTACAGAAGCACACATATCCAAGCTCATACAATGCTAAAATGTAAAAAAATTGAAACCAATGCAGGAATAGATCTATAACACCACAAATAGAGTATGATAGTAATGTACTAAAAGTAGAGAAGGGTCCAAATAAATTCCCAAACAAAACATGTAAAGACTCCAACATTCTATAAGGTCGGGGACTACGATCAAATGAAATCTCCCAAAAAATACCTCATCCATTCATGATCATACTATAATACACCCATTAACTACACTCCTAGGGAATCATCAAATGGTGAGTTTTCGGTATAATACATGACCTGTGCGTGAAGATTCCATACAGGGGTGAGTTTAAAATTACCTAGTAGAAAACCCTAAAAATAAAATAGACAAATAATCATTATTTACAGCTCAATATAATGATATAATAATAAATTTATTATAGAAAACACCAGAATATAATCATGAAGGACATCATTCCACCATGTTGTCATAACGAACTACCATCCATAGGATTCTTCTCAAAGCAATGATCTGTATGGAAGAATCTACTCCATGAGTCATTCCATCATTAGAGACACTCATACAAGAGTTTAAGATAATAGGGACCCACCCAATAAAACTCTCTTATCTCAATTGAACATGATTCTTAGACATGGGTTACAACTAGAAAAAATGGGGGACATCATGAACCCAATCTGGATCGACCCTCTATATAAGAAAAAACAAACCGATGATAGTAAGAATCTTATCAATATGACTTTCTAGAAAGAGGATCAACACACTGCTCGAGGAGGTGACACAAACTACACAAACCCCATTAAAGTTATAAAAATGATAGAGGATCAATCTATTGTATCTTGGAGATACACGAAATACTATATCTATTACTCCTCCTTTAGAGGGGACACAATCATGAGATGTGGACGTAATAATGCACTGTACCGCAGAGGGAATGAACCAATTGAAAAAAATAAACACATGATTTTCCAGACTAATAAAACAAAGGGATAAAAACGCACTCAATGGTGGTACATGGCATGTACATCTATCCCATTGGTCTATCAGGGTGGTAAATACTCACACAAAATGTAAATATAAAAATTCATGGAATATAGAGATCACTCAAAAACATCGCATCAACATCTTCCCTTGGTATTGTACCAACCCATATACATGTGTCCTTGTCCATTTCTGAGTACATGGAATGTCCAAGATCATGTATTCCTACCCATGTCTATTTACCCACTATGGTACATGATAAAACATCATGGAAGGGTCACACAAAAAGTGATCAAGTCACACGATGTGTGAAATTTTACTCACCATGGAAACCCTATCTCTGCTTATAGGGGCCCCACATGGTGTGTATGGATATATTAGAGTTTGTGAAACCTAATATTTTATATATCGCATGGGATCTCCTTGATTTCATCTATTCACAGCACCAAAATTATTTTCCTCACTACAGATCATATATCTTAGGTTGGCCAACACTCCTATCTCTGAAGATCATATATCTAAGCTTTGAATCTACACAGGAAATTATCACTTGCATTGTCCATAGCCACAACATCAAAACCCAGATTAATAGATACCACAAATCCATTCTAATCAACCTTCAATAATCCTCATTTATCATGACACCATGATCATAGACTTGATCAGAAACCACACCCACAATATCGATATGTTGTGTCAATGAACAGTACAACACTGACCAAATACTAGGTATGGATCAATCCATAGGCCAAAGAAAATTACCGTAGTGAATGTAGAATTAACGATAGGGAGAAAAACATAATCAAAAATAAGTGAGTAACAAAATCATCCATTTTTAATCTGACTATGATTCATTTTCATAGAATTGAAAAAAGTAGAGGGATAAATAATGAATGAACAATAATCCATCAATTTAAATCTATAGATGATTCATGTGCTAAATAATTTCGTGGAATTGATATGATTTTATTTGGGATTAAATAGTGTGGTAGAAAAAACAAATAAATATTCATACTAGAGTTTGGATCCATCATTGATGAGGATTTGTTCTGTGTTTCTATAGTTTTTGAGATCCATGAACTCATTCAGCATAATGATCCAAAATATAGTCTTGACCAATCATAGTTCTCCAAAAATGATATCCATCACTGGTCTCCATGTCTTTAGGGTTTAGTGGAAAAATGAGAAAAAAGAATCCATTATAAATTATTTATTGTAAAATTCTATCTTTGTGTTATGTAACCTAAAATTGAATCAAATCATCAATTTCTTTTATTTATTCCATGCCTACAATGACCATTTCACCAGCACCCAGTTCCAGCAAAGGATATGTCGTTCCTAAGGTAAAAATAGTGTTCTGAACTCAACGAATCACATTGATTTATGATTTGGGCCTCCGTTATGGAACTATTCAAAATCATTTGAAAAAATAATGAAGTTTGATATTTAATACATTTAATACAATTCAAGTATTTTTTGTGAACATAGAGAATCAGAATCACATGATGTATTGATGTATGATATCAAAAATATTCCATTTAATATAAAAAAATAATACATATAGAATCCAAGTCATTACAAAAAAATATATCCCATAATTTCAAGAGATAAAAAACAAGACATTCGATGATGTAAATTCCTCTTCCCCATCTACCTAGGAAGAACAAATAAGTATATAGATCTAAGGGAGGTTATTTGATGACACATTATTAACAGGCTGATTATAAATTATACATCTTATTATTTAGTATACAAAGAAGTTAGATAAGAATTTATAAGGTGAAATAAATGGTTTCCATAATTTTCTACACCCCTATATAAATTAAAGAATATTATAACATATTTGGTCATTGGATTTACTAAGAAATCTATATTTTAAATACCTTTAATATTAGTGCTAATAAATATAAAAAAAACTTATAAAATGATTTCTATTAAAATTATGAGATAGAAAGTGGTTGGGAAACAATATTAAAAAAATTACTTTTAATATTGATAAAAATGGAATTTATCTGTGCTAGAGATGCACTGACTACCTGTGTGATATTAAAAAACATAGGATTTTATAAACACCAAATAGTTTATTATAAAGTGATCCTTTAGTAGTGTTATTTTTTATAAAATATAACATTTATGAATGACTTTATTTATCACTAATAAAGAAGAAATTTATCAGTGCTTATAAAACATCTGATAAGGGTTATCTTTATTAGTGCTTCTATAAGCACTCCTAAAGGACCCCTTTATCAGTGATTATAAAAGGGCTGAAAAAGGGGAATGTTTTAGTGTGATTTAATATAACACTACAGCACCAATGCATTGTAATGTAACAACACACTCCAACATTAAAAAATAAAATCAGAAAAATCATGTACCACCAGTATAGAATTTAAATGGAAAAAAATTTACAACAGAAATTCATGAAAAAACAATATATTTTAGACATTTAAAACATTGGTTTATACAATTACATAATTACAAATTATTAATTAAATTAATAAATATCAATTTTCCATTTTCTTTTGATCCTAACCCCTAATTGAGATAAAGAATGCACCTGTATATGAAACAAATTATTATATTTGTAATAATATGATTAAATAAATTATCAGAATGTATTAATTTTTAACTAAACTTTGAGTTATACCTATAACAATGTGAATATGATTGAGTTATAGTTGATTCTTTCACATCACACCAATTATTTTTCATCTTTAATCATTATATCTATGAATGTTAACTAAATACTAATAATATAAAATTTATAAAGAAATTAAATAAGTAATAGAAGCTACAATTATGAGAAAAAAATATATTCTCTTTTTCTCAATTTGGTCATTATGATGCATGTTTTAAAATCAAATGACACATATATATTGAAAAGATGCACTTGGATTTATACCATTCACACAATATGCTAGACTGAGATGTGGATAATTCCTACACATCCCAAATGACTTAAATATTTTTTCCCAATGTATTAAAACAATCCAACTATTTTTCATTAGTTTGAGTATATCACATGTATTTTTTATTAAAATATCTTTTTAAAATAGATACACACACATTGAATAATACTAGTCAGATCATGTGTTTTTAGGATTTGTGACTAATTACCACACATAAAAAATGACTTAATAACCAATTCCCTAAATTATCAACACTCTGACCATGTTTTCTTTATTTTCAGCGAGTGAATATTTTTGAACAAAAATATAAAATTTTAACTTATAAAAGAAATTTTGAGTCATAACAAGAACATTTTGTATCATATTAAGGTATGGATGATTCATCCATGTCATAAATGATTTTCAGATCATTTTCCTAAAGTATCAAAACAATATGAATGTGTTTTCTTGGTTTTTAGTGTGTTATTTTACTTTTTTAAGAAAATAGATATCAATTTAAAATCAAAGAAACAATTGGAGTCATATTAGTCATTATGTGCAATGAAATTAAGTGAGAATGATTCGTAAACATCCCAAAGAACATAGGAATCACATTACTAAATTATCAAAAAAATTGAATGAATTTTATTTGTTTTGATTACATCACTTGTGTTTTTACTAACATATCATTATAAGATAAGAACATGAACATTGAGTCATAGATGTAACATCATGTATTATTTGGATGTGAGACTAATTCATACAATTTTAAAATGTATTATAAATCATCATAATAAATTATTAACACAATCCAAGCATGTTTACTTAGTTTTTATAGGGTGACACTTTATGAATTGAAATGACAATTTTAAACTCATAATAAACACTTTCAGTCATATCTGGTGAATCATGTATCAGATTGAGGTGAATATAATTATTAAAGGTCAAAAATGACTTCTGGATTGTTTTAATAATGTTTTAAAACAATCCATATGTTTTTCTCAGTTTTGAGTTTGTTATTTGTCTTTTTTAATAAAATTGATGTTAATTTTAAATAAAAGGATTCACTTGGAGTCATACTGGTCATACATTGAATCAAATTTAGGTGAGGATGATTCATATACATCCAAAATAAATTATTTACTATTTTAATATTGTATCAATACAATTGGAATGTGTTTGTTTTGTTTGGAGTATGTCGCCTGACTTTTTTATTAAGATGTCATTTTAAATTAGAAACACACACTATGAGTCATACCGATCATATCCTATATTGGTTTGAAATAAGACAAATTTATACACATTAAAAAATAAAAATGGATAATTATCTTAAATTATTAAGATAATCTGAGTATGTTCCCTAGGTTTTCAGTGAGTGATATTCATTGAACTAAAATAACAATTTTAAACTGGTAACAGACACATCGAGTCATAATGGGAACATTGTGAATCAAACTGAGGTTTGGGGGATTATTACACACTAAAAATGACTTATGTATCATTTCCCTAAATTATCAAAATAATTTGAATGTGTTTTCTTGGTTTTGAGTATGACAATTGTCTTTTTTACTAAAATTAATCTTAATTTTCAATAAACAATCACAGTTGGTGTCATACTGGCCACACCATGCTTAAATATGTGGTGAGGATGATTCTTACACATCTGAAATTAATTATGGGTAATTTTCCTATTGTATTAGAAAAATACAATAGAATTTTCTTGGTTTTGAGTACAACAGTTGTATTTTTTAATAAAATATCATTTCAAAATAGAAATACATGCTTTGAGGCGTACCGATAACATCGATAATGGGTTTGAGGTTAGAAGGATTCATACACATAAAAATTTATTTATGAATCATGGTAAAATAGTATCAAGATAATTCAAGGCTGTTTTCTAAATTTTAATGGATTGGCACTTTTGGAAATAAAATACCAGTTTTAAACTGATAACCAAGACTTTGAGTCATACTAGAAACATCATGTATTTGATTAAGATGTGGTTGATTCATGAAAATCAAAAATGACTTCTAGATCATGGAAATATATTTAAAAAACAATCTGAATGCATTTTCATGGGTTTGAGTAGGTTAGTTGTATTTTTTACTAAAATGGATGTCACTCTAAAATAAAAAGTAACACTTGGAGCCATATTGGTCAGACCGTGTGTTGGATTGAGGTGGGGCTAATTTTTACACCTCTCAAATGAATTATTAATTGTATTAAAAATGTACTAAAAATATTTATCCATTTTAATATTTTTTGGTACACCATGTGTCTTTTTTAAAAAAAATGTATTTTAAACTAGAAACACGTACTTTGAGTCAAAGTGGTAATATCATGTACTGGATTGATGTGATACTATTTAAGATAGATAAAAAATGAATTATGAATATTTTTAAAAAATTATTAATGTAATCTGAGTATGTTTTATTAGTTTTAACTGAGTGAAACGTTTTGAACTAAAATTCCAATTTTAAATGGATAACAGACACATTGAGACATATTTATCACATCATGTATCATATTGAGGTGAGGATGATTCATAAACAGCCTAAATGAAATATGGAACAATTTTTGTAAATTATTAAAAAAAATTGAATCTTTTTTCTTCACTTTTGAGTATGGAAGTTATATTTTTGACTAAAATTAATGTCAATTTTGAATTAAAAATAGTATTGGAGTCATACCAGTAATATTATATGTCGAATATTGTTTTGGATAAATATTACACAACTAAAATGAAAATTGTATCATTTTTATAATGTATCAAAAAAATATGAATTAATTTTCTTGGTTTTCAATATATCAGTTTCCCTTTTTCCAAAAATGACATTTTAAACAGAAGACATACACTTTGACTCACACTGGTCATATAGTTTCTTAGACTAAGGTGAGACTGAATGCGATAAATTAAACATGACTTGTTAATTGTTTTACAAAATTATCGTCATTATGATCATGTTTTCTAATTTTTTTAGGTAGTGACACTTTTTGAATTAAAATATCAATTTTATACTCATAATAGAAATTTTTATTCCTACATGACACATCATGTATCAGATTGAGTTAAATCTAATTACTACTTGTCACAAATGACTTATGAATCATATTCCAATATTTTAAAAAAAATCCAAGTTTATGTTCTATATTTTTAGAATGTTATTTAATTTTTTTACTAAAATTGATGTCAATTTTAAATAAAATGATGCACTTGGAGTTATATGAATCATAATATGAATCTGATATGGTGAGAATAATTTCTAAACATACGAAATGAATTATGTATCATTTCCTTTAATTATAAAATTAATATGAATTTATTTTCTATATTTTCATTATATCACATTACTATTTTACTAAAATGTCCTTTTAAACTAGAGACACACACTTTGAGTTATACTAGTTACATCATGTATTAGTTTTAATGTGGGACTGGTCACTATACAACAAAAATTAATTATGATCCTATTTCCAAAATTTTCTTTACAATGAAATTTTTTATACATGGATTTATATAAGATACACTTTTCTACTATAATATTTATTTTAAACAAATAAAGAATAATTTGAATCATATTTAGAATATTGTATATTAGATTGAGGTGTAGATGAGTCCCAAACATATAAAATTGCTTATGGATCATTTTTTGAAGTATCAATAGAATCCAATTATGTTTTCTAGATTTTTAGTATGTAATATTTTTAATAAAATTAATGTCAATTTAAATAAAAATAGGAACTTGGACTCATACTGGTCACACGGTGTGTCATATTTTGGTTCAGATAATTCATACACATACCAAAGTGTCAAAAAAAAACAAAATTCCAGTGTTACTAAGGTTTCCATTGGATTGATTTATTGACCTTACAACACTAAATATTTAGTGGATATTATTATTTGAAATTTTTTTTCCATCTAACAACATTGACTCAATGTGAGGTGTTCCAGTTCAACAATGAAAGAAAATAGAAAGTGTGGGAACCTTCGAAGTTGAGGTTTTTATCTATTTTGTGTCTTGTCGCAGATAGTTAAAAGAAAAATATGAATTTCTAAATGATATGTAAAAAAATAAACAAGTATTAAATACAAATTATAAAGAAATTAACATACAATTATTATATAAAATGAACACAAAATTAATTAAATAGGTAATAAGAATTGTATTTTTTATGATGGTTGTATAAATTCATGATTCATTTTATATTTTTTATTATATTTTTGTAGGTTTTAGGTTTAATCTCTCATGAGAATGAGTGGCTTCAAAATAACCACCCATCACGAAAAAAGAATACACATGTATAATAAAACAATTGGTATATGAGTAATATTAAACAAAAATAAATAAATTATAAATATGAAACAACAAATTAATTCCATGGATAATGATTTTGGTGGGAAAACATCATGATTTAATCTTTGATTAAGTAAAGGAAGTGTTGTTTTTTACTTCAATGTACGTGGAGGGAACATGAAGGAATGTGATAATTTCTAACACTATAATGGTGAAGATGTTTTGGGGGAGAATAAGTTTTGGATGTTTTGGTGTATAATGGAATTAAATTGGATAAAAATATTCTTTAAAAAATGAATCATGAATATATGACATCTGAAAACATATGAAAGAAAATATAAAAAAGGGTTCCATAAAAATTATATGGAAATTAACAGACAAATATTTGATAAAATGATGAAAAAACAAAATAAATAACTAGTTGTAATTTACATTTTTTTTCTAATTGTATATATTCAAGACCCATTTCCTTATTATAATTAGCTTATTTTCAACCTCAACGTCCAATATACCATGATCATGAGATGATTCAAATAAACCACCCCAACTCGAATAGAAGAATCCACCTATATAGGAAAATGATTCTCACCTAAGTCATAGTAAAAAAAATTATACATTGATATGAAAGAATACATTAATTCTATATATATTATTTTTTATGTGAGAACATCAATATTTTTTCTATGACTGAGTAGAGACAGAATAATTTCTTTTCGTACAATGTTAGTGGAGGGAAGATGAATAATGTGATAAATTCAGACATTGTAGGGGTGAAATGGTTTTGGGGGATAAGAAGTCTATGGAGTTTTTGGGGAAGAAATACTTGAATGGTGGACATAAATCATTTAAAATAAACAATGTCTGTAAGGATTAATGAATGATAAATCAAAATTTCATTATATAATTTTTCATCAAAATTGGGAATTTATACCATATCATTACCATTAAATCTTTCCAAAGGGATTCCTTAATTACAGTATATTCTCCCATGGGTTTGGTAACATCATTATCTTTTGAATACATTGTCTTCATGTGTAGGAAATCATTTAATTTATATTATGTTAATTTAGTTGATAAATTATCATATTAGGAATTAAAATGCAGTATATTAAAACAAAATATTACATTCTCATTGAACTCTCTTTCTTTATTAAATGGTTTTAAGGATTTCATTCTTCTATAGAGGATCAAAATCCAAAATTTGTGGTCTCTGATAATATAACTGAAATTGTTTATATTAGGACCAATATGATCGGATTGTGATCTCCAAATGAATGGGTCTTCCTTGATTGAATCTTCATCTGACTAGAAATTTATTTTTTGTCTCCAGAAGGACAATCGACTGATTCTTGTTTGATAAATCTAGGACATAAAATTAATTCATTTCTTTTCATTCCATTTGAACATATCATCTTCCCCCCGTCCATTTTAAAATTCTCCTTCAATAATCTTATTTTAGAAATTTTTATCAAGAATCGTATTTTCAACCCATTTTCAACGGAAAATTGACACAATAAAATTTTGTATAGTCTCACATGTATATCTATTTTATAATGAAAAAATATTAAATATCTACATATATTGTATTTTTATACTTGGAAAAAAATATGTTCATCACTTCTTCCACAATCATAACACCACTTTTTTCCGTTGTCTTGAAGTCATCATGTTCTTTTGTATAGAATTTATTAATTTTTATTAAAAAACAAGTGTATGATATTACATTTTTATTCATTCCCATAGCAATCCAATTTTTTTTTATAGAAATTGAATTCATATTTTAAGATAAATCCTTTTAAATTTGATTTTGTAACCATCATAAAAACTATTTATTATGTTTATTTGATATCCATCTATCATCCCATGATGGATTCATTTATCTAATAATTTGTTTATGAGATTAAATGTGTGTATCCACATCATTAATATTATTTAAAAATGTAATGGTGTAAATTCTCTTGCTTTGTCAAGGTAATTGTAACAAAAGTTCTTCTTAAAATCCCTTCTTCAAAAAGTTTTCCACTATGATGAAGCATGGGATACTGATGTGGTATACATATGATAGGTAGTTAGTAAATAATCCAAAATCTTCTCTGAAAATACATCCTTATTCAATAAAACCTTCTAGACAAGTTGTATTCTTAACATACCCTTTTAAAATATTCAAATTATGATGTTTAGAAGAAAATATATATTTCATATAATATGAATGAATAATCTTTTTCAGGATTAGAAACTTTATCGGGCCTATAAATTAATTATATATGGCTCTCAAAGAGAATAAGTGCCTTATTAATGTTTACCGTAAATTTGGAGGCATAATGTAATGGAATGAAACAGACATTAAATATTGCATCAACAAATACATTCATGTAATTTTATTCCATGGAACATCAAATTAGTAATTTAAATGACATAATTTATATTTTATGAATACCCCTCTCGAACTTTTACACTTTTAAGGAAAAGAAAAATTAAAAATTTTAATGTTTGGATAGAGTTTAAGTTCCGGGGGGAAGAAAAGTCTACCATTTGTCCCTCACTAGTGAAAAACTTCCCTTATCCCTATTTCAATCATCCCCAACATTTCCATGACTCTGTCTTTCCTTTTTTTGAGAACAATTTTATTGTTACAATAATAATATCAAATACATTTTTTTCTTCATGCATGACATCAAGAAAATGTCTGATATATAGACAATTCCAATATGGGAATTCATAGAAATTTGATTACTTATTCCCACCAGATTTCATAAGTTATTTCAAATATTGTTTACGAAAAAAGAGTTTATATCTTTTACATTATCAAATAGTTGATCACCCATTAATAGATATTTTGTTGTACTTTGTTAGTTATTCTTGTAGAATGTTTTCATCCATGATCGGTATTTATATCATCATGGTATAAAATTCTGATGGTCTAAAACAATGTCTTGGAGGAATGTTTTTACCAAATTATGTTCATTTATTCTCCACAAATGGGACACCCCAACATTAATTTAATTGCATAGCCTGAAAAAATTTTATATGTTAGGAATTTATTTATCATTCCATGCAACATGGACATCAATGAGATTTATTCACTTTTTTTAGCACCATACATTGTAACAATTTTATCCCACATAAATTTATGATCTTTTATCAATGGATCCAAGTAGACATAAATATCATTTTCTAGGATTATTTGGGACATATATAAGTCCAGACAAGATAATTTATTTTTTATTCATGTATAACCATGGTGGAAAGTTATAATTTACGAACATTAAGGGTCGTATACTTTGAGTACTACTCTATAAAGAAGAAGGATTTTTTCCATCAATAAATAATTCCAGATGAATTTTTCTCAGCTCATTTAAAAATTTAGGAAACTGATAATCAATTTTCTTCCCTTGAGGTTAATCTACTAGTTTATTTAGTTTCCTAATTTTATTTATTCTATCTACATTCCATGTAAATTGTCTCATGATTTCTTGACATCCATATAATCATCTAATCTGTGGAATGATATGAATGTACCATACATATTTCAATGGACTTGATTCATTTAACTTGTATAAATATGTGCCACACTAAGTTCATTTTATGAGTTATTCATGGTCTTTGAAAAAAAAATGTTGTGATCCGGAAAAACATGTATTTTTTATAGATCCTTACCATTGAAAATATAATTCATTTACTGTCATATGTTTGACATGGTATTTCATTTTATTTTGGTAGAATATCATTCAGGAGACCAAGTAGTTCTATAAATCTAGTTTTATCCCATCTGCATCAAGATTTCATATTATATAAATTCAATAAACCTAACAATATGGTTTAGTTAGTACAATCGATATACAATGGTGTCTTGAATTGATATTTAACATCTAAAAAAACATTGGACAATCACAATGTTCATAACCAATTTACATTTCAAATTTTTCTATGCGATATGCATCATCATTTACACTGGTATTCATATCAAATGATCCAAAAACTACATTGTCGTCCTAATCGATGTGCATGTTTAGTTTTTCCCAAAGTTTAGTCTAAAATGTATAGCTCTAATATGTTCTATGAAAAATTAAATGTTCTTCCAACTCATCCAGAATTTGTTTTCATGAATAAGAACAATATAAACATGTAAAAATTATTTGACAAGGGTCATATGCATGATATATAGTAATATTGATCAAATATTTAACTCCATATTCATACTCTTTTATCAAACAATTAGCTTGAATCCATTATTGATTGAAATATATACTATTAAAATTATAATTTTTTTTTCAATATATAAAAAATATATATTAGATATTTATTATGAAAGGATACTGTTATAAATAAATCTAATAAGGGAAACCCAACATTTTATTGTTTCAGAGAGTTTTAGTAATCATTAAAGAAAAAGGATAATTAAATTTATGAAAATAATTTATCAAATATTTTATGTGTTATCATCTTAGTTAATTTTAATCTGAGTCTTATAGACAACTACATCCTCATCAACTCATCTCCTGAAATTTATCATTTCATTTTGTTGTTTGAAACACATACTCCATATATTTTCTACATGAAGCTTTGTTACTTGAAATACTCTAATAATTAGTCATAAATGGGATGAGTACAGCTCAGAGTATAGTAAGAAACATATAAGAGATGGGGAATGTGTCTCAAAAAATAAAATGAAATAATAACTATTTTGGAGATGAAGCTAACCAGGATGACAATTGTACATACATATGTTCTATAAAAGGGATACTTCCACCCATTTGTGATCATTACACCATGTTAACAAGTTATTAACTCATGTCCTACTGAAGGTGATATTTGGTGTGCATAAATATTATTTTCAGTTATTCAAGGGGTCTCTATGGGGACATGTTATGATATATGAATATTTGGGGCCACTTTGAATTCTATATTTATAAGACAACACCCACTTATAATATTTATATCCTCTAACTAAGAATAGTCATACCTATATTTAAATGATCCAAAAAGACATTCTTTAATCCCCATAACAAAAGAAAATATAATAATGGAATTTAATGAAAAATAAAAATGAAAATATGATAACTAAGAATAATAAACTCTCATTGAATCAATTAGAATATATAGAAATGTATTGATAATTTTTTTTTTAATAAATAATGATTTATTTCATATTCATTGATGGAAGTAAGAGATTTTTAGGGGTGTAACCAACAAATGTATACCTAAAATGATGAGTACCAGAAAATAATTTATAATAATTATTCCATCATATATATAATTTAATAATCTCTATTCTATTTTTTCAAACATGTGATGTATCAACCTAAAGAATTATTAAATTCAATATTAATGGTATTTATAATATTTGAAAGAATATATAAATTATAATTTCAATTAAATATATATATTTTTTGAAAAACTAATTTTAGGAAAATAAAATACTTAGTAACTATAAATGTTTATAACACATCAAAATTCTTAGCTGATAAATTAAATTAAGAATTATGTCTACATAGGATTAAAATTAGATTTATTTTCATGATGGAAAAGAGTATGATTCATAATAAAATTTAATTTTCAAGTAATTATGGTGTCTAGGGTAATTTTGCGAACATAATATAAAATTTTATTAATAATGTGGAAAATAATTGTAATTATGGAAGATATAGAGGTTTTAAGTTAAATAAGATATGACCCAATCTTACAAAAAATGGGTTCAAAGTGAGAAACATAATCATAAGTAAAATTAAGTGATGAATTTCAACCATTGAATGTACTCTATTAAAATTGTGACATATTAAATGGGTTTTTTTGATGTATTGTCCAAATATTCTAAAAACATAGATGAATGTGAATAAATAATTATAAATTTATTATATAAAAATGAATCCAATGTTAGATAAATTTGAAATTGATGTCACAAAAAACAATTTATAAAAGAACCGTCGTTTCTTATTAGATATTGGTTGGTCATCTCACATGATAGGTAAATTGATGTAATTTCATATTTTTGACAATTTTAGAGGGTACATATTTATTAAAAATGATGGATATATTATGTTTATTTTTCTTTCATTTAAAAGTTTTTGGATATAATAGACAATATGAATTAATGATATATTTTAGATAAATTAATTTAAAACCTATATAGAGTTTTTTAATTTGTGACGAAGAAAATGAAGTGTTTTTAAGATGTACAAATGATTAGGTTATCATTTAAAAGATGGAATTATTTTTAGAATGGTATAGAAAACTAGTAGAACCATATTATAATTTTGTGTCAATAAGCATTTATGGTAAATGTGTTTGAATGGGAAAATTGAAAAACGGTTGTGAAAAATTTATCATATTAGATAATGATGCATTTAAATGATCACATAAAAAGGGTGTATTGAGATATTTTATGATGAAAGTACAATATTGATAGATATTATTTAATAATAAGAATTTTGAGATTGTTAACACCTAAATTAATAAATGGAATATTTAAATGAAACATCCCTTAGAGGTTATTGACTATGGTATATGTGGACCATAAAAGTATAAATCAATACATTGTGATAAATATTTCATTTCAACAATTTATAATTATACTCTGATAATATAAATTGTCTTTTAGTCATATATATATATATATAATACTCCTAAAGGGGTTAAAATATTAAGATGATGTATTAAAAATGAGATTCATTATGGGGTAATGATGTCTATATTAGAATATGGGGTTGAGTATATGACACAATTATTTTAGTATATATCATTCACCTAACTGCGTCAGATTGTTTATCCCATCTAAGGAACTACTTCTTTTCTATCACTTGTGCATTATTATTAGTATTTCCTATGTCCAATGGTTGGAGGAATCTATCAATTGAGTATAATATCCATTATCTTCAATGTCATCCGGTTGAATTAATTAATAGAACCCCATTGTACAAGTTTAGTGTCCACTAATACATTAACTATATGATTACCAATATATATTGTATTGAAGATAAAATAGTATGGGGAAGCATTTATCAATTTATAGTTTGTGAAGAAATTGTTGTGTGATGAATATCAGTAAGTAAAAATACGTTAAGGAGGTCCCAAAAAGTGTAGTTTCATCATCCTCATGATGGAAAGTATGAAATTTCTTAATCCATCATGAAATGGTTTTTGAGGGAATCAAGAATAGTAAAGTTAAGAGGATCATGGATATTGGCATGCTTCTATACTTTGAGCATCCCCTAGTGAGACTTCATCTAGGATATGCTCTATTAGGTGGTTCTGGATAGTTGTTTCACATAATGATATTCAAATAAGAGACCTCTCTATGCTTACAAAAAACATTTAATTGGAAAATCTGGATGAGATATTGTACAATTCAATAGAATATGGGAATTCTATAAAGTGTTAATTTAAATGGGACAATGGTAACCTATCATAATAGTGATATAACCTTGATAAAATATTTCATTCTTCATTAAAACATACCAAAAATCATTCTAATTTTAAGTAGGAATATATTCCTAAAACTTCATGTTTTTTATCAACATTGGCGGTGAGGGTTTGAATATATGAGTGTCCATTGTTTACCATGAGGTTATGCTGATGGTGAATAAATAAAGATGATAAATAAATAAAAATAGATAACAATAAACAAGAAATAAATGAGTAAGGAGGAGAGGAAAATACCATGGATTGAAGATTTGAATCATCTGAAAGAATGTAGAGATATCTCCAGACCAATAATTTGTTTGAGGATTTGACTTATTCACCCCTTTAATCATTCAATCCTTGGATCAGTGGATGTGAATTTTTAAATAATGGATTTGAGATTGGAATTTAAAAGGAGGAGTTCTAATAAAAGGTTGCTTCTGCAGAATGCTTCGAATATCGTGAATGGTACGCGACTGATTTTGGTTATTTAAATAGATTGGGTCTCTTTAATCATTGCTTGTAAAAAATCACTAATAAAGTTCCCTTTAGTTAACACTAAAATAAGATGAACTGATAAAAGGAATCTTTATCAATTCTAAAAAATCACTGATAAAAGACATATTTTTCATCGTGAATGCATTAGTGGTGATAAATATGGATTTTAACATTGCCTTTTTAGCACAGATAAATCATTATCTTTATTAGTGCTAAAAAAGTGCTGGTAAAGATGCCTTTTATTAACCCTTATTACTTATGCACTGATAATGGATTATAATTATATTTATAAATAATTTTTTTTGTAAATATATTTATATAATTATATATATATATGTAATAAATATATATAAATATAAATATAATAAATGTATTCTTTATTTAAATATATTTATTATAATTATATAATTATATAATTATATAATTATATAAATAATTTTAAAAAGTATTTAGATATTGATATATTGATATAATTAAATATTTTTATATAAATATACACACACACACACAAACACCCACACAGATATATATATATATATTATAAATAAAAATATTCAATATATAGAAATAAATTTAATTTATGTTTTATAATTATAGGAATATATATAATTAAATATTTAATTTTATATAATTACATTTTATTAGAAATATTCATTTATTAATAATTAGTAATATATAAATATATTAATAAAGTAAATATGAATATATATATATATATATAAATATATTTATTTTTCATTTTTTTAAAATATTTTTTTAATATTATTAACGAATATTTAAACCATACTTCTTGAAATTTAAAAATGAGTGAAATTGAATAATGAAAAATTATTAAATATTAACAATATTGAAAAAATGGATACATTTTCAAAATAAAATATAAATTATTAAAACCTAATGATATACATTGAAATAATGATGAATACATAACAAAAATATTAAAAAATAGTAAATAAATAAATATAAACCAAATATTATAAATTGAATAAATTCCCAAAAAAATAAAATATAAAAATATAAAAATATAAAAATATAAAATAAAACATATTGTAAATGAATTAATATCGATCTGTAATAAAATTAAAAATAAATAATTAAAATTTACCATTTAAATACATGATATATAAAATGTATCACGTTATAATAAAATTCTAAAATGGATAATTAAATTTGAATAAATTACATAAATATTAGGTGTATGAATTTCTATACATGATTTCCCTAATTACGTAAATATTTGTGTTTCTGAACGATACATAAAAATGCGTTAATTACATATAAGTGAAATAAATAAAATACAAATTTGATCTATATGAAATTGAATAATTTATCGACCTTAAATTATTACCTTTATTCGATGCAATTCATTATTATTTTTCATTCATATTAAATTTTCATTATAGACCATTATTCACAAAATATATGAATATTTATTGTAAGGAATAAATATTTTTTGTTACATATTCTAAATGGCCCAATGGCCTTTATTTTTTATTAATATTATTTATTATCCCCATTCAATGGTTAAGGGTGAACCATACTTGTTGTGTAGGCCCCAGAGGCATATGAAGCCACTGAGCAGGACCCTAAAGGCCCCTGAGAACAAGATCCCACAAGAACAGACCCACCCAATATAAATTTACTTTCATACTTCCCAAAACATTCAAGACTACTCAACAAGAATTTCCATATACATTAGTGAATTTTTCTTGATCCTGATGGTGATTTTGTACCCTCTAGAACATCTAATCTGGTAGTGCTGCAATAATGGAAGGAGATTCCCTACACCCCATCTATACTGGAATATAGGAGAACATTTTTTTCAACCCCTCAAACTACTGATCATCATGACCCACTACCAAGGATTATGTTTCCCAGTGAACCATTGTCACACTCCTTCCACTGTTTCTCACCATTTCTATGGTCATTGTCGATCGGGACTGCAACACCCATTCATGCTCCTCCTTCAGCCTTGGCCAAAGAGACCTACACCACTACATCATGTATCCACCGAGAACCGATGGTTCTTGAACCCCACCTAATAGTCCTGTAATCCCACCAAGGATGTTAAATCCCTTCTTGCACTCGCACCAGAGCCGTACCCACCAAAGAGGCCCACTGCCCAGCTATATCCCTCCGCCGAGACATATTACTCATCCGACCATCAGTAAAAAATATCACCTAATATCCCCATATTGGGACTATCTAGGATTTGAACCTTAGATCTGATGCAGTATTACAGGGTGTCCCGATAACTTGGCCACCACCTCAACAACTATTATATAGATCACATTTAAATAACATCCTATATATATATATAATATATTATTTATTAACATTGTCTAAAATTGTTTAATTAAGAATTTTTTTAATATTTTCCTCAATTTAGTTACTTTTTAAAATTTTCTTAATTTTCATTGTAAATATATCTATATATTTAATATATAAAATTTATTAGTATTTGTAATTTATATACAGTATATTCAATTTATTCAATTAATTCTACAATTCATTACTTACAAAAAATTTTAATATTTTTTAATAAACATATATATATTTATTTTATTTAATTATTTCATTTTTCTATGATGATTATCTACACAAAAAGGGATGATAAATGATTACGTTATCAGTGTTAAAAATAAAGCGCTAATAAAGAGTACTCTTTATCTGCGCTAAAAATAAAGAGCTGATAAAGGGTACCTTTATCACCGCTAAAGAAAAACACTGATAAAGGTTATCATTTATCAATTCTAAAAAATAAATTATTTATATACGGTTCTTTTTATCAGTGATAATAATGAACTCATAAAATATACCCTTTACTAGTTCTTATTATAGCACCATTAAGGGTAGCTTTATCAGCTCTTTTTTCTAGTGATGATAAAGAAGCACATTGTTAATGGCTTGTTTTGTTGTATTGATGTAAAATTCCATAGGAAATAATAAAAAATGTTCTAATTAATTTAGAATATATTATATAACCAAATTGTTGATATACGATGTATTCTGAAAATGATTAATGGGATCCATAATTTTAGGTTAGGTAAAAAGTATTCCATTGAATATCACTTTGGATTTATGTTATTGAAACCCGAAGAAATGAAATATAGAGCCCTGTATGCATCAACAAATTTGACATTGTTGGCCATTTTTTTATGATATATTATCAAATAATTATTTCATTAAATCTATAATATTCACATGACTATTCCATGAATCTCTATAAATGATGTAGATAATAGATGCATCACATTTATTGATGTTACTGGCAGTACAAGTGGAACATAATCACCCTTATCTGGAAATGTTTTTATTGAAAAATGCATAAAACTTAATGTATAGAGAAAAAAGACCCCTCACCCTATAAAATATCCATGGTGAAAATATATATTTGAAGAACCAATTTGAGAACCAAAATACATTATGAGATAAAAGGATCCACATTTTTTTATTTATATAATGGAAAAATGAGGGAGAATTATATATAGTTGGAGAGGAACACCCCATAAATTTTCCTCAAAAATTCAATTTTATCACCCCAATGAGTTGGATAAAATGAATTACATGATATATATTGTCAAAATAATTTATTAATTTATTATAATTGGTCGTAATGTTAAATAATAAAATATAAACCGATACATTATGTTATTTTTATATGAAAAAATAAGAATAAATTAAAAATTTAGAAACCCAAAATAATTAAGCAATATTATGATATTAAAATACTGCCCCTCAATGTCCATAAATAAATTCACACCATTAAGTATAATAATGTGATTAATGAAAAAATATAGAAATATAATGTATTTTTTGAAATATAATAGTTTGAATGATGAATGGGATTTAGGTAGGGTTATATAATTGAATGGAAATGGATAATATGACCATTATGTGGTTGTTTGATATGTTTTCATGGGCTATATTATTATTGGATATATGATCACTGATATAATATATATTTGATATTTTTATTAATGTTTTTAATCAAAAAGAAATATTTATTTCCATGTTACTATTTTATTAAATATAATATAAATGAAATGTATATAAAATAAACTATATTAAATTAATGTTGAATAAAATAAATATATAATAACAATATTGGTGAAAATATATCATTTTTTTGATAAAATATTATATTTGTAAATATTATGTAATTTTTTTTAAATATATCACATTTAATATATTTTTAATTAAAATACTATATACATATAAAAAATAATTTGAATTTATTTATTGTCAGTACCTATTTAAAAATGATAATAAATCATTTTTTATTTAAAAAGATATAGTCTTCATAATTATAATATATATGCTATGTGTTTTAAATTATTTATTTATTTTGATTTTGTGAAAATGATTTTTATAAGTTTTTTAATTTTATATTTCAAATTAGAAATTATTTAATATATGAAATTTTATTATATTTTAAGAACTATATTACCATGATTAAAAATACGAAAATGATATAAAAGAGTATGACAATGTTCTGTGTTAAATATACTGAATATTTTAATAAATTAATTCTAAAACATCTTATTAAAATGGGTGGAATAGATAATTGTTAATGCCAATTCAATTATTAATCATATTTCTTGTAACTAGACTTGAATAATTACATTCCTTATACATAAATAAAGGTATATTAATTAATGTGAATCTCTATATAATCTTGAAAATGACTATCATAAAACAAATCCAAATAATTGTATTCATTTAGTTTATATTACAATTCTTATATAAACCCCCATAACAAAATTCTCACATGATATAGAAATTTGAACCACAACACAATGTTATATATAGTAGATATTCTAGGTAGAAGTACACTATGTGTATATGGGGTCATAAGAAATGTCATCTTTCCTCATCACTTGGGAATGGTCACCGTTAGACATATCATTTTAAGACATGTCATATAATAAAGAATGTGCAGATTGTGTATAGTGTAACGTAGTTACCCTTGTCCTACCCATGTCATCTTGACCTATACCTATGTACACTATACGAGCTTGTGTTGTTATCATTTCCAAGTACATTACTGTGCCCATGTACTCCGTTCTTTCCCATGTGTGATTACATAATCAACTATATAGTTCTTATTGTGTACTCTAGTTATTATTGTGTTCCGGGATGTATCCTTTTTTATGTTGTTTAGGATTACATGTATATATATTCGAACTGAGATACATGAAATTTATTTATCCACAGACTATGTGTGATATTAATATTAAGCCAAAATCATAGCTTCTACATCCATGGGACATAAAATGTGTGTTTTTCTGCAATAAATTCCATTTCGAATCATTTTTCACACGCTGTGAAGCCTCATCATCATTTAGAATCAATATATACCCTTTTTATTATAGAATTCGTTGGTTCACTTCCCATAATAAATGGGAAAATTGTCCAACCATTCACTCACAACCTCTAGTTGGTGGAAAATGGAATCCAATCACCCGATATCAAACCATCCCACCTCCCGAAGCACCTCTCATCACAACATAAGATTTTATATCCTAAAATCAATATCTCACATCCCTCATTTTTCCTCGATTTTATTCAAAATGTTAATACTTCCATCATTTTTTAAAACACTACAAATTATAGGGTTTAATCACACTTGAAACCACCTCAAAAATAATGAAATGCAACTCCATGGGTCAACGATAAAAAATTAAAAGAATAAAAGGGAAAAAATGTGGTAAAAAGAGATGAGTGTCATTGGGGGTCCAATGTGATCTTGGAAAATGATATGTAGGTTCAGTTTCATGGGTGATATCATAGAATAAAAAAATAAATTGGAATCAACAAATAAATTTATTATAATAGGATTTTATGAAGTGTTGTTAATCACTGATCAATAAAAATAATATTTTAATATCTATGTGCATCAATCAAACCTGGTACAAAATGAAAATAATTGGATGTAACTCATTGATTTATCGATTAATGTTGAACAACGTATTCACCAATGATGAAGAAGGAAAGATTTTTTCACTACATGTCTCTAAATTCACTTCAATTCATTGATCACCATTCTCTAG
The DNA here is from genome assembly GCA_963277665.1 of Viscum album. Taxonomy (NCBI): domain Eukaryota; kingdom Viridiplantae; phylum Streptophyta; class Magnoliopsida; order Santalales; family Viscaceae; genus Viscum; species Viscum album. The sequence goes on from OY728122.1 coordinate 1,436,886,752, forward strand.
TCCTGATATGTCAATAAAATGTCTATCCTCTATTAGTTCTCTCGAAGTTATACAACTAACCATCCGGAAACATCTTAATGATGTATTAATAGAGTATTAGATGACTTTAGGTCATTTAATTAAAATTATCAATATTTGTTTTAAAATCACACACCAGTATTCACCTCCCATGTAATTTTTAAAGCCATACAACAATATATCAAGATTAGGGTAAACCCCACATTCCATAATCAACCAAGTTTTTTGATTTTTTATGAGAGATACTAAAAATCAAGAATGCATGAACGTGATTTAAAATATAATTAATAAGTAAATACTTTAATTATAGGGTCCCAATTCAGAAAAATTAAATCATGATGACTCTGAGGAAAACACCGGAAATATACATAGAAATATTCAAAGGAAAAAAATCCAACATTATTGGAGATGTTACCTTCTACCATCCTTCATGGATTTTCCCAAAAAACACAATAAAAAAATTTTGGGGAATTATGTCCACATCTATCTCACATGATGAAAGGAGCTTTCCTATATTCTCCCTTCCTTCCAATTCCTATGAACCAATGAAGTGTTCTGTCCACATAGGATCCTCTCCTACCAATCCTCGATCACCGCCAGATACTCCATATAGTTTTCTCCATCATGGATTTTAGCTAAACCTATTAGATAATGTGTTTCAGTTCATACATGTATATCCTCAACAATGAAACAAGGACATAATTATGACCTTGATATAATTATGAGGGAAAGTCTAGTTGGTTTGAAAACTGGAATCCTTTTATAGGATCTCAAATGACCCAACGAACCTCCGGGACCTCGAAAAATATCAAAATGGGTAGAATCCCATGAAAACATGGTCCATATTTTCACAATCCAAAGGCTGTTGACAAAAAACTACATAATATTTATATCTCCCCGTAGCGGACCTCATACCATTTCAATAACATGCACTTCTTCAGTCATTTCTTCATACTTTTTTACACAATAAGAGATACCTCTCCAATCACAGTCCAACAAAATGTTTACATATAAGGTATCCTATAAGGGTCCTCAAATGGTTGTATACTGATCATTGGGTGATAAATTTTATTAAAGAAAACATTACAAATGGAATGTTATACTTCTATCTCAAAAAAACGATTGGAAACACAAAATATTAGCCTATCTAACTACCCTAGGATAGCCTACTTAGTTTTCCAATCAATATTTGGGTGTAATGCCATACTCATCCTCAAATAGTTCCATGAGGGATACTTCGTTCCATTCTACAAGTATTACCTAATCCTAGAATTGAAGATAGAGATGATCATCGAGGGTACCCCATGAATCTGAATGATATTCTACATGTAAAACTAACCCATAAGGCCAAATGAAATATTCTATAAAAATTAAAAAATGTGCACCAACTTTGTATGTCGGTCAAAAATATATTTTATAGTATCATGACCTCTCACTATTAGTGTAATACCGATCATAATGTCCATATATTTTCACTTCTAGTTACCCATCCGGATCTTAAGAGAATATGTTAAACCAACTAGAACATGATTCTCATCCCATACATGGTGATATGTGAGACATATATAAATGAAATCAATAATACTACATCTCATATCATCACACAAAAAACCAATAAAGGTCATTTCACATCATTTCCACATCTTGATACACATTTAGGGGGGATGTGTGAAACTCCTTCACCGCCTAATCATGCATCATGACTAGAGCCAGTTTCTATCCCTAGAAATGGATAACATGCTCCCCTATACCATAAAATATATTTGTTACATTTCTTGAGGAATTATAGACATGTAGAACCTCAGAATATATGATTCCAAGTTGAGACTCTCTCCCACATTTGAGAACCATAGGGGTCACCGCAATCAACTAATGAAAATATGAACCCCTCTCCTCCACTATGTTTAGTTGCAAGAAATACCACTATATAGCATCCCATATAAAATTATTGAATATGACATCTCACTAAGGTATTAAGACACAAATTTTCCATTTTGTAGAGTATAGACTATCAGAAATTAATAATCCTATAGGAACACCAACCAATTGCTCTATCCCAGGTTAAGATCTCTTGGACTGAATATATACACGAGAGTCTAGTGTTCTGAGTAATAAAAAAATACCCTCAAAAAATATAATGCCTCCACACATGTAGTGAAGACTAATACTACAAACTCTAGTTCATGAGATGCAGAGTTATTATCATGGGGTCTCAACTACCTTAACCTAGAAGTGATCACTTCTCACCTCTACATCAATATGAAATAGTGACCATATCCAAAGGAATCAAAAAACACTATATACCCCACACCCTCTTCTGGAAGCCTCAACACTGGGGAACTTGTCACCCTTAGACTCAACTCCTTAAGGCCATGTAACACTGCTCAGTCAAGGTTAATGGATACCATTACCATATTAGGTTTTTTGAAGGGGCTTCGATCCTAGATAATTTTGAGATAATTTTTTTGCATTACTCATACAAGGAATATAAACATGCACCTTTGTCATGTTATTGTGTGTTTCCCAAGAATGAACCTCATTAATTTTTTCTAGGTCAACAGCTAAACAAATAATAGAGATGACATTACCTAAAAATTGAACCACCTGGATTTCAAACTGACACTTTATGATATTACTATATAACTGGTTCACTTGATGAAATTATAGGACACCCCTAAGTGTTCTGCATTCCCCTATGACATAGAGTAAATTCGTTTTTAATCAATGAAGAAAAAACAAATTAGTCCATGCATCGATATAAGGCCCATTTCATAAGATCCATAAACATAGAGGGTTTACTCTTCATTCTGAAATGAATCACTTGGAAGTCATATTTTCTGTAGTAAAATCATAATTTTGTATTTGGAATATCATTTCCATGGACCCTCAAATCGTGGTAACTAGAACTATTACAGATCATTAGGAACTAAATCATGCCTCTCAACTAGTTGAAGATATTATATATCCTTGGAAAGGGGCCATATTATTTATCATTACATTATTTAGTTGAATAAAATCAACAAAAATCCTCATGCCTTGTTCCACTATTATCACAAACAAACTTTTGCTTCTCAGGAAGAGACACTAGGTTTGATGAAACCCTTCCCATGATGTTCCTCTTATTACTCCTTCAGTTCTTAGATCACATTAGGGTAAATTAGATATGAAATAGATAATATTAGTTTATTCCCAAGGAGTAAGTCGATATAAAAGTCATTCTCTATCCTTGAAGGTATTCCCTGAACATCCATGGGGATGATAAACAAATATTCATCTCCCATTAAAGGAATCCACTTGTATAATGATCATGATGCACAAAGGGATAATCTCACCAAATGATGGGTGATCTGATGTATCATCTTACTCATAATGACCACTCGCTAATCCAAGAGATATATCTCTCTTATAATGGAGGATCTAATCCCATTAGTCTGAAAGAATCTAACTCATCAGTGATGATAATAATTCTAGTCCCAAATCATAGATAATAATTCTATACCAAAAATGATTTTTTAGGTTTTATGATGATGAAAAATATGTTCAATGTGAAACTATCTCCACTAAGTGTTATCACACTCTACCAAGTAGATATGATATAGTAATGATTTTCTCCCATTAGGATCCTATAACCCTTACCATTAGGATAATGTCTCAACTAGAAGATCCTCCATTCACAAAAATGGTAAGTATATAATGGATGGAATCATTATTGTGTCTAATAGTACTAGTGAATGTGAATATTAGACACATATCATACCTTTAATTGTCTAATTTGTATCCTGATCATTGGCAACTATACCATGTAACTGCAGTGGATTTGTCCTCATGCTCTCTGAGCCTAGCATGGGAAACCTTGTGGTGGAGGTGGAAGTAGCTCATAACATCACCCTCAAATAGTATCGCCTCCCACTGATTATCCACACACAAAAATATCAATACAACCTCCATCTAGGACAAATTTATCAAGACTGGGTGGTCCGTGAGCTTGGCAATGCCTCTAATGTGGTTGTCCATCCATTGTCTTCCTATACTGCTTAGCAAAAAATGTTGGGAAATAACATGCCTTGACCTCTACTATCGTAAAAATATAATCAACCCTCGACAATAGTATAACAACTATAAAAAACTTAACCACATGATTTCACCCACAAGCCCCTATAACCAAGCACCACTCCTACTAGGAAAATATTGACAACCAGGACACATTATTACACACCATCATAAGAAGGATCACACAAGGAGACTATACTAGAATGAATATCATTAAAAATTACATGTTAAAACTTTTAAAAAAGGAAGAATCCATCTTGTAAACTATTTAGGGAGTATCATGTTAGGTGATTGAACCTTGTGATGTACTCTAAGATAGTCATATCACCCTACCCTACTACAAGAAGCTAATGAAATCAGATAGAGTGTAATCATGAATAGTAATAATCATTATGAAATAGATGATAAATGTATAACCATAAGTGTGTAAAAAAATCGTGGTTCATCATCATCAAACTCCCATAACACCCTGATTCTCCATGAAGAAGGATGAGAATTAGTGAAACAATATGACCTTTTCATGTTCGTGAAAGCCTGAATAATTAAGCTACCCACTCAATCCAATCATCTACTGCCCAATGATCTCGTTCGATGTGAAACCTTAATGGTCTCTATCATTAGAACTCACATAATCTATAGACATGAACACATTCTTAGCTCAAACAACTAGTATTGTCTACTTCATTACATGAGGTGGAATTACTCCCTACCTACCTAGATGAAACACCTGATGGGATATAGTCTAAAAGGAGTCTTCATCACTCAATAGATCATTATCAAGATCCTATTAAGATAACCTAGTTGTTTGTAGTCACATATGAATCATTTAAGTTATTATGATGTATCATTTCTAGATGAGAAAATATACATGGTTCTTAATTAGGAAGGAGAATCAGGGGACACAGTTCTATATAATGAATATTCCAAAGATTCCATGCAACATACATCTCAATATTCTGATATGAAAAAAACTATTCAGAGTATTTATAAATGGGTACATCTATTTATATACCAATAATGGATTCCCTAACCAAAATTAAAAAATTGAGATACTCTTACACCATTTCATTATGTTCCTAACCAATCCTCATCATGGTTCACACTCCAAAACCATTCTAATGATGAATTTCTTTAATACCACTCTGTCAAAACCCAAATCACCAAGGCTTTCCTGGATTGCGGTAAGCTATGTGTGAAATCCCAAATCCCACCACTGATAGTAAATGGTAAGGTAACATGGTTTGAGTATGTATAAATTGAAAAGATAGGCCTTAACAAGTGTACTTTTATGCATGAAAACATCGATCTCCATGAAAAATGTATAGGAATAATATATCACTATAATATCAAGAGTGTAACCATCTATAAAATAGACTATAGTAAATACATCATATTATTATAATATAAACCTAAAAAAATAATACAGAACTAAAAAAAATGATGTCCCAGCCTGAAAAAATGGGAGAAAAAGAATGATTAAGAGAGCATAACTCCTGATATCCAAGTCCAACCCCCATACATGGCCAAATATCCAAAGTATCAATAATATACACTAATACCTCCAAACATATTTCCATCATATACATAAGAAATTAAATGTTCGCGTAAAAAATGTAAGATAGATTATATACATTCCCATTAGGATGACCTCAAAACCATAATGGGATAAATATGAAGATACAATAGTAGTCAGTTCAACACATAGATTTATGAAAATAAAAACAAAATGTATATACTCATAATAAAACCCAAATGAGGTTGGTATGGGATACCAATATTTAATGCCTATCCACGAATTATGAGTCTTCATTTAATTATAAAAGATCCAACTCCAAGGACAAACATCATGTGAAACATTCAAATAATCTGTTTGGAGGGGCTCACACTTCACTATTGCACTCCAATGTTGATGTAGCAAAAAATTCCATGGAGGACCTAATCCCTATCATATCATGAAGATATGGTATTAACCCACTGTAGATCGATAATCTTCACCCTACTATAGTTTGGGGGAGTACCAACTCTACGTATGTAAATATTATGGGAGAATTTCTCCCTGGTACGATATGGGAGCACTAACCCCGATATTACTCTATTGATCATGCATGATCAGTCCCAATGTCAAGAATAATATGAAAAAGAATCAATCACATAACACCACACATTATATCATTTATGAAAATGTCTACCATCATGTTTAAAAATGAAAAAACCTAGTATAGGATATTCCCTTGTCAAAATTCAACTCCCTAGATAGTTATATAGAAGGTATAAGTTTTAGGGATAAGTATACATTGACCGTGTGGGGTCATACTCCATGTTACCTCACCTCACCTCTAAGGAATGTTCTCTCATTTATATTTTATAGAAATCCATATAATAAAATATGACATATACAATTGGTACATGACATGACTCGAACACCTAGGGATTTTCCATGTCCTTTTGGCTTATGGAATTATGAATTGGATGTGATTGTGTTCCTGGCTGTGTCTGAGTACAAATCCATTCACATGTCCTCCATTCATCCATCTATGCCCGTTCATGACTGATTACATGACCATGCCCATGTACACAAGCCATAACCATGTGCCTATATATGTCTATGTACTCTAGGATTATATGACACACCACAAAAAATGGGTCACATGATATTTATTATTCTATACAAGGTGTTTGATATTTATCTCCACCAAAAACCCTAGACACCATTTGTAGGGGAACACATGGCATGTGTTCTTTCAAATAACAAGGTATGTAGTTGGTTTTTTCATAGGTAGTAAATCATGGTATTCAAATGGACACCATATCTTCCATTTTCATCATATCGTCAGTCATTTCACTCCCAAAATCGAAGGGAATAATATTTCACCATCAATTCTCAGCCTACAGTCACCAAAAAATGAAATATGATCAACCAAAATTGAACTATAATGTCTCCGTTAGTGTCCCCCATTTCCACTTCTGATCCCAGTTCTACAAATCAATCACGGGTATGTTGAATATATCCTTAATATGACCTAGGAGGTTAGTTTCCCAATTATTCAAGATAATAACATTAATGCAGGGGTTCAATATTTATAAAACCTTCCATGGGAATGATTAACCACAACCACAGGTTCCAAAATTGAATAATATAATGAATAAAGAGGAAAATAACTTGATCAAATGTGTTGATAACCATTTCACGGAAGAAATGAAAAATGATCAATAAGTGTGGGTTCAAGAATGATATCATGGAACAAAAAAATAAATTGGAAATAATAGCTCAATTTTCTTATAAGGGCTCTTTATTAAAGGTTGTCAATAACAATTTATTAAAATGAATATATGAAAAATTCATTCTCATCAATAAAATAGTACAGAAACTAAAAATAAAAAGCCCTACCATAAAAAAGGATCGATCATTGTTGATGATTTTGGTATCCAGTGATGAAGATGGTCCACTACATTCACTATCATCCTCTCAATTCTCTTTGATCCATTCATAATCATTATCAAATCCTAATATTTCAATGACTAATTCTCTCCTCCACTAATTTTATATGGGTTATGAAGATAACCATGAAAAACAAAACATCATAAATATATAATTAAAAAGGATTCGTTTATGTTAGGTAATTTAGTAAAAATTAATAAAATAATTCATTTATTTTGTTAAACACACCCACCAATGGTGACCACCAATTGAACTTCCAACAGTTAAAAACCTTATGTCACACATTGGGTAAACCTAGTGTTCAAGAATAAACAATGGTATTAGAATCCCTATCCAAAGTCCTAAAAAATTGTAACGACCCACAGTTTCATTAATGGAATTCCTTCTTCATTTAATTAAATGTCTCTTTATGTAAAATTTTTATATAAAATGTCAACTTCTTTGGTTTTATGTTATGAATTGTGACCGTTGCTTTTATAGCTGTTGAACAGTGATCACATGATTAGTATAAATATAGGGCTTTAAAAAATCAAATTTACTCAGACAAAGGAAGCGATGGAATCATCCAGTATAATTTTTCTATACGAAGCCCATTTTTCGAAGCTTGGAAATGAGGTGGCATCTTTGGGCTTCTCTCTTGACCAAACCCAAGATGAGCTTCATCATGTCAAGATCGAACGAGACAGTCTACGGTAGAAGTGGATGTTGATAGAGATTACCACTCAAGCAATGTTATCTGAGCCACCCCAAGAGTCTGTCACCATCACACACCTTACCCTTAGGTATTATGTGTCATTTTTATGGGGTTTTGTAACAAATCTCTAGTGCTATGTTCATGTACATTATTTTTTTATATTATAATAAATATTCTTTCTTGTCTTTATTGATAAATTGTAAATAGTTTTTAAAGTACAAGTAGTGTTTTTAGTTGTTATTTAATTAAGAAATCTATTTTATTAAATTAAGGGATATTTGAATTAAATAATATTTTAATAAAATATTATTATTATTAAATAAATTTTATTATATATGAATGATCATATAATTTTATGAATGGAATTATAATTTTTTATTAAGGTTTAAAGCCATTTCTGTCAAAACCTATGAATTTTTGATAAATGTCGGTTATGATTTTAAAAGTGAAAATTAACATATTTAGAAAACTATTTAAATAAAATAAATGATATTTCTGGAATCAGTATGTCAAAATTATCCAATGGTGAATTTTTCATAATTTTCTGAGACAGTCAAATTTTTGGGTAAAAATTAAATACCGTTTAAATATATAATGTGTTTTATGACATCATAATGACCAAATAGTTATGTAATAAAATATTATAAGCTTTATGTTCGGATAATATATGTTTTACCATTAAAATAATGTGACTTTGGGTTTTTTTGACTTACTTTTCAAAGCATTAATGGACACCTCAAGACTTATTAAAAATCTTGTCTTTTTAAATTATTTTCCATGGGAGTGTGACTCACCTCCACATACGCATCACCATTGTTTTAAGAAGTTCGGACTTTGGTCTTATAAAATATTGTTTTCCTCTTCAATTTTCCAAAAACCATGGGCAAAAACCATGGGATGATTTGTGGTTTGGATTAGTTTAATGTAAGGGGTCCCAAACCTAAATAATAAAGAATTAACTCACCTTTCCTATATAAACCGACCCAAGCACCGAATTCATCCTCACTCAAAGCCTTTGGAGTTCATACAACCTCTAACCTAATCTCTCTAGAATCCTCCCATGGTGCCCCAAGCTCCCAATTATCCTCTCTCAAGCCTATCTGAAGCCCTGGAATCACACTTCCAAGTAAGGTTTTTTCTTCCTTTCACTTTTTTTGTCCAATTTTCATAATATTGTTAGGCCCTTTTAATTACAATTATAAATGCTGGGGTATGTATTAGCACCTCTCCCATACATACCTCTTATTGTTTGAATGATGGGATACCCCTTTATCTCTCATTAAATTCCTCCCATGTACACCCATTACTATGCCGAAATTCCAAAAGGAATTTCTCTCTCTTCATTTACATTCAAGCAATACTTTTGTATCATTAATCTATATTCCATTAAATTTTTTTGGACATGTCTCTATATGACCCCCATACTGTCCATTTCCTGTAAATATGATGAGACACCCCTTTCCACTCTCATCAACCATTTATATGAATTCTTATGTCACGCCTTTACACTTCCGAAATTGCACCGATTTCTAAGGCAATGCCTTTGTGTAGTGAATACCATGCCCATTTCTCCATCAAGGGTACTCACATTTATGGACATTTACTTATTGATTATAAAGTTTCATGTATGAATTACACATTCCTTTATCGTGGAATGATTGATTATGTTTAATGAATCCATGTTTTATGATCCATGTGGCACACTTATGCATGCAATGAAATATTTAAGAAGGGTGCGCCCTTATAGTTCTCCAATGCATTGGGTAAAGTATAGTATTATGTTACGTCATGTGCAATGAGGGTTGAATCATGATAATTCAAGTTCAATGAGGGTTTACATGTGACTCATGTGCAATGAGAATTTAGTCATGCTCCATGTGCAATGATCCTTGGCTCATGCTAATTCCATGTTAAGTGTTGTTGCCACATTTCGATGTTATGATTATCATGCTTTATCACTCCTTTATGTTCATGTTTCACTTGTGCTCTGTTGATATACCTATTTTCTAACATGTATTGTACTCCTCATTTATTACATGTTTATTCCCTTACTAGGCTTTATAGCTCACTCCTTTTCATATGCATGTCCTCAGGTTATCCCATGCAATGCTAAGTACGAGGGAATGTAATGGTCATGTAAAGCACGTTTTCAATAAAGATGTTGTATTTCATGTTTTATGTTGTTATGTAATTATCCTAAGGCCCAAAGACACTAGACCTCTCTTTCTTACATGTTGTATCAAGTGAATAGTTTATGTAATAAATCATGTTTAAGTTTGTATTAAATGAAGGGTTGTCATAGTTTGTATCAGAGGGAGGTTTAGTTATTTTTGGGATTAGCATTAGAAAACCCTAGTAAAGCCTTAGAGACAAGACTAAGTATAATAAAAACATCCCTATATTTTGGTAAGTACTAAGTGAGTGGTTTATCAATAAAATACATCCATGTCTGGATACGAGCAGGTAGAGGCGGCTCTCGCAAAGATGTATCCTAGGGATAAAACCCGAAAACACCGCTTGGAGCTAGACTCGAACGGGAACTGGTCCACGACAATGGGCCTTACTGCACTCTTGGTTATGACACTCCTGGGGGATATGTTTTGATAAATTCACAAGCTTAGTATGAACCCTTATTAAGGGAATTAAAAAAATTACCCTAAGAATATATGTTAGAAAGTAGAGCATGACAAGCATAGATTAAATCCTATAGACTCATGAGTAAAGGGAAATAAAAGTTTATTTATATGTCATCAACTTTTGTCTTTTGATTACCCTTTATGTGTTACCCCCTAACATTAATTTTATTCCATCCAATGGCCAGTAATAGGAGAACACGGGCTAACAACCGATGTGAAGATCAATGTGACGACTGTACTAATGAGATGCCCAATCCAATGGGAGCGGGAATCACGATCTTTTCCACACTTCTCTCTCAGCTAACTAAAGCTTTGAATAGAAGCACTAGTCACGAGGAACTTCCAACCCTCCCTAAGAAGGAACAAGTCACTATCAAGAGCTTCATGAGACAAAGGCCTCCTACTTTTAGTGGATCTTCCGATCCCATGATCGCTGAACAATGGATCAACTCCATTGAAAAGATCTTCTCCATCCTTCAGTGTTCTAAATAAGAGAAGATTCTCCTGGAAGCTTATTATATGGAGGGTGAAGCCGATCAATGGTGGACGTTGATCAAAAATACGAAGCCTGAGGAAGAGATCGACGTGTTGGACTGAAAGGATTCCCGGAAGATGTTTTTCGATAAATATTTTCCACGCACCCTCCGGATTAATATAGAAAGGGAATTTCTTTCCCTCAAGAAAAAAGCTGAATAATCTGTTGGAGTGTACAAGGAAAAATTTACAAGGCTTGCACGATATGATTCCTGCTTTGTCGTTACGCCCGAATGCATGGTTGACCTCTACTTTGGTGGGCTGAAGCCTAGCCTACGGAAAGAATTAGTAATCCATGACTTCGATAGCTATGAGGAAATTGTCTGATGTGCCCTCATGGTCGAAATGTAGATCGGGGAATCACAGGGGTATCATTGGGACAAGAAGCGTAAGGTGGAATTCAATGATGGAAGTCCAGTGGATAAATCCAACGATACTAAGAAGATACAACACCCAACTTTCCAAAAGTTTGGAATCAAGCACCCTGGAAATTTCCTCAAGGGGATGAGGAAATTCTTTAGGTGTGGAAGAGAAGGGAACCTAGCTATTAACTGTCGGCAAGAAAGACCCACAGCTGCGAAAAAGGAGAGGAACACTCCGTTCGAACCTCAACGTGTTGTTCATTGCTACAACTGCAAAGAACCAGGGCATTTTGCAAATCAGTGGCCCAATCCATGTTTTTTCAGAGGCAACCAAAAACCTCCAAGGCAATATAGAAGAGATTTTTCCATCACTTCTGCTAAAGTGAACCCCGACAACGAAGTGGTGAATGGTACGCTAGTTATTCATTCAAGAATAGCGAATATACTTTTTGATTCAGGTTCAATGCATTCTTTTATATCTTGAAATTTTAGTAGAAGAATCCCATCACTACCAGAAATCATGGAATTGAAGAGGTTGGTGAGTACAACAAATGGGGAAATCATTGAATCTCATGAATTTAACTCCTCCCCTGTCATAATCTGTGGATTAAATTTCCCAGAGAACCTCGCCATACTCCCTCTAGTGGAATTTGATGCAATTCTTGGCATTGATTGTCTTTCCTTATATAGAGCCAACATAAATTGTCGGGAGAGGGAAATCACACTCTATATGGAGAATCGACCCCCAATTCATTACAAGTGTAAGGAGGAAGATGAATCTCATTTAGCTCCATCATCTCAAGCATGGATATTACTGCCCTATGAGCATGCGTATCTAGCTCTGATGATTGAGTCCAAGGAAGAAACCATCCTTGAAGAAATGCCTATTGTGATGGAATTTGTTCAAGTGTTTCCTGAGGAACTGCTTGGTCTTCCCCCTAAAAGAGAAGTTGAATTCTCAATTGAACTTATACCATGGGCGCTACCAATATCCAAGACTCCATATAGAATATCTGTTGTGAATTTTTATGAGTTGAAGAAACTACTATAGGACAATCTGGATAAAGGGTTTATACGCTCAAGTGCTTCACCATGGGGTGCACCAGTCCTCTTCATCAAGGATAAGGACGGGTCAATGGAGATTTTCATCGATTATCATGAACATAACAAAATCATGATAAATAACTAGTATCATCTCCCACAGATCTATGACTTTTTTGAATAGCAATGGGGAGAACCATACTTCTCCAAGGTAGATTTGCGGTCGGGATATTATCAAGTAAGGGTGAAGAAGGAAGATGTCCCCAAGACTACTTTTTGTATAAGATAAGGGAACTATGAGTTCATATTAATGCCTTTCAGACTCACTAATTCTCCATAAAATTTCATGGAATTGATAAATAGAGTCCTTATATATTACCTTGAGAAATATGTGGTAGTCTTTATAGATGATATTCTAATATACTCCAAAACCAAAGAGGATCATGAGGTGAATTTAAGAACTATACTAGAGACTTTGCGTAAGGAGAATCTCTATGAAATTTATAGCAATTGTGAGTTCTGGTTTAAGGAGGTCAAATTATTGGGCCATATCATCACAAGTAGTGAGATATCTGTGGATCCCTCCAAAAAAGATGCAATTGAGGGATGGCTAAGGACAACATTGGTAACGAATACCCGTAGCTTCTTGGGGTTAGCTGGATATGATCGATGATTTGTGAGAAATTTATCACGATTGACCAACCCTCTTACCAAGATAACTCAAAAGGGGGTAAGTTTTTCTTGGAGTGATGAATGCAAAGAAAGCTTCAAGGATTTAAAAAGGAGGCTTATCACTGTCCCCAAGATCACTCTTCCCACAATTGGGGAACCTTTTGTGATATTTAGCGATTCTTCGATGAAGGGATTAGGCTGTGTGATGATGTAGAATGATAAAGTGATATCCTATGCCTCAAGACAGTTGAAAATCCATGAGGGAAACTATCCAACACGTGATCTGGAGTTGGTGGCGGTGATCCTTTCCTTGAAAATATGGCAGCATTATCTCTATGGGGAGAAATGTGAGATATATACTGACCACAAGAGTCTTAAATATATATTCACATAGAAAGAGATTAATATGCAATAGAGAAGACGGATATAGTACATCAAGGATTATGACTGTTCAATACATTACCACCCTAGGAAAACGAACAAGGTGGTAGATTCCCTAAGTAGAAAGGACCCAGTGATTCTATCAATGATGAGAATTGAGAAGGATCCAATCTTCTTAGACTTGATGAATATAGACATGGGAATCATAAATAAGGGAACATCATCAATCATTTCACAAATTATTTCTCAACCGTCTCTTTTGGAAAGGTTAAAGGATGCTCAAAAGGATGATCTGGGAATTCAGGAGAAAGTGGAAGCTATCAAAAAAGGGAAATCCTCGGATTACAATGTTAATGAAGAAGGAATTGTGCGATTTGGGAAAAAACTATGTGTTCCGTCATGTTTAGAGCTGAAGAAGGAACTTTTGGATGATGCACATAGTTCAAATTTCTCTATTCACATAGGGAGCACAAAGATGTATCGAGATCTCTGAGAAAAAATTTGGTGGGATAATATGAAGAAGGAGATCTCTCTATATACATCAAAGTTCATGGTGTGCCAGAAAGTGAAGTCAGAGAGGCAGAACTCTAAGGGGATGATGAAACCATTTCCCATACCATAATGGAAATGAGAGAACATCACCATGGACCTTTTTAATGGACCTCTGAGGACATCCAAAGGAAAAAATGCAATCTGGGTTGTGGTGGATCGTCTTTCAAAGACTACACACTTCATTGGTATTCGAGAATATTTTTCATTGGATAAACTGGCACAGATATATATCAGGGAAGTGGTAAGGCTGCATGGAGTACAACTATCTATTGTGTCTGACCGAGATCCAAGATTCTCCTCTATGTTTTGGAATAGTATTCAACATGCTCTAGATACTGAACTGAATTTCACAATGGCCTATCATCCTCAAACTGATGGCCAATCTGAGAGGACTATCCATACACTTGAGGACATGTTGAGAGCGTGCTCAATGGAATTTAAAGGAGGATGGGATCAACATCTTCCTCTAGTTGTGTTCTCTTATAATAATAGTTTCCACTCGAGCATAAAAATGGAACAATATGAAGATATTTATGGGAAAAGGTAAAGAACACCGGAGTGTATGGATGAGGTCGGTGAACGTAAGCTTCTTGGACCAGGAATGGTCGAGGAAATGGTAGATAATGTGAAAACCATTCATTAGCATATCAAGGAATCCCAGAGTCAATAGAAGAGTTATGCAGATAATCATCGATGAGACCTTGAGATTAAAGTTGGAGACATGTTTTTTCCACGCATATCTCTATGGAAGAAGGTCATGAGGTTTGGAAAGAAAGGTAAGTTAAGTCCAAGGTACATCGGCCCCTTCGAGATTCTTGATCATGTCGGGGTTGCAGCTTGTCGACTAGAACTTCCAACTACCATGGCCAAAGTACATGATGTATTTCATGTATCCCTCTTAAGGAATTACATACCAAACCCTTCACATGTACTCTCTTCTGAGGTGGTACAGTTGGAGGATGACCTTTCTTATGAGGAGTAATCAGTGAAGATCTTAGATCATAGAGAAAAAGTTTTACGAAATAAGACAATGCCCCTCGTCAATGTGTTGTGGTGAAACCACAAGTTTGAAGAAGTGACTTGGGAATCGGAGGAAATGATGAAGCTAAGTTACCCGCATCTATTTTAGTGTGGGAAAAGGAAATTTGGAGGGTGGAATTTCTTAAGGGGGGAATATTGTAACGACCCAAATTTTTATTAATGGAAATCCCTCTTGATCTAATTAAATGTATCCTTATGTAAATTTTTTATATAAAATGTCAACTTATTTGGTTTTATGTAAATAATTGAGACAGTTGCTTTTATAGTCGTTGAATAGTGATCACATGATTAGAATAAATATAGAGCTTTAACAAATCCAATTTACTCAAACAAAGGAAGTGATAACCTCATCCAGTAGAATTGCTCCATACGAAGCCCATTTGTCAGATCTCGGAAAAGAGGTGGAGTCTTTGGTCTTCACTCTTGACCAAGCCAATGATTAGATTCATCATGTCAAGCTCAAACGAGACCGTCTATGGGAAAAGTGGAAGTTGATAGAGATTACCACTCGAGCAATGTTATCTGAGCCACCCCCAGAGTCTGTCACCATCGCACACCTTACCATTAGGTCTTATGCGGTTGTTTTAAGGGGTTATGTAACAAATCAATTGTACTATTTTCATGTACATTATTTTTGTATATAATAATGAATATACTATCTTGCCTTTATTGATACATTGTAAATAGTTTTTTAAAGTAAAAGTTGTGTTTTTAGTTATTATTTAATTAAGAAATATATTTTATTAAATTCAGGGATTTTTGAATTAAAAAATATTTTAATAAATGATTATAATTATTATTAAATTAATTTTATTATATATAAATGATCATATAATTTTATTAATGCAATTATATTTTTTTATTAATTTTTGAAATCCATTTCTGTCAAAACCCGTGAATTCTCGATAAATGTCGGTTTTTATTTTAAAAGTGAAAATTAGCATATATAGAAAATTATTTAAATAAAATAAATGATATTTTTAGAATCAGGATGTCAATATTATCCAACAGTTACTTTTTCAAAATTTTCTGAGACAGTCAAATTTTTGGGTAAAAAATAAATACCGTTTATATATATAATGTATTTTATGACATCATAATGACCCAATAGTGATGTAAATAAATACTATAATATTTATTTTTGGCCAATATATGTTTTACCATTAAAATAATGTTATTTTTTGTTTGTTTGACATACTTTTCAAAGCATTAATGGACCCCTCAATACTTTTTAAACATCTTGTCTTTTTAAATTATTTTCCATGGGAGTGTGACTCACCTCCACATAAGATACCCCATTATTTTAAGAAGTTCGGACTTTGGCCTTATAAAATATTTTTTTCCTCTTACCTTTGCCAAAAACCATGGGTAAAAACCATGAGCTTATTTTTGGTTTGTACTAGTTTAATTTATGGGGTCCCAAACCTAAATAATAAAGAATTCACTCACCTTTTCTATATAAACCCACCCAAGCTCCCACTTCCTCCTCACTTAAAGCATTTGGAGTTCATCCAACCTCTACCCTAATCTCTCTAGAATCTTTCCAAGTTTCCCCAAGCTCCAAAGAAGCCTCTCTCAAGCCTCTCTGAAGCCTTGTAAGCACACATCCAAGTAAGGGTTTTTCTTCCTTTCACTTTTTTGTCCAATTTTCTTAATATTGTTATGCCCTTTTAATTTCAATTATAAATGCTGAGGTATATTTTCCCACCTCCCCCATACTTCCCTCTTATTGTTTGAATTATGGGAGACCCCTTTCTCTCTCATTAAATTCCTCCTATGTACACCCATTACAATTCCGAAATTCCAAAAGGAACTTCTCTCTCTTCATTTACATTCCAACAATACTTTTGTATCATGAATCTAAATTCCATTACAATTGTTTGGAAATATATCTATATGACACCCTTACTATCCATTTCTTGTAAATATTATGAGACATACATTTTTTCTCTCATCAACCATTTTCATGAATTCTTTTGTCACACCGTTACGCTGCCGAAATTGCACCGATTTTCTAAGGAAATGCCTTTGTGTATTGAATACCATGCCCATTTCTCCATCAAGGGTATTTGTAAAGACCCGTAAAATTCAAGAGAATTTTTTTCATAATTTTTTTTGGAATTTTACAAGAACGCAGTTTCTGACGGCACCTGATTCCAAGGGACGGTGTGCCCGAAATCATTTTCTGAAGTTTAGCTCGGGTACGTTCAGTGAACGAACGAGCGGGTTTTTCTAACTTTTGAACCGGTGCTCGGAATCGAATTCTGAGGGTACCAATGGAATCGCAGCACCGGTATTTTCTTAGAAACACCATTTATGGAGTTGCGTTTGCTCAGGTGTGGTTTCTAATTTTTGGGGTCATGTTTAGAAATAAAATAATGTGGTGCGACAACTTTATTTTATTTCACTTAAAGCCACTTAAAGCCACTTAAGCTAAGTTATGCGGATAGGGTGGAACCCAAAATATCCTACCCACATGGTAGGATATTTGTAAGGTGGGGCCCGCACGATCCCCACCGTTTCTTTCCCTCTATGTAACGCACCGACGAAAACCACTTTTAAATAAAGTCAACTGGTGCATTTACTTAAATTCTAAACGACCCTATTAATTGGGCAGTTAAGTCGTTACCACTAATTCATCAAATTAATCGTTCTTTTCTTAACATTGAATTTTCTAATCGTTGTCATGGGAATAAAATAAGACAAACACTTTTTTTTGAAAGGTTTCTTGTTGAGAGGATTTGGGGAAAGCTCTAAAGCATGAAGATCTTCATCCTCCTTCGCGAAGAACGTGAAGAACGTGAAGAACGTCGGCCTTCGACGAAGGGCGATGAAGAACGCCGAACCATCAGAGATCGACGACGCGACGCCATGATCCGCGACGCCGACGACCCTCCTTCCACGACGCTTCTTCGACGATGTTCCATCATCACGACAATCTTCGATCAACAACCGATTGAGTGTTCCGTGATGCTGACGATCCTCCTTCCGCGATGCTTCTTCTGCGACGTCCCTTCCCCACGACAATCTTCGATCAACAACCGATTGAGCGACGCCCCTTCTGCGACGCGACGATCCTCTTCTTCCGCGATGGTTAAATCTGTGATGAACTCACGTTTGACGATAACGTTGAGGTAGGGGTTGTTTCATTTAAATCTTTGTGATTTATATCCGCGGTTTGTTTAAATGATTGTTGTGAGTCTATTAAAACCGCTAACGCGGTAGGTGCTGACCAACGAACAAGTCCGAACCCACCGCCATTCTCATTCTTGGTGTGAGGAAGGCCGGACGACGTCAAAAAAAGCTGCACGGGCGATGTGAGGTCCTCGCAGTGAAGGACGGACCCCGGGAGGGCCTTTGGCGAAGGTGGAGTGCAATTCCGACCACCGGAACTCGTCCGGTGGTCCACAGAGCAACCCGCCGGCGCGCCGCAGCCGAGAACCACCGCGGCTAAAGCCGCGGGGGCAGGTCAGCCGTCCGGCGACCGTGCGGGACTGGCAAAGGTTGGACGCGGCACCGCGGCCGCGTTCGTTGGCGAGAGGCGGCCCCCCACGCGGGGCCGCAGATCATTCAAGGGGGCGGCGCCCCCCTTGCGCACCGCACGGCCGTTACGGCCGAGCCGCCTGGAGACCGGGCCGCACCCGCGCTGGCTGGGCCAGGCCGCGCCGTCCGGGTCAGACCCGAACCCAGGTCGGGTCGACCCGGTTCGGGCCGATCTAGGGGGGGTTGGGCCGGGTCGGTCCGGGCCCAGACCCCCCGTTTTCGGACCCGTTTTGGGTCATTTGCCCATATCTTGGGCTACAGACCTCCGATCGACGCACCGTCAGCGGAGATGTGATACTTGGATCGAGATGGTCTTTTTGACATGTTACACTAAATGTTTCTAAATACTTTAGGTTCGGCCAGGTTGGTTCGTACACGAAACCCACCGGGCCCTCGGAGCGGAAACACTTATATCTTGAGCTCTAGACGACCGATTGACGTGTCGTCGACTTTGATGGATTCTTCTAAGTGAGACGAATCTTTTGGCTTACTCCGCCCGAGGTTTGGATGCAGGTGGAGTATGGTCGGGTTGGTTTTGAATTAAAAACCAACCGGGCCCCTAGGACGAAAAACCCAATAACTCTCAGACCGGGCGTCTGATTGACGCGTCGTCTACGACGTTGAGTTCCTGTTGACGATATGGAACTTTTGGATACATCAACTCTAGACTATGTGTCAGTTGATGTATCAGCCTCTCGGCTCGTGGAGCGGACCCTCCCGAACGAGCATGCTGTGTGCGGGAACCCTAGAGCTGGCTGCGACTGCGACGACGACGACGACGACTGTGCAGAGATCCTCAGTGGATTCGACGGCAACGACTACAACACTTAGAGATCCTATGTGGATCAGTGATATAGATCCTGTGTGGGTCAGTGCTCAGCGGTTTTGTGTGGGCCAGCACCTACAGATCCTATGTGGGTCCGATCCTGTGTGGGTCTTTGCGGGGGTTAGTTACCTATCGATCCTGTGTGGGTCAGATCCTTTGTGGGTCATTGCGGGGGTTAGTACCTATCGATCCTTTGTGGGTCCGGCAGCTTAGATGAATAAGTAGATATATCTGATCATCTCTATCGTCATACGAAGAAGTATACCTGTGTGAGATGAATCCTGTTTTCCTTTCCTTTGTGGATTGTGTTGTTCTATCCTGTGTGGATTCCGTTTTGCTTCCCGTGTGGACTGGGTTGTACTTGAGCTCGTATGTCGGAGGTGAACTGGAACTGGTGACTTAGGTATATGTATGGGAATATACCTAAGCAGTTCTGGATGTTACTTTGTGATTGTATCTTTCCTTTGTGGATTATCCTTTGTGGATTCTGGGAGACCTTTGGGGGTCTCAGGGTCCCTACTAAGTAGCTTATACTCACCTCTGCACGGTCTATGCCCGTACTATGATGTGTTGGTTGCAGATGACAGACAGCGCTGATCGTGGTTGAGGCTTACGGAGCAGGATGGTACCTGGAGGTGGACCACTAGGCGGGACGTACTTAGAGCGGACGGTTGGACCCAAGGATTTGTGGAGGCTATCTGTACCCACCCTTCAGGTGGGACTTCCAGTGGATGGCTCGACGTTGCAGATTTACTTTTCAGTTGTCTTTTTCCCTTTCCAGTCAGACTTTACTTTTAGTTTGGGTTTTTATTCTGGCCCACTTACTATTGTACTCAGTTTTTACTTAGTGTTTACTTATACTGCTTGCTTGCTCTGTGGTGTTTCTTTACTTTACAAAAAAAATGCCTTCCCTTTTTACCAGGATTTACGACTTGGTTCTAGTCTCCAGCCCCTGGCCTATGGAAGGTGGGCTTGGGGTAGTCACGGCACGGGCCCGAGGACGGGTCATGAAAAATTGGTATCAGAGGATTTCGGTTCTACTGCAGAACTTTGGACTATGATCTTTCTTCTATGTGAAGCAACATTGTTAAGCATATTGGGTGTGGTTTTCAGTCCCGAGAGTCCAGTGTTGGTGCGGCGGCCGACGTATCCGTACACCAGGACCCTGACTTCTGATTTCCGACTTAATGCATGAAAACATTGATTGCATGAGTCTTTCAAGTTTTTCTATGTGATTACTTTATGTCATCTCACCAGGTATACTGTTCTGACCGTGGTGCACCTGTTTTTTTTTCAGGATGGCCCCATGACGGTAGCCAGCTAGGGTTCCGAGAGTTGTGCATGACGACAGACCACTGAGTGGAAAGGCCTCGGTGCAGGGCCCTTTGACAGCAGAGGCACCGGAGGTACCTCTCCCGTAGAGACATTGATGCTTCCAGCCTCAGCCGCTGACGATGCACGTCGCCTTAGTGAACTGCACGAGTTTCAGCGCCAACGACTGCCCAGGTTCCACGGAGAGACAGACCCCCAGGAAGCTGAGGACTGGCTAGAGGTAGTCATACGAGTGTTCAGGTTAGTGAGGAAACCAACAGACCTCATGGTGATCCTTGCAGTGAGCCTACTGCACGCGGCAGCGGGCTGATGGTGGAGCTTGATTCTCCAGTTGCACGATGAGGCATCTATCCTCTAGAGGGACTTTGAGAGCCTCTTCCGCTCGGAGTTCGTCCCAACCACCCTCCATGCGGTGCGCATCCATGAGCTTTTACAACTGCAACAGGGCAGCTTGACGGTCACCCAGCACTCGGTGAGATTTACTGATCTCTCACACTACTCGACATACATGGTACGGGACCCATTCATCCGGGCCTGGACCTTTGAGCAGGGATTGATGCATGAGATCAGGGCATCACTGATCTCCCTCGGCATTCTGACCCTGGAAGGAGTACTGGAGCGAGCCCTTTTGATCAAGAGCTTCCTTGCTGAGCCTACTGCAGCAGCGAGACCCACCACAGGGCGACATGTAGCAGAGTCTTCCGTAGTAGGCAGTCGACGGATGACTCATGGGTCCAGGCAGACCAGACCCTCAGGCAGAAGACCTCAGGACACTAGCTCAGCTGTGCGGGGCACACTGCGTGGGGCCCGTCTTTCGAGAGGCAGACAGTGCTACGCATGCGGCGGGCATGACCACATGTCTCGTGACTGCCCGACCCGCCATGCCGAGGAGCAATAGATGGTTTAGGGACCACCCAGGCAGAGGCAGAGGGTCGACTGTGGCAGTCCGCAGGGAGCAGGCAGATGAGGTAGAGGAGATGGCCGAGCAGCAGGTGGTGGGCGATGCTTTGAGGCTCTACCACCATCACCACCAGGAGGTCCACCCCGACCACAGGGAGCTGGAGGGCATAGACAGGCACAGCTCCAGGCGGCGGAGGCCTACGACCACGGAGCGCCCGAGATGATTTGAGGTACTATCTGTGTCTATTCAACCCTTGCTGTAGTTCTTATAGACACGGAAACAAGTCATTCTTTCATAGCTGCTGCCCTTTTTCGGAGCTCGGAGATTCCGACAGAGCCGTTGGCTCGATCCATATGGCTAGAGACTCCTACGGGAGAAGACTCAACGATTATGCACTGGTGCCGGTAGTGTGAGCTTACTCTAGGAGGTGAGAGCTTCAGCTGGAATCATCTTGTAGCGGTGTCGAGGCCTTATGACGTCATCTTGGGCATGGATTGGTTATCTAGAGTCTATGCTCAGATCAACTATATTAGGCGCAAGGTGCAATGTGTACACACCGACGGGAGCAGGTTCACCTTCACCTGTGAGAAGGGATCCTTCACATCAGATGATGGAATTCTGCAGAGGAGGGGACAACCCATCACTTATCAGTTGGCTAGCCTCATCCTAGGAGCGGTTGACGTGCAGAGTCCTGGTTTTCCTGCAGTGGTGGATTAGTATGCGGACGTCTTTCCCGACGACATTCCAGGACTACCTCCTCGCAGAGAGGTAGACATTTATATTAACCTGTACCCCAGGACAGCCCTGATATCCACTCCAGCATATCGGATGGCTCCCGCCGAGCTTCGAGAGCTACGGGTACAGTTGGAGGACTTGAAGGGCAAGGGATTCATCCGACGTAGTGTTTCACCATGGGCTTCCCCGATATTGTTCGCCAAGAAGGCGGACGGGAGCTTGTGACTGTGTGTCGACTATCGTCGCCTAAACCAGGTGATAGTGAGGAACAAGTATCCGCTACCGAGGATTGATGACCTCTTCGATCAGCTCAAGGGAGCACTGTGGTTCTCGAAGATAGACCTCAGGTCAGGCTATCATCAGCTAAGAGTTCGAGATGAGGACGTACAGAAGATGACCTTTAAATGTCAGTAGGGACACTATGAGTTCTTGGTTATGCCTTTCAGCGTAACTAATGCTCTAGTAGTGTTCATGGGCCTCATGAACATGATCTTTCAGCCATACCTCGATCGATTTTTCGTGGTCTTCATCGACGAGATTTTTGTATACTCGACGACTGAGGAGGAGCACGCCACTTCTTGGGGCACGTCATCTCTGAGGTGGGAGTTGCGGTGGATACTGCGAAGATCGAGGCAGTGCTAGCTTGGGAGCCACCTAGGAGCATGACAGAGGCGCGGAGTTTCTTGGGACTAGCTGGATACTATCGGAGATTTGTTCCAGACTTCTCCAGAGTTGCGGCACTACTCTCAGCTTTGAAGAAGAAGGGGAAACTCTTTTTGTGGTCAGACAGATGTCATCAGAGCTTCCCGGAGCTGAGACAGAGATTGACCAGCGAACCCATCTTGAGGTTTCTGTTGGAGGGAGTAGGGTACGTAGTCTACTGCGATGCATCAGGGACCAGACTCGGATGTGTCCTGATGCAGGAGCGGGCGGTGATTGCCTATGGATCATGTCAGTTGAGGCCACATGAGAAGAACTGTACTACCCATGACCTGGAGTTAGCAGCATTGGTCTTCGCTCTGAAGACATGGTGGCACTATCTGATGGGAGAGCGATTTACAGTCTTTTCTGACCATCAAAGTCTCAGGTACATCTTCTCTCAAAAGAAACAGAACCTGAGACAGAGACGATGGATCTTTTCCCTCCAGGACTATGACTTTGAGATAGTCTATACTCCTGGGAAGGGGAACGTAGTAGCCGATGCTCTCAGCAGAAGGACGGGAATTCAACTACTTGAGGAGGCGATAGAGCAGCTAGCCGCTTTGCAGATATCCTTCGTGGATAGAGATGGAGAAGCCTTCCTCCAATCTCTCACAGTCACTCCACCAATACTATAGTGGGTCAGAGAGGCACTGCTTGGGGACACCGACTGTGAGACGCGGCGTGCGCAGATATCCTCAGGATAGGCACTTGATGGATTATCCATAGGAGGAGAGCACGACATCCTTTTCAGAGGATGTAACTTGGTACCAGTTGCTTTTCAAGAGGAGTTTCTGAGAGAGTTTCACACTACCCCTTTGGCGGTACATCCTGGAGTAGCGAAGATGTACTCGGATCTCAGACGACAGCACTGGTGGCCGGGCATGAAGAAGGATGTGGCAGAGATTGTTTCTCGATGCCTCACCTACCAGAAGGTGAAGGCAGGGCATCAGGTACCATAAGGCTTGGTACAACCCTTGGAGGTCCTCAGAGTGGAAGTGGGATGGTATATCTATGGACTTCATGAATGGACTTCCACCCACTTCCAGAGGTCACGACTCCATTTGGGTGATTGTCGACCGACTCACCAAGTTGGCTCACTTCTTACCAATCAGAGAGCAGGGCTCAGTGGAGTGCTTGGGATGTCTCTACGTTTAGAAGATTGTACGGATTCATGGTCTGCCATCATCTATCATCTCCGATCGAGATGCTCGCTTTACTTCCTGGCTTTGGAAGGGGTTGCAGGAGGAGTTCGGGACACAACTACGTCTGAGCACCGCCTTTCACCCTCAGACGGATGGTCAGACAGAGAGGACCATTCAGACTCTCGAGGACATGCTCCGCGCATGTGTCCTTGACATTGGTCATAGCTGGGAGGACCACCTAGACATTGTGGAGTTCACATACAACAACACCTACCACTCCACCATCGGGATGGAACCATACGAGGCATTGTACGACCGACCATGAAGATCTCCTTTGTGCTGGACAGACCCTGGGGAGTCAGCACTTGTGGGGCCGGAGATGGTCCAGGCCACGACAGAGAAGGTCCAGGTCATCCAAGAGCAGATGAGGACATCTCAGAGACCGCAGAAGTCCTATGCTGACAGGAGGTGGAGGCCACTGGAGTTCGAGGATGGCGACCACGTCTTCTTGCGGGTCTCACCTCGACGTGGATTACAGAGATTTGGCCGAGGTGGCAAGCTGTTTCCACGCTTCATCAGACCATTCTAGGTCCTCAGTAGGATTGGCGAGGTGGCTTATCACTGGGCTCTACCACCTCAGTTGCACCGGGTGCACGACATCTTCCATGTATCCCAGCTGAGGAGATACGTGCATGACCCGACGCATATCATTGACCATGGGGAGCTGGACGTTGATGATGAGGCGACTTTTGCGGAAGTTCCAGTGGAGATCGAGGGTCGAAAAGAGTGGGTCCTACATGGGCGATCGATCCCTCTAGTGCACATCAGATGGCAGCACGGGAACCTCTAGGAGAGCACTTGGGAGCGGGAGGCTCAGATGCGTTCTTAGTACCCACATTTGTTTCCCTAGTTTATGATATATCTTTACGGGGACGTAAAGCCCTGAGGTGGGAGTGATGTAAAGACCCGTAAAATTCAAGGGAATTTTTTTCTTAATTTGTTTTGGAATTTTACAAGAACTTAGTTTCTGACGGAACCCGATTCCGAGGCCCAGTGTGCCCAGAATCATATTCTGAAGTTTAGCTCGGGTACGTTCAGTGAACGAACGAGAGGGTTTTCCTAACTTTTGAACCGGTGCTCGGAATCGAATTCCGAGGGCACTGATGATATCGCATCGCCGATATTTGCTTAGAAATGCCATTTCTGGAGTTTTGTTTACTCAGGAATGGTTTTTAATTTTTTGGTTTATGTTAAGAAATAAAATAAAGTGGGGCATCAACTTTATTTTATTTCACTTAAAGCCACTTAAAGCCACTTTAGCTATGTTAAGTAGATATGGTGGAACCCAAAATATCCTACCCACTTGGTAGGATATTTTTTAGGTGGGGACCGCACGAGCCCCACCGTTTCTTTCCCTCTAAGTAACGCACTCGTGAAAAACTCTTTTAAATAAAGTCAACTGGTGCGTTTACTTAAATTATAAATTCCCCTATTAATTGGGCAGTTAAGTCGTTACCATTAATTCATCAAATTAATTTTTCGTTTCTTAACATTGAATTTTCTAATCGTTGTCATGGGAATAAAATAAGACCAACACTTTTTGTTGAAGGGTTTCTTATTGAGAGGATTTGGGGAAAGCTCCAAAGCTTGAAGATATTCATCCTCCTTCGTGAAGAATGTGAAGAACGTGAAGAACTTCGGCCTTCGACGAAGGGCGACGAAGAACGCCGAACCCTCGGAGATCGACGACGCAATGCCGTGTTCCGTAACCCCGAAGATCCTCCTTCCGCGACGCTTCTTCCGCGATGTTCTTTCCTCGCAATAATCTTCGATCAACAACCGATTGAGTGTTTTGCGACACCGACCATCCTCCTTCCACGATGCTTCTTCCGCAACGTTCCTTCCCCGCGACAATCTTGAATCAACAACCGATTGAGCGACGCCCCTTCCGCGATGAGAAGATCCTCTTCTTCCGCAACGGTTAAATCCGAGATGAACTCACATTCGACGAGAACATTTAAGTAGGGGTTGTGTCATTTAAATATTTGTGATTTATATCCGCGGTTTGTTTAAATGATTAATGTGAGACTTTTAAAACCGCTAACACGGTAGGTGCGGACCAACGAACATGTCTGAACCCACCGCCCTTCTTGTTCTTTGTGTGAAGAATGAAGGACGACATCAAAACAAGACGCACGAGCGATGTGAAGTCCTCATAGTTGAGGACAGACCCCGGAAGGGCCTTTGGCGAAGTCGGCGTCCAATTCTGACCAACAGAACTCGTCCGGTGGTCCGCGGAGCAACCCGCCGGCACGCCGCGCCGGCAGGGTGGCGCCGGTGGCGGGAGGCGGCGGCGCCCGACGTGCCGCCAGGGAGAACCGCCCCGGCTGAAGCCGCGGCGGAAGGCTGGCCATCTCGCGATCGCGCAGGACCGGCGAAGGCGGGACGCGGCACCCCGGCTGCGTCCGTTGGTGAGAGGCGGCCCCCCACGCGGGGCAGCGGATCATTCAAGGGGGCGGCGCCCCCCTTGCGCACTGCTCGACCATTACGGCTGAGCCGCCTGGCAACCGGGCCGCGCCAGCTGGGTCGGACCCGGACCCGGGTCGGGTCGACCCGGTTCGGGCCGACCCAGGGGGGTGGGACCGTGTCGGTCCGGGCCCAGACCCCCCGTTTCTGGACCCCTTTTCGGTCATTTTCCCATATCTTGGGATACGGACCTCCGATCGATGCACCGTCAGTGGAAATGTGATCCTTGGATCGAGACTGTAGTTTTGAAATATTAAACTTATGGTTTCAGAATAATTTTGGTTCGGCCAGGTTGGATCGTACACGAAACCAGCTGGGCCCTCGAAGCGACACACTTATACCTTGAGCTCCAGATGTCTGATTGACGTGTTGTTGACTTTGATGGATTACTCTAAGTGATATGTATCTTTTGTCTTACTCCGCCCAAGGTTTGGACGTAGGTGGAGTATGGTCAGGTTGGTTTTGACTTAAAAACCAATCGGGCCCCTAGGACGAAAAATCCAATAACTCTCAGACCGGGCGTCCGATTAACGCGCTGTTTGCGACGTTGAGTTCCTGTTGATGATACGATAACTTTGGATACATAAACTATGGACTATGTGTCAGTTGATGTATCAGCCTCTCTGCTCATGGAGCGGACCCTCCCGAACGAGCTTGCTGTGTGCAGGAACAATAGAGCTAGCTGCGACTGCGACGACGACGATGACTGTGCAGAGATCCTCAGTGGATTCGACGACGATGACTACAACACTTAGCGATACTATGTGGATCAGTGCTACAGATACTGTGTGGGCCCGATCCTTTGTGGGTCAGCGCTCAACGGTCCTGTGTGGGCCAGCGCCTACAGATCCTGTGTGGGTCCGATCCTGTGTGGGTATTTGTGGGGGTTAGTTACCTATCGATCATGTGTGGGTCAGATCCTTTTTCGGTCGTTGCGGGGGTTAGTACCTATCGATCCTTTGTGGGTCCGACGACTTAGATGAATCCGTAGATATATCTGATCATCTCTATCATCATACGAAGAAGTATACCTATGTGAGCTGAATCCTATTTTTCTTTCCTTTGTGGATTGGGTTGTGCTATCCTGTGTGGATTTAGTTTTTCTTCCTGTGTGGACTGGGTTGTACTTGAGCTCGTTTGTCAGAGCCGAACTGGAACTGGTGACTTAGGTATATGTACGGGCATATACCTAAGCAGTGCCGGATGTTACTTCGTGATTGTATCTTTCCATTGTGGATTATCCTTTGTGGATTCTGGGAGACCTTCGGGGGTCTCGGGGTCCCTAATGAGTAGCTTATACTCACCCCTACACGGGCTATGCCCGCACTACATTGTGTTGGTTGCAGACAACAGACAGCGCTGATCGTGGTTGAGGCTTGCGGAGCAGGACGGTACCTGGAGGTGGACTACTAGGCAGGACATACTCGGAGCGGACGGTTGGACCCGAGGAGATGTGGAGGCTATATGTACCCACCATTCAGGTGGGACTTCCGGTGGATGACTTTATGTTGCGGATTTACTTTTCAGTTGATGTTTTCCTTTTCCAGTTATACTTTACTTTCAGTTTCGGTTTGTATTCTGGCAAAATTACTGTTGTACATAGTTTTTACTTAGTGTTTACTTCTACTTCTTGCTTGCTCTGTGGTGTTTATTTACTTTAAAAAGGTAATTCCTTCCCTTTTTACCGGGATTTACGCCTTGGTGCTAGTCGCCAGCCCGTGGCCTATGGAAGGCGGGCTTGGGGTAGTCACGACACGGGCCCGAGGACGGGTCGTGACAGTATTCACCTTTATGAACATTTATTTATTGATTATAAATTTTCGTGTATTAATTTCACATACCTTTATCAAGGAATAAATTATTATGTTTAATGAATCCATGTTTTATGATCCATGTGTCACACATTTGCATGAAATGAAATTTTTAAGAAGGGTGCGCACTTATAGCGCTCCAATGCATTTGGTAAAGTATAGTATCATGATACCTCATGTGCAATGAGTGTTGAATCATGCTAATTCAAGTCCAACGAGTGTTTACAAGTGCTTCATGTGAAATGAGAATTTACTCATGCTCCATGTACAATGAGCCTTGGCTCATGCTAATTCCATGTTAAGTGTTGTTACCACATTTCCATGTTATGATTATCTTGCTTTATCATGCCTTTATGTTCATGTTTCTCTTGTGACCTGTTGATATACCTATTTTATAACATGTATTGTACTCCTCATGTATTCCATGTTTATTCCCTTACTGGGATTTATAGATCACCGCTTTCCTTATGCATGTCCTCAGGTTATCCCAGGAAATTCTAAGTACTAGGGAATGTAGTGGTCATGTAAAGCACGTTTTCAATAAAGATGTTTTATTTCATTTTTTAAGTTGTTATGTAATTATTCTAAGCCCTAAAGACACTAGTCCTCTTGATCTTCCATGTTGTATCAAGTGAATACTTTATGTAATAAATCATGTTCAAGTTTGTATTAAAATCAGGGTTGTCATAAAACTAGAGTTATTAAAATTAATGATGTTGAATAAATTTTTATTTTTAAAAGTATCACTATTAAAATATCCATGAAAAAACATGAAATTTAACTTGTATAAATGAGGAGAGGAGGGATAAACAATTTAAAGTGAAAATAAAACCCATTTTTATTATCTTCAGAATACAATTGTTCAAAAATCACATTATAATAAGAGTAAAAAACATTAATTTATTTTAATTTATTTTTTAAAAAATTGGATTATAAAATACCATATAATAAAATAGTAGTCTAGGAGAACATATGAATAGAATAATAAGTTTCATGATTATAAAATATAACATAATTATTGGAGTCCAAAGTTATCAATATACCTTATAAGAAACACACTCTATAAGGAATTAAAAATTTTAAATGGTGTTTAGGATGTAAAACTTTATACAATTATAGAGTAAAAAATAATATAATAAAATGAAATAATTTAAACCTATTTTTTAAAATATGTTCATTTTAATGATCATAACTTAATGAATAAAAATTGAGTTATCAAAAACTCTTATGACTGGGGAATCCCTTGTGTCAAATGACTATATAAGAATAAATTTTTTGTATTTATTTATCCAATGAATTATAGGGAATAAATGTATATATATCCTTCGTAGGATATTAAATAAATAGAAAACCAAACAAAGGATACATGGTCAAAAACATATGATATGTCAAAAAGAATCAGGACAGATACCAAGAAAACACTTTCATATTGAGTAAGAGTGTAATCATAACCCCTTGAATGTGTGGGATATAATTGAATGTTAACTTTTATTATAAAACTATAATTTCTGATGTGATTTATCAAGGAATAATTATATAAATCACATAAATGAAATTAGGTGAATAAAATAAAATATCACCCAAAGATAGGAATTTGGGATGAAAACCATTTCAAACATTGGAAAATTAAATAAAAATACCATGATAAATCTAACATGAAATAGGACACTGAATATCAAGAAAAATATGATAATAATGACATAACAATTACTATTCTATGGTATGTACACCATACAAAAGTATGCATGATGTATAAAAAAACTATTCTCAATAAAATGGAATAGAGATCGAAACTGTTAGCTTGTCTTGGTCCATTTTTAAATTATACCAAACATATAGAATGATTAAATTATGTTTATTAAATAAAAAAATAACCTTTTTCATAACTATACAATTTATAAACATTATTATTAATCATATATATGTATATATATATTAACTTTTTTACATATTTACATCCCCGTGTGTAAGTAAGTTTTATTGAATTGAACTAGTTTCATTAAAATCATATTGGTGTAAATTATTAAATAATATTAAATCATTATTAATATATATGAGATACTATAATTTCTGATTAAATATATTTATTATGTTACAATTTAATTATATGGGGGTATTGTTTACAAACATGGAATATTAAATCAATGATGATTATGTTTTTGTGATTTTTAAAGAATGAGATGTGGTTTCTTAATTAATGGGTTAAATGTTTATATAACCCTACTAAAACCGTTTTATTTAATTATTATGTCACATTACACTAGTAAATGTGATCTCATTTCCATTCATAATATAAATTCACAATATTATTCAAGTAGGTGGTTAAACTGACTCAAAATTTTACATGTCTTAACACTATAGGAGAGTATGTTAAAGCAGAGTTTATAATGAGATAATACCATTATAATAGAATCATAATGATAATTTTATTATTTTTTATGATGGTTTATATATTTTACTGTTCTTTTTTATAGAATTAGAAACTTTTGAAATAAAAATAAAAATTATTCTCTGTTTAGGGAGTATTCTACGCACACACACATTTTACATTCCTATACTTTTCTACGTGGATGGAAGTGAATAAATATGTGTTTTACCATTAATATAACCAAATTTCGGTTTTATAAGGGAACTACATTCATCATATCATTAGGTTGAAATGATATTTGGAAGAGTGAGATTATGAAGAAAACTTAAGGGGGAGATAATACTTATGTTGGAGACATGATATTTCCATAAAAGTAGTATTAAAATTGAAGGGATAATAATAAATATGAGTGAACATGGGTTTATGTTCAAGGGATTGGGTTATGGGGAGAGTAAAATTTGTAGTGTTTCAAGAAGTAATTATAAGTTTATGTGTTTCTTTGTATGTAATAATTAGTTTGTTTAATAAGTGAATATAAGGGATCTTTTTGAGACAGCTTTTAAATTTTCAATATTTCATGACATTATTCAAAGGTATATGGCATAAAAAAATAAGAAATGTTTTTCGGTCACATATATTTATATATCCAAATCTATACTATTCAATTTAAGGAATGTTCTTAAAAAAATTATGATATTTAAATGTGATTAAATTTAATATACCACTTTTACTTTTACCATGATTTTTTTAACCATAGCTATTAATTATAATGAAAAAAATAAAATTTGAACTTTTTACCAGATTTTAGTATTTTTATTTCAATCATAATATTTTTTTTCAAATATAATATAAAAATGATTTATATTTTAACTTTAAAATAGAAACCCTTAAATGTGTATAAGAGTTTTTTGATAAATAACACTATATTGTTTTTAATTATATATATATGATACAATTATATTGGAAATTTTTTTAAAAGACATAAATTATTTTTTTTAACATTGGAATAAAATATACAATATTAAAATGGAAATAAAAAAACTTACCACAAAATAAAAATACTTTATTTAAAGAAAAAACCAAAATAAGTTTTAATATTAAAGAAAAATTTACATTAGCTCTAGAAATTGTTAGAATAAGTTTTATATGTATAAAAAATATTTAAAAATTCATAGTTTTATTAATAAATTTCATATTTATTTATACTATAAATATTTTATAGTGTTATATGTTATTATTATAGAGTGATAAAATCATTAAAATTATAATTTCGTAAATCTGACATTGTTCGACTAAAATTCATCATTATTAAAATATGATGAAAAATTCACACTAAGTAAATTTTTGATATTATGAATTAATAATTTAGGTTTATTTTATATAATAAAAATTTTAAAATTATAAAATTTATCATTTAATGTGGGATTAGATATATAATGAAAGATGGTTTATTTGAAAACACACTTTTTAATAATTAAGTCAAATTAAATATTTATCTTCAAAAGGTAATGATTTTTAATTTATTAATATATTTGGTTAATTAGAAATTTTATTCTAATATTTTTTGGATAGTTTAATTGATGTGTAATGTGTTATTAATGTTATAAAAAATATCCACTTATTTAATAGTATTTATAAATTTTTGGTTTTATATTCTCTCCTATTAAATAAATTACATCTTCTTAATTTGACTCCTTAGATGGGAGTAATTTTTATTTGGAACATATAATTAATCATAAAACTCTAGATGAACTTAGGTTTATTTAGTATGAGGAATAATATTTATATATAAGAAAAATCTATATTAAATCTTAATAAATGGATCCAACCCAATCCAAATTTGACATATAATACTACCATGGGATACTGATGGAGATCCCTAATAAATTGCATCCCACAAACACTAAAATATTTTTATTTGATAATCATACCATTATATCATTTTATTTATATTTCTATATATATTAGTTGGTGAAAACATATATGAAATAAGAATTTAGAAAACATTAAGTGAATATTCTCTATCAAAATCAATTTGTGTAGTTTCATAGGATTTTCCTTGTTCACAAGGTTTTTGGTGACCATATCTTGTTTTATCCACAATATTGGGATATTGAGCTGTATAATTCTCACCTATCTAATAAATAAATATGTATATTTTTTATTGATTCTCTCCTTCCCATTTACTTGTGAATTTTATAGCCTTTATCTTCTCACTTATAACATTTACTTATCCCTTTAAGGGAATTTCACAACTTATTCTTACCACATTTTTAGTATATTAGAAATTGGAACCTCCTTGCATCATTATCTTAAAAACATTATCTTACATGAAACTATATATTTATCCTTCTTAGTGCAATTAAGAAATTTATTATATTCAAATTGTTAATCATAATTTGTGATATTTTTTTGGAATATTTATAACTATAGTAACTTGAGAATACATTCTGATGGGTTGTTTGTTGAGGTAATCTCTACATTTTCCCTCACACCCATGGTTTATTATAGTTCCATCCATTATAAAAACCAAAATATTTAAGATGAGTAATGATAATTATAAGTGAATTATCATAAATAACCATAGAAATATTTATCTTTATGATGCATCACATTATAATAATGACTCTTAAGAATATATTTACTACAATTTAAATTATATCTGACTCAGTTCAACCTATATCCATATTTGTTTAACATATATCAAAAAATATTCATGATTGATTAATTTATGTTGTTTTAAATCATAATTATTATCTTATTCTATAAAATAGATATCCCAAATCTCTGTAAACATTATTAAAATATTTTAGACACATTAATCATTGAAATATACACTTTCAAAATCTAACATATCCATCCCAAATTAATTTTATTCATTCTAAAAATCATAAATTTGAGTAATTATATACCCTAATCATATAATACAAATAATATACATTTACCTTATCCTCTTTTAATCTATAAGACATTAATCCATAATGGTATTATATATTCCACTAAAAATTAGCTCTATATTTAAAACTAAAATAACATTTACCAATAGTTCTTAAAATAGTAACTATATGTCATAATACAATAAATTAGATGATCTTATTCAAAAATATCAACAATAAATTATCAATCCAACGGTTACCAATAATTTCTAACTTACATATTCAAAATAAAACCACCCTTTGTTTTATATTTATTATGTTCATAATAAACATAATGTTTATCTATACCTCAATCATGTGATATCAAAAAGATGTTCTAAAAATATATTATTATTATAAAATCACTTTTCATGTTTATTAACTAAATTTAATATATTCCACCAAACTTTTAAATAAATAATTTTTAAATAATAATCGCTCAAATTATTATATAATCCTCATAACATATAGAATATACTAGAATATCATTGATAAGTGTTAGTCACTATTTAATATCGATAAGGGTTTCAAGAAACAATCTATATCACTTCCACAATTATGACTAAGAAATTCACCTTTTCCATCATAAAAGACAAATAATATGATTCCCCAATATTTATGTATTATCCATTATATTATTATAATACACAGTTGTTTCTAGATTCATACCTTTCATGGATTTATATTTTTATTCCATTTCAACAAAAAAAATGGTTATTTAAATATTCAAAATATTAATATGAAAACATAAATCAAAAAAATTATTCCCATTCAACACCTTTGTTTTTAATATACGAACTATTTTGATCAACATATGACTCACTTATTCAATTGGTGGTTATCCATGGTCAATTTTGTATTGGTTTATCAAAACTAATTAGTTTATATTATTCTTGAATACTACATAATGGTCTATAAAATATAACGAGATTAAGAAAATCATATCCCCCTATAGTGTATCACCATGTGTTCCATATGAGGACCACTCATCCTAAGTCAATGTGATGATCTATTCATTACTCAAGTAATAATTTTTGGGCCGGTAACCCCTAGGTGCATCAGTTTCAGAACTACTTCCACATTCTAGTATCTAGATAGGGATTTATGGATGTGAAAAACCATATAATATCTAATTTACAAAAACATAATTGTTTTATATGAAACATAGACATATTCATAGATTTTTCACTGAAGAATTATTATCTTATTCTCTAAATAAAATTTGCACTATTTCCATAACATCAAGTATTAAACTAATCTGTATTGGTCATCAATTATGATACACCATAGCTTAAAAACCATTTAATTATCCTCAATAGAAATATTAATCTCTAATGTTATCTATTAATTTCCATTAATACCAACTATGACACCCTGAAATGGATCTAATTATCATGAAATAATAATTTACATACATTCTTTGATAGCATCTATTGAATAATAGATATATCCATCCAAAATTAGAAAATCAACAATTATTGTTGAATCTATTATATCTCAAGTATATTTCTAGGTTTAGAGATTTAGAGAATTAGGGAAAAACAAAAATCATTAAATCCCATGTTATTTGAGGATAAGATGAAATCATCATAAATATATGAAGCATTTATTTAAAATTTATTTTGTATTTATTAAATATTAATTTAGGTTATGGTTTATTTTAGCATGGATTAGAAAATATGGACTCAATGATGGAAATTATGAAAATTGGAAAGAAAAAGCTTTACACACCATGTATCACATACCTGACATGTATAACTCATTCAAATCATTCATACTATGCCAAATAACAACCCCTGAATCATTTACATAACGAGAAACCAATACATTAATTGTACACTCATTACTTGTTGTGCATATTTCAATAATCAAAATCCTTTAAAAACTGAAGAACATACAAAACATTCAGAAATTGCATTATGTGAAATGTTGGAAGGCTCACCCGGTTAAGGACAGAAACATATTCTTCAGGGTGATCGTTGGATATCTGATATATGATGTGAATAGAACTAACATGATGTGTAGATGTTAGGACGTAAGTCACTTAGTCCATTACTTGTTTTTTATGACATACATGACACTTACTTTTCCATCCTGTTAATTATTCAGTGATCCTCTGCATACAGAACATTCAACATACAATCTTTTTCAATTTTTTTCTTCAATAATTTTCTTCTATTTATATATTTATCCATTCTAAACACAATTTAATTCATTATATTAATATTATTTGAAATATATGTGAGTGTTTTGTCGAAATAAAATTTTCTACACCTGTTCTTCATCGGTTACGATTCTCCTTCTGTTCAACATTCTTTTTCATCCCTGATCATCATTCTTCTTCATCACATGCAATGTCATTAATTATTTATTCATGTGAAAGTGAGTTTTTGACTTTATTTATATTGTTTTCAATTTTTTTGATCCTGATTATTAGTTTTTTTTAATCTTGGATTTATTCTTTCTCAATTGTTTCATGAATATGAATAGCATGTTTTTTATTTTCTTGCTTTTTATCTTTACCAACATGCTATAAAAATCCACATAGGGTTATTGGTCGATAGTAGAGATTTTTCTAAACCTGAAGAAAATAAATATTGAAACTTGGTAAAATTATATCTATTAATTAGTTAATAATAATTTTTCATCACATTATTTTTCAAAACGTTGTCAATGATAAATAAAATTGAACAAACCTAACATAACTGGAGTTGAAAATGACTTTGAAAGATAGACTATGATTATTTCTACATAAAAAAAATAATAATTCACCTAGGATATTAGATTTACACTGAACCTGGGATATTTGAATCCTTTGTAGATACAATTTCATTGACCAAAACCAATTGGATATTCATTCATCGCTATGCAGCCTAAGTCATCAAAAAATTTCAAGAAAAATCAAGGATTATCTTCTTTAAAGAGACTTTAAATTGACCCTGATTGCATAATTTAAAATATAAATTAAAACAAAATCATGTTGTTTTAGTAAAAAAACATAAAGAGTTAACATGATTATTTTTAAGGGTTTAGTTTGACTGGTTGATGACCTTCCAGTGATCCTCATGGGTTTGACCATACTATGTTGTTTTACAACATCGTTGTAGTGAGTGTATTTTTGGACTATAAATTTCTAATATGATCATTACCTTCATGAATTAAATGATGTGTTCATTCATGTCATATTTTAGAATCATTATTGGTGATTTCTATTTCCCAGGAACTGTTCCCTTTGGATTGATCCTTAGATTATCTTACCCTCCCCCTTTCCCATTTTTCCTTCCACTTTTCCTTTTACATTTGTATCCTTTTGGTGAACCTTGGTCCAATTTCTACATTTATCCCTCCCTATATCCCCACTATTCATGGATAATGCATTCTCTAAGGACCATAACACACTCATGAATCCTAGACACACAAGAAAAACTAATTTTATATCCTGATATATATCCCTCAATTGAAGCACATTAGAGTTTCTTTATGTATGATCATACTAATCATTCACTCTTTATAGGGACCCGTCCTTAAAACATTACATAATCTTGAATTAAATGAATAATTCACATTGAGGATCTTTTCAGTTTTAGAGTTTTAGAGAATTATAACACAACTATTACATCTCAGTGATTACAAAGTAGACAAATTTACTCAGTTTCCATTTTTTCACAAAATAAAAACTCTTGAAAAAAAAGTCATGTCTAGTTCCATGGTATAGATAGCATGACATTTCTATGATCTAATCCTTGACCCTATTCCACTTTATGTCCTATGAAAACATTTCAAAAACTTTGGATGAGCATAAAAAGGTCAGTAAGGGATACACAAAGAAAGAAAAAATTAGATCATCAAATATATACATAACATAATCATTTTGACATATCCCATGACATAATAATATTTTTTAAATACAAATAGAAATAATAAAATATAAAGGAAACATGAGGCATTCATAACATTCTTACGTAGGGAGTAACCATCATGGTTACATTTGGAATACCCATCAGAATATATTCCTTAAATATATTGGGAGAAACCTTAGAGTTTAACTACTTTGCATTACACAATTCATTGGAGAGATATCTCGGTCTCACCTGAACTTAGTTTATCATGGAACCACCCTACTTCATAAACAATTCCCAATAACCATAACATAATCGTATCACAGAAAACATGCATAAAGGAAACATAACATTTCCACATTTAAATCACATGATATCAATACAACACATTGATATAATCAAAAACTTTTCAAAAAAAATTTAAATACCAAAATAAAAGGAAAGTAAAACATGGTATTTATTTTTCTTTTAAAAAAATTTATGGCTTTTAGAGGAAGCTGAACCTCAAATAATAGTCACGACGGCGGAGATGTCAGTGTCACTACATACGTAAGAAAAAAAAATTACATTTGTCATTTAGTAAAACTCATAATTTACAATGATTCCTTTTTAATGAAATTAAATTTAAAAAGGTTTTATTATACAATTAATAGAATAAGATAGGATATAAATTTAGGTATGCCTCAATAAAAGGAGATTGAGACGAAGTCCCGTACAAAGACGGTATCCTAAGATTAAGGATAAATTAATTACATAATTATGTGTGAAGAATATAAATACAACCAATATAAGTTGATATTAAGTGTAAAACAATCGGAGGTCATCCACAAATATTCCTAGTATGACATAATCAAGAATTAGAGGTTTAACCCAAAGAATTGTAATTGGGTTAAGAGGTTCCCTTAGAAAAATTCGACAGCCTAACAACGTCACTTTAAAATTCAGAAAATGAGTTGATGAGTGATTGAAAGGGTTTCTCATCACATGGAAATATAATTTACAGCAATAAGGTTATATAATAACATATCCCTACACTAATAAGATGTAAATTAAAAGAATTAACAAAAATTAGTCTTTTAAAAACAGTAGGGTGAAAGGTTCCCTTACTGAGTTGGGTGACTTTAGAAACGTACACCCCATGAAAGAAGGACTATAAAAAGTTAATGTAAATATGCATAAACGAAATTATATTACACAAAGTTCATAATAATGGGATGTACATAGACCACTCAAAGGAGATAGTGACAAATATATCATGAATCTCACAGGAATAAATAGAGAGATAAAACCCCATTACCTTATTGTAATAAATCGATTCGTATGACCAAAAGATAATAAGAACCAAATGAATCACATAATACCATGAATATAAATAGAATCATTTTAATATATATCAAATGGAAGTACACAATACACCACATGCAATAGAAAATTGGCGAATGATGGAAATCTCACGGAATTAAAAGTGAGATAAGAAATCCCCTAACCTCAAGTCTGAATTGTCTTGTTCGTTTCATTATATTCCTGAATAATGAACATAGGTCAATTTATAATTCCGTAAGGAATTATTTTAAAGATTAATATTCAATTCATGTCACATATTATCATGTTATAATAATTAGTTAACTATGGGAGTTCATATCATACGTTTTGTCTATGTTCAGTACATGAGTCAAAAATGAACTTGTTTGAAAAGATTTTCCCATGTAGTAATAATTACATCATCTCCAGAATGGTATTAATGATTTAAATATCATATATATCATGTATATATTCATTTTATACTATTCCATAACATTTGGAGATAAAAAATGTAATGCACCATTCATGGATACGGTAGACCCTACTACGCATGGACGCTACTTTGATTTTTTTGTCATATTAAAGGAATTAATACTAAATGGGACATATATATTATAATTCCAGATTAATATATATGTTATATATGTAAGATAATTTCATTAATTACCTTCTTTATAAATTACATGTTTGGAATGAACGAGTCACATAACTTGAGGGGGTGGTAGTCCACACTTCCTCAAATGAAATTATCGCATTTCCACAACATCAAAATGCATAACTATGTGATTTAAAAATAAAATTCATAAGAATATAGAAAAAATAGATACCATATATATCATATATGAATAATGTGACATCATAATGGCCACCATTAAAGGTGTT
This sequence comes from Viscum album, assembly GCA_963277665.1. NCBI lineage: Eukaryota > Viridiplantae > Streptophyta > Magnoliopsida > Santalales > Viscaceae > Viscum > Viscum album. The sequence continues at coordinate 1,436,926,996 of OY728122.1, forward strand.
AAAAAAATATTGAACAATCATCATTTTGTGAGGCAATAATTCACCACCCACAGAAACAGTACATTCTTTAACCATTAGAAGAAGGTGAGTGTAAGTGTAGGTATAATACTTAGCATAAAAAATCATATTATATTGAGGATAATGGTTTTATTATGGGATAAAATAATAAGAATATTGTGGTGAGTGAGGAAGGAAAGTAAAAGAAAGAAAACTGAGAGAAGATATTACCTCTAAATCTGGTAACTCTTCTTGATTTGAGCCAAAGGCGTCCTTGGAAAGACTTCTTCCCAATGTGAGGCATATAGGAGTAAGAGATGGATGTGGAGAGATAATATTAGTAGAGTTTAGGCGATCTAAAGGCTTGAGTTTTGTGGGTAAGGGGGTAGAGGTGGGGGCCTTTTATAATAGAGAGGAGAGTCACTTTTGGAATGTCCTGAAATGTTACTTTATTATAAAATGGTTTTCGGATTTTAAAGGACCATAATGATATATTTCGAGGATAAGGTGATAAGGGTTAGAAATAAACCCATAAAATAGGGTTTTGAAAATTGTAATTATCATATTTTACCTTATCTTTTCATTTTATTTCAATCATTCATTAATGAGGTAATCACTACATCATCATGGTGTCATAAATAAATTTATTTATTTAATGTCTAAAAATTATAAAAAAATAATACCATGATGTAAGAAATATTTTTATATTTTCATTTACTATTTATAGTCTAAGTGATCAATTATGTAAGAAAAATTAAAATTGTTTTTCCTAGGATATACAAACCTCTATTATATTTCTCTTCTTTTAAATAAAATAATGTCATAAATGTAACTATTACACCCATGTGACTCCATGGTCCCTCAAGTTCGGTAAAATTCTTACCATGGTCGGACATGAATCAAAAAAGAATATTTTGACACATGTTGGGGTCATTTTATATTATTATTAAATTATTTTATTACCCTTAACTACCATATTACTAATTAATCACGATAATTAAAGATAATTACCATCATTACTATTCATAATGTCCAAAGAAAAAAGATTCCTAATTACACAATTTGGACCTTCTAATTCAAAAAATGGAATCCATTTTACCAAATTCAAAACACAGAAGTTACATTAATTAATTTAATAATAATTATTGTTGTTACAACTAAAGACGTGTTTTTAAGAAGTAAAAAAATTAGCAAAAGATTGACTTGTTTTTACATCCAATTGGAAAGGGAAATTAATTGTAATGAAAAAAATTTTATTGAGTGATAAAAAAATTCAATTACACTTTAAAACCAATTAAAAGGATCATTGGACTATATAATTAAATTAGATTAAAAAGCAGTTTTGAAGTAAAATGTAGTATTTTTCACTATTCATTAAAAATGAACATTTGTCAGAAAAATACCAAAAATTTATCCAAAGTAAATTTGATATTCCAAATTCAAAAATAATGTCCATTTTACCAAATTAAAAACATATAATTATCATTAATTTCCGCTGTCAAAACAAATAGAGTGTTTTTATGAAACAATATCTATCAAAAGATTGACACTTGTTTATGTCCAATTTCAAAGTGAAATTAATTACATTGTCAACCATTGGATTAAATGGTAAAAATATATTTCAACTAAACATTAAACCCAACTAAAATGATAATCTAACCAAATAAATAAATTAGATTGAAAGGAGGTTTGGAATTAAAATACAGAATTTTCATTATTCATTAAAAAATAAATTTTTTGGAAAATATAACAAAAATTTACAATAAGTAAATTTTGATGTCCTGATTCTAAATAAGGATTTTATTTTGACAAATATAACATAGAAATTTTACGAAAAGTAGTTTTAAAAAGGGTTCTCCATCAAAAGACTGTTAATCGACCTTTTAAAGAACATTAGAATATTTATGCTTAAAATCAAATTTTTTTCTTATTTTAAGCCTCTGTCCTTTATTGGATAAATCGAAAAATATTTAACAAACATATATATTTATTTTGTAGTTAGTTCTATTCATTCCCTCCATTACAACGGCTAGGCATTAACTACCATTTAAATTAATATTACTATACTATTAGTGTGCAACGTATGATTGCAAAGAAACTCGTTGTTGCGTACTAGGTACTCCATCAGACATAGAATTCCCTTTAAAGTAATATTATCATTTATTCAAAAATATTAATAAATATGAAAATTTCATATTCTTTATTTACCTAGGATGTAACATCCTTTCCACCTTTTTGGGAATTGTATCCTCAAAATTTTAAAATAGGGCTCAGAAACTTCATTGGAAGCCCCACATCGGAAAAAAAGTAAATCAGACTATCACTTTAAAAGAAAGAAAGAAAAGTCCAAAGGTCACCCGAGACAACAGATACTAGGGTTTCATGAAAACATTGTTATGGAAGAGAAAACAAAGGGTCAAGTGCTGATGGAGCGTGATAAAAAACATGTTTAAAAGAAAGCTAACTATAAAAAAATCACAAACTTGTGATGGGTTAAAAGGTATTTGATTTCCCGGTAGAAAAAGTTATCATAAAACGTTTTTTTAAGTTACTTTTTATTGGGGAATTTATTTATGATCATAACTAAATCATAAGGAAACATACTTATTTGTCATGTAGACTTTCTTCTCTTACATGATTTGTTACAGAAACTCATATTTTCTCCAAAAGATGAGTATTTAGGACGACTTGTTCACATTAAGAGTGCTATAATAAACTTCTTGAGAATGAACTAATACAAAAAAGATGAACAATATATTTCCCATGTCTCTATACCTTAACCAAAACAAAAATTGTTTGTACAATATTAGATAATCCCCAAAAGGATAATATTTTACAAAAAAACCACTCTTAATCTTCAAAATTCAACAAAAATAACCCAAGGTTCCAGAAAGACCATTAAATAAAAATCTATACATAAAATTATTCAATGTAATCCAAACTTATATTGAAATCCAAATCTCTGAAGGATTTAATCACATATTTTTTCAAGGAAAATCTTATCATTTATCTCCAAATAACATCAGTTACTCTTAAATACTCATACTGAAAAGTAATCAACCGAATCACACATCCTCCATGATAGGTTAATCATTTCCCAAAAACCAACTTATTCCTGATTCATAAGATCTTATAACTAAAAATAATTAGTCATACTAAACAGGAACTTCACGTAGTTTAGTGGTAGGTGATAAATACCAGTCGCACTTTGGTTGTGGGTTCGATTCCCACAGATTTGTCCGATGCGACGAGCTGTCACACTATTTTCGTATTGTCCCTTTTAAAAATCTACATAATTTTATAATATTCACAAAAGGAGATAAATTCATAAAAAATAACCATAACATATTTTGACCACATATTTTATCTAATAACCTTCGTTTTTCATCCCAAAATGTATTAACTGATAATTACCTCAAATTCAAGGATCATATAAACCAAAATGGTTCTACATAAATATATCAACAAAAGAGAATATAATTATTCCTTGAATAAAATTTTCATATATCAAAAATCAGGGTTACACATACTATAAAAAAGTCTTCTAATGTAATCTCATCATCAAAAGAGCCTTAATAGTTTTAAGAATTTCACCATCCTAAAATCTACCATTACTCTTGAATCCCTTATATGTGGTCTTTTTACTCATTCAACATTCTTCATGATACATTTTCCATTCCTTTCTATCTTATTCTGAAATACTTCTTTCCTACAAACAAAATCAAGAATCATATCCTAATAATCAATAATAGGTAAACAGATGTTAAGAAAAAATCCATACCTTTCATTGGTCATTATCAATTTCTTCATCCTCAATCGGAATGGTATTAGGTATTGGTAAATGAATATTTGTATGTTCATGGTGATCCGATTCCTGAAACTTCTTCGCATGACATGTGTTTTCATAATGACCATGCACACCACATTTAAAACATTCAATTTATCCTTCAAAAAGATCTTCTTTCCATTTTCTAGAGTTAACTGGATGATTCCTTTTTCCGTGGAAGGTTCTGGCTTTATGACCTTCATTTCCACATCTATATCATCTTTATGTCCCTTTGATACATTTTCCTAGGTGTTTCTTTCCACATCTTTGACACAAAGGTTTTTGAACACACATACATTTATGATTATTACCTGAACTTCCATAGGGATTTTTTTTGAATATATGATTCCTTATAAAAATCACTAAGGTTTAAGTTGTCAATCATGACTCCAGATAGTTTGTTGAGAAAAAAAAAGAGTTCCCATTATAGCTCCCATATCATTCAGTTTCTCGTTCAGAAAACCGTCACAGTTGTCTTCACATCCACTGTTACTTTGGTGCCTACTAGATCCATCCATTTACTACAACCAAAAAGGTCAGTGCGATTATATTAGTAAAATCATCATATAATATCTTATGAGAAGGGTAAATACTAATATATAATTATTCATATTATCTTAAACTCATTTACATTATCTATATAGAAAACTATGATTCTTTCAGAAATCCTAAACGTTATGGTAATGTCACTTGTTTTTTAAAAATACCCTATCCTCTAAAGATATCTAAACTGACCACTAATACCAAATATAAGGACCTGACCTTAAAACATTACATAATATTGAATTTAATGAATAATTCAAATTTAGGATCTTTTCAGGTTTGGAGTTTTAGAGAATTAAGACATAACTATTACATCTCAATGATTACAAAGTAGACACATCTACTCAATTTCCATTTTTTTCACAAAATAAAAACTCCTGAACAAGAGAGTCATGTCTTGTTCCATGTTTTAGACAGCATGACATTTCCTTGATCCCATCCATGAAGCTATTTAACATTATGTCCTGTGAAAACATTTCAAAAACTGGGGATTAGCATAAAAAGATCAGTAAGGGATACACAAAGAAAGAAAACATTAGAGAATCAATATATACATAACATAAGACTTTTAAAATATCCCATGAAATCAAAATATTTGATAAGTACACATAGAAATCATAAAACATAAATGTATCTTGAGGAATTCATAACATTCTTATGTAAGGAGTAACCCTCATGATTACATTTGGAATACCCATCATAGTATATTCCCTAAATATATTTGGAGAAACCATAGAATTTAACTCCTTTGCATTACTTAATTCATTGGAGATCTATCTCGGGCTCATGCACCCTTGGATTATCACAGAACCACCCGACTTCATAAACAATGCCCAAGAACCATAACATAATCGTATCACATAAAACATGCATAAAGGAAACATAAAATTTCCACATTTCAATATCAAGATATCAATACAACACATTTATATAATCAAAAAAATATCAAAACCATTTTCAATATCAAAATAATAGAAACGTAAAACATGGAATTTATTTTTCTTTTAAAAAAAGTTATGTCTTGTAGAGGAAGCTGAAACTCAAATAAGGGTCACTACGGCAGAGAGGTCGTTGTCGCCGCATACGTAAGACAAAAACATTCCTTTTGTCGTTTAGTATTATGCTTCGTGTAAAAAAATTCCATTTGAATGAAATTTAAATTCACAATGGTTTATTATACAACTAATACAAGAAGGTCATATATAAATTTAAGTATTCCACAATGAAAGGAGATTGAGTCGAAGTCCCATACAAAGATGATATCCTAGATTAAGGATAAATAAAATACATAATTATGTGTGAAAAATATAAATACAGCCCATATAAGTGGATATTAAGAGTAAAACAATCCGAGTTAATCCACACATTTTCATATTAAGACATAATCAAGACGTAGAGGTTTAACCCAATGAATATAAATTGGGTTAAGAAGTTCCCTTACAGAAATCCGACAGCCTAACGATGTCACTTTAAAATTAAGATATTGAGTTGATTAGAGATAGAAAGGGAATATCATCACTTGGAAATAAAATTTACAGCAATAAGGTTATATAAAAACATATCCCAAAATTAAGAAGATTTAAATTAAAAGACCTAACAAAAACAAGTCTTTTAAAAAGAGGAGGGTCAATGGTTCCCTTACCGACTTGGGTAACTTTCGAGACGTACACCCCATGAAAGAAGGACTATACAACGTTGATGTAAATTCCAATAAATGAAATTATATTACACAAAGATTAGAATAATTTGTAGTCCATACACCACTCAAAGGAGATAGTGACAAATATAGCATGAATCTCACAGGAATAAATAGTGAGATAAAAACTTCTTACCTCATTGTAATAAATCTAGTCGTATGACCAAATGATAATAAGAACCAAATGAATCACATATTACCATAAATATAAATAGAATCAGGAAAATATATATCAAATTTATGTACACAATACATCACATGAAATAAAAAATTGGCGAACAATGGAAATCTCACGGAATTAAAAGTGAGATAAGAAATCCCATTATCTCTAGTCTGACTTGTCTTGTTCGTTTATTTATATTCCTGAATAATAAAATTAGGTAAATTTATAATTTCCTAAGGAATTATTTTAATGTTTATTATTCAATTTATATCACATATTATCATGTTATAATAATTAGATAATTATGTGAGTTCATATCATGCGTTTTGTCGATGTTCGATACATGAGTCAAAAATTAACTTGTTTGAAAAGATTTTCCCATGTAGTTATAAGAACATCATCTCCAGAATGGTATTAATGATTCAAATATAATATATATCCATTATATATTCAATTTATATTATTCCATAATAATTTGAGATAAAAAATGAAATGCACCGTTCATGGAGACGGTTGGTCGTACGTACGCATGAACGGTACTTTCATTTCTTTCTCATATTAAAGGAATTAAAAATAAATGAGACATATATATATATTAATTAATGTATAATATATATGTTATATATGTAACATATGTTCATTAATTATGATCTTTATAAATTCCATGTTTGGCATTAACGAGTCACATCAATTGAGGGGGTTGTAGTCCACACTTCCTCAAATGAAATTATCGTAGTTCCACAACATGAAAAGCATAACAATGTGATTTAAAAATAAAATATAGAATCATATTGGAAAAATAAATAAAATATATATCATAAATAAATATAGTGACATCATAATTTCCACCATGAAAGGTGTTAAAAGAATATTGAACAATCATCATTTCGCGAGGTAGTAATTCACCACCCACAGGAACAGTACGTTCTGTAACCATTAGACGGAGGTGTGTGTAAGTGTAGGTGTAATCCTTATCATAAAAACATACTAATATATTTAGGATAATGGTTTTATTATGTGATCAACTAATAAGAAGATATTGGTGAGTGAAGAATGAAAATAAAAGAATGAAACTCAGGGGGAAGACATTACCTCTAAATTGGGTCACTCTTTCTGATTTGACCAAAATGACACCTTGGAAATATTTCTGCCCAAAGTGAGGCTTCTAGGAGTAATAAAGGGATATGAAGAGATAATATGAGAATATTTTGGACAATCCAAGGGCTTGGGAGGTGTGGGTAAGGGGGTAGAGGTGGGGGCCTTTTATAAGAGGGAGGAGGGTCACTTTTAGAATGTCTTAAAATGTAACTTTATTATAAAATGGTTTTTGGATTTTAAAGGTACCAAAATGATATAATTATAGGATAAGGTGGTAAGGTATATGAATACATCCATACAATATGTTTTATAAAAGTTTATGTCTTAGAGTTTACCTTATATTTTCATTTTATTTAAATCGTTCATTAATGAGGTAATCACTGCATCATCTTGGTGTCATAAATAAAATTATTTATTTAATGTCTAAAAATTATAAAAAAATACCATGATGTAGGAAAAATTTTATATTTCCAATATATATTTATATTCTAAGAGATAATTTATGTTAACAAAATTAAAATTATTTAAATTAGGATATACAAACTTTTGTTATATTTCTCTTCTTTTAAAAAAATGTCATAAATGTCACTATTACACCCATGTGACTCTATGGGCCCTCATGTTCGGTAACAAGATTCCCATGGTCGCCCATGATGTAAAAAAGTGGATTTGGATACATTTTGGGGTCATTTTATATTATTATGATATTATTTTATTACCCTTAACTACCCGATTACTAATTAATCATGATAATTAAAGATAATTACCGTTGTAACAATTCATAATGTCCAAAAACAAAAGCGTCTTAATTACATAATTTGGAACATACGATTAAAAATAGGGAATCCATTTTACCAAATTCCGAACACCTACATTCCAGTAATTAATTTAAAAATAATTCCCATTATCACAACCAAAGACAGGTTTTTAAGAAGTAAAAAATTATCAAAATATTGACTTGTTTTTACAGCCAATTGAAAAGTGAAATTATTTCTAATGACCAAAATTGTATTAAGTGATAAAAAATAATTCAATTACACGTAAAAACCAGTTAAAAGGACTATCTAAATATATAATTAAATTAGTTGAAAAAGCAGTTTTGATGTAAAATGCAGTATTTTTCACTATTCATAACAAATGAACATTTGTCAGAAAAATAACAAAAATTTATCCAAAGTAAATTTGATATTAAAAATTAAAAAATAATTTCCATTTTACCAAATTCAATATATAGAAGTTTAATTAATTAATTTTATAATTAATTCATGCTGTCAGAACAAATAATGTGTTTTTATGAAGCAATATCTATCAAAAGATTGACACTTGTTTATTCCAATTTCAACGTGAAAATAATTTCAATGACCACCAATGGATTAAATGGTAAAAATATAATTAAACTAAAATTTCAAACCAATTAATAAGAAAATCTAACTATATAAATAATTTATATTAAAATTAGGTTTTTAATTAAAATACAACATCTTCACTATTCATTAAAAAAATTAACTTTATCGGAAAAATAAGAAAAAATTACAAAAAGTAAATTTTGATGTCCCGATTCTAAAGAAGGATTTTATTTTTTCAAATATAACATTTAAATTTGACAAAAAGTAGTTTTAAATAGGGTTTTACATCAAAAGGTGGTTAATCGATCTTTAAAAGAACATTAGAATATTTATGCTTAAAATCAAATTCTTTTCTTATTTTAAGCCTCTAATTTTAGTTTGATAAATGTAAAAAAATTTAACAAACATATAAAATAATTTTTTATTTTGTATTGTTCCTTCCCACCATTACAACGGTTAGGCGTTAACTACCATTTAAAATGATATTATTTTATTATTAGTGTGCAATGTAATATTTCAAAGAAACTCATTGTTACATACTGGGTATGCCATCGAACATATCATTCCATTTAAATAAATATTAACATTTTATTCACAAATATTAATAAATATGAAAATATCAAATTCTTTATTTACCTGGGATGTTACACTCCCACACCCCCAAAACATGAAATATGAACCACCTACAAAAAAAGGTGGGAAGCTAGTTCTATATAAACTAAAAATCCTCGGATATGAATTTCCATACATTAGTGTTGATGTTACCATAATTTTTCACCCACCTATTTAGTGATATAATTACTAAATTATTCATCGACTCATTCAAATGATCTAGAACATGGGGCCCTATTGTGGAGTATAGTTTTATGAACCACATGAAAATACTTATAATTTAATTAGTTTTTGTGATATCTTACACAACAATGAAATTTAATAAAATATAATAGGACTCCATGTATTCCCATTTTTTGGGCCTTACCATGCCATGGATTTGCTAAAAATCCATGTTGTCGAGTCAATAATGACATGGGAAGAAGTATCCAAAAATTTCCAAGAAAACAATTTTGCATCAATTCTGGCATGGATGCTCTAGAAAAACATTAAAATCATTATATAATAGGATTAAGAGTCATCTTGGAAGGAATGAGATTGATTCAAGGATCTACCTCAAAAATTCCCACATCCCAGACTATATGTGTGTCTAAAACATCAAACATTCTACAACGAGATAAAAAATTTTACACGTACATTAGTTGGTGACATTGTTAGTGAAAAACATATTTTTAAGACATCATAATTGGTCCAAACCATTATGGATATAGTCTCCCATAATTCCAATTTATGGAAATGTGATAAAGGACATCCTTGAACCAAAATACATGAGGTAGAGGAAAGAACTCACCTCACAACATAATTAGAAGACCTAAAAATGAAGTTGGAGACTTTTTGACTTCTTTGTGTACCCCTCCCCCTCCTACTCTTATGATTGAAATTCAGTAATGTGAGATGTGAAGTGTTCCACACCAGATCCAAGGCTATATGGATGTCATAGAGGAACCTCAATTAAAATATAGTAATTAAGTCAATTACAGTCAATAGGACTAGTATACTAGTTGCCTCAGTAATATCAACAATAGTAAAACAGTAATATGTGGATGGATTAAAAGTAGATGTATAATAATAGAGGTAATTTTTACTAGACGAGTGAATATATTACACAATGGAATATGGCACCACTTGGGTATCAGTCATAAAATTCAACTCCTTAAACTCAATAAAAATTAAAACAAAATTTCCCTAGTACTCAATAGTTTCCACCTAATTAGTAATATAAATTCCAAAAAGATCCACAAAGACAAAAATATAAAGCCGAAACTCTATAATCCAATCCTAAAAACATGATCACTACCTTTATACATAATGTAGATCAAAGAATGTGAACCTAATAAATAGACATGTAAAACAATAAGGCTGAACCATGCAACTAAGAGCATCAAATGGAGAAAATATCTATGTCCATATCAGAATGGCTACTAGGTTTTTTTTCCCAAAAATAATAATGATCATATGTTTTAATAGGATAATGATATATTTATTAGATGCTGAAATGTGATAGATTCCTGGAAACCATATATAGTTGAGGAGAATTATTTATAGGAATATGATAATACTGGTCAAGGGAATACCTGGGAAATAGAACCATCCAAAAAAGGTCATATTTCGGAATAAAAATAAAAGGAAAATGGCTATGTGGAACCTACTCCATATTATCCACATCTACACTTTCCTAATTAGAAGAAATAATCTAAAAAATAGGGTAAATAAAACTTTTTTTAGTGATGTTTTAAACATTCACTTGATAGATGAAATTTCTCATGTATTCTCTTATGATGGATTGTTTAATGACTTATTATCCACAAAAATTATAATGGAGGACTAAGGAGTCATGAAACAAAATAATTAATTCTATTTCATTGTCCAATGTATGATTCCTATGAAAAAGTGAGACTCCATAATTTTCTTAATTCCGTGCACTACAGGGAGACACAATTTTGAAAAATCCATGGATGATCTTGGAGAATGTATTGGTCTCAATAGTATAAATTTTTACAAAAATATTGGCCAGATCGATTTAAAAATAATATAGTTTCACTCTAAATTTACAATCACTCAGTCATAAACCCTTCAGGATTACTCAAAGAAGTCATACTAATGTTTAAAAAATTCATTTTAACTCATGATTTACATATTCTTGATATAGAATAGAAAGGTGATATTCCCTTTATTATTGGATTTCCATTTCTCACCATTAGACATGCATTGATTGATGTTAACTTTTGGAGATTTATTTTGATATTGGGTGAATAATGGGATCTGTTAATTGTAGATAAGGTTAATAATAAATGAAATTAGTCATTGAAATTCCAAAATACGAATATTTTAAATAATAAATAAGATCATTTCAATTGTGAAGATAATTATAATAAAGTACATTCTATTAATATGGGATCCAATTCTCAAAAGAATGAAAATTTCACTACACCTCTGGTAAGGGAGGGCATCCCACCTTACGTACCATCTATTTTCATAATTCTTTATACAAAAAGATTCAACTCAATTTCAATGTATTCTTATTAAAAAAAATTATTTTTATTGAAAATAAATAAATCAATGATTATATGAAAATCTAGGATGGATAATGTTCGATAGGATATGATGTTATTGTCTTTAGAAATAATAAGGGTTACTGGATTTTTTTGGAGGGGACTTGGCCCAAAAAGGATCCCAAATAGTAATATACACACAATGTAACAAATACATGACTTGTAAATGTTTAGTGAATGAAAAAAACAAAACCTAGATTTTAACTACATGTATTATTGACAAGATGTGTACTTTATGGGGTCAATAATAAAATACAGCGAACATAGGGTTCATGCCGACCCCCCAATGCTCCTTCTTCCATGGACCGCCTCACAATGCCTCACATCCTTACTCCCTCGACTCTCATTGTTACTCCACTCCTCCTACCATCAATCTGTCAACCCTCATCCACCTAGATCATATCCATCCTCTCCTCCATCCACCTCATTCCATTTTATTTTAAAAGTCCAGAAAAAAATCATCGACACCCTTCCAGCTGACCACACTCTAGATCAAAATGACATGCCTTTACAAAAAAATGGCATAAGGTTGCTCCTATCCCACCACCCTTTGATACCTCCACCAAATATTATGATTTTGTATCTAGATTAAATTCTAATTCTAGGTACTCACACTGATACTCTACCAGATTATTGGTCCATTCCAATTTGAACCATCATCCATACTTTATTTTTCCAAACCTACACACCAGATCCACATGGTCCATCCCTAGGCCTAGAAGATACAGATCAACAAGATGTTAGACCTCTCTATTATATCACGCATCCATATTCATCAAGCTGGTTTTTATATCATTACATGGGTGCACATGTCCCTAATTAAATAGGTGTGAGAGGTAACTTTTTGGTAGTTCTTCCTTGAGTTCATGGACACCTATGAGTGGTCCATTTTTTATTTTCACTTAGGACTTGGATGTAGGCCATGGGATCTCACCATTGGTGAGTTTGGAGTCAGCCTCAACATCTATTTCATGGACATCATAGCTTCTCTAGGATTCATGACATTGTATCTCGATCCTAATATATCCAAGGATCCACCACATCAGGACATTGTTACTAGAGACCATTTCAGATTAAATGATCATCACACCCTGAATAAAATTGTTATCTAATGTTATTCGCCACATATCTGGCACAAGAACCTTTATCATGCATGATGAGTCCATGGTGATTCTCAAAAGGGTGGAGGTGAGTCAGATTGAGGTCATTATTCTCTCATCAACCATGATTGGACAATCTTCCAAAATTGGAAATCAGTTCAATGAGTTATATCAGACCCCAAGGAAGAGGACATACAATAAATTTATAGGAGACACTTTCATCTACTATTTCCTAGGAATCGTGGGGAATTCATGGTCACCCAACCCCACACCTCCCTTATACATAGTGAGGGAGGCATCACAATACTGCACCATAGGATGGGTCATAATATGAAGGAAAACCAAAATTTCTAGTGGGTGTTGACTATACAGAGGATACTAATGGGGAGAATTCCTTGCACACACCTAACCTAGCCACACCACCCTCCCTTGCTCATTCCCTAAGAGTGACCAATACCACCACCTCCACCATAGAATCCACACTTGTTAGAACTTTTTTCATACCTACAGCCACTCCCACTTACCCTAAATTTACCACCACCATCACAACTTGACCTACAATCATTTCACTCACCCCATACTCCCCTGCAGATCTCTGGCCCATACAGTAGATTATTATATAGGAAGAAAGCTATATTTCCCACAATCTATGCCTTCCATTCATTGAGATTTCTATTTTCACAACCCCTACCCCCACATCCTTCCATTTCTACCTCCAACCCACTACCCTCTACCTATGCCTTTACCAAATATATCCTCACACTAGATCCCACCTAGATGGATCTACCCTCTTAGCAGATAGGCCCTACTACCTAGTAGGAGTTTTTATCAGAGCAGGCTCGGTGGGGAATGGGCCCATCCATTACTCCATATTTTTAGGATCTATTAACTGACATTACATCTAGACACATGATTATAATTAAGGTGGATCCTTGGGTCCATCATCCACTAAGATCGATGCCATCACCATGACACCCACCTCTTCAATTTATACCCCATCCACTTCTAAAATAGCTTATATAGATAAGGAGGGACAAATGTTGGCACCCACTGTTCGATGGGGGAAAACCAATGTTGATATTGAGGACTATTATTTTACTACCATGTTTTATCCTGGTACTATCTTCTATATTTATATTATTTTTGGGTAACATTTTTTTTACATCTTTCAACCCATTACTCACTGATGTGTCATTTCTATATATGTAAATGGGACACACATTTTTTCATTACTGTATGTTGGAATTTTTTCTTTTTTTACTACATAAATTGACCATTTTTAGCTCTTATAAAACATTTATAGTAATTGATGTGGTTGTCCCACCACTATATAAACTACTTCTCTGAATTCTATAGTATCAAGCTGATGTCAATGACCAGCTTGAAGAACGTTCAATTGAGATCTGTGCTCATCAGTGATCCCAACCACAAAGAGTACATATGATATTATTACCACAACATATTCATGCTCAATATAATCCCACTGTGATTAATCCTACCATGTTTCCCAATGATCTTGATGGCATAACCACTAGTTTTTATAGTAGGCAGTGGGCCTCTATACAGATTGAGGACACTCAATGATCCCTTTTTCAATTTTTTTAGTAGATAAAGTTATTACAAGGACCTATGGGAGGTAACCCATATTGTTTTCTATAACAAACAATTTATTAGGATATTTATTTTCATTTTACTACCATTTTTTTCATAGGACATTCCATAACTCTACTTTTATCAAATTACAACATTTCTCTTAGTTTATTTCTCTTTGTTTTGACTTTATTAACCTACTCGTTTTTCTACTTAAAAATTGGATAACATTATATAATAATGTCTTATCTAGTAAATTTTTGTATTTATAACAAATTTATCTGTTTGAAAATACTCCATTCGGAATCCAACACATCCTATGACACCCTAAAAATCTAATGTAAGAAGCTCATATTTGATAATACGTATGACATGATATAATAAGTGTGTAAGGTAATAAAATATCCACATACTTTATTATATATTATATATTTACAATATATTATATATATTTTAATGCATGAAACAATGAGTTATCATGAATTACATGCAAGTGAGACCTTCCTTGATGTCTTACGTTACATATAAGACAGAGTTTTATTGATCAATAAAATAGTTTTTTAAATATAATGAGATATAAACTAACCTTTAAATTATTCGTAATGAATTTTAATAAATAATTTATGAAAAATATGTTTTATAAAAATATAATATTAACTATTTTGTGTCAAATTTACTATATGTTAAAATAAGAATAAAGAGAATATAAAGTGAATATGTTTTTAGAAAACTATTTTTTTCTAAAAAAGTTTTTTTATGTTAATATATTAAATTAATTAAAATTAGTGAGTATTTTTATTTTAATATATATATATATATATATATTATAGTTAAATTTTTTTTATATTCATCCATTATATTCGATAGGTGTAAGATAAGAAAAAACCAATTTTACACATAAAATTATATATTTTTATAGAGGCAATTTTATGTTCGTTTAATAGAGAACCCATTTTAAACTTCAATATTTACAATTTAATTTATTTAATTTGATTTATAGTTTAATTAGATAATAATTTTATCAATTAATAATTTTTATGTCCTTTTAATGAATTTCACTTTCAAATTGATTATAATAACATAATTATTTTTAATATTTTTACTTTAAAAAAACTAGCATTGTCATCCTTCCTGATGGATTAAATTTAAATGAATTTTGGATTATATTTTTTGAATTTGAAAAAAATTATTCCATATTGGGAATAATATTAATTTATAATTTTTAATAATTATAACTTTTAAAAAAAATATATTAGTAAAAGTGATTAAAAATAATAATAATAATTATGATTAAATTAAGCTAATTAAGGGAATAAACATTAATCTTAAGGAACAAAATGAGCTATAAAATTATCCAATACCTATTAGATGGAAATATATATACTCTATAATATATTTCATTGAAATTGGACCATTATTTTACCACATTAATCACAAAAAATTCCCATTGAATTCTTTAATTAAAATATTACAACAATACCACTCTTTCTCCACTATAAAAGGAATCCTCTCCTCCCACTTCTTATCAACTCTCAAGCCACATAGGAACACAAAATATATGACAAAAATATCTACTCTTAATCTTAAAAAACATTATAGATGACTACCCTTGTTCAAGATACAATCCAAAGAAGGATTTTGGTGCCAACCAAAAGAAGTTACCTGATTAAGAGGCAACATCTTCTCCCATGTTGTCTAGTTTTATTTCCATTATCCAAAACCAAAAACATTAATAATATATTATTGTATAAAAATACAGTATAATAAATTTACAATTATTTTTTTATGAAAAGGTCTAGGCTAACAAATACACACAACTTCATCTAATCTGTAACAAACATACTTTTTCTATGTTTGGCGAATTACCTTCTCAGGAAACAATGATTGTTTATTTTTCTTTTACCACCTCAAATGGTGGAAATTATGATGTAAACATTTTTATATATGTTATATATTATATTTAATATATATTTAATATTTTAAATTCATTTACAACAAATATATTTATACTTTCCATTTTTTGTAAAAATTGTGTCATCGTTTTTGGAAGTGTAGACCACTTACCTATCAAAGCGATGTGACTCATTCACATTATAAATGGAATTTATAAAAGATGATTATAATTAAAAATATGATAAATAAACAATATATATAATTAATTCATGAAATAATTAGATTTATTTAAATATACTATATGTGTATATATTATTTTTAATATTACCCTTTCACATACATAAAAAGTGATAACATCATTCATGGATATGTGGATTAAAACAACCTCGACGCGATGTGATATAATATACATAAAAATAATTATATATATGTATATATGATTAATAAAATGTTATTTTTTATGAAATCATCATTCTGGAAATATATTGTGTAAGTTACTTTATTTTCGTAATGATTGTTTAAAAATTGGAATATTACTCATGCGTACGTACAACCTATCATCTCCATGACTATAACAATGGTTTATTTTTAATACCCATATTTAATGATTGATCATAAAAGTATATCTTCTGTATAAATATGTAAAATATGTAGTTATTATTATTATTTATATGTTATAAAATGACCCATTTGATCATAGTTGGCATACCAAAGTTCTTTTCGAAACATTAATCGAACTCAATCAATACTCTCGATGTGAAATTAATATATTTAGTAATTTTAAACAACATGTTAATAAGTGAAATAATATAAATGAAAAACAAGAAAAAGGGCATCAATAAAGAAAATAATGAACATATTTGTATTATATTTGATGTTAAAGGACGTTCATATGAATGGAAATTCTAGGTAAGATATTTTATATCAATTTACCTTATATAAAGACTTATTTGTTGTCATGCACGTAGTTTCATTTATACGGTGTATATAATGACATTTAAAATGGTAAATAATTAATATAATTACACTCATGATTTTATAAATTTCATATAATTTTATTCCTTCATGAGGATTATTATTTAAAATATTTCAAATAGGTATGTGGATCTTTATAATGTTTAAATTTCATTTACCTCAAAAATAATTTTAATGATAATTCAATTGAATTTCCTTTAGAGAAAATTATATGACCATTTTTAAATAAAAATTTCATTTTGTATCCTCTGGTTATTCATGAACTGTTTCATGTATTATTACTATTTTTCTACTCTTTGGTACTCAAAATGTTTTAAAAATTATTTTTTAGAAAACCCAACATTTTCTATCTCTTAGTCAGAGAGCCTAATTTCTTAAAATCAGATTTTTTATTAAAACAATTTAAAATTTTTAAATTATTTGGTAAATAAATTTTTACTCTTTTATTTTTTAACAATATTATCAGGGGAATATTTTTTTCACTTTCCAAACTGGTCATTTTTTATCCTTTTTACCATGAAAAATGAATATTCTCTTTATCTTTTACGACTTTAATTGATTTACCCACCATCATTCCTTATAGGATTCATATGAATGTTTAAAAAGTTAATTTTTAATTAAAATGTTGTTAAAAAATATTTTTCGATGAAATTTATTTAATAAAAAGAATATTTTTCTCAATAATTTTTTTAAAAGATATTTTTATAACATTTACATTGATCAATGAGAAAAATCATTTCATTTACTCCACATGGTGTATATTATATTGATAAAATTATTATCCTTCCTCAAGATGACTTTTTATTTATTGGGTCAAGGATAATATTTATAATCACACCCGTTATCAATTTTTGTTAATCCCCATAAAATATTTAGTCTCTTTGGATCATGAAATATCCTTTAATTATCAACATCATCAATCAACGATCTCAATTTCCTAAACCGTAACCCATTTTACAAATGGTGTCTACTTTGAAGGTTATTTATTTATTTTCTGAATTATTGATAATTCTATATTATTTATCAAAATATTTTTATTTGATAAGGAATATATATTTATTTAGATTATATAATTTGTGGAATGATTTAGACTAGTATGTAATGGGTGGGGCCCGGTTTTTGATAGCCCATATATGCATCAATAGTCTAATGGTATGAGTCATTTGGATAGACTCCTAAAATGGATTTTTAACTGATATGTTATAAACCATATTGTGAAAGGTCTTGATGGTAATGGTAACATGTACGTAAGAAATAATACAACCAATAAATAATAATTTACCTTCATTTAGTTTTAGTTATTATTCATCCCTGATATTTTAGGTCGATATATCTATAGATACATTTCATTTTATGTTCATTGATTATGTGGAAATATTTTTAGTTTCTTAATGTGCCATATTGATTTTTCCTTATCTAGTTATTTGAATGGAATGTGTTTCAGTTATTACCTTCCCATATTATTTATGCACATAAATCTTAGTTTATTTTTAATATAGTGTGCGAGTACATTTATTTACCAATTTATAATTATTAATATAATCGATTCATTTTTTTCATCCACTATATTTTTTCTTATTAGCGGGAATTTTAGCTCATCAATATTTTGTTTTATTCCCTAGGAATACAAGAAGAATAATATTAAATATTTATTGGGATTTATTAGATTAAATATTTTTATTCTCAAAGTTGTTTATTTATAAATAAGAAAACACTTGTTGCAATTAGTGTATTAATTTTCAATATAAAACTCATGTATGTATATGGTTTACCAGGACCACTAAACTCTTGGTCCATTCATATATGATTCCTTGTAGTCATTCCAATTTAATTAGTTGCAGACAATAGATCAGAGACTTATGGGGTCAGGTAGCTATAATTGATATCTAAGGATGATTAATATCAAATTTGGGAACTATATTTTGGAAAAAAATAGGATAAAGAACATAAACCTAAGGTAAAAATGGATGATAAGTATTGACGAACATCCTAGAATTTTGATAATGTAGAGTTAACTTGGGTCATCCAAAAAATACATCACTGTGTGAAAAAAACATGTGTAAATGGTTCTAGCACAAATGTACATAGGATTAATGACTCCAACAAGGTGTTTTGACCTGGACTTGGTGTAACCTAGTATACGATAATAGGCCTTACTGCACCACTAGTTTGACACTCCTAGGAAATATGCTTAGAATAATTCACATTTTATTTATATTCCACTATAAATGATTTTTACAATTAATAACCAATGATAAATCTATTGTGTTTTAGATTTAAGATATGGTTTCATGATTTAGAAATACAAAAAATTAAATTACGGATATTAATGTTGTGAGGATTTTTTGAAAACCTTATTAAATGAATATTTATTAAATAACATTATTTCAAGGAAGTCCATAATATATTTTTTGTAATTATATTAACATTGTTTTAGAAAAGGACAATCTATGAGATCTTTGAAAACCAATAAAATTAGTAAAGGCCATTGGTCTTAGACCCATGAATGAAGGACGATAAGGGTTTTATAAAAACCATTAACCTATGAAATTTACTATTTATATTTTCATTATTTTTAGTTAATATATTTGATGAGAAAATATTAATAATGAACTAGTAATATCAATTTTGAGGATTAGAGATTAATATATTAATCATATTGGGTTTGGAGGATATTTAGAGACAAATAGTTATACCTCTCTCCTGTTTATAGGCCATCAGATCCTTTAAATATTTTTTAGTGCTTCCAGAATAAATAATTCATTATTGGTAATTAATTTATTAGAGTAAAGGGATGGATTAGTATTTTATAGAACCGTAACCAAATTATGGAGTCATTCCAATGAATGTAAAACATATAATGTAGGTTAATTTCCTTATATCCTAAGGCATTAAATGAATTATCTAACATTTGTAAAATGATGTAAAAAATATTTTCATAGTAACATAATTTTATTGAACCAATGTTCTACTAAATCATCACATATTTATGTATTTTTGGCCATAAAAATCCATTTATAATTAACATGTTTGTGATTGAGGACCTCATTCACTCCCTATAAATATTTACCCTTTTCCACATAGTACATACCTATACTTACCACAAATGTTCTTCTACTTAAAACCCTTGTAACACAATAGTCCATGTAACCTTAGTACATACTAATATCTCTTTTCTATATGATTTTTTAAGAACCCTTATCATGATTTTGTATTTCAATGTAGGAAGTATCAAATAATCTATCACTATGTCTGGGTTCAAATTGTGATGATTAAATATAAATAAGGTTGTGAAAATGTGACACACTAAAAATCTAAACACCCTTGTATATGATATAGTGTATAACACATGACAGAAACCATATAAGGTAATATAATATCAAAGAACATTATAATATATTTATTATTTAAAATATATTATATATATTTCCATGTATGTCACATTATGTTTGAGTGTGTGAGATGAAAGAGTGACCTTCCTCAATTTCTAACGTCACACACAAGCGTAGGATTTATTAAATATAATGTGATATAAAATAGTCATTAAATTTGAAGTCATTGATAGTAATAACTAACATATTAAAATTATGGTTTTTAAAAATATAAAATGAATAATTTGGTTTCAAATTATTTAGAAAAGAATATAAGAAGAAATTTAATATAATGTGAATATTAGTATAGAAAAATATTTTCATGTTTAAAAAGTCGATTTAAGATAATAGATTAAATTAAGTACAATTAGTTAACTATATTAAATTAATATATTTATTTTATATTCAATAAAATATTTTTTATTTTCTTCCTATAGATATGATAGGTGGAAGATAAGAACAAACTCAATTATATATATATAAACTATATTTTTTGTAAAGATAATTGTACATCCTTTTAATAGAGATCCCATTTTAATCCTAAACTGTTAAATTTTAATTGATATAATATGTCAAAATAAACATTATATTTTTTATTTAAATATAATAATTAAGTCACGTTGAATTGTTTATATGTTTCAGAAACATTTCAATTTTTAATGAATATTTAAAAATAATGAATTTTAGTTCAAAAATTATTTTCCATTTAATTTATTGATAAGGATAAATTATTTTTTTAATTGGTTTTAATTTTTAACTATATAAATTTTATATCAATTAATTCAATTTATTTCTTTGTAAACAATTTCATTATGAAATTTATTATAAAAATAAATCAAACAATTGGACATTTTTACAATGAAAAAACCCTGCATTCTCATCTCTCCTACAAGATTAAATTTAAATGTAGTTCAGACACTTATATGGTTTTAATTTTGAAAATTAATTTCTTATTTGGAATGATAATAATTTATATTTTTTAATAAAAAATCTTTTTTCCCCAAAAATAATAGAGAAGGTGATTAAAATTAGTTATAATATTTAATGTTAAATTATGCTTAATATGGGAGAAAACCATATCTAGAAGGCCCAAAACTGCCTATAAATTTGTAAAAACCCTTTTTAATGGACATATTTAGACCCTATTCTATTTTTAAATTACTTTTACCATTATTGGTTTCACATGAAACATGATATGCATGCATGTATTTCCTTTTTTCAAAATATTACAATAGTGCCACACCTCCTCCACTATAAAAATGCATCTTCTTCTCCAACTTCCTCACAAATCTAAAGAAAAATTGGAACGACCATGATCTTCTAAAGTATCTACTAAATGAAACCACCTTCATCATATAAGAATATCCATAGTAAATATGAAATCTAAAATTTCTTTTGGTGCAATCCAAAAGATGTTACCCGATTAAGAGGTAACATCTCTTCTCAAGCTCTCTAGTTGTATTTTTGTTATCCAACCAATCAAACCATATTATTATATTATTTTATAACAAATCCAGTATAATAAATATAATAGGATGTTTTTATGAATTTGTTTTACCTACACATACACACACTTCCTTTTAATGGGTAATAAACATATTTTTTCTGTGTACGATGAATTGCTACCTCAAGAAATGGTGATTGCTCATTTTTCCATTAACACATTTCATGGTGGTCATTATGATGGAAACTATGTTTATAAATTTAATTTATGTTAGTTATTATGTCTTTAATATTATTTAATTCTTGTAGAAGGCATATATTTAAACTATCTATTTTGGGTAAAAACGATAACATCATATGTGGAAGTGTGGACTACTGCCCACTCAATGTGATGTAATTCATTAACAGTATAAATGGAACATATAAAGAATGATTATAATTAAACATATAATACAAAAAAGTCTATATTATATTATTTAAATTATTAATTTATATAAATATACTATATATATATATATCATTTACATTATTACCCTTTCACACACATAAAAATAGAGAACATCGTTCATGGACTTGTGGACTACCGCCTCCTTGACACTATGTGATTTTATTTACATATAAAGAATTATATATATAATTATATATGATTAATAAAATGTTATTTGTTATTAAATGATCATTCTGGAAATGTATAGTGTTACTTACCTTCTTTCCGTAATGATTTTTGATAAATTGGAATGTTACTCATGTGTATATACAACCTACCATCATCATGATTGTAATGATGGTTAATTTATCGAAAACATATTTATTTATTGATATTAAAAGTTTAATTGATGTATAAATATGAAAATTATTTAATTATTATTTATTTGGAGATTTTATTTAAGGACCACTTTGACTACAGTTAACCAACCAAAGTTATTTTCAACACATAAACTGAATGTGGTCAAAACCCCCCGACATGAACAGAATTATTTATATAATTTTATAAAACATGTTAATATGTGAAATAAAATTAATTAAAAGCATTAAAAAGGTTCTCAAAAAATTAATCAATTAACATATGTTGATTATACTAGAAGTTAAATGATGTTAATTTGAAACAAAATGAAAGGTAATGGTTTTCATCTCAATTTACATTCTATTGAGATTAATTTGTTGTTATGCACCTATTTTATTTTATACGATGTATATAATTCCATTTTACGTGATATATCATGAATACCCTTACTCTCATGTTTTTAAAACTTTTACATAATTCTAGTCCTTTATCAGGTTTGTTATTAAAAATGTTCCAATGTGGAATGGGACAGTTTGGAATGATTAAAGATTATTTTCCTAAATAATAACATTAATGATATTTAAATTTTATTTAAATTTGAGAAAACTATACGAACATTGTAAAAAAAACATTTATTTTTCTTCTAATATGGTTATTTATGTCCTTGTTTATATATTATAACAATTTTTCAACTCTTTGGTACTGAAAATTTTTCATAAAATGTTTTTCAGAAAGCCCAACTTTATTCTTCTCCTAGTCGGAGAACCTATTTTTTTAAAGAAAATGTATTATTAAAATGTTATAAAATTTTTATTAAAATGATTTGGGAAATATATTTCTACAAATTTTCTCTTTTACCAATGTTGTTAGTGGAATATTATGATCCTTTTTTGAAAAAGTAATTTTTATAACATTTTTACTAGGAAAAGGATAGTTCTATTTACCTTGTATGACATGTATGGATTTACCTATAATCATTATTTTTATGATTACTTTGATTGTTTATAAAGATAATTTTTAAATAATTTTTTATAATTTTATTTACAGAAATGGTTTTTTTAAAAGTATTTTCAAAGAAAAAGGATATTTTCTTCAAGAAGTTTTTTAAATAAAAATTTTATAACAGTTCCATTAATCAAATGAAAAACCCCATTATTGTTCTCCACTTGGGGTATGTTTTATTAATACATCATTTTCCTTTTATTGGATGGGTTTGACTTATTTTCTCAGGGATAGTATTTATAATCACATCCTAGATCAGTTTTTGAAATCCCCTTAAAATATTAAATCTCATAAAATCACTGAATTTACCTTAATTATCTATATCATTTTTCATGGATATTACTATTTCCTAAACAATATACCATTTTAAATATAGTATCTACATTTTAATTTAATTTATTATTTGGGAAAATATTGGTAATTCCATATTATTTATTCAATATGATAATTTTTTATGTCATATAATTTATTTTGATTATTATATATAAGGACTGTTTTTGACTAGTATAGGATGGGTGGGTCCTGGTAATAAATATCCTCTTAATACAGCAATATTATCATGGTATGAGTTATTTGGATAGCCTCCTTATACTGGTTTTTATTCGATATATTGTAAATGGTCTTGGGAACGGTCTTGATGGTAAAGGTACCATATACCTAGTAAATATGGAATCCAATAAATAATTATTTCCCTAGTTTATATTTATTTATTATTCATTAATGAGATTCTGTGTTGACGTATCTATAGATATATTTCATTTTCATTACATTGATTATGTGGTACACATTTTTGTTTCTTACCATTGCATCTTGATTTTTACTTATCTAGTTATTTGAATGGAATTTTTTCCCATTATTACCATTCCATATTCATTATCAAATTAATTCTTTGTTTATTGTTTATATGAAACATGATATTTGTAATTTACCATTTCATTAATTATTAATTTAATTGATTCATTATTCCTTCTAAAATATATTTCCATCAATGAAAATTTGAGATCACACTTATTTTGTTTCATTCCACAGGATTCCAAGAATTGTACTATGAATGATATGTTGGAATTTACATCATGAAATAGCGTTATTATTGATGTTATTTATTCATAATGAAGAAAAAAATTATATTTTAATTAGTGAATTCATTTTTATTAAAATTATCATGTATATATCATTTTTACCAAGACTTCTAAGCTCTTGGTCCTTCAGTATGTGATTCCTTGAAATCATACCTGTGTAATCAGTTGAAATCACCAGCTTTGAGCCCTGTTAGGTTGGGCTACTATATGTTTCCCCATGAAATAAAATTCAATACATGGGTCTCTTGATTGTCTAATATTAATTCAAATCACTATTTCACCTTTTTCTATTCTCTTACTGATATCTCTCCCATATGCCTTCCAAGAATAGTAAATAAATTGTTTCATTTTATGTGGTGGAGACATTATCTAGAATTATTTTTGATATACATGGATTACATTTTTTCACCTATGTAGAAGAAATGTTTCACTTGAAGAATTATTTAATCTTGAAAAATCAATATACACTTTCAAATAAATGAATTTTTTGTGTTGGAAATTGTTGAATCCATTTTTTATTAAATTTTATATTTTTAGAATTATTAATGATTTTTGTACTTTAATATTATTTTTAGATTCATTCAATTGATATTTATTTACTTATAAATATAATTTATACCCTGAGAGATTGCTAGTTATTTTTTCCTCATCCCATTCAAAAGAGGATTCTAGACCCATGATTTCATATTATTTTATTAGAATATTTCTTGAGAGATACCTAGGTCATATAAATCAATCAAAACATTCATTGTGACCTTATTAAGGCTGTGAATGAACCAATACACTTAAAAAATTGTTGAGGATATCATTTGTGAACCAATTTTTCCTAAGACCCATCTATATATATTGAATTCTACATCCCATCGTTTCCATGAATAAACTTGTTAGGTTGAGAAATTTTAAGTTGATTATCCCTCCTAGAAAAATTATAGTATGATTCATTGTTTTACATTGAACAAGTGTAGGGGAATTAACATTACTGAAGGAAAAAATATATTGTTACTTAGAAGATGTACTATTGACCATTTACCTAACTGATATGATGTGTTCCATGATTTCTTTTAGGATTTTCTTTCCCTACCCTATTTCGTTAAAAAAACATAGAAATAAAAATAAAAAGATGTTGGGTTGTATATTAGGATTGTAAAATATGGAAATTACAAGGATGATGAATACTTTGATGGATTATATGTGGTTAGGTTATTGATGTGAGAAATATAGTAAATAGTAATATCTAAAATAAATAAAAACAAAAAGAATGCAACGTAGTACATTTTTTATACTTAATAAATTCAAGAATCATCCTTCATGTGATTGGAGAATAGAAAATATTTTATCACATATGAGTTACATTATTACACTGATCACATTTTAAATTCAATATACATTTTGGATTAACATCCTTTTGAGGTTTATTTTTAGCACTTTCCCACCTACCCATATCCTTAGAGTCACTTGAACCCTCTTTTCTGAAGCCCTTAATATTGATCTTGTATTTGACTTTATAATGTGGAGATATTATGAAAAAATGAAAGGCTTATGGTTATGAATATCTATTCAGGGTATGATAATAACTCAAATTACATTTTACAATCAAAGAATAGGGATAATTTATTGTGAGGTAAATTGAAAAATGGGTATAACATTTAAGGAATAGTGAAAAAATAGTAATTAAAGGAATAAATAATCTTGATAAATAATTGAACTATGTGGCATGGATAATTTTAACTATATCATTTATTCTGGAAGAATAACTTTTTCTACTTACACATAGATTTATTTTAATGTATTTATTGTATTTTTATTGCTTAAAAATTTATTTCTTTTGGAATCCATATTGAGATTATTTTTTACATGAGAAAAATAAATTGTTCATGTTTTGGTAAATTTGATAAGATTAGATTATATATACTTATTAGATACATTTATATAATTTTTATTCATGATTTATTCAATAATTCATTGGTTTATGGTTTTTTTGAAGGATTAACAAAATTTGGACTCAATGGTGTTAATAATGAAAACTAAAAAAAACAAACTTTACACATCATGTATCACATACACAACATGTATACCTCATTTATAGAATTCCTATAAGGCCACAAACAATTATCTGAATCCATTACATGATTTCAATCCAACATAGAATGAAATTATTCATTAAGCAACATCAAGATTATATAGAACCAAATCTCACTAAAATGAAAGCATATACTTGATCATTATAAATTAAAAACCATGAAAACATTGATAGTTTACCCACTAAAAAAATGCAAAATTATTCTTTGATGAGAATTGTGGATCTTAGATACAGGAAATTAATAAAATATACATGAAATTTAGATGCCGGGATAAAATAAACCTAAACATGTACATAACGTGAATGTTTTACACACCATGTACTTTGTAACTCTATTCATAATTATGTGTTCCTCCTTATAAATAATGATAAACATACATTATTTTCTTGTGTTTTCTTCAACATTTTCATTTTTTTTCTATCTTAATTCTAAATACTTCATAACTCATTTTGTTAAAAAAAATTCAATTCATTTTGAGTTTTCGGTAATTCAACATTTATTCTGTACCCGTTAATCAAACATTGTGATTCCACTACCGTTCCTCATTCATTTTCATCATCGATCACCATTCGTCATAAACATATAAAACATTATTTATTCTTTCCTTCTGCACACATGAGTTTTTATTAGATATATGTTCATTTAAATTGTTTTAACTTGATTATTAGCGGCTTTAGTGTTCGATTTATTTTTGCTGAATTGATTCATGATTATTCATATCATGTTTAGTATTTCACTAATTTTTAACATCACTACCATGAAATACTATTCCACTAATGATTATTGGTTGATAGTATGGGTGTTTCTAATCCTAATGAATCAATATATTGAACCTTGGAATCCCAATGTATGATAATTAGGTTAATAATTGTTTTTATCAAACGATTTTACCAAACATTAACCATGGGAACTAATGTAAATAAACTAACCTAATTGGACTTCTCCATGACTATGAAAATTATCCTTTGATTCTATCAGCACATAATTCAAGTTTAATGCACAGAGGTTTTTAGCTATACCATAACCATAGGATATATTCATCATTCGTATATCAAATTTTTTTAACCACTCCAATTGGTGATTATTACACTACTTTAAAGCCTATGCCATTGGAATTTTCCAAGCTAAATATTGAATTTTCATCTATACAAATATAAAACATTTTCCCCGATCCATTTTTTATTAACTAAGTTAAATTTATACCATGTAGCATTATTAGAAAGAAAAACTAAATAGTTAGTGTTTTGAATCCTCTTAAAGGGCATTGTTCGATTGGTTGTTGACGTGAGAGTGGTGATTGTTTGTTTAACCCTAACGACCAATTTTCTAAATATTAGTAGTAATTGTAGTTGGGGAATATAAATTTATGACCTTCTCAGTGAATAATGAATTAAAATACATATTATGGTGCATCATTTGTATTGAATATAAAATTTAACATTATATATGAAACAACTTATATCAGGAAAAATCTTCATTGTCTCCAAAAACTTCACTCACATTTTTTATCCATCATGGCAGGTAAAAAGTCTTAATTTTCACTTTAATGTAGGGAAATGGAAACATAATTACGGGTTATCTGAAATGATTAGTAACAGAATCATATAAATAAATAAATAATGTTAAAAAATGAAAATAGTATTATAGTAGGAATAAGAAAACTATATATATACATAATTAACATGAAACAAGTAGTGTTCTATATCCATAAGAAAAATATATATGTAGATATCAATAATACAGATCTCATACTAATGGAATTCTTAATTTTAAACATCAAAAATCAGTTGTCAAGGTCTTCTTCCAATACACATTAGCAATATTTGAGACTATATTTAATAATTATTACTGAATTGGGTAGTCATATATGAAATACCTGAAATAATTTTGTATCTTAAAACAAGTCAATGCATAGAGGGGATATAAAATTGTGGTCCCAACCCATCACTTGATTTAGTCCAAATTCATTCTCTATAATATTAAATAATATTATTCATAAAATTACTTAAAAAAAACATAATGAATAAAAACATGGATATTTATATAATGAAATATATGTAATGTCAATACATAATGAAATAACATTAGCAATTAATAATCATCAAGAATATTTAAAATTTTCAATATGATAAAAAAAGGGAAAATAAGCTCATAACCCATCTAGAGAAAGAAGGTGGATTGTCAAAAAATAAATATTCATCTTGCCAATATTCATACTTATGTGAATAAATAAAAATAATGATAATAATTTTCCCTTTCTTAATAGAATAACATTCCATCTAGGTAATACTAATCCAATTTGAATTATGTAAAAATGTGACGTTCACACTGATTATGAAAAACTAATATAAAACTAAGTTAAAATAATTATAACATGATTATAATAAATATCCAAAAATAAGGTGGATGGTTTCCAAAGAAAAAAAATCCTATTATAACAAAAAAACATTCAATAATATTTTCATACATGAAAATCATTCCTATATAATAATACATTTAATAATATAAAAAACGGGGTATAGAATTTAATTTTCTGAAACATCTAGTTTAATACCATAAATGATAATAGATATTTAATTTAGGAAAAAAACCAATCATAATGCAAATTTTGGAAAACAATTTTGTAAAAAAGGGAAGTGTAAACAAAATATAACATGGATTTGATAACTTTTTTACATTTATGTAAAATAAAAATTTACATGGCTCTATCATAGTTATCATTTACAATTGTGATGCCAATGATTTTGAAAAAAATTAATTATAAAAATATTCTCTAAAATTTATCCTTGAAAAAATATATGTATTATCATGGAAAAATGAGGATCGGTGGAAAAACCTATAAAATAAAAAGTAAAACCACTTTTCTTTATATTGAAAATACCTCCATTCAATGATCACCATATAAGAAGTTTAGAAATCATTCAATTTTATTAGAACATAAATATAAAAAAAAATTTATAAAATAGAATAATCTGAAATATTAGTGTTGGAGAATCCAAGTATGAAAGAAATAAGTTTAGGGAGATAGAATATAACCCAATGAAATGAGACTTATTTTTTAAAAATCAATTATTAGAAACATATTCAATAAGGAATGAAAAATTTGATATGTGGTTAATATCATAAATATTTTTAAAATGACAGAATACCTCATAATAAATTAAGGGATAAAATGTATCCATATTATATAAAATAATTTAATTTGAATGATCATAACTCATTGAACAAAAAATTGAGTTTCCAAAAAACATTTATGACTAGCGTAACACATGAGTAACAAATTAATCGATACCTCTTTAATTTTTTTGTTGTAATTGAACATTAAATTATATAATTAAAAAATAATTCATGATATTATATTTAAAATAGTTAATATATACACCGCACAAATATAATTTGGTGGATAATACAAAACATGTCTCAAAGAGAGGTAATTTAGATTAAGAACATTATAATGATTGGAATATTGGAACTAAGATAAAATTATAAATTTAACAAGAAATGGTTTCTTGAAGATCTTGAAATATAATATAATCATTTTATAAACATTATAATGTGGTGGTATAAAATCCTAAAAAAATAAAAATGTTTTATAATAAAAATATATCTTAATGAAAGGATATTGATATTGAAACCCTTACCTTGTCTTTTTCCATCCCACATATAAACCAAAATTCTAAAATATTTAAATTAATTTCTTTAAATAAATAACAAATAACCTGTTACACAATTTTTAAATTTTTAATCCTCTTTTATTATCACATATACATATATATAATATAGTTTTTACTAATTTCAACACTAGTTTTATTTAATATTTATTTCATTGGTCTAGTTCCTAATAATTTGTGTTAGTTTAATGAATTTTTTTCAAACTCAAAAACTATTATCAAATATAACATAGTAAAATATATTTTAAATTAGTGTTATAATACCATAATTTCATTCTATGGTAGTTTTGGTAATACAAAATGGAGATTGAATTGATGATGGTAATGATTCTGTAATTCTTAATGAATGAAATGTGGTTTCATAATTAAGGATCTTATTGATGATATTAAATTACCAAAAACAATATTTATATATTAATATCATATTATAAAATTAAATAAGTTATCACTAAAATTCATTATATAATTTTATAGTGTTTTTCACATAGGTGATTAAACTGACCCATACTTGGGAAAAATTTAACTACATGGGTGTGTTTAGTTAATTATTTTTTTATTATGGCATAATAAATTTCTAAAAAAAGAATAATGATATTATTTTTATTTTTTTTATTATGATGGTAATTCATATTTAATGATTATTTTATAAATAATTTTAATATAGATAAATCTGAAAAAATGATTCTTCATCGAGGCGATAGTCTATAGGCATGCATGATTAATATTCCTTTATTTATATAAATATATAGAACTATATAAATAACATTTGATCCATTTATGTAAAAATAATACAACATAATAGTGATACTGAATTCATCATATAATTATAAAAATAGTCTATTATGAAGAGAAATATCAAGAATAAAACATAAGAGGTATACAATACTCTCATTGGGTATATGATATTTCCTGGGTAGTCGTATTTAAATTAATGGTGTTAGGATAACTATGAGTGCCCATGGGATTATTTTCGTGTGATATAATTCATGGGATATTGAAATGGAATATTTTAGTGGATTAATACAGAGGTTATGGGTATATTTTAAGGGAGTAAGTGGTATGTTTTAGTATGTTAATGTAAAGGATCCAGGGTAAAAAAATAAAATTTTCAATATTACCATGAACTATTCAATGAAAAATCACTAAAAAGAGACATAAGTGTAAGGGAAACGTGTAATGGATGATGTAAAGCTATAAAAAATGAGTGGGATGTTTAAAAAAAAAATTGAACTTTAACACTAGATTGAACTCAATTTACCCCTTTTAATTTTACCATGAGTATTTATTTTTAATCACACTAATTAATTTGAAGCAAAAAATTAAAATTAAAATTTATAAATAATTTTCATTTTATAATTTAAAATTTTAATACTATTTTATGGGGAAAAATTTTCTAGTATGAATAGTAAATTTTTAAAAAAACTTCAACACATAATAATTTTTGAAAAAGACATTATTAGGATTTTAAATTTATATATATGAAAAAATTATCATCTTTACTAATTTTATATCCAATATTTGATTTATTATGAAGTGAATACACAGAATGAGGCTTCCAATGTAATCCAAAACTGAAAATAACATTGAAAATACATGATTTAAATATAATACAATTTTTTTTTATAAAAATGTAATATTTAAATTTTTTACTATTAATGTTTTGAATATGTTTTATTTATAAATATAATATTTAAAAACAAATAATTTTATTAATTAATTTAATATTTTAATAATTATTTGTTTCTTTAATTATTTAGGTTATGCTTACATGGTGATAAAATTACAGAAATTACTGTTTTCTTAATTTCCACATTTTGCCTAAAATTTACCTTTGTGGAAAATGATTAAAAAATTATTCTAAGTTAATTTTTAATTAAGGAATTAATAAATATGGTTTATTTAATCAAATTAAAATTCAAAAATTTTGAAATTTACCTTTTAATTTAAAATAAACAATATAATAAAAACTACTTCAATTGAAATACGCTTTTAAAATTTAACTAAAATTAAATATTTATCTTCTAAAGTTAAAACTTCTATAAATGGTTAACATGTTAAGTTAATTTATAATGTTATTATAATATGTAATAAATCTTATCTAGTAGGTTTTTTTGAATGAAATGTTTTAAAACACATTGACTTATATAAAGGTAATTAAAATTTTGGGGAGTTACATCCCCCCAAAATAAATTTTTTCATTGTAACTTGACTCAAATGATCAAAGTATTTTCCATTTTATCTTATAATTTACCATAAACCATTATATTAGCATGTATTTATTTATTATGTTGAATTATATTTATCTATCTAAAAAATCATTATTAGCACTTTATAAAGGGAGGTAATAAAAAACAATATTTTCATAAAATTCTACAATGGGATATTAAACTAGATCCGTAAGAAATAAATTCCTAATATAATTTAATATGATTTATATGATAATTATATAACAAGGTGTTTTTTATTTTAAATTAAATATAAATTATTTGGTGAAAACAAACATGACACAATACACTATAAAATACAGGTGAAAATTCACTATCATATTTACTCGTCATAGTTGTATAGGATTTTACTTTTTCACATGGTTACTAGAGAAAAATTCCCTTATTGGTCCTTTTATATTTAAATTAAGCTGCATAATTTCAAACACTATTCAAATTTAAGGAATGGAATTTTATATCTTCTCCCTTTCTCTTACAACTGTGATTC
The DNA here is from genome assembly GCA_963277665.1 of Viscum album. Lineage (NCBI taxonomy): Eukaryota > Viridiplantae > Streptophyta > Magnoliopsida > Santalales > Viscaceae > Viscum > Viscum album. Next base: position 1,436,960,530 of record OY728122.1, read on the forward strand.
TAATTTACATTATCTCGACACATATATAATTTACATGTACATTTCATGTAATTTCCCCATTCTCCTTCTCAAATTTTTGACAAATAGAAATTTTTTTCTTCTTTTCTACATCATCTTCATAACATAATATTTCATGAGACTCTAATCGAAAAATTTCTCACTCATACTCCCATTCTTAATTGTTTTTTCACTAAGGTATTCTCTAAATTGTTCATCACAACCATGTTTTTATCTACTTCCATCCATTAATAATACAAAATGATTTTACATGACTAATTATCAATATAAGTGAATTAACATAAATTAACATAGTAAATTTTAACCTTAATATGTCTCACTTTATAATACTATCATGTTAGCCTATAGTTCGTACAAATCAACTAGAATAAGATTTGGTTTAACCAATATCACTCTTATTTTATGATATATCGTAATTGGTTCCTGATAGATTATATTGACTTGCTATATCCCATACTAATTAACCTAATCCATAAAATAGAGATCTTAAATTACCATGAACGTTCATAAAATATCTTAATCCCAAAAATCATTGAAATCTATGGTTTGGAAATAAAGCTTCTCCTTCTTCAGGAAATAATAGTCATTCTTACAATAATATACCCAAGTATGTATATTCCAAAATAAAATATTCTAAATAACATAATTTTCCAAAAAAATTCCAATATCGTTGACTTTAAACCATATTGAGATTATGTATTCCCCAAAATATTAAATCTATATTGAACCCTCAAATAGTAATAAACAATATATCATATAGTAGTCATTATATATCAAAATCCCAAAAAACATGTAAAACGCCTCCAAAAATTCAATGAATCAATTATCAATCGTAAGGTAACCAACACCATCCTTCTTACTTCATTAAAATACGTCCAACCATTTTTATCTCATTATCATGTGTATATTAAACAGAAGAGTTATATGTATATTAGTTTTATTTTCCCCAATAGTTATAAAAAATATGACCTTGTAATAAAATTAATTTTACATGTAATTAATACAATTTAATATGTTTCACTATAAATATAATGTTAAAATAATGAATAATGATCCTTATATGTTTTATATAATCCTCATATCATTTAGACTAAACTAGAATATCATCGATAAATATCAGTCACCAATTAAAATAACCAAGAGTATCAATAAAATAACAATCTCATCACCTTAGGTAAGATGAGGAAACTCAAATTTTCATCACATAATACATATAATATGATTCCCAACCATGTCATTATTCTCCCTTCTTATTTTATAATACATGTTGGTTTCTAGGTACATATCTTTTTTAGCATCATATTCATGATCCTATTTCAATATATTTCTAAAACCAAAATGATTTTTATTATTTTTAAAATATTAATATGGAAACAACAATATGAATATGTCTTCCCATATGAAACCATTGTTTTCAAAATATTATACTGTTGGATTATCCAATTACATCCTTGTTCAATACTTTGTTGTTTGTGTTCATTTTTATATTAGGTTCTATAAATTAATTAGTTTACATAATTATTCAATCCTTAATAATTTTTTTTAAAAATAATGTGACTCATTAAAGAATATATTATAGGATTTTCCTTCCGGGTGTGACGATTTAGGCCCACTCACCATGAATTAGAGCGATGACTGTGTCAATTCCTAATGAACCCTTTTTGGGATGATTACCCCTAGGTGAATTTTTAGATCAACTATATCTACATGATATTATATAGACAATGATGTATTTCTATAAAAAACCATATAATATAAAATTTACCAAAACATCATTATATTATCAAATACATACACTTATTCCTATTGTTTTTAGTGAGGTTTTCTTGTCTAAATCACTAAATAAAGCATGAATCAATTCCTTAACATTTAATCATATACATACTCAAAAGGGTTATAACTTATCATCATCCATAACTTATCAACCATACAATTATCCTTAGCAAACATCATTATCTCCAAATTAATCCAAACTTTTCCATCTATTAAAATTATGACCCCTCAGACATGGACTCCAATATCTATTACACATAGACATAAAATTTTGATACTTTTTTTAATAACACATGTTAATGTTCTTATTGAACCATAAATTACTAACAAATAATTAATTTTTATTTAATTTATTATATAAAAGCATCATTTGAGGTTTAGAGATTGATTTAGTTAAGAAAAAATATAAAATAAAATATATCATGTTCATTGTTTCAAAGGGATAATTTTACCATTATATATAAAACTTCTAAATATATGACAGGAACTAAACCTATCTCATAAATTCATTCAGATGTGTCATCCTTACAATAATTTCATGTTTAATATATTTCTCTACAACTTGGGTAAATGGTACATAAAATTGGGTGATATTAAATGGTATGTAGTGACAGAATATTGATGAAGAAATCAAGGTATAAATTTGGCATAAATATTTATGCGGGAACAGGTAAAAACATGAATCCAAAATCATTGGGAATCTGAAATTTTTATATATCCTCAAAAATAAATTAAAAATGGATATTAATAATACTGATCTCATATTGATGGAATACATAATTTGATACACAAAAACCTATGGTCATGGTTCTCTTCCAAGACACATTACTTGTTACTAAGACCGTAGTCAATACAACATACTAAATTTTGTATATATACACTAAATTCATAAAACTATTTTTTCTAATGATATTAATTAATTCGTTAAGGGATTATATAATTATATCCCAACCCATCACCTGTTTATGTCCATTGAATTCACCATAATGCTCAAAAAGTCATTCCATATCATTCTTTAACGAATATAATACTAAATAAAATAATTTATATCTATATATGAATGAAATATATTATAAATAAATAATAAACCCATGTTTGAAGTGAATAATCCTCAAGAATATCATTAGTTATCACCATGTCAATTAAAGCGACAATTTGATTATAATCCACCTTGAGAAACAAGGTGGATTGTCAAACAGGTCATAGTCAACCTGCTGAAAATCATCTGTATTTGGATAAAAACAAAAAAAAATCTATTAATTTTTCAAATTTTAATTGAATAACATTTATTCTAGTTGAACATCATCTAATATGAATAATGTAAAAATGTTATGTTCACACAATATAGAGCAATGTGTATAAAACTAGTTCAATAGTAAAAAACATGATCATATACCATTGGAAGAAATAATATGGATGGATTGAAATGAAAATAAACCTAGTTTAAAATAATAAATCCGATAGAATGTTAAAAGTGATGAAAAATATACATGTAAAATAATGATTCAAATGATATAAAAAATAAGGGATAAAGATTTGATTTGTTTGATACCGAGAGTTCCATCTCCCAAAATATAACACATATATATTCTAAGATAAATAATAAAATATAGACCCACATATGTTAAGTCCTTTCTATAAAAATTTAATTGGAAATAAAAATAGAAAATATATTTTAGAGAATATTTTTAACATTGATGTGTCATAGAAATTTTCATGTCAATTTCAATGGTGAAATTTGAAAAGGTGATGGGAATTTTTTTATTGAAAAACATTATTTTTAAAAATAATGTTTAATAATTTATCCTTGATAGTATATGAATTTTATCTTGGTTAAATAATGACTGGAGCCCAAAAAAGTATAAAGTAAAAGGTAAATGGTTTTTTATTTTTTAAAATTTTACATTTTTGAAAGCTAAAAATAAAAGAAGAGTAAAAAAATAATTTTTCTTAAAAAAGTTTAAAAAGAGGATTATAAACTACCATATAATAAAAAATTAGTCTAAGAGATCCTATGTTTTGAAAATACATGGTCATGATGATATAATATAACTCAAAATAATGACTCTTGAGTTATACATATCCATCAAAGGAACCATACTACATAAGTAATAAATCATTTTAAGATGGTATTATGTGGTTAAAATATAAAATATTTGAGAATACCATGTAATTAATTTAATGGGAAGTATGTACTCAAATTTTGTGAAATAAGTTAAATTGTGTTATCATAATATAATAAATAATAATTGACTAACTAAAATCTGTTATGACTGGGGTTACACATGAGCTAAAATAAAATTGAACAAAATAGTATTATTTTGATGAGTATCACAGATGAATTAAATATATAAAATATATATAAAATCTTTGCGATGGTAAATAAATACAACACCATAGACATTTTATATATTGTATACCATGTAATATATCTAAAAGAATAATAATTGAGACTAAGAATACTCATGAGGCTTGAGTAAACCATTAATAAAAACAAATTCATTATGTGTGTTTCAATTGAACATCGAAAACATTATTAAAATATAAATCAGGTTATGATGTCTCTAATAGGTAGTATATACCCTACATAAATGAAATTATGTTTATAATAGTTTTATGTATCTCCATGGTAGGAATTAGATATAAAAAACCATAAAAACATTGGAACATGGGAACCAAAATCCAATGAGAAAGATATCTTGAATTGGATATGGAATATAATGAAATATAATTGGACCAATATAAAAATATTAAAACGGTTTGGTAATTAAACTAGAAAAATAATACATGATATTTAATATGAACATGTCGCAATGAAAGAAAATTATAACAAAACTACGTACCTTTTCGAAATCCATTCTACACATATAAAAAAATTAATCAATAGTTAGAAAAATTAATTAAATTCATATCCAAGTACCTTATACATATCTATAACCCTTTATAATCCCTATTTATAATAATAATATATATTTATATACACCATTTTCTTAGAGAGTCAATAATATTTTATCAAATTGAAATATTTTCACAAAAATTATGTTGATATATACTCTTTTTCCAAGTTAAATCACAATTAGACAATATAATTAACTCTAATCAATTATATATGATAGTTATAAATGTGTAATTTCAATCGATTGATGATTTGATATCAAACCATTATGACACAATTAGGGATCATCAGATTTCATTCATTCAAAATGAATGAAATGGGGTATGTTAATTAATAAGTTAAATGTTTATATAACATCACCAAAACAAATCAATGTTACTTACATATTTATAAAATAATATAACATTAAATAATTTTTCATTTTTATTCATAATAAGAATTTATAATATTGCTCAAGTAGGATGAGAACCTAACCCAAAAATGGAAATTGTTTAAATAAATTGGTGAGTATGGTTAAAGAGTTTTCTCTTTTGACATAATATAATTGTAACAAATAATGATGATATTATTTTTATACATTTATAATGATGAACCATATTTTTGTATTCTTGGATAAATAATTTAAAAATATAAGAAAATCAAAAACGATTCTTCATCGAGGTGGTAGTCTACACACAAGGACGATTGATATTCCTTTATTTTTGAAATTGGATTGAAATTAATAACCAATAATTGTTCTATTAATATGAAAAACTTATGTTTAATAATGATACTAAACTATTTATATAATTATGGGGATAAGATATTTGGAATATTAATATTTTATTGAAAACATAAGACGGAGATAACACCTACATTAGACACTTCTTATTTCCATGGATATCTTCACCAAATTTTTGGTCTTAGGTTAAGTATGAGTAACCAAGAGATTATTTTCATATTTTGGGGTTCTAAAGAGAATAAATATAGAGTATTAATTTTAAGGATAATAGATTATTCGAATTAATTAATTAGTATATTATTATAAGTTAATGTAATTGAGCTTCAGAAAATATCTTTACATTTTACAAAAATTCAATAAAAATATTCAAGAATAAATAAATAAAACATGGAAGTTTAGGGGACACATTTAATGTATCAAAAAAATATATACAATTAAATTTAATATTTTTTTAAATTTTTTTAGATGTTTTGCATGATCTTAAACTAAATTTACCCTGTATACTTTTACTGTGATAGTTAGTTTTTAAATTTTGTAATTAATTCAAAATATAAAATTAAAAACTGACATTATTACCAAATTTGAGTTTTGTAACTTAAATTTGTAATACCATTTTATAAAATAAATTTCTACTCACAGAAAAAGTGGCATTTAAAATTAAAATAATTAAACGTTTAAAACATATTTTTTTTGAAAAATTATCAAATTATGATTTTGAATTTTCATATATGATTAATGTATCATGGTTAATAATTTTGAATCCTTGAAATTATTTATTATGGACTAAAAAAAAATTAAAATGATTCCATATAATTCTAATAGGGAACAAAAATAGTGAAAATAATTGGTTTAATGTAATGAAAAGACACTCTTTATATTTTAAAGAAACAATTTTCTTTAGTTCAAATTTTTTTTCATTGATATTCTATAAAAACAATATTTCAAAATGAATAATTTCATTCCAGAACATCTTATTTTATTACATTAATTATTTAGAAATATTATATGTTCTGATTCCATAATTATACAATCATGGAAAATATAAATATTTTTAAATCTAGTTTTTTAAACTAAGTATATGTTTTTTAGAAAAATATTAAAAATCCATACTTTGTTGATTTTCATTTGAGTTTTTTACAAATGTGTTGTTTATCTAATGTAAATTTTAATATTTTAATATTTATATTTTAATTTGAATATATTAATATATGGAAAACTAATTTATTTTACAAAACCCTTTTAAAATATGAATAAAAATAAACCATTTATCTTCTAAAGGAAATTATTTTTAACTGAATAAATTATTTAGAAAAATAATTATATTATTATTATATGGTATGGATTGTTTACATTTCATTTTGTGTGAAATACATGCTATCAAAAATAATAATTATTTAAAGTTAATTAGAATGTTGGGGTGATATAACCTGGGGCCCGTTAGTTATCACATCTACCATGGAGGACCTAGTGTGTGCTAGCAAAGAGTTGGTTTATAAGGGCATAGCGATCTGAGAATGGTTTATGGGGAATGACCTAGTTCTAAGATGTTACATATATGGAGATGGCATGATCTATGTTCATTAGGGAGTATTAGTTATTTCTTCCATTAGTGAAATGTTAATAAGAGACTCATCCTTCATAGTTGGCAATGATCCCAAGACCAATGGTGATGTATCATGCTATTAGATAATAGTTATAGTTTGTAGGTATAATGGGTGAAATTTTATATTTTGAATCCCATTATCTTCCTATTATAGAATTAAGGATCTGCAGTAAGAACCATGTTGATTACATTACCCTATGTTAGTACTTGTGTGGAAGTTAGATGATGTGGTGATAGATTTTTTACGAGTTTACCTTGGGCCCTGAGATATAGTTATGAGTTTTTTGTTTCACTGATAAAGGTGACTACTTTATTACTGATCCAATATAGTATTTTCGTAGATGAGTTATGCAAAATATTTTTTTGAGAGATAGTGTAGCTCTTTGGAGATCCTTCTAGTGTAGTATATGAAAAATATACTCATTTCAAATATTAGTTTTTTAATGTAATTTAGAGGTAATCGAAAATAGTTGATAATAAGCATGGAAAATCATCAATAGTCTGATGGGAATTCAGAGTGGAAAATAATTTTTTAATAGGATATTATTAGAGCATGTATCCTAGAATTTGGTGAAGAATGGAATGAAAATATTCCCTAGAAGAAGATGCTTACAATAAATGTTAAAAATATTTGATTAAGATGGAACCATTTAGGGAACATTATTTTAATCCATATCAATCACCTCTTTTTTGTAATGAGTTATGTGAGGAATTTATTTCAGCCATGAATGGTTCAAGATAATTCTGATTATGTCTATTGGATTAAAAAACTATTGGTTACCACACATAATATTAATCTATTATATGGCTTCTGGAGGAAATGAATATTCGGGTTTAGTGTGTGTGACCATGCTTTCTTATGCATATCACCAAGGATGGGCCCATGAAATTTATCAGAATAGGGGAAGCTGGCACCATGGTTTTCTAAAACAATTGACATCATTCAGTGAATCAGAATAATGGCATACTAATTGGGCCTCCCTCCATAGTATCAAGGTTTGAATAACCTGTTCCATGCATCTTATGTTTAGTGGAAGGATCCAAATCCAATGTGTGTGATGAATAATGATTATTTGATTTAGTACTATATGCATCATTTGTTGAGTGACCAATATGGGTTGTATTCTAGAGATAGAATGTGTGAAGGGGGAATATGATACCTGTTCCTTCAGTTGTGTGGTTTAATTTTCACATTCAACATACTAAATGGGAATTAGAATCATATTTATTGGATGATTGTCCATTTTTTAACATGAACGTTATAGAAACTTCTTTTGTATGTGAAGTACTTAAATGGGGAATTATGATAGATGTAAAATTTAACCTATGTTATAACGCAATTTTTTTCCATTCTTTATGTGATTTTGGGTTATTTCTTACATGGGTAATGTCTAGGGTAATTTTCAGATGTTTTTTATAGTTCTATAATCATTTATGATGGTGAATTATTTGTTCATGATATTGGAATACAAAGAAAAATTCCAATGAAAGAATGTAACTTTTGGGGAGGGGAATTTGATATTGTGTTGTTGGGACACAATTACATATAACCAAATGAAATCACCTAGGAAACCATGTTACTCGAAATAGAGGTAAAATCATGTTTGGTACATAGTTTGTGAACATATGTGACTAAAACATGATGCTTCCCTAGAGATACCATGACTATTTGAGAGTGGATGAACATATGAGTAAACCATGTGACCAAATTTTCTATGGAAAATTAATTAGACAAAAAACTATATTTTTAACCTAAAACCTGTATAAAACATACCATTCTTCCTCCTACATCATTGAATCTTACACCTACAGAGTCCAGTGGTTGATCATGGAAATTAACCTCCCATTAACCTATAATTCTAGTGGATCTAGAGGCAATGGACTTGAGAAATAAAGTTAGGAATTGTTTATTCATCCATTGTTCATATTTCTTTTAGATCTCTCATCTTCATATAATGAATCAATGATCTAGATGACATGGATAAAACTATGTTATCTATTATGATATACTAAAGGATCCTCATTTTATAGATGGATTGATTATAGTTTGTAGTGAATTTTCATCTTCCCTTGATTGATATGAGATATAATTGTTGAATTGGTTATCATTGGGTAATCCTAATTCAATTCAAGATATTATCCCATTCCACTTTGTCGATATTGATTCTAAAATTATCATATGATCAATTTTCTATGGATCCTGGAATTTTTATTAGCAAGATTGATCGAGGAATAAATTTCTCAAAATGGGAATTAATAATATTTAGGATTGAATTATTCACCACATAGTGTATTTTAATAATGGCGTTTATAATTATTAGCATGTTTGTGCGTCAATAAATAGTTTTGAGACCCATTGTATGTTATATTATGTTTTTTATTTTTTATTTGATATGAGTGTGTCACCCATGAGACATACACATTGTGGACTGTGATTGTACCATTTCTAAAATGTGTGGTACTATGTGAATACATGGCTTATGGAGGTTTACAGCCAATATCAATGTGACAAATCAAATTTTCATTATTGGTTTTTAAATAGAGGAGGAGCATGTGCTAGTGTGATGTGTAGATAATTTGATGATGGGACATGGAGGCCAATCAAGGGTGTGATGGCCTTGTGAGCTGACCCGATATAGAAAATGGGGTCAATTGTCATTGTGGCTTGACCTAATGATGTTATAGGGTTTTAATAACCTTATAGACCATCAAAATAGAGGTAGGGGTATTATTGAATCTTATATCAACCTGAGTTTGAGTCTAGAGTGTTATGCCCATGTGGCATGTCCTAGGGCTTTGTTGGTTATGAGCCTTAATTAGAGTCATGTGTTGGAATTTTGAAACACCCAATGATTTTATAATATATATTCTATAATGACCCAATGTTTCATTAGTGTAAATCCATATTGATGTAATTAAATGTCTCTTTATGTAAAATGTTTATATAAAATTTCAACTTCATTGGTTTTATGTCATAAATTGTGACTGTTGCTTTTATAGTTGTCGAACAGTGATCAGAATATTAGTATAAATATAGGGCTTTAACAAATACAATTTACCCAGTCAAAGGGAGCGATGGCCTCATCCAGTAAAATATCTCCATACAAAGCCCATTTTTCAGAGCTCCGAAAAGAGGTGGAGTCCTTGGGCTTCGATCTTGACCAAGGCCAAGCTGAGCTTCATCATATCCCGCTCAAACGGGACCTTCTACATGAAAAGTTGAAGTTGATAGAGATTACCACTCGAGCGATTTATCTTAGCCACACCAAGAGTCTGTCACCATCGTACACCTTACCCTTAGGTCTTATGAAAACGTTTTAGGGGTTATGTAACAAATCTCTGGTAATATGTTCATGTGTATTATTTTTTTCTACATATAATAATGAATATACCTTCTTGTCATTATTGATAAATTGTAAATAGTTTTTAAAGTACAAATATTGTTTTTAGTTATTATTTAATTAAGAAATATATTTTATTAAATTAAGGTATTTTTTAATTAAATAATATTTTAATAAAATATTATATTTATTATTAAATTAATATTATTATATATAAATGATCATATAATTTTATGACTGTAATTATAATTTTTATTATGGTTTGAAATCCATTTCTATCAAAACCCAGGAATTTTATATAACTGTAGGTTTTTATTTTAAAAGTGAAAATTAAAATATTTAGAAAATTATTTAGATAAAATAAATGATATTTCTGGTATCATGACGTCGACATTATCTAACGGTGAATTTATCATAATTTTCTGAGACAGTCAAATTTTTGGATAAAAATTAAATACCGTTTAAATATATAATGTGTTTTACGACATCATAATGACCCAATAGTGATGTAATAAAATACTATTAGCTTTATTTTCGGCCAATATATGTTTTACCCTTAAAATAATGTGATTTTGGGTTTGTTTGAATTACTTTTCAAAGCATTAATGGACCCCTCAAGACTTATTAAACAACTTGTCTTTTTAAATTATTTTCCATGGGAGTGTGACTCACCTCCACATAAGCAACCACATTATTTTAAGAATTTTGGACTTTGGAATTATAAAATACTGTTTTCCTCTTCCCTTTTCCAAAAACCATGTGAAAAAAACATGATATGATTTGTGGTTTGGATTAGTTTAATGTAAGGGGTCCCAAACCTAAATAATAAAGAATTCACTCACCTTTCCTATATAAACCCACCCAATATCCCACTTCCTCCCCACTAAAAGCCTTTGGAGTTCGTCCAACCACTTCCATACTCTCTCTAGAATCCTCCCAAGGTTCCCTAAGCTCCCACTAAGCCTCTATCAAGCCTCTCTCAAGCCTTTTGAAGGAGACATCCAAGTAAGGGTTTTTCTTCCTTCCTCATTTTTGTCCAATTTTCTTTAAGTTGTTTTGCTCATTTAATTTCAATTACGAATGTTGGGGTATGGTTTCAAACCTCCCCCATACTTCCTTATTTATGTTTTAATGATGGTAGACCCCATTCTCTCTCATTAGATGCCTCCCATGTACACCCGTTACTATACCGAAATTCTGAAAGGAACTTCTCTCTCCTCATTTACATTCAAGCAATACTTTTGTATCATGAATATAAATTCCTTTCAAATTGTTGGGATAAGTATCAATATGACCTCCTTACTTTACATTACATTTAAATATGATGAGGAACCCATTTATCTCTCAACAACCATTTTTATGAATTCTTATTTCACGCCATTACGCAGCCAAAATCACAACGATTTTCAAAGACAATGCCATCGTGTAGTGAATAGCATGGCCATTTCTCTATCAAGGGTTATAACATTTATGCACATTTATATATTGATTATAAATTTTCATGTATGAATTCCACATTCCTATATCGTGGAATAAATTATTATGTTTTATAAATCCATGTTTTATGATCCATGTGGCACACTTATGCATGAGATGAAATGTTTAAGAAGGGTGCACCCTTATAGCGCTTCAATGCATTGCATAAATATAGTATCATGATACGTCTTGTGCAATGAGTGTTGACTCATACTAAATCAATTGTAACTAGGGTTTACTCGTGCTTAATGTTCAATGAAAATTTACTCATGCTCCATGTGCAATGGGCCTTGGGTCACGCTAATTCCATGTTAAGTGTTGTTGCCACATTTCCATGTTATGATTATCATGCTTTATCATGCCTTTAGGTTCATGTTTCTCTTGTTCTATATTGATATTCCTATTGAATAACATGTATTTTAATCCTCATGTATTCCCTGTTTATTCCCATACTGGGCTTTATATCTCACCCCTTTTTTATGCATGTCCTCAGGTTATCACCTCCAATGATAAGTACGAGGGAATGTAGTTGTCATGTAAAGGATGTTTTCAATAAAGATGTTGTATTTCCTGTTTTAAGTTGTTATTTAATGATCCTAATCCCCAAATACACTAGAACTCTCGATCATCCATGTTGAATCAAGTGAATTTTTTATGTAATAAATCATGTTTATGTTTTTAATAAAAGCTGGGTTGTCATAGTTGGTATCAGAGGATAGGTTTAGTTATTTTTGGGATTAGGATTAGAAAACCCTAATAAAGCCTTAGAGACAAGACTAAGTATAATAAAAATATCCCTATTTTTTGGTAAGCCCTGAGTAAGTGGTTTATCAAGAAAATACATCCCTGTCTGGATACGAGTAGGTAGAGGCTGCTCTGGTACAGATGTATCCTAGGGGTAAAACCCGAATATGCCGCTTTGAGATAAACTCGAATGGGAACTAGTGCACGAAAACGGGCCTTGCTGAACTCTTGGTTACAACACTCTCAGGGGATATGTTTTGATAAATACACAAGATTAGTATGAACCTTTTTTAAGGGAATTAAAAAAAATCCACTAAGAATATATTTTAGAAAGCAGATCATGAAAAGCCAGGATTGAAGCCTATAGACTCATGAGTTAAGAAGATAAAAGTTTATTTATAATTCATCAAATTTTGTATTGGGATTACCCTTTATGTGTTACCCATAAATTTCCTATTGTTCCTGCCAATGGCCAGTAATAGGAGGACTCAGGATAACAACCGATGTGAAGATCCGTGTGATGACTGTACTAATGAGATGCACAATCCAATGGGAGCAGGAATCACGTACTTTTTCATGATTCTCTCTCAGCTAACTCAAGATTTGAATAGAAACATGGTTGAAGAGAAATGTTCACCCCCCCCCCCCAAGAAAGAACAAGTCGCTATCGAGAGCTTCATGAGACAAAGGCCTCCTAATTTTAGTGGATCATTTGATCCCATGATCGCTGAACAATGGATCAACTCCATTGAAAAGATCTTCTCTATCCTTCATTGTTCTGAACAAGAGAAGGTTCTCCTGGAGGCTTATCATATGGAGGGTATAGCTGATCAATGGTGGACATTGATAAAAAATACAATGCCTGAGGAGGAGATCGATGCGTTGGAATGGAAGGATTTCTGGAAGATTTTTTTCGATAAATATTTTCCACGCACCCTCCGGCTTAAGATGGAATGGTACTTTATTTCCATCAAGAAAAAAGAGGAATAATCTATTGGAGCATACAAGGAAAACTTCACAAGGCTTGAATGATACGATTCCAGCTTTTTTGTTACCCTCGAATGAAAGGTTGACCTCTTCATTGGTGGGTTGAAGCCTAGCCTACAGAGAGAATTAGATATCCATGACTTCGAAAGCTATGAGAAATTGTCCGATGTGCCCTCAAGGTTGAAATGGAGATCAAGGAATCAGAGGGGTATCATGGGGACAAGATGAGTAAGGTGGAATTCAATGCTATCAGTCCGATGGATAAATCCAACGGTGGAAATAAGATCCAGCACCCCACTTGACAAAAGTGCAGAATGAAGCACCCTGGAAATTGCCTCAAGGGGACGAGGAAATGCTTTAGGTTTGGAAAAGAAGGGAACCTAGCTATTAAATATCAGCAAGATAGACCTGTAGCTACAATAGAGGAGAGGAATGCTCTGTTCGAACCTCAACACATTGTTCATTTCTACAACTGCAAATAACTAGGGCATTTTTCAAATCAGTTCCCTAATAAAAGGGTTTTCAGAGGCAACCAACATCCTCCAAGGAAAAAAGGAAGAGTTGTTGCCATCAGTTCTGCTGAAGTGATCCCTGACAACAAAGTGGTGACAGGTAATATATTTATTCATTCAAGAATAGAGAATGCACTTTTTGATTCATGTTCTACACATTCTTTTGTATCTCAAATGTTTAGTAGAACAATCCCACCAGCACCACAAATCATGGAAGTGAAGATGTCGGTGTGTAATGAAAATGGAGAAATCATTGCATCCCATGATTATAAGTCCTCCCCTATTATAATCAGTGGATCGAATTTCCTAGAGAACATCTTCATACTCCCTCTGGTGGAATTTGATGCAATTATTGGCATGGAATGGCTTTCCTTATATGGAGCCAACTTAAATTGTCAGGAGAGGTAAATCACACTCCATATGGAGAATTAACCCACGATTCTTTACAAGTGTAAGGAGGAAGATGAATATCCTTTATCTCTATCATCTCAAGAATGGATATTACTGCCCTATGAGAACGCATTTCTGGCTCAGATGATTTAGTCCAAGGAAGAAACCATCCTTGAAGAAATACCTACTGTGGGGGAATACACTGAAGTGTTTCCCAAGGAACTGCATGGTCTTCCTCCAAAAAGAGATTTTGAAATATCAATTGAACTTATACCAAGGGCGCTACCAATATCCAAGACTCCATATAGAATGGATGTTGTGGATCTTGAAGATCTGAAGAAACAACTACATGAGAATCTGGATAAAGGGTTTATACACCCAAGTGCTTCACCATGGGGTGCACCAATCCTCTTTGTCAAGAAAAATGTTGGGTCAGTGCAGCTTTGCATCGATTATCGGGAACTTAACAAAATCACTATAATGAACAAGTATCTTATTCCATGGATAGATGACTTATTTGATCACTTGTGTGGATCACAATACTTCTCCAAGGTAGATTTGTGGTCGGGATATTATCAAGTATGGGTGAAGAAGGAAGATGTCCCCAATACTGCTTTTCGTACAAGATGCGGGCACTATGAATTCATAGTAATGCCTTTCAGACTCACTAATGCTCCAGAAATATTCATGGACTTGATGAATATAGTCTTTAGAGATTACCTTGACAAATTTGTGGTAGTATTAATAGATGATATTCTAATATAATCCAAAACCAAGGAGGATCATGAGGAGCATTTAATAACTATACTAGAGACATTGTGAAAGGAAAAGATCTATGAAAATTACCTCAAGTGCGATTTCTAGTTGAAGGAGGTATGTTTCTTTGGACATATCATCACATGCAATGGAATATATGTGGATCCCTCCAAAATTGATTCAATTGGGGGATGGCCGAGGCCAACATTGGTAATGGATATCTGTAGCTTCATGGGATTAGCTAGATAATATCGACGATTTGTGAGAAATTTCTCATGATTTTCCAACCCTATTACCAATCTAACTCGAAAGGGAGTAAAGTTTTCTTGGAGTGATGAATGCGAAGAATGCTTCAACGAGTTAAAAAATAGGCTTATCACTGCGCCTGTGATCACTTTACCCACAAGTGGGGAAATTGCTGTGGTATTTAGTGATGCTACGAAGAAGGGCTTAGGATGTGTGCTGATGTAGAATGATATAGTGATATACTATGCCTCAAGGTAGTTGAAAATCCATGAGTGAAACTATCCAATGCAAGATATGGAGTTGGAGGCAGTGATCTCTGCCTTGAAAATCTGGCGGCATTATCTCTATGGGGAGAAATGTGAGATATATACTGACCACAAGAGTCTCAAATATATATTCACATAGAAATAGATTAATATGCTCCAAAGAATATGGATATAGCTCATCAAAGATTATGACTATTCAATACATTACCTCCCTGGGTAAGTGAACAAGGTGGCAGATGCCCTATCAATTCTATCAATGATGATAATTGAGAGGGATCCGATCTTCTTAGACTTGGTGAAGATGGACATGGGAGTCATAAAGAAGGGCACATTATCAATACTTTCATAAATGATTGCTCAACCGTATATTTTGGAAAGGATAAAGGATGATCAAAGGGATGATATGTGAATTCATGAAAAAGTAGAAGCTATCAAAAAGGGGAAATCCTTAGAGTTTAATTTTAATGAAGAAGTAATTGTGCGCTTTGGGAAAAGACTATGTGTTCCATCAAGTCCGGAGCTAAAGAAGGAACTTTTGGATGATGCATATAGTTCAAATTTCTCTATTCACCCTGGGAGCACAAAGATGTATTGAGATCTCCAAGAAAACTTTTGTTGGGATAATATGAAAATGGAGATTGTTGAATATACATCAAAGTTCCTGGTGTGCCAGTAAGTGAAGGCAGAGAGGCAGAAGTATAAGGGGATGATGCAACCATTTCCCATACAAGAATGGAAATGGGAGAACATAATCATGGACTTTGTCACCAGAAATCCAAGGACATACAAAGGCAACAATGCAATCTGGGTTGTTGTGGATCGTCTTACAAAGACTTAAAACATCATTACTATTCGGGAAGATTTCTCATTAGATCAACTGGCACAGATATATATCATGGAAGTGGTAAGGCTGAATGGAGTGCCACTATCTATTATGTCTTACCGAGATCCAAGATTCACCTCTATGTTTTGGAAGAGTCTTAAGCATGCTCTGAATGCTGAAATGAACTTCAGTATGACCTATCATCATCAAACTGAAGGCCAATCCGAGCGGACTATCCAAACACTTGAGGTCATTTTGAGAGTGTTCTCAATTGAATTTAAAGGAGGATGAGATCAACATCTTCTTCTGGTTGAGTTCACTTATAATAACAGTTTCCACTCGAGCATCCAAATGGCACCATTTGAATCCCTTTATGGGAAAAGGTGTAGAACACCGGTGTGTTGGGATGAGGTTGGTGAACGTAAGCTGCTTGGACCAGAAATGGTCGAGGAAATGGTGGAGAAGGTGAAAACCATTCAGCAGCATATCAAGGCAGCCCAGAGTCGATAGAAGAGTTATGCATATAATAGTCGTCGAGACCTTGAGTTTAAAGTACTAGACATGGATTTTCTACGCATATCTCTGTGGAAGAAGTTCATGAGTTTCTTAATGAAAGGGATATTAAGTCCAAGGTACATCAGCCCCTTCGAGATTCATGATTGTGTCAGGGATCTGGCCTATCGACTAGCACTTCCACCATCCATGGGCAAAGTACATCATGTCTTTCATGTATCCATATTAAGGAGGAACATACCATACCCATCACATGTACTATCTTCGGAGGTGGTACAGTTGGAGGATGATCTTTCTTATGAGGATCAACTAGTGAAGGTCTTAGATCATAGAGAAAATGTTCTAAGAAATAAGACAATGCCCTTTGTCATGGTTTTGAGGTGAAACCACAAGTTTGAAGAAGAGACTTGGGAATCAGAGGAAATAATGAAGCTGAGTTACCCACATCTGTTTTAGTGTTGGAAAAAGGAAATTTCGAGGGTGAAATTTCTTAAGGGGGGAATATTGTAACGACCCAATGTTTCACTAATGGAAATCCTTCTTGATATAATTAAATGAGTCTTTATTTAAAATGTTTATATAAAATTTCATCTTCTTTGGTTTTATGTTAAGAATTGTGACCATTGCTTTTATAGACATTGAATAGTGATCAGATGATTAGTATAAATATAGCGCTTTAACAAATCGAATTTACTCAGAAAAAGGAAGCAATGGACTCATCCACTAGAATTACTCCATACGAAGACCATTTGTCGGAGCTCGGAAATGAGGTGGCTTCATTGGGCTTCACTCTTGACGAAGCCCAAGATGAGCTTCATCATGTCAAGCTCGAACGGGACCGTCTACGGAAAAAGTGGAAGTTGATAGAGATTACCACTTGAGCGATGTTATCTGAGCCACCCCAAGAGTCTGTCACCATCACACACATTACCCTCAGGTCTTATGCAACTATTTTAAGGGGTTATGTAATAAATCTCTAGTAATATGTTCATGTATATTATTTTTTTTGTATATAATAATGAATATAACTTCTTGTCATTACTGATACATTGTAAATATTTTTTAAAGTACAAATAGTGTTTTTAGTTATTATTTAATTAAGAAATCTATTTTATTAAATAAAATTAGTTTTGAATTAAATAATATTTTAATATAATATTATTATTATTATTAAATTAATTTTATTATATATAAATGATCATATAATTTTATGAATGCAATTATAATTTTTAGTAATGTTTGAAATCCATTTCTGTCAAAACCCGAGAATTTTGAATAAATGTCAGTTTTTATTTTAAAAGTGAAAATTAACATATTTAAAAAATTATTTAGATAAAATAAATGATATTTCTGGAATCAGGATGTCAAAATTATCCAATGGTAAATTTTTCATAATTTTCTGAGACAGTCAAATTTTTGGGTAAAAATTAAATACTGTTTAAATATATAATGTGTTTTATGAAATCATAATGACACAATAGTTTTGTAATAAAATAATATAATCATTATGTTCATCCAATTTATGGTTTACAATTAAAATAATGTGATTTTGGGTTTGTTTGACTTACTTTTCAAATCATTCATGGACCCCTTAAGACTTATTAAACATCTTGTCTTTTTAAATTATTTTCCATGGGAGTGTGACTCACCTCCACATAAGAAACCCCATTATTTTAAGAAGTTTGGACTCTGGCCTTATAAAATATTTTTTTTCCTCTTCCCATTTCCAAAAACCATGGTCAAAAACCATGAGCTGATTTTTTTTGGATTAGTTTAATGTAAGGGGCCCCAAACCTAAATAATAAAGAATTCACTCACCTTTCCTATATAAACCCACTCATGCTCCCACTTCCTCCTCACATAAAGCCTTTGGATTTCGTCCAACCTCTGACCTACTCTCTCTAAAATCCTCCCAAGGTTCCTCATGCTCCCATGAAGCCCCTATCAAGCCTCTCTCAAGCCTTTGGAAGCACATTTCCATGTAAGGGTTTTTTCTTCCTTTCTCATTTTTGTCGAATTTTCTTTAAGTTGTTTTCCATTTTAATTTCAATTATGAATGTTGGGGTATGGTTTCATACGGCCCTCATTATTCCCTCTTTATGTTTGAATTATGGGATACCCCTTTCTCTCTCATTATATTTCTCCCA
The DNA here is from genome assembly GCA_963277665.1 of Viscum album. Classification (NCBI taxonomy): domain Eukaryota; kingdom Viridiplantae; phylum Streptophyta; class Magnoliopsida; order Santalales; family Viscaceae; genus Viscum; species Viscum album. Next base: position 1,436,979,742 of record OY728122.1, read on the forward strand.
TGTACACCCGTTACTATGCCGAAATTCTGAAAGGAACTTCTCTCTCCTCATTTACATTCAAGCAATACTTTTGTATCATGAATCTAAATTCCATTACAATTGTTGGTACATGTATCTATATGACCTCCATACTGTGAATTACATATAAATATGATGAGGAACCTATTTCTCTCTCATCAACCATTTTTATGAATTCTTATGTCATGCCGTTACGCTGTCGAAATCGCACCGATTTTCTAAGCCAATGCCATTGTGTAGTAAATACCAAGCCCATTTCTCCATCAAGGGTATTCACCTTTATTCACATTTACTTATTGATTATAATGTTTCATTTATGAATTCTATATTCCTTTATCATGGAATAAATGATTATGTTTTATTAATCCATGTTTTATGATCCATGTGGAACACTTATGCATGAAATGAAATGTTTAAGAAGGGTGAGCCCTTATAGCACTCCAATGCATTGGGTAAAGTATAGTGTCGTGATATGTCATGTTCAATTAGTGTTTACTCATGATAATTAAAGTCCAACAAGGATTTACTCATGCTTCATGTGCAATGAGAATTTACTCATTCTCCATGTGAAATGAGCCTTGGATCATGCTAATTCCATGTTAAGTGTTGTTGCCACATTTCCATGTTATGGTTACCATTCTTTATCATTCCATATGTTCATGTCTCTCTTGTTCTCTATTGATATTCATATTGTCTAACATGTATTTTTCCCCTCATTTATTCCAGGTTTATTCCCATACTGGGCTTTATAGCTCATCCATTTTTTTATACATGTCCTCAGGTTATCCGATGAAATTCTAAGTACGTGGGAATGTAGAGGTCATGTAAAGGAGGTTTCCAATAAAGATGTTTTATTTCATGTTTTGAGTTTTTATGTAATGATCCTAAGCCCCAAAGACACTAGACCTCTCGATCATCCATGTTGTATCAAGTGAATAGTTTATGTAATAAATCATATTTAAGTTAGTAATAAAAGCTAGGTTGTCATATATACTTTTTAGTTTCATCGATTTCTTATGTCGTACGCTAGACAAAGATTAACTTCTGTTATACAAAACACCGTATTAGCGTGTAGTATACACGAAACTATACATGGCTTCTGTTGTATAAAATTTAATGTTCTTTTGATAGAATTCATTTCACTAAGTATATATTTTTTTCAATGTATAAAATAACTATGTTTGGATTATGTTATACACAACATGAAAGGAAGATTTCCCTAAAATCAACATTGACTTAGCTAGTATGACATGCAAGAGAAACCATCCATGATATCTTGCGTTGTACGCATAACCATGTTTTACTAAACAATGATATATTATTAAAATAATATTTATAATTGGATAAAAACTATCATTTATGAATTTTATTTAACGCATTTTGAATTTCATATAACATTAAAATTTATCGTATGTATTTTCATGACATGATATAAGAGAAAAATCAATTTTTACGATAAAATAAGTATTTTTTAAAAAAATTCATTTTTGTTTCCTTTTGATAGTGCCCCAATTTAAAATCTAGTTTAAACACTTTAATATATAATATTTTTCATTTTAAACTTTCTATTTGGTATCGGAACATAAGAATTAATATTGATTATTTTTTGGTATTTTTCTGATAAAAATCATAATCCAATCAATGGTGAAAAACAACGCATTTTAATTCAAAACTACCATTTCATATAATTTATTTATAGAGTAAGATTATAATTTTAATTGGGTTTAATGTGTAACTGGATTATGATTATATCATTTAATCCTATTTTGGTAATTGAAAGTAATTTCTCATTTAAAATCCACATAAACACATGACAATCTTTTGAGAAGTTCTTTCTTATTAAAATCCTGCTTTTGGTTTTTGAAAATGATAATTATTTTAAAATTAAATTCTTCTAATTATATGATTTTAATTTTGAAAATTGGACTACATATTCTGAATGAGTGATTCCAAATTATGTTAATAGGTTTTGATTATTTTTTTGGATAATATGAATAGTAACTATGGTATTTTTTATTTAACACAGTTAAAGGTAAATCAGGAAAATTAGTGTAACAAATAATATCAGAAGTTGACCAAAATGATCATAAAACATAAATAAATCCTTTTAATGAATAAAATTATACCCTCGACATATTATTTTTGAAACTTAGTCATTTTAGAGCCACATGATAAAGAAAATGACGTAGATATTAATACAACCAATGAAAGTGACAAAATCTCAAAATCACATTTCATATAAGTATATTAATTTTTATATAGGGAGTACTAGGTGATATATTCAAACATAAATATTCCATGGAAAGAAAAATTAATTAAATACATTATGTAATTTTATTTTTAGTTTTTAGTAAATTAATAATTACCTTAAAGTCATATACTTTGTTGATGTAAAAATTAAATATCCGATTAGAAATCCATAAAACAGTTTTTTTAAATAGTAATAATAATATAATGGCCTAAAACAAGACCAAATAATATTATCTGAGTATATCATGACCATAAGAATCCATGTTCCTAGCATGTGACCATTTGGATCATTATATAAGAGATTATATCATTTATTTTTGTTTCATTTCAAGTGAGGTTAATGTTTCCACAACTATACTTTAATAAGAATAACATTTTTAATGTTGGACTTTCCATAAGGTAAATTCAACTAAATATATTCCTACGAAATATGGTATATTTATTTTCATAATAGTTTTTTATTTAAATTTTTATTCTACAAATATGTATATTAAATTATTACAAAATATTGATGTATTGATTATATTAACAATGAGGATATCAAATAAATTTTATTAACAATATTAAAATAAATATTATTTGGATAATATATTTTTCCAATTAAATTTATTGATGACCTAGACCAATTAGTGATATAATAAAATATTTTTTTGAGGATAAATTCTTATCTTGGTATATCTAAAAATCCATTAAATGAAGAGTGTCAAAATTAACACCATAGATATTTTGTTAAAATAACGATTTAAAAAATTATTTCAAAAGTATAATACAATTTTAAAAATATATAATAATTATTATATTATATAAAATGTTCTATATTATTAATTTATTTTATATTTTAAATAAAATAAGTAAATATTTCACCCTTTTAACATTGAAACTTTTGTTATATTAATTAAAATTAAATAGAATAAAAATTGTCAATTAAAATATTAATGTTTAAATTTATATCAAAACTTGTATAAATTTTATTGGATGATGATATTTTAAATTAATAATAACATAGATTTAATTAAATCTTCCCTTGGAGGTATTTGAATTTATTTCAATATTATTATAAATTAATATTTGTGAGTTTTCCTAACATGCCCCCACCGCAATTATAAAATGAAACTTCCTCCCTCCATACATAACTTCATTTTAAGCCTTAATTCTCGACGATAGCATGACCATTTCACTTTTCAACATCCCTATAATCCTTTTAGTTGTCCTAGTCTTCTCAAATGACTATCTATATTGGTTTATGAAGATATTTAGAGGAGACACGTCGAAGAAGAGTTAATATCATTTTCTAATTCATTCCAACTTATTTCATCTTCTACATACACGTCATGAAATGATTCATTATAAAGTAATAACTGAAGTAGTATATATATAAAAATATTTTATTATGATTATGGAACAATGATATTACACCATATACCCATCCCGTCAAAAATGAGATCACCACACATGCATACGTATGGCATACCATTCCACACTGTAGTGTATTTCACTTTTCACCACCACCTTACATGGATAGGTATAATGATGGAATTAATAAATATATACATGATTAATATAGAATTATATTGATTCTTTGAAACTATACATCATCATTTTGAAATCCATTCAACAATTATGGGAATTATATCGTCACTCGTGCGTGCATACAGATTACTTTCTCCACTGTGCGATGTGATTTGTTTTAAATAAAATTCATTAAAACATGATTATATAATTGATTTTGATGAATAAATGTGATATATATAATACTAATACCATTCTGTAGAATATATAACTATATCCTTAAAAAGATTAATTAGAAAATACGCTATAAAACATGTATAAGAACATGAAGTAGGTAATACCCGTATAACGAGTAACAAAGAAATGTTACAAACAAACAGATGAAAATAAGATCATAAATTTTATCATAAAAATGATTATGATTTTGGAAGAAATCAGTAACATTATTTAAACCATTATAATGTAGGATTAGACACATATAAAACATATCATACCTGAGGTATGTGATAATTTCAAAAAGCTTATTTTTATCCGAGAAACTTGTTCATAAATATTTGTAGGGGATAAATTTGGAATCAATGTCCATGTTTTATAAAACCGTTTTTATAAAATGATTAATAATATTATATTTATTTTTAAATGCATTTTGAACCATTTTTTACTTTTACTACATGGTATGGAAGGAACCTTTCCTTTTTTCCATACGAGGTACTTTTTGACTTTTCTGGTAAAAGTATATGGATACCGTTTTTTAACTTATACGACATGAACGGATATTTAAATCATCATAACAAATTATTTCCAGGAAGCTTCCTATACCAATTATCAGGTTTTTTTTCAACTAAATTCATCTATATTAAAATTTCACCACATTTCGAGAAATTATAATGTTTTTTCAAGAAGAAAGGAATTTTTCCTCAAGAATTAAGTACATGTTTTTTATGAAAATTATATTCCATTTAAGATGAGATAGGTTTATGTTTCTATAAATAATTTGAAATTTATTTGATTGTGTTTATTATTGAATTTATTTTTTTGAAATCCAATTACTTTATATGGATTATTTCAGGATGGAATGTTGTTTAAGAACCCATTTTATTTCTTCGGTTATGCTATGATGAATGATTATGTTTTTGTCAAACATGAAATAATGATTTCATTATGAGTTGTGTGGGACACATATATCCCTATAATTCATTGTGTAATGTTTTACATCTCATGAAATAAAAATTACTAGAACAACATGTAAATATGGTTAAGTAATACAGGGCTAGAATGGCATGTAAATCTGGTCTAATATGGCTAGAATGAAAAGTAAATCTAGTTCAGTTATGGACATTTTCCACTATGATGGCCTTGGAGTCAATACCTTGGAAACTATGGAATCATATAATATTTATATTTGTTTTCCAAGATTAAATGTTTTATGCTAATGATATTTTATTATGGTTAATGTTTCTTTTTGATCTATTCCTTATGAACTACCATAATTTATTTCATGGATCATGATTTTGATAATTACCATCATGTTCGTGGTTTTAAATTATCCTTTTTATGGTGTGTTTTATGTACTAAAATTTTACAGTTACAGTGCATTTGAGTTCACCCATTTAATGTTTTTTCCTAGTATAAAATGAAAGGCTATAAGTCGGAAAACAAAAAGGGGATGATCTTTATGAGAGATGTTGGGGATCTTTCCCCAAGTTATAAGATTATATTCCAATTCCTCAAAGAAACTAAACTAATACGGACATTGGGAATCTATTTGTGTCATTTATTATGTATTGTGAAAATGTAATGTAATTTAATGTCAATTTATGTCATGCATGGGTCATTATAATTGGTATCAGAGTGATGGTTTAGTTATCTTTTGGAAACTAGGATGTGAAAACATTAGTGAGATACCTAGAGATATTTCTGAGGTATGTCTAGGGATATCCCTAAGAGTTTGTCTAACTATATGTTACAACCCTATAATAGTAGTAATGATCATTAATAACATAGTATTAAACATAAAAGTTAGATATTCAAAGTAACACCCCTTGAGTATGTTGTTTTCCTAGTTTGATTTTTTCTTCCCACAATATTATTTTTGGGTTTTAGGCCATTTTTTGAACCCAAAGAGACCATGTAAATGATTTATGCGATGGGAAATGAAATTATTGTACTCCAAAACAACCCAATGTTATGGAATATCAAATAAATAATCTTGTTTCTATGACCACAAACACTTCTAAGATTACAACTGACCATAGGTGGGAACAACGTTCTCTTAAATAGTTCATAATGAAAGATACACCTTATTTTAATGGAATGACTAATCCAATAGTTTCATATAAAGGAATTTGTACCATTAAAAATATAATTTTCATTATCTGTTGTTTAGAATGTGAAATGGATGTGTTGGTAACTTATTTCTTAGATAGTAAATCGAATCTGTTGTAGAACATTATCAAAAATACAAGTCCAAATGATAAAATTGACTCCATGGATTCAGATGAGTTCAAGAAATTATTTTTTAGTATGTACCTTTCTGATATTATTCTTATAAAAAGGAAGATTGTAGTTTCTCATCTATCAAATGGTAATGATAAGAACAGAATGATTTAATTAAAATTTTAATATTCAAATTAGTAGAAATGAAGAATATATTTACATTATTCTCAAAGTATGGAAGGACACATGGAGGAAATTCTATTAAGGGGAATGATAAATATTTTAATTTTTGGAAATAAGGCCATCGAGTTTTTTACAGCCAATGTAATGGGATGAAACAAAAATCTCAAAAGTGTGAACCTCCAACAAATCAATGTTATAAGTGAATGGAAATGGGTAATTATGCTATCCAATGCCCAAATAAAAGGGTTATGGATGATTATTAACACCAATATCCTCTTAAAAACAAATACAAAGGAAAATAAAATGTGATCACTATTTGTGAAGTTGATTACAACAACAATATGGTGGAATGATTATGTTTTTATGTAATGGGATTCCAAAATAGTGTTTTAGAATTTTTTTGTTGTATTATGGAATACTGGAATATATATGTATTGGTATATTGTAATTTTCCATATATATATTGTATCGGTAACCATGAAAATATATTCAGATATTTTTGTAAAATACAAGATATGTAAATAATGATTGAATAAAAAGATAATGAGATGTTTGATAAAATTAATGACCTCATGACTGATATAATTAAAAACTCATATCATGGTTTGAGAATATAAATTTTTCTGTTATTTTTGGTGTGTGTAAAGAGTTAATTTTTATAGAAATCATTATTTCATTAAGGTTCTATGATAATTCATGTCATTAACATGTTCCAAGATAATACATGATTAAGGTATTCACATGTTTGGAATGTGACAACCAAGAACAACCTTATGAGAAATGAGAGATAAATTTTTATGTTGATATAATTCACCTCTTTCAAAATTTTATATATATTTTTTTTGGAAGGATTTTAATGTTTGTGGATAATGTATGTTATATTCCAATTGAAGTTTTTCATATTAATGTATTATCTCAGTGTAAGTGGCCTTGTAAATATTTTATTACTTATGATAAATTTGTTTTGAGATAGGTGGAAGGAATTATCATTCTATCTCATGATCTATTAACAATTCAAGAATTACAAATTAAACTTCATTTTTTAAATTAGAGATGATGTTGGAAGTGTTCAAGGAATGAATAATGGGTATATTGTAACAAAATCGAGTAAGTATTTATTCTGATAAATAATTCTTCGACTTTAGGGAATGGATATTGAAAACCAAAAATGTTATCATGGTACCTTTGTATCGGATTAATAATATTTTCCCATTAATCATTATATATTTATGGATTTATGGTTGTTAACTTTATCCAAGCCTTATTCTACATCACTATCCATTATAACTTTATGGTTATATTTTTCTTCCATATCTATGTCTTCAATTCCCACCTATGATATACTATGCGGAAACCCAATGATGAGTTCCTTTGTGTAAATATAATGTTTCTAACATTAATTTTTTAAATTATGTTTTAGTATTCCTTTTTACTATGTGGGTTTCCCTGATAGAAACCTTCATGTAGCAAACCATTTATAACCATGATGAATTTCAAGTGAAAAAATCATTTTAAGGGGGGCAGAATGTGACACCTCAAGATTTTATGAGATAGATTCCTTTTAATTTCATTGATTTATTGTGTTGTACACTACACCATGATTAGATTACTCTATACACAACACCGTATTAGCTGGTATTATATGAAACACAGTACGTGGTTTGAGTTACAAAAAATTTAATGTTAATTTTATAGAATTAATTTCACTGAGTATTGATTTTGTTCAATGTATAAAAGAAATATGTTTGGATTATGTCATATGAAACAAAAAATTAATCTTTTACTAAACACAACACTTACTTTGTATACATTACACGCACGAGTGACTTTCCTTTATAGCTTGTGTTTTACGCAATACTGAGTTTCAGTAAACAAAAACATATTGTTAAAATATTATTATATAATGGGATATAAACTAGTAGTTATGAATATTATTAACCAAGTTTTTAATTTTATATAAAATTAAAATTTTTCTGATGTATTTTCTAGACATTATATAAAAACAAATAAAATTTTTCAGATAAAATAAGTATTTTTCAAAAAAATGCAGCCTTTTCACCTTTTGATGGAGCACCAATTTTAAATATAGTTTTTAAAACATTTATATAATATATTTTACGAAATATCATTATTATTTGGATGAAGAATATAAAAATTTACTTTTGTTTAATTTTTGGTACTGTTTTGATAAACATAACATTTTAATGAATAGGAAAAAATACTGCATTTTAAATCTAAACAGCATTTTCATATAATTTTTTGATAAAGATAGATTATATTTTTAATTGGTTTTAAAGTGTTATTGGTTTATTTTTTTATCATTTAACACACTTTCATTAATTTGATGTAATTTCACATCTAAATGTTACAAAAAACTCATGGGAATCTTTTGATATATTTTTTCATCATAAAAACCCATTTTTGGTTTTGAAAAACATGAAATAAATTTAAATTAATTTCTTCTAGTTATATGTTTTGAATTATGAAATATAGAATCCATATTTGGAATCATTGGGACAATATTAATTTTATAGGTTTCTTTTTTTGGATCTTATGAATAGTAGCTACACTAATTTTTATTTAGCGCTGTTAAATGTAAATCAGGTAAATTAGTGTAACAAATAATATGAAAAGGAAAACCAAATGATCCTAAAACCTACCAAAATACATTTTTATGAATAAAATTATACCTTGTACATCTTAGGTTTTAGAAATAGTCATTTAAGGGCCACTTGACAATAAAATGACATTAATATTATCAAATCAAATGAAAGGGTCAAAATGACAAGCTCACTTTTCTTATAAGAATAATATTTTTAATATAAGTATAACATGGTGATATATTCAAAAAAATATTAAATGTTAACATAAAATAATTACATAAATCATGGAAATTTATTTTTATTTTTTAGGAAATTTATGATTACATTAATGTCTTATTGTTTGATAATGTAAAAATTAATTAAATGATGGTAAATGCATAAATGAATTTTTTTTAAATAATAATAAACATAAAAGGCCTAAAAACAGTAAATAAAAATATTTCTTTAGTATGTCTTCACCATTAGAATATAATTTCCATTAATGTGACCATTTGGATCTTTATATATGTGATACTGTGATTTATTTTATTATATTTCAAGTGTGGTTAAAGTTTTTTGATTCATAATTTAATAAGTATATCATTTTTGATATTGGATTTTATAGAAGATAAAGTCCACTAAATAAATTCTTATTAAATATAGTAAATTTAGTTTCATCATATAATTTTATTTAAATTTGTAATTTTACATATAATTATATTAAATAATTACACAATATTGATGTAGTGATTATTTTAATAATGGAGATATCAAAAACAATGTTATGAACAAAATTAATATAAATTAAATTTGGGATACATAATTTGTAAAATTAATTTTATAGATGGAATTTTCCCATTAGGGATATAAAAAAATAATTATAATGAGGATAAAACATTATCATGATATTTAAAAAAATCCATGAATGGATAGTTTCAAAATTTGCTCTTTCATATTTTGTTAAAATAATGTTTTATAAAATTATTTAAAAATAATAAAACAATTTTAAAAATATATAATATATACTATATGGAATAAAAGATTCTAAATTATTCATTTATGGAATAATTTTAATCAAATAAGTTAATATTTCACCATTTTAGTACAAGCAACTTTGTTATCTTAATTAAAATTAAATAGAACAAGTAATTGTCAATTAAACTCTTAATGATTACATTGACATAAAAACTTTTCAAAATATTAATGGATGATGATATTTCAATATTTTAATACCTTATCATAGAATATATCTAATGTTGGAGGTATTTTGGATTTATTTTTAAATTATTAAAAATTAATATTTTCAAGGATTCAAAAAGTACCCCGACAATCAATTATAAAAAGAATGTTCGTCCCTCAACTCTGTACATCACTTTGAGCCTTAATGATAGAACATAACCTGATCATTTCCCTTATATTATTCCCTATAAACATTTTAGATTCCTCAGTTTTCCTTAAATACAAACTATAGTACTCTACGAGGAGATTTTGAGGAGGCACGTCAAAGAAGAGGTAATATCGTTTACTGATTCTTTAAAATATATTTCTTATTCTACATCAACATCATGATTTGTTTAATTATAAATTTATAACTCTAGTATTTCATATATACTGAGTTCTAATTATGATTATGAAACACCCATATTCCACCTTCTACCCATCCTATGATTACGAAAATCACCCCTGGTCATACGTACAAATTGTCGTCTCCATGCTGTGGTGTAGTCCTCTTTTCACCCCCACCTAATGGATGGGTATAATGATGGAATATATAAATATATACATGATTAATATAAATCTATATTTATTATAGTGTACTATACACTATAAAATTCAATACAATTCAATAATTATCATAATGATATCATCGCTCGTGTGTACGTATGGCTAACCATCTCCACCGTGTGATGTGATTCGTTCAACGTAATATTCATTAAAGAATTATTATATAAATGAATTTATTGGATAAATGATATGTATTATACTAATACAATGCTGTAAATGATATAACTATAACCTAAAAAAGAGGAATAAGAACTTATCTGATAAAAATATATAAGAACATTAAATAGTTCATACTCAAATAATGAGTAATAATTAAATTTTGCTAACAAGAGGATGGAAATATTATCATAAAAATCATAATAAAAATGAATATAATTCAGGAGTAAATATGTAACATTATTTAAATCATTATACAGGGTTTTTGATACATACAAAGCATATTAGAGCTGAGGTAAGAGATAATTTTTCAAATCTGATTTTTATTCGAGATTGTTATATGTATGTATTTACTGAGGATGTATTTATCATCAATGTCCATGATTTATAAAAAAATTAATAAATTTTTTACTAATCTTATATTTATATTTAAATACATTTTTACCCATTTTTTTCTTTTACTACATTTTATTGATTGAATTTTTCATTTTTTACCATACGAGTTACTTGTTGACTTTTCAAGTAAAAGAATGAGGATAATGTTTTTAAACTCATACGACATGACCAAATTTTTACATCTTCATAATGAATTATTTCCATGAAGATTGTTCTACATATTTTAAGGGTATTTTCAACTAAATTATTTTCTTCTAAATTTTAATGGCATTTTGTGAAAAGAAAATGTTTTTGAAGAAGAAAGGATATTTTCCTTAGGAATTAAATTCAAATGATTAATCAAAATAATCTTCCTCTAATTTGATATAGTGTTATGGTTATATCCTTATTATTAATTTTATTTTACAGTGTTTTAAATGGAATTATCTTTATGAAATCCATTTATTTTATATGGATAATATTATGATAGAATTATGTTTAAGAGAAGCATTTTATTTATTAGGTTATGCTATGATTAATGGTTTCTGTTTTTGCGGCACATATAAGAATAATTTCATTATGAGATGGGCATGACCTGTATCTCCTTAAAATTCATTGGTTAATGAATTATCTCTCATGATATAGATATGAATAGAATGAAAAGTATATTCAGTTCATTAATATAGTGCTGGAATAGAAAGTAAATATAGTTCAGTAATAAATGGCTGGAACGACAAGTAAATCTGGTTCTGTAATAGACTTTTTCTACTATGATTTTCTTGGAATAAATGTCTTGGATAATGTTTAAATCATATTAGGTGCTTAATGTTTTTTCAAAAATCCATTTTTATGCCAGTGATATTTTATCATGGTTAATTTACCTTTATAATCTATTCCTTATGAATTTCCATGATATATTTCATGACTCATGATTTTGATATTTAACCTTTATGTTCTGGGTTTTACATTCAAATATTTATGGTTTGTTCTAGGTTCTCAATGATTACCCTTACTAAGAATTTGAGCTCACCCTTTTTATTTTTATTTTCCCCAGGATATAAATAATGGTTTTATGTAAGAAAACAAAAAGGGCAGATTTAATGGGAGTTATTGATGTTCTTTTGCCAAGTTTTATGATTATGTTCCAATATTACAATGACAACAAACTAATACACTATTTGGGTGTCTGTTTGTGTCATGTATTAAGTATTCTAAAAATTCAATGTAATTTAAAGGTGCATTAATCTTGGTTCCTTATACCTTTTTTCCTAATATGATGTATGATGAATTATAAGACATTATTTCAAGAATAGATATGAAGTTGGTACCACAAGGGATCTTGGTAGTCCAGATGGTGAATTACCACCTTACATATGAATGGTTTATTTATGATTATATAATTACCATTAAGATATTAAACATTATATAAATTTCCAATTAATCTTTTTGATCCATTTTTTGTGCCTTGATTTTTCAATTATTAGACCCTTTATGAGAATATTGATGCATTTAATGATTCCATGGTTAGGGATACAACTAAGGGAAATGGACCTACATCATGGATTTGAGTAGTTTGAGATTGCATGGTAGATGAAATATCAAGATGGGCACCAGATTATTAATGTAATTATGTATTTTATTTTCTTAGTTATCACACATTTGTTAACATGCCACATTTGGGGTCTTTCTGCTTTGTATTGTGTGAACTAGATGCAAATTGTTATAACATGATGATTTTCTTTTAGTTTTCCTTGTGTTGTTTTGTAATGATTATTTATACTAGGTTTTTAATACAATGTATAACTATTTTTACCTAGAGTTTAGTAACCCCATGAAACCATTCAAACCCCCATTAGTTTTCAACCTCTTACATATTTAGAATCTTTCATTAGGTAAGGTGGCATTGTAGCTCAGACGAGATTATTTGTGTCATGGGTTTATAAAATCGATAATAAAATAATTTGATAACATATTAATTATATTTTACTAATAACATGTTCTTTTTTTTGTATGTTTATCAAAAGACAAGATTTTTTATTTTTCAACATGAATTATTATTGAATAAATATTGATAGTATACTGTATTATGGGAATTTTTTTTTATTTTTTTGAATGAAAATATACAATTTTTTTGTTAAAATAGTGAAATATATTCCAAGATGAAGTAGTAATATATTTATGAATCATTGAATATTAATTACATATAGTAATTATTATATATTCAAAATAATACTTAGTCTCCAAAACAATATAAAAAATAAATAAAATCATTACATGAAACTTCATAAGGGTATAGAAATATATTAAAGGATAATAGAATGAAATCCTGAAATCAATGATGGAATATTATAAACAGATAAATTAATAACTAATGATTAATATTTAAAATAATTTATTAATATATGGAAAATTTAAAAATAAATATAATTGGTAAGTTCTAATATTAATAAAAAAGTTTTTTATCTAATTGAAATAAATCCTATTTTTATTATACATATTTTTAGTTCATATTTGTGGAAACTAGAATCCAATGTAATAGTTTTCCAGAATCACAAACCTTCATTGATTTTTGTTATATTTTAAGAAGATTAATTATTATATATTGGTTCCATTTTACCATTTTTAAATATATTGTGTTCCCTATTAATTTTTTGGTATATTGGATTATATTCAAAAAATAACATTTATGATTTACTTTTCTCATAAAAATAAAACATCGTAAATGATAATTTAACCCTCTACTTCTTGTATTTGTCTTTCATATCAATGTTTTTTATTGCTTATTGTTTTCATGATATATTTAATTTTAAAGACTCCTTAAATTCTTTGAAACTAGTATTTATTATGAAATCTATTCAAAATTATAATATATTTCAACTTCATTGATGTATATTTCTTTATAGAATTGAATATTTTAAAAGTACTTCATTGAGTTTTTAAACCATTTTATATTTTTCTCTACTTGTTTCTATAACATTATATATATTTTTTTAAAGATTAAATTATTAAAAATTTTATTCAAAATATTAATTCCTAGAAGTGGTCTTTTAACCATTTGAAATTGTTTTGAAAAATAATTATATTCAAATTTTTAGGATAATTACATATACATATTTAGAAAGATTTTATGATTTTCCCTTTAATGTTATTTTCATTATAGATAATACACAATATATATTTATTTTTAAAATATATCATCAATAACAGTATAATTTTTTGATAATAAATTTTCTTGTGTTTAATTTGTTGTATCATTTAGCAATACTTATCAATAATTTTTTTTATACGTGATAAAATACCATAATTTTGTTGTTGTTGTTTTACCTACATTGGATGTTTGAATCTTATCTTAAAACATAAATTTGTAGAACTATGTAATTATGATACTTATGGGAAAAATTATATATAATTCTAATGAATTTGGAAATTATTTATATACAATGATTTATTATATATTGAATGAGAATTATATTAGGTATTAATGTTCAATATGAATTATCAGATAAGTTGTGGTTTTCTTTGACTATATCATTATGATGGTTATGGTATGTACTACATGTAATATAATATGATTTTTTAATTCTTATTTTTTATTTTTTATTTATAGTTTATATCTCTATGGTTCAAAATTTAGCGATCCACATTCTTATATCAAGGAACATTTCCTATATTCTGGGTTATTCTCTTATTGTTCATTATTTTTAGGATATGATCTATGAATATGATAACTCACACCAAGGAATCTTCTTATAATTCATGGATTTATTTATGTTATTTAATATATTTATATCATTATCTTGTATCTAAAATATTTATAATATCAGAATAAATTTTTATGATTCATTTACATATTTTACCTTATGAATTATTTATTATCCACCTTTAGTTTTGTTCTGTATTTTATTAGGAGAAGAAAAATAACATTATTTATGATCTATCTAAAAGGAAATAAGTTATGAGTTATTTTTAAGGATGAAATATATTTCATGTTATAATATATGATGGTTATGTTGTTATTAACTAATGACAGTAAACGATTTGAGTTGTTAGGGTGATTTGATTATGAGTTTTTATGATTAACCGTGTAAAATGATGTAAATTATAGGTATATAATATTTTATATTTCTAAAACATATAACTCAATAAAAAAATATATATTTAATCAATAATAAAAAATTAATCACATATGAGATCCCATATTCATAACATCTTACCATCATAGGGAAGATATCCACCACCACTTCTGATACAAAAATATTATATCATAAATTGAGGTATAATATATTCAAGATTATCACACCATAACCAACTTCATTTTTATCTATTTATCTATTGAATATTATACTATATAAATACAAATTAGTTTATAACAACCACTTTTAATACAAATTAATTTACTCAATCATAAAATAAAAAAATATTGGATATCGCATGGTTTTTTGTGAGAAATTAAATGATCACATATTATAAGATCACTTCTTTCAGTCATTATGAATACCCCCAAAAAATCATGAAACATAAATAAACCTCACCCTATAATACAAAAATCAAGTGGTTAACAAATACTTTTGAATCCTAACAATACTCCATTCACCATTGTTGGTGTTATGAGTGAGTCCAATACATGGGTATTTGATAAAAATATGCATGATTTAAGAAGATACATATCATAAATTGTGTAACATAAATTATTCCTGAAAAATTTAATTTATTTTCATAATTTTATTTTTAGCACACAAGTACAATGTTTTTTTGTTTTCCCACCTCTTCATTTTCTCAATTTATTTATAGGTTATTGATGATTGGAGAAATTCTATAGGTGATGTCTACCACTAGAACTCAATGCAGTTTTTTAATACTAACAATAATGATGTTATTATATAAATAATTATGTTTATCACAATATTTTATTTCATGTATCTTCTAATATTAAACTATATGGAGGTATATTCTTAAACCACTATAATAATCCATAAATAATTTATTTATATCATTTCCCGGCATGATAATTTTTTATTAAAAAAAATATCATACAAGAAAATCCTAAACATCCAAAACAAAGTATTTTGAAATTTGAGGATCCATGTTGATAAAAAATATATTTATTTAATTAAAAAAACTACCTCCCTACTATACCTCACATATATCTATATTAACATATATTTTAAAAAAAAACAGTACTGATTGTGGTTTTCTAAATATTTATAGTAGTCTAACTCACTATAATAAATTAAGGAAAGTAATTAGAAATGATTATTACAAAATCTCATCTTGTAATAATTTCTTAATGTGACACGATATCTACAAATCATATACAAAAATATCATGTAATATAATAAATTTATAATTGACATCAACACATACTACAAAAATGCATGTTCCATTAATCTATTAATAATATCCCATACTATAATAATAATTGAATATAAATAAATTAAAATCGAATAATATGAATCAAATCTAATTTAACATCATGATATAATAATATTATTTTTTTTATAAAAAATACATCACTCTCACACAACCGAAAAAAAACATTTTGACCATAAAAAAATTTATTCTCAATAAATAGATAGTCAATCCTTGGGGTTATCGTAACTAATTCTGACTACGTTTATAAACCATTACTTGTAAAACATTATTTATTAAATTGATATATTTTACACCAAATATCTCATTAAATGAATTCCCATGCTTCTTTAGTGGTAATTTCCACCGTCAGATAAAAAATAAAATGTGTATCCTACACCCTATATTTCTCCACATAAGGATTTTGATATTCTAGTACAATAAATATATGTAATCAAACATTTTAAAAAATAATTTTTTTATTTCTATTGGTTCTCTAAAATAACAAAAAAAATATTATTTGAATGAATAACATAGACATCAATCTTTATATTTTACTATGTGATTCATATAAACACTTATATATGATTACCCATTTTATGGGATATAAAATTTCTTGAAATGATTAACATGTGTTAAAATCCATACATATAATCACTAGGGATATCTATATTCAATTATAGTTTCGTAATATTAATTAATTTAATATTTTTAAATAATATAATATACTTTTTATCCCATGAAATTTTTAGTTTTAATTACTCCAATCTCCGAACTCTCTAATATAGTTTTTTTATTTACAAAACATTCAAAAAAATATTCTTGAGATAAAAATTATTAAGGGAGATTCCCCTGAAGCCTTCAAATAATTTACCATGTTGTGGATACCAATATAAATACTATAAAAATAACGTGTGATTAAATTATCAATTTTTTATAAATATACAACTATAAACAAAAAAATATAGACCCCCATAAACATCCCTAATATACAGATCAATTTGTATGTTAGAAAGAACAAAAAATTAAGAGTCCGTTATAAATAAAATGAAATTTAAATCATAAAACTAATATTACACAATTCCTGATCACCTTTTTTCTGAACTACCATATCTAGATATCAACATCCATATGATTCAATATGAGATGACATTATTTTTTTATTTTAATTTTATTGAGAAATCCATTTATTTTTTTAATTAATTTTTTTCTTGGAGTGTGATTGAATATTTATTATTTAATTTTGGATTTTAATTTTCTATCATAATGTTTTGGGTATTAGACTATTATGTTTTTTGAATATTTAATTCCAGAGAATTTATATGGACATTGACAATATACGTTGGATTACTCATCACAATTTAATCTACAATTATGTTTTTTAAAGTACATGGAATTAAATTGTTTTCAATTAATTAAATTAATTATAGTAATATTTATAGGTTTCACTATAAGTTTTATTAACAAGATATTTAATATATGTTTCTTAGCTAATTATGTGATGTAATTATTTGCGGAATTTTTGTTTCAAATTATTGATGATATAATAATGTTAATAATATATTTTTCAAGTAATTTAATTAGGAGGATAATATTTTCTTTGGGACATGGACTTTTAATTAATGATTTATTTTTAATAGTATATGACTAAATTATTAGTTGACAATAAATTTCATATATTTTTTCATATTAATTATTACTCTAATGAGGGGTGATTTAGGTTAGGAACATGTTTCCCTATTTATTTTATTAATAACTATCATTACTATTTCCATCATTTATATGAAAATAATACATTATATTTTTCTTAGGTTAGTGTTTTTTGGTGTGGAATAGTCATAGAGTAGAGAATTATGGGAAAAACATATTATTGTATAACTAATAATTTCATGGAATTTGTTTATATTATTTGAGATATATTTCACTATATAGTAGTTTAAATACACTTATTGTTGGTTTTTTATACATATGATGTTTGAATATATTATTAAGACATTTATCAGGTATGATTTCTTTTATAGAAAAAATATTATGTCACTTACTATAATATTATTTTTAACTATCTCTCCCAAAATTATTTTACAGAGGTGTGTAACAATGGAATATTCTATGGTTCAACAATACATTAATTTACCTAGAGGATATGTACACTATAATAAAGAGTAATAATTACAAAATATCATATTATATATGTTTTTCTTAAAAATAAATGAAACTGATGAAAATGTACACATTTCTTGAAAAAAATCATTTTTTGGTGGATTACATCCATTATTACATGAATGATGTTTTATTAAGGATTGTTAATTACATGTACTAATCCATTTCATCTTAATTATCATTTAATATATGGGATTTTGAGACACTATGTTGGTATATTAATCTATGGGGCTTAGAAGTATTCATATCATTAGATATCACTTATAAGAAATGATAAAATATTTTTTTACTAAACTTATATGCATGATTTTTTGAAAAATTATTATATGATGGTTTTAAATCAATTTAAATTTTAAAAACATTAATTAATTTATAAATATATTTATGTAAATTTTTAGTTTTTATTAATAAATTATTGTTTTCTTTAAATGTATGGATTGATTTTCAGTGAAGGGTTAATAATTTCTTTCCCTTGGTGGGTTTTGTTTCTTGACTAATTTTAATTGGGGTGTTTTTGAAGTACCCATTAATTATGATTCTTAAATGATAATTTTTTGGGGTTATATGCGATAAAATATTTTTCATTTTTTCAATAATATTTTTTTGTTATTTCTTTATTGGGAATGATTATTATTTTTAATTTTTGATTTTGTTTTATATTGTTTTTGGAAATGATCTGTAACCATCAGAATACAACTGGTTCTATACCCATTCCTAAGTATGGAAGTGTTATATTGATTTTTTATAGTGAGACAATAAATATTTCTACATGATTATACATAGATGGTGATAGTTTTTCTACATTTAAAATAAATTACGACATACTTTATTTCGTTAATCCTTTTTAAAGTAATAAAAATAAAAAAATAAAAAAATATGTTGTATTTTTAAGGGTTTTATTAAGAAAAAAATTATTTTTATAGGGTTTTATATTGTATATAATAGTGTTGTATTTATTATTATTCATTTTTGGGTTAAAGTTTTTTATAACTTGATTAAATAATTAATTTATTTTTATGAATGTATTTTTTATATATCTTAAATTAAATACGGATGTTTTTTCTTCAATGTGGTTTGATAATAATTGATTGAAACATTTTTATAATAATTTCATTAGATATCATGTTTTAATTTCTCATTTGATGGGTATTTTGGTTTCTTGGAGAAATTATAATGAGTTTATAAACATACCATTTACAAAAAAAATGATACTATCATATCATGTCACATGAGAAAGATAACTACAAGGAGGATGGTATATTCCTAAACATTAGTTGAAAGAATTATTTTCCTTGGAATTAAACATATACATTGGAGATGATTTAATAATATTAAATAGAAAACTAATAATGATGTTACATTATTAAATCCAGTATAACCATTCAATATCATTACTAGAAAACAAGGAAATACCCAGGGTTTGGTAAACAATTATGGGAATAGGATTCCCCTATAACCACAGATTTCCCAAAACCATACATATTATGTTTAGTTTAGTCATATACCTATGGTTTTTCAAAAACCATTGGTATAGGATTTGTTGAATGAGATATACCCATGATGTTTTAGAAAACTCTGATGATTTTGTTTGATTCATGACTATACACATGGATCGTCAAAAAAACCATGGGTATTAGATAAACCTATACCCACTGTATTCCCAAAATCGTGGGTATATGAATTGGTACAAAACAATTAACCATGGTTCCCCAAGAACCATGGGTATAGGATATTCCTATAACCATGATTTTTGTAAACCATGGATATAGATTTTCGGAGTAAGAGTGCAGAAAAAATACCCTTGGGAATTCCTATTTCCACGTTATTCAATTTATAACGACAGATTAAAAAGAAATATATAATTAAATATTTTTTATACACATAATTATATGTGGTGCAGTGTTTAGGGGATTGTATTCTATAGGGGTAGTCCAGTGTTCAAATCCAGTAGCAGAATGTTTTTTAAGTCATATAGTCATGGTTTCAAAAACAGGGTATAGTGTTATTAACACAGAATATTATTTCCCATACACCTATTTCCTTGGTTAATAAACATGGAAATATAATTTCCAAAATTAAGGTTTAGCTCATAGCCATACCGATGTATTAAGCTCCTACGATTATCTAAACCATGGTGATAGCATATAACCACATTTTCTTGGGCTATACTCATGGTTCCAAATTGTGGGTATTAGATAATATTCCTATATTGTTTATTTTTTCAATACAAAAAGTGTAATAAATGGGTTAGAAATAATTTTTTAATAAATAAGGCATGAATAGATAATAAAATAATCAAATTAATATAGATATATAATGAAATATAATATAAATAAAAATATACAAACCTATGTAGGTTAATCCGTCACGATTGTATGAATGAAAATAGTATATGAAATATGAAATGGTATGGGAAGATTAAATGGGAAAATATAAATAAGTAACCAATATACCTTAAAACATAGACCAAACAACCTATATTCATTTGGAAACTGAGAACCCTATACATTTCATCGTCACTAAAATTTTATTAATCCAATTGATATATTGTATATTGTTATAATTCTTTTACATTACCTTAAAAAATATTTCATGTTTAAAAACGAACAGTGTATATATGTCTACTGTAAGAGATAATTCATAGAAGGATTTTGATAATAATGTTCCTATATAATAAAAAGAAACAACCCATTATATTCTATATTCAGGTATAATAATGAAGTGAAATTTCATTTTGATAGAGAACATAGTTCATGAATGAGATAAAATATTATTTTCTTTTTTTACAAAACATGTCATCCATATTTTTATAACAAATTTATATTTATTTATAATTATTTAAAGGATATGAAAATACCTCCATTCAAAAATAATTGAAATCTTTTTGGTGGAACATGTTTTGAAATAATCACAGAATTCTATAATTGAAAGAACAAGTTAAATAATATTAATTTGATTTAAAAATAAAATTAAAATTAAAATTAATGAAGGTAAATCATAATTTCTAAATTTGACACCATCAATTTAATAATCAAAAAAAATAATTGGGTAAAATGAAAAGGATAATTACTTTTATATAAAATAAATAATTTTTAAAACATAAAAAATGGTAACAATTAACTATCAATACCAACCTAATAAATGTAAGTGCTAATGATATCTAAGCTATCATAGGTAATTGGAAAATTATGCACTATGATAGAGAAAAACACATCTAATTTGTTTTTTATTGATTGAATCCTAATTGTAGGCACACACATATATTTTTCCATATCCAAACCAATCCAAAAAAACATTTTTGAGGGAAAATTAATCCACATAGTGTACACTATCTAGTTCAAAACCATCAAATGTTGTAGTAATTTTCTATAAAATTCTAAAAAAAATAAACAATTATTCTATTTATACTTAACAAAGGTAGGTGGGTGATAAATATATAATATAAAAAAAATATTTCAATTCAACTGATCAAAATCTGAACTACCACAAGTAGTTATCACCACAACCTCTAAAATATTTTTCCACAACACCCATACATCCCTAGAACCACTATTTCATCAGGATCATCAAAATGTTAATTGTGTTCTCTACCATAGAATTAAAAATACCTTTGACAATCCTAAATGATGAAATCCAACAATGTTGAAATCACTTAATGTAATGGATCCTCTATTGGTTGAATTAATTGACCAATTTGGTTTCCATCTCACTACACCCAAACATAAAAAACCAGAATATGGCCCCACCCCTCTTCTCTAATGTTGCACTTTTTCAGGAAGGTATCAACCACAAGTACATAGGGTCCACATACACCATAATATCCATGGGAGGCCTAAAAAAAACCTCTAAATACACATTATATAACAAATATAACACACTCAAATCCTGATACTAGCACACCTTACTTTTTTATGTAGTTTAATTTTAAAAAACACCATTATAACATTTCGGGAGATGGTTCACCCCATAAATCATGAGATTAAATAGGCTCCCCTAGAACTGTTCCAAAACACTACTTCAACCCCTATAACATGCAAAAAATATCTAGTTTTCCCATAAACTAAATTAAAAAACTATTTCACCCTCTAAATCATGTCATAAATTGAGGTTTTCCACTATAATCATGTAACTAGATGAGGAATACCCAAAGAATTATGTCAAAAAATGTCATTCCCCATCTTAATCAGTTCTTGATCTAGAGTTCACTAATTGAATCATGTCATCTATTATGGTTCACCTATTGAACCATTGTCATATCATAAAAAAATACACTTTCACCCGACACCAATTGAAAAAATCATCAAAACAACCATCATAATTTCAAATGTACATTTACATGGGACTAAATAAATTATATTTATAGCTCACTTACATTTAAGTTCCACCTTTGTCATACAATGACCAGTAAAAATATGATAACAACCCTTCCAACATAAGGGTTGTACTTCCATGGATCATGATCCATCCATTTCCACACATAATAACTGAATGTGGTTTTCTGACCCACAACTTACTGTTAATACAATAATTATTTTCATTCAATTACAAAATCACTTTAATTTCATCCTTTTAACTTTTGAAATTCCAAATCAAAATGAGGTTCATTCCTTTAAATATAATATTTTTCACTATAAACCATATGTATTACCTTATATCACCCCTCATCCACAAACACATGTGTTTATCAATCTTATCGATACAGACTCATTACTAATAACATTTCCACCGAACATTCTTCTATCAAACGTTTCAATATAACAGATCATTTTCCAATGTCTCTTATTCCATGAGGGGATTTTAAAAAAACTCA
The DNA here is from genome assembly GCA_963277665.1 of Viscum album. Classification (NCBI taxonomy): domain Eukaryota; kingdom Viridiplantae; phylum Streptophyta; class Magnoliopsida; order Santalales; family Viscaceae; genus Viscum; species Viscum album. Next base: position 1,437,003,355 of record OY728122.1, read on the forward strand.
TCCAAGAGACAATACAATATTACCATAATCATATATTCAAATCTCATCGGTTCTCATCTAACCCGAGTCTATTCTTTGATACATGTTTTAACCAAAAAATGAATAAGTAGACCATTCCACCTCGAATTCCACTAAATGTAATAAGTAAACACTCAAATACAACCCAACCATGGAAAATTCTACTCAATCATCTATTAGTCACAGACCATAAAAACTAGTCCAACACACTAATATAACTAACCTAGATGCCAAAACTATTAGTTCGTCAAGACTACCACACAATCATCCACTATATGAAATAATTTAAAAGATTTTATTGTTTACCCACCCACTCACCACATTATAATTACACATATATTCCCATAGGGTATGCAACTAAATTGTCATTCACTATACATCTAGTCAAAATCCATAATTCTAGCACTCAAGGTTCTTTTTCACATAAAAACCCTAGTCATAACCATTTATATACTGTAACCATTATAGAACCTTATGTGTATTGATATAGAACACAATAAACTACCCATTCATTTCATCTTGAAGGCACTTTCCAACTGGGATTGGCTATCCAAATAGGCCACCCTCAAACACAACCCTCAAAACCGACTCACTATAGCACTGGGTCAGATGTCACGGGTACCTAGGTCTCCCCACCTAAGACAAAATTAATGTATGTAATAGGTTCATATCTAATGATATTTCATCCATATACCCATTTCTAAATATCACATGGTAACTTTTGGGCTTAAAAATCCTCTTTAGGGTCCCATATCCATACTTATTTAGAACCTCATGGAATGTCATCAACTTATTAATGCACTAATCATTATTGCGATTCCAGGAAAGTATTTATGCTGGATAATCCGCATATCAATGGTAAAGCGACATACACACAATGACATCACCCTTTGTCACTCATGATGAGAAACCATAGCTAGATGGTTCAATTAGGTATAATAAAATTCCATTATTTATGGGAGAACACAATATTAGTTTTTACAAACACATTAAATAACCTAACATGAATAAAACCAACCTATATGTGCTATAAAAATAATGATATAAATTCCTAGCTGAACCTACTAAGTTTCAATCCATGTTCACTCATATAGCGGATATATCATCATCATCAACATTGAATATCTCATCATGGATTCACATTAACTACCATTTAATGAAAAAATATTTCAATGTAAGGCCATATGAGATGAAATACCCCATTTAAATATATGATAAAATAGTTGATGATATTTTTCTAACACTTTCAATAGATGTGCCTCAATTTTCCTTTATAAAAATCACACTAGAATCCCCTAATATTTCATGTGAGTCGCTACATGCTGAGAATGACACATGAGACACATAATGATTCTACAAAAAGAGTCAAAAGTCTAATAATAAGCGTATTAACAATGTAATTACACATGATATTTTTATGAATTTTATTTTTCAATGAAATATAATTTCGTTGATATCTTTCTTTACATGCAACACAATGTTTTATTGAACCATAATACACTATTAATTTTATTATTTAAACATGAATATTATAACCATTATTTAAAATCATTTCGATGAATGTAAATAACCAAAATATGAAAATTATCTATAATGGGTTTTGATAATGAAAATATATCGATAAATAAGTACTTATTTTTTTTGGTAAATCCTTTATAAGCTTTGAAAATAATTTTTTTTTCTAAAAAAAGGATTTTGTTTTCTATTTCTCAAAAGCAATTTAAAATGTTCTATAATTTTTGGAAATTTATTTGAAAAAATTCAATAATTTTTTGAATCAATATGTTAAAAATATCTTATGTTGAATTATTTGGACTTTTGAAAAAAATAAAATTTTTAATGATTTAGGAAAAATTAAGGTTTCTATAGAAATATTACTTTTAATTCAAATCATTTAAAAATATAAATTTATATTTAAAACTATTTAAATATAAAAAATTATAAATTATAAAAAGATTAATCTAATTTAGATCATTATAATTAATTTAATAATGATTTACAATATAAATAATTTTCACTTAGGAAATCCTATTTCTTATCGTGTTTGGGGGTTTAATATAAAATTTAATTCTACCAATTCTATAAGTTGAATTTCTAAAAATATAAATTCATTATTCATAATCATCTTAATTAAATCTATATAATATTTTCACCGTAATAATTTTTTATAATGAAGAGTAAAATATTAAAAATTAATTACCATGTTTAAGTATAAAATAGAGTTAAATGGTGGTTAATAAAAAAATTATATGTGTTAATATAACATAAAAACGTGTCCAATTCTTATTTTATGAAAATATTTCCCCATTATATTATCTATGTGTTTCAGCTAACCATTTTGGAGCTTTTTGTAATGTCTAAAACTGGGGTATAACCTTTTCTTCTAAAAAATTACATGTGTGTCTTCTCCCCCACTTATAAATGCGAAAAACTAATCCTCTACTATTAATATTCCAAAAACTTTTTATTATCCAATCCAAAACCAAATAACTTCATTAATTATAAGTCAAAAATTTTAAGGCATTATTTTGATTAGAAATCTATTTTATGGATGATTTTGGTGAAAGCATAAGAATAAGTATCATTCTCAACCATGTGTTTTTTATTTCTTCATTAACATCATTCAAATTTTATCCAAATGGGATTATATAACATAATTAATTTCCTAAATAAACTTAGATATTTTTATTATATTGGCATAATCCATAGGCAACACTTTCTTTATCTAATGTGAAACAAAACTACTGGCCATGTGTATGATAGATTACCCACTCACGAACAGATATAATATGTTTTTTATCACTACCACACATCGATGGATATAATTACGGATTTAAATTTTATGTAATACATTTATGAAATAATTACACTTATATAATTATAGTATTATATTTAACTTCTTATCTTCTAGTCCATTTAAAAATGATAACATCTCTCGTGCATACGTGTGGAGTACTGTCTCCACAATGTGATGTGATTCATTTTTTTAATGTAGATATGGATGGTAATAAGGATATATTGAATGAATATATATGATATATAATTTTTCTTTAAAGTTTAATATATATTTTCCTGTAGTTTTTCCATCGTTCATGAAAATTGAAACAATGTTAATGTGTATGTATGACCTACTATCCCTATGAATGATGAAACTAATTTTCTATTTATAAATTTTATAGATTAATATAAAGTAATATATAATGAATATAAATGATATTTATATCATTTTTTACAATATATATATTATTTAAACATTCTAAATTTAAAAATAAAAAATACCAATGTAAAACATACATGAAAAACAATGCTATTATTACCCAAAATGTTATTTTAATATGGTTTGTTAATAAATGGTTAACAAAAGTCCATATGTAAATAATATAAATGGTTATGTTATTTATTTTATTCATAATTCAATTAAATTAGTATTTCTTGAGGTTATATCATTTATGAAGAATGTCAAAAAACGTGGTATGTGATTTATATTCACTCTTTTATTTTTGGGAGACACATTCCATATTCACCACTCATTTATTTTGCATGATGTATACAATTCGCCCTTGGCATATTATATCATTACATTTATTATATTAATTATATTTATTATTTCATTTAACAATATTCTATCATGGGTCTTATGATTATATGTTATCAAAGGGGTAAATATTGTATGTAACAATCTCATCGTTTATCGGGTTTTTTGTGATTACGATTTTTATGATGGAAATTTATCATAAACCTCACAAGAAACTAATTTATTTTTCCTAACCTTTGGTTATTTTGGGAGAATACATATTTTCCTTTAATTTTCCTTCCTTAATGTATAAAATAGACAAAAAAATATATTTTTAATAAATATATATATTTTTTTCTATTCGGTTAAAATTCCCTTCTCTTCCAAATCAATGTACTATAAAAAATTTAATGAATTTTTATCTACTCTCCAATGATTTTAAAAAAACATATTTAACCATTTTTGAAGTTTTAAAAAATTGTTTAAGATTAATCTTATAGTCATTTTTCGAACAAGGTACTTTTAAAATTTTACCAAAAAATGTGAATGAAATATTTGTTTGACATGTATGACATGAATAATATTTTCCTCCACGATGACTGAGAAATAATTTAAATCATTCATTACACGTTTCCAAAGGTATTTTTTTCCAAAAAAAAATTGTCTTTTAAATTTTCAATAATTTAGTTTTTAAATGAATTATTTCAATGTTTAAAGGATATTTTCTTCAACAAATGATCCAAGGGGTATTTAAAATTATTTTTCCATCAAAACTGGAATACATGGAAGTTTCATATGATTTCTGGGTATATGACCCAATTATAGAAACCTTACTGTTTCCCTTTATTGTTAATGTTTATAATTAAGTGATTTTTTTGAAACATATTACCCATACATGAGTTAAGATATGATTAATTGAGAAAATGTTTTTGAAAGAAGTTTCTTTTTTCATGGTTTATGCTATGGTGAAGTTTTTTTTAAACCCATTCATTTTAATTCATTCTAATATGATGAACGTGTTATGATTTTATGGAATAATAATGTATATATTATGTTATGGGTGTGACAAATATTTCCTTAAAATTCATTGGTTAATGATTACTTCTCTAGGATTTCAATGGTAAACATGATGTCATCCCAAAACCAAAACAGGGTTCACAAGAGGTTATCCTAAAAAAAGAGTGAACACGTGATGTTATCCCAATCCCAAAACAATATGTGATAAGAGTGGTATCACATGAGAAAAAGAGGGTGTTCATGAGGTTATAAAATGATTAAAGAAGGTATAAAGAAGCCTACCTATAGTCTAACATTTTATAAATGGCATTCTTGGTTACATTGACATTGTATTTCTTTAATTATGTGTATCAAACAAATGTCAACACCTTTAACCTAGTTTTCTAATGTCTAATGGTTAATTTATTACATTATCATAAGATACAAGGAATCACATCCCAATGGACCAAATTTTTTAGTAGTATTGGAAAACTATATTAACACTTGGAATTCAAATTATAATTTTAAACATAAAATACACAATTCTGTTTCATCAAGAACGCCAAATTCCTTCACAAAATATCCATATATATCAATCACAAAACACATTCTAGTATCCTAGAGAAATTAAAACACAAAAAAGTGTTGATCTCAAATTCTCATCAAGGTTAAGAGTAAAACATAATATATCATGAATAAATAATCATATTAAATATGTAATGATAAATAACTAAAACACATTTCAATTAAACTTCAACTTAAGCATAATATGATTGTTATAAATGATGATCAAATATAAAAATATACATAATAACCTGAGCTTGAAACATATAAATTGATATTAAAACTAATTTAATAATGAAATGGATATAAATAACCTATATCATGAAAAGGAAATTCATAATGATGAACATATGATACATATTATAATTACCATTCAAATGAAACATCAAATCTACGTGTAAAATTTTATTTAATTTTTCCAACTAATTTTTTCTCCTGAGACCTATTGATTCATCAAGGTTTTGAGTAATTTTCGTCCCCATCCATCTCTTAATAATCTCAATTCATTCTAGATATTAATGGGGTGAAAATTAATAAGCATAAACATTTATATTGAAAAATTATCATATGAAATATTAGTACTTATCCTAACTAATAAACATAATAATAAACCACACATAGTAATATGGAGATTGATAATCAAATATTACATTCCTAGTGAAAATGATCATAAAAAATCTATATAAATAATTATAATAGTTTAATTATAACATATTCTTAATGGAGTGTAAGTAGAATAATGTTTTTTTGAATTGATGAATTTAAATTCCATGAGAATATCCTTTAAAAAAATTTCATGAAAATTAACATTTCACATTGTATATCACCGTTTAAAACTGAAAGTTCACAACGAATATTGTAGATAAATTTATTTGAAAATATTATTTGAAAAATATAAATAAATCTTAATGAAATTTAGTTTTCATTACTATGGATAATTATATTTATGTTATACATGTTAAAACAAAGAGTCCTTTCACATTTCCTTTAAAAGAAAAATGTGAATTGATTAGAAAATTACATGAATATTCCCAATAATAAATTTTGTAAAAAATAAAACATGGATAAAATTTTAATAAATAAATCATTTGGATAATTTCAGAATCATTTTTAGAAAAAATTAATTCATATGAAAATGGATTTTTGTGCAATGAGATAACTAATGTCATATTTTCAAAAAATATATTATATTAATCATTTGAAGTACCAAAGTGAATAGAAATGTTACTATTAATTGAAACATTTCATGAAAAAAATAGTTAATGTATATATATTGATATAATTAAATAGAAAATAATTCCACCAAGAGATAGTTAAACATAAACAATCGAAAGTAATGATGAGATTTTGAAATAAATATTTATCACATTGGAAAAACCTGAATCATAATCCCCATGAAATAATTAACCTGAAATGAATCATTAAATATCACTAATAAATATTTATTCATGATATAACATATCAAAAAGTTCATTATAAATATCACAAAATATAATAAGCTATTAATATGGAATATGTAAAAAAAAATTAAAAGTTAGACGTGAAACCCTTATATCTAGTTTGACTTCCATCATATGTGTACAAACCTTTTATATAATAAATATAGGTCTATTATAAATATATTAATTATCAATAATAATTTATTTAACATCATATATGATTTAATTATACCCTTTTATGACCCATTTATTAAAATTAGTAGTTTTGGTGATACTGCTTCATTTTTCATGTAAGTTTTCATCTTGTAATTTCATTCCTTTTATATTGATCATGGATACATAATATTTATAATTTCAAAGAACATATAAAAATCATATATATTAATTATATATGTATATATTTTATTCTAAAAAAGTTAGATATAGAAAATGGATTACACCATTCATATAGAGGGTTTGATATACTAGGCATGAATATTGTTTCCATTTTTCATGAGAGACTGAATAAAAGAAATAAAATTATTAATTCATAATAAAATAATTCTTATTATGTTATATATATAATTAATATTAATTGAATACATACTTATTATCATTCACATAAAAATGAACTGAAAAAAAGTCTCATCACTACAGGGAGGTGGTAGTCCACACGTATGCATGTGTGATGTTATTTTTTTCCAATGGTTGGGAAGGTATGATGTAATTGTTGGATTTTTAATTTATTTTTTTAATTAATTTTATATGGTTTTATACATTTAATGTGGAGGTATTTTCATAGATTTGAAGTATTGAGATTTGGTTAGGTTTATTTTTGTAGGAGATGGGCTGAAAGAACTATGTTGGACACTATGACATCATGAGCAGTTTACACTATGAGAAGTCGTTAGCTAAAAGAGGGTATAAAATTCTTTAGGGAAAGTAAAGATACACATTGTTAAACTAGTTCATATCTCGAAATTTACAATAAGAATTATTTTATACATAGATTATTGTTTTTAGAATATATCATAAGTTTGAAACTTTACATAATGAAGGTATTTCCCACTATAAACTTCTCGTAACTAGCATGTAGCTCGTATGATTTTCTGTCAGTCATGGGTAAACCCTATATCACTCAAACCATAGGATTAATCTAGGTGATTTTGGAGTGATTCCTTCCTTTTAAATGTCTTAATCTAGTGATTAATCTATTATTATTTTCTTTTGTTTTGTTTTCCCACACTAATTATTGTTCTTTTCTAATATGATGTAATATTGTGTAAAAACATGAACTAGATTTTGATCTTCTGTTATATAGATTCTTCTTTATGATAATATATTACTTCATTCTTCTTTGGAATTATTAACTAAGAGTTTTTATTGAAAATCTGGATCATGTTTGTTGGTCTCAAGAAATACCTTATAGACTTTCCATTTCATTACACATGTTCAATATTATAAGATTGTGAATCCTAAAAATTTCCATTAAAAAATATAATAATTGGGGATGATAATCTTGTGTTTTTACTACTAATTAGATCCCTTTGAATCAAATGGTTTGGATAACTAGATTTTGGATACCCATAGGGACGTACTTCTCGGAAACAAAAATTAATTGGATAATGGAATAACAATGACTAATGATGACACAAATGACTGACTGATTTCTTATGATAGATTCTCCTTGGAAAATGGTTTATTATATCATTGAAATGATTATGGATAAATTGATAATAATTTGGTGTGAAAACTATCCAGTAAATAGGCTAGGATAATGTATAATATATGAATCGGTAATTGGAAGCCTAATGGTTATTAGTTGAACAAATTATTTTGGATAATGATATTATTATGTGTAATTATTATTGTTATGACTTGTGTTGTGATTCATGGAGAAATTATTATATTAATTATAGGGACTAATGATTCTATAAAGAATATATAAAAGGGTTTTCATAGGGATGCTTAAATGATTATATACAGGTATTTTCTCAGTGATTTTAAAATTCTTATATAGAGATATTTTCTTAGTGTTCTTGAAGTGATTTTATAAAGGAATCTACCCAGTTATGATAAATTTATTTTATAAAGGGATTAGATTAGTTCTGTTTCTATGATTATAGAATTTGACTCAGTTATGTGATTATGCCATGGAATTTTGGTTATAGATGGCATGGTTGTTCGATATATTCAGAGATATTATAGCAGTGTGCTAATTTGGTTTATTGTTATAATTAATTAATTAATTAATTAATACACCTATTTCTCACTTAATTTCATAAACGTATTATCAAACTAGGTTTCTTTTGACATGGTGGTGTTGAACTACAATGTTTTAATCACACCCTATTCAGACATCCATTTGGTACATGAGATGATTACATGGATGCAAGATTAGATTATGAGAGGACCTTGTTGTTTAATATTGATTATAGGATGGGATGAATCTTGGAGAGGAGACTAGGATAGGGTTCAAGACATTGATCAATTGATTATTCTTGTGTAAACATAATATTTTACCTATATTAATTTAAGATTGATATTTTGATACATTTTATCCTACCATTACTTTATCATGTTATTTTTATTCGATTATTTATTTGACATTATTTTTTATCAACTATTATATAATTGTTAGGTAATTTCTATTAATATGATGTGTATTTACTCCCACTATATTATAACTCCATACCCTAGTGTATAGTCTAACCACCTTTTCTCAATTCACATGCTGGTAGTTGGAAGCCTCTAGGAGATCAGGAGGAACTCCTGATGTCAAATATTCAACCTAGTTTGTCCACATGAGAGAGTTCCAGATCATAGGATGTTAGAAATTAGTATCATAGGATATGTTTTTCAATTTATAATTATTTACATTTTAGGAAATTTAGAAAGTATAAACTAATGTTCTTGGAATTTTTAATGATATTGTGCACGGGATTATGTAATCCACATATGGTGGGAATACAATGTACCTAGGGATGGAATTGTTTTTCATGATGTTCATTTATTATTTTTTATTTAATTTCACATTGGGTGATTTATATGTTGTTTGATTTTTTTGTTTATTTATATTTATATTAATTCCCTATAATAGAAATATATGAGTATTCAATAAACATGACAATAATATAGGGATATATATTGACAGATATTGTTGCTATCGATTACTACTTTTTTACTTTCATGATTGACCACTTTAAAGGGTTTAATGGGAACCGTAAAAAAATCCTCAGTCTGAAAAACACTATGAAAACACTCACCCTTCAGAAATTTAAAAAGAAGCATCAACAATTGAAATTTCCAAAAAAAACCTAGTAACCCGTCACAACAAAATCATCACCTTCATGTACATTAAATAAGCATGGATTTAACACTAGAACAGTACCAATAATTAAATCAAAAGAACATTCCCATAGTTGGTAAAATTTTAAAAAAATTCCTCCATTCCATACCATAAAAATAAAATACAGAATCACTTCTATTTTCATTTATCAGTGACTTCTTTGAGTCAAAAAATGATCACCCAGATACAATAGAAGGAATAGAAAACGTGCTCCAAGTGAACATGAAAGTAAGCTTTATCTTCTTCAATACTCTTTGGGCAAGAGGGGTCCCTTTTAAATTTTCATAATTGGTATCTAATGTCCTTTATAGGATAAATCCATTACATTATTTCATGTCATATTATATTAGATTCAAGGCCTCAAAAAAATAATCAATTGTTAATGGGTCATTATCAAAATCCAGGAAAATTTAATTGAGCTGAGAATTAAACATATTCTAGCATATATCATCTTGTCATCAAGTAAATTTATCCTGTGACATTCTATATCACTCCTCCATGATTAGAATGGTGGTGGTATGTTCCATCACACATTCCTTGGGTGAAGCCTTATGGAATTTTTTGTAATATGATATCATTTTCAAAGACAAATTTTGGGGAATTGAGAATTCTCCAATACCATCCATTCTCTTAAAATCATCAACCAACACAAGTTCCTAGTATGAGTCTTCCATCTTGTCACCCATATGTTCTTTATTCAATGATCCATCAAACTAGTACATTTTAATTTGAAAATTTATATCATAATTCTTGTTATAAACCTAGTCATTCATGGTGTCTTGACATTCTAGCACAATTTTGACCCCAACATTTTTAGCAGAATATGTCTCCATGGGTTTAGGGAAGTGAGAGTATTCCTTACAAACATTAGGTTTCTATTATTATGAACAATAAATATACTCAAATCATAGTTTCCTTTCTTCCCCTTATTCCTCATTGGTATGTGAAATCCTCTACCATGAATTTTGTATACGTTGTCCACTAAGAATTGACAAATGGTATCATCACCTGACTCTTCCTCATAAAATCCTTTAACTTCAATATTTTCCGCCCCTAATATGGTTTCATGGATTCCAACCTCTTCCAATAATAATCATTATCCTTTTGATGGATCCATATTCCATTCCACTTACTCTAAAACCAAAACCATGAACTCCATACATTTAATGTGGGTCCACAAATTTATACTCGTAGTGGTACTTCTTGAGCTCAGATATTTCATTGCATTCACCCAATCATTCTTTGTGGTCATGTTGGATTTCATTACACTTCCATGGGACTCACGAGCAGATGTACCATCCCCATGTTCTTTCTTAACTAGCATTTATTGTATATAATTATCACAAATCCACACTGTCTATGCATCAGATATAGGCCTTGAGATGAAATTTACTTATTATAAAGAACACATTGCATATGTCCCATTAATCTTATATAAAACTGATTAAATGTCACCAAACTAGACCTATTTATTCAAAACTAAACCTAAATTAGAAGCCATACCCTTTTCAACATGGCATGTTCTACTACCAAAACTAATGCCAATCATGTTGCAGTTGTTCTTAATATCACAAAGACACTAAAATCAAATGGACCAATCACATGTAATAAGAAAATAAATCAACTCACATCTAGAAGATGACCAGTATGTTGTATTGAATCTCTTCCCCAATCAAAAACTAATCATATTACATTAGGGGTCTTGAAACATATTCATTGAGATACATTCATAGGGATATTTGAAAAAACATAGAAATAGTTCTACTATCTAAACATAAATATTGACACTAAATTTATACAAACATTCTAATGATTGACTAATTCATAGGTGGACAAGGAAACTAAAATAATCTGACCTAAAACACCATTCTTGGAGAATCCCATTTTATGTGGATATAATAATACAATATAAATTAATATAAGTGGAATCCATTATAGATATGTGGAACTTTGGACTAGGCCAGGATTAAATTTTTTTTTCTCTTTTGTTATCTCATGTTTCAATTTTCCATCTTGTTATATAATGTTATATGGAGTGAATTTATCTTGTAGTGAAAATGAATCCTCTCCATCTTTTATTTGAGTGTCAGGAAACTAGAAATCAACACACACATAATGAAACCGAATCATAGATTCCTATAAATGATGAGGATTAGATAGATTTTCATATTTAATAGTATCTTATTGCGGGTCATGTGTTCCAGGGATATGGAGGCAATTCACACTATGCTATCAATGTCTAAAATGGTGATATTTTTTTAACTAAAACATCTTCCCAATTATATAGATTTGTTTTGGATCAGGTCGGTCCAGAAAATCTTCATTCACCTCAAGACGTATAATGATATTTCGGTGAATCTATTCTCATACATGTTGGGGGGGTCCAGTAAAGCATTTATGGGACATTATAGAGAAAAAAAGGAAGCAAGTGTAATTATCATGGAAATACATTGGTAAAAATATATTGTTCCACTTATATCTGGAGATGTTGATAGGTGAGAAGGCTAAAAAATTCAATCACTTGGAATAGGAGAGAACATGAGTGATGTACTACAAAGAATGGTTCACTATCCTATAATGTTTTTCTAAATCCATAGTAGTAGATGAGATTTCCAATGTGAGAAATTTTCAAGATGGGATTTTTATGAGGTCAAGTAATTGGTGAACATTTTTTGTTTAAGTAGTTATTGGATGTGATAAACCATGATCTCATAATGAAAGTGAATTTGACAGAGTCCTCAGGAAATAACTAGGTAATTTTACTGAGAAAATCTAGTATCTTTTATTTAGGTGGCTGGAAGAGAATCTACGACAACTATCACTAAGGAAATAACGAGAAGAGTATTTTGGGAAGTGGGAAAAAATCTTAGGATCCTACCACATAGTATTACTGTTAGTTTGGAATGTTTTTTCAGAATAATCATTAGGGTATATATCCTTATTTGGAGTTACTTTATTGTGGTAGACTAGGAAACCTTCTGAGGTTTGGTAGGGGAATGGGGTAGAAGTGTAGTTGTATGATTTCAAGATAGGTACCAAAGTATAAGAAGGAGATAATTATCTCTCATCAGACTAATAACTATAGTTCTGTTGGATGTTTAGGTCGAAGTAGAGGATGTGGTACCCCAATACAAGAGAAAAAGTTCCAAATAGAGGTAATAAAAAAGGGGAGTCAGACTGGAACCCAGGGTAATGGAGAAAGTCAACTACATGTTAGGCAGTCTACTCTGACTAGTTTGGATGTAGAACCTTCTTCTGTCATAGGTATAATTCTTATATCATATACTCTAGTTTTATTCTTTATAAAACAGTATAAAATTACCATATATATTTTCTTTTTAAAATTTTTTTGGTCTATATGTGGAGAGAATATATGGGGTTATGATTATTGGCACACCATTGGGAAAGCAGTGAGTGAATATAAAATGATACCAGGTGTGTTCTCTAAAATTTGTTGGTTTCCATTTCATTTAGGAACTTATTGTGATGGAAATGATAAGTTTAAATTTGATACTTGGTAAGGATTGGATAATTCTATTTTAGGTTCACGTTGACTATTAACAGAGGATAGTTACCTTTCTATCTTCATATAGAGGCATAAATTTACACCAGGCTGAGTGAGAGATTCATTATTTTTTTCTAGGGAAATTTTTTTGTAGATTGTATTGTCTCGTTGATAAGATATAAATTATTTCTAGAAATAATTGTGGGATATAATATGATACATTCCAACAGTAGTATACATATATGTTTTTACTTACTAACATGTTCTATAGATTACCACTTGAGTGGGAGATTTATTTCATGATATTGTTGTTACAAGGAGTATAGATAGTTTCTATCCCACCATAAAGGATGCCAACAAATGATATTAATGAGTTGAAAGTTCTTTTGGATGATCTATAAGATAAGGGTTTCTATATCCTTGTAAATTTTTGTGGGTTCCCCATTTATTTTTTTCCAATAAGGACGAGGAGAATGTGTGCTTATGTGTGGAGTATTGGATATTAAACCTGATGAATTTCAAGAACTGGTGTCCCCTTCCTATCATCGATGATATATGTGATCATCTGAGATATTCTAATATCTTTTCTATGTTTAATTTATATCTAAGTATCATCATTTTCATGTGAGACCATCATACATACCCCATACATAGTTGACGAGTAAGTATTAGGTGTATGAGTTCATGGTGGTGTCGTTCAATCCAAAGAATGCACTAAAGATATTCATGGTTTTAATGAATTAGATCATTCATATGTTTCTTCAACTAAAAGTAGTTATTTTCATCAATGATATATTATTATACCTCAAATCAGAAGATTCTCTTTCCAAACATCTTGACATCATGTTGAGGACATTAAGAGTGGATCATCATTATTCCAATACAATAAATGAATTTTCTAAATTAATAAAGTCAATGTTTCATTACATATTAGAGGGTTTAGTGTTAGTGAACCCACATGAGGTTGAATTTATGGTATCATTGGAGTGTCCAAATATTGTCTTCAAATTTTCAATAATTCTATTAATATCATGTTATTATGAGTGTTTTATCTGGGTTTTCTCATATCTGCAAGAATTGATGTTCAGGATATCCATGAATGTAGTGAATTTTGTATGGTTATATGTTTATAAGAGATACTTTTAGGTGCTAAAGGGGAGGAAAACAATAGGAATGGTGCTCATATTACCTATGTTGGGTATTGAATATAACGTGTACTATGACATATTTGGAGTTGGACTCAAAGAGGTTCTTATGAATGGAGGATCATGTGGTTTCTTATGGCTCTATAAAACTGAAACCACATTAGAGGAGTTATTATACTCAAGATCTATTGTTACCTACGGTGGTACATTCCATGAGATGTTGGATACATTATCTTATGGTGAATGATTTTGGTGTACTATGATTACAAGATCCTCAGGAACATCTTTTATATATGGGACATAATCCTTAAATATATGAGGTGTGTTCAGTATCAATAGAATATTGACATTGAGATGTACTATACCCTATGAAGGGGAAATGTTATCATTGATTCCTTATGCTGAAATAAACAGATAAATGAAATGGAAGTGTCCTGTAACTAGTGGAGGATGATGAAACTCTTTGTAGATGTGCATCTAGATGTTCAAGAGTCCTATAAATGAGTATCATTGATGTCCAAATCTATTATACCCATGATTCTTGAATAGATAATTGTGGATTACTTATATAATATAAAGGGATTCACTTTAAGATAAAATTTATATGGTGGGGTGCTGCCACCATGATGGTCTATTGGTAGTATAAATTCTCATATTTTTCATTGTCGAGTATGGGTTACAATGTTCTTGTGTAGGGAGTTGATGAGAGAGTTTCACACTTCATTATGGGAAGTACATACAAGGATTAAAAATATGTATCATGATATCCATATATAGTATTATTATCCTGGAATAAAATATAATGTATCTATATTTTTTAAGAGATGATTCGAGTATCAGTTATTGGAGGAAGAGAATTAGTGGCATGTCAGGCTTCTACAGCCTCTTCCCATTCAAGAGTGGAAATGTGATGATTTTTGTTTGGATTTTTTTTATATTATTACCCCTGGAACCCGAAGATAATGATGTATTTTTAGTGATTATTAACTGACTACTGACGGTTTCCAACTTGTTTCCTATTAAGGTGACCCTCACTATTAATGATATGGGTGTTCTTTATATTTAAGTGATTGTCTGATTTCACAACATTTTGAGGAACATAATTTCTGATATATATCCTCATGTCATGTCTCAATTATAGAATGGTTTTAAGAATCCTCTGGGATTACATGTTCTTATGAGTAAAACCTATCATCATTATATTGATGGCCAATATGAATGGACTATTCATATTATAGATGATATGTTATGATCCTGGGTTATGGATTTTGATGGTTCATGGGTGTTTACTTTAACAATTGTGTATTTTTTTATAATAAAATATACTAGTAAAAGATCCAAATATAAACATAAGAGGATTTTTTAGGATATTATGTTCACATCATTGTTGGTTATAAGTAAGAGTGATAATGTTTTTTAGACCTAGTCTTGTGGAGGAGATATCTAAGAAGGTTTAGTTAATCAGGGGGTGTTTGGTGACTATCCATGGTATAGATAAATCCAAAACTGAACATTAAATACAAAATCTAGATTTTAAATTAGTTCATAAAGTATTCATTCAAGTGTTTCCAATGTTTAAGAAATGTCATATCCATAAAAAAGTATTTCTAGAATCCATATTTGATGGTCCATTTGAGATAGTAGAAGGGGACGGTCTAGTGGTGTTCCCATTGGAACATCCACAGTGCTACAATTCCATGAATGATATTTTTTTCGTATCACTACTTTAGATAAACCTTCCAAAATATGAGCATGTGGTATTATTTGATGAAATTGATGTTGGTGTAGATTCATCCTCTGAGGAGCTTCTGATACAGATTGTGGACCATAGTGATATGTTTTAATAGGGGAGGAATAATCCTCTAGTTATAGTGCAGTGTCACCATTGGAATGTTAAAGAGGAGACATGGGTTATGGAACCTGAAAAGAAAGAATAATGGACATAATTATTCACTTATACCCCACCATGATGCATAGAGAAGTATAGGGATAAGTTGTTTTATGGTAGGGAGGTTGTAAGATCCCATATTTTTTATGTGCATCACTCTTTCTATTTATTCCAAACCCCTATTATTTTGGTTTCCTTATTTTTATAACCATAGTGGATGAGTCCATTTTTTGGAATGGGGAGAATTTAATAGTTGAAATGAAATATTGTTTAGGAATTTATGTTTATTTTTGATTTTATTGAATCTCATTCAAAATGTGTGTATGGAATATGAGGTTTATCCATTGTTTGGAAGTCATTAGAGGTAGTTCAGGTTATTTCTATAAGATATATGATAGAATATATATGCTAGAATCATTCATATCATTAATTTTTTTACTTGACATGAAATCATTTTGGGGGTAATCCATGAACTAGTTTTGGGCAAGAAAACATTCACACCATGAAAATGGATCACATCATGAATTAGATGATTGGTGCTATTTTAACCTGATGTGATACATTATTTTACTATATCTTGTATATCAAGAAATTCAAATAAACAATGTGTTTCACACCATGAATTTATCATGAATTTAATTTTTAAACGACATAACCCAAAGTAACTTATTTTATTCACAGTGCAACTCTCTCTATAAAACCCTAGGATGAATGCTGGTTAATTTGGAGGGATTCTTTCCCTTTTGGATGTCTCACTGAAGCATTTAATCTCTAGTGAGTTTCTTTCTATCCCCCTATATTCTATTTTTTCTTTATTCTCATGGTGTAATCTCTTGATCATTGTCGATATGGGTTTTTATCTTGTGTGATCTACGTTTTCCCTTCGATCTTCTTCACATGTGTTCCTCATTAGCAATCCCTATTGAGAGTGTTCTTAAATTAACCAGTAAATGGTATGTTGTATAGAAGAACTCATTATGATCTATTTATTTTTATTTAAGGATATAAAATATTATATTATAGGACCAAGATATCATGTTTGTTAAAAATATGAAATAATGGGTTATGAAAATAAGGAGTTTGGACTACTCTTTGTATCACTTTAGATCCAATGGTGTTGATACATGTCTCAAGGATACCGATAGAGTGATCCAACCCTAGAATAGAAAAAACATGAAAATGGATAGAAATATTATTTAGCATGACATGAAATATCAGGCGAATTCTTATGATTGATTTTCACTGGATAACAGATTCCGTGATTTCTAAAATGGCTGGGGAAAAGTTGATTAAAATTTGTTGTGAAAACTAGAATGTGAATGATATAAGATATAATTTTATTAATTAATGGGTAATTAATGTAAAAATTGTTATTGGATAAATTAAAAACTCTGGATTTTGATATTATGATGTGTTATTCTTTTCGTTATAAATTATATTTTGATTGATGATGAAATAGTTATATAAAGGCCAATTCCGGGGGATGCTAAAATACTTATATAAAGTAATTTTCCTGGTGATGATGAAATGATTATATAAAGTTAATTCCCATTGATGATGAAATGTTTATATTAGGGGATTGTCCCAGTGATGATAAAATGATTAAATAATAGGCTTTTCTCGCTGCTCCTAAAGTGATTATATAAAGGGTTCTATCAGATTATGAGGAAATGATTCTATAAATTTATTGACATGGTTATGATATAATTATTATAGGGTTTGACCTAGTTGTGTGATTATTCTATGAAATTGTGGTTTTGGTAGGAATGGGTTTTCTACATGCTCAAATGTATATTGGCATTGTTCAAAAATAGGTTTATTGTTATATTGTATTAATTGATTAATCAACACACCTATTTATCAATTTTTATCATACACTTGTTATTAAATGTGTTTTTTTAGAAATGGTGGTGTTGACCTACTGAGTTTTAATCACACCCTATCCAGGATTCCATATTGTACCTGAGTAGATTACATTAATACATGTTTGGATAAGGGAAACAAACCATGTGGTTGATTATTGAATATGTGGTTTGGGATGGATATAGTATATAGGGAAAACATGGGGTTTGAGACCATGGTATTTTGAGTTAGATTATGTTATCATGTTATTTTATATTTATTAAATTCAATTTTAAATTTTGATATATTCCATCCTATCATTATATTATTATAATATTATTATTAGATTATTCACATTATATTTATTTTTTGTTTTTTTTGCTATAAAGTATCATTTCTCCCATTTCTATTAATATGATATTTTTTTATTGTCAATTTATTATGGATCTATATTAGGGGTTATAGTATCCCTAAAATTTTCTATACACTCTTGATACTAGTCAGTAGCCTTTGGCTTATGTGAACGTTCACTTGAGGGCCAGTAATCCATCTAGTTTTTCCAAATAAGGGAGTTCATTATAGGAGATGATAGATTACATGTATATTCTATGTATTGAATATTAATAAAATAAATTATTACATATTTTTCATTACACTATATGAATCTAATTTTATAATTTATATAATAATATTCACACTGATAAGATCATTCTAGTTCCCAGTTATGATGATAACCTCAAAGTGCTATGATGATATTCATAAATATAGTTCAACAATCAGACAAGGTACTATGCTGGGACACATAATATACATTCTGTTAGGAGAGAGTACTCATAGGTAGACGATGCCTCTTCTCATGATGTTTTCACATCTTAATCCTTATGATGGGATATTAGGGGAGCCGACCAACTAGAAAAAATTACCCATGTTTTGGTGTCCTCATATATTCTTATCTAAAATAATGTGTAATTTTCATTAGTCATTATCATTATAATTAATGAATTTCATGAATCATGAAGTTATATTTATTTATGAAAACTATGTCAACATATATTTTTAATAGGTATGGTAAATTGGGAGCATCATGATTGACATTTCATTAATTGATAAGTCGAGGAAGGGTTTTTCCCTTCCATATTTATAGAAGTTGATATCTCAAACCTCGGATTGGAATAGAACCATAAAATTAAATTACACATACATGTTGAAATCAATTGATTATTTTAGATAATAAAATAAACATGTGTTGAGCATATAGGTCAGTGACATGGATGTGAAACCTTCTTGATGAGATACTATTATAAAGGGTTTATACTACACCGAAAACGTTCTTTTTATGTTTTTATTATTGTGACCATTTTTCATTGTCTTGGGTTCCTTAACCCCTTTCTAGATAGTAATTTTAGACTTTTTTTCAAAAATTCCTAAATCTAATCTAAAATAATCCCAGAAGGTCACACACTATGTCTTCCTGATCATATCGATCAAATTATAATTTAATTTAGTTAACCAGATAAATATTATTCCCAAGATTAGGGGATAATTTTATTCAGGTTTTACCAATCAAAAATATTTATTGACGAATGAAATTTTTATCATATATATATTCATATTTTCGTTAAATTATATTGGAGTTCGAACAGACCTAGAGAGTTACTAGTGAAAAATATTAATTAAAAATCTAGAAAAATAATATTTGATAATTTGGAAGTTGGCACAAACAACAAAATAATATTAATAATAATAATTATTATTATTATAATATTTGGAATGGGGTTTTTTTAAATATTATAAATATTATTTAAGGTAAAAGATTTAATTTAATAAAATTTAATTTACTAACTAATTTTATAAATAGATGGTTATGTATGTTTTCTATTGAATCCAAAATCAAAAATAAAGAATTATTTCAAAGAATGAATTATCCCTTGACTCAATGAACTCTACCCCAATCAAGAACTAGAAACACCTGATATATTCTTTTAATACTGAAAGATGAATCACTAACATGAATATCACATGAAAATATTTTTTCCATGCACGCACCGAGAGATCAATTCTCATTACTCCGAGAAAGAAGGAGCATGTGTGGATCGTGCTAAAAAAGATTCTAAACATGGATTTTCATAGAATAATTAAGGAAAATTGAAATGTGACTTTAAGAGGATAAAAATATATATCAAATAAATAATCATATGATAAGGTATTAGATTCCTCTTATAATAATAAATTATTTAGAAATTTGACATTAAAGATCCTCTATTTGGGTTTTGAGAAATTCAATATTAAATGATATTTTCATACATCACCCACCACCAAATGCATCAACTGAGCAGGGATCCAACAAGAGGTATCAAAGGGGTCATGTTTAATTTTATAATTATTTATTTTATCATTCTTCCATTAACATTCATGATTGAATTTTCATTTCATATTAAATTTTCATTAATCCATTTTGAATTACCATGTAATTGAAATATTAATATTGTTAAATAAGTTTTAAATTTTCCTAAAAGTATAATAATTTATGAATAATGAATGCAGATTCCAACAAAAAATTAAAAAAATTTAGTTGGTATGATATAGTTACACAGCGTGTTGCTGGAGTATAAATCATGTACCCTATTACATTCCATATGGATCCGCTTTAGGATACAGAACCCACCAAACAATTATTAAACATGTTGTATGCTTAATTTTTACTGGCCAACCTGGCACACAAATGTAGAATTAGATGGATTATATATTGTGTACACTCTATTTCGTCTATATACATTAGTGGTGTAAATCGTACAATCCTTGTGGTCATTAAAAAAGGTTACACCACTTGAGACTGATAACCTATAGAATTTATGATATAAAAGAAATTAATGCAATGTTCGTGGTGTTTAGTTCAGTAATTCCTATATCTGAGATGCACATTGAGTCCTCAACCTTGTTTTATAGACACATGGAATTAGAGATACACTGTGTGTATCTATAAACACATGTCACGTAGTCCCTCAACCATGAACATGTTGAGTCTTTTGGTATGTTTCATGAGCAAGTGAATTTTGTACAACAAGGATTTTTGATGTTGTTTACATGCCATATGATACAACTATGATACACATCGAAGACCAAGATGAGAATTTTTGGCACAAGAAATGTGCATACATGGTTTGTAGCTGGCATGTACATGTTTAGTAGTATGACTTAGTCAACACATCGAAGCCCTATAACTGTGGTCCAGATACATGGACATAGAGATACATGGCGTGTCATTAGATAGTACACACCATTTAGTCTCCTAATTATTAGTATAATTAATTACATTAAATTGAAAATTGAATCAAAAAATCCTTATTTTGTTGATTATAACATTTTTTGTCTAAATAATTAATAAGGGTATTAAGAAAAATTTAAAATCAATTATTTTCTTTTAATAAATCTAAGACAAATAGTCATTTTATTTATTTGTCCTTATTTTCTTAACTATGGTGTCCTCCAAGTTAATATTTATGGTTGTTAATAAGAATGTGAATTATTTAATAAATAAATAAATTCAATCATGTTTATCTTAATAATATAAAATGGATTAAAAATGATTTTTATCAATTTAATTTCCCATATATGTTTCTTGTATTACCATTTGTGTGTTGGACCACAATTAATGTATGTGTTGGAATTTATTGATGTTAATTTATAGAATGATTTTTTAATTAATTATTATTAAATTTAATATTATTGTATTCAGATCATTTCTCATGTCATTATTATGAAGGACCTATGTTTCCAATTTTATTAGTGTAATCCCCATTAACTAATCATTTGGATCCCCTCACAATCGTGTAAGATATAAATATTTGAAATTAATGATGTTTCTGAAGGTCCATAGAGGGGGTTCAAGATATAACCATAATGATGGCAACCCAGGTGTTACCCAAGTGGACATCTGGAATTATGTAATTCATGCAAACACTGAAAATATGATTCATTTACCTTATTTTAGAGGATTATTTAATATCCAATAAATAAATAAACCATTAGATAAATCTCATGAATATGTCATTTGTTCTTTTATATTCATTACATAATTTTTATGTATATAATAACATGATCACATAAATAAATGAATATATGTGAAAATATGCAATTTAAATAAATGTTTTATAAATAAATGTTTTTTCATGAATTGTAAATTAATTTTGTAACAACTAATTAATGTTAAAAATAAATATAAATGAAAATATAAGATCACATTTATTCATAATAAATCAAAATCCCTAGTTAAATATTAATTCATACTTGGACTTCTACTAATTAATTTGGAATAAAAACATAGAACTAATTGTTTAAAAAACTCTGATTCAGAAACATACTTCTAACCATGTGTTCTTTAGAAGGATATGTGTTTAAATAACTATATTACATCAAGAGAATTATCCACTATTAGATATGATGTAACTAGAAGGCATGCATTGACAAAATCGAAGTCATGATTTCTAGATAGGGGGTCAACTCAATGGATCAGGGAGCTATAAGACCATGGTTAAAAAAGACCTTTATAACTAAATACCATCAACTATCTTGAACCACCCTCATTGGGGTTATGTGAAGGGGAATATAGATCCTTTCAAATATAGTTTCCTTGAAACTAGATAGTCTAAGTTCATTATCAAGGGCTATTAGGACAAGATAAAATAAAGTGAGATTTAATAAAACTAAATCATTATATTAATTCATAGATAATATTTCATCTGGAATATGTACTAATAATATAATCTTTAATAGTTTAATAAATTGTAAAGCTCATCGTCCACAATATCTCTATGATCAATATTGGATAATGAAATTCTCCTCACTATAAGTAACATCCAATTGTGGTTTAGAGGCCTTTCGGTATTTTTAGGCAACAACTGATAATCTTATATGCTAAATCATGAGTCCCTAATCTTCCTACCAAGGAAGCATGTGAGGAAAATTTATTTTTCTATAAAATATTTGTGATGTGGTTCATGTTCGATGTTGGATGCTTTCGTTTATGTCTAGTGAACCAATGATGTTTCAAAAAGAACATGTATATTTATAGTATGCATGATAATCATCAATGAAGAAACCAGAGTATAGAATGGTAGAAATGATTTGTTATTTTAAATGCACACTCTCAATTAATTATTGGGTAGGGTTTTCTAGTTGTGCTTGATGTGGTCATGCCCATTTTTTATATTTATAGCCAAGTGGTTCTAGGTATTTAACTCCTATAACAACTATGTACTAATCTAATTCATAAATAACTACCTTAGAGATTCCCCACCATTGATGTCAATTTTAATATGAACAAAATTGAGAAGTCTCTACCAAATCTACTAACACTCATTTTACAATTTGAAAAGGAGATGAAAAATGAAATTTATTCCGTCTATATTGTAACATCCCTACTAAATATAATAAATATGATATTTTAATACTTATTAATATTTTTTAATTAAATATGAATTTTTCTATAAAGGAGATTCTATGTTTGATGGCATACCTGATACACAACAATGGGTTTCTTTGAAATCTTATGTTGCACACAATGTTGATTTATACTAGAAAATAATAATATATTATTATTATTTTAAATGGTTGTCAATGCCTAGCTGTTGTAATGGCGGGAATGAAAATTACTAACTACAATATTATTATACATGATTTTTAAATGTACTTACATTTATCTAACAAATTTAATATGCCTAAAATAAGAATGAATCCAATTTTAATCATAAATACTCTCATATTTTTTAAAGGGTTGATTTACCACCTTTTTATGGAGAACCATTTTTAAATATATTTTTGTCACTTTTATATGTTATATTTGACAAAATAATAGTTTTATTTATAATAGGTACATAAAAATTTACAATGGATGAAATTTGGTTATTTTTTAGGTAATGTTCATTTTTGTATGAATAGTGAAAAATACAACATTTTAATTCAGAACTTCCTTTTAATATAATTTATTTATATAGTTAGAATATTATTTTAAATGGATTTTTTGTTTAATTGAAATTTTTTTATTAGTATTTAATCCAATTTTGGTCATTGGATGTAATTTCAATCATAAATTGTACATAAAAAAAGATAAATCTTTTGATAGTTATTATTTCATAAAAATACACTTATTGTTTTGACAATGAGAAATAATTTTTAATTAATTTCTAACACATTATTATTTTGAATTTGGAAAAATGGAATATATATATAGAATCAGTAGGTCCAAATTGTGTGAATATGTAAATTTTATTTTTACACATTACGAATATTTAGTTCAGTAAAATTTTTATTTACCGTGGTTAAAAGTTAAATATTGTAAATAAGGGTTAATAAATAATATTATAATAATATTAAATTACCCTAACACGTATCCTAATACAATTGGATGATACATGTCCCACAATGTTCATCCTTGGGTTGATTTTTAGACCCAATGGATCCATAATTGAGTTATAATGACACTTTAAATTAATTAATTTAAAGTAAATGCAAAAATGACTTAAACATATATATTATAGTAAAAACATTACATTGGGTTATATATGTTATCCCTTCATATATAAATATTCATTTGAAATATAAAACTATTTTTTACATCATTTTATATTATTTATAATTTTTAGACATCAAATAAAGAAAATTATTTATGACAAAATGATGATTCAATGTTTACATCATTAATGAATAATTTAAATAAATAAGATTATAAATATTAAAAAAATATCCAAAACATATCCAATTATTATTGGATGGTTTTATTTCAAACAAGAATCATCTTATATTCAGATTTAGTATGTTTTTGAACTTTATAAACTGAAAATCATTATATAATAAAATAATATATTCAAACATTCATAAAGAGCCCATCCTCCCCCTTATAAAAAGCCCTCACCTCAAAACCATTACTCACACCTATCAATCCCCTTGGCATAACAAATATATTCCCAAATAATCTCTCATGATCCCTCTATTATGCCTATATACCTTACTATAGTCATAATGTAGTTCATAATTGCCTTTTGGTTCAAACCAATGGGAGTTACCTGATTTATAGGCAACGTCTGCTCTTAAGTTCTGTCTTTCTATTTTATCTTCTCCAACCCTATAAACTATTTTTATTCATTTATTTTATAATAACAACATAATCCTCAATATAATAGGTTGTTGTTATTATAATTATTCTATCTACATTTACACACACACACCTCTGTCTAATGGGTAATGAACATACTGTTTCTGTGGACGGCGTACTACTTCCTAATGAAATGATGATTGTTCAATCTTATCCTACAACCTATTATGGTGGAAATTATTATGGAAATATATTTAAAAGTGATATATATTATATTTATACAGTCTATATTATTCTGTATTTTTCATTTATAGCATACATATATGGTTTTTATAATGGGTAAACATGACAATTTCATTTGAGGAAGTGAGGACTACCGCCCTCTCAAAATGATATGATTCGTTAATGCCTTAAATGGAAAGTAGAAGGGTTGTAGTTAATGCAATAATATATGAAATTATACTGAAATTATAATATAGATATTTATCATCAAGTTTCATTACATTAAATATGAAATAGAAATGAAATTAGCATTCATGAATACGTACGGCATATCATCTGCATGAATGATGCATTTCATTTCTTATATACAAATGTTATGTACTATTATAAATACCTATATATACTGGATATATATTATATATATGATATATATGATATCTAAATCATTAAGATTTTTATGGAGATAATGGACTTTTATTAACATGAAAAACATGTAATTATAAGATGTTCATTTTTGACACAAGTACCAAATATAGAAAAATGGCCGTTATTAACTTAAATGGTTATATAATATTTATAATGAGGTAATATGTTATATAAAAGGAATAATAAACTGGAATAGGTTCGTAATAAAGTATAAATTATGTTTAGTTTATTATTCAAGAGATTAAAGAACGAGAGAGTCATGTCGGGCACGAGGTAAGGGACTTCGTCTCAATATGCTTTAGTTTAGGCATATTTTGTTTTATACGTGAATTTATATTATACGGTGTATAAACCCCATTGAATTTTCATTTCATTCAAATGGAATAATTTTCTACGTACTATTTTACTAAAGGACAAAGAGAATATTTCTTGTTTTAACGTACGTGTGGACAACGACGATTCCGCCGCCGGGATTGTTATTTGATATTTGGATTCCTTAACAAGACGTAATGTTTTTTAATGGAAAATAAATACTATATACTATGTTAAGTATTTTGTTATTGAAAATGGTTTCGATTATGTCAATATATTTATATGATATATATTGATTACAATGTGAAAATGTTATCGATTCATTATGTTTGTTTTATGAGTTATAAATATGTTATGGTTCTTGGGAATTTTATACATATAGGGGTGTTCCATGATATACATAGGGTTGGTGAGCCCGATATTGATCTCCAATTCATTGGGTAACGTGACTGAGGTAAACGTGAATGTTTCTCAAAATATATTTAAGGTATATACTATGATGGTTATTACAAATGTAACTCCCTTTTTAGTCATTAAAGCTATAACATAAGATTGTTATGGATGCTACAAGTTACCTTTATGATTTTGGATTACTATGTGTTATTAATAAATCTTATCATTTCATGAGGTAAGTAAAAGAGATTATGTTTTGTATGTATTGATGGACTAATGATTTTCTTTCTTTATTTTATAACCCTTACTGTGATTTTTATGCCAATCCCATGTTTTAAAGTGATTTTCAAATGACATAAAGTTGAATATGGTTAAGGATGTGATTAAGGAAAAGTCATGTTACCTAAATAATAGATCTTTACATGACTCTCTTTTCCAGTAGTTTTTATTTTATGAAAAAATGGAAACTAAGTAGAAGTGTATACTTTGTAATTTTTGAGATGTAATGTAATAGTTTTTCCTAATTCTGTAAAAATATAAACCTAAAAAGATCCTAAATGTGAATTATTCTTTTATTTCTGGAATATGTAATATTTAAGACGGGGTCCTTATAGTTGGAATCAGAGGTTGGTTTAGGATACTTTAGGAGTTAGAATACTCTTAAATTAATGTACATAAATTCATTTATGGTGAAATTTAAATGATATAACATTTACATATTACCATGCTGCTTCACCTAATATTTTTCTGGGTTCAGAATTGTTTTTTATAGAGGAAATAGGGCAGGTGTGTTGAGAAGGAATACTGTGGGAAATGAACTTCCACATCAACACCCTGAGATTCTCAGAATAAGAACTGAATAGTTTGTTTTAGTGATGGATCTGTTAAATCATATGATAAATGGTGGTTCTGATTGTTTTTGATATTTTGGTTCACTCAGAAAAGTAAAGAGGAACATAAAAGTCATTTAAGGGTTGACTTGCAAACCATGAATGAAAAAAAACTATTTTGGAAATTCATAATGTGGGAGTTTTTGTTACAAAAAATTTCATTCCTTGGTCACATTGTTTTAAAAAAATGGCATAACTATTGATCCTAAAAAAAATAATTTGTGGAAGAATGTCCAAGACATACCAATATCACAATGATTCGTAGTTTTCTTTGGGTAGCAGGTTATTACCGATGGTCTGTTGAAAAACTTTCACGGTTATCTAGCCCAATGACTAAGTTAACTCAAAATGGTTTTATGTTCATTTGGAAAAAACAATGTGGTGATTGTTTTCATGAATTGAAACGAATATTGATTAATGATCCAGTTTTGGAATTACCTTCCAGATATGGTGATTTGGTTATCTATAGTGATGCTTTGTTGAAATTAATTGGTTGTATCCTTATGCAGAATGATCAGCTAATTTCTTATACATCACGTCAGTTCAAACCTCATGTGTTAAATTACCGTACACATGATTTGGAATTAGTTTTTGTTGTTTTTTCATTAAAAAATTGGAGGCATCATTTGAATATAGTAAATTGTTGAATATATTCTGATTAGAAATGTTTTAAGTATATATTCACTCAGAATGAATTGAACATGAGACAAAAGAGATGGATAAAATTAATCAAGTACTATGATTTCACGATTCATTACCATCCAAGAATGGAAAATAAAGTGGCTCGTGATTTGAGTCAAAAAATTAATGATAAAATAACCATGTAATGTTTTGAATGATATCATTTGGTTTTTGATTTGTTAAACATTGGAATAGAAGTTTTTGGTGTAGGAAATTCCACTATTTTGATTCATGTTTCATTGAAATAATATCAAATATACTGATTTATGCAAGGGAAGAAGGAAGAGAGTGAGTTGTAGAAAAAGGTTGAGTTGGTTCAGAAGGGTATGTTGCCTGATTTTAACCATGATAATTATTGTATTTTGGGATTTGGAAAGAGATTACATGTTCCTTGTGATTCGAAGTTGAAGAAAGATTTGTGATATGAATATCATTGTTCTCCATTTTTAGTTTGTCTCGGTAGTACTAAGATATACAAAGATCTTCAAGAGTTTTACTGGTGGGATATAATGTAAAGAGATATAGCTGACATTACTGTGAAGTGTTTGAATTGTCAACAGGTTAATGCAGAGAGAAAATTACCTAAAGGGTTGCTTTAGTCCTTACTAGTGCAAGAGTGGCAATGTTAAAATATATCCATGGGCTTCGTTGTGGTATTTCCAAATACATCCCGAGGTAATAATGTAATTTGGGTTATTGTTGATCGATTGAAAAAATATTCTCATTTACTTCCTATTAGAGGTACTTTTCCTTTAGATTAACATTATTGGTTATATATTAAAGAGATAGTAAGGTTGCATAGAGCTCCACTCTCCATTGTATCTAATCCTGATCCTAGGTTTTCATCTATCTTTTGGAATGGATTTTAGAAGTCGTTGGGTACTAAATTTAATTTTAGTATAGCTTTTCATCCTCAATCAGATGGGCAGTTAGAATGAACAATTCATTAAATGGAGGATATTTCATATTATTGTTCATTTTATTACAAGGGAAGATGAGACAAACAACATTCTATGGTTGATTTTTTTTATAATACAGTTTTTATTCCAGTATATAGATGGATTATTTAGAGGCATTATATGGGAAGAGGTGTTGGACTCCAGCTTTTTCGGATGAAGTAGTTGAATGATGATGATGGGACACGAATTGGTAGAAGAGGTGTCTTAAAAGGTTCAGTTGATTAAGAAGCACATGAGAATAGATCAGAGCACACAGAAAAGTTATGTTGATAACTGAAGGAAGGATCTTTCTTTTGAGGTAGGTGATCATGTCTTTCTCAATGTTTCTCAATGGAAATGTTTGAGGCATTTTGGAAATAATGGAAAGTTGAGACCTATGTTCATTGGACATTATGATATTTTAGAGAAACTTGGATCAGTTGCATACAATGTGTTTTTACCTCCATGTTTATCCTAGGTACACAATGTTTTTCATGTTTTAATGTTGACAATGTGTATGACAGATCCATCTCTTGTATTGAGTATAGTGGTAGTTCCATTGGAAGAGAATATCTCATATGAGGAATAACCTGTCCAGATTCTGGACCATAGAGAGAAAATATTGAGGAATAATGAAATTCATTAGGTAATAGTTATGTGAAAAACTATAAGGCTGAAAATGAGATGTGGGAATCAAAAAATTATATGAGGGATAAATACCCTCATTTATATGATAAAAGAATAAAATTCAGAGGATGAAATTTCCAAAAAGGTGGGAAGGATGTAACATCCCAGGTAAATAAAGAAATATGATATTTCTATATTTATTAATATTTTTAATTAAATATTAATTTTACTTTTAAGGGTATTCTCTGTTCGATGGAAGACCTAATTCGCAACATCGGGTTTCTTTGAAATCATAAGTTTCACACAACGTTTAGTTATACTGGAAAATAATAATATAATATTAATTTTAGGAAGGGCAGTCAATGCCTAGCTGTTTTAATGGTGAGAATGAACAGAACTAACTGAAATTTTATTATACATGTTTTTCAAATGTTTTTACATTTATCAATTAAATTTTTGAGGCAAAAAATAAGAATGGTTGCAATTTTAAGCATAAATACTATAATATTCTTTAAAGGGACGATTTACCTCATTTTGATGGAGAAACCTTTTTAAATAAATTTTTTTGCTTTTAAATGTTTTGTTTGAAAAATTAATATTTGTTTTTAAAATAAATAAATCGGGATTTACTTTGGATGAAATTTTTGTAATTTTATGATAATGTTGATTTTTTATGAATAGTGAAAAATAAAACATTTTAATTCCCAACTACCTTTTAATATAATATATGTATATAGTTATGATATTAATTTAATTAGTTTTAATTTGTAATTGGATTATATTTTAACCATTTAATCCAATTTTTGACTTTGGATGTAATTTCACTCTTAAATTGGACATAAACAAAGGTAAATCATTATATAGTTGTTAATTCTTAAAAATAGGTATTTTGTTTTGACAATGGTAATTAATTTTAAATTAATTTATTCTTCATATGTGTTTTGAATTTGGAAAAATGGATTCTATAAATGTAATAATGATGTATAAATTGTGTGAATATATATGATTTATTTTTAGGCATTATGAATATTTACTTTAGTAAATGTTTTATTTACAATGGTTAAAAGGTAAATCTGGTAAATAAGGGTAAAAAAATAATATTATAAAAATAATATTACCCTAACACATGTTCTAATCATATTTTCTGATAGATGTTCAACCATGGTCATCCTTGTGTCGATTTGGGGACCCCATAGAACCACTTGGTTGTGATAATGACTCTTTATATTAATTAATTTAAAGAAAAGACAAAAATGACATAAACATATATCTTATTGTAAAAAACAAATTTGTATGGGGTTATATAAGTTATATATTAAAATATAAATATTTATATTAAAGCTAAAAAAATATTTTTTACATCATTTTATTTTATTTAAAAATTTTAGACATCATAAAAAAAATTATTTATGACACAATAATGATTCAGTGTTTACCTCATGGATGAATGACTTAAATAAATAATATAATAAAAATTAAAAAAAACATCCAAAACCTATCTATATCATATTGTATGGTTTTATTTCGAACAAGATACATCTTATCATCGACATTAATATGTTTAGGAGCTTTAGAAACCGAAAATCATTATATAATAAAATAATACTTTCAAACATTCCTGAAGAGCCCATCCTCCACCTTATAAAAATACCTCACCACTAACCCATTACTCACACCTCTAAATCCCCATGGATCATCCAACCTCTTCTAAAATAATATCTAAATATCCATCTATTCCACCTAGAATCATTACCTTAGGCACAAATCACTTCATGAATGTCGTTTGTTTCAAACTAAAGGGAGTTACCCAATTTAAATGTAACGTATTCTCTCATGTTCTTTCCATTTATATTAATTCTACAATCCCATAGAATCTTTTTATTACTTTATTTTATAAAAAAACTATTGTCCTAAATATACTAGGTTTTTTTTTATGAGAAGGACTATAACTACACTTACACACACCTCCATTTTATTGTTAAAGAACATACTATTTCTGTAGACGGCGAACTACTGCCTCACGAAACGATGATTGTTCAATCTTATCCTACCACGTCTTATGGTGGGAAAAAAATGTTAATGTATTTACATGTTATTTATATTATATTTATATTGTCTTTATAATTCTGTATTTTCCATTTATTGCATACCTATATGGTCTCCATAATGGGTAAACAAGATAATTTCATCCGAGGAAGTGCGAACTACTGCCACCTCAAAGTGATATGACTCGTTCATAACAAATGTGGAACATATAAAGGATGGAGTTAATTAATGTATATATGATATAATATTCTAATTATAATATACCTAATTATCATTAATTTTTCATTCCATTAAATATGAAATATAAATTAAAGTATCATTCATGCGTATATATGGATTACCGTAACCATGAATGGTGCATTTCATTTCTTATCTTCAAATGTTAAGAACTATTATAAATACATATATATACTATATATATATATGATATATATTATATCTAAATCATAGATATCATTCTAGATATAGTGGACTTTTTACCACATGAAAAACTTGTAATTATAAGAAGTTCATTTTGAACACAATTACCAAATATCGTTAAAACAACCATTATTAACATAAATGATAATATAATGTTTACAATGTGGTAATAAGTGATATAAAAATAATAATAAACCAGAAAAATGTTTTTAAGAAATTATAAATTAACATTAGTTTATTATTCATGAGATTAATGAACGAAAAAGTCAAGTCGGACCTTAGGTAAGGGACTTCGTCTCAATCCTTTTTCATTAAGGAATATTTTGTTTTATACAGAACTTTCTTTTATACAGTGTATAAACCCCATTGACATTTCATTTCATTCAAAGGGAATTTTTTTCTACGTATTTTTTTACTAAAAAAAAGAAAATGTTTCGTTTTTTAACGTATGTAGGGACAATGAAATTTCCGCCACCATGAGAGTTATTTGATATTTGGATTCCTTAACAAGAATTAATATTTATAATGGGAAAGTAAATTACCTATACTATTGAAATATTTTGGTATTGAAAATAGTTTTGATAATGGACTGATTATGTCGAAATATTTATATAATATAATGTGATTACAATGTTGAAATGGAATCCTTCCTTTATGTTTATTTTATGTGTTATAAATATGTTATGGTTCTCGGGAATTGTTTACATATTTTTGTGGTTCTAGGATAAAAAAAGGTTGGGTGAGCCCGAGATAGCTCTCCAATGAATTTTTGTAACATGACATAGGTAAACGTGAATATTTCTCCTAAGATATTTAGGGAATATATTGTGATGGGTATTCCAAATGCTACATAGATATGAAAGCTACAACATAAGTATGTTATGGATGCCACAAGTTACCTTTATAATTTGTGAATACAATGTGTTATTCGTAAATAATACAATTTATTGGGGTAAGTAAAAGATATTATTTTTTGTATGAATTGATGGACTAACAATTTTTGTTCTTTATTTTATAACCATTGCTGAGATTTTTATGCCCATCCCATGTTTTGAAATGTTTTTCATAGGACTTAAAGATGAATATTGTCAAGGATGGGATCAATTCAAAGTCATGGTGTCTAAAACATGGAATTAGACATGACTCTTTTTTTTCACGAGTTTTTGTTTTAAAAAAAATGGAAGCTGATTAGAAATGTCTACTTTGTGACTTGTGAGATTTAATCTAATAATTAGGGACTAATTCTCTAAAACTCTAAACCTGAAAAGATCCTCAATGAGAATTATTATTTTAATTCAAAATTATGTAATGTTTAAGGATATGTCTATATACTTATGGTGATAAAAAATGAAGTAAAATCAATGATCTATAAGTCTAAAGATTTTTCATACCCTTTGAGTAAGAAGAAGATTAAGGGGAAAACAATGAAACATGATTCTGTTTATTTCACATTTCGAAAGAAGGTCTACATGAAAGAAAATTGAACATTTCCAATGAATATAGGGGAATGTTACATTGAATTTTTATCGAATAAAATTTATTTATCTCTACAAATTGGGTATTATATGTAGCTTGTGGTGCTCACATATGTATTAAAATATATGAACCAAGTATAATCACAAATATTGACTGATGAGGGGTAGATATTTTAGTATCCAGTGGAGATAAACATGATGTTGATACTATCAGTGTCTTCTAACTCATGTTGATGACTAAAATGATATTTCATTTAAAGGATTTATATTTTATTTCATAAATTACCAAAAAAATATTATATAGATGTCCAAACCTGATACAGAATGATTTATTTCAAGTTTGAAATTTAATGTTGTCTCTTTTATAATGATATAAATTTTTATTGTAAGGAAGGTTCAAATAATGGACTCAATTTGTTGGATTTCACAAACCATGTAATGAGAACCGATAAATTAACCTCTTCATAAGACTCATAACACAACCAACCATGAACTCACTGACTATGTTATGTAAATAATGATTAATTAACTAAATTAAACCATGAATGATGTTTAGATTCTTTTGAATAGAAACCATATTGTATATGTCACATATGTTTATAAGGTAGAATTACCAAATCCCCATTTAATTTAAAAATGATAAAGAGCAAAATAGACTCTTGAATTTGTTCACACAGATGTGTGTCAAACATTTTCTATAGATTCAATGGGTTGTAACACATACTTCATAACTATTATCGATGATTTTGGAAGACGTGGATATGTTTACATAATGAGGTATAAGTCATATTCATTTGATAAATTAATATAATACAAGAATGAATTGGAGAACTAACATGGTAACAATATTAATAAACTCCACATGTATTATAGTGAAGAATATATTAACCAAGAATTTATGGATTACTTATGGGAATAATGAATCATATCATAATACACTCCCCCCTTTACACCTCAGTGTAATTGTGTAATTGAAAGGAATAACCAAACTTGTTGGACATGATGAGATCAATGATGAGTCTTGTGAGTCTTCCATAAAATATTTGGGGATACATGTCACAAAGAGTAGAAAAACACTAAATAATATGCGAACTAAGGTAAAATATGGTTTAACATACCAATTATTTAATGGAAAGAAACACAATTTTTCATACTCATAGTTCTGGGGTTGTGAAGATTTTTTAAGGACTCTTGTGTCAAACAATCACTCCGAGGAAAAAAGTGTACCATAATAGGATAACCCAAAGTAAATAATTGAATATTTTTTATATTTCCACAGAGAAAAATATGAAATAGTGGAAAGACACACCATATTACTTGATAATGATAACATATCTAAAAGTTATAGTGGGAGTGAGATATACTTTGATGAGGTTAATGGTCATGGTACACAACTATTTACTAAAGAAAAACATTCTACAATGTCCTACGAAGATGAAACTATTCCAGAAATAAAAGTACTATGTAGGAGTATAATAGTTGTTCGAAAAAGATAATTGTATGGTTTTAAAGTCAATGATGATGATGAAAATTTATTAGATGATAATAATTATCCTCTAACCTATAATGAATGTGTAACTATCATGTGTGTATCTAATTGGAAAGAATCCATGAATTAAAAAATGGATTCAATGTAACAAATCCATTTATGGATTATGGTAGATCCTCTAGTGGATGTAAATCCAATTGGATAAAAAAAGGGATTCATGAAGAAAATAGACATGAAATGAATATTTATTACCTATAAGGTTTGACTATTTTTTAATTTTATTGAACATTGTCACGGAGTTGACTACGATGAACTCTTTTAACCAGTTATAATGTTGAAATACATAAAAATTATAACTTCTATTATGTAGTATCATGACTATGAGAATTGAAAATGGTGGTTAAAATAGCCTTAATAATTTAAAACCTTTAGGAGATGTCTATATGAAACTACCCATAGGTTTTGAGACTCCAATGCATGCTGACATGATCATACAAAAAATAAAATGGATTTAATCAAGTATCTTGGTCATAAAAAAATATTTTGGTGAAGCCGTAATGAAATTTGTATTTTGAAAAGAATTATTTTGAGATTTTTGTATACAAATGGTTTAGTGGAATTTTACTCATTTCATTAATAGTGTATGAATCTGACATATTTCTAATTATAAATGAAATACCAGTGTTATAATATTTTATGGAATTTTTGAAGAAATGATTCTCTATGAAGGACATGGGTGAGGTAGTAAATATTATTGGGATGAATATCCATTGTGACAAATAAAAGGGGTTTCTCGACATAACTAGAATGTAAAAACATTTAAATAATATCTAATAGATTCAGTATAGAAATATCAAGGTGGGGATTTTTTTCCCAAATAAAAAGGAATTCACCATTATAGGAAAATGCATCCTTAGTTATAAAAGGAATGAAATTTAATGGAAATTATTTCATGTACATAAAAAAATTCTAGTAATGTAAGTTATTTTATGCTATTGTATATATGACTAAAACATAGTAACTGTAACATGATGATATCATACTGAAATAGGTGACCACCATATGATGATAGTCAAAAAAATAAATATGTATTTGAATTAGGCTATGGATATTTTCCTTGTTTATGAAGGAGGTGAAGAACTATTCATTAGATGATATTAATATGGATGTTTCCAAATATATCATTATGAGATGTAGTCACAAATGGGATACATCCTCTCACTGAATAGTGGTTTTGTGAGTTGGAAGAAATCAAATAAGGATTTAGTGAAAGATTAAACAATAGTGTCTGAGTATATAATAACTTATGTGACATATAATGAATTAGTGTGGAATCAAAATTTCATATATTTTCATTATGTGGAACCAAAAACTAAATATCAAATAACAAGAAACTGTGATAATCTTGTTGTTTTAGCTATTGCAAAAGAGAAAAGGTCATATGAGAAGATGAATCACTTACTTAGAAAGAATCATCTCATGATGTATATTTCATAAAGAGGTGAAGGAATAGTGAGATATATATACATGTAATAAAAATTTGGTATACCTATTGGCTAAAGTCTTGACTCAACAGAATCATTATTATCATTTGTGTTATAGCGGAAAAAACTTCATATACAGTTTCTTCTAGTGAAAGTATGATTTTGTTTGAGTTAGTTTCCTATGATCAAATATTTTTACTCTAAATAAATTTTATTTGATGTATTAAATATTAACAAAACATAATATAAAATGTTTTTCATTATTTGGAATGACTCTAATATAATAATGTCATAGATTAGAAATTACATTAATAATCCCATTGATGTTTTGTTGTAGGATGAGAAACATGAATTGTTATGATGATATTCATCAATATAGTTCTATAGTCATAAAAATTATTATGATGGGGAACATATTATATATAATTTCCAGTCTGAGTAATTATAAGAATATGATACCCCTTATTAATAATTTCCCACCTAACAATATTCAAGAAGGTAGATTATCAGAATTGACCCACATTAAATAATTCCACATGTTTTGGTGTCATTAGATATTCTTATATGTGAGTGTGTGTAATGATCCTTATGCTTTGTGATTGTAGTTAATTTTTTTCATGACTCTTTTATGAATAATTTTTGATAGAAATTGTGATAAAATATGTTCATAGTGAGGTAGGGAATGTTGGTTGTGTCAGGATTGACATGACATTAGTGGATAATTAATGGAAGTATTTTGGCTTCCATATTTATGGATGTTTATATCTCATCCATTTAGTTGGAATAGAACCATCACATTAAATTGCATGGACATGGTGAAATAACACATTTATTTCATATAGTTAGATAATTACATATTGACTATATAGGTTGGTGACATGGATTTGCAACCTACATGATTTGATTTCATGATAAAGGGATTGTATTACATAGTGAGTATTCATATGAGGTTGTTCTCATTGGAACATTAATCTCTTTCTATTATGTTACTTGACTCATTACAAGATAGTAATATTGGAATTTAGTAATTCCCACCTAATGACAACATGAAATAAGCAATGAGGGTAACACTCATTGTTCTTCTGATGATCTCAATTATATTCTATTTGAAATTAACTAATTGAATAAATATTATTCTCAAGAATAAGAGAAAATTTTATTCTTGTTTTATTAATAAAAAAATTTATTGATTTATGAAATATTTAACTTAAATATTTATTCATGTGCTCCAAAATTTCTAGATGAGTTCAAATGGACCAAGACTTTGTTTGGAAACATATATTAATTAACAAGCTGTTTAAAAAATATATTTTATTTATGACTTTGAAACACACCATAAAATAAAATTTATAATATTATTATTATGTCTAATACGGTTTATTAAATATTATATTTTTTATTTATGGGTCTTCATGAAATTAAATAATATTTTAACCTAATTTAAATATCTATAAATAGACGGTTATGTCTACTGTTTATTGAATACAATGCCAAAACTCGAGAATTTTTTCAGACAACAAAATCTATCTCAGTTCATCCTTAACTCTGTATTTGAAGAATAAGAAATGAATGAAATATTATTTCAAGAACGAAGGATGATAGGTCAATACAAATAAGACATGAAATTTTTCTTACTACCATATCACCCATGGATGTATTGGCCTTACATGGAGATCAATGGAGCTGAAGTGGATCATCGCAAGAGGGATTATATCCTTCGATCCTCAAAGTACAATGAAGGAAAACTGAATTGGTCATTTTGTGTAACTTAAATATATGTAAAAGAAAGAATAATCATATCAAGTACTTGGTTTTTCTTATATTTAAATATTATTTATAAATTTGGCATGTGTGTTCATCTATTGTGGTCTATGAAAATCAAAATCAAAATATAGTTTAATATATCACCCACAACTGGATGCTTCAACTATACCCAAAACTAACCACTAGATATGACATTATATTAATTGAAGCATGGTATTATAATAAATATTTCATATACTAATTTATATTATATTTACTACCATCCCTATAAAGAGTAGTATAAAAATGAATCACATCTCTTCGTGAGGTGATATTCCACCATACACACCACTAACAATATCGTATAACCCAATAAATTTAATGAAAAAGGTATAAATGATATAAATATAATGGAAGTATTATAATTTCCTAAATATTTTAGAAATATCATAAATCTATCAATTCATTCATAATTTAAAGAGGTTTATGAGAAAAAAATTATATCGGGTCACAAGGTGGTAGTCTACAATCAACATTATTGAGGGTTTTTTTATCCTTTTGATGGATGTGGAGATGGATATGGGTTATTACATTAAAATAATTACATATTATTATTTATGATACACTTATAATTAGTATATTAGAATATTTTAATATCATTTAAAGTATGTGGATGGTTACATAAAATAAAGATGTAGGTGTGTGAATTTTTCCCATTATCCGGAGAGCCAATTTAATTTTATACCAAAATCAATTTAAATAGGGATTCATAATAAATGTACGATATATTGGATATAATGATTGATTTATGGAAGAAATTCGGGAATGTATAGGATGAAAAAAAGTGTAGCATATGAAATAACTTCCCATCCTTAAACATTAATAATTTATTTATTACATAATATTACACTTAATACAACCAGGTTGTTTGGGAATTTTATTGTGTTTGGGAATTATTTACGTTTCATAACAACATAAAATGGGGAATAAAAAAATATTTATTAAAAACATCCAAAACATGATCATAATATACCATAAAACTTAATACTACATGGGATATCCTAGGGACATACATATAAAAGAGTTTATCTATAAATCCCAGTAGGTGAATAAACATGACATGACATGCATATAATAAAACATGATAGAAAATATGAATATTAAAATGAAAATAATCATAAAATGAAAAATGATACATGGAATTCAATGATAATAACAATGGAAACATGGGAAATGTTTCAAAAAATTACAACATTACATCATATACGTAGGTCAAGGATAAATTCCAAGACATCCTATTGGAAAAAAGGAAGATAAAGAAACAAGTTTCAATACCTGTACAAAAATAAAGTCCCATTATAATTTAGATTACCCAATTTTTTTTAGTGATATATAATTCTAAGCTCAACTATCACATTCATTTCATTCTCATTCTTAAGTGTGACATATAGATAATACGTCATGGATTTATTCATCATCATATTTTATTCCATGATCAGGGAGTATGAAATAAATATATGTAAGAAATAATTAAAAAATTTATATAGTTCTAATTGATAATACCCTGAATAGTAAATGGGTACATTATTCACTACTAAACCATTTTGGCTAAGAAAATAACAGTGAGATTTCGACCACATAAATGTGCCACTTGAAATTCAAAAAAATCTTGATGAGAGATATATGGGTATATAATCTTTTGTAAAAAAAAGATTGTGTAATAGGTACATGAAAATACATATCTCAACATAATTATTTGGAAATAGAAGACAAATATTATAATTAAATTTGAATAATTAAGAGAAGGTTAGGATCCCTTAAAAGAAATTTCAGCTTGGTAATGAGTGTATATAATGGATCAAGCTAGGGAATTAGTGAGTGAGGAAATTGAATATAATCAATTTTACATCTAATTTATAGTAAATAGGATATGTTAGAATATATACCAACTTGATATAATATAATTTAATAAATATAACACAAAAGGGGAACATTATAAATAAATGATATTGGAAGATCCCTTACATGATTTTGTGACTCCAAATGCATTGGAGGATCTTATTATCAATTTTGGTAACCATAAAATGACTCTAGAAAGGGGTGGGTAGAATAAGGTTGTGATCCAAGAAGTTGTATTGATGATTAATGGGATATTTTTTGGGTTTAGCTGGGATATAAGTTTCTATTTCGTTATTATTTCTAAAATATAGGTTATGGACTTTATTTAACAAAATAACCAAAAACATAGACCATCTCTTGGTTTTTTCTCCTAGTTTCTTTGAAAAGAGACTAGTTTTCATTATATTATAATGGAAGGGAATGAAGGTAATAAAATAATGGCATTAATTATGTGGAGTTGAGTTATTCTCTTAATGAAATAATTTTAAAACATTAAAATATATTAAGGGTTTTAGAAGATTGATAATATCTTTTTAAAATTATCCAAATAAACAGAACAAAAAAATATTTTAAAGGGAAACATGCATTTTTTGTGTATGATATTATAGTTTATATTACATCAATTTTGGGTCATTATGATTTCATAATATATAAAGAATATTTATATGATATTTAAATTTTACTATAAATTTTAACCATCTCATAAAATTATGAAAAGTTCACTGTTGGATAATTTCAAGGTACTTATTCCAAAAAAATTCATTATATATAAACAATTTTTGAAATATGTTAATTTTAATTTTTTTAATAAAATTGATATTTATTTTGAAAATCTACGTTTTTTTAAAAATAATATTTTTTAAACCCATATAAAAATTACATATGACTTCCTAAGAATTATATAATCATTTATTTTTAATAAAAATATTTAATAAAAATATTATTTACATAAAAAATTTATTAATAAATCACAAAAATCCTTAATTGAATTTTAAGAGTACCCAAAAATAAAATTTGTATTCTATTGTTTCAAAATAAAAATCATTTAGAAAGTAATAATAATAAGATGAAAATATAATCTTTAGTCTAAAAAATAATAATTTACATACTCATATTTCTAGGGTCTTGATAGAAATCACCTAAATAAACTTGAACACTCCCAATGAGTAAGGTGTTTGATAGTGAGATTTTCCTGGGGTGGATCGACGTACATGGTTTGGGTCGTCATATCAATGATCATGAACAACTCTTGTAAATGGTTTCACTCATGCTTAAGTTATTAGATCTCAGGTTGGGTTGGGTCAAGGGAAAATCCAAATTATTCAATCGAAATGTTTTATAAATTTACTTCATAATTTATGATCCTAATAGTTGAGGCCATCACTTCCTTGACTGTGCAATTTGATTTTTCAAAACCCAATATTTATACTAATCATGTGATCACTATTTAATGACTATATTACCAAGGATAATTATTATTAACTATCATTTAAAACTGATAGGATATAATAAAACCAAATAATCTCATGTATTATCTATTACATAAATAAATAATAATATTTTTAATTAAAATTCATGGGTAATTTTATTTATAATTGTTCATGGCATTAAATAGTGACCCATAATCTAGTAACCCGTATCCAATGTCTAATTTATTACATTGGCATAAGAAAAAAGGAATCACACCCAGAAGGACGTAATAGTTTTTTGTATTAGTAAACTAGATACATACATAATTACTGTTTTATATTTCAATACAAAAATTATAATATACTTTTTTGGAGAATATCATTATTCCTCTAGAATATCCTTGAATATCATTAATAGTACAATTCATGGTCTCATGGTAAAGGAAACAAACTAAGTAAGAGATCAAATGCTAAATAAGGGATAATTTATTGAGAAGATATCGTGAATCATTAATTATAGTCATCATAAAAATGTAAGTAACTTAAAACAAATTCAATTTAAATAATTTTAATATAATTAATATAAATGGAAAATCAATATGGAAAGGTACATAATTGAAAACACATTCCATTTAATCAATTACATGAATATAAGGAATATATGAGGAATAATCAATATGTAAAGGTACATTACTGAACTCAAATTCCATTTCATCAATAACATGATATGTCATGAATATATATGAAAAAATAAATATGGCCTAAAAAATATATGATCAAATTTTTAATTGAACCAATAAATTGAGAATGATATTCATCCAGAGATAATATCCTTGAAAAAATATATTGGAAAATAATAAATTAATTATTAATGATGTAAATGATTCATTATTGGATTTAATGACCTAATGTTTCATGATACCACTATTTCCAGGAACATTCATAAGGAATTTTAAAACTAGATTAAAAAACTATTTAATTCTAGATTTATGAATCCCCCCAAGAGACTATAGACGAGTCAAGGGGAGAGATAATTATTGACCACAACCGTCAGTTTATATCAAAAACATTACTCATATATTGGATATTTGATTTAATTCATAAATAATGTTCCTTACAATCAAAGATTCAAATTGATTAACAAATAGTTATTTATCAATATTTTATTAGATAAACAAATTACTTTCGACATATGAATCCATATTCCAAAATGATATAATAAATAATTAATAAATAAGTCCTTGATGGTTAATATTGATATTTATGGGAATTTTAATGTCCAGTGATCACAAGAAAGTGAATAGTTCAATGGGTTGTTAATAACTACAAAAATAAATCATTAAAGTGAATTTCAAAACATTACTTGGTAAAAATTTAGATAAACCATCTATAAAATTAATAAGTATGGTATTAATACAATATATAACCAATGTTTTATAAATAAAATAAATGGTTATTGTCTTCGATGAATAGAAATATCATAAAATGGTCTTTAAGAACATTATTGTAGAAAATATCATTTATTTTATTTAATATATGTATATTTTATAACTATAAGTCTATAAAATATTTTGAAAATAATTTTCAATGAAAATTACCTTTGAAAATAATAATGTAAAATATTTAACATTTATTGGTAATGATGGTAGGAAATTCTATACCTACATGTTAAAAAATGATTAATTTCACATTTTTATTAAAATCCAAATTGTACTTGTTTGGAAAAAACACGAATATTCCTTTCAAATAATTTTATTAAAGGTAAAAAATGGATAAAGTGGTTTTAATAAATCTTTTTTAAAATTTTAATTCCATTTTTTCAAACATGATTTGGAAAAAAATGTATTTTTTACTGAAGAAGGAAATGAAGTCAACTTTCCTTAGAATTTCTTATCAACAAACCTAATTACAAATGAATGGAAAATAGTGTTATTACATGAAAAATTAATGAATAAAAAAGTATAATAAAAATAAAATGGATTATTATTCAATTATCAAATAATTTATTTCAATGTAAATTCATTCACAATCCGAATTAAATTGTGTTTTTGATAAACCCTCCGAAAGATCATAATGTTATGGTAAGAATTATTCAATGAATATAATATTGGTATAAAATTTTAATCCGCATAAATTAAATTAGAAAAACAACATATGATATTCAAATTTCATTATACTCATAATCTTACAACATTAAAGAAAAAAATGAAGTAATATTACTCAATAAAAGGAAATTGAGTTACAAAATTGTACTTCACTATGTAAACATTTCCCTTGATGAATTTTGGTTGAACATTAAATAAAATAATGTATAAATATTTTATGAAATTTATTAATTTATAAGGAACCATATAAATATTTTTAATATCATATATCATCCACTAATAACATTGACCTTCTGTTTATTAATAATATTTCATTATTTTCATTATTTAATTTTTTAATTGCCTTATTTTCCCACGAATATGTTTTTCTAAAATTTATCATTATTTCACATATATTCTATTTATGAAATATAAATAATTATATTAAGGTTATAAATATCATTTGTCTCATTATATTTATTTGTATGTCCATTATTTAAATTTGAACATATAGAATGGATCACAAAGCATCGTGGAGAGTATAATCCATATATTCCCAAAAATGATGTTATAACTTGTTTAATTGATATATTAATTTAAAAAAATTAATATAATTTAGTATATATCACATATATTAACTAAATTTCCCCTTAATAAATTCCATGTAAAGTGTAATTGAAAAATGAATCACATCACTTTGCAAGGAAGTAGTCATCCATAAAAACGATGAAATTATATTATATTAAAAGGCATGGGAAGTAAGAATCCATATATGATATTATAATTAAATAAATTTAATAAAATTTTAAGAATCTTATAAAGTTGTTAAATAATTGATTATATCAATGCTTTAAATGTGGTGATGGAAATAAAATTACACTAATTCGCGAGGATATTGTCCACTGTACAAATGGTTGATTGTTTCATTAACAATTTTATAGAAGAGTATATAGATATAGTTAATTAAATTAACAATAAAAAACCATATTGTTTGTAAGTTCCCGATTTTATTATATAGTAATGGTTTTTTAATATTTGAATTAGGTGGAAGAAGAAACAAAAATCAGAGTGTTTTTTAAGAACATTACATATTTATTCGACAACTTGCTTAAG
Organism: Viscum album; assembly: GCA_963277665.1. Lineage (NCBI taxonomy): Eukaryota > Viridiplantae > Streptophyta > Magnoliopsida > Santalales > Viscaceae > Viscum > Viscum album. Next base: position 1,437,048,335 of record OY728122.1, read on the forward strand.
TTTACACCAATAATACTCACTAGGTTGGATTTATAATAAATATAAGTTTTATTTAATGTTGGAATGGGAGTTAGTTAGCCTTTATAGTAGTTAATGGCAGAATTTAATGGATTTGGATGTGTGATGATGGCTGGAGAGGGGGTTCCCTTTTATATATGTGGAACGAAAACATAAATAATATTTGAAAAGAAGCAATTTAACCCACCTTTGGTTCATGAAAAAATAATTAATAAAGTTAATTATATAAACTTATAGTATTTTTAGAATAAATATGTCTATTAAATTGGTTTTTGTTATTTTTTTGGCATTTTAATCCTTATCTTTTTTGTATAATTCCCTTGTAAATAAGTGTTTACCTTATCCACGATAATTTACTTTTATTTATTTTTTACTATTACTAATGGTAAAAAAAATAAGATGAATTTATTAGATAATATAAATTAATATAATTAATAATGTGTAATCTATTTTACCATATATAATGAATACATATTTTAGAATATAATTTAAAATTATACTTTGAGACACGATGAAACGTTGGGATTCTGATAAGAAAATTCTCCTAAGCCTAGAAGGTTTTTATATAGAAAATAAATATTATATTTATTTAAATAACCTAAATTATTTAAATTTTAATATAAATTAACTAATTTTAACATTAAAATTGTGAAAAATCTTATATAAAATTTTAAATTATATAAACCAATTGTAGTTTTCATTAAAATCAGTACTTTTCAATGTTGATCGAAAAATTAATATTTTTAGAAAATTATAAAAAATCACTAAAGTGAAATTATGACATATAGATTTCAAAAATCAATTTTATTTTATAAAATAAACTTTCTAAAATATGTAAAAATTAATTTTAATTTTTTTGCTCATCGCATGACTAAACATTCATTAAAAAAATAGAGTTTTCCATAAAACATTTCTTTTCTAAATGACTCTTATTTTATTTATAATCTATAAATTACCATAATTTTCATAAATTATTTAGTAATATTAATTCACTCTAATGTAATTTCTTGTTTATAATGGAAATTTTTTTTATATTAAATGTATTATAGATTTTTGTGTTTCGTTTAAACCTAGTGATCCAGGCATTACAAGAAATCAAAGGGGTTTTATTTATTTAAAAATATATCGAGGTGTTATATTTTCATATAATATTGGTTTTGGGTGTCAAAAATTCTATCAAACATTATTTTCATATTTTAATGTTTTTAGGTGTTATAATCTACCCCCCTAAATAAATTTCATCATCACACAAAAATCAGGATCACATAAATTATGGGTTTGAAATTTGAAAATATCTTTATTGTAATCCCAGATTGTAAAAATTATTAATAAAACATTATCTTAAAAAATGAGAGGTGTAAATTAAGTGTTCATCTTGAATAACACAAAAAAGGTTTTCAAATAATACAACATTAGTGGAATGTGATGTTATAGACTTGGAAGAAATGATTAAATAAATATTTATAGTGATTGAGAAAATTTATCATAAAAATGTTAATGATCAATGGAAAGTTAAAGACCTAAAAACAATAATTAAATAATCATTTAAATGATAATTTGAATCATTAGTTATTTTGGAAATAGTATATAATTTCAATATCAATATACTTTTCCTAAATATTAAGAATTTATACAATGTTTATGAATGTAAAGTAAATAAATTCCTTAATATATTTCGATTTCATAAGCACAATTTCATCCCTTGGTTATGCGATGAAAAATTTATAATTCATTTATATCTTCCATAAATGAATATCCAAAAATGATTTTTTATTCTTAAAGTACTAAAAATAACAATTAATGTATTTTATGATCCATAAAATAAAGATAAGTCTTTCCACCAATTTCTAAATATTTCCTAAAACTAATATGGTTTGGACAATATATTAATATCTAAAAACCAATAGTAACACCACATGATCATAATTTATATTTATTCACCAAATATTTTATGTAAAAACTATAACATATTAACCAGAAAAACACATAGTAAAATGTTTAGTTATAAACCCTTATCATCCTTCAGTTGTGGGTTCAAGTCCCGCAACCTTGCCAGATGTAATTGGTTATCACCTGAATGTGTGTTTTACTTATTCTAAAACTATTATAATATGTTTCCTATAACATCACCAAAGTTTAATAAAAAATAGTTAAATCAATATAAAATATAATATAAACCCTAAATATAAAATATAACTGTAAAACTTTTTCTAACAAAAGTAAGTAAAATTTCTTTAAACAACTTTTTCACTAAAACTTATATTATACCAATGGTTTGTATTTCCATAAATGTCTCCAAAAATATCATTAATCTTATCATACTCCAATAACATAAAACCTCATAAGGTGTGTTTAAGAATTTTAAATTTTAATAAATCTTAAACTCATAAAACCATGATCATATAGAGAAGTTTTATGTTAAATAAAAATATATGCTTTTAGAATTTAACACAATACATAGATGAATCGTGATTCTTATAAACAAAATTCCACTGGTAAAAAGAATTATACAAAATAATTATAGAACCCCAATAGATAAATACTTCATCCATTTTATTTTATCAATATTCATTCAATGGTCTAGGGTTTAACAGTGAGAAGAAGATATTGACATAGATAATTCACAGGTTCCTGAAATTTAATCCAATGAACTATAATTGGATAAATAGGATGAAATTCACATCCTTCCATCATAATATTCAATGTAAATTAAAAATTCATTTATTTTATCCCCTATTTGGCACACAGAAATGAATTTCCCATTTCATTAAGACACATTCATTACTATCTAAGACACCTTAGGTTTATCCTAGGTCATTCTATGTCATCATATTTTCAAATCCTTCATAATATTTTGAAAATAAAATGTAAATTATCTAAATAATATCCCTTAGGAGTGTTAAGCGGGGTGCGAACTAAAGCCCATTTTGTGTACTAGGTAGATATAGAATCAATCCTAATGTACCAATTTTAATTTTATTTTTCTTAGGGAATTTTGTGCCATAACCATGTCCAGTTATAGTATATTTACAGGGATCTATTTCCATGAAAAAAACATAATATCTACCTTAAAAAATTTGGTCGTGAATTTATACTTATATTAAAAGACTATCATAGGGTTATGTTATGTAATAAATGTTTTTCTATATCAATTTTTTAATGTTTCTACTAAAAATACTCTAATAGAAAATATAGATACCCCAACTCTAGTATCTTATAGATGATGGCCAAATTATTAAATTGGAATAAGATATATGGAATTCCATCCCAAATGGATGAATAGTTTTGTAGTCCTCGTAAACTAGATACACACCTGACACCCATATTTAATATGAATACAAAAATCAATTTTTTTTGATAATATCATTATTCCCTTTAGAATATTATTTCTTGTCATTCATCGTAATCTTACAAGATTCATGGGAATGGAAAAAAATTCAGGGTCAGCATAAATGCTCATTAAGGGATTAGTATAGTGAAATCCAACACGAATAAAGAAGTATAATCAAAATTGAAAGTTAAATAACTTACAACACATGGAATTTAAAAAATTGAACTATAATGATTAGATAATTCATAATCAATATGGAATGGATCATAATTTAAAACACATGATAAATAATCAATAACTTTAATATCATGAATAGATAAAGCATAATCAATATAAATGGTACATAAATGAACACACATAACATTTAATCAACAACATGATTATAAAGAATTTATCTGGCATAATCAGTATGAAATGATAAATAAATGAACACACATACAATTTAATCAATAACATGTGAATGAAATGCATCCTGAGATAATATCATTAGAAAAATATCACTGATAATAATATTTCAATTCTTATTGAATGAAATTATTAATTAACAGATGTCATGATGTTAGGATTCATTATAAATCTATAGTCAAGACCTTTCACACGATTGATTAAAACTATGGGTAAAAACCCAATAAAATCTAGCATAAAGATTCAACTTTGGTGATTAACGATACATGAACAAGATATATAATTCTATTCTCCGCTGATCATTGTATGTCAAAAAAATTCTCAAATATTAAATAATATGTTTAATTAATTATCCAAGTGCCTTATCATCAAATATTAATATTCAGCAAATAATATAGATTAATAAATATTTACCCATATAAACAACCATGTTTCAATATTGAAAACTATATATATAAATGATATATAACATTATTAAAAAAATATAAGATAAATAATATAGATATTTAGTGGAAATTTAATATTCAATGATCACAATAATGTGAATACTTCAATGAAAAGTTTGTAACTACAAAAAATGAATTAGGAATGTTAATTATCATAAGTTCTTTTGTCACAATGTTCTTCAACCATCTATAGAATGAATAAGAATGGTATCGAAAAAAATTCATAGGTTTTATATAAATAAAATAATGTGTATTTTACAATGATGACTAGAAATTTCATAAAAATATCTCTAAAAACATAATTCATAAAAATTCCCTTTTCAAAATAATTTTTTTTTGTAAAACAGAATGTTCAAAAAATATTTGGAAAATATTATTATTTTAAAAAAATATTTGGAAATTATAATTGAATATTTAAAAATTTATGTGGTCATAATGAATGTAAATTATGTTTATGCTATAAATTTGAAAACAATGATTCTGTTATATTTTTAGTAAAATCCAGACTTTCCTTTTTTGTACAATGATATAAAGAATCTGTTCAATTTTTTTTATAAAAAGTAAAAAATGGGTAAACAATTCCACATTTATTCATTTTGAGAATACTAAAAATATCTGAGAAAATATTCATGTTAAATAATGTTTTAAAAGATAACATATTTTCAATTGAATACAGAAATGAATTTTCATTTTCTTAATTACAATTTCAAAACATTTTTTTTGTAATAATGAGTGGAAAAATGGTACTATTTTTTGATAAAATAAAGAATAACTATAGGAGAATAAATTTAAAGGGGTTTATTAGATAATTCAAATATAATTTCCTTTAATTTAAATTCATTAACAAACAGTCCTGATTAAAATAAGATTGAGAAATAAACCCTCATAATGATCATAACATTAAAGTGAGAATTAATCGATAAGTAGATTACATGTATCAAATTTAAATACACAGAAAAAAAATTTAAATAAAAAATATTTTAATGAAAATTAATTACATACATAATCTTTTAATATCCAATACAAAAAACAAGATATAAACCCCAATTAAAGGAAATTAATTTATGAATTTTTTATACCACATGGTGACATTTAAGTCATATCCAATTGGGTGAAATGATTCAAAATGAAATTTATAATACCATTAATTATTCATGAATAATTATATTAAATTTAAAAGGGTTAGTATATTCCCAATATAAATGAAATTATGTTCATAGTATTTCAATAATCCTCAATGAAGTTGAATTGAGGCAAAGACCATCACCTCATGATTCCTTTTGGTTGAATTGGACATAACCTATGTTATAATTTCTTGAAACCTTTTTTAATTTATATCCTACCATATATATATATATTAATTACATATATGTTCCCCTAATTAAATTTATCCAGTTATTTGTTAATAATATTTCATTTTCTCATTATGTTGTGTGTTAATTGGATTGTTTTCTCATGTGTTGTTTATATTGAATGTTATAGTTATTATTCATATTATATTGCTCCATCATCTACATATTGATAAAAAAAATTTGAATATAATTTTTATTCAATATGTTAATTTTTATAATCATTATTGGAAGTTTCAAATGGATAATGGATCGCATAACTTTATAGAGAGGGTAGGCTATATATATATAGGAGCGATGTTATCATTTTCTTAATGGGTGAATGGGTATGGATGTTTGTGATATATTAATTTTCCAGAATCAATGAAATGTCATATAAATGTCATACATTTACTAAATTTATCTTTATTACCATATGTTGGTCAGAGTGATTAACTAAAGATGGGGTAAATTGAGTTCCCAATAAATATTTCTTTTAAAAGAAAGACTATATAAAATTATCAAAATAATTAAAACAATGAGTTAATCTAAATAGAAGATCCCTATAAGATCTTGTCATTAAAAAATTCATGAAATATTTATTATATTTCATTTAATATAATATAAAAACTATTTTATGTTTCGAAAACAATTTACTTGATCAAAGCTGATATAAACCCTAATAATTATTAACTATCAATATAGTGGTTATGTTTATTGTTTAAAACATATATATTTTAATTATTTTAAATGAAATAAATTAAAACACGCCATGGAATTCAAACAAGAGGTTTAGTCTCATGTTGATACGTAATCCCATATACATGAAAATGAATTGCTGCAAAGAAGATTATATAAAATAATATTGATCCAAAACTAGTACTATGTAAATAAGAAATAGTTATATGCTACAGAGACCATCCATGGAGCTTGCCTATAATAATAGTGGGCATAAAACAATCACATACCTAATCAAAACCTCTTCTAAAACACCATGGGTAAAAACAATTAATGAGATTCTAGATGATATATTTTATATTCTGGTTATAGTGAAGGCGACAATATAATTTTGATAAACATTTTAAACCACACACTTCTCACATGTAAATGGAAGAAACCTAATGGGTTAGAATAGAACTATAGAAAATATAAGGATTTTTGGTTGGTCGTTCTCTGAATCTTGAGACTCCTCAGATGTATATTGGAGATGGTATTGAATCATATCTCTAAAAATAATAGTAAAATAGAGTGTTATATGTTATTTTTGTTTCCATTGTTTAAGGGAATCATATGTTTGAAGTGATCCACTCTTCCATTGTAATATGTAGGTTATAATTATTCATGTAAGTTAATCCATTGAATGAAACACTAAATAATATTTTCACACTTAGCTATCATGCATGCATTTATTTCATAGTTTCATGCATGAGGGTGAATTCATTGAATATATATTTCTACATTATGGAGATAACATTTGAGGAACCATTATATATTTATTATAAATCCCATTACATAGTTCTGTGATCATTTAATATTTTTTATAATAGTTTAAGATTAACCTTAAAAATAATCATTAACATTAAATTTGATAATTTAGACATTAGAGATATTTAATATCAATATAATTGAATAGATATGATGATTACTTATAGAAATTTCTAATTTATGTAAGTGAGTCCAACCAACAGTGAGTTAGGTTAGCTGTAGCTCATCTGATTGTAGGTCAGGTCTAGCAGTGACTCATGACTAGTGGTGAATCATCTCAATGATGAATCATATAAATGGTGAATCATCAGACTATATTTCATATTCAACAGTGAGTCATTTCTGATAGTAGGTAACATTAGGTAGAGATTTAATCATGATGGTGACTGTTTTTCAACAATGAGACATTCAATGTGGTGAATCATCTTCAACTATGAGTATTTTCTTGATGGTGACTCATCATCAACAGTGATCAATTCCTGGTGGTGAAGTATCTACAATGGTGGGTCATTCCTAGTGGTTACTCATCCTCAATGGTGAGTCTTTTCAATAAATATATATTTTTTTCCAAATTTATTTATATTATAAAATTCTATAATAAAACATAAAAACCATTAGAAACATAATTATCATGATTTTTCATCTTTAAATCATTAATATTCCAAAATATATTCCTTTTGATACTAAAAAATCATGGAATTTTATATACCATTTATATAATAATCTAAAATTTTAAATTATATCATCATAGAAATTTAAAAGGAAAATTTAAGGATTGAATCAGAGGTTTACAAAAATGGTATCATAGATATTAATTAAGAAAAATATCAATGGTATTTAATAAAATAGTATAAATAATATAGATTAAAACCTTATGTCATGAATGGTATGGTACCAAGGAATATCAAAAATGATTGCACCAAGGATATAAAAACAGACATACATAAATTATATAAGCATTCTACCCTTTTTGGGATTATCAAAAAGTGAAAATAAAAATAATAAATCCAAACAATTATAATATAAGTAATATTATAATTTCATGTTAAGGATAAATATAACTGTAATAATTGGAAAAATAGATACAAAAATGTAAAAAAAATTACTTATAATAAACAAAAAAGTACTTTCAATTCCTATATTCCTTGGTTGTTGTAAGAACATGTTTATTTTCTATAAAAGAGGTAGAGTGCACATAATTATAGGGTGCAGATCAGTAAAATGATGTTGAAGAAATAGGGATAGTGGTAGAATGTGTAATCTCCCTAATAATCATTGAACGATGCTGTAGAATTGCGTATATTGGAGTTAAACTTAGTGGATAAAAATATGGAGGTGGAGGTGTGTTGTGATCATGAGTAATAGCTGATCTGAAATACCAAAGACTAATGGCTAGAGGATTCATTTGACAAGTAACTCTAATGGCCTCTTGTGCTACCCCTATATCCCTAGAAACATACAGAAAATGTTTTATTAGATTGATGAAGCCCCTGATGATTTAGCCTCCTATCTCAATGAAACAAAGGAAATATTGTTTCTCTTCATTGAAAAACATAAAACAATGAGCCACTTTTTTCATCTGAGAGAACTTCCATTGGATTGATATGGTAATAGGTAAAAGAATATGGTTCATAGTAAAAATCATAAATTGTATGTTCATATCCATCTTAAAATAGACCCATGATAGGTAAGACTTAACTTCCTTTATGATGAATTATATGTCATTTATATTATCATTCATACATTCCATTACCATTTAAAACACATGGCCACTTTTATTTCTAATCTGCCTCAACCTTTCTTGAGGCATATCATTGACATCTTGTAAAACAACTAGAAGATCCTCTAGATTAATTGATCTGATCTACTCAATGTCCAAGGGATGAGGTGGACTACACAATATAGAATCTATAAATGATATATACTCCATCCCCTATAAAACAATATCTATAGAATCATAAAAATCAGATATAATATCCCCTATTGTAGCCTTGAAGGACTCCATCACATTTGAAATGAACCATTTTTCTATCTCAACCACAAGAATTTAATGCAGCATCTTAGGGTTTTTGTGGTTTATTATAACGTCAAATAATTATTAAGAATTTATCTAAATAATATTAGGGATATTTGGTTCCTTATTTCTCAATATCCTACCAAATTTAGATAAAATTATCTCATTCATGGGCATGAGGTCATCACTAGATACTCTGTCAATAGACACAAAATCGACGACATGTGGCTCAATAGACTCTAGTGGCTCAAATCTAGAAGTCGTATTTGATGAAAATCTTTGTAACTCCCCTAAGTCATGTGTCATATCCACAATTGATCCCTTATGATCCATCTACACTCGAATGGGAATAAAATTTAAATCTACATATGGTGGACTACTATAATCATCTTAGTTAGGGTAGTCTAGGCCTAGCCTCACATACCTTGGATATCATTCACATTATTAGTGAGTTGGGTCTCTGAACAGGAGAGAAGTCCTTACAACAGGATCAAAAAATGAATATTAAATGACCACATACTGATCATATATCTTCTCATCAAATACTGGATTAAAAGATTCACCATCTACATGTTTACCATGATCTATGACTTTAGGGTCAATTTGGTGTCTAACAATGGTTTGGGATTCCTCCACCTCAAAATATTCTCCCAACTCATCTCTAGTGGCTCTATTATCATATTGTACTAATCTTGGTCTCTCCTAAAACCTATAGGAAACAAAAAATCCTTTAGATGATACATGTTCTTGAAACAAATCATTATCATTGGGCCAGTAATGATTAGAACCATCTCTATATTCACTTCCATTTCAAACCCCATCTTCTTTATCCTTATCATATCCTCCCCTTTTATCATAATATCCACTTTCATCTTCATTTTCATTCTCTTCTTCATAACCATTTTCATATTCATCTTCTTATTTATCATCATCCTGTTCAAATACATCAAAAAATTCCTTAGAGGATTTTAATAAATAAATTTTAAATTGTTCATCTCTCGATTCATCTATTGCGTCTTCTTAAATTCCATCTCCCAAAAAAATATCTATAATTTGTAGAGGACTATGATGATTGTACAGACTCAAAGTGCCAGGTGGAAGATTTTGATTAAAGATAGGGTCACTAGACACATGAATTGAGAACTTCAGATCCTCATTACTTGAGTCATAAGACTTATATTCTTCATCCTCAGTGTACCCAACCACTTCATCGAAATATAACTCAATATCCAAAAGATTCATTAATCTTGTAGGTAGAACAAATGGATTGAACTACTCATAAATATTTCGAACATCAATATCCCACTTCATCTTCCATGGGTTCTACATAATCTTCATCCTCTTAGATATAAATTTAGTAAAAAAATCCTCCAGAGTTCACCTAGGTTTCGTCACCCACATCCACTAAATCATTGACCTCCACCATGGCCAAAATGAACATGGGAAAATTTGGGAATTAAACGAGGATGTTTTTTTCACAAATATATATAATATGAACCATAAAATTATGATATAGTTTTATTTTGACTCCCTTTTCATTATATATAAAAGATAAGCATCATCATATCACAATTAACAAAAATATTCTTTTTTCGGGAACATTATTTGATGAATAATCCCGAACAATAGGAAAAACTCACCATCATGCTGCGTTGTAGATCATATTATCAATTTTCCATCTATAATCAGCTCAAATAATTCATCATTGGAATTAAAATTATCAAAATCAATATTAATTAATCCATTTTAATCATTTGAAACTCCTTCATAAGGGGCTTTAAGATATCAATTCCACCGACTTTAAGAAAAAACATTAGTCTGACCATTTTCGCACCTATGAACCTAGAAATTATAATTCCAAAAGGTAAAATCCAAATACTGATAAAATATATTCACTAACCTAGGATAAAACATCCTCCCATTATTTATGTACCATTCTACCCAACCATGGTATTGAATTACAATATAAACCAATCATCTACTTAACATCATCCAATCATAACTCACAATTTTCCCAAAAATTGTTGTATACATTGTATGAAATAGGTTTTATGACTCTATAGCTACTCGTATTGATTCTACTCTGGGTTTATTTGAATGATGCGAGTCATCAAGAGATGAGATTTCTACACGCATGTCTCAAACCATTGAAAATAGTCTGTAAGGTTAAGACAAGTTGGAGGGAAGGTGAACAGTTGGGAAAGGAAATATCCCAATAACGTTCAAAGTTATGGTATATGGGATAGAGTGTCCAAATTAGACTACGATTCTAATTTATATCATTTAGGGATTCAAAAATTGCAAAAATGAAATAAAATTTAAATCATAATGAAATTAAATACATTAACTATAACTAAAAAATTATAAATCCTCACTTAAATTCCAATGGTGGTTTGTTTCCGAAAGTGTGTTATTTTCAACTGTTAGATATTGACAACAGTGGGATATTTCCAATGGTGGGTTTTTTCAATCATGGATTATTCCAATAGTGGGTTATTCAAATGGTGGGATATTTCTAATTGTGGATAAACTACAATGGTGGGTAAAATCTAATAGTGGGTGTTGTGGTAGTAATTTTACATATTTTTCCACATTTATTTATTCTATTTTTATTCATTTAATTTTATTATTTTTCACTTTTTGGTAAAAATGATTTTTTGTATTTTTATAATTAAATATATTACTTAATAAATTTTTATAATTATTTATTTATTTGTAGCTCTAAAAATAATTAATATATTTTTACTAATTTTTTCTTTTCTAATAATTCTCTTCTTATTTTAGTTTAATAAATATTCTTTACTTTTTAATAATATGAAACTATTATTAATTGGTCATTTAATCAGTTTATTTACAATTAATTAACTTAACATTTAATTTAATATCTAATCATTTAATTTTGATCTATTAAAATTAATTAACATTACTAATTATATCAAAAATAATTATTTTGATTTGATTTCATTTCATTTGCTAAATAATTACTTTGAAATTTAATTTATCAGTTATTTTAATAATTAATAATATAATTGTTTTGTTTAAAAAGTTAGGTAGTATTTAATATGAGTTAATTTTTTATATTCATTTTTAAAATAACTAGATAGACAATTTTTTAATCAATTAATTTTTAATTTTAATTCATCATCTAACTAATTAATTAATTTAGATTTTTAAATCATTAATATCTTTAGTGATTGAAATTAATTAAATTTGATTCAGTTTTTCAATTAAAAATTAGTCCAACTGACACCAACATAATATCCATTTATTATCGTACGTGTGGAAGACCCTTCACCACCTTTGAGAAATAGAGATAGATCATGTCGCCACTGTGCTGAAAATATTGTTATGTCGAACATAAGTGGGACCGACCGCCACTAGTCCTTGGAGGAAGATGAACCCCATGGTTGTGTGAAGAAGAAGATGATTGGAAGAGAATGCATTAAAATAATAATAATAAATAACAAAAAATTATTATAATCTAAATAAATAAACAAGTTATAATAAAAAAAATATAAAATTTATTAATTAAATATAATTTATAAAACTAAAAATATTAATAATAACAAATTAATAAGATTAAAATAAACTAATAAATAATACTTCAATATTTACATTAATAAATATATTAAATATAACTATATTTATAACAAAATAATTATAATTATAATAGAAAAAATAAATAAAAAAACTAAATAAATTTAACTAAATTAATAATAATCTATTTTAAAAACATAGTAATAGTAGATTTTACCAATTGTTAATAAAATTAATTATTTAAATTAAATACTATAATTAATTAAATAAATATTTTATAATAATATTATTACATAAAATATAATAATATTTAAATAAATTACCAAATCAAAATATTTAGTTACATTTAATCAAGTATTTATTAATTAATATAATAAGTAAATATTTTTTTGTAATGTTATAATTTATAATTATTTAATTATTTCATTTAAACTTGTTTACATTAGAATATTCAAGAATCTCCTTATATTCCTTCCAAATTCATTTCACCCTATTGGTGAGTAGTTATTTATAAAGGATATCATAGTATGACGAGTGTTGCATGAAAAAACACACGTGTGCGGTTTGAGAGTGAAGAAAATACATTAGTATGAATCCATTGGTGAGTTGCAGCGGATGCCATAGAGTTCAAAAATAGATCAGTATGAGGGAATAATAAACACATATCATTCATTAAATCACTATTAACAACACTTCATTTAGCAGAACTAGTAGATAAAGATTGATTTGGGGCACCAATATGAGCAGAACAGAGCAGCATCTCGGAAGATTATGTCTGTTAATTATACTCCTTAAAATTTTATTATGATTTTCTATAAATATAATTGTTAAATCATTAATTTTGAAATTATTTCTGAGTAATTTTTCATTTTCATGGGATTATTATCTACTGGTTAATATCATACCACTTTTTCACAGAACATCGTCTTTATAATTTGAAATTGAATGACGATATAAATTTCATAATATAATTGAATTTTTCATTACACCTCCATCACATTAATTCATTAATCCATGATATCTTAGTGAGAAAGATCATGGATTCATATTTTTTACTTCATAATTACTAAACTGTTGAATTATATTAGGGAGATTAATTACAACATCATATATTTTTTAAATACTTTGGCATTTTGGTTTTTCTAGTTGTGGCGAACATCTAGAATCACTATTCTGAGTGATTAATTTCATTATGAGGAAGACTAATCTATTCTTTTGTGGTCATGAATGAAACTTTTTTTTTGTGAAATGGTAATCCTCATAACATGTATTACTGATTACCCCTAGCATTACTATTGAATCACACACCACTTCTTATGTATGTAATACTTGTTTATTATATCTGTTTTACACTCTAGTATTTATGAAATAATACTATCACATATTTTCTATTTTGTGTCATAATATTAGAAAATGTAAAAATTGAAAAATATATTTCCTCCCAATATTGACAACAGTGGGGGTTTTATTGTTTAAAACGCTAATGCTCTCACCTGTATTCCTAGAGGTTCGACCATGCACAACTATACTAGTGTATGATAATAAATTTAATTTTGAGATCCTTGATGACCTCCGACACCTGTCAATATCTAGAACTATTTCTAAGGACGTAATGCAATTATTGATTTAATGGTTAGAAAATATAAATGAACATATAAAAACCACACAGAAAAGAAAAAAACTAGATTAAAAAAAAGGTTCAGCTTCTTCAGTATTTTTTAAAAAATTCTTCCTAATTCTTGTGTCTGTGATTATCAAAATCTTATATACTATCATTTTTTAATATTTTTTATGTTTTTCATTGCTGATATTGTAGTTTTGTATAATTTCTATTTATTTTTCTAAAATATTTGTAGATTGAATATTGATCTCTATTAAAAAATGAAAAATCATTGAGATGGGTGTTGTAAAAAGGAATTATTTTGTGTCTGTTATAGAAAAAATGGACAGACTTCACAGAAGTGTGTCTATAATTCACCAAAAAACATATTTAATTTGATGAATACATGGAATCATTTGAACCTAAAACCAAATAAAACACAAAACACGATCAAATGTTGTCAAAACATTATAGATAATATGATGAATTTGAAGAAGAACATAATCTCAGAATAAAAATACTAAAAAATGAAACATGGGTTTCACATAAAATGATTAAAAATGAAAAAAATATTGAATTCACTAATGATGAAATTGGTTATGGAATATTTAATTGAAAAATTGTGAGTCATCTTGTTATTGAACCTATGTAACAAACCGTATACTTTAATGAATCTGATTCTAATAAAACGAACATTGAAAAAACAAACCAACTATATGAAGAACAAAAAATTTAATATCCCATAAAGAACATGAATGGTGTTTTTTTAGATATTTTTGTAAAAGAATTAACAAAATATTGGTGAATAATTCCCTATTCTTTTCATGATCGCAAGATGTGATAAAAATTTGTGTTTTTGGTGCATTGAAAACATTATCACTCAAGTTGAAAAGAAACTTGAGAATGATAACATGAATGTTATAAACTCTTCACCCACCTTTTCTAAATATTTGAATAATGAATATGAACATGAACGTGGGAATATTTTGGAATAGAACATTAATCCGGAAATCCATGAATATGAAAGTATAAAACCTTTATTGAAAGATTCTCATCCTTATTTTGAAACATTAAACTCATAAAATTTTAATGATTTCTAATTTATAGAAAGAGAATATAACACATTAACAGAGATTAACCTATTATATTTCACTGAAATATTTTAAAATAAATCATATTTATAAAAATTTTAATATTGAAATTGAAAATAGTGTTTTCATACATGAGAAATTTGTATAAATTTGATCAATACAGAATTTAAATTCCTGCAAGATGAATTGAAAATCCTTCCTCTATTATTGAATTTAACTAGCCAACTGATATTGTTTTTGAATATGACCATTCTGATTGTGATCACGCAGTATAGTTTTAACACATAATCGATTTAAGCAGAAGAAATTTGATAGAAGTAGTAGATGTTGAGTTATTATTAAATGATGATGATATTTAGGATGAAATTTATAATATTTTATAACCTAATCTTGTTAATGGTCAAATAAATTATCTTCTATGGTATTCACTCCCATTATAAACTGAGTCATTTGTATATTTTCATCTTTAGGTTTGTAGTTTTTTAGAGGGGGAAATAAACTTGAGTTCAAGTGCATCTGATTCTGTTTTTCACACTACCATTTCCCTTCTTTATCATGATAATCATAACTCAACCATAAAAACCATTGATTTTTATTATTTCAATGTTTATGTTGAGAATGATAGATTTGAGTACATTGCAACACCCTTTGAAGAACCTCTTTATCTATTATCCCTTCATGAAAATTTATATATTGTCAACTCTAAACATAACTATGATGTGGACAGAACTTCTGTGAAGAATGTCTTTAATGTGTTTGAGCTTAAAATATTCTCAGAATAGATTGAAAGAGATCCCACTTTTAAAACTCAACATAATTTGTTTTGAAAATAATAAAAATGTTAATTTTTTATATGAATTATCCTCTCAACATGGAGACTCCCTAGAGATGTTCCTTAATGAAAAAAGTTATTTGTTATGAATTTTAGTATGTATAAAGTGATAAACGTTTTCTCTTTGTTTTAGTCCCAAAATATCTTATTTCTCTATAAAAAACATTTGGAAAAACTAATGTGGTGGTTTATACTGAGGAAATCACACCCACCTAGTGACCATGGTTAGTTTCTGGGTATGTTTGGTTAGGGACTTTAAAATTAGCGATGCATGGTAGGAAACCCATAATATTTCGTATTTCAACAAAAAAATAAATTTTGTACTTAAATGATGTCAAACTAAATTTTTTAAATATAGTGTCTTTAGAGAGTTAACCCATTATTTTTATTTGTTTTTACTTTCATATATGGGTTGTTTTTGAATAAAGTGTTATTTTCTGCTATCTTTGTCTACTCTAGGTGTATTGGATATGTCTTCATAGTGATTCATCTTATTGTTTTCAGAGTACAATATGACACGGTTTGTGTAAAATAGGAATATAATTCCCTTGTTCATAAATTTATATGGAGTTCATTCCTAAGAATAAATTTATTAATGAATTTCAGGGAAGTTACTCAATCTAATTTTTTATTTCAATTTTTTTCTTCGGATAAATTTTAAAAAAATGATCAATACTATGTCATCATTACACTAATAAGGGTGAGTCATTGACTCAATTATTAACTTGAGTCACTGAAAATTAGTGTTGGGGAGTTAGTGATTCTCTACTGCTACTGATATTATTTTTTAAGCACATTCCACTTTACTCGAAATCATTACTCTTTGTGCTAGTTTTCTTAGACAAAAGTTGGTTCCATATCTCTTTGTTGTAAAATTCTACTACATGTGCTTTATTGATTAAATTTTTATTTCATGATATGGTTTGTTGAATAATTTAGTGCTACAAGTTTTTTATATTTTCTTTAGAACAATTACATTTTGTGAAATTATGTATGGGGGTTCATACCCACATTTATGGAGGCTTCTTATTAGAATTAATCTTATTGTTTATTGGGTAATTTGATTTTATTTTTACTACCTAGTTTTAAATAAGATTGAATCATATTTTCTAAAATTTCTACACCATTTTTATTATGTTTTATATGTTTCCATGCTACTAGATGAACAAAATAGAAATATTTATTCACTGGACTTCATGAAAATTCATCCGAATCATGTGTAATATAATTATTTTACTTTGGAAAATATGATTGAACTATTCCGAGACACATAACAATGTCATTAATCAGCTTAATTGAAAATATATTATGATCTTAAAAATATAATTGTTGTCTTCCATATATTTTAATACAAAACAAGAGACAAAGTATCATTTTATGTGTGGGGGATGGGGTCAACATATCTTGATCTAATCTTTTGTTTAATTAATCTCATCATAATCCTCAAATCATTTAACCATTACATCAAAAAAATATAAAAGTTTTAAAAATACCTCCACATTTTTAGATTCTTTAGGCTTCACATTGTAATTCATGTCTTGCAAGCCTAAGGATGGTATATTTTTAGTAGTTTTAGAGTTCCCTTGAGTCTGAAACCCATAATGATGAATGATTGATGTGTAATATTGCTTATTGATTTTATGAATGTTCTATTAAATAAATATATTTTAGAGTGATATAGGTTATTTGATTGTGGAATTGACATCATAACCTTAAGAAATTAATGTTTTAACATTATCTTTGGGGACTGATTTTATTTTAATTAATAAAAAATACAACCTTAGTAAGCCAATATATATTTTTTTCATATTAATATTTGGAAATAAAATAAAATGGGAATTTTTCAATGCATAGTGAATCACATAGACACTAGAAACTAGGATCATTTTAGTTAAATTCAATCTCATTGTAAAATATAGAATAAGTGCACATGCATTGTACTTAACACATGTTACATGTCTACTAAAAATAAAACAATGTGTCTACGGTCAAAGATTAGTTCATTAAGGTGAGTGGAATAATGGATTCTATATTAACATGGAGACAACTGATTTAAATGGAAATCAATTATGTTGTATCAATAAGGTTATTATAAACATTAATTTAAATTTTTCTTTTTGTAACTTAGGTGAAAGTCAAAGTAAAAAAATTCCTTT
Source organism: Viscum album (assembly GCA_963277665.1). Taxonomy (NCBI): domain Eukaryota; kingdom Viridiplantae; phylum Streptophyta; class Magnoliopsida; order Santalales; family Viscaceae; genus Viscum; species Viscum album. The sequence continues at coordinate 1,437,066,578 of OY728122.1, forward strand.
TTTATGTTTTTAATTCCATTTCATTTTAACCATCTATCATTTATGATCTTATAACATGGATCAGAATTGTATTAAGTCATTAAGAAGTCTCATATATGAGGCAAGGCATCCTCAAAAAATGTAAGATTTTTTTCTCTTTAAATTAACCAGTGAGAAGTTAAAGCTTGAAAAGATTACAATGGAACATTACATTTTAAAATACTTTCACTCAGTCATTGTCCTTGGGTTTTAAATTCTTTTACATGCTTCAATTTGAGTTGATTAATAAAAAAAATTTATTTTAAAAGGAATGTTACGCATAAAATTGATTCAGTACAATATTTGATTATGTATGAGGGAATTTGATGTGGCCTTAATTTTAAATATTGTTTCAAATATTTTTATTTAATATTCATTCAATTAGTTAACTTATTTTTATATATTGGTCAAATTGTGGCACTATTGTTTTTTTATAATTAATTTTTATAAATAATCAATTTTTTTAATTAATTATGTATGTTTATAATTTAAAATAATTAATTTACTCTTAATTATTTTTTCTAGTATAATAATTTACTAATAAGTTTAGTGGTTTAATTTTTTTTTCATTTTAATAGTATGACGCTTTTATTAATTAATAATTTAGTCTTTTTATATTCAATTAATTAACATAGTCTTTAATTTAATATCATATCATTTAATATTGATTGACTAAAATAAATTAACATTATTAATTATTTCAAATCTAATTATTTTATATTGATTTTATTTCATTTAATAATTTATATTCATTAATTTTAATTGAGCAATTATTTTTATAATTATTAATTTAATTATTCTGTTTAATAACTTATTTAGTTTTTAATTTGTGTTATGTGTTTTTTAAATTTGTTAAAAAAATTAGTTAGTCAATTGTTTTAATTAAATCATTTTTTTATAATAATTCTTTATCAAGTAAACTAATTATGTTAGATTATTAGATCCTTAGTATCCTAAATGTTTTAATTTATTTTATTTTGGTTCATGTCATCTATAAAAAAATTAATCCACTAATAACACCTTAAGATATTGACATGTTGGTACCTTAACAGCCACCATTTCCTCCACATTGCCACTTTCTCACTGACGTTGTGACTTACTATTCGACATCGGTGACTCCCATTTCATTCTCTCAAAATTAATTTTCCTTTTCCACAACCTCAGTAGCACATATCAGTTTCCAACCTTTCCACATGCTATCGAAACCTTTACAATATGTCTCACAAATGATACCTCTTTCACATCATAATGACACCCTATCAAGGATTCAACCACTTAACAACACAAGAAAGCTTCCAACAACCCTACCTCTGGCTATGAGCTACAGACACCTCCAGCGGTGGACTCAGGACACCCCTCTCATTATAAACACTTTCTCACCTTCACTCATCACATTTTCACATCACTTGGATCCCCTCGAACAAGAATTGAACAACCCTTTCAGTCCACTATCACAAATAAAACAAAAATCAAACCCCTAAAATTAATATTTTGTCAGATCCAAAAGACAAGAAAAACCAACTAACTATTGGGTTTTCGCTACATGAACCTGAACCACATTTCAATCATAGGAACGCACCACCTATTGGGGTAGGAATATCTGCTGATAATGAATGTGGATGAACCACAATCGCCACCTGAAACAACCACGAAGGGAGCTACATGTGGCCTGAATGCTTCCACCAATAACTGTCAAAGCTGAAGACACACCACCACCTTGGAGAACGGAAGAACGAGCATGCCGCTATTATGTTGATGTCAATAATGCACCAAACATGAGAGGGATTGGATGCCACTGGTCCTTGGAGGATGATAGAAGCCTGGTTGTGTGCTGAAGAAGGGAAATTTGGGGGAGAATAAATGAAAAAATATTAATTAAAAAACAATTAAAATATAAATTATTAATAAGTAATATTATTAAAATTAAATATAACAAAAATTAATTAAATAAAATATATATAACTAACAATATTAAAAATAACTAATAAATAATAAATAATTTTTACTTTAATAAATATAGTAAATATAACTTATATTTTTAAATAAAATAATTATAAATATAATAAAAAAATTAAAAAATTAAATTGAGCAATTAATATAACTAAATAAATAATAATCGAATTTAAAACAAAATAATAGTTGATGATTACCAATTATTAATAATATTTATTTTTATAATTAAATAATATAATCAATTAAATATAAATTAAATAAAAATCATAATAAATTAACTATAATAATATTTAATTAAATTAACAAACCATAAAGTCATATTACTTTTGATCATGTATTTATTAATTAATATGATATTTTAACTTTTTTTTATAATGTTTTATTTTAAGTTTATTTAATTATTTCATTTCCACTTTTTTAATTTTATAGATTCAAGGGGGACCTTATATTCATCCCATATTCATTCCACCTTATTGGATATATTTTGTTAGAAGGGATAAGATAATATGGTGAGTGATGTGTAAAAAAACACATGTGCAGTGTATGGGTGGGGGACCTACCTGTGTCTGTGAAAATTGTTGGTGACATGAAGCAGATGACATAGTGTTTAAAAACAGAGAAGTATGAGTGAATTAGAGTCACCTATCTACCATTAAATCACCATTCATGATAAATGATCGAGTAGAAGCAGTAGTAGAGAGGGAGTGATCTAGGACACCGGGTGAAAAAAAAAGATGAGAATCTCAAAATATTATGAGGGATAATTTTTTATCTTTACATTTTCAATCAATTTTATGTTAAAAAAATTGATAATTTATTAATTTGGCAATCATGTCTCAGTAACTGTTATTATATGGGGTACTATTATGTAATGGTTCATATATTATAACCTCTCTCCAACACATCATCTTTATGATTTGAAACTGATCTCTGAGATCAATTTCAGGCAATAATTGAATTTTTCTTTGCACCTCCACCACAATCATTAATTACTCCTTGATCTCTTGGCTAGAAATATCATGGATGCATCATTCTAATTAAAAATTTAAAAACTATTCAATTATATCGGTGAGGTTAATACCAATATAATATCTTTTTCAAATAATCTATCAGTTTGGTGTTTCAAGTTGTGGTCAAATTCTTGAATCACTATTCATAGTGATTAATCTCTTGGAAGGGGAGACTAATCCATTCATTTTATGAGTCCATTAATGCAATTTAATTTTTTAGTGCTAGGTTTGTCCTCATAAATAGTTGCATTAGTAAACCCGAGCATTATTCTTGAGTCACTTTAATCATCCACTACCTTCACAACTTTTTTATCATTTAACTTTTAAACTCTATATTTTTTAATATTACTATATCATCTTTACTGTTTTACATTAAGATATTTAAAAAAAGTAAAAAGTGAGAAATATATTTTACCCTACTATTGACAAGAGTGGGGGTTTGTTTGCTTAAAACCCATAAGAAATCACAAAACTTTCATGTGGTTCTCACTTATAGTGATGTAATTGTGTAGGTTAGTAAATTTAATTTTGAGGGAAATGATGATCCCAGAACTCTATCAGTGGGTAATCTCTAATGGTGGGTAAGTACTACTAGTGGTTAAACTTCAACAATGGTAGAACTCTACTGGTGGGTCCCTAAAAAATTATTTTTAACCAAAATTAATCATTCCTAATTCAAGTTTTATTTTTCTCATTCTCTCATAATTTTATGTATTAGCAAAAATATAATAAATTGTATGTTCAATTCCATTGGATTAAATAGTTATATATTCCTTTACAAAATGGCCTCTGAAAATGTTATGTCTTATATAAATGTGTTTTTTCTTAAGTAAGACAGATTTTTTATATGAATTTTTATTTTTCTTGTGTTTCCACAATTTACATGTACCTGGAGAAAGTATATCCATTCTATAGTAGAGTGTTTTTTTTACCAAAAATTGAGTATAGTGGTTACCTGCAGCTACAACTATGTATTCAGCTACATCATTATATAAGGAAAATTAATTTTTCTTCTTACTACACTAAAAAAAGATGTGACTCTCCCAAAACATGACATGTTCCTAGAGGTTATTTTTCTACATAAATTAAAACCAAAAAAATACACATCTGAATAAATAACCAAGTATTGTTCTTGTACTCTAGAGTAGAAAAGTAACAAATTAGTTTAATACTATAGGTATATAAGAATATTATTTAAATTAATTAAGTGGGTCTCTTTTCGGTTCACATGAATTAAATCATAGATAAACTCGCTAAAAATAATGTTAGGTCATATAGTAGTTATGTAGAGAATAATTCAAATCATACCCTTGTAAGTAGTTTTATCGACAGATTTCCCTACATTATCAAGATCTATCTTATATGTGTTACTCATAGATGTTTCATTAATTTTAGTTCTATACAAACCAAAATTTTTTAAATGATATTTATTATATTTAATTTTATTTAAAATAATTCTTTGTTTATATTGAAAAATATTAAACCATGAAAGATTTTAATTTCACCCATTAAACTCATTTCAAACTAATTTTTCATCATTTTTGAAAAATCAGTACATAAAGAATTTTTATAAAATCAAAAAAAAATAACATCTATATAAATTTGAACAAATATATTGTCTTTTTAATTTTTTTTCAAATGATAGGATCAACTATACCTTTCAAAAAAACAATAGAAATTAGAAAAGAACATTTCATATGGTACCAAGATCTAGGTTTTTGTTTTAAATCATATATAGTCTTTTTTAAATTTTAAGACATGATTTTGAATATGAGGATTATGAAATCGAGGTAGTTTTTGAACAAAATACCATCAACTATATAAAATATTTGGAATTCACTTTTAACATCCATTTGATTTAGACAAAAATCCTGACGTGCTTCATAAGCTAGATATATTCTAATTTATTTAAGTAGGAAAATAGGTGTAATGATGTATTCATAGTTTATACAATCTTTAGGACAATAACCTTGTGAAAAAAAATTAGACATTTTTTTATTATTGTTGAAGATTCATCATCCTTGTTTCTAAACACCCATATATGGCATATATTCAATGATTTTTTAGTTATATCAACATGTTCAAAAAAATATTTATTTTAAATTAGTTTAATCCTTATTTAATAGAAATAATCTAGAACTCAACATTCATTACATCATTGTGGCTTTTAGGATCATGTTGTGACATGATTGTTTGACGTTCAACTAGGTTTCTTATAGAATCCATAATATATATACATCAAATCATATCTCTATATAAAAAATATAAAGGATGGAATTCAAGAGTTCTAACATATCATTAAAAGGTAGGGCCAATCACCGCTAGTTATTTACTGGGTATGATTCATATTATAGAAGTTGGTCAGAAATGAATGATATTTCTTCAAATTTTATTCGAGTATGAGAAGAATATTCCTTTATGTACAAAGTGGAAAAATTATCCTCACATTTTTCTAAATTAGTTTTAGTTTTATGTAGATCTATCTTATCAAAACAGACATGGTAGAATTTTCCATGGTCTTGGTTCATTTATTAAACACTCTATAGAATTTACTAGATGGTAAAGAACAAAGGAAAATTACATTGTACATTTTTTGGAAAAAATCTTTTCATGATAATCCTTAGTGATATGAATAAATAATTTTCATCCAAAAAAATATAATATAGAAAACCATATGTTTTCTATTATTCCATAGTTCATAAGCGGTGTTCATTAATTTAGGTCTAATTAAAACTCTATTAATTATATATAAGGATGTATTCAAAACCTATACCCAAAGTAGATAGGGAAGTTATATTCCTTACAAATTTTCTAATCTATCTCTTGATGTGTTATATTTCTTCTTTCTATAAATACATTTTTTTGTTGGAGTCTAAGGAGCCGAGAAGTTATGGTTACAGCCATTTTGTGAGAAAAAAGTACTCAAAATATTCATGTTAAAACTCACTACCATGGTCACATATTAATGTATTAATTTTATGTGCACTTGGGATTTCATTAATTTTTGAATACATAGTGTTGTAAGTGAATGATTGAATTTTGTCATCTAAAAATAATTCACAAGTATGCCAAGAAAAATTCATCTTCGAGGACATAGACATAGTTCTTTCCAATTAAAGTAGAAAATATAGATGGTCCAAAAAAGTCCATGTGAACTAACTATAGGGGTTTAGAAGATGAAACATGTTTTTTATAATTTTAAACCTATTTTGTTATGTTTTCCAATTTGACAGGTGTTAGAGACTTTATCATTTTGGTATTCAAGTTTAGGTAGATATTTAATTAACCCTTTCCTAGAAAGATTTATAAGTGAATAACTTTTATGATTTCCTAGTCTCATATATCAAATACAATATTATCTATGATTAGAATATAATAAAGAAACATTTATTGAAATTAAATAATCATGATTAACAAAATAAACATTTCCATTTCATAATGTACTAAATAATAAAAAAAATTGAATAAAAAATTACTAGATTTTTTTTAAATTTTACATGAATTCCATCATAAAATAGCTAAAATATGATAATAAGATTGTATTTTAAACATTAAAAAAATTCATTAGAAATTAAAATTGAGTTAGAGTAACTAATTTGGATATGGGAAATTTTTTTACTTTATAATTTTCAACAAAGGATGCATGACCACAATCAACCATTATTATGTTTTTGATGATTGATTAATCTCTTATAAAATATCTAGTATATCTTATCTCTAGATAACATAGAATTATATTGGATATTTACAAGGAGTTTCCCTATAAAACAATTTCAAAACAAAAATAATTTTGAAACCTACAATTTATTGGGTTTCATAATGTTACTTATTAGAGATTTAGGAAATCACATTTACATGATTTTATTCCTATTTTAATATTATAAAATCTTTTAAATAAAAAATTATTAAGTCCACCTGAATTATAACTTGTAGCCAAATTTTCAGTATTAGATTTAGGAACAAAATTATTCTCTACAATCCTTCTATGTCTTGGTTTGTAACCTAATATAGTAATATATATAAGTGAAATTTTATTCCTAGTATTTAAGTCAATGCTTCTATAACAATAGATAATGAATGTAAATATTTTTTTAACTGGTCAATTGAAAATTTCGGTTAAGTATTTTCATTTCTCAATTGAGCATTCTTTTCTCTTATTATAGCAAGGTCATATTTTCAGTAACAAATAAAGTATTTTGTTTCATTATAATTTGTCATTAATTTTTAATCCCATTGATGATATCCTCAATAATATTGAAATATTTAAACATTTCCTCTCTGGCATATAATTACCAATTTCCTCTATATAATTATTATAATTAAATATAAGATAGATAATAGGTATCTCAGAAATGTTTTCCATGAAGCACATGTTTTCTCTATCAGAAATCATTTTATGAGTTCTTTTTGAATCACCATATCTATCTTTAGAGGCAATAAATCTTTCCTTAATGTCATTATTATTTTTTATATCCCTATCTTTATACTTATCTTTGATCATTAACTTGGTACAATCATCTTTAACAAGTCCTTTTATTTTTCACTCATAATAGGTAATGCCGATTGAGTTATCCTATCTTTTCTAATATATCATCAAATTTTATTATTATCACATGTTCTATTATAACAGGGTTTCCTGAATAATTTCATATTATTATATAATTTATTAAACATTCCATCAAGATGGGCTATTTTTTTTCATAGTCTGTTGATGATTCCTCATCATTAGTTCTTTCATAATGTATATTTTCCTATTATTTCTATTTTGATGCATTGGATTTGAATGCTACATATATCCTTTTTGGTTTATATTCCCGTTGATGATTACCATTAATTTCTACCTAATACATCATCAACATTAAATTTTTTCTATGATGGGTAGTTTTTTGATATCATATGATTATCTTATTGAAAAATATATCCTCCTTCATCTCCTTAGAAGACATCTCAACAATGGTATGAGTGATACTTGTTTGAAACTAGATTTCCCAAGGAGCACATGATATTCACAATCACATGAAACCTAATTATCGTATAAATAATCATCTCCTCATGTTTCATCTAGAATAAATTATATTTATTTTCATATGTATTCAATATCATTTCTTTCACATTAGTTATTCCCTCATGATAACTATTAATTGTGTCATAAACATCTTAAGAAGATTTACAATGAGATATGTTATTAAAATCATCACAACATAAATTATAGTAGTGGGAAAACATGGACTTATAATTATTATTATAGGAAGTTTTAGTAGCATCATCCCATGTTGTCACGACCCGTCCTCAGGGTCCGTGCCCTGACTACCCCAAGCCTGCCTTCCATAGACCAGGGGAAGGTGACTAGCACCAAAGCCATAAATCTAGGAAAAGGGAAAGAATTGCATTTATAAAATTAAACAACACAACATAATACACAACTGGAGTTACCACTAGGTAAACTGAGTACAAAAGTAAGTGTTGAAAGGTAAATGGGCCAGAATACAAACCCAACAGAAAGTACAGTACAACTGAAAGTCTAGTACAATGGTAGTAAAGTAAAGCGGAAACCACTGAGTTTTCCTCTAGGAATCCCACCTGAAGGGTGGGTACAGATAGTCTCCCCAGTGCCACGGGTATGTCCGTCTGCTCCGTGTACATCTCACCAAGTGGTCCACCTCCAGGTACCTTCCAATTCTACAAGCCTCTACCAGGATCCGCGATGTCCATCGTCTGCATCCAACACAACGTAGTGCGGTAATTTCCCGTACAGGGGTGAGTATAATGATACTCAGTAGGGACCCCGAGACCCCAAAAAGTCTCCCAAAATCCACGATGGATAAAACACAATGAAAAGATACAATCAAGAAGTATCAACCAACTCTACCAAGGTATATGCCCATACATATACATAGGTCATCAATCTATGTTCGACTCCAACTCTCGATCCAATGAACAACCATGTCCACACAGGAATGAAGTCAATCACATCGATGATAATGATTGACTATCAAGACTTAGCTCACACAGGTATACATATTTCGAATAGCGATAGAGATGATCAGATGTAATCATTGATTCATCTAAGCTGTTAGAACTACAAAGGATACAAGACTAGGTAAGCTGTCAGACCCACACAGGATACAAAACCAGCAACTCAGCTGGACCCACATAGGATACAAGTACAGAGGTTAAACTACAGGACCCACACATGATACAAGAATAGTAGTCATCACCGTCGAACCCACGGAGGATTCCAGTATGGTAATCTTCGTTGATGAACCCACATCGGATTCCAGTATCGTAGTCGTCGCTGTCGAACCCACGAAGGATTCCAGTACCATAGTTGTCGCTGTCCAGCCCACGGAGGATTCTAGTACAGTAGTCGACGCAGTCGCAGCCAGCTCTAGGGTTCTCGCACACAGCATGCTCGATTCTAGGAGGGTTCGCTTCTCGATCCAAGGGTTTGATACATCAAATGTCACGAAGTCCAGATTTGATGAATCTTGATGTTCTGTCTCATCAAAAGGAACCTGTCGCGATAGGCAGCGTGTTAATCGGACGCCTGGTCTAAAAGATATTGGAATTTCCATTCCAGGGGCCCGGTTGGAAATAATCACGCTCCAAACCAGATCATTTTCCAAAGTCATCCAAAACCCACATAGAGTATCTTAAAAATGCCTCCTCTTTGCAAGGTTCCAAGTGCCGTAGACGGCACGTCGATCGGGCGCGCTGTCTTCCATATATTCACCTTTAAGTGAAAATGGGCCCGAGCAGTTAACCGCAGTGGGCCGACAGGTCGCGTCAACTTAGTCTTGGCGGGACTATCCTGGTAGAGTATCAGACCGACCTGATGAATCGTGCGGCCCGGCCCGTAAGGGTGTGGCTCGGCGGGTCGCGGCTCGGCCCGAGGGCCGAGCGGTCCGAGGGCCACCCCCACCCCCCCCCCCCCCCCACACCTTCCTAAACCGGCGGTGCCGCCCTCCCAAACCAACCAGATGATGCTAGTCTGCCTTCCCATCACAAGCGGCCCGCTCAGTCGGGCAGCGGTTCCTCCAGCGCGGCACCCTCCTGGCGCCACAGTTTTTCTCAGCCCAACCGGCCACCTGCCGGCTATTTCACCCGCTGAGCGGCCCGCGGAACATGGGATACAGTCTTCAGCATCCCGGCACACCTTGTGGTGCCACGGTCCTCCTTTGGCCCAAACGAAATTAGCCGTCCGATTCTCCTTTGGCTGAGCGGCCCACGGTAGCGGGCCATGGTTCGTCCCCGCGCGGCTGGCGCGCGGCCGCTGCCTTTGATCATCACCGCTTCCCAATTGAAAATAAAACAAGAAATGACGGAGGGTTGTTGGGCCATGTTTGTTCAGTCTGCGCCCTCCGCGTTAGGCACTAACAATCAGCCAATGTCAATTCAAAAAATTAACAAAGAATGGGGTACAATTTATTCACTCAAAGAATATACAAAACCCCTACCTCGCAAAAGACGTTGTACGTCATCAAGCTGCAGAAGACTAGAATTGTGGAAGAATGGTGTTTTCCCATCAACTATGGAGGAAGAGTCGATGTCATAGGCAACATAGACTCCTTGACATCGAGTTTCGTCCGAGGAAGAAGTGTCGTTGGAAGTAGCCCTTCACATTCTTCGTCGGGGATATTCTTCATTGAAGAACAGTGTTCTTCATTGAAGAAGGATCACCTCTCTTTTAATTCTCCAGATCCTTTCCCCAAAAGACATTTTCTAATGCAAAAATAAATAAGGCTCTAAATAATATAATTTCCATGCAATTCATATTAATTCAAAAGATCTGTCAATAATTTAACGCTGATATTAATTAGATGGGTTGGCACATATAATGGGTGGGAGGTGGATAGGATCCAACATAATGAGGAGTTGTCAAAGAAAACAACATGGAATTAATGGGGAGTTGAGGAGATGTGGAAGGTTCGGGTTTATGTGTGTCCCAACACACTAAATCCTCTCAGGGGAGGTTTTGTTGGGGTGTGGTCCCACCCTTAACATCTTATTGTATGTTATAACAAACAAAAATAAATAAAATTGTGTACAAAAATTTTATTTAATTTATTCTAAATCCCAAAAAATTAACATTCAACCCGTATAAAACGCAACTGCGTTCAAGTCCCCATTAGGTGAATACCGACGCTGCGAGTTCATCGGTGTCCTCAGATTTCAATTATGAGCTCCGGTTCAAAAGATAGAAAAACCCGCTCATAGGTTAACTGAATGTACCTGAACAAAACTTCAAAAATTGATTCCAGGAACACCGGTTCTTAGAATCAAATGCCATTAGAAACCACAGACTTCTAAAAATACATGGAATTTAAGGGAAAAAATTATCCTTTAAATTTCTGGGTCTTTACTTTACCCCTACCATAGGCCTTTATGTCCCTGTAAATCTATAACATACACTAGGGAATCAAAAGTGGGTACTGAGCACGCATCTGGGCCTCCCACTCCAATGTGCTCTCCTAGTGGTTCTCGTGCTGCCAGCTAACACGCACCAGAGGAATCGACCATCCATGTAGAACCTGATCCTATCGATCCTCGATCTCCACTGGGACTTCCATGAATGTAACCCCATCATCGATGTCCTTATCGCCATGGTCGATGATGTGGGATGGGTCCAGCACGTATCTCCTTAGCAGAGATATGTGGAAGACATCATGCACCCGGTGCAACTGAGGTGGAAGGGCCATGCGATAATCCACCTCGATTAATTTTATGAGGACCTGGAAAGGTCTGATAAATCGTGGAGATAACTTCCCGCCTGGTCAAATTTCTGTTGACCTCGCCGAGATGAGACTCGTAAGAAAATGTGGTCGCCATCCTCGAACACCAGGGTTCTCCGCCTCCTATCAGCATAGGACTATTGTCTGCACTGTGTAGTCTTCATCCGCTCCTGGATGATCTGCCCCTTCTCCGTCGTAGCCTGAACCATTTATGGTCCTACGAGTACTGACTCCCTAGGGTCAGTCCAGCACAGAGGTGATCCGCAAGGTCGGATGTACAGTGCCTCGTATGGTGCCATCCCTATGGTGGAGTAGTAGTAGTTGTTGTACGCAAACTCTACCAAGGATAAGTGTTCCTACCAGCTACAACCAAAGTTGAGGACACATGAACAGAGCATTTCCTCGAGATTCTGAATGGTCCTCTTAGTATGGCCATCCGTTTGAGGATGGAAGGCGGTGCTTAGACGTAGCTGCCTCCAAAATACCTCCTGTAACCCCTTCCAATGATGGGAAGTAATGTGTGCGTCCCGATCGGAGACGATCGTTGATGGAACACCATAAAGCTGTACGATCTCTTGTATGTAGAGGCATCCTAAGATATCTACTGAGCCCTACCCTCTGATCAGTAGGAAGTGGGCCGACTTGGTGAGTCGGTCTACAATCACCCATATAGAGTCGTGTCCTCTGGATGGACGTGGAAGTCCCATCATTAAATCCATGGATATCCTGTCCCACTTCCACTCTGGGACCTCTAAGGGCGGTACAAAGCCTGCAGGTACCTGGTGCTCTGCCTTCACTTGCTGACAAGTGAGGCATCATAAAATGAACTCTGCTACAACCTTCTTCATACGCATCCATCAGTGCTATTTTCTGAGGTCCGGGTATAATTTCACCACTCCTGGATATACCGCTAGAGGGGAAGTGTGGAACTCCCTCAGCACCTCCTCCTGTAGTGAAACTGGTAACATCGTATGTCCCCTCAAGAGGATGACGTGTTTCCGTCGTTCTGAAAATCCATCGGGTGCCTGCCCTGAGGATATTTCATCTTGTCGTGTCTCGCAGTCAACGTCTCCTCGTTGTAACTCTCTAACTCGCAGAAGAAGTACAGAAGTGACTGTGAGAGACTAATGAAAGGATACTCCATCTGTATCCACAAAGGATATCCTCAACGCGGCTAGCTTCTCTGTAACCTCTCCTAGCAGCTGAATTCTCGATCTCCTACTGAAACAATCAGCTACAATGTTTCCCTTCCCAGGATTATAGACTATCTCAAAGTCATAGTCCTGGAGGAACTCGAGCCATCACTGTTGTCTCAGGTTCATGTCCTTCTGTGAGAAGATATACCTGAGACTCTGGTGGTCCGAGTAGATTTTAAAGCACTCACCCATCAGATAGTGATACCACATCATCAAGGTGAAGACAACTACTGCTAACTCTATGTCGTGGGTAGAGTTGTTCTGCTTGTGTTGTCTCAACTGCCATGAACCATAAGCAATCACTACTCGCTTCTGCATTAGGATACACCCAAGTCCGGTCCCTGATGCATCACAGTAAACTACGTACCCAACACCCTCTTCTGGTAGCCTTAATATGGGCGCACTGGTCAATCTCCATCTCCGATCCTGAAAGCTCTGATGGCATCTATCTGACCACATAAAGGGTTTCCCATTTTTCGTCAAAGCTAAAAGTAGTGATGAAACTCTGAATAATTCTGGCATATTCCTCCGAAAGTAACCAGCCAGGCCCAAGAAACTCCGAACCTCTTTCACACTCCTGGGTGACTCCTCAGCAAGAAATCCATCGATCTTTGTTGGATCCACTGCTACCCCCGCCTCAGAAATGATGTGTCCCAAGAAGTGAACCTCTCGAATCCAGAACTGGAACTTCGAGAGCTTACCATATAGGTGGTGCTCTTTGAGTGTATCCAGTACAACCCGCAAGTGGTTAGTGTTCTCCTCCTTAGTAGTCGAGTAAATCAGTCTGTCGTTAATGAAGACTACGAAAAAAATCGAGATAAGGCTGGAAGATCCTATTCATGAGACTCAAGAACACTTCTGGAGCGTTGGTTTCACCAATGGGAATAAATAAGAACTCGTATTTTCCATACCGACACTCGAAGCCCGTCTTCTACACATCCTAATTTCAAACTCTGAGTAGGTGATAGCCCGACCTGAGGTCTATCTTTGAGAACCATTGTGCCCCCTTGAGCTGATCGAAGAGGTCGTCAATCCACGGAAGTGGGTACTTGTTCCTTACGGTCACCTGATTTAGGTGAAGGGAGTCGAAACATTGTCGCTAGCTCCCATTTTCCTTCTTGGCAAACAAAATCGGAGAAGGCCAGGGTGTAACACTAGGTCGGATGAATCCATTCTTCTACAAGCCCTCCAACTGTACCCGTAGCTCATGATGCTCGGTGGGAGCCATCTGATATGCTGGAGTAGATATCAGTGTTGTCCTGGGGTACAGATCAGTGTATAAGTCTACCTCCTTGCGTGGAGGTAGTCCTAGAATGTCGTCAGGATAAACGTCTGCATACTGATCCACCACAATAGCAAAACTCGGACTCCACACATCAACTTCTCTTAGGATGAGACTAGCTAAATGATGTGTGAATGGATGCCCTCTCTTTTGTGTAAGTCCATTATGCACGGCAAAGGCTCCCTTCTCACAGGTGAAGGTGAACCTGGTCCCATCCATGTAGAGACAACACACTTTGCACCTAATACAGTCGATCTGAGCATGGACTGTAGATAACCAATCCATACCCAAGATGACATCGTTAGGCCTCGACACTGCTACAAGAAGATCCCAGCCGAAGCTCTCACCTCCTAGAGTAATCTCACACTGACGGAACCAGTGCGTGTTCATCGAGTCTCCACCCATAGGAGTCTCTATATGTAAGGATCGAGCCAACGGCTCCATTGGAATCTCAAATCTCTAAAAAAGGTTAGTAACAATAAAATAATGACTCTCACTTGTATATATAATAACTATAGAAAGGGTGGGGTAGACATAGATAGTACCTCGAATCATATCAGGTGTGCCGTGGTCGTAGGCCTCGAGTGCCTGGAGCTGTGCCCGCCTCTGCCCACCAACTCCCTGTGGTTGGGGTGGACCTCTTGGTGGTGGTTGTTGTAGAGCCTCGAAACATCATCCACAACGCGCTACTCGGATAGCTCATCGGCCTCATCCGCCTGCTCCTGGAGGACCACCACGATCAAACCTCTGGCTTTTCCTGGGAGGTCCTTCTACTGTCTACTGCTTGTCTGCATGGCGGTTCTGGCAGTCACGAGCCATGTTCCCTTGCACGCCACATGCATAGCATTGTCTGCTCCTCGTAAGGTTGGCCATGTTTTTTGTGCCTCGCAAAACAAAACTTGTATCCTGAGGTCACTCTCCTGAGGGCCTGGCCTGCTTGGACCTCTACGACATCTATCTATTGTCGGCTGGAGAAGACTCCGCTACGTGTCGCCCTGCGGTGGGTCTCGCTCCTGGTGACTACTCAACGAGAAAGCTCTACACTAGAAGGGCTCACTCTAGCACCCCTGCCTACGTGGAGATGCTGAGGGGAATCGTCGAAGTCCTGATCTCGTTCCTCAATCCATGATCAAACGTATGGACCCTGATGAACGGGTCCCATACCACATCCGTGGAGTAGTGTGAGAGGTCAGTAAACCTCACTGAGTACTGAGATATTGTCATTCTGCCCTGATGTAGATGTAGTAACTCATGAATCCACACCGCCGGAAGGGTGGCTGGAATAAACTCCGAGAAAAAGAGACTCTCAATGTCTATCCAAAGTGAGATGCCTAGTCATGAACCTATAGAATAAAGCTACACCATATACCTGCTGATTCATGCAGGAGACTAGTGGCATGGATCACCATAAGATCAGCTGGTGTCCCTACTAATCTAAAGACTCTGATGATAGCCTCCAGCCAATACCTAGCTACCTGAGGGGTTGCCTCTCCACGGAACCCAGGTGGCCTCTATCGCTGAAACTCGTGCAACACACTCAGGCGACATGTGCTTTCTACTACTGGGTCTAGTAGTATCGGTGGCTCAATGGGTAGTGGTACCTCTTGTGCCTCCGCTGTGATGGGGCCCTGCACTGAGGCCTCGTCGCTCAGTGGGCTTCCATCTCTTACATGACTCGGAACCCTAGCTGGCTACCTTTGTGGGGCTATCCTGAAAAGAAACAGGTGCACCATGGTCAAAACAGTATACCTGGTGAGATAACACAAAGTAATCACAAAGAAAACTTTTGAAACACACATGAAATTAGTGTTTTTGTACACTGAGTCGGAAATCATGGTTTAGGGTCCTTGTGTATGGATACGTTGGCCGCCACACCAACACTGCACTCCCTGGACTGAAAACCACACTCAATACTCTTAACAATATTGCTTCAAAGAAAGGAACTATCAGAGTCCTGGGTTCTGTGATGGAACCGACTCCTCCGATAACAATTTATCACGACCCATCCTCAGGGACCATGCCGTAACTACCCCAAGCCCTCCTTCAATAGGCTACGGGCTGGAGACTAGAACCGAAGGTGTAAATCCTTATAAAAGGGAAGGCATTTCCTTTATAAAAGTAAAAAAAAAACAGATTACACAACTGGAGTATGCACTAAGTAAAATGAGTAAAAAAGTAAGCGCTGAAAGGTAAATGGTCCAGAATACAAACCCAACTGAAAGTACAGTACAAATTAAAGACTAGTACAACAGAAGTAATGTAAAGAAGTAACCACCAAGTCATCCTCCATGAATCCCACCTGAAGGGTGGGTACAGATAGTCTCCCCAGAGCCACGGGTCCATCCGTCTTCTCCATGTACGTCTCAGCAAGTGGTCCACCTCCGGGTACCGTCCAGCTCTACAAGCCTCTACCACGATTTGTGTTCTCCGTTGTCTGCATAAAACACAACGTTTTTTGGGCATTTCCCGTGCATGGGTGAGTATATTGATACTCAGTAGGGACCTGGAGACCCCCGAAGTTCTCCCAGAATCCACCAAGGATAAAATACAATGAAAAGATACAATCATGAAGTATCAACCAACTATACTTAGGAATATTCCCATACATATACCTAAGTCATCAATCTCAGTTCATCTCCAACTCTCGAGCCCAAGAACAACCCAGTCCACATAGGAAAAAAGTCAATCACATCAAAGATAACGATTGAAATTCAAGACTCATCTCCCACATGTATACATCTTTCGTATAGCGATAGAGATGGTCAGATGTAGTCCCTGATTAATCTAAGCTGTCTGACCCACACAACATACATGTACATAGGTCAAAATTCTGGACCCACACGGGATATAAGAACAATAGTCATCACTGTCGAACCCATAGAGGATTCGAGTATTGTAGTCATCGATGTTGAACCCACGGAGTATTCAAGTACAGTAGTCATCACAATCGAACCCACATAGGATTATAGTATAGTAGTTGTCGTTGTCGAACCCATGGAGGATTCCAGTGCAGTAGTCGACTGAGTCACAGCCAGCTCAAGGGTTCCCGCAAACAACATGCTCGATTCTGGGAGGGTCCGCTCCTCGAGCCGAGGGGTCGATACATCATCTATCACAAAGTCTAGATTTGATGTATCTTGAAGTTCCATCTCATCAAAAGGAACCTGACGCGACAGACGGCACGTCAATCGGACGCCCGGTCGGAAAGATATTGGCTTTTCCGTTTCAGGGGCCAGGTTGGAAATAAGCACGCTCCAAACTCGTCCGTTTTCCAAAGACTTCAAAAAATCACTAAGAGTATCGCAAAAGGACCGCCTCTTTTCATGGGTCGCAGGGCCGTAGATGGTGCGTCGATCAGACATGCAGTCTTCAAGATATTCACCTTTAAGTGGAAATGGGCTCGGCCCGTTAAGACCAGTGGGCCAACGGGTCGGGTCAACACGGTGTTTGCGGGTCCATCCTAACAGAAGGTCGGACCAGCACAATGAATCATGCTCCCCGACCCGGCACGCCGTGGCCCTACTTGTTGCGGCCCGACCCTATGGTCAAGCGGTCCGAGGGGGCATGGTGGGGGCCCATTTTCCTAAACCGGCAGCGCCAAGCGGCTCCGCCCTCCCAAACCAGCTGGCCGAAGCCGGCCGGCATTCCCGTAGCAAGAGCCCCACTCGGGCGGGCCGCGGTTCCTCCAATGTGGCGCCCTCTTGGCGTCGTGTTTCTTCTCAGCCCGGTCGGTCGCCTGCCAGTCGGTTCGCCCACCGAGCAGCCCGCGGAATACGGGCCGTGGTCTTCAGCAGCACGACGCCCCTTGTGGTACCACGGTCCTCCTTCGGCCAGAACAGCTTTAGACGGCCAGTTCTCCTTCGGCCGGGCAGCCCACAATAGTGGGTCGCGGTTCCTCCGCACGCGGTCAGCATGCATCTGCCACCTTCGATCGTCGCCACTTCCTAATTGCAAATAAAACATGAAACGACGAAGGGGCTTTGGGCCATGTTTGTTCATCCCATGCCCTCTGTGTTAGGCGGTTACAATCTTCCCATGTCAATTCAGAAAATTAAAAATGAATGGGGTACAATGTATTCAATCAATGAATATAGAAAACCCCTACCTCACAAAATACGTCGTACGTCGTTGAGCCACGGAAGACGAGCGTCGCGGTAGAACAGTGTCGTCCTGTCATCAATGGATGAAGAGTCATTGTAGTAAGCGACGTAGACTCCTTGACGTCGAGGTGCATCTAAGAAAGAAGCATCGTTGGAAAAAGCACTTCGCTTTCTTCGTTGGGGATGTTCTTCATTGAATAACGGTGTTCTTCTTCGAAGAATGATCACCTCTCATTTAATTCTCTAGAGCCTTTCCCCAAAAGAGATTTTCCAACGCAAAAAGATATAAGGCACCCCAATTAATATAATTGCCATGAAATTCATATTAATTCAAAAGAGGTGTCAATTATTTAACACTGATTTTAATTATATGGGTTGGCACATTTAATGGGCGGGAGGTGGAGAGGCTCCACCTTAATGAGGAGTTGTCAAAGAAAAAAGCAGGGAATTAATCAGGAGTTGTGGGGAGGTGGAAGGTTAGGGTTCCTGTGGGCCCACCACACTAAATCCTCTCAGGGGAGGTTATGTGAGGGTGTGGGCCCACCCTTAACTTCTTTTTGTAGGTTATAAATACCATAAATAAATAAATTTGTGTACAATAATTATATTTAGATTATTCTAAATCCCCAAAAATTAACTTTCAACCCACATAAAACGCAACTACCATGAAGGTCCCCTTAAGCGAATACTGGAACATCGAGTTTATCGGTGTCCTCATATTTCAATTCCGAGAAACGGTTTAAAAGATAGAAAAACATGTTCGTACGTTTACTGAACGTACCCGAACAAAACATAAAAAATTGATTCTGAGCACAAAGGGCCTCATAATCAAGTGTCGTCAGAAACCGTAGACTCGTAAAAATACAAAGAATTTATGAAAAAAAATTTCCATGAAATTTCCAGGTCTTTACACATGTGAATCTAGAAGTTTTAGGTAATTCATGTTAATCCTCTATAGAATTCGATGTTTCAAACCCCATTATTTCATTATGAATTTTAAAATTTCTTCTCAGTTGACAATAATTATTTCCATTAAGGAAAGGTGTTCTCTTGGTAGGAGAACCTTTTTGACTATTTTGAATTTAATAATCTAATTTTCTAATCGACGAAAATTTATAATATTCAAAAGTCATCTAATATCACGGTTAAGCATATTTTGTATGACTTTTCTACCAATTTTTTGTCCGTGTCAATAACTTATGTGGGGGTAAATTGACTCCCAGATAATTTTTTTTATTAAATAATGTTTAAATAATTCATCCAAATAATTAAAACTACCTAGTTAGTCATAAATTATATCGATATATGTTTTGATATTTTAGATGGTTCCAAACATATTTATTTGAGCTTATTTAAAATAATATGAAATCTATTTTTACTATTGAAATAAATTTACTCAAACAAATAACCATATAAACATTAAAAAAACATAATTATCAATTTAGTGGTTTTCTTTTACTGTTTAAAACAAATATAGTTTAATGGTTTTGAAATGAAACAAAATAAAGCACATAGTGGAATAAAAACAAGAGTTTCAGTCTCATGCCATGACTAAATCCCCTCCACATGGAAATCAACCACTACCATGGTGATTATATAAAATAATCATAATCCACTACCTAGATTGGGTGAATAGAAAATAGGTACATGATGTATATAACACACATTGACCTCTTAAAAAATAAAAGTTTAAATAAAAACATCAGGAGGGACACATGATCCTCTTCCAAAATACAATGGGTAAATAATGAAAAGAAATTTAATATTGCTTCTTATATCATATAGTTATAATATAGGATATTTTTTCTGTTAAATAAATAGGTGAAAAAAACACTAATGAAATGTGTGTGGAAAAATAATAAAGGGAAAATATAAAAATATATATAAGATATAGTCTTTTTATTTTATGTCCTCGAGCGGTTGATCCTCATTGGATAGATCTCAGAGAGAATAACAAGTCGTTTATCTAAAAATAAATGTAAAATAGAAAATATTAAGATATCTTTGTTTTGAATGTTTTAAGGGAATCATATCTTCAATGACCTCCACTAAACCACATTCATTTTTTGGTAATATTTCTTCATGTAAATCTACTTAGTGAATGAATCACTCATTCGTATATTCACAATCCGAAAGTATGATTTCATTTATTCTTCAGATTCTTGCATGAGGGTTACTTAATTGAATATATATTACATCAGGATGGAGATACCATTCACGAAATAATAATTTATGTATTCATCAATATCATACATAGTTCAAATGTTATTTAATGATTCCTGAAATATTTTTATAGTAAAAATTAAATTATTACTATTAATTAAATTAAATAATAAATTTGTTATATATATTTAATTCAAATATACTATAATAGTGATTGTGACTTATTCTGGTAGTTACTCTTGTATAGCAGTGTGTTAGGACAACAGTGATTCAGGTAGGCAGTAGATCATATAATGATATGTTAGGCCTATAGGTGACCCATGATCACTGGTGACTCATGTAAATGGTGACTCATCTCAATATTGAGTCGTCACAATGGTGAATCATCTCACAGTAGGTTATCGTCAGTGGTGACATGTTTCTAGCACTAGAAAATGTTTAGCGGTGACTCAATCATAACTGTAACTCATTTTTAGTGGCGAGAAATTTCTGGTGGTGACTCATATTAAAAGGAGAGTCTTTTCGGAAGGTGACTCCTTTTCCAAGGTGACTCATTCCGGGATGTGATTCAGCTCAATAGGGATTAATTACTATTGGGGAATCATCCTCAATAATTTTTCTTTTCAATACATAGCCAGTTTTTATACAAATTTAAATATATCATAAAATGATATCATAAAACATAAAAACCATAAAAACATAATTATAATGTTTTTTGATAATTAAAAAAATAATTATCCAACACATTACATGTAAATAAAAATTGAAAAATGAATCACATCGCTTTATGAGGTGGTAGTACACTGTACACACGAGAGACATTATTATATAATAAATGTTATGGAAAGTAAGATGGTATATATGATATTATAATTAAAGAAGTAAAATATTTTCATAAATAAAATATAAATTTGTTACTTCCATTATTATACCCATCTTACAAATATGGTGACAGAAAACAAATTTCATTGATTCGTGAGGATAAAGTTCGTCCTACACATGATCAATAGTTTTATTTCCTATTTGGTGGAAGAGGAGAAGGATATAGGTCAGGGAATTAACATAATAAAATCTCAATAAATAGAATCTAGATATGTTAATATCTAATTATATTTTAATAATATTTTAAAGTGGTTTAAAATAAACAAAATAAAATTTATCCTTTAAACACTATACCTCTTCTTAGAACAACATCATAAGGTATTCACCAAAAGACTCCATAGGATACCTTTATGTTAAAAATGACTCTATGATGTTTTTGGTAGAGTAAAACTGTGATTTTTCTAGGTTATGGATGACCCTAATGGTTTTTTATGTGTAAATAGGGGATGATATTGGTGTACATTTATAATTGGGAAATGGAATCACATGAAATTTAAGAAAAGAATAAATTAAAAACACTTTTTTGTCATTATAAATGACTCAATAATGACTAATTAGTAACCCTTATAACTTATATGTTTTCTCTAGGGTCCTAAAATAGTTATTGGATAATTTTAGTGTTCGTTTTAATTATTATATTTTTTGTTGAACCCTTGATAAATTTGTTTTTACCTTAACCACGATAATTACTTTTTACCGGCTTACTATTCATATTGGTAAAAATTAATGTTAATATTATTTGATAATAGATATTATTATAGTTATAAATATGAAATATAATTTTCAAATTCAGTTAACATATGTGGTGTAATATAATTTAACATTAAGCCTGCAGGAGTGATAAAAAATCATGTTTGAAAGAGAAAATTCTCATACGTATAAAAGGTTTTAGTATCAAAATTCAATATGATATTGATATAAAAGAATCAAATTTGGATAATTTTAACATAAACTATATACCTTTAATTTCAAAATAATATAAAAGGATATTTATCTTATTATATAATTTAAATGACGAAGTATTTATCATTAAATATAAGCACTTTCACTATTCATCAAAAAATTAATCATTTAAGAAGAATATAAAAAATTATGAAAAGGTTAATTTTGACATTTACTTTTCAAAAATGAATTTTATTTTTTTCAATAAGCTATCTAATATTGTTAAAAATTAACTTTAAATTACACTTCCAAATCATGAGAAAACCGTCTTACAAAAAATATATCTTTCAATGATGAATTTATATGTTAAATGATTCTTTTATTATTTATAATCAATAAATGAAATTAATATTTGAAAATAATTAGTAATATTCATACCCTACAACATAATGGATAGGTAATAATGATCAAATTTAAATTAATAATGTTTTAATATTGTATAATATTTTTTATCCTGGTGTTGCATGCATCTATCATAAAGAAGGAATTTTGTTTAAAAATAAATATATCATAAATTGTTGATGAGTTATATCTGCTTAAAATATTGGTTTTGTTTTTGTCACATATGATATATAAAATTATTTTCTTCGTTTAAAATATTCAGGTTTTCCACACAGAGTATTGAATATTTGAAGAGAATAGAATTGCGGGTGGATACTTATATATGGGGGAGAGGAAGCACTTGGAATATCTTTTGAAGAAAAAATATATACCCATTTTTATCATGAAAATGGTCTAAAAAGATAATATCATAAAAATTAGATGTTATAAGATTAAAATTTGGCTTTAAATGGGGTTTGAAGATGTGTTTAGTTAATTTTAACCCATATATTCTTGTTTTATATAGTGTCATTGTCCTTTTAAAAATATAATTACAATATTTTATGTATAATTAAACATAAAATTACATGCCATGGATCGTACATTCTAGTGTCTTAGAAGACCTGGAACATAAAACTATAATCTGGGGATGTAATAAAACATTTCTTTATTTATCATTAAAAATCAAATCATAACTTCCTCTAATCCTTTAAATCATTATAGGATAAATTATAGATAACATGAACAATGAGATGATCTTAAAATCCTAGTAATGTAATATACATTAGAATAAAGCTTATCACATGGGTTATATGGCATAACATTATCATATAAAAGGCCATGGGACATGATTAAGAATATGGGACCATAACATATATATCTTGGGGTCATATAATAATAGGGTAATATTAATGGGGAAGAAACATAAAATATTAATTTAGACTAATTCATGGCTATTTTCCCATAGTGGAGCATGAGTCAAGGTCATTGAATATAGTGGAGCAACAGTCAAGGAAACCCACCAAGACCGCTTTACATAACATATCACGAGAATAAAATTTCCAAATGCATTGGAATGATTTATGGGGATAACCATACTAACATGTTCAAGAATATTATTTTTATATATATAATCATACATAAGTAATCAAACATAAAGAAAAGGGTTATCCATGGAAAGAATTTGGTATCATAACCATGATAAAAGAATAAGAAGTGAGAATATCATTAAATTATCAATAAATGAAATGAATTAAAAAATATTTAGTAATTATTAAATTAATATAGTCACATAACATGATATGTTATGTAAAACTAAATTTAAAAGAGTTTTTACGATAATTTAGAAATAAAACATTTTCGTACGGTTTTAGGGACAACATTCATGATTCTTTAAAATGGAAAAGGCATAATTGTTTGTATAAAAAAAATTGAACCAAGTAATTTTTTCATTATAAAGATTTCTATTTGATAGTAATTATGGTGTATTAAAATATATTATAGTGCGCACTTGGAAATGGGTTTTATTTCTGGATGTTCCCTTAAACCATAAATGCTTATCTATAAGAATTTAGTAGGGAACATTTATAAAATTATACCACAAAAAGGATGTTTGAATGGATATTGATACCTGAGTTTGTAAAATATTCACATAATTTTTAATATGTACAAAAAACATATAATCTTATATTGTTAAAAATAGGGAAGGAGTAACATAAAGGAATAAAGGATGTTTGCGTAAAATTCCTTACTTTATGTCTGAAATAATTAAGTACATACTCTTTATATATCTCATTATAATATTAGATCATTTAATTAAAAAGTGAAGAACCATTTAAACATTTATTTGTCTTATTGTAACTTTATTATGTTCATCTATTTCCATTTTTATGGGTTAGTAGATTCAATTTCATCATTGGGGGCGTTGATTTCCTTGGATTCCATGATTGATTTACTTATATATGTGTATAGAAAATCATGTAGAATGAGGATAATACTCTAGAAATGAATTTATATGTTATTAATGAAAATATAGAATTTTAAAATACCATTTTGTTTCCTTGTGTGTGTATTATTCATTAGATAAATAATTAATGATAATATATTATTTTAATTTAGTGTTTTTTATCACAATAATTTCATTTGGTTTTATAAATTAATATATTGTGTAACATATTATTTCATCATATTAAATAAGATTAAATACATATATTATAATCTTTTCTAACAATAAAAATGGTTTATGAACAACCATGAAGTTTAAATATAAAGACTAAATCATGGAATCCACGAAGGTGGTAAATCAGGACCTCACAGATGATGTTTTAACTATTAATATGAAAGATATAAGAGTAGTGATTTAATGAATAATTATTTCATAAACATTATTAAATTACAATATATATAAGATAATAGTGTTTTCATGAAATATTTATGAGTGGAGGAGAGGGTAGAAAAATAAAATAATGGAACATGAAAAGAAGTAGAAAGAAAATAGAATTGGGTTTTTTTCTTGATTCCTTATTATTGAGAACCTCTTTAATAGATTAGTTTAAGAATTATATTATGAACAAAAGGTCCTTGTCAAGGGAAAAGGTATTGTGAATATTATTGAGAATAATATAGACAAGGCTCAAGTCTTGTGAAGTATGACGAAAATAAGTGTGAGGGGTGGTAGTTATAGTGATGGTGTGAGCTGTTTTCTCATTATTTAATTAATTTGTTTATTATTTTTCTCGAGACTAGAAATAGTGTTGATTATTTAAACTAGATAAATTAATTAGATAATTTGAGTTATAAACAACTGTTCTTACACCATCCATGACTCAATTAATATTGTATTTAACATATAATGTATATATACCTTATGTTATCATATTTTACTATTCACCAAAAATTCATGTTTTTAGAAGAATCTCAAAAATTCACCTTATCCATTTTTTATTTTTCAAATTCAAAAAATTTACTCAATTTTTTGAAAATAATTTTAAAAATTTTAAAAAAATTTTAATTAAAATTATAATTTACTCAAAAATACAGATTTTAAATTATAACTAATTTTATATCACATTCAAAAGTTAACTAAGGTTTCATAGATTTATCTTTTAATCATAAGGAATAACAATAATGATTTATTAAAACATTTTATAAAAATACATTTTATATTAAATTATTATATTATTCATAAAATTTTAATGAATGTTTTATGCCATACAAGAATAATAACACTTAATTT
The DNA here is from genome assembly GCA_963277665.1 of Viscum album. Lineage (NCBI taxonomy): Eukaryota > Viridiplantae > Streptophyta > Magnoliopsida > Santalales > Viscaceae > Viscum > Viscum album. Next base: position 1,437,092,412 of record OY728122.1, read on the forward strand.
AATAAAGATAAAATATTTATTTACATATACAATGATATAATTATATCATATTACCATTCATAAGATGATTAATTTTTTTAATACTTTCATCAGGGAGGTTACTATTCGACTAGTCGGTTTACTATTCATAATGGTCACATTGCTATTCCAAAGGTCATGTAACTATTTCATCGGTATAGGTTTTTTTACCTTCTATAAATTCTTCTTATTTCATTCACTTATCTTTTATAAATCATTTAATGTGTTAATTTTCGTTTTTACGATATAATATATATATAATAGGGGAATTAATATAGATAAAAATTTGGGTCGTTACATTTTCCCCCTTATGAAAATTTTCCTTCAAAATTTTATTTTCCATTTTATACTAAAAACATATTCTAGTACTTCACTTTCATCAGCTTCCATGTTTCCCATGTTTTCTCATCATACATATGGTTCTACCAAAGTACATTGACCAGGTGTGTAGCGTTACTACATAGTAAATTATCTCTATGATCAATTATCTTCACTGTTTTCTCCACATAAGATTGATCATATTCTAAGTATTCCACCTATAAATTTAGTACATGTGAAGGATACAGTATGTACATCCTTAATACAGATACATGGAATATATTGTGTACTTGAAACATGGGTTTTGGACATTATAGACAATATGACATAACTACTACATGATCAAGGATATTGAAGGGGATAATTTACATAGTGCATAGCTTCCATTTCTTCTTGAATCTCATAATCCTCTTCCATGGAGATATTTAGAGGAATACCATGTCTCTATCCTTAAACTCAATGTCTCATAAATGATTTTATGAATTTATATTTTGAATACATTGGTCTATAAGTATTTTCTACTGAATAGGTTTCAATATATCCACAATCTCACTGACCATTTCAAGTCCCATCATCTTAATTTCACCAAATTCATCATAACATGCTGGTGGTATGCACCTTTTCCCATAAAGGTATTCATAAATAGCCATTTGGACACTCGAGTGGAAAATATTGTTGTAGGAGAATTTGATTTGGGGTAGATGTTGGTCCCATACTCCTTTAAAGTCCATAAAACATGATCGTAACATTTATTCCAATGTCTGAATAGTCTGATCATATTGGCTATTAGTCGAGGATGATAGGGCGTACTAATGTTCACCTCGATGCATAGAGCATTTTGGAGACATTTCCAAAACATCGAGATGAATCTTAGATCTCGATCAGAAACTATCAATAATGGTACTACATGAAACCTAACCAATTCATTGATATATATCAATTAAAATTGTTCCAGTGAGAAGTCCCCTTGAATTTTCATAAAGCGAGTTGTCTTTGTAAGATGATCGACAATAACCTATATGGCATTGCTACCTATGGATGTCTTTAGACGTCTAGTGAAAAAGCCTATGGGGATTTTATCATATTTACAAGCTGTTATGGGTAATGGTATAATCATCCCATTATGAATTTTTCTTTTATCCTTCACTTGAAGATGTACCCGACACATTAATTTATATTCCACGATCTCCTTTTTCCATACTGTACAACAAAATATTCCCTAGGAGATCTCGATACATCTTAGTGCTCCATTAGGTAAATAAAGATGGTTGAGCTATGTTCATTATTCAAAATCAATTTATTTATTACTAAATTTTATGGTACACATAGTCATGTCTCAAATTTTATGACTCTATCCTCATTGATCTAGATCTTAGATGATTTCTGATTTTGGATTGCTTCCACCCTTTTTGGAATTTCCACATCATTTCAATGAGAATCCTTTATTTTCACTATAAGTGATGGTTGATAAATCCTTTGATAAATCATTGATTATTTTCCTCCAATAATTTTTCCAATTTCCATAATTTGAAAATATAACAAGATTGGATCCTTCTTAATTCTCATCATTGATAAAGATGCATGATCATTTCTACTTAGATCATCTTCCACCTTATATACTTTACCACGATGGTGGTTTATTGAGTAGTCAAAATCAATGATTATCTCTAACTATATTCCCTGGTGCATATTATTCTACTTCAATGTGAATATACATTTGATAATCTTTTGATAATTTTATATCTCACACTTCTCCTGATAAATATAATGATGGTATATTTTTATTGTAAAGATCATAACTACCAACTACAGATCAAGCATAGTATAGTTTTTCACACAAATTTTCAACTTATTTGAGGTATATGATATCTCTTTATCATTTTTCATTAGTAAACAACCCAATCATTTTTTGGAACATCATGGTACACCCCAATGATTTGTCCACATGTTAAAAGTGTGTGTACTCGTGCAATGATAAGCCTCATTTTGAACTCCTTATGGATTTCCTCAGATTTTTGATTCCAGACAAATGAAACATCGTTTTGTGTCCCCATGGTTATTGGGTTTGAAAATCACGAGAATTTATTTACCAATCATCTGTAATTCTCAGATAGGACATGAAAGCTGTGAAATCCATTATAGATGTTTCTATGGGCCACTATCGGGTTGCCTTTATCTTGGAAGGGTCCACAAATACTCCTTTTTTTTGTGATAAAATTCCATAAGAGTGAAACTTCCTCCCTAAAAAGTTCATATTTACTATACTTTCCAAACATTTTATCCCTTAATAATGTCTACATCAAAATTTTCAAATCCCCCCTGTGTCCATCCTTTCTCTTGGATTATATCAAAATATAATCGATAAAAAATTCCAAAAAAGGTAAACTCTAAAGACACTATTCATCAAATAAATTAAAATTTATTTAGTTTTAGTGAGTAAAAATGGAATCAATATGTACTCATAGTGTCAATACCTCATTAGAGGGGTATTATTGGGAGTATCTTCTTTACTCACTGTAAATTGGTCGTATCCTGACCAAAATTCCACCTTATATAAATAACTATCCCCACACAGATGATCAAAAAAATAATATATCAGTGTCAGGGGATTATTTTTAATTATCATTATTTTATTGAGTCAACAATAATCAACACATAATCACATTGATCCATTCATCTTCTTGATGAATATGATAGGCGCACCCCATGGTGAAACACCTAGGGGTATAAAACCATTGTCCAGATTCTCTTATAAAAACTACTTCGGTTCTTCCAGCTCCATGGTAGCTATTCTATATGGTATCTTTGATTTCTGTAGAGGAATTGGAATAAGTTCAACTGAGAACTCAACCACTAATTTGAGAAGAATACCAAGATATTATTTAATGAATAGCGTCAGCGTAATACCCAACAATGGGCATATCATTGACCATGGTCATATCCTTTATCTCAATCACTTCAGTGAGATATGTTTTCTCATAAGGTAATAATATCCACACTTGAAAAAATGATTCTAAAAGTAGATTAATCTTCTTCATTACATTTTTAAATAATTAGAGGATACTTCAGGATATGAATAGTGATCTCCCTTTCCCAAAAGTTGATGTTGGATTTGAATAAAGATAGCTGATCCATGCCAAATATAGTATCAATATCTACCAAAGGAAGTATGAGGATATTTTTATAAGAGGTTAAGTCCACAAACATTAACCGAGGTGGATTTATGTACTTTGGATTCCATAACTTCCCCACTATCTATTCTCACAGATAACTCAATCTCTAAATTTTGAGGTGGTGTTTGAATAGATCTAATTAACTTTAAAGATAGGAATGAAAGCATAGAACCATAATCAAATAGTATTTACACTATTAGTGAATGAATAAAAAGTGTACCTATCACCGCAACATTTTACAAGTCCTTATAAGAAGTAGTGATAACATAATCATATCATTTTTTGGGTGGTTTTTTTTATTACCTTCCAAATAGCAGGCTTAGGGACTTAATTTACAAAATTCCCAGGTTCCTTATAGTTGAAACACTACATTATAGGCTGACTAATGATATGATCTATCCTTTATTCTTCTACATTATTAGAATTATTCTCATCTCTTCGAAATTTTATTATCAAGATGCCCCATTCATCCATATTTAATGCATTTCCAGATTCCCTTTAGATAGTTCCCATGATGCTTCTTCCCTAACATTTGACACTTGTGATATTTGGTCATCTGTCTATCATGGGATTTATTTATAGAACCACTGATATAAGACACCATTTTCCACTTCTTATCATTGGGCCCATGATATCATTGAGAGTATGCATTTCATCCCTTAGAGAACAACAAAAAATCTCTTCATAATTCTCGAAGTCCCTAATCACTAATGATTTTCATAGACTCATTTAGTATACTTAAAGAAGTGATCCACCATGCTTTTGGTGTTCACGAAAAAGAAATAATTATATTTTACAAGCATTATAATATTTTCTTCATACACCCTAATATACTTATCTTCCTTATTCTTATGTATGAGTAAATATCATTCCATATTGAGATGGAGGTTTTAGGGAAAATATTTATTGAAAATAATTTTCATGAATTCCTCCCAATCCATATAATCATTTTCCTCCATGGAATTATTATTTTTTAGTAGTGTACACCATTGATTAGCTTCCCCATCCAAATGATAGACCACCACCATAACATTCTATTCTTATAAACACTGTAGTATAAAGAATATATTTTAAATGGAGTTAATCCACTATTCCAAGTGGAGGGGATCAAAACATTCACTAAACATGGGATGTATTTGTGACATGAAGGATTCGATGGTAGCATGACATTCATTAGAGAAGTAGGGAATTCCATATTATTGATCTCATTATTCACAACATGATCCAGTTGAGCATGTACTATTAGAATGTTTGGAAAACCCATTCCCATCATATCTGGAATATTATTAAGGAAGCCATTACATTTCCTCTCAAATTAATTGATTGAACATGTCCTTATATTTCCCGCCATTAACTAATAAAATCAAGGTTAAATTAAAGGGATTGAATACTTATTTTATAATATAAAAAGGAAATTTAAACATAAAACGATTTAATATTATTTTAAAATTATATCTTATCATTTTATTCCATAACTTTAAATCTGGGTTATCTATGATATGTGTCCTAACATATATTTTTATGGGAATTTTCATTGTTCCCTAAATAATGGGTTGTAATTATCTTATGAATTTACCAAACAATACCCAATGAGAGTGTCAAATGAAGTGTGTATTAAGGCCCATTTTTATGTACCAGGTACCCTGAGATATGCCTAAAACAAATTTTTGGAGTTGTTACTCCTATGATCATATATGTGAGAACCACATCCACATTTATTAACATATCCAGAATTTGTTTTCTTGATAAACATGTTACTCTATACTAACCAAAATATATTGATGTTTTCACGTACTTAGTGTTATCCCTATGGTTATTACTAATGTTCCCTATTCCTGGTCTAAAAATAACATAACATTTCCTCTGATACCAACTACAAAACCCTATCCTTTTACAGATATCATTATGTGATTTTAGGTGTAATTAAACATCAAATTACAATCCATGTATCATAATGTCTTGTTTCCTATAATACTGGTTATATAACACTAAAAAACACAGTAAATAAAAAAAATCCTTTATTAATCATCCAAAATGAGTCCTAAACTTCCATTGAGACCTTAAATCATCTTTGGATTACCAGGGATAACATAGAAAATGGGATGAGTGAAAAATAAAATTAGGTGAATAAACATTAAAATAAATCTTAGAACATGGGTTAGAAGGCATAACATAATGAAATAAAAGGGAATGGAACATGATTAAACACATAGAATCATAACATACAAAAAAAAGGTCACAAACACATGGAATAAATGTAATGAGGAATAAACATGAGTCCTTAATTTATAATGAGTCAATACTCATTTCACAAAGAGGACCATGAGTAATGTTCATTGCACATTGATGATAAGGAATGAAGGACAACCACAAAGATCGTTTCACATAACATCTCATGAGACTAAACCATACCCAACGCATGAGAGGGCTATAAGGACCACCCATTATAACATATTTATGAATTTGATTGCAACATATATATTCATACATAAGTAATCAATCATAAACATAAGGGTTGAACATGGAATGAATTGGATATAATAATCATTTTAAAAGATAAATAAATGGGAGTATCATAAAATTTTCTATGAAATAAAGGAATTAAATAATATATGTACATTAATTATGGAATAATGGAATATATCATGATATTTTATGTCAAAATGAATTGAAATTAATGTTTATGAATACTTAGAGACAAAAACATTTACTATGGTTTATGGGAAAAACATTCAATGTTATTTAATATAAAAATGACATAATTGTCCTTATAAACCCATAAATAAAATAATTTTGTACGGTTTATGGTAAAAAATTCAATGTTATTCAATGTTATTTAAAATTTCAGTATAGTTTATGGGAAAACATTCAATGTTATTTAAGAATTTTGTATGAATCCTTTTAAAAATATGTATATCCTAAAAAATAAGGTTGAATGGATCATGATACAATATTTTTGAACATATAAACAAAATATATAAGATGATCACTAAAATAAATGATACTTTAATTTGTTTAAAAAGATTGAATGAGTAACCTGGAGGAATAATAAAGGTTTGGGTAGAATCCCATAAGTTATGTCTGAAATAATTCTGAACATGATCTTAATGTTCTGAGTAAACACATTAGTATAATTAATTAATAATTCTGAAACAATTTATATATGTACTTTTTATTATAACATTATTAAGTTAATTTATGACCTTTTTTAAGGGTTAATAGATTAAATTTCAACATTTGGTAGTATTTATTTCCTTGGATTTCAGGATCGATTTAGATGTATATATTTATGCAAAATCATGTCGAATAAAGATGGTTGTCTAGAACTGAACATATTTTTTATTAATGAACTTATATAATATTAAAATACAATTTTTCTAGAATTGAGGATGATTCATTACATAAATAATTAATGATAATCATTTAGATTTATAAAGAATTTTTTTATCACAATGAAGACATTTTGTTTTATAAATTAATATCATGAGTAAAAAAATTCTTGAACAATACATATGATATAATAAAAATAATATAATATTTTTCAACCAAATATTATTTTCACTACTATCCTTGAATATGAAATTGAATTATGAAATAACATCATCCACAATGGTGGTTAATTGGAACCTCATAGACGACAATTGCATTTTTAAAATAAAAGAGATAAATTAAGATTTTTTGTGAGGAATTATTCCATAGACAAGATAAAATTCTATAATATGTAATATAATAGAGTTATCATTCCATTTGAATAATGTGAGGTGAAGACAGAAAAGAAAAGAAAGGAACCTGGAATTAAAATGAAAGAAAATAGAAAAGGAGTTTACCTCTTGATTCATTTTTCTTAAGATCCTCTTTAAGGGATTGGTTTTGGCCTTTTATTGAGACAAAAAGATCATATGAAGGGAAATAGGCTTGTAGAGATTATTGGGTAGAATATATAAAACTCTCAAGGATTTAGAGGTGTGAGGATAAGTAGTGGTGATGGTTTTTATTTATCGATGTGGAGAGGGGGTATTTTCTCATATTTAATTCATTTTTTTATTATTGTTTCCCAATACAAGAAATATTGTTGATTATTGAGACTAAATACAGTACATAGATCATTTGGGTTTGAACCAATTTTTCTTTTATAATCCACGAATCAATTAATAGTTTATTTAACATATAATGTATATATAACGTAAATTTTCATATTTTCCTATTCACAAAAAATTGAAGTATTTTAGACCAATTTTAAAAATTAAACCTAACCATATTCAACAATTTAAAAATATAAAATGAGCTCTATTTTATGAAAATATTTATCTAAATATGAGAAATTTAATTTTTAATTATAATAAGTATTTACTTGAAAAATATACATATATAAAATATGAATTGATTTTAAATAAAATTGAAAAATTGACTAAGGTCTCATAAAATTATAGTACAATCATAATACATAAAAATAGAAATTTCAGAACACATTTTATGAATATAAAATGTCTTTTAAATTATTAAATTAATCTTAAAATGTAATTAAATATTATTTAGTTACAAAAAATATCAACTCTTTATTAATATATTAAAAAATATTAATTAATTTATATTATGAATTTTTTTATCATATTAGCATTTATTAGATAATTAAATTTTATTCATACATTCAGAGGTGAGGTTACAATTCTATTGGTTGGATTACTATTCAAAAGTGCCAAATAACTATTCCAGAAGTCATGTTAGTATTTCATAGGTATAGAATCATGAACTTTTAGAAATGATTTTTATTTCATTAATTTTTTATTTATATATATTTTATTGTATTCTATATGAATTTATACCATATGATACAATTATAATAATGTAATTTAAATAGATAAAACTTAAGGATGATACAGTTTAACCCCCAATAAACCATTTATTACCATCACAATAATAAATTTTTATTATTTTCACTTATCATTATGGTAACAAAATTAAACTAAAATTATTAGTTAATATTAATTTATATTATTCAAATTATGGCACAAAATTGTCCTAATTCAATTCCTATAGGTGGTATAATTTAATTTAAAAATAATCTCACAGATGAAATAAAATGTTGTTTTAAATAAATTTATTTTTTAGGGAAAATATAATATTATATTAACTGTATGAATAGAAAATATCATTATAATAATATAAACATAAAAGGTATAGTTATTATATATACATTTAATTTAAATGTATTCATCATTAGTTTCTATTTTTATTAATTAAAATAGGGAAACAATATGCACATTGAATTAGTTTTAAAGAAAATATGTTTTTAAACCCCAAAATAAACATAAACTATAATATAGTATAAAGAACATTGATGTATAACTGTTTGTTTTAAATATAAATATATAATACATAATTTAATTTAATTTAAATGTATATAATATTGGTTTTATTTTCTAATTTATCATATAAAAATGACAGTTTTACATAAATTGGTATTTTTCACCATTCACTAAAATCTAAAATTTCTATAAAATGTAACATTGTTTTACCCTAAATATATTTTGATATGATGATTTCAAAAAATAATAATTTTTTAATATATATATAGTATAAATTCTTAAAAAAAGATTATAAAATTTTGTGACTAAAGTATGACAAAATAACATTTTAGAAAAATATATATTATTCCGAAAAAAATTAATTTTATTTCAAATGGTTTTTATTTTATTTATAGTCAAAGGATAAAATTTTTATTTATTTTATATAAGATTAAAAAATATAATTTCCATTTTTTAATTAGTCATATCAACACCTCATATTTTAACAAATAGGTTATAATGTTGTTTTTTATTATGGTTTATTTACACTCGTTGTTGCGTTTTATACAAACCATGAAAGAGATTTAATTTTTTTAATAAAAATTTATTTTAAATTTTCATGGTGTTACATTCGCATCTAATATCATTGTTTCATTTCATATATTTTATCAAAAAAGTTCATCTTTTAAAATATCAGGGTTTTACATTCCCCGAAACAATATAAAATTCCATCCTCACATTTTAATTTTTATATCAGTAGACAAGGGTATTAAAATTGGAAATACCTTTTTGGAAAACACCACATCATAAAATGGTTGATAAAACATCTAAATGATAAGTGATAAATAGAAATATTATGTTCATGTGAAATAACACCTAATAAGGTATCCAAATAGGATTACATTAGGGGGAGTGAAGATATTAACATAGAGGGAAAATGTAAATAATTATAGTGAGTTATAAATATCATTGGTCAAAAAAGGTGGGTGATATTAAGAAGATTAAATACCATAAAACAAGAAATATATAAAGGGTAAAAATACCATCTATTCATTACAAAAAAAGGTACTACGGTAACATTTTTTGAAGATCTTTTTACTAGATTTTGGGAATTCGACAGTGTCTAAGACATGAAAATAAAAAATATACTTACCTAAAAAGTATAATTTCCTAATTAAATCTATTTACACCACAATATTATATTTTTATCCAAGCAATGAGTATTCATGTTGATTTTTCCATTCATGATTAACAAAAACTAACTTTTAATAGTAAATAAGTTCAATTTAATAATGAAAAGTGATTCCTCTGAAATTTTCAAATAATTATTTGTTAGCAAAAGTTATCCAAAAAATAGAAATTTAAAATTCATATATTTCTTAAATAGTTAACCTTAAGTCATTTCAAAAAAGCTTCTAAACATATTCAATGTCTAACAAATTAGTAGGGAGGTCACTAATCCACATTAAATTATATTCCCCAGAAAATATAAAGTTGGTCTTAATTTCACATTCCAAATATGTAAATAATGTGACCACCAAAAAACCTTAATGAAAACTTTAATTCCTATAGAATTTTTTTTCCTTATTCACTGAATAAAATACCAATGATCAAATTTCTTCCATAATCAAAAAAATTGAGTAAACCCCAGAAAAGATAACATAAACTATCAAAAAATTTACAAATTTAAAGGTTACCAATGCTATACAATAAATATATATTTATAAATATTATATACACTTAGTTAACATGTTAATGGTTATCTTACCTCAATCACATGTCTTGCAAAATTATCAACTTTAAAATGAATCAATTTTCTTGGTTCCATTCATCATATAATTCAAAATCCACAATGAAATAATACTATAGTATAATAATAATATGTTTCATCATTATAAAAACTATAATATCATTAATAAAATAGTAATATAACATATTTTTTAATCCAAACACAAGACATTAAATAATTACAAAACGTTTTGTGGTAATATAATACTTTCGGACATTACCCCTTAGATTATTCTGAGTTATAATTCCTTAACACTTGGGAAATTAATTTTTCTATTTACCCACATACTTATAGTTGATGTATTGAAAATTAGTTGTTTCATTCTATCCATTAAAATCTATGGAATGGTGTATTTTCTCCCCCCACTTTTACAAAACCCTCATTCCAATCAAACAAGTACTGAGGTGATTCCTTCCCTAATTGTTACACGATGTAAAATCTATTATTCCCTAATTTTACTTATTCATATTATTATCATTTATCCAATAAGTTTCTTATTACATTTAAATTAAATAAACTTATATAATTATATATTTATCATGAAAGTTCATAAAACTATGTCCTCATACGATGAGAAGGTTTGAGAGTCACCCTTAAAATATATGACTTTAACCCAATAATGGAATGGAAATTATTTTTTTGTGGATTATATATATTCTACGTAGTAGGGAATTATATATTTTTAAATTTTACGAGAATAATAGAAACTTTTTACTTTTCTTTCCTCTCCATCCCTAGAATTATTTCTCTACGTCCGCTCGTTTGTCACAGAGAAAATAAATTTCATATATTATTACCTGAAAATCATCCCATTAAATGTTTTATGTTTTTTCTTCATCCTCAGTGTTTTGAATAAATGAAACTAATAGATCAAAATACCATAAGAGATGATAAAATTCCATGAATACATTGTCACTTTCATTCATTTTGAATAGATAAATATTATCTATATGGAACTTATCCATTTCATAGATACAAATGGAATTGTAGTTACATTGACTGGTGATGGTTTATAACATATAATGTGGTATATAATCAATAAAAAAATGGTGAATTAGTATAATTATCTATATGTGAAATATTATTTGTTTTAACCATAGTTAGCTTCACCAATATGGTTATAATTTGATTATTTCCAGCTATATCAATAGCTCCAACATCATTATATTTTCAAGGAGGTAAATTTGAACATGGAGTATGTGAATTTATATATTATAATTCCTTCCAACATGATCCATTTAAAAATAATTACACACACATTAGTAGATTATAAAATTATAAACTCTACTGTATAATCCCAATACTTTTGAAACACTTAACATAAATCAAAAAATTAATGAATAGATAATATCCTTATCATAAACATGGTTTTTAGGATGGTTTCAAATTATAGAAATATTTTTCAATAGTTCATAATGGTTTTTCAAAAAAATGTGAATAAACACAAGTATATCCCCTAAGAGAGTCAAACATTGTGGGCAGTATAGACTACTGTTGTGTACTAGGTAACACTCGACTCAATATCATCACACATTTTTTACAGGTATTAACCCAAGGTACTTTTTTCCATAAAAACATACACTTGTAGTATCTTGAAAATGATGTATTTATAGGTAATCCATATAATATAAACTTATAAAAAAATTAATATGTTACACTACACTTTGATATATCCAAAATGATAGGCATATGTTTATATTTTATAGTTTATGTTTTTAATAATATATCTCCTAAGGATTATTCTAAACATACTTCAATATAGTATCTAAGACCCATAACATTGTAGACTAGAGATAGTGGTTACATTATTACATTGTCATACTATACAAGGAATATAATCCAAAAGGAACAAATAGTTTAATATTCCTAGTAAACTAGATCAATTCATGAAATTAAAATTATAATTTATAATGTAAAATAATAAAATAGTTTTCTGTGAGAATGATATATTTCAAATTATCATATAATGACATATCAATCACAAAAAATTTCCTAGTATCATGGATAAGAAAGGGAAAAATTAATATTCTCAGTAAGGCTCATCATATGTCATGAAAATATCATGAATAATATGTGTAAACAATACATAATGTTAAATAATTAAAACACATGAAATTTAGACAATAACATGATAATATTATGGAAGGAATAAATGATGATCCATTAAATCCATATGCATAATCACATGATATTGAAACATATACATGGATGTTATAATAAATCGAATAATGACATGAAAATAAATAAATATTCTTATAATTAGGGAATAAATAAAGCCAAACATCTAAATAATGTTATCAATACCATTCACAAAACAATGCATCAAGGGCCTATGTAATTATGGTAACCACCCCTTGTATAATAAGAATAATAAATTATCATATTAATGGGGTTAATAAAATATTACACCCAAAATTTCTAAAATAAGAACATTGTATTTGGTAGCATGTTTGGCATGAAAACTAGGAAAAAATGAAAATATAACAACCTAGAACATTTTGATAAATTTATTTTTAAATAAATTCAATCCCATCAAAAGAATTTTTTATATACCAATTGGAAATTATATTGAATTACAAATTACACTAAGTTTATATTTCAATACATGGTAAATTTTGTTTAGATTATGTTTCCTGAAACAACAAGTTTTTTAATAGCTAGCATTACTCACACGATCGAGTTTTATATAACAACAATATACTATTAGTATTATTATTTAATATGATAGTTGTCTCAATGTAATTATAATTATGGGTATGAATAGGACTAAATAAGAATTTTAAATATAGAGTTTACCTATGTATATTAGTTATGTATTTATTAGTTATAAAATAATATAAATTTAATAGAAAAATAAGCATTTCATGAATAACTGAAATTATCTACAAACAGACTATTCACACATTTCAAAAATAATTTCAAATTAATTTTTACCCATTATATAAAATTTATTATATAAAATGAAATAAATATTTTTAATCATCATATCAATGTTCTCTTTGTGTGATTTCATGTGATTTTCGGAAATATATAATTTTTTGACGATAGTAAAAAAACAGAATTTTAATTGAAAACCGACTTTTGGAATAAATTTTTTATAATGTCAAATTATATTTTTTGTTGGTTTTAAAGTAAAATTAGTTCAATTTTAGGTCAAATAATCCAATTTATATAATTGTATTAATCTTCATATATAATTTTCATATTAAAAAGTTATAAATGTTTTAATATTTTCTCCTTGAAAATCTGCTTTCTCATCACATATGTTGGATTGTTTTTAAATTAAAATTTTCCACTTAAGTGAATTAAATTTGAAACATGGATTCCTTTTCTATAATTATAATAAATTTGAATTTATAATACTGTAAAATTAATTTTCATGATAACATGAATAGTGAATAGTATAACAATTAATTACTATAGTTAAGGTATATATTTAATTAAATGGGGTTAATTATGTAAGATATGTGTTAAAAATTACATATAAACTTGTTAAAAATCTATTTTACAGAAATATCTATTCCTTTACATTCTAGTGTATAAAATAAACCATTAATGGTTACTTTTGACATGAATAAAAAAAGCATTTAATTCATTATTTTTAAAAATTACAAGTGTGCAAAATACCTCACTTATAAAAGAACACATCATCACCTATATTATTCACTCCATGAAATATAATTGGTTCATCCAATACCTACCAATATAACATAAAAAAATACCTAATCTCATCCTAGAAGCCTTATTTAGGGATAAAATCAATATTGGATTGATTTTTTGCAATCCTAAGGAGGATACCCGAAGAAGAGGTAATGTTATCCAATGAGAGTTTTTATTTTACATCTCCCTCCATATCACTAAAATATTATAAAAATAATAAGATATAATTACAGAAGTATTTTAAATATACTGATAATTTTTATGTTATGTTAATTATCAAAAATATTGTCCACTTCTGTAGAATATGTTACTAAATCTTAATTTGTGTGTACGATATACTACCACCTCACGAACTGATGTGATTGTTTTTTTCATTACCACCTCTCACAGTTATATATGATGATGGATATAAAGCCAATATATTATATTTATAAAATAATTTTACATATGCATTCATTATATCATATTTACATTTTTTAATTTCTATCCCTAAAGGGATACAACAACATTGTTCATGTGTTTGGTAGACTACCACCGCATGAAGTGATGTCATTCATCTTTCCCTAACACTTTACATGGAGGGTAAATAAGAAACTTGTAATGGATATATGTGATATAAATGAAATAATCATAATATTAATGAAATATTATTCATTCTGATAAGATAATATATGATTTTAGTTTTTATTTACACTGAAAAATGATAACATTGTTCATGTATATGTTGACTACCAGGTTCACATATTGATGTGACACTCTTTTCTTCCCCACATCACATGGAAGACACATATAAATATATTTAAAGAAAAAATATGTAATATATTATATTAGGATAATTATTTAATGAAAAAATATTACATACACTGTTTCTATAATGATCATGGTAAAACGGAAATGTTACCAATGCGTACGTACGACCTACTCTCTCTAAGATCACAACATACTTCATTTTTCAAAAACATATTCCATGATTGGTTTTAAAAGTATAACTAATATATAAATATGATAATTACAACATCATTATTATTGATGAAGCTATATGACTATATAATATTCACATGAGTCATATCATTCTTGAAGAAAAACAAATGAGAAAACATGACAACTAACAACCAAAATAATGAAAATAATGAAATATTTTTAATGAATGAGTGATAATATATTATAAAATTATTATATATGATATTATTAATATATATATGGTCTTATAATATGTTAATAACATATTTATAACCACTATATTGAAGGTTAAATCATTTTCAACCAAAAGGAAGCATGAGGTAATGGTTTTCATCTCAATTTCATTTCATTAATGAATATTGTAATGTTATGTGTGTAATTTAGACTATATGGTGTCTATAGTACCCATTTAACATGTAATATCATGAATAAATAATAGTTTAGGGTATTTTGAGTTTTAATTTGTGTTATTAAATCAAACTGCTTTTTTTATAAAACATATCTTGTGGAAAAAAAATATCATAAATCAATTTCATTTCCTTGGGTTATATTACTTAATCATCATCATTCAAATTATATGATTATGTGATTAATTAATTTTATTTATATTTTGATATATTGACACATTTTCTATTTTTATTTACAGTTGATACACATTATCAATTCATTAATTAATTAATTCTCCAATGTTATAATCATTTTAGGGGTTTATTAAATAATCTCATTCGCATCTAGATTATTTATTCTTAAATTTTAGTTCACGGAAATTGTGATGACCCAGACCCCCCTTGGTCCCTTCCTTTGCCAAAATCCGGATCCTTAAGGGGTGCCGATCGGTGCGACCGATTGGTGAGACCGATCGGTGAGACCAATCGGTGCGACCATTCGGTGAGACCGATCGGTGAGACCTATCGGTGCGACCGATCGGTGAGACCGATCGGCGGAACCGGCCGACGTCACCCGGCCTTTCCAAGTTGTTCCAGTAAGGC
The DNA here is from genome assembly GCA_963277665.1 of Viscum album. Lineage (NCBI taxonomy): Eukaryota > Viridiplantae > Streptophyta > Magnoliopsida > Santalales > Viscaceae > Viscum > Viscum album. The sequence continues at coordinate 1,437,108,604 of OY728122.1, forward strand.
TCCTATTTCGCAAATAGGGTTTTAAACCCTATTCTGCCTCGTTTAAAAAAATGTCTTAAAGACCCGAAACGCGCACAAAAGTTTTAATTAAATACTGAATCGACTCATGAGTTGGTTTAAACCACCCAGCACCATTAATGATGAGTCAAGCCGCGTGGTCAACCCATGACTTCCACGTCTTATGTGGTTCAACATTTTTATCTCAACCACCCCCGGCTCTTATAAATTAAGGGTTAGGCCGTGGTTTCTCCCTTCCTCGATCGTGGCTCTTCTGGTGCATCGGGTGCGCCGCGTCGTTATCCGTGAAGTTCCGCCTCCCCCCCTGACATAAGCTTTGGTCGTCTATCAGCAGGTAGGGAATTTCTCTCGTCTCTCACTTTTGTGTATCATGCGGGGTGGGCATTATTTTGTTCCTATGGAATTGGTTGAACCGAACCTTAATGAAGATAATAAACGAAGTTCTAAAGAAAGAAGGGGAAGGGGTTGTGATCGTTGTTTATGCTTTATCTTGTGATCATCCTTTTTAGTTGTGCTGGTTTATGTTTTTCTGAAAATTGAGGCCGTTGTTGGTTGTTGTATGTGCACTGATGAATCCCCTCGTGATGTTTTAAATGGGTTGCGGAAATTGTGAACTCCTGCTCTGAAATTGGTTAATCACGTATACCCGGCTGAATAAGTTGGAAGCACCAGGATAAAACCTACTATGTTAAATCTAGGTTAGAACACACAGGTTTGAAATCACGGAGTGTGTTAAGTCTTTTAAATCTGAAATTACCTGGTGGTTTTGTGAATTTGGGGATGGGATTCCCTGTCGGTATGGTTTCGGTGGTTGTGAGTTTGAGACTGGGTGGGTACTCGTTTATATCACAAATTGGGGAGAGATCCTCTGTTGACAGAACCGGGTGTGAGTGTTTTGGTTGATCCATGCTTTTGACGCTTTCCTTGGTTATGCTTATGGTAGTTGCCCAGTAGTGCTTAAAATTAATTGAACATTTTAACTGAACGTGGAACAAGAATGGGACAAATGGTTTTTGTGGGAAAGGGTCGTGAACTGTGACTCGGACGCAGTGGTGTTGTGTTCTGTAGGTTGTCTAGGAAAACCTAAGCTTTGGGTGAGTGTTTGTTACCTATATCTATACTTATAGCTTTGTGTTTTTATTCGCGCCCCACCCAAGTTGAGCACTCAGTGCCAAACACCCCCATTTATGGGGGAAGGGTGTTTTTTCCAACACTATCCTTAGTGGCTGGTTATTAGCTCCTTTTCTGCTCCCTTTCCCAGATAGCCCAAGTATCTTCGGGAAGGCTATGATGGCCTGAGGTCCATTATTAGCCCAAGAACCTTCGGGCAGGGTAGTACTGTGGTTGACCAGGTGTGTGCAGCAGGTGGTTTCCCAAGTGTCTTCGGGATGAGGCCCAGGTGTGTGCGGGCGGGATTTCGGCAGTGGGACTGCGTGTGGTTCTGGCCCAGGTGTGTGCGGGCGGGATTTCGGCAGTGGGACTGCGTGTGGTTCTGGCCCAGGTGTGTGCGGGTGGGATTTCGGCAGTGGGACTGCGTGTGGTTGTGGCCCAGGTGTGTGCGGGCGGGTGTGGCAGTGGGACTGCGGTGAGAATGGCGGGATTGGTCCGATGCGTAGGATGTCTCAATAACCAGTGGGAAAGTGGCACGGGGTACCCAAACATCGATGTGATATGATTATATATATTACTTGACTTGCGTTATTTGGGGAGCGTTCCTTAGTGAGGCCTGGGGTGGTTAGTTTACCTTGAATAGGCGTTTGGTTTGCTCCTTTCTCACGGGACTATAGCACGTTCCCCCACTTGTGCACGAGAGTCTTGGTTTTCCCTAATGAGAGTACTTGTATGCTCACCCTACGTTTACTTTCAAAATTCCTAGAGGACTACCAGGGCTGTGCGGGACCCTACTAGTCGGACAGTTGGAGTTTTTGCTGTTGTCGAACCTTTGTTTTCTTTTGGTATTGTACTTTGAGCCTCTTTTTGTACTTTCACCTTGTTGTAAACTGTTTAAACATGCATGGGGACTTTGTTTGGAATTATTTATTTACACCTGTTTCTTTCCCTTTCTGGGTGGTTGACTTATCCTATTTCCCGATCCTAAATAATAAAAAGGGTAATGCCTCCCATATTTGTGATAACTCATTCCCTTGGTACTAGTCGCCACCCCGGGGCCTACTGGAGGCGGGACTCGGGGGTCATTATCTCTCCTACAACTTAAAGAAGGAATGGCCTGGCAATCTGCTGACCCTTCCCTCCTTTTGGTGAAGGTGGGTCGTGACAGAATGGTATCAGAGGAAGGTTTGAGAGGTAGGATGGAGTCTGGAGTTACGCACGGTGAGGATTTCATGGGATGGTAAGGCAACAGCGTTGGGTGACCTTGGTTCGTGAATTAGGCCAAGGAAGACCGGCTAGGACATGGGATTTTAGGGCCCCCCATGATCTGATGCAAGGACTCTGGGCCTACCGAACGACCAAGTTAGACCACACTAATTGCAGGGTAGAGACCCTAGGAAAGGTACATGCATCATAAATGACTTGTGATCTTATGTTTCTGGGATATTTTGGGAATTAAGAATAAATTTAAAATTTTAAGATGTTTTCTTTTTAGTATGCACTACTTGGGCTTAGGAATTCCTTGTTTACCTTGTAGCTATGGCACCTGGGAGGCGACCACGTGTGGTACAGGCGATCGAGGCCCCGGAGATTACTTTAGCCGATCGGCAGAGAGCTGATCGAGAGGAAGAGGGCGACCAGTGGAAAAAGACTCTTCGGGCCATCCAACGACAGGCCCTCGAGAAGTATGAGGGCAGCACCTCCGATATGAAGACGGATGGCTGGTTAGAGGAGCTAGTTATAGCCTTCGGCCTGATTCGGGTCCTGACCGAGTACTGGGTTCCTCTGGCTGTTAGCCAGATGTGAGGAGCGGCACGTCAGTGGTGGATGCTTCACCTGGGGAATAGGAAAGAGTCTGAGGTTGCTTGGGAGGATTTCGAGAAGGAGTTCAGGGCGGAGTTCCTCTCCTCAACAATGAATGCAGAGAAGAGGCAGGAGCTACTCTCCCTACAGCAGGGGAGCATGTCCATGAGGGAACTTGGAATCAAGTTCAAGGACCTCCTACGTTTTTCTCTGGACCTCTTTCCCGATGAGGAGTCTTGGGCAAGATGTTTGGAGGAGGCGCTCCGACCCTCCCTCCAGTATGATGTTACCCCCTTTACCCTTCCGACATACTTAGAGGTCCAGAAGAAGGCCGAAGTGGTGGAAAGGATGCATGCTCTGGGCAGAGTGTCACGAGAAGGGATCCAGCTGGGACCATCGAAGGGGAAGGCTGTTAGCACCAGGCCTCCAGCATCGGGACCCTCCAGGTTCCGACCCACAGGGAGCAGACCGCAGCAGTTTCAGTTTCGATCCCCTGGCCCACGTTCTTTCCCTTCAGGCTCGGGTCCACGGTGCTTCATCTGCGGGAGCCCTGGACATCTCTGGAGTCAGTGCCCCGATCGGGTGCAGTACAACAGTGGCAGTCATCCCCAGCATCCGCTGCAGCAGCAGTTTCCAGCCAGACCCTTCCGGCAGCAGCAGCAGGGACAGCGAGCTCCTGCTCCTCCGCAGGCAGACATAGGAGGAGGAGGCCGACCTCAGGGCACTCCCCAGGGACCTCTACCAGGGCTTGGTCGGGGAGGTGGCCAAAAACCGAGGGGCAATGGAGCTCGGCGTGGACAGTTACACGCCGCAGAGGAAACAGTTCCAATAGGGCTAGAGGTTGTTCGAGGTACGATCAATGTGTTTAGCACTCTTGCTTATGCTTTGTTCGAAACCGGAGCTTCTCACTCCTTTGTTGCACCCAGTCTAGCTCGTGCCTTGGGTCTAGATGTCGAGAGACTTCCAGTGCCCCTGGTGTTGAGCACACCAGTTGGAGGTCAGACCGACATGTTGTTCATTTGTCGGGGATGTAGACTGATGTTAGGGCCACATCAGTCGGTTAGGGATCTCCTTCTGCTACAGATTCAGCCGTACGATGTCATCCTAGGCATCGACTGGCTATTTTCTGTGTGCGCCGTCATCGATTGTTTCCAATGAAGGGTGGTGTTATCAGGTTTGGACGGCCAGCGTGTTACCTTCACCGGCGAGCGGAGCTGTCCGAAGGGAAACAGGAGGGAGGAACCTCTCCTCTCCTTGTTGACTGAGCTGACAGTGGAATCAGTAGATTCTGAGATGGTGGAAGTGCCAGAGATCGTCCGCGAGTTTATGGACATCTTTCCTGAGGAGGTGACGACTCTACCCCCTTGACGCGATATCGAGTTCGAGATAGACCTACAACCCGACGCTCGTCCGATCTCGATGGCTCCTTATCGGATGGCACCTTCGGAGCTACGAGAGTTGCGGGTACAGATTGACGATCTGATGAAGAGGGGTTATGTCCGTCTGAGTGCGTCACCATGGGGCGCTCCAGTCTTGTTCGCGAGGAAGGCAGATGGTGGCCTCAGGTTGTGCATCGACTACAGGAGGCTGAATCAGGTAACGATCAAGAATCGCTACCCTCTTCCGGGGATAGATGATCTTTTTGACCAACTGAGGGGGGCAGGATGGTTCTCGAAGATCGACCTGCGGTCCGGATACCACCAGCTGAGGGTGAAGGATAGAGACGTCCTGAAGACGGCGTTCAGGTGCAGGTATGGGCACTTCGAGTTCGTGGTCATGCCCTTTGGTGTTACGAACGCCCCGGCCGTGTTCATGGAGCTTATGAACTCCATCTTTCGGGAGTACCTGGATCGGTTTGTGGTGGTATTCATCGACGATATCCGGGTCTATTCAAGGTCAGAAGAGGACCATGCAGAGAACCTGAGGACAGTTTTGGAAGTCCTCCGACAGCACCAGCTCTACGGGAAGTTGTCAAAGTTCATGTTCTGGACATGAGAAGTGCACTTCCTCGGGCACGTAGTGTCTGAGCAGGGGGTAGCAGTCGACCCGTCAAAGGTTGAGGCAGTTGTTTCTTGGGCAGCACCCAAGAATGTGGCGGAAGTCCGGTGTTTTCTCGGACTGGCAGGTTACTACCGGATATTCGTACCCAACTTCTCTCGAGTAGCATCCCCTTTGACGGCTTTGACCAAGAAGGACCAGGTTTTCGTGTGGAGCGAGCAATGCGAGTCGTCCTTCAGCTACCTAAAAGTAAAGCTGGTTAGTGCCCCAGTGTTGAGATTACCAGAATAAGGGATATCCTATGAGGTATTTTGTGATGCTTCAGGATAGGGCCTGGGATGCGTGTTGATGCAGCAACAAGGGGTGATCTCTTACGGGTCCAGGAAGCTACGCCCCCATGAGCGTAACTACGCCACCCATGACTTGGAGCTTGCATCGGTCATTTTTGCGCTAAAGTTATGGTGGCACTACCTCATCGGGGAATTCTTTGTGGTCTTCACAGATCACAAAATCTTAAAGTATATCTTCTCCCAGCGGGACTTGAACTTGTGACAACGGAGATGGGTAGAGTTCCTCCAGGACTACGACTTTGAAATCTCTTATACTGAGGGAAAGGGCAATGTAGTGGCCGATGCCTTGAGCAGGAGGACGCAGAAGGATGCGGTCCGAGAGTCGGCAAATGCATGGAAGGCAATGGAGGAGTTTGCTTCCTTACACCTGGATGCGAAGATGGATAGTGGCAGAGGCTGCCTATATCAGATGATAGTGCAGTCATCTCTGTTTCGACAAGTGGAGGAGTATCAGTGGGGATACCCCGAGTGTGAAGTGATGCGTGATCGGGTTGACCACGGCGATGTTCCAAGAGAATGGACAGAGGACGGTCAGCACCAGATGATTTTCCAGAAAAGGTTGTTTGTTCCAAGAGTGATGCGTGGCAAGGTTCTCAGTGATTTCCACAACTCACCCCTAGTGGTGCACCCAGGAGTTACCAAGATGTACCAGGGGCTGAAATGGTAGTTCTGGTGGCCCGGAGTTAAGCGAGCGGTGGAAGAATTTATGGCTAAGTGCTTAGTATGTCAGCAAGTGAAGGCTGAACACCGGGTTCCAGGCGGCCTACTGCAGCCTTTAGCTGTTCCCGAGTGGAAGTGGGACGACATCTCAATGGATTTCGTCACGGGACTACCCAAGGTCCAAGGAGGGTGCGACACCATCTGGGTGGTGGTGGACAGGTTGACGAAATCGGCTCACTTTCTGGCAATCAGGGAGTCAAGTACTGTGGATGCTTTGGCACGAAAGTATGTGAATGAGGTGGTGTGGTTGCATAGAGTTCCGAGGTCTATAGTCTCGGATAGGGATGCACAGTTTACCTCGCGAATCTGGAGAGGATTGCAGCATGCGTTTGGCACCCAGTTACGCCTTAGCACTGCATTCCATCCCCAGACAGATGGACAAACGGAGCGCACCATCCAGACCTTGGAGGATATGCTACGGGCATGTGTTCTGGACTCAGGAGAGTCATGGGTGCGATACTTGCCTCTAGTAGAGTTTTCCTACAATAATAGCTACCACTCTACCATCGGTATGGCCCCGTTTGAGGCTTTGTACGGGAGTCCATGCCGTTCACCTGTGTGTTGGACCGAAGTAGGAGAGGCAGGCATCCTTGGCCCGGAGGTGGTGCAGAACACGACAGAGAAGATTCAGCTTATATGGGAAAGGATGAAGGCGGACCAGGACCGACAGAAGTCGTATGCTGATACTAGGAGAAGGCCCTTGGAGTTTGAGGTTGGGGACCACGTGTTCTTGAAGGTCTCCCCGCGGCGTGGGCAACTGAGGTTCGGCAAGGGGGGTAAGCTTTCCCCCAGATTCGTCGGACCCTTCGAAGTGTTGCGTCGGGTCGGCGAAGTGGCTTATCAGCTAGCGTTACCTCCGCCGCTGCTAAGGATACATGATGTCTTTCATGTAACCCAACTCCGTCGTTATCTGCACGATGATTCACACGTCCTTGATTGGGGTGAACTGGAAATCGAGGACGACGTAACCTTTGTGAAAAAACCAGTGATGATCGAGGATCGCAAGGAGAAGGTGCTTCGTGGGCGAGCCATTCCCTTGGTTCGTGTGTTGTGGAGACATGGCGGGCTCGAAGAGAGTACGTGGGAGAGGGAAGCACAGATGCGTGCCCAATACCTCGGGTTGTTTTGAGCTTTGTTCCTTTTGTACCTGTTGTGGTAGAACGTTTGACTTTTGGCTATGAAATGTACTAGTTTATTTCCTCTGTTGTGTGTGAAAAGCCCCGGCTAAAGGGAAGAGGGAACCTGACCGCTAATCAAGACGCATTAATGTGGATGCGATTAAACCCGTGCGGGCGATTCAGTGCCACCCAAAGCGGATAATATCTTGACATGGGGGAGGGGAACTCCCCAAACCCACATGACCGGGCGGTTTGGCGTGGTATGTTTCTTGGTTCTTGACATGGGAGTGTTTTTAGCTAGTAGGGGTTCAATCCTAAGAGGTATCTTTCGAAGATGGTTGTTCGGACCCTCTCCTTCCTTCTGGTTTGTTGTGATTTTCGAGGATTAGAATCTTTTAAGAGGTATCTGATGTGACGACCCAGACCCCCCTTGGTCCCTTCCTTTGCCAAAATCCGGATCCTTAAGGGGTGCCGATCGGTGCGACCGATCGGTGCGACCGTTCGGCGGAACCGGCCGACGTCACCCGGCCTTGCCAAGTTGTTCCAGTAACGCTCCTTTTTCGCAAATAGGGTTTTAAACCCTATTCTGCCTCGTTTAAAAAAATGTCTTAAAGACCCGAAACGCACACAATAGTTTTAATTAAATACTGAATCGACTCATGAGTCGGTTTAAACCACCCAACACCTTTAATGATGAGTCAAGCCGCGTGGTCAACCCACGAATTCCACGTCTTACGCGGTTCAGCGTGTTTATCTCAACCGCCCCGGCTCTTATAAATTAAGGGTTAGGCCGTGGTTTCTCCCTTCCTCGATCGTGGCTCTTCTGGTGCATCGGGCGCGCCGCGTCGTTATCCGTGAAGTTCCGCCTCCCCCCCCCCTGACATAAGCGTTGGTCGTCTATCAGCAGGTAGGGAATTTCTCTCGTCTCTCACTTTTGTGTATCATGCGGGGTGGGCGTTATTTTGTTCCTATGGAATTGGTTGAACCGAACCTTAATGAAGATAATAAACGAAGTTCTAAAGAAAGAAGGGGAAGGTATTGTGATCATTGTTTATGCTTTATCATGTGATCATCCTTTTTAGTTGTGATGGTTTATGTTTTTCTGAAAATTGAGGCTGTTGGTGGTCGTTGTATGTGCACTGATGAATCCCCTCGTGATGTTTTAAATGGGTTGCTGAAATTGTGAACTCCTGCTGTGAAATTGGTTAATCATGTATACCCGGCTGAATAAGTTGGAAGCACGAGGATAAACCCTACTCTGTTAACTCTAGGTTACAACACACAGGTTTGAAATCACGGAGTGTGTTAAGTCTTTTAAATCTGAAATTACCCGGTGGTTGTGTGAATTTGGGGATGGGATTCCCTGTCGGTATGGTTTCGGTGGTTGTGAGTTTGAGACCAGGTGGGTACTCATTTATATCACAAATTGGGGAGAGATCCTTTGTTGACAGAACCGGGTGTGAGTGTTTTGGTTGATCCATGCTTTTGACGCTTTCCATGGTTATTCTTATGGTAGTTTCCCAGTAGTACTTAAAATTAATTGAACATTTTAACTGAACGTGAAACAAGAATGGGACAGATGGTTTTTGTGGGAAAGGGTCGTGAACTGTGACTTGGACGCAGTGGTGTTGTGTTCTATAGGTTGGCTAGGAAAACCTAAGCTTTGGGTGAGTGTTTGTTACCTATATCTATACTTGTATCTTTGTGTTTCTTATTCGCGCCCCACCCAAGTTGAGCACTCAGTGCCGAACACCCCCATTTATGGGGGAAGGGTGTTTTTCCCAACACTATCCTTAGTGGTTGGTTATTAGCTCCTTTTATGCTCCCTTTCCCGGATAGCCCAAGTATCTTCGGGCAGGCTATGATGGCCTGAGGTCCATTATTAGCCCAAGAACCTTCGGGCAGGGTAGTACTGTGGTTGACCAGGTGTGTGCAGCAGGTGGTTTCCCAAGTGTCTTCGGGATGAGGGCCAGGTGTGTGCGAGCGGGATTTCGGCAGTGGGACTGCGTGTGGTTGTGGCCCAGGTGTGTGCGGGCGGGTGTGGCAGTGGGACTACGGTGAGAATGGAGGTATTGGTCCGATGCGTAGGATGTCTCAATAACCAGTGGGAAAGTGGCGCGGGGTACCCAAACATCGATGTGCTCTGATTATATATATTACTTGACTTGCGTTATTTGGGGAGTGTGCCTTAGTGAGGCATGGGGTGGTTAGTTTACCTTGAATAGGCGTTTGGTTTGCTCCTTTCTCACGGGACTTTAGCATGTTCCCCCACTTGTGCACGAGAGTCTTGGTTTTCCCTACTAAGTGTACTTGTATGCTCACCCTACGTTTACTTTCAAGATTCCAGGAGGACTACCAGGGCTGTGTGGGACCCTACTAGTCGGACAGTTGGAGTTGTTGATGTTGTCGTACCTTTCTTTTCTTTTGGTATTGTACTTTGAGCCTCTTTTTGTACTTGCACCTTGTTGTAAACTGTTTAAACATGCATGGGGACTTTGTTTGGGATTATTTATTTACACCTATTTCTTTCCCTTTCTGGGTGGTTGACTTATCCTATTTCCCGATCCTAAATAATAAAAAGGGTAATGCCTCCCATATTTGTGAAAACTCATACCCTTGGTTCTAGTCGCCACCCCAGGGCCTACTGGAGGCGGGACTCGGGGGTCATTATCTCTCCTACAACTTAAAGAAGGAAGGGAATGGCAATCTGCTGACCCTTCCCTCCTTTTGGTGAAGACGAAGTCATGACAGAAATTATTTTATCATTGTATTATAAACCAATTTTAATTTCTAATACATTGTTAATTGATGTTATTTTCTTGTATTAGTAATATTTTCCACTTTTTGGTACTTAAAATTTTATAGGAAACATTTTTAAGAAAATATAACGTCATTTATCTTTTTAGCCAAAAATATGGTTTCTTCCAAATCAATGTTTACTATAAATGATTTAAAACAAAAAAAATTTCCTTTTTTCAAATGATTTATTAAATAAATTTTTTCCCTTTTATTACTTTTTCAATTATTTTAAATGAATTTTAACGTATTTTCAAAAAATGGCCTTTATAAATTTACTTAAAAAGTTAAGGGAACCATTATTTTAACATGTAAGAAATGACTGGAATTTATAGACATCATGAAAAATTAAATTCATTAAGTCATCATATATTTTTTTCAAAGTTTATTTCAAAATAAAATTATCTCTAATTTTATTTCTATATTTTATTTTTAAAATTTTATTTCAAAAATGAAAACGATAATTTCATCAATATTGTTTTAATGATATTTTATGGTATTTCTATTCATTAACATAAACAATGATTTATTCCTACTATACCGAGAAAATATTTTATTGATACCATTCTTATTATAAATATTAATGGTTTATTATTATTTTGAACAATGATAGTCTTGAAATTAACTTCCATATTTTATTTATTTTAGTCATTTATTTTCCTTGAAATATTCACTTTAATATGATCATTATAAATTAAATTATTAGTAAATATCCATATTATTTAACATGGATATTCTTATTTATTAAATTTTGTATCATTCATTCATAAAGTCTTTTTACATTGACTTTTATATGATTTAATGGGGTATTATTGATAAATCTATATCCTTTACTCAATATAGGTTTTTGATTTTCAAACATATGTTGATCCATTAATGAAAAGTTTTGTTTGACATATATGGAATTCTTTGGACTTTTACTGACATGAGGGGCATGATATTATATCACCCCCTGATGAATTAGTAGGTTTCCTTATACGAATAATAAGATTTAATTAAAAGGTAGTAGAATTGTAGTTTAAATTTTCTTATGAAATGTCTAGATGGTAGATGTATCCTAATGTTAGAGATTATAGCATCCAATAATTAAAAATTACCTTATTTAATAATTTAATTATTATTATCCATGAAACTTCCATAATGATATTATCTATTAATGTATTTCATTCATAATTTATTGAGAAAATGGAATTATTTTTCAGTTATATACAATTTCTAAATATTTATGCCTTACCTAATTATGTTATCCAAGTTATTTATTAAATGGAATATGTTTTTAATTATTTACCATTCCATATTTATTGTTCATTATAAATTAATACAATATTCAACTATACCTAACCTTTAATGAAAATTTTTTCACACCATTTTTTTTCATTCCTAGTAATCCATAAAGTGTACTATGATTAACATGAAAGGATATGCATGCTGAAATAATTTCATTCAAAAAAAATGAGTTCTGAATTTTACATTCAAATGTAAAAAAATATGATATATGTATCTAATTTACCAAGACTACCAAATCATTTTCCCAATTATGATCTTATACCTTTTATCTTATTCCAATGTAATAAATCAGACATCAACTCTGAGTTACTAGGGTTGTTGTATCTATATTTGGTATTAGTGGATGTTCAGTAGAATATTTAGGAATCTGATTTAGGAAAAATTAAATTAGGTAACCTAACCCTATTATTGAAATTAAGAATAATTATAGGAACTTCCTACTGTTTAAATAATAATGAGATTATGTTGTTTTCTAATAAGTAAATCCAAATATAAAGAATATATGTAGATTTGTATTGGTAATTGATTTTACTAGGTATAATAACTCTAAAAAACGTGCATTGGGCTTGACCAGATCATCACATGGTGTATTACAATGACCCTTACTTTGCACCTGGTTTGAAACTCCAAGGGGATAAGTTTAAGATAATTCACCTTTTCTTTAACCACTATTATGTGGGAATTAAAAATATAATGACAATGAATGAACTACATTAAACTTAAGGTGTCCTATATTAAAGAGTATGTGTCTTGAAGTAATGGGAAATTGTTTTATGTGTAAACATGATGGGATGAAATCAAATAATGAAGAGTATGATTGAAAAAAAGAAATATCATCATATAGATCCATTTATATTTTATTTTATTAAAAGTGGAGAACATTCGGATTTTGTGAATAAATTTACTGTTCTAAAAGATAAAACATAGAAAAATGAAGGACCCGTAATAATGTAAAATTGATTAGTAATTATTGTATTGTGATTCAAGAATTAAATTATTGAAGTATTTTACCAAAGAGATCTTGGTTTTAAGAAATAAAAAACATCAAATGATTCTATTAATTTTTATAAGAATATTTGTCTTAATTAACATAAGAGTTATGGATACCAATAAGGTATAATGATTTTGATATATATGATAAGTTGACATTCTTAAACACCACTTTTTTGGTTTTATGTTATGGGTGTCTACGAAGAGTAGTTATATTTTTGGGGAAATTCATGGAAGGTATATGTTTTAGGGGAAATTTTATTTGAGGAATAATTGATTTACATTTTATAAACATATGTTCAATGGTATTGATTACATTTAAGGTTAACATTATAATTAAATATATTGTATAAATATTAAAATAATATTATTATACATTGTGGAAAAAAAATATGTTGAATAGAAAACAATATCTAAAAGGTTATTTAATGATTATTTTAATTTGAAGGATGTCCATAATATGTTTTTGACATTAATATTAATTATGTTACTATTGTTTATAAAGAAGACAAAATTTATGCTGGGTAACAACCTGAAAAATCTATAAATGTTGTGGGGATTACACCCATGACCAAAGAATGATACAGTTTTAACTCCTATGACTAGCCTATGTAATTTCCTAGATAATACGTTACATATCAAATGACTCAAAAAATTTTCTAATGTTGACCCAATTGTGTTACTATTTAGTTTTAGATATTAATGTATTATAATGGACAACTTTTACTAACCATATAGGATTTGGAAAAGATTCTCAAATAGATTGAATGAATTTTCACTAATTTATAGAACATATGATCTTATAAAAATGATTTTTTTCATTATATATTAATATATTTATTTTGGGATATTCTTTTCTTGGAGTAAGTGATGAATTAGAAATTTAGTGAAGCATAACCAATGGATGAAATTGTGTTTATGAAATTGAAACAAGTCAAGATAATATATTTCCTTATATTAGTAGTAGGTAAAATAATACATAATCTTTAAGAAAGTGATATCGAAAAAAAACGTGTATCCAATTAAAATCATATTAGATGAATAATATGGTCTTTTAATCCATCATAACTTTATGGTTTTGAGGCCATTATGTTTCCAATGATCATTCAGTTTCTTGTGATCAATGACATCAATCGCTCTCTATAATTAATTATAAATTTATTCCATGATAACATATATCTATTAAACCAATATTATCTCACCTATAAACCTATTTTTATTTTCCTACATATTACCTTTATACTTATATTATAATCATATTATGTGGATATTTTGTTATCTCCTTTTACAATGCATGTTTTTTTATATAGGTAATTCCAAATTCCAAAGCCTTGATTTATGAGATTAATTTTAAATTATAGTTTTATAATTTATTTTAGCTGGGGAGAATATAATACAAAAAAATATAACTTATTAAAATTTTATTTAATATCATGTTTAAGACAGAAACTAATGTTTAGAAGAAAATATTACACCTCAAGAATTTAATATATGTTTTCTAAATAAATTTAATATCTCCATTTTCTTGAATTATATACTATACAAATTTTAGATTGTGTTACACATAGAAATTAGTGTATATTTCATTACACAATATATTTTTATCTTTCATTACATTGAACAATGAGATTATTAGATGACTTTTATTACAATCAAGACCATGTTTTATTGAACAATAATATACTATTAATAATAATAATATTTAATATAAAAGTTATTTCCCAGTTTTGGGAATATAGGGTAAGAATAGGATTATCTAAATGATGAAAATATATATTTTACACATGGATATTAGTTTTATATTTTTAGTAATAAAATTATAGTCATTTAAAAGGAAAATAAATATGTTTTGAAAAATAGTTTTTTTTCTAAAAGTGGGACTTTTCCGGCTTAGTGAAAATGATTGGAAATAAATTTTTACCACTTTTGAGAAATATATTTTATAAAATGAAAATAGTTTTTCAAATGAACATATCATAATTATTTTAGGATGGTTATTTGGGATTTATGAAAAATATTTCACTTCTTAATGAATCGTAAAATTTAATAAATTTTAATTGAGAAATATATTTCAATTTAATTATTTATAATGTTAAATTATTCATTGAATTATTTTTAATATAGAAGTATATCATTTTTATGTCAATTAATTACTTTTTTTTGTAATTGGAAACAATTTATTATTCAATTTTTTTTAAAAAATTTATAAATTTTTGAGTAATTCTTCTATGAAAACTCTCTTTCTCATCAGGTCTCCATGATTAATATTAAATTATATTTGGCCACTAAGAAGAATTGAATTGGAAAAAATGAATTCCATATTCATAATAATAATAATTTATAATTTTTAAAATGTTGATATAATTTTTTGACTCAAATGATTAATGAAAATAATAAAAATTAATTACTGAGATGAAGGTAAAAATGTATTTACAGGGTGTTAAGGTGTTTATATTTTGGTAATAAAATGACCTACCAAATTTTAGAAAACCCATTTCATGTATATTTTCAGATCTTACACCTTATATTATTTTTAACAATCCATTATTGTATCTTTTTTCATGAAAAAATGTTAGTGGGATTGATTCATAAAAAATTACATGTGTGCCACTGACCTCACTTATAAAAGGACACACCCCATTCATATATAATTCACACCATCAAACATAATTTATTCAGAAAGTAAAAAATTAACTTCATAAAATCCATAAATTCATTTTATATTCCCTATTTTTTGGAACAATTCCATCCTAGGAAGTCTTTAGTGCAATCCAAAGGAGGATACCTAAAGAAGAAGCAACATTCTTCAACAAGCGTTTTTATTGTTATTCTTCCTCCACCTCCACAAATTATTTCTAAAACATATAGAAATTTAATTCTCAATATATGATGTATATTATATTCTATTATTCTATCTTCATTACCGAAAACCATCTACACTTCCAGGAAATGGATTGTGAAGTCATTATTCGTGTGAATGGTGGACTACTGCCTCATGAACCGATGTCATTCATATTTCCATTACCAACTTTCACACATGGTAATGATGATTGATATAAATATTTATATAATATTTATAACGTAATTATATTATTTTTATCTTTATATAATATATAATACATTAACATCCACTCCGAAGGGGATACAATAACATGACATGGGTGTACGACCGACTACTGCATGGTGATGCAATGTGATTTGTCTTTCACTATCACTTGACATGGAAGTTAATAAGAATTATTTTAATAAACATATGTGATATAAATTAAATTAGTAGAAATTTCTGAATATTTATCATTATTATAGGGTAATATATCCTTTTATTTTTTTATACTAGAAAATAATAATACCATTTGTGTGGATGTGGACCACCACCTTTATAAAGAGATGTGACTCCCTTTTCTTCACCGCCCCACATGTATAATATATATAAGTATATTTAAACAAATAATATGGTATATATGATATTATGATTATATTATAAGGATATATGTTTACTGACATTATTTCCATAACGATCATTGAAAAATGGAAATGTTACTCGTTTGTACGCATGGCATTTCAACTCGATGATCGTAATGCAGTTCATTTTTCATAACCATATTTAAGGATTGGTTATAAAATTATAATAGATGTATAAATATGATATTTATTCCATTATTATTATTCTTAAGATTATATTTCTATAATATATTTGGAATAAATATATTTTTTCATGAAAAAATACATATATGAAAATAATGTAATTAACACCCCTAAACAATGAATGCAATGATAGATAATTAATAAACGCATGATTATATTATAAAAAAGATCATATATTGCTTTATAAATATTATAATGGTTATTTAATAAAATAATAACATGTTAAAAACAACTATTAATTATGTTAAATCATATTCAATCAAAAGGAAGCACGAGATAAGAAATTTTGCATCAATTTCATTTGATTGGGGTATATTGAAAATTTTTTCACCTACTTTATTTTATATGGTGTTTAAAAATCCCATGTAACATGTTATATATTTAATAAATAACTACTCATTATATTTTTTTCAATTTATATAATTTCATTCAAGGGGATTTGACTTAATAGTTACCAAGTAGTATAGAATTTCATAACTCAATTTTATTTCATTTAGTTATATTGCATATTAATCAACTATCATATTATATGATTATATGTTTAATTACATTTAATTATAATTAGTTTTATTTTAACCTTATTTATATAGACTTTAGTTTATATACATAATCAATTCATTATATCATTCTCACATCAACATTATTATTATTCTAATGGTTTATTTTACATTTTCATTATCACCGAGATTATTTATTCCTGAATTTCAAATAAAGGAAATAATTTTATAATTTTATAATAAAACGATGTATTTTTATAATCACATTATTATTAATGATGTTATATATTTTTCGTTCTATTTTTACAACCTTTGGTGGTTAAAATTTTTAAAAATGATTTTATGAAAATTCGACTTCATTTCTCTCCTCGGTCGAAAATATGTTTTCTCCCAAAACAATGTCTTATAAAAATACTTTCAAAAAGGATTTTCATGCCTTTTAAAATGGTCTATTAAATTAAGTTAATGTTATTTTTCATTTAATTTTTTGGAAATGGATATTCACGTTGTTTTCAAAATAATGTTATTTTGTCATTTACCAAAAAAGTGAAAGCAATATACGTTTAAACGTGAACAAAATGAATGAAATTTAAATCGTTAATGACCAATCAATTGTTTTAAAGAATATTTTATATTTCTCAAAATTATATTTTTCATGAAAAATAATTTAAAATGGTTTTTTTTTAGTTTTAAAAAATCATTCTCAAGATGAAAATGATATTTTCATTAAGAATTCTTTTTGAGATATTTGTAATGTATTTCTATTAATAAATGACAAAAAACATTGTTATTACTAAAATAGGAATATTTTGTAATGATAATGAAATTATTCTACCTCTGAATGGATTATATTTTTTTTAATAACGATAATATTTCAAGTAACTATATTGTTTAATTTTTTAGCCATTAACTTATCCTTGAAATGTTCACTTTATTTTTACCCTTATATATTAAAATTCTTTTTAATATACATATAATTTATCATAGACATTAATATTTATTAAACAATATACCATTGATACATATGGTTTTTTACATTGAAACTTATTTGACTGAATAGGAAAATATTGACAAATATGTTTCCATAACTCAAAATAGATAATTTATCATATGATATATAGATTCATGAATTAAATTAATTATTTTATATATATGGAATGATTTTGAACTATATTGATGGGTGTTTACTAGAATTATATATCCCCTTGATACATTAGTAGGTATCCATAAAAAATTAGTATGCTAGCATTAATTGGTTTTGAACCTGCAGTTTAAACAATCTAGTGAAAGGACATGAGCATAAAGGTATCATGATTCTAGAGATAAATTCACTCGAAAGGTATAATTATTAAAATCATTTTAATTTTTTTTATCCATGTGATTTTCACAATGATATTATCTGTAGATGCTTTTTATTCTCAGTTTATTGAATAAATGGTATTATTTTTCAGCTATTTAATATGTAATACTATGTATATCTCATCTAATTATTATAGACAATTTATTCATTAAATGGTATGTTTTTTTTATTTATATGGAAATATTTATTTTTATTTATTGATTTAGGATAAATTATTATAAACCTAACCCATATTGGGAATTTTACGTCACCCTTTTTCTTCCTTTACCAAGAATTTCATAGGGGTAAAATGATTTAAATGAAAAAATATTTTAGAGGTAATAATTTTATTCCTAATAAAAATTTGTTTTAAATTGAATATTAAAATGTAAAACAATACTCATATGTGTATTTTGATTACAAATATTGTTAATCAATTCAATCATTTGGGATGTGATTCCTTGTATCTTATGCTAGTGAAATTAAGAAGGAATCATGTCCATGCTACCGTGGACAATGATGCTATTATCTACATAAACATTTTTATTGAAAGAAATATATAAAAAAGACAATAATTACTATAATTAATAAATATAATTATAAAATGTCCACAGTAATATGGTGAATGCTAATAAAATAGTTCATATCCCATCAAACTAATTATAAACATTCCAGATAAATAGTATGGATGGTTATATTACAACATATCCCTCATCGAGAATAATTAGAATAAGAATTTCAATCACTGAAAAATCAAAATTCCATGAAATATCCTTTAAAACACTTTTGAATAAAATTACCTAGGCACTTTGAAAAAAACCCATTAAAACTAAAAGTTGATATTTTTTTGAAAATACATTAGTTTGGAAATAAACATTAAAATTTATAAAGGAATCCATAAAACATTTTGTGTTATAGATGGAGGGAAACACTTTTCATACCGTACATGTTAAAATAAACATTCCTTTCACATTTTTATAAGTAGAAAAATTTTCATTCTTTTGAAAATGAAATGAGATTCCATTTGAAAAACTAGTTTAAAAAGTAAAAATTGGTAAATATTTATTTCATAAATCATTTGGTTAATTTTAAAATAATTTTTTGAAATCATTTTTATAAAATATGAATTTGGATGAAAAATGATTTTCGATTAAAGAGATAAATTAAATATGATTTTAATTAAAAAAATTTCTCAATATTTTAATGTAATAAAGGGGAGAATATTATTGTTACTAGAATAAGATCATGAATAACCACATTAGAAAAAAATATATTGATTTTAAGAAATATCATATAATTCCCTCAAGGTAAACATAAACACAATCAATCTTGAATAACGATAAGATTGTGAAATATAGCCTTACCACTTTTGTAATGTTTGAATCATAATACCCATGAAAGAAACAACATAAAACTAAAACTAATATACCATGAAAAAATAGACTCATAATATCTCATATCGAACTGGTATGTATCAAAACCATACATAGGAATAAGTGGGGAATATGGAATATGTCTCATTGATATAAAAGTTATATGAGAAACCCGTATCTCAGGTCAAGCTTCCTCCGTATATGTCTAAAACCCCTATATAATAAAATTAATTTTATTATAAATCTATTTTATTATCGTAATAATATATTTCATATAATATATTATTTATTTATAAACTTTTGTGACCTTTTTATTATCAATTCATTATATAAATCTCTGTTTTGGGGGCTAAATTCCTTATTTTTCATGTATGTTTTAGTTTGTAAATTTCAGTGTTATTATATTGAGCATAGATGCATCATATCAATGAATTTAAAAATTATATATATATCATAAATATTAATTATATATTTAATTAGAGTAATCTAAAATAATTATAGATATAAAATGGATTACATAGTTTATGGAGACGATGTTTCATATATACACATGGACTATGTTCCTGTTTACTTAATGAATGGAATGAACTAAAAATAAATACAAATTTATAATTCTAGACATATTATTTTTTCATATATAAAATTTATATTTATAATATCCATCCTTATTAAAATATATGTTAAAATAAATTGTAAAACATTTCACATTACAATGTGGATGCAGTAGTCCAGAAATACAAAAAAGCAACGTTATAGTATTTTCGAAGGATGGGATTGTGGGATGTTAGATGTGATATTATATTTATATAATTATATTTTAGGTATTAAATGTTTCAAATATTAATTAACATTATACCTATTAAATTACATGTAATTTTAAGTGAAAATGAATCACATCGCTTTGTGAGGCGGTAGTCCGCCGTAAATACGATTGCCACTATAAAATACTTCCTAGAATATAATATAAGATGATTTATGAGATATAATTATAATTAATCTATATTAATTATATAAATATGATATAAATATGTAAAATACATAATTATATATAGTATTTAATTTTGGTGATGTAAAATGAATTACATTGGTTCTTAAGGCTGTAGTCCTCCATACAAATGATCAAAAATTTCATTTCCTAGTTGATGTTTGAGGAGATGCATCTAGGTTATAAAATTAACATAAAAAATTTTAATTACATAGGATATGTTTTTCTAATTACATCACAATATTTTAATATTAATATAATGATGTGGATGAAAAAATAATATAAATATTCAAGTTTAATAATTTTACGACTTCTTTCGAGATCCTCTATAGATTTATACTTAATTCCTTATTATGAGGTATTAGTAATAAAAAAAGTACTATATCATGAGTTTTGTTAATTATGGAATAATATTTTTTTAGGTATTGTTAAAACCATATGGTTTTGGATGTGTGAAATTGAATTTTGTGTGTGTGAAATTTAATAATTTGGGTAGAGAAAGCACGTTTAATTTTAATAAAAAAAGAGATACCCAGATTTTTATATTGAAAAAGCATCCAAAATGAATCATTATAAAAATAAATTTGTGATATAGAAAATATATGTTGATAAATTGTGCGTTTCACATGTTTATAGGTCATTATATCCATTATATTATTAGTTTAACCCCCGATAAACCTAATTTACCACAAATGATGTATTTAGTTTTTACAATTTTGCTATTAATTATGGTGAAAAATTAAGTTTAAATAATTATATACTATTTAGTACAATAATTACTAATATATAATCTATTTTTCAAATTCAATTCATAGAATTTGAGGAATTTAATTTAAAAATAATGTCATAGAAGCGATGAAAAATCGGTTTTAAAGAAAAATATTTTACAAGAAAAAGATTATCATATATTAATTATACAAAAAGAAATAATTATTATATAATTTTTAATATAAAAATATATTTTTATAATATATACCTATTGGTTAAATTATTATTCATTTGGAGTTTTTTAATTTCTTAAAATGGGGAAACATTATGAATATTAAAACAGTTTTTAGAAGAATGTGTTTTTAAAACCTAAAAAACTAATATTATAATATATAATAAATGTTATTAAAATTTAAATAATTTTATTAAATATTAATAAATAACTTTAATTTTATATTAAATCAAATTTAGATCACAATTTTTATTTAATTTTACATATATTAGTATGGAGAAATTATTTTTTTCAAAGATTGTTATTTTTCACTATTCATTGAAAAATTAATATTTTTATGAAAAATCAGAATATTTATCCTTTTATAATTTGAATAACGTGTTTTAAAAAAATAATTTAATATTTTGAAATATATTTTCCAAAATTGTTAGAAATGAATTTTAAATTATGTGTGCAAGGTTTTACTAAATAGCCATTTAGAAAAATTCGTTTTTTTAGAAAACAGATCTTTTTAATTAAAATGGTTCTTATATTATTTATATAAAATTTATAACAATTTAATTTATTTAAAATGATTTTATGCCATATATCATTCATAATTTATAAATTCTTATTCATAAATGCTAATTGAACAATATGGTTAAAAAGGTAATATATATTATGGTTCATTTAGACTCAAGGTTGCGTGATCCAAATTCAATCGAAGTGATTGAATTTATTTGAAATGAAATATATTTTAAAATCACTAGAAGTTAAATTAAAATATATTCTCATTTTATAATTTTATATATACTATCAAATATTTGGTTCTTCTTCTAATATCTCATGATGTTATAAAAAAACTTATGTCTTCTCTGAATGTTGTGGTCTCATGACTCACGTTATTTTATTCAATAATGATTCATGTCTTATAAAATACCAATAATTATGGATTGAATCATTTTTATGATATATTATGTGCAGTGTATGGTATAAAAATGTTATTATTTTTTATCAATCCCATATTTTTATATTAATTTGATATCCCCCAGGCTTACTCTTGCGAGGAATCATACCATGCCATTTATTATGCATCCATTCCCAAGGTTATAAAGAATTGTTTTATGTATGTCACATCAATGATGTGAACCTTAATAGAATTTATTTATGGGATATGTTTAATAACATTTTTTAAATGATAATATAATGTATTTAGACTCAATATACAATAAAACGTTACATTCCCCATGTGTGTATTTGAAAAATTTATAGAATATTCATCTAATATTATATAATATTTTTGTATCAGAATCCCCAGACACTAATGTTGGTACTATAGAAAATGATTAGTTAAACTATAGAAATTGGGATGAAAAAACATTAGGGGTAACCCAAAGGATGAGTCCAAGTACTGGAAAATATCATTTACTTTTATTAAAGGATAAGAAGTGTGGTTTTCCAAGAAATTGTATCCACGTATAGACACCAAAAAGCGGATTTAGATATAGAATACTTGTACCAAGGGGTAATAAATATAAAATGGGAACATTTAGTTGGACTCGATCACTATATATTTCATGGAAATCCTCCTTACTTTGCACCCAGTTTGAAACACTTAGCGGTGATTTTTTTGAAATTCAGAAACACTTTACAAAAAATCATGTAGTATTTTGATAAGGAAAATGAGTAACCCATAATTAGGCTAAGGTTTAATAGCATGAAAAGTAGGTGTCCCAATTTAGATCTCTTATGATTAATTGATCACACTGATCAATGTTTTCTGGTGGCCATGTTGTCGATTTTGGATTTACTATGGGATTAAAGTTATTATAAGGATATTTAAGTGGTTATAAGGATGTGAAAATATTCAAGTATCCAATTTGATCATAATTATTTGAGTTCATGTATATCATGAAAATTATCTAGGGATGTACATTGTTATCCTCAATGATTATATATTGAATTAGATGTGAAAACCTCAAATGGTATGATAATCTAATCATTACTCTATGAATAATATATTGTTGAAGATTTTGGGAATATGATCCATATAAATATTGATATTCTTCCTCAAGTTGAATGTGATTTCATCATATTTCTCGAATGTATTTCTATGAATATTGGACCCATCTATTTCTATGTATGAGAATTCATATTTCATATTCTGCACCAACATATGATTATCTATCAATATGATGATAAACATGAACATTCAATGGAAATTTCACACATTGTATGGGTATTCATTCATATGAAAAGGTTATTTTTCTATTATAGTTGTCAAGAAAACCAACATTGATGATATCCTTATTATAATGGATTTTTCCAATGTATTTTTGGAATTGGTTCACAAGGTAACACAAAATCATGATGTTCATTTTTTAATATAAATCATACATGGCATTATACCTATTTCAAAGAATCCCTAATTATTGGAACTAATATTGTTTCAAGAACATAAAATGAAACTCTAAGAGAATAATCGTACGGTATTAATTCATCCAATTATGTCACTATATGGTGTATTTGTTGTTTTTGTTAATAATATAGATGGATCTATGTTACCGTGAAATGATTATCATGAGCTCAACAGGATCAAAATCTAGAAAAAGTATCTTATACCCCATATTTGGGACTTGTTTGATCAATTAGGTGGAGCTCAATACTTTTAAAATATTTAAATTTGTTCAGTATTTTATCAATTTTGGATCAAGAGGGAGGATATACCAAAGATGACATTCAATAAACGTTATGGACTCTCTGAGTATATAGTGATTCCATTTTGCATTACTAATTACCCCTCAATCATAATATATTTAATAAAAGGATTATTTATAGATTACATTGGTCAGTTCATGGTAGTTATTATAAATGAAATTTTTATATATTTATGTTAATGTTAGATCAGGAAGATCATTTTAGGATTCTTATGAAGACCATATAAAAGTATAAATTGTAATAACAATTTTCTATTTGTAAATTTTGGTTTCAAAAGTCTCATTTTGTATCATATAGTCTCATGAAATTGTATTTTAGTGGATCCATCATAGATGGAGGCTATTAAAAAGTTTTAGAAAAAATATGAATGAGATCCAAATATTTCTTTTTTATTTGAGATATTATTGATGGGTTGTGGAGAATTTCACTTGACTGTATAATCTGGTCACCAAATTTACTCGAAAAGGATAAAAACATCCTTTGGATAGAGGAATGTGAAGAGAACTTCTAGGAACTGAAGATATGGTTTTTATGTAAACCTATACTAATATTATCATAAAATAGATAGGCAATCGTAATATATAGTTATTTATCAAAGTATTTATTTTGATTTATTCTCACATAGAATGATATGGTGATAACATACTCTTTATGACAATTAATGGTTCCATAGTCATATTACCCTTCTCATTATTCAATGTTAAATATGTTAATTATTTATTTTAATATATAAAGGTATTATAATTACTCCGAAATGAATGATATATATATACATGATAAATGTTTTAAGTATATATTCGAACAGAATGAGTGGAATAAGCCCTCTAGAAGATGGTTATAGAGTACTAATGATTATTAATATTCTAAAAATCACCACCTTGGGATAGAGAATGAGGTGTTTGATGATTTGAGTCAAAATAATCATAATAGAGTATTTATAATGGGGACCCCAAAATATCCAATATCTATTGATTTTCAATGGATGGATTTGGAAATATTTAAGGAATGGGGAATTTTTAGCTTTCTCAATGGACTGTAAAAACTTCTATCCAATTGAAGATTAAAGAGGTTCACAAGGAAGATGTGTAACCACATAATAAGGTGCTAAATATTCATGGGTTCAACCATGATTGGGATGTAATGATAATATTCCAGAAATGTGTATTTTCATCATCTATACCAAATTTCAAGAAGTAGTTGTTAGATGGAGATCATAGTTTATCATTCAAAATTCATCCTAGATGTAAGAATATTTTTAGATATTTGAAATATTTTTTTAATGGGACAACATGAATAGAGACCATTCTGAGTATGTATATCATTTAATGGTTTGTAATCTACTCAAATCAGAGATAAAAAAACTACTAAGGTGGTGCTACAACCATTTCCCTTAGCTTAACAAAAATTTGAAAACATCTCCAAGGATTTTATCATCAAACTCTCCAGAACATCTAATAGGAACAATTATTTATGGGATATAGTTTATAACCATACAATTTTAGAACATTTAAATTTTATCAATGACTTTTTCTCTAAAAATCAGTTATATAGAATATACATAACTGAATTTGGAAGGCTTTGTGGAGTTCCAAATTCTATTGTGTCTCATAGGGATCCAAATATTACCGCAATTTTATGCTGAAGTCTTCAATATGATATAGATATGATGATATGTTTCTAAAATATGCATCATCATTTTATTGATGGTAATTATAAGTGATAAATTCAAGCCATAGAGGATATTTATTGAAAATATTTATGGATTTAAAAGGTGGTTGGGATCAATACCTTCCTCTAGTTGAGTTTTCATACAACAATAGATTTCACTCAATCATTCATACATGTCTTTATAAATACCTATTTGGGAATATGTGTAAAAATAAAATGTATATGGATAATTTTGGTCAAATAATTATATTGGTGCTTGAAATAACAGAGAAAATGGTAGATAATGTTAAATCCATTCAACCAAAAAATATTACATCTTAGTGTCAGCATAAAATATGTGCTGAAAATCTCCAATGTTAACTAGATTTTGATGATGATGAGAAAGGTATTTCTATGAATTTATATATGGAATAAGGTTATGATATTTTATATGAAATTAAATTTAAGACATATGAATATAATCCCATTTCAGATTCATGATTTATTAGGGATATAGATTTATTTCTTTTAGATTCCAATGAACCTCTCTTGAGTTCATTATGTGTTGCGTGTATCTCTCCTGGGAAAGTTCATAATTAACCCTTCACATTTTTTGAACTCAAAGGTAATACCACTAGCAGAGGATTGTTCTAATAAGGATCAACTGGTGGAGATATTGGATTATAGAGATATTGTTTCTCAAAAAGAGACCTCTCATATGGTCATTATTTTTTCATGAAGCCACCAATTTTAAAGAGTTACATGGGAACATAGGGTTTTTATAGAAAACTTTATCCCCATTTGATTAATTTAGAGTGATGATTTTTTGTTGTTAAATTCATTTGAATATAAATTGGTGTGGGTATTATGTACAACCCTATGTTTTAATGAATTTTTTTCTAATAAAATAATTTTGTTTGATAGCTTGTATTACATGTAACACTACCTTTAAATAGACCACACTATATAATTAATCATTTTATTTAAAATTGACCAAAATATCATATCCATTAATAATGAAAAAAATATATAAGAATATACATATTTTTAAAATTACAAATAAGGTTTTTATATAAAGAAAATATATTGATAAATAAGTAGTTAATATTTTAATAAAGCCTTTATATGATTCGAAATTAAATTTTTCCCAAAAACTTTTTCTTATTTATATTTTTGATCAAATAATATAATTTAAAATTTAATAATTTGGAAAAAGTATTTTAAAAAATTAAAATAATATTTTAATCAATATGTAAAAATTATATTAATATGAATTTTAGTGATTTTTCCCATAGTTTAATTATTTAATTAACAATGAAAATTAATGGTTTTTGCAAAACACATGATTTTCGTTTCTATCATCTAAGAAGAAAAATTTAAATTAAAAATTATTTCAAAGTAATATTATTTCAATTATGATATAATAAATAAAATTTAGGTCAATATAATAAATATAATAAGTAATTATAGGATTAAAAAAATTTATACTTATGATAAATTTCTCATCAATTTTTTTTCATCATGTATCTGGATTTATTTTTAAATTAAATTATACTACTTATGTGAATTGAATTTTTCAAAATGGATAATTATTTCATATAATAATAATTAATATTATATATATAAGTTCAAATTAATTTTTAGTTATAATTAATAGTAAAAACAAAAAAATATTAGTTTTGTTATTAAGGTTAAAAGTAGTTTAGTAGTGGTTAAACTAAAAATATAAGACTTAAAATAATCTAAAACCCTATTAAATTCTTATTTAATAAAATTTTTTGGCTTTATAACAAATAATTTTTGATAATTAAATTTTTTTGATCTATTTGGTGTGTTAAAATGATGTTATAAAACTTTATTTTGAAATATTTCAAGTGTGTCATCTCTCCTGGTAGTAAAAGGACACTCCCTCTCCTCTTCTATTCACTCATACAATGACTTTTGGTTCATTAATTACTAATACATATATATTCATTCAAATAATCAATAGTTTCTAGATGTATTCTAATGATTAAGAATCCCTCATATGAAGGCTTTTGGTGCCAAGCTAAGGAGGTTATTAAATAAAGATGTGTCGTTCTTAACCAAGTATTATTATGTAATTTTTTCATACAAAACATAAAATATTATAAAACATTGATGATATATTAAAATAATAATATAAAATATGCATACATTTTTTTTATTAAAACATAACTACCTATATCCACCTCCTCCTCTATTATATGAGAATCAAAACTGTATATTATGTGTGTAACTGACTCCCGCCTTTTTAACTAGTGGAATAAATTTTTAATGTAAACCTATCATGGATTGATATAGTGGTGGATTAAAATTATATATATTATATTATAAAGATAATTATAATTCTAAAAATATAATTTCATATCTATCATTATATATTCAATACAGATAAAAATGTACAATCTGGTTTGTGTAAATGCGTAGAAATACGCTTCCACGAAGCACTGTGATTCATTTCTATTCATATTTTTAAATGTATTGTAATGAGGATATATTTAAAAGATATATATAATATATATGATATAATAATTATTATTTAAATTTCAATTAATATTTACATTTACTTTGTTCCACTAATCGAGAAAATAGAGACAATGTTTATGCGTATGTAAGACCTTCCATCTCTAAGAATATTTTAAATCGTTTTCTATATTTTTATTTTATTGATTACTCAAAATTAAAATATAATAAAAATATATATTATATATAACATGTTTAAAATTATGGAGATTATGTAATGATTATCAATAAAAAAAGACCCAAAATAAGAAACTAAAACATACATAAAAAACAAGTAGTTATTTTCCAAAATGTGATCTTAATAAGAAATTGTTCATAATGTGGAAAAAACGGGTAATAAGTAAATCATGTATGATATGATATATATGGTTATGTTTTTTAATATATTTATAATAAACCAATATTTATTATAAAGTATGTAAAAATTTATATGATAAATTTTGATACATTATTAAAGGGATTTCTAGTTTTTCTTTTATTTCTGGGATAAATAACCTATATTCACCACTCATTCATTTTGTGTGGTGTATATATCACCCATTTGACATTTTATATCAAGAATTTATTTATTCATATGAAATTTAATTTTTTATTTATTATTATTCTTTCAGGGTTATTATTATTCGAATGTTACCAAAGTCGTCAATGTTTTATGTTACAATCTCACTGATTATAATTGTTATTTTTGAGTATATTTCTAATAATGATATATTATGATCAACCTATAAATTAACAAAAAAAATTTCTCATAGGAAATTTATTTCTAGTGAAAAGAATATTCTAATCATTTTCCTATATTAAATTGTTAGAGATTCCAAAATAATATTTTTTATAAAAATTAACATTATTCTTCCCTTCACATGAAAATACTTTCTCTTCTATGTCCATATTTTCATAAAATTATTTAAATAATGTTTTTAATATTATAAAATGCTTTTTTAGGATATTTTTTCAAATTTTTAATTTTTACAGAATATTTAAAAGGAATATTCTTTCCATTTTCCAAGTAAGGTATTTTTTATTTTATTTTTCCAAAAAATGGTAAAGGAATCATTATTTTAACATGCATGACATGAAAAATATTTTACACCATCCGGATGAATCAATGATTTGAAGCTCCCATAACTATATTATAAAATTGTTTTAACATAAAATTGTTTCCAAAATTGTTGTTATTTTTTTAGATTTTAAAGATGTGAATTTAAATTGGATTTTTAATTTCCCTCAATAAATGTTCCAAGTTGTATTTCAAATTAATAACCATCTAAAATGACATCATTTGATGTTACTTATGATTTATTTTGTATATAATTCCATGATACCATCTTTATTATTTATTATTATGGGTTATTTATATGATGATAAGTTCCATATACAACCCATAACTTTTCAATTATATATGATATAATAAAGTGATGAAATGTTTATGAAACTCATTTCTTTTTCATGGGTTATGATTTGATGAAATATTTATGAAAATGAATAATTTTCATTGGATCTGAAAGGATGAATAATTTATGACCTTATGGGAAATAAATTATGGATTTTGTGTTGGGTGAGACCTATATAATTATCTAATTCATTGGGTAATGATTAATTTTATATGAGAACAAATAGTACATGCGAGGTTAACCAACGTGAGAAACCCATTTGTATGTTGAGGTTATCCCATTTCGAAAAAAAAGAGTGTGCACATGAGGATATCCAAAACCTAAAACAAGAGTGTATATGGGAAGGTAATACCAAAAGTGAAAATTGGATGGACTAGAGTTTAACATAATCTCAAATTCGGTACATGGGTGGTTTACCTTAGGATGAGTTGTTATTAATGTCTTTGTTGATATCATTGACATAATTTTTTTTATTCTTTTTTGTATGCTTAAAATCTAGGTCTAATGAAAATGTTTTGTTCTCGTGACTCGTATTCTTTGATTCCATTATGACTCACGTCTTATAAACTACTAATCATTATAAACTAACTCTAGTTTATGATCCATATTTTGTAGGTTGTAGTTTTCAAATGTTAATATCAAGTCCTCATAGCATTATACACATTCTATGTTGATATCCCCATGATTAAGCTTACTGATCATCTAATCTCACCCTTTATTATTTTTCCTTTCCATAGATCATGAAGAAATATTTTATGTTTGTTATATCTATAATGTTTACTATGAGAGAATATTATTACAAGATATGATTAAAATACTTCATTAAATAAGAATATTGTATATCTAGTATCTAAATACACTAAAACCTTCAGATCCATGGGTGGTTATTTGTGAAATTGTTTAAATATTCACCATTAAATACATAATATTTATGCCTAGAATTAATGGGATTAAAAAAGTATAAAATGATACCAATTCCCCAAATAATAAATAATAAATGTAAAACATCAGGTGAATCACACTAGGTGTCTATCACAATATCACAATTATTTAAATCCATTAACATCAATCCTATATGCATGGTATGTTGAACGTACATTCTAAAATGTGTTTGTGATGAACAATTCATGGTTCTATCATAATTTTTAACACATTCCTATGTATCATATCTATCGTATCCCAAAATAGTAATTCATAGATAAATATTGGTCTGATAACCCTTTGAAACATCCCAACTTGATTGAATCTAAAGAGCAAACAAATTGGATCTCTAAAAGACTTCAGATGTACTCCCCTAAATATATGAGACCACTGACTCACTATGAGGGATAATGGAGGGATGATAGAGAGGCTATACCCACAATATTATGGTATGAAATAATAGAAAAAAAAATGCCAAACATCAAACACAATGATAAATAAACAAAGTACATGACTGTATTAAAATACAACCATCAATAACAATATAAATGTAGAAGCACAAAATTATACACCATGATAGATCAAACACTAGGTCGAAAATATATAAAAATTTTATAAAATTATAAGATTCATGATTCTATGCTCCCCCTCGGATCCATCCCTCATCCCAACCTCTTGACACTATCCGAGCTACCCCTTTTGAGATGTTAAACCAGGTATCAGCTGAGCCTATTCCTACTAAATGTGTAGGAATTATCAGGTACCCTAGTCCCATGGAATCCTATGTATATTGTGACTAAAAAACTCAGTTGGAAACCACTACTTCATTCTATTACAGCAAACAAATCTATGATATATTTATGTGACATGCTTTTATACAATAAAAAATATTATAATCTTGGAATAATAATTATGAAATACCTTATATTTCCCAATTCCAAAATTTCTCAATGAATTTCGGGATGAACATGCAAATTGGTTCCTAATGACAATAGAGAAGTGGCCACAAGGGGTGTGAATTGACCTTTTAAAAAATTTAATCACTTATCAAAGGTACGTTAATACATCAAATGAATAAGGAGAAATGAATAGAATCAATTTTATAATATTTCAAATCAAAAGGGTCCCACTCGACTATTGACCCCCTAAAGAACTAAGATATATAACTTCAGATATAATAGGCTATCACACAATTAATAGGTGATGACAACCCATTAACAACTTCCATTTTTATGCATAACATCACAACCTAATACGATACCATTTATTATAACTAATTGATTAACATTATCAGGTTTCATTTTTCACTCATAGAGGAAAACCCCATTAGCTAACTTTTGAAGTGGTAGTAAAAATTAATCATACCATTTTACATTTCTTTGAAATAAAAATATCTCTATCCATTTTTTGGTTATAGAGAAATAGAATTATTTTCATCTATTATTGTAAAAACCAAATTTTAAATTTTTTGATGGGTAGTATAACCTGATAAAATTATTGACATATAAAATGATAAAATGAATTAAAAAAATATAATATGATATAAAATTTATCCATTTAGTGTTTAGGTAGAAATTTTATCTCCAATAACATAATATGAAATTATTATACTCTAGTTGAGAGGAGTAGTTTATCGAAAATATATGAAACACTATTACTATTCAAAAATATCCTCAAGATTTGTATATGTTGATATAGATATGTAAAACACCTTATATATAATTATTCTATTCATATAAAATTCAAATCATCAATAATTTTTAATTTAATTATTCACAAAGAAAAATATGATATATCTAATGCATTCACATGGAAAAAATACCCATGTGAGTTATATCAATGTAATTTAATATTAAATACATGTTTTATAGTGATAACATGTCAGAATAATTTAGAAATTACCAAAAAATAATAATCAACCATAACTTTTAATTGAAAGCATCTATAAATTATTTGACATAAAAATATTTAAATTTAAACCATATTGAATTTAATACACATGTTTCCACAAGAAACCTGCATGAGACTTCAACCCTTCTTTTGTGTGTTTAATCCTATATATAATTATTCCAAATAAAAAATAATTGTAGGAAAAAAATTATTAATTTTTTACAGAATAATAAATAAATATTATCTTTTGAAACAAACATGTAGTAATTCAAGATGGAGAAATATAAATAAAACATTTCCTATTTTGACCTAAAATATGAATAATTAATCCAGGGACCATATATTGGTCAAATGGTAGGTAAAATAATTTAAGGTGTATTCATTTTTTTCATATGGTCCCCTCATTTTTCTTCTTGTCGGAACTTAATGGTTATTTATATTGTATTTTTATTTTTCTTTAGGAAGACTTTTCATTTTTCTTCAAATGATTACTTCATTTTTCTTCATTTTGTCACATCATAAGGTTATTTTACAAGGTCACATCTCATGTTCACTTCATAAGGTCACTTCACATGGTCACATCACAAAGGCGCCTAACATGGTCACATCACAAGTTCACTTCTATTATTTTTAAAATAGTTAGTAATATAATAATAATATACTTACGACATATAAAACACTAACCCATATTATGATCAATTTTTTTTAATATCAATTTCCAATAATTTAATTATCAGAACACTAATAGACAAAGTAGAACCTGGATCAACTCAATATTCACCCTTATTTTTATAATTAAAATATATATATAAATTCATATATTTATCCCCCTTTATTAAATTCATATAAAATATTTAATAGATGTAACCTTAAATATACATATAGTTTTAGGATAAATATACCCTCAAGATATAAAATAATTAATAGGAATGAATATAATATTTCTAATTTAATATTTTACATAGAGGGCTCCGATTTAATGATTTTATGGAATGAAAAAACCCCCATTAAATGTTAACATAGAACAATACTCCCCCAAAATAATCCCTGGGAATTAAACTAACCCTTAATGTTATGTCAAACACATAACAATGATTCTCATAAATTAATACATTTTCAAATAGTATGTGTTTTATTAATAAACTACTTATCAATAATAATATAAATTCCTTTAGAAGGATATCTTGGAAACAATAAGATGTGATTAAATGATTTTCTGATGTTTAATGATTAATTTTATGATTCTAAATGAATAAAAATGTATATAAATAAATAAGAATATTTCCTTGAACTAAAGTATCAAACAAATTAAACTCTACGAAATTGGTATATATTTAAAATTTTATTTCAAAATCAATGTCAAATTACACTTAATATATGTTTCGTGATTAAATTCCCATTATTCAATGTTTATATTTTATTTTATAAAAAAATAGCTAAATATAAGAGTTTTGTAAAAATGTGTGTATATTGATCTTTTGTAGAAACAAATTCTTCAAACATATTTCATTTTTAAACACAGTCTATAATAAAGTTATTCCTAACATATATGTATTTAGTCCTAAAATTCTAAAAATAATTTCTAGAAAAAAATCTTGGAGAAGAATTATCAGTATTGATCAATATATTCTTAAAATTGAAACCAAAATCAGAAAATGTTTGATTAAAATATAAATATTTTGAACCTCAAGAAGAATCATCATCATACTCAGTTTTAAAAATTGGTAAATCCACATAATTAGGCTTCTTATAACATGAAAAAAATAAATATTTACATAGAATTTGACACATTCCACTTGTGATATTTCTATATATTTAACATCCCAAAAATTATAAATATGAAAATAGTTAAATCAAATGTTTTATGTGAATGTTAAAATATTAAATTATTGGAATACACTTTAAAATACATTGTTACTCTTTTAATATCCTTTTAATTAATTTTATATAATATTATATTAGAATCTTTCACATATAAATTCCAAAAACATCAAATTTATTATAGATGATGTTAAATAATATATGAAACCAACTATATCACTAAAAAAATATTTTTAATAGATTTTATTGCTTTATCATTTTCAATCACACAATCAATACTCCTTATAATATTTGAGATTTTTCAAATATCAAGACCAATAAAATTAATTAATTTTTTAATATATTTTGATTCATAATGAAAGATACTATATATTATTTGGATTAGTTCCAAAACTAGAGAGAATATATGTTCACCTAAGAGGATCAGGTCTAATTATTAAGACATTAACATTGAAAATTTATTAAAAATAATATCACTTGAAGTACCAAATAATAAATACCAATATTTATTTATACAACAGAAATATCAATAAATGATCTTTTCTTTATTATGGATTGATAATATTTTCCCTTTTCAAAAAGCATTGATTAAATTAGAAATAAATTACCACTCACAGCAATCTTGAAGAAATTATTTTAGAACATATTTATCTTTTTAGTGTTCCAAAACATGGATAGATTTTGATTAATTCTCAAATATAGTATTATGATATAAATATACATTTTTAGAAAAATAACCATTAAATTTTTTACTTTTGACATCCATTTGAAATGTTTATTTACATAATAAGATACATATTCCAAAATAAATCTAATAGATTATAAATGATTAAATGGGGTAAACATTTCCTCAAAGTAATTTTTCTTCTTAATTGGATCCTTGATCGAAAAACCTGGCCATGATTTTAATTATTTGACCAGAATCATGTTATATGATTATAAAAAATTACATAGTTCTAATCATTTTTGGATTCCTAGGTGGTCCTTCTAAAATTCCAAATTTATTCATATATAATTTATTTAATTAGTCACTAATTTACATAATATTTTTTGTGTCATGTAAATCATCATTAATATTTTTAGGAACCAAATTTTAAAATTAATGTGTTCCAAAAAAAATTTCTTAATGATTTTTTTGTTTTATAACCTAGAGTTATGTCATAAATTACTATTTAAAATGGATTATTTTGTAGTATTTTAATGTTTTTTGATAAGTACTCTCCCCTCAATATATTCAACGAAATATGAATTTCTGGTTTTACCGAAGTTCAAATTTTTTACCTGCTTCTAATCCTATTCCAAATCATATTCCATTTCCTTTAAATGATTTTAGTCAACTATAACATGTATAGAGTCTTAAAATTATAATATATTTTTGTTATTAACTTCCTATACCTTACTTGAAATAGAATGGCCTATAAAATTACAATATCTTATTTTGAATAAAATTTTTCTAGTGAATCATTTATAATAAGAATATGAACATTACATCTAAACACTTATGAATAGGAAATTATTGGATTTCATCAATTACATATTCTGTATGGTGCCTTCTTAAAAAATTGCCTAAGATGAATTTTATTAGTAAAATGGAAATATGATTAAATAGAATATATGTAGAAATTTTTTTTGTTAATAATTATCATTAATCATTTTCATAACTATTTCTTATAATGTCATAATTTCAATTTCTACTAGACCATATTTTTTTAAAGTCTTCAAGGATGAGAAATTATGACATCTCCAAATTTCATCACAGAATTTATAAAATTATAGATTTGAAAAATCACATCTTCTATAACTTCTATTTGATGATATAAATATATATTTTACATATTGAACAAATTTTAAATATGAATAAATTAATAAAATGTCTCAGATTTATTTTCAATAATATATATCCATGTAAATCAATAGATTCATCAATAATAAAGAACTCATACCTTATTCCCCATAAGATGGTAGTGTTTAATATTCCAAATAAATTAAAATGTAAAATTTGATGTATTATAGAAGTTTTTTACCACGTGGATTAACTTGAATGAATTTTTATTCAGCTTGCCTTTTAATTATACAAATATCCTTTCTAGTTTCCAATGAGCCAAATCTAACAGTTTTTCATTTTTGAAATTTTACGTAAATATAATAAATTTTTATAGCCCAATTATTTGTATGACCAAATATTGTTAGATTGAAAAATATTTATGTTTTTAAGAATAATATTATACAACATAGCTAAATTAATTAAAAGAATAATGTCTTAATAATTTACATAAACAAATTATATTATTAATTAAAAATAATACAGTTGTCATTTCAAAACTTGTATTCATACTACTATCAAAATAATGTGATGTTATTGTTAGATTGAATTTCAAAACATAAAAACCCATTTTAATAACATCTAAAATATAAATTCCAACTTTTTTTATTCCTTTTATCATTACCTTTGAATTATTATCGAAAATAACACAGCCACCATCACACTTATCAAAGGATCTAAATTAAGAAATATCACTGATCATATGTCATGAAGATCCAATCTCCATGTACCACACATCCATTTTGATTATTTCAATAAATGTTTCCTATAGAAATATATTTCATGATACATTTTGTATATATATATATATATTTGGGTCTAATTGGATTAGAAAATGAATTCCTTGGTATTGAAACTAAATAAATGATAGAGTTTATATGAAATATAGAATTAAATGATTTCGATATAAAAATGGTGTTGTGTCAAAAATACTATGGAAATCGTAATGAAAATTCATTTATATAATGGAATGTCATGTGAAATCAAATTCATGCAACACAATAATAATTTCCACTCCAAACATCTATAAAAATGTTGTTATATATTTTGAGTAAATGATTTTAATAACCAAGGCCAATATTTGATTTATATCATTTTCTAATTCTTACCATATTATAATATCTTTCCCTTTCCTAAACAAATTTGGATAATTTTTTAATCCTTATAACTTTATTCATAATCATATAATTTTCTTGAAAGTAAATATCTGGAGATTCATCACATGTGGAATGAAAATATTAAATTTTTATATTTTAATGTTGAATTATTTATAGATATATATATATATATATATATATATATATCTAATATTATTGAGATAAAGGTAATATTACTGAATTTATAGTTTATATAAATAATATTTTTTTTATTTTCTTTGAGGATTTTTGAATAATTAATTAATATTTTCTACTTTATACACGAGTCAATAAATTTCTCTATTCGACGGATGTTTAGAAATATATGGTTGTTAAGAGTAAGATAATCTAGATTCCCTTACCTATTTTTTTGACTTCAAATAGTGGTTTACTGTCTTATTTTTCATACTAGATTCATTACTAGAATATTTTTTATATGTGAAACTCCAAATAGTTACCATTTCCATTATTTACTTCTAATAGTTTTTTCCTTATTCTATTCATGCTTTAATATTGGAAAATTTTCCGTCATATTCACTCTTTCCATGCACTAATATTAAATATATTCATCATCATCATTACCATATTCATTAATTCGAGGATAATTATTTTGATTCCTTATTTATTACACTTTTATTATTATTATTTGGGAAAATTCTACAACATGGATTCCTTTATTAAATTTAAATTTATAATCAAAAAAGTGATTGTAAACATGAAATATAAATTTAAAATTAATAAATATAATATTATGAAATCTTATATGAAGAAATATTTTTAAATTCTAATTAACATTCCATTAAAGAAGAAACAATACCATTTAATTATATTATTTTAAATATTTACATTTATCAATTAATTCCCCTTTATAATTCCGTGTATTTTTTAATTCTCATTAAGACCTTTTAACCACAATAGAATTATATACACGTTGTCCCAAATAAATCAATAATTATTAAACACTCACAAATCAATGAAAATATTGATTAAATTTTTCTTCTTCTACAAAATATAATTCCTTATTCTCATATATTTACATATCTAGTTTATTTTTAAAATATTATATGAACCACGATTTGAAACTTTTAGTTTTTTAAAACATTCATTTGTAGTTTTTCAAAAATAAATATAACTATATACATTCCTATTAATTAAATAATACAGAACATTGATGACCAATTAATTTTTCACATTCATTATTACATCATTACGAACTCATGTTTTAGGATAAACTTCACACATCTTTTCTGGTTTGACATTGATTTTCCCTTGATCAATTCCCATGTGTTTTAAAAATAGTCAATGCAAGATAATTGGTATTCGAAATGATTTCAATCAAAGAGTGTGTGTATATTATGTTTCAACCCAATACTTTCATTCTTTCCTTCTATCACAAAATAGATATTGCCCTATTTAATGTTTATGTCAGGATTCGATTAAGGAAAAAAATTAAATAATTTCAAAATGATACAGAACCTCCTTCAATTCTAATTAATAGGTCCCAATGAAAATACCCATATGGTAAAGACGGTGGAATAATAAACCTTTTAAATTCGGTAGATTATCTAAATCAAAATGATTTCTATTACAGAGAACCTAGATGATTTTTAATGAAGTGGTGGTAGAATCCAAGCATTCCTTTTAATGGATCCAAGGAATAACTAAATCCCTAACCATTTTATGGTTATAGAATAATGTGATTCCTAGATTTTTGGAATTCATAACCCACTATAATACATTTTAATGGGATTTATATGATAATAAATTCATAGAAAAATTATTAAAACAATATAAAGAGATAAACAGTTTAGTACTTGAGTGTCAAGGGAGTAAATTTCTCACTAGAAATAAGGGATATTCTTATTTCACTTTTATTTAGATTAGTTTTTTATCACCAATGTATAAATCACTTGAATTATTAATGAAAATAATCAACCACTATATCTATTTTTTAGAAATTTGAAAATATTTATATATGGTAATTATATTCATAATAGATTCATAATATGAAACATGTTTCAATTCATCCTTCTAAAAGATACATACGATTTTTTTACTTAATTAACTTCAAAACATATACATTGGAACTATTAAGATAATATGTTTTTTTAGAAACATGTATTATAGTGATAAATATTAATAATAATTAAATCACTACCAAAAGATAATAATCAGCATTATAGTCCAATGGAAAACACCTTTAAATTATGCAAGAAAAACTGTTCAAATTCTAACAATATTAATTTTAGAAATAAATTTTCCCATGAAAAAATCATCAACATTAAACCCATGCAATGAAAATTTAATTCTTTAAATAATTCATCCAAAAAGTCTTTAGTACTAAATTATTTAAAAGATTATTTTTAAATTATAAAAATATAATCAGGTGAATCAAACATCCGCTACATTTAAAAATAAATGTATAAATAAAATAGACTAGATTTTGAACAAAAATATGAAAATTTAATTAAGTGACCATAGTTATTAAAAAATGTAGGTTCCAATATTTATGATCATTTAAATTTTTTTACTGAAGTCACATCATTTTTCTTCTTAGGTTCACTTAATTTTTATTCATGTTGTCACTTCAATTTCCATCATGTGGTCACAACAATTTTAGTCATGCCGGCCCTTTATTTTTCTCCACGCGATTACTATATTTTCAAGATGTAGTAACTTCACTATGTGAAATAACAACTTCGCATCAAAAAGTAACATTATAAAGTCACATCACATGATCACATCACACAATCACTTTACATGGACACTTCAGGTTGTCACTTCATAGACTCATTTTAAAAGGGTCACTTCATGTATTTGTTAAATTTTCACTAGCCTAAAAATAAAATATTAATAGAATATAAATTTTTTACCCGTTTGATTAGTGATTTTACACCAATATAAATTCATAATTTTTAAATAATCAAAACATAAATGAGAAATGTTGATCAAGGATCCCATCAATAATGCCAACAAAGTAACAAAATTTGATCCTCATGTCTAAGACCTTGATAAAACGTACATTCTTTAACTATTTCTAGGATGTATATGATGATGTCATAATTACAATTCATATATAACATAATTTTTGGATGATCCCAATGTAATCCTAGGTGTCGCATATTACAAACTCTTACTTTGTTTAATATACACATCTCCATGGAACACGGGCTAAAACAAACCATGGATAATATACCCTTCTATATGGAAAAGATAGAAAATTCCATGCACAAACTCATCAAGTGGGAACATACCAATCCGTACGGCATTCAAGATTATCTAATTTTGGGTAATGTACCCAAACCCATGGAAGGTGGTCTCAACAATCCAATGGTGATATACAAGTCTTTATTGGATAGTAAGGCACTAAGGGTAATCTACCCTCCCCATGTCGTGCACAATGACCTACAAAATAAAACACCCACCTATGGCTTAAATCATCTTGAGGAATCAATAATAAGCATGTAAAGAGGAATAAGGGCCATTAACATTCCAAAACCACCTCATCCACCATATCCCTCTCAGTTCAAATTGTCTCATGGGTTCTATTGTGACACCCACTATCATTTCTACCTATATCCATTAAACTTCAAAACCCCATTGAGATACCAAGAGACTCAAGTCCCACAGAACATCATAAATCCCCACTAATAATATCAAAAACACCCATAGAGGTATATTATATAAAAATGATACTAGTTGGGTTTCTAGTCAATATATAAGTGGAGGCATCCCTGTTAAAATCTTTGGTCACAGACTATTCTCTCTGGCCAATTCCCATCACTCG
The DNA here is from genome assembly GCA_963277665.1 of Viscum album. NCBI lineage: Eukaryota > Viridiplantae > Streptophyta > Magnoliopsida > Santalales > Viscaceae > Viscum > Viscum album. The sequence goes on from OY728122.1 coordinate 1,437,149,229, forward strand.
ATAATGCCACGATTCTTGATTGCATAAACACTAAATAACCTATTAACATAAAATGGTGAGACAAAAAATTACATATATAGTTAGATAACACTTAGTCCATCTCAGTTTCATTGTCCACTTTGTTAATCAACTCACCCTACCTGATCCAAATATAGAATAAGGTCGATCATTCTAGAAAAGGTCATTCCATAAGAGGGTTGGAACTCCGTCCACCTAGGAAAATTCAATGAATCAAAAGGATCCATGTGATAAAAAAAATTTAAATTCACTTCTTAGTCTATATAGGTCACATTCAACACTCACCCCTACATGGATGTATAGGGTTCCCAAGAATTTCCCTAATTTCATACTTATACAATTTGTTATAATGACACTCCTCAGGGGGGATCCAAATTTATGAGGGTGGTATATGTAAAGGCCTATCCCATTGGGGTATATTGTGTTAGTCTCAACCCTTAGGTCAAATGTTTCATTGGTAGTTACTATATAAGTTTAAATAATTCATTTTTTATCAATTCTGAAATTAAACATTTAAATCCTTCTAAAAACCCAATTAAACAAAAGATCACTAACCATAGTGGTGATCCCATTCATCAAATTATATATACATAAAGACTGGTAACCATGTGGATCATATATGATACCAACTACCTCAATTAGGGTCATCCACATTTATCTCCATAAGTCAAAATCTCTTCTAAGGCCTAGTGAGGCATGTCCATGCTTAAACAAACCCATTCCAACCACATATTTCTAACCCATGAAATTGACTATAAATAATTAATTATAAAATAATATAATAAATAATTTATATAAAATAATGTGTAATAAATTCCAAAAAACTCACCAATTCTCTACGTCGCAACAGAAGAATATCCATTTAATTGTGGGAGGTCCGCAATAGACCCCTGGTACTAATTCAGGCGCATGACTTAATCATCATAACAATATCCAGAAAATATAAATTATTCTAATCTGAAAATTAAAATAAATCCATTAAATAGTGTAACATTGCTAAAATAATAAATTTATATAGGTGGATGTCACCATGGGATTTGATATAGCTGGGCTTCATCGAATCCCCACCAATTAGTGTGATTTTCTCCATGAATATGTGCAAATCATCAAAACCCCCCCAAAAAATATGTGAAATTAGTGTGAAAGGTGGGACAAAAACACAAAATGAAGGGTGGTGGATGGAATAAAGTACCCTAACAAAAACAATTATTACAAAAATAATGAAGATACAAGTGAAGGGGATATTTTATGGAATACCACCCATGTGTGTTGTTTGTCCAAAGAAAGATGGCGGACCCAATACCCATATAAAATTAAAAAAAACGCATGGTATATTAAATAATGTTACCATAGGGGTCATGCCATGGTTTTTCTTGTTGTTCCCTCGATGGAATATTCCAATCATTTTTTATATCGTAAATTACTCCATGAATACCATTAATGTCAGAGATCATTAAATATGATATAGATAGCTGGCTACCACTATTTGCAGTCACCCCAGTCTTCTATTCCACCTTCCGTTGTTTCTCGAAACCAAGTTACATCATAAAAAACCTAATACACTAGAAAAAACCCATTTTACAACATTCAACATATTACTTTAGTATTTTAATATCTGGTTCTCATGCTGACACATCCAGCAAAATAATTCATATTCCTGGTGTATTTATCACACTCGAACAAACAAATGTATTTTGATAGTGGAAGGTAAAAACTATTTTTGACATCATTATAATATAATTTTATTATTATAATGATAATTATATCATTATATTATGATTGTTATAATATATTTATTTGATTTATATGCATAAATAATCTTGAAATAATTCAGTGAAAAAGATTACATCTTCATTGGATAACATTAATTAAACCATTCCTTATTTTTTCATGTGAATTTATTTTTCTACGAAAAAAATATTCTAGTTCACGGGGAAGTGTTTTTAATATATTATTAAATATATTGTTAGATCAATATTTCGTTTTTTATGAGAAGTGGGGTTGGGAAGGTTACCTTTTATAAGTGAGAGGGTTGTAATTTTTGAAAATATCAATTTCATAACATAAAATGTGATTGGATGCTCAATAATTTGGAAGAAATTATAATTAGAGATTACATGATATTGTATGGTTTAAAAATTTATCATCCATCGATTTAGTGTTGAGTTTTTTCCCATTTTCTAGACCTTACCTCTTCATTTAACAATTTTAAACCATTTTAAACTACAATATGGTGATAAATTTTTACATTGATAAATAAATATCAAGAACAAAAATTAAATAGACCATATTATCTTATGTGGAAAGGTCTATTCTTTTTATAAAATAAGTTTTATATAATTCAATTTATGAAATTGGAAAAATTAAATTAAATTTATTTAATATAATTTTTTTAATAAGCAATAAAAATCTAATTTAAAAAAACATCCAAAAAATGATACATATGTTAACATTCACATCATGAAGCCAAAAATAATATTAATTTTATTAAATTAATATTTATATATTTTGGAATTTAAATTTATATGTATGTATAAAAAAAGAATAATGTTCTTTTGGAATATAATATTATTGTATTTATATGTTTTTAACAAAATTTCATAAAAATTACTAATTAAATAAGTGTTAATATATAATTTTTAATATAAAATTTTTATTATAGTATTTTTTTTAAATGTGGAAAATTTAATTTATTATGTAAAAATAGAAAATATATTGAAAACTAAAATTATTTGGGAAATAATAAAATTAGTATTAAATGATTTTGAAAAAATATACTAAATATATATATTTTAGAAAATAAATATAATCAATTATTTGGAATTATAACACATAAAATAATTAATTATAATAATCATATTATAAAATAATCGTTTTAGTATATTTTTGATTACTTGAGGTTTTAGCCTTCTTGTAATTTTCGTAATGATTTTTCACACTATATTACTATTATGCATTAATGTATTTTTTAAATTGTAAAATATATCATATTTTATTTTAGTTCGGTGTATGATATTGTAAAATATATTTAAAATATTATTTATTTAAATTAAAATACTTAATATAATTATACGTTGTTATATCCTATGCCCTTAAATAAATTCCATTCATGAAATTTTTATTCCTCTCACTGAAGAAAATAGAAAAATATTTTTTTATTGTAGTAATGAATTGTGATATAATTACATTTAAAATACTACATGATGGATCTTAAATACCTTGTGTATTATCTAAATCACATCCCATATAAGTTTCAAACACAGTGGTCACTTAGCCTATTTTATTGTGTTTTTAGTGAAGATCAAGGTAATACCCAAGAAATCTATTTACGATCAATTACCCCGATGTGCATCTGATCTAGTTACTATGTCCACATATTTTTATCTATATATGGATTACATCACTATGAAATAATGTACTCTTTACTTTTAATTTTTTTGATGACAACCAATATTTATATTTATATATATGGTTTCCAATAATGTATTGTAATCTTAATTTCCATTATTAATTAAATAATTATTTTTCATACTATATCCTATTCCAAAAAGTTATTGAAACTATTATGTCTGGATTCACATTGTACTTGCAAAAAAATGGGTTGATGGATATTAACCAATTTTTGGTTATTAATAAGGGTTTTACATTGGGTTCACCATTTTTGTTTCGTCATGTGGGGCTTCATGTCCAATTTTGGTGGGTGAGATAGTCACATCAAGACTGGGCAACATATCATTTTTTTCTTCATAAGTGGTTCCACAGTTAACTAGTCCTAGAGGGTGGTTTCACGGGGGTTAAGAGTTTTGTTCAATTGACTTTTGATGGGTATGATGTCCTCAGATGGTCTACGACGGGTTTTTTCAAGGAGCCAAAATCACCCAATGACCCTTTCATCCATGATTGATGGAGTTTATTTCTAATTGAATGCACTCATTAGATTATGTTTTGGGCAACAATTCTTAAGGAGTCCATTGGTTGAGAGGATGTGAGTTCAGGATCATCACACCCTTTTGGGGGGAACTATCACTAACTTTAAGAATCTCTTATATATTTAATCAATGTTCATATGTTCATGATTCCTTGGTTAATTACCAGGCATGTGTCCACAATTTTACCATTGGATACCCAATAAATCAAGGATATACCTGATTCCAGGATTACAATCACAACGCTAGTTTCAGAAATTTGATGAGGTGGTATGGAGATTATCGTACTAAAGAGGGAAAAAAAATTCACTATCTGGATCGAACCCATAATATGGGATTCCTATGTATCCTCATGATAGGAATCCGAACCCACATAGTTTTTTTCCACATAAGTGGACACATCCCCATTTAATGTTGTGTGATGAGGACTCATCAATTTTGTTTAACATCATGTAGCTAGGATGCTTAGGAAGAAGACTCCTAGTCATGATTATATGTGGGACATACACTGATGTGGCCTAGGATGGTGATAAGAGGCATGGTCTCCTGGGTGGATAAGGAACTTTTAAAGATATAGACTATTGAACACATGTGGGATTTGGGTGTTGGGGTTGGACCTTATAGAGGCTTCCTACATATCCCAGATAGTGGGGAATGAAATCCATTATAGTTTGGATTATGTTGGGAGATTATAAAATAGAAGAGAAAAAACTTTTGGGGGCATGATTGGGTCATAAACTTTGAAAAGGATATATTTTAAGCTCAAGCTTCTATAAAGGCACCCCACATATCCTGGTTAGAGTAGGAATTAGAGTTGGTGTTGTTCATTGAGTTATGGTTTGCTTGTTTTGATCATCGTCACCCTCTATGCCCACGTGAGTTATTCTTAGTGTGAGAAACAACAGGAAGCGGTAGATCTGGAAAAACAAAAATCATCCCTTCTCTGCTAATGGAAAAGGAGGATAATGGTGGAATAGAATGGGGTGATGGATCAATGAGAGATAGTGGGGATTTGAATGTTCCAATTTATTCTCCCATGTTGATATCCTGGATAGCCAGGATTAAATATCTATATGAATGCATCCTAGGATAATCCAAATAGGGGAAAGAGCTCCAGCTCACATGGAATGGTTGGGGACCTATCTCATTAGGAGTTCCTTGAAATGAGTATTTGGAAATGGGAGAAGCATCACTCCTCATGAAAAGGAAATGAAGACATGATCCCATTAACGGGTCGTTGTCCCTCATTGAATGGAAAAGAAAATTATTAGCCATAATCCCTAAAATTGGGGAGGTTCACATTTTTATCCCATGGTTAGACCCTTGGTTAACATGTGAATAATGAGTTATGGAAATTTGTTAGGTCTGCACTATTTCAAGGATTTCCGAAATGACTCCTATTAAAATTGGAATGTAAACTCAATAGGGGGAACTCATGCACCCATTGATTTTACCATCCAGGACCGGTGGCATTGAAAGTGTCTTTGTCTTGATGTGGTTGGACCGGATTATTGAGGATTCAGGGAGTTTGGGATGTAAATAAAGGGGCATGATCGGGACTAGACGGTGGAAAGTTGAAGGTACCCTATTCCATGTTCCATTTGTTCTTGTGGGGTGGGGTACCGACCTAATGGAAAATTACCATGCAGGTGGAGGGTCCATTCTTGTACTGAGGTAGTATGTGGTCCATGATGTGGTCTATGTACCATAGTTGTACATGACCTCAGGTTTCATCTACATAGAGTGGTGCTATACAGCGCTGGATTCCATCTATGTAGCGAAGTGCTACTCGAGATAGTGTTTAATCTATATAGTGATGCCATATGAAATATTTCATACTGAAGAAGGGACATTGATCAGTTGGTTCCCATGTTGTTCATATGTGATGGGAATATAGTTCTTGTTTCCCTAATTAGATTCGCTGTAAGTGTAATATTATTATTCTTATTATTATTATTCATTTTTTTCATGGTATGTGGTAGGTTTATACCTAATGGAAACCACTCTCGGTTTTGTACTGCATCTATTGTTCGTCTTTAATGTCAATCATCTGCAAGCTCTATACTCCCAAAAATATCTTTTCCCCTCTCAGCAACCCTTTGGGTCCTCTCATAGATTTTCAAGGAGGCTATATCTATGGGTGATACGATATCGCTTGGGGAATCCCATGGGGAATTTATCCTACACATATACGACTTGGTCAACCGAGGTTTGTAGGTATGATGATCATGGTGGTTGTGGTTCATGGTGGTGGAACTCACCGCCTCATTCCTGTGAACGACAAGTCTTATTCGTGTTACGTCTTAGGGTTTGCCTCACCAGTGAATCCCTATGGTTTGTAGGGGTGATTTTCTGCAGCGTATAGCTCTGTATCATTTTGTCCAACAACATAGTTTGAATTGGATCTAGCACTGGCATCCTCATCCACATACTTTGGTTCAATTTCGACCCTTTCTGTGAATCATTTCTATAAATTAATACGTGGACCACTATATGACCATTCCAAAGTTTACTTCTAAGAAATTATTCTTCAAATTTTCAATATAATAAGAATTTTTTCCTTTATTAAATTTTTGTGAGTATTTGATTTCCCTCTACCAAGTTTCTATGACCCTATAATTGACCCCATCATAATGGGTTCTGATCAAGATGAAGTGGAGGCTATTATGATGTAAAAAGTTGTCCAAAACTAAACTGCTTGGTGGTATAAATGTGGACCTAGTGGGGGACCATGCCTATATGTAGGGGCCTAGTTCATCAGTCTTTCATCGGATTTTGGATACATATGAACTCTCTATTTTCCTCTTGGTCACTCTGCTTCCGAGTACCACCCCATCCCAAAATCAATCGACCTTGAACAATGATTTCATTCCATGAAAAAAAATCTTTCATTATCTATCTCATTCATGAACTAACTTCTAAATATGAAAAATGAATTTTGATTATGAAAATTAAGAGTTGGAGATTCCACATAGCGAATTATATACATGGTTCTCTTGCTCCAAAAACTGTTTAGTTTGATGGAAAATGCCCTACATGCTAGTGCCTTTCATGTTCCGAGAACTATTGGTGCACGGGGAAAGGCCTAATGTGAACTGTTTCTAGGGTTCAGTATGTGGAGCTTTATTTTACAGTCTTATTTAGTCATTTTCCAATTTTTGGTCTTTCTCCCTAGTATTTTATTAGACTGACCTTTTTTCTTGTTCATTAGTACCGAAAAGAGATGGATCTTCCACTTATCTCAATGGAAGAGACAAGGGTAAGGGTGACCATGGTTGAGATCACTAAAGAGAACCTTCATTCCTACACCATCCCCAAGAGGGTGTCCATAGATATCTACTATCATTGGAGTTTTTTGACTATCCACTATCCATCCAATTGACGCTTTACAACATTGGCCATCAAGACGATGTTCGGTTGCCACCATTTTATTAGAGAAACTTCATGATTCAGCTTAAGATTTATCAAGAGTATAACCGGATTATTATTAATCAAATAGAGGAGATGAGAACTACCTCGAGCGTAGATGACTTATTTGTCCTAAATAGATCTATGTGGACACAGAGAACTCAATTTTTCTGACCTAAATCTTCCAAATAAGTTGATCATGATTACCCAAATATTATTATCTTATCACAAATCAACCCTAGTGGAGGGTCGAGCTCTAAATGGGATTTCTGATTGGGATAGTTATTTTCTAGTTAGTGGGACTAGGAATTCTGGGTGCATGAACACAAACTAGAGTTCCTTTATAAGTTGGAAGTTCTCAGTTTGTATCACATAGTATGTGTCTCCCTGTTTTCGATCTACTTACTAAGGGAAATATTTTCTAAGTTGTTCAACCAATAGTGTTCGATCACTAAAAACATTTACTTGTTCCACAATAAAGCATGGATCTGTTTATTGGATGTCTATAATATTGGGAAATTTATATCATTGACAACATGTACAATTAATTTATTCCTACAAAAAATACATGGGAGAATGTTAATCTAGTATCTCCATTGGTGAGGGATTTACAAGTCCGAGAATACATACTGCATAGTCATATTCTTTATTCCCACTCATTGATTTCATTTTATGATTGCATAGGATTATTCATGATGGTGGGCTTATAATGATGAAATTCTACCACAACCAAACTCCTCCTACCCAATAGTCTTGAAAAATTCAAGGATCACATTGTTCTACCCTCGAAGGGGGTTATTATACCACCTGGGGGTTTGATATTCAATCCGACATATCACCCGACCTTAGATTGGTGAGTTTCCCAGCTATGTTTCTGAGGTAATGGTTCTACCGCTCTCACGATTAAAACATAAAAGTCCAGGATTGTAGTTTAATGATTGTGGACACATTGAAATAAGGAAAACCTATCAACCTAGCCATCCACACCACTGACCAAATAATTTAATTGTTGGGGAAGATACAATAAGGTAAGACTTTTCATCATTTGAGTGGGCTGTTTAAATTTTATTATAGTTTGATGGAAGTGAATTTCCACTATTATGAGTATTGTCATACCACAATGGTTTCCCATTCTAACATACAACCATCCCTTCTCAGTATATCTTCCATTCTCCCTCAATCTCTAAATATTGATGGAGCGATCAGACTATTAGATGATGTTTATCAATTTTCTTTTGCACATTACCATGTGCATTATCAAATAATAGATTATAATGGGAATGATTCTTCAGAAAAACAATCATACGACATCGAACATCAGGACATAATCTTATCCACTCAAATAGATAATATGTCTATCTCCAAACCATATGTGCCCTACTAGTATTCCATGTAGGTTGGATGTATTCAGCAATTAGAACTCCTCTCGGTTACCCTGGTCCAGAGGGATTCACACAAAAAAATCCTTCATCAATTATGGTTGATGAGGATGGTGATGGACTCTAGCAAGAATGCCATTATTTAACCAAAGTAGACTATACATACATATTATTGGAGAATGCCCAACTATGGGTAGCATACTATCTGGACAATATACTGGCCAAGACTGTCTAACGAGTGGATGTACCCTTGACTACATCTAGTCCCATTTTACCTATTATAGCTGTGTCATCTCCCTCTATTCCTATTTCCCAAAGGTTCTCCAATATTCACCACATTCGTTCGGAGGGGGATTCTTCTACTCACCCTTTCAGTGTTGATAGTGATTCAGACCATACACCAAATTTGGATTAATATTTTGTTCCTACTAAAGATGGCCTGATTGGACCATCATTGAATACCAATGATGATGTAGTCAAACCCCATGAGTATGGTTCCAGATATCGAATCACCTACATGTTGGGAAGGCTCCTCCACTTGGGTGACCATGCCTAGGGAAGCACCGTCTGCCATGGTCTCATTCACTACCTACACTGATGTTGTGGAAAAGGAACAATGTCAGTGTACTAATAATAATAGGATACCAAATATTGTGCAGAGAAAGGTGTTGATTCAAATCTATAATACTGTTGTTGAGACTCGACATCCAGGATTTTCTCATGAGAAGGACACCCTTCATAAGCTATGTACCGACTTGGGTTCAGGTGGCTTTGAATAAAGACATCTACACCAACATGAACACCATATTATCTTAGTTTTATACGATCTAGCTACTCATGAAGACAACCTTTCCTAGTTCAATGCATTGTACCATCATTAAAATACTTTTCAGGATCTTAAAAAAGAGTTGAATCACTTACTGGCTGAGGAGACATGCGCTCATGACCATGTGATTGGCCAATCAGAAGATTTACATGAGTACGAAGCTCATGAGGAAATCTTAAAGGTTAAACATGTATCAATGACTACCATATTCAAAGCCTATAAATATTAAAGGGGAGATAATGATGGCATAATAATGCAAGTCCATTATTTGTTTGAAGATGAAGCTACACAAATACTACTTCAGAGCGAGCTCATGGAAGTCCATTCTAGACAATCATTGATTTGATTGAATGATCTACCATAGATTCATTATAATCTTATCAAACATTATTGTGACATTTTTTATTTTATATCAAGGAGAGGCATTAGGTTGTGGTTTTCCTCTAAACCTACCTTGAATGAAAATTTTTCCCTCAATGCTTCTCTATTACATTTTCCAAGAATGTCAATTAGTCATGATCAACTATATTTTAAACTATAATTTCAATAGGATGATAATTTGAATTCCAATCAGGGATAAAGGAACCGATTAAGTCAGGTTCTCATTTTTTTCCATAGTCGAGGGGCTCAGTGAGCATAGTTTAACTAATTCTAGGGTTACATGTTAATCCCTACACAATTATCACCTTTTTTGTTATTTCCCTAAAGTTTTCTCAATCCTCATTTGCTGTGATATTAGGGGGAATAACTTGACTTTTTCATAGGCCACTCTTTAGATGTTTTTGAACTACAATGATTTGAGTCTCTTGAGTTTTTTGGTGGCTCAATATTTTTTCCTAAATCATACATGGCATTGGATTAGCAATCTGGAAGTCAAATTTTTTCCATGATGAACTTTTAGGGTTTTTATCCTGTAAAGTGGTGTCTCCTTTATGGGAACTTTAAATCCCTACAAACTATACTTTCAATACTAACATTTTAGGTCTAAAATAATTGACTAAGATTATTTTTTAGGTTGAACAATTTGTACCATAATTTTTAGGGTGAGAGAACCCATTTATGAACATTTAATGGAGAAAACCACATCAACTATCAGACATGGGTTAAGGATTTTGTATTGACCCTAAAATATGGTATTCTTGATAATGGGATATGAAATGTGGAATAGAAGACATGGGATTTATTAATATTGGAAAAAACACTCCTGAGGACGAATTTTCCTTTGGTTCATAGGCCATGTTAGTGGGAATCATATGCAGAGCCACATGGGAATTGTAGGCGTAGTCAAACAGCGGTGTCCATAGTACATTGGCCTTTCAATTTTGATGGCCATGAAACATTATTGAAATTTATGTTTGTATTGTTGTTGAAGACCAAAATGGGTGGTCTATTAAGGGAATGATGTTTGAAAGTATAGGGTATTTACATTGGTTTTGTTCTAGAAACCGCTCCCACTCAACTTTTCCTTGTTCAATGGAGGGCCAGTGTATGTTGTAGTTTAACGGCATACAACCTGGACATTTGATAATTGTGAAATAAAGTATTTTTTACTCTAACTAGATGGGGTAAAAAATTTCATTTTACGATAGCATGACCAGAAATGTTCTATTACCTTCAGGCATGAGGGGGGATAGAGGATGTATGCCATAATCAGGGGTCTTTTGAAACCATGGAATGAGGTGAGATATAAACATAATAGGGGCCTACCGAGATAGGAAAACCTCTCTGGTGGAGGAATTTTCCTTTGGTTGACATGCAATTTTTGTGGGAAATAAATGCATTTACACTGAGGCATTACGTTCATAGTGAAAAAAATGTTTCCACATGACACTAGACATCCATTTCTGATAGTCATGGATGGTTATGGTTATTCATAACTTTCTTGACACAAAGTGCAGTCTATAAAGAGGGGTGAATAATCATGAAAATGAGTCATTTTAGGTTGAATGTTTCCCTGAATATTATTAATTAGTGGAGTTATTTTTATCATATCCATGCTAGTTTTTCCATACATACGTCTAACCCTTGAAAAGGCCGGTATTGGATAATTCATTTTAACATATGGTCCCAAAATATGATATTAGGATGTCAATGTGTATCCTTTTAAGGAAATAATCCAATTTTATGTAGTTATTTTATGTTTATTCATTATATATATTTGGTTTAGACAAATAAATGTGGAATCTTTGTCTCATGCATGGGGTCACTAATGAGGTAGGATTCATGTTGGACTTTCCTATGAAGACTCATTTCAGGTATATGAATATGGGTAAGGCCCTATTTGGCATGGCAAGACCCATAAATAATCATTGATCATTGAGAATCATGTAGTTTTAATGACATGTGATTAATACATTGATGTAGAAGCTCTGATAAACTGAAGGATGACCGAACTCAGGTGTTCCAACATGTCCAATACATGGATTTGGAAAAAAGTATATGTAATAGTTTCAAGGGATCTTAGATCATGAGAGATGATATGGGGAATAGAAGATGTTAATATTTTGGAAAAAATAAAAGATTCCCTGAGGATGTGTTTTATTTTGGATGACATTCTATTATTTTGGAAAACATACGCAGAGCCACCGATGCATGGTGTTCAATGTCAACCAAATGTGTCCTCATGACATTGGCCTTCAATTTATGATTATCATGGAGGTATATGAGGATCTTAAATCACTTTAATCATATATTTTTTTAGATAGAGAATATTTTTATTGACATGTTAGAAATGATCATTCCAAGATCAATGATAGGGTTGGGAACTCTCCAATACATATTTAGCTGATATGTGGGGTGATGCATTTTTATTCCCTTATCGGAGCGGGGTCTGATTTCGATGATCTATGTACCCTAAAGTAAGGATTCATGCATAGTTCTAGACCACATGTAGGGATTTAGGAATCTTAGCCACATTTTGAGGTTACATTGTATTTTAATGTCATATGGTTAGGACTTGGTTTCCTTATATAGAAGTTTAAATTTTGACATGCATTTTAATGTCGTGAAAATAATACCAGTGGATTGGTTTTCCTTAATTTTGGGGGAAATCCACTACAAAAATTTCTAATCCCAAATGACCTATGCTCAGTATTATAAACAAAGAGTGGAAAATGTTTCTCTCCGCCACCTATAGATGACAGGATTTATGAAAATAGTATTGTTGGACCATGCAGTTTAACGTCATGCGGTGAGGACGTGAGTGACTCAATATGAAGGAGGTAGTTGTTCTAGGTCAATGTAGTTTATGTATCATGGAAAGGAAATTGATATTAAAATTTAAATAAATGTTTCATGGACTAAATATCAAAATAATTTTGCATAAATATGGGCTAATCAGGTTGGGATATCTTTGGTATGCCCTAGAAATTATGGGGGGGGGTGAAAGTGTAAATCATGATTCCATGAGCCCTAAAATTAAGAGGGATGATGAGAGTAATAGAAGACAATGGGAATATGGAAATAGGAAATTTCTCTCCTAAGGAAGTATTTCCCTTTGGTTGATATGCCATTATTGTGGGAAACATATACAGATCCGCTGGGGAATTGTGAGCATATCCAAAAAAATTTGTCCATAGGACACTAACCCACAACTTCCGATAACTATGGGTGATTATGGTGATCCATGATTTGTTGACGTATGAAGTTTGATGGATTAAAAAGGGGGTACCTGGTTAAGAGATAAATATTTAGACCATGACAAGTTATGAGGTAAAACATCGTCAACATATATCTAACTCATTTTAAAAGGGGTAATGTTCTTTTGACATATCCTTATTGTGGGAATCAAGGATAAGGATCTTATACATAGATTTAAATTTTCATGTAAGATATGGGGGTAATTTTTGTCCCTCATGGCTGGCCCCGGTAAAGCCCATGTGTCACTATGTATCTCTGCTTATTTAGAATCAATCCACATATATTTCATGAGCTACTCTAAAATTTAATGTCATGTGGTTAGGACTATTTTGGCCATGCATATTATCATCATGCGGTTAGGACCCAAGGATATCCCTATGCATGTCTGACCTACACACAGTGGGAAGAATTTTTTCCATGGCTGTTGGGCTAGGATATGGGATCTGGGCATCCTTATATATCCTGAAAAGGTATAAATCCTTCCATATGATGTACTGACATCCCATGTACATTAACATCACCTAGTAAGGATGAGAGTGAACTGACATGAAAAGGATGAGGTGGGTGAAGTGTCGATCTTGAATTTCATTGAGGTTGCTTATGTATCCTAGTGAGTTGGGAATCAAATTCCACATTGTTATGAAAACATGTTACTTGTGATGGTCTTCCCATGCACAAGAAAGGAGATGGTTTTTAAAATGGTGGCTGGACCAGGAAGAAGTATCTGGGCGTCACCACATATCATGTGACAGTAGAAATGAATCCATACCAATATCATGACGACTCTCCATGCATGTATGACTTGTGGATCCATAGGGGGGAGGGTTGTAACAACCCAGGTAAATATTGAATATGAAACTTTCATATTTATTAATATTTTGAGAATTAAATTTTAATTTTACATTAAAGGGGATACTATGTCTGATAGCTTTCCTGACACTCAACAATTGGTTTCTCCAAAATCACATGTTGCACAAAAGGCTGAGTCATACTGAAAAATAATAATATAATACTATTATTTTAAACAGAAATTAACGTCTAGTTGTTTTATTGGTGGGAATGAATAGAACATACCTAATTATGATTAAACATGTTTGTTAAATGTTTTTAAATTGTTTCAATAAATTTTAGAATCTTAAAATTATAATGAACCTGATTTTATGAATGAAAAACTCTAACATTTTTAAAAGATTGTTTTAACACCTTTTGAGGGAGAACCCCTTTTAAATATAGTTTTTTTCACTTTTAGATGTTCCATTTGAAAATATAATATTTTTCTTTACAATAGGAAAATCAAAACAAACTTTGGGTAAATTTTTGGTATTTTTCTGATATTGTTCAATTTTTATTGAATAGTGAAAAATACCCATTTTTAATCTAGTTTATTTATATATTTATATTGTATGTTTAATTTGTTTTAAAGTGAAATTGTGTTATATTTTTTCCATTTAATCCAATATTTTACATTTGAAGTAATTTCACATTTTAGTTTGACATTAACACATTTCAATCTTTTGATAGTTATTATTTCTTAAAAACACGTTTTTTGGTTTTTACAAAAGGAATTAATTTTAAATTGATATCTAAAACATCTATGATTTGAATATGAAAAAATAGATTCCATATTTGGAATCATTAGGTAAAAATTATGTAAATAGGTAAATTTTATTTTTATATATTATTAATATAATTTTGAATAAATATTTTATTTACAATGGCTAAAGTGTAAATCCATTAAATAATTGTCACTAATAATATTATAATAATATTAAATTACCATAACACGTGTCTTAACCCTATAATATGATACATGTCCGACCATGGTCATTCATGGGTTGATTTTGGAACCCCATGGATCCACTTTTATGTGGAAATGTCATCTTATACAAATTAATTTAATGTTAAGGAAAATGTTACATAAAGATATATATTTTAGTATAACAATTTTAATATGGGGTTAATAAGTGATATTTAAAGCAATAAATATTCATAAGAAAGCTAAAAATATATTCAACATCATGGTTATTTATTTATAATTTTTATACATCATATAAGTAAAATTATTTATTCAACATAGTGATGTAGTGATTAAGATATTAATGAAATATTAAAATAAATGAAATTATATTTATTAAAAAAATTATATTGAAAATTTTTATCCCATAAAATTCTATTATGGAAAATTATAACTTGTTATATTTGAATAAATGTAGTGATTTTCGAAATAATCATGTTGGTATAAATTTATTAAAATCTATTTATATTTATATAAATAGATTATAAATTGAAATAATTGAGTTTTTAAAATAAATACTATTTTGTTAAATGATAAATTAATACAAACAATATAAGATTCTACTAACTAACATATATGATGTAAAAAATGTCATTAATGATGCATTTTTTGGTCTCTTATAATTTTATAGTAAATATATTAAAAATATATTATGTATATACATGAGTACCTGATAAACATTAAATTATTTAACTAATGGATAAAGCTAAATTATAAGGTTAATTTTATTCAATTAACTTGTCTAAAACCCATTTTCTAAGAGGATTTAGAATAATACTCACCATATATTCCGATTAAATGTGTTGGGGACCTCTATAAAATTGAAATTCAGTTTATAATAATATAATATTTTCAAACATTCCTAATAAACCCCTCCTCCCACTTATAAAAGGCCACCACTTCTAACCAATTACTTAAACCTCTCAAGCCCCTTGGATCACCCAAACTCTACTTCAATAATCTCCCATAATTCAACTCTTCCACCTAAAAGCCTTATTTTGGGAAGAACACAATTAAATAATTTGTTTTGGTTCAAACCAATAGGAGTTACCTGATTTGAGGTAACATCTTCTCTCAAATTTGTTTTAATTATTTTTCCTTCCCCAATCCATATTCTCTTTATATTAATTTTTTATGTTACAAAATTATTATCCTCGTATACTAGGTTGTCATTATGAGAATTATTCAAACTAAACATAGACACACCTCCATCTAATTGATACGAATATAAAATTTCTGTAGACGACGAACTAATGCCTCACGAAACAATGGTGGTTCAATTATCTCCAACTACCTCTCTTTCTAGCCATTATGATGGAACTATATTTATTTGTGATATATATTATATTTATATTTTCTCTATGCTTCTATATTTTACATTTATATCATACCTTTATGGTTTCCATAATGGGTAAATATGATAATATCATTTGAGGAAGTGTGAACTACCACCCCCCTCAATGTAAAATAACTCATTCATTCCATATGTGTAATTTATAATGGATGGTGTTTATGAAATTATATATGATATTATAATGGAATTATAATATACCCATGTATATTTAAATTTTCATTCTAATAAATATTAAATTAAAATGAATGTAGCATTCATTCGTACGTCTGACATAACGTTATCAGAAACAGTGAATTTCATTTTTATCTCCGTATGATATGTACTAATATAAATAAATATATATAAATTTACTAGATATATATGATATATATGATATGTTAATCATGGATATCATTCTGAAGATAATTAAATTTTTACCACATAGACAACTTGTAATTATAAGAAGTTCATTTTTTAATCAACTACCAAATATCAACAAAATGACAATTATTAACTTAAAATTGATTATGTAATGCTTATAACGTGGTCGTAAGTGATATGAAAGGAATAATAAACCTCAAAAAGGTCTGGATGAAATTATAAATTAACTTTATTTTATTATTCCTGATATTAATGAACGAATGAGTTAATTCCGACACGATTTAAGGGACGTCGTCTTAATCTCTTTTCATTGCGGGAAACGTTAATTTATTCATGATAATATTTTATACATTGTATAATAAACCCCTTTTACTTTTTATTTTATTCAAAATGAATATTTTTTACAAATCATTTTTCTATACAGAAAAAATAATGTTTCTTTTTAATGTACATGGTGACAATGACATTTCCACCGCCGCTAGCGTTATTTGATATTTGTCTTCATTAACAAAAAGAAATGTTTGTTAAAAAATAAATACCACATACTCTTTTTATGTATTTTGGTATTGAAAATGGTTTTTAGAACGTATTGATTATGTTAATATATTGAAATGTTTTATTGTGATTGCAATGTGGAAATGTTATCTTTCCTTTATGATTGTTCATGTATTACGATTATGTTGTGGTTTATGGGAATTGTTTAAATATATTGGTGGTTTGGTGACAAACCTCGGGCTGGTGAGCTCGAGATAAATATCCAATTCAAAGGGTAACGTGACAGTGGTAAACATTAATTTTTCTCTACAATGATTTAGGGAATATATTGTGATGGGTATTCGAAACGTAACTCTCTATGTAGCAGTGAAATCTACCATGTACGTATGTTATGAATTCCACAAGTTACCTTTGTGGTTTTTGATTTCTATGTGTAATTAATATATCCTATGATTTCATGAGGTGATTTAAGGAGATTATGTTTTGTGTTTATTGATTGAATAATGATTTATTTCTTTATTTTATAACCCAAAATGACGTTTTTATGCTCATCCAAATTTTTTTAAATGTTCATTAGAGGGTATAGGCAGGGTAATACAAAGGAATATTTCAAGAAGATTTATATCAAGAAATAAATTCTTGTTTTCTTAAGAGTTTTTATTTTATGAAAAAGTGTATAGTTAGTAGAAGTGTCTACTTTGTAATATTTGAGATGTAATGTAATAGTTATGGCTTAATTCTCAAAAACTCTAAACCTGAAACAACCCTCAATGTTAATATTTGTCTTAACTCGATATTATGTATTATATAAGGCTGAGGACTTATAGCATATATCAAATGTTAGTTTAGCCAAATTTTTGAGTAAGGATATTGTGAAATTAATTTCTATAAATTAATTTATGTTATAATTAAAAAGATATATATTTTACAGATTACCATGTTGTGTCACATATGATATTTCTGTGTTCAGAACTATTTTCTGTAGAGGAAACATGGAAACTTGTATGGGATGACATCAGGAGGAAAAAACCTTCTAAATTCGCAACCTGAGATGGTCAGAATTAGAACTGAATAGTTTGTAATAGTGATGGAATATTTGACCCAGTCTATAATTTGTGGGGTTATACATGAATAAGTTCAACCTGATCAACCCCATAAGACATATCTATAGGGGATAATATCATGAGGCAAAATGCCCCATTATTCATAGGATCATCTGACCCTATTCTAGATGATGGGTGGATTAATGCACTGTAAAATATTTTCGATGCCATGGGGTGTTCAGAACATCAAATGGTTTGTCTCATTGTTTACCATTTTAAAGGTGAAGCTGATCAGTGGTGGTTGATTGTTAAAACTATTATGGGTAGTAAAGAGATTGAATCTCTTGATTAGAATAATTAAAATGTATGTTTCCTGAGGTATATTTTCCTAAGGTCGTTTCATCTTAGGATGGAGAAACAATTAATGGAATTGAGGTAGGGTGATGACTCAGTGGCTGCTAATGAAGAAAAAATCACTCAATTGGGAAGGTATGATCAAAATTTTTTATGGTATCTTGATCGTAAATTCAATTATTTTTACTCATGATTAATGAAAAAGTATCTAATAGCTTTAGATTCTCATATGTTTTAATTTTATGAAAAACATGTTCGATTTGAGGAGATTGATGAAATGTAGTCTGTCATTGATCATGTGTTATTTGAAAAACAACATAAAAAGAGGTTGAGGTGGTATAATAAATGGATGAACTCTTCAAAAAAGTATGATGGTAAGAATCTTAAGATTACAGTTTGTGAAAATTGTGGTAATAATAACACTAGGGAATGCCTTTTGAATTATGGTACGTGCTATCGTTGTGGTAAAATGGGGAATAAGTCTCTTAATTAGACTGAATAATATTAGGGTAATGGTTTGAAAAAAATCAGATTTATAGTTTTTAAAACGTTTTAAGTGTAACGAAATGGGT
Source organism: Viscum album (assembly GCA_963277665.1). Lineage (NCBI taxonomy): Eukaryota > Viridiplantae > Streptophyta > Magnoliopsida > Santalales > Viscaceae > Viscum > Viscum album. The sequence goes on from OY728122.1 coordinate 1,437,168,398, forward strand.
CATTATGCAAATGAGTATCCCACTAGGAACTCAACTAAAGGAAAGAAGCCAGACTACAATAAAAAAGGGGTGGTGAAATCCATTTCAACTACTTTAGTAGATGTTGGGCCATCAAAAAATTAGTATTAGGAACACTATTTGTTTATTCATATTATTCAAATGGGTTGTTTGATTCGGGGTCTACACATACCTTCAGTTCTATGAAATTTTCGAGTAAATTGGTAATTCCACCTCAAGATATGAATCTTGAACTTATAGTAAAAACACCAGGAGAAAATGTCAAGATGAAAAGAAATATAAGAACCTACATTCCCTTGTGTGAGGAAAGAATCTACCTACTTGCATTCTTTTTTTTCCTCTAGTAGAGTTTAATATTATTTTGGGAATGGATTGGGTTTTTTTATCATGATAAGATTTACTACATAGCTAAAGAGGTTTCTTTTCAGAATGAATTTTAGTTTGTGTACAAGAATGAACCCTTACATTTGATAACATATCAGGACACTGAGAAACTAGTAAAAGTTAAAAAATGAATGTTACCATGGTCATATTTTTGAAAAAATAGGAACTATTAATATTAATGATGCTCTAGTGGTAATTGTGTATCTTGATGTTTTTTATGTTGAGTAACCTGGTATAATACCTGATTCGGATGTTGAATTTATTATTTACATAGTTCCTAAGGCTAATTAAATTTCAAAACAACCTTATTGAATGGCTCAAATTAAACATCTAGAGTTAAAGAAGCAATTGTAGGAGTTATATGATAACGATTTCATTCAACCTAGAAGTTCACCATGGGGTGCTTCTATCTTGTGTGTGAAAATAAATATGGTCCAATGAGACATTTAATTTCTTATAGATCATTGAACAACATCAATGTTAAGAACAAGTATCCTTTCCCTCATATCTATTTTTTATTTGATCAGCTCTAGGGAGCTCATTATTTTTTGAAGATTGACTTGAGGTCAGGGTACCATCAGTTCAAATTCAAGGAAACAGACTTTCTAAAGTCAACTTTGTTATACTAGATATGACCATTTTTAATGTTTAGTTATTCCTCTTGGGTTAACAAATTCATGTGATGTATTCATGTATCTAATGAATATAATTCTTAGTGAGTTCATGGAGATGTTTGTGGTTGTGTTTACTGATGATATTTTTTATTTTTCTAAATGTAAAGATGAATTAGAATTCCATTTAAGGGTTGACTTGAAAACCATAAATGAAAAAAAAAACTATATTTAAAATTCAGAAACATTGAGTTTTGGTTCAAAAAAATTTAATTCCATGATCACAATATTTCAATAAATGGAATAACTATTTATCCTCCTAAAAAACGTTGTCGAAGAATGGCTAAGACCCAAAAATATAACTCAGATCAATAGTTTCCTTAATCTAGAAGGATGTTACTGGAGGTTTTTTGGAAATTTTACACATTTATCTATCCCATTGACTAAGTTAACTCAAAAGGATTTATAGTAATTTGGATAGAATAATGTGATGATTGTTTTCATGAATTTAAAAGAAGATTGGTGAATGCTATAGTTTTGGAATTACCTTCAAGAAATGGTGAATTTGTTATCTATAGGGATTATTTGTTGAATGTTTATGGATGTGTAATTTTTCAGACAGATCAAGTAATTGCTTATGCTTCATGTTTGTTGAATCCTCATGAGTTAAATTACCCTACAAATGATTTGGAATTATCTCATTAGAAATTTGGAGGCATCATCTGTATGGAGTAAAATGTGAAATATACATTGACCACAAAAGTTTAAAGTATATATTCACTCTGAATGAATTGAACACGAGACAAAGGATATGGAGAGAATTAATCAAGTATTATGATTGCAAGATCCATTACCATCCAGGAATATAAAATAATGTGGCCGACACTTTGAGACGAAATAGTAATGAATCATTAACTTTGTTACTTTTGGAAGAAGGTCCTTTTATTAAAAATTTGATGTAAATTGGGATAGATATTGTTGGTGTAGGTAATTCTTATGTTTTGTTTCAGGTTTCAGTACAATCATCACTAGTATACATAATAAAGAATGTTCAGAAAGATCACAGTGAGTTACATAAAAAAGGTAGAATTTGTTCAGAAGAGTATGTTACCTGAATATAATATTTATCAAGACCATGTTTTGCGGTTTGGGAAGGGATTATGTGTTCCTTTTGATTCATAGTTGAAGAAAGATTTGTTATTTAAAACTCATAGTTATCCATTTTCTATTCATCCTGGCAATACTATGATGTACAAAGATCATTGGGAGTATTACTGGTGGGATGAAATGAAAAGAGATATTGCTAAATTTACATTGAAGTGTGAATTTTCAACAGGTTAAAGGAGAGTCAATGTTATTTAAATGGATTATTTTGACATTACTAGCACTAGAGTGGAAATAGGAACATATATCCATGGACTACGTTTTGGGATTGCTAAATACATCTTGTTGAAACAATTTATTCTGGGTTATTGATGATCAATTCATTAATCTACTCATTTATTTCATATTCGAGACACTCTGTCTCGAGATCCACCTTTTTGGTTGTATGTTAATGAGATGGTAAGGTTTTATAGTGTTCCTATCTTCATCGCATCTGATCATGATCTCGGGATTACATCTATCTTCTGGGAGGCCATCTGAAGTCGTTGTTTAAGAATTAAATTTTAGTACATCATTTCATCATCAATCATATGGGAAGTGAGATAGAAAAATTCCCACATTTGAGTAATATGTTGTGTTATTTCTCATTGGAATACAAGGGATGTTGGGTCCGAAAACTTTATTTGGTTGAATTTTCTTATAATAAAAATTTTTATTCTAGTATAATGATGGATTCATTTGAGGAATTGTATAGAAGGAAGTGTAGAACTCTAGCTTTTTTGGATGAAGTAGGTGAAAGGAATTTTATGTGTAACACCCGAGACTTTTATGTTATATAAATTATCAAAGGAATCTTTTTCTACGCAACACTTGCTTGACTTGCTTTACACGCAATCACGACCTTCCTCGATAGCTTGCGTCGTACGCAATACCGAGTTTCACTAAACAACAATATGCTATTAAAACTAGCCGTTATGAATAGTAATAACCACTTTTTGAAATTTTATAAATTTTATTTTTCAAAATGGACTTCATTTTTGGACTTAGAATATCGAAATTAGCCTAGGGTGAAATTTTGGTATTTTTCTGAAAACTTTCAATTTTTGATGAATAGTGAAACCACTAAGTGGTAGGTTAAAAACTGAATTTTGCATAAAACATAATTTTACCGCTTCTGTGAATGGAATTTCAAAAATCCGAGAGACACGGTTAATATCAAGGACTAAAATGTGGTTCAATGAGATGAAAATAATTTTTTGGTGAATAGTAACTTTTTACTATTTTTACCGCGGTTAATAGTAAATAGGGTAACTAAGGGTAAATATGATATCAATATTACCCTAACACATGTCCTAATACTATTGGACAAGTGTAATTCGACCAAAAACAAACTTAGGAATAAAATATGACCATTTAGGCCCACTTGGATTAGATTAGGACATTTATTATTAATTTATTTAAAGAAGGGTTAAAATAGTTAAAATCAAAGTTTAACAAGTTAATCATTTTTAATATAGGGTTATACATAAGATAAATTCGATTGTAAATATTCATTAGAAAGCTAAAAAGATTTCCTACATGATGGTATTTTATTTGTAATTTTTAGACATCAAATAATTTAATTTAATTATGACACAAAGATGATGCAGTAATTATCTTATTAATGAAATATTGAAAAAATTGATAATATAAATACCAAAATAAATGTAATTTGAGACTTTTTATGAATTCCACTAATTTTCTAGGTTACTATGATATATTAGTAATGATTTAATTAACTTGGTTAGAACATATAATTCTGTTATGACTTTCACAAAAATCATATATCAAATAGTGTCAAAATTGACACAAAATAGTTTTTAAATCAAATATTATATTATTAATTGTTATTTTATTCCTAAAAATCTAAGGTTCGGCCAAATGACTTAGATAAGGATATATATATTAATAATAAACAATTTGGGGTTCGTTTGGCATGTTATAGAAAGTTTATTAACCATATAGTGAAAGAAAACAAAAAGACACGGTAAAAGTTAAATTAATTAACTTAGAGTTAAATCTAATTGATAAGGTTAAAATAATACCCTAAACTTGTCTAAATCCTATTGGTTGATAGGATTTCGACCCTTCCCCACTTTATCTTCGAAATAAGACCCTTTGGAACCATTATAAACCGATTTTGACTTTAATATAAAATAATATTTTGAGATATTCCTAAGGTGCCCCTCTCCTCCCTTATAAAAGGGCACCTCCTCCCCCTCCTCCTCACACCAATTTGAGCACTCAAGCCCGGCCAACCCCTGCCATTTTCCCTTCTCCACTTCCCTAGAATAATCCTATAGGTCCTGGTCTTCTCCAAAGACCAATCTTAGTTCCTTAAGTGGAGGATTCAAAAAGGCGTTCCAAAGAAGAGGTAATATCCATTACCGATCTTTTCAATTTCTTTCTTCTTCAACTTCTTCTTCTTCAGTTGTTTCATGATAAAGTAATAACATCAGTATTACTTACATACTGATATGTTATTATAAATATGAAACAACCCTAATTCACCTTCTATCCATCCTACGGAAAAATGAAATCACCGCGCGTGCGTACGTACGGAATACCGTCTCCACGCCGTGGTGTAATCTATTTTCCACCATCACCTTACAAGGATGGGTATAATGGTGTAATGAGTAACTATATATGATTATTATTAAGTAATATTGATACTGAAATAATATATATATATATACTCCAATACAATTCCACGATCATAGGAACGATATCATCACTCGTGCGTACGTACGGAATACCGTCTCCACGATGTGATGCGACTCGTTCTACATGATCTTCATTTCATAATGATTGTATAAATGAATTGAATGAATGAATATGGTATATACTACACTAATACCATTCTGGAAATTAATTATCTATAACCTAAAGATAAGAATAAGAATTTACTCGACAAAACATGCATAAGAACAAAAAGTTATAAAGACCCGAGTAACAAGTAACAATGAAATATTACTAACAAGAAGCTAATAATATGACCATATATGATATCATATAAATATTTATGATTCTGGAATAAGTCAATAACATTATTTAAACCATTATACAGGAGCTTCGGACACGAACAAAGCAAATCGGACCTAAGGTAAGGGAAATATCACAATCTCATTTTTATCCGAGATTGTTTATTCGTAAGTATTTACTGGGGTGTATTTTATCATCCACATCCATGTTCCCTCAATATGTAATATTGTTTCCATCCACTTGAAATAGTTTAAATCCAATTTTACCCTTAGGTGAGTTTTTAGTAAAGAATATGAAAGGAATCTTTTGTCGTTTTTCCGTACGAGGTACTTTTTGACTTTTCCGACAAAAGTACGAAGAATGTTTTTTTTAACTTATACGGCATGAATGGATTTTTAAAACATTACTTCAAAGAAGCTTCCTTTACAAGTTTTCAAGTTTATTTTTAATCAACTTCTTTTATTTTAAAGTTGTATGACATGTTATGAAAGGAAAAATGTTTTTGAAGAAGAAAGGATATTTTCCTCAAGAATTCAATTCAAGTGTTTTATCAAAATTATTTTCCATCTAAGATAATAAAGGGTTCTGTTTCTATCCATATTTTTACATTGGTTTGACTATGTTGTGATGGAATTATGTTTATGAATTCCTTTATCATATATGAATTGATTTATGATGTCATGATGTTTCAAGAATCCCATTTTTGTTACATGTGTTATGCGATGATGTATGATTATGTGGCAAACATAAGAAAGGATTCATTATAAGATGGGTGGGACCTATATCTCCCTCCAATGCATTGGGTAAAGATTTTATATCTCATGAGATAGAAATGGCTGGAACGGAAGGTTATTTCGGTTCAGTGATACAGGACTGAAACGAGGAGTGAACTCGGTTCAGAAAGGGACTTTGTCCACTAAGATAGTCTTGGCAATGAGTCATGACTAACAAGAAATGATCTCCATGATTATGTGTGCATGCCACAAAGTTTCAAGTTTTATGTTATGATTTTGGGGATCTCATTTTCACTTCTATGATTTATTCCATGTTAAGATATTATGATCTCTTTTGCAGGTTTTGATTTTCATAAAGATATGATATGATTTTTATTTCCTTTATTTGCCCTTGCTGAGCATTTGAGCTCACCCTTTTATGTTTTCTTTTCCCCAGGTCAGGAAGATGGATATTAAGTAGAATATGCTAAAAGGGACCCTAGATATGATGAAATAAATGGGAGACACTGTAGAAGATTTATGAACCAGTTGTTTATGTTTCCCCAGTTTCTAAAGACACTATACCTATACGGTCCTTTGTGGTTTTGTCATATGTTGTAATAAGTGTGCTTCAATTTTGAAGTATTAACAATGTATGTAAAGTGTGGGTCGTTATAGTTGGTATCAGAGGAAAGGTATAGTCAACCTTTGGAAACTAGGATGTGAAAGCCTTAGTAAGAACCCAAAGGATAAGTCTAAGCATAGAACACAATCTTAGTGTTTTAGAAATGGCCTTGAATAACCTAGGATAAGACCTTAAGCATGAAAATTTTATTCTTGAATTATGTGGTTTCCTATTATAATTAGTGTTTCTCACACTATTCATCTTGGTTTTAGTCAATGGCTGGAACCCGAAGGAACCGAGTTAATGCGGAATGCGATGGGCAATGCAATGATTGTCCCCCTGAGCAACCAAACGATATGGGAGCTGGAATGCAAAATCTTGTAGCCATGCTCACACAACTTTCTCAAGCTATGAATCATGCAGGATTTCCAAACGAGCAAAGGAGGGAGCAACATTCTGTTGAATCCTTCATGAGGCAGCGTCCACCTTCTTTCAGCGGGTCTACTGATCCATTAGTTTCTGAACAATGGATTAGTACTACTGAAAAGATATTTTCAGTTCTTCAATGTTCTGAGCATGATAAAGTCATCCTAGCAGTGTATCGTTTGGAAGGAGATGCTGATCAATGGTGGAATCTTGTTAAGAATACGAGGCAAAGGGATGAAATTGAGTCTATGGAATGGGACGAGTTCAAGAACTTATTTTTCAATAAGTACTTCCCTCGTATTCTCCGAACAAAGATGGAGAAAGAGTTCCTTGAACTGAAGCAAAGGGATGATGAATCTGTTAGTACCTATGAAGCAAATTTTACAAGACTTGCATGGTACGCTTCTGGTATTATTATCCAACCTGAGAGTAAGATCGATCGATTCTTTAGTGGCTTAAAACCAAGTCTTCGAAGGGCGTTAGCCATAAGGGACTTCAATAGCTACGAGGAAATCGTTCGATGTGCTCTCAAAGTCGAGATGGAGATTGGAGTAACCCATCAGTCACATGGGTTTGATAAGAAGAGGAAGATGGAATTCAAAGAAAAATCTAAAGAGCACACGGAAAAGAAGATGAACTTTCCCTTATGCTCAAAGTGTGGAAAGAAACATGGAGGGAGTTGTCTTAAAGGGACAAGTAAATGTTTTAAATGTGGAAAGGAAGGCCATCGGGCATTTGAATGCCGTGATAATGGGAAGAAGATGTCTAATGATGCAAACAAAGGAAGGGATACACAGAATGAACCTGCTACACTTCAATGTTTCAAGTGCAAGGAGATGGGGCATTATGCCAATCAATGCCCAAATCCAAGGGTTGATGATGATGGTCGACGTCAACAAACTCTTAAGGCTAAAGACAAAGGAAAGTCACATGCAATTTCTATCAGCGATGTGGAGTACGATAACGATGTGGTGAAAGGTACACTTACCATCCACTCTAAAGTAGCAAATGTTTTATTTGATTCTGGATCCACCCACTCTTTTATTTCTGAAAAATTTTCTAAGGGTATCACCGTATTACCTCAACAATTAGATGTTGAGTTAGCTATGACAACACCTAATGGCACATCAATCGCATCAGAAGTTTATAATTCTTCTCCGATCGAAGTTTGTGGGAAAGTGATTCCTGCAAATCTTGTGATCCCTCCTTTAGTGGAATTTGATGTGATTCTTGGCATTGATTGGCTTTCTCTACATGGAGCTCATATCAATTGCCAAAGAAGGGAAGTCACATTTCATATTCCAGATCAACCTACGATCGTCTATCAATGCAAGGATGAACATAACCTTCCAGTGGAAATTTCTTCCATCTTATGGGTATTGATTCCACTAAATGAAGGTTATTTATCTCAAATGGTTGGTGAGAAACTCACGATTAAGAATATGCCCATTGTACGGGAGTTTGATGATGTCTTTCCGGAGGAATTGCCGGGTCTTCCACCAAATCGTGAAGTTGAGTTTTCAATAGAACTCGTACCGGGTGCTTTGCCTATTTCAAAGACACCTTATAGAATGGCCCCAATTGAGTTGCAGGAATTGAAGAAGCAACTCCAAGAGAATCTTGATAAGGGATTCATACGCCCTAGTGTGTCACCTTGGGGAGCACCTGTTCTATTTGTTAAGAAGAAAGATGGATCAATGAGACTCTGCATTGATTATCGAGAACTTAACAAGATCACTATCAAGAACAAATATCCTCTCCCACACATTGATGACTTATTTGACCAACTACGCGGAGCTCAATACTTTTCCAAGATTGATCTTCGTTCAGGGTATCATCAATTAAGGGTCAAAAGGGAGGATATACCAAAGACGGCTTTCCGTACAAGGTATGGACACTATGAATTTATAGTGATGCCATTTGGTCTTACTAATGCCCCTGCTATCTTCATGGATCTAATGAATAGAGTCTTTAGAGACTATCTTGATCAATTTGTGGTAGTCTTTATAGACGATATTCTTGTCTATTCAAAGAGCAAGGAAGAACATGAAGATCACTTGAGAATTATATTGAAGACCCTGAGAAAGGAGAAGCTTTATGCCAAATTTACCAAGTGTGAATTTTGGCTTCAAAATGTTGCATTTTTGGGTCATATAATCTCAAAAGAGGGGATATCTATGGATCCAGCAAAAACAGAGGTTATCGAAAGATGGTCAAGACCAACAACAGTAACTGAGATCCGAAGTTTTCTTGGTTTGGCTGGATATTATCGACGTTTTGTAAAAGATTTTTCACGATTATCTAATCCACTCACCAAGTTGACTCGGAAAGGAGTTAAGTTTGTCTGGACAGAAGAATGTGAAGAGAATTTCAAGGAGTTGAAAAGAAGGTTATCCAGTGCACCTGTGCTCACACTGCCTTGTAGTGGAGAAAGGTTTGTGATCTACAGTGATGCATCCAAGAAGGGATTGGGGTGTGTTATTATGCAAAATGATATGGTGATAGCTTATGCCTCACAACAGTTGAAAATCCATGAGCAAAATTACCCAACACATGATTTGGAGTTGGCTGCGGTAATCTTTGCATTAAAGATTTGGAGGCATTACCTTTATGGTGAAAGGTGTGATATTTATACTGATCATAAAAGTTTAAAGTATATTTTCACACAAAAGGAGTTGAATATGCGTCAAAGAAGATGGTTGGAGCTGATTAAGGATTATGACTGCTCAATCCATTACCACCCTGGGAAAGCAAACAAGGTGGCAGATGCATTAAGTCGACAAGACCATGCTAGTTTATCCATGATGAGGATCACAAAAGATCCAATATTTATGGATTTACAAAGGATGGATCTTGGAATTATAATGGAAGGGGAAAAATCTTATCTTTCTCAAATGAATGTTCAACCATCTATACATGTGAAGATTAAAGAGGCACAGAAAGAAGATGTCGAGTTACAAAAGAAGGTGAGAAATGTTCCTGAATTCAACCTTGATTGTGATGGGATAATAAAGTTCAGGAATCGGGTTTGCGTTCCTCCCATCCCCGAATTAAAGAATGAGCTGCTGGATGAGGCTCATAGTTCATCATTCTCTATTCATCCTGGAAACACGAAGATGTATAGGGACCTGAAAGAGTACTTCTGGTGGGATGGCATGAAAAGAGATGTTGCTGAGTATGTCTCTCGATGCTTGATTTGTCAACAAGTTAAAGCTGAGAGACAGAAGTCTAAGGGGATGTTACAACCATTACCCATACCCGAATGGAAATGGGAAAACATCACTATGGACTTTGTCACAGGACTTCCTAAAACATCCAAAGGCAATAATGCTATCTGGGTCATAGTTGATCGTCTTACAAAGTCTGCACACTTCATTGCTATTAGAGAGGATTTCTCTCTAGATCAGCTTGCCAGGATATATGTAAAGGAAGTGGTAAGATTGCATGGAGTACCACTTTCTATTATATCTGATCGAGATCCGAGATTTACCTCGAAGTTCTGGCGAAGTCTTCAGCATACTCTGGATACAGAGTTGAGTTTCAGCACTGCTTATCATCCCCAGACAGATGGTCAGTCTGAGAGAACAATTCAAACCCTAGAAGATATGTTGAGAGCTTGCTCTATGGATTTCAAAGGAGGTTGGGATCAACACCTACCTTTGGTGGAATTTTCTTATAATAATAGCTTTCACTCCAGTATTCAGATGGCTCCTTATGAAGCTCTCTATGGAAAGAAATGCAGGACTCCAACTTGCTGGGATGAAGTTGGGGAAAGAAAGCTATTAGGACCTGATCTCGTTGATGAAATGGCAGAAAAGGTTAGATCTATTCAACAACACATAAGAGCAGCTCAAAGTCGACAGAAAAGTTATGCCGACAACCGAAGAAAAGACCTAGAGTTTGAAGTGGGCGATAAAGTGTTCTTACGAATATCTCCCTGGAAGAGGGTTATGAGATTTGGAAAGAAGGGGAAGTTGAGCCCTAGATATATCGGTCCTTTTGAAATACTGGATCGTGTTGGGAAGGTAGCTTACCGATTGGCGCTTCCACCGAATCTCTCTCAAGTTCACGATGTGTTCCACGTATCTCTCCTGAGAAAGTACATACCAGATCCTTCACATGTACTCAGCTCAGAAGTTGTACCGCTGGAGCAAGATCTTTCTTATGAAGAACAGCCGATAGAGATTCTAGATCGTAGCGAAAAAGTCCTACGAAACAAGACCACTCGCTTGGTGAAAGTTTTATGGAGGAACCACCAACTTGAAGAAGCTACATGGGAGCTTGAGGATATGATGAGGGAGAAGTATCCTCATCTATTTGTTACAAAGTGATGAATTTCGAGGGCGAAATTATTTTTAAGGGGGGTAGAATGTAACACCCGAGACTTTTATGTTATATAAATTATCAAAGGAATCTTTTTCTACGCAACACTTGCTTGACTTGCTTTACACGCAATCGCGACCTTCCTCGATAGCTTGCGTCGTACGCAATACCGAGTTTCACTAAACAACAATATGCTATTAAAACTAGCCGTTATGAATAGTAATAACCACTTTTTGAAATTTTAAAAATTTTATTTTTCAAAATGGACTTCATTTTTGGACTCAGAATATCGAAATTAGCCTAGGGTGAAATTTTGGTATTTTTCTGAAAACTTTCAATTTTTGATGAATAGTGAAACCACTAAGTGGTAGGTTAAAAACTGAATTTTGCATAAAACTTAATTTTACCGCTTCTGTGAATGGAATTTCAAAAATCCGAGAGACACGGTTAATATAAAGGACTAAAATGTGGTTCAATGAGATGAAAATAATTTTTTGGTGAATAGTAACTTTTTACTATTTTTACCGCGGTTAATAGTAAATAGGGTAACTAAGGGTAAATATGATATCAATATTACCCTAACACATGTCCTAATACTATTGGACAAGTGTAATTCGACCAAAAACAAACTTAGGAATAAAATATGACCATTTAGGCCCACTTGGATTAGATTAGGACATTTATTATTAATTTATTTAAAGAAGGGTTAAAATAGTTAAAATCAAAGTTTAACAAGTAAATCATTTTTAATATAGGGTTATACATAAGATAAATTCGATTGTAAATATTCATTAGAAAGCTAAAAAGATTTCCTACATGATGGTATTTTATTTGTAATTTTTAGACATCAAATAATTTAATTTAATTATGACACAAAGATGATGCAGTAATTATCTTATTAATGAAATATTGACAAAATTGATAATATAAATACCAAAATAAATGTAATTTTAGACTTTTTATGAATTACACTAATTTTCTAGGTTACTATGATATATTAGTAATGATTTAATTAACTTGGTTCGAACATATAATTCTGTTATGACTTTCACAAAAATCATATATCAAATAGTGTCAAAATTGACACAAAATAGTTTTTAAATCAAATATTATATTATTAATTGTTATTTTATTCCTAAAAATCCAAGGTTCGGCCAAATGACTTAGATAAGGATATATATATTAATAATAAACAATTTGGGGTTCGTTTGGCATGTTATAGAAAGTTTATTAACCATATAGTGAAAGAAAACAAAAAGACACGGTAAAAGTTAAATTAATTAACTTAGAGTTAAATCTAATTGATAAGGTTAAAATAATACCCTAAACTTGTCTAAATCCTATTGGTTGATAGGATTTCGACCCTTCCCCACTTTATCTTCGAAATAAGACCCTTTGGAACCATTATAAACCGATTTTGACTTTAATATAAAATAATATTTTGAGATATTCCTAAGGTGCCCCTCTCCTCCCTTATAAAAGGGCACCTCCTCCCCCTCCTCCTCACACCAATTTGAGCACTCAAGCTCGGCCAAACCCTGCCATTTTCCCTTCTCCACTTCCCTAGAATAATCCTATAGGTCCTGGTCTTCTCCAAAGACCAATCTTAGTTCCTTAAGTGGAGGATTCAAAAAGGCGTTCCAAAGAAGAGGTAATATCCATTACCGATCTTTTCAATTTCTTTCTTCTTCAACTTCTTCTTCTTCAGTTGTTTCATGATAAAGTAATAACATCAGTGTTAATTACATACTGATATGTTATTATAAATATGAAACAACCCTAATTCACCTTCTATCCATCCTACGGAAAAATGAAATCACCGCGCGTGCGTACGTACGGAATACCGTCTCCACGCCGTGGTGTAATCTATTTTCCACCATCACCTTACAAGGATGGGTATAATGGTGTAATGAGTAACTATATATGATTATTATTAAGTAATATTGATACTGAAATAATATATATATATACTCCAATACAATTCCACGATCATAGGAACGATATCATCACTCGTGCGTACGTACGGAATACCGTCTCCACGATGTGATGCGACTCGTTCTACATGATCTTCATTTCATAATGATTGTATAAATGAATTGAATGAATGAATATGGTATATACTACACTAATACCATTCTGGAAATTAATTATCTATAACCTAAAGATAAGAATAAGAATTTACTCGACAAAACATGCATAAGAACAAAAAGTTATAAAGACCCGAGTAACAAGTAACAATGAAATATTACTAACAAGAAGCTAATAATATGACCATATATGATATCATATAAATATTTATGATTCTGGAATAAGTCAATAACATTATTTAAACCATTATACAGGAGCTTCGGACACGAACAAAGCAAATCGGACCTAAGGTAAGGGAAATATCACAATCTCATTTTTATCCGAGATTGTTTATTCGTAAGTATTTACTAGGGTGTATTTTATCATCCACATCCATGTTCCCTCAATATGTAATATTGTTTCCATCCACTTGAAATAGTTTAAATCCAATTTTACCCTTAGGTGAGTTTTTAGTAAAGAATATGAAAGGAATCTTTTGTCGTTTTTCCGTACGAGGTACTTTTTGACTTTTCCGACAAAAGTACGAAGAATGTTTTTTTTAACATATACGGCATGAATGGATTTTTAAAACATTACTTCAAAGAAGCTTCCTTTACAAGTTTTCAAGTTTATTTTTAATCAACTTCTTTTATTTTAAAGTTGTATGACATGTTATGAAAGGAAAAATGTTTTTGAAGAAGAAAGGATATTTTCCTCAAGAATTCAATTCAAGTGTTTTATCAAAATTATTTTCCATCTAAGATAATAAAGGGTTCTGTTTCTATCCATATTTTTACATTGGTTTGACTATGTTGTGATGGAATTATGTTTATGAATTCCTTTATCATATATGAATTGATTTATGATGTCATGATGTTTCAAGAATCCCATTTTTGTTACATGTGTTATGCGATGATGTATGATTATGTGGCACACATAAGAAAGGATTCATTATAAGATGGGTGGGACCTATATCTCCCTCCAATGCATTGGGTAAAGATTTTATATCTCATGAGATAGACATGGCTGGAACGGAAGGTTATTTCGGTTCAGTGATACAGGACTGAAACGAGGAGTGAACTCGGTTCAGAAAGGGACTTTGTCCACTAAGATAGTCTTGGCAATGAGTCATGACTAACAAGAAATGATCTCCATGATTATGTGTGCATGCCACAAAGTTTCAAGTTTTATGTTATGATTTTGGGGATCTCATTTTCACTTCTATGATTTATTCCATGTTAAGATATTATGATCTCTTTTGCAGGTTTTGATTTTCATAAAGATATGATATGATTTTTATTTCCTTTATTTGCCCTTGCTGAGCATTTGAGCTCACCCTTTTATGTTTTCTTTTCCCCAGGTCAGGAAGATGGATATTAAGTAGAATATGCTAAAAGGGACCCTAGATATGATGAAATAAATGGGAGACACTGTAGAAGATTTATGAACCAGTTGTTTATGTTTCCCCAGTTTCTAAAGACACTATACCTATACGGTCCTTTGTGGTTTTGTCATATGTTGTAATAAGTGTGCTTCAATTTTGAAGTATTAACAATGTATGTAAAGTGTGGGTCGTTATATTATGGGACCAGAATTGGTAGATGAGATGGTATTGAAAGTTCAGTTGATTCAAACTAACATGAGAACGACTCAGAAGAGGGAGAAATGTTATGAAGATAACCAAAGGAAAGATCTTTGTTTTGAGGTATGTGATCATTTCATTACAAATTTTTCTTCAAAGAAAAGTGTGATGCATTTTGGTTTGAAGAGAAAGTTGAGTCTGAGGTTTATTGGACCCTATGTAATCTTGGAGATAGTTAGATCGGTTTATTATAGAGTGTCATTACCCCCATGTTTATCCTTGGTAGACAATGTTTTT
The DNA here is from genome assembly GCA_963277665.1 of Viscum album. NCBI lineage: Eukaryota > Viridiplantae > Streptophyta > Magnoliopsida > Santalales > Viscaceae > Viscum > Viscum album. The sequence continues at coordinate 1,437,183,569 of OY728122.1, forward strand.
CATGTTTAAATGTTGTTAAAGTATGTGTTAGATCCATCTCATGATTTGAGTCTAGAGGTAGTTCAGTTGTTAAAAAATCATTCTTATGATAAACAACCAGTACAGATTATTGACCAAAGAGAACAAGTGTTGTAGATTAAGGTAATTTATCTGGTAATGGTTTTTTTTTTGAAAAAACTACATGGTTGAGGTGGAAACATGGGGATACAAGATTTTTATGAGGGATAAATGCACCCACTTATTTGATAAGTGAATTAAAATTGCGACGACATAATTTCCATAAGGGGGGAAGGATGTAACATCGCTGGTAAATAATGAAGACAAAATTTTCATATTTATTAAAATTAGTTATTTAATTATTAAATTTACATTAATGGGGATTCTATGTACAATAAAGTACCTGACACGCATTAATGGGTTTCTCCAAAATCACATATTGCACAAAAGGCTGAGTCATACTGAAAGATAATAATATAACATTGATATTTTAAATGTAAGTTAATTATTAGACATTTTATGGGTGGGAATGAAAATAATTAACCCCATTAGGATTAAACATTTTTTTTAATATTTTTACATTTATACTATAAAATTTATTGTCCTAAATGGAGAATGAAGCTGATTTGAATCATGAAACACTCTAATATTTTTAAAATTCCATTTTAACAACTTTTGATTGAAAATCCCTTTTTAAATATAGTTTCTTTCACTTGTATATCTTCCATTTGAAAAAATAAACTTCTTTTTTAGAAGTGGGAATTCAAAAAAAAATAGGGTAAATTGTTTGGCAATTTTCTAATAAAGATCATTTTTAAATGAATAGTAAAAATACCACATTTTAATATTATTTTTTTTATAGTTAGATTGCAATTTTAATTGGTTTTAATGAGTTTTTGGATAATATTTTTACCATTTAATCCAATGTGGTCCATTTAAGGAAAATCCTCATTTAAATTATACATAGACACGTGCCAATGTTTTGATAGTTATTATTTCCTAAAAACACGTTTCTTAGTTTTGACAATGAGAAATAAATTCAAATTAATTTCTGCATCATATGTGTTTCGAATATAGAAAAATGGATTTTATTTTTGGAATCATGAGGTCTAAATTGTGTAAATCGTTAAATTTTATTTTTAGACATTATTAACAGTAGCTTTAGTAAATATTTTATTTACCATGGTTAAAGGGTAAATCTTGTAAATAAGGGTATAAAATAATATTATAATATTATTAAATCACCCTAACACATGTCTTAACCCTATTGGATGATAAATGTCTGACCATGGTCATCCTTAGGTCGATTTCCGGTCCCCATTGAGCCCCTTGTAAGTTAAAATGATATTTTATACAAATTAATTTAATGTTAAAGAAAATGTAACATAAACATATATCCTTTAGTAAAAAACATATATGGTATTATATATGTGATATTTTAGAATATAAATTGTAATTTGAAATATAAAACTATTTCATAAATCATGGTATTTTAGTTATAATTATTAGAGATCAAATAAATAAAAATATTAATGACACAATGGTGATGTAGTTATTACCTTATTAATGAATGATTTAAATAAAGGAGATTATAAATATTAAATTTTATTTATTTTCATTATTTTTATACCAGGATAATTCTTTATAGAAGATTGAAACATGTTATAATTTAATTAATTTTGGTTTTTTGAAATAATCATGTTATTATAAATTTTTTAAAAAGTTGTGATATGAATAGTTTCGAAATGGAGATAAATGTGTTTTTAAAATGAATACTAATTTATTAACTGATAAAATATTCCTAAAAAATAATATTCATCCAAATGAAATATATTTTGTTAAAAATGTTATTAATGAACCATTTTTTATTCTCTTTGAATGTTATAGTAAATACATTAACCATATAGTATGAATATAGAAGAAGACATTGTAAATGATAAATTAGTTCACAAAACGTTAATGCTAAAAGATAAGGTTAATTTTTCCCCCTAAATTGTATAAAGCCCATTAGATAAAGGTATTTTAAAAAATTATAACCTTATATTGGAATTAAATTACTTTAGAAACTTTCTATAAATGTAATTCAGTTTATTATAACATAATATTTTGAAACATTCCTAGAGATCGCCTCCTCCCTCTTATAAAAGGACTCCATCTCTAACCCATGACTCACAGATCTCAAGCCCCGTGGATAATCCAAACACTGATCCAATAATCTCCTAAAATCTCTATCTTCCACCTAGAATCTTTTCAATTTAATAAATCCTTTTGGTTCAAACCAATGGGAGCTACCTTATATGAGGTAACGTCTTTTCTCAAGTTTCATTCCATTATTTTTCCTTCTCCACTCCTTATTATATTCTTAATAATTGTCTATATAATAACCCCAATATCCTAAATATACTAGGTTTCTTTTTGAGATTTATTTGAACTACACTTACAAATGCCATTATCTAATGGATACGAACAATCTGTTTTAGTTGACTGTGAACTACTGCCTCACAAAACGATGATTGTTCAATTATCACCTACCACTTCTCATAGTGTCCCTAATGATGGAACTGTATATATATGTGATATATATTATAATTATATTTTCTCTATGAATCTGTATTTTGTATTTATATCATACCTTTATGGTTTCCATAATGTGTAAATATGATAATTTCATTTGAGAAAGTGCAGACTAACGCCCCCTCAAAGTGATATGACTCATTCATTCCATGCGTGGAATGTATAAAGGATGGAGTTAATGAGATTATATATTTTATTATTCGGGAATTATAAAATAACTATGAATAATTATGATTTCATTCAATTAAATATGAAATATAAATGAAAGTAACATTCATGCGTACGTACGGCCTACCATCTCCATTAACATTGTATTTCATTTATTATCTCTAAATTTTATGTATTTTTTTAAATAAATAAATATATATACTCGATATATATGATATATATGATATATAATCCATGAATATCATTTTGTAGATAATGGACTTTTGACCACATTGGCAACTAGTAATTATAAGAAGGTCATTTTTAACTCAAGTACCAAGTATCGAAAAAATTACCATTATTAACTTAAATTATTATGTAATGTTTATAACATGGTTTGAAGTGATATAAAAGGAATAATAAACATTAAAATGGTTCTTAATCATTTATAAATTATCTTTAGTTTATTATTTAGTAGATTAAATAAAGAACAAGTAAGTTGGAAATGAAGGAAGGGAATCCTCTCAATCTCTTTTTATTGAGGCATACTTCGATTTATACATGTCATTATTTTATACACTATATAATAAAAACCTATGAAAATTACTTTTATTGAAAAGGAATCATTTTTTATAAAGCTTTTTACAAAAAAATAAAAAAAATGTTTCTTTTTAACATACAGGGTGACACTAATGTTTTTTCCACCACAATTATTATTATTTTTTGTCCTATTTAACAGACTGTGATGTTTCTTAAAGGAAACATAAATACCATATACTCATTTTACATATTTTGGTTATTGAAATTGGTTTTGAGAATGGATTTATTTTTTCAATATAATGAATTTTTATATTTTTATTGCAATGTGGATATGTTATATTTTTTCAATTATGATTGTTCATGTGTTATGATTATTTATGTTTTTTGGCTATTGTTTATTTGTATGGGTGGTTCTATGATAATCCTAGGGTGGGGGAGCTCGAGATAGCTCTCCAATGCATTGGTTAACATGATAGAGGTAAAGGTTAATGTTTCTCGTATGATACTTAGGGAATATACTGTGATGGGTATTCCAAATGTAACTTTCTACATAGCTATGAAACCTAAAACATATGTATGTCATGGATTCCACAAGTTAACTTTATGATTTATGATTTCTATGTGTTGTTTATAAATATTATTATTTCTTGATGTGTTTTAAAGAGATTATGTTTTGTGTTAATTGATGGAATAATGATTTATTTCATTATTTTATAACCCTTACAATGATTTTTATGCTCATCCCATGTTATTGAAATGTTTTTACAGTGTATATTAAAGGTTAAGAGAAAGGAAGAATTTAATATGATTTATATCAACACACAAATTCTTGTTTTCTTTTAAGAGTTTTTATTTTATAAGAAAAAAGCATAATGAGTATAAGTGTATACTTTGTAATATTTGTGATGAAATGTAATAGTTATGGAATAATTCTCTAAAACACTAAACCTGAATAGATCCTCAATATGAATTCGTGACTTAACATAATATTATTTATTGTTTTTCGTTGGGGCCATACAGTATATTAATCATGTTGTGGATGAACCAAGACAAAGGGGCTGGGTTTCTCTGAAAATCCTTTAATGGTAGGAATCAAGCCACATGTTGTTCTTGGAATCTCTCTTGGCCCATATGACCTATACACATAGACAGGTGTATTTGCATCATCTAATTGATAGACCAAGACTTATGGTCAAGTTGTCTATACGTATCATGTGAGGGTAGTAATCAATCCATACCTAGTTCATAAGTCACCTTATAGTTTAATGTCACGTGGTTTTGAATTTTCATGGATTACCTTGCAAAAGTCTAACCCATATGTAGGGAAAGGGGAATTGTTGAATTTGGATTGTGGTTGGACCTGGATGTTGGATCCCAACATCAGTGTGTATCTGATGAGGTATGGAATCATGTCTCACATAGTTTTAAGGGTCCTTGTACTGGTTGGACTTTTTTATAGGGAGGGTATTTTTACTGCATTATTTAATGATGATGGGAATTTCATACTCCTCTATGATTTTTCCATGTAGGGAAAACCATAACACCATTCTTATGATCATCTGAGTTATACGTGTTGTGAGAAAGAAGGAGCGATGAGGATTTCCTCTCTAGTGCAGGGATATCAAAGGTTATAATAGAGGCATTTCATGTAATGTGATGGATGTACCAAGACTTATTTTCATGGTGTTTTTACATATCCCATTGACAAATGGGAACCAAGATGTACATAGTTATTAATATACCTTACAGTTTAATGTCATGTGGCAAGGACTTCTTTGGCCACATAGTTTAACGTCATGCAGTTAGAGCCCATGAATTCCCCTACACAAGTCTGACCTATACATAGGGAGGGGAAATTTTTTATGGTGGCTAGACTAAAATACAGGATATGGGAATCACTAATTATCCTGAAAAAGTTGGAATCAAGACACATGTAGTTTAGTAAAATTTTCTCCCTATATTGGATCAAGACATACGTAAGGTGGGGAGTGTTTTTTTATGTCAGTGGTTGGACTAGGATATAGAATCCAGGTGCCACTATGAATCCTTTGATGGCAGGTATCAACTGTAAAATTATTTGAAGATTACTATTTGGCAATAAAATTTAACATCATGTTGTTAGGATGATTTTTATATAATTTAACATCAGGTAGCATGGATGTATGTGGACATATACCGTTTAACATCATGATGATATATTGATTATTTTATAATTTAAAAAATTATTCATTTGGGAAATTCACAATTGTGGGAGTTGTTGTGAATTTTCCATCCATTGAAATTAAAAAATATTCTCTATTAGATTTGAATTTCTTATGGCATATGTCCGTTATTATATTTGGATCCAATTTTTTAGTTTTCTTTTCAAGTATCATTGGATTTATAAGGACCAATACCATTTCTAATTCAGGGAAATATTTAAGGAGAAACGTTTTTATTAATGCTCATGCAATCTAATTCTGGTATACTTCTAAATGGTGCAACGTGTGTAGTCTTTTCACATCCAATATCTGCAGATCCTCAAAACATTTTGGTACTAATCTTCTATAGAAAATTGATAAAAAAATTCTATATTTAGTGTTGTTAATTAAACATTGATGTGTATAATAGCCTATATCATATATAATAATTAGTAAAGGCTTTCTTGAGTGGTGACACATATCGTGGTCTGGTAATCCCATAGATCATGGATGATTTTCTCTATTCACGATTTCTTTCCCTTTCCAACAATATTCTAGAGTAAATTGGATTGGTTTTTACTAATGGCCTAAATCATCACATTGACTATTTCATTTTAGTGGGTTGAATGGTTATCCTTGATGCCACACTCTAGATATAGATTACCCAATTCAACAGAGCATAAATTAGTTCCATTTTATGTTATTATTGAATGAGGGACAACAAATCTGGTGACGATTTTGGATTTTATATTGTGGACTATGCTACTTGCTCTAACTTCTTTGAGGGGTGAGGCTTCTGTATATATGGAAAAAAAGTCAGTTGTTATGAGAATATATTTGAATTTTCTAGCCATGGAAAGGGGATATGGTAACACAATTTTCACTCCCTGTATTAAAATTTTATAGGAGTATTTTTATTTTTGTAGTATATTTGGGGTTTTTTGGATGAAATTTTCATGAAAAAGTCATGAATGGAACTTCGTAGTGAATGTGGTTCAATCCTACATCATGGTGGGCCAATAGTACCCAATCCTTAAAAACTACTGCGACGGATTGGATGCTGATTGATGTGATCTTCGAGTTCTGGCATGATCTTCTTTCTTGACGGTGACAGTCTATTCTCCATCAATTATCCTATTAAATACTCTATCTAGGAAACTCTTAAAAAGGAACTTTTATTGGTTTCTTCCATCATACTTGTGGAAGATTGTTACTCATATTTGGGTTTGTCCCATTCCATACCTATTTGGGGGAACTTACCCCATTGAATGGAATCTACAATTAGATTCATCCAGCCAGTGGTAGGACCATACGGCCCATAGATGGGAGTTATTTCATTGATTTCATCCATTTTGGCCTAAATTAATGTTAAAACCATATTTTTGTGGGACATACTAATGAACCTTCATTCTAATATCGTTTGGCCAAATCCGTGGCTACATTTTCCAACACATCATCTTGTTTATTTTGTGAACATGGGTCATAATTCAATGTTGGGTCTAATGGGAATTATGCCATCAATTTTTAGAAATGGTTCATCAAAGGAATCATATTGTCTTTCTTGATATCATATACTCCATTTACTTACTTTTTGACCAGTTCAGAATAGACTTTTATTTTCTAGTGTTCGTCAGGAAATTTTAGTGACAACTCTATGCCCATCACTACAAACCAGACTACATATTAGAGTCAGTTTTTTAGAGGGGGTTATCAACACCCCCTCTAAATTAATTTTCTTTAACATTATAGGGGGTTAGGTAGACCCCCCTCTAATCATCGAATTTATAGGGGGGGTGTAAAACCCTTCTAAATTGATTTTCTGTATAAATTATATAGGGTTTTGTGCAACTCTCAGAAATCATCATATTTAGAGGGGGTTATAAACCCCCTTTAATTTCTTAAATTTCAAAGGGTTTTGAACCCCCTCTAATTTTTTAACATTATTTTTTTTAATATCTTTTTGGGTTTTGGAGGGGTTTTGATCCCACTATAATTTAAGAAAATATATATGGTTCATAACCAATACTAATCAATGAGATTAGTTGCAATTCACAACCTCCTGTAATGTATTAAATTATATGGGATTCAAAACCCCCACTATTTATAAAATCAAATTCCATAATATATATATACATAATGAAAACACTATATATAAATGAACTTAAATATTTTATTTGTACATAATATATAAAATATTTATGTGATTTTTTTTTATTTTTTTTATTTGTATACATAAATATAATTTTATAATATTATTTACCTTAATATATAAATATTTTAATTGTAATTTATATAATATCAATTATATATAACATAAAACGACAAACATATTTTATAAATATAATTAATTAAAAAATATATCATATAAAAGCTCATGTTTGTATTTTTTATAATTTATATTACACCAATAAATATATTTTTAAATAATACATTTTTTTATATATATATTTAATATTATATTCTATACAATTTATACAAATAAATATATATTAAGTTACTAAATATTATATAACTATATTCACTGAAATTCATATACATTAATGTGATTAATAAAAAATATATTTATTGAGATGTGTTATAAAAATATTTGTATAAATTTTCTATCATATAATATTAATTATATATTATATACTTATTAACTTCATATATTATAAATTTGTATTTCATATAACATTATATATTTATTTTTACAAACTCTACTACATATGAAATATTTGAATAAATTTTCTTTCATATATTTGTATTTAATATAATATTAATTATACATAACATTAAAAAAATTATACAAATAAATATATATTAATGTAAATAATAATTAATATATGTATTGTAACAAATAATAGAAATAAATTGTTAAGGACATTATTTAATTTTGTTAAATAAAAATTATTATTATATATATATATATAATTCAAATTAACATGTATATAATATGTAAATTCTTATTTATGTATATAAATAATGTACTTAAACATACTTATAAATATTTAAATATATGTGTATATACATAAAATAATTTTTATTATAAAATATATTTAACCAAATGTATGTAAATACAATAATAAAATATATAGTTCATATAAATGTATAAAATGTATAAATTGAATATAATGTAAATGTATTATAATATAAATTCATAATATAAATATGAATATATTAATTTATAAGAAAATATATATAGTGTATATATTTATATGTATTTAAATTTTTATTCAAATATTATTTACATAAGTAAACTTCAATGGATCAAAAAAATATAAAAATGTGCACTAAAATAATTAAAATGTAGTTGGCATAGTGGTGGTGGTGCATCAGGTTTATAATGTAGTTCGTGAGTTCGACACATAGCAAGGATGGAATTTTACAAGAGGGCGTGTTTACGATGAATTTTAAGGGAATGTCACACAGGTTACTGGAGAAGTGTAATGTTAGTACTATAGGGAATTTGGTCGAGACGTACTAGAGGGGCACTGGAGTGTGCGAAGGTGAAGGGTTTGCGGGAAATCATAGGAGCGGGTTACGTGGGTTACTGGAGCATTGTAGTATGAGTACTGGAGGGATGAGTTCGTGGGGAATTACAGGGGTGGGTCACGCAGTTTAATAAAATACAAAATATTTCTTAAAAAATATTAGATGTGGTTTTTTAAACCGCCTCTAATATGGGTGTCAATTATAGGGGGTTAAACCCCCCCCTCTATCATTGGTATCAGTTAGAGGTGGTTTCAAAAACCTTCACTATTATGAATCAGAAAACTCAATTAGCGGAGGTTAATAACCGACTCTAAAATGCATTCCATATTAGAGGGGGTTTCTAGTAAAACTAGAGGGGGTTAAAACACGCCGTAATATAATCACTAATAGTTCAGGGGAACTTTACTATAGATTACAGAAAACCACCTCTAACATAATGTGGCTGGAAAATTAGTGTCTATTATGGGTAACTGCTGCTAATGTGTTTAGAGGGGGTTATAACCCCCTATAATCAAATACAAAACCATTCTAATCGGTTTATTTTTTATAGTTAGTAATGTGGGCCTGGAGCTATGCTTCATTGTTTGGGCATCCTCCTGATAGTTGGATGAAGTAAGGTAAAACTACTTTTTCAAAAGATATAAGTTTGACTTCCAAACTCACTTTTTTTGAGTATGGGGTCTTCCTTTCATTTTCATATCAGGCATCTGGAGGCACATTCAATGTTATTTTCCCACATATGGGGTATTCATGAGTATAGAACACTTCCTCATTAGGTAATTAAATATCTAATTGGGACACATCCATTGAAGGATTCCCTATTATGAAATATGATAACGCATGTCCTTTAACAGACTTCGGTGGTATGAATCATATAATGAACTACTGCAGGATGAAAACCCACTGTGATAGGTTCCTAGTTAACATTGTAAGACCGATAATATACATTTGGGGGATTCTATGTGAGACCAAATGGAATTATGTGTGGTGTAAGTAATGCTTCAGCATATAAACCGCAAAGATTAAAGCAAGGAAGGATTTGTCGATATTCAAATAACTAGTACCAACATTGATCATGGGATAACTTAGGTAACATATAATATTCTCACTACCGACATCATTCTTCTATGTGAAGAACACACATAGGGATCACTCCAAGGTAGTCATATATAAATGGGTAGTCATCCTTCGACAGCTGGAATTAGTAGAGGAGGTATTAAGAGATATCACTTGAGGATGTTTAATGTGTACTAAAACCCATTAGTTCACTAATATTATAAACCTTTTTTATCAACCTATTGAAGGGTAATAAATTTATTCTGAGGTGGGATAATGGCATTGAATTTAGGACATGTGTCCTTGGATTCCACTCAACACAGTGAGGTTGTGAGGATGTGAAATGCCATTGATGGCCTTTGTCTTCTCAGGGATGACTTCGATTCACCAGTGGTGCACGATGAAGCGGAATAAATTTTCTATGGTATCACTGAAATCATAATTTTGGGGTTTCATTTTAAAACAATTATATCATTGTTTATTAAATATGGTATCAAAATCTACCATGTGGTCTGATAATTGTTGATAATAAACCAAAAGATCACCCACAAAAAATTCGATGAACATTCATAATAATTGTTTAAGAATGTAATTCATTTAGTTCTAATATGTGGTGCTAAGATTTTCCATACCAAAAGGAATTACTTTATTGGAAAACACTATTTGGGATTCCTAATAGAAGTAGATTTTTCATATTAATTTGACAATCATATTTTGTTATACACTTAATTGTTTTCCATGAATGAATGAGTCTCATGTCTGGAATTTTCATGGATCAACAATTATTCGATCGGGATTGGGAAATAGTCTTTTGGGCAATGCTGATTGAGATCCGTAAAATTGATGTAGACTTAAATTTTATCATTTTTCTTCATAACAGTGACAATGTAGGACCTTAAAATGATAATTGGTTTTCCTGGTTGAATTTTGATCTGATTGGCTTGCTGACTTCAACCTCTATTTATAAAGCACGGATCGGGTGTGTCCTTCTAGGTTCTTTCTTGTAACCAAAGTGGTCTTTTGGAGATACCAGGTGGAGTGTGTCCACCATTAGATCAAGGATTGGAATTTATATATAATTCCATGTGAAAACATATTGATTATTCTTTAGGAAGGATGTATATACAACATTATCTTTAAAAGGCATGACCTCACTAATCAGAGTTAGCTGCATGATTTCTTCCTTACCCAAGTTGATTTACTCGAGTTTATCAATGATGGTAGATACTTCTTCCTCAAATGGTATTGGGGATTTCCTTATGTCTTCTTCTTCTACCACTCTATCTTGGTCATAATCCTCTTCATTATCTTAAGGGGAAGTATGTCATGTAATGATTGATCTATATTTGAGGGAAGAGATTCAATTTTGGTGTCTGGGAGGTTAATCCATCTCTTCTACCTCGACTATTAGTGGGGGATTCTCTGTTGATGATAATGTGAGGGTAAAACTAGTTTTCTTATTTTCATTTCTATGATGAAATACATTCTAGTACCTTAGTGGGCATTGAAATTATTTTATAGAGTTTTTATGATGATTCAGGGGCATTTATATAAAATCCCCCACCAATATCTTGGGATTCAGTGAGATTTTCATCATTATCAGGATCACTGGATGTGGCCAAAATCATGAGGATTACTATGTATGTGACTGAATTTGGACTTGTGCACTCAAAATGATTTATGTTAATTACATATTATTCCCCAAGATTCTTGAGGGCATCGACGATAACTATTTCCAATTCATTTGGGGTGGAAATCCACTCAACACCATTGACCAAATTTTTCTTCCCCTTAGTTTCATAGAATTGAACATAAATATAGTGAGACTGAAAGAGGTAAAATGGGAAATTATTTGAATGTCATGTCCCACATTATCCATTAATTCTATGTTTTAGGCAATGATGGTTAGAGTATGGTAATGTTTCATGTTGATATAATCATGGCCTTCCTTGTAGGTAATCGAAGTCCATATTATTTTGGACTACCATACATTCCGGGTGAGCTACGAGGTCATTGAATTGGTTTTCCAGAATAATATATACATACCACCTCTACACACTTTTTTCAAATCCCAACAAGGTTATGTTTTAGGGCCTTAGATCATCCTCATTGCAGCCCAACCAATGATGTGTCAGCAGTGTGAGGAGATTGACACCATATGCATTGTCTATGAGGACTATATGATATCAACACCATTTATCAAGACAGAAACATATAAGGGTTTGATCATTCCTTAATTATGGCATATTCATATTGATCTATAAAAGAGATAACTTTGGGGAATTCTATATGATGTGGTCTCTATCTAGTAGGATTCTATGGCTGCTACTTCAGACTCAAACTCTTGGGGGAAAAGAAAAGCTTTGATTAATGCTTCCCTGAGATTTACTGATAGATTCATTGCATCAATGATTGATATTTTGTTTGGTAACTAAGAAAACAACGTAATAATATCATATTTATGATCTAATATCCGACTCCTCCCACCTCAGCGATGATCTTTTAGATGCACTTTAGTGGAATGATCATTTTATAAATATTGGTTGGCCCTTGGGATTGGAACTGAAGGATCTTCCATAATTTTTAGATTGTGGAGGGCAATTATGCTCACATTCCATGGGAAATTAGTCGCATGTTTTTCCAATGATGGATATTATAGATGTATTGTACCGGCGTGGATTCTTATGGGGGAGGAGAATTTTAATGTCCCTCTTTATTCTGATGGAGGGTCCTTCTGTAGGATTCTTCACCACTAACATTTTATGTGGGGGTGTATCCATAACCATGATTTCTATTATGGCCACAACACCATCAATATCCATGGATTTTGTGGTCCTTCCTATGCTTGCCCAGTTGGGTGTGGGGAATTATGGTTTATAACCATATTCATCATCATATAAGGGTTCAATTAAGTGGATGACATTGATAGAGCCCAAAATCCTCTCCTCTTGTGAAGATGAATTTTTCTTCATCATATTCTTGTGGTTCTACCATTTGGTAGGGTGGTTTATATTTCTTGAGATATGCTAGAATGAAATTTGAGAGTGTCATAAAAAACATGGTCTTTGGTTCAAGTTCACTTCATGCAATCTTTTTTTCCCCATCTGATTGGATTTCTTTTTTGTTGGTTGGCCTTTGGGGGATTGTGGGACCGAGTATGTTGGCTATGTTGCATTAAGAAATATTAGAGGAATATGTGGATGATTTAACTATTCTTGGGGGATAGTGGGGGATTATTTTATTGTTTTCTATGTCATGAAACTATCAAACATTTTATTCTTTTTGTAAAAAACATTTTCCCACTCCCCATATTTTTTCAGATAAGTGGTGGAAACATACATCACAGATGTTAGCAGTGGTTATGTATTGACTTATTAGGAGTATATCTTCCTTTTCATGAGGTCCTTCAAGAATGTGAACTACTGGATGTTTTACCCCGATATCGGATGGAAGGGATAGTAATATGGGTGTCCAGCAAGACCTAATTCGTTATACATTATATAGTCCAAAAATCAGAGCAAGTTACAATTCATGGACGCTTCAATGTAGCCACAGATATGGTTGTCCCAAAATGAGAAAAGGTTATTTCTTATTTTCTCAAATTCATTTCTCTGATCCCCCATTCACTCATATTATTGATGTGGGCTTAGCTACTAGAATCCAAGGTGGAATGCATAGTTTCCTACGGGCCTTGGATCTGGATCCAGTGCAGGGGGTGGATTATGTGTGAAAGAATCCACATCAACTCTTCCTTATCATTTGAATGGAAAAAATGGGGATTCATAGGACCCGTGATTATTACATTTCAAGGACTCTTTTATCTGTTTAGTGATGGAAGATATGTCTTGGAACCCCTTTGTATATTTCACTGGAATGATGGTTGTTCATAGATAATCAATGAGATCTTGATACACATGGCCAACATCTCATCTTGGAGGAGTGTTTGGGTTAAGGAGTAATTTAGAAATTTCTATCTATAAATGACATATGAAATTATATCATTCTTTGGAGTAAATGATCTATGGTTTTTTGGTTAGATTCCATAATATGATAAGAATACTAAATGTTCTTGGTGGTCTGGTTATGGTTCTTTTTTATGGATTAAACTTTTTAGGGCGAAACATTTTAGACTTACACAACGACAGTTATGGTTGATCATGCCACTATTTCAAAATAGGTAATTTATTTTGATTTTATAATTCGATGATGATATTACATGATTCTATTTTTAGTGGTTCTATTAGATGGGATGTTGGGTGAATTGTGAAGCACCATGTTCTCCCCACCCTCTGATTTGAACACTAGATGGGGTGTCACCAATTATGAAACACAATTTATGCAGTGCGTGGAGGTATGAAAACTCTATGTTTTTATATAATTTCATTTTTTATGTAGAAAGAATGGATTATAATTCAATTTTTCTATGAAGCTCTATGAATATACTAACATGGTATGGATACCCATTATTGGGTAGAAATTTCATTTTAAAATGGAGGAGAGTTCTCTAGACAATGAGGAAAATGGTATACATTCATTCTTCAAACAACACTTTTGGGATATTGAACTGAGAAATTGATGTGGTCCAGATCATAACATTTATGTCATCCCTAGATGATATATTATCATTTGTAACATATTATTTCATTCTTATGACAGAGGTTCCCTTAAATGTTTTTCACAACATGGATGCTTTATTAGGATATCATCATAAGTATCGGGGTTAATAGGGGATACATTGTTGTCTGAATGATCCTGGGGTGGACTAGAGGATGAGAACTCCCCCATGACACCTCCTTAGTTATAAAGGATGTCACTTTTCATTGAAATGGATTCTAGAATATCCTACAATTTCCTTCCATGTGCCTCAGAATATGTGGTCCTTCTCGTATTTGGACCAGCGGGGGGGGGGTGGCCCAATTTACAAGTTCGAATTTTCACTATGGGTTATGCTCTAATCGTAGAGAGTATTTATAGTGTACATCTTGTGGAGAACCATTAGGGAAGACCATAGTAAGGGTATGACTTCTTAGTTTTCAATTCCATTGAGGGGGGGGTTGAATGATACTATGGAGAGGACTACCATCATTTCTCTGGCTATAGGGTAAATATATTCAATTTATATTCTGGGGAGGACCTTATGGATGTACTGTAATGAGGGGAGGAGCATCTCAATTATTGGATTCACTATGATGAGGGAATTAATAATGTATCTGCCATGGAGAGGACTCCATGATTGCTTGAAGTCCAACTATATGGGAAATATATCTGAACCAATACCCTAGTGAGGACCATCAGGTTAGATGATAGAAAAATAAGGACCTTCTTACTGTTCGATCATCTAGTCAAGGGAAGGGCTACCATGACACGCATAATGAAATAGTCACTTGAAATTGGTCATTTTTGGACCATGAAATATTCCCCTATGGGTTCTCTAAGGAGGCCCTTCAGAGTTGCTGGTAGAAATATCATGTGGAGGACCTTTGTAACTGATACTACCACTTCCATAATTTTTTTGTATATTGATAAGATCTTGAAACACTATTGATTGATTTGAAATGGTTTTAGGAAATCCAAATTTCAGCAGAGAATAATCATGAGTGTGATCTTTATTTTCTATCTGCCTTTAGCAGCTTTCATTTTTGGGTTCTCTTTTATGGGTAACTGGGGCCGCCAAATTTTCATAATAGCCTTTATATGCGAGTTTATAAATGGTTGGTTCCCTTGATGAAACTAGGATACACAAATAAACATCATGAATTTGGGTTGGGATATATGCCTTCCATGGACTGGCCACAACATTGGACTAGTGTACCACAATTGGAACATGTGTCTGTTCCTGATCTGGTTGTCCTTGTATCACAAAATATAGTTATTGACCCTTTTATACTGGATTTGTGATGCATGTCTACTCCGAAGTAACCATATTATTTTGTGGATGAATCATCCCACCTAGGGAGATGGTATCGTGGGCTTGCCACAATGGTTTTTCCACTCACATAACGACATCTTGATAGGTTTAGAAGATATTTTCTGGAATAGTTATTTGATCATCCATCATTTAAAGGGTGTTCTAGGATATTTATTTGACTAGAAAAGGTATATATTACCATTATATTGTCATAACAAGTGTTTGTTCCTACTCTATTCATTCAAATGGTTCTAGATGGTACTGAAAGTTCTCTTGTTTTAGGGAAGAGGAAAAAATAGGACTTTGACTCCAACTCAGGATACATTAAATACTTTATCTAGTTTCTACCATATTTGACTACTGGGATTTATATTTACAATTATTAATTTCCATCTCAAATTTTCTAATATATTTTTCTTATGGGATTGTTTTCTATCTGCACTAATTTGACATTGATTTTATTTTATTTCCAATGCATTTGATTAGTGGGGTTCTTTATGGTCGAAATGAATTTGTATCTCCCTATTAATTTCCATAGTATTTTATTGGTCAGATTCATATGCATTGGAACTATTGTATAATTTCCCTTAGTTTTCCTGCATATTTAACTACAAGGCATGATATGTGTTAGTAGGAATATCCTTATTCTTGTAATTGGTTTCTGCTTTATTTGGATGGCAAGATTCATTCTCATCGAGATGGATTTGCATCCCCTGATAATATTCTACAATACCTATGCGATGGGACTGGCGAGTGTTGGTGGTATTTTTCATCGACTCATATTGTTCCACCATATATATATAGAAGGATTCATAAAGGGAGTGGGAATATGTGTCTACTCATAAGTTGGAACTGTATTTTCATGGTGGGATTTTGAGGACAAGGCAGAGTTGTATGTCTTCCCATAGTATGATGCTACTTTTTTATATAAGATATCTTCCTTACTAATCAATATGATGAATTTCTCATGAATATGGATTCACCACCATCAGTGGGTAGCTCAATGGGAATGAGTCCATTGGACTTCAGTAGGTACCCTCAGAATGAATTCCTATTTAGAGCGGGGTTATTGGGTTGTAAGCCACTAGTGGCAATGCCCTCTAATAGGATCCATCAATTTAGGTTTATCTGTTGCTGGGATGAGGTCATTATTGATGAATTCATCTGACTCTATGAGATATGGGAGGTAATCATTGTCATGTTACAAGGAAAAAATTCTGAAATTATTTGAAATAGCCAGTGGGGATGTCCTCTGATGGATTGCCATCCATAGTTAAAGAGGCGACCGATGAGATTTCACTGATCATAGGGTCATCCTAGCATCCTCTATGGTGTTCAGAGTACCATTTTGGTGGTACAATTGGATCAGAATGTTATAAACCTAGTGTTGAAGATGTAGAGTAAGAAAGGGAGTCTTGTTATTTATAAGGGATTCCACCAGTGCATTGAAGGTCATACATTTTTGTGAGAACGTTTAGGATTCCATTTTATTGAAGGAAGATCTACGTAATTCCTATAAAAGAAATAAAATATACAAACAAAAAAACCCCATGAAAGTATCATCACATGATCAAATATGTAGTTGATGATTTTTATTGGCTCACATATTTTTGGATGGGAAATGATCTTGAGGTAGCATAACCCGCCACCTTTTTTATGGATTCATGTCTGGTTCACCATCTTTTTTCAACCCGATTCACATACAACCTAAGAAATAAAAATGTCATAATTAATAGTAACCAATTGGAAATTATTATGAAGGGTTTCATGTTAGGTTCACCATTTTTAGGACCTAAGATTCATCATTTCCCATTTTAGTGGATGAGATGGTCTCACTAGGACTGGGAAATATATCATTTTTTAGGTCGCAATGGAGTTGGCATAGTTGACTGGTCCAGGCTGGTGATTAAATGGGGGATAAGTGTTTTGTGAAATCAACCCTTGTTGGGTACGATGTTTATTGATGGTCACCAATAGGTTTCTTCACAGATATAGAAACAACAAAATAAATTCTTATCAGTGATTGATGGTCCTTCTATCCACTGTCTGGTACATGTTGGATGATAATTTGTAAAATGATAGAAAAGGACACCTTTAGTCAAGAGAATGGGAGGTCGGGCTCATCACACCATATTGGGGGGAACTATCACCTACTCTGAGACTCTCTTGTTGATTTAAGAAATGTTTATATTCTTATGATTCATTGGTTCATTAAAAATCTTGTGTCCTTGGATTGCCTTGCGGTTAAAAAACAATCATGGATATATATGGACTGGGAATTATTGAGACAATTCTAGTTTTAGCCATGTGATGAGGTGCTCCATATTTTATCATCATCCAGGGGGGAGGAATGTTGTCTCACTAGTGGGATAGAAACCATAAGATGTGATTCATATGTATCCCCGTGAGGGGAATCATAACCCACATAGTTCGGTGTTTTATAACAAGACACATCACTTATTAATGTCATCTGATGAGGACCCATCCATGAAATTTAATTTTATGTAGGTAGGATATCTAGGTGGAAGATTCCCAGTCAAGAATTCATGTCGGACATGCACCAAAGTTTCCTAGGATGCACATAAGAGGAATGATCTCCTGGGTCGATATGTCTCAATTGGGGATATGGCCTGGCGAACAATAGGGTGACTTGGGTATCGGGTTTGGACATCACAAAAGCTTCCTACATATCCAAGTTAGTTGGGAATAAAATCCATAAGTTTTAATTTTATGTTAGGGGATTTTACATTATAGGAGGCCCTATTTGTTGAGGAATTATTGTGGATTATCCTTTGAAAAGGATCCCTTTTCAGATTGGTCCTTTAGGAAATCATCCTACATGTCCTAGTTAGCGTAGGAATTATATTTATCAAAGTTCATTGAGTTATGGTATGTATGATGTGATCATATTCAAATTCTACGCCCACATGAGTAATGCATGGTTTATGTAACCAGAGGAAGTGGTAGATCTAGAAAACAAAACTCCTTTCCTTTTTCACTAATGGAAAAAGAGGACGATGATGGAATATGCCTGAACGATGACATAATGAGAGAGAGAGAGTGATAGGGATTCGAGAGTGCCTATTTCTTCTCCCATGTTGATTTATAAGATATCCAAATCTGATGATCTATCTATACGTGTCATGGGCTGATCTTAAGAGGAAAATGGGAACCACCTCTCATGGAATGGTTTTGGGCATACCTTAGGAGGAGTGCCCCAAAATGAGTTTTAGGAATGGGGAGAAGCAACACTCATCAAAATTAAAAGAAGGCATGATCAATTTTTATTGTCACAATCCCTCTTTTAATGGAAAAGACAATGATTACCCATGATCCCCAAAATAGTGAGGTTCACGTCAGTATCCCATGTTTTGACCCCTGGTTTCCATGGGAATGTATACTTATAGGATTTCTGGGGGTCTCCACTTTTTGGGGGATTACATATGTGACTCTTCTTACCACAGGTATGTAAAATCAAGAGGGGACTCTAATGCACCCCATGGATTTTCCATCTCTGTTTGGTGGTGGTGAAGATGCTTTTTCATAATTTTGTTGAACTGGATTGTAACGTGGTCATGGAGAATGGTATAAAAACCGAAGGGAATGATTGGGACTATAAGGTGGAAAACCTGAAGCTACACAATTCGATGTACCATATTTTCATATGGGGTGGGGTACCCTCTTCAGGGTATATTTCAATATGGGTGGAGGGTTACTCTGTGTACCAAGGTGGTATGTGAGACTAGATGTTTTCTACATACTACGGTTTTTTGTAGCCTTAGGTTCCATATACATAGGGTGGTACTACGTGGCACTAGATTCCATCTATATAGAAAATCACTACATGGTGAAGGGTTACGTCTGTATAGTGATGAACTACATTGTAAACAAAATTTAATAACTGGAATTTATCTTACGGTTCGAGGTAATTTTATCTATGAAAGATATATATTTTTTGGTTTTATAATAAGGTTTTTGGATAGTTCATTATTATTATGTCATTTCCTTCCATTCATGGTATATTGTGGGTTTATACCTACTGGAAAATATGCATGATTATGTAGATCATCGATAGTTTTTCATTCAATCCTTCCATACATAAAATCAATGCTCCCCAAAATATCTAATCCTTTATAGGCTCACCATATGGCTCTATTATAGAGTTCAAAAGATGCTCTATCTATGGGTAACGTGACACATTTTGTGGAATACCATGGGGAAATTATCCGGCCTGCAAACAACTCAGTCAACCGAGGATTGCAGTATCCTGGTTAGTAGTGGATACAGATCATGGTGGCGGTAGTCACCACATCAATCCCTAAAATTTATTTTCGTGTTCATGAGATTCCTTATTTTTCTCCTCACCTAGGATTCATTTTGGTTTGTGGGGGTGGTTTTCATTTGGGTACTACTATATATCATGTTTTCCAATGAGGTCATTTATTGTGGAGCTATCACTGGTATCCCCATCCGTGTTCTATTTTTCACAGTTGGTTCCTTCCAAGAATTATTCCGGTAACTCATTATGCGGGAAACTATGGGGCCTTTCCCAATGGTGGATTCTTTGAAATTATTCTTCAAATATTCAACCTAAGATGCATTTTGTTTTTTATAAATTATTTTGGAGTATTTAATTTCCCAATGCCAGGTTTTTAGGACCCTACAGAATCATATACTATCATAATTTTATAAGGAAATTATACTTAATTGATAATAATCAGATACCAATCATTATATACATTAATAGTTTATATTCAAAAAATAATATTAATGTCCCCCAAAATAACAAGATCTTCCTTATCATTAAATTACATACCAACCTTGTTGTATACCTATACGTAATTCATTTATTCTTCCTAAAACCCCATAAATCTCTCTTATAATAACATTAATCAATATAAAATCTAATCATATATGACTTTAGAAATTTATCCATGACTTCAAACTAATAATAAAACATAAACATGTTAACCCATGATTATATCCACAAATCATGAATTATACTCATATAATATCATCCAAGCTTCTAATGTAATTAAAACATGTAATTCATACCAACGGTGAATATTCAAACATGCACTCTTAGTTTTGAAGATAAAATAAAATTCTTTATAAACTAGTTCTAATACCAACTAATGTGACCCTAACAAAAGTATCAATAATTAAAATATAAATAACTACTATATATTAACATACATACCATATATCTTCAAGCTTTATAATTTTATATAATTAGGAAAAACTTCTAAAAAACTTATATAATTCACATGAAATGAAAAAAATTCCACTACACCGGGGACTCATTATTTTAAAAAAAATCTCCCACATCTCCCAATGTATACTACATAAGTTATAACCATCATGAAATTAAATATG
Source organism: Viscum album (assembly GCA_963277665.1). Classification (NCBI taxonomy): domain Eukaryota; kingdom Viridiplantae; phylum Streptophyta; class Magnoliopsida; order Santalales; family Viscaceae; genus Viscum; species Viscum album. The sequence goes on from OY728122.1 coordinate 1,437,204,818, forward strand.
AAATAATTTTCTTTATAACTTGGTTAAATTGAGTCTTAATGAGGATGTTATCATATTTTTAGTTATGGGTAGTGTGTAATATAATATTTCACAAAATAAACCATCCAATAGTAATTGGTGATGAAAAAATAAAAAATAAAAAATTCCATATAATTGATGACATGATCATGAAATAGTCCCTGAATAACAAAAAAATGTTAATAGAAACATGGAAAACAATAGCATAATTCATAGTTATTGAATGCATAATGACAAACATCACAAACATACCCTCAATTCTCATTTCATGAAATCATACATAAACATGTTATGCTTAAATAATATAACAATTATCATTTTTTCAAGACACCTATCGTTTAATTGAGGAGAAATAGAATTTTATTACCACCCAAAAATAATTATTTCCATTGAATTCATTATAAGATGTAATGAATAAAAAATATAATAAATAATCCATAGGTCTTTGTATTAGATAAAATATCTATATAAATAATAGATACCCAAAATTATAATATTTACACATTTAGTAAATGGAGTAACATTATTATTAACAACCCTTAAAATTTAAATATTACATTACATTGAGTGTAAAATTATGTAATTATTGAAAAATATATTTATAATGTGTAGTGATAGAAATTATTTAACTAAAATTTATGAATAATGACATCAAGGTAAAAAAATTTAATAGGGAAATAAATAGTTATATGGAACATAATCCTTTCAAATACTGTAAGGTATGAAAAATAAAATTTTACGCGTATTTATAGGGTAGAACACGAAACATAATTCCAAAAGAAATTTGTCTCATAGATCTTGATAATATAATATAAGGGAAATTATAAATATAATTTTCATAATGATTTTGTAATATATTTTTAAAATAAAAATCCAATTACATTTAAAAAAATACTTCTAGGGGTTACAAAAAAGAATATAAAAATATTTATTTTAAATGAAATAAAAATTAATAACATGAATGAATTATTTTCATAATACAATGTTCATAGTGGAAGAAAAAAATATACATAAGTGCAATGAAATCCATTTATTCATTATTTTGAAAGATTATAATATTTTTCTATACAATTATAGAAATATGTGAATAATATTTTATTTAAAACACCATGTAATTGTATATAGGGATATTTATAAAGAAAAATTGTTATAGAAGTGGAAAAGGTGATCATGTGTTCAATGTCAAATATAATAGTATATTTACTATTTTGTACAAAATATTAAAATAACCCATGTGGAGAATCATAAAAATATTTTTCATAAAACCTTATATTGGATGTCAAATAAACTATTAACCCAACATAAAAAAGAATTAATGTATATATTATATCATTTCTCATATTATAAAATGAATATGAACATTGTGGAAATTGATTCATGATCCTAAATAAATGTTTTGGTTGATTCCACATACAAGAAAACATTTTGTATAATTATCAACCAAAGGGTGGTGAAATATATATAAGACTTATAAAACCGAGAAAAGTATTTGGGGGTAAAATACATTATAATTATACTGTGTAAAATCTAAACATAGATGAATGAAGTTCATGAATAAATGTAAGAATGTAATTAATGTAAATAAAATTTAAAAAAATGATACGATATTGACACTATTTTGATGGATAAAGAATATAATGATCTTAAATAGAGCTCAAGAAAATTTAAATTTTTATTAAGAAATAATAATTCAATTGGGTAGAATTTACAATATATAAAAATAATTTTTTATAAAATAAGAAATATATCTCAAGGCATTCAAATTATGTCAAAGAACATTTAACTAATATTTTCAATCACTTGGTAATTGAATTTAACCTCTTAAATAACAAAAACATATTTATGATATATATTTTTGGAAAAACAATTTCAGGTATATTTCAGCTTTTAATGTCCATTTATAATCACTTTTTTATCATTTATTATATTTTTTTTCTATAAATGGCTACATCAAATTTCATGGTGCATTTATATTAATATATTTTCAGTTATTGTATGGTTTTTTATTTATATGGACACTTAGGATTGTTTGATCAAGTAATCTAAAACTACATTAGTTCATTGACAATGTTAAAAAGTGTTATGAAATATTTTTATCATGTTTATAATTATAGATATATATTTCATTTACGATTACATTCGTGAAAAATTAATATATTTCAATAGGATTTCAAAAATATATTCAAATAATCATGTTTATTAGTATTATCATTTTAAGTAGTTAAATTTATAATGGAATTTTTTTTTCAATTATTAATTTAATGATTAGTTAATATTTATCGAATATTAATAATTTAATAAATAACACTTTTTAATCATAATTAAAGTTTTATAACTCTTCAGGTATGGTTGTGATAAATTTGATATATGTTGATCATTGAGGTTGTAATATAACAATAACACGAGTGATTCTTTCATTTCCTAATGAATACAAGAATTGAAGTTAATTGTTATTTAATCAATATAATAGCATTTAAGTATAGTAATGACATATATTTCATTATATTAGAGTGTAAATAACATATTTATATGAGGGGGGAAAATGAATGAAACTCAAAAGAACATTGTCAAAAAAATCACCACTTCGTTTAATATCTTAATTTGGACCACAAATTAAGACATATTAGATTGGTTTTTGTGAGAAAAAAACCTCAACGACATGGGAAATAGTGTTTAAAGGTGTTTTGGAAGAAATGAATTGAAAAAATGATATTTTATGTGTGAGTATAGGTGTGGTGGTGATGTGGTCCTTTTATAGGCGAGTGAGATACAATTTATATATATAAATATATAAATAAAAAGATGGATTAATTATTCAAGTATTGTGGGTCCAAAATTGATACTTATAGAGTTAACGATACAATATGATAATGAAATCCAACATTCAGATATTTAAACATGATGTTTTTTTGATATTTTGAGACGTTCCCTATTGATATAACATTTCTCCTCATTTTATCCATTATATTGGTGATTAATTTTCACTATGGTAATATGTTTTACTAACCTAAAAATAGATTGTTGTTTATAGAAAACATTTTATTGATGATTACTGATTTTATGTTCCTTAAAATTATTGATTAATATAACTGGAAAAAATAACATTAATTAAATTCATAAAAATATTTTTACTACTCACTGAAAATAAACTTTTTTTTAGAAAAATCCAAAAAATCGAAAAAAGATAATTTTTACATGATGCATCCAAAAAAAATTTAAAAAATTTAAAAAATTCCAAAATAATGTATTTATATTTTTAATTGGAACATGAATTATAATTAAATCCTTTTTAATATATAATCCTCTTTTTAAACATTAGGTATTATTAATCTTATCTCACATAAATTAATAATTTAGTAAATGTTAATATATACTTTTATAATTTAAAATTTTATTATAATAACCCTTCAATTGTTTTCATTTTAATTTATAGAAATTGAAATACCTAATATGTATATTGATACAATTAATTGAAAACTAATCATTCGAACAATAAATGATTCTAGTAACATAAAAAAATTATGTAACTTTTCACCATTAAATTTATTGAATTCACTAGTATTACAACATAGAAATTTTTTTTAAATAGAAAATAATAATTATATTTTAATTAAATAATATATTTAATCTCTCCATTCACATGTGGTTTTACATTTCATTAAATTTTCTTAATTATTATTCACATTTAATTCTTATGATTTATTAATTTTTGTGTTGTATTGTTAAATTTATTTTAGTTATTCATATAATACATTTTATTCAGAGTATTACTTATTTAAATGTAAACATTTACTAAAGAATCGTTTTAATATATATTTTAAAAAATATATAGAAAAAAACTATTATAATAGGGAAATTTTTTAACCATCTCCACTATTACAAAATGTCATAGATTTATATGAATTGTAAATAGTGTTTATTAAATCATTCCTCTCATACTATTAATAAAAAAAAGATTTTTTAATACATCAATTCTCTTTTCATGTAAGATGAATATGATGAATTTATGCATCTTTAACTTAAATTTATTAATTCTTGATATATTATTTTACATTCAATTTTTTTATTAGAAAAACATCTGTTTCATCATCTGAATAAATAATACATGTTCTGTAATTTTTTCTATTTATTTTTAAATACGTTATATTTATTAAAATTTTATATTATTAAATAAGTATATTATAACTTTCTAAATCAATGAATTGATTTCAATAATACTAAAATATGAATTGGAGTTTCTATGGAGTTTTAAAAATTCCATCAGTATTTTTATCATTTTGATGTTATGGGATTATTACTCCCCCTTACTGATACCATCTTCCAGTTTAAATGGACATCAATATCTATTTTAGGAAGCATTGGTAGATTTTCCAATTACACAATATTTTCCAACTAGATATTTTACCATCTTATACTATCAACAAACACCCAAAATAAAGAAAATATGTTCCCTGGTTTATTTTTTCTCAAAAAATTTAGAAAAGAGGATAAATATATCATTAATACATTCACATGATCTAAAAACATCAAAAAGAAATTAAATTAAAAACTATAAAAAATTATTAAGGAAACCTCTAGTCTTTCCAATTCATTAACATAATCAATCAAACTGAATATTTTTGTATAGACTAATAGTACATTGATAATTTAGCTTATAATTCCTTTCAAAAAATTTTGTGAATCATTTCATGGTCCTAAAAAGTAAATATTTTATAAACATGCTGAACAACATTAATAATTAGTTATTTAGAAATTTTTTTATCTCTTACTCATAAAATATTTTTATTTTATGAAAATTTCTTATGTTTATATAAGTAGAATATATATATTAAATCGACCTCATTATTTTCATTAGTACTAGTTTCAAAGTTATGTTGCATAATTATGATGTTATAATTTATCTATAATAGAATTGCTTATCAAATATGTACAACATTTTAAAAACAATTATGAGGAATTTTATTAAATGGAATCCCCCAAAAATGATGATCCATTTCTAGTTCATAAAATAGATTAGTGAACCAAGATCCATAGTTAAAAATTCAATGACCTTTCATGGGTGGAAAAATCATCTCTTATGATTCTAGGATGGAAGTTTTTCCAATAAAACCATTTATGACTCCAGGATGGATGATTGAACAACTCAATTTCTAATTCATTATATGGATACATTAAAAACCATTTCTTTGGTATCTTAACTCTAAGGGTTTTCTAGCAATGTCTGACCTAATTAAAATAGTCATAATTAAGAACATTACATTTAAGGTTTCCTCAATACTTTCTTTCCTTATATACGATAATATAGGGGCACCCAACATTCATGTCAACCAAACTATTTGGATAATCGTGGTCATGAGACGTGATTACATTTTATGGAGTTGAACACTTACTATCTCATATCTTTTATTATCATTCCATATATTCATTATTATAATATTATTTAAATAATCATACTCATTTAAACTAGTATGTTCAAACAACATCGATGTAAGAAAATTTTCAAAAATTATATATTTTGTTACTAACCCAAACATAAATTCATCAATGTCATATATATATATATATATATTTCCAAATATGTTTCTTGGATAATATAAATAAATTCCATTCTGCTAAAGTCATAGAATAATATATAATCATGAATCCCAAGAAGTGTCATGACACAACCCATCGAGAGCCCACCTATGTCAACATTATGTTGATGGTGACATCCCACCCCACCTCTAATAAGTCATGGGATGGAGATAGGAATGTAATAAGTATATCATGAAAATGGGAGGCAATTGATTAATGTTCCTATATACATTCACTCCTTTCACCTTGTAACAATTAAGAGTTATATAATTACTGAACTATATAGAGTGTAGACAATGAATAATAAAACATATAATAAATACATCAATGAGATGTATGGTAATTTATAAAATAGATAAAAGGGAATAATAACTAACTAACATGAAAGGAGGTCCCCACTAATAAAAAAAATAATAAATAACGAATTTGAAGAGATCTTAAGCTCATAATTTCGGAGATTGAGCACCAAACATAACCGATGCCTCCATGTAAAACTATACTCCTCTAACACTAGTTCCACAAAAGTAATCATCAATATACATCTCATCTTCATGTTACTTGACATATGTGGGAATATCCCATTTAGGGGTGTGTAAATATATACTCCATAGGATTCCTTGAAACTAAGAAGGAAGAAATATAATTGAATAGTCAACATAAACCCTAGACATAGATGAAGAACCTCAAACATAGGATATGCCTATATTTATCCAAATAATAAAAGGAGAGTAGTATCAATTTCCAAATTAAGATATGGATAGTGATGAGTTTGATTCTCTAAATGAATTATTTTTTATTCCAAGAAACATGTACAATCTCATAGGAATCATGATGGCGGGATCGCTAATCCCTATTGTGATGAATATTCCTAGGATCACTATTTAAAGTGGTGGACCCACACTCGATTGGAGGGAGATTATAGGGGAGTAATAGTCAATTGATCGAGGTCCCAAACCCTCTATAGTGTGGGAGATGTCCAAATATGCCTTTATAAAGAGTAAAGGAATCATCTACCTAGTGCGATGGGGTAGTACCAACCATGAAATTTTGTTGCTATTATGAATTGGTTACTTTAATTAACATGTATCATTGGAAGAATCATATAACTCGTATAACCTCATGAAATATATTTGACGTGGAAACAAAGGGTCCCATCACAACCTATATGGATAAAAACATAGGACATGAAACTATAATGACTAAATCTCAGTCATGAGGAAAGAGATAGGATATGTATATATTTCATAGTAAAGTACACTATGTGAACATGGGGTCATATGATGTGTGACTTTGACCGATGTGTGGGTGTGTGTCCTTCCCTGTACATGCCATTGGAATCCATGTAGCACCACCCAACATTTCACTATGGGGACACGATGTGTATATTCACCTAGGGTCCTATGCATGTTCTCATTCCACATAAGTCAACTACCAGAGTTGTTTCACATAATGTTTTTACTTAACATGGGTCATGGGCTTGTGATCTTGGGAAAAGAAGCATCTACCTCGGTAGTGTCAAACTAAATTTCTGTTTAACCAGGGTCCTAGGTATATTCTCCTGGCACATAAAAGAGATCCCCAAGTAGTGTCAAAAAAATGTGGGCCCATGAACATTGTCTGTGATACATAACATTGGATTAAACCCCATAGTATGTGAGATTCCAAGGAACACAACAAGTTTTCTAACACATTAGATTATATATACTCTATATTTTTTTAACTAATGATAAGGTCTTTAGGTGATCACCAGATCCACATGTTTCACCATATTTATCAATATTTAACTCACTAGGAAACATAGAAATCAATTCAAAAGGTCCCCAATCATTGATTCACGAGCTCTGGTGGCCATAAAACAAACCTTTTCTATCTTGAGCAGTATTATTGGTGTCTCAAATCAATGTATGGGGTCCTGTTCAATGAAAACAACATCCCTTGTTCATCTAATATACCTATATCCATCCATAAAACATCATTACCTATGTTTCTCATTAAACTGTCATCATATCGGGTGTTTGATCTTGTTTAAACTAGCCAAAAATGCTATATCTATGACCCCATGTTCCAATGATGAAGAACATAAACATTGTGGTGGTAAAAACAACAATAATGAAGTGAAATTATTAGTGGACAATGAGATCCCAACTAGTGATCATAAATTAATGAAATCCGAGTGGTGTAATGGGAATAAAAAAATATAGATAATTAGGCATTGGAACAATAATTGTAACACCCCAAGATTTCATAGTGTGTTATTTCTTCAAAATAATTCAATAACTTGCACTACACGCAACACCGAGTTCAAGCGCACCATGACTTACCAAACAACCCATTCAAAAAAGGTTATGAATAGTATTAACTAAATTTTAAACTTTATATAATCCTTATAATTTTAGAATCCATATTATGAGTTTCTTAGACATAATGTAAGAACAAATTCATCTTCAGTATTGTAGTTTTACCAACTTTTAATAGTGAACCCTTTTTAAATAAAATATTTTATACTTTTTGACTAAATGGGGACATCAAAAAATTTAAAATAAAGCATCCCAAGCTTCCACGGTACGCTTTCCTTTGAATAAAACAGTAGCGTGTGTTGTACGCAACTTCGAGTTTTAACACACACCACAACCGATCAAACTAGCCGTTATGAATAGTAATACATAATTTTTTGAAATTATATATATTTTATATTTCAAAATGGACTTCATTTTTGGATTCGGAATATCAAATTTAGCCTAAGGTAAAATTTTGGTACTTTTCGGATAACTTTCATATTTTGTTGAATAGTAAAAATTACTAAATTTTAATTAAAAACAACTTTTTTAATCAAAATAATTAATAGTGATAAATTATGAATTTGAGTGGTTTTAAAGTATATTTAGAATATATTTTTACCATTTAATATAATTTTGGTCATTGGACATAATTTTACAATTAAACCGAACATAAACAAGTGTCAATCTTTTGATAGTTATTATCTCTTAAAAACACGCTTTTTGTTTTGACAGCGGGAATTAATTTTAAATTAATTTCTGCCACTTTTGTGTTTTGAATTTAGAAAAATGGATTCCATATTTGGAATCATGATGTTCAAATTGTGTAAATAGGTAACTTTTATTTTTAGACATTTTGAATAATTACTGCGGTAAATATTTTATTTACCATGGTTAAGGGTAAATCCGGTAAATAAGGGTTAAAAAATAATATTATAATAATACTAAATTACCCTAAAACGTGTCTAAAACCTATTGGTTGATACATGGTCGACCATGGGCATCTTTGGGTCAATTTTGGGACCCCATTTATCCACTTGTAAGTGATAATGACACTTTATTTTAATTAAGTTAAAATGAATACAAAAATGGCATAAGCTTACATCTTTTAAAAGAACAATTTTTACATAGGGTTATACATGTTGGATTTTCTATTATAAATATTCATTAGAAAGCTAAAACGATTTCCTACATAATTATATTTTATTTATAATTTTTAGACATCAAATAATTTAAATTATTAATGACACAATAATGATGCAATGTTTACCTCATTAATAAATCATTTAAATAAATAAGATTATAATGATTAAAATATTATCTAAAACCTGTCCAATTATTATTGGTTGATGTTATTTAGAATATGAGTCATCTTATCTTCGACCTCAATGATTTTTGGACCATTATAAACCGAATATAATTATATTATAAAGTAATACTTTCACTCTTTCCTAAAGAGCCCCTCCTCTCCCTTATAAAAGGAGACCACTTCTACTCATTCCTCACACCTCTCAAGCCACTTGGCTCGTCCAAACTCTGCCCAACTAAGCTCCCCACATCCCTCTCCTCCTCCTTGAAGCTTCCCCTTAGGCAGAAAGCATTTAAAGAAGTCCTTTGGTTCCAACCAAAGTGAGTTACCTAAATTAAAGGTAACATTTTCTCTTAAATTATTTTCAATTATTTTGCTTCTCCAACCCCCAAAATCTTTTTATTTCCTTTCTTTTGTAACAACACCAGTATCCACAATATACTAGGTTGTTGTTATAATAAGGATTCAAACTACACATTCACACAACTCCATCTAATGGATGATGAACATAATGTTTCTGTGGATGGCAAACTAACGCCTCACGAAACGATGATTGTTCAAATACATCTTACCGCCTCTCATGGTGGCCATTAGGATGGCACTGTAATTAAATATGATATTAATGATATATATTTTATATATAAGCTTCTGTAATTCCATTTTATTTCAAACAATTATTCGTCTCATGTTGTATATACATACGATAATTTCATTTGAGGAAGTGCGGACTACCGCCCCCTTAAAATGATATGACTCGTTCATACCACACATGGAACGTATAAAGGATGGTGTTAATGAACTTAAGTAACATATATAGAATATTATATTTTACTGGAATATTAATATACCTATGTATCATTTGGATTCGATTCTTTTAAAATAAAAATTAAATGGAAGTAGCATTCGTGCGTACGTACGGACTACCGTCTCCACGAACGCGATGTGATTCATTCTCCATCGTATCCATTCAAGTATAATTATCATTTGATGATTTAAAAAAGATGTTTAAGGACTTGATACCATTCTGTATATGAATAATATACATCCCATTAATAACGAATATGGCTCACATCACAAAGAATATAAAGTAAAATGAACCCGTTAACACCTGAAATGACGATAATTCTAAGATATTATTAACAAATCAATGTTAAAAGATAATATATGATATCATATTAAAGTAACTGATTCTTGTATTATTCAATAACAATTATTTCACCATTATACAGGAGGTAAACCTACCATCGACCAAGGAAAAAGTACAAAGTAAGGGATTCTCTTATCTCACTTTCAATTCCGTGAGATTTCCATTGTTCGCTACTAAATTATTGAAAGTGGTGTATTGTGTACTTCCATTTGATATATATTATCATGATTCACTTTATATTCATGTTATTATGTAAATAATTTGGTGGTTATTAACTTTTGTCCATGCGACTCAGTTGATTAACGTGTTAAGGGGTTTCTTGTGTCACTTTTAATTCCGTGAGAATTCCATTGATCACCACTTAATTATTGCATGTGGTGTATGTGTACTACCCATGATTGTATTAATTGTGTAATATACTTTATTTTATGGGTATTTACTTCATAATGGTATGATCTTTCTTTCATGGGTGTTTGTTTCTTAAGTTACCTAATCAATAAGGGAATTTGAGATTTCAATTTCCACTCATTTGGCTTTACGCATATTTCATTGATTATATTACCCCAAGATTATGTGTGGAATCACTATTCATTTGATTATATCATAATTTCCACTCCCCTTCCTGTGGATATACTTTTGATACACATAATCACTCCATTGAAAATTCTCAAGTCATTGATATGAATTTGATAAGAGTAATTTTAACTCTTTCACCATTTGTTGAGTTAAACATCCAATTCGTTGGTGTTGTTTTTACAGGAATATGTGTGAATATACTTTGATTGTTTTACACTGAATATCCAATCATATTTAGTGTATTTATATTTTTCACACATAATTATGTTGTTGATTTATCCTTAACCTAAGGATATGGCCTTTATGAGAGATTTCATCTCAACTTACAATCCATTGATACTTCTTTGTTGATATACACCAAATCACTTTTATGTGGTGTATATAATGTACTTTGACATAGTATATCATGAATTCCCTTTATTCTCATGATATTACAATGTTTTTATTACCTCAATTATTTTCATTCAAGTGTCTCTCTTTTGGTTAGAATCTCTAACTGAAATACCATTTTTAAATGTTTTAAAGACTTATTCATCTAAATCTTTCTCATTAATGTCCATGTTTTAAAAATGGTTTTAAGGATTTATTTATATGGACATTAAAGTTTAGAAATTAAAAATCCTTTTAAAAGGTTTCAAAGTGGTATGGGACACTTTGATTCAAAAATCTATTTTAAATGGCTTCTTGACAAATAGTGTGACTTTTAAATGTTTTCAAGAAAAGGGGGATATTTCTCTCAAATAGTTTTGATGATTATTTTCATCTATGTAAACATCCTTCATTATTCATGATTGAGGTTAATGTGATACAATAAAATCTTCCATATTGTATCAAATGAGTTATATTTGACTGTGGATTTTCTATTTTTATACCATTCATGGTTTGTGGTTAAAGTATTGACATTTCATATGCTAGTTTTAATACGAATGTTTATTTTATGCTTAAACCTATTCATATGAGGAATGCATTGGACTTAATAAGTGACGGGTGGAGCCCGCTATAGCTCCTCGATGCATCGGTAGTTCTCATGAGACAAACTAGTGTCTTGGAACAAGGCCTTGGCAAAATCTTATTTGTAGTCTTGGCACGAGGCCTTGGCTATGTGGTTATGATAGTCTGGCATTATGCATTCCATCATTATGAATGTGGTTATTGATATTGCATGTGATCATTCGACTAGTAGAATATCCATGTGAGTAAGTAAATGGCATTATTTCATTTTATTTATGCCATACCATGTTGAAAGTTCAATTTTCAAAGGCTTTTGTTTTAGTTATAAATTGCCTTAAGTGTTTATGATTATTTATGAAAGCTTCTGCTATAATGTTATCCTTACTGAGCATCCGAGCTCACCCCTTTCAATGTTTTTTTTTTCAGGATTATGAAGAAGTAATTTATGAATGACCTGCAGGGATAGTATGAGGGGATATGAAGACAAAATGTTTTTTTTATGATGTAATGTAAAAATTTATGGATGTATCTAGTTATTCCAAGGCTACTAAACTAATAGGTCTTTCGAGACTTGATCTTTCTCATGATCATGCCAATGTTATGTAATAATGCACCGACTCTGGGTAACTAGGGTCGAGGCGTTACAGTTGGTATCAGAGGAAGTTTAGTACAAACCTTGGTAGCTAGATTTAGATAAACTCTGATTATAGCACGTAGACCTAAGATGAACTTTGAGGATTAGTATAAAAGAACTTCCTAGAATTTTGGTATTGTAGAGATTTTGTGAGTTTTCCGAGCAATACATCCCTGTCTGGATACGAGCAGGTAGAGGCGGCTCTGGCACAGATGTACCTAGGGGTAAAACCCGAAAACACCGCTTTGAGCTAGACTCGAACGGGAACTGGTGCACGACAACGGGCCTTGCTGCACTCTTGGTTACGACACTCCCGGGGGATGTGCTTAGGATAATTTACATTTTCCTTACAAACCGATTTAAGTAATATATACATAATATGAGAGTAAATGACCTTGGTTAATCCTAATATGTTTCAAATTGAGAATATGGTGACATTTTAATCTCTAAATGATTTTACGACTACTATTACTCACACAATGATTTCTGGTTTTAGTCAATGGCTGGATTCCAAGGAAGTCATAGTGACTTTGAGAATGATGTACAAGGTGGGAACGGTGGGGGAAATGAGAAACAAAATGGAATGTTGATAGGCGTAAAAGATATCGTCTTTATGCCAAATCAGTTTTCCAAAAATATGATCAACAACATATATATTAACCAACTCCCAGACTCAACAAGGAAGAGAAAGGTGATAAATGATAAGATCTCCAGCAATGGAGACCATGGAGAAAAGAAACCTCAATTTTCATCATGCAGGAATTGTGGAAAGAGACACCCAGGAAAGTGTCTCAATGGGACAACGAAATGTTTTACGTGCGGGAAGGAAGGACATAAAGTGAAGAATTGCCGAAGAAAAATGAAGAGTACTATGGAAGAAGATAAAAATGGTCCCAAGAGTCCATTTACAGTCATTTTCCGTAAATGTAGGGGACCTGGCCATTACCCGAGTGAATGTCTTATTTTATAGGATATTTTCTTGCTCAAAGAAGAAGCTATGTGGAAATAAATGGTTGGAGAAAAATTTAAAAAGTATTAGCACTCCTTGTTGATGGGTTTACTTTGGAATAATTTTCTCTTGTATTTGTAACCCCTCAGTTTGCCATGTGAGAATGATATTTGAGGAATAATTGTCTCTTCTCTTGTGGATATAAGTATAAATAACCATTTGGTTTTATATGATCATTGGGGTTTGAGAAAATGATAAGTTATTATAATTTGGGATGAAAATGCAAAGTATGATATAACATTTGTGGTTAAATTATGTTATTTTGAAAAATTTATCTCATTTTGGTAATATTATAGAATATAGTTTTTGAAAAAGGACAACACGTAGACCGTGTGACAACCCATCGCGTCGGACAAAGCTGTGGGAATCGAACCCACAACCAAAGTGCGATTGGGATTTATCGCCTACCACTGGACTACGTGAAGTCCCTGGTTAGTATGACTATTTTTTTTGTTAAATGATTTTATTGATCAATAATAAGATGATTTGGGTTCTTATGTCTTATCAAATGAATACCCTTGGTATAGGAAAATGATTTGGTGATTAAGTGATAAATGTTATTTTGGAAGATGTTCGTTTTGTTAGGAACACTATATGCCCAAGGAAAATAGAATACAATGAGGTTTCATTTGTAGAGTAATGGTGGATTTTTATCTACATTTTTATTGTTGATTTATAGTGATTTGGGTTATTTATGGAAATGATTAACCTATAACAGAGAATATGTGATGATGTTAATTACTTTTAAGTATGTGACTTTAAGAGTATTTGATGTCATTTGGAGATACAATGTAACATGGGAGACTACATAATCAAATTCTTCTATGTTTTGGGTTTCAATATTAGTTTGGATTATATTAAAGGATTTTAAGGACAATTGGTTATTGAATGGTATCTATTTAACTTTGGGGTATTGTTGGTTTAATTTTAGAAATTAAGATTAGTGCATATTTATCTCAATGAATATCCTTTTGGGGGATCATTAGATCATTCACTAACCATTTTGGTTTTGATTAATCTTCAAAGACAATGTAAATATATGGTTTATCCTGCATGGATCATGTGATTCTATAGAAGTTTATTCTAGCTCTTCCAGTGTGACCAAGTCTTCTTGAATACTCATCGTTTAAAAAAATTGAGTTAGTGGTGGAAATTTATTAAAGAATGAAAATCTACTTAAAATTTAAGTATATCTCATAATGTTCTTAGTCAATATCATAAATGAATTCCTCTTCCTTATGTAATGTAACTTTAAAAAAAATGTTGTCCTAGATGGTACCTTAAATCATCACTAATTTATGGCTTTGGGATTGTTGGCCTTTTCATAGCCATGTTCTCTACCACTCTCCATCAGATAATTGATGGTTAGATTTCTCCTCCATATCCATATTTTCCTACATGGAACCCTAGTATGTGTTATTTTCGGTAATCTTCATACTTTCCACTCTTTATTTTAAATAGAGGCCTCATTAATTCATTTTTCGATTAGGGATTTCAACTAAGATATTTTGAAATGTCAAAAATGTGTGATCCCAATACCCTATATTTTGTTGAACCGATGGTACTTCAAATCATCATAGATTGATGAGTTTAAGGACCTCAATTTTATACTTGTTTGTGATTGATGACCTCAACCACTACCTATAAATATTTACATTTTTCCTCCAATTATATGTCTCTAATTGCCACCAATGTTCTCCTAATCGAGATCATAATTTGGTGGTGACCCTTTCATTTCTCTTTTCCTCATATTAATACTAAATTTTAGTAAACCAATTTCCGATGTGGGTTTTCCCACAAATATATTTTCTATTTTCAACCTTTTATTTTCGAAGAACAATTTCAAATTGCGAGGACGCAATTTATTGAAGGAGGGGAGAATGTAACACCCCAAGATTTCATAGTGTGTTATTTCTTCAAAATAATTCAATAACTTGCACTACACGCAACACCGAGTTCAAGCGCACCATGACTTACCAAACAAGACGTTAAAAAAAGGTTATGAATAGTATTAACTAAATTTTAAACTTTATATAATCCTTATAATTTTAGAATCCATATTATGAGTTTCTTAGACATAATGTAAGAACAAATTCATCTTCAGTATTGTAGTTTTACCAACTTTTAATAGTGAACCCTTTTTAAATAAAATATTTTAAACTTTTTGACTAAATGGGGACATCAAAAAATTAAAAATAAAGCATCCCAAGCTTCCACGGTACGCTTTCCTTTGAATAAAACAGTAGTGTGTGTTGTACGCAACTTCGAGTTTTAACACACACCACAACCGATCAAACTAGCCGTTATGAATAGTAATACTTAATTTTTTGAAATTATATATATTTTATATTTCAAAATGGACTTCATTTTTGGATTCGGAATATCAAATTTAGCCTAAGGTGAAATTTTGGTACTTTTCGGATAACTTTCATATTTTGATGAATAGTAAAAATTACTAAATTTTAATTAAAAACAACTTTTTTAATCAAAATAATTAATAGTGATAAATTATGAATTTGAGTGGTTTTAAAGTATATTTAGAATATATTTTTACCATTTAATATAATTTTGGTCATTGGACATAATTTTACAATTAAACCGAACATAAACAAGTGTCAATCTTTTGATAGTTATTATCTCTTAAAAACACGCTTTTTGTTTTGACAACGGGAATTAATTTTAAATTAATTTCTGCCACTTCTGTGTTTTGAATTTAGAAAAATGGATTCCATATTTGGAATCAGGATGTTCAAATTGTGTAAATAGGTAACTTTTATTTTTAGACATTTTGAATAATTACTGCGGTAAATATTTTATTTACCATGGTTAGGGGTAAATCCGGTAAATAAGGGTTAAAAAATAATATTATAATAATACTAAATTACCCTAAAACGTGTCTTAACCCTATTGGTTGATACATGGTCGACCATGGGCATTTTGGGTCAATTTTGGGACCCCATTGATCCACTTGTAAGTGATAATGACACTTTATTTTAATTAAGTTAAAATGAATACAAAAATGGCATAAGCTTACATCTTTTAAAAGAACAATTTTTACATAGGGTTATACATGTTGGATTTTCGATTATAAATATTCATTAGAAAGATAGAAAGATTTCCTACATAATTATATTTTATTTATAATTTTTAGACATCAAATAATTTAAATTATTAATGACACAATAATGATGCAATGTTTACCTCATTAATAAATCATTTAAATAAATAAGATTATAATGATTAAAATATTATCTAAAACCTGTCCAATTATTATTGGTTGATGTTATTAAGAATATGAGTCATCTTATATTCGACCTCAATGATTTTTGGACCATTATAAACCGAATATAATTATATTATAAAGTAATACTTTCACTCTTTCCTAAAGAGCCCCTCCTCTCCCTTATAAAAGGAGACCACTTCTACTCATTCCTCACACCTCTAAAGCCACTTGGCTCGTCCCAACTCTGCCCAACTAAGCTCCCCACATCCCTCTCCTCCTCCTTGAAGCTTCCCCTTAGGCAGAAAGCATTTCAAGAAGTCCTTTGGTTCCAAAACTCTTTTTATTTTCAATTAGTTTGCTTCTCCAACCCCCAAACTCTTTTTATTTCCTTTCTTTTGTAACAACACCAGTATCCACAATATACTAGGATGTTGTTATAATAAGGATTCAAACTACACATTCACACAACTCCATCTAATGGATGATGAACATAATGTTTCTGTGGATGGAAAACTAACGCCTCACGAAACGATGATTGTTCAAATACATCTTACCGCCTCTCATGGTGGCCATTAGGATGGCACTGTAATTAAATATGATATTAATGATATATATTTTATATATAAGCTTCTGTAATTCCATTTTATTTCATACAATTATTCGTCTCATGTTGTATATACATACGATAATTTCATTTGAGAAAGTGCGGACTACCGCCCCCTTAAAATGATATGACTCGTTCATACCACACATGGAACGTATAAAGGATGGTGTTAATGAACTTAAGTAACATATATAGAATATTATATTTTACTGGAATAGTAATATACCTATTTATCATTTGGATTCGATTCTTTTAAAATAAAAATTAAATGGAAGTAGCATTCGTGCGTACGTACGGACTACCGTCTCCACGAACGCGATGTCATTCATTCTCCATCGTATCCATTAAAGTATAATTATCATTTGATGATTTAAAAATGATGTTTAAGGACTTGATACCATTCTGTATATGAATAATATACATCCCATTAATAACGAATATGGCTCACATAACAAAGAATATAAAGTAAAATGAACCCGTTAACACCTGAAATGACGATAATTCTAAGATATTATTAACAAATCAATGTTAAAAGATCATATATGATATCATATTAAAGTAACTGATTCTTGTATTATTCAATAACAATTATTTCACCATTATACAGGAGGTAAACCTACCATCGACCAAGGAAAAAGTACAAAGTAAGGGATTCTCTTATCTCACTTTCAATTCCGTGAGATTTCCATTGTTCGCTACTAAATTATTGAAAGTGGTGTATTGTGTACTTCCATTTGATATATATTATCCTGATTCACTTTATATTCATGTTATTCTGTAAATCATTTGGTGGTTATTAACTTTTGGCCATGCGACTCAGTTGATTAACGTGGTAAGGGGTTTCTTGTCTCACTTTTAATTCCGTGAGAATTCCATTGATCACCACTTAATTATTGCATGTGGTGTATGTGTACTACCCAAGATTGTATTCATTGTGTAATATACTTTATTTTATGGGTATTTACATCATCATGGTATTATCTTTCTTTCATGGGTGTTTGTTTCTTAAGTTACATAATCAATAAGGGAATTTGAGATTTCAATTTCCACTCATTTGGCTTTACGCATATTTCATTGATTATATTACCCCAAGATTATGTGTGGAATCACTATTCATTTGATTATGTCATAATTTCCACTCCCCTTCCTGTGGATATACTTTTGATACACATAATCACTCCATTGAAAATTCTCAAGTCATTGATATGAATTTGATAAGAGTAATTTTAACTCTTTCACCATTTGTTGAGTTAAACATCCAATTCGTTGGTGTTGTTTTTACAGGAATATGTGTGAATATACTTTGATTGTTTTACAATGAATATCCAATCATATTTAGTATATTTATATTTTTCACACATAATTATGTTGTTGATTTATCCTTAACCTAAGGATATGGCCTTTATGAGAGATTTCATCTCAACTTACAATCCATTGAGACTTCTTTGTTGATATACACCAAATCACTTTTATGTGGTGTATATAATGTACATTGACATAGTATATCATGAATTCCCTTTATTATCATGATATTACAATGTTTTGATTACCTCAATTATTTTCATTCAAGTGTCTCTCTTTTGGTTAGAATCTCTAACTGAAATACCATTTTTAAATGTTTTAAAGACTTATTCATCTAAATCTTTCTCATTAATGTCCATGTTTTAAAAATGGTTTTAAGGATTTATTTATATGGACATTAAAGTTTAGAAATTAAAAATCCTTTTAAAAGGTTTCAAAGTGGTATGGGACACTTTGATTCAAAAATCTATTTTTAAATGGCTTCTTGACAAATAGTGTGACTTTTAAATGTTTTCAAGAAAAGGGGGATATTTCTCTCAAATAGTTTTGATGATTATTTTCATCTATGTCAACATCCTTCATTATTCATGATTGAGGTTAATGTGATACAATACAATCTTCCATATTGTATCAAATTAGTTATATTTGACTGTGGATTTTCTATTTTTATACCATTCATGGTTTGTGGTTAAAGTATTGACATTTCGTATGCTAGTTTTAATACGAATGTTTATTTTATGCTTAAACCTATTCATATGAGGAATGCATTGGACTTAATAAATGACGGGTGGAGCCCGCTATAGCTCCTCGATGCATCGGTAGGTCTCATGAGACAAACTAGTGTCTTGGCATAAGGCCTTGGAAAAATCTTATTTGTAGTCTTGGCACGAGGCCTTGGCTATGTGGTTATGATAGTCTGGCATTATGCATTCCATCATTATGAAAGTGGTTATTGATATTGCATGTGATCATTCGACTAGTAGAATATCCATGTGAGTAAGTAAATGGCATTATTTCATTTTATTTATGCCATACCATGTTGAAAGTTCAAGTTTCAAAGGCTTTTGTTTTAGTTATAAATTGCCTTCAGTGTTTATGATTATTTATGAAAGCTTCTGCTATAATGTTATCCTTACTGAGCATCCGAGCTCACCCCTTTCAATGTTTTATTTTTTTTTCCAGGATTATGAAGAAGTAATTTATGAATGACCTGCAGGGATAGTATGAGGGGATATGAAGACAAAATGTTTTTTTTATGATGTAATGTAAAAATTTATGGATGTATCTAGTTATTCCAAGGCTACTAAACTAATCGATCTTTCGAGACTTGATCTTTCTCAGAATCATGCCAATGTTATGTAATAATGCACCGACTCTGGGTAACTAGGGTCGGGGTGTTACAATAATTAACTCTAAGGGTCATGTGGTGAATGAAAATAGGTGGAATAGTGAAATTTAATAGTACATTCTAAAAATTGAATCTAACTAGTTTAATTATAGAGGATAATAATCTCTACCTCTATAATAGATCAATTGTTGGTGAAGAAAACATTCACTAGTGATGAAGGTGAAGATCTCACTATGTTTATCTTTTATATCATGATCTCCTTGATCTATCATCATCAATCAATGTTCCAATGAAGTCAATACCAATAAAGCTCTACCTTTTCCTCTTCAATCACCCATGTTTATGAAAATAACTATATAGATAGTCCATAAATACATAATTAGAAAACGAAGACTATGTTTTGGTCATTAAATAAAATAAATAAATTAAGTATATAATTTATTTAAAACCCTTTACAACATCCGCCAAACATTAACAATTTGACTGCTACCAACCATACTTCAGTCCTAGGGTAAACAACAAATTGTGATAACAACCATGGCCATATATTTTTCTGAGGGACTGATCAATGGGAAAATAATTTGTTCTAAAATTATGCATATGGGTTCTCTAATATAATATCGTTTTTAATATATTAAATAAGGGGCCCTGAAACACCTAAAAACCAAATATAAGGTGAAATAAATAGATATACAAATAAATATTCAAAGGATCAGACAATGTAAATTGTAGATGTTACATTCTCCCATACATCAAGTATTTTCAACAAAAACAATACAATATACTAAAAATGAGTAAGAACTAAGAATGTATCTGGATCTCACACTACTGTGAGATATCATATATGCTCTAATGACACCAACACCCTTGGACAAGAGGAATAGTCCTTCCATATAGGATATTTTCATACTATTACTTGATTTCAATTGGCTACATTGATATTGTTGCTCCATCTTTAATGTCTAGATCACCCAATTGAATAATGTACACAGGGTTGTGAATATATCTATGCAACAGTGACTCATGGTTGATGGAATGATATTATTGGTACTGTGTGGGCATGGAAAAGTAATAAGATGCGTTGAAAACCCTCCATAAGATCAGGAATGGAATTTTGAACCTTGAAGAGAGATTGCTTCCCCGAAGGAATTTCAAAAAACCATATCATAGGTAGAATTTTAGAAAAACATGGATCCCATAATTGACCAAAAATGATATGAAATATTGATTAATCTAATATTTATTTGGAATCAGTGCAATCCTAATTTACCCATGGATCAACTAAAACCTCTCTGTCATTTCCAACATTAGTTCTGGACCAACAAGGGAAGTCTTTCCAATCCCTATCCAGCACAAGTGTGACCTATTGGGTTTCCTTTAAAATACCTATAAAAGATCCATACCAATACTACCAAGATATATATTATAAAACAAATCCACGATTGGTAAGTGAACCTCTAATAATTTGATGAATTACAATAAATAGGTCAACATCAACTCCTCTAAAACAAAGATGGTTTGCTATGTCTATCCATCCATATGAGGTTGAAACACAATGAGCATCCAAAATAGTCTTCAAGGTCATCTGTAAGTCCCTAAAAATCATGAAGTAAATCAAACATCACAATCAAATGTGATCTTCATTGGTTCCCAAAAATGTTGGATGCTCTCATGCACATAAAAACACATCATACTCTCAATTGATATTTTCCCCCAGATGGTATGAATCTGTTCCCACATGAAAATTAGGGCATTAATCACTAGATAACCTCATGTATTATCAAATTCCATGGAATCCACATCACAAAAACAATCTATGTTCCATCCAAATTTATTTTATGTATATCAAGAGGTTGATTCAAACCTACGTGATTGTGAAATTCAACTTTGACCTACTGATATGTGATGCTTTGGGATACAAAAAAGGTAAAACACAACCTCATGAAACCCAACAATAATGCTACTGAAGGTATTTGAATATATTTTCCAATAAAGGATGTACATCCATGGGGGAGTTATAAAAAACCCCCAATAACTTATTCTGAAACATGATCAGAACTACCATCCATACATGAAAAAGGTGTTCATGCTCCCCACCTTCATAAACTCAATCTTATATATCTCTGTATGATATCTATATGTATATAACATCATACATTAACTCTAAAAAATTTCCTCTACAAACTGATGAAGATGTTGTCGGGTCCCAACATAGAATGTAGGTTTTTTGTACCCCACTCATCCACGTGGTCCATGTTTAATGAGGCCAACATCTTAGATTCTTCCCCCATAAAATAATATTGAGATTTAATACTAAGGGACTATACCACATCATTTTCCTTCTGTAGAATGTAGAAAATAAAAAATTCATACTCTTATGGGAATTCCAACCATTTCCTCTATCAATGGTTGATATCTCTCGTAGTGATGATGTACATGAGAATCTGGTGGTTAGAGAGGACAAGAAAATGCTCATGAAAAAGATAATGCATCAACACCTTTTAAAAGAATAATACTGCTAGAGTATCCAACTCATTGGTCATGTGAATTTATTCATTCGGTATAAAATTTATCAATAATTAAGTAATTACTTCCCACCTAGGTATCGAAATGTCTTCGAGCCCAGATTTACAAGCATCACAAAACCACATGCCTTAGATTCCTTCCTATGGTAGTCTAATTACATAAGAACTGGTCAACCTCTTATTTACCTCCTCATAGGCTCTATAACACTTTCTAGTCAAAGAAAATGGATTCCATTTTAATGTTAATGTTGTCATACATACTGTAATAATTGTTATTTATACCCCAAACCTCTGATAGGAAACTATAAAACTGAGGATACATAGTACTTCATATAGACAGATTGGTTGTTCTCTATTGGGAACTATATCAATATTTTCTAAATCCACACAGTGATCATAGATGAAATTCACTAAAAAGTGAATGTCTCAAAACCATAAATGATACTTTGAGATATTAATTCACAATTGATGCACCAAAATAATGTGAATAAACATATTAAAAGAATCTATATTCTCAACCCCATACGTGGAGTAGATGTAGATTTCATAAGTAATGAAAACCACAAAACATTCTATATAGGGCTAGATGATCTGGTTTATGTGTTCCATCACCACAATGGTAACATTCATCATAATGAAATGATTCATTAGGATGTTGGGTGTGATTATTGAGTTGTAAAACCCTTAATACTACATCCACAAGACCAGGGTTCAAATCCTAATAGCCCCCAAGGGGATTTATGATGTTGGAAATTACACATACATGATAAGGGAAGATGGTGATGTAGGCCAGATACATGTAGGTGGTAAAACAAGATTTGTGATGTAGGAAGGTTTATGCCAGAATGACACTACGATGGGCCTTCAAGCCGTGTTCATTGGCCATTTGTCTTTGGTCCAATGAGATATGTAATGGATTTTCCTCCACACAAATATAAATAGGTAGTTTATTTCAGAACAGAAAGAGGCTTTTCACCACATTATACCAAAGGAATATCCATAAAATCTTAATTCCCAAAATACATGAAAAAACATCAACATTCCTTATATTGACTATAATCCTAATGAAAAAAAACAGATGATAAACATACCTAGGATCTGACATTGAAAACCAACTCATATATTTCAACTGGTCGAAAAGGTTATTAATCATCTTTAAGGGGTACATGTTCTTAATTCCCCCCCCATTCAAGAGATGGTAATCAATACAAATAATCGTGATCCCCTAAAAAGTTTTCATTAATAAGAATACAACCACCAAGGGGGACACATAGGTTCTGAAAAAAACTATATATCAAAGGTATTCCAATTATACACTTAGCTATTTATTCTTGGTAAGGGTGATACTATATTCTATAGTATTTATCAGTGTGGTCCATGGGTTCATGTTCGTAGAGAAATAAATCTTTATATCAGCCCATGTTTTTTGGAATGATTTGTCAAATGAATTAATTTTCATGGATATATTTCAATTTACTATCTAAAACATTCATTTAACATGGCTCATAATTGGTGTATGTTACTTATAACTCCAACTTGGTGTATGTTACATGCAATAGTGAAATTCTACGAAACATATTTTTTTTGTTATAATTATTTAAATGAGATCATTATAACCTATATGTCACACATTGTAATATGAATAGTCATATATATTTTTGATATATTTTTTATAATGGTTTTATATAAATAAAATATATTTATATGGAAAGATATAATTTCTTAATGCCATTATATGTTTAAAAATTCTGTTTTCTCAAATGAACTACTTTTCATGTCCTTCAATGAAAAAAAAAATAAATTTAATTTTAGAATGTTTTTGTAATTTAATTTTATAAATTAAAAGTCAATCATTAATTTATAATTTTGATTTTATATTTGGGTATATTATTGTGTTTTTTCTTAGAAACATAATTTTCGGATGAATAGTGAAAAATACATAATTTTACTTCAAAACACCTTTTTTATCTTATTTTTTGTAAAGATAAATTATATTTTAATTTTTTAAAAAACAATTCTTATATATTATTTTAATAAATTAATCCAATGGAGTTAATTGGATACATTTTAAATTTGAAATTGGATATTAAAACAAAGAAAACATTGGATCATTTTAACATTAAAACCCCATATTATTGCCTCGTATAAAGGATCAATATTAAATTAATTTCTACCGCATATTTAATTATAATGTGGAAAAAAGATTCAATATTATTAATTATAATAATTTATGATGTATTATAATTTCAACATGGTATTTTACACAAAATATTAGGAAATGTAATTAAAATTTATTTCAACTATTAAGGTAACATTAAGCATCATAATAAACTAATCCATAATATTAAAGGCCCTAATCATCCATCCACTTATAAATAACCCATATTAATGACATTATTTAGTAACAAACCTTCCATTATTGAGTTGTTTTGGGGTTTTACGACATTTTTAGTTAAAACAGTTGTATATCTAAGTTGTTTTCAAAAAATACCATGTGCACCATTTCCATCCCTATTAAAGGAAACTACCTCACCCCCAACTTCACACATTTCTAACTAATTAGGTTTGGAGAATAAATTCTCAATCCACCTCCCAAACCCCTGCCATTTTTTGTGAATCCTTCCATTAAGATGAAATCAACCCAATGAATCCCTTTTGTGAAAACTAAAACGAGTTACCAAAAGAAGAGGTAGCATCATTCCTCAGGCTCCAATATACTATTTTCATTATCCATCAATTCCACCATTTTTGTTCCATTATTATAAAAAAACTACTTTTTTCAATATAATGATATTTTTTTTGTGATATAGTTTCAACTACACTTCCATCTAATTTGTAAGGAACATGTTGTTTATGTGTATAATAGACTACCACATCAAAAAAATGATGATTGTTCATTTTTCCATTACATCCAATCATCGTTGGGAATTACAATGGAAATTATGTTTATATATGGTATAATTTATAGTTATTATTTATTTAATATTATTTGATTATTTTAAAACCCATATATTTATACTTTCCCATTTGAGTAAATATGATAATATCGTTTGCGAAAGTGTGGACTACAACCTCTTTAAGTAATGTGATATATTCACACACTAAAAAATGGTTTAAGGATGTGTTTAGTGAAGTTATTTCATATATATATGACATAATAACACTATGGTGATTATATCATTTACATATATGTCATATTATTTCGTTCTTTCACCATAATAATTAAAATTAAACAACGTTCATGTGTGAGTATGACATACCGTCTCCATGAACGGTGTATTCCATTTCAGACTTATATATTATATATGAATTATAATAATAAATATATAATTAATATAAATGATATTTATATAATGGTTTAAATTATGTAAATCATGATATATGTATTAGGATGAATGATATAACAATTGAAGGAAAATTCAAAGTGGATATTACACTAAATGAAACCTTAACATATAATTATTAAAAAGTGGGTAATATAAAGTCATAATAAAACCATATATGGTATTATATATAAGAATACTGTTCTATGAATGATATATAATAAATATTTATTTATAATAAATTTATTTTTTTCAAGTATGATGAGATTCAAGACACATGGTAATGGATTATTGATCTCATGTTTTTTATATCAGAGAGATAAATGCCATGTTCACCACTTTTTCTTTTACATGCTGTAAATATCTCCCATGATAGTATTATATTATTACTATTATTAAATTTATGAGTATTTACATATCCATTTTATTATCATTATTTTTTTGGGTTTATGGTTCATAATTATCAAATCTGTAAGATAGATTTGTCTCAATTTTACTTCTTTGAGAGTCATGTTTTTTATGCACCTAAATTATTTTTAGAGGTGTGTATACATAATTTTGACAATTTAAATCATTAATATAATTATTTTAATGATATTTTAATATAAAAATAATTTATTTTATTAAATAGAGATTATGATTCCATGTTTTCATGAGGTAAGAGTTTATTAAAACAATCTAATCTTTATTGACTTTGTTTATGTGTATACTTCCATTGATAATATATTATGATCTATCTCCCAAGAACATTCATGAGTTTCATTTTAATCTATTTATTCAAGGTATATCCATGTATTTGTTACTTTCTCCACTCTTTGATACTTTAAGTGATTATGTAATTTTTTTTTAATAAAAATCGTATTATATTTCCCTCTTCGGTCAGAAATCCATTTTATTTCAAAAAACATGATTTAAAAAATGTTTTCAAAAATGTTATTAATTTTTCCTAGACTATAATATTCAAGTAAAAAGGATTTTAAATATTTTTGACTTTTTCAAAGATTCCTTTATAGGTTTTAAAATATATTTTCAAAGGAGATGTTATTAAATATTTTTATGTTCTAAAAAGTGTTTTTCATGGAAGAAAGTATATTTTTATTATGAAATTATTCTAAAGATCATTTAAAATTATTTCCAATATAAGAATACATATATTGATTTTATTCAATCCTTTTGGGGAAATAATTCAATGTCCTCATTCATTTGTTTTTCTTGAATGGTTTAGGTTTTAATGTTATGATGTTTGTGAAACATGTTACTCTTTTTTGGGTTATATACTTATGAAACCCATTTCTCTTTAAGGGGATGTATTATTATAAAAACCATTTATCATTAATTGGTTATATGAATTTGAAACAAAATTATTTTTAAATGTTATTTATTGATTGAATTATTTTGAAACCTTTATCTTCTTCCATAGGTTATGATATGATTTCATTTTTATAATACCCGTTTAATTTCATGGGTTATGATATGATTTTTAATGATATAATGGAACAGTTTTGTATTATTTCATTATGAGTTGGTTGGGACCTATATCATTCTTGAATATATTGGGTAAAAATTTATATCTCATTATAAAGACTAAGATGGTCTTGGGAGTGAATCTTGACTATTAAGATGATCGTGAGAGTGAACCAGGACAACCAAGATGGTATGAGGAGTGAAATCAAGATATTAAGATTACCATGAGAGTGAACTATGAAGAACAATATGATATGGGTAGTGAACCAAAACTACTAATAAGTCCTTGAGAGAAATTCCTTGAGTACTATAGAAATCCTTTTACGTGCTTATATATTTCCAGTAATTCCATGTTTCATTCATATGCTATGATTTCCTTGATTAAGTTATTAATTTTCTTATAATTAATTTCCTATGAACTGAAAATAATTATTCCATGATACATTCATATTATCTTTTATTTGGAAGATATAATATTCTATTTTTATGATCATGTTCTCATACGCTTATGGTCATTTTTATGCTTACATGTCTCCCGTTGTTTCCATTAATAACCGTTTTTCTCACCCCTTTATATGTTTCCTTCTCCATGTTTTGAATATATTTATTATGTAAGATGTGTTTAATAATAGTGATAGTTATAATGATCATAGTTGGAGATAATTTTTCTCACTTATTTCTATTTCCATGTTTCCAAAGGCACTAGAAAAATATTGTCTTTAGGCATCTATATGAAAAAAAATTAAGTATTCCACAAAATTAATGTAATGTTAATGTATAAAAGGTCAGGGTAGCTATAATTGGAATTAGGGAAATGGTTTAGTTAAATTTTATTAGATAGAATGATAAAACAATATTGATAACCAAAATGTAATTTTTAAGGACAAGTGTTAGGATAGTGAAATGTTTTAGAATGTTTCATTGAATTTTGTTAATAGATAGAGTGAGTGGTTTCCTAGAAATACAACAATGATTTGATACTTCAAGTGGATATGGAAAGATAATAGATATATATAGGGGTAAAAACATCTACATGGTGTGTTTGGCCTGAATTGGCATAACCTGATACAAGACAACATGCCTTGCTACACACATGGTTTAAAACTCCCAAGGGATATGATTTTGGAGTTCAAAATGTTTTCATGAACCATCCTAAAGGATTTAAATAGATTTTTTATATGAATAACCAATGGTAAACCTTATGTTTCATAGATTAAGTAAGGTTTCATAATTTAGACATCATATAAGTGTATTTTCATGATTATGTGGTTCCTCATTATAATAAAAATTTCTTACTATATGGTTTTGGTTTCAGAAAAATGATGGAACCTAAAAGAACCTTGTTAATAGTTATTGGATATATAATGCAAAAATTGTAATGAATTATGGTGGACCTCCATATAAGAAAAGGTGTGAAAAAAACTCTGTAAATTCATTCATAAGGAAACATCCTCCTTAATTAATTGGGTATTCTAATAAAAATATTGCTATGTAATGGTTCAGTACTACTAGAAATATATTTTACATTATCCAGTTATCTGATCTTGAGAAAGTGATTTTAGATGTTTATCAGTTTGAAGGTGAAGTAGTCCAGTGCTAGACTCTAATCAATAGTATATGGTAACATGAAGAAACTAAATGCATGGATTATGATGAGTTTGAAGACCATATCTTTATTAAGTACATTCTTTAGATACTTTATAAAAATATGGAGAAATATTTCCTTTATTTGAAGCAAAGGGATGTTGAATCTTTGTCTCCTATGAGACTAATATCTCTAGACCTGTGAATTAGACATTATGAATTATCATCTCTCCCAAAATTAATGTTGATAGGCTCTTAAGTATTATCAATTCTAGTCTTAGAAGGGAGTTTTCCAAACGTTATTTTAGTAGAAATGAAGAGATTCTATATTTTTCAATCATGGCTAAAATAGAGGATAGTGTCATGTATTAATATGATGGGTTTGAGAAGAAAAAAAGATCGATTTTAGAGGAAACTATAATAACCGTTAAGAGAATAAGATGACTTTTCATTTATGCTCTATGTGTGGAAAGAATCATGGAGTAAATTTATATAAGGGGTATAAAAAATTTATTATGTGTGGAAGGGAAGGCCATCTTGAATTTTATTATAGAAGTGATGGGAAGAAATTTTTTGAATGTGTGACTGAAGAAAAAAAAGGAAAATAATGCACTTCCCCTCCTTTAGTTCTATTAGTGTAAAGAGAATGGTAATTTTGATAAAAGGTAACCAAACCCAAGCTCTTTTTATGATTATAGATGTTAGAAACATTTTAAGCCAAGGGGCCAGGTAAAATGTAAAGTAATATCTATTTCTTATGAGGGGTGAAGTAACGACATGAGGAAATATTTACTTACCATCCTCTCAAGAACTATTAATGTCTCATTTGTTTCAACATCATTCAACTCTTTCATATCAGTTGAATTTTTTAAGGGTTGTAAGATTCCACAAAAATTATTAGATTTGAAATAAGTAGTGTAAACCGCTTATGGTATGATTATTTCATCCCAAGTCTAGGATTCCTCTCATGTTGACATTGAAGGGAATATTCTTCCAACAATTATTTCCATTCTTCATTTGGATGAATTTGATGTCATATAAGGCATGGATTAGATGTATCTACATAAATAAAATACAAATTATCGATAAGGGAAGCATACATTTTTATTTCAAACCATTCTATGATCATTCATTAGTGGGGTAATAACTTTGAATTTTATGTGGCGATTAAATCTAGTGTATTGGTATTAATTCCCATTCTGAAGGTATGTTTATCTATAATTGTTGGGGAGAAAATTACCATCATTGATATGATTATTTTTTGGATTTTTTTGACAACCTTCTAGAAGAGATTCATATATTTAAACCCAAATTTTCTATTGATTTTTCTATAGAACCCATACCTGGTTCCATACCAATTAAACCACTCCTTATAGAATGAACCCAAATGTGTCTCACGAATTTAAGAAGAAACTCCAGGAAAACAATTATAATGGATTCATTTGGCCATGTGGTCACCTAGGGGTTCACCTGTTCTTTTGTGAAAAGGAATGATGGATAAATGGGACTCTTCATTGATTATCAGGAGTTGAACAAGATTAAAAACAAGAAAAAGTATCATCTTGACCATATTGAGGACTTGTTTGATAAACTTATTAGAACACAATAGTTTTACATGATTGAGGTTCATTTTGAATATCATGAATTGAGTGTAATGAGGGAGGATATAACCATGATGGTATTCTGTAAAATTTAAGGACAATATGAATATATAGTGATGAGTTTTGGTCTTACTAATTCCCATGCTAACTTCATTATTTTTATGAATAGATTCTTTAGGGATTATCTCAATATTTTTGTGGTGGTCATTATATAAGATATTTTTATATATTTAAAGATCATATAAGAGCATGAATATAACTTTATTGTTGTATTAATATCTTACAAAATGATAAAATATATGAAAATTCTAAAATGTGTGAATTTTTGCAGTACAAGGTATCATTTTTCGGTCACATAATCTCAAGAGATGGTATAACAAATGAACCATCAAAGAATGAGGCTATTTAATGCTGACCATGACCCAAAATACTAACTAAGATATAAATTTTTACTAGTTTAGATAGATATTATATAAGGATTATGGATAATTTCTCAAGACTATATAATCCTCTAATCGTGTAAACATAGAGGGATTCCAAGTTCCTCTGTACACATGAATGTGAGGAAAAATTAATGGAATTAAAGATAAGGATAGTCAGTGCACCTGTAGATTCATTACCCTAGAGTAGAGGAGGGTTTTTAATTTATAGTGATTCATCCAATATGGTATTGGGATGTTTTCTTATGATGAATAACTTATTTATTACTTATTCCTAAAAATAGTTGAATATTCAAAATAAAAATTACCCAAATCATGACATGGAGTTATATATGGTAAATTTTTCATGAAAAATATTGTCGTATATCTTTATGGGTAAAATTGTGATATATATACGGATAATAAAAGTATGAAATATATATTCACACAGATTGAGTTGAAGTTGTCTCAAATAATATGGTTAGAGTTAATAAAATATTATTACTGCTGGATAAATTACCATGATGGGAAAACTAAAAAGGTGCCCGATGGTTTTAGTTAAAAGGATCATTCTGTGTTATCCCCGATGACGATAAAAAAGAACCAATATTGATGGATTTGAAAATTATGGACCAAAAATCATAAGGGACGGGAAAAAATAATTACTTTCCCAAATGAATGTTCATCCCTCTATCAATGTAATGATTAAAGTGGGATATAAGGAAGATATAGAGTTGAAAAACAATTTTAGAAATGTACATGTGTTTAACCCTGATCTAGAAAAAATGACTATGTTCAAGAACACTATATTTCCTAAATCTATACAATATTTGTAGAAGGCTCTATTTGAGGAAGCTCATTGTTCATCATCATATATTCATCCTAGAAGCATAAAGATGTTTATGGTTTTTGAATAATGCTTCTGGTGTGATGTAATGAAGGGACATATTTCTAAGTTTGTATCTTAGTAGTTGGTATGGTAGAGAGTTAAGGATAAAAATATTCTAAAAGGATGCTGTAGCCATTAACTATTCTATGATGGAAATGGTAGAACATCACTACGGATTTTTTCATTAGAATTCCCAAAACCACTAAAGGGTTTAATGCTATGTGGGTGGAATTCTATCTCCTAACTATGTAAGAACACTTCATTGATATCACAAAAGACATATCTTTAGACCATAATTATTGGTTATAAATTAAGGAAGTGTTATTGTTGAATAGAGTAGGACATTCTATTGTATCATATCAGGACCCATGGTTTACCCTTTTGTACAGTTTAATCCTTTAAGAATATATTGTTACATAGTTGAGTTTCATCACTGATTATCATCTTTAGATAGATGAAGAGTCTGAAATAATAGATCAATCCCTTGAGGATATAATGAGATCTTATTCTCTGGATTTCAAAGTTGGTTGGGATAAACACCTTCCTCTAGTTGAGTTTTCCAATAAATATATATTTAACTCAATCATTCATATGGAATCTTATTAAGACCTCTACGAGATAAAATGATGAAATCTAACATGCTATCATGAAGTTGGGGAATGAAATCTAATGGGACCCGAGATTCATGATGAAATGGTAAAGAATGTTTTAACCATTTAGAAGAATATGAAGGAAGATAAATGTTAGATGAAATGTTATACTAATAACCGAAAACATGATTTATAATTTAATGTTTGTGAAAAGGTGTTTCCATGAATCTCACCCCGAATAAAGGTTATGAGATTCAGGAAGAAAAGAAAACTAAGACCTAGGTATATCTGTCCCTTGGAGATTCAAGGTCATTTCAGGAGAGTAGCCTATCGATTTGAACATCATCCACATCTCTTTCAATTCCATGATGTGTTCCAGCTAACTCTCTTTAGGATGTAAAAACATTACCCATCACATGTATGGAACTCTGATGTCATACTGCATGGGAAAGATCATTATTATGAGTAAAACCAGTTAAAATTATTGTTCGTATAGAGAATGTTATACAATACAAGATCAATTTAATTGCTAATGTTTTTTTAGAGAAATATTCTATTATAGGAAGCTATTTTGGAACTTCATTAATTTTTTAAGTATATGTATCCTAATTTAATTTTACATTAATGAAGAATTGCGAGGAAAAAATACATTTAAAGGGGGGTACAATGTAAAAACATGAGTATTTATGGACCATTTTTCAAATGAATAATTTCCATTAACGTATTTCAATTCACTAACAAAAACATTCATTTCACATGGAATTTATGTGGCATATGTTACATACAACACGAAGTAGAAGTGTCGAACATGTAATAATGAGTTTCTATGAATCATCATTTTATTGTATTAATTATTTAAATGAGATAATCATAACCAATCCATTAAAAATAGTAATATTTATAGTAATAAATACTTTTAAATATTTTTATAATGGTTTTATATACATAAAATTTATTTTTAATGAAATATATATATTTCTGTAACGTCCATATATGTTTCAAAACATTATTATCACAAATAAATAATTTTTTATGTTCTATAAAAAATAATATAAATAATTTTATACAAATTCATAAATTATGTTTGATAAAATTATATAATATTTTTAATTATAATGTTGAATCTATCCTGGGGTTAATTTTTTTGTAAATTTTTGAGAAGGCTCGTTTTTAGAGGAATATTGAAAAATAATTAATTTAAATTCAAAAGAACTTTTTCATCTAAATTAGTTATAAGTATAAATTATATTTTAAATAGTAATAAATGATAAATTCGGTCATATTTTTATAAATTTATCCTATTTAGAAATGTAACTAATTTGACAATGAAATTGGATATGAAAACATTGACAACTTTTAATCATTTTTACATAAAACCCCACATTGTTGTCCCGTTTGTAGGATTAATTTTAAATTAATTTCTACAACTTATATTATTATAATTTCATAAAAATTTATTATAACTTTATAATTATAATAATTTAGAATGTATAATATGGTCATCCTAGTTTTTGAAAAAAATATTGGTTAACGTAGTTAAAACTAATTACACTGATTTTTGTAAAATTAAACTTAATAAGAGACTAAATCAAAATATTAAATGCCCAAATGACTAAAAACTTGTAAAAATACATTGGATTTCAATTATTAGTATATTAATCTTTCATTAGTGATTTTGGTTGGTTTCTTTGACATTGATTAGGTAAAAACGTGGGTACAACTAACTTTTTCTCCAAATATAAACAGGGAGTCCTTTTTCTCCACTATAAAAGACCACCACCTCTACCCCACTCTTACACATATCAAAAAACATAGGATATGCCAATACATTCCCGATACCCCTACCAAAACACCGAAATTTCTCTGTGAATCATACCTTTTATAATAAAAAAATTCAAGTAATTCCTTTTCTGAAAAAAAAATGGAGTTACCCAAAGAAGACGTAACATCCTACAGTGTGCTCCTTTATCTTAATTTAATTATACACACCCTACACTATCCATATTATATGATTATAAAAAAAATAAAATATCATTATTATACTGATATTCGTTTTTTATATGGTTTCTAACTACACATAGACACACTACAATCTAATAGGTGACGAACAGATTGTTTATCTCTGTGCGAAACTACCACCTCATGAAATGATGCTTGTTAATTTTTTCTTTATCAGCCTCCATGGTGGGGAATAATTATAGATAATCAATTTATATTTGATATATATGAAAATTATTATATCTTTAAGCCTATTTATTTATTTTACAGCACATATCTTAATGTATTCTATTTTATGTAAATATGACAATGTCGTTTGCGTAAATATTTACTATCGCCCCCTTGAAGTGAACTCATTCATTGAAACAATACATGGAATGTATTAAATATGTTTTTAGTGAAATTATATAATATATAAGAAATTATAATTCTAATTTTATGATATCATACAAGTATATGTCATATTCATTCTAACTTTCAATGTGATAATAAAATGAAAACAACGATCATGTGTACATACGACCTACTATCTCCATGAATGGTGTATTCCATTTCATATTTATATATTCTATATGAATTATTCAAATAAAAATATTATGAATATAAATAATATTTATATAATGTTTTAGATTCTTTAAATCATGATATAATTATAAGAACCAATGATATGACAAATTAAGACTCATGGAAGGAGAATATTCCCGAAAGTGAAACCTTAATAACGAATTTCTAATAAGTGGTTTGTGTAAATTCATAATCAAACAATATATGGTATTATATATAATAATATGGTTTTTTATAATATTTATAATTAACATACCTATATTATACCTGAATTATGTAAGAGTATTATTATCGTCAAGACCCAAGGTATGGTAATTTCATCTCAATTTTGTTTAATATTTGTGTGCTAAATTCCATGTTCACTACACTTTTATTTTGTAAGGTGTATATAATGAACATAAATGTATTATATGATTAATATTATTAATTTTATTTGTATTTAAATTTCCATTCCATGATATTTCGTTAATGGGGTTTATGTTTCGAAAGTTACCAAATTAGAATGATAATATTGTCTAAATTTCATTCTTTGAGACTGAGGTTTTGTTATGAACCTAAATTATTTTCTGAGATGTATATACATCCATTTTAAATGTTATATCATGAATTTTAATACTTTAATGATAAACTAATCTTCATTAAAATTTATTTTCATTCATGGAGAATATGATCCCATGTTACCACGTGGTATGAGTATATTGAAAAAAATCTCATCATTTATCCATATTATTTATTTTTACACTTCAATTGATGAAATAATATGATCCACATCTCCAAAAATACACAGGTTATTCCTTATAATTTTTTTTTCATGTTATATACTTGTATTATTACCATTTTCCAAATCATTGGGACTTAAAATACTTACATTTTTTTAATATCATCATATTTCCTTCATTGGTCCAAAATATGTTTTATTTAAAAAAACATGTTTTCAAAATTGATTTCTAAAATATTTTTAAATTTTCATTAAATATAATTGTCAAGGATAACATATTAAAAAATATATATATTATTTTTAAATCTTCGTTTATAAGTTTTCAAATATATTTTCAAAGATATAGATTTTTAGAAATGCCTTATGTTTTAAAAGTTATTTTCCATGTCGAATGTATACTTTACACAAGATATGATTTTAATGGTATTTCAAATTTATTTCCCATATATGATCTGCCCAATTGGTGATAATCATGAATTTTAGGGGAAATTATTCAATTTTCTTATTCCTATTCATTCCTTGAATGGTTTATATTTTGATAGAATGATGATTATAAAAAACATTCCTCTTTCACAGGACACATGCTAATGAATCCAATTTTTCATTCGATGGTTATATTCTTATAAAACCCATTACTATTTCTTGTTTTATGTGATTTTGGAAGGCCCATTATATTCACAAGTTATGTTTGGATGAAATTATTATGAATATGTATCTTTATCCATAGGTTATGATATGATTACATGTTAATAATATCCATATCCTTTCATGGTTTATGATATAATTTTCAATGATCATGTGGAAATGAATGCATGATTTAATTATGCTATGGGTGGGACCTATTTATCCCTTCAATGCATTGTGAAAAGATTTATATCTCTGAAGATATAATATAATAGTCTTGGGAGTGCACCATGACTACTAAGATGGCCATGGGAGTAAACCATGACTACCATGATTGTATGAGATATTTAGTCATGCTACTATGATGTCCATGGGTGTGAATCATGAATACCAATATGGTATGGGGAGTGAACCCATGCTACCACAATGTCCATTGATGTTATTCCATGACTACTATGGAAATAATTATATGATCATATTTTTTTTCCACAACTACATGTTTTATTCCATTGTTATGATTTCATGGATTCAATTCTTTATTTCATTATGATTTTTGTCTTATAAACATCTTATAATTATTCCACAATTAAATTATATAATATTTGATATGGATGGAATGATATTCCATTTTTACAACCATGTTACCATACCCTTATACTCGAGATTGAGCTTACATGTATCCCTTTTTTACTGTTATTGAGAATCATAGATAACCACTTTCATGTTATATTCCCCATGTTATGATGATAGGTATTGTGTAAGATGTTTCTAAGAAGGGTTTTAGTCATGGAAAACCTAGTGGGATATAATGTTTCTCACTTATATAACAGGTTGTATGTTACCATGTTTCCAATGGCACAAGAATAATATAGACTTTGGGAGTCTTTCTGTATAATGTTTTTTGTATTATACAAATGATATGTCATTTTAATGTATAAAAAGTGAGGTTATCTATAATATAATTCCTCATAGGTAGTCTTGGAGAATAACTAGGAAATAAATCCATTCAATCCCCCTTTTATACAGGAATGATGGTGTTTGAATAGACCACTACACCAAGGGACAAACATAAACAACTACATAGTGATTATATGTTCCTTTATTTTCATGAGACCCACTAACTCAGCCTTATGATACATTTTCCAATGGAGGAGAATATTTACACATCTTAATATATCCATATAACTCTTTAATGATGACCATTTTCAATGAATACATCATGGACAACCAGTATATACCCACAATGACATCATATGATTTAATGACAATGATCATGAGGTCCGACTAGAAACACTCACTATTGAACATAGACACACACTTAAAGAAGGTGTGTCATATAGAATAACCAATCCATGTAAGAACGTCTGAAAATAACTGATGGACCAATGGATCTCCTATAATCTATATCTCTCACCCAAGGTATATATAGATAAATTAATTAATCATTAAAAAATATACAATTATATGATCCAAAGTTGAGAAGATGAAGATCATACCTCTAATCATATCATGTGTAACCTGATCACATGACGTCATAGTCTAAAACAGACTATTCCCTCAATTTCCAACCATATAATATTGATATGGGGACACAAGTTTTGTTTCTTGGAGTACATTGTATCATCATACTCTAACAATACACCCACACATTGTGGCTCCACCCACACCTCTATTAGCACCACATCTCTAAGGGATTCCCTGTTCACTCATAGAAGATTCATGATCACAAAAATGGATTTTATACGGAGATCCATCTATGATATTTCCACCATGTAAAATAGTAATGTTTATGAAATCATGATCCATGTTAGCTTACCCATCCAAATCATAGAATCAACCCTCTCATTGATGAAAATATCATTTCTGTGGACATAATGATGCTAATCAACATGTCTAATTCTGGGCGTGAGTATGTCTTCTGTGTCGAGACCTTGATGACTAAATCATACTACCTATTATAGATGAATCATCTATATGATGTCCACTATCAACTCTAGAGTCACGAGTCCCCAAAGAAATAAGTTCTCCATAATCAAGGCCCACTCCATTACACTAGAATAATTGGGAATGAATAAGGAGACTATGGTAGTACACACTTTTATATTAATTCCCTAATCAAACATTCATGCTGAAATGTATCCATTTCACACCATATTTAAAGATTAATTATTGTGGTAATTAAACCTAGACATATACTCAGAAATTGAGATATCTCTTTAATGTATCTAAATAAGTTCCTAAATCAGCATATTTCAGAAGCTCTACATGTAAAAATCCTCACAGAACAATTATTGATTTTCTATCTGTGAGAGTATAATCCCATTATTATTATGAGTGTCTAGATAACACCATTACAATTATAATCCATGAACATAAATGGTTTCAATAGAGAACATATGATCAATTAGGGTCCATAAAAGTCAAAAGACTCTGACCATTTCCTTGATCTAATCCTACAACACCTTAGAGAAATGATCTCCATGAAACATGACTATTACATATCACTAGAACATTCATACCATGAAATTCCTAGACATAATCATCATAAACTACTTGATCTATTTGATACAAAAATAATAATTGATCATCTTCCTAAACCATTGGAGGTTGATCCACATGTTTCCCAGTGGTTTGAAGTATTACTCTCGGCATTCATAAGGGTTAAATCATGAATAATTCCCTATAGTAATGTGTTATCACTCAAATGGTATTAATCACGACCCTATATCAGAATCCTAGTTTTCTATCATTGTAGATGAATCTGAAAATATAATAAGGCACACTATAGTTAGATGACAATATCATTAAAACTGACTCAAAAAGGACATGAAATAAAACATACCCAATCCTATATAATTAATTTACTATTTTATTAACTTGAATAGATGAATCAATTTTATAAATCAAAAAATGGGTCCTCAAAGTCCCTGTATATAGATACATCGAACATCAATCCATATCTAGGTTACCTATCTTGAGAGCTAATCATGAGACCCTCCACTGTTTTTTCCCTATGATCCCAAACCAATCATCATCACATGTCAATCTCAGACACCCTAATATTTTATGAACCTTTTTTAGAAAAATTTTCATTTATTTGATGTATTATGTTTCATGCTCTACCAAGTTAAACGTTCATTATATGATACACTATTTTATGTACGTTCTACATGAAATGTCAATATAGCTTGTGTTATATAGAACACTGAGTTTCTATGAAACAATATTTTATTATTATAATTATTTAAATGGGGTAGTTATAACATAATAGAAAGAAATGTAAAATGAATAGTAATAAGTAATTTATAAATATTATTTATACTTTAAGGTCAGCACCCCTACCCTTTAAGTTTTACAATTATTGGCTGATGGTTCCTGGATGTAGAGATACTATTTTGGAGGCATGGAAGGAGTCTATCCAAGGCAGTTCTTTGTATATTCTGGTTAGTAAATTGAAAATTGTTAAGGCTCGAATAAGGGAATGGAGTAAAAAATCTTTCTCTACACTTGATCAGGATATCAAAGACGCTCATTCACATCTGTATGAATGTCAACAAGGAAACATGTCCCAAGATACTATATCTGCACAAGAGGTACATGCAGTCTTAAGTCTTGATAACTTGTTAGATATTAAGGAAAACCTGGCTAGGGATCAGTTCAGTGCAAGATGGCTGAAAGAAGGTGATAGGAACTCTCGGTTTTTTCACTACATGTATAGGGAGAAAAAAGTAAGAAGGGATCTTAAGGATTTAAGAGTTGGTGATAACTTGTATACTTCTAAAGATGATATTGTTAAATTTGTGACTCACTATTTTGAAAATATCTACTCTAAATCTGGGTGAATTCAGATAGAGTTTTAAGATGTATTGAACCAATCTTGGATGATGTGCAGAATAAAAAACATACTGACATCCCTGCCACAAAGGAAATTCATGATGCTCCCTTTCATTGAATTTGGATAGTGTGGTTGGACCTGATGGTTTCTCCAATAAAGTTTTCATGTTCTACTGGGATATATTACATAAGTAAGTGACAGAAGAAGTAAGGGAGTTATTTTATTATTCCTATATGCCTTTTGGAATGAATTAAAATTTCATTGCTCTGATACCCAAGAAGGAAAATGCCTTTGATATAAAGGACTTCAGAGCATTTTCCATTGGTAATTGCATCCCTAAAGTTACCAGCAAAATCATGGAAACAAGACTTGGTGTTATTGCTAGGTCTCTCATTTCCTTTAATCAATTTGGTTTTGTACCTGGTAGAAACATACAGAATTGTCTTTTCACTACATCAGAATGTGTCAACATAATGAGAACAAAGGTCAGGAATGGCAATATGGCACTCAAGGTGGACATATCAAAGGCCTTTGATACTATCAGGTGGGACATTATCTTCACTTTTCTAAAAATGCATGGTTTCTCAGGTAAATTTATTGGCTTGGTCAAAGAAATTTTGGAAAGTGATAGATTATCCATATTGATCAATGGATCATCGAGGGGGTTCTTTGGGTGCTCCAGTGCTGTAAGGCAGGGTGATTTTTTATCTGGATTCCTATTTTTCATGGCTGATGATTATTTCATCATTTGTATTAATGACCTT
Source organism: Viscum album (assembly GCA_963277665.1). Classification (NCBI taxonomy): domain Eukaryota; kingdom Viridiplantae; phylum Streptophyta; class Magnoliopsida; order Santalales; family Viscaceae; genus Viscum; species Viscum album. Next base: position 1,437,245,687 of record OY728122.1, read on the forward strand.
GTTAATTCTGGAATTATCAGAGAATTATGTATGGGAGGAACTGCTTCACTCCATCTCATCTATTTTATGCTGATGATATTCTTCTCTTATCTAAAGCGGATAGGAAAACTATCACCTATATTAAGACTATTTTAAGTCACTATGAGAAAGTTTCAGGTCAGGTTATAAGCTGGAGTAAATCATTTGTAGTCTTTGGTGATGGAGATCAATCTGTAAAAAAAAACAGAGTGTCCAATAGGCATGGTGTTAAAAGGTGTTCATTACTATTTACTTATCTTGGACTGCCCATGTTCTTGGGAAGGGTGAAGAGGGCTCACATAGAAGGAATTTATCTTAAAATCATAAATCAATTGGCTAGTTGGAAAAGGGAAATCAATGTCCCAGGCTGGTAGGATTTTCCTTGTGAATTCAGTCATCACCTCAATGTTTGTGTACTCCTTTTCACTCTACAAGTGGCCTACTGCTTTTCTCAAGGAACTGGATGGCATGATCAGAAATTTTATTTGGACTGGCTCTACTCAAAAAAGGAAATTGATTACTGTTAAATAGATGGACTATATCAAGCCTCTCTCAAATGGTGGAATGGGAGTTAAGGATGTAAAGGTTTTTAATGATGCTCTGCACAAAACATTTACATGGAGACTCCTTGATGGTTCTGAAATTTCCTTGGAATTTCTTTCTGAGAGATTTACTGACAAGTTATATTAGAGGCATAGGGTGTATCTGAGATCCTCTGTCTGGCCATAAATTAGATTCACTTATAATGATCTTCTGTAACTTTCTAAATGGTTGGTTTTTTCCAGCTCCCAGTTGAATTTCTAGACAACAAAGTGGTTATCCTGTCATATTGAGAATACAACTAATATCCCATTATCTTTGAGGAATATCACTCTCTCTGATTTTCAAGGAAATGCACAGGCTCAAGAAGTACTTCCTCCTAATCTACAAATTGAACTCTCTTCTTATGAATATACGGAACAAGTCACTCTGATTTGGGAACCTGATTTTAATGGTTTATTCTCCAGTCATCTATCCTATTCCATGCAGTGTAGGAATGTGACATCAATTCCTGCTTGGGTGGTGGGGTTAGGAAGGATTTCATCCTTCCAGCTGATGCCCTTCTTATCTAGTGTATTTGAAAAAATAGGATTCCAATACAATCTTCCCTTCAATGAAATGGTTTTAAATTGGCCCCAGCGTGCTTTTTATGTCTACATGCTGATGAATCTATTGATCACATTTTCATTAACTACTCCTTTGCTTCTCGGGTCTGGAGGTATTTGATGGATATTTTTCATTGTCACTTGGTCTTTAACTCTATTGGTTCCTTGTTCAATTCTGTTATGCATGAAGCGAACAGTGAGCAGGTTTACTCCTTACTCATTATTGATATTGTTTATATTATCTCTCATATTTGGAAATCTCGGAACAATATTTTTTTCAATGGTGGAAGGCCCTCATTCAAGGAGGGGATGATGGAGATTCACCGAAGCATTAAACTTGTTTCGGTGAAACAATCTGGTTCTATGAACAATAACATGTCTGATTTTCTATTGTTGAGAGCTCACGCTGTGTGTGGCAGGGCAAGGAAGCCTAAGGTGATGAAATATATTTGGTGGATCCCTCCCATCAATGACTACATAAAGGTGAATGTGGATGGAGCTGCCTCTGGCACGACGGGGCCTGCTGGATGTGGAGGCATCTTCAGGAAATCTCGAGGATTTGTAAAGGGATATTTCTTTCATTACATTGTCAATATCTATGTTCATGAGGTGGATCTTTGGGCTATGGTAAAGGCAATAAGCTATGCTACTCGTTATGGTTGGAGCAAGATATGGATAGAATCAGACTCTTCCGTTGCTGTGAAGATCCTCAATTAGCGGTCCAGGAATGTTCCATGAAAGATGCTTCCTGTTTGGACTGGTTCCTAAAATATGGTTGAACAAATTACCCTTGAAGTCTCTCATGTGTTCAGGGAAGAAAATCAAGTGGCAGATGCACTCTCAAAAAGGGCAATTCTGGAGGTGAGCTCTAGTTGGTCCATCATTCTTCCTGATTATTGCAATGATCTTGTTTGCAATGATAGAATTGGTACTGTGTATACAAGTCTGTGTAAATATCCCCATTCCTGAGTGGTTTGTACTCTTTAAACTTTTCATTATTTATTCTTATGGGAGCAGGTTTTCACTTGCCTCTCGTGCTTTTTCGGTAAGATTAATTAGTTGGTAAAAATTAACTTAAGGAATAAATTACACTATAAACATGTTAAAATACCATTTACTAGACATATTTTCTCCACAAACTATCTTATCTTGAAAACTAAAAATTATTTCAGAAACATGATGTTTGGGAGACCTCTTAACAGTGCATACCACTAAATATTGACAAGAATGCCACTCCTCCAAAATAAAAAGGAACTCACCCCCTCCTTATGTTTACACCTCTCAATCCCATTGTATAATCCAAACCCTACCCAAATATCCTTCCAACATCCCTCCCATAATCATATAAGTCTACATTTGTGTAGAAATCCCACCAAGGATACCCTTTGGTTAAAACCATAGGAGTTTCCCAATCAAGAGGAGGTTTGAACATGTATGATGAATGTCAAGACATAAGGTAATGTTTTTTGCATCATATTTTTATTTATAGGAGATATATTCTTTATTAATCACTAATTTATTTTTTATTGTTTATATACTACACATAAATATGTTCTATAATTATTATCTTCATATTTATGGGTATTTATATATCCTTTGGATGATTAATCATTCATGGGGTTTATTGTTCAAAATTTTCCAAATAAATAATGTAATTTTGTCTCCATTTAAATTATTTAAAACACGTGTCATGTTTTGCACCTAAAATCATATATTTTTTTATATACTACCCTTTGACTAGTTATATCATGAATATCATTATTTTCCAGATTTTTTATTTCATTTTGTGTATTTTTTTCTTTAGAATTATGATTCAATGTTACCAATGTGGTACCAATTTCTGACTACAATATCATCGTTTATCGAGATTTTTTTAATCATGCTTACATTGATGAAATATAATAAACCCAATTTAACAAACACTCATGAAATATCTCCCCCTCTTTTTACTGATGATAACTTTCTGTATGAGTACAAATTTCCACTCTATGGTACTAAACATAATTAAGAGGATATTTTTATTCATTTTGAATTCATTCCCCTCTTTACATGTAAATCAGTTTTATTCAAAAATAATATATTTTAATAAAAATTAACTATTTTTAATAATATATTTTATGCTCATTTTCAAGGGAATGTTATTCTAAAAATGTGTTATGGGTCTTAAAGACAACATTATAAGTTTTCAAATCTATTTTCAAAGAAAATTATTTTCAAAATGTTTTTAGGATTTCATTATAAGTTTTCAAATTTTTTAAAAATAAAAATGTTTTCAAAATGTTCTCAATAATTGTAAATAAGTTTTAAAATTATTTTCAAATAAAGTGGATTTCCAAAAATGTCATGAAGACATCCTATGGTGTCAAATTATTTTCAATGAAAATGATTTCCAAAAGGTATTAAAAATTTATTTTTATGTTTTCAAGATTATTTTCAATGAAACGGTTTTAAAAGGTTTATTTTTTAAAAAATTTATTGCATAGTAGAAAAGATATTTTCTCCAAGTTATATTTTAAATGATTTCCGAAAAATACCTTATCTGTTTTCAAGTGGGTTTTTAGGGAATATGATTTTGAAAAAATTTATATTAATAAGTGGTTATCAGAGAATTTTTATTTTCCATACATAGCTAGAATAAGAGGTATGGATTCTCAAAAGGATGCACCTCACGTACCAGGAATTGTTCACAAAATTTCGATCGTTGCTTCTCCGGATGGTGGTGATTAGGTGGCGGCTCCAGCTCCGTCGACCTTCGATCCTGGTGTTTCTACTACTATTGATCTCCCTTTCACTCTGAGGCCGTCAGGGTCTCCTCTCTAGTCTTGTTAGAAGGTGAGATCTTTTTGTAATGTATTGAGTGGTTCTTCAGGTGTCTTCCAATAGCGCGGTTTCTCAGAGGTGGGTTTGGTCTCCATGGTGGTGTCTCGGTATGGTTGTTACGTTTTGGTGGAGGTTCCTCTTTCCAAATTTTAGGAGGCTATTGGTGGCCTTAAATGGATGGTTTCGGCTCGTTTTGGGGAGGCAAATCCTTCCCTACAGGTCTTCCGTAGGTTTTTAGGGTCTTGGGGATTGGGTGGCCACGTTAGGATATATGAGATTCATCATAATTTCTTTTGTTTGGTGATGGAATCAGAGGCAGACTTCATCAACATTTGGTGAAAAGACCCCACATCTTTGGGGGCATCGTCATTTTAACTTGGCTACATAGTCATTGGTGGCACATAAGGGTAAAAAGAGCCCCTGTGCTACAGTTGGGATGGGGATTTCCGGATTACCCCATACTTTTCAAAATAGAGTGTTCTTAAAGGATATTAGGTATTCTCTTGGGGGATTTTTGTGTATGGAAAATCACACCCTTTCATGAGAATACATTTTGGTTCCTCAGTTGTGTGTAGATTTGGATCTCTCCCAGCCGATTCCTGTGAAGATATCATTAAAGGTGCAGGGTGGGGTGTCTTGGGATCAAGACATTTCATTCCCAGTTTTCCATTGGTTTTGTTCCTTGTGCGGGCTCCAGGGTCACTCCAAGGTCTTCTGTAGTAATTGGAAGAAGGGAGGACCTCATTTGGTGAAAAAATATCCTTCGAGTGGGGGTCACTTCCCCTCGGTCATGTGAATTTTATGTTCTGTCTCCCCAACAGAAGTTCTATGTTCCACTGCTAGAGGTTCTTAAGGTTCTCTCAGTTGACCTTATGGAGGTAGCTCAACCCTCCCATTTGTTTGATAGTGGTTTTCCCTCTGCTTGGATCTGGTGGGGGAATTCATGGGATACTTATAGGAGGACCTCATTTCTTTTTGATTCCATGCTCACCCTTCCATTGGTTCGTGGAGTAGGTTGGATGCAAAAGTGGTTCCTAGATTTTAATTTAGCCTCCCTATTTCCCCAAATGTTCCTCCAACCCCTTTATATGCTCTCCCGGATGTGCATGAGGAGTTAGAGGAGGCAGGTGGCTTTCCCTGACCTTCCTTTTTTCTATGGGCCTATTCGAAATAGAATTTCAACAAGGCTCTCGTGGTTGTGTTAGGTAGACCAGAAGTTGGGTTTCTTTTGAGGATTTTCCTTCCTCCCCTCCATCAATAGGTGTGATGTGTAGGGCTTCGGTTGAGGCTTCCCCTCCATTAACTCCTTTTTTCCCGATAGCTTCTTTCCAAATCCAAGGTGTATGCACTCGCACTAGGTTTAGATAGCTCATGGAAAGATCCCCCACAATCTGTATGAATACTAAAGAGCCCAAATCCAATACCGGGTTCCCCTTGTTTGGATTTTAACTATGTTCATCTCGAATTCTTTTGGCCCAGGTACACGGGGGATGTCTAATTTCATTTCTTCAAAAGTTAAGAAGAACAATTCCTCCATTGTTTCTATCCCCTAACATAAGAAAAATATGTATTATATTGAGGATATTTAATGTAATGTTAGAATGCATTTCTCCATGAAAGTGAACTCTATCAACCTCCATATTTGGTTATTTTGGAAAAAAGAGGTTTCATTTGACATGATAAGTTTGAGAGATCAATTTTTTACAACGATGGTCATGAGTGGATTAGAGTGTCTCTTTGTTTGTTTTATTTATGGTAGCTATGATGTACAAGCTAGGAAGAGGATGTTGTATGATCTGGTATCCTTTGATCTGGAGGATCATCCATGGATAGTGGCGGGGGAATTCAATTCCACCCTCAACCCAGGAAATAAGAAAGGGAGAGGTAACTTACCTTAATAGGCTATTCTGTATTTTGCGATTTTTTAAGCAGGATCAAGTAATCTCGATCTATGGTTCTCGAGAGGACGTTTCACGTGGTGTAACAACTAAAATAGAGGTAGGCGCAGTTGGAGTTGACTTGATCGGTTTATGGCCAACACTAACACCATCAATATGTTTTTGAATGATATGGTTAAACACCTTGTCTGAGGTTATATCTGACCATTATCTATTATTGGTTTTGATGCCCCCCACGCAGGATTTCCCGGAGTCTTTCAAGTTCTTGTAGTAGTGATCTTGGAGCCCCAGGTACCAGCAGATTGTGGGAGAGTTGTGGTACGATCCTACACGTAGGAATCCAAGGGTGGAGCTTCATAATAAACTCGGGATAGTGAAACTAGGGCTGAAGGAGTGGTCTAGGGGGATTCCTCCATTTGGTGAGGATATGGACCAGTTAAAGTAGAATATCGACAACTTGGAAGCTAGTGTAGAGGAGGTTTGGAGTGACTCTATTTTTGAGGAATTGGTTGACAAGAAGGTGTGTTGGGAGAACCTCATCCATAAACAGGAGAGGCTGGATCGAGAGAGATCCTAGGTAAAATGGCTTCACGAGGGGGATAAAAAAACATGTTTATTTCACGCGGGTATCTGCAAGAGGAGGCCATAGAACAAGACCAATATTCAATGTGAGGATGGAACATTCATATAGGACATATACATCTTTGTAATCTTGGTGCATAAATTCTTCCGGGATCTCTTTACTAGCAACAACCCAACGATTTTTGGTGGTTACCCAAGCGGCACAACTAATCTCTATGATTTGATTCCCACAATCGTGTCTGGCCTGAACAACTAAAGCATGCAGGTAATTATAGATGAGGATGAAATTCACTTGGCTATGATGAATGGTAACCTCGATAGTGTGCCCAGCCCAGAAAGGATCACCGACTCTTTTTACATGGGGAGTGGGATGTGGTTATGGGGGATATTATTGAAGCTATTCAAGACTATTTTCGAGGTGGGAGTTTTCCCATGGTTGCATGTGATACCAATACGATCCTAATTCTATATAGGAAGGACCCTTATTCTCTCACGCAATATCGACCTATGAGTTTATGTTATTTCCCCTACCAGATCTTTTTGAGTGTGCTTTATTAGAGATTGGACATACTTATCCCTCAGTGTATATCCATCGAGCATCACAAGTATGTTAGGGGTGCTTCATTTAGGGATAAATTGCCATGGCTCAGGAGGTGGTGCATGATATTAACCAAAAGACCCATGACCCCAACATGGTGTTCAAGTTGGATATGTGTAAGGCATATGATCATATCGAATGGAGTTTTATTAATAGAGTCCTTGCAGCTTTGGGGTTTTCGTCAAGGGTGGTGGAAAATTTTTTCTTAGGAGCATTAACTCTTCGGGGTTGGTGGTTTCATTCATGGGGAATTATCACGGTTTCATTAAGGAAACAAGGGGCCTCAGGTAGGGATATCTATTATCCCCCGATATCATCATTCTTGTGAAAGACACTCTTAATAGCCTTATCAACTGAGGCCTCTAAAAAAGTGATATTCTTCCCTATATAAGGATGTTGAATCTCCTAATTATCTTCCATATGATGTTTGTAGATGAAATTGTCATCATAATTATTAGAGATAAGAGCTATGTGTTAGGCATCAAGTGAATATCGGATTTTTACTACTACTGAAGTGGGAAAGTCATCAGTAATTTTATAAGTAATATCTTCATTCCACATAGGTGTGCTCCCAGGCGGGTTTTTTATCTATGTAGTCTCCTTGACATGAAGCATGAATCATTCCCCACGGATTTCCTGGGTTCACCCATTTCCTCAACCCGACATCGTGTGTGGTACTTCTATAAAATTATGAAAAGTGTTGTGAGCCACGTCCTTAACTCGAAAAAATGCTTTCTATCATTTGGGGGATGCATTTCCCTGGTTAACAGCATTCTGTCCGACGTGCTTATCCATGCGCCGGCTTCCAACAACGTTTCATGAAGATTCATCCATACCATTGACATGTTTCTATGAAAGTTGTTCTAGGATGCTCAGTCGGAATGAAAGAGACGTTGACCCTCGTGGGATAGGTTGTCTAAATTCATTCATGACTGGGGGATTTATGTAAGGAGCTTTCAGAGTACGCTTCAGTGCTTGCACAACAAGCGTGCAAGGAAGATTCTTGAGGAGCACCTGATATGGGGTAATCCAGTTTATTTTTTCTTTGGGGGTTCTATAAGGATTCCTCGAGGCACTATTTCACCTTTATCATCAATCCTTTACCTATCTATAAGACTCTTCAGAAAAATTTCTAGTGGCTTGGGGCGCGGGGGAAATTTTGTTTTGGAACGGAAACTGGGTGGGCTATGTTCTCAGCTTCCCCAGTTTTCTTGTGCCTTTGATCACAATTAATGAGTAAGTCCTATTCGCTCATATTTATTAAGACTGTTTTGGAAAAGGACAAATAGAGAATTTTTTATTCTATAGTGTTCAACACTAATCCAAAAAAATGTGTATTCACACCTTCTTCCACAGGATATTTCTCTACTAAGGTATTTCACTGGATGATGACACTGCAGAATCCTTAGTATAACTGGAATGATTTGGTGTGGTGAAATAGAAAACCAAAAAAGTAAAAATTCATGTATTGGAACATCAGGAACGAGGCCATCACCATGAATGAGAACACCAAGAAGGTGGGTGTGAGTATGGCTTCGAGGTTCCATTTCTATAATATCAGAGGGGAGGAGGGTTCGCATCATCTTTTCTTTGAAGGGGGTTGGGCCCAGGCTATGTGGACTTCATTTTGTAGATTAACTAGATTTCTCTCTAGTAATCATAGGGATACTCCTTTCTTAGGTAGATGGTCTCATGGTTCGATGAACCCAGGAATAGAGCATTCATCTCTTGTGGTGATTTTGAATGTTGGGTGCTGGTGTTTGTGCCATGAAAGGAACCGTGTGAGGTTCGATAACCCAACTCCATCGGTGAGGTCCATTATAGCGAGAACCCATTTCATGCTAGTGGATTTGGTTTCTCTCATTCATAACTGGTGAGGTACTTCATCTTTGATGTTGATTCGGGTCAGGCTTTTTCTCCCACATCTTGGTTGTGTCAATTTGCAAGGGAACTGGGACTATTGGCTCCCTCCCAATAGCAGTCTCAAACTGAACTCAGATGGGTCCAATATTTTGGGTGCTATGAGTGGAAGGGGTGTGGTCTATAGTTCATGGGGGATGTGGTTCTAGATTTTACTTCGTTCTATGGAAACAGTACCACTCTCAAGGATTGGTTAATGCGATGCTTAGCGAGATCACCCTTTGTAGGTAGGAGAACCTCGATATTTATCATGCGAAGAGAGATTCCATTATTCTACATGATGATCACCATGGTATTGGATCTTATCCTTGGTCCATTATGTATATTGTTCACAAATGTTTAGTCCTTCATTATGGAAACATCTTTGTAACCCATACTTGGCGGGAGGGAAATAGGGTAGCGTATCAACTGGCGTCAGGGGTAGATTATATCTCCATTTGAACTCATATTATCTCCATGTATTGCATGATACCTGAAGGTGTGAATTTGATCAGAGGGGATTCTCTCTGTTTGAAATATTTTAAGGCCTCCTTATTTTTCTGCCTTTTTTTCAATCATTGTTGGTTTTAATGTACTTTAACTGGTATATTTTTTGAATAAATTTTTTTATTTGAATGGATGGTTATTTTCATTATGAAGTGTTTCATGTAATCAATCCAAAATTTTACCCATCTATGGTGAAATAATTTGATATAGTTTTTTCCATAATGAGGATATGGTCCCTGTACACCATTATTTTTCTTTATTTTAATATGTATGTTATGATGGATTTTTTTATGAAACCCATTTCCCTTTCATGGTTTCTACCATGATAAAATGATTATAAATCCCACCTCCTTTTTAGGGTTATTCTATGATGAAATGATTATGAAAGCTATATATTTTTCACAATTTATAATATGATTAAATGTTAATAATACCTATTTCATTTCATGGATCATGAAATGGTTTTTATAAAACCCATCTCTTTTTATAGAACATGATATGATGATATTTTTTATCTTGTGGAACAACCATGTATGATTTAAATATGTGATCAGTGGTACCTATATCTCCCTCTAATGTATTGGGAACTAATTTATATCTCATGAGAAAATGATGGGAATAAGTATATAGGATTGATTCATTATGGGAGGAAGTGTAACCAGACCCCCTATAAAGAAAGGGATACCACTGGGGATGGTGGTGTGACCCATCCATGACGTATAGATACAAATGTGTGAACCAGATAACGTGTTCAAATTGTTATGAGTGAACCTCATTTCATGTTAAAAATGTTATGCATGAACCTTATTAGTTTTTCATAATGTTATGCATGGAATTGCTTTAATGCCTATATGTTTATGTGTGGACCTAAATACTTTTTCAAAATGTTATGACTGAACCTTATTACATGTTGAAAGTGTTATGTGTGAACCTGATTACATGTTACAAATGTTATTCATGGACCATGTTTCTTGTAAATATGTGTATGTGTGGACCTAATTACATGTTCTAATGGTTATGAGGGAACCTTATTACGTTTTCACAATGTTATGTGTGGTATGGGTTGCATGTTCATATTTTTATGAAAGGACTAGATTTCTTATCTATAACATAATGAGTGAAATTATTTCTATTTATACATGCTTCAAATGTTTTAAGATGATATGTATTCCAAATATATATTTATTATTCTTATGATATGATATAATGGTTTGTATTTTTGATTTTCGTGTGATTCATGTGTTTTAAACAACCAATATTTATAACAATCCTCATGGTTATCATCAATGATAATTTGGGTAGGAACATTGTAAGATTGGTTCATGATCAAATACCCTTATGCGTATCTTATGCTTTCAGATGATCATAGATTGATATCTATTATGTTTACCCTTACTAACAATCTGAGATCACCCTTTATTTATTCCCTTCCATAGGATTTGAGGAATTCCTTTTTGTTGAAGTGATAAAGAGGAAGATCATTGAGGGAAAAATTGATGATATTTCACAAGTTATGATATTTTGTTTCATGTTTCCAATAACACTAAACTATTTTGGTCCTTAGGCATGTACTTTTTAATGAGTTGAAAATTCATTCAAGTAGTTGAAATCCATGTATTCCTTGGTCACTATATATGGTATCCAAGGAAAGGATTAGTGAACTATTTGAAAATAGAACGTTAAAATAACAGTGAGATGACTATTTATATTTCTAAGATGGTATCCAAGGAAAGTATTAGTGAACTATTTGAAAATATAATGTTAAAATAACAGTGAGATGACTATTTATATTTCTAGGTATATTTCAAGGGATGTATCTATAGATATGTTTAAAGACGAGTTAATGTTTAGGAAATTTTTAGAATTTATGTAAATTACAGAGTGAATGATTTCCAATAAATAAATATTGTATGGATACCATAAGTGAATGTGGGTATGGAATGGATTTACAAAGGTGTAATAACCCAATAAACACTATATTGATATATACTTGATCGAGAACTGTTTCATGAAAATGGGATTTTCTACACACCTAGTTTGACACTCTCATGAGATATGCTTTGTTTACCCAAAAAAACTTTATAAACCATTATGATGGATGTAAAAATATAATGACTAGAAATTACATAAAATTAGATTATGGTTTCATAGATGTAAAATAATGTTTAATTATTTATAAATCCTATAAGAATTCTTTCCTTATTATGAAATATTCCACTATGATTAGTGTTTTTAACGGTATGTTTTTTGTTTCAATAAATGGATGAAAACTGGATGAATTGTGTTAATGGTAAATGTAGTGGAAATGCAATGATTTTCCTCATATGTTCTAAAATGTAATGGGTTACAAAATTCAAAACCTTATTTCAATGATCAATTTTTTTTCAAAAAATGAATCCTGATGAACATCTAAATGAGTAAAGGGGGAAAATGCTCTCCTGAGTCCTTCATTAGAAAAAATCCAACATTTTTTCAGTGGTTCTAGTGACCCGTTAGTAGCTAAATTATGGATTATTACCACTAATAAGATATTTTCCATTATCCAATGTTCAGAACATGAAAAAGTCACTCTCGTTTACTACTGTCTTGAAGGTAATGTGGGCTAGTGGTGGAATCTTAATAAGAATAGAAGGAAACAACAAGATATTAAATCCATAAAGTGGGATGAGTTTAAAATATTATTTTTCAATAATTAATTCTTGTATATTATTCATAAAAATGGAGAATGAATTCAATGTTCTTAATTATAGTGATGATGAATATGTTAGTTCTTATACATAAAGTTATAAAATACATTCAAGGTACTATTTGTGTATTATAATGAACCATAAAATTATGATTGACATATTATTTCGTGTCTATAAATTTTTTTTGAAGGGTGTTATCCATAAGAGACATTGGATGTTATGATGAAATAGTTAAATTTGCACTATAGGTTGAAATGGAAGCTGTAAACCCTCTTAGTTATGGGGATAATCAAAGGAAAATGGGGTTCCGTGAAAAATCAAATGATATGACACATGGAGGGAATACATAATTTTATCCATTTACTTTCCAATATTGTAGGAATGCGAACATAAGTGAGTTATAGAAAGGGATAAGAAGGCATTTCTTGTTTGGGAAGCTAGGTCATTGAGTAAATGATTGTAGAAGTGATATCACTAGAGAGGGACCTAAATAGAGTGAACCATCAACACATTAATGATTCAAGTGCATGAAGTTTGGGAATTATGAAAATAATTGCCTCACTCCAAGGGATAATATAGAGTATAAGACACAAAAATATATGAGGATAAATTACCAACAGAAGGATTATGATATCATAATAGATGAAGTGAATAATGATGATTAGGGAACCCTTATTTATCCCCCCGTAGTTGGGAATTTCATGTTTAATATTGTGTGAATAAGACCTATGAATATATTATTGTTTAATCTTTAGTGAATGTTCATGTGGTTATCTCCCTCTACCAAGATTCTATTATAATGAAATCATATTTGATATTATTCCAGTATGAGGATGGAAACATGATTTTAGGGAAATTTTTTTAATATAAGAATAAATATTATCAAAAGAAAAAATAGTGAATTATATGTTTATATGGTTATAAGGTGAACCATTTTGAGAAAATTAATGTGAAACATGGGATGAGATTTTAGATATTTAAGGCATTATCTCTCCATATAAAGATTTATTAATATTGGATAACCTATGATAAAAAATGATATGATGATTCTTAAAGATAGATGTAATGAGTTTCAGTCAATCCATGGGTCTCACGAGCCATTATCATTTTTGGGATAACAAATTGACAATCATTTCTTAGAGTCAGAGAAGAGGTGGTAATTTATCAAGGTCCACCAAAATACTGATATTGCACATATGAAAAGGGATTAAATCACATAATTATGTTTCTTTATGTTCATATATAGTAATATAATTCATCTATTATAGAAAAAGGATACTATAAATGATTTATCCTAATAGATTTATTTATATTGAACCAATTGTCTTATTAATCTTCAATCATATATTATTTTGAGGCCCTTAAATTTATATTTTCATTCACATTATTATAAACAATTACGTAAATCATGATATGTAATTATTTATTCTTTTCTCCCATGTCCAATATTCTCTCCCAACCAATGTTACCATGTGTAGAAACCTAGTTATGAGTTACTTTTGGTAACCATTATTCTTCCTACATTCACTTTTTAAAGGTTGATTTAGTTTTTTTATGATGTGGGCTTCTTGTAAAGGATCATTCGTTTATTTTTCATTTGATAACAAAGATGAAAATTGAGGGTAAAATTCATTTTAATAGTGGTTGAATGTGACACACTGTTTTTTATGAACATTTTTTTTCAAATAAATTAAAATTAATTGATGCCTTTAATTGGATGAATGTAACATCCTAAACCAATTTCCACACACTGGTTCCCTGATTCGGTCCACTACATGACCTCAATCATGCCCCGAAGTATTCCATCGGCTATCAACTAGTAGTGTGGTTTTAATATCAATCATGGGGATACAATAGACATTTAATTAGATTAATATAGAAACAGAATATATAAGAAGCAATAACTGAATAACATACAACCAGTATTGGAACAATACCAAGATCATTGGATGACCAAATCTAGATATTCAATATCAAATTGAACATTAAATATGTCACACTAATGTACATTAACTGTGTCAAAATTAAAACCCAAAAGTAAAGATACTAACAACTACCAAGGGGGTCCAAAAACAAATCTGGTTTTCTCACACCGATCCATCTGGACTTAGGAATCTAACATTGGTCCTTTTCATTCATCCTATCCTCCAAACATGAAATATTATTAGGAACGAATCATAAATCTTGAATATGGTCTGAGTAAAACTTATCAGGCCACCACCAATGGTTTCTAAACAATATACAACCAATAACAAGTCTATACAGTTGTATAGATAAACAAATACCATTCTTAAATGATGATTTATCACATTATCAATTTATTCATTATTTAATGACATAGATTCATAGGTCACCAAGGATACCAAAACCTCAATACCTTCTTTAACCCACACAATAGTCTACCATATCCCCATGCTATATCACTTCTGATAATTAAATAGTTACAATTATGTATCCCATGTCTCATCTAAGAATTTTATTCTTATTAAACTTGATTATTATTCACATCTCAAAATTCTATTGTTTCTATTCTATATATTAGGTCACATTTCATAATGCCATCGCTACCACAATTGATTACATGTCATAACTCAATCCCATTAATTATCATTACAATTAATTAATCAACTCAATCATATTAATTAACTCAAAAATTAATTAGTCATCCCAATCCTATTAATTAATTCAATAAATAAATAATCTTATCAATCTCATTAATTAACTAAACTATAAATTAATATTCACAAAATGATTAATTAACTAAAAAATTAATTAATCTTCTAATGTTAATTACAAATTCAGATTTTTTTTCAACACATCAGTACTCTTAATTAATTTTTCCAATTAATTAATCAAACATATCATCCCAATAATCCCATAATTTGTGAGTCATCATGATTCTAGGGATTTTATAATGCTCAAACCCACCATACAATAATTAATGGCTAACCCCATTGTCCAATGATTCATAAAAAATGGTGGGAAAATGGTATAAGAATGAAGTGATATTATCATTGGCTGATGCGGTCCTGGAAAATAATCACAAATTCTTTAAATCTTATGGGTTGGTGATATACTCGTAAATATATATATAATTATTTTCAATGAAACTAATTATTTCCCTTTCTCATGTAATGAGAAAAAATATAATGAAAAAATATGTCAAATCCATGATAAAAAATATATTTAAAAGATGTTAGTTTCATGAAATATTGATCCATACATCATTAATGGATTGCTCATTGGTGAAGAATATTTTTTAATGAAATAAATGTGAAGATATTAATGAATTTTTTGTTTTTCTCACAATATTTTGATCATTTTTCATTGATTCACATTCCAAGGTTATCAATTCTAATGGATATATTTCTTCTACCTCAACATTATTCTACTGTTATACAATTATCCCGGATTATTTTCCATAATTTAATACTTATAGAGATAATAAAATGTTTTGGTCATTAAATAAGACAAATTAATTAGTCATTTCATTTATTTATCTGAATCTCTAATGTCCACCTCACAAGGTGCATCTGACGCCAGCCATCCTTTTATACCTAGTGTAAACCCCTAGTTTTGGAAAAAATCATGCTCCCATATTTACCTTCAATGGTCCCAATAAACAAGAAAACCACTTATTCCAAAATGAAGCATTCAAATGATTTAATATATAATTATTTTTAATATGTTAGTTTTAGGGTCCTCTGTCATCGAAAACACATTTCCAACTCTGAGGAAATATCTTATGTTATATATAGAAATATTTTAAAGATCAAACTATAGATTCAAATATTTTTATAATAAGTGTATGTTCAGAGTGACATATATCCAACCCCCATATTTCTAGATAATGAATATCCCTTAAGATACTGAACTCACTAATACAAATTCCATCTACCCAAGGTTACTTTACTCAAGAGAGATATTAATTCTACAACGATTCTAACACCTATTATACATAAAATATTATTAAATTTTTAAAAAAGTTCATTACCTAGTATAAGATTGTGAAATTTAAAAAAAAACTAATTTAATTACTAAACATCAAACGTAATTCCTTAAATGAATTCATGAAAATTTATATTTTAAATTTTACTCTCTACCCAAAATGAGGCACATATTTTGAATATTTTAATTATATTTTTGAATACTACTTGGAAGAAAATAAATATCTGAGAAATAGATAAACTTTGACATGAGAGAAATATTTATTGTATATACATAATAAAAATTAACAATAAATATTTTATAAATTTTCCATTCATCATATACATTCCAAACTAAATAAAAATAAACATAATATATTTACTTCTAAAATATGAACTATTTCATATTTATCATTATATGTCATTTTAATTTAAATATATGTTATTAAAAAACTATAAAAACTCTATATTTTAATTTTATTATGTAATCAATTACATTATAAAAATATCAAATATTTAATATTACTAAATCCTTCACCATTTTAATTAATAAAAATCATTTGGATTTGGTTTTAATAGTTTCTCAAATATGGAACCATTAATTTAAAGAGTTATAGATGATTAACAATGAATAATTTACAATTTTAAATATAAGACCCTTTATATTTTTCCCAAAAAAATTAAATAAATAAACATTTTATATAAAACACTAATAATTTCTAATATAAAAAATTTATTTCAAAATTATATGTAGATTTGAATAATTTACGGATGGAGGTATTTTTTTTAACATTTTATATTATAGAATATTTATTTATTAAATGTATGATAAAATTAAAAAAATTTAATTATAAACACTTCATTGTTAACTAATATATAAAATCATTTCTAAATTAATGAATAATCCATGACACCTTTTTATAATTAATCATAAATAATTTATAAATCATATAAATAAAATTCATTGATGAATTTTAGAAAAAGAACCATTCCTTTTGTATCTATGTTGATAAAATGGTTTGTACATTTAATTAATAATCATTTATTAACTATAAGTCATTATTTAAATTTGATAAATATATTTACATGTGGTGAACCTATTGCATTAGGAATATTGATTTATGAAAATCTTTCATGTATGATTTATGATGCCCAATACTGGTTTGTGTTCAACTAATTCATGATACATGACTATAACATCATACAATATTTTTCCAAAAAATTATTAATGTTGAGTGAATGTTATGTAATAGTTATATTTAATTTCATGATAGACATCTCGAATTATCATGATAGTATGAGGCCAACACAACTTATGTTTGCAGAGGATTAATAAAATAAAAAATGACCAAAACCACTTATGCTATGGTCTGAATGTAATGTCATGATAGTCTGAGGTCTTCATATGAGTAAACCATAATAATCTAGGAAATAATTTTTAGGATATTTCGATATCATAAATATGATACGGTGTATAGTATTTATACTATGAGAACAATTCATTCTATCACCATCATGAGTTATGATTATCCATATACCATATGATACGTTAAAATCGACGGATTACAACTATGTCACCATAGAACATATCATATACCATGTTTATTGAACCTAATAATGCTTAAATTATCATATATGACACGGTTAGTCACTATATAAATTCTATATTTGGTAACAATTCATCTCAAAAGATACTATATTTATGTAATGATTATGATGCCATGGTATTGGTAGGTAGAATTAACATTGGAACCACTATGATACTATGACATCCATGAGTATCATTTTCATAGATGTTCCTTGAATCCATGCTAATGATGTTCTAAATACTTTATACTACATTTCTAATATGTTATTGTATATTTTATTATCTTTAAAATGTTTTATAATTTTTTTCATGTTTTATCACATTTTATATGGATTTATCATACTTGATATGCTATAACTAATTTATATATTATGTATCTCATGCAACACAATTTTCATATTTCACATTTTAATTAAATTTATAATTTTATAATTGATAAAGTAACTAAATTTTTTTAGATATTTGTAGATGTTGTTATATATATATATATTATTTATAATTTATAATATCTTATTTCTGAAAGAATCTGAATTAAATTATTAATGGATGAAATAGAATTTATGTTTTCTAATGATTGTTATATTATTTTATGTACTAGATCATGTAATTCAAGTCTTTGTATTTTGTTAATTTCATAGTGGAGTCCATGGGCATCATTACCCATCGAGATTCATTAATCTACTATTGGATGATGAATTTCACTATGTTGATCCATCTTTAGAGAGAGGGAAGGTCCATAAGTCAGTTTTTATAATGGGTACTCAACTATCTGGATGATTTTAAAATGTTAATCGAATAATAGTTATCATAATTAATGTTATTTCATATAGATCAAGATGGTATTTATGATTTATGATATTAATCTATCTTTTTTTCTCAATATTTCGGATATATTTTTCGACTCTTCAGTCATTTGGGATTAGGGTGGTAGTATTAATATTAGTAAATGGGCATGATAGCTTTCCCACACATTCGGCATAAAAATAAAATCAAATAGTTCTTTAATTAATAGAATCATTAGAGTTTGTGTATTTATTAGTGGTGGTATTAGCTAAATGTCAATTGCCTTTAGTATTTCCAATGATGGTGGAATCCCTATAGAGGCAATGAATCAAGACCTTAATAATGGCGTCTGTATTTTTATGCCAATAAGTTTATCCCGATTATTTATTGATGTTGTAAATAATATACATATAATGTTCTTAAATGGAAGTATATTCTATAACTAGACTACTTCATATATTATAATATATTTTTTGAGGTTGATAAATTTTAAAGCAATATTGAATCACACATGGGGAGATGGTAAAAAGGTTTTAGACCTACTGAATTCAAAAGGATATGTGAAACCACATATCATTATATACTCTTATCAAGGTTCACTGCCAAAAAACTGTAAAGATAGCATTAGTGGAAATTCCCTTAGTCTGCATAGTTTTATACCATAATATACTATTGTGGGGGTTGTGTTTAACAGAAATTAAGAAAACTACATATTCCAGTCAGTGGGTCTAATGAATTTAAATTCATACCAGTGATTTTCTTAGAGATTAAGATAGAGATACATTAGTTTATAAACTTATGTATAAAATAACTATTATAATCATATAGAGTAATATTACTGATTGATATTTATTAATAACATCATAAACATATTTTACCAAAATTTATTGATTTTATAAATTTTTTTCATTCTATCTTAAATAATGAATGGTTATTATTTTCAGGTTCCAATTCCATTGAAACTACCCTTGAGTAGGCAATGAAAGTAGGTTTGACACTCAAAGACCATATCCAATAGTTTACTTTTTGAAAAATACTATTTATAATATGAATGTTAGAAAATGAGAGTTAGTACACTCTAATGATTATTATAAATATAAAATAAATAATAAAACCCATAAAACCATGAATAATAACAATTCCATGACCATCTTATATCATAAGAATGGGCAATTCATGAATATAATAAAATATAAAAATAAGGAAATATAACTTTATAGAAAATAAACCAATTTCTATCCTATAATATATTGATAAATCCTTAGAAACTATATACCACATTGTTAAATAAAAAATATAAAAAACTCATACAAAAAACATATTTTGTTGATCCACCACCGGCTAAAAACAAAATTATTTTATATATGTAATCATTATGGTGTTTATATCCACATACATAATAGATCAAAGTTTAATGTAAAGAAAAACTACACAAATCACTGGCATGAATAATAATACAGCATTAAACTCATATAATTCGCATACTCACAGATGACAGCAAAACTTGGAATTATATTTCAAAAAATAGTGTATGAATTATCTTTTACTTTAGCCTCATACAATACTAAAAACATGTATTTTAAATTCTTTTAAAATATATATTATAGTTCCAAATTCTAACTCATTAGTTAATTTCATTCCCTAGAACACCACAATCATCATTTAAAAAGCACAATGGTATTTATAAAAATACACTTGTTATAAAAATATATTAAAGAACTCACAAAACAACTCCCACCATATTGTATCAAAATATATATTGACTAATATTCCATTAAACATCTATGTCCCAATATTATCCAAATCCATATATATTTCAAATAATAATATCAATAAAAACAATATTTATCCATTTTATTCCTCTCAATAGGGTGAGATATGGAATATTAGTAGGGACATATTGTCAATCCACTCACAATAATGTTATTAGGTTGAACATTAGAGAAAAAATTTTATAATGGTCAAACAAGCAATTTTGCACAAATAAAAAAATAACACAAAAATGTAGAATTATCTCACACTATCCCAAAATAATAATTGAACTACTCACTTAACCAATCATCAAAACATCTATATAATCATCCTTAATAAAATATTATCCATGTTTTTAAAAACCTCATAATTTACCCATCATGATCTCTTATTAACTCACAAATATCACAAGATCCATGTAACCATTTTTAATAAACATAAAAATACCTTCTAATTAGGTGACTTCCTATAGTGTAAATAGTATTCCTACCTTTATTATAAAATGTTAATTTATCAGAACTATTTATGTCTTGGTGATTAAATCTCTCCATGTCAAACCATTATCTCCAAATACACTAGTCTATGAAATAGTGAAATGTCCTCTATATAATCTACCCTCCTAAAAGAAAAATAGTGATAAAAAATATAAAAATGGACATTACAATATCATATATAAACTCTTGTAATCAAATTGTTACCCAATTCAAATCATGCCCAACTGTCATTTTATACATCCAATATATGATCATTAAATGAATCATTATCTTCTTCTCCATTCATATCATCGATTCATCACCATCATCATCAATATCATCGAATAATTTTTATCTTATTCATATAATCTTTTTAAATAAATTTATATCATTTTATTCATTACAGAGTTTATAGTTCGAAATTATAAATCACATCATGTATTTCCCTGATATCATCCTCTAATAAATGACACATTAATGTGTGCCTTCCTAATGTCAGTTATTCATTCTGTATCACATATAAAATCATAGGTTAAGATTCTTATTCATTTTGAAATATATTTTTGCAATAATGATCCTTATACAATGAGATAAATTTTTTTATATTTTTATAGTTCCAAAACTAAATTAATCATCATATTTTATAATAAATATAGATCCCAAGCAAGTCATAGAGTTTTTTCCACACCTGTGTCACCGACTATAGACTAGTTTTGTGTTATTTTTCCAAATATAACCAATAACCATCCCACATTTACATAATATCGAAGAACAATTTTTTTGTTTTTCATCATAAATAAAAATTAAAATCAGTATGTGGAGGGCCCTATTATGTGAAACATATGAAAATGGTCAGGTTTGTTCCGATGATATTTTCTAATGTTAGGTCATCATCTATCCCAAAAGAAGAAAAATTAAAATGTCCAAAATCCCATTAAATAGTCTTTACCAGCCTTTATAATATAATTATCACTACATTCATGAAAAATAAATTGATTTTTACTATTCATTAATCTAAACCAAAAATCCTACCTGAAAAAAATATATTCCCAATAAATGGATTTCTAAAAATTGTTATTAAATATTTATAACAACAAATTCTATAAATATCATTAATTATTTAATTTTCCTTAACATATATATTCTATAAATATTAACTACCCTTAATTTTGATTAAATAATGCATAAATATTATTATAAAAATGTTTTTGTGTGTATATGTTTAAGATAGAAATATTTTAAAAAAACTGAATAATCTTATTTATTAATTGGCACAAGGAAAATAAATTAACTCACATCCCAGATATCCCACACTGGACTCAGGTGGTATCCTCTATTTCTAACTATCTACCAATGAGGAATTATATTCCATAACTATCACTAACTTATTCTCCTATTATGGCTATCATATTTTTTTTCCAGGTAAATCATTTACCTTCAATTCTCACATTCACATAAACCATCATTCCTCTTTAAAAAAACAGTGGCCACTACTCTCATGATGATCGATATATATCGTCATGATCCTCTTCACTGAAATTTTTACCTATAATGATCCCCCCATCCTCTTATACCCAACATAATCTTTTTTCATAGGATATAGATTTACCCATTCTCCCTCCATCACTGTGATCCAATACTCTTTCAAGGTTCACTATCACAACCCAATGCACAGACAACCAACCAAGTGTTATGTGGTATAACAAATTGATTCTTGAATGTTATGTTACTATTGAGGTTTGAACCACTTTGGTATTATAGTGGAAGGGATATGGTTTGTTTATTCTATATTTAATGATGCTAATTTTTAATATTTTCATGTTTTTTATAATAATATATTATAAAATTATATATAAAATTTATTTTAGATTCCCTATTTTTATTTTACAATTTCTAACTTTATTGAATTATTATCATAAATGTTTTTGTGGAGGTTTATAAGTTACTCTCTATATGGTATCATCCATCCCTCCATTCCTCGATGTAAAATTTTATAAAATCCACTGTTATCGAAGAAAAAATGAGTGAATTGGGAATGATTTGGTATTTAATTTTTTAAAAACATTCCCAGGTTAATCAATAATACCATCACACACTAATATATTTTTAAAATAAAACACCCCACAATGAACATCAAAGCGTTGATAAAATTATTATATAATCTAAAGATTAAGAAAATTTTAACTTTACACATTATATGACAATTAATTATTTATCTATATTTAAAATAATTCATGGATCAAATATAATTGGGTCATAAAAGTATGGTATTTTAGAATTTGGATAACATATATGATGGTGTTAAATTAAAAGTATATTATATGTTTTCTTAGTTTAAGATAACTAGTTAAGTAATTATACTGGTATTAATGTTCAGTATAATCATATAGGAAATCCAATACTGACTGTAGTTAATGGAATAATTACTCAAAATCCATTTAAGGATTTTAGAATAAAAATAATTTCATGATGAGTGGGAAGATATAATAATCATATAAACTATATGAAATAAAAAACTTGAAAAACATTTTTTGGAAAATAGAAACAAGTCTCGGATAAAGAATTTTTTTATAACTATCTCAACTACATATATAATTGATTTCATGGTAGAGTTTGGTTAGTACATGTATTATATTGTGGATATAAAATTATTTATATTTATGATGGCCTCTTATTTAGGAGTAACACCAGTATAAAATGTTGTAAAACATTATATATTATAAAATCTATATTTATTTTGATTTGGACCTATCTTGTTTACAGTTTTTTATAAAATATTTACCATGATTTTTGAGGAGTTATATGTATATTCATGAATTTTTTATGGTTATGTCTTTATGTATCAATGTTTAACAAACTGTTAATTTGGAGGAAATTGGGTAATTTTTAGGGGGACTCCAAAATGCGGGGATTATAGCTACTTCCATACCAATAATTCATCATATTATGGGTGGTTAATGTAGATTGTGAGGTAATATATTTTGATTATTTATTATGAAAAAATTAGTATATGTGGCTTGTGTTGTAGTTTAATCCTTTAAGAAGATACGTCAAAAATCCAAAATATCATGTGATTCAATGTTTTTTTATATCATACTATGTGTTTTTTGTTAGTTTGGTAAATAAGTAGATCTACGACATCGATTGAAGTTGTGTTTTTTTTAATCTAATTGATATATAGTGGGTTGCAGTGACTAACTCTTTTAAATAAATTATGTAAGAAGGATAATATTTTTCTAGAGAATATATTCGATTTATATTTTGGTGTTCATAAAAAGGAAAATTTCATTGTGTTTTTTTAGGATTATGTGAATTTCATGATATTTATTACCAATGTTTGTATTTTCATATAGAATTTACATGAACATATATGAATTAAATGAAGGCTGGTTTCAAAAAGGTCTATAAATAAGATGGATTTGGAATAATGAAAATGGCCTAAAAACAGTTATGTTCAGCCCAAAATCAGTTGGAATGAAGTGATACTGATGGATTGTAAACCAAAAAAGGAATGCATTATGAAATGTAGAAGATGGTATCACTAAATGTATTTTTAAAGAAAAAATCTTTTAAATTAGTTTCAAGAAAAACTAGATTATTTCTATGAAATAATAATTTTTTGTGTGCGAAGGATATGATTAAGAACAAAAAATAGGTCTTATGCATATTGGCTCTTTTTAAATGGATTTTTAAAGGTTTGTTATTTTTGAATTTATTTTTTCATACCTTCCATTAAATAATCCACAAATAAATTCCAAATTTTTTAGGGTAAAAATAAATAATATATAGCAAGGGTTGGGGTCCTTAGAACCAACTGTTTTGTACTTTTATTACATAAATTTTCACTTATTATATATTGTTCATTGCTCTGCATGACTATAATATAATATTGTCCTGGAATATTTCTTTAATTAATATGGTCATTGCAGATCCCCGCTATGATGAGAACCTTGAAATGCTATAACAATATTCTTAAATAAAGATCAGCAGTTGGATGACATACTATGATAGGACACATAGTATACAGACCGTCATGTGCGAGTACTCGTAAGAAGATGAGACTCTCTCTCATGGAGTTCGCACTTGGTAATCTCCAAGATGGGAGATTATGAGAACAGACCTACCAGTGGTAATTCCGCATGTCTTGGTGTCATCGGATATTGCTATCTGCGAGCGTGTGTAATGGTCCTTAGACTGAAATATTATCATTAACTCATGTCATGACTCGCGCACTTAGATTTACTAACGAAAAACGTCACGCAGACAGTTGGCGGGAAGTAGGGTACGTTGGGTGTGTCACGAGTGACATGTTGTTAATGGATAAGTCAAGGAAGGATTTTTTTCCTTCTATTTATGGAAGTTGATATCTCGAACCTTTGATTGAAATAGAACTGTCGCATTAAATTCCATGGCCATGGTGTAAACGACGAGTTTATTTCAGGTAGTCAAAGAACGACGGATCAAGCATATAGGTTTATGACACTTCCATGAAACCTTCTTGATGGGATATTGAGACAAAGGGATTAAATTACACAGTAAGTGTTCATATGAGTTGATACGTCAATGCAGCATCAACTTCTTTCTCTTGGGTGCCTTGACCTGTTGCTAGACAGTAATCTTGAACTTTAGGCAAGCCTGCCTAATTCCAAAGAGAAAGAGGCCTAGAGGGTCACACACTAAGTGTATCCAAGTATCACAAGCTGAATAAATATTATTCTTGTAGGTTGTTTAATAATTATTCAAGGAAGCCTAATTTGTTTTAAATGATGGAAGAAAAGAAAAATAAAATAAAACAAGTACATGCCGTGTATTATTAAATGTACACGCCGTGTAGTTTTATTTTGTAATGGAAATGAATAAATGAAAACAAGATATACACACTGTGTACATTTAATGTACACGCCATGTAGTTTTCAATGAAAAACAAGTACACACGGTGTATTTATTATTACATGCCATGTAGTTTTTCCAGTCGGGATTTTGAGGATATAATATTGTTTTAAATGATATTTATTATAATCAGCGTGAGCACATGTCAAGGAATTAATTATTTGACATGGGGGATTTCAATAAGAGTTAATGAAATAAATGAAACACGTAATACGTTTATTTATTGTTATAACTCTACAACATCAAACTCGATTATAAATATCCTCACAACCCAACACTTCTCGTACACAAGAGAATCAGTGTGCACAACATCTCTGCAGAAATCATTCAAGACCGAAAGATCCTCTTCCTCCAAGAACGCTCTCAAGACCGAGAGAGAACATGTTCCATCGGATCAAGACGATCTAAGTTGGAAAACGCAAGCAAAGGCTTCTCCACGCTGGCACCCAGATAATCCTTTGGCAACGTCCAGAGATACAAGGTACATGTGTGGATCACCGCTAGAGGGAGTCTACACTTGGCTTCTACAACGCAACGACAGATCACATCGACAACGTGATCGAGAACATCAACGAAGAAATAACACCCAAAAGGTATTTCTTTATAATGAATTAAATTTACTATAATCAACCTGTAACGATCCTTGTTTGTGGTTTCAGGAAAAATCATCTTATTTGTCTTTTTCTGTGATTCGATCCGTGTAGACTGGCATTTATCGTCATATTGATCCTGGATTGATCATTGCTAATGACAAAAAATCCAAGTGGGCACATCCACCCACGTGCTTCTAAAACGCCCGAAACCTTCAAATGGTAGCAGAGCGAAGTTACAACATTGATTATAGTTATTTAATTTTCGTTGATAATCTACGCATTCATATTTGATTCAATTCGAAATAAATCGTTCTATAAATATGAATTAAAGAGATCTATTCTTCCTCCTTCTTTTATCGATTAATATCACAGAAACGCCCTTTTAATTTTAATTTTGATTAAAAAAAACAAGGAACTCATCCGGAGGAGCCACTCATTCTGTCTGTACAACACGGGATTACACGGCCTGTAATTAAAACTACATGCCGTGTACTTATGTTCAACGAACCGGCATTGGTCCGCCAAACCACGCCGTGTGAATTTATTATTCCTAATTTTTAATCATGCCATGTTGACCAGAATAGAATGGCACGTGGAAACCGGAATACACGGCGTGTATGTTGGAACAACACGCCGTGTAGTCCGTTCCGACCCAGGTGAAACCGTGTACAAAGATAAGCCACGTACCGTGTAGAAGGGATCGCCATGCCGGTTACCGCATAACAAGGACGTACACACCGTGTATGATTCATCTACAGGTCGTGTACTCTAAAAATTTCTAATGTACAGAAAACATGCCAAAGCCCCGGCGTGTACTTTGGATAAAGGGTGAAAAGAGAAATACACGCCATGTAATTATAAACTACATGTCGTGTACTTTCCAGAAATGGAATTTCACCAGGTTTCCTCCAATGTAAAAAGACCCGTACAAGGAATAAGGATGAGAAGAATCTCAAGGAAATTCAGAAAGGAATTTAAGATAAATAATTGATTAATTATAAGATCATAAATAATTTAATTCGAGCTCTTATTATCGTAAATAAAAGAACGATTGAAATAATTTGAATTCTAAATATGCGTAAATATCGTTGTATATTATGGATGATCATGAGCTAGACCAAAGACCCTTTGTATGTGTATGGTTTCATTTATATTTAATTAATTTAATTTTTTTGGCCTGCGAGCCTTCTTCCAATAAAATGTAGGGCATGCATGCCCATGGTTTCTTTAATGTAAACCAATTTAATGGAGGATCTCCCAAGCCAGAGGAGACAGTTCAAATCCCGCAGCCGAGCTGAAACCGACACAAGAAGATATAAAGGTGGACAGGTGGGAGATGAAAAACATGAACCATCAGGTTCAAGGTGTTTTCCCTAGGTCAGGGTTAGCTTATCAAAACCGCTAGATAAGATAACCAAATAGAAGCTCATGATCGTGCCATCTTATTTTATTCCTGTCTGAATGCATGGTTCATTTATTATGTATGTGTTTTCGCGATCACATAATTAATAAAATGAACAAGCATGCAAATATGTAATAAAATAAAAATTGTACTATGCGTAAACATTATCAGAACATGGTTAATCACTTAAGAAAGCATTACTTAATATTAACAATCATGTGATAATGCAGAAATGCGCATAAATAATAAAATCTCCCAAATACCATATCAAGTCAGACCAAGCCTTCTGTTACTTGATTAAGGGCAAGAATCAATAAAACTATGTGGTTGACCAACCCTTGTTGGGACACTTACTTTTATAAAGGAAGCCCTTATGAAAGGTTTCAGGTTGACTTAAACATATTACATTAAGAGAAGTATCCCTTGCTATTCTTGGTGTAATATTGGAGGCAAGAGTTGAGGAAATCCAAGTCAGGATTTCAGGATTGGGGAGTCCACTAAACAGATCATGGAACTGTAAGCTCACAGTTGGCAAATACCTGCCTACCTAAATACCTTCAAATAGTTTGACCAACCCTTGTTGGGGTTATGAGAAGGGGAATATGGATCCTTTCCACTAGAATGTCAAAGCAACTGGACATTTCGAGTTCAATTGTGAGGGCCATTGGGACATGATAAAATAGTGGGAGAATTAATAAAATTTATTATTTCTCATAAAAATTTAATCAAGAAAGTACTATTAAATCTACTCTTTTAAATTGTAGAATCAAGATGACAAACTTTTCAACCACATTTTCTCTACGATCAATACTGGATAAAGAAAATATCCTCACCAGAAGTAACATTCAAGAATGGTTTAAGTTCCATTGGGTTATCCTATTCCATGAATGAAAGTTTTACGTGCTGGAGTCCCCACTTGTTTATTCCCCTTCCCCAGGGTCGAGTGATGAAGATTTCCTAGTATACGATCAACATTTCAACGACGCTCTCAATGTTCAATGTTTGATGTTGTTATCTATGTCTAGTGAGCTCATGAAGTCTCATGAATACATGGATACCTACAGCATGCTCGAGTACCTCTGTGGTCTATACTAGGAGAGAGAAAGATAAGAAAGGTTTGAGATCTCCAAGGCTCTATTTCAGAGCAAGTTTGGAGAGGGTGCCCCAACTGGGCCTCATGTAGTCAAGCTCATTGGCTACATTGAGCGCTTGGAGGTTATAGGGTTTAAACTCCCCGAAGAACTGGGTACCGATCTCAATCTCGCATCACTCCCCCAGATCTTGTCAAACTTTTTTGTTAATTTCAACATGAACAATATTGTGAAGTCTCTATCTGATCTTCTTATCCTTATTCGCCAAGTGGACAATGACATGAAGCGTGAAAAGCCTTCTATCCTTATGGTGAATAAAAGGAAAGGGAAGGCGAATAGATTTAAGCCCAAAGCTTCTTCAAGGCCTTCCAAGAAAAGCAAGATCAAAGGGGAGGCAAAGGAACAGGATGCTGTTTGTTTCACATGTGTCAAGAAGGGCCACTGGAAGAAAAACTGCACCCATCCAAGGATGCAAGGGGAAGCATCAGGTGCATTTGTTATCGAATGCAATCTATATGTTTCTACTAATTGGGTATTAGATACTTCTTGTGGTGCTCACATCTATATCCAAATATAGGAACCAAGTAGATTCAAGAAGATTGATCGAGGGGAGGTAGATCTACGAGTATCCAACGGAGCCAGACTCGCTGTTGTAGCTATCAGAGACTACCACCTCACATTTCCTACCGGGATGATCTTGGTTTTTAGAGGTTGTTTTTTTGTGCCTACTGTTACTAAAAACATTATTTCAGTATCCAGATTAGATACTGATGGATTCATATTCAAGTTTTGAAATGAATGTTGCTACTTTTATAAAGATAGCATTTGTTTTGGTAGGGCACATTTACATAACGGCCTTTATGTGTTAGACTACCCAAACCAAGTAATGGGAATCAATAATAGTGTTAATTCACATGACTCATACCACACCCAACTTTGGCATCACTGGCTAGGTCATGTCAATGAAAAATGTATGACAAAATTATATCAAGATGGGTGTTTAGATTATTTCGAACTAAAACCACTTGGTGTATGTCATGCATGTCTACAAGGAAAAATGACCAAAGCACCATTTAGTGGGAAAGGTGAAAGAGCTAAAGAGATTCTAGAATTAGTTCACACAGATGTGTGTGG
Organism: Viscum album; assembly: GCA_963277665.1. Taxonomy (NCBI): domain Eukaryota; kingdom Viridiplantae; phylum Streptophyta; class Magnoliopsida; order Santalales; family Viscaceae; genus Viscum; species Viscum album. The sequence goes on from OY728122.1 coordinate 1,437,275,473, forward strand.
ACCATTTCCAGTTGAAGCAAGGGGTGGGTTCACGTAATTCATAACTTTTACTGATGATTTTAGTAGATATGGATATATCTATTTAATGAGGTATAAGTCAGATTCTTTTGATCAGTTCAAAGAATACAAGAATGAAGTTGAGAACCATCATGGTAAGAAGATTAAGAAACTCCTCTCAGACAGAGGAGGAGAATATCTTAATCAAGAATTCATTGATTTCTTACGGGAGTTTGGGATTCTATCTCAACTCACTCCTCCTTACACACCGCAGTGGAATGGTGTAAGTGAAAGGACGAACCGCACCCTGTTGGACATGGTGTGATCAATGATGAGTCATGAGAGTCTTCCATTATCCTTTTGGGGATATGCATTACAAACAGTAGTGCACATACTAAACCATGTACCAACTAAGTCGAGAAATGGTATTCCATACGAATTATGGAGTGGACACAAATCCATGTTATCGAATTTACATGTGTTGGGTAGTGAAGCATTTGTTAAGGCCACTTCAGGTAACAAGCTTGCACCCCGATGAACATAGTGTATCTTTATAGGATATCCCAAGGAAACAAGGGGATATTACCTTTAAAACCCCTCAGACAAAAAAGGATACAGTTGAAAGACGCGCCATATTCCTTGAGAGGGAGCACATCTCCAAAAGAGATCGTGGGAGCGAGATAGACTTCGATGAAGTCGAGGCTCAAGATACACATGAGTTGGTACAAGAAAGGATTCCACAAAGCGCCGTGGAAGAACAATCTGTTCCAGAGACACAAGAACTGCGTAGGAGCACGAGAGAGGTGAGAGAACCAGAACGATATGGTTTTCTTGTCACTGAGGATGGTGACTCATTATTGTTTGACAATGATGATACTCTTACCTACAAGGAAGTAGTTCAAGGAACAGCCGTTGCCAAGTGGCAAAAAGCCATGAATTCTGAAATGGATTACATGTACCAAAACCAAGTCTGGATTTTGGTAGATACTCCAGTTGATGTAAAGAAAATTGGTAATAAATGGGTATTCAAGAAAAAACTGGACATGGAGGGGCAAGTCAGCACCTACAAGGAACGACTGGTTGCAAAAGGTTTTAGACAGCATCAAGGAATTGATTATGATGAATCCTTTTCACCGGTTTCAATGCTGAAGTCTATCAGAATCCTATTGGCCATTGCTGCTTACCATGACTATGAAATTTGGCAAATGGATGTCAAAACAGCTTTCCTTAACAGGAACCTCCAGGAAGATGTCTACATGACACAACCTGAAGGGTTTGTGACTCCAAAGGATGCCAACAAGGTATGCAAGTTGCAGAAATCCATTTATGGATTAAAGCAAGCATCATGTTCATGGAACATTCATTTTGATGAAGCTGTTACAGAATTTGGCTTTGTTAAGAATGAATGTGAGCCTTGTGTCTACAAAAGGTTTAGTGGAAGTACAATCATTTTCGTAATAGTATATGTTGATGACATATTGCTAATTGGAAACGACGTACATGTCTTACAGTCAGTTAAGGCATGGTTGCATAAATGCTTCTCCATGAAAGACTTGGGCGAGGTGGCATATATTATTGGGATCAAGATCCATCGTGATAGATCCAAGAGAATGCTAGGTCTGAGTCAAAGTACATACATTGACAAGATACTGAAGAGATTTAGTATGGAACAGTCCAAGAGAAGATTGTTGCCAGTGTTAAATGGCATTCATCTTTCTAGAAAATGAGTCCTCAGACACATGAGGAAAGAAAGAGGATGGCAAGGATCCCTTACACATCCGCGATTGGACCAGTCATGTATGATATGCTAAGTATGAGGCAAGATGTTGCTTATGCATTATGTTTGGTAGGAAGATATCAAGCTGATCCAGGAGACGGCCATTGGATGGAAGCCATGGATATCCTTAAGTATCTGAGGGGTACTAAGGATATGTTCCTAGTTTATGGAGGAGATGAGGAACTAGTCATCATAGGACATGTAGATGCTAGTTTCCAAATTGATCAAGATGACATAAACTCACATACTGGATACATATTCAGTTTAAATGGAGGTTCAGTGAGCTGGAAGAGCTCAAAAAAAAGTGTGGTGGCAGATTCTAGAGCAGAGTCCGAGTATATCGCAGCTTCTGAGGTAGCTAAAGAAGCAGTATGGATGCGAAGCTTCGTCCAAGAGCTGGATGTAGTACCGAGCAGTAAAGATCCTATCACACACTATTGTGATAATACTACAGTGGTGGAAATTGAAAAAGATCCAAGGTCACATCAGCGGACAAAGAACATACTTCATAAGTATCATCCCTTGAGGGATTTTTCTCAGAGAGGTGAAGTTTCAGTGAGCAGTATTTCCACGGAAGAAAACATGGAAGACCCATTGTCTAAAGATTTGACTCAGTAGCAACATGATCATCATGTGAGGTCTAGCAGACTAAAATTCGTAGTCAGTTGGCTCTAGTACAAGTGGGATTTTGTAAGGGTTGGTGTCCTCAGAACCAACTATTTTGTACATTTATTACATAAATGTTCACTTGTTATATATTGTTCATTGTTCTGCATGACTATAATATAATAATGTCCTGGAATATTTGTTGCATTAATAAGGTCATAGAAGATCCCCGCTATGATGAGAACATCAAAATTCTATTACAATATTCTTAAATAAAGTTCTGCGGTTGGATGACATACTATGATAGGACGCATAGTATATAGACTGTCATGTGTGAGTACTCGTAAGAAGACGAGACTCTCTCTCATGGAGTTCGCACTTGGTAATCTCCAAGATGGGAGATTATGAGGAAAGACCCACCAGTTGTAATTCTTCATGTCTTGGTGTCATCAGATATTGCTATCTGTGAGCGTGTGTAATGGTCCTTAGACCGAAATATTATCATTAACTCATGTCATGACTCGCGCACTTAGATTTATTGACGAAAACCGTCACGCAGACATTTTGAGGGAAGTAGGGTACGTTGGGTGTTTCAGGAATGACATGTTGTTAATGGATAAGTCAAGGAAGGATTTGTCCCTTCCATTTATTGAAGTTGATTTCTTGGCCCTTTGATTGAAATAGAACTGTCGCATTAAATTCCATGGCCATGGTGTAAATGACGAGTTTATTTCAGGTAGTCAATGAATGACGGATCAAGTATATAGGATTATGACACTTTAATGAAACCTTCTTAATGAGATATTGAGACAAAGGGATTAAATTACACAGTAAGCGTTCGTATGAGATGATACGTCAATGCGGCGTCAACTTCTTTCTTTTGGGTGTCTTGACCCGTTGCTAGATAGTAATCTTGGACTTTAGGCAAACCTGCCTAATGCCAACGAGAAAGAGGCCTACAGGGTCACACACTAAGTGTATCAAAGTATCTCATGTTGATAATGATTATTCCCGTACGTGGTTTAATAATTATTCAAGGAAGCCTAAGATGTTTTAAATAATGGAAGAAAAGAAAAATAAAATAAAACAAGTACATGCCGTGTATTATTAAATGTACACACCATGTAGTTTTATTTTGGAAAGGAAATGAATAAATGAAAACAAGATATACACGTTGTGTACATTTAATGTACATGCCGTGTAGATTTTAATGAAAAATAAGTACACTCCATGTATTTATTATTACACGCCGTGTAGTTTTTTCAGTCGGGATTTTGAGGATATAATATTGTTTTAAATGATATTTATTATAATCAGCGTGAGCGAATGTTAAGGAATTAATTATTCGACATGGGGGTTTTCAATAAGATTTAATGATATAAATTAAATGCGTAACGCGTTTATTTATTGTCATAACTCTACAACCTCAAACTCGATTATAAATATCCTCACAACCCAACTCTTTTCCTACACAAGAGAATCGTTGTGCACAACATCTCTGGAGAATTCTATCAAGACTGAAAGAACCTATTCCTCCAAGAACGCTCTCAAGACCGAGAGAGATCCTCTTCCATTGGATCAAGACGATCTAAGGTGGAAAACTCAAGCAAAGGCTTCTCCACGCTAGCACCCGGAGAATCCTTTGGCGACATCTAGAGATACAAGTTACACGTGTGGATCACCGCTAGATGGAGTCTACACATGGATTCTGTGACGCAACGACGGATCACATCGACAACGTGATCGAGAATATCAACGAAGAAAGAACACCCAAAAGTTTTTTCTTTATAATTAATTAAATTAACGATAATCAACATGTAATGATCCTTTTGTGGTTCCAGGACAAACCATCATCTTTGTCTTTTTCTATGATTCGATCCATGGAGACTGGCGTTTATCATCATATTGATCCCAGATTGATCATTGCTAATGACAAAAATCCAAGTGGGCACATCCACCCACGCGCTTCCGCTGCACCCGGAACCGTCATATATTATGTATTAATAAAAAGTCTACATATTGTGAAATGAATAATGATGCAATGGATTGTGAAAACGGGGAAATTCATGATGAAATTATATTAATAAATTTCAATGTTTCATTAGGTTCAATACCATGAAAGGTTTTAGGAGGCGATGGTATGTGAAGAATATCATGAAGTAACATTCATGGAGGGGAGTTGAAAAATCTTGTTTTTTTATCATAGTTGCGTGAAGGATTCTTAGAAAAGTGGTTCCATGTAAGAGTTTCATGAATCATATATTTGACTGAATGTTATTATGTAATAAATTATATACCTCCAATAAGACTCATAGTTATTATTTGAGTTATTAATGGGATTTTGGAGCATTATAGAGAATAATATTTGGTGGAATGGTGATCAAAATAATATAATTGACTCATGATAAAATGTATGTGGCCTAAACAATGATAATATAAAAACAAACAATTTTGATTTAATGCGGAAGAAGGATTCCATTAAAGATATTTGAAGGGGGAAGAATGTTATTAACTAAATTAATTTGTAAATGATGTGATCCTGAAGTGAAGTTAAACTATATGTAAAATTGAAATCAAATAAATATTCTAAATCTTAGTGGAATATGGTATAATGACATAATACCATGTGAATGATTTTTGAATTATACCTAATTAATGAACCATGTAAAATTGATTCATCTAGTATTAAATTTTATCATTTGATTTTATAGTGGATATGAAATTTACTAGGAATAGTTTAGTGTTTTTATTCTGACATAAGAATCAACCATTTTTTACAAAAGTTAATGTTGATATACTAATTGAAACCCTACATTTGTTTCTCATGTTTGGAAACCATGTATAAAAATTTAGGATATAAGAGTTGAATCTATCATCTAAATCTCATCACTATGAATAAAAAATAAAGGTAAAAGGATTTCATCAGTTAAATAGAATAAATTTTTAAATTTATAAATCAACAATGAGATCAACCATACAATATCATATGATATAGAATTTCCTAACAAATATTCATGAGATAAATATAAGTGATGTAATAGAAATTTCCACGATTGAATAAGATAAGATACATCTTTATACAGATTCAAGGGATCAAAATGATGTATATTGATAACTGTAACTGAATATTAATATAACGGTGTTGATCTACCCTAGTTCCAAATACATGAATGAAAATAGAGCTAATATATATGATTTTGAAAACAAGGTGAAGGAGGAAAATAACCAAGTTATTCACAATAAATTTTATTAATTGAGATTATTTTTAGATAAAAATTTTGATGGGTTATTCAATAAAATTATTATAGTGGATGATACAACTTGAGGAATTGGTAATGATATTATATATATGAGAGATATGAAAGAGAATATGTGAATAATTACACCAAATTATAATATAATTCTTTCATCCTTGGATGGGATAATAATAGAATAATATTTATTGGATCACATGTAATGTATGACGGTTGTACACAAAATAGTTTTTAAAATGTGATTGAATATAAACAATAAAGAATGTTACATCATAAATAGATCCTCTAATGTGGGAAAATCATCGTTAATGATGTTTTAGTGGATGATAATTCTCTGAAATGGGGTAGATGATTATGGATAATAATTAAAGGATATATAAATATAATTTATATAAGAAAAATAATTATTGAGGGATAAAATTGAAGAAAGAGAATTTGAAAGGGAAAAATACAATCAACTAGAAATCTTGGTTGATCAAATGGTGCAACATAATGGGGATCTTGATGGGATGGATTGTCGAATAAATAAAAAGTAAAATATTGATAACTTAATCAAAGTACCATCCAAATATATTAATCATCTCAAAGATGATATTTATTAACCAAAGATAAATTATAAGGTCAGTAAATTAGTCGAAAGAGCTCAGAAGAATATATGAATCTTAAACGGAGAATCGAAAAGAAATATAAGGTTATAGATAGACATAATTATTTTGTAATGGAGAAAAAAATGAAAATATACCCTCTTGAATGATATTTTATTGCATTGAGATTTATGTTATAATAAGATATGAACATGAAACATTCATAAAAATATTTAATTAGGAAGCTCCCAGATGGAAAAATACTAGAAATGACTAATCCCATATCAGAAGGTGTTAAGAAAATTTTAAATGTATAATTCTATGGTTAATGGGTAAAATAAGTTTTGGTTTTGATGTCGAGGCATCAATATCAAAAACCATGATAGATGAGGATAAATGGAAACAAAAGTTTTGTGATTTTTAATCAAAACTAAGACACCAACAACATTCCAAATGATAGTTCTAAATAATGGAGTAGAATGTGTTGGAAAATATCAATAATTTATGTTTAATAAATAATTAATGAACAATTTAATGTATGTGGATATGTGGGAAAGAAAGGATAGAAGCTATTTCCTCTGGTAGAATTTTTATTATCTGGCTATACATGCCTCAACATGTAACACTGTGAAAAGGGAATGACCTATTTTAATGGATTCACACCCAATAATCACATTAAAAACTATATACAAATATTTCTAAACCCTAGAATGAAAAAAATAAATAATGTATATACATATGAAATAAGTTATTCTGAAATAAAATATAAAATATCAATTAAATATAATCAAACAATCTAATTTCTCTCTCCCAGTCTCCCTCTATTGTATATTTAGAGATGCAACACTAGCTCTAAATGAAAATACATTGTTCATAAATAGGTATCACTACCCAAAATATATATAATTTTGTATAAAAATAATTAGAAAAAGAACACAATATAAAGTGACACACAATTGACATTATATTAAATTAATCAAAGTACATAAGAAATTAGGAAAAATTAGAAACTGGAAACATAATAAAATAAATAACTAACATCATTTTACCCAAGTTAATCAACACTTCAAATAACTCTTAAGAACTAAACTAAGAACCTAAAAATGAGATATTAATTCTTCCATGATCACATATGCACATGTGTCGATACAACCCTCAATACCAAATTACAAAAAATTAATTATATAACCATGTTTTGATAAATTAAAATAAAATTTTAAAGTTGGGTTTCTATTTTATTTTTCATGAGTAAGAACAAACACATAAAAACTAATTTCTTAGACTAAGATATTTTCCAACCATAACCCCCTCTTTAAAAAAAATTGACTGAAAAATTGTTAAACTTTTTAAATGGTTTTTTTCTACACATCGTCTTAAACCATTTATAAAAGAAATAAATCCAAACTGATGGTTAAATCATGCTCTTTATTTTAATAAAGAGACACACCCATCAAATAACTTTCAAAATCAACATACCATGGAGATATATGAATAAAACAAAATCAAATATTAACACACACAAACACACATGATACTAATCAATATATAATATAAGTGAAGCTTACTAATACAGCCATGGTTCAATTATATAGCAAATAAGGGATATAAAACAATATTTAAAATGTGGTACCCTAAATATTTATAAAATGGATCATGTTTCATGGGAAATTTCCTAAGGATCTATAAATACTCACCCTAACATGAGACAAGAAACCTAGACCAACACTACTAAACCAATAAAGTCATCAAACATGTCATTTAACTATCTATAAATAAAAATCCCTAAAATCCCTTCATCCATGAGATCAAAAAAAATATCATATATATATGTGTGTGTGTTTGTGTAACCCCTTCTAGAATAACCATCATAGAGTACCCATGATACACTCCATAATCAACCCACAGTCTCTACTAGGGTCTACTCTCACACATGTCTCCTATTATTCACATAGTACTGCCATGATGGATGCCATGATTATGAGAAACACGTAGAAAAGTATACCATCAAATAAATATCTTTCAACCATTTTAAATAAACCTCACATCCAAAACACACTCAAGATATTTTTCTGAACAAATAATTAGTAATAAAAATATCACACACAAAATAAAAAGAATGAACCATGATAAAAAAGTAAAATAAATCACCAATAAAAGGGGAATCAATAGGGTGTCACTCAATCAATTTCAAGAAAATTTTAATGTTCCAAAATTCAATTTTTAAAAATGGACACACAATTCGAATTAATTTATTTCTATGGTTTATATTTTCTTTTAAACCATTTTTATTAGACCAATAATAATAATTACCCATAAAATAATTTCATAATAATATTCCAAATTAATATTTTAAAATTATTTTAAAAAAATATTCAATGAACCAAAATTTCAGTAATATCTCTAATGGTCAAAACACCATAATATAGGTTATTTTATGACATATCCATGGTCTAACCTCTGGTGAAACTTATTTTTTTATAATAGTTCATAAAACACATTAATAAAACTTGGAATTTCAATAATCCCTTGAAATTTTCAAGGGAATCCTAGTATAAAATTTTAAAAACAAATACGACATCATTTTACACCCTAAATGATTAAACACTATCTTTAAGTTGTGAGATAAAACAAACGAGTTCAAACCATATCCTAATTGTGAAATTTTAATTAACATAAATCTGAAAATAAATAAAAATACTTATGATTTCAAGTTTTAAATTAATATTCAAGTAAAATATTAAATGAAACAAGTGGAAGGACTTGAAACCTTATTACTAAATTTGATACAACTTTTATAGACCCATTACACTTTTTAAACAATAACAATTTTAAGCTCCCAATTAAAAACTTATTTTCACAACGATTAGAAATGATAAAGCCCTTGGAGTTATGTTAAATCATGGATAAATCAACATATATAGGTATAATTAATTAAATTAGACATTTAGAGACAATATTTAATCACATTTGAAAAGTTTTAATTTTTTTGCATGAAAATCCTATCTAAAATGAAGATAAAATAGTCTATGCTAATCTAGAATGTGATTCCTTCAATGGTAGACAACCAAATTGGCTAAAAATGATATACATGAACTCAAAAAAAGTCATAAATGAAATTAATTAGGAAACTTCCTTGCCTTATGGTTCAAATAAACCAAACACAGTTTCCAAGGAGGATAAAATCAATATATGGGAGAGATAGATAAAGGAGGGAAGTAGAGACAATACATAAGAAGGGAAAATGAAATTTCATAGAAAACTAGGAGAAATACCCCTGAAATAGTAGACCATATAAGAGTGGTGTGTGCACTGTGGGGATTGTATTTATAAATACATGTATGAATGGTAGGGGATAGTGGAGTGAGGAGGGCTCAACCATGGTATTATTCATGTGGGAGTCCACCTGTGGGATGTTTCTAGTGGGGGTAACTAATAACAGGGGAGGCAACATGAACATGTTGAGGGGGAAAATCAAATTATCACCTGAGGTGAATGAAAATAAAATAGAGAAATTAAATAATAAAAAAAGGAACATCAAGTATCCCACATTGTTAAGACTCACCAATTATTATTCCACACATAGACTGTAGGTTGTACACATGACCAAAAAATATGCTTCACATTGTAAATATTATAAGATTTAATGGTTTAGTAAAATATTAAATAACAATTATATATATCAATTTCCTAAGACATATCCAACCAAATAGTATGTACAAGTTTTACTATCTGTGCATCCATTTTATGAATAAAACATTTTAAAACATGAGTCCAAAATTTAACAAAAAGAAAAAATCTAGAAATTGATATTATATAAATAATTTAATAAGACCTAGTGACATGGAATGTGTAAAACTTATTCCCACTGGTACAAATTATTCCCAATAAATCCATAAAAAAATATGGAAGTCAATAAGGGAACAAACTTTAACACTCAGATAAAGAGGTAAGATAAATTGAGATGATTTAATAGATCCCAATGGTAGAAAAGGCCAACCAAAACTATTATTCAAGGAAAACTAGGAAAATACTATAATAATATCAAACATCATTGAGTGTAATTCACCCAACCAATAAGGTACAATATGATTTATTAGAAACAAGGCTTTCTATAGACTCTCCATCATTTTTAATTCAACAAAAAATGATGAATAACAATAAAAACACTACAATGGAGACCCAAAACTAATAAATATTTTTTTTCATAATATACCCCATGAAAGGAAAAAAATTCCTCTATAAAACAATTCAATAAAAAAGTGTATAAACTTCAAAACCCTTAAACCACTATGGGGCGCATTATTCATCAAGGAAACAAATCAAACATCTAATGAAATTTGATCCCGACAAATAAGCCCTACCAAACCAATTATTTTTATGCCTCGAGTCAGCAGGTGATCACACAGAACAAATAGGACATCAACCCCATTGGAACCATCCCATTGAATCTGAATATACAATTTTAATGCTTAGGATTATATCAAAACAACATCGGTCCTTTCCAACAATTCATGGATCCCAAGTTCTTCGTTGTCTCAAACATGAACGATTTAATCTCCACATGTCTCATCCCCAAACATGGGACATAACTATCCCATGAAACCACAACACACAAAAACTCAAAAAAATCAACAAATTAGAATACATAATATGAAAAACACAATCCCCAATTGAGACTCATATGTACCAAGGACGAGTGGGAAGAAAATTACAAAAAATATAGGCACCCACAAGAGAAAACATTTCCTCAAAAGATATGAAACACAACCAAAGACTCTAAATGAGATGATAAAGATTTCCTAAATCTTATTGATCAATATTAATTCCAGAAATAAGAAGTTAATAGATCAGCTGAACCGAAATAATGATCTAAACACTCACTTCAAATTCCCCAAATACCCAAAAATAATACACATCAATTATTGTATTCTCATGAAGGGTTAAAAATCAAGGAATATATTGATTTTACCACTCGATTACGTGTTTAAAAATGTGAATTAACAAAAAGGATCTTCCACGAAGGAGATAATAGAATAACATTAAATATTATACCTCGAAACCGACACCATTCCACTTTTCTAAGACTTCCTTAGGAGGACTGATCTAGATATCATATAACAATAATTTAAACCATTTATATCCCATATATCAAACTAAGTATTCCCATAAATATTATTTAATATATCTAAAATTAATTAACTAAATACATATCACATAATTCATGTATCACAAAATACCATATTTATTTCATATTCAAAAACCCACACCAATGGTTTTAAAAATCACAAGAAAAAATACGGACATTAAATGAACTATTTATTAAAGAAGATCGAGAATTCAAATAACTAACCCTTTTTAATTAAATACCATTTATTAAAACTTTCATAAAAAAATTTATAATTTATCTTTTAATAAACGACAACATTTTTTTTCAAAACCCCATATTTCATTAAATCCATTTCCTTCCATTTATAAAACACATAATGAAAATAATTTCAAAAAAAATAGTCCATTTCTCCTAAAATTAACCCAAAAATCATTTTTTATAAAATATAATTTTTATACACATAAGGTTTATTTTTCAATGACCAAAAAATAGAAATATCACATGGATTCCATTAATTTACTCTCATCACTATGAATCACATAATGGAAGCCTGCATGTCATGATAAAAAAAATATAGTGCCATGTGTGACTTGGCCACCAGGTTGTTGGACCCTTCCCCAATTGAGAATCACCCAACCAAATGTTTCTAGAACTAGAGTTTGGTAATTAAATAGATTTTCATGCTATTCATAAAATCCCCTAAAATGAAATACCTTATTCTTTTACATCGAAAAAATTATAGGAAACCTAAATAAAAATCATAAATGTTAGAGAGGACTAAAAATCCATCATCAATCATCCAAAAAATCTATAATTTAAAATTAAAACCCCAACTTCCTAATGTATCCTTGTTATTATCATGTTTGGTGGGGATGATGACCTACTCAGGGTCACCCTCCTCAGTCTCAATAAATAATCCTAACCATATTTTACCATTAAATAACCCAAATAACAAAGGGATACTCCTAAAGAATATTGGTTCCCCACCATAGATCTTGATATTATACCATTTGTAATGAAAAATCAGGAGGTTTAATCTGATCAAGCAATGGAATTGATATGACATTGGCATTATGGGAATTTAAGATCCTCAAGGGAAAGAAATTGGTTCATGTGCATGGAACACATAAATGAATTATGTATCCTGATAATAAGAGTAATAAAATAGTATAAATATAAATAAACACAAAAATGACCTATATATATATTAGACATATATCCAAATAAGATATATTGAAATAAAATTTAACGTAGTACATGAAAGTAAATAAATAATCCATAAGATCATGCCCATGATCATTATCCCTAAAAAATATTTATCTAGACACATTTACTTGATCCATAAGTTGATATCCATACCCTCCATATGTAGTAATAACGAAAATTCAATCTGGCCATGTAAAATCACAAAAAGTGCCACATGATGATTTTTTTATGAAAATAAATACAATTCTTACAGAAGCCGAAAAATTCACCACTGGTCGAATTCAATAAAATAAATTAATAATTTTACTTTCCCCATGAAAATAAATTATCCATGGAGTGTCCAAGAAATAAACTGTGAACCAAAAATTAGAAAATGATATATTAATGATCACATAAGAACCTCATAGGCCACCACCCACCAATTCAAATTTCAAAAATGTAAATATAAAATATTTTCTTCTAGTTTGGAATACAATTTTAAAATAGGTTTTTCATTTATATTTATTTAATAAAAACAATTAGTTAAAACCATTATATCTTTCTAAGATATTTTTAAACAAAAACATCAACTTTTAAACCACATTTAAAAACACACATTTTAATCTTTTTAAATAATTGTTTTAAAAAACATAAAAATGTAAAAGGAAAAGTTATCAATGAAAAATATAAAAGGAATATATATTTTTTCATGATGAATTAAACCCTTAAAATAATATTAAAAATCAATTTGAAAAGATTATATATCCAATACCCATGGTAAAATATACACACATAAGACACTAATTAATAAGAAAAAATGCTAAGAAGACTAATTGATAGCCAGTGAAATACAATAATGAATATGGGATACAAAAAATATATATTATTATTGTCCCCTAAATGATTATGAAAATGATATTTTTTAATGGGAAAGTTCATAAGGGTTTAAAGATACTAACATTGATTAAATGAAAAGAACCCACACTGACACTATTAAACTATTATTTTCTCTAGATGAATCATCAAACTATATAAAAATTAACAATCAAAAAACTATTTTATCAACAATATTTGAGATTATTCCTTGAAAATATTATTACTACCACATCTAGACTAACCATCTCAGAGTAGATATGATAAAATCTCTAGACATCCCAATATCCCTGCTTGGGATTTCTCTTATATAGGTATCCTACTATTCAAATAGGAAACCACTGATTAGTAAAATAGAGGGGAAAATCAATAGACCATTAAAGAGACACATAAATACATTTTGAAAAAATTGAAATAAATTTCACCCCTATACCATAAAAAAATTTATATTTTTGAATTTAACTCATGAATATGGATCTCATGTTATAAATACATGGCATGACCCATGAGAAACAATTTACATCAATATCAAAAAATGAGGGAATTATGAGTGACTCAAATACAAAATATATAGATTTTTTTTGGAAATGATAAAAATAACACTAGAAAAAGGGTATCAAAATTCTAATTCATTTAATTCAGTTTTTTTGATGATTCCTTCAAAACCTTTTTTCTAAAACAAAAAATTAAAATAAATATAAAAATCATATAATTTTTTTTCATGTAAGTGTTATCAACCTCAATACAAAATTAATTTAATGATCCAACCAAATTGATTAAAAATTGAATGATCCAAACACAAATCCCCACATAATTTCACATCCCAATGAGGTTGAAACACCAAGAACAATAATTATTCAACTTGTATTTTACATAAAGGATACCTACATAGTATACCATAGAGAACCTAATATGGGTCCCTATAAAGAGTATATTGGTAATTGTTGTTATAGGTGAAATAAATAAACTCTATTTCTTATTTCCAAGATACACCACATTCTAGGATCCATATTCCTCAACACATCTTCTAACACCTAGATAATAAATGTTTATTTTCCATCAATTTATAGGTGAATGTCCATATTAAAAAGTATCTATATATCATGTGATTTCTAAGTGCATTATAGAATAAAAAAGTTAAATTTGGATCATGATATGAAATAATATAGTGTGGAACTCCATGTAAATATACTATCTATTATAAAAACAAGTAACCCAACTGCTAGATGGCAAAAGTCTTTTGTATTGAAAATAATTGAACTAACTTTTTCAACGGATCCACAGTCACCCATATCACATAATTTTTTTGGAATAATTATATGTACAAACACCATCAAATACATTGTAATATCATCCCACATACGTTCATGATGGGAATAAAATCATTTCAAAAAAACTAAAATCCCGTTTTTCATTCCAGTCCACCAACACTGTTTAAGAAGATCGATGTACATTTTAGTCAAAATAGGGTGTAACACCCACATTAATTCTGATAACTAACAAATAATTTATTCCCACATAAATGAAGAAACAATGAGATGAATATGTATTTATATAATCTCTTTTCCATAAATATTCTAATTATAAGGTGGATCCACGTCTTCAAAATTGACTCTTAAAGAATGAAATTCCAAATCATCTTACTTACTCCTCATAAAAAGATTTAGAATAGATGAATCCATGGAAAATTACATGAGTGGAATTAGATGAAGATCCTAAAAAACACCTATATTCAACTTTTTGAATAGATCAATCATCATTTTATTAGAACTATACTTCAGAACTCGAGGAGTTTATATCTAATAACTCAACAGATAAACAAAATTTATTCCCTATCTTGGTGTAAATGAGAGATAATGTCAGAATACTATATATACTCAACCCATTTCCACAAAAAAAAATTTAAATGAAGATTTTAAAAGATATATTTGAGGATCTTATGATAAGTATAAACAATAAAATATTGACCTAGAAGGTAATATCACCATCCATTTAAGGAAAAAACTACTGTAGCCAACTCAATATCATTCCAAGGATAGTTCAATTCATGTGTCCTAAACAACCATTATCCATACACCATGACACAATATACATCCATCAACACATCCCTATTTACAAAACAATATGATCTAAAAAACATTGTATACTCTTCACCTTGTCTAGGTAAGATTATAATTTGTGTTGTGGTCAAAGGTCTCTTCAGCTATGGGAAGGAATTCACACAACCTTTGAACCACTAAAATGTTATACCCATATTGGTCACTACTCCGAGTGGAAGTACGAAGATAGAAAATTACATAATTAATATTAAATGAGAACCTACTATGAACAAAAAACATCAAATAAAAAACTTGGGATGCCCCCATGATACAACTGCATGAGCCTTCTTGGGATCAACAGAAACACCTTCTTCTATGATGATGTAGCTAATGAATTTTACCTTTTTAGTCTAATAATAAAATTTACTTAATTTGAAGTAATGTTTCTGATCATTTAGTGTACTCAAGACAATTTCAATAAGGACATTATGATCATCCTGATTATTTGAGTACACCAAATTTTCTTCCCAAAATATGAAAACAAGTTAGTCTTGGTGTGGAAGAATGATTCAATTTATTAATTCCCTAAAAATGTTTATTTTTTAGCCCAACAGGAATAAATAAAAAACAAATATAAACCACACTTTCTTCTGAATGTGGTCTATGTTATATCAGTAGTCCCCGCTCTCATATTATGATACCCCATCCTTAGATAAATTTTGGATAACACTCAAGAATCCTTCAGCTGGTTAAAGAGATAATCTATACATTCAAGAAGATATGTGTTCTTAATCATCATCTAACTCAACATTCTATAATCTAGGCATAACCACAATGTTCCTTCAACATTATTAGTGAACAAAATTGGATGTCCCCAAGGGGAAATACTTATATGAATAAAACCCTTATCCTATAACTTATCCAACATAATATTGAGATATTGAAACACGTATAGTTCCATTTATCAAGGTGGAATAGGAACCTATTCAGATCTAGTTATCAACACAATTAGGTAATGATCCTCTATCTCTGGTGGAAAACCTAAAAAGTAATAAGGAGAAAAAGTACGACAACTATTCCACCACATAAGGGAGGATACCGATATCTACTCCATCATCATCAATTAGAAGACTGATATCCTTGGATGTGAGGTTAACCAATAGTTGAAGAGTGTATCCTCTAATGTAAAGATCCAAACTCTCATATATAAATATTTAAAAATAATCGAATAATACTCATTTCAAAACATTATTTTCCACACAAGGTATATGATATTTGAATCATAGACACATAAAAAACTTTTCCAAAAGTGAGATACATAATATCCCGATATTTTCATCATAATTAGAACCCTTCTAAGCCATATCATTAATAATACCATTAATCATAACTTCAATAAAGGAAACAGAACAAATTGTAAGCTACGATTTTTAGTAAGGGAAAAAGATTGATATATAAAAATATCATGACTATAAGGGTATGAGAAAATGAGAATAACATTTGAAAATAATACACTTATTATTAAAGATCATAAACTATTGTAATTGAATAAATCATGATAGTTCATAAGACATGAATAGAAATATAATAAAAAATCTAAATAATGATAACATAACATTAGTATATGAGAAAAATTTGTGATATACACATAATCATGTAAAATAATTTCCATAGTAATTTAAGGATCATTTACCAGACGATCATAGTAGAGTCTATTCACTCCGAAAAAAATTAGAGTGGTAATGGTTCACACTAAAGACTATAATAGATGAAATAGTTCCATACATAGCAGTTTTCACTCGATATTCTGGTACATTTTTTCTCATGAGTCATCAATATTTACCAAATTTATTTGAGGGCGATATAGGTACCAACTATCACATAATTAATATCATACATATGTATATCAAAATATCATACAAAATTCAACATATTAGAACCCATGATATGAAAAAGGTTTCAAAAACATTTCATCACAGATAAGTATGTAGAAAAGAAATTGGCGTTATAACTATTTCATCATTTCATCGTAGCATAACCTATGGAAAAATGTGGGATTCATAAGAATCATGTCACTATATTCATCAAAAATTTATATAAAGAATAATAATTTTATATTTTGATAATATCCAAATTAAATCATAAGTAACATCAAAGGAAATCATCTTTGGTGCAATGTTATTTTCAAAGATCACTTGGAACATTTCTTAATGAAAATATAATTTCCATTTTGAAAAAAAAACTTTTTAAAATTCTAATAATATCAAAATAATTTTCTATAAAAACACCCTTAAAAAATTATAATATATTCTTCAAATAAATTAATTTTGTTTATTATGGTGGTAAATTCAATTACTATTTTATACGTCAAAATAATTATTTATATCATATTTTTGATAAACTCCAAACATTACTTGTTTAGAAAATGACAAGATGATTCCATTTAAAAAAATTAAAATATAATAAATCATGGGTAAAAAATTATATAATCAATATTTTTGGGGAATGTAAAAAAAATTGAAAACATTTTTAGAAAACATGGATCATAACTAAATTGAGTTTTCGACCAAAGAGGTTAATAATGTGGTTTATTTATGAAAATGTTATTTTTTAACTCACTCATACAAAAATATAGTAAAAAAAGGGAATCATGAAATCTATATAAATAACAAAAATAAATTAATTTACATTATTTACTTTAGAGATATATCATAATATTCCATCTTTAGAAGCATGACTATGAACAATCCTAATAAAAAATGAGATTATGACACACAAAAATTACCACATTGGAAACAATGATTCATAAAACCAATGAACAAATAACATTAAATGAATCTTATAATATCATGATCGTAAATAAATTCATGTTAATAAATTTCCAAGGTGATATATATAAACTTCATAAAAATATATGTTCATGTCACACCATATGTCTCAAAGAAAAAAAATGGAGACAAAAATCCCTTACATTAAGTCTCGAATTCATTCATAAAAATTATATTATCAAATATAATATATTAAATATTTCTGTAAATATATTATAGAACCATAATTAGGTGTATAAATCCATATATTATTTACTTATGATAAATTATTACCTATGTATTACCAATTCCATGTAAAAGTCACATTTCTCGCAATAACTGCTTTGTTTTCTATGTATTTTTGATTATTTGTTTTCGATCCTATTATTATGATAATGGATTCAAAGTATTGATAATGTTAAAAATTATATTTATATATATATATATATATAATATATATATAATATATATTTATTTACCACAGTTCCTAAACTATTTAGATATAAAATGATATATATAGTTATTGGAGATTGTAAGTCGTCTATACACGTGAGCACGATTTTCATTTTCTAAATTGATTTAAATACTTAAATTAAAATATTATTATCTAATTTAGGAATCATTTCTATATCACATATATCAAAAATTCTCATTACAACCATTATTTTTTACTTTCTATGAAAAGCGTTCGTGAATGACATTGCTTCATTTTGAGGTAGTATGTCATACAAATGAGAGACATTATCATCTTCCCATAAAATAGAAGGTAATATGGTATATATGATATAATAATTAAAATATTATAATAATTTAATATATAAACATTTAATCAATCATTAAATATATCTGTGAGAGGTGGTGATGGAGAATGAATAACAACAGTTTGTGAGGTGGTGGTGCACTGTACACGCGACTAACAGTTCTTCTTACAATTTGATGGTCGAAGATATGAATATAGGTTGTTTAAATTAAATAATTAAATATTATTATATCATGGATACTCTTTTTATAGTATCACAATATTTTATGATTATATTAACAATTTAAAAGATGATGTAAAACAAAAACAAATAGATAAAAACAATACCATTTATTCAAACAACCTCATTTGGTTTACCCCAAATACTTATTATATTAGATTAAAGATAAAAAGAACTATTGTATTATTATATGGATTTAGTAACATATTTTGGTAGTTATTCATTTAACTAAATGGTTTGGGAAGTGTTACATGGAGAAGAGAACATAAAATTTTTTCTAAGCTAGGGAGATGACACATGTGGTATATTATAAAATAATAATGTTTTTTTACTGTTTTTCACATGTAAAAGGGGTCAAATAAAGAAAATTATAGAAAATTATAGGTAATAGAATCAAAATAATTGAATAAAATTAGTATGGATATGTTTTAATTTGATTTTACCACCTATCATTTTAATTTGACCCTTGGAAGACTTGTCTTAACCATAACAACAATTATTATTTTATACAATTTTACAATTTTATTTGATAAATAATTGAGTTAAAATTATTATATAATATTGAAATATGTGATTAATAATATGGAATCAATTTTTTTTTGAATTCCAATCTCATATGTTTCAAATTTTAATTGAAAATTAATCTTACCGATGTGACAATAAAGCAATTTTTCAAATAGAAAATGATCAAAATATTAAAAAGTTTTAATATTTAAATTATTCATCAAAATGATTTCAATGTACTAAATTTTATTAATAGATATACAATTTAAAATATTATACTTTGAATCCCATTTTAAAACAAAAATGAACAAAGAAAATTCTTTAAACGAAAATCATTTTTTCATTAAAAAAGTGTTTTTACACTATTCATCAAAGAAATGTTTTTATAAAAATTATATGATGATTTTTAAATGATGATTTTAAAAATTAACTTTAATATATTAAATTAATTTTAGAAATGTTTAAAAATAACTTACCCAATAACGTTTTTTTTGATAAAATAAAACATTTTTTATGAAACAATATTTTTGAAAGATATAGTCTGTACCTGAAATTAATGACATTATTCATCAATATGTTTTAATAATAAAAAATCATTATATAAAATAATTAAATTTCGGTTATTTATATCCATTAATCCATATTTGATATCATGCTTATAACGGTCTTTCTCAAATAATAATATTAATTATTTCCCATTATTCTTTAAAACTTGGTGTTGAGTGTATCACAAGATATCAAAAAAATTATTTTATGAAAAAAACAATTTCATAAAATATTAGGGTGTTAAATTATATTCTCCTTAAAATAAATTTCATCCTTGAAATTACAACATGATGATACAATTCTATGAGGATATATCTGCTTTATCATATCCTGATATTCTTATATAACATCCTAAAATGGGTGGTTTCACTATAAAACATTGACTAGTTGAGTGGTCTTATTTCAAAGAACATTCCTTATTTGTTCCAGAATCTCCACTAGTTTTCCCCAGATGAAATATTTTTCTCCATAAAAATGACTTATATGTTTAGTACATGTGATGGTTCATTTATGGAGTTCCTCAGAAGAGATGAATGTAACATGTAGGGAATATGAGAGAGGTTAGGTGGATGTTTCAACCGATTAGCTATTGTACCAATACGATCATGAATTTCAAAGTCACAATATACCAAGGGATTTTTATTCCATTATTCGAAAATTTAATTATCATATTACGGGGAGAATGTATTCAAAATTACTTTTAACAAATATCAAATTCCATATCACGTTGATGATTATCATCATAACTTTTTTGTCCATTTTGTGTGGCCATTATGGGATGCTGAATAGATTTAACATTATATTCTATTTATTAAAAAATATCAGGTCTCAATATATTTATTTCATTAACTACATTCTAGTATTCTGGATTTCTATACCTCCTTCCATTGAGTAATTCTTATTGATCCATATGAAAAGTTCAGTGAATGCTATTATTGTATGAAAACACTATAAGTGGAAGTTGTTTCTCCCAATTTAATTTAAAATTTAGAGAACAATATCTCAACATGGAATATAGTATTTTTATTATTTTCTAAAATTGAAAATCAATATAATGATGATACAGATTATGAAACTCAACTCCATGCCAGGATCTTGCTAAAAAACATCACTAGTAAATTAAGGTAAACATAATATCCTAATTGGATACAATTGAATGTTTAACTCCATTTAATCTTATCACTTCCTTAATTTATATCCTATAAATTTTATCCAGATAAAAATATTCTCTAATAAATATTATATGTGCTAAAATTATATGGTGGTTGAAGGAAACCCCTATAGCTTTATGACCATTGGACATTTTGGGAGATCTATTTAAAATAACTCACACTACTATTTTCATATATCCATTATGGTATAGGTAATGGATGTAACATCTCTTTATAATTTATTCCCTCATCATTAGCTTGATGAAATACCAAGAACCCAGATACAAACATTGTGATATCTCTCTTCCGGTTATCCCACATTAAATAATCATTGAAATCAATATACATGTTCATTATTATATGATTAAAAAAGAATGAATAACTATGATCATATAATAAATAAATACTTCTTCATATATTCTATGGATGTAGCATGTAAATGTTTATAAAAAAATATCAATCCATCATGATCAATGTTAAACAAAGAGAAAATTTTCATCCTTCATTTTCACCTCTATATATTTCTTCTACGCCTATTTATAAATATAGTTGATAGATTGATGAACAATCATTATAGAAAGATAAGATCACTTCACATCTATTAGGAATTGCAGATCTATCATTTTCACATCCAAAATACATGATTTTTCTTGATCCTCATCATGGATAAGGTATCATGATCCTTTCGACATTAAGAATAATACACATTTTTTCCTTTCCCAATGAGGTAATGTATTGAGAAGCTGAAAACATTAATTGTCTCTAATCATCTCTAATGTCTTTTTTTCAACTATTTTTGTCTAAATATATACATTAATATTTTATTATCAATATTAATATTACACTTTTATGTGTTAATAAAATGACTATATATCACTAATTCAAAAATTACTCTACTATCTCTGAATCATTTGTTGGGTAATTTTTCACTTGAACCATTAATTTTAAGGAGGAATAAGATAAAACCATTTAATTATATATATGAATTCATCCCAATATCATCATGTATGATTCATTATTGAATACAAACCCTACTCCACTATGGTATAATGAATGCATAATTGAAATAAATAATATTCTCTTCAGTAACGTGAAATTTTCCTCACAGCCATCTTCCCAGAGTAAATTGGGTTCCTTAAAAGTAAACATGATGAGTGGATTTGATATTCATGAGGAAATTATCCAGAAACGATAACTAATATCTAGTTTAAAAAAATAAAACTATGGATCTCAATCACAATGGTTGTTCTAAACCATTTTTCAATTCCCTCTGTATTTGATGGATCTACAAATATAATGTCTATTGAGATTATATGACTCATAAAATTAAACATTTTTAATCCACAATGGACACATTGTCATTTTTTTATATATTTGTTCCTTCTTTATCGTCTTATATTATATTCGCACATGACATATCTTCTCTACCATTCACATTTAATGGATAATATTATAATCTATAAAGATTACAACCAACTGATCATGTTAAAATGTAATGTCAATATTAATTAAGACCCTAAATATAGTGTGGAATTAGAAAAACAAAATTTCATCACTATATATTCAATCTGCAAATAAATTTAATTTAATGATTACTTTGAAATATCCTCCACATTTTTACTCAATTGATGAGATCCAAAATGACGTTAAATCTTGGAAAAGTATAGAGCTCTTTGAATTTGATCCAACAGGTCACTAATATAAGGTAGATTATATGTTTTCTTGATTTCAATCTTGTTTGACTCTCGAAAATCAATGTATAGTTGAATAAATCCATATTTATTTTTAAAAAAAATAATAGGTACACCCCAATGTAACAAAATTGACCAAATGAATTCATTTTCAGCGTTCTCATAGATTTTCTTATTCAAATTCATGCATATAAATATAGGTTATTCTATTGGGTGTATTTGAAATTGGCGTCACCCAAGGTATGAGTTCTATTGGGAACATAACTTCATGTTTCTATGGAAGGATATGAAAATATTATAGAATGACATAAAAAATAAAATTAATATAGGAATATCATTTATGTTGATAATCCCCCAACCATTTGAGATAAAAGACCCTCTTGATTGGGAATCAAAACCTATATAGTGGATGTGATTTCCTTCGTATGTTCTTATTTATCATCACAATGATAGATAATCAATGGTGGATTTGGATGATCAAATGTGACATATATTTCTCATATATCAATGTGTGATTTAAGAAGATAAACACAATGTATTCATAATATAATATCAAATTCAACTAGAGGAAGAATGAAATGATTTGAAGGAATCATATTCCCATTAGATTAAATTGGAGAGTAATTATGTACATGATATGTGATCATTATACCATTTGGAGTTTTCAATAGTAATTACATATCTAACCAAGTGGGTGGAATCTTAATACACGAAAAACATTATTCACATATAAAAAATGGGTATACATAGAGTGAAATATGACATTAGATGTTCTAGAGTGGAATGTAATTGTACCTTTCACCACATCGGTATTGTACCTCTCATTAAAAATAGTGATAACATGATAATTTCCCTTTTTATATTGGTGTAATAGGTTGAAAACATCGATCATAATCATTATCCTTTTCAATTGGGAACTAGTTAGTATAGTTATCATACTTCTTGCATTTATAACACTGGATTGTGGGTACTAGAGTCTGTAGAGATTTCTATCTATTTTCATAATTTTCAAACATCATACTATCACTTCTAATAAAAATTTTTCCAATGAACATCCCTTGAACACTTAAAAAATTTACATACCCCATTAAGACAATTTCCGCTTTGTTTCATTCCACACCATGAACATGAAGTAAATATCATCTTCTTATCCACATGGTTATTAGGGTTTCCCTTTAACACCCTCATTATTTTCTCATCAAAACCATGAGAAAGATAAGTAACTAAAATATCCATTTATTACCTGATATCACATAAAATTATTTCTTCATAGATAGTAAAAATCATTATGGATAACACCCTTTGAATAAATTGTTTTAATCCACTAAATAATAGATCAACCTTACATTCTGGTTGGTTTATTTTTCTAGAATCATACTTCAAAATTCATGTAAAATTTTCCTAATAGGATCAAATAGATTCATCATCATAGTACATTAGCTTAAGTAATTCCTTATCAATTTTCATATGATGATTAATAGGGATTCTCTTATTATTTAATTAAATATTAGATTCATCCCACTGCATTAAGTCAACATCATATTGTTAACTTATATTCTAGATGAGATTCCACCATTTATTTGCTTCACCTTATAAATGATATAAAACCAAAATTATCTTTTGATGTTCTTAACAGAGTAAAATGGAAAAAATCATTTCTTTGGTACTTAACCATTACTAAAAAACTATTGGATTAGTAGAAGTACTAAAATATTGAACATGTTTTCACATGAATTACATAATAGAATGTTGTTTCCCCTTTTTCTCATTAGTATGTTCATTATGATTCATATATTGAGAATGTTAAATTATGAAATCTATGAGATTTTAAATTATAGATCCCATAACATTGATTTTATCAATAGGAAAATCCTTCCATTTTCTATTTCATTTACTATTATCTAGGTATCTTTAGATACAAACTATAAAATAATACCAAAAAACATAGTGTGAGAAATATTAATTGTAGTGTTAAAACACAAAGTTATGAAATATCATTTAATAGGTTTCAAAATAAATATATATTATTTTAAAGACATGGCATCTAAGTCATAACCTAGGTTATTAATGGACATCAAATATTCTAATACATAATGATTTTTTCTAAATATAATGTAAAATACCCAAATCATATCCTTCACTTGTTTCAAAATAGGTGTCTCTTAAGGGACGTTGTCATGTATAAGGTAATGATAATGTCTGACTCAATATTCCTTTTTCAGAGTTATTACCCATAGGTACCTCTACTTTTAAACCACATCCACATTTAGTATCCATATATGGCTATAATTACTTAAAAACCTCTCGGTGTACCATTTAAAAAAAAATCAAGGACATATTATTATACACTGACTCATCCAAAAAATTATGCTTTGAAATAATATTAGTGATCTGGCTAAATTGTTCTCATCCTAGTTTACAAAGGTTAACTACACATAGCTTGGATACAAATTACACAAACCCAAACTTCTCATAGATAAATATTAATTATTAATACATGAATATTAATTATATTAAATTACAATACATTCAAGAATCATTTTGGTATTATGCCTTATGAATCAAGAAGACATAAACAACTAGTCCATAAGTGATCTACATTATCTCAAATTATGGTATTAATCACTTTCCCCCATCTTAATCATATCATACATAACATATTTTTCTTGAATAATGGAATGGAAACAAAATAAAGGGTTAGATCAGATTCTTAGTAAGGGTAAAGAAGGGAGATATCAATATATCATTAACATAAGGGTGTTATAATCTGGGAATAAAATTTGAAAAATATACCATGCATAAAAAATATCATAAAATTGGATTATTTCTTCAATCCTGGTAGTTCATAATATATTAATCATAATTCAATAAAATAATATGAACCATTAAAACAAAAAATGGTAACAAGATAGAATTTTGTGGAAAAAAATGAAAATTAAAAATAATATCCTTAGTATTTCATGGATCATTTCCAGGACTATTATAATGTTATGAGTTTACGAACTAAAACATTGTAGTAGTCAAGGTTCACTCCCAATGATATCATAATCGATATTGTCCATTAATAAACTAGGATCACTCCATATTCCACTCTGGTTTATCTCTTAAGATATCAATCATTATCCAATGTACTAGAGGGAGATATTGGGCCCACCCATCACATAATGAAAATCATAAATACATGTTACCTAAGATCATAACAAAATCAACATAACATAACCTATGAAAATTAATTTCATCATGAACATTTACACATAACATATCTTGTGGAAATAAAATATGTATCATAATAATTTCATCACTTCATTATTGTAAAACCCTAGAAAAGAATCTATTTTTATAATAATTATAAAATCCTAACCATAAACCATTAAAAGAAATATTAATAATTGAATCCTTGGATCATATCCCCAATAATGCATATATAAAATCAAAGGAAATAAACATAGATAAAAATAATATTGAAATACCACTTGATTCATTTGTTAATGAAAATAGCCTTTCCACATTGAAAACAACATTTAGAAATATAATACATTTTGAAAAAAATTAAATAAAAATTACATTGAAAACTAATAAGGTAATATATAATAAAAATTATGTTTATGATGTCGGTAAATTTCATTAATGTGTACATGTTAAGATAAATATTCTTTTCACATTTTCGATAATATCTAATCGATCATTTTTTTGAAAACTAAATGATGATTCCTTATAATACACTTTGTAAAAATTTAAACATGTGTAAAAATGTATTTAATTCATCCTTTAGAAAATTTCAAAACATATCATAAAATTTATTCAAAAAGCACAAATATTTGATGAAAATATGTTTTCATCCGTAGAGAGAAATAAAGATTATTTTTCCCAGAAACGTTATTTGGAACTATTTAGTACACAATGATAGTAAAATAGAGTAAAAAACATATAAAAAATAAATTACAATAGAAGATTAAAGTAAATTAGTCTTTTTAGAGAGAGATCATAATATTTTATTATTGGAATCATAATCATGAATAATCCCAAAAAACGATGATATCGTAAAATAAAACCATAACCACATTGATAAATTTTAATTGAGAGACCCATGAAATAATATCATTAAATAAATCTTGTAATATAATTAGAATAAATAAATTCATGATATTACATGTCAATGGGGTTGTATATAAACCTTATAAAAAATATAGTAGGCTAACAAAAGATACACTACTACAAAATTTCCTTCTAAAATCACATGTAATGCTCCATTATCTGCACTTATAAAGAACTAATTGTTGAAGCGAGTTTAATGGGAAGGGTTTTTGAGCACTCCCATGAAGCGCTGATAAAGCACCACCTCTAACTGTGTTTTTAGCGCTAATAAAGAGGGACTTTATTTGAACTTTTATTAGTGATGATAAATGGGGCCTTTATCAGTGCTAAAAATAATAAATAAATGGATAATATTCTTTTCAGACCTCTCTGAGAACCCACACCACTATATCAGTATTACCCCACATGGCACATTTATCCGTGCATCCACACCCCTAATACGAGTAATTTGTAAAATTACATCCTCTTGCATGCGTCTAGATTGGATAACTATAATACTCCTTTTAAACTCGAACACATTTAGCACTGCACCAATATGTTTTATTATCTATTATACGATATTTCGATTTTTATATATACTCACACATTATATGTATAAATATAAAAATAATTTCAAATAAATCAATAATATATAGGATTCTATTTGTGTTTGATATATATATACTTATATTTATTGAATTATATTTTATATTTTATTTTTTATTTTTTATTTTTTATATTATATATTCTATATTTCAAATTATATATTATATATTTTATATCATATAATATATATAATATATAATATATTATATATTACATATTATATATTACATATTATATTTTACATATTGTATATTATATACTATATATAACATTCATTTACATATACTCAAATATATAATGAATATAAATATATGTCTGTTTATTAATACACACATATATGTATATATAAATATTATATATAAATTTGTATATGTATATATGTATGTATGTATTAATATATTTTGAAAATGTAATAAATTTTTAGATATTATATTAAAAACATTTTTAGAATACGAATTTATTAACATATATTAGAATATACATATACATATACTTTTATTTATGGACACACACGAGATTATATATAAACCATACATTTATAAGTACATACATACATAATAAAGAATTTTTATATTTTAAATAAAATGTATAATTTTTTAATTTTAATTATATGAATAATACATAAATCTTTTATATATTTAAAATTACATTTTTAAATAAATATATGTTGATATTTTTATTTATACTCATGATTTATTATAAGTAAATATAATAAAATATTCATATATTTAATTATATATAAAAATAAATTATAATAAATGATAAAATTTGAAAACCATAATATCATTAAGAATGTAATACATAGAAATTACTTCAATCACCAATGAAAACATTTAAAAATTCCTCCTTAAATGATCCTAAACATCCATCGAATTTCAAAAAAATTGGACACCATGACTATTAACACAGTTTTAGAGGACTTCTTATTCTTTTATGGACTCAAAATATGTGATTGGGGGTTCCCCTAAACAATTGTGTGTTGTTATCATCACAGGCTTCTATTTCATATGTGGTGGAGCCAAAATAGGCTCTTAGATCGAATGTTATGGTCATTTGAAGAACATGTCCTATTTTGAACTTATCTTATATTTTTCATTACATAATTTAATTTTTATATCATCAAAAAGTTATTAAAATACTGTTACTCGACAATAAGTTTCAAATTAGTAATTAATTATTATCTTTATTATTTTATAAGACATTTTCACAAAATACAATATATTTTAAGTATAAATGACTATTTAGCCTTATCTAAAACATATTGAAACTATATATTATATTAATTTCAAAATAAATATATGTATATATTAATTTTTTTTTGATGAAATATTTTTTTAAGAAACATACCATTTATCAGTTCTAGAAAATAAGTTCTCATTAATGGTGGCCTTTATCATCACATGTAAAATAAATTTTTGATAAATTCCCCCCTTTATCAGCAATTTTTGACTAGAACTGATAAAGTCTCCCTTTATCAGCCATTTTGTTCTATCACTAATAAATGGACCCCCTTTATCAGCTCTTTTTTAGTAGTGCTGGTATATAGTGTGTTATCAAATTTTTTTATTAGAATTGATAAATACCACCTTTTATCATTAATAAAAAAATTATTGATAAAGGATCTATTTATCATTTATTTTTCTAGATATGATAAAGGGGTTATTTAAAAATTCTTTTAGATAGAACTGATAAATCTAACACAGGATAAACATAGTTTTTTAATAGTGATATCTCGACATGGTGGAAAATTGAGACAAAAACCCCTTATGTTATGTCTTGAAAATATTTGTACATATTCAATAATTTAATATAGTAAATATATATTGATTTTAAATATATTATTAACTATAAATAAATATATCATAACATATATGACTTGTAGGAACCTGGGACACCCTTAGAGGGGATGGGTGAATTAGGGTGTCAACTTTTCTTTTAAACTGAAGGATCTTGTTCCCACGTTGGTAAGAACTAGTCAAACCTGTATGATGGATACGATCAAAATTAAAAAATTCACTTGCAAGGAGATGACACAACACTTTTAACTTGGTTTACCACTAAGGGATACGTCCAAGGAGTATTCACTGATAGGTTTTCGATCATATGTAATTCCACTGTTAGTCACTAGTTATGGAATACAATGGTTCGGGAACAGTCACTCTGTCCCAGGCTCAATACCTTTATAAATGTTTAGGGATAGCCCACTATGTCCCTCGGGTCACTCCCGTTGACTCCCTCTGGCTAAATAACTTTAGTGAAGTCCCAGTCAGTTTATATATGTGAAGGTCTCTTCAATAGATTCGTATTGAAGTCTTTTCCTCTGCTTAGCATGAGACGGTGCTTGCATCGAAGTCCAGAATTGATGCACTTGAACACACTGAACCACTGAACTGGATAATCAAAAACACGCAAACAGGTTATACTAAAGATTCCACGCAACTCCCACCCTTTGAGTGAAATATCTCACTTTTGTGGGAAATACATGATTTTCATGCGGAAAATATTTTGTGCAACAAACTCCTTTACGCGCAGCTTTATGTGCAACCCTTTTTACGCAGCTTGGACTTTTTTGTAAAGCTCATAGTTTTTCGTGCAACCTCAGATTTTTCACACAATGTCTTCATTTTCGCAGAGCTTACCCTTTTTCACGCAACTAAACTTTTTTCACACACCTCAGCCTTTTTCGCACACCTTGGCCTTTTCCTCACAAGCCAGCCTTTTTCGCGGAAATCCCTTTACGCGAACATTTTATGTAATGACCCGAAATTTTGAATAAATCTTATTTCCTGATTTTGTGTGTTATGTAATTTTTTTTATACTCAAAGAAACTGTTTCATTTGATAACATGAGTATAATTAAAATGAGACCTTTGGTATTTGATTGTTATATGACCATTTGTCAATATGACCGCTGGAGACTAAAATGTTTTGATTATTGTCTCTAAATACAAGTGATCTTGGTTAATTAATATAGAAAGAAGAATCAATGGCCTCACCCAGTAGTCTTGGACCGATCGAAGCCCATCTAACATAACTTGGGAAGGAGGTAGCACCACATGGCTTTGCTCTTGACCAAACCAAAGCCGAACTTCATCGTGTGAAGCTAGAATAGAATCACCTTCACAAGAAGTTCAAACTGATAGAAATTACTTCTCGTGCGATGTTGGCCGAGCCTCCCTCGGATTCTCTCACCTGAGCAAACCTTAAACATAGATCCTATGCTGGTGTGATAAGGGGCTATGTAAGGAGACCGTAACTGCCTTGTGTAATCCAATATTTTAAATAATAATTTTGATTTCTTCTTATGATGAGGTTTATGAATTTTCAAATGTCCAGATAAATATAGTATGCATATTTTTGGTGAATTTTAGAGAATGGATATTTTAAAAATGTTTACGTAAACCTTAAATAAATAAAAATTTTTAATGAATTTCAAAAAATGGTATTCTACCATCATGTTCAGTACGAAATTTAGAGTCTAATAAGATCAACATAATTTTTTATGAATAGTAAATTATGAATAGTGATTTTATTCTTAGGATTAGTATTGTGACCAAATGGATTAGTAATCTCACTTAAAAAAATTATTAATATAATCTAGGCACCTTGATTAAGTAATGTGATTCAATAAAATTGTTAAATAATGGTTTCATAAATTATTATTCAAGTATTAGTTTTTTCGGGTGAATAGTATTTTTTAATTAAAATTAAATTAAAAATATTTAGAAAATTATTTTTATAAAATGGATTTCATTTATGAACTCAGATCATCGATATTATGTTAAGGTAATTTTTGGGGATTTTTCTGAAAAAGATGAATTTTCAGTGAATAGTGTATTTATTTAAAAATTAAATTAAAAATATATAGAAAATTATTTTTATAAAATAGAGTTCATTTTTGAAATCAGAGAATTGATATTTGGTTAGGGTGAAATTTTGGGATTTTTCTGAGAAAGTTGAATTTTTAGTGAATAGTAAAAACAAAATTTTAGGGTTTCGCTATGTTTAATGACATCATCACTATGTCATGATGATTTCATGAGATATTTTAAGGTTTGGACGAACAAAGGTGATGAATTATTGTATGGGGGAACCATGTGGTCTAACTGTATGGGAACTACCATGGGAGACCACATGGTTTTGAGAAAACCACTTGTGAGGTGTCCCTTGGCCATTAATGCATTGTCCCCTCACTTTCCCTTTAAATACCAAGACATCCTCTCATCCATTCGACTCCAAACACTCCCCCAATGAATCTCTGGTCTCATTACCTCCCATGGAGTCCTCCCAAGTTTCCCCCAAGCCTTCAAGGTCCCAACCGTTGAGTTTTAAGAGTTACGTTTAAAGTAAGGGATCCTATCTCTCTCTTCCTTTCAAGTAATCTATTTTATGTCGTTTCTTTTATGCTCCATGATCTTATGTTGGAGGATTTTATTTTATATTCCTCTTCCTTCCCTTTTCATGTTCATATTATGAGAGACCCCATATTTCTCTCATCAATTCCATTTAAGAATGTTTAAGTGGAACCGTTAGGCTGCCGAATTTTTAAGGGATTCGTTCACCTTTCTCATTTTTCAAAGTTCTATCTTCATGTCAATTCATTCAAGTTACTTTTTATTATTTTTGGGTATAATATCTATATCTATCATTCTGAACCTTTATTTTAATATTATTATAAACACTATTTTATCTCGTCAATTCATTTTTGATGAAGTTTAACTGGCGTCGTTACGCTGCCAATTATTTAAGGGATTCTTTCGCCTTTCTCATTTTTCAAAGTTCCACTTTCATGTCAAGTCTTTCAAGTTCTTATTTATTATTTTTGGGTATGATAGCTATATCTATCATACTTATCTTCTATTTTAATATTATGAGATACCCTATTTTATCTCTTCAATTCATTTAGTTGAAGTTTAAGTGACGCCGTTAGGTTGCCGAATTTTCATAAGAGAAATCTTATTTTTGTCTTCCTTCCATGTTTTTTATTTCATATGGTATGTCTTTAAAATTTCATTACCATGTTCTTATATCCATTATATTATTTACCTCTACTATTATTTGGATCATTTGTGAGTGGGTGACTTATTTCCCCTCTCTTTTCATGTTTTCTAAAACCCCGATGCATATCTGTTATGCTGCAGAATTTCCATCTCAAATGTCTCTCTCTTTTCTCAAATTATTTTATTTTATTAAGTGAATACTCAAAGCTATTCCTTATAAATGGGTATTCACATATATACCAAAATGTTCTATTTTAAATTCTGGGATTTACATACATGAGTCCCTCTTTCCTTTTATGTGGGTTTAAAGTGACATAAAGATCATGTCTTTAAAGCAGTTTTTAAAACGTTATGATTATGAAATGACTCCCATTTCTTTTATGCTATATGGGTTGTTTATGAAATGATTGATGATGATATTTGTGGCTCACATGATAATAAATACAAATTAAGGGTGCGCCCTGATAGCGCTCCAATACATTGGATAAAGACTTAATCTTTAGAGATGACCATTTAGACTCATACCATGGGGAATAACCTTGGTAATTTTTATTGACACCTTGGTGATGGACCATTGTGAAAAAAAATGATTTCCTTTGTAAAATTTTTTATCCACATCTTCAATTTATGAAAAATTTTATTTTTATTATGATATGCCTCATGATTTATTTCTCATGCCTTAAAGTTCTTTTCATGACCTTATTGAAGTATATCAAGATCACATGTTAAATGTTTCCCCTTGTTTACCTTACTGGGCCTTCTGCTCACCCTTTTTTTGATATATGTCCCCAGGTTGTGAGATGCAGTAATGAACCTAGGATGAACATAAGGAAAATTATTTAATGTTTTTAAGAATAATGTTTTATGTTTTTATGTTTTATGTTACTGGTTTCCAAGACACTAAACTTTAAGGATCCTTGGGTTTTTTTAAATGTAATGAAAGTTTATGTGATAAAAAGGTGGGATGTTATAGTTGGTATGAATGGATGGTTTAGTTATTTGTGGAAATTAGGATATGAAAACTTTAGGAATAAGACTATAGAAATTTTTAAATATTGGAAATCTTCCTGGTATTTTGGTATTTATTGAGTAAGGGGTTGCCAAGAAAATACATCCCTATCTATATACGAGCAGGTAGAGGTGGCTGTGGCACAGATGTACCAAGGGGTAAAACCCGAAAACACCGCTTTGAGCTAGACTCGAATGGGAACTGGTACACGATAACGGGCCTTGGTGCACTCTTGGTTACGACACTCCCGGGGGATATGCTTTGGTAAATTCATAAGCTTAGTATGAACCATTATTAAAGGAACAATGATAAAATAAAATAAAGATTCACATAAGAATATATGATCTTGGATGACCAAGATTGGAACCTAGGGGATCACAAGTTAGGATAAAATTTTATTCTACAAGTTTATCCTTTTATTCTTAAAGTTTCCGTTTCATGATTATTGGATAAGTATTTAAGCCCCTAATTATAGTTTCTTTTCTTAGTTAATGGAGGGAAATTGAAGAACATGTCCCAACAACCAAGGTGATTGGAAATTTGATGATTGCCCTATTAATATGACAGAGATGACGAGATATCAAGTTGAACATACTGTGGTTATGCCAAACCAGCTATCAAAAATCACAATTAATAATTTGTACATAGTTAAATGCCAAAATTCATCAAGTAAGAAGAAGATGAATTCTCAGGGATGTTCATCTGATAAAGTTGATAAGGAAAAGTATACCCAATTTCATTTTTGCAAAAAGTGTGGGAAGAGGCACCAAGGAGAATGTCACAAAGGAACCGGGATATTCTTTAAGTGTGGGAAGATAGGGCATAAAGTAGCCAATTGCTTCAAAAAAATGGTTAATGTGATGAATAGAGATAAGGTTTGATCTAATGTACCTTATCCTTTTCAATGTCATAAATGTGGAGAAGCTGGAAATTATTCAAGGAAATTATCTCTTGGAAGGGATGAGAGGCATGATGAGCATCAACAATCTTCAAGGACAAGGGAACAATGCATGTCCTATGCTGAGATGGATCATGATGACTGAAGTATATGTAACTTCTTCACAATAATTGTTTATGTCATGTTATATTTTAGTTCGTGCTCTATGAGCATATCTTTAATGTTTTCTTAGAACATCGAGTCACTACCTATGATGGTTTTATATCATTAAAGAAAACAAATATTGTTATGTACCACATGTTGATGTAGTGAAGCTGTTCTTCTTAAAAAATGGGTGATTAGTGAATTAAAAGATGATTATTATTTTGGAAGACGTTCACTATTTTGGGAACCCTATACAATCGAGGTAAATAGATTACTATGGTATTTTCTTTAAGGAATAAAGGTTGACTTATATTTTGAAGAATAGATGAATTTAAGGTGAACTTATGGTAATATAGGTTACTTATGGAAATGATTAACCTATCTTGGGGAAAATATGTTTAGGTTAGTTACATTTGTTATAAGATGTTAGGAGTGGTTTATGTTGTTTGGAGATGAATGATGAAGTTTATTTTGGAAGACTATGTTATCAAATCGTTCTTGTATTTGGGTTTCAATCTTAGTTTGGTTTATTTCAAGGAATTTTAAGGACAATTATTTATGTAATGGACTATGATTAACATTGGGTAGTACCTTGGAATATTGAATATTTAAAGATGTTTCCCTTCATATGGGGTTATTTATTTTTTAAGAGTTGTTTTATCTTACCCTTTATATTTTTGGGATAATGTTTATAGATAGAAGAAATTGATAGTTAATATTTTGTGGATTACGTGACTCTCAAGAAGATGATTCTTGTTTTTTGATGAGACCAAGTGTTTTTGAATGCCCATCGTCTGGAGAAAATATTATTTTTGGTAGAAACTTATTAAAGGATGAAACTCTACTTGAAAGTAGGTATATTTCATTATGTTTTTGTTCTATGTAGTAAATGAATTCCTCAAAATTATGAAAAGGAACATAAAACAAAAACGTTGTTGGTTTACGTTTCCTACTAGGTAATCAATGACCGTTTTCACACATCATATGTTTGGGTTTTTCTCAGGGTTAAATTTCTCCTAATCATGTTTTCTATCACTCTTCCTCAGAACTTGACCCTTTGTTTTCTCCTCCATGTCCATGTTTTCCTACATGGAATCCTAGTGTGGGTTAACTCGGGTGACCTTTGTAATTCCCTTTCCTTCTTTTAAAGTAATATTTTTACTGACTCCTTTTCCGATGTGGGACTTTCAGTGAAATTTCAAAACCCAATTTTAAAAATTGCGAGGACGTAATTTCTTAATGGGGGAAGAATGTAACAACCCGAAATTTTGAATAAATCTTGTTTCCTGATTTTGTGTGTTATGTTATTTTTTTTATACTAAACAAAACTGTTTCATTTGATAACATGAGTATAATTAAAATGAGACATTTGAGTTTTGACTGTTATATGACCATTGGTCAATATGACCCCTGGAAACTAAAACTTTTTTATTATTGTCTCTAAACACAAGTGATCTTGGTTAATCAATATAGAAAGAAGATTTGATGGCCTCACCAAGTAGTCTTGGACCGATCGAAGCCCATCTAACAGAACGTGGGAAGGAGGTTGCACCACTGGGCTTTTCTCTAGACCAAACCTAATCCGAACTTCATCGTGTGAAGCGTGCATGGAATCGTCTTCGTGAGAAGTTCAAACTGATAGAAATTACTACTCATGCGATGTTGGCCAAGCCTCCCTCAGATTCTCTCACCTTCACACACCTTACACTTAGGTCCTATGCTGGTGTGATAAGGGTCTATGTAAGGAGACCGTAACTGCCTTGTGTAATCCTTTTTTTTAAATAAAAATTCTGATTTCTTCTTATGATGAGGTTTATAAATTTACAAATGTCTGGATAAACATAGTATGCAAATTTTTGGTAAATTTTAGAGAAAGGATATTTTAAAAATGTTTACGTAAACCATAAATAAATAAAAATGTGTAATGATTTTTAAAAAATGGTCTTCTACAATTATGTTCATTACGAAATTAAGAGTCTAATAAGATCAACTTAATTTATGATGAATAGTAAATTATGAATAGTGGTTTTATGCTTAGAATTAGTAATGTCAACAAATGGATTAGTAATCTCACTTAAAGAAATTATTAATATAATCTAGGCACCTTGATTAAGTAATGTGATTCAATAAAATGGTTAAATAACGGTTTCATAAATTATTATTAAAGTATTAGTTTTTTCGGGTGAATAGTATTTTTTAATTAAAAATTAAATTAAAAATATTTAGAAAAATATTTTTATAAAATGGATTTCATTTTTAAACTCAGAGCATCGATATTATGATAAGGTGATTTTTTGGGATTTTTCTGAAAAAGATGAATTTTCGGTAAATAGTGTATTTATTTAAAAATTAAATTAAAAATATTTAGAAAATTAATTTTATAAAATGGATTTAATTTTTGAAATCAGATAATTGATATTTGGTTAAAGTGATATTTTGGGATTTTTCTGAGAAAGTTGAATTTTCGGTGAATAGTAAAAACACAGTTTTAGGGTTTCGGTATGTTTAATGACCTCATAACTGTGTCATGATGATTTCATGAGATATTTTAAGGTTTTTCCGACCAAAGGTGATGAAGTATTGTATGGGGGGCCCATGTGGCCTAACTCCATGGGAAATACCATGGGAGATGCCATGGTTTTGAGAAAACCACTTGTGAGGTGTCCCTTGGCCATTAATGCCTTGTCCCCTCACTTTTCCAATAAATACCAAGCCATCCTCTCATCCATTCGACTCCCAACTCTCCTCCAATAATGCTTTTGTCTCATTACCTCCCACTGAGTCCTCCCAAGGTGACCCCAATCCCTCAAGTTCCCAACCTTTGAGTTTTAAGAGTTACGTTTAAGGTAAGGGATCCTACCTCTCTCTTCCTTTCAAGTAATCTCTTTTATGTTTTTTCTTTTATGCTCCATTGATCATATGTTGGAGGATGTTCTTTTATATTACTTTTACTTCCCTTTTCATTTTCATATGATGAGAGACCCCCACTTTCTCTCATCTATTCGATTTAAGAAAGTTTAAGTGGCCACGTTAGGCTGCCCAATTTTTAAGGGATTCATCCACCTTTCTCATTTTTCAAAGTTCTAATTTCATATCAATTTTTCCAAGATACTTTTTATTATGTTGGGGTATGATCTCTATATCTATCACACTGAACTATTATGCTAATATGATTAGAGACCATATTTGATATCGTAAATTCATTTTTGTTGAAGTATAGGTGGTGCCGTTAGGCTGCCAAATTTTTAAGGGATTTGTTCGCCTTTCTCATTTTTCAAAGTTCTACATTCATGTCAATTCTTTCACGTGACTTTTTATTATGTTGGGGTATGATATTTATATCTATCATACATAAATTTGATGTTCATATGATGAGATACCCTATTTGATCCCGTCAATTCATTTTTGTTGAAGTTTAAGTGGCGTCGTTAGGCTACCGAATTTTTAAGGGATTCTTTCACCTTTCTCATTTTTCAAAGTTCTACTTTCATGTCAATTCTTTCAAGATACTTTTTATTATGTTGGGGTATGATCTCTATATCTATGATACTGATCTTATATTTTCAATGATGAGATACCCTATTTTATAACTTTAATTCATTTTGTTTAAGTTTAAGTGACGTCGTTAGGCTGCCAAATTTTCATAAGAGAAATCTTAGTTTTGTATTTCTTCCATGTTTTTAATTTCATATGGTATGTGTTTCAAATTTCATTACCATGTTCTTATATACATTATATTATTTCCCTCTAATTTTCTTTTTATCATTTATGAGTGGGTGAGCTATTTCCCCTCTCTTTTCAGGCTTTCTAAAACCCCGATTCATAGCTGTTATGCTGCAGAATTTCCATCTCAAATGTCTCTCTCTTTTCTCAAAATATTTTATTTTATTAAGTGAATACTAAAATCTCTTCCTTCTAAAGGGTTATTCACATATAGACCAAAATTTTTTATTTTATATTTTTGTATTTACATACATGAGACCCTCTTTCCTTTTCTGTGGGTTTAAAATGACATAATGATCATGTCTTTAAAGAAGTTATTAAAACATTATGATTATGAAATGAAACCCATTTATTTTATGCTATATGGGTTGTTTATGAAATTATTGATGATGATATATGTGGTTCACATGATAATAAAGGAAAATTAAGTGTGTACCCTAATAGAACTCCAATGCATTGGGTAAAGACTTAATCTCTAGGGATGACCATTTAGAGTGATACCTTGGTGAATAACCTTGGTAATTTTTATTGACACCTTGGGGATGGACCTTGGTGAAACAGAAATGAGTGTCTTTGTAAAATGTTGTAGCCACATCTTCAATTTATGAAAAATGTTATTTTTATTATTATATGCCTCACGATGTCTTTCTCGTGCCTTAAAGTTCTTTTCATGACCTTATTGAAGTATCTCAAGTTCACATGTTAAATGTTTCCCCTTGTTTACCTTACTGGGCCTTCTGCTCACCCTTTCTTTTAATGTATGTCCCCAGGTTATGAGATGCAGTAATGAACCTAGGATGAACATAAGGAGAAGCCATTCAAGTGTTTAATAATAATTTTTTATGTTTTCATTTTTTATGTTCCTGGTTTCCAAGACACTAAACTTTAATGATCCTCGGGTTTTTGTAAAATGTAATGAAAGTTTATGTGATAAAAAGGAGGGATGTTATATTTTACGCACATAAGCACTCATATCTTCACTAAGTCTTAAATTGTATGGAATGAGGGGGTCACCTCTTATTTATAGGCATCTCAGACTGCTGCGCGCAAAACCCACTATGGC
The DNA here is from genome assembly GCA_963277665.1 of Viscum album. Classification (NCBI taxonomy): domain Eukaryota; kingdom Viridiplantae; phylum Streptophyta; class Magnoliopsida; order Santalales; family Viscaceae; genus Viscum; species Viscum album. Next base: position 1,437,315,090 of record OY728122.1, read on the forward strand.
ACAAAAAACCTCTCATTTGGTGTGTAATATTTCGCGTAGGTACTGTTTTTTGCGAACATCTCAAAATATTTTTGCGCAGCCCATGACTTTGACATTTTTTAACATTATGATTCTGAAACACTATTTGTGAGAAAAACCTATCTCCACTACTTCACACACCACGCTGTTCTTCATGCACAACTCAAATATTTCGCACACAGGCCACCTTTTTGGCATACCACTTCCTCTTTGTGTGCACCTCCTTTTACCAAAAATCGTTGTCTTCATTTTCAGATTTTGAGGCCCAAAAATTTGGAAAACACTGGGAAATGGTGCCAACATCAATATTATTGTCTACTTGAACTGTATGATCACTTTACTAGTACAAATTCTGAAATTATACTGAGGATTGAAAACAAACAAGAACCATACTCCAATTCATGCATAGAATAGCCATGGTTCCAAAAATCACCCCCTTTGGGTTTGTTGGAAATCACTAAATGAATTCAATAGATCACCATCCACATGCATTCCAAAAAATGCAAGAATCAACTCATCCAACACTCTAAGTCTACGTGAGAAATTCTCGGTGTAGAAAACAAGAGAGGAAGCATGAATTGGATTCTCGTGTTTTGGAATCCTCAATGACGCCCATGTAAATTTTTACAGTGTCACAGAAGCATTACATGACCAATGTATTCCTTCTCATCCAATAACCAACACAAAATTTTTATCATGTCACAGAAGCATTATATATCCATGACATGCCTGAATTTATTACTTTCTCCCCCATTGACAATAAACCCAAACACCGGTAATTTTTCATTGTTCAGCTCAAAACACACTCCCCCTAGATAGTGTCTCCCCCACAAACCTGTATCACATCCATAAACAGACTAAAATCAGTTAACATTACTAGGGAGTGGGGTATTGCATAACCTCCTTATGCACTGGGAGGTGTCTATACACAGAGGTTCAACCGATGATTCTCAAACACAGCCGTTGACAGTGGCTTGGTCAGGATATCATCCATTTGCTCATTAGTTCCCACATGATCCATTCAAATCACGCCTTGCTTAACATTTTCTTTAATAAATTGATACCTGATTTCAATATGTTTTGTACGAGAATACTGAACAGGATTCATCGTAAGATCAATTTCGGTATTTTTATCATAGTAAATTACCATTGGATGCTTCACCTCATCACCAATATCTGTTAGTTGTTTCTTCATCCATAGTAGTTGAGTGCATGCCTTTGTGGAGGAGATATACTCATCTTCAGAAATACTTAGAGAAGTAATTTCTTGTTTCTTACTCAAACAAACAGCACATTTCTGCCAAATACAGAAGGCTCCACCAATGGTGGACTTTCTTTTCGCTGCATCACCAGACCAGTCACCATCAGAAAACGCTGATAATTCACTATGACTGCCTACAACAAAGTATAACCCAAAGTTATGAGTACCTCTAATGTACCTCATGATTCTATTAACTGCCGCCATATGATCCTCCTTTGTATTACTATTAAAGCGGTCCACTAGACATGTTTCAAAGGAAATATCTGGCCATGTCGCTATCAGGTACAGTAGTCTCCCAATGATTCTCCTATACATGGTGGGATCCACAGAGTTCCCATCCTCATGGTTTCCATGTTTGGTTCCAACTGCAATCGGTGTTGACATCAGTTTGGATTCATGCATATTAAATTTCGTCAAAAACTCTATTGCATACTTTTCCCGAGAGATGAACGTGTAATCTTTCTTTTGAGTCACCTACAGCCCCAAAAAATATGTGCGCTCCCCAATCATTGACATTTTAAATTCTAATTTCATGTGATTGGAAAATTTGTCCACTAATTTCTACCTGCAGCAACCAAATATAATGTCATCAACGTAAACTAGAACCATGAACTGATCTTTCTAGAAATCCATCACATAGAGATTGTGATCTACACCTCCTCATGTGAATTCTAGTTTCTTGATATTAGAGTCCAACCGATAATACCTTGCGCGTGGTTCTTGTTTCAAGCCATATAGGGATTTATTTATTTTCAAACCATTGTTTCATCAGTTCCAAGAAGAAAACCCACTGTTTGGTCTATATATAATTCTTCATTGAGTACACCATTGAATAATGCTATCATGACATCCATTTAATATAATTTATGTCCTATTTTGATTTCAATGGAAGGAAATTCCTGATTGACTCTAGTCTAGCCACTGGTGCAAATGGTTTCTTCAACATCAACACCTTCACTCTGTGAATATCCTTTACATACCAGTCATGCCTTGTTTCTAATAACACTTCCATGCTCATAAGACTTGTTCTTGAAGATCCTTTTTGTACCAATCACATTGTGACCTTCGGGTCTCTTGACTAGATCCCATGTCTGGTTCTTGTCAATCTGATCTAACTCTTCATTCATGGCTTTCACCCAAGAGTCATCCTATGCATCTTCTGCAAATGAAGATGGCTCCACAACTGACAGAATTGAATATTGTGTGTTATTTCTCATTCTTCATGTTTGTGTTGGTGCACTCTTATCTCCAATTATGTTCAATAGATCAATCACAGATCTTCGATTTCTCCTATGAGGTTCAGTCGCCTTCTCTCCAGCCAAGATTTCCTCTTTAGATTCTTCTTCTGAGTCAACATCATGATGTGACTCTTCTGTGTTTTATACACCTTCCACTATATATTTATTTGTATTTGGTCCATGTTCGCATTCATCCTCATCTTCTATCTCATCAACATAGGAATTATTTGAAGAATTTGGGGTTTTTCCTTCAATGATCTTAACACCATTCATTCTAAAATCCACCTAAGCATTTATTGAAACACTTTTAGGCTTTATTGTTCATGGGATACCCATGAAAAATTCCATCGTCAGCATTATCACCAAACTTCCCTTGATTTACTTCTTTATTTAGTATGAAACATTTTCTTCCAAAAATAGAATAGTATTTCAACGAATGATTCCTTCCATGCCACAATTCATATTGTGTTTTCATTTCTCCCATATAAATCCCCATTCAATTCTGAATGTGCACTGCAGCTTCAATAGATTCTTTCCAGTAATGGACAGAGATACAAATCTCAATCAGCATAGTCCTGGGATATTGATGACCTATCGATTTCGGAGCTCAACAACTCCATTTTTTTATGGAGTTCTCACAATAGCTTCCTAATGTTGTATTCCATGTTTTTCTTGTTAATTCCCAAACTCAATGGACGTGTATTCCCCTCCATTATCAGATCACATTCCTTTTATTGTCTGTCCAGTATCATTCTCAGCAATCTAGTGATAAGTTTTCATGAAATCAAGTACTTTTTGGTTCTTGTGAATAATTATTACACAATCCATTCTACTATAATCATAAATGAAAAAGACGAAGTACCTCTCTCCATGAGTTCCAACAACATTTATTGGGCCACATACGTCTATATAGATGAAATAAAGAAGGTTTGATGCCCTTTTCATCTTTGGTCGATGTGAATTACAGACTAGCTTCCCCCGTATGCAGGCATCACAAGTATTTTTCCATTCAAGTTTCAGAATGGGGATATCCATGACATTCTTCATTATAGATATCTTTTCCATGTTTTGTTGGTTAATGTTCCCCAGCCTTCAATGCTAGAGGTTGTTTTCTTCTCCAACAGACAAATAGCAAGAGTTTACTTTACTATCCACCTCATATAAGTTTCCATCTATTCTATATCCTTTCATAAGAGAATTCATTTTTTCCCTTTATAGTGAGGCCTTTTTGATTGAATGTTACTATGATCCCTAAGTCACAGAGTTGACTCACACTAAGGATATTGTGGCATAGACCGTCTACATAAAGAACTTCAGTCTTCTTCACCTCTCCATTTGTGAAAGTAATATTCCCACTCTCTTTAATCTTCAAATCACAATCATTAACAAACCTTAAAGTTCCATTAAACTTATTTGTAATGTTCTTCAAAAGGTCATCATTTCTTGTCATATGTGAAGAGCATCCACTATCAAGAATCCAGGTGCTGCTACTCTTTGTAGCTTTGAAGGCTACTTCTATATGATTAGATATCTCGATCTTCTTCTTTTCTTTCCAATAGATATTGGATTGAGTATAATTTATTGATGGCCATCTAATTATTTCTTCCACATAATCAGATTATGTATACCCATAATCTTTTTCCAGAGAAGAAAAACTATTTGTGAGATCAACACCATCTGGATGATGAATATTGACCCATCTCTAAGAGTTGTATGAATCTCTCTTATGGATTCATTGCATGTAATTCATAGCTTTGTGGCCAATGTTATAACAATGAAAACAATATCCATAGAAACTATTTCTTCTATAATATGGAGGATATGAATTCAGTATCTTTTATTGATGTCCCAAATCTTCCCCATTCAAGTAGCTCTTTGCCTCTTCGCAATATCACATGGTATGGCCCAAATAGCCACATAACTAACTCTTGAAGAGAGGAAATGTCTTCTCACCTGAATTTCTCCTCATGTCTTCTTCTTTGGGAGAATAGTTGGCATGCCTATAATTTCTGAATGTTTGAGGATAATTTTTAGTTCTTATTTTAGTTTTTATTGAGGGTTTATTTTTCATCACATTAGGCAATGCTTCAACATGTCAAACATTCATTTTTTCTTTCTTTTGGCACTCATCACTTCAAGCAGTTGATGTCTCAGCTTCACACCCAATTCCACTCTTTCCCATGCAAGCGGGTCTTTGATCACTCAATATTTTTCCAACCCCATCTGAACCACACTTGTCTCTTTCCAATAATTCATCATCTGATAATCTTACAAAATGAATTTTCTTCTTACCCTTATTTGTGGTGGATTGACATGAAATTTTACTCCTTTGAGTAACAACATCTTCCTCAAGACCCTCAACATTCTTGTACTTCCCTTCCAATCTGGATGAAAGGTCATTTATAAACTTTGTTTATTCTTCAATTCAATGCTTTAGTTCCACAACGTCATCAGTGCTTTCAAGGATTGAAGACTGAACTCTCGCTAGTTCTTCTAGTTGTTCAATTTATGCTTCACACTTATCAACATATTATGAAGGTTCTTCAACCATTTCATTCCACTTATTTCATCTCTTACATTTATTCTCAATCATGGAAAATGCATCCTTAATTTTAACTATTGGATCACCATTAGGATTAATCTGATTATCTCTGCCTTTATCGATTGAGGGTTCTAAATTTTTGAATGGTATCCATCATGGAAGCATGGTTTCCTATTTTAAATTATGGATCTTCTTCTTCACAAAATTAAATATCATTATTTTCCTCTTCACATACAAAACTCTTCCTCCATATTTTCTTTGGGATTTGAATTCTCCCTTTTCGAAAAACCATTTTGAGGCTTCTCGATGTCTTCTGCTTCGCTCCCATCATCATCAAACATTCTTTGGCACGAACACACAATGTGCCCAACTCTTCCACAATCAATACATGCCAGACGTAGCTTACCTTTAAACTTACATTTTCCTTTCTTCAGCTTCTTGGCGACAAGGGAAAGAATTTCATTTTTCTTCATCATATTCACCTCCACTATAATCTGAAATTTTCAGTTTTTCCATGGATTTGAATGCCATTTCCTTGCATACATGAGTCGTGGAATCTTCTGGTTTGACTCTCATATCATATGCCACTAGACTACTTAACAGATCATCCAATGATAGTTTAGATATATTTCCTTCTTCAACGGAAGACATCTTTGCATTGTACATAGGAGGAACTCTTCTCATGATTTTATTTACGATATCAATGTCTTGGATTTAGTCTCTAAGACCTCGAATTTCCCCCACTACTTCAGTAATTTGATTAATGAAAGAATCTTCATTCTCCTTATCAAACCACTTGTGTAAGAAATGAAGTTTCACCTCCTTTACATTTAGGCCTCCTTCATAAATGTTTTCATGTTTATCCCACATATACATGCTGAGGTGAATCTCAACACCTTTAGATAGATTAGATCTAAAAGGGTCGTAGTGATAGAATTCCGAACTTTAGCATCGTCTTCAAAAACATTCATGTCGGTATCAATCATAACATGCCACGTTGAATCAGTAAATTGTATTCCTTGCACAGAAGAAAATAGGACTTCCATTCCAAGGGATTGAAAATGATATTTCATTCTGCTGTTCCAAATCTGAAAATTACTTCTACCGAAGAGAGGTATTCCCCTACCATTGACTGCAATCTCCATGAAGACAAAGGAAAGATCTAACACCAGCTACCATTAACCTATGATACCACTTGTAGGACCCCGGGACACCCTGATATAGGAGGTGTGATTCATGGTGTCAACGTTTCTTTTAAACTGATGGATCTTGTTCCCATGTTGGTAGGAACTAGTCAAACCTGTATAATGGATATTATCAGAAATCAAACATTCACATGAAAAGAGATAACACACCACCTTTTACTTGGTTCACCACTAAGGGCTACGTCCAAGGAGCATACACCGACATGTTTTCGGTCATACCTAATTCCATAATTCTTCACTTGTTGAGGATTACAATGGTTAGAGATAAATCACTCTATCCCAGGCTCACTTCCTTTATAAATGTTCAAGGATATCCCACTGCATCCCTCGGGTCACTCCCATTGATTCCCCTATATCACTACCTTCGGTGATGTCTTAGTCAGTTTATATACATGAAGGTATCTTCAATAGATTCTCATTCAAGCCTTTTCCTCTACTTAGCATGAGACTATGCTTGCATCGAAGATGAGAATTGATGCACTTGAAAACACTGAAACACTGAAACGGATAATCAGAAATGCACAAATAGGTTATGAATAAGATTTCACACAACTCTTACCCTTTGGGTGAAGTATTTCACTTTTTCACAAAATACATGATTTTCGCGCGGAAAATATTTCACGCAACAACCTCATATATGCACAGATTTACACGCAACACATTTCTCATGCAACATGGCCTTATTTGTGAAGCTCAGAGTTTTTCTCAGAACCTCACATGTTTCATGAAATGTATACAATTTCGCATAGCATAACCTTTTTCGCACAACTCAACCATTTTCGCGCACCTCGGCCTTTTTTGCACACCTAGTCCTTTTCCACACAACCCATCCTTTTTCACGCAACTCCCTTTACGTGAACATTTTACGTGCATCAACACTCGGATCTTCATTATGTCTTCAACCGTATGTAATTAGGGGGTCCCCTCTTATTTATATGCATCTCAAACACCCGCACACAAAACCCTTTGTGGCACGAAAACACTCTCATTTGGCATGTAATAGTTCACACTGATACTGTTTTTTGGGAAACATCTCCTGAATTTTCGTGCAGCCCCTGCCTTTTCCATTTTTCGACATTCTGATTCCGAAACACTATTTGTTTGAAAAACCTCGCTGCACTATTTCATGAACCACTCTATTTTTAGCGCATAACTCAAATATTTCGTGCACAACCCACATTTTTGGTCCACAAATTCCTCTTTGCGTGCACCTCTTTTTACCAAAAATCCATGTCTTCATTTTCCGATTTTGAGGCACCAAAATTTGGAAAACACTGGGAAATGGTGCCACCTTCAATAATGTTGTCTACTTGAACTATATAATCACATTACTGTAACACATTCTGAAATTCTATCGAGTATTGACAACAAACACAAACCATACAATTCATGCATAGAATATCCATGGTTCCAACAATCTCCCCATTCGGATTGTTGGCAATCACTAAATGTATTCAATGGATCACCATACACATGAAATCCAAAAAACGCAAGAATCAACTCAGCCAACACACTATGTCTACGTGAGCAATGATTGGTGTAGAAAACAAGAGTGGAAGCTTGAATTGGGTTCCCATGTTTCAGAATTCTCAATAACACCCAAGTAAATCATATACAGTGTCACAGAAGCATTACATGGACAATGTATTCCCTCTCATCCAATCACCAACACTGATTACTCATCATTTCATAGAAGCATTACATGTCCATGACAGGCCTGAATTTGTTCCTTTCTCCCCCAATAACATTAAACCCAATGACTGTAAACATTTCATTGTTCATCTCAAAATGCACTCCCCCTGGATAGTGTCTCCCACACAAACCTACATCACATCCATAAATAGATTAAAATCAGTTAACATTACTAGGGAGAGGGGTATTGCATAACCTCTTTATGCACCGGGAGGTGGATGAACACCGATGTTCAACTGATGCTTCTCAAACACAGCTGCTGACAGTGGGTTGGTTAGGATATCAGCCACTTTCGCATTAGTTCCCACATGATCCATTCTAATCACGCCTTGGTCAACTTTTTCATTGATAAATTGAAACCAGATTTCAATATGTTTTGTATGAGGATACTGAATAATATTCTTCGTAAGATCAATTATGCTATTGTTATCATAGTAAATTACCATTGGTTTCTTCACCTCATCACCAATATCTATTATTTGTTGCTTCATCCATAGTAGTCGATTGAATGCCTTTGTGCAGAGACATAATCAGCTTGATAATTACTAAGAGAAGTACTTTCATGTTTCTTACAGAACCATCCAACACATTTCTGCCCAATATAGAAGTCTCCACCACTGGTGGACTTTCTATCCACTACATCACCAGCCCAGTCAGCATCAGGAAACGCTGATAAATCACTATCACTGCCTGCAGAAAAGTATAAACCAAAGTTATTAGTACCTCGAATGTACCTCATGATTCTTTTTACAGCCTCCATATGTTTCTCATTTGGATTAATCTAAAAGCAGGCCGCTAGACATGTTGTAAATACAATATCTGGTCATGTCGCTGTCAGGTACAGTAGTCTCCCAATGATCCTCTTGTACATGGTGGGATCTATAGAGGTCACATCCTCAGGCTTTCAAAGTTTGGTTCCAACTACAATCGGTGTTGACATTAGTTTGGAGTCATGCATGTTAAATTTCTTCAGCAACTCTCTTGTATACTTTTAATGAGAGATGAACATTTAATATTTCTTTTGATTCACCTTCTGCCATAAAAAATATGTGATCTTTCAAATCATTGAAATTTTAAATTCTGATTTAATGTGATTGGAAAATTCGTCCACTGATTTCTGCCTGCTGCCACCAAATATCATTTCATCAACGTAAACTAGAACTATGAACTGATCTTTCAGGAAATTCTTCACATAGAGATTTTGATCTACTCCACCTCGTGTGAATTCTAGTTTCTTGAGATTAGAGTCCCTCTAAGAATTCCATGCTCGTGGTGCATGTTTCAAGCCATAGAGTTATTTATTTAGTTTGCAAACCTTTGTTTCATAAATACAATGAAGAAAATCCACCGGTTGGACTATGTATACATCTTCTTTGAGTACACCATTCAAGAATCCTATCTTGACATCCATTTGATATACATTATATCCTCTTTGGAGTGTCATGGAATGGAAATGACTGATTGACTCTAGTCTAGCCACTGGTGCAAAAGTTTCTTCAACATCAACACCTTAAATCTTTGACTTTCCCTTACATACCTGTTGTGCCTTGTTTCTAATAACACATCCATGCTCATCAAACATGTTCTTGAAGATCCCTTTTGTACCAATCACATTGTGACCTCCGGGTCTCTTGACTAGATCCTATATCTGGTTTGTTTCACTCTGATCTAACTCTTCATTCATTGATTTCACCCAAGATTCATCCTTTGTAGCTTCTTCAAATGAGTATGGCTCCAAAAATGACATAATTTCATATTGTGTGTTATTCCTCATTCTTCTTGTTTGTGATGGTGCACTCCTATCCCCAATTATGTTAGATGGATCAATCTCATAACTTCGATTTCTCCTGTGAGGTTCAATCACCTTCTCTCCATCCAAGATTTCCTCTTCAGATTATTCTTCTAGTAAATATAATTATGTGACTCTAGAGTGTTTTGTACACCTTCCTCTATATCTGTATTTGTATTTACTTCATGTTCACATTCATCCTCATCTTCTATCTCATCATCATAGGAATTATTTGAATCATTTGGGGTTTTTCCTTCAATGATCTTAACATCATTTCATTCCAAAATCCTCCCCAATAATTTATTGAAACACTTGTAGGCTTTTCTATTCATTGGATACCCAAGAAAAATTCCTTCATCAGCATTGTCACCAAACATCCCTTCAATTCCTTCTTTATTTCAGATGAAACATTTTCTTCTGAAAACACGAAAGTATTTAAACGATGGCTTCCTTCCATGATACAATTCATATGGTGTCTTCGGTTTTCCCATATAAAGCCGCGTTCTATTTTGACTGTGAACTGTGGATTTAATATATTCCTTCTAGTAATGGAGCGAGATACAACTCTCAATTAGCATAGCCTTGTCCATATTGTGGACCTGTCGATTCCAGCGCTCAACAACTCCATTTTGCTGTGGAGTTCTCACAACAGCTACTTCATGTTGTATTCCATGTTTTTATAGGTAATTCTCAAACTCAATGGACGTGTATTCCCCTCCATTTTCAGATCGCAGGACTATTATTGTCCGTCCAGTATCATTCTCACCAATCCGGAGATATGTTTTCATGCAATCAAGTACTTGTCGGTTCCTGTGAATAACCATTACATAAGACATTATAATATAATAATAAATGAAAAGGATGAAGTGCCTCTCTCCATGAGTTCCGGAAACATTTATCAGGCCACATACATCTATATGGATTAAATCAAGATGGTATGATGCTCTTTTCTTCTTCGGTCGATATGAATTACAGACTAGCTTCTCTTGTATACAGGCATCACAAGTCTTTAACCGTTCACGTTCAGAATGGGGATATCTATGACAATCTTCATCTTAGATATCTTTTCCATATTTTGTTGGATAATGGGCCCCAACCTTCGATTCTAGAGGATGTTTTCTTCTCCAATAGAAAAATATCAAGAGTTTACTTTGTTGTCAACCTGATATATGTTTCCATCAATTCTATAGCCTTTCATAAAAGAATTCCCTGTTTTTTCCTTTATAGTGCATCCTTTTTGATTGAAAGTTACTATTGGCCCAGAGTCACAGAGTTGACTCACACTGAGGAGATTGGGTCATAGACCATTCACATAAAGAACTTAAGTCTTCTTCAACTCTCCATTTGAGAGAGAAATATTCCCACTGCCTTTAATCTTCAAATCACCATCATTACCAAACCTAACTGTTCCATCAACCTTCTTTTTAATGTTCTTCAAAAGGTCATCATTTCCTGTCATATGTGAAGGGAATCCACTATCAAGAATCTAGGTGCTACTACTCTTTGTATCTTTGAAGGCTACTTTTGTAAGATTAGATTTCTCAATATTATTCTTTTCCTTCCAAGAGATATTGGATGGAGTATAAGATATTGATGGCCTTCTAGTTATTTCTTCCAAATAATCAGATTCTTCATACCCATAATCTTCTTCCAGATGAGAAAAAAATTTTGTGTGATCAACACCATCAAGAGGATGGATATTGACCCATATCTGAGAGTTGTATGAATCCCTCCTTTCTAATATTTGCCTGCAATACATAGCTTATCCATAGAAACTATTTCATCTATAAGATGGGGGATATGAAGTCGGTCTCCTTTATTGAAATCCCATATCTTCCCCATTCAGGTATCTCTTTGTCTCTTCGCAATATGACATGGTATGGCCTAGATAGCCGAAAAACTGACACTTCAGGAGAGGAAATGTCTTCTCACTTGAATTTCGAATCATGCCTTCTTCTTTTGGAGAATAGTTGGACTGATTTTTATTTCGGAAAGCGTGAGGATAATTTTCAGTCCTTCTTTTAGTTTGTGTTGTGGGTTTATTTTCCATCACATCAGGCAATGTTTCAACAAGTCAAAATTTCATGTTGTCTTTCTTTTGGCTCACTTCACTTCCAGCAATTGATATCTCAGATTTATAGCCAATTCCACTCTTTCTTATGATAGCGGGTCTTAGATCACTCATGATTTTTCCAACCCCATCTAAACCTCACTTGGCTCTTGCTAGTAATTCTGCATCTGAGAATCCTCCAAACTGAATTTTATTCTTACCTCAATTTTGGTTGATTGACATTCAATTTTACTCCTATGAGCAACAAATTCTTCTTCAAGAACCTCAGCAGTCTTGGACTTCTCTTCCAGTCTAGATGAAAGGTTATTTATGACCTTTTTATATTCATCAATTATAAGCTTTAGTTTCACAACGTCATCTATGCTTTCAAGGATAGAAGACTGAAATCTCACTAGATCTTCTAGTCATTCAATTTCTACTTCAAGATTATCAACATATTCTGATGATTCTTCCACTATATCATTTCACTTATTTCATATCCTACATTTATTCTCAAGCTTGAAAAATGCATACTTAATTTTAATCTTTGGATCACCATTAGTATTAATCTGTTTATCTCTGCCTTTATTGATCAAGGGTTCTGACTTTTCGATGTAAGTCATCATGGATGCATGGTTTCATATTTTAAATTCTGGTTCTTCTTCTTTACAAAATTCAATATCATCATCTTCCTCTTCAAATAAAAAACTCTTCCTCTATATTTTCTTTCCATATTTGAAGTATAATTTTTTGAAAAACCATTTTTGAGGATTTTTGATGTCTTCTTCATCACTCTCATCATCATAAAACTTTCGTTGGCACTGAGAGGAATTGTGCCCAAATCTTCCACAACAAAAACATGCCAGAGGTAACTTACCTTTAAACTTACCTTTTTCTTCTTCAGCTTCTTGGCGATAAGAGAATGAATTTATTTTTCTCATCTTCTTCACCACCACTATCTTCTAAAATTTTCAGTTTTTCCATGGATTTGAATTCCATTTCGTTTCTTATACGAGTCATGGAATCTTCGGGTTTGACTCTCATCTCATATGCCACTATACTACTTAACAGATCATCGAGAGATAGGTTAGATAGATCTATTTCTTCAAGGGATGAAACCTTTTCATTGTACATAAGAGGAAGACTTCTCATGATTTTATTTACAATATCTATGAATTTGATTTACTCTCCAAGACCTTGAATTTATCCCACTACTTTAGTAATTCGATTGAAGAAAGAATCTAAATTCTCATTAGGATGCATCCTTAGAACGTCAAACCTATTGTTTAAGACATGAAGTTTCACCTCTTTAACATTGTTGTCTCCTTCATAAATGTTTTCAAGTTTATCCCTCATAGACTCTACTGAGGTGCATTTCATCACCTTTATATAGATATGATCTGAAAGGGCTGTAGTGATAGCATTCTGAGCATTAGAATCTGCGTCAAAAACATCCTTGTCGGTATGAGTCATAAAAAGACCTGTTGGATCAGTAACTTGTATTCCTTGCACTGTATCAAAGAGGACATCCATTCCAAGGGATAATAAATGATATTTCATTCTGTTCTTACAAATCTGAAAATTACTTCCATCAAAGAGAGGTATTCCCCTAGCATTGACTGCATTCTCCATGACGAAAAAGGACAGATCTAACACTAGAAACCTTTACCCTCTTCTACCAATTGTCAACTTCTCTTTTAAACTAATGGATCTTGTTCCCACGTTGGTAGGAACTAGTCAAACATGTATGATGGATATGATCAGAAATCAGGCATTCACATTAAAGAGATGACACACCACCTTTTACATGGTTCACCACTAAGGGCTACGTCCAAGGAGCAAACATCGAAAGGTTGTCGGTCATACCTAATTCCACAATTCTTCACTAGATTTGAATTACAATGGTTCGAGAACAATCACTCTATCCCAGGCTCACTACCTTTATAAATGTTCAGGGATAACCCACTGCGTCCCTCAGGTCACTCCCATTGACTCCCCTTGGCTCAATGCCTTCAGTGATGTCTCAGTCAGTTTATAGATGTGAAGGTATCTTCAATAGATTCGCATTCAATTCTTTTCCTCTGATTAGCATGAGACTATGCTTGCATAGAAGTTGAGAATTCATGCACTTGAACACACTAAAACGCCGAACCGGATAATCCGAAATGTACAAATAGTTACTACTGAAGATTTCGTGCAACTCCTACCCTTTGCCCAAAATATCTCACTTTTGCGCGAAATACATGATTTTCACTCATAAAATATTTCGCGCAACATCCTTTTTCACGCACAGCATTATGCGCAACACCTTTTTCCCATAGCTTAGATTTTTTGGTGAAGCTCAGAGTTTATTGCGCAACCTCATATTTTTTCGTGCAATTTCTGCATTTTCGCACATCTTACCCTTTTTCGCACAAATCGACATTTTGCGTGCACCTCGGCCTTTTTCGCGCACCTATGCCGTTTCTGCACAACCCACCCTTTTTTGAATAACTCCTTTTATGCGAACATTTTGCGCACATTAGCACTCGAATCTTCACTAAGTCTTCAATCGTAAAGAATGAGTGGTCACCTCTTATTTATAGGCATCTCAGACCCCAGTGTATAAAACCCCATGTGGCGCAAAAAACCTCTCATTTGGCGCGTAAAAATTCTCACAGTTACCGTTTTTCCAACACATCCCCAGATTTTTCGCACAGCCCATGCCTTTGCTATTTTTTGATGTTCTGATTTCGAAACACTATTTGCGTGAAAAACCTCACTCCACTATTTTGCGCACCATGATGTTTTTCATGAAGAACTCAAATATTTCGTGCACATCCCACCTTTTTCGCGCACCACTTACTCTTTGCATGCACCTCCTTTTACAAAAAATCCATGGCTTATTTTTTTTTATTTTGAGGCCCAAAAATTTGGAAAACACTGGGAAATGTTGCCACCTTCAATAATATTGTCTGGTTGAACTGTATGAATACATTACTGGCACACATTCTGAAATTATACTAAGGATTGACAACAAGCACAAACCATACTCCAATTCATTCCTAGAATATTCATGGTTCCAACATGACGTACTTTGGACTATTTATTACACATTTATTTACAATTCCATGTCAATGTAACCTTTCGAGAAATAACTACTTTGTATTTCATGTATGTTTTGATTAGATAGTTTTCATAATCTAACATTAATAATGATTAAATCATATATATAATTTTAAAAGGTAAAATTGTCATATATATTCAGTACATATTTATATATTGTAATATATTAATGTTAGAGATAAAAAATGAAATACACCGTTCATAGAGATGGTAGGTAATACATACACGTGAAGGATATTTCCATTTTCAAAATGTATTGAATGAAAGAAATATAAATAATATATTACAATTATAAATCACTTTTATTTAATATAAATAACTTATTTTCATGAAACCCATTCGTATTTCCATCCATATAATGCGTGAATGAATCACATCACTTTGTGTGGAATTAGTGTGTCGTACTCACGACCAATTTAATTATTTTCTAATAAAATGGATTGTATGAAAAAAAATTAATATAATATTTCCATATTTATAATAATATATTATATATCATATATAACCTTTTAAATTTTTAATATGTTACTCTCTGATAGGTGGTGATGTAAAAGAAATAGTACTGGTTCGTGAGGTGGTAGTCTTCCATACAGAAGATAAACGATTTTTTTCCATTTTATGGAGGTGTACATGAATATTGGTTTTGAAAATAATAGAAAAAAATATATGTATATGAGAGAAAATTGTGTTGTTTTATCAGAATAATTGAATGTAATTTGAATAAGTTATAAGTATATGTAAAATGAAAACACAAAGTTAAAACATTACGACATCTTCGGAAATCCTATTTAGGAACAACATAAAGAATTCCATGATAGTATTTATAAACTCACCCTGAAATCTAGGATGTTGGTTGGTATTTATATAATATATTAGGGTTGGTTTTGGTTGAAACAAATTATTGTGATATGGATAGGAGAATGGGTGCCCCTTTATAAGTCTTTGGATATGACACCATTGATATTTATAAAATAAATCATGTGTACCCATTTTTTTCCAATGGAACAAGGAAAAAAAATGGATCATAATTTGATATTAGAGTTTATTAGGTCAATTTTTTTCCATAAAATGGTATTTGGACATTTATAAAGATGATTTTACCTAATATTATATTAGTGTGAATTTTGACAAATAGTTTTATCCCTAAAAATTGTAATCAATTTTTATTGTTTTTAATATAAATTTTGAAACTATTAAGATAGAAATATTATATAATAAATATTAGTATGATTCATAATATTGAATTAATTTTTCTAAATTCTAATCATATAATTGGGAAAAAATTAAATTAAAATTAAACCTGCACGCGTGATGAGAAAGTTTCATTATAAAGAGAAAATATTGAATGTTTTTGAATGTTTATTTGAAAATTAAATATGAAAATGATTCAAATAACCAAAATTTTATTAATTTAAATATTCTTTTTTATATTTATACTTTTAAATTCATTTAAAAGCAAAATTAATCTTATAAATTATATAAATGAAAATACTGTTTTCATTAAAAATAATATTTTTCACTATTCATAAGAAGTTAACATTTTCAAAAAATAATTGAATTTTAACATGATTATTTCAAAAATAAATTTCATATTATAAAAATAATTTCCTATGGGTTTGATTTTTTTATTATTTTTCACAAAAAGAAAAAAAAATTATTGAGAAAATTGTATTTGAAAAACATATAAAGACTTTACCAAAAATTTATTACTTTTTATTAATATGTTTTATTTAAATACATATATTATATTGAATATTTAAATTTTTCTATTCCAAATCATGCCAAAAATATTAATAGATATATAATAATAGCTATTTTCCAGTAATGATATTAATTATGTATCATGGTTTGTTAAAACTCAACCTTTCATGTAACACACGCTATCAATGAAATTAAATTTATTCTTATTTTTTATAAAATACAAGGTGTTGTCTACATGGACCTACTGTATATTTCATTACCCATAGTGAACATAACTTCCACCTTGATAATACATGAAACTCACCATCCTATAAAAATAATCAATATGATTTTGGTTGGTAAAAAATCAGTTCATCCATAATATCAGGTCAAAACCCTTCATATCGAGCACATGAATGTCCGAAAGGAGATGGTAGCCACCAATCCTATGAGAACACTCCTCAAAATTCCAAATACTCTCAGACTTCACCCATAACAATGTGTCTATTTGCAATACAACAAACAAATACTCCACTACTATACCAAAAAACATTCAAAATGAATATATTTAAATTAATATGAGGATCTGGTATCAAATAAATAACTAGAATTTGTATAACATATAAGAATATTTCTTAGACATTCGACGGTCAAGCCTTTCCACCAATATGTGCAGCATTAACTACATGAAACTGGAATGTACCTCTACCCCATGCCATTATATGTGTCCTTTGGGGTTAATATCCCTGTTAATGTAGATATTCTTATCCAAAGTACAAATCCACCACCCCAACCAGTACAGCTAGTGGAAATCCAACTACCCGACTGAAAAAGTGGAGAAGATACCCTATCGATGTTATATATTGGACATGGTCCCCCTTTTCTTCCATTTCCTATGGGATCCAAGAAAACCTCTATATATGAACCATCTGACCATAGGCTCCACAGTCAACTGGTGTTCATGGATATTTTCCATACACATGATACGTTATTCTACACTAATAGCATATAATAGAACTATATTCATCAATGGGAGACCCTCTCCCTCGTCTACTCCATTCATTACCTCCCTGAAGGAATTTATTTTAATGACAGTTATGAATATTGAAAGACATACCACAAGAACTCCTATATCAAATTGAATTTCCACCACTATAATACTCTATTCAATCCCCCTTAGGAATGTGACCCTTATCCACTATCTCTACAAAACTATTCAAGTGAAATATACATACCAAGGACATGAAATCAAATCTATGTCCATCATAAAAACATATATCCATAGTTATCTTATATATTATATTTTTTAGAGAAAAATGTTGCATGTCAGTGAAGCTTGTATCATAATATATCAATGTCATATATTATTATATCAAACACAAAAGCACTTCTGATTATTATTATACAAGATTGTTATGGTAAATGTGTTCTTAGAACATCTCAAAAAATTCCTCTAATGTAATTCCATCTACATGGTCATCCCATGCCAGAATATCCCTATAAAATTTCACTAGTCCTCATAATATATAAGCATACAACATGAGACTTTTCTCTAGGGGGTATCAATGTTGTCTAGTTTCATTTGGATTATCTCCATTTATATCATTGATTCCTCAGACCCATCATGTCTGGAAAAAATATGTTGATGTTGTAGTCCAATATCTCTAATTAGAACAAGCATAACCATCATTTCTTATCCTAGGTATTTATCTATTTTAATCATAAAACAAGGGATGTTTTCAATGAAATGTTCATTCCCTATCAATTGGTACCAAATGTGGTTCTTATCCCACCATTAGAGAATCATTCAAGTTGATTCCCCATGTCTCCCAAAATGTATAAATCATCATGGTGGTATCTCCCTACAATTTTAAACACACATCTCAAAACACATAACATATAATTTCCACATTTTTAACAAAAAATGTGTCACTACTATCCATAAGAAACCCACGATTCATACACTATCCAAATAGATACAGTCACTTAGAATTCACTACCCTCAACCATCCCAATAACGGTGCATGTCTAATGCAGGGTAATACAAACTTACATAATCAATAAACTATCATTAGACACTATTTTAACCATTTAAATTTATAAGTAATATATATTTTTTAATTTAAATTCCCTTTAACCATATCAATTTCGAACATCCTAGTGAAAACTAGTTAAAACTCTATAATAGGAAGAATTATCCTAAATTTAAAACTCTAGAAAATAATTTTTATTTCCTTCAACGTACCATAGCCTTATTTTCTATGTGATCATAATACAAGGCATGACAAATATTTCCAAAGTTCCCAAAATGAATCATGAATATGAAAACCTTCATCCATGATGGTCCATGAATAAAACATCTAAAAACAACATCAAACAAAAAATGGGTATCCCACAGTGAAATAACATTCAAATCTAATAATAAGTATCAAGAAAAACAATGCAACACTAGGAACATGGGTTTCCCACAACACATGGGTCATATACTCCCCTAGAAGAGATTATTTCATAGGATTTAAAAACCCTAATCACATGTATACCTTTCCCAAATTGAATTAAATATGAAAATAAAACCCCCTTGATAACACTTTTTATCATCTAAACTCGTGTTTCACTGAACTGGTACCCCATGATAGTGCACTACATGACATCATGTGCACCTCCCCAAATCCATGTGGTAATCTATTAGTAATGAGGGTATTTTGGGAATCCTATGAAGAAAATACAATATTTAATCGAGTAAACCAACACAAAAATTAATATAATCAACTATATGAAATAATAATAATAAATACCAAAACATCACACAAAATATTCCAAAAAATAGATAAATTCCCACAAGAATAAAAATAAACATTCCTTATCATAGTAGCATCTAGTGTCATAAGAAAAAAACAATATATCTACTTAAAAATACCCAAAATAGTATTTTACATGAAATTATATTCACTCATCCATGAACTATTCCAAATCGCATATCCCACATCTAACATATGTCCTTTTCCCTTATCTAAACTTACAACTACAATGTCTACATGTATTCCAAAAAGCAGCCTCTATATGGTTCGAGTGAAACTCGGTAGCCCACCCAAAATCATGTTTAAAATATTTTATAGTCTAAAATAGGGTGTTCAAAAGTAAAATAAACAAAATAAAAGATAAAAATAATCCAATTTTTAATAATTAAAAGTATTTAAATTATCCACATTTATTCTCAATTTCATGTGATACCCATACCCATCGAAAATACATCAGCCTATGTCAGTCCTCTAACCACATGTCATTTGTGTCATAGGTTGATATGAAAGGAGAATCCGTCCATTTATCCAATATGTATTTAAAATTCCAAGAATGGACATCCCAACCATTATATAAATCACTATGTCCATACCCTTGGAGTTAAGAGCATTTTTTCATCCTTTGAAAACTATGATGCATTATGGTGCCTCAAGTATCATTGTAGTTAATCCTAGAGATATGAGAATCAGTCCACAATTATACCAACCATTTTATCAAATATCCATGGTAATCATCATTGAACTTTATATGATCACTTTTATCTAGGTTTGGCCAAAAAAATTAATGCCTCTATTTTGGATTTCTTTCTCTTTTAAACCTTCTTCATCGAGTCTCATTCGAATATGGAAGAATTTTTTAAGGTAAAATAACATAATTTTAGGGTATGTATGTTAGACTATATTAATTTATTCTAGGTAAAATGATATTATAATTTTATATAAGTTTTTGTTTTGAGTTTGGATGGCGTCAGAGTTGATTTTGGCAATTCTTCATAATCTGTGATTAAAGCTATCTTTTGGGAACATACATGCCTGGTAAATATTACATGACATGTAAATAATAATGGAAGGATTCAATAAAATTGTGTCATGTTTTGAAATTAATACATAATATGATAATATGTCATTTCATGTGTTGTCTATATAGGGTTATTTTAACCTAAAGTGAATAATTTTTCAGGGAAACTCATAAATCATGAATTTAATTCCATTTGAATATTAAATTTTGTGTATGTATTAAAAGAAATATTTTAAAGATATTTTTTTCTTATGATTTCTTTCATATAACTGAAAAACTATTATACCATTGGTCTTACAAAATTTTTAGGCTATTTTGGACTACCTTCATATATTCTAGACATCCTGGACAAGAAATCAATTCCTAGTGAGTTTTTTTGATTTGGTTTCCCTAAATTTTCCATGTTTTCTATTTTATAGAAGTGAAATATTTTGACCATGGATTCTAGTGTGGTTGTCCTGATGTTGTGTTCTCTTGGTTTCTTCTTCTGATCTTCTTCACCATGGTTCTTTTTTTCATTATTTGGTTAGAAGTGTCGTGTGAATCACCATTTAATGGTTTATGGTTTAAAAAAATACCCAATGGTGTCGTTAATTGTTTAATTTTGTAAAGTGTTGTTATCGGCCAAACACATTGTGTGAGTTAATGAATTGAATGATGAATGGTGAAAAAACATTTTTAGTATGTTTAGTTGAATTCAATTGGATTCAATGGTGTTGTGACCTAGTTTGTGGTTACATGTTTGTGATCGTATCCAATAATAATAATGATCTGGATAATGGATAAATTGTGTTTAGAGCAATATAAATTACATGTTGTATATTTATATTTACACACCTTTATAATATAATATTTTTATTGAAATGGATATGTTTCAAATATTATGACTTGGTGAAATTGACTTATCAATAGATTAAGACCCACATGATAACTGTAATGTGTAATTGAAAGACAAATGGTAATATGAAGAATCAAAAATTGAGGGTTATGCTATATTATTTTTTATCCTTGAAGTTATTAACTGTGTTTTGATAGATTCTATAATGAATATATATAGGGTTTCTCCTAGTTTTACACTATAAGGCTTATATAAAGGTCTTGACCCAGTTTCATGCAGTAATTATTGTATAGATGGCTTGGACTAGTATAAGTATTAAATGATTATATAAGGGTTATGGACTGGATGTTTAAATGATTATACATAGGTACATTCCTAGTCATATGATTATACCATGGATTTTTTGTTTTTCTTGGCGTGGTTGTGATAGATGTTGGGTGATATTCCAACACGGCGCCCATGTAGGAAGATTGTTGTACTATATTTAGTTAATTAATTAATACACTGGTTTTTCATTTTATTTCATGTTATTATTAACTGTGTAGTTTTTTATATACATGGTGGTGTTGAACTAATGAGTGTTAACCACACCCTAGTCAGGATAATAATTTGTACCAAAGAAGAGTACAAGGAATCTAGTTTAGACGATGGAAAAGGACCTTGGTTTTATTTTTCACGATGGATGGGTTGGATATTTTGGGATGGGACTGGTGTGGTGTTAAAGACTAGGTTATTTTGATTTTATTATTTCAATATTTTACTTAATTTATATTAATATCATATTGACATTTAGATACATTCAATGTTGTTGTTACATGGTAAAAAATTATTTTGGTTATTGATTCCTATTTTTACTTCCCACTATTATGTTGTAATATTCACTCTACTTCTATTACTAGGATGTCTGATATTATACTTAATTTATTATATATTGTAACTTTATACAAAGGGGTATAGTCTCACCACTATATCATTTAAACCCACTCTATTGGTTGGTAGCCTTGGGCATATGAGGAGGCACACATTAAGTCCCATAACAAACCATATTTACCACGTGAGAGAGTAGAGGATCATGGGATAGTAAAAAGTGGTATCATATGTTGTTTTTTTCCTTTTCTATTTTGTATCATGTTGGGAATGGTTAATAGGAGATTAGGATGTGTCAGTACTTTATAATGATCTTTTTCATGGGAGTATTTATCCCATTTGTGGCTGAAAATCCGAGTGTCTGGGGATGGGATTGTTGTTCATAATGTTTTCTTATTATGATTAATGTTAATTTACCTTTGGGGGTTCACACATTATGTGATGATATTTTTTATTGAGATAAACACTCATATCTTGGAATAGAGTGAGATGAGAATGCATGAATCATGATAGGCACATAGAGATATATATTGAAATGCATTGTTCATGTTAGAGAAATATATATAAGATGGGATAAATTTTCATGTATGAAATATTAAATGAAATTACTATTATATCAGATAAATAAAATGAAATAACTATCATGTAATAATAAAACACATTAATGGCATGTTTTGAGAGGCCATCAACTAGTGGTCCTCTATCGTTGTCACCTGTTGATGTTTACCTTACTCTTAGCCATTTTTCTTTGTAGTTTGTTTAACTAGTTGAGATAATTCCACCTAATCATATTCAAATTGAGAATAGAGAGAGTGTCATTCAAAACACTCCTAACAAAAATGCACGATATATTCCTTTTTCTCTTGAGGATCAAATGGATGTTCATATTTACGAAAACATCTTAAACATCATGTGGTCCTTAGGAACGGATATTGTTTATGTCATTCCATTGATGATAGGGTTGATGAGATATTTTCAGATACAATGTCCTCCTATGTTCATGGGGTATAGATGTCTACTGGTAGAAGAGTTATTGATTGATTTAGTGTAGATGATCATCAATCACCCTGAGAGACCCATTTATAGTTGGGTGATTCTTTATCCCTACATTCTTAGTGATCCATCCAAGAATTTGTGAGACCATGGATTCTCCATGAGACCAGGTCAAATGAGAACATCTTTCACATGAGTATCTCATCATATATGATCAATAAGAAACACATCACTATAGGGAATACAAGTGAGGCCCCAAGTAATGTTTAGGACATTTTAGTAGGGGAAACAATGAGTTCTTCTTCTGATAGAATAAACCATCACTTCAGCATTTATTGACAATTTAACAGTAGGAATAATATTTATGGTAGTGGGTAACTATATCGGGACAATGTTTTTTTACAACACAACTATTGTAAAACTTTATCCCATTAGTGAACTAAGTGTATGCAGCACTATTTTTTGTTCTCTTCTTATGGTATAAGGGGCCACCTTTAATCGTTTTGTATGGGAATATAGTAGAATAATATTGTAAGGGGATCAAGGAATGTACCAGATTATAGGAATGAATCAACTACACATTAGTAGATAGGTAGCTGGATATTCATTTCTAATTCATGTTTTGTATGTGAAAAGGTACCTAAATGTAGGTGCAACAATATTGGGTAGAGGTAATAGATCAGTGAGTCATACATTAGTTCAAGGAAGATTATTAAGGCATATGAACACTATAAATACTACTCTAGCTTGTGAGGATGTGGACCTACTACTATCTGAGGTAAGAACATTGCATCATCTTCTTTTTATGAATTTTGTTTGGTATAAGAGAATCACATACCATTTATATATTCCCCTTGTGAAAACATTATGGTCTCATTTGTGGAAATATTGAATTGTTTTTGTATCATCGACACACCGCTGAGAGTGTGTGAATAGAATATCAATCATTAAAAGGTGTTTTCTACAAAATATTTGGGTTACCATTAATTATTATATCTGTTTATTCTAGTAATGATAGTTTTTTATCTGTTTCATGGTATTCATTGGTTAGTTCTGCAACAAGATCATATCACATGTTACTGTATGGGAGTTAATTTTTTATCTCTAGAATTAAAAAGTTATTTTTTACCAGGGTGATTGGGATCATAAGGTTGTTTATGCTGGAAAATTTCAATGTTAATGTGATTGTATCATGGCTTAGATAACATGTATTTCTCTGGATGATGATTTAATTTAGTAAGATATTTTTCCTCTTCTGGTTGACTATTTTGAGGATGTTTTTTTCTAAAGAGTAATATGGAATGCCACATAAGAGATTGATCATTTTCAATATTGAGTTTGTGTGGGGAGTATAACCAGTTTATATCTCGCTTTATAGGATAGTACATGAAATGAATTGGGAGGATAAAGCATAGATTAAAGACCCAAGAGATAAAGGGTCTATATGGTCTTATATATCACTATGGGGTTATCAAGTTCTTTTCAACAGGTTTTTTGATGGGAATTTATGCTAATGTGTGGGTTATCAGAGATTTAACTTGCTGAAAATCATGAACTGGTATCCCATTATAGATACATATGATATATTTGTTCAAATAATAGGTGATAAGGTCTTCTCTAATATCGATTTGAGATCAAGATTCCACCCGTCTATGGTGAGTACATCCAACGTACCCTAGTATTATTTTTAGAGTTGGTATCGATTTTATGAGTTCATGGTAATTTTGTTTGGTTTGACGAATGCATTGGTGATATTAATGTACATGATGAATTATATCTTCACTCCACATTTGGACATATTTTCTATGTTTTATTCTATGTCATATTGTTTTATTCTTAGTTAGTGTATGATCACGATCAATATCTTTACATCAACTTGAGTGCATTTAAATAGCACTATATTTACAGTAAGAGAACCAAATTTTGTTTCTCGAATGATAATGTGCACTTATAGGGACATGCCATCTCATAGATTGGTGTCTCAGTGTACCTAGAGAAGGTTGAAACCATAGAATCTTCTAAGAATCCCAATAATTTCTTTGATATTCATAGTTTTTTGGGTTTATCAAGTTATTATTAGGGTTTTATTTAAGATATATCCTTTATGGAAGCACTTATGTCTGAGGTGAACAAGGGAGCCATGCAGTTTTTTTGTTCATAATAATGAAATACATATTTTTAGGAGTTAAAGAGCAGGTTGAACATAGTTCCTCTTCCAATTTTAGTTAAACCTAGTAATGAATATATAGTTTAATATAATGTATCCATAGTTTTTATTAGAGAAATATTGATACAATATAATTCAGGGGATTCATATGCCTCTATAAAGCTCAGACCATATAAGAGGAATTATCCTTCTCCCGATCTATAGTGCTCTACAATGGTGTATTACCTATGATTATATAGACATTATCTTCTTGGAGAATGATATTTTGAGTAAATGGACATCAAGAGCATTTCGTACATCATTTTCAGTAGGTTGTGATCCTTTGAAAGAGGTGGTGAGATGATAATCCTTAGTATTTTGACATAAATTTTTCATATAAGGCAAGGAAGGAAAACAACATTATTGATTATATAAGGAAAAATATGTAGACAATGGTATTGTAGGAGTATTTCAATGATTGGTGGATGATGACACTCTTTATAGACATGTGTATAGATGTTTAGAAGTCACAAGGATGAGTAACTTTTTCTTTGAAATCTATAATACACATGTGTTTTGACTAGATAAAATATAGTAGATATCTAATATTAAGGGATCAATTCTATAATATGACATATTTTTTTTGGGATACACCTTTAGGATGTTCTGCTAAAACTGATAATTCTCTTATTTTCCATCATTGATTATGTGTTCGTACAGTTTTGTGCTAGTAGATAATGAGTTATTTTTATGCTTCCAGATGGGGGATACATCTTGTTTTGAAAAATATTTATTTTTTTATCCATTCAATTTAATAGTGGTTTGGAAAGAATAATGAGGGTGAAAAAATAATAGTGATATATTTCACCTTTCCAAAGTTGAAAGATATGAATTTGAGGCTTGCTGACTGTTGTAGACTCTTCCCATTTCCGAGTGGGAATGGGAGGATGTTACTATGGATGGTATGAAAGGAATACCAATGACTTCTCACAATAACAATTCATTATGGGTGATCATGGATCGGTTAGATATGTAAGCATAAATCATTCCTATTTCAGAGACCTTAACTGTTGATAATCTTGGTGTTCTATACATGTAGGTGATAATTAAGATGCACATTGTTCTGAGGTGTATCATTTCTGATAGAGATCCTTATTTAAAATATATTTTTTTGGTTGATTCTTTAGAATGACCTTGGATTGCATGTTATTTTTAGTATGGTCTATCATTCAATGATTGATGGTCGATTGGTGTACATAATTAAAATTTTATAGGATATGTTATAAAGATTTGTTTTTGTTTCATATTTTTTTTTAAAGTAACATATGGAACTCATGTAGTTTTTGAATAATATTAATATCCTAAAATGGACCCAGAAAGAAGATTTTGAGGATTTGAATTTTTTTTCATTATAATTTCCTATTTTTTTGGATGTAGACGAGTTAGTTCTTTATGGACCTTGTATTGTTAAAGATAAAATTACGATGTTTCAGTTGATCATAAAGAATTTGGTGACCATAAATATTTAGAGAAATTGTATGATGGATGTCATAGAAATCCATTTGAGTTTGAGGTTAGTCAACAAGTTTTACATTGATTGTATCCTAGGATAGGGAAATATTGTATTTTAAGATAGGTAAATCTAGTACGCATGTTATTTACGACCTTTGAGATAGTTTAATGGGTAGGTCTGGTGGTGTAACAGTTATCCCTACCACAACACTGTAGCTCTATGAACATTTTTTTTTCAAATTTTACAACATTAGAGATAAAATAATGACCCTTCCCATGGGAAATTCATAGAGTATATTGATCATTTTGTAGATCCATGCTTTTAGGATAATCTAATATGGATTTTAGACTGTAGTGAGAAGTATCTATGGTGTATGACTATAACCCTAGTTTGAGTGAAGGGAAAGAATGTGAATCTTCAAGATCATACCTGGGAGATGGAGTATGATATATAAAGATAATGTGTTGAAATGTTTGATGAGACCCCACTTTGAAAATTAGTGCATCTCATGGATGATGCATTACAAGGTGGGATGGTTGTATTTTCATGTATTTTTAAGCCAAATGCCTCTTTATGTTTTCCATTTACCATATTAATTTTCATTTTCATTATTATTTAAACTCTTTTTGTTGAGTATTATTTAGATACTGAGAGATTTTTCTTGGTAAAATTACCTAATGGTCAAGGATTATTGTTTCTTAATTAAAGGAGTCTAGATATATACATGTTAAATGGGTTATTAGGGTTTCCCATGATTTTGGAAGGCTTAAGTGGTGGATAATTCTTTTATAAAGATGTTATGCCTAATGATATATTTAGGGAAATTATGTACCACTTAAAAATTACAATATGTGTAAGTATCTTTCAAAAAAATCTGTTTAATGGGTTCATTTAATTAAATGAATACAGTCCAAGAAAATTGGTTGCATCATGTAATGTTCATGTAGAGTTATATTAAACAAAGGCTATTCATTTTTCATTGTAAATAATATATTGAAAATTTCACACCTTGTAAATATTACCCTCCATCTATTTCATGGAATGAATAGTTTTAATGCTAAAAGTCACTTATGTTTTCTTTGCACTCAAATCAAGCCTCTTCTCGCTTAGACCCTAGGAGAATTTCTGTTTATTTGGAATGTATTCCTCTTTTTTGGATACCCTATGAAATAAATCAATCCCAAGTGAGTTGTTTTTCTTAGTTTCCCCCCACTCTTCCATTTTTTCTCCACTGTAACATTGAAATATCTTGACCATGGTTGTTTTGGTGTTATTAATCATGTGTGATTTAGGATTATTCTTGTGATATCCTACACCTTCGTTGTTGTTTTAATTTCTAGTTAGAAGTTAAATGTTAATTTCCTATTTACTATAGGTGGTCTTAAACCAAACCTTATTTTTTTAATTATTAATGTTTGTATAATATTTAAATATCACTGACTTGATGTTTAAATTAACTAAATAAATTATAAGTGTTGAAAAATCATAGGTGGGATTATTTTTGGGATCCCTTTAGGTTAATTGATATTGTGACTTGGATGGAGGAAACCCATTGGATGAGCCTACTGTAACGCCCCGACCCCAGCTACCCAGATTCGGTGCATTACTTCGTAACATTGGCATGATCACAAGAAAGATCAAATCTCGAAAGACCGATTGGTTTAGTAGCCTTGGAAATACTAGATATATTCATATGTTTTACATTACATCATAAAATGAAAAACTAATACAACAACATAATGTTTCCACAATACACAATATTAACCCCTCATAAAATCCCTGCAGGTCATTCATAACTTACTTCTTCACATCCTGGAAAAAATAAAACATAGAAAAGGGGTGAGCTCAAATGCCCAGTAAGGATAACAATATAGCGGAAACTTTCATAAATAAGAATAAACATTTAAGGCAATGTATAACTAAAACAAAAGCCTTTTAAACATGAACTTTCAACATGGTATGGCATAAATAAAATGAAATAATGCCATTTACTTATTCACGTGGATATTCTACTAATCGAATAATCACATGCAAAAATCAATAACCACTTTCATAATGTTGGAATGCATAATGCCAGACTATCATAACCACATAGCCAAGGCCTCGTGCCAAGACTACAAATAAGATTTTGTCAAGGCCTTGTGCCAAGACACTAGTTTGTCTCATGAGACCTACCGATGCATCGAGGAGCTATAGCGGGCTCCACCCGTCACTTATTAAGTCCAATGCATTCCCATATGAAAAGGTTTAAACATAACATAAACATTCGTATTAAAATTAGCATACGAAATGTCAATAATTTCACCATAAACTTTGAATGGTATAAAAATAGCACATCCACAGTCAAACATATCACAAAACCTTCAATACAATATAGAAGTTTTGTATCATAATAAATCAACTTCAAATAATCTTAAAATCCATCAAAGGATGTTGACATAGATGAAATCAACATTCTTTTTAAAGAAGTATCTCCTTTTATTTTGAAATCATTTAAGATCCATATAAAATAAAACATTTTCTTTGAAAATATTCTTATAAGCTTGTATGGAAAGCTTTGACGATTTTATAACGGCGGAAAATAACCGCACCCGCCGTATAAGTTAAAAAAAACATTCTTACCTCAATTCAGTCGAAAAGGTTAAAAAGGACCTTGTTTTGAAAACGACGGAAAGATTCCTTTATAAACCTCTTATAAAAAGTCAAACAAGGGTATAAATGACTTTAACCCATATTCTTGTAAATAGTAAAAATGTTTTGAAATACATTTCAAAGAAACATGGATGTGGATGATAAAGAGATCCCAGTAGATTATTACGTATAATACAACCTCGGATAATGAAGAGATTGTGAAATAACCCTTACCTTGTACTTTTCCTTGGTTGGGGTAGGTTAACCTCCTGTATAATGGTGAAATAGTTGTTATTAAATTATACAAGAATCATATATTTTAATATGATATCATATATGATCTTTTAACATTGATTTGTTAATAATATCTTAGAATTATCGTCGTTTCGGGAGTTAACTTACTCATTTTCTTTTATATGTTTTGTTACATAAGCCATGGTTGTTGTATCTTATTCATATCCAGAATGATATACAGTCCTTAAACATCATTTTTAAATCATCAAATGATAATTATACTTGAATGGATACGATGGAGAATGAATCTCATCGCGTTCGTGGAGACGGTAGTCCGTACGTACGCACGAGCGACAATATCATTCTTTTGATATTAAAATAATATATAAATGGATGGTATATAATATATACAGAATCATTAACATGTTATATTTATTATTTACATGAGTTACACATCATTATTATACCCATCCAAATAATATTATATTGAATAACAATTACACCACGACGTGGAGACGGTAAGCCGTACGTACGCACGTATGGTGACATGTTATTCAAAGGGTGGATAGAATACTGAATATGATTGTACCATATTTATAATAACATCACAGTATATGTGAGATACTGGAGTTATTATTTTAGAATGGTAAGAACAAAGAAAGAGGAAGTGGAAGAAGAAAGGAACTTAGAAAAGGGTGGTGAAATCATTACCTCTTCTTCGGGTTCTTCCTTTTGATTTGATCAAAAGGGCTCCTCAGGTTGGCTTTCTGATCAAAATAAGGCCTCTAGGTTGTAGTGAGGGATGTTGGGAGAGTATTTGGGCAGAGTTTGGCTGAACAAAAAGGCTTTGAAGGTGTGAAGAAATGAGAAGGAGGAGTGCCCTTTTATAAGAGGGGTGAGGGGCACCTTTGGAAAAGCTAGAAATATTAATTTATAATAAATTCATATTCGGTTTCCAATGGCTCCAAAGTTGACTATTCAAAGGCTAAGGTGGGGATAGGTCGAAAACCACTCAACCAATAGAATTTAGACAGGTTTGGGTACTTATATTAACCTTGTCTTTAAGTATTAACTCTAAGTTAATTAGTTTCACTTTTACAATGTCTCTTTGTATTTTTATATAATATGGTTAATAAACTTACTATATACATCCAATCGACCGCCAAGTGGTCCATTAATGAGGAACCTATCATAATATAAGTCTCTTGGCCGAACCTTAGATTTTTAGGAATTTAATATCAATTAATAATATAATATTTGTTTTAAGAACTCTTTTATGTCAATTTTGACACTATTC
The DNA here is from genome assembly GCA_963277665.1 of Viscum album. Taxonomy (NCBI): domain Eukaryota; kingdom Viridiplantae; phylum Streptophyta; class Magnoliopsida; order Santalales; family Viscaceae; genus Viscum; species Viscum album. The sequence goes on from OY728122.1 coordinate 1,437,346,005, forward strand.
AATAGTTGATTTTTGTGAAACTCCTAACAGATTGATTACTTCGAAAAAAGTCAATTCAATCAATCCTAATATATCATATTATCATAGAAAATTATTTTTATTCATTAAAAGTTTCATATTTTAATTATTTGGGTATTTATAATATCAATTATGTTAATTTTTTACTATTTTAGTAATTACTGCATCATCATTGTGTCATAAATAAAATAAATTATTTAATGTCAAAAAATTATAAATAAAATATAATTATGTAGGAAATCTCTTTATATTTCTAATGAATATTTATAATCTAAAATCCAACATATATAACCCTATGTAACAATTGTTTTTCTAAAAGATATATGCTTGTGTCATTTTTGTATTCATTTTAACTTAATTAATATAAAGTGTCATTATTACTTACAAGTGGATCCATGGGGTCCCAAAATAGACCCAAATATGCCCATGGTCGACAATGTATCAACCAATTGGGTTAAGACACGTTTTAGGGTAATTTAGTATTATTATAATATTATTTTTTTAACCCTTATTTACCGGATTTACCCTTTAACCATGGTAAATAAAATATTTACCACAGTAACTATTCAAAATGTCTAAAAATAAAAGTTACCTATTTAAACAATTTGAACATCCTGATTCCAAATATGGAATCCATTTTCCTAAATTCAAAACACAGAAGTGGCAGAAATTAATTTAAAATTAATTCCCGTTGTCAAAACAAAATGCGTGTTTTTTAAGAGATAATAACTATCAAAAGATTGACACTTGTTTATGTTCGGTTTAATTGTAAAATTATGTCCAATGACCAACATTATATTAAATGGTAAAAATATATTCTAAATATACTTTAAAACCACTCAAATTCACAATTTATCACTATTAATTATTTTGATTAAAAAAGTTGTTTTTAATTAAAATTTAGTAATTTTCACTATTCATCAAAATATGAAAGTTATCCGAAAAGTACCAAAATTTCACCTTAGGCTAAATTCGATATTCCGAATCCAAAAATGAAGTCCATTTCAAAATATAAAATATATATAATTTCAAAATTTAGGTATTACTATTCATAACGGCTAGTTTGATCGGTTGTGGTGTGTGTTAAAACTCGACGTTGCGTACAACACACGCTACTGTTTTATTCAAAGGAAAGCGTACCGTGGAATCTTGGGATGTTTCATTTTAAATTTTTTGATGTCTCCATTTAGTCAAAAAGTTTAAAATATTGTATTTAAAAAGGTTTCACTATCAAAAGTTGATAAAAGTGCAATACTGAAAATGAATCTGTTCTTGCATTATGACTAAGAAACTCATAATATGGATTCTAAAATTATAAGGATTATATAAAGTTAAAAATGTAGTTAATGCTATTCATGACCTCTTTTAATGGCTTTTTTTTTGGTAAGTCATGGTGCAATTGAACTCGGTGTTGCGTGTAGTGCAAGTTATTGAATTATTTTGAAGAAATAACACACTATGAAATCTTGGGGTGTTACATTCTCCCCTCCTTCAATAAATTGCGTCCTCGCAATTTGAAATTGTTCTTCGAAAATAAAAGGTTGAAAATAGATAATATATTTGTGGGAAAACCCACATCAGAAATTGGGTTACTAAAATTTAGTCTTAATATGAGGAAAAGAGAAATGAAAGGGTCACCACCAAATTATGATCTTGATTAGGAGAACATTGGTGGCAATTAGAGACATATAATCGGAGGAAAAACGTAAATATTTATAGGTAGTGATTGAGGTTATCAATCACAAACAAGTGTATAATTGAGGTCCTTAAACTCATCAATCTATGATGATTTGAAGTACCATCAGTTCAACAAAATATAGGGTATTGGGATAACACATTTTTGACGTTTCAAAATATCTTAGTTGAAATCCCACATCGAAAAATGAATTAACGAGGCCTCTATTTAAAATAAAGAGTCAAAAGTATGAAGATTACCGAAAATAACACATACTAGGGTTCCATGTAGGAAAATATGGATATGGAAGAAAAATCTAACCATCAATTATCTGATGGAGAGTGGTAGAGAACATGGCTATGAAAAGGCCAACAATCCCAAAGTCATAAATTAGTGATGATTTAAGGTACCATCTAGGAAAACATTTTTGTTCTAAGTTGCTTTTCTTAATATTGAGGAATTTATTTATGATATTGGCTAAGATCATAAGGAGATATACTTACTTTATAATTAGAGTTTTATCCATTAATAAATTTCTACCACAAACTCATCTTTCACTCTAAAAGATAATAGAATGTAAAAAAAATTCTATTTACACTATTCGTATAGGGTTCCAAAATAAACGAATTTATAATTCATCTATAAGATCTTTTAATAAAAACTACATTATTTAATCCAGGACATCTCGTGGGCCAGTGGTAGGTGATACACCCTTGTCGCCCTTCGGTTGCGGGTTCAAGTCTCGCAGCCTTGCCGGACGCGACGGGTTGCCGCCCGACCTCCGGGTTGTCCTTTTATGGCAATCCAAAATAATCCAAACTAGAACTATCCAAAATACTTCTATCCAAACTCACAGTCCAACATTTATAAGTAAGGTAAACATAATGTAGAACCTTTTTACCCTGTAATAGCATATGAATACCTTCATCATGTATTCTTTTAATACACCGAAACATCCTGAATTACCATATTCCTTATTGATTACATTCATGCTCCCTTATTCCATATAGAAAGCTGGATATACTTCATTAATCCAAAAAAAATTTAAACCCCAACAATGATGGAATATACAAATCATTAATCAGTTCCAGGGTAGTCAAGAATATCCAATATAATTTATCCAAAACAATCACATATTATTCCAAAATCACTACCTCAGTATCAGAACTATATTATGATTTATTATTCTCTCAACCATATATTTTCCAAAAATTTATCCTGCTATTGAGTCACTTTTCTTTGTTCCACACAATCTCAAGTCCTTAATGAAATAGTACTGCAGTACAATCCTTATATACTCCATGATTATTGTAACAAGTACATTGTTGATACAACACTCAATTGACATAATCAACATAAGAACTCTAATCATTCCTCTTCATCTGTGGTAGTATCATAACTTGATTATTATCCAATAACATCATTTGTGGCATAGTCTGATGACTGGGACATAGGTTCGCGTGGTGTCCAAACTCCTTGCAAATGAAGCATTGTACATTTAAAACCAATTTCTTACCCTTGCAGTCACGTACTTTGTGCCCTTTTCCTCCACACTTATAACAAACTCCCATTCCTTTCAGGCAAGTTCCAGGGTGTTTCTTCCCACAGTTACCACATATGGGAAAATTCTTCTTTTCCCTCTTCCCTTTATCCATTTTTCTCTCTTCCATCCTTTTCTTCTCTTGCTTCCCTTCAAAGCCATAGGACTCAGTAAACTCTTTACTTATCTTATCAACACATGATATTATTTCTTCATATGATGATAATACATGGGAGACTATTTCTCTTATAAATTCTAGCTTAAGACCCTGAAAGATATGATCCTTCCTTCTCTTTGAATCATGTGTATTTCTGGAGTTCTCATTCCTTCTACTGGGCGCCATTTCTAAACAATGGCATAAACTAGATCAGTTTATGAATCAAAATACATAATCCCATACTTATAAAACACTTAACATAAATTGAACTATCTATGGATATAATCCATAATCATAAATATGTTTTCTTTGAGGAAGTATATACTCATAAACCCTTCATAATGATTTGTAAAGAAAGTGAGAGTTATCCTAAGCATATCCCCCGGGAGTGTCGTAACCAAGAGTGCAGCAAGGCCCGTTGTCGTGCACCAGTTCCCGTTCGAGTCTAGCTCAAAGCGGTGTTTTCGGGTTTTACCCCTAGGTACATCTGTGCCAGAGCCGCCTCTACCTGCTCGTATCCAGACAGGGATGTATTGCTCGGAAAACTCACAAAGTCTCTACAATACCAAAATTCTAGGAAGTTCTTCTATACTAATCCTCAAAGTTCATCTTAGGTCTATGTGCTCTAATCAGAGTTTATCTAAATCTAGCTTCCAAGGTTTGTACTAAACTTCCTCTGATACCAACTGTAACGCCCCGACCCCAGCTTCCCAGAGTCGGTGCATTACTTCGTAACATTGGCATGATCACAAGAAAGATCAAATCTCGAAAGACCGATTGGTTTAGTAGCCTTGGAAATACTAGATATATTCATATGTTTTACATTACATCATAAAATGAAAAACTAATACAACAACATAATGTTTCCACAATACACACTATTAACCCCTCATAAAATCCCTGCAGGTCATTCATAACTTACTTCTTCACATCCTGGGAAAAATAAAACATAGAAAAGGGGTGAGCTCAAATGCCCAGTAAGGATAACAATATAGCGGAAACTTTCATAAATAAGAATAAACATTTAAGGCAATGTATAACTAAAACAAAAGCCTTTTAAACATGAACTTTCAACATGGTATGGCATAAATAAAATGAAATAATTCCATTTACTTATTCACATGGATATTCTACTAATCGAATAATCACATGCAAAAATCAATAACCACTTTCATAATGTTGGAATGCATAATGCCAGACTATCATAACCACATAGCCAAGGCCTCGTGCCAAGACTACAAATAAGATTTTGTCAAGGCCTTGTGCCAAGACACTAGTTTGTCTCATGAGACCTACCGATGCATCGAGGAGCTATAGCGGGCTCCACCCGTCACATATTAAGTCCAATGCATTCCCATATGAAAAGGTTTAAACATAACATAAACATTCGTATTAAAACTAGCATACGAAATGTCAATAATTTCACCATAAACTATGAATGGTATAAAAATAGCACATCCACAGTCAAACATATCACAAAACCTTCAATACAATATAGAAGTTTTGTATCATAATAAATCAACTTCAAATAATCTTAAAATCCATCAAAGGATGTTGACATAGATGAAATCAACATTCTTTTTAAAGAAGTATCTCCTTTTATTTTGAAATCATTTAAGATCCATATAAAATAAAACATTTTCTTTGAAAATATTCTTATAAGCTTGTATGGAAAGCTTTGACGATTTTATAACGGCGGAAAATAACCGCACCCGCCGTATAAGTTAAAAAAACATTCTTACCTCAATTCAGTCGAAAAGGTTAAAAAGGGCCTTGTTTTGAAAACGACGGAAAGATTCCTTTATAAACCTCTTATAAAAAGTCAAACAAGGGTATAAATGACTTTAACCCATATTCTTGTAAATAGTAAAAATGTTTTGAAATACATTTCAAAGAAACATGGATGTGGATGATAAAGAGATCCCAGTAGATTATTACGTATAATACAACCTCGGATAATGAAGAGATTGTGAAATAACCCTTACCTTGTACTTTTCCTTGGTTGGGGTAGGTTAACCTCCTGTATAATGGTTAAATAGTTGTTATTAAATTATACAAGAATCATATATTTTAATATGATATCATATATGATCTTTTAACATTGATTTGTTAATAATATCTTAGAATTATCGTCGTTTCGGGAGTTAACTTACTCATTTTCTTTTATATGTTTTGTTACATAAGCCATGGTTGTTGTATCTTATTCATATCCAGAATGATATACAGTCCTTAAACATCATTTTTAAATCATCAAATGATAATTATACTTGAATGGATACGATGGAGAATGAATCTCATCGCGTTCGTGGAGACGGTAGTCCGTACGTACGCACGAGCGACAATATCATTCTTTTGATATTAAAATAATATATAAATGGATGGTATATAATATATACAGAATCATTAACATGTTATATTTATTATTTACATGAGTTACACATCATTATTATACCCATCCAAATAATATTATATTGAATAACAATTACACCACGACGTGGAGACGGTAAGCCGTACGTACGCACGTATGGTGACATGTTATTCAAAGGGTGGATAGAATACTGAATATGATTGTACCATATTTATAATAACATCACAGTATATGTGAGAAACTGGAGTTATTATTTTAGAATGGTAAGAACAAAGAAAGAGGAAGTGGAAGAAGAAAGGAACTTAGAAAAGGGTGGTGAAATCATTACCTCTTCTTCGGGTTCTTCCTTTTGATTTGATCAAAAGGGCTCCTCAGGTTGGCTTTCTGATCAAAATAAGGCCTCTAGGTTGTAGTGAGGGATGTTGGGAGAGTATTTGTGCAGAGTTTGGCTGAACCAAAAGGCTTTGAAGGTGCGAAGAAATGAGAAGGAGGAGTGCCCTTTTATAAGAGGGGTGAGGGGCACCTTTGGAAAAGCTAGAAATATTAATTTATAATAAATTCATATTCGGTTTCCAATGGCTCCAAAGTTGACTATTCAAAGGCTAAGGTGGGGATAGGTCGAAGACCACTCAACCAATAGAATTTAGACAGGTTTGGGTACTTATATTAACCTTATCTTTAAGTATTAACTCTAAGTTAATTAGTTTCACTTTTACAATGTCTCTTTGTATTTTTATATAATATGGTTAATAAACTTACTATATACATCCAATCGACCCCCAAGTGGTCCATTAATGAGGAACCTATCATAATATAAGTCTCTTGGCCGAACCTTAGATTTTTAGGAATTTAATATCAATTAATAATATAATATTTGTTTTAAGAACTCTTTTATGTCAATTTTGACACTATTCAATAGTTGATTTTTGTGAAACTCCTAACAGATTGATTACTTCGAAAAAAGTCAATTAAATCAATCCTAATATATCATATTATCATAGAAAATTATTTTAATTCATTAAAAGTTTCATATTTTAATTATTTGGGTATTTATAATATCAATTATGTTAATTTTTTACTATTTTAGTAATTACTGCATCATCATTGTGTCATAAATAAAATAAATTATTTAATGTCAAAAAATTATAAATAAAGTATAATTATGTAGGAAATCTCTTTATCTTTCTAATGAATATTTATAATCTAAAATCCAACATATATAACCCTATGTAACAATTGTTTTGCTAAAAGATATATGCTTGTGTCATTTTTGTATTCATTTTAACTTAATTAATATAAAGTGTCATTATCACTTACAAGTGGATCCATGGGGTCCCAAAATAGACCCAAAGATGCCCATGGTCGACAATGTATCAACCAATTGGGTTAAGACACGTTTTAGGGTAATTTAGTATTATTATAATATTATTTTTTTAACCCTTATTTACCGGATTTACCCTTTAACCATGGTAAATAAAATATTTACCACAGTAACTATTCAAAATGTCTAAAAATAAAAGTTACCTATTTAAACAATTTGAACATCCTGATTCCAAATATGGAATCCATTTTCCTAAATTCAAAACACAGAAGTGGCAGAAATTAATTTAAAATTAATTCCCGTTGTCAAAACAAAATGCGTGTTTTTTAAGAGATAATAACTATCAAAAGATTGACACTTGTTTATGTTCGGTTTAATTGTAAAATTATGTCCAATGACCAACATTATATTAAATGGTAAAAATATATTCTAAATATACTTTAAAACCACTCAAATTCACAATTTATCACTATTAATTATTTTGATTAAAAAAGTTGTTTTTAATTAAAATTTAGTAATTTTCACTATTCATCAAAATATGAAAGTTATCCGAAAAGTACCAAAATTTCACCTTAGGCTAAATTCGATATTCCGAATCCAAAAATGAAGTCCATTTCAAAATATAAAATATATATAATTTCAAAATTTAGGTATTACTATTCATAACGGCTAGTTTGATCGGTTGTGGTGTGTGTTAAAACTCGACGTTGCGTACAACACACGCTACTGTTTTATTCAAAGGAAAGCGTACCGTGGAATCTTGGGATGTTTCATTTTAAATTTTTTGATGTCTCCATTTAGTCAAAAAGTTTAAAATATTGTATTTAAAAAGGTTTCACTATCAAAAGTTGATAAAAGTGCAATACTGAAAATGAATCTGTTCTTGCATTATGACTAAGAAACTCATAATATGGATTCTAAAATTATAAGGATTATATAAAGTTAAAAATGTAGTTAATGCTATTCATGACCTCTTTTAATGGATTTTTTTTGGTAAGTCATGGTGCAATTGAACTCGGTGTTGCGTGTAGTGCAAGTTATTGAATTATTTTGAAGAAATAACACACTATGAAATCTTGGGGTGTTACACCTACACTGGAATAATAATGAATTGTATAATGGTTTAAAGGTTGTTTATAATGACATGGGACCTCAAATGACTACTTGAAATAGTGTCACCTTGATAATGGGTTATTGTTATTGACATGGTTATTTTTGAAACAATATGATTGGGTGAAACTATTATGTCAAGACCCACATTATAAATGAAATATGCAGTTGATTGAAAATTATAATTTGTTGAAATAACCATTGAGGCTTATGATATGATAATATGACATTCTTATTATTATGGATTTAGTTGTAACATATGATCTAATTATTATGTTTCATGCTTGGATATGTTTTATACCATGATTCTTATATAGAGGCCCTATCCCAGTTACAAGATAAAATGATTATATAGATGAATTACTCTAGATGATGAAATTATTATATGGAGGTCTTTGTCTTAGTTGCTTAAATGATTATTGAGATTACATTGCATGGTCATGGGATTTGATCACATATATTTTTTGTTATGGATGGCATGGTTGTACCGTATTCATAGAGATATTTTTCGGATTTTTGTAATGTAGGTTGATTATTTTATTACATTATGTTGAATAATTAATAATCCTAGTTATTTTTTTATTGTGTGCAATTTTTATAAGATTGATTTTTTTCACATGGTGATGACACCATACTGTGTTTTACTCACACCCTATTTAAGAATATTTTTGATACATGATAATATTACATTGATACAAGTTTGGACACAAAAAATATACCTTATTTTAAAATTTTTCTGTCTGGATATGTCAGATCTTGGAGAAGCGACTGATGTGGGGTTCATGAATGGGGTCATTTGATTTAATATTTTCTTCATTTTCATTTATTTTTTTTACTATATGTTTAACATTTAGATACATTATAGAGTATCATTGTAACAACATAGAATTCAATTAAGGTATATATCATTTTTTTTCTTCATTTTAATCCCTTTATTATCTCATTGTAAAAATTACCTCTGGTGTGAGGGAGGTTCCAAAAGTGTATGGGATTGTTTAGAGCCTAGAGTTTCAAGAATGGGTAAAACAATGTTGGATGAAATGATATATTATTGTTTTTTTCTGTCCGTATAATTTAACCATGAGGGGAAATTTTGTAAAATAGGAGGATGCATGGTTTTTTTGCCACCGTGAGATCCATTGAACACACTAATGTAATATGGTTCCTATTTTTAGCAGATATGAATCACACTACTTGTGCATGATTTTGAAAACTGTGTACACAAACATTAGTGGGTCCCCCTTAGATAGTGAGGTGTGGACGGTTGGCACATGAATTTTCCAATAGTGTGGGCAAACCATGAGACCCTATATAGAAGGGTTATTTTATCATTTTAACCTTATTGATCATAAAATTCTTCACCCTAATTACTCCTCTTATTTTCAAGGGTTGTAGCCTCCTACCCTCCATTTTGGACTTTCATCCATCCTCATTATAGATATTTGATTAATCATTCATCTTGAATCTAAATTTAATGTTGTATTGATAATTAAATGTGCATAACTATGAACTCAAGACCTCATACTTATATTATTAGTTTCTCTTCGAATATCCTATGATATCTTTGTTAGAGATCATTTTACTTATTTTTAGTGCATTGGACTATTTATTTGATTTCGTTCATTTTACATTAAATATGAAGCTGATGGTGGATGAGGAGTTTTTTATTACCCCATGGTATGTGTTATAGTTGTTTTCCATACAATTAATTCTATTTACATATCCTTTTTCATTGTTCCCCATTCCATCCATTTTAGTGTGTTAGCATAAAATAAGTTATTTCATTTTCGATTAATTCCAGAATGATGTTATACTCCAATGGAATAATTTTATGAGATTAAGGGTTATTGACCATTCTCATTACCACCACTTTGGGTGTGTTAAATTAATTGGTCCCTTTAATATAATTGTTAAATGGACCGGAAAACCTCCTAATATTTTTTCTTTAATTGTAAATGGAATTTCACAATTTTATATTATTTTCTTGTTGACGAATGATACTTATAAGCATTTGGATTATCCATGGATTTGATTTTTTCCTAAATTTATTAATTATATTACTTGATTAAATTATTTTTTATTAGTTTCATGGACACATAAAGTGATACATTATTTTATACATGTATTATCTGAACATTCACACCCTTTCTTATATTGAGGGTTGATGATTATAATGTATTTGAGGAGATTTATAAAGTAATTATTATTATATTGACTATGTTAGTATAATGCGTTATTGAAAAATGGTTAGGGTAACTATTAAGAATTATATTTCACTCTCCTTTACATAGGTTGTTGAGCTCAACATCTCTCACCATTATAGTTGAATCTGGATGATGGGCTTGGAGATCTACATTCCCTTGTATCATGTGTCTGGCATGATGTCTCACACCACATATCTCGGGTGTTGAGAGTGAAATATCACATTCATTATGAGATAATGGAAATTTATCCTTACAAGAGCCTATCACTCATTATATTAGTTATGGAAGCCTTAATTACACCTCGGGTCTAGAAAGCACATAATATCCATGTATATGCCTACTTATGTCCTCACACAATTTGTTCAAATACATTTATACAATAGATAACTATATATATTTATATTATTAATTATATATGTATATAGATAGTTATTAGACAATCAAAGACCATTACTAAATCAGGTGATGTCATTTAACTTTTCATTATAAACCTTATCCACTAAGAATTTTTTTATATATTTCATATTATTCATTACACATGCAGACTAATTATATATGTACACTGTTGGGATTATTTCTAGATAGCTTTGGTGGTGGGAAATTGATTTTATATCACACCCTACTCAGGAAGCCTTTGGTTCACTAGTATACCTTATGTTTGTAGATATGGATAATGAACCTCTCCCTGGAAAAGAAATTTGATTTATTTCTATTAATGCAAGGAAAATTGTAGAAGAGGACCGAGAATATGATAATGATGCTAGTGGTGTAGTATTTTTGAAATTTTATTCTTGTGTATCATATTTTATAGTTATATCCCCTATTTCCCAATTTTTTTTATTGACATTGTCCCATTACATAATTGTATATGACTCATCCTTATAGTATTTTGGCATGATTACAGTTTCATAGTTATTTATTCTTTCAAAGTTATTTATTGTACATTTTTACACTATAAAATCTACTATTTTATGATTCTGATGTTTCATGATTATTTTTTATATTCCATTCCACTATGATATGAAGGTATAATCACCAAAGTGTACCACCATATAACTTTTCAGTAGTTCAGTATCCTTTGGTGCTCGAGGAGGTATGCTTGCAACCATGTGATCCACCATCTTGGGGAACCTTTTAAGTGGAACCATGTTTAGGGTGTTAAAATTTATTATCAGATAAATATTTTCTTCTTGAATTAATGATTGAGCATTAGACACGAGACTGGGATGTAATTTAATTTGGAAATGTGCTAGTTCCTGGAGGTTTATAACCCATGAAAAGGGGAGACCAAAATTACTTATGATGGTTTTTTGAATTTACTTGATTCTTCCTTTTACTATTGATAAAATTTCACCATTGGGTGACACAAATGACCAGTGATATAATTTTTTTTATTTTACTATTTTAATCTCCATTCCTTGGCTTGGTATAATAAGGATTAAACGTATCATGAATCATTATCGGCATAATAGGACTAATATGTCATACATCTATCCATGAAACATATAGTTTCTACTTGCATTTAAAATATATATATAGCTAGTTATTAGATTTTTTAATAATAAAATGTGTTGACAATGTTTCTAGGAACAATATAATTGGGTTATTTAAATTTTCTATAATAATCCATATTAATTCTTTTCTATAAAGACAAGTGATTTCACATTAATTATCCAATTATATAATGTTGTGTGTTATGGGGATATAGGTTATGGAACTTAATATATTTATTCCATATACAAGATTACAATATAAAATTAATTTAAATATTTAAATGTTAAATTGTAAACACTAAATGGGATGCCACTTGAAAAGTAAAGGGTGTTTTCCTCTATACATTGCAATTGAAACTCTATATATTGTATCATCTATCATGTGATATAAGACCAACACCCATAACCAGCCTTATTAGTGGGTAAATTTGGGTGTACCTTACGTTCTTTTGTCATGTTATCTTCTTTTCCTATTCACATATTCCATGAATTTGGAGTTGGAGAATGAGTTTGATTATTTCATACGAAGGATGTGTAAATAAACTAATTTATTATCTATAAATCTTCCAATTGTTTTATTCTATTATATAGTGTGTTTTTTGAAATGTATAGTAATTACATCATAGTAGCCCGAGTAAAACACTAGGAAGTCAGCGATGACCATACACCAGAGACAGTGGGCACTTTTCCACTAGTGATACCTCCTATAGTGCCACCCAAGGAACCACATATTTTTTCAACTGTGAACACTGATTCTAATTTTCAAGTGGATTTATTTAATATTATGTTCTATATCAAATGGGTTTCTTGAAATACCTGAATAGGAAAGAGTTGACTCGCAGGGTTCTAATAGCAGTATCCTCCCACTTTTTTGGGGATGGTGGACCACATGATGCAGGGTCATAGCTGCAGGCCGTGCGTTCTTTATTGGAGAATCTAGAGACCCCCTAGAGTGGAGTTTCTATATTTCTACATATATGTATCAAGATTCTTTTAAGAGGTTGTGGGATGTTAATTCCCAGACATACCAAAACAATGATATGTTCTAGACAGAATTATATATAGTCTTCTTTGACTACTTCCTTCCAGATACGTTGATGTATAACTGGGATAGTGTTTTTATGAACTTCTAGTTGGGTTCCATGTCTGTAATGGTGTATTATTATCATTTTAATAAGTTGTAGTAATTTAATACAACTATAGAGGTTGGTGATCATATTATTGGGAGTATATTCGATGATGTGTTGGTCATTCCATCCGATTTCATTCCAATTTCTTCTAGTTGAAGAGTATTTCATGATATAGTCCATTAAGACCTCATTATTGAGAAGAACATGAAGGATATTGATTGTTCCATCCATGGTGGTTTTGTACCTATATATATTATTGTCTATTATATCGAATACAAGAATCAAATCTAGGTTTCTCATGAGGGTAGTAGTATTCAGATTGATCGCATTGATAATTTCATTATAAGTCAACAGTGTGGGAATCTGGGAAACAAAAAACTCAGTGTATACTTGATATAGTTGAATAAAGAGGTTGTGGTCGAATAGGGGAATATCTGCTACTTCTATAAGACTATTCAATCAGATCATTGTAAATATGGATCTACGCCTACCCCATCATTGGATGTGGGGACAATAGTATCTTACTAATAATGAAGTTGGAGTAACCCATATTCTCATACTAAGGTGGTGTTTGAGATAGATGTACCTAGACTCATGATTCATATTGATAGTATAGTGGGCCTGCTCAAGGAAGTTAGTTTGTGACATAGGGCCACAAAACAATCTAGTTATATATAGTATAACCAATACCGGGGGAGTATAGATCTAGACCAATAAATCATTGTTGTACTATTCTAGTATCCCATACATCAGTGTCAGCTTTATCTCATATAGGTGAATAAAACTCTTTTATATTTTTGAAAATCATGTGACTTCTAGGCCTCCAAACTAAGTACATATGTGGAGTGATGAATCTTGATACCCAGTTGGTTATCTGATATCAGAGTCTTCAATAGTGTATGAATATCCCCTTGAGATAGGAAGATATCATTTCATATAAAACAACTTAATCACCAAATTGATAGGGTTTGGAATAATTTTCAGGATGGATAGTTGGATCTCTATCTTATCTGCATTGATTTTTATCACTAGATGGTGAATTTTACATCACCGGAGCGTGGAAGAAACTTGAATAAAGGAGAATGGGATATCTCAAATACATGATTAAGACTCAATAATCTAGGGATATAAAGAGTGATTGATTATATATCCAGTCTTTTTCTAGATGTTCGTGTGTTAAAATCCACAATTTACCATCTTATAGTAGATAACATCTAGGATTTCTTATCTGATAACTTATTTAGGCTACCTCTAGTGCAAGAGGTAGAATTAACTATTGACATAGTGCCAGTAGTATAACCTATTTCCATTCTTTCGTAAAAGATGATTCCAATAAAACATATGGATCTAAAAAATATTTGATATATCTAGAGTTTGAATGATTCATATGCACCAACACTTCTCCTTGGGGTTAATCAGTCCATTTTAATAAGAAGGGGGATAAAACCCTTAGGCTTTTCATGAATTAAATATGGCTGAACTAGATCAGTGTAAAAAACTAGATTCAAATATCTCAAATGTATGACCTCTTTGATCAAATATGAGGTGAGATAATGTTTTCATGGATTGATTTGAAGTCAATCTATTGTTAGGTAAGTTACAATACATGAGACAATCCTCACACAAATTTATGTATTTGGTATGAACTTTATGAGTACCTAGATATGTCTTTTGATCTCAGAAACATGCCTACTATTTTTTTAAACTTTTTGAATTGGGTTTTCCACCCATAAATCGATTAATTCGTCATAGTATTTGGGGATTATATATTTATGTATTATTTCTCTTGACATGACCAATATAAAAATCTTAAGATCATTATGAATACACTAATATTGTATTATATTTAGGCCAACATCTCTAAATGAATCTTCTGGAATGAAAAATTTCACTTCATGTGTCACATCATCTCAGAATTAGAAGTATAAGTAGACCCATAGATGGTGAACGTTATATCTTCCTTATAACTTTCCAAGAATGAATATTTTATATAGAGTTTCTTGGGGATAACCTGGTATTATAGATTATTCCTACAGGATTTATTATGAATTAATGTTCCTCTTATTTGAATGACTAAAAAGATTGTGAAATTCATATTTTCATAAGTTTGTTATGTAGTCTTTCAGGAGTTAAAGGGAAGATTAACATCAACATCGTTCACGATTTTTCTGAAGATAAGCATGAGATATACTATTTTATATGTGACATCATATATCGGGTTTTTAGATTTTTTGATGTAGGAAGTGTGAGTAATAGTTTACGAGTCTCATCAATAGTGGCCCCATGAGCAGAATTAACCCACGCAAGACCTTTAGCTACAATCTTTTTTTTCATACAATGCACTGATGGACAAAAAAATTACTTATGGAGAATTTTAAATAATTCACTAATCATAAAATCCTTAATTACATCTTCATACATTATGATATGAATATCATCTTCTGCTGATTGGTTGTATACTTTCAATTATTTGATATTGAGCATTCTTGTATGTCTAATGAAGGAAATGTTGTAGTTGATTCTCTAAAATCGTTGACTCAAAAATAAGAGATTTAGGATGCCAGTGGGGAGTGTCAGCTAATGTACATTTTTAGAGATCTGTATTGATGTTCAAGAGGATCACAGGAACACTACCATCTCCGATTTATCATTGAACCCTACCCTTACGGAATGGATGAGAATGAGGCACCTTTGAGATACTAAGGGAATAGTCATAAGAGAGGGTGTCTCATATAACGTTCCAATATCTGTTTGGACCATGGATGGGTATGATATATCCACTTCCATGGTTGCCCATGGGTCTGAGATTAAATTATGGAGGAGCTAATATAATAATTTCATACCTCATTATGGGTGGTAAATCCCAGTTTCACCATGATGTGTCCTTATTTATTTCACTATTATTAGTGTCCTAGTATGACACCTGAGATTGGAAATTTTATCCCATGGTGTTCCACTAATCAATAGGTGAAGGTAGAACAACAGTAGATGACATGAATTTTATAGACATTTCCCATTCTAGAGTGGAAGTGGGATGTTGTGTCTGTGGATTTCATGAATGGTTTACCCATATTTTATCAACTAGGTGGTATAGTGTAAGTAGTTTTTGATAATCTTATGATGAAATAAAATATCAGACTAGTTCGAGAGACATTCATGATAGATGTATTAGGGAAGATATACATTAGGGAGTTCATACATGTTCATGGTGCTTAATTTTATATCATATGATATAGGGACGTAAGGTTCAAGTATCATTTCGAGTAGGGGAAATAGAAGGCCTTGGGTACATAGGTTTTTAAAATCATTAACTATCACTGAAATACTGATTTATAGATAGTGAGTATAAATCAGGTGTTAAATGAAATTATTTGTGCATGTTTCTTTGATTTTATTGGTTCCTGTGAGAAAAAGATACCCCTTCTTGAGCTCTATTATAAAAAAAATTTAAGGCTACCTTCCCGATCGATCCTTATGAGGCCTTATATGGTTGGTCTTACTGATAACATCTATACTAGTTATAGGTAGGGGATACAACTTTTCTCAGACCACACATCATTTATAAGATGTCATCGAATGTCCAATTTATCAGAAATCATGTGATTACAGCTCAATCTTGGCACCATTCCTATGACAATCGTGGCTGACAACCTATTTATTTCTTAGTCAATGATTGGGTATTATTATGAGCCTCACCCTGGATGGTCCATGAATGTATTCAAAGGTTCGGTAAAATTTCAAATCTATTCAATGTCCCCTTTGAGTTTGTGAAGATGATCAGACCAATTACATACTAGATAGTACATTTCCATAGATGTTGGTCCATTCTTAACGCCTTTAACAAATCTCAATTTTTCTTATATTATCCAGTCTCGATGTAATTTTTAGAAAATTATGAGGGTGATTTGGATATAGACATGTCCAATGATTAGTATCTCATGAGTGTTGTGGATCATATCATAATTACACTTAGAGGAAGTTATGTCCCTTTTGTATGGGTTTTATGAAAAAATTAATGACTATAATATGATACCTATGAGTGGGAGGCTGATGTCCATGCCTAATGTCTAGAGATATTCTCATTTTATCCTATTTTACCCTCATAAAAATTAATTTTTTTTAATTGATGTATATTTTTTTGTAAAATTTTGGAAACATGTCCAGTTCCAGATAGAAAATAAACTGATATCCAATAAAATGACTAAATCATTAAAGTCGGGTTTAACCCTATTAGAATTATTTACCTCCGTAAAGACTGTATTGCATCACATAGGCCTCCATGTCTAGGTAATCCATTATGAGGTCTTAAAAATTATTGTCTATCATATCCCACTCCTATATAAATTATTCTAAATCAATCCAAAGTTCATTGTATCCAATGTAAAAAATATGATTTTTCTTGTTGATCTAAGAACACATATCCATGTTGAGGTCCACTAGAAGAGGCATCTCAATCATCCTTTCATGTTCTTACCATGTGTAATTGAACTCAAATTTCTCCTCTAACATATATTACTTGGAGTGCATTATGATCTCCTAATACTCTATTTCTTTTCACAGCACATCATTGGTTTTTTAGACTATAGCCTTGGATCCCACCTACTCCTATAATAGATCCTCTATCATATCACCAACCAATTTTGTTTCCTTGAATTCATCACACTGAATCAAATGGTTATAATTCTAAATAATTAAAATATAGTTTTCTACATGAACATAATCCTAAGGATCAATGTTTATCACCTTATTGTTTTTGGAAGATATAGTTTCCACATGCCTTGATAAAATAGAGTATCCCTTGAGGACTTTTTGATTCACTCCATTTTAAACATTCAATCTCCCTTCATACCCATTGAATTTCCTCAATTTATTTCTCCTAATGTCGTGAAGACATATTTCAATCACTTCAACTATACTATATACTGATTCCTGTCTAGAATCATCATCCTCTATTATTGTCTAATAGAACTTTTGATCGTCCGAGATGTTCTCCAAAGTCATTTTTGTTTGCATGTTTTCTTGCATCGCATCACAATGATCATGTTCTGATTCATTGGCCTCCTGGTTCACAAAATGGATACCATCCATCAAGTCTATTCTCATCCCTCTCTACCTCACCCTACTTGTAGCCCTCACCCACTCCCTACTTCCTCCAACAGAAACACATCTAGAAGCCTATCCCATACCTTTTCCTAAGGCACTACCACTATTACAACACCAACTTTATCTTCCACTACCTCTTTAGCACTAGATATTGGAAATGAAATCAGGGTATCAACTATCCTAGTAGAACATAAAATTTTCTTTTCATGATTAAATCAGTCAAATACTTCTACAACCTTCATATATAAAGGTAACTATTGTGCTTCCTTTTGAAGAAATACATCCTTTGTTGTACTAGAAATCACATGTTCACCTAGAAACCCTGAAGGAAAATCAGTTATTATAGCCTCTCCATTTATGATATTTATAACTCTCATAGACTACAAGTTCCTACATTGTTTAGAAGTGTCACCAATCTAGACTATCTTCTTAAAACCTACACAAGATGTTGGCACCATGATTTTTAGTCCCACAATCATTTTGTTCAGAACCCTAAACCTAAAAAAATTCACTACATGCCCCAATTTCATTCATAAAGAGAAGAAATACACCCAAAATTGAAGTAAAACCAGATGCATATGTCGCCACGCTTCTCCAATAGAACCCAAAACAAAATCACTCAGCAATTTAAAAATATAGACTTAAACAAAGACTCTTCAAGAAATTGGATCACTATTATACTGAGTTCTAATATCCGATCACATGTATCATCCCATGATTTTCACAAAAATATGAATGATTTAGGGTGATTGAGAAGGGAGTGGTAATTCAAGAAATCTAACCCAAAAATCCATATTTGGGGAGTAATTCTTTATATGAAAATAGCAGTTCCACCTTAATACAAAAAATAAGGATATGTTGAAGAAGCGAGGTGAACTATACCACGTGTAAATCAAGTCATCCCTCATTATAAATCAAACCAATATGTGCCAGTAATCGAGGAAACACACCATAGGTCTATCATGTAAACCCCAATATACAAAAATAAACCTATAAAATGAGTATAATAATGGATGATTGAGTTTGAACAGAGATTTTGACCTCATGTGAAGAAGAGATAAAGCCCCATTATACTCTGATAGTGAGATCGAGAGATGCAGTAGGCCCTAAAATAAATTTGGAACCATAGAGAAAAGGTAAATAGAAGTAAATGGAGAAATAAGATTACTCTTAGAAAATGGGGGAAGGTATGTCTACATGATCCCTTGAAATATGGAAAAGATCCATACTCGGTGAAGGGGGAGTGACTGGCACAGTGGTCAACACCATCTAGGGAAGCATTATGGAGTTCCATATAGAGAACCAAATACTTCTTACCCCCAATAACCTTAGAAGGAAAACTCAAGTATGAGTTTATTTAAGTTATGGAGGTTGTAATTACTTGAATTTCAATTAAGGTATAAGTTTTTTTATTATCAATTTCATCAATTCATTTTTTTTCTTATTAAACAATCCCTTGGACTAATGAAGATTTCAGGAACATGTAAGGCTTGTTCCGATCCCAACGCCCAAATAATTGGGAAAATAGATTGGGACACATGATTATAGTATGGTTTGTACTAACTGTAAAACTAAAAAATCCATTTAAAATTTGTGAAGCATTATGATGCATAATTTTTCTACAACCATGTTATCGATGGTGCACACTCGTGTCGGATTTATGCAATTTTTACCAAATCTGAATGAGACTGTTTGGGTATGGATTAGAAAACTATAAGACTAAACTATTTTAGTTATATCCTTATATATTAAAGTGTTCATAAATTTCATATATATTTTCCAAACATGTGCAAAAACCATGTGACCCTGTTTGGAAGGATGAATTTTTCATTTTACACCTAATGATCTTGAAATCCATAACCATTCATTAGAATCTAATTTATAGGTGTTGAAGCCTCCTCTCCTCTATTTTGGGCTCTCCTATCTCCTAATCTAGTTCTTTTGGTTAGTCCTTCATCCAGACACCAAATTGAACATCAACAAATGAATTTCATATACGTCAATAAGAACAAGATTCATCTTTCTTCCATTAGTAAATGGTCTTACCATCTCTTGTGCTAATTTGGTGTGAGATCATTCACCATATGATTAGTGTGATGGTCCATTTCTCTGATTTCATCAATTATACTTGAAATATGATGTTTATATTTTATGAAGAGTCGTCCATATCACTATGGTATGTGTTATTGTTGTTTTTCATAAATATCATGCAGTTTCTAGTGATTCATCGTTATTCAATTCATCAGGCATTGTAACATGTTTCCTTAAAATATGTTCTTTTTTAATTAATTCAAGAATGTTTTTATACAACCATGAAAACATTGTAACTTAATAAAGGTTGTTATCATAGTTTATTTCCACCCCTTTGGGTGTGAAAAATTAATTTCTCTATTTTATAAAATTGTTCAATAGACCAGAACACCTATTAAGTGTTTGAATTGATTGGTAAATGCAATTTTCATAGGTTTTAGAATTGATTGGTTGAACAAATATCCTAACAGGTGCTTTTCATATCCATGTAATTGAATTAACCTTAATTTATTAATTAAATTTCTTGTTTAAAAGATTGATAATGGGTCAAGGCCTCAATAAGTGATACCTAATTTTATACATGTATTATATGAAATTTGATTCCCTTGGTTGTATTGAGGATTATTGATTTTATTGAATTAGAGGTGATACATCAGGTTATTGTTATTATAATGAGTAACCCATTATAATGTGCTATTTAATGACAACTATGGGACATATTAATCATAATGTTTCACTCTTCCTTACATTGGTTGTTGAGCATAATATTTATCACCCTTATACTTGTTTCTAGATGATGGTCATGGAACTCCATGTTCCCCTATTTTGAATGATGGGCATGATGTCTAACCCCATCTATCTTGATTGTTGAGAATTAAATCATTCATTTATTATGAGATTATTGGTATGTACACATGTTAGATCCTATCACTAATTATACTAGTTATGGTCATTTGAGTGATGGACTAGGTATAGGTAGAACCTAATATCCATGTATATGCCTACTTACGTCCTCACGTACATAGTTGATATACTTGTATATATTATATAACTATATATATATATATATATTATTTTCTAATATATATTTATGGTCACTGATCAGAAATACACCGCCATTTGTCAAAGTAGGTAGAGCTATCTATGTGTCTGTTTGGTACCTGGGATAGATGATATCTATTTATATAACATTGATTATTATTCATTATACATGAACAGTTCTATGATATGTAAACTGCATCGATCATTTCGATACATCGATGAAGGTGACCTACTGAGTTTATCGAACACCCTTTTCGGTCCACCTTTCTTACGTGAGTTTACCTTATATCTACAGGTATGGATATCTTAAAGTGCCCTGATAAAGATGCTAATTTATTTATCATATAACATTGATCATGTCAGTATAGGATCAAACATAGGCTCATGATTCTATTAGAGAATCCTTTGGTAATTCTTGTATTTTTATGTAGCATTTTGTATATGCATGTCCCATATTTCACATTTTTATATTATCACATTTACATGAGATCCTTGTATATGAATATAACATATTGACTTTGGGTATGGTTATAGTTGAATTGTTATTTATTTTTCCACAGTTATTTACTACACTTGTTTCCATTGTTCCATTTTTATAACATGCTTCTTCTATTTTTTTGTTATTTATTCTATCCAATGTGGGACATTGATATGTGATAATACTCTCCCCATTGTACCAAATCATAACCTCATTGATATTCGATAACCTTGATCATATGGGGAGGTTCTCTTGAGGATATGTGACCCACTAAATTAGGGGACATGTTTACATGATCATGCGTTGGGATTTAATAATCATTATATGGTTCACTATTATTTTGGTTATTGGTTACTCCATTTACTTACAAATTTTATGATGTATTTTTAATTATATTTCCATTACTCTGATTTTTTTATTATTGATTGTTTACATTGTATTGTAACTCTATACCAGGGGTATAGTCTCCCTAATATATCATTTACACCCCCACTACTAGTTAATTGTATTTAGAATATATGGAGGTGTTAATAAGGCCCTGTAAAAGACATTATTTGGAAATATGAGAGAGTGTAGGATTGATGTACATTAGAACATTATTGTTAGTCTTGAAAAAGGGTAAAATTTTTCATTTTCACATATCAATGGTTCATCAGATTCACTTGTTCCCAATTCACATTAAAATCCACCATTTAATCACATTACAATAATTTTCACCCAATTCAATCCAATTAACGACTTGGAAATTCCTGTTTAACCATTTCTCATTTTTACCCATTTACAGTAAATAAATCAGTTAAATTATTCATGTTAAGAAAAACAATCCTTTATGGAATGTTATTATTCTAAGTACAGTTTCCATTAGTTTAATCCCACATCCATTCAATTAATCATTTAACAACTCAATTTCCATACTCATGTGAGTGGCCCACCACATGGGATTCCTTAGGCCTAGTCTACACATCCTCAACAGATCATGTGGGGATCGCGAGGGATCCAACCAACCCTTCAAATACATTATTTATATTTTCCAACCACGAAATAAAATGTGAAGTAGAAAATCTAAAACACACAGAAACATATATAAGAATTAAAATCATGAAAATGAGACATAACATATACACCACATCCAACAATTTTGTAGAGAACCTATGAATTAAACACATCCCTTGATTTAATCAGAAACTATCATTGATTCCAAATATAATAATCTATTGGTAAAATAATAGTTTAGGGTTTTGGGAGTAGAGAAATCATTCCACCATTATTCTCCCATAAAATAGAACAATATTGAGTTTCATACTCACACGGATCATTAACTCACAATATATGGTGCTTCAAACAACTAACAATAAAATGATAGTCACCCTTGGATATACTAAGGGAAACAATTTAACACCCTAAGATGTTAGATGAAAAAATGCGAAATAAATCACGCAATAATTATGAAAGATCAAGTATATAAATTGGAGTTTCCTTAATTTTAAATAGGAGCACATTTTGGTTTCATGGATTGCCAAAAACTTGTACCAACCTTGAACTACCATTTAATAAATAGGGGACCTAACTGTTTAATTTTATAGGGTTGCTATCATTGATTGACGAACCATGCGGTTGTCAAGTGCCAATATTTATCTTGGGTGTTATGCAACAAAGGATCATGGGTTTGGGTATATGGTTTGTACAAACAGTGCGCCGTCAATGACACCATAATAGAATGTCCTCATTTTCCCATATTTCATTCCATGAACACTCATGAAGCCCCTAAGACTTGTTCTAAACTCACGAAACTTTCCATTTTCAAATTTAAATGGAATTAAATCAAAATTTATAAAATAAAATTCCTTGAAAAATTTTTGATATCTCACATAGTTGTTCACACATGTTTGATCTGATCATTATCATGGGGTAAAAATCACATATTGGGACTTATAAATAATTCAATATCATATATTAAGTCCATAATTGTGTCCTAGATTAGGAAATAATTTCCCCCTACTAGGGGTGATGTTCATAGGCACACACCCTCATGACCATTGGAAATTATTAATTATCCTTGGTATCAAATCCCAATGATTGGTTAAATTTAGAAAGAATGTCTATATCCCCTTATAAATATAGATTCAATAGGGAGTTTCAATCACATAAGAATAGTGAACCATATATGAATGATTGTGTAACTATAATAATCCTCAAAAAATAAATCCTAAATCCAAAAAAAAATTATTTTTTATGTAAAAAAGTTGTGAATTCAATTTCAATAATTAAATTATGACATTCTAATCACATAAAAAAGTCCATGTTTTCATCCTTTAATTATGAATTCAATCAATCAACTAGGAAATAATTTAATTGATGTTTCACTAAGTGGTTTCTTATTTGAATTTACAATCCAGGACTTCTAGCATGAACTGTAATCAAAATCGAATTAAAAAAATATTCTAGTACAATCTAAAAAAATTGGACAATATTGTTCCTATAGATCAACTCAATAAACTACACAAATCTAGTGTAAACACTAATACTATGACTCATTTACTATGGAAACCTTGGTCTTGGGGTCTTGATGTATGTTCACACCCAAAAAAACATATAGTTTTAGTGTTTGAAAGCAATTGTTCATGGGTACCATCTCAATGTACATATTTTGACATTTAATGAAGGTCATGAAATCATCTAGATGATGAATCCCCACCATCCATCATACCCAAGATAAGTCATGAAGGGGGAGGTGGCCCATATTTCTATATCCAACCACATAGAGTGATTATCCTTAATGCACAAAAATACAAACCATCAATATCTCAATAAGGGTGAGAGGAAACCCTTCATGCTAAGGATAAAATCCATGATCTTCCTAAGAGGGATCCTATACCTCCTGGTCATTAACATCAATATCTGAGACCACTACTTCCATAATATACAAGAGATTTCATAAATAGCTGAGTAATCTAGAGTAGGAAATCCGTAAGTACAGATTGATAGGTGATGGAGACTAGTACATATCTATATATGGGTTGTGTACCTATTACTACTAATATCTTTTATTCACATTATCACATTTCTAGAGTGGCCCAAAGAAAACATTGGATCATAAAAAAAATTAATCATGAAACATAATCATTGTTAGAATAATTTATTGTGGAATCCTAGGATGAACCCCAACCCAAAATTATTGGATAAATTTTATCATTTTTAACAATGAATTCATCTTGTATATTGGAAAAATCCCAAAAATTTATACAATGAGTTTCCTCCCACAAAAAAAATATAGTGGGATCCAACAAATCTAGCAAGATACTCCACTGATGGGGTGTACCAATTCAGCTGTGTCCCCATAAACATGATTTCAACCTGATATGACTATATTCTACTCGGTTTTATTTTGTGTAATATGGATTATAATGACTGAAAACATCTATATTTATGTAATCTATCATAGGTGGTATCCACTTCTACACTCTCAATTGGTGAAGAAGGGATTAGTGATACATTTCTTATCTCTACAGTGTGAATTATCAATCCTATTTTAATTTTAATATAGAAAACCATCCTTTTCTCGCCTTACTATTACATAATTTTAATGATAAAAAAAATAATAGTATTACACATAGAGGATCCATAGTAATTTTGTCTTGGGGAAACAAGAACCATACATAAAAATTACAACATCATGTATAAATTGTTTTTAATTCATTATTCTCTAGCTACTTATTATAACTTGACCTCTCTTTTGTACATTTAGACAACTGTGGATATATATAAAATGGGGTGAGATAAATTCCTAGTAATAGGACAACAAAGAACAATATAGCATAGGGTGAGCATAATTATAAGGTAGGAAAAACACCATGAACATGAGAGGAATAATTAATAATAGACATGAATTGTGGAAATGCATAAAAAAATGAAACATTGTGTCTTAGTGGTGTACTACCACACATACTTGTGAACAAATATTGCATCTTGTTCACACATAATTTCACACAACTCATGAGATTCATCAATTACCCAATGAATTGGAGAACTGTATAATTATGGGTGCACCAGTCACATCATAACATTATCATTTATCATTCATTCCACAATAAAGATATATCATAACTAACACCTGGAAAGGAATGGGTTTCATCTCATAACAACACATTCTTAAACTTTTGGTTCCCAAAACAATTAGGCAGTAACATACATGTTACAAGAACCATCAACCTTGAATGAGATGTGAAAGGTGTGTTTTTGAAAGAATAGTTCATTTAGAAAACATTTGATTGGCACAAACAATAGTATAAAAGATTTATATCCATGAAAAGAAAGATAATTATTAAAAAATTATTTTTAACGAGTGACCATAAAAAATGGAGTGAATGAGGGAGAACCCAAAGAATGAGTGTTGGATTATGATTTTCCCCTTACCTTTTATCAAAATGCTTTCTTCAATTTAATGCCATGTATAACCACATTAAGATAATTAATTGAAAATAATAGAACATTATGTCAACTAACATGGTTCATTATGGTTTCTTTTTTTTATGGGCCTTCGGATTAGTCATAGATTTTTAAAATATTATTCTAGAATGTATGTTTTTATGTTTTTCTTTAGTAGTTCACATGTATTCATAAATGAAAGTTCATGTAGAAAATGGATAAACATCTAGAAATGATATTTCATGTTATTAATGATATTATATAAGATTAAATGATCTTATAATGAATTATATTATATACCATGTGGATGAATCATTAGATAATAATTAAATGGGGATTGTTTGGGTTAATTTGGGTGGTTATTGACCACATCGAACTGTTTTTGTTTAATAATTTAGTACTATGTACATAAGTTAGTTGTAGAACATGAAATAGGATATAATACATATATAGTATTTAGGTTCAACCATAAAATTGTTTTCAAGACCATATATGAAGGTAGAACTGGATAATAAAAACATGTCGTTCATGAAGATGACATATTAACTCCTAACAAACATTGTTTTCTTTTATAAAATAAAAGGAAGAGTATAAATGGTTTGGTTGGTCTAATATCCCATTAGTATCATAAAATTCTATTATATGTATAATACTAGTGTTAAAATACCATTTGGATGAAGAAAATTTTGGAGAGAATAAGAAAATAATATGAAATCGAAAATAAATTAAAGGAAAAGGGGGAGATAAAATACCTCATGATTCCTCCTCTATTTATCATCCTAAAGGAAGATAGAATTGGCTTTTTGATGAGGCCAAAAGCTCTTGGATTTGGTGGAGGGGCTTGGGAAGATATTTTGGTAGAGTTTAGTCATGTCATGAAGAATGAGAGTTGTGAAGAAATGAGGATGTGAAGGGTGGTATGTATAGTAGAGGGGAGAGGGTTTTCCTTAATATTTAATTGTTTAGTTTTTTAATTTCCCCTAAGAAAAAAAATATTGAGTCTTCCATGTCCGTGAATAGTTAATAGGGCACGTGAGTTCGAGATTTTGGTGCTTACATCACTTTCAATTTCAGGAATAGTGGTTTTAAATTATAATGTATTTATACGGTAAAATAATGTATTTTACTATTCACTAAAAATTCTTGTATTTCTGAAAAATCCCAAAAATTTACCCTAACCATTTTTAGACCTTTAGAATCTAAAAATGATGACCATTTTTCAAAAATATTTTTCTAAATATTATTATATTAATATTTAATTAATATCAAAATTTATTTTAAAAAACCAGTTTTAAAACATAGTTATATCATACTATCATCTTGAATATTATTTATATGTTATCATAGGTAAGTTTACTATTCATAAGGGTATGTTACTATTCATAAGGGTATTTTACTATTCAAATAAATATATTATTATTATATAACTCCAAATAACATACTGATTCCAACCACATATGTCATATTTTCAAAATTCCTAACATAGAAGTGAAAAAATTCTGTTTAAAGGTAAATTAGCACCTAGTAGTTCATTATGTTTTGTTTTTATGTTATTTTATGACATATTTATAATAATTTAATTTCCATTGAAATACATTGGGTCGTTACATTCTTCCCTCCTTATGAAATTTCATCCTAAAAATTTCACTTAACACGAAAAGGTCAGGGTACTTCTCCCTCATCGCGTCTTCTGGTTCCCAAGTTGCCTCTACAAAAATATTGTTCCTACAAAATATTTTGACATGGTGGGTTGTCTTTTTTCATATAACCATATCCCTCCAATATATAATCTTTACTAGCTACTCCCCATAAGAGAGATCATCATATAGCTATACCACCTCTGAGTTCAGTACATTTGATGGGTCTGGTCTGTACTTCCTCAATAGTGATACGTGAAACCCATCCTGAACTTGAGCTTTATTTGGTGGATGTGAAAGCTGCTAGACCATGGTTCTTACGCAGTCATGGATCTCAACGGGGCCAATGTACCTTGGTCTTAGCTTTCCTTTAATTCCAACCCACATTATCCACTACCATGGTGTTATTCGATGGGGGAATTTATCTCCAATGTCGAGTTCCAAGTCATTTCGACAGTTTTCATCATAGCCCTTTTTCCGACTTTGAGCATCTTTGATGTGTTTATAGATGAATTGATCCTTCTTCATCATCTCTTTAACAGGATTACGTTTATGTGGATTTTTTTCTCCAACATCATCCCACCAGGTTGGATTTCTACATTGCATTCCATATAAAGCATTATATGGAGACATCTGAATACTCTAGTGGAAGCTCTTGTTGAATGAGAACTCATAAAATGAGAGATGTTGATCCCATCCACCATTGAATACTAGATAGTAGGATCTTATCATATCTTCAAGTGTCTGAATATAATTTTTATATTGGCCATCATTTTGGGGGTGATAGGATGTGTTGAAATTTAATTCAGTACTCAAAGCATGCTGAAGACTAATCTAGAATTTGGATGTGAACCTTGGATCATGAACATAGATAATTGGGAGTGTAACTCCATGATATCTATCCACTTCCTTCACATATTACTTTTCATTTTGCTCAAGTGATAGGTCTTCCAAAATGGAGATGTAATGGACAGTCTTGGTGAGTCGGTCAACCCCAACCCATATCGCAGTATTTCCCTTCGACGCC
Source organism: Viscum album (assembly GCA_963277665.1). Taxonomy (NCBI): domain Eukaryota; kingdom Viridiplantae; phylum Streptophyta; class Magnoliopsida; order Santalales; family Viscaceae; genus Viscum; species Viscum album. The sequence continues at coordinate 1,437,374,763 of OY728122.1, forward strand.
TTTGCGAGACCCATGAAAAAGTACATAATGACATTCCACCATTTCCACATGGGTGTAAGAAATTGTTGTATCATCCATTTGTACTTTTTTCACTCATCTATAACTTGCTGACATAACAAGCACCATGAAATTTATTCTGCAATCTCTTTCATCATGTTATCACATCAGAAGTGTTCTCAGAGATCATAATACATCTTTATACTCCCATAATGGATATAGAATATAGAGATATGTGTATTTTCCAATTTATCCTTCTTTATCTTGGGTTATGAAGGCACAAAAATCCTTGTTCCAAACCAAATCACAAAATCATCATCGATATGGAACTCGGGAAACATCCATTCCTTTACTGTATTCAACATATTTTGTATCTCGACATCATCCCATTATGCTTAGTTAATCATATCTTGGATGTATGGTTGGACAATCCTTTGGGAAAGGTAGGATGTATCCCCCAAACATATGATTTCTAAATCCCTCTTTTTCTTATCCAAGAAGTTATGGTATTTCACATTCTCTAACATGGATATATTAGCATGTTGTTTTCTACTTAGAGCATCAGTATCCTTGTTCGCCTATCCACCATGATAGTGAATAGGGAAATTGTAATCCATTATTAGATTTATCCATCCCCATTGAAACATGTTGATCTACTTTTATGAAGATATATACTTTATGATGTTGTGGTCGGTGTATATGTCACACATCTTTCCATAAAGGTAGTGGTGCCAGATTTTCAAGGTAAAAATCACGGCTACTAGTTATAGATCATGTGTCAGGTAGTTCTGCTCATGGATCTTCAACTGGAGTGAGGCATAAGCTATCAAATTGTAATTTATCAGAAGTACACACAACAATCCTTTCATTGAAGCATCACTGTATATCACAATTCTTTCTCCACATTTCAGTAGTGTGAGTATAGGTGTAGTGATAAGCCTTCTCTTTAGCTTCTTGATGCTTTCCTCACATTCTTCCCTCCAGACATACTTTACCCATTTTCATGTTAACATAGTTTGCGGGCTTGACAGTTGTGAGAAAGTACTAAAAAAATATCTATAGTACCTATTTAATTGAAGAAAACTAAAAATTTCTGTAACACTAGAGGGCCTGTGCCATTCCTCAATTGCATTTGTTTTTGAAGGGTCCACAGAAATTCCCTCACATGTGATCATATGTCCCAAGAACATGACATGATTCATGCAAAAGTCACACTTCCTGAACATGGTGTACAACTTCTCCTTTCTTAATATATCCAAAACAAGTCTTATGTGTTCTTTATATTCCTACTTGCTCTTAGAGTAGATGAGAATATCATTAACATACACTAACACATATTTTTTGAGGTACCATCTAAAGACTCTATTCATAAAATCCATTAAGATTTCTAGAGGCATTAGTTAGTCCAAATGGAATCACCATAAAATCATAGTGAACATCTCTTATACAGAAGGTAGTCTTCTGAATATGTTCCCTCCTCACCATTAGCTGATGATATCTAGAATGAAGATCCACCTTTGGTAAGTATTGATATCCTCTTAACTGATCGAAAAAATATTTAATCCTTGGAAGAGAATACTTTATATTTATGGTGATCTTGATGTGTTCTTGATAATCAACACAAAACCTCATTGTTCCATCCTTCTTCTTCACAATGTTCACAGGCGCACCCCAAGGTGATGCATTATGGAATATGAATCCTTTGTCCAAATTCACTTTCAGCTTCTTCTTTAACTCCTCCATATTGATAGGATCCATATTATAGGGACACTTGGAGATATGAGTAGCTCTGGGTATTAGTTCTATTGAGAACTCTACCTCATGATATGTGGGAATTCTATGTAACTCTTAGAGAAATACATCACGGTATTCCCGAACAATGGGAATTTCCACTAGGTTAGAACCTTCCATTGAATCAACCATTTGGGTGAGGTATTCTTATTCATAGGGAATCATAACCCACACCACTGAAAGATTTTTTTTTTCAAAAGAGATTCATGGTCTTAATTTCATTTTTATAGGAGCATGGGATTGTTCAAAATATGAAAAGTTAATTCCTTTTCCTAAGAGTTGATATGTGCTATATATAATTAGAACCAATCCATTCAGATTATAGCATCAAATTCCACCAATGGAAGTATTACGTGAGTCTCTAGAAGAATATTCCTACATACTCCAGTAGGATAAGATTCAAACACTTGGGTTGCATTGGTGGAACCACTTGTTGTTTTTTCAGATATCTCTACTTCAAGGTTTCAGGGATTTGATTCGATAGTTCAAGAAAACCATAAAGATATAAATGAATGCATCGAAATCGAATGAAATATGACTTTTTCCATTATTTAGTGAATAGTAAGTGCACCATGTATGAATTCAATATCTTTATCCACTTCTGAAGTTGTGATGTCATAAGCCTTCCCTTGTTCATTTGGCTATGGTGGATGCTGACATTGATTACCCCCGACAACACTTGGTTTAGTGCACTAGCTTGCATAATGCCCTCGCTCTCTACAGTTGTAGAATTGAACCATGGGCGGTTATCTCCTGTCTTCCAACACATTCCACTTACTTTTCATGTCTTTTCGACACTCTTGATCATAGTGTCCTTCTTTCCCACACTTGAATCACATCCTCATCCCTTTAATGCAGTTCTGATAGTGAAACATCCCAAATTTTTGTCTTGTGGGTTATTTTTTTTTCTTCCCACCATTGTCATTAGATCCACCAGCTTGAATCTCAATCATTTTTTTCTTATCCCCATATCGATGGGAACATTTAACAAAATCTATCTCCACTTTGAGATCACATCAAATGAATTCTTTATAACTCCCAGGGTCTCAAATTTCAAGTGCCTTTAGAAGGTGTGGTTTAAATCCACTATAGAATGTATCATTTTTATCATTCTTGATAACAAAACTCAAAGTGTACCTTGCATGCCTTGTGAAATTTTCTTCATCGGTTGTGACAGATTCACCTTCTTATTTCTAGAGCTCTTTGATTTCTCTCTTGAAATTTGTGTGGAGAGTTATTGGGAAATACTTATTAAGAAACATGATCTTAAAGTCTTCACATTCCAACTCGTCAATTTCCTCCCTTGGCATAGAGTTCTTAATCAAATCCCACCATTGATCGAACTCTATATATAAATGATAAATTTCTAGTGTCACCTTCTCTATCTCAGAAAAGTGAATCACAAAAAATATATTCTCCATGGAGTTGACCCACTATTATACAAAAAGTAGATTGGAAGTTTTACTAAACATCAGTGGTTGTTTCTGTATAAAACATTCAATAGCTAGTTTCTCCATCATTGGTGAAATAGGATGTTACCAATTATTATGTTTATTGTTCATAACCTGAGATTTTTCGGTAAGCATCACCATGATTTTTTGATCTCCACCTCCCAAATCATAGGGTATGTCATTTTCTAAATCGTTTCATTGACCCTTGCATGAGTTTTTAGCTCGGTTTCTCCTAGTTCACACAATTTTATAAATTAGAAAAGGTTCTAACAATACATAAGCAAAAAAGTCATGAATAAATAACTTATTCATTTGAACAACATTCTCTAAAATCAAAACATATGGTATCCCTATGTATAGATTCTTGTGTGCATATTTGTACTTAGTCTCTTGCTAGATGTTTTCTGTTGGGATCACTAATCCTAATTCCCAAATTAACTAACCATATCCTATAATACAAACTATTGAAAACTGGAATTTTCTTACATTACTATTACATAATTTTAATGATAAACAAAATAATTTAATTACACATAGAGTATCAAAATTTTTAGTGCCTTGGAAAAACTAGGACCATACCTGACAATTTAAAAATCAAGAATAAACATTTATTTAATTAATTCTTATCTAGCTTCTTATAGGATGTTGACCTCTCATTAGTTCATATAGGTACCTAAGGATATACATCAAAATGGGTGAGATTAAATCCTAGTAATATGGTATAGAAGAAAAATATAACATGGGGTGAGCATAATGATAAAATAGTAAAAAGATCATGAACATGAGAGGAATCATTAATAAAATAATAGAAATGTGGAAATGCATAAAAAAATGAAACATCATGTCATAGTGGTTAACTACCACACATAATTGTTAACCAAGATTGAATATTGTTCACACATCATTTCACTTAACTCATTAGATTAATAACTTTACCCAAGGCATTGGAGCACTGTATAATATCAGGCACACCCGTCACATTGAAATATTCATATCGTTCTATATAATTCTGGGCGCACCCGTCACATTATAACATTATCATTTATAATCAATTCCAAAATACACATATATCATAACTAACCCATGGAAAGGAATTATTTTCATCTCATAAGAACACACTCATATACTTTCTATTCCCAAAAGATAGAGGGAATAACATACATGTTACAAGAACCGTCTACCATGAATGAGAAGTAAAAGGTGTGTTTTTTAAAGAATAGATCTTTTGTAAAACATTTTATTGACATAAACATCAGTAAAAAACATTTATATCCCATGAAAGGTATGATAATGATGAAAACACGATTTTTAAGGACTTACTATAATAAAAAAATTTAAAATATAGGGAACCTGGAGAAATAAATTTGGTTTTGAGATTTTCTCCTTACCTTGTATCTGAACACATTCTTCACATTAATGTCATGTATAACCACATTTGATTGATTAATTGAAAATTAAAGAACCTTTTTAACACAAATATGGTTAATTCTGGTTTCATTAAGTTATTTTAGGGGCATTTGGATGAGTTATCAAGTTTAAAAATATTATTCGAGAATGTTCGTATTTATGGTTTTCTTGAGCAGTTCACATGTATTCATAAATGAATATTTGTGTAGAACATGGATAAACTACCATTACTAATATTTCCTGTTATTAATGATATTTCAAATGATTAAAATATCATATAATGAATTTTTTTATATACCATGGGGATGAATCATTAGTTAATAATTAAATGATGATAGTTTGGGTTAATTTGGGCGGTTTTGACAACAACGAACATGTTTTGTTTAATAAATTAGAAACATGTACATAAGTTAGTTTTGTAACATGAAATAGTATATAATACATATATAAAATAATCTTTTAACTAGAAAAATGGTATCATGACCTGATTAGATGGTATAAATGGAAAAAACATGTTGTTGTAGAAGGTGATAGATTAACACCTCACGAACACCGTTTTCTTTTATTAAATAAAAGAAATAGGAGAAGGGGGTCCGATGGTGTAATATCCCACTAGTATTATAAAATTATATTATATGTATGATACTATAGTTTCCATAACATTTTGAATAAGATAGATCATGAGATAATAAGAAAAGAACATTAAATTAAAAGTAAATTAATGGAAAAGAGGGTGAGAAAATACCTCTTGAATCCTCCTATTAATATCCTCCTTAAAGAAGCTAGACATGGTCTTTTGATGAGACCAGATACTCTTGTACCTGGGGGAGGTTCTAGGGAAGACGTTTGGGTAGAGTATAGACATGGATTGAAGCTTGAGAGGTGTGAGGAAATGATGGGGTAAAGGGTGGTATTTATAGTGGTGGGGATAGGGTTTACCATAACATTTAATTCATTAGATTATTAATTTCCCCTATGACAAGGAATAGTGAGTCTTCCATGACCAAGAATATTATTGATGGAATGTGAGTTTGAGATTTGGATGCTTTCATCACTTTTGATATCAGGAACAGTGGGTTTAAATTATAATGTATTTATACAGTAAATTTCTGTCTTTTACTATTCACAAAAAATTCAAGTATTTCAGAAAAAATCGCAAAAATTAACCCTAACAATTTTTTGACTTGTTGAATCAAAAAAATAAAGCCCATTTTTAAAAAATAATTTTATACATATTTTTAATTAAATGTTTAATTAAAATCATAATTTATTATCAAAAACCTGTTATTAAGACATTCATTTAATTATTCTACAATAAAGGTATATCATACATTCAACTTGATTATTATTTATATATTATCATAGGTATGGTTACTATTTAGAAGGGTATATCACTATTCATATGGGTATGTTAACATTCATAAGGTTAGGTTATTATTCACCAAAAATTATGTTTTTCTTCTTGGACATCATATAACAAACTAATTGCAATTATATATATATATATATATATATATCTAATTTTTGATATTTTAAAAATTGAAGTGAGAAACATATTTTTAAATGTCACATAGTAATTAGTATTCCATTATGTTTTGTTTTCATGTGATTTTATGACATATTTATCTGAAGGGAATTTCCATTAAATAACATTTGGGTCATTATATTTATTGTATAATTTTAATAGAATATATTCATGATTTTTATATAATATCTAGTCATTAGGATCCACTCTAGGAATCCCATCATCATCCACCTATCTATCCATTGAGGAAGGGAAGGGTGTCATTAGGAAATTTTCATATCATCCTCTTACGGATGATATGGAAATTTCTACTGAAGAATAGATCACTCACCTTCAGTGATAGAATATAGATATATGGGATGTAATTATAGAAATTATTCAAGGATAATCCCTTATGGTGATGTGTGAACAGCCCAATACAATGATCCTCATTACAAAATGTTCCCTAGCTCATAGGGGTGGGGAAATTTATATGTTCCACACCACCATATAATGTGACATATATATATAATTCACCATCACCCTATCCCACATGGCTTGTGAAGTTTTATATTTTCATGTCCCATATCCCACAGGGATAGGGTAATTTCCTTATTAACTACCCCCTCATCAGGTTCACTCTATTAGTTGTTCAACCACAATAGTTTCCACAGATTTTCTAGGATATTTATAGTCCTACAATACCTAGGATACTCCATTATATTATTGGGATTTTAATTCTTCAACATCTACCACTAAATGTATTGATACCTGTTCACTTTTTCTACGATCCCAAATTCATCCATATGTTCATCAAAATAGTGGAATAAGTGGAACCAATGGAATGAATTATTATCTCTCATCCCAATATAAAAGATAATGAATGGTTCATCCCTTCCATACAAAAAAATTCTTTAGGTATTTCACTAATTCCATGGAGAATTATTTGACCAAATTATAAAGGATAAAGAAACATAATGTGGATGTATTGGGATGTCTTCCCAATTACTGCCCCTACCATCAATGTATTAGAAATATAATCTTATTTTTTCATTAAGGACATTATTTAGGAGTATGTAGATGAGGTTGTAATGGTTCTATTGATACCTAAATCTCTAATTTTTTCATGTGAGAACAATGAATATAAGAAACAATATGTATTAAAGAATCAGTGTGGAAATATAAGAAATATGTTTTATTCATTTAAGCGTAATCCTGTGGTAGAATACTATTCATGATCACAAGTGAATTTCATTATCACGATTTTGAGGACCATGAAACACAAGGATGATGTAATGAGTCACCGACCGAATCATTATCCCCATAATCAGTTCTTAAGGAGTACGATTGAAGGATTCCATTACATCAAGGGTTTTATCCAAAATAAAATTGGTGAGAAACTAATATAATTAAATAATATTGACACTCATGAAACATGCATGTGAGTTATCTTATCTCAATCATAAAATACTCCATACTTATGAGTTATTTATGACCTTAAATTCTTATCTCGTGTTTTTAAATTTAATTAAATACATACTTGTCACATAATTGTAAATATTAAAACATATTATTCCTCACTACATGATGTTTAATTTCCTAGTCACGGTTCTTTCGACAACACCCTATACTACATAACACATTATTAAAAGATGTAAGCCTATAAAATATATAGTAATCTTGGACTCATATAATTCTATTATGCTCAAAAAATATGGTTACGTTGGATATGAATTTCCTTTTATGTATGAGATGTATCTATGTTTTAAGTCTCTAATGTATTGGTTGAGCTACTTGGGATTATTTTTCTTCAAAAAAACTATAGTAGAAAATTTTTAACTCATTTTATATCACATAAAAATCATCCATGTCTAATACAGTTCTACCTCAATATAGAATACATATTATTCTATAATTTGGTATATGTTATCCTAATATATGAAGACAATGAAATCCACACATCCATATATAGGAGACATATCTACAGAGGGACCATATATAAAATCTATGTGTGGAATGATTCCAATCATTAAGGGGTATGTATTGGTGCATGGATCCCCTTTTTTAGTCCCAATTAAAAATTTTCGTCACATTCGTCTTTTTCACTCCCTGAGAGTGAAATATCTGTAGATATTCATATAACAATTTTAATTTTAATTCCCCCAAATTTCCAGTGTTATTCAATTTCGCTTTGTTCAATCAACATCCTATTGATCTCTCAGTTATAATGAAGTTAATAGATCATGTGATATTAATGGACCAAGAGAAGAACAATGATTATAATAATTGAAATGAATTGTAATAAAATATATAAAACTCCATCATTGACACGTCACATAGACATGGACAATATGATTCTTTAAAATCGGTGGTTGATCTTCCCTTATGATGATTCAATAGTCAACCAAAAAATGATTAAAATACACAATTTTGTAATGTTTATGATGATCTATACCCTCTTGAATATTTTATTATTTGTAGTCAAAAATAATTTCTCTGATATCTAGGTTAATAGCTACTATTTCATTTAGTAAATTTGCTCTCTTATAGGCCCATAAACATCATTTATTCCTATTATTTCTCCCTAGTAGAATATTTGAAACACAGTCTGAAAATTTTGATGGGGCCCCACCAGGATTCCTTATTGAATATAATAATCCCCTATATCTTTTCACCGTAGGGATGTTTTTGTACTATCGGAAATTTCCAATAAACCCCATGAGATATTTTTTGACAATGTGAGATATTGGTTTACTCTATTATATATGGATTACCTACACCCCATGGTCTCCACTTATCATTGACTCAAATATTATTAGGTAATGATTAACACATAACATAACCAATATATTAAATTATATTCCAATACCCTCAATGTAACACATATTTTTATCATATCAATTATCAGACAAACATTATATCATTGTATTCTAGTTCCCTTTCGTTTCATGGATTGTATATCCTATGAATACTAGGATTCCATTAGTTAATAATCCCTCTCAAGAATTATTTGGATAAAGTTTCACGAGTATAAGAATGATCCCTTGGTTGTACTTCAAGAATGATGTAAAATTTAGTGATATATAGTTCATCATGTAATACCTAAAACTACATATATGGGGATATCTAATGGGACACATTTCATATATTTGATAAAGATCCTTGTTAGGATATATTAGGATATTCCCCTATCTATAAATTGGAGTCAATGATGAATGTTCCATGACCATACTATAATACATCATAGAAATAAGCCTCTCATATGTTATTTATTGATCTGTATATTGGACCTTTATCTGAAAATAATGTCATGGTTCACTCAGGTAGTGACCAATAATGTCGCTTTCCTAAATACGGGCCATATCTATGTAGATATTATAATAAAGAACAATTTATTAAATTATAATAATAATAATGAGACATTTAGTGACATCATAAACCCTATTTTAGCCAATCCTCACCTTATATAAAAAATAGTTCCCAGAATATTTAAACATAGTTAATGTGTGGGAAATGTCGTTTAATGAACTATGTGTGTCTTGATTCTAGTTAATCAGGACATGTAGTGACATCTAGGATCACTTATACTAGACCCATATATGAGTGTCCTTTAATACCAAAACCATATGTTTCTATCTGTATGTAATTAAAAAATATAACAGCATTAGTTAATCCAATATGGCCTTAAATTGTTTGGATTGTGTTATTCCATACTTATTAATGAAAAAATGTTGTCACCCCATACGTGAGAAAGATTTTTAAGGAGTATTGTCTTTCAAACAAACTATTCATGCCTTTATTATGATTTCTATATGATATATAGGGTCATATAAATTTCCTAATCTAGGCCCAATCAAAAAAATTGAAATGATAAGTTTCCCCATTTCCCACCAAAATCTAAAATTCCAACACCATGACCCATTTCCTGAACCTTCGTTCATTTATGTCCAATATTTTATTTACCATGCCTAGAGGTAAGGACCTTAAAATTCTAATTTATATTTAATCCATGTGCAGCTAATCAAAATTCATTGTGATAATACATTAAACTATATAGAATCCACTTCCTAACAATATATCGTTAAACATCACAGTCACCTTCTTGAGAGCATGACATTATGTTGTGAGGTGAACTTTTATCCCATATGAATCCAAACTGATCAGAGTGGACAATTATTTGTGGCCTTCCTTCCATAATACATTATAACTAAATACACATATATTCCATTGGTACAGTAATTTTGTTTCCTAGATCTTAAATTCCCATCATTCCATCCATATTAACTATATCAATATAATTAATCATTATTCTCAAGAACTATATATTGTTTTAATTCCTATAAACATGAAATATTTAGTGACATCTAGATACTCTATCATTTAACTAGTCTACATCTTCATAATTACAAAATGGAGATTCCCATTTCTAGCATATTATTGAAATATATTCAGTACATTTCCACACATGTTCCCTTGACCATATACACATGTTGGTAATAAAATACCTACTTATCCTGTATATGTGTGAGATCATAATAGGGGACAATTATTTTAAACAAATATATGCATGCTTTATTATTTGAACATATATGATATGTAGTAACACCTAGATCCTATGATCATGGGGCCATCCTCAATGATAAAAAATTAAATCCCTTAACATAATATATCCCTCATAATAAAGTAATTATTCTACAAGAACAATGTGTGTCTTGATTTATTCAATAACAAGATAGATAATTATGTTTGGATCCTGTAATCCTAGGTTGATGTGAATTTCCAATAGAAAATAAAATTAATTATATATATAAAAGATCCAAATCTATGTAGGGAACTTATTATATAATAACTATGTGTCTCTTGATTCATATCCTTTCAAGATATGTATTTTTTATTTTGAATATTATCCAGGGATTAAAAAAAAGATCATCACCACCATGAACATTCCCTAATAATTGACTATATTAAGGGATGAAACATCATTCATGAAGTAATACATTGATGATTCCAAACATATATATCTTTCACCTTCACAATATAGTCAATTTTCAATTACAATGAAGCTGGATGATGATGTATATCCTCTATTTTGATGTGAAATAACTTTCATTCCCATATATGTGATCGAGGTTTAATTAAATAATATTTTTATTCCATGAAATATAAGAGTATTAATTCCTAAACATTGATGATATATAGTGACTCTTGGATTTCCTATCCTAGGCCCAAACACAATCTTTAAGATAATAATTCCCCTATACTTCCATGATTGAAAACTAGATATGTATGGGGAAGCATGAATTTATTATTCTTACTCCCTATTTCATCATTCAAAAAATGTAATGTATGATAATTATCTATTTAACAATGATTTTTTATTCTCTATATCTTCATTTAATTATCACGTGCTAAGGTTTAATCTATTTTTGTTCTGTTGGTATTTGAGATAGATCATTTTATGGGACATTCTAGTCCAAGAACTATGTGTGGCATGTTTCATGTAAGTATAGGATATGTAGTGACACCAAAATCTCATATCACAAACCCTATAACAACATTTAAATTAATTTACCTCCAAAATCAGTGTTCCAACCTCTATAATGATACTTTACTTCGTTGATGACCATAAACTAATGTAGGACTTAATTTTCTCCCAAAACACATGACTCATGTATGTGTAGGGGAAGCCCCACATTTATTGTGTATCAATTTATAATAATAACCCCTCCATAGATATTATTTTTATCTATATATTTATTCATATAAGACCTATGTGTGGAATTTTTCCTATAATTATTTGATACGAAGTGACACTAGGAATCTTTGTCCAGGGACCAACATGAATTTCTTAAAAAATCCTCATTTCCAATCATGTATGATTCAAATATACTCAAGGGGATTTCTTTTAAATGATGGGATACTGTTGGTTTCATTTATATACATATAGTATACATAGTGAAATAAAAATTCATCCATCCATAGAAATATTAAATACAAATAACTCTTATTGGTGGCTGATCAAATCATCTGGAAACTACAATCGGTCTTGTAGTTCCCAACAAAATGATATTTTGTTTCTGATTCAAACATGAACCAAATAAATAATCAACCATGAGATCATAAATTATAATATTCCTTTGTATAATCCAAATATGTGAAGTTTTACCGAACATATGTTCTCATACTTTTAGTCCAATTTTTTGATTAAAATATCCCCCATAATAACTATACCTCCATCTCATATAACTCTCAAAAACATAGTATGCATTATACCCAGACTGCCTCTTGTTTATCACACTGATAATGGATTATGTGATATTATAGTTCTATTATTTCCAATTTCTCATAACTAATATTGTTAGGACTAATGATGGGAATCATAAAATTGTAAAAAAATAAGACCATAAATAGTTAGTAAAAGATGCATAAATCATGTGAGGATGAAAAAACAAAAAGTGATGTCTTAGAAAAATTCATGTCTCTTATCCCAAGTATTTACTCTTGATGTTATTAGGAAAATGGTAAAGGTTAAATAAAAAGGTTCCAAGCTAAGAGGGCATGTCTCATGAACCTAGAACGAGATGATCCATAATCAAGGGACCCCTCTCATTGTGGATGAAGTTAGTGTAAGGATGTATCACATCCATTTACCATGATAAAATGTTCTGTATATTCTAACACAAATTTTGGGTACTAAAAATGTATGTTGAATATTCCATTTGATATTAAACATCATAATTTCTGAGATATCTTTGCTAATACCCATCATATGTTTTAGTGAAATAACTTCTCTTATAGCCCCATAACCTTGATTCATTCTTCATTATCCACCCCCATAAAACTTTGGAAATTGATAATTGTTAATAAAAAGATAATCAATAGAATTATTTGGTTAATTACACAAGTCCTATGATATTACGACTCATTTTATGTTTTGTACAAAGAAGAAAGGTTCCCATTAAACCCATCAACTATTTTCATGAATGTGTGATACCTGTGTTGGTAATTACTATTTTTTATCCAAATCTAAGTAGTCTCAAATTATCATTTTGTCAAATATTCTTAAATTTTGAATTATGCCACCCATAATCTAATTATTCAAGTGAACTCCAAATCCACGACTTTACTTAGGAGTATGTCTTACTCATTATCAAAGAAAAGATGACATATATTGTTCCTGGTTTGATATTCTTGTCCATAAAATAAATTCACATTTTCAAAAGAATCCCATTATTTCAATAATCTGGACATTCAAATCAATTATCATAATGAACTTATTGTGTGAACTATCTATATAGAACAAAAACCCTCATCTGATAGCCTTTTAACAATACCCTACATGAGTAGAAATATTTTTTAACAAATTTAATATTCAATATCCCTTGGTAATATCGGTATTCCACTTTAGGGGACCACTATTCTTCCCTGTAAATGATTTGGATCTTCATTAGGTCTATAGAACAATCAAACAATTGTGTTTTTTCCTTGTGGGAAGGACCTTTGACTCCCATCCACCTTAACAGTATTGTAGAGGTTCTCTTTACCATATAGTAATTTGAAATCACCCCTGACACATTTTACCCATCTCACAATCCTTACTAAAAACTCATAGGGCCTTATTTGTACCACTCATAATACAACTATATAGGTGTAATGTAGATATTCAATGTTATATCACCATATACTATACCAAAAATTGATATACATATGATGGGTTCCAAATTATTTCTTGAATAATCTACTTTAACACCAGGTGAAGGGTTTCATAGCCCATATTGAATATTAATCCTTTGTTACCCACTCCATGTATAAATAATCTAAATCCCCATAAAATCATATATATCCCTTATAATGGAGTGTGTAGGGATTTATGGGACACCTCTTCTTTACTATTCATGAGTTTCATTTGCATAGGGTTCCTTGACCCATCAATAAGAGGTGTCTTTTTATTATGTGAAAGGCATGCAATTCCTGTAAGGCATGAATATTTTTAGAGGATATTGTCAGCTCAGAGTTATTTAAGAGAATCATCAGTAGGTTTACCCCATCTCATTATCCCGAATATAATATTTTTGAGACATGAATACCCTTTTCATGGAGATTATAATTTAAGAGACTATATTTTATTCTTAACATAGATTCTAATATATATGTCCATAAACTAAAACATCATATGGTTCATGATATATGGCCTTAAAATACCAAATTTATTTGTTTGAAGTTATTGAATAAAAATAATCATGAAAATATTAGTCCATATTATAATACAGTAAACCACTAATTGAAAGAGACACAACACTTTCCATGTTATAATCCCACAAAGGTAACTATGGAAAAAAGATGAGTCTCTGATCGATAAGTATCACCTTTTAAAACATTTTGGGAAAATATTAATTATTTTAAAATGGAAATTTTATAAATCATATCCTGTAAAAAATCCATAATGATGGACTTGGTCTGATTCCATAACCATTCCCACTTAGCCACTCCACCAATATATTTGGAAATGTTTTGGGTGAAAATAAAATATATAAAGCTTGTAGGGACCATTATTTTTCACTAGAAATAATCATGTTATTATCACTGGGTCCACAAGTCTAGGTAAAAGCTCGAGCACATCTATATTATATAGGACACATCATTGTTTACAAAGTCATACCATTGTTAGAAACTACACAATACATGATTTTTCATACATGACCTTAAATATAATATAGTACCATATCTTGTGTGTTGGAAATTATAGCATGAGAGTTAGATCTCTGAAACATTCCCTCTAAAATGAAAATGGGTCTCTACCTATGATTTCATCACAAATTTATGCCATGACCACCATTATATATAATCCATATCAACATAAAATTACTCATAATATTATTCTTAATTCGTGAACATGTGTTTATAATGTTTTCTCCTATGAATGAGATTATTCTACATCAATGATCCTTTATCCAAACTATTTGTGGATTTATTCCATTTCTCCTAGGATATGTATTGATGTCTAGATATCTTACATTGTATACATCAGAAAAATAATTTCAATCTCAATCCATTTTCCATCCTATAATGGTTTCCTTTTCTAATTTAGTGTATTTTTTCTGATGATATTATTCAACATATAAAATCAATCATATGATGTCAAGACTCTCCTTTTGGGTGTACTAAAAACCCCAAGTGAATATAATTACCCTGAAAAAGTCACCTCATAAATGTCTTCCATGAAATATACTATGGAAATCTAAAGAGGTATTAATAAAATATTAGAAACTAATTGTTTTATTAATGAAGGATTTTGGTTATATTTGAAGATTATTGGAAAAAGAAAATTTTACGATTAAAGGTTAGTATTATGAGACAATATTTTCAACCATTTTACATAGATTTTATTCTAATTAATATGGATATGATTGATGAAAAATTGTTCTAAATATGGCTGACTAGCCTGCTATCTCTCCCTAGTATATGGGATTTTCCTTTATGATTCTATAGAGCCAGTACAACTAGATATACAAAGTAGGAGTGGTGCTTGTGTGAACATTCCCACACATAGAGAGACTAGAGCTGCTCCATGGTTTGGAATATTAAATAATTTTTTGAAAAAATGTGATTCATCCAGAAGATTAGAATGGAACAACATACTCACAATTAATCGATATATGGAGATTGTTTTATTATTAACTAGAGGCTTTCCATTTTTAAGGATGATTTGGGATTGCCTCTACTTGAAATATTTTCCTCACATTAAAAATGTGTTTTATATAATGTTAAGTACTAAATGAATCCAATCCATTCCACCAAATCATAAAATTTATCCTCCAATCAAGGGGTACTGATGGTGCCCAACTTTAGAAATCCTCCTATATCGAACTGAACACCTATGATGTACATTACACAGGAATAAAGGCACAATTGAATATTGATGCATCATTCATGAAATGAAAAAATTTCAGTCATGGTATTTTACAAATGTTGAATATATTTTAAATGAAAAATGTGAATTTTGTTGTCCCCATGTTTATATAAGATCCTGGGACTAGAAAAAAATCATGTGATGATCTGGGAAGATTTTTTCTATGATGAATTTTGTTGAAATTATGTCCTTGTGTGTAAATTAAAAATTTATTATGACATTTATATTATTTTATTTAAAGAAAAAAAATGATGCCAATATCATATTCCTAATAAATAATTTTTTAATATGGAGTTATCTAGACACTATGTTTTAATATATTTATTAATTTTAAATTTTAAATATTTTTATTATGTATTTTAATTTATATTTAATTTTTGGTGTACAAATAATTATTTTAAATACTTTAACAAATATGATGCAATAAATATTTTACAAATTAAAATATCAAAAAAATTAATCTAAAAATATTAAAATAAGTATAAATTTATATAAATAATATAATACAGGAATTCTATATATGACCTTGAAATTTTAAGAATATATTAAATGAGTTTAATTATTATATCTTAATTTATGGATATTTCTATAAGTCAATGTAATGAATAGTGTCATAATTTATATTAATGATATTTTAAAATAAACAGTATTTTATTATACCATAAAAATATTAAAATCATTCAAATAAGTGTGATTTGGTTTAAATTTTCCACAATGGTCTATTTAAGATTCTTCTGTAATTTTATACTAAATAAATTAACCCTTAATATGTAAAAAAATCATGTTTTTTACTATAAGAGTTACAGTGGTTAAATGAGGAAATAATCCAAATGATATGGGTAAAAAATATTAAATAAAATTACATATTTATATTGTATTGGGGTATTTAGAACCAAATTAATATTATATTGTAAATTTATATTTTTTGATACAATTTTAATTAAAAATATTATTTTTTTAATTTAATATTATGAGAAATTCAAATATTACCCCTACTGTCTCTTATAAAAGGTATCATCTTCATATCATTTCTGGAAAATACATAACCATTTAAGGTTGGTTGAGATATACCAAATATCATCATATAATAATTCCCAAAATTATATAGCTCTTATTTTTGTCCTAACACATTACTTATTGGTCTTAAGGCTATACGAAAAAAAGATAGTCTAAAGAAGATATATCATTTTAATCAATCATTTATATTTTATTACATACTACATATCGTTAAAATATTTTTTAAACATGATAAATTAATATATTTAGCTTCCTGAACATAATGATATGTTGTTATGTTAGTGTAATGACCAATATTCATCTTAAATTCCTTCAAATACGAGACGAATTAATCGGTCATGTGTAGTGAAGACTACATTCTGATTAACTGATGTAATTCATTTCCATCGTGGCCTCCCAAGAATAGTTATAATAATGAAATTAATATTTATATATGAAATTCATTGAATATTTATTGTTGTTATATTATAATATTTTATTTACACTCTTACATTTCCAGGCATTGGAAAATGATATTGTCTTTCATGCATATATGTAAATGATCATCTCAATGAAGCGATGTGATTCGGTTTTCATCACCATATCTCATTGATGATATATATAATTATATTTACAGAAAAAAAATAAAATATATATGATATTTTTATCATTATATAAGATATAAAATAATAATTACCTTCTTTTCAAAATGATTGTTCCTTAATGAAACTTTACTCAGGCGTACGTACGACCTTCAGATCCATTATTGTAACATAGTTAAATTTTCATTACCATATATAATGGTTTGCTTTAAAATTATAGTTCTTGTATATGAATGATAATTTTGAATTGAATATTATTTTTTATATGATGGAATGATGACCCCTTTGACAATATTTGAAATACAAATTTCATTTTGGACTAAAGTAACAAATCTCATCAAAACATATGACAAGAAATTTATAGATTATGTAATTATATGTTACATTGAAAAGACTGATAAAAATGGAATAATAAACATGAAATAAGTCTAGATAAATTTTAAATTATTCTATGTTTATTAATCTGAAGATAAAGGGTGTTTGTGATAAGGAAGACTCAATATAAGATACTTTCTTTTATAAAAATCAATTTTAAATGCATATTTTTACAAAATTCAAAAGGAATGATTTTTAAAATTATATGGAATAAACATGTTTCCCCATTAAATAATTCATTAATTTCATTAAGATATATTTTAAAGAATAAAAGTTTATTTTCATTGAAAATATTTCATTTTATAATTTCAAAACATATAAAAAATGTTTTCAAAACAATAACGATCGTTTCCCTAAAGAATTGTTTGAAGTGGTCTATCAAATTATTTTCCCTATAAGATAAAATTATTTTATGTTAATTATTATTTAACAAGTACATTATTCAATAATAATATCTTTATTCTCTTTATTATTGTTTTTTTATTTTTATCACATGATATTTATGAAACCCATTTCTTTTCCATGGGTTATCCTCAGATAAAATTTATACGAACCCCATTTGTTTTCCTGTGTCTAGATATGATGAATGATTAATGTTCTTGGGGAATATTTACTTATGATTTACATTATTTTACTAGTGATACCTATGTCTCCCTCCAATTCATTAGATAATGGTGGATAACATAAGAGGTAAATGTGTTATTCATTAACTAGATTTCATGTTCACATATTAATTTTTAGAACTAGTTTTCTTGTCCAGAAGATTATTAATGGACCAGTTTTCATGTCAATAAGTTTAATAAACATACTATTTTTAAATCCTTACCATAACAAGTGAACCTATTTCTATTTTTATATGTTCATAATGTTATAATTTTATGCATAACCCATAATTCCATGTCCTATAATAAGGTTATTCTCGAATTACTCATGTTATTTTATGATTGATGTCTTATAAAATACAATGATTTATTTTAAAACTCGTGATTTTTTTCCTTGATATGTATGGTATATTAATAAAATGATATTTTTATGTTTTTATTACATTTTTAGGTTATGTTGAATATCTCACTTGATTACCCTTACTAAGAATCTAAGAACATCCATATCTTATTTAAACATTCCCCTAGTATTTGAATGATGTTATTATGTATGAGATGCCAAAAAGGGTTCTAGTTATAAAGAAATAACAAGGAGTTGATATACTTTTTTAGGAACCCGTTATTTTTGTTACAAATAGTCTGAAGAAAGCTAACCCAAATTATTCATATAGTGGTTTTGTTATATTAGGTAGATAATATTCATCTATTTTTATGTAATATATGTTTATAAAAATAGTGGAAAATTATATTCATTAATATAGGAAAAAACAATATCCCTTAAAACAAAATCATGTTTTGACCATCCTCCAACAATCCAATTGAATGATCAACATGACTAATATAGTAAAAATCACCTATTACTCGATGTCTCCACACTAAGACCCCTAATGCAACAATAATAATGAAAACTAAATAGTCCTATGATTGAGAAAACCTTATAATCTATTTTACCCCATATCTAGATTCATTTATGTAAGTTCCTCTATCCCTTTCAAAACATTAGAAGACTCCCAAACCACATCTTTAGGGGAGCACCAACATAGCACATAGACAAAAACATTACAATTTACATGGGTTTTAGAGGTCTAAATATTTTAATATTATAGAAACACTATCAAACTCCACTAATGTATGCTGAAATATGAAAATGAGAAGTCATGTTTTAGGAACATTGAGCCCATGGAAGAAATAAAGCACTCACTGATGAGCTAATTACAACACAATAATAGTGATATTAAAATTACAACTAACTCAAAATAATCTTTGGTCAATTATTTATTTTGGGGATTTAAATTCCTATACCTATAAGAAATAACCTTCCACTACTACCTAATGAAACGTCTCAACACTAGAAGTTAATTTTCACAAAAGTCCTCAAACATTACATACTCTGATGACAGTCATCAAGACCATTAAATAACTAAATATCTAATGTGTTTCATCATTCATCCTATGAGATTTATTCATTATTATTTGATGGGTCTATGAAAATACTATGACGAGACACCACATAACTAAGGAAATTAACCTCTCATATCTAGAACATTTACTTGGAATACTCTTCCATAACATCGATGGTGTTGAGAGTCCAATAATACTACTCTAATATGATCAAAAAGCTCATCCTATGAATTCGAGTCGATCAAGATGACTTTAAAGAACCCGATGAAAAAGTAGTGTTGGAAATAATGTAATATAGAGTTCATGTTCTAAATGAATACAATAGGTTTATTCATGAAACTGAATGAAATAGATGCAAACACAAAGTTCTCATACGTACACCAGAAGGTAATCTTCTAGATATCCTCACATTTCAACCTCAACAATTGATATCAAGAATAGAATTTTATCATCAATAACATACTATCTCACTTCATCTGGTCAAATTGACAATCAATCCATAAAAGGGATAAATTTATTGTCTTTTAGCACAAAAATCATCGATTTTATATGAATATACATTGACTACCTTTCTCTTATTGGTGAGGAACACTGGAGAACTCCAATGAGACAAACTAGGTAAGGTGAAACCCCTATACACAATATCTCCCACCATTAACCCCAACTCACATAGTTTTTTAGGTTTTATTCAATATGAAGACAATGAATTACGATACATTCCTAGTTGTAACAATATCCAAAACACAATAACACAGTGGTAGTGGTGGTTTTTTAACCTAAACTATGAAAAAATGAATTAACTATTCAAAAACCATGGGAACATTATCCGTATGAGATTCAAATAAATGCTGCACCAACTAAGATAAAAGTTTATTCCCATTTCTACCACAAATATAATAACCTCTCTTCGTGGAATTCAACTAATTCTCTCTCCATATCAGAAAATAGACACTCATCTGAAAAATGTTGATGACTAAAATCATGGAATGTAGCCAATATATTCCATCTGTAATGTAACATTGATATATCAATAAAAATATGAAATCAAACAATTACTAGTGATCACCAATCAACTGTCTATATATCTGGCACACATCAATTAATGAATCATGACCTCCTACCCATAGAGACAATAAAAATATAACTAGATTTATCTCAACATGTTGTCCTAAGGCCCAAAATAATGTAGGAATAAAAAAGGAGTGTGAGGCTCCTTAGAACCATAAAAGTGGATACAATAATGTGTTCATACCTTTAATAAACTCTGATCCTACCAGGGATTCTACCTAAAATTTATATATCTGACCATGCCCATCTCCTTTGCCTCCATTTTCATGGCCACAATGACCGTGATCTAGTATTGGTCCCTATGGACATGAACCATCATGGGAATTACCCTCCCAACCCTAACATCCCTTTACTGTTGAAGATGTTACTACAACCCATGCTGTTGAAACATAAATTGAGATAACTCTTTATAAAGTAGAAAGGGGCCTAAAATCATATCTAGAACATCCCTTATTATGCTATCATACAATAATTTTATCACCATCCATGCCCCCTTCAAACATATATTTAAATACGGAACCCCCATAAGATGCTCATAATCCACCTTCCACTGTAGTACATGAAAAATGTTCCCCAATTACTCCCCACCAGTTGAACCCCTGACTTCCCCAACATCCACAAACCACTAACTAAAGGTATAATATTTGATACATACTATAGGAAACCATATCCGCACTCCCCTCTCAAAGAAAATATAACCATGATAACATCTTCATTCAACTAAACTTTAGGGAATATATAATTCTAAATATTAAATGGGATAAAATAATACATGATCATTGAGAACCAAGTCTCCTCCAAACATCACCCTATAGACTAATAATTTGGGATGAAATAAATAAATATGTGAATGAGGTTGTTGAACTTGATTCTAAGATCCCACACACTCAGGTTCCCGTACAGAAGGGAGAAAAACTCTTACCACTTAAGTATCTTTATCATCGATGATAGTAATTATGAATGGAACTCCATATTAAAGTCTAAAAAAATAAAACATACCTACATTAGATCATCAAGATACATGATCCACCTCCAATGTGTAGCTCTTTGCATCTGACTAGCTATAAACAGTGCCCAGAATTCATCTTGGTCTCAAATCAGACAAAAATATATCTCATTATCCTGAAACTAGCACGACATCTTCATAACTGAGATGCTCCCAACATACATATCCAAAATTTGTTGATAAATGGAACTGAAATATAATTTTCATGCCTCATCTTCCTTTTTAGTTCGATCCATCGAAATTCAACCTAATTGGATGACTAATCCACAACTACTATAGATACTCAAGGATAGTTAATCAGAGCCATTACATGAAATCAAAACACATCCTACGCAAGATAAAACAACATTATTTTTTGTTTAATTTAATTAATTAATTTCAATTCCAAAAATCACCCAATTCATACATTAATACAATAAATCATTATCCATGTATCACTCATGGGTTTCCACCCTCCAAATAGTCTAACATTTGAAGAATGTTCAATAAGTATAGAGTTTATGTAATGGATCATGATGGGGGTGTGGGGATGGCTAAAAAACCATGTCCTAGCCGACATACCTTGTTGATGTCACATTCCAAGTTCATCTTCCAATATTACCCTACCAACCAATGCAACCCTATCAATTAATAACTCTAAAATCCACCATATCTATGAACAATAACCATTGATACAAATCTATAATAACCCCATCCCCTCCATAGGAACCCGTACTAAGACTAAAATATAGTAAGAGAGATAACGACACCGATGACCCATCTCTAGTCGGCCCCTAGTTGAGAATAATCATGGAGGGTATAAAAATATCATGAATGGAAGGAATTACCCTATAAAATAATATAGGATCATGAGATATTAAAAACAAACATCAAGAAACACAATTATATAAAAATAAATTTAAACGAAAAAACCATATCACACTACTTGATGATTTGAAAACAATTTAGTAAATGTCTCTAAATAAAATACAGAAACAAAATTCATATATTAATGACTCAACAACAGCTCCAAACCCATGTTAGTAATGTAAATCTCAGTCTCAAATGTCCTTCTTAAATGATAATATATAAATATATAGGGTGAACATAAAATTTATAATCACTAGGATCACACCTCATGTCCCAATTGCACATGAGAAAAAAGGATATTAATGCACTAGTGAATAAAATGTAAGACCAACAGGAATACAAATTGGTCCACTAACAAATCCCATCCATGCCATGGGATAATCATAAAATCAAGAATACAATATAGTGAAAATGTATAAATAATATTAATAAATGATAAATAGTCAACTTCCCTACTGATTTTTCACTCCCACTATCCATTTTCAAACATCATATTCCCCCACCCCTCATATACATATCACATTAGATAAACAACAATCTCTAATATGGTTCACGATATATTCGTACCTACCACAATCAAGAAAGGTGTAGTGATAGGTATGGCACCTAATACATGAAAATTTACTCATGTAAAACATTTACATTCTACTGTATAATAGTTAATTAGTTGTTTGTCTCACATGGAAGGGTTAATGTTTTTGTGGGTATAGAATTTTGAAACATAAAAAAATTAAACAAGGGAAAACTAAAACCATGAACATCAAAAATAGTGACCGTATGAACCAATAATTATCATAAATGGTAAATGGTGCTTGAATAATGAAAATAGGAACAAAAATCTTAGAAAACATCAAATGACTGATGAAAATATTCCAATAAATTAATTTAAAAATATGAATTTTAATCATATATCTATGAATGTATTTTCCTTTTACCTCTCTCAATATTTGGCTGGGATGAAAATAAAAAATCGTAAAATTATGAATATCAAAAAATAATGTTTTTATTGATGATCATAAATTGATTTCGAAATTAACTTGATCTAATCTTCCCCAGAATAAATTATAGAAAATTCCTTAGTGAATCTTTTTTAATTAAAGGAATGTGTGAACATTTTTAAAATAATATTATAAATAAATAGAGAAAAAAATTACTATAAAATATTAAATTCCGCAAGAACTATAAATTTTACCAAGAATCCTTTTATTAAAAATAATTAATAAAATGGATTATATTAATATTATAATATAAATTAATAATAGGAAATGTGTAGAATAAATATCTAATTCAGTGATAAACATTGATGTGAACTACCCAACTCTATTTGATCACTAAAAAATCTTAAATTATTATCAATTAACACTTATCCTAGTATTATATATTGTTCACTATGCTTCTTAATAGCCATTAAAGTTCCATATCATGTCATTTTTACAATAAAATGTGCACACACTTATTAATGTATCTTGACTCACCAACATTGTCATGAAACATGAAGCCCCAATCACCATGTGCATGAGTAACGATTTATTATATTGCACCTTATGTTGCACAAATAAACATATCCTAATAGAATCGACACATCCACATTTGTCTTGAATTTCACAACATAAAATGGATGTAAACACATTCTCCACATGATTCATAGTTGAATGACGTCTCCAAAAAATTACAGAATATTCTTAAGATCTTCTTTGTGTATGGAACCTTCTTGTCTTTACATTGATTTTTACATTGAGGAATTAGGTCATTACAATTATTACACTTCCACCTATCACACACGAAAATAAATAAAACTATCATTCTCACACATATAAATATATCATTATATGGTTCGTTATCTAACTTATAAATGAAAAAGTACCCAGATGACTGAATGTGACTGAAGTAACTTTATGTGAATATTTCAATACCCTTATATAATAACATTTACTACTTGACTCAGCCATGGTTTCTTCATATAGTGATTCTCAGATGATGATAATTTTAACCATATATCTCTATTATGATTCACTGATATCTGGTTTTTCTACCTCTATATATTCCTTACCATATAAATTTATCTTCCTTAATAAATAATGAGTATTAGAGGACCTTTGATTACCTCATATTATGTTAGCAATTCATGGTATATAGCTCATATGGTTTTTTGGAGTCATATTCTCTACCATAGAACAATCAAATTTGGTAGGTCACAAGTGATTGAAGATCATCATCATCATCATGATTTTTTTCATCACCCAACGTTGAGTACACCTCAATGGACTTCAGATCCATGTTGACTTCATGTTTTCATCGTATTGGTGAGGAGGAGATTCAAATATCCACTTGGATTCTTTAGCATGTTTTAGTGTGAATTGATTTCTCAGTATATAAATATCATGCATCAGTTTAAGTATGTTTCAATCATCTACATCAAGGAATAATCAATATTCTATGTTTAATAAATATGGGACCAAGTTCCATATTTAACATCTATGAAAATAAGGTCGAGTTCATCTAGTTTTGAGGATTCTAAAAAAATGAAATCAAATTAAATTACTCTAATAGTGGATTAGATCAATGGATCTGATAATATTGTCAAAAAATTGAACTTCTATATAGATTCCATATCAAATTATGCTATGTTTTTCTTCTATTAGATTCTTCTTCCATGTGTTTTTCTTCTTCACTGAATAGTATCGTTGTTCAATGTCTTAGCGAAATAAGCAGTATAACACATGATAGATGAATTATGATGGTTGAATCAAATGGTGTCATAAGTATATGATACCTTGGTGTGAATGATGGGATGTGGGAGATCATATTAAGATCAAATAATTCCACCAAAAATAGTCGATATAGGAGTAGTAGAATGTGGGTTTAATGAGGTAGAATAATCCTTTGGAGGTATATATTTGAGGGGTAACAGAATAATTGGCATGGTAGTTGGTCCCCGATAGTGATGAACTATGGTAGTAGATACTTTCTACTAAGGGCAGCACTAAACATCGAGGTTATCACTGTAATAATAGTGGTGTTGGTCGTAGCACTACCATAGTAGCAGGAAACATTAACTATGTTGTTTGATTGTAGCGGTAATTCATTCAAATTTAAAAATAATTCATAATTAAAA
This sequence comes from Viscum album, assembly GCA_963277665.1. Classification (NCBI taxonomy): domain Eukaryota; kingdom Viridiplantae; phylum Streptophyta; class Magnoliopsida; order Santalales; family Viscaceae; genus Viscum; species Viscum album. The sequence goes on from OY728122.1 coordinate 1,437,400,837, forward strand.
ATTAACATAAATGGAAATATTGATAAATTAAAAATTAATATCAAAAATTGAAAATAAATTAAATTATTAATTTTAATCATAAATTAGATGATGAATTAGAAAATTGTTAAATCTTCTAAATAAACAATTTAAAACAATTTTTTAGTTAATATTTAAAATATAATTTTTATTTTTAAAAACAATTAAATTACAAATTTATTAATATGCTAAAAACCTATTAATTTTAATAAAATTTAGTTACCATTTAGTTTTCATAAATTAAAAAAAAACTAAACATATAAGTTTATAATTACTAACCACAAAAATATATTTGATAAACATTAAATTTATATTTTAAAAAATAATGATAAATAAAAAAAGAAAATCATGTCCAACGTAATGAATAATTTAAATGTAAATGTACAAAATTAAACATAAAAATAAAATTTTTCTAATTTTAACCGAAAAATTAATACAATACATTTTTTTAACATTTAAATCTGATTTAGTTAATGAAATCATCAAAAAAATTGTGACAATGAGTGAGAAATAAATAGGAAATTAATTTCACCTAACATAAAAAAGATATTATCCCCAATAAAAAAACATAACAAATTCGATGGAAGAAATGAATTATTAAGAATAACTATTTCAATTCCATAGATATTATTTTTTCAATTGGTTTCTTCAACTTGGATTCTGTAAAGTAGTAAAAAGTGTTTTCATTTATCAAAATAAATCAGTTTTTCAATAGATGTTATTTGTTTTTGAAAATCACTGAGGCAGAATATTTTGAATTCATGTAAACATAAAACCCATTTCATTTAACAAATACTTTGAAACTTATCATTACATGTAGGTGAATATACCCACATAAATAAAAGGTAAAAAAATTAAACGATCTATTTTGATGATCATGTTTGAAAATATCAAACAATAAAACACCACATCCACCATCTTAATGAATATATGAATAAATGAATATTGAGAAACATTTCCATCCTAGATTTGGAATTTTGTTTCATTGATCATGTAAATTCATAACATAAAATATTAAAACTAGGACAAATGATTCAAAAAAATGATGATTATAAATGATAATATTTAATATTTTTAAAAAATAACAATTTTTAAGAGGGAAAAAAATTTGTATACCTAATTAAATTGTTGGGAAAGATAGAAAAATACATCATCAGTGTTTAATAAAAAATTATTCTTTAAAAAGAAATTCTAATCCACTAAATAAAAAGAGAAGCATGAATTTTTTTAATATACATTAAATAATTTATGATTTTTATTAATATATATTATATATTAGACCAAATTAAGACCCCATAACCAAAAATAAATTACAAAAATGTCCCCATTTTTTATCATTAATGTGGATGAAACAATTAGAAAGTTAAATTTCAAAACTATTTTCAACAATCTATTGGATAATTTGTGTAAGGGTGAAAAGAGAGTTATATTTTGTTCCACAAACCTAATACATCCTAAAATGATTAAGTATACTCATTAATTATATTTTAGTAATAGAACCATATTTAAAAGAATGATAAAAAAATAGATTCATTTTAATCAATGAGTACATATTAAGAAAACAATAAACTAATGTAATTTAGTGGGTGTTAGTGATTTTGGAAATTTGTTTCAATTTGGTTTTTGATACTATAGAACATAATACGCCAATCTCCCCATACATAATCACATAATGTGAGAATATATAAAATCATAGAAGGGATATATTTAGATAAATAACATAGACTTACACTGGAAAACATAAATATATAAAGAGTTAAATTATTGAAAGAAAAAGTAGTACTCTACTAATTAATGATGATTTCTCTATAGATTGTATATTCATAATGGTACTTCCTTCCAATTTAATCATTGATTTAAATCCACTACTGACTTCAAATTTCAGAACCTACATGTTTTATAAAAAATTGTTATATTTTAATTATTTTATGAATTAATTAAAATGTAACATGGTGAAATTATTAGTCAACTTTGTAGTGAAATCAACTAAATATTCCTAGAATCAATTCCTAAAATCATTACATTTGGAAAAGCTACCACGAATTGCAACATAAATCACCGATCTATTTATTAACCTTGGTAAATTAGATACATAATTTATTCACATATTTTATTTTAATACAAAAAAAAGAAAATATGTTTTTAATAATGACATTATTCTATCAAGAGTATCCAATTATATCAGTCCCAGTAAACTTGGTGTAATCAAGGGTTAACAAAATAAAATAATGGTGATATCAAAATCACTATAAGGGATAATTGAAGTAGAATAAATAATGACTGAATGATCATAATCAAGATGGAATGTTAAATAACTAAGCACACATGCTATTTGAATATATTTATAGAGGATAATTAATGTTGAAATGAAAATAATTAAGAATATATCGCATTTCAATAATTTGACAAGGAAAAATTGATATGGCATGGTAAAAAACAAAAATTGTGTGAAATTTAAGAAATGAACAAAATATTCAACACATCTGATGATAATATCATAGTGAAAATCCAATGTATAGTAATAAAAAAATTATTTTTTAATAAAATGATTAAATATTGGATTCCAATTTTCACAGGTACCTGAAACCATTATTACCATGCCCTTTCTAAAGATGTTTTAAAACATACTATGTAAAGTCCCATTTAGTAGATTCTAGCCAAATAATTCATCCCATGACCCTATCATTTAATCTAGAGGATAACATTAACTTGTCCAAAACGCCATATAATAAAAATATATGGCTTTCCTCCTATACCAAATAATCAATTTAATTCCTAAAAAAAATTCCTCTCAAATTTCTATACTGACTAATGAATACAGATTTATCAATATTCCCCAGATAATCAAATAACTATCAATGTTAACACTAAATGTATGATTGTTATATGGGTTATGGAAATATCATATCCCCGATAAATTATCCATATATTTAGGGAAATATCATGATTAATGATCATATGAAAGTGAACATATAAAAAAATTCATTGACTATGAAAATAAATTATTGATGTGAATTTCAATCAATTACATAAATTGAATGATCATAAAAAAAATACAATGAATTATTACTGTATCAATACATTGTATACAGATTAAATTAAGAATAATGTTTTGTTTTTATTGATTAATTATATTTCCATAACATGATCTTTAAAATTATTCTTGAGGAAAATATCATTTTACATTATGTTTTTTTAAAATAATTTTTTTCAAAAATAACATCTAAAAACAATTTACATTAAAATATAACCATAAAAATGTAGAGGAATCCTCTAATGAAAGACCATCTTGTCGACTACAAATTTTGTCCATGCTATAATGATTATTCATTTTTTATTGTAAAATGGTTTTAAATGTTCCTTTTTGGAAAGGGAAATAAATATTACTTTGATAAATATTTGTTAAAAATATTATTGGTCAAAATTCTTTTTAGTAAAACATATTAAAATTATTAGGTGAAATATTTTGCAATATTTTTTATAAAATAAGGGTTTATAAGTGAATTAATTTCTATCTGATGATAGAAATGAAGTCATATATTATTTAATCATTTGATCAATAATTTTATGTACCACATAGTAGAAAATAGTATTATCAGTTGAAAGTGATAATATTTAATCGTTGAATAATAAAAACAATTTTTTTTTAAAAAATGATCATATAATTTTCTTTTATTGGAAATTCAAGAATTAAAAATCATAATGGAGAGGAGATTATGAAATAATCACCTAAAATGGTCATAAAGATGATGGGAGGATTAATCGATGAATATATTATGTGTATCAAATTTAAATCCATATAAAAATTTTAAGATACAATAATAGATAGTAAAAATTAATTAAACACATAATCATATAATATCAATGATAATGAAGACAAAATATAACCCAATGAAAATAAATTGAGTTATGAAATTTCATTATGACCTGGTGTCATTATGATTAAATCCTCTTAGATGAAATACTGAAAATTTAATATTACGATACCATGAAGAATGAAGTATTCCAAGTATTAAATATAAATTGGTTAGTATATACTCACGATAAAATTATTATGGTGGATAAAATTACAATATGCCATAATGAAATAATATTGAGATGAAATCCCTTACCTCAAACATACTATGTGCTCAAAAATGATTTAAACTCATTTTAAATGGTTTTAAATTTTTTATTAAAATAAATTATAACAAAATTAATATTTAATATATCATATGTTATTATTTTATAACATCATATCAATTCTATGCATTTAATTTTACATTATTTTCATTTTATAGGTGTTAATTACATTGTTTTTCAGATATTTTTTGACATGTTTTTTCTAGTTCCTCATACATAGATATTGATTTAATCATCTTCAGAATGTAAAAAAGACTTAGATTACTTATTTAATAATAATATATGTCTTTTGAGTAATCCTTAATGCTCGGTAATTGGAAATTAAATACACCGTTCATAGAGAAAGTAAGCCGAACATACACATGTACACTGTTTACATATTATTATCATATTAAAATAATGAAAATTAAATTATATATAAATATATATTATAATTATAATATAATATTTATGTTATTTATGTAACATATTTCTATTAAATCCATTCCTAATTCATTTAATGGAATGTGTGAAGGAATCATATTGCTTCGCAAGGCTGTAGTCCACTATACACACAAATGACATTATTGTATTCCGAAAAGTAAAAAGAATGAAATTATTTGTGACATAATAACATTAGAAGAATAATAATATCAGTAATATCATATATATCATATATAAATTATAAATACCTCATTTTTTCCAACCATTAATAGTTGTATTGGAAAAATGAATGACATCAGTTTGCGAGGTGGTTGTACACCATACACAAAAACAATGATATTGAAACAAATATAGGGAATTGGTTTCATTTTTAGTTTATCACCATAACAAAAAATATTATTATATTTAAGATAAAGAGGTTATTATATAATCTTTTTATATTATCAACTGAATTAGGTGGATAATGAAAAACATAAAAACACTTATATAAGAACCTCACCTATTCTTCGAGTATCCTCTTTAGGCTTTGAGTAATGATTTCCAAAATTATATTTTTTTTTCAATGGTATGTATTAAAATTTTATGGGTGGGTTTTTGAAGTAGTTTTGGAAGATCATGTCCGAAAAAAAGTGTTTTGAATATGGGAATTTGAGAAGAGAGGGGGTGTCATTTTATAAGTGGGGAAAGTGACACACTTGTAATATTTTATGAAATAGGGAATTGCACACCGATTATTTTCATCTCCGTAGGCCCCAATAATTATTTATTATAGATAAAATAATTTATTGGATTGAAATATATTCAAACAATTTATTTTGGAAAAGTTTTAGTCCATTTTTATCTATTATTTTCGTTGTTTAGCCACTAACTAAACGATTTTTTTATCTTAATCACAATGATTGTCTTTAACTATTTTCAGTAATGGTTTTCTTTAAATAATATTACATTTCTATAAATTATTAACTATTATTATTCAAAATATGGAGTCCATTTTTTGAAATTCAACAGATATTGTCGGAAAAAAATAAATTTAAAATTAATCATAAAGATAAGATGAGAAAACAGGATTTTGATGTGAAATTTCAAAACATAACAATCTGTTATAATAAAACATGAAAATTAATTTTATTAAAATGACTAAAATTTGATTACTATAAGTATAATTGATTTTATTTTACATTTTTTCCAATTAAAATACTATTTAAACGTATAAATAATTTATATGAAAAGTTATTTTTTGACATAGATTCAGTATTTTTTCTATTCATAAAAAATATGACATCTCATAAAAATAAATTAAATTTATCCTAATATAAGATTGATATTAAAATTAATTTTTTTATTATAGATATTTTATTAAATTGTTAATAATTTATTTTCAATTATGTTCACAAAGTTCTATTAATCATTCTTTTAAGAAAATACAGTTTGTCTGAAAATAATTCTTTTTCTTTTAATGAATTTTATCAATATTTATAATCAATATACAATCAATAACTATTTATAAAATAAATATTTATTAATTCAGTTAATCATATTAATATCCTCTATTCCAATGGCTAGGTCATACCTATAATATTAAATAATAATTTAATAGTAAATTTTTATGTAAAACTCGGTCTTACGTGTAACATAAGGTATCAATGAAAATCATTGTTTCACATAACACATGATCAAATTAGTGTTTCATGCATTGAAATACATAGAATCTATTTAATTTATTTAAAATAATAATTATATAATAAATTAAAATTATTTTATATTCTCTCATAAGCTTGGTGTTGCATGTTAGATTTGCTAAAAATATATTTTCCATCTTTTAAAATTTTAGGATTTAACATTATTACCAACATAAAAAAATTTCATAATCAGAATTTCAGAATGATCTCAGTAATATATATATTTCTACTTCAGAATTTATTTATTTAAAAATAAAAATCATGGGAAGGGTTGGTAAAACATAATCTTAATAATAGTGAATGGGAAATTAAAAAGGTCATCTCAAATAACACATAGATTAATTTATAATTAGGAGAACATTAAGGAAATATGGAGATATGGATCTGGAGGAAAAGATTAAATAATTATATAATGTGATTGAGGTCATTGATCATAAGAAATATAATGATCAATGGAATGTCGATTTTCTCAAATACATAAATCTTTTAGGATTTAAAACACCATCTAATTCATTGGATTTAATGTTACATGATAACATTTTTCTTCCATAATTATTCTCCTAAAGGTGAGTAATTATTTGACATTATATGAATTTATGGAAATATAATTAAATTATTTATTTTTATTTCATAAGTTCACTTTTACCATTTTTTTAAACAATTACCAATTCATTGTTTATTCCAAAAAATAAATATCCAAAAATGATTTTCTTTGTGCCTGAGGCATTCAAATCTACTTTTAAGTGATAATAATCTCCAAAAAAGAGTTACATGTATTTCAGTCTACCTCTAATTATTTACCAAAATCCATATGGTTAATAAATTATTGTCTAAACCTAAAAACCAATACTACTAGTTCATTAATATTTATCCTCCATAATGTTTAACATAAAATAATGACATATTAACCAAGATATCATATAGGCTAGTGGTAGGAAAGAAAACCTTATCATCCAATGGTCATGGGATCATTCCAATCCTCCTAGTTATAAGTGATTATTTTTCACCCTTTATGTGGTTTTTCTTTTTTATAATAAAAATAATTCCTATCAATTATCTAAAATGACGATGGACATTCTTGAATTAAAATTAATCATTAAATAACATTTTTACTATGATATTGATTTTTTTAAAGCCTATTAATTTTATTTGACTATTATTAAAATTTCATTCAAAGCCATATCTACCCTACAGGTTATCAATACCTTCATACTTATGCTTATATATTTCAAATTCATTATTCCTCAAATACATTTTCCAAAAAAATATACATTCCATCAATTTCCTTAAAAATGTACGCAATATTGGTAGAATCTCTATACAAAAAACCTACAAGAAAATTTTATGTCATTAATATTAATTTCAATCAGAAAATAATTAATCCAATATGGAATCCATAATTATTATGTTGTTAAATAAATAACACATTCTAAAAAATATCAAAATCCATATTTGTTTGATGGGTTGAGTAACCAAAATACTACTGGTAAAACACTTCTATAATTTATTTATTGAATAAAAATACCATAATAATTCACCCATTTTGTCTACATAGGTACTTACATGGTCTAGGGAATACACTTTAGAATAGTTAATTGACTCAGGTAATACCCATGTTTTTTTTCATATCAGACAATTAACTATAAATGGACCTTAAGAATGAGAATTATTTCGTTAGATCATAATATGTATTTTCCCTCACAATTATTTGCATTATTCCAAAACATTTTCCCACAAAATGTATTTCCACACTCTATTTAGACATGTACATAGGTTTATCATTCCACATTTAATTCATGATGAAAACTGATCCATGTTTTCTCTATGGTCTCCACCAATCATGTTCATAGAAATCCCCATAATGATCTTCATTAGGGATTCCACGAGTTGGTTAAGGTATATCATGTTAATTATATTTTGGGAAAACTAATAAATAATAATAGTATATTTAACTAAAATATTCATCTCATTTTTTCTCAATGTCATCACCTTCTTCTTCATAGTCAATTTTAATACTATTTCTTTAGGATCCATCTGTTTACTAGAAGAAAAACGCATAGTGTAAGAAACAATAATCATATTTGGAAAAATAGATAATAATTTATTGGATATCTAAATCAATAAACCTTATTTTCAATCTAAAACACCTTATATTTAACCAAGGCTATTCACTTTCAGGTACTTGTCAACTCTGTTATAATGGGTTTTAATGAAAACTTGAATTATCCTAAGAATATCCCCAATGAGTCTCTAACTAGTTGTGAAGTAAGGCCCATTATTAAGTACCAATTGACCCTCAAGTCAACCCTAACATGACTATTTCTGATTTATTAACACTAGGTACATCTATTTTAGATCCATGTCCTTTTATTGTAACTAGATTGATATTTATTTAAATAAAAAACCCTCCCTATATTCCCAAATGTTCAGGATGTTCTTCTAAACTTTTTCTCAAATTCTATCATAGGGAAAAGTCCTTATTAAGATCACAAACATTATATAGATTCCCAAATATTGTTAGGTATTTTATACCCATATTTTAGTGTTACTTTGGTAGGTTGTTGTCTAACGTGTGTCCGGGTGAGTTATTTGATGTTTTGGGATGTGTTTAGGAAGTACGTTGTCGAAACATGATTTTCCCAAACCAAACACCCTTCATAGAAAACTGTTATCCTCATAGATAATGTTCTTAGCATGACTAAAATACAGTTCATCAAATCATGTGACACATATGATAAATCGTGGACCCCTAAATAGAGGAGCACAATTAAGGCACGTAATTTGGAATCCCATGCACCCCTTCCTAAGAAACCATCAACATAGGTTTTCAATCCTTTGAAAAGTTATAATGAAACATGAACCCCTAGTATTAACCCATATTCACCCCATATCAATCTTAAACCATATTCTATGATTTTTTATTCTCCCAAAAGTATCCCACTTCCACTCTAACCTCCATTCATAGTGAATTAACCATCAATTTGAAAGATAATATATCTACCGGTATGTAATTTCATCACCTTTTGTATACATCTCTCTTCATTATATCTTTCCTAATTAGTTGGTATGATTTTTTACTCCATTAACGATTTTTTAGATCGAGGTTTTGATGGATGTTATTTCTATGGATCTTGAACATAGGTTTCAACCATATATTTTCCAAATCATTATGATTTTTATCCCACTACAGTAATTTGGGGATTTTTTTCTTTGGCGATCATCCATCAATGAAATTTAGGTTAGACGTAAAATTTTCAATTCCCATATTCATTATTAAGATTTATTTTTTGTAATTATGGAATTTCAATTTCAATGTTATGAAATTGAATCTTGAATTGAATTAATTATTTGGAAAATTAACTAGTCAGTTATTAATATCAAGTGAATTATGTGATTAGTAAATCAGTTCATTATTTGGATTTAGAATTGGTTGAAAATGATAATTTAACGGTTGGATGGCATAACCAAATGTGTTAATGGATATTATGATAAAATGTTGATAAATTGATTAATGGTGAAATTTTCATATTATTCATAATTCTTAAAGTGAATAACTATGATATGAATAATTCATTAGAGTTTTAATGATGATTAACCCTGATAAATGGGATATATTTTTTATATGTGAATGATTGATAAATGAGGCATGGTACTTGTACTGATGTTTGAAACACACCCAATGTGATAGATTGATTCTCTATGGGGGAAAACAAATCCATGTTTTTTTTATTTTATTAGGTAGTGACTGATGCGCCAAATACCCATGAGTTGTTTCATAGGGAATGATTCTCCAAATTACCTTTAGGTACCCAAAATTACATTATAGGCCCCATGATTTTTGATTTTTATTATGTTTAATAAGTGGTAATGATATGAAATTTGAGTTAAATTCATAATGAAAGCCAAAAATAAAGGATTCAGATTCTCTATGACAAATGGGTTAGTCTGCGACACAGGCTGAAAAATGTATTTTTGGTTCTGGTCCCATTGTGAACCCAAGGATTTGTGTGGATAAATAACAAATAATTTAATTGGAAATTTATTTAATTTATTTCTATACATTATTATTTATGAAACTTTATGCACTTTTATAAATTGGATAGTCCTTTATATTCCATTAGTGGTGGCCTTTTTAATCACACCCATGTCAGGAAACCTGGTAGGTACATAAATAGACATCATGTTTACAATTCATGATAAGTGAAACAACCCTTTTTTAGATCAATGGTTTGGGATGGATCATGTATGAGTGGACTAGACATTATTTCAGGACATAATAGTGTATTTTTTAGTGTGTATTTAATTTTTGATTTCATTTGACACATGAAACTTATATGGAATGAAATATCAACTATTTTAGTTATATTCATGTATTTTATTTTCGGATTATGACATGATGATGGTATTTATGATTTACGGTACTGTTATAGTTATTTTTATTACCATTTTCGGTATTGTGTATTGATTTTTGATATTTGGATCTATTTTTAATAAGTATATAGTCTCCCCACAATATAAATATTTGACTATCATTTTACTTGGTAGCCCATGACATGCGGGGATGCGAGCCTAAGTTCATGTGACCAACTAGATCGGGGAATTGACATGTAGAAAATGGGTCAAGATATCAAAAAGTGTTATTAGATGAGTTTTCTTACCACTCAAGCTACCTTAATATTTTGGAATATTAAGAAGTTTGATGTTATTTTTTCGGCTGTGGTTATGAGCTTGTATAAGGGTGTAGCTAACCTAGGTATTAGGGAAACCTTGAGTAACCATGGTGGAATTGTTATTAGTATTGTATTCTATTATAATTGGTTGTTACATTATCTTTATGATTCACTTTTTTTATGTCACATTTTTTTGAGATTTTTCATGATGAATCTGTATGGAACGAGAGTTGAGTATGCATGAATACTTTTAGGAAAATAGAGATTATTGTGACATTAATCATCTTCAAAATTCCTAGAAATGAAGTGTTTGGTTGAGTTTTTTAAATGAAAATTTCATTCTTTATTTGTGAAATTTAAATTAAAAGGTTATTAAAATGAAAGTGAAAAATAGTAAATAACTCTAAATATGGTAATTGAAATGGATAAAATTGGTGTTTAATGAGAAACATGAAATATGAATGTGTTTTACACTATGTTATCAATGACTCTAGTGAGGGATAATAATGTTTTGTGATAGTGCCCTAGTTTTGACAATGCATTGGGGTGTATGGGAAACTTGTTATGGATTTAGGTTAATTAATCATATGTAAAAGTTATAATGTTTAATTATGTGTACTCTGATGTGTTTTTTTCATCATAGAGAAATACCTCCATGATGATTCTTATTGATATCATGATTGGAAGATATGGATAGAAATGATCATCTGGAGAGTATTTACATGATATAATTTCTCAATTTATAAAATTTATGGTTAGAGACCCAAGGAGTGTTGTGATTAGTATGGTTGAGTTGACATGCGAGTTTTAGTTACAACAACCAGAAAAGTTCACTAGGGATGGTGGACCTAAGTTAGATGAGTTCAGGATTGTTTCTATATATAAAATCTATGACCTCTTATAGATTCCTACTGATAAAATAGGCATACTAACTACTTATATGTTACATTGTCAGGTAATGAATTGGAAAGAAATCCGAACTCTAGAAGAACATATTAATAATTTGTAGTGGAAAGAATTTTATGAGAGGTTCATGGAGAACTTCTACCTGGTATGCTAAAGAATAAGAGGGAAGCTCAGTTGATGAGATTGACCTAGGGGAGTATGTTCATGATAGACTATTCTAGTTTATTTAATAATTTTCATTGGTTTTCATCAGTATTGGTAAAGGATAAGGCTACTACGGTAAAATTATTTTAGGATAGTCTTAAATGTGATATAAATTACTAAGTGAATATATTTTTCATAAAGGAGTTACATAAAGTTGTGCATGATGATCTCATTTATGAGGGGATCCTAAAAGAGGATTACAATGGATAAAATGTGGGGTCTTCAAGATAACCAAGAGGTACATCATTCGAGATTGGAAAGGGTCACTTTGAAAAAATCAACTGTAGATATAGAATGAAAAGTATCTAGGGGAAGGATCCATCACTCAGGAAATTACCCACATGCCCTTCCACCAGTACTGTATTTCAGGTCACTTTTGTTGACAGTTCACCCAACCATTGTTAGTGTTCTGAGCATGTGGTAGGATGAGAGACCTATATTATGTTTGTATAAATCCCTGATAGGGGGTAATGACAAAGGATCTGGGAAGAATTAATGTGATGGAAGAGGGACTTCTACCCCATATCATTTTGGAAATTGGAGTCCTATTTTTCATAGAGAATGATGAAGTGGACATAGTACATTTGTTAAAGAGTTATTGTATTTGTAGAGTGGTGCATCTTTGAGGACCTAGACTACAACACATAGAAGAGGGGAGGGATAGTTTCATGAAATTGATACTTCACTTGTGGGTAGTAAGGATGGACCATCATCAGTTAGGTGTATTATTCTTGTAGATTCCACACATTCTAGTACCATATTTAATACAAGACCCTGTCATTATGTAATATCAACTCAACATGTGATTTTTTGAGTGCGGATGAGGATTTGGTGAGTGGGGTTAGGAAAATCGATATATCGTTGGGAGTACAGTCGAGAGACATCTATTTATGAACGGGGGTTATCTAATATTTGTAGAGTGCATTTCCCTTGGGATTTTTACATTCCTAAGAGATAAAAAATTTATCCATCTGAGGACATCACCTTTTGGTTCTCTAGATTTTATATTAACAAGTATAATGGGATATTTTTCTTATGTGTTGATTGCAATAAGTAAAACAAGAAGATATTGAGGACTTATTATCCTCTTTGACATATCAATGATCAATAAGATCAGTTGATAGGTTCTTCCGTGTTCTATACAATATATCAAAGAGTAGGGTATCATCATATGATAGTTGGACCATCAGATATTCCAGAGATAACATTCAGAACCAGGTAATTTTATTACGAGTTCTTCATGATGTCCTTTAGGAGGACGAACACTCATGATGATTTTATGGCCTAGATGAACTGAATATTTTACACATTCCTAGATCAGTTTTTTGTTGTGTTTTTGGATGAAATATTGTTGTAATCCAAGACTAATGATGAAAATGCCCAATAACATGATATCATCCTGATTACATTGATAGATCATCAAATAAACGACATGAAATATGTGTGTTAATTCATCACGAACCAGGTATATTTCATGGGCCACATCATCTTAAAATAAGGTGCATTAGTGGTACTAGATATGGTTCAAGTATTATTTTCTTTGGAGAAACCCAAAAATTTCGTTGATATCTATGGTTGTCTGGGTTTGGTGGGATATTAACAGAATATCAACCTGGACTTTTCGTATTTGGAAGAAAAATATTCAGGCTTGAAAAAGATGGTAAATAATATTTAATGGTTTGGGGCATGTGAGATTTCATTCTGGGAGTTGAAGGAATATTTAACTAATACACAAATTTTAATCCTTCCTAATCTAGAAAAATCTTTTTACCTTGTTTTTTATGTAACTGGGATTGTAACTTGAGAAACATTGGTGAAGGGAGTTCTATTTGTGTTTTATGGTTAATGGAATATTATTCCACATGAATAGAAGCACACTATGAATGGCCTCGAGTTAGATGGAGTGGTTTATTCCTTTAAGGGTTAGTGGTATTATTTATTGGAATACATGTACAATATATAATGATCAAAATAGTGTAAATTATATATTTTCATAGTGATATTTGACTATCTATTAATGGTGGTGGGTTAAGTATATGCAATCATTTGATTTTGAGATTGAACATATGCCTGGGATGATATACGTTGTGTCCAATGATTTATGTTGGAAGATGTAGAGTGCGGAAGACCTAGAGTCTAAAACTATCTAGGAAATAATGATTTTGTTATATGTGATTCATGTTGTCGGTAAGTAGTGATAGGAGTAGATTAACATTCTATCAATATAAATGGAATACACACATTTTAGTCAAATTAAGGAGAGGAAGTATGAGGATTCATAGTGTTTGGACTTGTAGGAAAGAAATAAAGGTGGGGATTCTCCATTTTATTGGACAATAGAGGAGGATGTGATCATCTATGTGAGGAACCATGTTGTTGTGACTATGTTTATGCGAAATGTAATGATGTGTGAAATTCATACGTCAATGTGTGTGGTGCATATTGGTTTGACCAAAATGTACCATTACCTATGTTTATAATATTAGTGGTCATGCATGAAAAAATAGATTATAGGGTTCTTGACATGATAATACACATTTGAGTAGGTGAAGACTGCGAGTAAATGATTTGGTTGTTTAATATTTTAGTTTCCAATATTTAATGGTTGTAGGATGACATTACAGAGGATTTTTTGGTAGGTCTTATGAGGATTTATCAGAAGAATGATTTTATTTTAGAGGTTGTGGACCAATTAACTAAATTATATCATTTTTTACATATTAGGGATACTTTGTTAGGGGATTCATTGGGAGATAGTGATTTTTGGGAGACTGTCTTTCTACACTGAGTGCTAAATGGTATAGTTTTAGATCACAACTCATTATTTACATCACACATATTGAAGGGTTTCCCGAAAAAATTGAGTAGTAGGAATTCAAGAATAAATATTTCCACCTATATATAGAAGTGTAGTTGGTAAGTAATATAATTTTTTTTCAGAATAATCTATAATAATGTGTTCATGAAATTGGAGGGTCTTGGTATAAGCCCTTAGCACTAATTAATCACATTGTGATTTATAAATAACGATTAAAACATTTTCGAAAATAATAAATTTCTTCAAATGATAATCAGTCAGTTTTGTTGAAAAAATAGGGATGTATTCTCTAAGTCCAAGTAGACATTTGGAGATAGTCCATTCCATGAAACTCTACCCTACTCACTTCACCATTTCTAGATATCCTGGTTTAGACACACCATCATTGGTCAATGTGGGTAGATTTGAAATGTCTCAAAGTGGACTCTAGTCTGATGAAATTATTAATATTTTTTACTACATATAATTGATTATAGAACACTTTTTAATTTATAATTCATAAAATTGAATACCCTTGACACCATGGATGATGATCTTATGAGATTGTATCTCACACCCATCTTTAGAACCATTGGTACCTGAGTATATATTATTATTGTATTTTGGAAAACGGGTACCAATCAACTTCAAATGTTTGTCTTACTTTACTATTATGGAGTTTGGAGCAGAGGACGAAGCCTATAATCGATATTATTAATTTAGTGGTTTCATCCATTTTTAATTTTAATTGAATGATGCATATTCATGTATCCCCTAACTATGGATTTGTTATTTTGAATAACTCATGACCTAATATCATCAGTAGTTACTTCATCTTATTTATTCTTCTTCCACACATTAACTCATTTTCTTTCTTATGTATAATATTAGTTTCCACGGCTATCTGGATATATTCGTTACATATGTTGTTTCTTATATATATTATTCTGTTGTCTACTATGATCAATGAGGTGAAAATGTCCCCACGAACATATCCATGGCCCTTACTAGAAGTCGGTAGCCTCTGGTGTTTGTGGAGATGCACTTGAGGTCTTGTTCCCAACTGTCTCATGGCACTGATGAGTTGAATCTATGGTTAGAAGCTACAATGTAGTATCAAATATATTTTTCCTTTTTTATTACTATTTGGGTTTATATAGGAAACTATGGCATGTGAATTTTGTTATGATCATGTGCCTAGGAGTAGCTACCACACATATAGGAGAAACCCAAATTACCTGATGTTGGGTAAATGCTGTTTTTGGAATGATCTTTTACTATTTATTGGATTTCATTGTTGGGTGATGCACATGATATTTGATATTATTCATATTTATAGTTTTTGAGTGGTTTTTTATCCATGTCTTGATTTTACTAGGGAATTATAGAATCATGCATCATACTAGACATATAAAGACATAAAATATCTTCTATCTTTCCATTCTATGTCTATTTTTTGTGTGTATTGACTCTATTTCATATGAATTTTGTTTGTTCCTTGTTAGTTATTCATTATAGTTGTATATTATCTTCTATGATGGAATAATTGGTTCAATTGACCAATAATGCAACACTAGTTGTTTTTATGGGCCAATATCACGGGAAACTCATTCAATAAAAACACAAATCATGCCATATTACACCGGTTTTCTTGTGAAAGTGTAAGGATCCAGTTATTTGATACATCAAAATTCAATTTATAAGGTGAATGGGACCTAATAGATTTGAATTTATGATCCCATTTACTATACCATATTACTAACAACCAAATCCAAAAGAATGAACCAAAGTTAAATAATGTGAACATGGTCCATTAAAATGGAATGGTTTCCATATAAGTGAGACCTTAACAATACTCAACCTTAGTATATGAATATTGGATATGTCTCATATTATTTCCTTATGTGACTCATTTTGACAAGGTTTACCTAGCCCATGAAGTAGGAAGATGATTTTTATTCTTTAGTGTGGTAGTTTTGTGTTTGTCCTATCTTACAACATTCCCTATTTGTTATAAATATTTTATACAAAATGAACATATCATTTGAGTGTTATACCACCACAAAAAACTATTTTTATACACTAGGATGGTAGAGATGAACATACAATTGAGGTGGTGGGCCTGAGCGACCTTTGATACCCCCCATAGTGCCACCCATGGCAGCTCAAGTGGATCATCCATTTGGGTTATGATGCCCAGTTTTTGGATAATTTACTTCTCTTTAATAAATCATACAAGGTGAACCATGACCAACACTTTCTATAGCAGATTAGTGAAAGGGATTTTAGGAGATGTATCCTACCCCCTTCTTGGGGATGGCGGACCTTATACTACAAAATCTTGGATTGGGTGAATGGTTTTAATCATAGATCACATTAAGATGCCTCCTGAGAAAAGGTTCAATCTTTAGACCCATATATTAAGTGACTCTTCCTTGTGTTAGTGGGATATTCTAGATAATTCTTCTCGACACTAGAGTGTGGTCTATGATGAATTATAGAAATCCTTATTTTAAAATTACTTCCTGAAATCCATGATAATATATTGTTCTTGAGAATTCATTCTTCTTGATAAAGGTGAAAAGTTAAGGATAGAATATTCAGCTCGCATAACTGAATTATAGAATTTTTGACTAACTTTGACTAGTGACAAGGTGACTACCCAAAAGTAGTACAGTCCAGGGCTGACTATAGTTATAGGTACTATTATTTTATCCCCTACTTTTTTATTTCCCTTATTCAATAAAGGTGAATCACACTCTTTTCTGCCTACTAAAAATATGGTATGTCTGGGCTTAGTGATTGAAAAATCTAGTGTCTTTATGAATCATGACACACAAATATATGTTCAAGGAGATAATATAGACCAGTTCAAGGAGAATCCCCTTGAAATTGGTTGGTACCTTTTTCTTTTTAGATTCATCTTACATAATATGACAGATTTTACATCCTTTTTAGTATGGACTGGTGAATACCATAATGATACTAGGTGTATTTCTATCACCGATAAGTTTCCTTTACAACACTCAAGGGAAGCACATATATCCATAAGGGAGAATAAGATATTCTAGCCAATCAGGCTAGACTCATGCGTACTGGGCTTGGAGTAATGACATAAAAATGTATATTCTTGTTATGAGTGATTAAGGAATAAAAATCATATAATTCCCCCTATTGAGGATTGTTTCAAGGATATATTACTTAACTATTTATCAGGTTTACCACAGGAGAGAGATAATGAGTTAACCATTGAGTTTGTTTCATGTGTGGAACAAGTGTCCATTCATCCATATAGTATGACAATTACAAAGCTTCAAGAACACAAGAAAAAACTATAAGATCATAAGGATAATGGTTTTCCAATAATGAGAACATCACCATGGGGTCCACCCATCTTCTTCACTATGAAGGAAGACAGTACCCTTCGATTGTGTTTGGATTATAGATGGTTGAACCACATAACGGTGAAGAACCGTTATACACTACCAAGTATAGATGGACTCCTCAAAAAAGATTTTAGGAGAAACTATTTTCTCTAATATTGATTTTATGTGACGCTAAAACAAGGTTCATATGAGTCCAACAGATATACCACATACGGTGTTCTCAAGTAGTTATAAATTGTAAGAATATTTTTCATATGTTATTATGTTTAAAAAATTATCCAATGATCTTTATCAATTTAATGAATTAGGTTCTAAACTTGTACCTTGATTCATTTTTTTCTAGTCTTCATATAATAAATATTAGTGTACTCATGCACCAACATGACTATTCCTATAACCATCATGGGATCATTATAAGTAAATTAAGATAACATGAGATATATGTGAAGATTTGTAAATGAATCAATTGGATTACCAAGGTTCACTTATTAAGTCCTATATTATCATAGGTTTTCATATCTATTGATCCAGATAATGTGAGTGTTTTGGTTTCTTAGGAGAAACATAATAATTTGATTGAAATATACAGCTTCATAGGTCTGGTTTGTTATTAAATGATATTAATATAGTGATTATCATTCATGTTTGAACCAATTAATGGATTAAACCTTCAGTGCTTCAAATTTTAATGGAATAAATATTGTGAGGATGATTTTTAGGAGTTAATGGCAAGACTCAATTCAGATTTGATTCTGATTCTTCATGTCGTGAGAAAAAGTTATACAGTCTTATGTGATCCCTTATAGATTGAAATGGGTTCATTTTTGATGCATGATTATTGGGTTTTATCATATGGATTCTTCCATCTGAGAACTCATGATAATAATTATCCTATGCATGACCCCGAGCTAGCATATATGGTTTATTCTTTATGTTGTTGGAGGACTATTTGTTTGATGAGGGGTTCATCGTGTACATTTACATTAAATGGACTCAAATATTATTCCACATAGAGATACATGAATTTGAGGCAATGGAGGCTGGTTGAGTACCAAATTTATTTTTATTTTGAGCATACATAAACACTAGGTAATGGAAATTATGTGGATAATTCCTTAAGACAGAAAATTAATACCTAAGGTGTCAAGGAGTCATGAAGCAAGTCCTAGTTGATGGATTTGTTTTCTAAGATGCATCAAGAGTTTAGTAATAACATGCGAATCTAGATCTTGAATCTCTATAAGTGTTATCATATCATCTGGAATGGGTTCATATGGGGAAGTTATTATATTATGAAAGTCCTTCTCTTAGGGAAAGCATGCTAGAAGGGAAACCAAATTTAATAAGGGTTTTTGATGACCATGATACCTTAATATTCTATGGTTGAGTGTGGGTGGGTTATATTATACATTAATAGATGTTGAGGGAATAAAATTCCTCTTTATAGGTAGTTTATCCTTGATTTACAAAGATGTATAGAGACAAGTGTTTTCGTTATTGGTGACAAGGTATTAAGGGGTAGATTTCACATTACATTACTCGATGCTCCACCTATCATCCAGTGACGGTAGATCACCAGTGTCTCTCTCGACTTCTATTTCTTTTATCCATTTCTGGGATGAAATGGAATGTTCTAACCATGGATATCGTGATGGTTTTACTGATATATCTTCATGTAATTGATTTAGTACGGGTGATTGTGGATAGGTTGACCAAGGTCTTAAATTTATACTAATGAAAAAGTTCTTCTCTATTGGTGATCTATGAATTCTATATATCAAAATGATTGTGTGACTTCATGGTGATACACTTTCCATCATATCAGGCTGATATGATCTCCTTACTACATAGTTAATGAAAGGATTACATAATGCAATGGGTAAACATATTCTCTTGAGTACATCATATCACCATTAGACTGATGGTAAATCCATGAAGATTATGTGGGTGTTTGAGGATATGATACGGAAATGTATACTTGATTTTGGAGGTTCCAGGGATAATCATACTACTTTTGTTGATTTATTATATAATAATATATTTTTTTAATGATTTAGGTGGATCCATTTAAGGCCCTCTATGGTAGACCATGTCGTTCTCCTTTGTGTAGGCTAGAGGTAGGTGATGAAGCTTTACAAGGTCCTCATCCTATTTAAGTGACATTAGTGAAAGTCCATCTAATTTATAAGTGTATGACTAAAATATATTCTAATATGAAGTCATATAATGATCGTTACTACAAACCTATGGAGTTTGAGGTGAGAAAATAGTATTTTATATGTTAATCACCTCGTTAGGGTCACATATGAATCATGAAATAGGGAACGATATCTCAATTTTTCAAGCCTTTTGATGTAGTGGAGTGAGGTGTGGTGGTAGTGTATCAGTTTTTGTTACCTCGGTGTTATTATTCCATGCATGATGTCTTCCATGTATATAATTATTTATAGTATCATGTCGAAAAGTCTCATTCATTTTACCATAATGATATTTGTCTTGAAGCATATGCATCCATCTCAGATCTTCCAATGTGTATCATTGATATGATCGCAATGTTCCCACTATTAATGTCAGTTCCCATGGTATGGGTTCTATTATTTCATAAACAAGTACAAGATGAGACCTAGGAATGGGGGCTGATGTACATGTGCAATTTTTAGAACTCTTCTTTGGAAAAATTCTATTACACTCTTATGGGAAACTCGGGGAAAATATATATTAGGGAGTGGCGGTAGAAACATCCTGGCTCTTCAAAAAGCTACTAACTATTACTTTTTGGTTCTAATACCTTAAATAGACCTAAATATGATTCATAATCAAGAAAATCCTGTATTGGGTGAATCTGTGAGTCATTCTGATCCTTAAACCCTAAAAAAGAAAGATCATACTATGTCGCACAGTTTTCTACAACTGTGTGACCCAAGGCTCACAACTGTTCAAGAGTTTTGGTTCTTGGTATTTATAGTTCTTTCAAAATATCTACATAGATTGTCAAAAAGTAAGGAAAACAATTTGAGGCGCCCAAACTATTTGGGAATGATATGTGGTTGGAATATAGTTTGGCCAAAATGTGTGGCCAAACAATATATAGTGATAATAATTGTTGAATTTACTAAAATTCCTCTCTTCAATGAATTGAAACAATTATAACTTTCTTCCACTCTCATTCCAGTGGTTGGGTGCTCCTCTACCCATAGAAACCCATTTCACATATATAACTATAAATCAAGGTGGAGTTTCATTCATCCTCTGATTTGTTCTCAATATAATTATATTGAAATCTATAGGTGCAATCTTGAATAATCTCAATATATTTCATGATTCTATCCAATCTGTTGTGCTATTTGTGTGCCATCATAGTTTCTTTATTTTTACATAAATTAACAGTTTCATTTATATCCTCCATCCCATCTTGAATAAATTGTTTCTATTGTACGAGGTATTCTCTATGTGGCCATGATTTGTGGTCATTGACTTTTCCCATCATTTTATGCCATATAGTAATTAAGTTTGTTTTTTCAAGAGATGTAATTTTCTGGTTTTTCCTCCGTTTTTTCAATATAATTAATATGCGTGTCTCACCTAGCCTTTGGTGAACCGATTAAACATATAAGAAACTCTATGGTTTTATATCATTGAGACATTCAACCAAAATAGGTTAAGCTACATCTATATTGGAAAATGTAACATTTTACTTGATTTTTTAAATTCTTATAAGGGGTTTTTCATTATATAAAATGCCTAGATATATTTTTTTAATTTCTAGGAGTGTTAGACATAGTGTCTTACCATACCCCATTCAACTTATATATTGGTGTACTTATATTGAATGGGATATGTTTCTTTTCCATATTACATATGACTAAAATGTAAAATTGTCAATGATAGGCCCTAACTAATAGTCCTAATGTGAAAATATATATTTAATTAAATGTAATTGTCCTTCAGATTAACTTATTAAATATAATTTTATTGTTTGATGTTTTCACTTTAGATTCATGGGTAAAACAAGTTATTTTAACTTAAGGATCCCTTTTATAGACTCTCATTACAACGTGTTATAGTTTTTAATTCATAGTAAATATGTCATGAGGGACACCAGTAATGTCTAGAACATTTTTTTCATGTGTTGTCACTTTTACCTCCAAATTAGTGACACATGTTCTCTTGGGGAGACCCCTTATATTGTCTTTATGGAATGATTGGTTTTGATATTCCATGATAGAGACTCATAACCCAACGTGTGATACTATGTATGGACTCATATGTTAGTCTTTCTCTCTTTTCACTACATGCTTGTGTGACACTTGGGAATTTAGCCAAGGGTCACCTTGGATAGACTCTGGGATTCAGACCTTGATCAAGACCATTGAGTGATACTTGTATATTATATTAATATTTCCATGGATGGGATTAAGGAATATCGACTAGTTTGTATAAAGATTGTATAATTTTTTCAAAAAGTAATAAACAAATTAAAATGAGAATTATTCAGTTAGTTTGGAAAACGTAGGGCTGTATCCTCCAGGCCCAAGAACAAACATTGAAAAAATCCATTCTATGTCACTCTAACCTACTCACTTAACCATTTTAGGATATCTCATTTCAGCCACATCATCTTAGGCTGAAGTAGCTAAATTGGATTTTCCCCAAATGGAACCAAAGAAAATAAAATTATTTATATTTTCTCAACTACATCAAATTAATTATGAAACAATATTAAATTTATAAAGAACAAAATTTAATGGCCTTGAAATTATGTTTTATAGCTTACTATGATCGTATATCAGATTCTGGTCAATAGCTTTTTGTACCGGAGTAGACTTTATGATTACAGGTTCTGAAAAAGTGAATAAACATGCTTCTGATACTTGACTTACTTTCTTAGGATGGATTTGTGTATAGAGGATCAATCATATTTTGGAGATTCTACCTATTAATGTTTTTACCCATTTTTTATTTTGATATCATGTTATACATGATTTTACGCCTTACCCTTTTTAGTCATTTTTGTATAAAACATGACATACTATAATTACATGTTACTTATTATTATTTATTCAACTTATGTACTTTATTTCCTTGTATTTCATGTGTTTGATTTTGGGTTTTTCTAATATCTGGATATTTTCATTACTTATGATGTTTCATATATATATATATATATATTTCTATATATATTTCAATAATATACTATTATTTTTTAGGGCATAGTCTCTCCACATACATATCTAAGGCCCTCGTTTCTCTTCGGTGACCTATGGAGTTTGGTTGATGCACTTGAGGTCATGTGGTAATCTGTCTCTGTGAACTGAGGAGCAGTATCCTGGGTGGGATTCCACTCTGATGGTCTATATAACTGTGAGCTGTGGGACATGGAATGAATCTCTAGAAACACATGGGGTATCATAATTGTTGTTATGGTCCCCATGATAAGATTATTATACTATGGTCCCATGTTTCAATAAAATTTAAATTAAATTCATAATGAAATCCATAGAATTATATTTTTTTGATTCCTTATGATATATATTTCAAACACTAATGTGGTTCGATGAAGGTTTTTTTGGTACATCTATCATCATAAACTCAAGGGTTTATGATGTTATATAATAAATAATAAAATATGAAACCTATTTTCATTATTATTGTATATAATTATTTGTAAGACTATATTCACGGTTATAGAATAGATAGTTTTTTAGACATCGTTGGTTATGGAAAACTGAGTTGTACTCATACCCAAAATGGGTTTCCTAGTTGTTACTCAAATAGAAATTATGTTTGTAGGAAAGGATTGTTGAAAGATCCATATATTTGATGTATGAGTTGGGGTGGATCATGGATGATAGAACTACATGTGATTTCAGGGCTATCATGGGGAGTTGATGGTGTGGATTTTCATTTTGGTTTTTGTTGGAAATGTCACAGATATTTGGAAAGAAATATCTATTTTTTTGTTATATTTTGTTATCTATGTTTTGGAATGTCAATTGATGTTGGTGTATATTTGTTATGGTATTATTATAGCTATTCTTTATTAGCATATGGATTGTGTTTATTTATTTCAGATGTTTTTCTACTTTGATAAATTGGGCATTGTAAACCCATGATATAAATATTATACCCACACTACTAGTCGGCATACTCTGTTGTATGAGGAGGTGTGCATGAGGTCATGTGACCAACCTACCCGCGGTACCGACATGTGCCACCCAGGATGGGAGGTGTTATTCAATAATATATGTTTTCATAAATATATTTTCTATTTTTTTTAGTAAACAAGATTTGATACCTACTATAGAGACCTCGACCCTAGAAACATTGAACTTTTTCTTGCTACTATTACATTTGTATAATATATAACAAATCACATCCCAAAAGAACCAATTTGGTTTTTTATTTTTTTAAACTAGATACATATATGATTCACATATTTCAATTTTAATACAGAAATTAAAAAATAATATTCCTTGAGAATAACATTATTCCATCTAGAATATCACATCATATCATTCATATGAATTTTTATTGAATTCTGGGGAATGAAAAAAAATATTTTTGAGATAAAATTCTATATAATCATTAATTACCTTGGAAGGAATAATGAATCAATCAAAATAATCAAAATGGAAATAAATATTATATACGTCACATGCCATTTAAATTTTTGGATAATGGAAAATCAATATAGAATGTCAAATAACTGATTACACATTCAATTTAAATAATTTTATAAGGAAAAATAAATATGTCTATGTAAATAACTAAAAACTCATTTCATTTAATTAATGAACTGATTATGAAATGACTCCCATGATAATATCATATTGAATATCTCATGGATAATAATAACAGAAATATGAATAATTGAAATGCTTCAATATTAGATGCAATGTTTTTCAGTTACATAGAACCTTAATTTTCAAGACCATTCATAGGGTGGTTTATAAGATATTTTATAAAAACCCATTTACCTGAGGCTAAAAAACTGAGCCATTCTATAAAGATACTAATTAAAATAAGGGATTACATTAACTAGTCCCCAACACTTGTCATACCAGTCCAAATCATTCCGTATATATATAATAATCAATTTAATTAATAATCAATGAAACTTATCAAATTTCAATATTGTATCAAAAATACATATTTATGAATATTTCCCCATATGATAATATATGAATCAAATTGAACATATTATGTAAATATGGTATATGTTTAGGAAATATTAACTTACATGATATATAATGTGGATATTTAGGGAAAATATCGCCTCTGATGATCAATATAAATTAAATATTTAAAGGTAAAATGATTTATTAAAAATTATTTATAGAAGTGAACGTTAACACGTTCCATAGTAAAAATGATCATAAAACATCCATGTAAATAATAATAATGATACAAATAAAACAAATATCCATTGGATAAATAGAAAATTCTTATTGTCATTGATGAGTATAATTACCATAAACTAATATTTAAAAAAAATCTTGAGTAAAATATCATTTTCATTTGGATTTTTAAAAAAATATAATTCTTTGAAAATCACATTTAAAAAAATTCATTATAAAAATCATTGTAAACTTTCAATTTTGGCATCAATGTGAATTAAAATCATATCGATGGTAAATTCTGTACATATGTTAATAAACGATTCTTTTATACCGTAAATGGATAGATAAGATTCTTATTTGCAAAGTGAAAAGAATTTTCCATTAAAAAAATTACAAAACAAAATTGGTAAAATTTTATATTATAAAAATAAATTGGAAAAAGGAAAGGTAAAAATATTTAAAACATTTTTAGAAAACAACGTTTTATACAAAAAGTGGATTTTGGGCCAAAGAGAGAAATAAAGTCATATTTTATGAAAAAAAATCCCAATATTTTATGTATCAAATTGTGAAAACCCAATACTATCACATCAAAAAGATCACTAATAATAATGACATAAAAAATATTAGGGTTTATTAAACAATGATAATATAATTTCATTTAATTGAAATTTATGAATAAAATTTTTGATTAGAATGAGAGTGTGAAAAAATCCATTTAAATGATCATAACGATGAAGTTATTATTAATCAATGAATCGATTATGTGTATCAATAATAAATATACATAAAACAATTGGAAATAAGACAACAAATAGTCAAAAGTAATTATATAAACAATCAGAGAATATAAATGACCTTAAAGAAGAATTATAATGAAATTAAAATAAATTGAGTTATGAAAAAAATTACCACTTCGTAACAATAAGTTCAAATACAATTTTATGAAATAAATCAACATGAATCTTAAGAAACTATGATTTATTATATATTAACGGTATTATATGTCATTGGGGTAGTATATTATCCATATACAAATAATTAGTTGCACACCATTTCAATAAACCTCAATGAAATGAATTTGTGATTAAATCCCTTACCTCATGCTTTTCTCTTCGTATCATATGATTCAAAATAATATATAGTGGGTTTAAAAATTTTATTAACTTATATTAGAACCTTATTAATTTGTATGATATCATATATTACTATTTTATAACATCTTTTCACCCAATTGTGAAAAACCTTTCTTTATTATCATTTATTTTGTTTAAATTGGCCTATTTGTTTATTATGTTTTGGTTTGTTATTTTCTTCTTCCTAATACACTGAATGTGATTATTTCACATCCATAATGTAATCCATGTTTTCAATATCATATATATTCAGTATGTAATTATTTTTATTAATCCATCAAACACGATCATATGAAATGAAATACATTGTTCATGGAGATGGTAGGTCGTACATAAACATGAATGTTGTTTCCTTTTTTGTTATCATATTTAATAATGGAAATTAAATTATATATATATATTAATAGAATAATTATTATGTTATATATGTAATATAAGTTTATTAATCCAATATTTAATACATTCCATTTAAATCGTGAGTGAATCACATCACCTTGTGAGACTATAGTCCCATGAGTACAAATTAGTCCTAAAATAGTGCTAGAAAATGGAATTTTTCACCACTGATAATGTGAGTGATGTTAAAGGGTTGTAATTATCAATTCTTTGAAAAACGTTTTTTAAAGGCCCCATTTAACTAGTCTAAAAAATAAAATTAAAATGGGTGTATTTATCAGTTCTTTTTTTTGCGGACAAAGGGGGACTTTATTAGTGATTTTTTTAGTGTTGTTGAAGGCCCCATTTATCAGTTCTAAAAAATAACCGATAAACACCCTACTGATAATGGGAGATATTTTTTGGAACCTATTTATTCCACGCATTTTATCATCACATACCAGCCCCTTTTTCAGCGCCTCACACCTTTATTCGTTCTTTAGATAATTCCACCCCGAACGCGCCCCTGCCTCCTTCGAGATTCGAGCTCGAGTCCTCCAACTAATACACCATCACCTTTTCCACTCTACTATATTATTATTTCTTATATTTTATAAAATATCTTTAGATATATATATATATATTGTTTCATTATTTATACATAAATTTATATAAATGTGTGTATATATAAATATGTATATTATTAAATATATATATACATATAATATGTTTTGTCTGTGCATATTTGTGTGTTTATAAATACATACATACATACATATATATATATTCATTTAGATATAAAATTATACATTTTTATATTTAATTAAATATATTATATAATAATATTCATATACAAATATTAGAATATATTGATAAATATATATTGGGTCTTCAATAAACACACACACAAATATAACATTATAAATACACTAAATGTATATCTATATATTTATTCATACATGTTTATTTTATAAAAAATGTATATTAGTTTTTTATATTAGTTTTATACATTGAGAAATATATTTTATATGTAAATATGATTAAATATTTATTTATTTATTTAATCTGTTTGGTGTGAATATATAACAAATATGTTTTTGAATTTATATACATGATTATAAATAACAATAAAATTAAAAAATTGATAAAATTTAAAAACTATAATATAAATATGAAAATAATCTAGGCTAATTAATTTAGTCCCCACTAAAAATAGGAAACAACAACATATAATGAGGATGAAATTAAATCGAATGTTAAAAAACTGTGGTACGTCGTATGAAAACTAAATTTTAAAGGCCTTGTAGGACATTTGTTCCATGAAATGTTTTCTCTAGGTGTTCCCATATTTTATTAGGGTGCGGATATCAACTTAAGATTTGATTTTATTTTTGATAGATTTCAAACGGACAACCAGATCAACAGTTATGTCTATTTGATATTAGTGTTACGTCTTCAGATTATTATAGATCTATTTATTAATAATTTGATTTTTTGTGTTCAAATTTTTATTAAATGGATAGTAATAGATTATAATTAGTAAATTAATAAATAAAAATATTTATTTATATATTTCATATGTTGTTTTCGATAAATATATTTTATATTAAGTTTAAATTCTTATTTAGCACTATCAAAAACATATTTAAAATATATATATTATATTTATATCAATATAAATATAATAACATTATAATATATTTTTTATGGAATGTTTTTTATCGAAATAAACAATTTATTAGTGACAGTAAAAAAACACCAATAAAGGGAGTCTTTATCAATATTTATTAAATAAATGCTGATGAAGACCCCAATTTATCAATGCTTTTTTCTATCACTGATAGAGGCCCACCTTAATCCGAGAGTTTTTACAAGAACTGATAATGGTCTCCCCTTTATTAATTATTTTTTAATATCAAAAAATCGGTGGGCTTTACCAATTCTTTTTTATAAAGAATTATAAAGGGCCCACCTTAACAACACTATCTTAGCATAATTAAAGGACACCTATAACAATGGTAAAAATACTCTACTAAAGCCTCCCATTAAAAAAATCTCTAGCTAAATATAGGTTCTTTTATAGTTTTATAGCTAGTGTTGTTAAATCAATATCACAAGATAACCCATGTTTTGTAGTAGTGTACTTTGTACACATGAGGGACGTTATCGTATTCCCAAAAAATAGAAAAAATGCATGTATATAAGATATAGTAATTCCATTAGAATAATAACATCATAATATCATAAATATTTATATATATGAAATATATAAACAGTAAATCAATATATATTCCCAAAATTGAAAGGTTGTATTTGAAACAAATGAACAACATCAGTTCACGAGGCGGTATTCCTTGGTATACACAAACTATGAATTCATGACCCATTTGATCAAATTGTAGGGATTTTTAGGTCATACCCTTAACATAACTACAAATTAGTATATTTAATATATTTAGGATATTATATAAGCATGGTATAATATGGATTGAAGGAGGTGTAGAAAGAAATAAAATAAAAATTAATTTATAAGAACCTTTCATCTTCATCGCGTATCCTCATTATGTCTGAAATAATTCATTATTAAGTTGGATTTCTTCCAAAAGTATGTATTATAGGATTATAGGAATGAATTTTGGAATTAATTCAGGTTTTAATTTTCAAACACATATTTTTTTGAATGTGTGAAGTAGAGTGGAGAGTCGGTGTCCATTTATAAGTGGGGTGGGAGGAAATCTTGTAATTGTTTTTCTCAAATTATTTCTACCATTTTTTATTTACCAAATCATAAATAGTTCTAAATTATCTATAATAGAAATTATAAGTTCAATATATTTCCATATAGTTGGTTTAAAACATGTTATGTATAATTGGTTAACCTTATATTCTATGGATATAAGAACTAAGTATACTCGTTTTTATCTTAATATTTGTATGGAATCCGTTTCTAAAAATCAATCTATTGTAGTTGAGAATATTAATTTAAAATTTGATATAAATATTTTATAATAAATATAGGATTTAACATGAAAATGTTCAAAAGCTTACAGTGTTTTTTGTATCAAAATTCAATATGAAATTAAATAAAATGGCATAAATGTGATTAAGGGATTTATGATAAAACTACTGTGAATTTACAAAATATTATAACTATAATGGAATATTATATTTGTTTACATATTAAAAAGATGTTTTTAACTAAAATTTACCATTCCTCATTACTCATCAAAATAAATAAAACCTCTTAGAAAATTATGAAAAATTAACACATGTATGTTTTTTATATTCAAATTTCATAAACAATGTTAATTATTTCATTTAATATTATTAAATGGGATTAAAATTAATCATAAATTCATTGAAAATATCCCTAGTAATCCATTATTTCGAAAAAATTGGTTTTCTGTAAATATTTATTTTTATTTTAAATAACTCGTATTATTTTTCAATATCTATACATAACCAGTAGATTTATGTAAACTATATAAGTTAATAAGTTATTTAATACTATTAATACAGTCTTTCCAAACAGAGAAGTAATAATTATTATATTAAATAATATTATTTATGGAATATTATTGTATGGTAAAACTTGGTCTTCTATGTGACAAAAGATATTGAAGAATCTAATTATTGAATGCAATCCATTCAAAACTCTCTGTTATTTGAATTTTATGAAATATAATTTATTGAATATATTTGAAATGGAAAAATTATAAAAAAGACTTATAATTTTATATTCCTTTATAGACATGGTATTTATTATCCTAAAAGATCTCTATTATGATGTTAATATTTTAATGATTTGGTTTGTTAAAATGATAATCTAGTAATGCTCCAACATGAATCTTATTTTTGAATTGAAAATTATTTGGGTTCTACTATTGTTTTATTACCATACAAAAAAATATATTTTATGGAAATGCAATACGAACCAAGAATTTTTCTAAAATGTAATAGAGAGTAATAGAAAATTCACATCAATAATTTATTCATTACAAATACACATGTAAATACAGATGAATGAACATGGGTTGACACACATAAATCACTGAATATAAAGTCTTCAGTTATACCTAATACTAAAATCATTTTTAAATAGTGAAGGAATAAAATGCTATTGGATTCCCATAAAAATAGTGTTTTTACAATTGAAATTAATCCAAAAATGGTATTTTTTATCCCAAAAAATTTCAACCAAAACATTTATAAGGACTCTAAGGATAGTAAAAGCTCCAGACTATTTGTATTTGAGCATCATATACAAATATTTATGTCCCAAATTTAACAGAAGAACTATCGATCGAAAAATAAATTTTTTATTTGGATGACAGAGTCATAAAAAGAATTATCCCTTTCCTTATAAATATTAGAATTATTACATGACTCTATTATAATGTAATCCTTCTCACTCAATTTTATAACCCCATCTCTGCACAAGTCTTAAAATCAATGTATAAATCCTTGACACAAATATGTAATGGGTTTTAACTCCATTGGTAAATAAATTGATTTTACAAACAACATCCATTAAATTGGCATACTAATTATGGTTTCAAATGTAGTTTTCTTGGTCTATAATGCATCATAAAATTTTAATTAATAATCCATACTAGAATTAGAGACTATTTCCTATATTTTTTCATCTCATTATTTTAATTTTCAACATGTCTAAAACATTGTGGATGGTAAGAGGTTCGTATTCTATGGAATCAACCATACCATTCCATGAATTATTTGAATATAAAATTCAATTAATGGGTATGATTTGGAGTTATAATACATATAGGCCCTTGAAACTGTGTCAAAATATTATTTTTTATGACTTGAATAACATTTATAGATTGATTTTTGGAAAATTTCACTACCTGAACATACATCATATCATATTAAAAAATAATAAAATATACACATTCCTAGTAGATGTTCTAAATAGTCCCATAAAATTTGTGTCCAAAAAATAAAAAATAAATACCTCTAAAATACAATTTTGAGGTAGATCCAACATCCTTCCCACATTTACCAATATATAACTCATATCACATCCTACAAAAAACTCTTAATGACATTAAATAATATAGTATATGAAAATAAAACTTGAATTATTTTTTCGGGTATACCCTGTACACCATGTTATCATACTAATTTTGAGAAGTGCCAACTCTCTAGAATTTGAAACATTTTTCTTCAAGAACACACCTCCTTAAGATCATACTAGCACACCTCCTAAACAAAAAAGGATCATCCTTAAGGTAGTATTTATACTAAAAAATTAACGTGTTCATTGAAATATTTTAAAAAATTAGAATGAAACATGCTACTATGAAATTAGAAAAACATGAATACCAAACATTCATCTTACATGGGATTGTAAGTAAATTTTTATTAGTTTTAGAAGAATTATTACACTAGTTTATTCACACCGAGTGTGGGTAAACCTAGAAAAAGTATTTGGAACAAATTATTAGGGGGTCTTTATAACTGGTCTCCATGTCAAACTCATGTAACAAAATTGTCCACCAATTAAGTCACGGTTTGAACTCCGTTTTAACAAAAAATACATAATGTCATATTATTAGGAAAATAATATGAACATGGTTACTAAAAGGTACTAGATAAACTTATCTAGTGTAAACACAATAGTTCATAGCTCTTTCTTTGTAGTGTTTTATTTCCCTTGAGCATCATCTAGTTGTATTATAGAAAAATAAACCACATTTATTGTCTTATCTAACCTTCATACTAAAATAGCTCCAACATTTGTATCACTAATATCAAAATTATTTTCAAAATAAAATTTCCAATATGATGTAATGTGGGTTATTATTTAATAAAAAAAATATTCCTTACATTTTTTATCAAATATGAAGTGTGAGTCTTTGTCCTGTATATAAGAAAATAGATTATAAATTTTTTTAAAAATTATTTTGTAAACCTCAAGAAAAAACCATAATGGACTAAAAAAATCCAACGTTGAGAAAAATGTTATGTTGGGGTAAATTATTAATAACCTCAATATTGGTAGTATCATCCTTTAAACAACTCTAATACAAATTATTACATAACACAATTCATTTTGAGAACATGAACTATAATTTCACCTAGTTTTGAACTATGTCATCCTATAAGTTTCACTCTAAAATTTTACATGCTTTCTAAAAATATATCAAATATGATACCAAAAAATGAGAATTAATCCATGAATACCTCCATAAAATCCTGTTTTCATGACGGTTCATGTTTATTGTGCTATGGAGTTTTCTCTATTTATTGATTTCATGCCTCTTTCTAATTAAAAATTTCATGCTCTAGATTGTGAATTCTAGTTTCATATTTAGCTTTATTAGATTAAGGTTGGGCCCTTTGAGAGTCAAATTTATACTGTTGTGAATAAAATCATCTCAACATTTGATGCATTATATTAATAATTTCACTCTAAAAATTCCATTTAGAATTTGATGAATCATTCATTTTTTTATATAGAATGTTTTTCTCGTCTGGTTTTAGTATACTATGGATGTAGGTTGTCAATGAATTTTGTGTTATTAATAAATGAAATGGTGATGGTTCCCATAGTCTTGATTGTAATTATTCGAGAAGGGATAAACATTTTTAGGAATACTCATAACATATCTCGATAAATAGATATTTTCTTATTACTAGGAAGGAATATAAGACTTTTGGAAGATATTTTCGGTGTTCCAAAACATCCTAAATTGAGCACACTAGTCTATAAGATTTTGGTTTTGATTTGATATATCAATTTATTTACATTTTTCTTTTTTATTTTGGTTCTTTAATGATTGATGTTGATCATTTATATCATCCAATTGGATATTTTATTCTATTTTTGAAGAAGTTTTATTTCCACCTGTCTACAATAGTCTCCTCTTAAATTTTTTATGACTATAAATAAAAGAAATATTATATAAAATATATCTTAAATCCTCATCTATATTTTCTGTATAATTTATCCAAGATAACAAATCTACAAATTTCTGTCCTAAAATAGGTCAATCAGTTATAGTGGGTATCTATATGGACTTGAGATGGTATATTTTGGTGAGAAAATTATATATATATGTCACTTAATCTATCCAAATCCTTCTAAAAGTATTCTCTATTCACTAGATAAAAACATGTGATTTTTATTCTCATTTCTACAATTTGTATTTGGGGGAAAATTTTCAACATAAAAAGCTATAAAATTGATACATGTTTTCAAATCATTAATTTATTTTTGTGTAGTGGTCAAATATTCTTGAATGAATCATATTATAATTATTACTCTGCATAAATTGATTCATAACAAGTGACAGAATAATCACACAATCCCTATAATAATTATGTTGATGGTATACATTAGGAATGAAAGTGATAAATCATGCATGACACATGTCTCAATAGTAAACATTATATGAGTATGATAACTGTTCCATAGCCCGGATGATTATTCACCATCTTACCCCTAAGGTAAATTTTCTACATAGAAAATTTAATATAAAATAATTTAATTTTTTAAAAGTAATGGTGTGGTAGAATATCAAGGAAATTATGATGATAATTAAGATAAAATAATTTATTAACTAAACATTGTTTATTAATTTCCTCGAGCATGATTTGTCTTAAATAATAACAATTTGAAATGATTGTTAATTTTTAAAAATTCAAAATTATATTCTTTCATGTGGATGATCATGAGCATAGAATGAGACATTTTTATGTGATTTGTTTAATTTACTTTATTATTATGTTAATTTTTTGGACTACATGTCATCTATCATCCCATTTTATAAGGGAATTCATTCCCATTTTCTCTTTTATATAAACCATTTTTACCACACCTTCATGTGATTAAAAACATAAGTAATTGATGAAACTCCCAATATAGTATTGGAATTTCAATTTTTGAGATGAGGTGAAACTAATCCATGAGAGATACCTTGGTGGATATAAATAAAGATTTGACATAAAAAAATAATTTTTTCCAGGTGTTCTTTCACCTAGGTCGACATATATTTTATCATCAACTAGATAAATGTACCCTTTGTAAAATATCCTGATCATAAATATTTGTTATTTTACTTCTGTCAAATTTCATTTTTATTTCACTATGGATGTTTTTTATAATCACATGTATTAATGAATTAGCAAGCATGAAAGATAGAGATAAAATAGATTTTATTGTTCAAAAATATTATCCAACACATGGTTACTCACTTAAAAAAATTAAATTTATATTAAAAAGCATGTAACAAAAATAATAATATAAAATATATGAATAAACAGAAAAAATATATCAATAAAATATATTATGTCGGTATAGACATCCGCTACATTAGTTAAAATCGAACCATAGTTCAATGTACAAAAGCAGCCAATGTTGGTGTGATTTTTTTATTTGGGGAATTAGAGCCTGAATTTTTTGTTTCAAATTACGTAATTCACATAAAGGGTTTACTAACAGTGTAGGAAATTGTTGTAACTGAGAGGGAAGAGTTAATGTATTCCAATTTAAGGATTTCATGTCTAGGGATTCCAACCAAAATATCAAGGTAATGTGAGTTAATATAGATTGAATTTATAATTCCTACCAATAACCAATAATTTTTCTTGACCACCAATGATTGGGTAACAAAAATTTGAATATAAATCATTTACACTCTAATGTCCAATAAATAAGATACATTCAAATATTTTATGATTAAAAAAATCATATTTATTTGTCTAAATTTAATCCTATATATTGCTAAATATCTTCTAAAATTATTTATATAAACAAAAATAAAATTCCTTAAAACATATCACTATGTTCCATACATTATTAGGATAACCTTATCACTAAAAAAAATTTCCTACAGTGACAAAAGAAATCGTGTGCCATCCTACAACATGAATAGAAAATATATATTCGGGAGGAACAAATTCTTGATGCACCTAGTAATGAGGAAAGTGAGGGAGAGTTTTCTCTCTATGAGAAACATTTAAATGATGCTAAAAATTTTCAATTTTTTAGGATCACATCCATGACCAAGGATAGTTTTAACCAACTTGAGGACATGGATTCATATAACAAGATGCCTCAAATGTGGGATATCTATCTAGTGATGGATAGACAAGAGATTAATGAGATATCCAATGCATTTTATAAAACAAATCATGGATATTTTATTCCATTTCAGCATCATATAGTCATTCTTATTGGCTATATTGAATTCCTAGAAATATTTGGGATTAAATTCCCATATGAGTTGTGCATATCACACATACATTTGTCAATGTAAAATCCCTTCTATAGTTTTATTTTTAATTATTATATGAGAAATGATTAGAACATTCTTTTGGAATATATAACTCTGATTTTACTAGTGGACAAGGTCATGTGGCATGGAAAAAGTGCAGTTTTTATGGTGAATAAATAAACAATGAACAATCAAAAGGTACCTCGAGACTCAAAAAATTCCTAAATCTACCAACGAATATCCTTACAAGAAGAGGAAGATCTAGAGGTAAGGTGAGGAAAATTAGTAAGTGTGTTTTGTATGTTTTCATCAAAGCTACTGGAAGAAGAAAAGGACCCATAAGGTAGGGAAAGATAAATGTTAATTTATTATCATGTTTAATAATTAAATTTCTATACAATGGGTATTAAATATATCTTGTGGAACTCACATATGTATACAAATATAGGATACAAGTGGAATCCAAAAAATTTCTTAAAGGGGAGGTACATTTGAGGGAAGCTAGTGGTGTGAGGATAACTTCTCTATCCATTGGTGACTCCCACCTTTCATTGTCATTGTGAATGATTTTTATTTTAAAATATTGTTATTATATACCTATTATTACAAATAACATAATTCATATATCATGGAAAAATGTAGATGGGTATATTTTCAATATTGGAAATAAAATTTGTTTCTTTTTTAAAAACTATAACTCTTTAGTTATGGAATAATTAAATAATGGTCTTTATATATTAAATTATGAAAAAATTTAATTTAAAATTGATAACTAATATTTCTAACATGACTGACATAAAAACCAGATATGAAATCTCATTATTTTTGATATAAATGAGAATAATTTTTCAAAGAATTTTAATGATTTTTATTTAGACTCTTCTTAGAAAAAATCACTTGAATGATTTCATTCTGGTTAAAAAGAACAAATGACCAACCCACTATTCGGTGGGATGAGTGAAAGGGACATAGTGCTTCTAGGATTGGCACAAAATGATGTTTGTGTACCATTTCATAGGGAATATTGAGTTTAATGTTATCACTTTTTAAATTTTTATAATTACATGAGTAGATATCACCATATCTAATTGATGAGGTACAAGTATATATCCTTTGAAAAAATTAGGTAATTCAAGAATGGTGAAGCGATCGACATGGAATGAAGAAAAAAATATTCAATGAGTTGAGTTTGGTATTTTTGAAATGAGGAACCAAACCTTGCTAGAAATAGTATGGTTGATGACGATTCATATAGACCATCTATTACCCTTTTGGGGATATGCATTATAAATTGAAATGTACACATTAGACCAAGTACCAAAAATGTGTCCAATGGAATTCCTTAGAAATATGGATTGGAAAGACCCCCTTTTTATACACATGTATGAAGATATGAGGCATTTTTTATGTCCTTATCAAGAAACAAACTAGCACCCTAGGTAACAAAGTGAAACTTTGTCGATTATCCATGGGAATCATTGTGATACTACATATAAACTCTCTTAGAAAATAAATCAGCGGTCACCAAACAATATGTCTTTCTTGAAGGGGAGAAAGTCCTCAAAAACGTCACTGGGAGAAACATTGACATTAATGTTGTTTATTATCAAGATACATATGTGTTATTAAATGAACAGATTCTAGCAGCCCATTGGGGGAAGTATTTCGTAAAACACAAGTACTCTGTAAGAGCACAAGAGAGAAAAGCTAACCAGAGAGATATTGTTTTCTAGTCACTGAAGGTGGTGACTCATTACTAGATTATAATAATGAACCTCTATCAAAAAATGTAGTAATAGATATCTCGTAAACTACATGATATGAATAATCCATGGATTCAGAAATATTTTCTATGTATCATAACATTTTATGGGTTTTTTTCAATGCTCCAGTTGATATATATCTCATAGGGCTAAAATGATTATTCAATAGAAAACTGGAGATCTAAGGTATTTTAAATACCTTTAATGAAAGTCTATTGGATAAAGGGTTTAAATAACTTCAATTATTTGACTACGATAAAACCCTTTCACCAATTTTCATGTTTAATTACATCATAATTATACATTCTATAATAGCATACTATGACTATTAATTTTGGAAGATTGAAGTTAGATATACATTCCAAAATGGAAAACATTAAAAATATGTCTATATGACACAACTATAAGAATTTGTGACTCCATGTGTTTCTAAATTTTTTTAAAACATGCAGATATCCATTATAGATTGATGAAATAATCTAGTTCATTGATCATTAGATTTCATGAATCTAAAAATTAATTTATTTTTATTAAGATAAAATGTGATCAACATGTTTAGAAGAGTTTTAGTGGGAATTTTCTCATTATCATAGTAGTATATGTTAATGACATATTACTTCTTGAAATAGACATACCAGTCTAATAGTCTAGTAAGGTCTCATAAAACAATTTTTCTCCCTAAAGGAATTTGTTGAAGCAACCTATATTCTAGTGATTAGAATAATTAATTATATATCATAGAGTCTTTTTGGACTAAGTAAAAGTATATACATTAACCAGATTGAAAATATATTTAGTGTGGAATAATCCAATAGGGGATTAGATCTAGTGTCTCAAGGTATACATCTCTCTTTGAAAATATGTTTTCAAATAAAAAAGGAGAAATATATAATTTGTAATATCATATACCATTATACAATATAATCAATCATGTATGTAATGTAATATACTATATTTTAGGTTTCATTTCAATTGAACATGTTGTCCCAACCCGACCCTCGGGGCCCATGCCTTGACTACCCCAAGCCTGCCTTCCATACTCCAGGGGATAACGACTACCACGAAAGGCGTAAATCCCTAAACTGGGAAGGAAATTCCATTAAAACTGAATCACACATAATAGATCACACAAATGAATACAAAACAATAAGTAAAACTGTATAACAAGAATGTGCTGAAAAGTAAAGGGACCGGAAATACAATCCCAACTGTAAAGTAAAAGTGCAACTGAAAAGGAAAACAATAGCTAAAAGGTGAAGAGAAGCTTCTGGATTATCCACCAAAGATCCTACCTGAAGGGTAGGTACAAATAACCTCCTTGGCACTCCACATCTATCGGTATCCTCTGTGTACCATCACACCGTGTGGTCCACCTCCAGGTACCGTCCAGTCCTTGTACTCTCAGCCTTAGTCACCACTGTTCATCATCTGCAACAAACACAATGAGGTGTGGGTATATCCTGTACAATTGTGAGTATAAAGATACTTAGTAGGGACCCTGAGACACTCAATGTCTCTCTAAATCCACCATGGATAATCCAAAGTGTATGAAATCAACAGATAACCCCATATAGATATATTATCATACAAATACCATTGTTATCATTTAAACCATCTCAATTATTAGGTAAACATAAAAGTTACTGACTTAGCTCACACAGGTATACAACTCACGTAGAGAAATAGAGATGATAAGATGTAGCCACTCAATCATTTATTTTGTCGAACCCACGTAGGATTCAGGAACATAAATAAGAACTGTCAAACCCACACAGGATCCAAGAATATTAAACAGAGCTGTCGAACCCAGGCAGGATCCAGGAATAGTCGTCAGTGCTGTCAAACCCACACAGGATCCAGGAACAGTAGTCGAAGCTATCGAACCCACACAGGATCCAGGAATAGTCGTCAGTGTTGTCGAACCCACACAGTATCCAGGAAAAGTTGTCAGAGCGTAGCCAGGCACATAGTTCCACACAAAGCATGCTTGATTCTGGGAGGTTTCGCTCCTAAATCCAAGTGTCGCCATGGTCTTCCATTTCATAAGGGGGAAATCCATGAAATACGTGTCCAAGACACAGAAACAAGATGACCAAGTCATTTTCAAAAAAGTACACATCGTGTTGGAATAAGGCACACGTCATGTCTTCGGACCTTGGGTACTGCCCTTGTATAATGGCCCTTGTTGAATGGACGATCGTGTAGAAAAGTAAGTACATGAGGTGTGGTATTTCGTACATTCCATGTCTACAGACCTCGAGTACTGCCCGTGTGCAATGACCCGTGGGTAGTAGCCCGTGTCGTAAGACTGATAGTTTAAAAAATTAAGTACATGGCGTGTAGTATGGTTACATTCCATGTCTACAAAACTGGTTTCGGCTCCATGTATGTTGGACATGTGCCCGTACATGGCCTCAACCTGTGTTTTCCAACCTGTGTAACTGATACAAGTGGTAGCCCTTGTCACTGGCCTTTTCTAGCAGTGTGGTGGTGTACATGCCCATGTACTCCATCCTGATTTCGTGTATCCCTGAGATACACACTGAGTCTCACGAAGCCTCTTCTTCCAATCTGTATAGAGAGTACATGCCAGGCTTCTTGATTGTGTAATTATGTTTGTGTCCGTGTATTTCCTATAATACACACCATGTCTCGTGAAGCCTCTTCTGCCATTTTGCATAGAGAATAGACACCGTATGACTGGGGTCACATGTCGTGTGTTACTTTTCTAATGTCTATATCTCAAGCTTCAAAACTCCCGTACTACATGGCGTGTTCATCATAAGTACACACTGTGTATTCTGTAATTTTCTAGAAATGGCTCCTCTTGTCAACGCTCCTCCCGTGAAGTTTTTTCTTCATTATTACGGTCTGTTCTTCGTGAAACATCAAGAACTAGGTCTCCCTGTTGTCCTGTAATCGTCTGAAATGTTTTCGGGCCTCCGATGGGCTCCGAAAACACAACTTGAATCTTCTGCTTGATGAACGGTCGAGGAACGGTACTTCCCATTCCGGTCCGATCCGTCACCCGCTATCGTCGTCGCACCTCCATTAGGTTGTTGTGATGTTGGGAATTCAATTTCGGATCATTGCGTCGCACAATGGTCTCACAACGATCCATTGTTCATTGCCCATCAATAATGAAAACAACAAACCAAACATTCACAAGAACTAAGGAGGTAGTGGGCCATGTTCATTTGGCTTGTTCCTTCCACATTAGTTTGGTAGCAAGTGGGTAATGAGAAACAATCCTGGAAGGAAGAATCAATTTTTCTCAAATCAAAACACACCCCTACATTTGTTCATTGATCATTGACAGAGTTGCAGAAAGGTGGAAATTGATTAGTTGTAGATGAATGTGTCCTACGTCGAGGAGGTTCTGAGGAGGGAAGTTGAAGTCGTGATTGAGGTTGACGTTTTTTTGTCGGTTGGAGAGTCTTTCGTCGGTGCAACACAATCTTCAATGGGAGCCTTCTCCCAATTCCCACCAAAAAGACAAATTCCAGCCCAAAATAATAGATTATCCATACCTATTATTTAATCATTGGCACATAATTTAAAAAGATTCAAATTAATTAATTGATGCTCAATTAATTAATGGAGTGGATTTGGCACCATAAAGTGGGGAGCTCAATAGGTTTCACCCCAATTAATGTGGAGTTGAGGAGGTTTTAACATC
The DNA here is from genome assembly GCA_963277665.1 of Viscum album. Taxonomy (NCBI): domain Eukaryota; kingdom Viridiplantae; phylum Streptophyta; class Magnoliopsida; order Santalales; family Viscaceae; genus Viscum; species Viscum album. The sequence continues at coordinate 1,437,442,577 of OY728122.1, forward strand.
GAGTGGTCCCCACCACATTAAACAATAATAGATGTTTAGACCTCAGGTGGGCCCCACCTCCATCATCCAACATCCAAGTGAATGTTATCACCATCAAATAAAAATATTGTTTACACAACCCTATTTTTATTTAATTCATTTAAAACCCAAAAACTAACTTTCATTCTCGACCCATTGTCACCGAACTGAAAGTCTCCCTAAGCGAATAATGGTGTTATGAGTTCAATGGTGCCCTCTTATTTCAAATCCGTGCATTGGTTCAGAATAAATAAAAACCCGCTCGTACGTTTACTGAACGTACCTGAGTAAAACATCAGAAATTGATTCCGTGCACACCGGGCCTCAGAATCATGCGTTGACAGTTTTTTTGGACTCATAAAATTCCCTTGTATTTAAGGAGGAAAATTCCACAGAATTTCTGGGACTATAAATTCTCCACACCTTAGGGACTTACATCCCCATAAGCTACAACTAGAACTATGGGAACAAGTGGTTTTACTGAGAATGCATCTGAGCCTCTCGCTCCAATGTTCTCTCCTCGAGGATCTTGTACTGCCAGCGAATGCGTACAAGAGGTATCGACCATCCACGTAGGACCCACTGTTGTGGATCCTCAATCTCTACAGGGACCTCTGTAAAAGTCTCCCCATCATTGAAATCCATCTCTCCATGGTTGATGATGTGATCAGGGTCATGCATGTATCTCCTCTGTTGAGATAGGTGGAAGACGTCATGATCCTAGTGCAACTGAGGTGGAAGAAAAAAGTGGTATGCCACCCCACAAACCCTGCCGAGGACCTAAAATGGTCCGATGAATATCGTAGATAACTTTATTCCTCAGCCATATCTCTGAAAACATCGTCTAGGGTAGACCCATAGAAATACATGGTCGCCATCATCGAACTCCAGAGGTCTCTGTCTCCTATCAGCATATGACTTCTGTCTACTCTGGGAAGTCTACATCCACTCCTGGATGATCTGCACCTTCTCTGTGGTAGCTCGTACCATCTCTGGTTCCCCTAGTTCTGACTCCCCAGGGTCAGTCCAGTACATGGGTGATTTTCATGGTCACCTGTATAATTTCTAAAAGGTTCTATTCCTATGGTGGAGTGATAGCTGGTGTTTTATGAAAACTCTACTGTAGGTAAGTGATCCTCCAAGCTGCGACTGAAATCGAGGACAGAAGCACAATGAATGTTCCCGAGGGTCTGAATGGTCCTCTCAGTCTGGCCATCCTTCTGAGGATGGAAGGCAATGCTCAGATGAAGCTACATCCCAAAATCCTCTCGAAAACCCTTCCATAGCCGATATGTAAACTGTGAATTATGATCTGAGACAATAGAATATGGTACTCCATGTAGTCACACAATCTCATGCACATAGAGGCGTCCCAAACCCTCTACTGAAACCTGCTCTCTAATCAGTAGGAAGTGGGCCGACTTGGTGATTCGGTCGACAATCACCCAAATCGAGTCATGACCCCTGTATGTTCATGGAAGAACCATCACGACGTCCATGGATATCCTATCCCATATCCACTTTGGGACATCTAAAGGCTGAACCAAGACTACTGGTACCTGATTCTCCACCTTCACTTGCTGCAAGTGAGGCATCGAGAGACAAACTCTGCTACTACATTCATCACAACTGGACACTAGTACTGTCGTTTGAGGTCCTGGTATATCTTCTCCACTCCTAGATATACCTCTAGAGTGGAAGTGTGTACCTCCCTCAAAACCTCTTCCTGACGTGCCACTAGTACTAAGGTAATTCCTATGAAGGGTTTGGAGTGCTCCCCACCAACAAAAAATTCATCAGGTGCCTGACCTGTCGATATCTGTGCACGTCATGTCTTGTAGTCAGTGTCCTCATGTTGTGCCTCCCGGACTCACTGAAGAAGTGGGGGAGTGACTGTAAGAGACTGAAGGAAGACTGCTCCATCTCTATCCACAAAGGATATCTGTAAAGTAGGCATCTTCTCTATCGCCTCACCTAGAATATTTATACCAATTCTTCTACTAATTGCATCTGCAACAACGTTCCCCTTCCCAGATGTATAGACTATCTTGATGTCATAGTCCTGCTGTAACTCAAGCCATCACTATTGTCTCAGGTTCAGGTCATTCTGAGAAAAGATATACCTGAGACTCCAGTGATCATAGTACACGGTAAAACATTTGACCATCAAAAATTTCCACCACATCTTCAAGGCAATGACCACTGCTGCTAACTCTAGGTCATGGGTAGCATAGTTCTTCTCATGTTGTCTCAGCTACCAAGAACCATATGTGATCACTGCTAGCTCCTGCAATAGGACACACCCAAGTCTGTTCCCTAATGCATCAAAGTAAACAACGTATCATATGCCCTCCTCTGGAAGCCTCAAAATGGGGGCACTAGTCAGCCTCTACCTCTACTCCTGAATGCTCTACTGCCATATCTCCTACCATATAAAGGGTTTCCCCTTCTTTGTCAAGGCTGATAGTGGTGTTGTAACTATAAGGAAGTCTAATACAACCCTTCAGTAACACCCATCCAATCCTAGGAAACTCCATACCTCTGTCAGACTCCTAGGTGGATTCCAAGTAAGTATCACCTCCATCATCATTGGATCCACTGCAACTCCATCCTCTAAGATGACATGTCCTACAAAGTGAGCCAATCAGATATATAACTAGCACATCGAGAGCTTTCCATATATCTGGTGCTCTCTGAGTGTGTCACGTACTACCTGCAAATGGTAGGCATGATCATCCCTAGTAGTCTAGTATATCAGAATGTCGTAAATGAATACTATGACAAAGAAATCAAAGAATGGATAGAAGTTATTGTTCATGACTCCCATGAACACTGTAGGTGTGTTGGTTACACCGAATGGAATAACCAAGAACTTGTAGTGGTCATACCAAAATCTGAAGGTCGTCTTCTCCACATCCTTGACTCGAACTCTGAGTTGGTGATAGATTGATCTAAGGTCTATCTTGGAGAACAATTGTGCCCCCTTAATCTGATCAATGTGGTCATCAATCCTTGGGAGTCGGTACATGTTCTTCACTGTCACCTTGTTTAGGAGATGGTAGCCAAAAAAAGCCTCAAGCTTCCATCCACCTTCTTGCAAAATAGAATCCGGGCTCCCCAGGGAGAAACACTGGGCAAGATGAATCCATTCTCCTGCAAGTCCTCTAGCTGTACCTACAGCTCACGAAGCTCTGTGAGAGCCATCTGATATGATGGTGTGGATATCGGTGCCATCCTAGGGTACATGTCAATTTAGAAGTCCAAATCTCTATGAGGTGGTAGACCTGGGACATCATCTGGAAAAACATCTGCATACGTGTCCACTACTACAGGATAAGTTTTACTTCCCTCATCAACTAATCTGAGGGTAAGTCAAGCTAACTGATTAGTGATCAGCTACATCCTCCTCCAAGTAAGTCGTCCCTATGCTCCAAAGTCTCCCTTCTCACCCTAAATGTTAAACCTAGTCCCATCCATGTGGACACACTGCACTTTACATCTAATACATTTGATCTCATCATGGACTGTAGATAACCAGTCCATACCCAAGATGTCATATTATGGCCTCGACGCCGCTACTAAGAAATCCCAGCTGATGCCCTCCCCTCCTAGAGTAATCTCACACTGCTGGTACCATTGTGTAATCACTGAGTCTTCTCCCGGAGGAGTCTCTAGACATAAGGATCGAGCCAATGGTTCTATCAGAATATCCGAAATATGAACGAGGGCAGTGGCAATGAAAGAGTGACGGGAACATATGTCTATATGAAAGTCATCTATGGGGGAGTAGAAACATATCATACCTAGAATCATCTCTAGAGCACTGTGATCGTAAGCCTCATCTTCCTGGAGATAAGATCTCATATGTCCACCTACTCCATATGGGTGGGGTGGACCTCCTTGTGGTGGTGGTGGTAACACCTAAAAATATCATAAACTACCAGCCACATGGAAGGATCCTCTGCCAGGTCCACCTGCTCCCTGTGGACCACCTCATTCAAATATTTATCTCTGCTTGGGTTGTCCTTCGACCATCTGTTGATCATCCAAACGGCAGTTCAGATAGTCATGAGGCATATGACCATGCCTACCACATGAGTAACACTTCCCATTCCTTGCATGTCGGTCTCTGCCCTGGGTGCCCCGCACAATTGATTATGAGTCATACGGTTGTCCACCCATAGGTATGGTCTTCTTGGACCTCTACAACATCTGTCTACTGGCAGCTGCAGAAGACTACACTTCAGGTCGACTGGTGGTGGGTCTCCCTACTGGAGATTGCTCAGCAAGGAAACTCTCCACTAAGAGGTCTCTCTCCAACACCCTCGTCTGCGTTAGGATGTTGAGCGAGATCATCGAAGCCCCGATCTCTCACCTGAGCCCCTGCACGAAGGTTCAGGCCTTGAAGAATGGGTCCCACACCATATCTGTGGAGTAGTGCGAGAGTTAATTGAACATCCCTGAGTACTGTGCCACTATAATGCAACCCTTCTATATATTATGTATCTCTTGTATCCGCACCACATGTAAGGTGGCTGGGAAAAACATAACCTGAAAGATGATCTCGAAGCCTTCCAAGAGATGTGTCACCTCGTAATGCACGTGGATCATCATGCTCGACCATCTGCCTACTTTCCCTAAAGGAGACTCGCATAAAGGATCAACATAAGGTCTTCTGCTATCCCTACAAGTCTGAAGACTCTATCCATGGCCTCCAGCCAATCCTCAGCTTCCTGCGGGTCCGTATCGCCCCTGAACCTAGTAGGCTTCTAGCGTTAGAACTCCTGCAACGCACTCTGGTGGCGTGCACTCTCTACTGCTGGGGATGGTGGCATCGGTGGCCCAACATGTAGTGGTATTGCTGGTGCCTCCACAGTCATTGGGCACTGCACCAAGGCCTCGTCGCTCAGTGGGATGTCATCTCGTACGAAGCTTGGAACCCTGGATGGCTGTCTGTGTGAGGCCATCCTAAAGAGAAACAGGTACGCCAAGGACAAAAAGTTATACCTGGTGAGCTGACTCAAAGAGATCACAAAAAAATCTCTTCAAAACACACACAGAATCAGTCTTTTTGTGCACTGAGTCATAAATCTGAAGTCAGGGTACTGGTGTATGGATACGTCGGCTACCACACCAACACTGGACTCGCTGAACTGAAAACCACTCTTAGTACCCTTAACACAATTTCTTCACAAAAAACATGACATTACTAAGTTATACGGTAGAACTGACTCCTCTGATACCAATTTATCACGCCCGACCCCCAAGGCTCATGTCGTGACTACCCCAAGCCTGCCTTTTATAGGCTAGGGGCTGGAGACAAGCACCAAAGGCATAAATCCCTAAACTAGGAAGGCATTTCCATTAAAATTGAAACACACATAACAGAGCACACATCTGAATACCAAACACTAAGAAAAACTATATAAAAATAGTGTTTTGAAAAGTAAAGGGGCCGGAAATACAACCCAAACTGTAAATTACAAGTTCAACAGAAAATGATAAAAACTTCTGAAAGGTGAAGAAAAACTCTTGGATCATCCATCACGGGTCCTACTTGAAGGGTTGGTACAAATATCATCCTTTTCACTACACATCTGTTAGTCTCCTCTGTGTACTGTCACACAGTGTGGTCCACCTCCAGGTACCGTCCAGTCCTGGCACGCTAAGCCTTTTTCAGCATTGTCCATCGTCCGCAAACAACACAATGAGGTGAGGGCATAGCCCGTGCAGGTGTGAGTATAACGATACTCAGAAGGGACCCCGAGACCCACAAGTTCTTTCTAATTACACCAAGGATAATACAAAGAGTATGAAATCCACAAATAACCCCACTTATGTATATGCCCATACATATACATAATTTATCAAGTAACCCATCTCAATCACGATATAAATAAAAAAGTTACTAAATCACCTCACATAGGTATACAACTCACATAGAGAGATAAAGATGATCAGATTTAGCCACTGAATCATCTATTCTGTCTAACCCACAAAGGATCCAAGAACATAAACCAGAACTATCAAACCCACACAGGATCCAGGAACAGTAAATAGAGCTGTTTAACCCACATAGGATCCAGGAACAGTCGTCAGTGCTTTTGGACCCACATAGGATCCGGGAATAGTAGTCGGAGTTGTCATGCACAGAATGGATTGAGGAATACTAGTCAGTTTATTCGAACCCACATAGGATCCAAGAATAGTCATCAGAGTGTATCCAACCATAGAGTTCCGCATAAATCATGCTTGATTCTGGGAGGGTTTTCTCCTCAAGACAACTTTCTCAAAGGTATTCCACGTCATAGGGGTAAAATCCAAGAAATACGTGTCCATGACACAGAAACGAGATGACCAAGGCATTTTTCAAAAAGTACACGGCGTGTTGGAATAATGCACACATCGTGTCTTCAGACCTCTGGTACTTCCTGTGTACAATGGACCGTGTTGAAAGGCTGGTCGTGTAGAAAAGTATGTACATGATGAGTGGTATGGTTACACACCATGTCTAAAGACCTCGGGTACTGCAAGTGTGCAACAACATGTGTGCAACGACCCATGTCGTAAGACTGATCATGTAGAAAAGTAAGTACATGGCGTGTGGTATGGTTACACTCCATGTCTATGAAACTGATGTCGGCTCCATGTATGATGGCCATGTGCTTGTACAAGGCCTCAACCCATGTTGGCCAACCCGTGTAACTGATACACAGGGTAGCCCATGGAATTGGAATTTCCTGGCCATGTGGTGGAGTACATGCCTGTTTACTCTACCTCACTTCCATGTATCCCTGAGATACACGCCGAGTCCCGCGAAGCTGCTTCTGCCAATCTACGTAGAGAGTACACGCCATGCTTCTTATCCATCTAATTCTACCTGTGTCTTTGTATTTCCTAGAATACATGCCACGTCTTGCGAAGCCGCTTCTGCCATTCAGCATAGAGAAGACATTCCCTGTGACCGAGGTCAGAAGCCACGTGTTAATTGTCTAACATCTGTATCTCAAGCCGCAGAAGGCCCCTACTACACGACATTTTCATCATAAGTACACACCGTGTATTCTGGAATTTTCCAGAAATGGTGCCTCTGGCCAACACCCTCTCGTGTAGTCCATTCTTAATTTTGACGGTATGTTCATCATGAAACATCAGACACTAGGTCGCCCTGATGTCCTATAGTCATCTCTGGTGTTTTCGGGCCTCCAATTGGCTCCAAACACACGACATGATTCTCCCGCTCGAAGATCATTCGAGGAACGGTCCATCCCATTCTGGTCCGATCTGTCGCATGCTATCGTTGCCCCACCTCCGTTAGGTCATTGTGATGTTGGGTCTTCCATTTGGGATCTTTGTGCCGCACAATGGTCCCATAACAATCCGTTCTTCATCACCCATAAAGAACACCAAAAACACACCAAAAATTAACATGAATGGCAGAGGGATCATACCGTGTTCATTTGTTCCGATCCTTCCACGTTAGATTGGTAGAAAGAGGTTCAAGAGAAACGATCATGGAAGGAAGAATCAACACTACTCAAATCAAAACACGCCCCTACCTTTATTCATTGATCATTGACGAAGTCACCGAAAGGCGGACGTTGATTCATTGTAGACGAATGCGTCCAACATCGAGGAGGTTCTATGGAGGGAAGTAGAAGTCGGGATCAAGGTCGACGTTCTTCATCGGTTGGTGTGTTCTTCGTTGGTGGAACACATTCTTCACTGGGAACCTTCTCCCATGTTCCACCCAAAAGAAAAATCCCAACCAAAAATAATAGATTATCATTACATATTATTTAATCATTGGAACATAATTCAAAAAGATTCAAATTATTTAATTGATTCTCATTTAGTTAATGGAGTTGATTTGGCACCATAAAGTGGGTATAGTTAGAGGTTTCTCCCCACTTAATGGGGAGTTTGGGAGGTTTTAACCTTGGGTGGTCCCCACCCCAATAAACAAGAAGATGTGTTTAGACCTCGAGTGGGCCCCACCTCCAACTCCCAACATCCACATGAAGGTTCTAACCATTACATAAAAATAAATTTTACACAAACTTATTTTTATTTCATTCATTTAAAACCCAAAAACTAACATTTATTATCGACCCACTGTCGTCGAAGTGAAAGTATCCCAAAGTGAATACTAGTGTTGCGAGTGCAACGGTGCCCTCAGATTTCATATATGAGAACTGATTCAAATATTATAAAAACCCACTCATATGTTTACTGAATGTACCTAAAAAACACCAGAAATTGATTCCGGGCGCACCGGGCCTCGGAATCACGCGCCGTCAGTTTTCACGGACTCGTAATATTTTCATGTATTTGAGAAAAAAATCTCCATGGAATTTCCATGTCTTTACAAATTTTATGATGATATCAACCATATCTGAGTGAAAAATAATGGTGTGTTTTTATGTATATCCTCAAGTACCTAATGAGAACCATAGATTAGTTCTTGGTGTATAAAGGAGATGATGAGATTTCTATCAGGAATTATAAATATCCGAGATTTTGAATAGATAAGAATGATTTGATTTCATAGTCATGACATGTTTTATATTTTTACAGGGTTTCTGTGAGTTGGAAGAATTTAAATAATCTAGTTGATGTTAATTTAATAGAAGAGTCAACATATATAGAATCATCTGATGTATCCATGGAACCTATTTGGATAAGGGTCATTTAGATGATCTTTATATGGTACCTTGTATTAAAGATTATATCACAATGTATTTTGATAGTTTTTTAGTGGTGGCTTTATAAAAAGAGACAAGGTTAAACCAAAGGAAAATGCCTAAAATATGCATTTAGTGATTTTTATCAGAGGGGTGAAGTTACAACAAATAGATTCCCCAAAAAATAAAATGTGGTAGAAACATTGACTAATGTCTTATATTAATTGAATAAAGAGAATCATGTGACAACTAGTAGGATGAAGGTTGCTGGTAGTCAGTTGTAATAAAAATTGGAGTTTTTTGGTGTTGGTTCCACAAAACCGACATTTATATACATTATGGTAATATGTATTTATAGTTTTAATTTTAATAATCACTTTATTACATAATGGTTTTTATTATTTGTAACTTAGTATGTGACAATGACATAAGATTAGTTGTTTGACTAAAATTTAATAGTAGTTATCTGCTATGATGAGCACCTAGAAGTTCCATGATAGTATTTTCAAATATATTATACTTATTGGAATGATAGTATTTGAGGGGAAAATATGATATATCTTATAAGGTATGGAGTCTCATAGTACCTTTAAGAACCTTTTCATGGTATACACCCTTGGTACTCTCCAGTATATGATATTATGAGAAAAAGACCTGCCAATAGGAAATTAGCATTTATATGTTTCATTGGATGTTACTATATTTGTATTATTGTATTGAACCTTATACAATTATATTCTTATTAATAAGTATTATGAGTCACATACTTTGATGTATTGACAAAATCCATGATGAACTATGTTCACAATGAGGTATGATGGACTGGATATTTCACAAGTAATATTGAATTAATAAATATTGTGTGAAAGGTTTTTTCACTTATTTTATTAAATAATAGTTGATATATTAAACCATTCAATGGAAATTATTTTCCATAAATAAATCCTAGGATATAGAATTATAAGGGAATGTTTGAATTTGATAATGTTAAATAATGAAACATTGAGAACATAGGATGGTGGAACCAACATGAAACCTTCTAGAGTAGAGACATAACGATAATGAATTATATTACACAATGACCATCTGTATGAGTTATTATGTCATTGTGAAATTATATTCATTATAAATCGGTTCAATGGTGTGTTTCTAGATTATAACCATGCAATTTAAACTACTTATCCTAAGGCCTATGAGAAATAAGACTAGATGATCACACACTAAATGTTTCCAGAATCCTGAATAAATAATATATTATTATATATTATTTTAGAAGATGAATAAATATTATTCACACTTGTTTTTAGTAATTATTATTGTTCTATTAATCTTATACTTTACATAGATAATTATTCGATAGAATATTGTGTTGGTGGAATATTATATAAATATTTATTTTATATTACTGAATGTAATATTTTATTTATTTATTATAGAATAATGTAGTAATATATATATAATAAAATAAATTATTCAATCCATAAAAAATATTTATTATAAAAGGAGGATCATGTTAAATGTTCTGGTGAGAAATAATATTTATTGAATAAGTTATGAATAAAAATAATTATGTTCAATTAAAAAGTTAAGAACATTTCAAGAAATAATAAAAATGTTATTGTTATATAGATAGGGTTCTACTACTGACTAAATATATAATAATGGGTACTTGTGAAATTATTTATTTGTAACCCTAACAATATATAAATCCAATTTTTTTTCAAATAGAGACAATTATTTAATGGTGAAAAATAAATTCATAGAATACTCTTGAGAACTAGAGATATCCTTTCTCTATGAACACTCACATGAAAAGAGAGAAATCATCATCCAAAATACACTCTAAATTTAATTGATATCAAAGAGAACACATTGGAAGTCATTATCTTGGAAATCAAAAAAAAAAGGACCCAAATATTTATACGACATAATTTGGATATTTTTTAGAACATGTGTGGATCACCAGTAGATGGAATTTTATGTTCATTGATATTATGGAAGGATGATGAAAATAGATCTATTTTCATATCCATCATGGAATAAATTATTGACACAAGGTAATTCTTAATTAATAAAATTAATTATAAATAAAATGTTTTGATCTTGCACTTGGTTTCAATGTTTTATCACTTTTCTATTTTTATATGATTCAATTTAATTTATCATAATGTTTATAATTGTGAAAATATAGGATTCATCATTGATAATGAAAAAAATAAATGTTGGGAATGTCCTATAAAACACATCTGATATGCGCGAACCCTGAAAATATCTAGAATGGGAAACATTCTATCTCATATAACACACATCCTTAAGATATCATGAAAAGTCACACAAATCATTAGACTATCACCACATAGACTATGTGTATGATCATAAATTAAAATATTAATTTTATAGATTAATTTTTTTTTGGAAATGATAGTTACTACGAGAGAATAATTAATATATTCATACAAAGTAGACTACTTAACAGACACAATATGTAATTTTTCACGGGGTATGTAATAATAATTATATAAAGGATCATAAAAATAGGTATTGGAATACTAAGTAAATTGGTCTACAACAACACCCTCGGCCCCCTATTTATCTCTGATGACCATGACGAACTCTTATAATTTGAGTATCAATATAAGGATTCTTGTGTTTTCCTACTTATTTGAAATGGAAAAAATTATAGAAAAAAGTTATGTAATGACCATTACCATGGATCCTAATAGGTAATACCTAATCTTATATTGAGGAATCATAACAAGAAAAATAGTGTCATTGTAGAGGTGTTGTTCCATTTAGAATTAGTTTGAATTATTCTAGCATAATAAAGAACATGAAATTTATTGTCTCTCTTATATCTTAAAACAACTCCAACAACAATATCACAAGCCTTGAAAATAATTTCAAATGGAAATTTCCAATCATGAATAGTTATAATTTGTGATTAATTATGTTTTTCCTCATGATAATTAAATGATTCAAGATAATATTTCTCAATGGGTAATTGTTCATCTTTGACTATTTGAGAAAGTATGGGATTTCAATGTTTTAAATAATAATTCATTAACCTCTGGTATAAAACCCCATTCCCTAAAAAAATCTCATTCTATTTACTCTTTCAAGAGGGGTTAATTTCAAGATTACCTCAATCTTAACAGTATGAACCACAAAACCACAATTAAGAACATGATGTTCAAACAAAATTCATTTAATAACAATAAACTAAAAGTTTTCCCAGTTTAAAGGAGTGTTTATCTTAAATCATCTCTGTAAATCAAATTCTATATTTCCAAAACATATCTCAAATATACTAACAACAATTGATAAATCATCGATAGATACCTTACTAATCCTCACTATAATGCAACAAAAAGGTATCCATCATACATGTTTGAATGTTAGATAGAGGACAACATTACCCAATGAAAATTATCTTGCAGGAAATTATTCCATAGCGTCATGTGAAATTAGTTTTCTCCAAATCTTATAAACGTATGGGGATCTAATTGTAACAAAAATAGACATATAGAAGAAAAAATTGAAAATATATAGTAATCATATAAATCATTTTATCTAAAAATAGAATTGGGAAATTATCCTTCCATATCTAATAATTGAGCTTCTGGTAATCAATATAAAATTTCTATTTACATTCATTTCACGAATAATTTTTTTGATACTTTTTCATGGGTAAATATAGTGAATCATCCTTTATTTGATGCTATGTAAAACCCAATGTAAATATAAAATAAATAAAATTTAATTTATTTATATTAATTATATATTTATATTAGTTATAATTATATTTAGTATATTTTTAATCAAAAAATAAATAGTTATAATTAGATACTATTACAATATGATTTAATTTAATTTTTTAATTTAAACTTTTAATAATTTTAATTTTAAAATTAAATATTAATTTTAAATTAGAATATTAAATTCTTCCTTGGTTTAATTGTTTTTATTTTTTGATGTGTTTCATTTTTGATAAGTGAAAAATGTTGAATTTTCATTGAATACTATCTTTCTTCCTAAGACATTTACAAAGTTAAATTATATTATAAATTGTTGTTAATGTATATATGGTTGAATAATAAATTTATTAAATCAATTTTTACTATTTTAATCAATTTAATATTGAAATTGGATATAAAAACATTTTAATTTTTTTATCATTTTCACTTTAAAATACTCTTCATTCTCGTTGAATATGTGGGATTAATTTTGAAGTAAATTTTTTATTTTAATTTAATTGAATATGAATAAAGGGATTACCTTTTTGGAATAATAATATTATATAATTTATAATAATTTGAACATATTTTTTTACCATAATGAAGTGTGAAAATGGTTAAAATTTATCCTAATGATGAATAAAAAATGAGTTTTCAAAGGGATCAAAAATTACTATTAATGGAATAAATGACCAAAAAACAAGTAAAACCCACATATGTTGACATATAATGACCAGATAATTTATTGTATATAGAATTTATCTATCACAACTGGACCCAATCCAGTGTTCGATCTGTGAGTACCCCAAGCCCACCTTTATAGGCCTTGGGTTGGGAAAAAGTGCGAAAGACCAAAAAAAACTATATGAGGATTTTTCCTAAGAACATGTACACATGAACTTAACCAACTCAATTAAAAAGTGAAGAGGAAAAGTTGAAAATGGTGCAAATGATGTAATATAATGTAAACATGTTTAAACCTAGAGATAGTATAATGGAATGATAATGGTTATAGAATGGAAAATGGGGAAAAACACATACCCAAACCAAAATCTAGTCCCATCATAGAGAAAACAAGAAAAAGATTATATATTGATAGTTTCCAGCTCATGTATCCCAAATATGACCACCATACGTAGTCTATGAAGCCTATATCTTAATGGTCCTCTATAGTCACGATCGACCTATCTTCCATCCACAATAGACATAAAACGTAATGGGAATATCCGATGCATGGGTGAGCATATACATTTACTGAAGAACTCCAAAAAAAGATGAGGGGGGATGTAAGATATAAAACCAATGTGAAGTAGTATGTGGAACATCATACAGTAAAAGTGAACAGAAAGAGGGAAGATCAGCCCAACAATAGTGTTATAGTAGGATAATTTAAACACATGGAGCTCAAAATGGTGAGGAGGTGAACCCAATATTTATTCATTTATCATTTTTCTAGATAGTTGACCCGTCAAACCAAGAGAATCTATACACGGAAATCATGTTGAATACCCCACATATCTTTACCTCTTTTAGAATGAGATTAACCAAATCACAAGGAGTGGGTACTATAACATGATGAATATATATATATATATATATATATATATATATATATTCCTTGTAAAGGAATCCCAAATGAATGTGTTAGGGGATCTATAACTCTCATATTAGCCTAAGAATATGAGTTTCTAATTATTTCATGGTAGATTAATCTATGATGGTCATCACATCGAGAATAATCTCGGGAGTCATATGTCAAAGGTAATCAAATCACCACACCTCAATAATATATGATTTTGGTGGAACGAACATGACTAAATAGTTTTTCATCGTGTCACATGAACATATCTTTGTGGGAAAATCACCCATATTTTTCCTGATTTATTTGGTATGTTGAATTATACCATTCCACAATGATGCGTAGTTGAGGGTCATCACTTGAATTTCATTAGGGACTACACTACCCAGCCTAGCTAGAGGGTTAACCTAGATGGTTTTTGGGGACTACACTTTCTATCCCATCTGGAGGGTCATCCAGGAAGGCCATTAGAGACTACACTACCTAGGCTAGATGGAGGGTCAACCAAGATGGTCATTAGGGACTACACACCCCAGCCCTGCTAGAGGGTCATCCTAGAAGGTTTTTGGGGACTACACTGCCACAACATAGCTGGAGGGTCATTCCAGAATGTCATCGGGGGCTACCCTACCCATCCCTGAAGGAGGGTCATCCTGCAATTTCATCGGGGACAACACTACACATCCCTACTAGAGGGTCTTCCTAGAATGACGTCAGGTACTAGATTACCTATATCCTACTAGCGGGTCATCCTTGAATCATTGAGGAATACACTGCACTGATCCTATAAGAGGGTCATCCATGAAGGTTGTTCTAGTAATCCTATCTGATCGCTGTCATCATCAGGTGTCATATATACACACAAGAAATCCATAAAATTCATATCACATCTTCAAATCCACTGCAAATTGAACCATCAAGTTATACGTTATAAAACACTCAAGATAATCATCTCGTAGTCTGAAATTAATGATAAAAAAAGTGATACGTTGGATTAGTGATTTATAGTGGGATCTAAAATAGTATTTGATGTGGTGGGGGTGGTGGAAAGATATCATGTAGACCATATTCACTACATGGCCATGTCTCTGGATGAAAATTTCTCTAATCTCATGTAGTAGTTCACATCGTGTAGGGGGGGGGGGCTACACAGAGTGTTCCATTTTTCTGGGAACTAGTTTTATGTCTACTAGTCTGGTCTATGTACTCAGACCCCATGTTCATGTACACTATCACACCATGTGTTCATCCACATGGGATGACAACAGAGTGGGAAACCCATGTCTATTTTATGGTCACATAGAATGTTCATAGCTGCGAGTTCCTTCACATGGCTCTCTTCACATAGAAAGTTGATACACTATGTTCAAAGGGAGTACATCGTGTCATCCATATATTTTCCGAAACCCCAGAGTCATCGCTACTGTAGGGTATATGATTTGTGTTCTTCACTGAACACGGCCGGTAGATGTGATTTTTATTGAAATCCAAGAGTTTCTTTGATCTCAGCTACCCCTTCTGATTCAGCTTCAATTAAAGTCCGAATTGCCTGATTTCACTATAAAATCATCTGATTTGGCCGAGGAACATGGGATCTCATCACTGTTCGTCACAAATCATTCATATTTGAAAATGATGGTTTGATCAGATATTATGCACACCAACACATCTTCATTTCTCATAGGATTGATGGGATATATTGGGATTATTCATCCACACATCATTTTTATCATGGATCTATGCCATATTCATGGTCACGTTGTGTTTCCACGATTCTTCCTTGATTCTGGGAACCTGGTAAAGTGCGAGTATCCCAATAATAGTCAAACTAGGATCCAAAAGGATTCCACAGTGAGGTACATGAAGAGAAAAAAAGGAAAATTAACCATATTTTGGTTTTTGATCTTTTTCCAATAATTATTGACCAATGATAAAAAATGGTCATATAGAATAGATAAAAATAATAATAAATAGCATGTTCTAAACTACCGAGATCATGTAAAATAGTGCAGATTGATGAATCAACTTCCAACATGCTTAATAATTTTATACATTCTGTAAAAAACAATGAAATGTACTAAATCTTCTTTGGTTTGATTTTTGATGAAGAAATATTTCTTTAGTGATTGAGGATGATCTGTTTCATCTTGACCCATTTGGATCTTAGGATTTATTTTTTGTTCTCCATTCATTGTTCACCAATGCGAAAGGAGGGGAGAAGAAGTCCCCATTGCAGAAAACATGGTTATGATGTAAAAAAACCCTTAACCATGTATTGAAATCCATTTATTAGGTTTAATGTATATTAATTTATTAAATAAATTATGTTATTTAATCACTTAAAAACACCTCCAATGAGAGAGGGGTCTGAACGTCCCACACCAACACATTTTAGGTCGCACATAGGGGAAATACCATGTTCTGGACCCGACTAAGGACTTGAATTCCTGATCTAATAAACTGATAAATGGATATATCATATTCTATATTTAACCTCATATGGGAAATATAAAATATATTCAATATTTTTATAAAATTAATTCTGGGAACACCGGGCCCGAGAATCGCACGTCTTCTCAAAAACTAAATCAAGAAAAATATTTAGAAATATATCAATGTCTTATTAGGAAATAAACGTGTCTCTATATCATTACCTCCTTAATTATTATCATCCATGAAATGAAATACTAAAAAAACATAAGATATTAAAGTCGCATCTACCTCTCCCACTCCAAGGAACTCTCTTGTACATTCCTATCTCATGACAACCCTCGAATCAGAACAATGGCTCATCCTAGTAGGGACCACTTCGCCAATCCTTGATCACCACTGGGTACTCTGAAAAGTTGTCTCCATCCTCTAATTCCATCTCACCTCCATCAATAATGTGTTTGGGGTCATGCAAATATTTCATGAATTGTGACATGTGAAAGATGTTGTGAACCTTCTCCTACTGTAGGGGTAAGGTTAGGCGGTAGAAAAACTCACTAACCCTCTATGCGATCTCTATAAATATGATGAACCTTAGGGATAACATGCTTCCCCAGCTGATCCTCAACATTCCATTTTGTTGGGACACTGTCAAGAATATGTGTTATCCCTGATCTAACTCGAAGGGAATATGATGGTGATCTCCGTTGGACTTCTATCTTTTCTGGGCCTTGTTCATCCATTTGCAGATGACCTGCACTTTTTTGTCATTTCCTGCACCAACTCTGGGACCATATGAGACATCTCTCCAATCTTTTTCTAACATCGATGTTACCTACAAGGTCTCCCATATATTTCATCAAAATTATCCTTGGAGATAGTGGAGTGGTAACTTTTTTTACACAAACTCTAACAGTGTCTTGTGATCCTTCCAACTCCAGCCGAAATCCAAAATGCATTCTCTCATCATATCCTCTCACACTAGGATAGTACGCTTGATCATCCCATATATATGGGGGAGAAAATGTATACTAATCTATAGCCGGGTCATGTATTCCTCTTATAGGCCTCTCATCTATCATGATGTGAACTTAGCATCATGATCTACGATAATGGTCGAAGGTACCATATGAAGGTGAGTGGTCTATAGTACACATAACTTCCAAAAAATATCCACTGAACACTTCTCCATGATATGAGGAATTTGAATAACTTCATGAGTTGATCTACTATCACCCAAATTGTTTAATGGACCTTCATTGTGAATGGATCCATACAAAGATGTCCATGGATATTCTTTCCCATTTCTACATTGGGATTTCAAGTGGTTGTGACAAACCATTCGGGACCTAGTGCATAACCATTACCTACTAGTAGGTAAGGCATCACTAGATGAAAATCTCTAAACGTAATCTCATGTTGAACCATGAAAACTACCTATAAAGATCCCCAAACATATTCCCCACAATGGGATGAACATTTATGGGTCATTAAAGGATTTCCAACATTACTACCTCCTGCATCACAACTGGAACTATTGTTTTCCCTTGGAAACAGATATCATTATCCCCTCCATCATAATATCTATCTAGTGCATTGACTATAAATATCTAATCAAACATAAACCCATATTTAATGTATCATAGCTGATAATCATCATATGCCTGAGGTTTTTAGGAGTCAATACCATCGACTAAAGTAAAATGTTACCCTCCTTCTCCATCCCAGTCAACTGTAGGGAATCTAACTACTTTGATGATTCCTATACAATGTGGGTATTAGACTACTTGTTAAGGGGACCAACTATAATGTTTTCATTCTATGGAATATAGAATATCTCGATGTCATACACCTGAAGGAACTCTAACCAGTGTCAGAGCCTCAGGTTCATGTTTATCTGAGTGAAGACATACCTAAGACTCTAGTGGTCTTAGTCAACCATAATGTGTTATACCAGAAGGCAGTGACTCCAAATCATCAAATTAGAGACATGATTTTCTAGATCTTGATCATGAGTCACATACTTCTACTCATGAGTTCACATATTCCTTGACCCATATTTGATGACTTCCTTTTGATGAATCAGCACTAAACTGAGTCCAACCCCGAACACATCATAATACACCACGAACTCACGTGCTTCCTTTAGTTTCCTAAAAACTGTACAGAACATTTTCCTTTAACTCACCTCCTCAAAGGGATTAAGGATATTCATATACTATGAAAACAACTATCTCTCCCACATGAAATCGTCCATGAGGATGTGATCCTATAGAATTCTACCACAACTCTCTTATAGTAACCTACCATGAAATGAATGCTTCAAACCTCAGACATATTCTTATGTGGATCCCAATCAAGGACTACTTTCATTTTTACTAGATTCATGAGTAAACCCATATTGTAAATTACATTACCTAAAATGTGAACCATCTCTATCCAGAAATGACATTTCAAGTATTTTCTATTAATTTTTTCCTCTCAAAGTAGTTCAAGGACCCTCCTCCAGTGCCCTGTATGATCCTCCTCTATCGCAGAGTAGAAGAGTATGTCATCAGTGAAGATAAGGAAACAATGTTCCACATATGGTAGGAATATAGAGATCATCAATGTCATGAAAATGGAGGGGGTGTTTTTCATTTCAATGGGAATCACTAGGGACTCTCAGTGTCCATAATGACATAAAAAATACAACTTCAGAATATCAACCTCACGAACCATCAGCTGGTGGTGGCAGGACCTAATATCGATCGTGAAAAAAAATATCAGGCCTTTAAACTAATATATGTGTTCATAAATTATTTGAAATGGATACTTGTTCTTTATAATGGACTTATTTAGTTGATGATAATCCACAAAAAATCATAACCTCCTCTCTTCCTTCATCATACAAAAATCGGAGTTCCCAAGGGGCAAACATGGTCCGATGAAACCTTTCTCATGAGGGTCCTATAACTACAACCATATCTCCCATGGTCTTAGTTCGTTCTATATGATATGTCGTAGAAGATATCTTGGTTATCCATGTCTACAATACAATGAAAATCCAAACTCCTACCTCAAACATAGTCCCAAAACATCATTGAGAAATACTTCTATATAATCCTCCCCAACTGAGGGGATCCAGACACCCGAAGAATCTTCTAAACCAATGTTGATAATCGCTTTCTAATGGGTGTGGGGGTGTAACCTCTTGTTCATAACACCAACCCATCCTGCTATGAGGTCTCTCTCATCGAAAAAGGAGAACCTCATCCCATCCTCATGTAGGCATCTGCTTAATCTATGATGACAGTTAATCTGGGATCAAACCACAGAAATACTATACCTTCCCAATATGAATTCATAGGGTTTCATAATAATTTCTAGTAGGTACCACTAGATCATCTATAATCTAAGTGATTGCTTGCACTGTATAATGTTATATGATAATGATGATGTGTTCCCAGTAAAAAATTAAGTCATAGGAATTGTGCTAGAATCTCCATTGAGATCTCTAGCTATCACACAATGATTTTAGAGATAAAATAATGTCTTCAAAATATGTATAGTCGTTTTGAGGTAGGGGTAGAGTAAACATAGATCATAACTC
Organism: Viscum album; assembly: GCA_963277665.1. Classification (NCBI taxonomy): domain Eukaryota; kingdom Viridiplantae; phylum Streptophyta; class Magnoliopsida; order Santalales; family Viscaceae; genus Viscum; species Viscum album. The sequence goes on from OY728122.1 coordinate 1,437,462,614, forward strand.
GAATCATCTCATGTGCCCCTGGTAATAGATATCCATAGCCTAGAGATGTTTGTAGCCCAACCACAAGATACCTATGCCTCTTGTGGTCCTCCTAGTGGTGGTGGTGGGGAAAACATATACTACTGTCCCCCACCTTCAGCTACTCTCAGTCCTCTCCAAGCTCCTCCTCTATGGGGACAAAACTGTCCGTACCATGGAGATCCCATGTCACGACACTGCCTCTCCCCTGGCAGTCCATATTTTTACGGACATGGATACTCAGCACACCTAGTCGGGAAATCTAGGTCCATGTGACCTCACCTGTCACAAGTGTATCATATGCCCTCTCTAAGATTCCCTGGTTCTCTATGCTACCCCCTGAACTGGGTGACAATGCCCCAAAGTCTACTCACATAAGTTTCTCATATTACAATATCTCTAATGCCTTCCTTATACTACAGATGATTCATCCCTATCATTCCTACCACCAAATCCATATATCTGGAATCCCTCTACCTAGAAGATCTATATCACAAGTTCCCACTCGAGAACCTTTTATAGGTGTGGATTAACAAGGGAACTATGCTGACCTGAATAACTCTATGGAGTCCCTTCTCGAACTTCTATGATCACAAGTAACCATCTCATATCATGTTAAAAGAGTAGAGTGTTAGGTCGGTGACCCTCGTAGTGTATTATTCCAATATCATCCGTCCATGATAATTCTCCTAAAGCACCTCAATCCTAATTGATCAGAATTATAATGGGTAGTACTCCCCATGAAACAACTATTGAACGTCACCCCACGAGTGAATCGAGTCACTCTGCATCTGGGTGACTAAGATCCACTAATGCCAAACTGTCCATTCAAATGATTGGATGATAAAGACAACATCTGATTCATTTGTGACCAAACTACTATGAATACATGGATGAGTAACTCCATCAAATCCTCTGATGCCTTATGATCTGACACTCCACAGAATGTTAGAGGTCCCTGATGCTGGAACTCATAAAGTACACTCATCCTACACAAATCCTCAACCTTCCCTACTAGTACTATCTACTACTCAAAGGTTGGAGGCACTACTACAAGTCCACTTGGAGGATGGGGATCACATGATGGGCCTTTAACATTGGTCTCTTTTTTCATAGGTTTTTCTTCATGAACATGAGATGTTATCCTTATTGGCTGTCGACAGAGAGGCATCCTAAAAATTATCAAGGAGTACCATGGTTTGATAAGCACACACACACACACACACATATATATATATATAAATGGGGAGAAGAGTCAAGAAGTAATGTCAATGTCATAATCTGATATGATTCATAGACAGACCATTGTTCCCTGCAACAAACATCTCATGGTGTTGAGTTGACATGTGAGTAATCGGGGTCCTAGTGAATTTATATATCTTCCCCCCATACCATCACTAGACTACATGACCTGATAACTATTCTCAAGACACATAGACACTATTTTCCAAAATACAAACCAATTCCTTTTTGGAGAATTTCCTAACAAAATCCCATGGAATGAACCTAATCTGATAACACTCTATCACGGCCTGAACCAAGATGGGGATCGATCCACAACTACCTCAAGACTGCCTCCATAGGCCAGGGGTTGGCGACAAGTTCCAAAATTATAAAAAACATGGGGAGGCATTTTCTAAGGAACCTTTACGAATACACACATCCAAATTGATGAAAAGGAGAATTGGGAATATAGAAAATGGTTAAAATTTAATAAAGTAAAGTAAACATACATTAACCACTAGATTGTTAAAGTGAATGAAAAAATTAATATGGGATAAAATCACTCCCAATCCGTAATCTGATTCCAAAATTTCTAAAACGAGAAAATATAATTTTTTGAGAGATCCAAACTCTTGTATGATAAATATGACCATTATACATGGTTTATGAATCATGTGTCCCTATGCTCCACTGTAGTCATGATCGACATTTCCTCCATCTGCTACAGACAGAAAACTTGATGGGTAAATCCCATGCAATGGTGAGCATATACATACCTAGTAGAACACCCTGGAAATATGAAGGGGATAAGTAAGAGATACAATCAAAGTGAAGTAGTTTATTGAACAATTTACAGTAAAAGAGAACAAAAAGTGTGCAGATAAAGCCAACAAGAGTGGAAAAGTTGGCTCATCCGAATACAAGGAGCTCAAAATAGTAAGGAGGTGAACACCCCCCCCCCAATTGATTATTTTACACATATAGATAGATATTAGACCTATCCAATCCTGAGAAGCTAGAAATGGAAATAATATGGCATACCCTAACATCTAGACCTCTCTTGGATTGAGAGTAACCAAGAACCAAGGAGTGTGTACTGTAACGCGATGGATATATATATATATGCCTAGTCAATGAATCCCAAATGATAAAGTAAGTGGATCTCTATGTCATAGCTCATCCCAACATGATTTGTAGAAAAATCATTAGAGGTAGAGTCATTTATGATGTCTTGAACCTCAACTGTATTACCAAGAGTCATATGTCAATGGGTTTCAAATCCCAAACCTCGATTCTATATTCTATTGGAAGCACTGACTCACCCGCTTGGATTTAGGTCACATCACAAGATCATGTCATAGTGGGGAAATTTAACCTCATTATCTTGATTACTTAGGTAAGTAGAATCACACCACAACATTTCACTACACAATAAACTATCTTCTATGGAAGTTCATCAGCGACTACACAAAACAACCCATCTAGAGGGTCAGCTAGGAAGGTCCTGGGGGACTACACTACCCATCCTACCTCGAGGTTCATCCTATAAGTTCAATAAGGATTACACAACCCAAACCTACTGGAGGGTCATCCCAAATAGTTTCTGTGGACTACACTACCCATCCCTGCTAGAGGGTTATCCCAAAATTTTATTGGGGAATACATTACCCGTCCTAGTTTAAGGGTCATAATAGATGATCGTCGGGGACTACATTGCCTATTAATGATGGAGGGTCATATCAGAAGGTTGTTAGGGAATACACTACGCATCCCTGATGGATGGTCATCCTGAAAGATAGTCTAAGACTACACTACCTAGATTCTACTGGAGGGTTATCACGAATTTATTGGGAACTGCACTACCCATATCCTACTTAAGGGATAACCCATATGTTCGTTCTGGTAAAACTGTATGTTCCCTATTTCCATCAGGTGTCGTCATTACACGTAAAAAAACCCAGACCATCAAAATCGTATCTGAAAACACACTTCTGAGATAAAAATCATGTTCTACATCAAAAGATAGTCATGATAGGTATCTCACAGGTGTAAATCCTTATTTAAACAGTGGATAAATAGAGGAATAATTATTTCACGAGTGATATCAAATATTATATGGCGAGTGAGGGGGAACCACACTACATGAGGCCCATCTTCACTACCTGGTCGTGTCTCTATCCTGACATGGGTATTATCCCATGTAGTAGTTTACGTTGTGTATGTGGACTACATAGATTGTTCTGTTTATCTAGGGATCAGGACAATGTCTAATGGTTGTGTCCGTGTACTTGGTCCCCATGTCCATTTACTATGGTACACTACATGTTGGTCAACAAGAGATGTTGTTGTTTTAGCCAATACATGATCGTTTACTCGAAACATGGTGTGTGTGACTTTCCATGTGTTTATTCACATGGCTCGCCTCACACAAAAATATTGTACATAGTATTTCAAGTGGAGTATGCCATGTCATCCATATCTTTTCACCAACCCTAGAGTCGTCACTGGGGGAGGCTGAAAGCCATGTGTTCTTCACTAAACAAGGATTATAGTCACTATATTTTGAGAAACCAGAGTGTTTCATTTATCTCAGCCTCCACATTCAAAAATACATTATCCATAGTCCGGGTCACCGGATTTCTCTCTAAAATATTAGGATCCGGCCAACGAAAGGAAGATCTCTTCATTGTTCATCATGAATTGATATCGTTTGAATATGAGGGTTTTAAGGGATTCTCTCCACGATGTTACGGCTTTGTTTCTATTCATATTGACATGAAATCATCATATTATTCATGGTCATGTCATTTAGTTTGTGAATCTCTGCCTTGATCAAGTTTTCAATGTGTTTCCCTGATTCCACCTCAATTCTAGCTGCTCGATTGAGCTCAGGTCACCTGACAACACTTAAAATAAGATCCATAGGGATTACATGGATGTTGATGAAATGAGATAGATAAATTTCCATAAACAATGGTTTTTTGGCACTGGGTTCTTGGCCACTGATATAAAAAGAGCATACATATTAGATGAACATATAATAAACCCCATGTTATTAGCTATCGGGATCAAGAAAAAGGGAGCATACTTATTAATAAAGTTCCCAAATTATTTATAATTTATTCTTGGTCCTAAAAGCACCAAATACGAGTCATACAACTTGTTTGGGTTGATCATTGGTGAAGAACACATTTTCCAAAGAAGGAGGGGGATCCATCAACTCTTAAACCATCTAGATCCAGTGATTCATCGTTCATTCTTCCTTTGTCGTTCGCCAATGAGAAAGAATAGGATAAGAAGTATTCAATGTTGAAAATAGGATTATGAGGTTCAAAACCCATTATCCATATATTAAAATTCTTTTCTTAGGTATAATGGAAATTATGTAATTAAATAATTTAATTCAGTTAGTTACATAAGCACACTGCCCACGAGGGAGGGATCTGAACGCCTCACACCGACTCATTTTATGTCACTCATATGCCAAACAACATGTTTCAGACCCAACAATGGTCTCATAAATCTGATTCGATCAATAATTTTAGTGTTATTCCATTTTCATTACATAACAGTATGTGTACTACATAATTTTTTTAAATAATTTTATAAAATAAATTCTGGGCACATCAGGCCTCAGAATAAAACACCATCTAAATTTATAGATCTAGAATAATAATAGAAATATTTCAATGTATTATAAAGAAAAAATCAGGCCTATATATTAGAATAATTGGTTCCAAGTGACATGAAACAAATGTGACTGTAATTCACTCTTTCCAAATAATTACAATTGTGCAACTCTCCCCACTTATGAAAGGAACCCCCTCCTCTAATAAAACCTTAAGAACCCATTAGTTAATCAATGAAATTCCAAAATCACCCATAGTATTCCATAACAATATCATAAAAGTAATATATTTTGAATAAAAATAACCTAAAGTTCATTCAGTGAAAACATATAGAGGATACCATAAGAATATGTATTGTTCCAAAAAAAACATTTTTTTATTACTTCATCCACCCCTTTAATTATTATATATCCACAATTATATAATTTTATAAGTATACAGTATATAATATGAATTTATTATGTTAATTAATTAAACTATATCATATACCACTTCCATCAAATGTGTTATGAAATCATCATTCATTTTTATGGTGGATTACCTCCTCACGAAATGATGACATTCGTTTTTCCATTCACACCACTCACAATTTGGTACAGTTATGTATATAATTATTATATATGATATTTATAGAATAAATATTCTTATTATATAATTATATCATATATATCTAATTATATTCCATCTCCTATGATATATTATAATGTCACTCATGTGTACAATAGACTAATGGCTCACAAAGTGATGTGATGTTTTTTCACTAACATGTAACATAGAAGGTAATATGGTTAAATATAATGTATATATATTATATAAAAGATATCATTATTATCTTCCTGAAATATTTATCATTATATAAATACAATGTATCATATTCTTTCATACCTATTCACTCATTGAAGAAAATGCTAATATCATTCATGGATGAGTTGAAAACCACCCCCTCGAATTGATATGACTCCATTTTTCATCATTTAATAACATGAATGATATATATAATTATATATTATTAAATAATAATTTATTTAAAACATTATGATCATTCTATAAAGATAAATTTTACTTTCCATCATTCCAGGATGATAATTGAAAAATGGAATTGTTACTCATGCGTACATTGTCCTACCATCTCCGTGATCGTAACATTTTTCAATTTTTCATAACCATCCTTCATGATTGGTTTTAAAATTAAAATATATATATGTGATAATTATTTAATGATAATTATTTCAAATCTGTTTAAATAATGAAATATTTATCCATATTTAACCTACAAATGTCATTTTTGACACATAAGCTGAATATTTTAAAGAAATTTGATGTAAAACTAATTGAATAAGTAAATGGACTTGTTTCTGATGCATTCCGTCAGGGTGCGCGTGTAATAGGACTTCTAGGTAATAACCCTTTTCGTGCAACCTTACCCCGGGGCTTGCATTTGCGCGCAATCCCACTAGCTTAAGTGAATTTTCCAAACTCCCCAGGGTTGCTCCTTTGCGTACAATCCCTTCACATTGCACGCATTCCCATCCAATTGCATGAAATCCCTTACAAAATTGAATTCAATCCCTTCGTTAGGTTTTTCCATACCTTAGGGATCGGCCATTTTCCCCGCGTGCAATCCAAACCCTTTGCGCGCAATTCCCCTAGCCGCGTGAAATCCCTCTACCCTGCTTGCGCGCCATCCCGATGTTTTGAGTGCAAACCTTCTCTTTGCGCGAAAAACCCCAGGACCCCTCACCTTTACGCCCCCGGGTGCCTCCCTACATAGGCGCCCAATTTCCTCCATACCGGGCATGCACACCATGCGTTTTTCTCCCGTACGGCCTTCTAGGATGGTATAAAGTAACCTAAAGGTCCCTTGTGCGGTGTTTCCCATTTCGTCACTTTGAATCATGCTTCTTCGCATGGGAACGCTAACAACTATTTCTTCTTCGCATAGCCACACTAATGTGGACCCCTTGATGGTTCTCCCTACGACCCCCCATCACTACGGCCTTGCCGGTGCCTTCCTTCCCACAAGGTTAGAGGGCGTTGGGAATGTAAGCCCTAGGGGTGTGGAGTGAACCCACCTCGTCCGAGCTGCATGACGTTAAACTGTCGAGCACCTCATCCTCAACACATGACGTTAAACTATGATCTTACCTCGTGCCTCGCACGTAGGGTCCCCCTGGATCTGACATTATTTACATCAGTCGTCTCCACGGGAATGGAATATTCCTCACATGGAATGATATCCTCCTTTTGGAGTGGCATTTTTCCATGGGGGAAGGGTTTCCTCAGAGCATAATCCCCTAGTCTCTCTTGCTGAATGTTGCACCCATGCACCTCTGTACTCCCCCATTTCCAAGGCCAGTGGATTCCCTCTCCCATTGCGCCATGTCACACCATGGGCCTCCATCTTGGTGTAAGCCCTAGCACTATGGGCTGTTAACCAGGCGTAAGCCCCTATTTCCTCTTTGGGATGCTCAACGTGTAAGCCAATCTCCGCTTCTCATGGATGAACCCTTCACAACATGATCGTCTGGTCCATGCTGCCTCTTGTTTCTCACACTAAGCATGACTCACGTGGGCTTAAAGTGAGCATCAACCATGACATCGTCTCATGGGCCACCTCAGAGTGTAAGCCCCACCCTAGAGAACTATGTGGAATTTGATTCGTGCTAAAGCATGGTACGTAGAAGCCTCCATGAGGTTCAAGCCCACCACCCAGTTGTTTCGACCCCCCATTCAAGTCGGTTTTCCAACCCCATGGGCCGCCTTTGAGCATAATCCCCAAGACCTCATCCCGCGTGAAATTAAACTATATCTCATCCCACATGACGTTAAACTATATGCCCTCGTCCCGCATGATGTTAAACTATATCCCGTCGCGCATGACGTTAAATTGTATCTCGTCCCGCATGACGTTAAACTGTATGCCCCAAACTATGTGTACTTTGATCCGTGCTAACTCATGGTATGTAGGAAGACTCCACGAGGTTGAATCCCATCACTCAGTTGTTCTGAACCCTCTACATCAGTTTACCAGCTCCATTGTGGGCCGCCTCAGAGCATAATCCCCATATCCACCATCATGGGCTTCCCCAGAGCGTAAGCCCCATATCCACTATCACAGGACACCTTAGAGAGTAAGCCCCATATCCAACACCCACGTCTCATCCTGACCTCTCCCTCGAGACCACATGCCTCGGGAAGCTCACGCCCAAGACCGGAGGTCTTACTTCCTCCAGGCTCCAATCCATGCATTCATTCTCACAGGTCTCCTCTTCAGGTGTCCCACTGTATCTCTGAACTACGCAGACTTTGATTCCCTGCGATTGGGATACGTAGGAATCCTCCATGAGGTTCAGTCCCCTCTTCACTCCATCACCCATCCTAATCCTTACACGGGCTACCACATCCTGGTGGGATCATGCCACCTCATTCCACTCCATAGTATCCAGGAAGCCTCCCATGTGCTGGCCCCAATATCGGTGTTCCCCCTAGGGGGTCCTTCAATATGATCCACTCTCAGTGTTCCGATCAGTCTGATCCATCTTCGCAAGTCATTAAACTCACGGCATACCCCATGTTAAACATGGTAAGCTGAGGAAAACCTCAGATGGCACACAATTCCCCGTGTTCGATGTGGTATGCCTCTGGCTTCCGCACCCTCGAGAAGCCCTATAATAAGGGATAGAAGACAGAAATTCCAATCCCCCAGTGTCAAGGCGCTCCAACGACACCCCAACGTGGCCATTATCCACACCAAAGGTTGCTGCCCCGAACAGACCTATTGGATCGTCTCGACGGAAGCAGCGTAATTAACTAGTGTCCAAGAAAATATGGCACCGGGTGAAAGGTTCATGAATATGTCTTAAATCTATGAGGGAGACTCTAACTAGGTGACGAGCTCTGAGGAAGAATCCACGGAATCAAGAACCAACATCCCATCACCCCGGTTTCGATCAAGGAGTAGACGTCCTTGAATAAGGAACAGATTCTGCCTGCCTTTGGAAAGCGGGAAGGCAGGGCAACAAGCCGCGAGTCCTCCCCCTGTGCGATGGATTCGCGCGCCCCGGTGAAATATTTTGGAAACAGATAATGGTGAACCCGACATGAATGAGGACATAATCCTGCACTATGCCACGCAGTCCCATGGTTGGGGTCCCAAAGGCGAGACCGAAGAGACGAACCAGCTGAACTCGAGTTGCACCCAAAGAGAGGAGGTCTGGGAATTCCCATGTATCCCATTAAGATGGGAATCAAGCCACACGTAGTTCTTAGGAGATATTATTTTATGGTCTTAGAGATCGAACCAGGGATCAGTAAGAAGGGCAGGAGACATATAGTAAAGTGACTGAAGAAACCCATCGTGAATGAGGATGGGGTCCTGCTTACCATGTGCTCCTTGGGGACGTGTTTAGGCTGAGAAACTAAACACGAATGTTAGGCCAGGCCTACGGGGAAGTACCCAGGCGCTTCTACGTAACTCATAAGGATGAGAATCAAGCCACATGTAGTTATTGAGGGCACGAAATGACATGGTACATGTGTAAAGGATGAGAGAGGTGTTCTGGTCTTGCCCTCACACCAAAACAAGCAGCATTTGATATCTCTTGATTGTCCTTGAAGGTGAATGTTTTTTATTTTGTGGAGCGACTGGCCTAGGTTAGAAATTCTTGGCATCGCCACAATAATCAAGTCGTAACAGGCATTTAAAAATTGTATGGAAATTGACCAATACCCAACCTGATGTCCCCTATGGGGAGGTCACAAGAATGCAATGTCGTTTTTTGTCATGCGACCAGGATGATATCATCACAGTTTATGGTCATGTGGTGGGACCAAATAGCATAGTTTAAGGTCGTATGGATTGGACCTGGGGGAACACGCACAATGCGATAAGACGCACCCGAGGTGGATGAGGACATATACTCATACCTTCACCACGGGCGGTTCTGGGAGAGGGGCCTCGGGCCAAGGGGCCTACGACCGTCCAACAATCAGGGGGTAGGAAAGTCTAGCATCCAGCTAAGCTGGGCCCGAAACGCAATGTCTGGGCGACTCCTAGTTTCCCATAGGGATGAGGGTAATGCTTTGCATGGTCATTAGAGAAAACCCAAGCATATACTCTTTAGCTCTCAGATCACGGGAGCCCTGAGAGATGTCATTATGTAGCATTGTCCGTCTGACGTGTGGAGGTGACTGAGGGTTACTATAAGGAGTGTTGAGATTCCACCTTGACATGATGGGGTGGAACATTATGTGAATCATGCCACCAACATTCAGGGCCTAAAGGGGTCGGCATGGTGACCTAGGATTACTACTGACCGTGTTCGCAACACATCATCCTGTCACGTTAGCCTAAAATGGGGACAAAAAAATGAGCATCGACCACTTACCATGTTCACAACGCGGGATTTGTATCAATTTTTTGTCAGAAACACTTGGGGGTGTTGGCCCGTCACGTTAGGAGAGCCCATAGGCATTGTATCCAAGCCGTTCTTGGGGGTCCCTCCGGGTGTGAAAGATAACAGGGGCCCGAATGAAAGGGAGCACGAAGCTGGACAAGTGGTTGAAAAAAACATGCCTAAGTCAAATCTAACACTCCATGTCCTAGACCAGGGTACTCTGAGCACATTAGCGGACCACTAGAAAGGATCGAAGGGCTCAGTTTGAGAGTGGCCAAAAGATGGTGGATTCATGGGAGAAGGGGGAATAGAGCCAAAAACCATGTACCATACCTATATATCCCCCCGCGGGGAGGGATAGGCAGAGAGGCCGAGGTGACTGGGAGATAATAGGATCTATTAAGAGATGGGGCAGGACATGAAATATAGGTGTTCAGGTGGTCCTACATATCCCATAAGGATGGGAATCAAGCTGCACGTAGTTCTAGAAGCACAGTTTAATGTAATATAGTACGATAAGGGGAATTTCTTCAAGGGAGTGTGCACGGTGTGGAAGATAACCTGTCGTGGATGTGGAAATAATCCTACACCACACCGCACGCTCTAGGTGAAGGCATGGGCTAAGGGACCTGAGAAGGCCAAGGGGCATGAGGCTAGGACTCCGTCATGGTTGCCTAACCAGCTTGCAGTTTAATGTCTTACAGTGAGGACGAACATGCAGTTTGAGGTCATGCTAGACCATAAGGGTCTTAGTTTAAGGTCTTAGAACTCGGACCAAAGGGGCCCAGATGTAGGGAAAAATGCAGATTGAGGTCCTACAGGACAGGGTGCAGTTTAGGGTCATGCAGGACCGTTATCCAGTTTAAGGTCATGGTGGACCCCGAAAGGATCTTAGTTTTAGGTCTTAGAACTTAGACGATAGGGGCCCATTTGCAGAGAAAAATGTAGTTTAAGGTCATACTGGACCGTTATCCAGTTTAAGGTCATGGGGGACCCCTATCCAGTTTAAGGTCATGGGGGACCCCTATCCAGTTTAAGGTCATGGGGGACCCTTATCCAGTTCAAGGTCATGGGTGACCCTTATCCAGTTTAAGGTCATGGGGGACCCTTGGGGCCCAAATCTAGGACCAAATGTAGTTTAGGGTCATGTAGGGGCCACAGACCTCAAGAAAAGTACTTCTTGAGGAACATGGCGTTGGTGAGAGGAGTTACACGCTCTCCATCCATAGTCACCAGAGAATACACACCATTGGGATAGACCATATGGATGATGAAAGGACCCTCCCATTTGGCTCCAACTTGGGTGGTTTCCTTCCAAGAATCATTGCCACCCTGAGGGCTAGTACCAGATCACCTTGCAAGAATGATAGGAGGCGAACCTTCTTGTTGAAAGCTCGATCCATCCTACTCTGATGCCTCTCCAGGTTGTGAAAAGCGCGAAGCCTATTCTCATCTAGCACTTCCAATTCAGGAAAACGGATTTCAACAACACTATCTGGAACATTCTGGTCATAGACCGCCATGTTCAATGAGGGAAACTGAATCTCGATGTGCAGGATGACATCAGCTCCGTACACCAGGGAATACGGGGACACCTAGGTGGAATTGCAAGTCGTCGTCCGATAAGCCCAGAGGGCATTGGGGAGATTGTCCGGCCAACTTTTCTATTTCTGACCAATCATTTTTTGTAGAATGTTAGAGAGGGTTTTGTTAAACACCTCGTTCTATCCATTCCCATGCGTATGATAGCGGATGGTATGGATAGAGAGAATGTTGTAATTGGTGTATAGTTTCTTCAGTTCGGCTACTCAGAAGTTGGATCCGTTATCCGTGAGGATAGCGTGAGGAACTCAAAATCGTTAGATGATGTTGGAACTCACAAAGGTAGTGATAGAATAGGCTTTGACTTCTTTGAGCAGAATTGCCTCTGACCACTTGGAAAAGAAATCTGTAGCGGTCAGGATGAACCGGCATTGGCGAGACGTCGCCGGTGGGTATGGTCCTAAGCAATGCAACCCCCAGACTACAAAGGGACAAGAATACTTGATAGTGTGGAGGGTCTCCAGTGGCCGATGACTAATGTTTCATGAACTTGGCAAGCGTGACACCTCTTGGAAAACTCGATGCATTCATGGATCATGGAGGGCCAAAAGTACCCCAGCCTCTGAATTTGGTGAGACAACATCGACCTAGCCTGATGGGCACCACAAGAACCAGCATGAACTTCTTGTATGACCTGAGGGATCTCGACTCCTTGAAGGAAACGGAGGATAACACCATCAAATCCACAGTAGTAAAGGATCTGCTCAAGGCTAGGACTGATCTGGGGGGTAAACTGTAGTGCACAACGTCGGATTTTCTCATGCTCGGCTCGGTCTGACGAAAGATTTCCATGTTGGAGATATTCAACCATGGGAATCCTCCAGTCAGGAACTATTTGGATTACCACATCTTAAGTCCCTGGGGATCCTAACGTAGGGGCACCAGTGGTGAGATGGTTCACCTGCGGGCCACGATCATCCTCTGGGATAACAGGAGCAATGACTCTCCGGTGTGCCACGTGGATAATCAGGTCACCCTGTTCGGGCTCTGCAAGCAATGCGGCCAGGCTGGCCAATGCATCTGCTCGACTATTCTACGACTGGGGGATATGAACGACCTCTGGCCGAGAGGGTAACTTAGCCATTAGACGGATGGTGCACTCTAGCAATGGCATGAGTTCTGGCTTTATGAAAACATAGTCTCTATTGACCTTCATGATGAATAGCTCGGAGTCCCCTTTCACATGCAGATGGAACACGTCAATCTCGAGGGCCAACTCAAGGCTAGTGATGAAGGCATGATATTCTGCCTCATTGTAGGTGCAGCCCTCTAACAACAAGAACAAATACGGAAGAACGACTTGCTCCGGGGTGATGAGGATGTCACCCAGGCCCACTCTGTTGAGCCTAGGATCATTGAGCCTTCTACTAGTGGGGATACAGGACTCAATGTCAAAGTGAATCTGCCCGCATGGGATGGCATGATCAACTGAGAGGATTACCTCATCAGGAAAACCTAGATCTAGTGGCTGATCTGCAGAGATTGGATGAGTAGCTTAGATGTATATCAATGTCTATCCTTTGATAGCCTTCTTAGGTACGAACCTGATGTCGAACTCTTTGAGGATCACTGCCCAACGCGCCATTCGGCCAGTCAACATATGTTGGTTCAGGATTTAATTCAACAGGTCTACCCAAGAGACCAGCTGTACAGCATGGTGCTGCAAGTAGTGCCGTAATTTCTGCACAGAAAATACGAGCTATAGACATCTCTTCTCAATGGGGGAATATCTAACTTCCATATCGAGGAGCATGAGGCTGAGGTAGTAGATGACATTCTCTATTCCCTTGTTGTTCTTCTAGGTGAGAAGTGTGTTGAGGGATCATTCTAGGGCGGTCACATAAAGGACCAGAGGCTTTCCGGAAATGGGTGGCATCAAGACCAGAGGTTTGAGCAGATAATTCTTGATTTCTTTAAAGGCGATCTGACACAATCCATCCCATTCATAAGTGGTGCCTTTCTTCATGAGCTGGGAAAAGGGCTTACAATTTCCGTCCAGATTCGTGATGAATCGGCGTATATAGGCTAAGTGGCCCTGAAGACCTCGAAGCTCCCGAATATTACTTGGGGGAGGCATCTGGCTGATGACCTTGATCCTTTCCAAGTCGATCTCGATGCCTCTGTATCTAACAAAAAAGCCAAGAATCTTCCCGGAGGCAACCCCGAAGGCACACTTCAACGGGTTCATATTCAGGTGGTGAGAACGGAAGAAGCTGAACACTTTCACAAGGTCCTTGAGATGGTCCTGGAACCAGCGAGATTTAACCACCAGATCGTCCACGTATCATCCCACCAGTGTGCCGAGAATTGGCTTGAATATGTGATTCATGGACCGTTGATAGGTGGCACCCACATTCTTCAGGCCAAAGGTCATAACCTGGTAACGGAAAGTACCTTGGGGATCCCTGAAGGAAGTGAACTCTTCATCCTCGGGGGCCATCCGGATCTGGTTGTACCCGAAATACCCATCAATGAAAGAGAGGGCTTGGAACCCGTTTGTGGCATTGATTAACAATTCTGTCACTGGAAGGGGAAAATCATCCTTTGGTAGTGGCGATTGAGATCACAGAAGTCGATACAGACCCTGATTTGTCTATTCTTATTCCTGACTGGCACAATGTTGGCTAGCCACCTAGGGTACTGAACTTCTTTGACGAAGTTGGATTTGAAGATCTTATCAACTTCAGCCAGAACCATGGCACCGTGGGAGGGGTGCATCTTTCTGGGAGGCTACTTGAACCCACAATGGTTTGCTGGAAGGCCAAGGTGGTGGACAGCTACCTGAGGATATAGTCCATGCATCTAATTGTAACTCCAAGAGAACACATCATGGTGCTGTCTAAGAAAGTATACATACTATTTCCACTCCTTGAGGGGGCATAGCGGTGCTGACCAATGTGGGTGTTGGGTCTGCCTCACTATCGATGTTCACTTGCACTAACTCATCGACCGTGGTAGATACACCCTCCTCAAAGGAATGGGGTGCATCTTCCATGTCCAGCTCTACACTTGTGGAGGGATCATCCATGGTAGGAGCTGCTTCAGGGCTACCAGACTCTGATGGGAAGCTGGTGCCGGCTTGGGCGGCAGTGGAAGTCACGTTAGAAGACTCATGCACTATGGAGACCATGGAGACAAAGTCAATTGATCCAATCCCATCTGGTCTTCGGCCCAAGGGGCCACACTTTATGACATCATAGAAGTAGTGGTGCGTCCGCTTGAGCCGGTCAATGTCAGCCCATCAGAAGAAATAGGTATGACGTATCGTCATTGCCATGAGCCTGATGTCCTGATACCGTACAAGGGTAGGAGGCTCGGGGATCACTTGAGCCAGGTTGGTGTAGGAGTACGAGGTGATTTCCCGCCTCCGCTTGGACCCTAAAATATTCCTTCCTCTGGTACCCGAAACCACAAAGCACTGCCCCATGTCAGGGGTTGTGGCCTCCAACCGATGGATTGGGATGACATAAGTGTTATCCAAACCTGCCCAGGGGTCACTTGTGATAGTGGAAGGCTCGACCTCACCTGCCAGGATATGCATATCCTAGCTCTTGTAATAGTCGGCATCCAGATGACGGTCTTCGAAAGAGGCAAAAGGAGACGCATCTCCTTGGAGCATGCCTACTCGACCATTAATGGACTATTTCAGGCATTGGTGATACGATGAGTGGACCGCTACGTGAAGGTGGAGCCATGAACTGCCCATCAACACGTTGTAGGCGGTGTCCTGAGAGACCACCATGATTTCGGTGCTGGCAATTAGGCCACCAAACTGGGACTACAAGTGAATCTTACAGAGTGGAGTTTGCTCGGTCCTGTCATACCCCTAGATCCTGAGGTCGGAGGGAGTTAAATCATCCTCAAACAACCACAGATTCCACAGCGTTCAAGTTGGGATTAGGTTAATCCCAAAACCCGTGTCGAAAAGATAGCATCGTACTTCCATACGATTGAACTGGCCGGTGATATACAGTGGGAGAATGTTCCCCTGTATGGGAGGGTCTTCATCTTCACCGGAGAATGAGATAACTGCCGGGTATTCGGAGTTCTCAATTGATTTAGTGTGGAAGGCGTCTGCAGCCTCTACCTCTGTCTCAAACTGGAGGGGGCTCATTGGGGCCTCGGCGAGCGCCTCACGCATTTCAGACAACATGCGAAGATCCCCAAGGATAGAAAGCCTTGCTGGAATGCCATCCAGGTGCTTCAGGACATCATAATTTCGGGCCAAACGCGAGCTTCTTCTTATAGGAGGCCTCTCTATGATTGGAGTAATAACGGGCCCTACCGGTGGGACCGGTGGATGACTAGTACTAGGCACGTATCATTGTTCACTAGTCGATGCCCGGAGAGTGGGACCAGATGGCTGGGGTCGGCTGGTGGTAGGGCAG
The DNA here is from genome assembly GCA_963277665.1 of Viscum album. Classification (NCBI taxonomy): domain Eukaryota; kingdom Viridiplantae; phylum Streptophyta; class Magnoliopsida; order Santalales; family Viscaceae; genus Viscum; species Viscum album. Next base: position 1,437,478,871 of record OY728122.1, read on the forward strand.
AGCTGGTCGCGACATGGCCGAGGTGGTTCTGCCTGATCCAACAACACAAATGGTGGTGGTGGCGGACCTGTCGACACTGGATGAATGGGCCACGTGCACTGAGAATTGTATTGGGTCTGCTGTATAGTCTCAGTAGCGTGCATGGCCTGGCCGGAGGTGCCAACTGATGTGCCCCTGCAATTCACGTAGCTGCGGCTCCACTGATGTTGGCAATGGCTGGGGATGTTGGGAAGGTCCACCTGGAGTTCCTCATCAACGGGAGTCAAAAAGGGATTTACTAACTCTATAGTGTTAACCAGAGCGTACCTCGGACTATCACTCAAGGAGTCATCCATTTCTGGGTGGAGTCTCGGAGGGATCCCTATTTATGGGGGCATAAATTCACCAAGAGTGCGGGATGATGACGGCATAGGAAGGGTGCACTCTTTCTTCTTGCATCGCCGCATGATCTTCTGGGAAGAGGTAGGGTGGGACGACGATGCTGAGGTAGAGCTCGCAGAATCAAAGGGCTCTGGCTGATTCAGGAGGTCCCAGATGATGCCATGGGCGCAGGAGACCGTCTTGTGGGCTATCCAGTCGCTATACTTCCGGGACCCATGGTCAGAAACCTAATTCCATTCATCCTCGTCACCGATACTTCCATCTGATCTCACAAATACACCTTCTACTTGTTCCAGGACTCGGCCCAACATGACTACATTGTTGTCAATCTGGTCTTGGAGCCATTCCTTGAATAGGTAGAATCACTAGATGATGTACCCCAGGGTCCGGTGATAAGGGGAGTAGTTATGGTGATCGATGAGATGTTCCTTTTCTGGCTTCCGGTACTTGGGTAGCCGCACTATTCTCTGCTCCAGGGCACTACGGAAGTAACTAGGGACCTGGGCCTCATCAAACAAGTATGTCTGATTCCTTCTGTCTGGAAAGGGGGATCATGGAGGCTGACCCTGACGAGGGGTTGTAGGAGCATGCCGAGGAGGCGGGACCTAGTTATCTCTTCTAGGTAGAGGCGGTGCGTTACGCAGAGGCGCCTGCCGATTTTGAGGCACTCGCTGCTGGGATGGGAGCTGTGCCCATGGAGGCGGACCCCTGTGGGGCTTCGGAGCTAGCCTTACTCATAGAAACTCTAGCTGCCTAGGGGCCTCTATTTGGGCCATGGCAGTGGGCTCTGCTCTGGCGGCTCTCCTTATAGGGATTATAGGAGGTAGCGGGCGTGCCTGATTGGAACGTTTCAAGGCTTCTTCGAGGTGCTGAGCCTTGTCTGAGAAGCCCCCGAACTCTTTAGGGTAATTCTGAGTGATCAGAGAAGGAACTAGCTCTGCCTTGATGTTCTAAATGCACATTGTCAGTAATATATCCTGATTTAGTGGCATGTCATGGGAGTATGTGAGCCCCTTCCACCGGTCGATAAAGTACGCGACCCACTCATCAGGCCTTTGTTTGAACCTGAAGAGTTCTGGGATGTTCGTCTTCTGGGTTGTGGAACTAAACTGGAAGAGGAATATCCTACGAAGGTCCCCCCAGCTAGTCACAGATCCGATAGGGAGATGTCTGTACCAGACGAATGTCGTCCCCTCTAGTGTCTGAACGAAGCAACGGAGCTTGGAGACCTCCTATTTCACCAAAGTTCCTAACGTAGGCCCACACCTCAAGTTGATGTGGGCCAAGTGTTGTGGCAGGTCTCAAGTCCCGTTAAAGGGGGAGAAAGTGGTGTTCCCAAATCCCGGCGGGGCAGGCATATCATCCACCCATGCTGGGTATGGCTTACCATCCAGTGGGATTTCCACCTCTCAAGTATCCAGAGCCTCTAAGCGGGCGATGAGTGCCTCCATCGGATTGTCTGGACATAGGTTCCTATCCTGAAGGGGATCTCTAACCACAAGCACGTTGCAGGGCTCTTTAATCCCACAGTCAATCTCAGCAACTCGCGGGGTAGATGGCGGAGCGACTCTTGGGGAAACTGGAGGAACCCGAGCGGGGTCTCTTGGGTGATCACGCCGCTCCGGAGGGTTCAGCGAAACGTATCTCACCCTCATTCCATGAGCTCTGGCCTCTCCTCTGTCGGCGAAGACAGTATGATCACGGTTTCCTGGGAGAATCTCATCGAGGGGTAGTTGGTCCTGCCCCTGCTATCCTGGACTAGGATCACCGTAGTCAGGACACCGCTTTGCAATGCGTTCGACAAGAAGCTCATCAACCAGCCTCTTCTACTCAGCAAGCTCTCGGAGCAGTGTGGATTTCTTGGGATCTTCCTCATCCTTCAGCACTGAGGCAGGAGGGTCGGCGAGCTTGAAAACCCCGACGTGCTCTTTACCCTTGCCGATGATTCGGCTTAGTGTTAATGCCTCAGTGGGTGTGGGGAGACGTAGGATGTTCTTCTGTTGGTGAGTAATCCTCCCAGAGGGGTCTAGTAACGGCCTTTCCTCAGTGGGTGAGTCCCCATCGAGGATTTCCACACCGTTTCACTCTCTCGAATGGTCGGCCATGTTGACCTCCACTGCCCTTTACAACATTTCCTCAGAGCCTCCCAGTGAGTCGGGCTATCAGTGAATTGCACTGAAAAAAGGGCAGTGTACTTCCCCCATCCACGGACATACACATGGGGGTGGCTTCCACAATAACTTTTCGGAGTACTTGAAAACTCTGAATGCATTGTTTTTCGAGGGCCCTATGGTGGCCAAGGGACTCAGGGTGCCGAACCGCAGGGAGTGCGGCCAGGTCGACCTGACGACATTGCTCACCGATATCCTCGAGGTGTGCATTACTCCCAGGATAAGGTGCTCGCTGATGGAGAAAATGGGAGTGATTCACCTGGAGAGTCTGGCGGAAACATTCAAACTCTCCTGGGGTGAGCGATTCTGGTGTATCAAAATCTGATCCAGCAACCGGCCCAAACTTTTCGGGGAAGTGGCCTGCTATGAGGACGTTCTAGAAGCTCCATGACTCCAGTTCGGGATTCGGCCCTCGCTGGCCCCTCTCATCAACCGATAATGGATGGGGAACTGGCAGCGGTGCTGAGGCAGGCCGATGGGCTAGTGGGCTGGTCAGCGGAGAACACGACAAGTAGGCCGATTGGCCACCGAATCCTAAATCGTCTTCCAAGGATTGTAGTGTCCTGGATTCCACGTCACGATGGGATGGGCTGGCGAACAAGCCTCCTGTCATAGTGGCGGTGCTTGCCGATGGTGTGTCACATCGCGACTCTTCCGTCGATCCCCAGAAATGTTCTCTTCCTTCTCTGATCGAGTTGGAAGGTGCCTCCAGAGAGGCCAACAGTAACTGCATGTTTCATCCCTGGGGGTACTCCAGGTCCTCGTCCTCCTGGATATACCATCAGAGGGTGGCAGGGATCATGCGGATCTTGCATTCGGGGAGTACGAGTCTGACGTGTCGCATCCCCATCATGTCCATTGACTCATTGGACCGGGGGGGCTCCGTCGCTGAGTCGTACTCTGCCTCAGAGTCCGAGAAACGGACCGGTCTGATTTTCGTCCGGGCTTCCCAGACATTCCTCTTACAGCGACGACGTCCCTCCTTCCTGCCCATAGGTGGCTCCTCGGGGCAAGGATGATTTCCATCATGGATTCCTCTGGTCGCTATAGTGATGGGGAAGAGAGGACTGAAGGATGGGGTGCGAGAAGCACCGGGACATATGTCGAAAGGGACAACGTGAGGACCTCCATGTGGGCGAGTGATAGGAAATGCAACGGATCCATACTCGCGGACAATGGTTGGGGAAGTGGACTTGTACCTAGTGTAGTGAGCACTAGAAAGAGCCATACCCTGAGCGTAGCTGTCACGAGGAAGCCTTCTTCTTTCCAGAATGATGGCGCAGAGTAGGCCTTCATGGTGGATGGCACTACAGTGAATTGGTCTGCGGTGGCCATTACATGTGCCAGTGACAGGAAGAGTCGACCCAACCTGCCTGTAGGGTAGTCGGGGCCTTAATCTGGGTCGGGCATGTAACTGCCCCTGCTCAACGTGTGTAGGGGTCTGATGACAGGGGCTAGTAGTGGCTCGGGCCACAGTGGTTGCTGATGTTGGTGCCCCAGGGCGGGCATTCTCTTCGGCTCGCGCCCGACGCTGGCATCGGGTCAGATGGGTTGGATCCAGTATTGTGATCACATAGATCGCCTTCTCCTCAACCAGGGGAGTTGGGCAGCGGCTTCGACGCAGCCTGGAAGAGGCCCTTTCCGTGAACCCCTGGAGAGGGTTTCGGATCGGGCGAACCCGGACATCCCCTACCTCATCAGCATAGGGAAGGGAGGTATCGAGGTGTTCTAGAGATAGACTCCCGAAACGTTTGAATGTCAGAGTGGGGAGCGGTGGATCCCTGCGCGGCCCTCAGGGGCGGCGATGGCTGTGAGGTGTAGCTGCCTCTATATCTAAACGGTCCATGCCCCTAGTGGGGATGACCCCTTCCTCCTCGTACCTATGAACCAGGTCGTTGATCACCCTTCATTGGATGATCTATGATGTGGAGAGGGGGCGTGAGCGCCTGGCAGTCACGGTAGTTGGATCAGTTGTGGAAGAGGCGAGACCACGTGGGGGGTGGTCACGTCAGTACTGCCCCTTCCCCTACGCCGGTGGGTAGGTGGCGATCGAGCTCTGGAAGAAGCGATTTTGATTCGTGGAACCATGTAGATGAACCCATTGGCGCTAATAGGAAAAGAAATCGACAACCAATATCCCAACGCCATTCCGTCTTCCGTGGTCGGTAAGATGGATCCACGCTGGCGACGTCGCAAAACGGAGTGTTCAGCATCCTGATTGCCTCAACCCCAGGTGTTTTTCATGTCTCGGTGCTTGGTGCCCGGACCTGATGACATGATTATCTTCCAACACCCCGAACGCTACCAGTCTCCGTATTGAGGAGAAGAGATTCACGTCGGGTTCACCATTTTTTTTCTGATTCTTTCCGCTGGGGCGCGCGCGCAATAGGATGTCCAGGTAATAACCCTTTTCTCACAACCTTTCCCTAGGATTCACCATTGCGCGCAATCCCACTGGCATAAGTGAATTTTCCCAACTCCACAGGGTTCCTCCTTTGCGCGCAATTCCTTCCCATTGCATGCAATACCCTCTAATTGCGCGCAATCCCGTCCAAAATTGTGTTTAATGACTTCTTTAGGGTTTTCCATACCTTAGGCATCGACCATTTCCCCCGCGCGAAATCGAAACCCTTTGCGCACAATTCCCCTAGCCGCAAGCAATCCCTCTGCCCCGCTTGCGCGCCATCCCGGTGTTTTGCGCGCAAACCGTCATTTTGCGTGCAAAACCCCAGGACCCCTCGCCTTTACGCCCCCTCGGGTGCCTCCCTGCATAGGCGACCGATTTCCTCCATACCGGCCATGCCCGCCATGCGTTGTTCTCCCGTACGGCCTTCCAGGAACGTACGCAGTAGCCTCAAGGTCCCTTGGGAGGTGTCTCCCATTGCTTTTCATTTTCTCAATCTTTGTCGCATTGGCACGCTAATGGCTAATTTTCTTCGCATAGCCACATTAACATGGATGATAGACCTTTCGGCTGCCTATTGTTACAATATGGATGATAGAACTTGGTCCGCCTTCTTTCTTGGGCCATCATTCTGGAAGACTGATCGATGATTATTGAGTTAGGCCTCATGTTGCGGACATGGTCAGCGGTTATCCCCCATTTATTGTCCCCATTTCAGGCCAATGTGATATGGATGCTGCGTTTCGGCCACGGTTAACAGTTATCCTCCCTCATCGCGCCCCTATAGTGTTCCGAATTTGGTTAACGCGATTCAACTTTTTTATCTCACTATGTTCAGATGGATTTCAATGCCCCCGGCATTGACCCACTAGTGTGTCATAACATGTTGAGAAGATGGTATATGAATCGGTCTGAGGTCCTCTCCTTAGAATTCCAGGCTCGATTTCGGAGTCCTGAAGCTTGGTTAATACCCCATAGTTGGATGAAATGATAACAAGTGCATCCTTTATTCCTCACGTTGGGTGTGACCCACAAGAGCTTAGGGGTGAGTTGTTATTCATTTCAGAATTATGGTGATCATATTAAACCAAAGGTACAGATAAATAGATTGGTCCATACATTGGATCAAAATATTGAGAAGTGGAAGAAAAAAGTTCATGTGATGGCCAAAAAAGAGCCCTTAGGGATCAGCGTGCTGGATTGATATTTCCAATGCTGCTACCCTTTGACTGGTAGCCTCCAGGACTGCTTCTCACTCCTTGATGACTCTCTCTTCACCAGCAGTAGCAGAGCGCAGATCGCCAATCCTAGCTTGTGCCTGTGCCCGCTCGGTTTGATGTACGGTCACCTGGTGATTCGCCTCCATCAATTGCTCTTGGGCGTCATCCAGATGCGCCGTCAGTTGCTCCACGAGCTCAGAGCACGTTGCAATGAAGACATCCTTCTCTGTCGCCTGCCCTTTGAGGCGCCAGACTTCCTGCTCCACCCTCAGGAACCCTCGTGTGCTCGCTGATCTTTCTCGAAACTGGCCAACGTCGGTGCACCGACTGCTCTCATGAATCCTCTCATCCATGTAATCACGGACCGTCTGGTGAAGGCGTTGAGTGTCAGCCACTCCGGCGCACAGGAATCACAACCCAGTCTGGAGTGATCCCATCCGCCTCAGCCAATCTGACTAGGGATGCGTAAGAAAGCACTGGATACACTTCCACCCTTTGTGCCATGTCATCCGGCTCTCCTCGGCTGCTTCTGAGTATGAGTCCTCCATCTCCTCGGGATCATCGGGCCGATACGTAGGAAAGGTAGCTAGCGGGACAGAAGTAGGATCTGCCTCAAGGATGTCTTCATGAGGAATAGGATCCTCGACGTCCGGATGACCTTCCTCTCTCACCCTGATAGCGACGGTGCCTCCGTCAGCTTCTGGCCTGACCCCAATGACAGTGCCGCTGATGTCGGCCGCCCCCTGCTTACCAATTGCTGGGGCCGACTCAGTGCGGGAAGTATTTTATGGACGAGGTGGTACGTCCACCACTGGCCCGCTCATAGACGTCTTGGGATCGGAAGCCCGACGTGACTCCAATGTCCATATCACTGCGCTAGGAACACCTTGATTAGTTGGGATCTTTGATAGCAAGTTCCAGTAGTGAAGCATGGCACTTACAGGAACCCAGAGCATCAGCCTCCAGTGTTCTGGCCGCTACAGGAGCTGTCGTTATAGGTGACCCCTCAGCACTTGTTAGTTTAATGATGGGCATCGGAGCCCCATCGTGTCCCACCGGCACCTCTCCTCCCTCCTCTATTGGGGACTCCTGATCAGCACCTAGGTGCTCCTGAGTGAGATAGAGATATGGGTTAGAAATTTCAGAAGAGAATGGACGAAGAAGGAAAATTAATGAAGATAGAGATAGACCTTGAGTATCTTGGTTATGTCAAGATCAGATCTGACGATCTCACTGCTCTCCTGGTGGCTCCCTTAGTAGGTCTCCCCCTGTAACCCCTCACATTTGGGTTCTCCTTCTCGTTCTCCTTCATCTTCTTCTTCACCTTCATCATATCCTGTTTCCTCCTCTCCCTCCGACTCCTCGTCGTTGTTGCCTTCTCCCGGCGACATCATTTCTGGATCATGTTCTTGGCCGAGCATCACTTTCACCAGCAAAGGTGGATCTGCACGCCAACCCCTTTGGCGCGCATATGTGTCCATGGTCGTCAGATAGGCATGCCGCTGATGGATGTTTACTCTGTCGGTAACTCGAATGAGCCCGACCTCTGGCAGCTGGATCTCATCCAACATTATATTTTTCCAGATGGCTTCAACGCTCAGTGATTGTCGTAGGGTCATCCAGGCTGACCATAATGCCAGAAAGATTGCATCGTCGGATGGTTCGAGAAGGTATCTTATCTAATTCCCGGGTATCTCCCAAGCCGCCTCATATGACCCCCCTCAGGGTAACGAGGTTGAGGCAGAACCGTGTGATATTCCCGTCGCTGAGGTCCTGGCCTGTGCATTCCTCACTGCCTGACACGCCCCTGGTTCCCCCCTTCTAGCAGCACCTTGCCTTCTCCCCCATTACCCGGTTTCCACACAGGTAGCCTCAAGTTGCCGGACTCACATTATTAAAAGCCCCTCAGGGCACACAATGGTCCAATGTTTGGTGTACTAGGTTGCTAGGCTAGCGTCGACCTCGGTGTGAGGAAGGGAGATGACATTGCCGGAGCCAAAAGTGGTGAACATCAACCACATCTGGCGGAGGACGTAAGGATTCTTCTCCTCCTAGATAGCCGTAAATACCTTCTTCGGTATTCGTTGGAGGAACCCGAATTTCCTGGAGAATCAGGATGTCATGTAAGGCTCTAATATCAGCTTCCCGTCGATCTGAGCCATGAGCACCCCACCCCGGATGCTCTGAAAATACTCTTGCTGCTCCAGTGAGCCTCACCCATTTTCCACCATCTGGCCGACTGGGGTGGGGAACGGGATGAACTTGAAATTAGTGTGGTTATCGATTCGGATCCTTATGCCCTCCTCATTGAGCGTCATCGGCGCCACCCTAGAGATGTTCAGCAGAGATGGTCACATGCCATTGCCTAGAGGAAAGATGGCGTTTGGGAATATATACCCACTGAGATGAGCCGCCACCCAGTTGTGAAAGATCTTTAATGGTCCACATACCCTCCGAGGCGACCCCCCTCATGAGATGCGTCCCAGAATGGCATATAGCCTAGCCAGTATGGGGAACCCAAGATTGAACCTTTTGTTGGTGTCCATGGTGCCTACCATCACCAGTGTTGCTGGATAGACACCCATCCTCTCATCCTACACTGGCAGGAGCCACCTTCTTCGGAAGGCAGCGAGGAACCCGGCGTACCGGACAATTGGGTCCCGGGCCTCAATGACGTGGTAGCCCCATGATTGGTATTTCCCCGCCAACATGTTCCTCCAATATGACCCATTCTTGCTCCTCTGAGACGCGGTTGGGCACCATTTACCACGTCCCCGCATCTTGAGTGTCGGGTCCTTCTCTAGGAACTTGCTGAACCGGTCCTTGTAGGCAATGTCATTCAGGATGTCCTTGACCCCCAGCCTCTCATTGGGCATCTCCAATAGGTTCCACGGTAGAATGGGGGTCCGTGACCTATCTTCTCAGTTATTATTTAGAGGAACGAACTCATCGTATTGGATGCCCTTCAGTGGGATACCTCCGATGTAGTGAATGTCCCAGAGGCTGATGACAACTTCCCCATGGTGAAGGTGGAATGTGTTGGTATCATGGGACCACCGGTTGAATAGCTCCGGCCCAAGCTCAGGTTGACGGTGGAAGTGGAACTGCGACATCCATACCGCCTCGAACAGACCAATATGCCGCAGCTCTGCCCCAAACTGGTCGCATGTATGGCGAACCCAGAACGCCCAGGCCCACTCACTGGTAATGTTTCCCCCAGACCGTAGGTCCAAATATTTCAACCAGCCCTTAGTGTGATCCGTGAATCTCTGATGGAACATGCTTGCGTAGAGGGCCGGAGAATTCTTTGTGGCATGCTCATCCCCGGTAATGGTCCTGGTCCTCGAGTTCAGGACATATACGTCGATGTTCCTGGTTTCCCTGGTAGGATGGTCGTTGTTGGTGATGTTGTAGCGGGAATGCTCATCCTCTCAGGTCACCCATGACCGCGGTGTGTCCACCTCGAAGCCTGGCAGGGGAACCTCCTCAAGGATGCCGAAGTTCTGTAGCTGGAGGTTGTCAGACATAGGATACTCCTTCTGGGCGGGGGTCACCAGGTTGAACAAGGTGAGGTTTTTGGAAACGAGCACCTTGGAACCATAAAACTCCTCATTTTCTGCCATTTCAGCTCTACGAGCGGCGGAATCCCCCTCATCAAATTGGTTTGCAGCCATTCCGAGTTTTCCTGAGAGTTACAAGAAATCAGGATAAGGTGCGTGGAATCGGAAAGGGTTGCACACAAACTAGACTTGCGGCGTGCAATTCCGGAGTTAGGCATGCAATCAGAACCGTTGGCATGCAATACCCTATGTTTTCATGGAAATGCGCCTGAAATTTGAAAGGAATTAAACACTTCCAAAGAGTTTTTTTGCACACAGTCGTGGAAGCAATTTCGCACACAAGAGCGTTGATCCTATCGTGTAGAAAAGATTGAGTACAGGAATTGGGACCCAACGCCCCTTTTTATAGGTGAGGCCACGGTTCCGCGCCGAGCGGAAATCGAATTCCGCATTGATATATCATTTTGCACACCCCATTGGATTTTTTCGCGCAAAGTGTGCAGGAGATCCACCACTTCGGTGTTTCGGCGTTTACCTCGGAATCCGATCGTTGCGACCTCTCACTGATCCAATTCTGAGGGGGGCATTTATAGATGCCGAAAAAGTCCGTAACTCCTAGATGAATTTTCGAAATGTCAAATCAAATTCATATTTGAACTCAGAGGCCCAGTCCGGAGGGCCCATAAGTGGTGCGCAAAATTAAATGGTACTCGTGCATAAAAATGTTTTTCACACGAAGGACTCATGGGATTTGTGAAAAAGAACTGGTGTGGCGCGCAATATTGCACGCCCGGTTCCGCGCGGGGAGGCCTTGTGCGCCGACGGGTCCTGGTGCGGAAGATTTCTCGCACCACCCAGATTCCGCGATGACGATTGCCTATAAATAGAAGGCATCCCCAACCATTTCGGGGTTGTGGATTTCGGACCAGCTCCTGTGCATGCAAATCAGACTCCCACGCGCGCAATATGACTTCCTGGTAATAACCCTTTTTGTGCAACCATGCCCTGGGGTTCGCCTTTGCGCGCAATCCCACTGGCTTAAGTGAATTTTTCCAACTCCCTAGGGTTCCTCCTTTGTGTGAAATCCCTTCCCATTATGCACCATCCCCTCCAATTGTGTGCAATCCCTTCTAAAATAATGCGCAATCCCTTCGATTGGTTTTTCCATACATTGGGGATCAACCATTTCCCCCTCATGAAATCCAAACCCTTTTCACACAATTCTCCTAGCCGCATGCAATCCCTCTTCCCCGCTTGCGCGCCATCCCGGTGTTTTGCACGCAAAACTTATCTTTGCGTGAAAACCCTAGGACCCCTCCCCTTTATGCCCCCCGGGTGCCTCCCTGCACAGGCACCTGATGTCCTCCATACCGGGCATGCATGCCATGCTTTTTTCTCCCGTACGGCCTTCCAGGATCATACGAAGTAACCTCAAGGTCCCTTGGGTGGTGTTTCCCGTTGCGTTGCTTTGCCTCATTCTTCTTCGCATAGGCACGCTAACGGCTATTGCTTCTTCGCATAGCCACGCTAACGTGGGCCCCTCGATGGTTCGCCCTGCGGCCCCCCTTCACTACGAACATGCTGATTCCTTACCACCCACAAGGGTTAGAGGGTGTTGGGCATGTAAGCCCTATTGGTGTGGAGAGAACCCAACTCGTCCAAGCTGTAGGACGTTAAACTACCGAGCACCTCGTCCTCAACACATGACGTTAAACTGTGATCCGACCCCGTGCCTCGTACGCAGGGTCCCCCCATCTCAGACATTCTTTACGCCGCTCATCTCCACGGGAGTAGAATATTCCTTACATGGAATGATATCCTCATTTTGGAGTGGTGTTTGTCCACAGGGTAAGGGCTGCTTCAGAGCGTAAGCCCCTAGCCTCTCTTGCAGAAGGTTTCACACATGCACCTCCGTACTCCCCACTACCAAGGCCAGTGGAGTCCTTCTCCCACTGCGCCTTGTCGCACCACGAGCCTCCATCCTGGATTAATCCCTGACATTAAGGGCTGCTAACCACACGTAAGCCCATGTTTCCTCTTTGGGACACTAAATGCATAATCCCCTCTTCGCTTCTCATGGACGCACCCTTCGCGATGTGATCGTCTGGTCCCTGGTACCTCTTGTTTCTCCCACCGAGCATGACTCACGTGGGTTTAGAGTGAACATCGATGATGACATCCACTCATGGGCCGCCTCAGAGCATAATCGCCATCCCAGCGAACTATGTGGACATTGATCCGTGCTAAAGAATGGTATGTAGGAAGCCTCCATGAGGTTTAATCCCACCACCCGGTCGTTCTGACCCCCCTTCCATGTCTGTTTGCCAACCCCATGGGTCGCCTCATACTGTAAGCCCCAATCCCTCGTCCCACCTGACGTTAAACTGTATCTCATCCTACATGACGTTAAACTTTATGCCCTCGTCTCGCATGACGTTAAACTCTATCTCATCCTGCATGATGTTAAACTGTATCTCGTCCCACATGACGTTAAACTGTATACCCCGAACAATGTGGACTTTGATCCGTGCTAATGCATGGTACGTAGGAAGCCTCCACGATGTTCAATCCCATCACTTAGTTGTTCCGACCCCTCCGCGTCGGTTCACCAGTGCCATATTGGGCCGCCTCAGAGAGTCAGCCCTATATCCACTGTAACGACCCAAAATTTTGAATAAATCTTGTTTCCTGATTTTGTGTGTAATGTTATTTTTTTTATACTCAACAAAACTGTTTCATTTGATAACATGAGTATAATTAAAATGAGACCATTGGTTTTTGACTATTATATGACCATTGGTCAATATGAATGCTGGAAACTAAAACGTTTAGATTATTGTCTATAAATACAAGTGATCTTGGTTAATTAATATAGAAAGAAGATTCAATGGCCTCACCCAGTAGTCTTGGACTGATCGAATCCCATCTAACATAACCTGGGAAGGAGGTAGCACCTCTGGGCTTTTCTCTAGACCAAATCCAAGACGAACTTCATCGTGTGAATCTAGAATGGAATCGTCTTCATGAGAAGTTCAAACTGATAGAAATTACTACTCGTGTGATTTTGGCTGAGCCTCCCTCAGATTCTCTCACCTTAGCACACCTTACACTTAGTTCCTATGCTTGTGTGAAAAGGGGCTATGTAAGGACACTGTAAATTCCTTGTGTAATACTTTTTTTTAAATAAAAATTTTTATTTCTTCTTATGATGAGGTTTATGAATTTTCAAATGTCTGGATAAATATAGTATTCATATTTTTGGTGAATTTTAGAGAAAGGATATTTTAAAAATGTTTACATAAATCTTAAATAAATAAAAATATGTAATTATTTTCAAAAAATGATCTTCTACAATTACGTTCATTAAGAAATTTAGAGTCTAATATAATCAACTTAATTTTTTGATGAATAGTAAATTATGAATAGTGATTTTGTGCTTCGGATTAGTAATGTGACCAAATGGATTAGTAATCTCACTTAAAGAAAGTATGAATATAATCTAGGCACCTTGATTATGTAATGTGATTCAATAAAATTGTTAAATAACGGTTTCATAAATTATTATTCATGTATTAGTTCTTTCGGGTGAATAGTGTTTTTTAATTAATATTTAAATTAAAAATATTTATAAAATTATTTTTATAAAATGGATTTCATTTTTTAACTCAGAGCATCGATATTATGTTAAGGTAATTTTTGGGGATTTTTCTGAAAAAGATGAATTTTTGGTGAATAGTGTATTTATTTAAAAATTAAATTAAAAATATTTAGAAATATATTTTTATAAAGTGGAGTTCATTTTTGAAATCATAGCATTGATATTTGGGTAAGGTGAAATTTTGGGATTTTTCTGAGAAAGTTGAATTTTCAGTGAATAGTAAAAACACAGTTTTAGGGTTTCGGTATGATTAATGACATCATAACTGTGTCATGATGATTTCATGAGATATTTTAAGGGTTGGACGACCAAAGGTGATGAATTATTGTATGGGGGCCCCATGTGGCCTAACTCCATGAAACATACCTTGGGAGAGCCTATTGTTTTGAGAAAACCACTTGTGAGGTGTCCCTTGGCCTTTAATGCCTTGTCCCCTCACTTTCCCTATAAATACCAAGCCATCATCTCATCTATTCAACTCCCAACTCTCCCCCAACTATGCTCTGGTATCATTACCTCCCAAGGAGTCCTCCAAAGGTTCCCTAAGCCCTCAAGGTCCCAACCTCTGAGTTTTAAGAGTTACGTTTAAGGTAAGGGATCTTACCTCTCTCTTCCTTTCAAGTAATCTCTTTTATGACATTTCTTTAATGCTCCATGATCTGATGTTGGAGGATGTTCTTTTATATTCTTCTTAATTCCCTTTTCATGTTCATATGATGAGAGACCCTCTCTCTCTCTCATCAATTCTATTTAATAATGTTTCGGTGGCGCCGTTAGGCTGCCAAATTTTTAAGGGATTCGTTCACCTTTCTCATTTTTCGAAGTTCTACTTTCAGGTCAATTATTTCAAGTTAGTTTTTATTATGTTGGGGTATGATCTCTATATCTATCATACTGAAATTTTATGTTAATATGATGAGAAACCCTATTTGATCTCGTAAATTCAATTTTTTTGAATTTTAGGTGATGTCGTTAGGCTGCCGAATTTTTAAGGGATTCGTTCACCTTTCTCATTTTTCAAAGTTCTACTTTCATGTCAATTATTTCAAATTACTTTTTATTATGTTGGGGTATGATCTATATATCTATAATAATGAACTTTTATATTCATATGATTAGAGACCCTATTTTATCTCCTCAATTCCTTTTTGTTGAAGTTGAAGTGGCGCCGTTAGGCTGTTGAATTTTTAAGGGACTCTTTCACCATTCTCATTTTTCAAAGTTCTACATTCATGTCAAGTCTTTAAAGTTCCTTTTTATTATGTTGGGGTATTATCTCTATATATATCATAGTGATATTTTATGTTCATATTATGATTGACCCTATTTTATCTCTTCAATTCATTTTGATGATGTTTAAGTGACGTCGTTACGCCGCCGAATTTTCATAAGAGAATTCTTATTTTTGTCTTCCTTCCATGTTTTTCATTTCATATGGTATGTCTTTAAAGTTTAATTACCATGTTCTTATATACATTATATTCTTTCCCTCTACTTTTCTTTGGATCATTTATGAGTGGGTGACCTATATCCCCTCTCTTTTCGTGTTTTCTAAAACCCCGATGCATAGCCATTATGAGGCATAATTTCCATCTCAAATGTCTCTCTCTTTTCTCAAATTATTTTATTTTATTAAGTGAATATTAAAATCTCTTACTTCTAACGTGGTATTCACATATAGACCAAAATTTTGTATTTTAAATTCTTTGATTTACATACATGAGACCCTCTTTCCTTTTCTGTGGGTTTAAAGGGACATAAAGATCATGTCTTTAAAGAAGTTTTTAAAACATTATGATTATGAAATGAAACCCATTTCTTTTATGCTATATGGGTTGTTTATGAAATGATTGATGCTGATATATGTTTCTCACATGATAATGAAAAAAAATTAAGGGTGATCTCTGATAGCGCTCCGATGCATTGGGTAAAGACTTAATCTCTAGAGATGACCATTTAGACTGATACCTTGGTGAATAACCTTGGTAATTTTTATTGACACCTTGGGGATGGACCTTGGTGAAATGAAGATGATTGTCTTTGTAAAATTTTGTAGCCACATCTTCAATTAATGAAAAATGTTATTTATATTATGATATGCCTCATGATTTCTTTCTCATGTCTTAAAGTTCTTTTCATGACCTTATTGAAGTATCTCAAGTTCACATGTTAAATGTTTCCCCTTGTTTACCTCCCTGGGCCTTCTGCTCACCCTTTCTTTTGATGTATGTCCACAGGTTATGAGATACAGTAATGAACCTAGGATGAAAATAAGTAGAATCCTTTAATGTTTTTAAGAAGAATATTTCATGTTTTTATGTTTTATGTTTCTGGTTTACAAGACACTAAACCTTAAAGATCCTCGGTTTTTTGTATAATGTAATGAATGTTTATGTTATAAAAAGGCGGGATGTTATAGTTGGAATCAAAGGATGGTTTAGTTATTTGTGGAAATTAGGATATGAAAACATTTGGAATAACCCTATAGAAAAGTTTAAATATAGCAAATCTTCCTGGTATTTAGGTAAGTATTGAGTAAGGAGTTTCCAAGAAAATACATCCCTGTCTGGATACGAGCAGGTAGAGGTCGCTCTCGCATAGATGTACATTGGGGTAAAACCCGAAAACACCACTTTGAGCTAGACTCGAATGGGAACTGGTACACGATAATGGGCCTTGCTTCACTCTTGGTTACGACACTCCCGGGGGATATTCTTTGGTAAATTCATAAGCTTTTTATGAACCATTATTAAAGGAACAATGATAAAATAAAATAAAGATTCAAATAAGAATATATGATCATGGATAACCTAGATTTGAACCTAGGGGATCAAAAGTTTGGATATACTTTTATTCTACAAGTTTATCCTTTATGCTTAAAGTTTCCTTTTCATGATTATTGGATAAGTATTTAAGCCCCTAATTATAGTTTCTTTCCTTAGTTAATGGCGGGAAAAGGAAGAACATGTCCCAACAACCAAGGTGATAGGAAATTTGATGATTTCCCTATTAATATGACAGAGATGAAAAGAGATCAAGTTGAACATAATGTGGTTATGCCAAACTAGCTATAAAAAATCACAGCTAATAATTGGTACATAGTTGAATTCCCAAATTCATCAAGTAAGAAGAAGATGAAGTCTCATGGTTGTTCATCTGATAAAGTTGTTAATGGAATGGATACCCAATTTCTTTTTTTGCAAAAAGTATGGGAAGAGACACCAAGGATAATGTCACAAAGGAACCAGGAGATTCTATAAGTGTGGGAAGATAGGTCATAAAGTAGCCAATTACTTCAAAAAAATATATAATGTGATGAATCGAGATAAGGTTCGATCTAATGTACCTTATAATTTTGAATGTCATAAATGTGGAGAAGCTGGACATTATTCAAGGAAATGCTCTCTTGGAAGGGATGAGAGGCATTAGGAGCATCATCAATCTTCAAGGAAAATGGAACAATGCAAGTCCTATGCTGAGATGGATCATGATGACTGAAGTATATGTAACTTCTTCGCAAAATGTTGTATTTTAGTTTGTTCTATATGAGAATATCTTTAATGTTTTCTAAGAACATCGAGTCACTACATAAGATGGTTTTATATCATTAATGAAAACATCTATTGTTATGTACCACATGTTGATTTAGTGAAGCTATTCTTCTTAAAAAATTGATGATTAGGGGATTAAAATATGATTATTATTTTGGAAGACGTTTACTAATTTGGGAACCCTATACGATTGAGGTAAATAGATTACTATGGTATATTCATTCAGGAATAAAGGTTGAGTTATATTTTGAAGAATAGATGAATTTGAGGTGAACTTATGGTAATATAGGTTACTTATGGAAATGATTAAACTATCTTGGGGAAAATATGTTTAGGTTAGTTACTTTTGTTATAAGATGTTAGGAGTGGTTTATGCTTTTTGGAGATGAACGATGAAGTTTATTTTGGAAGACTATGTTATCAAATCCTTCTTGTATTTGGGTTTCAATCTTAGTTTGATTTATTTCAAGTAATTTTAAGGATAGTTATTTATGGAATAGTCTATGATGAACTTTGGGTAGTACCGTGGAATTTTTAAGATTTAAAGAAGTTTACCTTCCTATGGGGTTCTTTCTTTTGGAAGAGTTGTTTTATCTTACCCTTTCTGTTTTTGGGATAATGTTTAAAGATAGAAGAAATTTATATTTAATATTTTGTGGATTACGTGACTCTCAAGAAGATGAATCTTGTGTTTTGATGAGACCAAGTGTTTTTAAATGCTTATCGTCTGGAGAAAAGATTAGTTTTGGTATAAACTTATAAAATGATGAAACTCTACTTGAAGGTATGTATATTTCCATATGTTTTTGTTCTATGTAGTAATTAATTTCCTCCAAATTATGAAAAGAAATGTAAAACAAAAACGTTGTTAGTTTACTTTTCCTACTAGGTAATCAAAGACCGTTTACACACATCATAAGTTTGAGATTTTCTCATAGTCAACTTTCTCCTAATGATGTTTTCTATCACTCTCCCATAGAACGTGACCCTTTGTTTTCTCCTCTATGTCTATGTTTTCCTACATGGAATCCTAGTGTGGGATAACTCGGGTGACCTTTTTACTTCCCTTTCTTTCTTTTAAAGTAATAGTTTTAATGACTCCTTTTCCGATGTGGGACTTTCAATGAAATTTCAAAACCCAATTTTAAAAATTGTGAGGACGCTATTTCTTAAGGGGGGAAGATTGTAACGACCCGAAATTTTGAATAAATCTTGTTTCCTGATTTTGTGTGTTACGTTATTTTTTTTATACTCAACAAAACTTTCTCATTTGATAACATGAGTATAATTAAAATGAGACCTTTGGGTTTTGACTGTTATATGACCATTGGTCAATATGTCTGCTGGAAACTAAAACCTTTTGATTATTGTCTGTAAATACAAGTGATCTTGGTTAATTAATATAGAATGATGATTCGATGGCCTCAACCAGTAGTATAGGATAGATGAAAGCCCATCTAACAGAACTTGGGAAGGAGGTAGCACCACTAGGCTTTGCTCTGGACCAAACCCAAGAGAAATTTCATCATGTGATGGTAGAACAGAATCGCCTTCGCGAGAAGTTCAAACTAGTAGAAATTACTACTCATGCGATGTTATCCGAGCCTCCCTCAGATTCACTCACCTTAGCACACCTTACACTTAGGTCCTATGCTGGTGTGATAAGGGGCTATGTAACGAGACCATAACTGCCTTGTGTAATCATTTGTTTTAAATTTTTTTTTTATTTCTTCTTATGATGAGGTTTATGAATTTTCAAATGTCCGGATAAATATAGTTTGCATATTTTTGGTGAATTTTAGAGAAATTATATTTTAAAAATATTTACGTAAACCTTAAATACATAAAAATTTGTAATGATTTTCAAAAAATGGTCTTCTACAATTATCTTCAGTTCGAAATTTAAAGTCTAATAAGATCAACATAATTGTTGATGAATAGTAAATTATGAATAGTGATTTTATGCTTAGGATTAGTAATATGACCAAATGGATTAGTAATCTCACTTAAATAAAGTATTAATATAATCTAGGCACCTTGATTAAGTAATGTGATTCAATAAAATTGTTAAATAACGGTTTCATAAATTATTATTAAAGTATTAGTTTTTTCGGGTGAATGGTGTTTTTTAATTAAAAATTAAATTAAAAATATTTAGAAAACTATTTTTATAAAATGGATTCATTTTTGAACTCAGAGCATTAATATTATGTTAAGATAATTTTTGGGGATTTTTCTGAAAAAGATGAATTTTCGGTGAATAGTGTATTGATTTAAAAATTAAATTAAAAATATTTAGAAAATTATTTTTATATAATGGAGTTAATTTTTGGAATTAGAGCATTGATATTTGGTTAAGGTGAAATTTTGGGATTTTTCTGAGAAAGTTGAATTTTCAGGGAATAGTAAAAACACAGTTTTAGGGTTTCGGTATGTTTAATGACATCATAACTGTGTCATGATGATGTCGTGAGATATTATAATGTTTGGCCGACCAAAGGTGATGGATTATTGTATGGGGGCCCCATGTGGGATAACTCCATGGGAAATACCATGGGAGAGCCCATGGTTTTAAGAAAACCACTTGTGAGGTGTCCCATGGCCATTAATGCCTTGTCCCCTCACTTTCCCTATAAATACCAAGTCATCCTCTCATCCATTCAACTCCCAACTCTACCCCAACGAAGCTCTGGTATCATTACCTCCCAAGGAGTCCTCCCAAGGTTCCCCCAAGCCCTCAAGGTCTCAACCTTTGAGTTTTAAGAGTTACGTTTAAGGTAAGGGATCCTACCTCTCTCTTCCTTTCAAGTAATCTATTTTATGTAATTTATTTTATGCTCCATGATCTTATGTTGGATTATGTTCTTTTATATTACTCTTACTGCCCCTTTCATGTTCATTTGATGATATACCCCCTCTTTCTCTCATCAATTTGATTTAAGAAAGTTTAAGTTGCCCCATTAGGCTACCAAAGTTTTAAGGGATTCGTTCACCTTTCTCATTTTTCAAAGTTCTACATTCATGTCAATTCTTTCAATTTACTTTTTATTATGTTGGGGTATGATATCTATATCTATAATACTGAAATTTTATGTTCATGTGATGATATACCCTATTTGATCTCATAAATTCATTTTTGTTGAAGTTTAGGTGACGCCGTTAGGCTGCCGAATTTTTAAGGGATTCATTCACCTTTCCCATTTTTCAAAGTTCTTCTTTCATGTCAATTCATTCAAGTTACTTTTTATTATGTTGGGGGTATGATCTCTATATATATCATACTGAACTTTTATGTTCATATGATGAGAGACCCTATTTTATCTCTTCAATTTATTTTTGTTGAAGTTTAAGTGGCACCGTTAGGCTACCGAATTTTTAAGGGATTCTTTCACCTCTCTCATTTTTCAAAGTTCTACTTTCATGTCAATTATTTCAAGTATCTTTTTATTATGTTGGGGTATGATCTCTATATATATAATACTTATCTTTTATGTTCATATGATGAGAGACCCAATTTGATCTCTTCAATTCATTTTGGTGAAATTTAAGTGACACTGTTAGGATGCTGAATTTTCATAAGAGAAATATTATTTTTGTCTTCCTTCCATGTTTTTCATTTCATATGGTATGTATTTAAAATTTCATTACCATGTTATTATATAAATTATATTCTTTCCCTTTACTTTTATTTGTATCATTTATGAGTGGGTTACCTATGTCCCCTCTCTTCTCATGTTTTCTAAAACCCCGATGCATAGCTGTTATGCTGCAGAATTTCCATCTCAAATGTCTCTCTCTTTTCTCAAATTATTTTATTTTATTAAGTGAATACTAAAAGATCTTAATTATAAAAGGTTATTCACAT
The DNA here is from genome assembly GCA_963277665.1 of Viscum album. Classification (NCBI taxonomy): domain Eukaryota; kingdom Viridiplantae; phylum Streptophyta; class Magnoliopsida; order Santalales; family Viscaceae; genus Viscum; species Viscum album. Next base: position 1,437,499,681 of record OY728122.1, read on the forward strand.
ATATAACAAAATTTTCTATTTTAAATTCTGGGATTTACATACATGAGACCCGCTTTCCTTTTCTGTGGGTTTAAAGTGACATAAAGATCATGTCTTTGAAGCACTTTTAAAAACGTTATGATTATGAAATAAAACCCATTTCTTTTATGATATATGAGTTTTTTATGAAATGATTGATGATGATATATGTGACTCACATGATAATAAAGACATATTATGGGTTTTCCCTGATAGTTCTCCAATGCATTGGGTAAAGACTTAATCTCTAGAGATGACCATTTAGACTGATACCTTGGTGAATAACCTTGGTAATTTTTATTGACACCTTTGGGATGGACCTTGGTGAAACGGAAATGATTGTCCTTGTAAAATGTTGTATCGACATCTTAAATTTATGAAAGATGTAATTTTTATTTTGATATTCCTCATGATTTCTTTCTCGTGCCTTAAAGTTCTTTTCATGACCTTATTGAAGTATCTCAAGTTCACATGTTAAATGTTTCCCCTTGTTTACCTTACTGGGACTTCTGCTCACCCTTTCTTTTGATGTATGTCCCCAGGTTATGAGATCCAGTAATGAACCTAGGATGAACATAAGGAAGAGCCTTTCAAGTGTTTAAGAATAATGTTTTATGTTTTCATGTTTTATGATTATGGTTTCCAAGACACTAAACCTTAAAGATCCTCCGTTTTTTGTAAAATGTAATGAATGTTTATGTTATAAAAATGCGGGATGTTATATCCACCATCATGTGACACCCTAGAGCGTAAAACCCATATCCACTATCACGGGCCTCCTTAGAGCGTAATCCCCACATCCAACACCCATGTCTCATCCTGACTTCTCCCTCGAGGACACGTTCCTCGGGAAGCTCACGCCCTAGCCCATAGGTCTTACTTCCCCCGGGCTCTAATCCATGCGTTCATTCTCACGGGTCGCCTATTCAGGTGTCCCACCGTATCTCCAAACTACGTGGACATTGATTCCTTTCCATGGGGATACGTAGGAAGCCTCCATGAGGTTCAAGCCCCTCTTCACTGCATCACCCATCCTGATCCTTACACGGGCCGCCACATCCCGGTGGGATCATGCCACCTCATTCCACTCCATAGTATCCGGAAAGCCACCCACGTTCTGGCCCCAATATCGATGTTCCCCTTAGGGGGGTCCTTCAATCTGATCTACTCTCAATGTTCCGATCAGTCTGATCCATCTCCACAAGACGTTAAACTCGCGGAATACCCTGTGTTAAACATGGGAAGATGAGGAAAACCTCATATGTCACACAATTCCCTACGTTCGATGTGGGATTCCTCAGGCTTCCGCGCCCTCGAGAAGCCCTGTAATAAGGGATAGAAGACAGACATGGCAATCCCCCAGCTTCAAGGCGCACCAACGATACCCCATCATGGCCATTCTCTTCACCGAAGGTTGCTACCCCAACCAGACCCCTTGGAGAATCTCCATAGAAGTAGCGTAATTAACTGGTGTCCATGAAAATATGGCATTAGGAGAGAGGTTCATGAATACGTCTTAAATCTATGAGGGAGACCCGAACAAGGTGACCTGATCTGAGGAGGAATCCATGGAAGGAAGAACCGACATCCCATCAACCCGGTTTTGATCAAGGAGCAGACGTCCTTGAACAAGGAATAGATGCCACCCACCTTTGGAAAGCGGTAATGCGGGGAAACAAGCCGCACGTCCTCCCCCTGTGTGATGGATGTCCCCCCCCCCCCCCGACATAAAGCATTGGAAACAGTACATAACATTGTAATAAGTGAAACAAATTTAATAATAAACCGAAAGCAGTTTCCCAATCATGTACATAATTAATAAATGATTATTATTTTTGATGATCAAGAAATATGAGGCAAGTTAGACTCAAGGTAAAAGACATTATCTCAATTTATTTTCCCTAGGGAATTTTATTAATACTATACAATTATAATATTTTACGAGGTGTATTTGCATCCGATTTGACATGTTTTATTGAAATTTTATTTATTATCATGATATTTTAGTAATATTATTATTTCTTGTGGATAATGATTCAAATATTTCCAATGTGATAAGAGATTTTTCTACATAATATATCCTCCTCTAATGTTTTTATTAAAATTATATTTATCATGAATTATAATGTTTTAAAAATATTTTTTTTTATTGAAATTAATGGTATATAACATGAATTTTATGTCTCCTTTTTAAAAAATTTCAAAAAGAATTTTTCTACATGTTTTATATGACATGTTTTGGAAAATGATAAATGAATGTTATATTCTTAACATACACAGTGAAAAGGAAATTTTCCTCCATCTTGGATATTATTTTATTTCTTTACACTAGTGTGTTATTTCATGTTTTCATCAATGTAAAATGCTGTTTAAATTTATTTTGGTTATTTTCTTATATAATATGGGATTAAAATGAAAACTGTAATTTGATATCTGAGAGTGTTTTTCAAACGTGTTTAAAGGGGTTTTTAATAGGATAATTTTTTTGATTTATGTCTTGTTTTTTGGATATTATAAATGATTAGGTAACCCATGTAATTTTGGGTGAGGAATTTATAGATTATACGATTGGTTCTCCTAGATAGTTCTCTAATGTATTGGGTAATAATTAAGTTCTCTTGATATTTACATCAAATGACGACCATATGGATACTCTAATTTTTAATGGGTTTTATAGGGTTCTATAAGAGTTTTATGAAATGAAATCCCAAGGTACATAGAAGTAATTTCAATGATTTATAATATGTTTTTTTAAAATCTTTTATTTTCTAAGGGAAAAAAATGATCAATTTAAATGAATGTTGATTCCCTTTTTGAGTAATATATAATGATTTTAGAAAAACAAACTTTTAATGCATTTCATATTTCATTAGACTAATGGTTTTATACTTTTTATTCCCCTTACTGACCTTTTTGTGCTCATCAAACATTTGAAATATGTTTTGCACAATTTTAAAATTGGTAAGGGAATGTGAGACGTTAACTTGAACGTCATGAAGAGTTTTCTTGAAAAATAATATATTTTTTGTTTTAAATAGGCTTAATTGGTGAAAGAACGAATAATATGAAGTAGTATCAACATTTTATTATAAGGATGTGTAATGTATGATTTATGACCTAATTATATAAAAATATAAACATCAATAATACTATAAGTTAATGAATGTAAATTATTGGATAAAAATATTGATTACGTATTATACATATACGGTTCTTTATAGTTTGAATTTGAGGGTGGTTTAGATAAATTTATAGTTTAGGATAATATTAAAGATATTCTTTTGAAATATTTTATCTTATAGTTAACATAGCATCATATAGTATTTAATGATCACGATGTTTCTTTCCCTAATCTAATTTTTGTTAGAATTATTTTTTATAGAGGAAACATGGATGTTGTAGTGGGAAGTAACAAAGAAAAAAATCAATCTAAATCAGTAACCAAATATGGTGAAAATAAAAAAAATAGTTTTTTCTACTAATGGATTAGTTTAAACAAGCTATAAATTGTCGTTGTATCCATGCTAGAGAGGATCCCAATATAACATGAAGGAACATGTCTATTGTGGTGCATTTCATTATTCAACAACTCCATTCATTCATAGTATAATATGACCCCGTGATGGTTGAAGGATGGATTAATGTTTTGGGGATGATATTTGATTACGTGGGATTTTTAGTTTGTCAAAATGTACCGCTTTTCAATTATAATTTTAAGGTGAAGATGATTGATAATGATATTTGGTTAAGAATACCATTGAGAAATATGATCCTAATGAAATGGAATTTTAAATATTTAAGGATATTTTAATTCAAAAATATTTCCTGAAGTTTTTTCAACCCTACATGGAAAAATATTATGGTAACTGAGGAAAAAACATGATGATTCAATAGTTTCATATGAAGAAAACATCAAAAGATCGTCCAGGTGGGTGCCAGATTTTAGCCGATAAAAAGATAGCAATTTTAATTGTTTTCACTCAATAATGATACAAATTTGAAAGATATAATTCCCAATATAATAAATTTAAATTTATTTGAAATTGTTTTTTGTGATGAGAAATTGGAGATGTAGTTTGGTGACATATATCTTCCTGAGGTGAAAATTTTAGAAAATGTAAATGCTGAAAGAAACAGAGAAACAGCCATCTAAAAAGTTCGGTGTAAATCCAAAAAAATGATTAAAGTGTGGAAAATAAAATTTCAAGGAATGTTTTATAGGATATGTTAAGATATTTGGGTGTGTTCAGTTAGGTCACAAGGCTCTCAAATGTAAATAATAGAGTCACTAACAACCAGTGAATGGGGTTTACAATAACCATCCATCAATGAAGTGTTCTACTTGAAATGGTTTAGGTAATTATGATAACATGTGTAAGATATTATTTGAACCATATTTAAAAAATCCGTATTGAATAAAGGGTTTAGCAAAGCCATTCTCTAGAACTATAGTTTATTTTTGGACATCAAATGATGTGGTGAAAGGTATTTCACTTCTGTATTTGAATTATTCCACTACGCTATTTGACTGCGTATATTAATATTATTTCATTTATGTTTAATTTTTATGTAAATTTGAAATATATACTCACGAGATTAATATGGATGGTTTGTTAAAAACACTAGGTGGAAAAATGAAATCAACAACGATTTTTAGGAACCTTTATATTGTTATCAGTGGGATTTTCCATCCTTCAAATATGGTTGAAATTTCAATAGTAGAGTTTAATATCATTATTAGTATGGATTTATATTTTTTTATCATGCTAAGACGTATTTCATTTTCAATAATTATTTGTTAAATGATTTAATTAATTTAATTACATACCATGATGGTAAGAAATTTTTAACAGATTACAATGATTTTTACCTCCCCGGAATAGTCGAAAAGAATAAATTTGTTTCAAATCATTGTTTTTCTAGTAGTGAATGAGTAAATGAATTTTATGTAGATGAATTTCATGGTGTTATTCATAATCAGGGGTTGAGTTTATAGATTTCAAAGTTCATGATTCTATGATTATTTCAAAACCCCCTTGTAAAATAGTTCAAGTGTAACATTAAAAATTGGGAAAGAAACTATATGATTAGGTAGATAAATGTTTCATATAACCTAAAACATCCCCATGGGGTGATACCATTTTTTTGTTAAAAATTAATGTGGTTCAATGAGTCTTTTAATTATTTTTTGAGACGTTAATAATAGCACTATTAAGACTATGTATGCTTTTCCTCGTATTAATGATTTGTTCAATCAGCATAAAGGAGAGACATATTTTATAATGTTTGATATGAGTTCTGAGTACCATCCACTTAAGGTTAATGACGATAATATTGTGAAGGCTTTATTTTGGAATAGATATGGGAACTATGAGTTCGATGTTATGTCATTTGGTATGTCTAATGAACCTACTGTATTTATAGACCTTATGAATAGAACTTTTCATGTATCATTGAACAATTTTTTTCTGGAATTTATTGATCAAATTTTGGTATATTCTAGAATTCATGAGGATAATGATATATACATATTTATTGTGTTTAGAACCTTAAAAAAAAGAAACTATATGATAAATTTATAAAGGGTGAATTTATTGTGAAACAAATTTATTTCCATTGAATAATAAATTCTAGGAATAAAATAAATGTTTTAACTACAATTTTTTTTGATTATAATGACTAAGAACCAAAAATATCATTGAAATGTGCAGTTTTATAATATTAGTGGGTTAAAAAGGATTTTTTTGATTACTCTTCTTGTATAACTAGCCTAGTAACTACATTAACATAGAAACGAGTTAAATTATTTTTTGTAAATAGAATGTGATGATTATTTTTTAGAACTGAAAAAAATATTGGTGAATTCTCTAGTTTGGGCGTTTCCATATATAATTTGGGAAATTTTAATCTATAATGATCTTTAAATTAAAGGTGTTTATTATTTCCAAAAGCATAATAATTAGATAATTGTGTAAGATTCACATATATTGAAACCACCTGAGTTAAATTACTATAAAAATGGTTTGGAATGAAATAATATGATTCTTTAATTAAAATATTTACGAATCATATTTCTGGAGTAATGTTTGAAATATATACTGATTATAGAAGCTCTATGTGTTTAATCACCTAAAATAATTTAACCTGAGACATGTAAGATGAAGAAAACTTATAATGGATAATGATTTATTTATTTTTTACCATCATGGAATGGAAAAAAGAGGCCAATCATTTGATTAATAAAATGTTGCATTAACCATGATGCATATGTAATGTCGCCCTTTGGTTAATTATTTAGTAAATTTAGTCCTAAAAGTTGTGGATATAGGGACATCATCTGTTGTGTTATGGGTATTTTTGTAGTCTTCTTTGTCTGAAATAATTAATCCATCCTGAAAAGAGTATCAATATTTTTAGGGAGTGGTATTATACATTAAAAGGGAATGTTTCTAGATATTTATATAGATTAATAAAGTTTTTTATTATTTGAAAAAAATTATGTACACCTTCTGTTTCCCAATTTATGATTGGGTTTCTAAGGGAACATCATATCCCTCTATTTTTCATTCATCTCAGACGGACATAGATGTTCATAGACTTTTGAGAGTTTTACTATTGGGATAGTATGAAAAGATATATTACTGAATTTAACATGAATTTATTTTTGTGTCATTAGGATAAATAGGAATGAAAACTACTGAATAGAATGATTAAAAATTTTCAAAATCTATAGTGGAAATAGGAATATAAATACCTTGATTTTATGGTGGGATGGACATGGACATCTAGATGTAAAAATGTGATTTTGGTTGTTACAGATCAATTTTCTAAATATATATATTTTGTGTCCATTTAAGATTAAATGTATTTCTATTATCTTTCTCAACATCATCTAAATTATATAGTCACCTTAAATGGAGTTCATATCTCCATTATATCAGACCATGATTATAGGTTCACATATAATTTTTGGAATATACATCAAAAGTCATTGGGTTGTAAATTTAATATTAGTTCATATTTTCTTCCTCATTATGATGGATAGAATGATCATACAATTTAGTCATTTTAAGATATTCTTATATCATGTTTAATATATTACTAGTGAATATGGGATAAATATTTTGCAGTGGATGTGTTTTCATAGAATAAACATTTTAATTTTATTATAAAAATGAGTTATTTGAGTCAATTTATGGAATATGATAATAGAAACAATTTTTCGGGTCTATTAGAAGAATAGAAGTTTTTGGGACTATATATCATCGAGGAAATAGCTGAGATGGTGCTATTGATTCAGTAACATATAATGATGGCTCAGAGTTGGAAAAAAATTTATAAAAATAACTAGTGGAAGGATTATTATTTCACAGTAGGGGATCATATCTTTCTCAAAGTACCTAGATGAAAAAATGTTTCACATTTTCTATTGGTAATGTGAATTACATTATTTATTAGACCATATGAAATTTTAGATAATATTGGATCTTTTGTTATAGAGTGTCATTTCCTCCAGGTCAATACTAACTGCATTATATTTTTCCAGCCTTGATGTCAGGAAAATATGTTCCAGATCTATGTAATGTTTTGAGATCTAAAGTAGTCCAGTTGGAAGAGTAACTTTTTATAAGGAACAATATGTTTAGATTCATGACCATAAATAACATGTTTTTTTGAATAAATTGAATATTCTTTTATAGGTTTTACTAAAAACCTATATGGATGAATGACTAACCTGAGAATCTAAAAAATGTTTGAGGGAAAGATGTTCTCACAAGATTAATATGTGAATAATTTTGAGAGGATATAATTTATTAAAATTTTGAATAAGGATAAAATCCAACTAAATATAGAATAAACAAACTTCTTGTCTTTAATATGAATTAGATAGTTATATTAGTTATAAAAATATTAAGCAATTTTCTTTAATAAAAAAGAAATAGTTCAATTTAAACACTTATCTTATATGTTTTCATTTAAAAAGTTATATTATAAATTTTTTATTTTTGAATTTAAAAAATATTTGTTTTTTAAAATTCAACATATCAAAATTTAATTTCGGTGAAATTTTGTGACTTTTCTAAAAAGCTTCATTCATGATGAATAGTAATAAATTTTGAACATCAATTGAAAAATACCTTTTTTCCTAAATTACATACAAAAATAAATTATATTTTGTGTTAGTTTTAACATATAGTATGTAAATTTATATGGATATTAATCGAAATAAAGTAATTTTAATCAATTTTATGTTTATATTTAATATAAAATCTATGTAAACTTTTGAACATTTTCAATTTTTTTTAAAAAAATTGATTTCTCATCCCATCTGTGGGATTAATTTTAAATTAATAATTTTCATTTTTTTGAATTTAATTTGAAAAAACTGATTCCAAAATTTGAAAAACATTTATTTAAATTTTTTAATAAGTCCACCATAAATTAGTTAATTTAATGATTGATTAAAAAAGTTATAACTAATCATAGTTATTAATTTAAAAATGAGTTTTCCTAGGGATTTTGTTTTAAAAATAATAGGGCATAACCTATTAACATTTAAAAAACACATTGGATATCCTTATATAGACCTTATACCTTGTATTCCTGATAATTTACCTTTATTGTGGCATGTTTAAATGAAAAAATGTTGGTGTAATTCACGATTTCAAAATAATTATAAGTGTTCTACTGATTCGTCTTATAAAGGGACACCCCATATGTTCCTCCCTCAACACCTTCAAACCAAATTAGTCCAACCAATACCATCTAAAATCACTTCCCAGCTCCCATACTCTCATATTATAATCCTTATTATTGACTGAAATCCAACCTAAAAATTATTTTTCTGATTACCTAAAGAAGATATTAGAAGAATAGGTAACGTTCTTGAACAAGAATTTCCGTTAAATTTATTCAACCACCTTATAAAATTAAAAAAAATAATAAATATACAATATCTTATGTATCTTCCATATAGTTATATGTTTTTATTTTAATGTAATAAACTAAATACTTTTCCTCTTCTATCAAATGTGTTACAAAATCATAATTCCTGTGTATGGTGATGTACTGCCCTACAAACCTATGTCATTCAGTTTTCCATTATATCCTCTCTAGGATGGGTATCATGACATATATAAAAATTACATATGATATTTATAACATAAATATAACTTATAAGTCATTATATTATATTTAATTTTTTATATTACATTCCTTTAGAGACACAATAACTATTATCATGGGTATGATGGGCTACAACTACATATAGCGATGTGATTCATTTTTCACTAAAGTGTAACTTGGAAGGTAATAAGGGTAAATATAATTAATATATTTGATAAAAATTATGTAATACTGTATTAATTAAATATATATCATTATTTTAACATAATATATCATTTTTATTCAATCCTATTCCATCATTGACAAAAATGATAATATTATTTGTCGACGTGTGGACTATAACCTCCTCAAAGCGATGGGATTTATTTTTTCATCACCAAATAAATATAATAATATAAATAACTATATAAAAATAAATAATATATATGTTATTATAATTTCATTATTCTGTAAAGAAAAATTTTTCTTATGTTTTTTCCATAATGATCACTGGAAATTGGAATGTTTAATCATCCATATATAGAACTTTCCGTCTCTGTGACCATAATGTCAGTTCAGTTTTCAAAACCATGTTTCATGAATGGTTTTAAAATTTTATTTGATATATAAATATTAATATTATTTCATGATTATGATTATGGATTTATTTAAATAGTGACCTATTAGACCATAATCAGCCAACCAAAATCATTTTTGGCACATAGGTCAAATATGATAAAATCATCAGATGTAAAACTAATTCAATGGGTAATTATATATAGTTTGGTAATATTTAATATAATAGTAATAAAACACACGACATGTTTTCTCAATATATTAAATAATTGTCATAGTTTTATTATTTTGGAAGCTAATGGCACACATGACAAGACAAAATCAAGGTAAGGGACATTGTCTGAACTTCCTTTCATTGAGGAATATTTTTTTATATTAGACTTATACTCATTTAATAGGTCCATGTATATCCCAGTTGAGAGGTTATATAATTATTTTTCCTATAATTTTTTCTTTTATAGTTTTTTAATCTTATTATCTAATGGGGATCCAAATTAAAATATCTACAAAAGTGATAATTGATTTTTATTCTAAATAAATATTATTTTAATGTTTTTCAATCAAACAATATTACTCTTCTATTATCATATTTTTATAGTGATTTTAAAAATGATTTTATATAAAATAATTAATATCAAATTTAATTTTATTTATATTTTTTAAATTCTTTAGAGAGGAATATTTTAGTTTTTTTATATTAAACATTTTGACAAATAATAAATGATATTTTGTTCTTATCATACATGATGACAAAAAATTCTTATATTAGCATGATGATTATTTTATTTATAGTTTCCATCAAAATATTTAATTAATTCAACAATTTAAAAACATATTTAGCTTTATATATTTTTATTTTGTTATTGAAAATTTATTTTTAAATTAAAATGGTATTTTTATATTTTAAATCTATTTTCATACGAGTTTAATGGAATGATTCACATGATAAAAAATTTTATTCATGATATTTTTCTTGGAAATTATGAATGATGGGTGCACCTAGATAACACTCCATATTATAGGGTAATGATTATGTAATCCAAGGAATTACATTGGATGTTTTTCGTATGGTTAATCCAATTTGTATGGGTTTTTGTAAGAGATCTATAAGGGTTCTATGAGACGATATCCCATGGTACCTATATGAAGTTTCTATGCATGATATGTAGTATTTATGTAAAATATTTTTTTAAAGATAAATTAAATGATTTATTAGTGGAATTATAATTATCATTTAGTGTAAATTGCCATTCTTTTATGAAAAAAATATTTGTGGGTTTTACGGATATCCACTTGATTAATATTTTTCTTCATTTTTATATCCCTTATTGATCTTATTATGCCCATCATATATTTCAAAAAAAATATATGATTAAATGATGGTTATGTGAATGAGAGATGTCAAGTTGAATCTCATGAAGAGTTTTCATGGAATAAATTAATGTTTTATTTTAAAACAATTTAAACAGTGGAATAATTGATACTGATTGCATGTGTCCACATTATATTATATGATTTTGTAGTGTATGAGTTTTATCCTAACTCCCTAAAAGTATAAATTTTAATAGATATTAAAAGTGAAGGATTGAAAATTATTTACTAAAAATCAATATAATATAATGTTTAAGGTCAGGTCCTTATAGAATAAATCGACTAGACTATCCCAAGAACTGTTATAAATTGGTATATAACTTGTGTGTCAATCATCATTATAACCACTTCTCTCACAAAATCACACATGTTTGGGTTTTTTCTCATTTAACACTCCACTCTGAGATTGTGGTATAGTTTCATATGAATATTATTTTTGTAGAACAATGGTTTATCCCATTTGATGTTAGATATGAAGCAAACTGTTACTATTTTAATGTATTTTTAAACCTCTATTATCTTTTACCCTTTATTTTATTTTAGTTCCGCCAAACTAATATCTGATAGTGTTGAGTTATCACCTAAAAATGTGTATTTCATGTGTTTTAAGAGTAGTTTTTGATCCATAATAGTTGTTTCTTCCCCGGGTAGAAAAATCATGGGCCTTGAAGGTCCATGATCTTAAACATTTATCATTAAATTAGTTTAAAGAGTGGTAATATTTTCAATTTCCTAATCAGTTATACATTTTCCTTCACTACTATCTAAATTTTACACCTTAGTCTCTGAAGATTCAAGGAAATATTTCAGAATATTTATGAAATAAAAACCATAAATTTGTTATAAATAATTCTACCTCAAACATATAAAATTTCACAACATTTTTTTCATAAGGGAAATAATTTTCAAGGTCCCTTAAAAATTCCTTAATTTATGACACATAATATTAATCTTTAACAATAGAAATTACTGTAGGAATAGAATTTCTATCCATATATGTTAGGATTTCCATATTTTCAATTTTAGAATACTCAAAAATCAGGGAAACATCATTTTGAACATCAATATGAATTTATCAATCCAATGATTTATTATCATATTCATATAAATTTTATAACAGGTATCTACATTTTAAGGTCTCCACTACAGAATATTTTTTGGAAAATGATGGATCCTTAAAAAATTAAACCCATTTATTTACACATATTTTTCACAAAACAAAAAAAAAGAATAAATTTACCTCCGATAAATCAGTAATATCTATTCTAGTTGACAAGAAGGGACTACCACTGATGATAAGAACCGTATATTCATACATATTGTTGAAAACCAAGAATTTATCTTGAAGAAAATGCTTTAAAAATACAAATGTAAAACCATAAACTCATTAAATTGGTTGTTTGAATTAATGGAAAAACAACTATAGAATTTTAGTGGTGGGTTATATGTTTCCCAATTTCAATAGTTTATATACTGAGAACTGGATCAGATTTATAGAGGCACCTAAATTTCAAGGGTCATTTTTTTGACCTCTATTAACCAAGGTACATTGACTAAAAAATATAGTAGTATCATTGTGTTTTAGAGGTATTTTTTGAAAGGAAAAACTAATCTCTTATGTGATGTTTTATATGGAAAGGTGTTCAAGATATTATGTTTCCTAAATTTTTTTTATGATATTTGAGAAAATGAGAAATCAATATCATGGATATTATGAAAGCAATATCCACTTGGATCCTTATAAAATGCTAAATAAGTACAATAGTTTATCCTTGTAATTATTATTGAGGTATATTTTTTAATGAAATGGTTGGGTGGGTCATAGTTCTTTACATGTAGTGGAATATCTTCAAATTCATAAATAATTTTCTCCTTCCCATTACTCTTATTATTTCCCTGAATAATTTAAACTCAATTTTCAAATAGAATTGTGAGCTTTTATTCATTTTATATACTTTTTCTTTCATTTCTAGATTTGTCTATTATAATTATTGACTTCCATATTCTTTGATTTTTCTAGTTGGTGAACTCATGGGGTATTTTACTATTTCTATTTGAGTTCTAAAACATCTATTATTACAAAAACCATACATTCTCCATTGGGATCAAGTTTTATTAGTCTAAGAATATTTACCTTATATCTATATCTTTGGAATCATGGTAATTGATACATTTACAGTTCCATATTATGCTATCAACCTTTATCATAATATTTATCTTTGTTTTTAGTTCCTTGAATCATGTGTACTACTTTAAGAATCTTTTCTTCTTGGTGGTTTCCATTGTATTTATTCATTAATTCGGAAACATCCAATAGTTATTTATCAAAAAGGGAAAAAATTTCCACAGGCCGGAATTCATTAAGTTTGAACTTGACGATACTAAAGAACATGCATTTGTTGAGAGGATGGGTGGTTGGACTCATCCAACCCTTTTGGGGGGAATTATTTTCTACTCTGGGACTCTCTTTATAAATTAAAGATATTTTAATGAATTATTTTTAGTTCAACTAGAATAACATAGGTTTCCATTGGATTTTTCAATCACTTATTAACATGTGGTAAATTTTGAATCATCTGTATTTTTGGGGGGTTCTTAATTAATGGATATATTCATATGTATTTGAGGTTATCCATAAATTGTATCATCTCATATAATATTTAGAGATTATTTTAATCATAATTATGATGATAATGGTTTTTAAGCCACTAAGTATGGCACTCTGGAATTTATTATCATCCAGAGAGATGAAGGTTTTTTTAATATTGGGAATGTATTACTAAATTGGGATACCTATGTATCCTCGTGAAAGGAATCAGAACCCTCATAGTTCAATTCCTCATAACGGGAAAAATCATAACTTTTAATGTCATGTGATAGGGACCTATCCATACAGGTTTATGTCGTGTTGTAAGGACATCTAAGAAAAATGTGGATTGTCAATGTTTGGTGTGGGAATTATTCATAAAAAACCTAAGGAACATGAAATGAATATTGGTTTCCAAATAATATCAGTCCATGTTGGGAATATCTCTTAGGAAGAACATGAATGATTTTTAATGTTGGGTTTGAACCTCAGGGAAGATTCATACAAATCCCATGTGGATGGAAATCATATCCCATGTAGTTTTATGGGTCTCATAGGAGAGTATAGTCTTTTGAGTGAAATGTGTTGGTGATTACATCATGAAAAAGAATCCCTGAGCATTAGAAGTTTTAATTTGGGGCCACTCTTAAAGAATATTCTTAGATTAATGGAATTATGGTTGGATAAATGAAGAGGATATCCAATGAGCTCAATCCATGATGAAGGATTCTTAAATATCCCAATAATGGTGGGAATTATTGTTATTATAGACTATTTATTTTGTTTGGGATTATGCATAAGAGCTACCCATTTGAGGGGAGATGATTGGGTAAACCCTTTTGGAAGGTTACCCTTTTGAGCATGGGCCTTCAAGAAGGTGTCAAACTTATCCTGATTTGAATAGGAATATGTGTTTTCATAGTTAATGTCAAAATTGTGATAATCTTATGATCATGGAAAATATCTAAGCCCAAGTGAGTCATGATCGGTGTGAGAAACAAGTGGATGTCAAAAATTAAACAAAGACACCCACAATTTTCCTTCTCTGTTGGTGGAATAGGGTGTGCCTACAACGGAAACAGTTGATGAGGGGGAGGAGATGAGCCTTCCCTATATTATCTTTAAATTGGAAAATGATACAATGTGAGGAAAGAGTGAAGGTGAAGTAATTATAGAGGACCAAGACTGCAACATCTAACTTGAAAGGTAAGGGGATTACACCAAGATGACAACCCTATTTGAGGATTGGTTTGGGGATTACTCTTAAGGATTATTACCATTTAAGATTGGTTAGGGATTACTCAGAAAGAGGATTCCAATTTGGGGTTTGTTTGGTTCTTATTCTTATGTAGGATTCCCATTTGAGGTTTGGTTAGAAGTTACTTCTATGGAGGATTCTCATTTGAGGTTTGAATGGGACTTACTCTAAACGAGGATTCCCATTTGGGAATTGGTTGGGGATTACTATTAAGGAGGATGCTCTTTTGAGATTGAACCTCTCATAGGAGTTAGGTGATGTGGTTTGAGGAGATTATTGTGGGGTTTATCTACTCAAGGTACACATGGAATCCATAAGGATAGTCCAAACTAGTAACATTTGAATGGAAAAAAGAGTAGAATTTCAACTCAAGGAACCTCATTGAGTGTGATGGAGTGTTTCAAATCATTGTATTCCAGGGGTGGAAGTTGGGAGGCATAAAGGGCCCAATGAAAAGTGTTATCAATCGCACATGAGAAGTCTATAGTGTGACTCTCCATTTTTCATGGGGGTGAGTGACAGAAGTGAATGGAGAGGACCGTAGGAATGGGACCGTAGCCCAGAACTGATCTCGAGCATGGGTTTAGGGTGTTTCCCCCATGATAAGGACTAGTGGAGTCGCGAAGGTGCTCTGCATAGATAATCCTATAAGATTATTTTTGCAGGAGCTCTATGCAGGTGATCATCACAGGTGCTCCACCAAGGTGCATCACCCATGTTCTCCATCATGGTGTGTCGTGCAGGTGCTCTGCATCGGTACTCTTCTAAGGTGCGTCGTGCAGGTGCTCCATGTAGGTTCTCTATGTAGGTGTGTTGTGGAGGTGTCTACCACATTTAATTGGAATAGTTCCAAATGTTCTACACACTTATGGGATGTTTAGAATACTTTCCCAATTTAATTATCTCTTCTCTCATGTTTTAGATAGCTACCTAAAAATATTTGGGGGATCTGGACGAAGGATTTATGAAACAGGATCTTGGGGTCTTCTTCCAACATTTTCTACCTTTGAAATGGGGAGCCCAGGGGTCCTATTTATAGTAATGAAGGTGACTTGGTAGAATGTATTTTTTCTGTGCAAGTCCTTTATGAAGGTCCTCCACATAGCTCTTCCATGTAGGGGTGTAGAAATTATATTTCCGTGTAGGTCCTCCTCTTAGGTGCCTTTGTGAAATATATTCATCTTCTGAGTGAATTAATTTCGATTTGGAAGTCTGTTTGGGCTCTGTGAGCAGTCAAATCAATGTTCCTGAAGAGTTCTACACTTATTGAGGTGTTAAATACACCATGTATTCTAAGAAGAAACTTAGATATTTAATTTAATGTGTCGAAACCTTTTCATCATTGATAATTGAAATCCACAGCCGACTCCTAGATGAGGGAATCATTTCACATATCCATCGGCATGGTTTAGTATTTTGGAATATATAAATCCATCCCGCATATTAATCCTTATGTGTGAAAACATCTTTACTCATACTTGACATTTGTTATCTAAGTGAGAATCAAATATTCACCCTACAGAAAAGTGTATGGAACACATTTCATTGTGTCTACTATCATATTCACATTGTTCCATTTAGGATTCAAATTTATTCTCTTATAACACAAATCTTATCAATATATGATTCATTATACTAATAATTTTTCTCACAAAATTACATTATGAATTAAATATCTCCTCCATGGGTTGATTTTGAAATTGTTTCTATAGGTTGATTTTGGTAACCATGGGTTGCAGGTTGTCTAATTAATATTTTAATTTATTTGAGAGATTGAGATAGTTACAATAAAGTTTCTTGAAATTTCTTGATAAGGGAACACATTTATTAAGAGTAATCAAAATATATTTAAAAAAATGTACATATTATTATTTTTGGGATGAAATATCACATTTTGGAAAAAATAATTCATTTTTTCAGAACAACCCACATTTATTAGACTAATATATAAGATATTGGTTTTGATTGTGATGGATTACATGATTTACTCCTAATTTTATATTATGGATCAATAAATAGTGAACTTGAGCTTTTATATAATAACATTTAACATTAAAATCCATCCCTAAACCAATGTAATTACTACTTGTAATAAATATTATCCTCGAAGAGTTTTTTTTTGATAATTAAAAGAAGGATTATTAAAAATCAATCTTAACTCCTTACAAATTTTGTCATTATAATTCCACCATATGATATATCTAATAAATAGTATCATATACAGTAAAATCTTTCATAGAATGTTTCAATAAGGAAAGGAAATTGAAGATGGTAATGTGAAAACTACCAAAGTAGGTCCCATAATATGTTACAATCATCATGAAATTATTATCCATCCAATTGATAAGAATTTACCTTTAGGGTTCATAGTTCTCCCTTACTTCTTTTTGGGTAAAATAAAACCTTTAAATAATTGTAATCCTAACCCTAATTTTCAATGAAATCATCTAGAATCTAATTTTTTGGTGCATTCCAATTATGGTAAAATAAAAAACTCCTCTCCTATGATCATTCTTAGTGTGTCATTATAAATAAAATTGATGCAATATATTATAAATGAATCCAATTATGGATCAATAATCCTCATTATACATAACATTAAACGTAGGACAAATTTAAATATTTGATTATCGATGTCAATAGTTTTGGAATATAGGTGAATTCTTGAAGGACGATGGAATATAATACACATTAGTGATTACAAACTTTCTCATCAGTGTTCTTGAATGTTTTTTTGGAATGAGTCGTCACTAAATATTTTCACATTATTAGAATGAACCCTTTCTACCAAATTTTCAATTTTATATTTTTTTTGTTTTCATATTCTAGGAACATATATGTATATTTATTTCATCAGTGAATGTCCCCATATGATCAAAGGATATTCTTATACACATATAATGAGATATAACTAAAACATTTCTGTATAAAAATCCTAATAGATAATAAAAGATGAAGGTTCAACGATTTTTTCATAAATTATTTTTAATATTATTTATGTTCCCTATTTTATTTTTTTAATATGATTTTTAGAATTTCTAATGAAATAAATTTTTTGAATTAATTTTTGTTATGTTCTCAAAATTGGTTGAAAAATTCCCTTACCCCACAATTGTTCAGATAACAACACCTATACGTTGTTTTATACAAAAAAATTTCATTAATTAAAACACACAATTACAACTAAATAATAGTGAATAGGGTGTCCAACCCATGAGGTAGTGTAAAACCTCACGTGGATCCAAAATTTTAAAACATCAATAACAATAGAAATAGTGAATAAACAAGGACATCAAAAATAATTAATGTATGAGAAAAATGGATGATATATGATAAATTTTGATGATCTAAATAAAATATGAACATTGTTCCTTGAATTCATCGATTGGAAGATTAATGGTTTTATGTGTGACTATTTTAAAGGATTAATTTGAATAATCAAACCCTAAAAATAATTTCCTATTGTCTATCTGGAGAAGTTAATCTAGTACTTCCTAAATTATTGAATCCATGAATTTAAATACAAGATTGATTGTAATAATTTTTTTTGAAATTAATGTGATTTGATCATCCACTATTAAATTCATGTTACATTCCTTCTCATTGAATAAATTAAATAAATAGGAATCCATAACTAGTTTGTAAAACGATTAATAACTGAGGGAAGAAATATTTACAGAATAATATTGATTTCACCGACCACTATAAATTGGTCGATGAAACATTTCATTTGAGTTATAATGTTCTTTTATCAATATAAATGAATAAAATTAAAAGAGAAGATGTAATATACACTTATATTTTAATGAATGATGATCAATTCCCAAAATTGATTTCATTCGAAGAAAATCATGAATTGTTCTTATGTTCTCTCCTCCATGTATTCTTTGATGTTTGGTATATTTTTAATCCCAAATAATTTTATGTCTCACTTCTTTTTTTAAAAATAAATCATGTCACACTAGCTTCTGTTCATTGGCTCATTAATATTCTCATCTAGATCTAATCGTCGATCTACATGTGTACTGTTCACTATACATTTTCCTTAACATTATGTTGATTAAATAATGATCCAATTATAAAAAATGATGATCCCTGTACATCTTTATTTGAAAATATATAAATATAACCTAGAAACTTTATTTGACCAAATCACCCTTTAAATACGTATACAAAAAATCTAGTTATTTCTTAATATCTTATTTGAGCATTTAACATCCTTTTATTAACATAGATTGAAAAAATTTGAAACCAGTGAAACAAAATAATTCCACAAAAAATTGTATCAGGTGAGTATAAACTAATCTAAATTTTTCACAGCAAGATTCAATTTATTAAGTGTTTCATTATCTAATTTTTCATTATCTATGTACCAAGAAAACTACATGTGACAGAAATAAATTTATGAAAGTAATTAATTTCCCTTATACACTATCCTAATATATGTGACTTTGGTATGGTGTATTATTCATAAATTGATTCTGAGTTTATGAGATATTTCAACCATGGATCCCTATCTTTATTCATCAAAATCAATTTTTCCAAATTAATGATATGCTTCAGTTCCTACATTCATCTTCTTCAATCATTATTAAACATCAGAAATGATTTTTTCACCTGATATTTAGTCTCTCATTTGTGGTACAGGGATCATCTATTTCATCTCTGATATATTAATCACCTCAAACCTAGTCAATTTGGATAGTTATAAGTGTGTAAATATCATATTCGTCATTTAGTTAATTTTCATTACCCAACATGGTGTAGACATCGACTATCTTCATATCCATGGTGACTTCAGTCTCGAATTAGATTAGTGAAGTATATATCTTCACTCAGCTTCCCTATAATTTTTTTAAACATGCTGATTTCTTCATAGAACAAAATAAGGATTACATTTCAATTGGTTTGAATTAACTATTTTATGGATTCATCATGAATAACAACAAAATTATTAAGATACATAGTCTTAGCTTTAACTTTAATATCAATAGGGTGGGGCTCATCTCGTTTTGAGGTTCATTATATTATGGAACTAGCTTCAATTAATTATTCAATAACAACCCATTTATGATAGAATAAATCACATTCATGTTTGTTAATACATTTATATTCATTAAAAAATATAAGTTAATTTTTTATAAAAAAGTAAATACTTTTAATTAAACACTTTATAATAAGTTTTTATTTAAAAGAAAAAATTATAAATTTCAGAATTTTAATTTGAAAAAAATTAATACCACTATTTAAAAAATAATATCAAAATTTAGATATGCTAAAATTTTTATAATTTTCAGAAAATATTGATTTATCCATGAGTAGTGGAAATAATATTTTTAATAAAAAAGACCGTCATTTTCAATAAATAAAGTAATTTTTTATTAAAATTACTTGTTAGTTTTTATTTAAGGAAACATAATTTTTATTTATTTACATTTAATCCACTTAATAAATTTATAATCAACATTATATTGGATTTTTTAATTTGAATATTTATAGTTTTAAAAATTCTTTTTCAGAAAGCATTTTTAATGTGCATATAAATTATTCCTTTTTTTACAAATTAACATAATCCTTAATGTCGATTGTTAAAAAATAAATTTATTATTATATATCATTAAATATTAATAGATATTAAGACTATGATTATTATTAATCATTAAGATAATATAAAATCATCTATTTCTTGAGAAATAAATTTATTGACATCTCGAGTTTTCATCATGTCCATGGGTATTGTTCTAAATTAAATATTACCACTTATGTGGGTTTAATTTTACAAAATAAATTGAATTTCATTTAATAATAATAGTTTTTATTTTCTAAAATTTACAATATAATTATTTATCCAAATTAATTTTGAAAATATAAAAAAGTTATTACCACGTTTTAGGTTAAATGAGTTTATTATGGGTTAAACTAAAAGGATAAAGGTTAAAATGTCCTAAAAACATTTCTAAAATAAATATTGTAGATATATTTTGTGATTATCAGGTATACGTCTCATGAATTACCCACATTTTAACATTTTAATGTAAAAATGTAGGTACCCTTTTTACCTCCCAAAAAATTCAAGTGTGTCACTCACGTAACATATAAAAGGTCACCCCTATCCTATATTAATCATACCATAAATTCATTTTGGGTTATCCATGACCTGACCAAATAAATTTCAAAATTATATACCATAATCTCATGATACATTATTTATTAGAAATTTATTTTATGAATAAATTAGCTATAATCCTATAGAGGTGGTCCAGGAAGACGTTGTATTCCTATCTATGCATTTTTTTGTCATTCATTATTTCACCTAAAATAATATGTTCAATTAAGTATTATATAATAAAATGGTATATACCATATAATAAGTTTTTATTGTGTTAATATAATGGCCTATATCAATATCAAATTCCCTCAATTAAGAAATTAGTATGTCCCTTTTGTGTATGGAAGACAACCACCACACGCACTGATGTGACATGTTTTCCATAATCACCTCCCATAGTTATGTATGATGGTTTATATAATGTTTATATGTGATATTTATTAGATAATTATACCTATTTATTCATTATATCCTATAAAACATTTTAAATTTCTATTCTATAGTGGATTATATAGTGTCATTCATGTGTATGGAAGACTACCTCCTCATGAATAGATGTTATTCATTTTTTTGTTAACGATTTCTCATGAAATGTAAAAAGGAAAATATTAAAGATTATATGTGATAAAAATTAAATTAATATTCTATAAATTTAAAATATAACTTTTCATAAATGTAATATAATAATTTTTCGTTACCTTTGCACTCACTAAAATATGATAATGTCGTTTGTGTACGTGTGGAATACACCTTCAAGAGATGATCTAAAACACTTTTAATAAGCACACCATATTGATGATATATATATATATATATTAAAAGAAATATTTTTTCATATATGATGTTATCATATTTTTTTAAATATAAAATATTCATATCCTTCTTTCCATAATGATCACTGAAAAATGGAAATGTTACCCGAGCGTATATGCACCCTACTACCTCACTAAGCCTAACATACATAATTTCGCAATACATTAATTGATTGTTGTTATTAAATGAATAATTTATTTATAAATACTACAAGTATATATATATTTTTATTCTATAATTTTTAAATATTTACCTCTTTGATGATATGCATCATTCTGAATACATTTTTGATACATATGCCAAATATCATCGAAACATCCGAGATAAACATAATGGATTTTTAAACATATATAACATGCTAATAATTCATATAAAATGAATGATAAAAATTAAAAATTTATTATGAAATTAAATAAGTTTCTTTTTTTTATTATTATATTATTTAAAGAACGTACATGATAGGTTGGTCTCATTGTTAAGGGACATTATCTAAGTCTCCATTTGGTGATACATATTTCGATATAATGAACCTAAATTCTTTTTAGAGTTATATATACATAAAATTTGAAATTTTATATCATTAATTTATCTATTCCCACTGTATTTTATGTTTTTTAATATTATTACATCATGGGGATTATGAATCATATATTTACAAAGTGTTAAGGATGTTCTCTTTTAAAAAAAAATTCAATATTTTTCTTCTAAAACAAATTTTCTTCATTTTCCATTATTTTAAAATCATTTTATTTTTCATATGAGAGTTATAAAATTGGAATTTTATTATTTAATTATGCTTCTAATAAAAAAGTGAATAACTATAAAAAATGTGTGACTTTCTTTACAAAGAACAAAAGGAATATTCTACTTTAAAATATATGAAGAAAAAAATTATACATCACTAAACATTAGTTTACGTTTTGGTTAAATTACAATCCTTCAAAAAAATTTCAAATAAAAAATATCATTACTCTTTTTAATTTATTATTGAAAAAATTGTTTATTTAAAGGGAAGGATATATTAATATATAAAAAAATTTCTTATGGGTGAAGATAATATTTATAAATGTGATGTTAAAAGTTGAAATCATTGATGTTCTATGAATATATTATGGTTGATGGAAATTATATATTTTTGTGAGTAGTAATGTTATAAACCATTTACGGGTGGTTATATTATAAACATTGTGTGGGAAGTTATGTTATAAAAGAATCATGTGAGGCTATTTTATAAATAAAGGAAGGGTGGGTTCGTAAATGACCTTAGTTTTTCATGTGAGGTTATGTTATAAAGGAGGTGTTTTCATTTATAAGGATTCTTCACTGAATGACCTTAGTTTTTCATGGATTCATAATTTATGTTTTATCATGTGTGAATCTCTTAAATAGATTCTCTATGACAATAACAGTCCTACAAATGACCATGAGTGGTGTGTGGTATCTTTTCCTTTAATAATATTGATTAAAAGTCTATATATGGAGAAATGTAAATATATACTGACCATCAATGTTTCAAATATATATTCACCAAAAAATAATTTAACCTAAGGTAGATATGATATTTCAAATTGATTAATGATAATGATTACACAATCCATTATCATTCTAGAAATGATTATATGGTTTTTTATTCCTTGAGTTGAAAGGATTATAAAAAAATAAATATGCTACATGATTATCATGATCCATTAGTTGTTGAATAAATTAATTTTGTCCTAGATATTATTTAAAAAAAACTACATCATTTTTTCATATGTATCAGTGTAGTCATCATTATCATATGGAATTATGGAAGCTCAAAATGAAGATCATGGTGTCCAAAAGGATTAATATTGTTCATAAATACTATATTTCCTGATATTATCAATGATAAAAAAGATTTTATCTGATTGGAAAAGAATTTATGTCTTCTATGTGATATTGGGTTGAAGTGGTAATTCTTATATGAATCTCACATCAACAAGAATATGTACATCATCCTAATAATGAGATATATAAAGACCTTTATAAATGTTACTTGCGGGATTGTAGGAAGAAATATATAACTGATTTTAGCATGAAAGGATTTACTTTTCATATGATAAATATAAAGGATAACTATGGACTATGAGTCATCTAACATTTTTAATTCTATAAAGGAAAAGGGAGAACAAATCAATGGATTATATGGGTGGACTACGAAATATATATGTATGTAAAAATTTTATTTCATTTATAATTTATTTTTTCACTAAATCCTAACTTGTTAAATAATTAATCATAATATATACTTTGAATTTATTTTCATACATTATCTAAAGGATATAGTTTGGTTATATGGATTTACCCACTATATTGTGTCTAATCATAGTCCTAGGATTACATCAAATTTTTATAATGAATTTTAGAAGTCAATGGCTGCTGAATTTTATTTAATTATATCTTTTAATCACCAATATGGTGTAAAATAGTATCATACAATTTGGAATTTAGAAGATATTTTTTGATATTAATCATTAGATTTTCTGAGAATTTCGGATCAAAATATCTCATATTTTCAAAATTCTTATAATAACATTTTTCATTCAGGTATTTAGATGACTCCATTTATGGAATTATATTTAAAATGGTGTTAGACACACATATGTCTTGAAGAAGTTAAAGAGAAGGAATTCAAAGTTCCATAATCTTTAGAATATTTTTTAAATATAT
Source organism: Viscum album (assembly GCA_963277665.1). Lineage (NCBI taxonomy): Eukaryota > Viridiplantae > Streptophyta > Magnoliopsida > Santalales > Viscaceae > Viscum > Viscum album. Next base: position 1,437,524,209 of record OY728122.1, read on the forward strand.
AATGATGATTTAACATCACATGTGGGAAAAATAGATCTGTAAAAATATTTTTAGAGATTTATAGCGGAAAGACCCTTCATTTTAAGTAAGTCACCATGTTTTCCTTAAAATATCTATTGGGAAAGGTGTTATGCATTTTGGTAAAAATTTCAAATTTAACACATAAATCCTTTTATATTATTAACCTCTAGAAAAAATGGGATCAGTTTCTTATAATGTATAATTACCAATATGTTTTACTTAGTTGCCTTTTGTTATTCAAATTTCTTTAAAAATGAATCATGTACCTGATGCCTTTCTTATTTTGAGCATCACTGTGGTATAGTTTGAAAAATATTTTTAATATGAGAAAATACAAAAAAAAATTAAAAAACATATTGAGATGGTGTAAATGAATAATTTCAAACATTAGGATAATGTTTTATATAAAAAAATTTGATTGAATACAGAATATGGGAATAAAAATCATTGAGTGAAAGATAGATTTACAATTCTAAGTAATAAAAAATATGAGGGTCCAATTTCTGAAAGGGGGAAGAATGTGAAAACCAAGTAATTGATAACAATAAATTAATTTATTGTTTTATTAATATTTTCTAATACATTTTATGGATTCATATTCATTATGCATATTATATGGATTTTTTTAGAATAAAATAAAAATGTTTTTAGAAAATAAATTCATTAATTATATTGTTTTATTTAAAAAATAAATTTCTAAAATTTATGAATAAATTTGATAAAATTTAGATAAATATTTATATATTAATATAAAATTCATATTATTGTTATTTTTTGGTATTTATTTGTAATTATGATTTTGTAAGAAATGTGAATAATTTGTATTATTTCAGGATTGAATTATTTTCATTAAATAATTTATTTTAAATTCCCCATTATATAATGGCTTTAGTTTTAATGTCAGATAATATCTATTTTACTTGTAATAATACTATTTATTTCTAATAGAACTTAAATATATTGTATTTTGTTCTAATTTCATTTTTTGTCCTTAAAACACATTTTATAGAAAACTATATTTCATTTCCATTGGAAATAATATATTGAAATTAATTTTTGTAACATCTATAAATTTATTCCAAGAAAATATATTACATATATAGAATCATGAGATTCAAATTTATTAAATTTTTCACTTTCATTTTAGTTCTATATTAATTGTAACATTGGTGAAAATGTAATCACTACTATAAAGGGGTAAACAACACAATTAGAGTTATAGCTAAGAGATATGATCAAAATAACATATCATAATTATTATTGTGTGAGTTAATTTCGTCCAACATCACCATATCTTATAGTTTTAATTTATTTAGGGACACTTTCCTAGGAAAAATACATTATATTCTAATAAATCATTCATTAATTAAAAAAGTGACACTCCAAACACATATTAATTGGAACCCCATATCCACTTTCATTCACACTTCATGATTTTTTTAGATAAACAATTAATTACCCAAATATATTCATAAGAAATATTCCCCAAAAATATAGGTCATATTATTCTCAAAGCACAATATTATAAGTATAAATTTTTACAACAATGGTAGATATATAACGAGGTGGTATAAGTCATAATTGGACAAATTTCAATTTTATTTCTTCATATGCCTCATGTAGATATTTTATAATCACTATAATGTAATGGAATAAACACATTTTATTACATATATTTTATTATATTAATTTAAATACAATTTGACATATTGTTTTCATTTTCTTGGTAATGAATCCATTGCTCTTCCAAACATATGAACTACCAGCTCTTTGAAGTGATGTGTTTTTTTCCATCACAGACTAATATGATTGGTTATAAATATTTAATTAATATATATATTATTTTATAAAATTATAATTATTCAATAATTAGATTATTTTACATACCTAATAACACTTTCCATCAATGTTATATTTATAATGTCACCCATGGGTACATGTGGAATACAACCTCCATGAAGCGATGTGAGTTATTTTCCATTAATTTATCACATGGATCACAGTAATGAAATAAATAATGAAAAAAATAATTTGAAATATAATTATCCTTATATAAATTTACTATATCATAGACGTTATTTATATTATATGTTGTAGAATAATTGTAATATTGCCCATGTTTACATGTGAAATATCACCACTATGATATGATGTATTTCACTTTTCACATCAACTAACTATAGAGGGTTGTAAAAATGTTTTAATCTATAAAAATATTAATTTTTACATGAGTAATATTATATATATATTATTACCTTGTCCCATTGACCTTTTTCAACATACCAGTGTCATCAGGGACTTATAATTCGTACAACATATAAATTAAAACATGAAACTAACAACTTTAGTACATAAATAAAATAGAAAAAAAAAATAATTTAACTTAATTTTAATAAATATTGAAATTTTTCGAAATAAAATATTGAAAAATTAATTACTCATTAGAGGGTAGATATACAAAATATAATAGTGAGGCTTGATGTATGGGGATTTCATTTAAAAAAAATTATTTTTAAGCTATCCTTAAAAAAAATTTATTCCATGTTGAGGATCTTTTAGATTTTTTAATAATGATTTTAATTATGATTAATGTTTTTATATATTACATTTTCACTTTTTTTTTACTTTCTTTTCAAATAATTATAAATAAATAATTCCAACATTTTTTGTATGATTTATTTCCATCATTATTCAAAAGTACAAAAAAACATTTATAAATAAATATGAACTGACCACCCTTTACTACTACTATAGAAATTATTCATGATCACGATTCATGTATATGTTTTTATGTTTATTTTAATATAAAATCATTCCCTCAAAATTTTTCTAATTTTTTATTTTAGAAAATATTTATATGGGAAAGGAATCCTCTTTTTATCTTTTTTAGATAACTTAACGATTTATTACTTATGAAATTGATTTAAAATTAATATTTATTTTATGATTAATATGAATGATATATGTTTTTTATTCAATAAAAGGTTATTTAATATTTTATATGAATGTTGGATGAGCTTTATAAATGTCATATGAGAGTGTAGATCAATATGGATATCCAATGCATTGGGTAAAGTGAAGGAATATACTGTGGATTGCTTACTTTTAATGGATATGGTAATTATATAGTTCAGAGATTATATTATAAGGTTTCATATACGATTTAATGTATTTGTAAAATCCCAATATACTAATATTATTAGATTACAGTGTTTTTTAAATTATTTGTTTTGATTTTGAAAGGTAATAAAATGATCGTATGTTTTTAATGAATGCTTATGACATTTCAAATCTAATTTCATGGATTATTTTTCATGGAAAGATATTAATGAGGATTCACGTTTTAAAAATCATTTATGTTAATTATTCTTTACAGTATGATTTCATGTGAAATGTATGAGGAAATCCTTTTAGAAATCAATTTGTTTTCATGGATAAGTAGATAGATATATTACCGCAAATGACTATTATGATAAATGAAAAAAAAATTATAGATTTTTATATATTGAAAATTTAATACCTGTTTCATTTCATTTATGTATGTTACTATGATTTTTTGCTCAAAAAACGTTTTTATATGTCCTCAAATGGTATAAAGGATTGGTAGGAATGATATATAGTATGAGTTCTAGATTTTGGTGTACCTTAAAATGATGAAAGTGTGTCATTATAAAGAACATGTTTTGTGCTGAAAATTAGAACACAATGGAAATTTTCACATTTTTATGTTCTGTTTTAGAAAATTCTCTAAATTAAAAAACAAAAAATATGGTGAATATATAAGATGTTTAATCCATTCTTATTAATAATATAATTATGGGTTGATTATGTTATGATATTTTATATCGAAATCACATTGTAATGACTCAACCTCTAGTTTATAACAATTTTAATGATGAGTTTTCACTTTTGGGACATGATATGAAGATGTTTCCCCTAATGGTGGAGTAAAGGGTAGATTTCCCTTTATTTTTGTAGTTAGGAGACCCAACTATTGAGTAGATAATAGAATATAAAATAAGGATTATACTACTCATGAGACTAATGTACATAAGGAATTATAAGGAAATTTAAATTCTCAATTATAATGAGATCTAGATCCCTATGAATAAAATTTAAAGAATCAGTATGTTACATATATTTTCAATATATTTTAGAAACCTACTAATAAAACATTGTTTCTTATAACGATCTTTCTTCATGGAAGAGTAGGATACTAGTGTAAATTGATCTCATATACACATAATTAATCTAAAAACCCCTAGTAATAGTTTGATTTAATATAAAAAAGATTATTACATACACCTGATGAGTATTGTGTGATTATAATACATGTTGTACATCCAGAAGTGTATTATAATGATATTTAAATAGTTAATGAGGTTAAAATTAATAAATAGATATATATAGAATATGGTTCAGGATAAATAAAATTGAGATCAAATTTTTGGGAAATTCATTATGTGTGGAATTCAATCTACGATTAAAAATTTGTATGTTCCCACAAATGTAAGAGTTTTTGAGTTCCCTTTGGATATCAATTTCATTATTCAAAAGTCATGAGAAAATTCTAGGGATGATTCAACATCAACAAATACCCAATAATAAAAGTTATTATAAAATATTTAGAGATATGATTATTCATTGTACTTTACAAAAAGGAATATATTAAAGGGGTATAATAATGGTTCCACCTGATGAAGAGATAAAACATATTTCAATTGTGGTGGTGAGTAAACATATTTCTATTTATCCCCATTGAGAGGGTACTATAGGATATCTTGGGTGTAATAGAGAATAAACATATTTATTAGAGGCATCATCGTGATTTGGAGAAACCCCAAGGTGGACATGGTAGCATTTAGAGGTTTTTATAGTAGATAAGCTAGTTGTGTAAGAGATGCTAGGGTTTGATAATTAATTGATACAGTCCCACCACCCCCAACAATATGTGGGATATCATTGACTCATTGAAGAGAATATTTGTAGGTGATAATGGGGTCCATTTATGATGTAAATACACTAAAACTATAACCCCAATAAAGTGATTAATTTTTTAAATTAGCAGAAGATTAAATGTATCACATCTCAAGGGATTGTATAGTTTAGTAGTCTGGGTGAACTAGATACATACTTCAATCTCACATTATAATTGAAAAAATAGAATACAAAATAGTTTTTTCTTCCAGTGAATCATTATTTCATCAATAATAACCCTTGATATCAATCATAATACACATAATGGAATCCTTGTGTATGAAATATAGAAAGGGGTGAGCTTATATTCTCAGTAACTATATGAGTTGGGTGGAAGATATCATGATTATATAAGGCATAATCAATATATCAAGGTAACTAACTAAACAAACCAGAAAATTAATGAATAAAAATAGAATGAATTGAATGCAGATATAATATCAATATTTTAATCTCAGGGATAATAATACTAATTGAATTATAAAATATAGCAATTCATAATTATAGGACATTATGATATCAGGAATCATTATACCTCTACAATCATGAAATTTCAAATGATAGTATAAATCAAGGTTAAAACCCCATTTAATTATAGATTAATGATTATCCTCATGAAATAATAATTTCACTACATAGAAATTTATAATTTTTTCCATACATAAATTAATATCCACAATATTCTTCATATATTGAATAATCAACTTACTTCACAAATAATTCTCCTTATCATCAAAATATCCAAAAATAGAAAAGAATAAATATTATAAATATTTTCCAGATAATCAAATAAAATTAAAAGTAATAAATGCATGTACAAATGGTATATAGTTTAGATAATAATCATATCCTTGATTTAATAAATATAGATATTTACAATATATTTAATGTCCCATGAAAAATTATCTTAATAAAGTGATTTTTTCAGAGAAATATGCAGTTTAAAAAATTAAACATGATATTATACATGACTATGAATTAGTAAAGAATATATATTTTTACAAATAAATAATGAATATATATGTATTATTTTTTAAATAAATAAAAGGTGTGGTATATACACAATATTAAATTTAATAGGTTCATATTTAAAAATATAAATCAATAATATCAAACTCGAGACAAAATCCCTTTCAATGATTATACTAAGGAAGTGAGGATTAATTAGTGGAATTATTATTTGTATCAAATATAAATTTAAATGAAAAATGATAAATAAAAAATAAAAATATAATGTTGCATTACAAACATAACCATATAATATCAAACACAATGGGGACGTAATATAACCAAATGAAATGACATTGAGTTACCAAATTCATTACCAATTTTTAAATTTTATATCAAAACCCATTTGGTGAAATAATTAAAATTAAAAGTAATATTCTTAAAAAAATGTGAATGATTAACAATATTAAATGTTAAATGGAAGTATTTACACCATATAAAAGAAATTTTGTGCACAATTTTTAAATATTATCCAATGAAGGGAAATTGAGATGAAGTCCATTACACAACTCTTCCTTTGGGTTGAATATGTTTTTACCCACTAAATAATAAATTTATGCATGGTATCAATTTTTTTAATAATAATATAAATATTTATAATATCATATATGATCTTATTATAAAATTTGACCTCTTTTTTATTAAACAAATTCATTATTTCATTCTTTTAGGCTGTTAATTACCGTGTTTTCTGAAGCATGTTTCCTTTTTGAAGTTATTATTCTAGTGTATAGGATATAGATATATCATATTCTGATGTATATTATTTTTTTAAATATAATATTTAATTATTATATAATTTTTTGGAATTTTTTTATATATGTAAATAGAAAATAAATCCTATTGCATTATGGATATTCTAGGTCATACATATGAATGAGTGTCCATATCAGTCCATTAATGAGTGAAATGGTAAGGATGTGGGTGATATAGTATTTTAAATATTAAATATCATTTCATAAATATCACTTATAATTCCTAAATCAATCTTTATTACATTCCACGTAATGAGTATGTGAAAACTAATAACACAATTCATGAGGTGGTAGTCTGCCATACACATGAGCGACATTATCATATTTTAAAACGTATGGAAATTAACAAGGAATATATGATATTGTAACTCTACCATTATAAAAATATCATATATATTATATATATACCTCAAATCCATTATTATATGAAATATTGTCATTTTTATAGAAAATTAAATAATCAGTTTGTGAGATGGTAGTCCCATGTACACATGATTGATGATTTTATTTCACATTTGATGGTAGTGGATGTAGACCTAGTTTATGAAATTTTTATGATAATATATCATTATATACGGTGTATTGGTTGTATTATATGATTATATTTTACATTTTTTAGTATTTTTAATAAGAAATTTAACCAATACATAGGTTTAAGAATTTTTCCTCTTCTTCGTAGACAATGATTAGGTAAATTTATAAAGCCTTATTTGGATAAAATACTAATAAAAAATAAGGGATCTAGGATGTAGGGAAATAATTTAAGAAGTAGTTTGGGTATGGATTGGTTGAGCCAGATTTTTTTGGATGTGTTAATAGTAGATGAGAGTGGGTGGCCTTTTATATGTGGGGGAGATGACACATAATTATTTATTTAAAAAATAAAAAGTGGTACCCATGTTTTTCTCATGAAAAAAGAATATATTATTTGTAATTTTATATCATTATAGGTAATATGGTCTAATGTTTACAACTAAATAGTTGTTGTAAAAAGTGTAGGTCATTTTTAACCGTTATCTATTTAGTTGAACCCCTGGTAATCCTTTTTTCACATTAACAGATATAATTAATTTTTAGATCTTTTACTTTTCAAAATGTTTAACAATTAAATTTAACATCTTATAAAATATAAATTACTATGAATTAGAATATATAATACATTTTTCCTACCTAAATTCATATAATTAGATGAACTAAATTTAAAATTAAACATGTAGAAGCATAGAAAAATGAGTTTTACAATGGAAAACATAGACATGTGTAAAAACTATTAATAACAAAATTCAAAATGGAATTGATTAAAATTAAAAAAAATTAGAAATTGTTTATTTAAATGAAATAATATAATTTTAAACTGATCTTGAAATATAATTTAACATTGTAATTAATTTAAATCAAAAGGTAGTTTTCACATAAAAATTAGTATTTTTAACTATTCATCAAGAACATGCCCTTTTTAGAAAAGAATGAAAAATTCACCAACAGATAATTATTAAATTTATATTAATAATATATTTTTTATCCCTTGTAATAAATTTTGTAAAATTGGTAAATTTTAATTTTAATTTAGGTCCAAATGTGAATATAAACCAACTTTAAAAAAAATATGGTTTTTAAGACACAACATTTTTTTTTATTTTGAATGTTTTTTTAATAAATATATAACCATTTTATATATTGTATACATATGTAAACAATAAAATTTTTTATTTTAGATATTCATTTCCTTATAGTTTTTACTAATATCTGGGATATAAATTTCAGGTTTAAATAATAATATTTTAAAAGAGTTATGTGTTTTATTTAAACCTAGTGTTTTGTGCTTCCAAATCTATCCAATACATAGAATTTCATTTAAAATTTTTAAATATAAAATTATATGGGTTTTTCATTATCTTATAATAAAATTATATTCTTTTATATATGCAATTTAACATGATTTTTATTTTTAAAAATATTAGGTGTGTTTCATTCTACAACATTAAATAAATTGTGTGCTCAAATTTTCATCTTAATATTGGTAATCAAGGGTTTAAAATTTGAAAATAGATCTATTTGAAACAAATATATTAAGAATTATTAATAAAAAATCCTCTTAATAACTGATAAATTGAATTAGAAAGGTTGTCAAGAACAACTGATCACATTTTTACCAAGTAAGAGGAAATTTGTGGAAACTAAATATATGGACATGGAAGAAAAATGTAAATAAATATATAGAGTGATAGAGGTCATTGATCCGGAAGAATCAAATAATAAATGGAAGTATATGGTCTTAAAACCCTAAATATTTAGTGAATTAAAATATCATTTGATTCATCTGATATGTAGGTAATATGACAATATTTTTATTTTAAGATCTTTTTCCAAAAATTGAGAAATTATTTAATTTTATAATAACATAATGAAATATAATTAATTCCTATATTTATATTTGTTAAGAACATTTTATTACTTTTGTTATTTTTTGATCAATATAAAATTTATAGTTTACTCTATTAATTGAATATAAAAAATGATTTTTTTGTTACTAAAGAACTAAAATTAATTTCTAAAGGAACATATGATATGTAAAAGATTGAAATTTCCTTCTCATATTCATCAATAAAAGAAAATATTTTGGAAGAAGTTACCCAAGATAATAAATTAGTCTCCAAACCTCAATATTAACACCAAAATTGATATTTAATCCATTTAATAAATATTTATCCTAATGTAATATACAAAATACATCTGACCGAATTAAATGTCCAAAAATTTTAATGGATTTCCACTATATCAAAATTATTTTATTCAAACAAAAATAAATTGGGTCATAATTTCTCATTAAAATTTGTTAAAACCATTAACATTATAATATCATAATGGAAACATTCAGGGTTAAAAATAAAATCTCATATTATCAAATATATTCACTATACAATAACCTATCTAATATCTAACAAATTTCAATGTAAAAAATAATATTCCATTAACATCACTTTATAAATATTATATCAACATAAAGAACATATTAAGGGCTATATTTCGGTAATCATTTTGTTTAAAAAAAGAACCTTCCACTGCATCACTTTTCATGGTATCATTAAACTTGGGTCTTCGAATCATTATAGAAAACCACTACAGTTCACTCATTATTCAATTTATATTTATTATAATGATAATTCCATTAATAAAGTTTTCAAAAAAACATTCTTGAATCCAAATACACAAAAAAAAATCATTCACCTTCATTCTAAAAATTCTAACTATGCTTCATAGTCTTATTCTTTCATAGTTTCTTCCTTTAATATTTCATTTGTTGTCTCTTCATCATTAGACGTATAACAATTACTCGTATAAAATTTCTTATTTTTATTGTTAACATTACATAAATAAAATATATTTTAATAATTACCATACATACCACATTTATAACATGCAATAGTTTATGATATACTATAGATAACATTAACCTCATACATTACAGTAGCTAATGTTTTCATTTATCATAAAAAATTACACTCTATGTATCCTTTTCTACAATCAAAAAGGTTTCTCTTTCCTATAATACATTATCATATTTGTTTCATCACATATTTTCAACATATTTTAAATTAAACAATATTTTTTCTAACGTCTATATCACATAAAACCTTAACTATCTCTATCATTCATTATTTGGTCAGTATGAGACCTTATTAATGTGAAATTTTCATCATATTTCAGGATAATTTATTTTGAATAACCCCAATATCCATCACTCCTGTCATCATACCATTTGGTATCTCATAAAAACATTTATATCACACTAACCGTCAACACATTTTGTTACAGTTCAAATCATTGGCTAAAAAAATATTTAATGAAATAATAATCATAGGTGGAAAACACATAATCATAGAAAATAATTTGAAGTTTTTTTAATTAAGGAAAAATTATTTTCAATCTATTACACCTCATTATTAGTCCAAGTTCATTCATGATCATTATTTGTTAAAATATATCATAATGGTAAATAATGAAAATCTTAATTAACCACATAATAGATTCCATGAGTGTTAGGAAAAGTGCAAAAAAATGGAATGCATTCATTTACAAGGTTATTCCCTATCAAAGACGGATGCACCTTTTTTTTAATTATTAAACTTAGTTACATCTTTCCATAAATAACATCCACTTATAGTATCCTTACATGGATGTTATTCCATGAAAACCCACATATTACATACCTCAACAAAATGTTAGGATGTTCTTGTATGCTTATCCTCATGGTATATCATACAGTTCTGTTCTGTCATAATTTCTTTCCTAAACATTGTTCCCAAGGATTATACTAAACAAAATTTTAAATGAAATGTAAATACCCAGACACTAGTTACCCATAGTCAGTTTTCATTTTATTACATTAGAATAATATATAATAAATTAAATCCCAATAGACCGTATATTTTAGAAGTCTTTATAAAATAGATACATGCACAATTCTCCTAATACAATTGAAAAAATAAATTAAATCATAATATTTTCTTTGAGTGTATCATCATTTAATCTAGAATAACCTAGAATATCAAACATAATACACATATTTTCATCATGGGGAATGAAACATGAGAATAGGGTGATTTCAAATGCTTAGTAACGGTATACATACAATTAAATATATCATTATTAGATAAGGCTTAATCAATATAAAATTATAAATAACTATACATTCATTACATTAAATTAGTAAAATAAGAATAAAATGAATCTAGAGATAATAAAAATGTTGAAATATAATGGATAATAATAATAACTGAATTCACAATGATATAAATTAATAATTATTGGATATTGTTGTCTCTTAGATATTAATACCTCTATTGTCAAGTCCTTTCACAATATTGTCTAAAACTATGATAAAACCCCATTTACATCTATATTATTGATTTAATTCATGAGGATATTGTCACATTGATGGAATTTAAATAATCGATCTTCTCCCTCCACATAATGTCCAAATCATTCATGATAAATATAATAATTGATTTAATACATGTAAAATATATATTATCATCAAATATCAGTTTTGAGAATAGAATATGGATTTGTCAATATTTTCCTAGTTAATGAAGGAACATTCAAAACAAATACCCTATATTAAATTGATATTTTTTAGTAAATAATAATCTTCCTGATATAAATAAAATAAATATTTAAAATAAATGTAATTTTCAATGAAATATGTTCTTAAGAAAGTGTTTATCTCAACATAAAGTTAATAAATACAAAATTAAACAAGAAATGAGAGGTGACCAATAGTTCATTAGGAATAAAAGGATTTCATATATTATTATGATGATAATTTATAATTTTTATTTACATTAAGGGGTTGTATATATAACCCAAAAAATTGAATAGGTGCATATTAACAAAAATTTCCCAATGAAATGGAAATTGATACGAAATCCATTATAATGGTCATACTGATGACGTGATGATTAATAAATGTATTTATTATGTAAATAAAATTTAAATCCGCCAAATTTTGTGTCATAAAACATAAAACAATAAAAATAAATTACACATATAATCATAGAATATCAATGAAAATGGATCCATAATAGAGCCTAATTATATTAAATTGAGTTAAAAAAACTCCTTACAACATTGTAACATTCAATTAAAATCATCTAGGGTGAAATAATTAAAATTAAAACAAAAATTACCATGAAATATAAAGGATTCATTATATTACATTTAATACTGTCAGTATGCGCACCATATAAAATATTATTAAGGAATTATAATAATATATACCTCAATGAAGGGAAATTGAGTTAAAGTCCAAAACTTCAAGCCTAATTTTGGCTCTATATTATTTAACCCCGTGTATAATAGTTTTTAGAAACATATAAATTAATATAATAACTATATTAATATTTATAATATCATATATTATCTTATTATAACATTTTAACAACTTTTTGTTTATAATATTTCATTACTTTAATTGTTACGATTTTTAATTGCCTTATTTTGAAATCCCATTTTTTTATGAACGTTCACGTTCATGTGTATAGGATATTGATCCATCAACTATATAATTATAAAAAACTATTAATTTAATATCTAATCATTACATAAATTTTTATAATCATTATTTAATCTGTGTCATTAAAATGAATCACATCTCATCGTTCAAACGGAAGCATTTATGTACGCACGAGGGACGATATCATTCTATTAATGACTGAATTTTCAAAGAAGTGGATGATATTTTAATTGTATTGAATAATTATTTTTCCATAAATATAACATATATTCATCAAATTTACCCTCCTTCCTTTACATGTGAAAAACTATTTATAATGAGTCACATCACTCTTTACGAGGTGGTAGTCTTCCATACACACGAGCGCTATTATTGTATTTTAAATTGAATGTAAATTAAGAAGAAATATGTGATATTATAATTATATTAGTATAATAATATCATATAAACTATTTATATAAATTTAATTTATCATTATACACAATCATGTGATGTGATAATAAAGAACATGTTACATTGGTTCATGATATGGTAGTCTACTATTCACATGATCGATAATTTTATTTCACATTTGATGGAAGTTAAGATGGATTTGGGTTACGAAATTATCATATTGAAATATATGTATATATATTATACTCTTTTATTCATATTATAAAATTAAAAAATTATTTTATATAGGTTTCTGATAAAATAAAACAAATATGCACATTTAAAAATTGTACATCTTCTTTAGAGAGAATAAATATGTTTTCATATAATGTTAATTTAAGTGACCTAATTATTGTAACTACTTAATATAGTATGTTTATATGGAATTAAAGAAGATGTTTTTTATGAAATTAATAACAAAATGTGATTTGTAAGTGTAAATAGTATAAGAGGGAGGCTGTCCTTTTATATGTGGGGGAGATAACACACATGTACATCTTGAAATGATAATTCAATAACGAAATTTTTCTAATGATAGAAGCCCAAAAATTTTAAATATACTACTATTGATGATATATGGTCTAGATAATTCCATGAAACGGTCTTTGAAAAATTTTAGTTTTTTTGAACCTTTATTTTTGGACTGTAACCCGTATTAAACCTTTTTCACCATAACCAAACTAATTAATTTTTCTTTATTTTACAATAAAAAATGGTAAAAAAATAATGATAACATTATTATATAACACAAATTATTATTATTCAAAATAGGGAATCAGTTTTTTAAAATTTAATTAAAATAATTGGTTTAATTTAATTTAATTGTTATCCCAAAGAAGGGTCGAATAAACTATTTTTTGAAATTAAACCTGTAAAACTATTTAAATATTTTTATATCATAATTTATTATGAAATTTATTAAATTGATCTTAATTAGTAAAATTGAAATATATTTTTAGATATTTTAATTTAATACCAATATCAAATATAGGTTATAATTGTAAAAAAATATAAATGAAAATGTAGTCTTCAAATAAAAATTAGATTTTCTCACCATTCATTAGGATGATAAACTATTTAGAAAATTATGAAAAATTAACCCAATCATAATTTTGACACCTAGATTTCAAAAATATGTCTATTTCTTCACCAAATTTTATAAAATCGCTAAAAATTAATTTTAAAGAATGAGATTAATGATTGAGTAAACCACAACTTTGAAAAATAAAATTTTTGAGAAAAAAATATTTTTCTTTAAAGAGGTTATTATTTTTTTCCAAATAAATATATAATAAGTGGATTTTTTTTAAATGTTTCATACATAAAATTTTCATATTTTTGTAGTCATATTTTTACATGTTAACCTAATCATTTGGTTATTAATGTCTTGTTTAAAGGATAATATTTTAATAGAGTATCATGTTTCATATAAACTCGGTGATGCATTTATCACAAGAAGTCAGTGACATTGATGTTATTTTAGAAAGAATATATCAAATAAATTCGAGGTTTTACATTCTCTTATAATATTTTGGTTTCCATTCATACATTTAATTTAACATGATTTTTCCCTTTTAACATAACTAGGTGTTGAAACTAAGGCTTTAGACATGCTTCGAGTTAGGATTTTTTTCTTATTCAATATCTTCAATTATATACTCAACAATACCAATAGAAATAATCAATTTCTTATCGTATACTTAATTAATGAGTTAGATACTCTTATTGAATCTGTAGATCGACCTCTGCTTATAGACACATTTACGAGATTAAATACTAATCAAACTTCAATATGCTATCAATGTGAGCTCACTCTTAGTAGAGACGTATTTTATTTTGATCTCAATATGGTTGATATGAGACCTTATAATGTCATAATCAACCTTAAATAGTTAAATATAGTATATAATTTGGTATATTTATTAATATATAGTTATATATAATGTGTTATATGGGTCATGTTTCAACATCATCAATGAATGAGATACTCAAAACAAATGAGTGAAGATGAATCATAACATACTTCATCCAATTACCCATTACATGGTGATCATAGAACAACATGGAAAAGATTATTTAAATGGTTGTTTGTCTAATTTGATATATTAAAATTTAAATATTTTCTATAAGTCCCATGGTTTCCCCCTTATCAATATGTCGATTTAATTATCTACTTATAATCCCAAAATACACTAATATCATTAGAGACATTTCAAATGGCCTTAAACGAGCTCATGGAAGAAATGATATAATTAGATACAATTTTATAGATACTCATTATTAGACCTAGTGTGTCCCATTGGAAATTTCTTATTATACAATATTATATGTATGATGGTAGTTTGAGGGTTATGTTGACTATAAACAATTTATTAAAGTGATTATCAAGAATAAATATAATCTTATGAAAGCCCATGAACACATTAATTAGTTGAATGGAAAAAATTGTTGTTGAAGACTTACCTAAATTAGGTTTAACAATATAATTATATTTTTTAGGAAAATAACCCAAACACGGTGATCAGGTTTACAAATTGAAACTATGAATTTTCAATGACATTATTATGTTTGATGAATTCCAATATAATGTCCATGAGATTAACATATTATTCCATCAAATATTAGTTTGGATACATCATTTTTGTTTTCATTGATGACATCGTCGTTAATTTTTTAATATAAGAAGATTACACACCAACCATTTTTGGACTATTTTTTTTAATTTATTACAATCATCTATAGGGAAGGCTGTTGAAGTTAAATTACTAGATTTGGGATAGTCATTTATTTGTTATTATCATTTTTAAGTCTGTAGTTATAGTCAATATCACCATGCATCTGGATGTTTTGATATGGGAACTTCCAAAAATGACATTTAAGGATTATATTTTATACGGTTT
This sequence comes from Viscum album, assembly GCA_963277665.1. Taxonomy (NCBI): domain Eukaryota; kingdom Viridiplantae; phylum Streptophyta; class Magnoliopsida; order Santalales; family Viscaceae; genus Viscum; species Viscum album. Next base: position 1,437,540,318 of record OY728122.1, read on the forward strand.
ATAAAGAAAAATATTGAGATTTGATCAAACATATCTCGAATTATAGACTATATGGGTTATCTTACACTAATATATAGTATTTCATTTTTTCTGAGAAATTCATGAGGGATTTTTATGAGTTTAAAAAGTGGATGGAATGTGTCTTATTTTTTCAATTACTTGATTATGGATGGAAGTATGATATTTATTATCCCACATTTTGATATTGTATTGGATTCATGATAATTAATACATGGGACTTTATTTTTATGGTTCTAGGTATCTATGTCCATAGAAGGAAAATTATGTAACCCATGACTTGCAGTTACGTACAATAGTATTTTCCAGGACAATATGGAGAATTTTCCTTCTTATTGTCTTATTTTTATCACTTTTGGATAATAATATCCAAATTTATAACTTCTTAAAATGTAATATTATCTTGAGATAGATGAAGTGAATGGAGTCCTTTACGAACTATGGATCCCAGAAAATTTATACTCATTGAATTGGAAATGCTATGGTTTATTAACATTGTAATAATTCCCATGATTAGTTGATGGAGGAGGTATCTAGGTTGTTAGATATATTCTTTTTGGAATAAATGGAGGGAGTAGATATATCATGAATTTAGTCAATGTTGTTATTACCTATAATTATTCACCAAATAAAGGGTTCCTAGAACTATTTTGATTAATGTGAGTTTCTATATTACCATATTTCATTAATAGACACTCATGAAGGCTTCACTAAATGTGGGGAACATGTTATCCCAATTCTTGTATAGGATGAGGCCCCACATAGATGTCGAAAGATATGTTTTGATAATGAGATTGATTTCACATAGAAGTATATCTTGGAGTGATGAAGATGTACTAGGATATCAAGAATTATTTTTAGAGATAATGAGTAAGGTAGAATACTATCTTCTCAAGTTCACAATGAATTCGTATTTTGAAAATAAAGGATGTTAGTTAGTTTCCCATTTGATTTATCTAACCCCTTAATATTCCAAAGTGAAATTGGGATAGTATTTAGAGGGATTTGATCAATGGGCATCCATGACTGGTAAGGATTCAAGTTGTCTCTACTGTGGTAATTGACATGTTGAACATGTTCCCTTGCATAATTCTTATTTGAAATCAGATTTTTGATGATATCTTATGATAACATTACAAGGATTTCATTGTGTGATTTCTTGAGGTATCCAAAATTATTTTCTATCACTATGGGGCTTGATTCAAATTCTAGTTATAAAGAATTTTGCATTAGGATTTTTAAGACCTTAATGTTTTTGAGTACTATATTCTAAATGAAGAAATATAGTAAGATTGGGAATACAGTCTAGGTTCCTAAAGGTATATTATCAGTATTTATGCTAGATGATTAAATTATTTTCTTAAATCTGTAACCAAAAATGTTGATCAGAAATAAAAAAACTACCTATATACTATTGAAATGGTTTATTTTGAGGCCTTTTATTGTAGTGCTTGTATGTCACTGCATTTCATGATTGATATTAGTGAATCACCTCCTTTGTATAAATATATTATTAGGGTAATTATTTATATGGATTAGTTTATCCATGATCATTTGAGAATAGCCCAATGTTTATTGATTTTGTACACGTAAATGATATGGAGGCCTTTAGAGTTTATGGATGGACAATGTGTTTTCATGTAGGTATCACATATGAGTGTTCAGAATAGGTTTACTAAGGGTATAATGTTATCCTTGGGGTTTATTGGATAATTTAAAATTACTGTTAGGGTTTGGGAGGTTGATTATCTCTAGACGTTTCACTAAATGTGGATATGGTGTACCTCATTCTCTATATATTGAGGCTAAGGTGTTTGGTTCAAAGTCTATGAAAAATCATCAACTCGAGTTAGATGGATGTATAAGACATAAATATCTTTATATAGTACCCAATATCTTTCAAGGATTAATAAGAGAATATAATTATTGTCATGTTCAATACAAATACATGTTTATTTTGTTAGTAAGATAATATTTGTAAGAGATCAAGGGAATGTGAGGATTATATGAAAGCTTCATATCCTCACCACTTTTCATGAATTGGTTGTTTTGGGATGAAAACTATAATTAATAAAACTAATAATTCTGTTAGTGTATATTTTATAAATAAAATAAACATTACAGGAAATAAATAAAAATTCCACAAGGACTGATAGGTTCAATGTCAAAAGAGACAAGCTTTATAGTCAACATTTTTTAAAATACTTGATATCACTTTTCCTTAATGTGACCATAATAAAACATATTATTGAAATATTATTAGTATTACTCTTTCACATAACTTTGGGAACAAAATCATAAGGAAGGTATGGGCTAAAATTCCCAGCACAAGGTGAATGAACATTTATTTAGGGACTATTTTATAAGAATAAGAAGAAACATATGCATATGAGAAATATTAAAACATCATGAGTGATAAACATAATACATAATTGATCATAAAAGAACATGGTATAATAAATTAATACAAAAAATATATCAACATGGAATCATTATATCTATATCAAGGCTTATACAAATGTTTAATAATCCCTGAATCTTGAGATCATAAGACGATAATGAATAACAAAATTTCACTATGGAACTAAAATTAGTATATGGAATCATTATTTTCATGAGCTGCATAATTAGTCCCATGCTTATGAGAAACTAAAATTTACTCATTAATGCCTCACTCAAGAGAAATTTACTCTTAACTAATGCATTAGATAGAGTTATCATACCCCACCCATTTCCCATACGACTAACTCATTCTAGTTTTAAATCATTCTCTTTACACATCATAAGAAACACAGGTAAATAAAATGGCCTTCATAAAACATAAAAATGGAAACCATTTCATTTCATAAATATACCATTGAAATAAAATATTTTTCCAAAAAAACCAATTGGAATTCAGTCACTTTTTACAAATAACCCATGGAAGTAAAATGGATTTCATTAACATCATGAATTACATCATTTTATACAGAAATATTAATCAAAATTAATAATCATATAATAAAAAGAAATTAAACAATGAAAAATCAAACACAAATCCATTTATGAAATATATTTTAAATATAATTTAAACCTAGTCATAAAAATAGTTTGTTGATAAGATTCTTGTATACATCATGTATTGTTTGAATATAGAAATATGCACAATAAGGGTGAAATATGTCGTTTCAAAAATATTACACAATTCTTCCATATGATGTCAATTTATGATTATGTGAAAAAGAAGAGTTTATCATCTTTATGATTATAAGAGTATCATATAAAACAGAAATATAGAACATTGATATTTATACTGTTTCAGGGCATAAAGGTACCCTAGTCCACTCCAATAATTACTAACTCTGCTAGTTTGGTAAATTTCACTAGTCTTTTCCTCATTTCATAAGACCAATCCCCAACTGAGTCCATACAGTTGACTCCTTTACAAATAAGGCTAAAAATAGTGCCTTCTAATTCATTAATAGAGAAAAAAACACAACTAATGTTGAGAAGCTAATACTCTACCTCAATTGATTACATGAAGATGAAACTATCAATAAAAACATATTAATAAAAAATGGGTTCAATTGAACTTCACAGTTGTAACGACAACAAACCACAGATGGATATTCTACTTCATAAAATAGTTTCATCAAGAAAGATAATTTTTGAAGGGATCCAGTTTCAATTGATCTTTCAAAAAAACAAAAATGAAAAATAGTAGTAGACTGAAAATAAATACTAGACTCAAAGCACATATAACTCCACTGTACCCGCTTTAGTAGAAATCAAATTCTGATTAATATAGCAGTATATCTGTAAAGGAACTTCACAAGAATGCAGTTTCATTCCAAAAAAATATGTGTCGCAATATATTTTTAAATATATAATTCAATATATATTCTTAATTTAGTAATTGAAACATATAAATAAAAAATACATCGATAGAATAAATAAAGAGGAGAGCCTACTTTTCAATTCCAGTTCCAAAAAAATCACCCGATAAATCGTAAGAATTCAAATTCTGGAGACAACACCAAGTAGTCGTAAATTCCCATAAGAATTGGATATTATTTTTCTATGTAATATAAATATTTTAATCACTAAAAATGATCTTTTAATCATTCAAAAATGATCTTTAATCATTCGAAAATGATCATTAAATCGACCTGGTATTCCATAACGACATCTGCACGAAACTCTGATAAATTCGTAAATTCTAATATCCATTGACAAAAATACAAACATAGGGTTCCTTCAATAAAATATAGAAAACTTAGGTTTCAACTATACAATGTTCAGTCTTGGAATGTAAGGATGAAACGATAAGGTTGATCACTAAATTATGTTTGCTGAACTATACATTTTCTTATCAAACATAATTATTCATTCAAACGTAAGGTTCTTTATCCATACATTTATGTCAATTCATGGTTATGTAACCATACCTTTTCTCTTGGTCAAATATATGGATTCATCCAAATTTAAGGTTCTTTATCTATACATTTCTATCAATGTTGGGTACTTTTACCATACTATTTATCTTTGTTAAATGTAAGGTTTCATCCAAACATATAGTTTTTATTTATAGTGTTTAGTAAATGTATTGTTGATTAAACATAGGAATTCATTATTCAACATAAGGTTTTGTAAAAATGTAGGGTTTGTTCCTTATATTATGTTCTTCAATGTATGAAATGAACAGTTATTCCATAAGACACTTAAGATAAATTCAAACAATTTGAAGAATATTCCACACAAATAATAAGCTTGAATATAATTCCAAATTAAGAAATTTAATTAATATTAAAGTCTTAAAATAAACATAAACTAGTATCCATAGTAAAAAAGACAATTGTATTTGTGATCATCGAAATAAATAATATTTATAGAGTATTGTTGAGACAATAGAATCCCAGAAATCTACCCCTTTTTGATGATCAAAGAACCTATAAAAATTAATAACTAAATTTAGAATATTTCATATAATTAAAAGAAAATTAATTGAAATTCAATTTGACAAAACTTTTTCAAGAAAATAAGATGTTGTCTTTAAACAAATTTCTCTTTCATTTTGTGAGAACAAAAACAAAGTACAGAAAATTATTTAAACACATTTAATTTTTCTCAGATCAGTAAGGGAATGTTATAATAATATTTTTAAATAAATAATTCTGGATATTTGTGTTGTAGATATAAACATAAATTAATATGAAATAAATACCACAAAAATTAAAAAACAATGTTTCTTTGATAAAAAATTGTACAAATACAATAGTCGGGAATACTATGAAACAATTTTAGTTAACTGAAATGGTTAAGTTTATAAAGGATGGGTAGGATTTTTCTTGGTTAAGGTTCTATAGATTTGTGAAGCTTGAAAAATATTTTTCAATAATACCATATGTAACCTTAACTTCTTCATTATTCTATCCCCCAATTGCGTAGTCAAAACACTCTAATCTAGACTGATATGAATATTCTCAACAATAATGTCTTTCAAAAATTCATGTAATCATTCCATTTGATGCATAAACTTATCCAACGAATCTATAAACATGTTCAACATAGATATGATTCTTGGATAATTATATTTCATTTTGTTGAATAGAAATTTATTATTGTCAATTTGAAATGATATAGGAGGAGTATTGTACAAAATATTATGAATTAAATAATTTATATCTTCTATAATTATTGGGATTTCTTAAAATCTACAAATCAATTATCGATTGGTAGTAGGAGAAGTGGTATATGTACTAGTGTGACTAACACTACACTTGATTGAATCAAAAGGCCTCCCTAAATACCACTTCTGATTAAAAAAGTTTGACTTAGAAATAACATCAAACATAATCTTTCCAACATGATTTAACATCGCTCTCTTGAAAGCATCAAATTCCATATTTCAATCATAATTTTCTTTAATATCATGGAAAATTTTCCATGAAACATCTAAATAATTACAAATATTTTAATTCTCTTCCTAATACTTATTAACCACAATTAAAATTTCCTCAACCTGATTAGTCAGGGAATCAGATGTCCCTTCATCTTGATGTTGTTATTGGATAACTCCTACAATTTCAAGATATTTTGAAGGATACATTTCTTGAGTATTTTCCAATGGGTTTTCAATTTAATTTTCATTTGAACAATATATACTATCATGAAATTCTATTTTACCCCCAGAAACATATTCTAGACTCTCATCATCAAGATAAAAAATAGAGAAAACTATATTCTCAATAAATTCAGTATCCAAATTTTCAGATTTGATCAACTACTTCAATTCATGAACAACTATATATTTTTCCGGTATAACTAGTAAATCCAACTTCTAAATATCACTTATCTATATTTTTACCAATTAAGTTTCCTTAAGAAAATAATCTTCCAAATGTACTAACCTGGTTTCCTCACCTGAACCCACCACAATTTCTTCAATAGGTTGACATACACTTTTAGTGGGTTCACAACCAAATATTTTTTCACAACATATTCTTCGTATCCTTCTTCTTTTTTCTATTCTACAACATATCGTAATCTTCATTGTGTTTTTTTAAATTAAATCACCTCAAGAGTCCCCAATACCTTCATTCACAATTTCACTTTTCTCCCCCTTAGAAAATGATCCTGATATTTATTGGTCATATTTACCAACTGGTAAGAGTTTTCTTATTACTGTACACCAGTAAATTCCAATATTTCTCGAATTTATTACATTGAGTAAATTGATATGCTGAAATTTGATTCTAGAAACTATTTAATGAATCATTCCTTTATTAAACAAAATTAGTGATATTATCTATCTATAAGGATAAAAAGTCTTTCTAGTATCTTTTTTACAGCAGTAGTTAAGATATATGAACATATATACTGGAAAACTCAGGTTTATAACCCATAAAAATAGAAACATGATATAAATATTTGGCTATAGAATCATCTCCATCTCATCCATCATTAGAGAAACTCATGTTTGAATAAACATACCCAATATTTTTTTATATTCCTAGAGAACCATGGAAAATATTTTCAAAATGTTTGTTCAAACCAATATAAAATACTTAATTTCCTGAAACATGTGTTCACAATCTCTAATAGATCGCATGTCAAAATGAAAAACTCCCTCATGAGGATAGTTCAATATTTTAGAAATTTCAGTAGAAGAAAACGGAAAGTGGTTATCATTTTTCTTTTGAAAACTGTATATTCATAATCACAAGAACAAAACTAAAAACTATTATAGAAAAATTTCATTTTTACATCATAATTGAACAATGAGTTCACCTCATTTAATACAGATTTCAATCCTTGAAATTCTACAGCTCGAATAAGAAATGGATTTTTCTGATAGAGCCATACGAAATCAACTACTTTTTCTTGAAGAAACTCTCGTTCAGAAACTCTCTAACGCATTGAGTTGCTAGATTCACCTTCTTAATTACCCTTTTATTAAATAATTTCTGTGAATCAAAATCTCTAAGGTTTTCTGGTTCTTGGGTTTTTTAATAAAAATATAGGTAAACATATGTTTCATTATTCAAAAAGGTTTTGAGAAATACAAATTTTAAATATTAGAAATGTTTCTAACAATACCCTGTTTCTCATTTCATTATGTATGATAATTAAGAAAATATTGGGAAACATGTGGCGTAAATAAAGTTAAGACAAAAAAATTAAGAAACAAATATTAAACCAACCAAAATTTAATATAATAAGAAAATAAATTTTACACATATAATTTTCAATAAATAAATAGATTGATATAAAAAATTAAATTAAAATAAAAATTTAAAATAAAAATTAATACAATTAATTTAAAAATTAAATAGTTCTTACTCCCAGGTAATAAAATCTAAACATAGAGTGGGAAATTCTTTTGTTGAAATATCACCTAGTTGATATTCAGTATTTACAAATTCTAATGATATATTATTTTTAAGAAATTCTCTCTTAGAAAATATAGCCTAATATCTATATGCATAGTTTATTAATGTCATAAAATAATTTTTTAACTATTTATAGCACATGTATTATCAAATAAAATAGGTGTACTATTAAAATTTAATCAAAAGTCCATTAGTGTTCTTTTAATCCACAATACTTGTGCGCAATAACTATCTGCAGATATATATTCTACCTTGGCTGTTGATAATGAAACTGAGTGTTATTTATTACATGACCATGATACTAAATATTTTCATAAAAATTGATAGGTTCCTATGGAACTATTTCTATCTAATCTAAAAACTCAAAAATCAGCATTTGAATATGATATAAAATTAAAATCAGATGTTTTTGGATAAACAAGATATTAAAAAATAGTGACCATTAAATATCTAATAATCCTTTTGAAATCAATAAGATTATATTCTTTAGGATATTTTTAAAATCAATCACATAAACATACTGAATACAAAATATCATGTATGCTTGTTGTAAGATATAATAAACTGAAAACAATCCTCTATATAACTTTTTGTCCACTAGTTTTCTAGATTCACAAAATCATGTTTTTTATTAGTACACATGGAAGTTGAATATTTCTTTCGGTTTTCAAGACAAAATACTTTAAATAAATTAGTAATATATTAAATTTTCTTTAAAAATATTTCCCCAATATTTTTGATAAAATTGATTTCCTAAAAAGTATTCGAATTCTCTCATCATAGTCATTTCAAATTCATTTTTCATAAGTTCTGAAATATCTTTACAATGTATATAATCTATTGAACCAAAAAATAACATCATCAACATATATTTTTACTAATATTTTATAAGGAAAAATGGTTTCCTTAAAAATATTTTGTTCTTCCAATCCAACAGTAAATCCATTATTCAAAATAAAAGAACTTTATCATTCATACCAAGATCTAGGTTATTTTTTATAGCCATATAGTGCTTTAAAATGTTTAAAAATGTAATGTTATTTCTAGGTTTTTTCAAAACTAGGAGTTTGTTCAATATATACTTCCTCTTTTAAATAGCCATTTAAAAAGGAAGATCTAAAAACCATCAGATATAATTTGATTTTCATATGAGATGTGTAAGCTAAAAGAATTATAATTACTTCTAATCTAGCTAAAGGGAAAAGGATTCATTATAATCTATTACTTCTTCCAAATTATATCCTTAGCTACTAATCTAGTTTTTTTTCTAGTTATAATCCATTTATTGTCTTGTTTATTTCTAAAGACCCATTTAATTCCTATAACAAGATAATTTGATGGTCTTTTAACTAATTCGCATATATCATTCCTTTTGAATTAGTTTAGCTCTTGTAACAATGATAACATCAAACTATCATCTACAAAGTCCTTTTCAAAATATTTAGCTTCTTTTTAAGATAGAAAGGAATATAACTCAGATAAGTTTCAAGAACTTCTTCTAGTTCTTATGCCTATGTCTTGGCCTCCTACTACAGTTTCTAAAGGATGATTCTTTTGGGATGTAGATTTTTTAGGTAAAAAACTATTAGGTTAATCATTATCATGTTCTTCTGAACTGGATTAACAGTTATTTATGTTATTTTAAAAATCACTTTTCAGGTTTACATGTCTATTGTTGTTAAAGGAGTTAGTAATTTCATCACATTGATATTTCTCTTTAATAAAAGGGTCGCATTCATCGAACATCTAATGAAATGATTCTTTAACAATCCTTGACTATTTATTAAACACTCTATTGGAATTAGAGGTAGCATAATATCATAAAAATATTCCTTCATAAAATTTTTGATTGAAGAAAAAATGATTATCCTTGGTGTTAGGTATATACACCTTGAATCTAAAAAATTATATTACATTCCTCTAGAATTTTTGTTATTTAAAATTTTATAATGTGTCTTTTTAAAAATAGGATGAATGGAAAGACTATTCTGGATGTTGAAAGATGTGCATATAGTTTCTTCTAATAAGTAAGGTGGTAGATTTTATTCATTCAGTATAGTCCTGGACATTTATTTAATAGTTATGTTTCTTCTTTCAACAATTCCATTTTATTCAGGTGTTCTTGGTGTATAAATGGTGTGTTTAGTACTCATATATTAACCAAAGGAATTGAATTAATGATTCTCAAATTCTCCTCCATGATCACTTATTGATGAAATTATTTTAAATCCATATTCATTTGGAATAATTTTACAAAAACATCCAAAAATTGTAAAAGCATCACTTTTGATTTTTAGAAAACATTTCTAAGTAAAAATAAAGTAATCATCCATTAATACATATACATATATTTTCCAGCCAAACATTATACTCAGGAAGGTCCAAACATATCTATATGGACATGTTCTAGAGTTTTTGATGTAGTAATTTTGTTCATAGGTTTTAAGAAATATTTGTGTATCTTTCCAATTTGGCATGCATCACAAAATCTGTCATCATAAAATTCAAGACTATGTAAATCAAAAACAAATTGTTTCATAGATAATTTTTGTAAAGACTAAATAAAACAATGACCAAGTCATCTATTCGATATCTGTTTCTTGATTATCTTATCAGTTAGACAATTCACTTTCTATCTGGACAAGGAATTTTAATCCAGAGTATAAAAATCATTAGTTCTTGGTCCTCTAAACATAACTTTATTACCTTTAAATACAGAATATGAGTTGTTAGAAAAATAAAGATAATATGTATTATCACATGGTTGTGATATACTTATAATGTTATGTTTCATCCCTTGTATATATAGTATATTATTGATTGAGACTGTTTTTTGATCTCTAATAGTTCTATTTCAAATTATATTTCATTTGGAATTATCCCCAATTTGACTAGGGTACCTTATATTTGAGTCAATGTATTGATGTTTGATTAGTTTCCACTAATCTTCCTGGAATTACCACTGTCCATATAGCATATATCTTTTCTTTATCTGTGACATGTTTTTTCCAAAGTCAATTTAAAAAATAGTTTTTTTAGGTACCCATATTCTCTTGGGTCCAGTAGTGTTCGCTAACATGGATATATGAATCTAGATATTATTTGTTTTTACATAACTCATATCATTTAAATCAGATAATTTTTTTGAAATAAATGCTTTCATAATTCCATTTATTTTAGGATTTATCAAAAAACATTATTTTATTATATGTCCTTCTATTCCACATAAACGACAAGTAACAATTTTTGAGTTGGGAAGAAAATAATTCTTATATTGTTTAGAATTATCACCATTATATCCTATACAATATAATTTTTGTCTAATTATATTTTTACTTAGGATTTCATTTGAGAATATTTTATCATTTTTTAAAGAAGAGGGAAACAATTTTATAAGTTTCCACCACATTATATAATGCTTTAATATTATATTACTGATCAACATACGTTCTGGTAGAGGAATTAATTTTTTCAATTAACACTTAATGTTGTTTAATTATGGAATCCCTTTATCCTTAAATAACATTGTGATTATTCATTACATATTTATGTTTCGTTAATAAGGATTTATATTTCCCTTCTATCATTTTCTAGTAGGTAGCCTATTAATTATTTGAATAATTTTAATCAAAATCATAATTAGAATTATATGAATAATAGGGTTTTACCTTAATTTCTTCTACTAGGACACACATATTTTCTTTTAGATTTGATTCTTCCTTTTCTGAATCATATTTTGATGACATGCTGGAGTCTTTAAAAACACTCTATGTATAATTCATTACATGTTCTCCTTTATGTTCAATAATCCGCATTATTCTGATATACCTTTTTTTTCTTCTCCTTTCACTATTTATCTGAAGACAATATTGTCTTATATGACCAAATTTCTTAAATTCATAGCATCTGAATTCTATTAAGACTTTATCATCCCTTTTAATGGGGATTCTAAATTCACATTTCTTCTTATAAAGCATGATAATTTTTTTTGGAAAATTGAGCCAATACTATTCAAGAATTAAATGTATCTAAATTCTTTTCTTCTCTATATTATTTATTTATTATTTTTATTTTCTTATGAGATGTTACCTCTAGATAAGTATTATCCATTTTCAATATGAATTTATGATCATCATATTCATCTTCTATTTCATCTTCATATATCATCAGTGTCCCAATTAATTCTCTCATAGTCAGATTTTTGATAGGTCATGATTGTCAAATTGAATCGGATATACAATTCCATTTAGTTGGTAGCACACCCAATACAATCAATGTTTGATCTTATTGTTTAATAGAATCACATAAGGAAGTAACATTATTGATAATTTTTATAAGACATTCATTATTCTAAGCGATACTCTATCCATCATACCTTTTGAATGTATCTAATATTATCTTTGATGTTGTGTACTTCATTTATCTTACATTATCTGTTCCTTCATAGGAAACTTCAATAGTTTTCAACATTTCATAAGCAATAAGAAATTCTGAGACACAATTGAATTCATATGGTCTATGACCACAGATAATTCCATTCATATCATTATAATTCCTATAAAACTCATCCATTGTAGCATCAGTCCATGTTGTAGGATTTTCCAGAATTATATAAAGAGTAATGATCTTATAATATATTTTAAATCCCTTATTCTTTAAATTGATAATCATCAGTGATTTATATCATCCATAGTTTTCACCATTGAATTTTGGAGCACGAACTATTGAAATTACTTCTTTTTTATTAGTAATTTCCATTGTTTTATAGACCTTATACTTTTTTCTTGTTATAGATTTTTCTAAAATCAACCCTCTGATACCAATTATTAGGTCAGAATATACAGATATACAAAAGAGGTGGGTGAACAATTACTTTTCTAAAATGTTTCACAATTCATCCTTTTGATGTCAATTGATGATTATGAGAATAATAATTGTTTATCTTATGTATAAATGTATGAGTAGCGAATAAAACATTAATATAGAACACATCTGTTTATAGTGGTTTAGGGAATAAAGATCCCCTAGTCCACTCCACCAATTACTCCCTCTTCAATAATGATGAATTTCACTAGTCAGGTCCCCATATCATAAGACTAATCCACGATGGAGAGAAGGCAGCTGACAACTATTCAAATAATTCTAAAAATAGATCCTTCAGGTTCATTAATAAAGAAATTAAGAACCAAATTTCAGATCGAGAAGTTGATACTCCACCACAACTAAGTACAAGCCATTGAAATACTCAATAAATGATATTAATTAAAAATGTTTTGATTGAACAACATTTTTGTACACTAACTAACAGTAGATGGATATTCTTCTTTAGAAAGTAGTATTTACAAGAAATAGAAGTTCTAAAGTGATATAGTTGTAGTAGATATTTCAATAAAAACAAAACAAATAGCAGCAATAGAATAACAACAAATAAAAGAATCATAACATGTATATCTTCAATGTATCCTCTTCAGTAGAAAAAATACATAGATCGATCATTGTAGTAGATCTATAAATGATCTTAAAAATATTGTTGTTTAAATCAAAAAAATATGTTTCGTAATACATGGATCAATATATGTCTCAGTATATATATTCTTCTTTAAATCATACATATATAAGGAAAAAATACAATGATATAACAAATAATGTAGATTGTGAACTTTTCAATTACAAATATATATGAATTTAGCCTAATAAATAGTAAGAATTAAAATTCATGAGACAACATCGAGTATTCATAACATCCCCTATGAATAGGAGATAATTTATCTACATAATATTATTCTTTGAGTCAATCAAAAGGATATTTTAATCGTTTTAAATGAGCAATAAATTGATCATAAATGAGATTTAAATTAGCCTGATATTCCATAATGACCATTGCATGTAACTCTAAAAAAATCATAAATTCAAATCTATGGTGATGAAATGTCAAACAAAATGATCCTTCATGTTATGAAAAAAATACCAAATTTAGGGATCAATTACGTAGCATTCATTCTATGAATATAATGTTGACAATGTAAGGTTTAATAGAAACGTTACTGTGATGATACATAATCTTTCCTCTCAAATTTATGTATTCAACAAAATGTAATGTTCTTTATCCATAAATTTATGTCAATATAGGGTTCTTGACCAATACTTTTTATCTTTATCAAATGTATGGTTTCATCCAAATATAAGGTTCTTTACTCATATATTTTTTTCATCATGGGGATCTTTAACCATACTGTTTCTCTTTTTTCAAACATAAGGTTTCATCCAGATATATGTTTTTTTATCCATATGTATATATTAATTAATGGTCGATTAACCCCACACACTGATATTTCAACACATGGATACGTACAAATGTATTGTTTCATCATTAGGTTAAGTTCTTCAACATATGGTATGAATAGTGTTTCACTGTAAAGACCAAGAAATTTCAAGGAAATTTTTTTCTTAAATTCTTTGTAATTTTACGAGTCCGTAGTTTCTGACGGTTCCTGATTCAGAGGCCCGGTGTGCCTAGAATTAAGTTCAGAAGATTGTTTGGGTAGGTTTAGTAAACCAACATGCGGGTTTTTCTATCTTTTAAACCGGTGCTCAGAATTAAAATCTGAGGACACTGATGAACTCACAGTGTCGGTATTCACTGAAGGAGACCTTTATCACAGTTGCGTTTTATTGGGAGTGGTAGTTAATTTTGGGGATTCTTAATAAATAAAATAAAAATAATGTGTTACATAATTTTATTTTAGGTGGTAGTTTCTTCCTCCAAAGGGAAGTTGAAGGTGGGGCCCACACCCCACATAACATTCCATGGGAGGATATTTTTGGTGGGGCCCACACGAGTTCAAACTCTTCAGCTCCCCTTTAAACTCCCTTGAACCCCCTTAAACTCTTGGAATTCCATGTTTTAATTCTTGCCAACACCCCACCATTAATGAAGAGAATTAATTCAATTTTAATTAAAATAATATTGAATCCATCCCTCCACATTTAATCTAAGGTGTTCTCACATTTAATGAGAGGAAACTCTTGAGTTTTTGTGCCATAAAAATAATAGAGAAAATTCTCTATTATTTTGGCTTAACATTGTGGAGAGCTAAGGAGAAGACGAAGAGTCTAATTCCCATGAATAACACAAAGAACATCTCCTCCACTTCTTCAACTGTGGAAAGAAAGTGAGGCGACACCCATGAGGAATGCCCGTCTTCCATCCTATTTCTCTGCATCAAGGAAGAATATGCTACCAGCAAAGAATGCCACCAATGACAATGACTTCAATCGATGTTGACGGAATGTCACCAGTCTTCTGTGACACGTCAACGTACAATTCCGATTACGAGGTAGGGGGTTTTGTATAATTTTAAATGAATAAAATCATTCATTTGTTCTTGATGAATTATTTGGTTCATCTTTGGCCTTTTGTTATCACCTACACGGATGGTGTGGGACAAAAAAACACAGCTCGACAACCCTCTGTTGATTCTTGCTTGTATTGGCAATGGAGGTGGAGCCGGAAGATGCGACGGTGACCGAAGTCGGCAGCGGACGAAGTAGGCAGCAACCAGAGGATGTGGCGACTAGAGGCAGCTACAGCCACGCGCCAGCCACGATAAGAGATTAGTGGCTGCTCGGGCCCCCGGTCCACAGGACCACCGGCCGGCCACCAGCCGACTGGGCTGAAGAGTCGTGGCGCCGCGTTGGGGAAGACTGCGGCTCGCTTTCACGGACCGCTCTGTAGGGCGAACCGGCCGGGCCGGTGGAATGTGGCGCTGCATGGTGGAGAACAGCGGCCCACTCTGTGGGTCCCGTGCGCCGGGCAGAACCGGCCGGTTACGATCGGCTGGGTAGGGGAGTGGTGGTGCCGCTCAGTGTCGTCGGGCAAGACAAACTGGCCCACAACACAGGTCAGGTCCAAGGGTGGGTCGCGCCCCACCAGGCCTGGCTGACTCCCCAGTTGGGTCGGACACACCCAGCTAGGTCCGTGGGAGGGTTGCGCTCCACCGGGCCAGGCTGACCCCCAGCCGGGTCGGACCTGGCGAACCGGGTCGGGCCGACACGCCACAGCCCACTACGCATGACAGGCTGGGCCCGACATCGCTTAAATGCGAATATTATCAAGACCGCGCATCTGAACAATGAACCGTCAATGGAACTAGGACCCTTGAGACGAGGCAGTTCTTTTGCGATACTCTAAGGGAGTTTTGGATGACATTGGAAAATGGACGTGTTTGGATCGATCGTAAATCCAATCAGGCACCAGGAATGGAAAAGCCAATAACTCTCAGACCAAGAGCCTGATTAACGCGTCATCTATCGCATTGGGTTTGTTTTGATTAGGTGGAACTTTAGGATATATCAACTCAGGACTTCATAATAGTTGATGTATCGACCCCTTTGCTCAAGGAGCGGACCCTCCCAGATTCGAGGGTGCTGTGTGTGGGAACACTAGAACTGGTTGTGACTGCGATAACTAATGTACTTTAATCCTCCATGGGTTCGATGATGATGACTATTGTACTGGATTCCAGTGTGGGTCCGACCACTTAGATGAGATAGCTGGACTGTATCCTGTGTGGGTTCGATAGCTTGGATGAGATAGCTGGCCTATATTTTGTGTGGGTCTGACAGCTTAGACGAGATAGCTGGACTCTATATTGTGTGTGTCTGACAACTTAGAAGAGATAGTTGGAATGTATCATGTGTGGGTCCTACAGCTTAGCTAGTCCTGTATCCTATGTGGGTCTGACAGCTTAGATGATCCAGTGTCTACATCTGATCATCTACATCTCTCTACTATTGTGGCATAACTTTTTTGAGCTGAGTCTTGTCTTTCAATCATTATCATAGATGTGATTTACTTTACTTTCTTTGTGGACTGGGTTGTGATTAGACTCGAGAGTTGGAGACAGTATGTGACTGGTAACTTAGGTATATGTATGGGATATACCTAAGTTGGGTTGGTTGATACTTCATGATTGTATCATTCTTATTTTGTTTAACCTTAGTGGATATTTTGAGACCTTGTGGGTCTCGAGGTCCCAAATGGGTATCGTTATACTCACCCCTACACGGGCTATGCCCGCACCTTGTTGTGTTGGATGCAGATGACAGACAACACTGACGGAGGCCGAGAGCGCCCCGACTAGATGGTACCTGGAGGTGGACCTCGTGACGAGTCGGAAAATAGAGGAGACTAACAGACGTGAGTGCTGAGGTGTCCATTTGTACCTACCCTTCAGGTAGAAACCCTGGAGGATGATCCAAGAGCTGCTCTTTACTTTCAGTTGTTTGTCCCTTTTTACTTGTACTTGTTGTTCAGTTGGGTTTTTATACTAGCCCATTTACTTTCTAGCACACTATTTTGTATTCATTTAAACATATTGTTTGCTTATTGTTGCATACTCTATTGTGTTTATTTCCTATTATAAATTCAATGCCTTCCTAGCTTAGGGTTTTATGCCTTTGGTGCTAGTCACCTGCCCCTCGCCTATGGAAGGTGGTCTTGGGGTACTCACGACAGAGGCCCCGAGGAGGGGTCGTGACAAATTGGTATTAGAGGAATCGGTTCTACCATAGAACATAGACTCTTATTCTCATAACTGGCAATAATGTTAAATGGTTTGAGTGTGTTTATTAGTTTAGGGAAACTAGTGTGGGTGTGGCGGCCAAAGAATCCATACACTAGGACTCTGATTTCTGATCTCCGACCCAGTGCATGAAAACACTGATTGCGTGTGTGTTTCCCGTTAAATGTTTTCTTTGCAATTACATTTTTTTATCTCACCAGGTATATTTTTTTAACTGTGTCACACTTGTTTCTTTTCAAGATGGCCCCATGAACGCAGCCAACTAGGGTTCCGTGTTACGTACGAGATGGTAGCCCACCGAGCGATGAGGCCTCGGTGTAGGGTCCCATCACAACGTAGGCACCTGCACTACCCCTACCCGCTGGGCCACCAATACCACCAGCACTAGTAGAAGAGTGTGCACGCCGCTTGAGTGCATTGCTCGTGTTCCAGCGACAGATACTGCCCAGTTTCTAGGGAGAGACGAACCCATAGGCAGCTGAGGATTGGCTG
This sequence comes from Viscum album, assembly GCA_963277665.1. Taxonomy (NCBI): domain Eukaryota; kingdom Viridiplantae; phylum Streptophyta; class Magnoliopsida; order Santalales; family Viscaceae; genus Viscum; species Viscum album. The sequence goes on from OY728122.1 coordinate 1,437,558,283, forward strand.
GAGGATGTCATGAGAGTATTCATGTTGGTAGGGACACCAGCTGACCTCATGGTGATCCTTGCTACGAGTCTCCTATATGTGGCAGCATGAAGATGGTGGAGGCTAATCCTCCAGGTGCATGACGGGGCATCTCTACTCTAGGAAGACTTCGAGAGACTGTTCTGGGTGGATTTTGTTCCAGCCACCCTTCGTGCGGTGCGGATTCATGAGTTACTACATCTGTAGCAAGGAATCATGATAGTAGCACAGTACTCAGCGAGGTTCATCGACCTCTCATGCTACTCCACAGATATGGTACGAGACTCATTAATCATAGCCCGGACCATCAAGTAGGGACTCAGGCATGGGATTAGGGATTCGACGATTCCCCTCAGCATTCCGATGCAGGCGGACGTACTAGAGAGAGCCCTTCTAGTGGAGAGATTTCTCGTTGAGTAGTCACTAGTAGCGAGAACCACTACAGGGCGACATGTAGTAGAGTCTTCTACAGCCGATCGTAGAAATATGACACAGAGTTATAAGCGGACCAGGATATCAGGTGGGCGACCCCAGGATACATGTTCGATTGTGCGGGAAACACAAGACAGAACCAACTATATGAGGAGTAGCCACTACTATGCATGTGGCGGGCAGGGCCACATTGCTCGTGACTTCCCAACCCGCCATGCAGATGAGCAGCAGACAGTAGAGGGACCTCCCAGGCAGAGGCAGAGGTTCGACCATGGTTGTCCACCGGGAACAGGAAGATGTGGAAGAGTAGTTGGACGAGCAGTGGGTGGTGGATGACATTTCGAGGCTCTACCACCACCACCACTAGGAGGTCCACCCCGACCATAGGGATCTTGTAGACAGAGGCGGGCTCAGCTCCAGGCAGTCAAAATCTATGACCACAACACACCTGAGATGATTCAAGGTATTATCTGTGTCTACTCCACCCTTGTTGTACTACTTATAGACATAGGTGTGAGTCATTATTTTATTTCCACTGACCTTGTTCAGAGCTCAGAGATTCCGACGGAGCTGTTGGCTCGATCCTTACAGCTAGAGAATCCTATGAGAGAAGACTTGATGATTACGCACTGGTTCCAGCATTGGGAGCTTACTCTAGGAGGGGGAGATTTGGCTAGGATCTTCTTGTGGCGGCGTCAAGGCCTTAAGATGTTATCTTGGGTTTGGACTGGTTATCTACAGTCCATGCTCAGGTAGATTGTATTAGGTGAAAAGTGCAGGGTATCCATACGGATGGTACTAGGTTCTCCTTTACCAATGAGAAGGGAGCCTTAGCAGGACATGATGGACTTATGGAGAGGAGGGGGCAGCCGATCAAACATCGGTTGGATAGTCTCATCCTCGGAGCGGTTGATGTGCGGAGTCCGAGGTTTCCTATTGTGGGGATCAGTATGCAGATGTTTTTCCTGACGACATTCCAGGAATACCTCCTCGTAGAGAGGTAGACTTCAACATTGACATGTACCCTAGGACAACAACGATATCTACTCCAGCATATCAGATGGCTCTCGCCGAGACTCGTGAGATGGGGTACACCTGCAGGACTTACAGGGGAAGGGATTTATCCGACCTAGTGTTTCACCCTGGGCATCCCCGATTTTGTTTTCCAAGAAGGCAGATAGGAGCTGGCGACTGTGTGTCAACTACTATCGCCTAAATCAGGTGACCGTGAAGAACAAGTACCCACTATCGAGGATTGAATACCTCTTTGAACAACTCAAGGGAGCACGATGGTTCTAGAAGATATACCTCAGGTCCGACTATCACTATCTTAGTGTTCGATATGAGGATCTGCAGAATACAGCCTTTAGCAGTCGGTATGGCCACTACGAGTTCTTGGTTATTCTCCTCAACATAACCAATGCACCATAAGTGTTAATGAGTCCCATGAAAAAGATCTTCCATCCATACGTGGATTGTTTTATCATAGTCTTCATCGACGATATACTGATTTACTCGACTACTGAGTAGTAGCATGCCTACCATTTGCGGGTAGTACTGGATACACTCCGAGAGCTCCACCTATATGGTAAACTCTCTAAGTGCTAGTTTTGGATTTAAGAGGTTCACTTATTGGTACATGTCATCTTGGAGGCTAGATTTGTAGTGGATCCAGTGAAGATCGAGGCAGTTCTTTCTTGGGAGCCACCAAGAAGTGTGACGGAGGTGTAGAGTTTTCTAGGTCTGGCAGGGTACAATTGGAGATTTTTTCCAGACTTCTACAGAGTTGCAGCACCACTTTCAACATTGATGAAGAAGGTTAAACACTTAGTGTTATCAGAGATATTCCAACCGAGCTTTCAGGAGCTGAGGTAGATGTTGACCATTGCGCCCATCTTGAGGCTACTGGAGGAGGGCGTAGGGTAAGTAGTTTACTGTGATGCATCAGAGACTGGAATTAGGTGTTTCCTGATGCAGGGGTGAGTAGTGATCTCATATGGTTCACAGTAGTTGAGAAAGCACGAGCAGAACTACACTACCCATGACCTAGAGTTAAGAGTAGTGGTCTTCGCCTTGAAGATATGGTGGCACTATCTGATGGGTGAGCGTTATATAGTCTACTCGGACCACCATAATCTCAGGTAAATCATCTCGCAGAAGGACCTGAACCTGAGATAGCAGTGATGGCTCAAGTTCCTCTTGGACTATGACTTCAAGATTTTCTGTAATCCTAGGAAGGGGAACGTTGTATCAGATGCTCTCCGCAGGAGATCCGACATTCAGCTGGTATGATAGGTGACATAACAGCTGGCCGCATTGCAGATATCCTTTGTTGATAGAGATGGAGCAGCCTTTTTACAGTCTCTCACAGTCACTCCTCCACTTCGTCAGCGAGTCAGAGAGGAATAGCGTGGGGATGTTGACTGTGAGATACGACGTGATCATATATCTTCAGGGTAGGCACCTGATGGTTTTTCTAAAGTCGGGGAGCACGTCATCCTCTTCAGAGGAAGTACCATGGTACCAGTTTCACTACAGGAGGAGGTGTTGAGGGAGTTCCAAACTTCTACTTTAGTGGTACATCCAAGAGTGGGGAAGATGTATCAGGGCCTCCGAAAATTGTAGTGGTGGCCAGGTATGAAGAAGGAAGTAGTAGAGTTTGTCTCGATATGCCTCACTTGTCAGCATGTGAATGTGGAGCCCCATATTCTATTCGGCTTGGTTCTACCCTTAGAGGTCCTAGAGTGGAAGTGGAAGGGGATATCCAGTGATTTCATGACGATACTTTCACGTACATCTAGAGGACATGACTCTATCTTGGTGATTGTAGACCGACTCACCATGTCGGCCCACTTCCTACCAATAAGAAATTAGGGCTTATTAGAGAGCATGGGACCCCTCTACATACAAGATATAGTAAAACTTCATGGTGTTCCATTGACTATCATCTCCGATCGAGATTCTCATTTCACTTCCTGGCTATGGAAGTTGTTACAGGAGGATTTTGGGATGCAGCTTCTCTTTAGAACTGCATTCCATCCACAGATGGATGGTCAGACTGAAAGGACCATTCAGACTCTCGAGGACATGCTATGTGCATGTGTCCTCGACTTTGGTCGCAGTTGGGAGGATCACTTACCCTTGGTGGAGTTTTCCTACAACAACTGCTACCACTCCACTATCGGGATGGCCCCTTAGGAGGCACTATACGGCCGACCATGCATATCACCTCTGTGCTGGACTAAGCTAGGGGAGTCCACACATGTGGGACCAGAGATGGTGCATGCTATGAAAGAGAAGGTTCAGATCATCTAGGAGTGGATGAAGACTGCATAGAGCAGACAGAAATCCTATGATGATATAAGATAGAGACCATAGGAGTTCGAGGATGGTGACCACATCTTCCTACAGGACTCACATAGATAAGGCCTACGGAAATTTGGTCGGGGTGGAAAGTTATCTCCGTGTTTTATTGGGCAATTCCAAGTCCTTAGAAGAGTGGGAGAGTTGGATTACCGCCTGGCCCTTCCACCTATGTTGCCTGGGTGCACGACGTCTTCTACTTATCTTAGCTGAGGAGAAATGTGCACGGCCCATCCCACATCATCGACCATGGAGAGATAGACATCGATGATAGGGTGACTTTCACGGAGGTTCTAGTGGAGATTGAGGAACGACAGGACCAGTCCTGAATTGACGGTCGATTCTTATGGTGCACGTTCAATGGCAACATAGGAACCTCTCGGAGAGCACATAGGATCGGGAGGCTCAGATGCGTTCTCAGTACCCCCATTTGTTTCTCTAGTGTGTGTTGTAGCTTTACGGGGATGTAAAGACCTGAGGTGGGGGGTAATGTAAAGACCCGTAAATTTCAAGGAATATTTATTCATAAATTAGTTTTAATTTTATGAGTGTGCAGTTTCTGACGGTGCCTGATTCTGAGGCCCGGTGTGCCTAGAATCAGGTTCGGAAGTTTTTTCAGGTACATTCAGAAAAAGTATGTGCCAGTCATTCTATCTTTTGAACCGGTGCTTGGAATTGAAATCCGAGGAAACAGATGAACTCAAAACTCCATTATTCGCTTAATGATTCCTTTACCTCATTTGCGTTTTATCAGGAGTGGTAGTCAATTTTTTGGATTCTTAATAAATAAAATAAAATTTATGTGTTACATAATTTTATTTTAGGTGGTGGTTATTTCCTATAAAGGGAAGTTGGAGGTGGGTCCCACACCACACATATCTTCCCATGGGAGGATATTATTTGGTCAGGCCCACACGACTTCAAACTCTTCTCCTCCCCTTTAAACTCCTTTGCACCATCTAAAACTCTTGGAATTACATGGTTTAATTCTTGCCAACACCCCTCTATTAATGAAGAGAATTAATTCAATTTTAATTCAAATGTTTTTCAATCCATCCCTTCACATTTAATCTAATGTGTTGTCACATTTAATGAGAGAGAAATCTTGAGATATTGTTCCATAAAAATAATAGAGATCAATCTCTATTTTTTTGTCCTATCATTGTGGAGAGCTAAGGAGAAGAGGGAGAGTCTTATTCCCACAAAGAACAGAAAGAAAGTCTCCTCCACTTCTTTAACCGGGACAAGAAAGTGAGGTGACGCCCATGATGAACCCCCGTCTTCCTTCCTCTTCCTCCACTTCAAGGGAGAAGATTCCACCCGCAATGAACGCTGCCAACGACAACGACTTCCTCCAACGTTGATGGAACGATGCCTGTCTTCCACGATTCCCGTCTTCTGTGACTCGTCAACATACAACGCCGATTATGAGGTAGGGGATTTTGTATAATTTTAAATGAATAAAATTATACCCTAGTTCATGATGAATTCTTCAGTTCTTCTTTGGCCACTTGTTATCGCTTAATATGGAGGGCGCGGGCCATACAAAAACAGCTCGATGACCCTCCATTGATTCTTTATTGTATTGGAAATAGAGGCAGAGTCAGAAAAGGCGGCGGCGACCGAAGTCGATGATGTCCGAAGTTGGTGGAGATTGGATGCGGTGGAGACTGGAGGTAGCGGCTTCCACATGCCGTCCATGAGAAGAGATCGGCGGCCTCTCGGGCTGCCCTATCCATGGGACGACCGGCCGACCAATCGGGCCGGCCCTCTGGGAACCGCGACACCAACAGGTGCCACATGGATGGAACCGCGACCCGAAACTGCGGGCCGCTCGGCCAAAGCGGACCATCCGGCCACCTACCACCGGGTCGGGCCAACACCCAGCCGGTTCGGACCCACCAAACTAGGTCGGGCCGACCTGCCACAACCCACTAAGCATTATGGGTAAGGCATGAATTCGCTTAAATGAAAATATCTTCAAGACTGTGCTTCTGAACGACACGCCACCTGCGGCAATGGGACCCTTGTGATGACGCAGTCCTTTCGCAATAATCTAAGTGAGTTTTGTATGAATTTGGAAAATGGCTGTGTTTGGATCGAGCGTAAATCCATCCGGGCCCCTGGAATAGAAAAGCCAATAACTCTCAGATCGGGCGTCCGGTTAACGCATCGTCTGTCGCGTTGGGTTTCTTTTGATGAGACAGAACTTCAGGATACATCAACATAGGACTTCGTGATAGTTGATGTATTGACCCCTTTCCTCGAGGAGTGGACCCTCCCAGAATCGAGTGTGATGTATGTGGGAACCCTAGAGCTGGCTGCGACTGCGACAACTAGTATACTGGAATCCTCCATGGGTTCGACGACGACTACTACTGTACTAGAATCCTGTGTGGGTCTGATTTCTTAGACAACATAGCTAGACTGTATCCTGTGTGGGTCCAACAGCTTAGAAGAGATAGCTGGCCTATATTCTGTATGGGTCCGACTACTTAGATAAGATAGCTGGACTGTATTCTTTGTGAGCCTGACAGCTTAGAAGAGATAGCTAGCATGTCTCCTATGTGGGTCCGACAACATAGCTGGTCCTATATCCTGTGTGGGTCTGATTTCTTAGATGATATACTGGATTCATCTAATCATCCATATCTCTCTACTATTGTGGCATACCTTTTTGTGTTGAGTCTTGTATTTCAATCATTATCATCGATGTGATTGACTTTACTACATGTTTGAACTGGGTTGTGATTGGGCTCGAGAGGTAGAGTTGGGCTATGACTGGTAACTTAGGTATATGTATGGGCATATACCTTAGTAGGGTTGGTTGATACTTCGTGATTCTAACTTTATTATTTTGTTTATCCTTAATGGATATTGTGAGACCTTATGGGTCTCAGGATCCCTACTGAGTATCGTTATACTCACCCCTACACGGGCTATGACCGCACCTTGTTGTGTTGGATGTAGACGACGGACAACACTGACAGTAGCCGAGATCTCCATGACTGGATGGTACCCAGAGGTGGACCTTGCGATGAGTCTGAACACTGTGGAGACTGACAGACGTGAGTGTTGATGTGGAAATATGTACCAACCCTTCAGGTAGGAACCCCAGAGGACGATCTAGGAGCTTCTCTTTACTTTCAGTTGTTTGTCCCTTTTTACTTTTACTTGTTGTTCAGTTGGGTTTGTATATTGGCCCATTTACTTTCCAGCACACTCTTCTGCATTCAATTTTACTTAGTGTTTACTTCCTATTGTGTACTCTGTTTTGTTTATTTACTTTTATAAAGGAAATTCCTTCCCATCTTAGGGTTTTATGCCTTTGGTGCTAGTCACCAGCCCCTGGCCTATAGAAGGCGGGCTTGGGGTAGTCAGGGCACAGTCTTCAAGGACGGGTCATGACATTCCCAAACATGCATAGGAACATTTTCAACACATTGATTAATTTTACACACGAATAATAAGATTGAATATAATTATAATATAATGAATATTAAGAATATTAATTTCTTGAAATACCCTTAAAGTAATATAATTAGTAAAAATAACAAGGGTATTTGTGAGCATCAAAATCAGTAATATTTAGAGAGTAATGTTGAGACAATAAATGCCCAATATATCACTGGTATAAGCGATAACTAAAATCCAATTTTCAAAATGTATAATGTGTTTTGGAAAAAAATGAATATAGACCCATTAATGAAATGGGTATTGTTTAAAAATAGTTTTTTCACGAGAAATAAAAATAAAAATTTATTTAAAAATAAATTTATGGGAAAGATAACTTCAATAAGAAAATATATAACTCAAAGAAAGGATTTTTAGTTATTATGTCCCCTACCATTACCCATGATTGACACTGAAGTTCATTAACCACCTATACAATAATGATAAAAATACTAAACGATTATTTTAGAACCATACTCATATATTTTTACACTTATAATCTTCATTACTAACAACACTATTTTTGGGTTATATTTTTCTAATCACTTTTCAACATATGGTTATAATAACATTAACAATTTGTATAACATGTATAATGTTGATATAATTACTCATTGAATGATTCCATGTTCATAATAAATACATCATTTTAAATTCCATATTCTATAACATAAATATATATATAATTATATTGTGTCATTACAAATTTTATTAGTTACACTCCATGGAAATGGAAATGGTGTTTCCATATTTTGTTTATTTATGTGCACAAATATATCATGTAAATAAAAAGATATATAAAAAATATATTATTCTAGAACCAAAAAATAGTATTTTATTATAAAATTATATTAACATTAGTATTCATGTTCTCAAAGTCATCCATGAGATATTTTTATACCATCATTCTTATAGGTGGTTAAACTAACCTAAACATGATCACAATTTAACATGATGGGTGATTACTGTTATTGATGTGTTTATTTTAGAATAATAGAATTATAAAAAACACATGATACTATTAAAATTTATTTTCAAATTATGGTGATCTAAATTTTAAAATAATATCATAATAACATAAAATTTGTATGAAGAAATAAAAATAATTCTTCCTAGAGTTGGTAGTTTGCACACACATGATTGATGTTCTATTATTATTCAAGGAGGATGGAAATTAATAAATAAGAGTTATACCATTGGAAACTACATATTAGTATAATAATGATAAAAAATTCATCAAATTATTTTGGAAATATGATATTTGTAAGAGTGAGATTAAGAAGACAATCTTATCAAGTCGATAACACCTACAGTGAAGACATGATTATTCCTGGAAATACTTCTTGGAAATATATGGATAATGAAAACTTCCCATTCTTAAAGGTTTCGAATATGGATTGGAATTTTGTTGGTGAATAATATCATACCTTCAATGAGTATTTATAAGGGTTTTTGTAACATTTATGGGTGGAATTGGTGTCCCTATATAATAAAATAAAAGTGCACTTATTGAAATAATCATCATTTTTGAAAATTTTATGATACTACTGATGGTTAAATGGAATCAAAATTTGAAAAAATGGGAGATTAATGTGGGTTATAGTATAAAATAACCTCAAACACTAATTTTAAAAATAGTTTATGAAATTTTTGGCCCTTTCCCCAAATTAAATGGACTTTTACCATTTTTACTCTTTACCGAGGTAACTTTTTTTGAAACATAGTAACTAATATTGATGAAAAAAATTAAAATTGAACTTATTAAATAATTTAAATATTATTTTTTTAATATTTTAAAATATATTTAAAATAAAATATTTCTAAATGTATGAAATTTTATTTAAAAAAATCTCACCTAATAACCAAATAGAAGTTTATATAAAAACACAAATTTTTTCATCTATAAAATTACATTTAAGATGAAAATATCAATAATACTAATATTATGGATATTAATTAGTTTATTATAAATCAAATCAAATTAATGAGGTTTTAAAAATAATCCACAACCAAATATCTCCTTGAAAATAAATTATATAAGGAAATGACCGAAAATAATTTTTCATAAACTATCATTTTAATTTTGTTCTAACATTACTGGACATACAATTTACATGATAAAATAATATACTAAAATGCATATTATTATTCCTCAATTAAATAATTTATTATTCAATTTTTTAACTTCTATGATACATTTAAATAATGATAAAATCATTAAAATAAATATTTTTTTTAAAATTATATTTTTGACTATAAAATAATATTAAAAAAAGAGATTCACACTAAGTCATTATTGACCATAAGAATTAACAAGTTGATTTAATTTATCAAGATCAAATTTTTATAATTGTAATTATCGTTGATAAATCAAAATATATTAAAAAATAGATTTAATGGAAAATATCCATTCATAATAATAACTCATTTTAATTAGTAATACTCTGATGATAAAATATTTAAATGGTCTTCCATATTATTATTATCAATATATTAATCAATAGTGAATTGTAATTTTTTTTTGGGTTTTTTATATTTGGTTTAGCATTTAATGATAATTATCAAAATCAATATTAACTTAGTGTTGAAAAAACACAAGTTGTTACATTCAACCTCCCACAAAAATAATTCCATCCTCAAAATTTTCAATCATTTATGGAAATATGTGAGGGTATATATTCCACATTAAACTGTAAGATTACTATTTATATTCATCAGAAATATGATTTATTGATGGATGTTTCACTAAATTATTGGTCCTATTTCAAAATCACCTTAAATATTTAATCAAAATATTTTATTTTTTGTTCCTTGTATGAGAGATCACATTCTAGTTTCACAACATATGAGTTTAGTACATGTGAAGGGTTTGGATTGTAATTTATCAATAGTGATATATAGACCACATCATATATAAGATAGAGTTCATGCCGGAGAGATAAGTGATATGATGTGATTTGGACCTGATTATGAATAATGAATGAAATGATATACATAGGTATTAAAATCTTTTTCTCCCCAAATCTCACAAAAATATAAAAATGAGATATTCAAAAGAACACCAAATTACCATCTTAAAACTCTATATATCATTAATCATTATCTTCATAGTTATCATTTCAACATTATTCCACTTTCATATGAAAGTGAATGTTTGGAAAATACATCAAAAATTTTAGGAAAAGGTATTGATCTATAGACCTCATATCTCCAATGACATCCCAACATGTTCGAGTCATGTATCTCCATTGGTAACGTGCTTCCAAATTTTAAATATAAAAAAAAGAATGCAATTTTTATTAATATTGATAACTATACAAATAGAATTTTTTGATCCTAATAGCCTTGTAAATACATCCAACATGATCTCATAATATCCTCTATATTTTTAATTGTCCACTAAAATAGACTATATATCCGAGGATGAAATAGATTTTTTGAAATCCACTCCTTTAATTATTTATGATGACTTATCTAGAACCATGAGGTACTCCTCAGATTAATAATAGATAACTTGTATAGTGGTACTCCATGTATCTTTACTACATCCATCATGTATATCGTTTGATTTTTATCATTGTAGAAATATTTATTGAGTGAAATACCTATTTCTGAATTCATAACGAGAAAAACGATGTCCAAAATAACAATTTGGACTTCAGTTGGTTTTGGGTGGGGTTCCAATGTTGAAATATATGGTTTTGTTTTTCACTTACACAATAGTATATGTAATATTTGTAATATAACTTTATAATTTTTTTCATTCCGCCATAGCTTTCTATAATTCCAAGCATCAAGATACATATTCTTCAAATTATATCATCAGATTCTATCTATCCAAATGTATTAATGTATATTATATACATTTAGATGATTTCTTGATAGAGACATAATGATGAGCTGTGATAATAATCCTAAATTTACCTCTTCAATTATGGTATTAATAGAATAGATATCCACGTTCTGAAACGTATAAATCCATATTTATCAAAGTTAATGATATTAATATTAAAAAATATATTTATAGATCTATATCATCTTTATAGGATTCTATGATATATATGTGAATGGAATTGATCTTACTTATTTTTGAATCATATTATTTATCTACTCCCATTATGAATTCAAGACTCTTACTATAAACATAAATACATTTTGGGATTTTTAAAATCCTCATCATGGATAATTTATCGCTTTATTTATTACGTAATACATTATCCTACTTATTTACCTTCCCCAAGTGATAATCCATTGTGTAATAATAATATATTATCAATTTTAACCATATTATTTTTATAATATTCAACCCATTAGGTGTGAAAACATATTTTAAGATCTTAGTATTACTATATACATAAAAATTTTCGATATATATTGATAATGTCACAAAATCATCTACTAAATGATCGCCGATACTAGAATTAAATAATACACTGTGTAATATTTCCCATCACTTTCTGATTTTCTTTAAGGAATAAGAAATTAATTTCTTTTTTATTTTCCATGACTGTAAATCTGATTACCTTCATCAATACAACAATGTATATTCAATACCCTTCCCCACTTTAATTGAATTTATGTATAATTTTTATAACCCATCTCTTCATAAATTCTTTAAAACATTAATAACATTACTATGTTCAATAGAACAAAAACCCGTCAATGGAAAATTGGTTAGTGTATTTTGTTGTTTTAAAAAAATCATTGAAATAGTTGATAATTTATTACTAATCCCTGAAAATAATTTATTTTATTTCCAATATCAATTCCATTCCATTTTTCAATTACAATTTTTTCCTATATCTATAGATATTCACATTCTACTGATTAGATGACCTTTAATGATACTATTTGAATTTAGAAATCACATATCCTACTTTTAGTATACATTTTTTCCATTCTTTAGGTCATTAACATAATCCACAAATGATACTCATTCTTTTTCTTTACCATTGATCATTTTATAATATCTTCTAGAAAGACAACAAAAAAACATAGGTAGTACCTAAAGACTATATTAATTATATCCACAATTTTGGTTGGGAAATTATTCAATAATAATGAAATCTATATAAAATCATAATTTTCATACCTTTTTTAGTGATATTTTATCGAAATATCCTCCATTTTGATGCTTAGCTGATGATATCCAATTTGAAGGTATGTCATTGAAAATAAAAAATATTGATTTAGTTTTTTGAATTTGTCATTTATATAGGGTAATGTATTATTATAATTAATTGTGATCTTGTTAAGAATGTTATAGCTAAGAAATATTCACATTGACCCAAATTTGTTCTTAAAATAATATGACGAGTTCTCCCCGCTATTAAGCACTAGGGTGGATAAAACACCTATCCAAAATCTTATTTATATGCTTATTTAATTTAATTAGTTAAATAAAATCAATTATACATGGATTCCATGAAATAATAATATATCTATACATAAGTCTAATTGAGAACTCAACCTCACACTATAGGGGAACACCTAGCAGTTCATAAATTAATACATTATTATATTCTCTTAAATGGTCATTCAATCAATACTAAATTCCCCAAAGATAATTTGAGCATGAAATACGCAATGTGGCTAGGAAATAAATCCATTATACTCTATATTAGTGTATATATTATCAAAAAAAATATATCATCTTGGATTTTCTAGACATATATTTAGTTAGGCCTCCCCGTTATTGAAAATGTCATGGTTATGTTAACGCCCAACATTCCATCATCATGATTATTACAGCAAGGAACAATTTTGAGAGATCGTATTGGTGATTTATAGTGGCCATAAAGGGTTTTATTTTCTTGGAAACCCACTAATTCAAGTCTTTATAAATATTTCGAGGCATCATCTTATACGTAGACTTAACAAATATGATTTACCATTGTTTTTCTCTAACATTAATACTGAAATTACTTCTCTAATCACAAAAAGTAACTAATCCATTTCTTTGATACCAACTATAGAGACCGAAGATAATCGTTCCCCTATTTTACATATTTTATAAGATATAAAAACTATATTTTATAAGTAATAACATTCCAAATAAACATATGTTCAATGTATTTGGTTATTAGACACATGATCATTATAATTTTCAATACACGAGGTCACTCTACATACTATAAAATGTGTTATAAATTTCGTTATTATGACTCATCCTGATAACATGGGGACTAAAAAAATACAGATATAAAATTCATAACAAGGGTTTTTTGGACATTTAATCAAGGATCGTTTCTTAAGAATAAATAAACAAATAAGCATAATAGAAATATTATAATATCCTGGATGATAACTATAAAATATAACTACAGAATCAATGTCTATGGATTTTTAATATAAATAAAAAAAATAAACTTTGATATATAATAGTTATAACATAGCATATATGAATTTTATATAAACCAATTATTGTTAGAGCGTAAGATCATTTGGAATAACATCCTTTAACTATGGTACTATAATTATCATAGTGAATCATTATTTTTTTGTCCACAATATTAGTTTCCATGATTACGATTAACTAAAATGTACTAACAAATTCCTATCTCCAAAGTAATAAACTCTAAAAAAATAATAGGATGTAAATAATGGACCCCACATATAATATAACTATACTTACTTATTCCACATAAAAAAATATTTTATTTGAATCATAAATAACCCATTGAAATAAAGTGGGTTATTAAAAAAATAAAAATTGAAATCATTAAATTTTCATAAAGATAACATGAAAATAAAATGATTTTAATGAAAACATAAATGTAATTAGTTCACATTATAAAAATAACTACTTGAAACTAAATGTGTTTTAGAAATCATCATTATTTAATTTTTTTGATATTGAAAAAATGATCTTACAAAATATTCATATAATTAATGAAAATAAGGTTTCAATCCTGAAACATAAATACATTGGAGATAGATTATATGAAGAAAATGAAAAAAATCATGAAAATATTTTTTTAAAATAATTTCTTATTTCTCACTTATATAAAAGTTATAGTATTGAGTATCTTTTGAAATATATCATTTTATTTTGATAAAAATCAACAGAAAGTCATTCAAGGAAATTGTATCGGTTATAAGAATCTATATCCCTATAAATAAAAATATAATTTCATCTAAATTGTTAATTAATTTAAAAATGAAATAATATATGAAATTGCATAGCTCAAATATAGAATTTTGATTTTTAACATCCCTTACCTTTACAATTAATTTACCTTGATGTTCTATATCCTCTTATATCATATAAATATAAATAAGTATTAGAAAATTTATAAAATTATTCTTATATACTTCTAATTATATGAAAAATTAACAACAATTATCTTCATTTATTAGATTATTATAGCCTCTTTCGAACATCAGGTGTTTGTAATGTTAACCATTTTTTCATGATTTTTAGTGATGATATCATTTCCCATTTATTTATTTGGAGGTCATATTTCATGTATCAAATTATATATTTAATATATAACATAAAGTTTTTTAAATATAACTTGTATCATTTAATGAATGTTTGATTTATGATATGTGAAAATGTAAATGAAGTTCTCTTATGTTAATGATTTTATCTAATGAAGATGATGCTTTATAAATTAGATATATAATTTGAATAATAATTCATAAAACATAAAAATATTATTCTTCTCCTATTACATTATATGAAAGTAATTATTTATGTTTTATTTTAAATATGATATTGTTTATCATCATTAATGATAGTGTTTTATAGTATCATTCATGTTGGAGGGAAAACATTCCAAAACATGAACATGCTTTGACTCGATGGGTGAGTAAGTATGTGGAGGTATTTTATTTTTCATAATATAATAATTAATGAATAATAATGATATTTTTTATGTTTTTAATATTTTTAACCATATTTTATGATATTTGGATTAGGAATGAAAAAAATCTTAATGGAGGTGGTAGTCTTTTCACATGAATGAATTATGGTCACTTGTTTTTATATGTCATTGGAAATATATAAATATGGGATGTACCATTAATATAAAAGTAATTAAATATAATATAGATACTAAATTAATAAAAATTATTGTAGTTAAATGATATTTGGAAAATTATGATTAGTAAGGAAACATTAAAAGAAAATAATTTTTTTCGACACTAGAATATTCACTTGAATACTCCTCAGATTAGAAATGATTATTTTAACATTGTGTGGACAAGATATTTATGAATATTAATTGAGTTATTATTGGTAAAATTTAGGAATTTTGAAGCTATAATTCATGGGTGATTTATAACATTAATAGGTGGAAGTTGTATCTTTTTATAAGAGAAGAAAAGGTTGCTTTTGGAAATATTAATAGTTTTTCTGTAAATCAATGACTATAATTATGGTTAATGGATATAAGTGGAAGAAGGTACATATTAATTATAGTGTGAGTCTAAAATAAAATCTAAAACTCATTTCAATAATTTATTACCATTTTTCCCTTCTTGTTAGTATATACCTTTCACCATTTCTACTTTTTACCAATACAAATATTTTATAATAATAGAAGATAATTTTGAAGGAAAAAAGTTAAAATTAAACATATTAAATAATTTTATCCTTATGTTTTAAAATTTTAAATTCAATTTATCATGTCAATTTTCTCATTTTTTGAAAATAATTTTTGAAAAGATTCAGAATTAATATCGTAAATATTGTTTTAGAAAAATAATGATATTTAGTCGTCAATTTATACGTAAGATGAAATATTAATTATTACTGATATTATTAAAATAAAATAATTTATAATAAATAAAATTAAATTCATGAGGCTTTCAATGAATTCAACAAATTAATCTCACATTTAAAATACATCATTCAAAGAAAATACAAAAAGCAATTTTTATTAATCCAATATTATAATTTAGTTATATAAAATATGGAGATAGGATTTTTATTCACAATTAATATATTAATTTAAAAAAAATTAAATATATTTTTTATTAATAAATTACTTTTTATTGATCATGGATAAACCTATATAATGAAAACATCAAAAAATATATATTTAAAATCCTAATTGTCGATGAAAAATCAATTGAATCCAAAAAATCAACAAATTTAAAATCATTATTTTTCTATGAGTTTTATTCAAAAGTGAATTTTATTTTTTCATATTTACATTCTAAAATTCCAAAACTTATTTTTCAATGTAAAAAATATATATTTAAAGAGGTTATTTTTTAGGATGTTTTTTTAATATTAACTCATAATAATTATTTATCTTCTAAAGATAATAACATTTAGTGTATTTTCATATTAGTGATTTTATAACTTTATAAGTAATATTATTATTATATTATGTGGTTTATTTATGTTGGGTTTATCATTTAATTTATTTAATTCTACACATTATTTATTTATGCAGGTAAAAACTCATCCCCTTACAAAAAGTTAGGAGGGTAGGGAGGATGTAAAAACCGGAAATTTTTTTATAATAATTCAAATGAATATTTTTTTTAATATTTTATTAAGGATTTCAAAAAGAATAATTCATTATTTACATGATGGTATTTTTTAATATTAATATATATATGTAATATTTTTTCTTCATCTGTAAGAATTTGAAAATTTAAATAACTCATAAATAGATACTCAAATAAAAATTCTCACACTCTTGGTTTGTCTAGAATGAGGGTTTTCCTAGGAGAAAAAAATATCATTTAGTTTGATATTTAATTCTTGTGAAGAGAAATGTGTGGTTTTTAAATGAAATATCTCATTGTGGTAATTTCACCTAGCAATATATTATAAATATATTTTAGATTTTTTCATGGGGATTGGAAATTTCAAAAGAACTTTTTCTCAATAGAATTCATCTCATTTTAAAGGATAATTTTGTTTATTATATTTGAGTTGACTATGAATATAGATATATACATGACTCATGAATCTATGAAATTTACTCTACTAAATTTAAAAAAATGATTATTTGTTATTTTTTCACTATTCATGAATTCAATATTTCAACTATGATTGAATTCTCATAATTCAATATTTATGAACTTTTTACGATGGATTTGAACAAAATACCAAATAATTTTTTTATTTGATCATGTTTAAATATTTTCATAATTTATTCAATACCTTTCAATGTTAAAATTTATTTATTATATTTAGGAATATTTCATTTGGAAATTCATCTCTTTCAATGTGTAAAATATTATGGAATTAATTTTTCTGTAACTTGTAATGGTATTTTCAAATAATTTTCTTTTTCAATAATTATAAATTTATTTTCAATAATAAAATAATTATGATTATTGACATTATACATTCATTAAAAATGATATTTCGTTTGATTCAGAATAAATTTTATCTACCGTTTACCGATATGAGCCATCATATTATATATTTCTCTTCTAGAATATTTTAAAAATTGAATTGATATTTGGGTCATAAGAAAACATATTAGACAATATTACATGAAAATAAAATATTAAAATATTCTATTTCTGAATTAATTATGAAACCATGAATCTAAAATAATTTATTGTTTGAGGATTTGGGTTTTCACATAGTGGAAGCAGCTGAAGGAGTGATTTTTATGTTTTTTTGGGTGTGATGTCAACCACCGGATAAAACATAGGGAATATCGAAAACAATGAAAACTTGGAAGTCATTATATAATTATATTATTATGAGATTAGAGGAATTTTAAATCAACATCACTGACTACACAATTAGAGGCATAAGAAATAGTGAAAATCATTGAAGTGTTTGTGAATATTTATAGATTCATGTTTTTATTCCTTGTAATCCTATAAGACACCCATCAGATAGTTCATGATTTGTAGAGATATGGTTAATCATTTATATAAATATCACACACCATGTGGATACTAGTCACATGAGATTTATCTAATGAGATAGTACATTTGTATTCGTCTTTGCACATTCATGGATTTCATTTCAAACCCCACAAAATTTGATCCTCCTTCACAAACACAATTAAAATCATAAGAAACAACTCAGTGTGTATTGGATACACACTTAAATTATATATGTTGACCCACATTCCAGGTATATTATAGAGGCACTATATATAGTTGGGTAAGTAGCTCTCTTTGAATCTATATCACCTGCAGACCATACATCAAAATTCCATATGACATTAATATTATGTATATATTATGTAAATTTATAAAAAACAATATAAACAATTATAGTAGAAATCAAGTTTCTTTATAGGTGATGGAAATCATGGACCTTCTAGGATAAACCATGTATATTAATTCCACAAAAAATAGGAAATGATAGATTATTATTGATTATTTTCATGTCCAAAACATCATGTAATAAAAATAACTTGTTAGGTATTAAAAAAATATTTTAATGTTTGTATTTTATTTCTCGGGTGTCTTTTTGGGTTGTGTGAGTAGTCCACTATTAGTATTTTTTTTGTCGAACATGGTGGTATATATTCATTCATCAACATTGAAATGTTCTTTAAAATTATGGTAGTATATATTTCATATCTTTAGAGAAGATGATGAGTGTTGGTGGAGATATAGAGTATAAATGGACTTGGTATACCCTCTATAATGATACCTTTACTATGACATGGTCCATTATATATATAGTGGAGTAGGGAACACACCTTACTAATAGATAAGGGATCCTCCACTTATATAGTATCTAACACCACCAACTGATTCAAATTTATTAGAAAATTTAACATTTCTTTCAAAGGGGATGATACTCGATATATTGACAATCACTTTTGTGAACAGTAATCCCCCATTACTATGAAAATTTAGGAGAGATATCAAGGTGGTGGATTTGATCTAGTTTGTGTTCTTTATTTCTAAATTTCTCCATGTATTTTAGGGTCCATTCAATGAATTAATTTAGTAGAGTTGAGTTACAATGATTAATGATTTCCTATAATTTGGTTACCTATTAACCTAAATAATATATATGATTATTCTTTTAAAATAAATTTTTATAAAATGTTAAACTTATATTTTTTTCATCCAATAATGTATACATATACACATGCTATAATGGGTTGCCTTATGACACATGTTGTGTATATAAAGATTCTATATAACTCTTTTATAGTTTCAAAGGATGCAGAGATAGAGGTGTATATGGTGTTGGTGCATATAATATATAAGTGGTGTCTACAACTAATGGTTCATGTGTTGGGATTAATGTGACATGGAGGTTATCTACCATTATATTTATAGGTTATTTCTGATCGTTTTTTTGGAATTATACTTTTCCTTGTGTACATTTTTTGGTTTATGATAGTTTTTTGGGGTATTTAAAATTATTGCATTCATGATACACTATAATTTATTTACTTATTTACATGAGCTAATTTCCAATATTCCTTGTCCTAGATTTGAATTTATGTTTATAGGTTTATTTTTTGGGGCCTACTATATATTTAAAATTATTTATTTTCATTTTTCATTAGCCCATATTCAATTAGAGGTAGTATTGGCATTCAAACACATCATATTATCGGCCTTATCAAGGTATGGTGGGTTACGTTATATCATATTTAATCAAATAATATATTTTATAGAAGCTTCTATGGTAATAGTTAGATTGGGAATATTAATCATTTAAAAGGTGTATCCCCAATATGCATAATTTTAACTATTTATCTAGTCATCTGTATTTATGACATTAAATTTAATGATTAATGAGATTATATTTCCTAAAAAAATAACATTATATATTATAACCTATATTATTTCAACATATTAGACCATGTTAACTATTTTGTTCAAATGTTTTATCCAATACGTGATGATTAATTTAGACCTCAAATTTTTGTATCTACAATCAACCTATTTCTTATAATTATATTTTACATTAAAAATCTTGAATATATCTTCTATTTTAACTATGTTCATTAGTATAATATAGATAAATATATTATAACTTTTACATGAGTTAAATTAGTATTTTAATCCAACTATAAATTTCAATTAATCATGTATGATATGATATTCATGTGACTCTATAAGAATCATACCATGATACCATTTATTTATCTTCATTCATAAATATTAATGTATTATATCTTGAATCCATCACCTTGAGTTGATTCTATTTAAAATAATCACATAAATTACAAAAAATAAAATTTTCCTCATATTAAAATATATATTTAAATGATGCTTTTATAAAAATAAATAGATTTCATTTTCACATCCATTTATAATCATTCAATATTTTACATATTATAAATATTTTATATTTTTTTATTAGTGTGACAAAATTAGTATTTTTAACTCACCTGATTCTTTAATTATAAAATCCCTCTTAAAGAAATACACCTTTCAAAATCCCAAATAAATTTGGTTGTAACAAATTATTAAGTTAATAATACATTAATTCATCGAAATTGTTATCCATTAATAAATTTATAGGATTAGGAATGAAATAAAACAATATATATTTAATTCAAAATACTAAAGCATAATTAAATAAAAAATAAAATATTCTCAATTAAATAATCTTATGGTTTCTTTTTTATATCATTAAATATAATTTGATTTTATACCAATATAATAAAAACCTAAAAATAAAAACATATAAATGAACTTTTTATGAGCCAATAACATTATTTTATCTCATATTTTTTCTTAACGAATAAGTACTTCCTAATTCAATATTATTAAATTATTATAATTATATTACTAAATTTATTATAAACATTGTTTTAAATATAATGAAAATTTCAGTTATTAAAAAATAAAAAATCCACTTTCATATGTACTAATTAGTATTAATAGATAATTATATAAATTGTAAATATATGAAAAATATCAAGATTATTTTTAGAAAATTGATTTCAACTTATTCTATAACATAAAAAATTGTAATTGAATAATTTAGAACTGAATGACTGAAATATTCATATTTTAGAATATTTAAATTTATTATTTATATATCCAAATCAATAAGTAATTTTATAACAATTGTTATCAATGTTATAAATTATTATGTAATATACTAAATTAACCTACTCGAAAATTTGATTTGTTAATATCATTCCATGACCTACATTCATTCTTGTACGAGAGACTAGTATATTCTAGAACCCCTCTTAGCTAATTGTATCTTACAGTGTGACCCCTAAATCCCACCTCTAATATACTACATAATATTTATTAATATATAGGTTTTAAATCACACATAATGGGAGGAATTTCCCAACAAAATCCTAGATGATAATATACTATCCCTAAATTAATCCATCATAAAAAATAAAAACCCATATATTTTAGACATAAATTCACATAACTTCATTATTTTTTAATATAAAAATTATTATATTTCCAATTTTAAAATAAAATTGGTTATAAAGAAATTTTTGGGAAACCTTAGAATAAATATTTTTTTGAGAAGATGTGATTTTAGTCTCATTACAACCATTTTGTTGGAATTACTTACTACTATTGGGCTATAATGATTTATAATGTATTCAAGAATCTGCCCCAAATAATAACATGGGACTGGTTAACCATATTCTAATTGCCTAATTGAAAATTTGTGAATATGTGAACTCATTATGTATCATAGTTATTATAACATTATCATGTAATTTTTTTGTTTCTAGGGTTTAAATTGCATTTTAGTCACTCTAGAATTTATCCCCACACTAAAATGAAGTTGGTTTTGTAGAGTAGTGATCAATTCCATTAATTGGATTTCCTATTTATCCCTATTAAGGGATGGGAAAATTGAATTATTTGTTGCCTCTTAATGGGACACACTCTAACATTCATGGTGATATGACATGGACTACTATGATTGTTATTATGAATGTGTGTCCAAGACCTATCTATAAAGTTAATATATATTCATAATTTAATAGAAGGTGGTATTGTATAAGTTCGTTATCTATACCTAATATTTAATGTAATTTTAGATTACTGAATAATGTACACATATAGTTATTCATGACATACCTATATCATAATAGTGTTAAATTTTGTGTTTCCAATTTTTTTATGGTAAATTACATAGATTATTTATCATCTCAAAAGGTTATAGTATATCCCATGATATAATGAGGACCATGAGTTACCATTATAGTTTTCTTAATATTTTTTTATGGTCTAGATTCATTATACTGACATCACATAGACAATTTGCGACAATCAGGTTTTGGGTTTTCATAATAATTAAGACAAATTATAATGAATTTCACACTTTGTGATCTCAAGTATATGGGATCATGAGGAAAAAAACAAACCAATAAGAGCACCACATATTTTATGTCTCATTTTTAGTTATAATTTGCGTGCATATGTTTTGGTCTCTTAACATGATATTATTATCAATGTATAGAATTATATCTCTTAAATTGATTCATGATGAAAAACCTAATAGTTATTTGTGGCGAGGTTTCATTCATGGGTACAACATTAATGGTATTACATTTCGTGAATTTTCACGGTGGTTTTTATCGATAGTAAAGGGATGAGTTATCTTGGGACATTTTAATCAGGGTTGAAATACATCCACTATTCTGTTCCCATAGGAGAATAATGTATGTCTTAGGTAATCATACAATTAAATGATACAAGATAATGAAATCATGTTTAGGTCCTAAATTATGAGATGTTGTGATAGCAAGAGATTATATTACATGGCTAGGGTTTGTAGTGGTTTTTCATTGTTATCATTGTTCATTATCTATTTATGATTTTCGATGGATTTTCAACCTTCTCTCCAGGTCTATGAAAAATATTCAATATTACTGTGATATGCTCTTTAATGGAGATGTGTATAGAATATTAAAAATACTTTCTTGTTCTTATGAATAATAGTTTAGAACATGGTGGTCCCAAAATTGGGTTCCGATAGATGTATGAGATTCAGGGATGGCTATGAAATATATAAATTCCAATTATTAAATGTCATAATAATTTGGAATTAATTTATTTATTAAATGTATCCTCATGATATTATATGAATATTTGAGAAAAAATTAAATGAATGAATATTATTTTAATATTTGTGGTTCATTTACTAGCTGTGTGAACATCGAGTAAAATTAATGGATAACTTTTATCAGGTAATGTAATTAATTATATAACATGTAAGTGATAAAAATATTAAGGATTTTTGTGGAATAATTATTTGATCATAACAATCCATTGATGGCTTATTTATAGGTTAATGCATACACAGTGTTTAGGGATCTATTTATGAGTAATTTACACCACACTATATAAGTGATGGGAGGCTCTCTTATTATTTATACACTAAAATTTATAGATTACTCTCTCATATATTCCATATAGAAGGGTGTTGAGCTACTGAAACTGAGTGACTAATATGATTAGTCCTTCATGGATTGAAGGGTTTTTTTAGTGGTGATCATTGAGGCATAAAATCCTTTTCCAAATCTCTTTTATTATACATTGTTATTTGAGATCAACACTCTGGGAGACATTAAATGTGTTTTTAGATGACCTACAGGGAACCGAACTCTGGTCATTCATGAAATGGTCACTGACGATGAGATGTTGTTAATCATTCCTTCAATTTTAAAAAGGAAATAATAAATTTTAATTATTTTTTTCAAATCAATGAAAGAATGATAATTTAATTTGTCACTAGGCTATGTATTTCCATAGACAACATTTTTATGTCAATATTCTAATTAAAATTTAAATTTTCATCAAATCTACTTCCAATAAGTTCCAAAAAACCATAACATGGTATTACAGTTATTTTGTGATAAATTAGTCATATTAAAAAATAAAATTTTAACTTAATATATATATGGGGAATCTTACCTATCTCATCTCACCGAACTGGGCTATGATTCGATCCTGGATTCCCGTGTTGAGGACGTCCAATGTTTTCATAAGATAAAAAATGATTTTGGGGATATAAAATGATGAAAATGTGTGTTTGTGTGTGTGTGTGTGTTTGTGTCTGTGTGTTTCATTGTTTTATTTTACCCCAAAACCAGTAGTTTGTTATTTTTCTAGTGAAACCCTAGTCTGTGATAAACCCCTGAACATTGACCATGTCTTTGGTGGCTATGATAATATTTTCTACAAGATAATTTTCCACAATTTTTTTTTAATGGTATGTTTTATTTTTATTTCAATAGTCTCTTATTAGGATTAGTAAAAATAAAAACAAAAAAATTGCATAAAATATAGTGTGTCTTGACAAGAAGATATTAAATACCAAATTAATTCCAATGAAAAGGGGGCATGATTAAATGGACAAAAATAGTTTTTTTATGGTGGCGGTTTCCATGCACCATTGATAATTTGAGCCATCCTATTTTATATTGATATATATATATAAATATATATATATATTCAAACACATAATTTTTTAAATATATGTGGTGTCACATCCATCCGTCCTTCACATTTGTCACATGGCACGTATAACTAGGTGTGGGGAAATGACTGCTGGAAGACACAACTACCTTGTAAAGTCGACCATACCTACATTAGACCTTATGATGCCCAAGCCAACTCAATCATCCCCTACATGCATGGATATGACATGTAATCCCAATTTAGGGATTACTAGAAAACATGGCCCCCTAAAAATTAATGATTAATGTTAGAAAGAATGCAGTATTTATTTAATGGATAACACCAAGTTTTTAGAATTTTGAAAAAATTATTTTATCAATTTAAATTTGATAAATGTACTTTTATTCATCCAAATTTAAATAAAGTTTAATTAAATTATAATTTGCTTTTATATTAGGTATATGTTAACTATTTGTTAATACTAATATTCCACTAAAAATGAATGGGTAGAATTATATTTATATTATTAAGTAGTAAAATTTCACCTGATTTGTATAATATTTATTTTTTATGGACTGAAAATCAAATTTAACCACATTATTTGTATAAGGAATGACACATCCATTGGTATTTTTTCTATTTTTCCTCTTATATAAGTGTATATATATAATTTCAGGTATGTAATATGACATAGACGATGCCATTATGTCGATACTTTGGTCAGATGTGTGAGTTGAAATACTAGTCAATCATGACTCAGGTATTTTATACCAAGTATCATGGTTGATCAATTGATCATAAATGGATCAAAAAATAATAAAAAATCAACATCTATCATGATTTTTATTTACTTTTTCCATCATTTTTTATTTTTTCTATGATTTTTAATTTTTATTTGATCACATTAATGAATTATAAAAATAATGCCTATATTAAAACAAATTATGATGTGGTAAATGTATTCTAATTAAATGATTATGAAACTATTAGAATGATAACTAATTACTGTCATACCAAATAAAAAATAATTTTTTTAGAAATAATAAAACCCTCAATGAAATATAATTTCATAACACCTTCCATCAATTGAATTTTAACAATGCTTTTGTATGATGTTATGATTAGCACGTGTTTATGGTGAATCCTACTACTGGGAAATTATTTTAAAATAAATGGGATGAATTAAATAAAAATTAATTAAAATAATGTTTCATATTTATCATTTTCCCACTTAATAAGAAAAGAGATTATTAAATTATGTTTATGATATTTGAAGATATAAAATTACTAAAAAGTTGAAGGAGTATTGATTTAATGATGTTTTCCATTCAAAATCAAAGCTTGAAACTCTCTAAAAAGAGGAATAACCATATAATGGACTATAATGTGTGGTTTCATGAATAATTTTAATAATAAAAATCACGTGACTAAATATTTTGAATCTACTTGGGTGTTATAATTGTATTTGATATTATAATTGGAGAAATATTGTTTTTTAAAAAGATATATAATGTCTAATCACTAATAAAGATGAATTACTAATCTGATTATGTTTTATTTTGTATAAGAAATAAAAATATTATCAAATATTAACAGCGATAAATATTGGACATAGAAGGTGTCTTCACTGTAATTAGTTTCCTTGATTATTACTCGTTTTTTGCATAATGTACATCGATATAAGAAATTCTATGTGTTGTAGTCCCCAAAAACAATCGAGCTACCTCATGAAGGGATGGTGAGAAATATGATTACATAAGACACATGGATATTTTATTTTATGTTTAAATAACAATGTTATCAAAAATTAAAATTTATTTTTGAAACAATATCAGAACATGGATTTTTTCACATGTATTATCATCTATGAGAAGTTTATAATGATAATGTGAAGAGGGTAATGATTGATATTATGATTAAATTTAATACATGTAAATTGAATGAAAGTTCAAAATATTTCAATACATATCATTATATTATAATGTTCCCCCAAATATTCCTATGTTTTTTAGAGTTAAGAAAGGAATATTAAATGGGGAAAACAAAACACATCATTTTGGATAATTCTTTAGAAGAAGTTGAGAACATAAATAAATTTCAACTATTAGTTCTTTAGTATATTCACATGATTGAAAAGGAAAAATATTAATATAATGTTTTTTAAAAATTCACATTTAAAACATCCTTCAAATAAAATATCTTGAGAATAATATCACTGGATAATTTCTATTCATGTTTGGAGATAATTCTATGGAATATAAAATTATATGAATAGAACTAAAGAAGTAATTAATAATTTATTAATGAGGTACATTCATCAATTATAAAATATGTTCTTTTTCTCTTTTTTTTTTGTTTTAGATACTAAATATGCGTTAGGAGATTATATTAAAATAATGAATCCAAATGAGTATAGAAACATTGCATGATGTCAGTTGAATTATTTAAGTGGATGATAAGGGGTGATTTCTTTTTATGTAGTGAGAAGTACATAAAATATATTTGTTAATAATAAATATTTCATTTGATAATTTTTTAGTTACAAAAAACATTTCTATCTTGTGTGTCCATTAGACACTTGGAGACATTGTCCCATTTCAGGAAAGAATGTTGATTTTGGCTTCCAATACTCAATTAATAGTTCATTAATGCTTGAATCATTATCAATACCAGATTAATACAAAATATAAGACTTAGTTTTAACAAATTTGGTAATGATAACAATTTTTCTAGTAAAAATAGATAGTTATGAAGGATATATCCAGTATGGGTTTATACTATTTTGAAATAAAAACCTAAGGTATTATAGATTGATTTACCAATTTACATTTAGATAAATAAATCAATTAAAATAAGGTAATTCCAAAAATAATTCAACACTAATTCATCTAGATATTGAAAACTATTCCACTATTATGTTAGAGGTATTTTCATATATATTATAATATTTGTTTAATGTGTTTTATGTATTGGAAAAGTGAATTATAAAATTTTAATGGATAAATTATATGAGAGGCTCCAAGTCCATGTGACTATGAATATCATTACCAAGAATTCATAACGGATGAAATGTTGAGGGATATATTCATAAACTCATATTTCTATACAAACATGAATGTTATAATGTTGATAATATTGATGATGATTCTATCAAGAATACATTGATTAAAAACTGTATAATGAATTAATTCTTAAATGACAATTTCTTTATTCATATTAGAGTAATGATTTAAGAAAAAATATAATTATTATTGAGAATAATATGAAATTTCCAAAATGTTCTCTATTTTTTCAATATATTATTTTTATATAGTTTTTTTATCACATATGAATATTGCGAATTTTGAAAAAATGGACGTCACATGAGTTATAGTATGACATAAATCCCCCAAGTCATAATAAGATTATTTTATATGTAATGTTTTTGTCATGGATATAAAAACATAATCTCAAGAAAATAACAATATTCATCTAAATAAATTTTTAAGGGTTTTTAAGAATTTTATATAAATCCATGTTGTAGAATAAATTTAGCCATGTGATATAAAATATTTCTATAAAATGATGCACATGTCCGTCTATGATAGTGGATGAAATAATGACTTTGACTAAGTAAATGATAAAGGAGAACAATAAGTTGGTATTGGAAAATGATTCCCAATAGATTATTGATAATGGATTCTGTAAAGAAACTTATTATATTAATTAGAAAAAACCATAGTATGTATTTTTCATCAAGCACTACTGGATATAAAATATTAATTGATAATAATAGATCATATAAGGAAATAATAAGTGAAATAAAGTTTTATTGTAAAGATCAATTAAAATTAAATAATGGATTCCATGTACTTAATTATTAGTTATTAATATTTTTAATGTTCCAAATGTTGATACTGAATTGGGTATTTAAGAAATTTAATTCATGGATAGTTAGTTTTAGACCAATGAGGAATAATTAATTGTCACACACCATAAGTGTCCACACATAGACTATAAAAAACCTTCTCCTCAATTATCATAATAAATCCAATATAATTTTACTTGTATTAGTTACTTTTTATGATCATTTTAATTCTAATTGGATATCATTATCACCATATGTTGAGACTGTCAACATGATACAAGTAACAAGATCATGTTACACCAATTAATTCCAATACTGGGTGCAAGTTATTCAAATATAGTTTTTGATTGTAGTAAAAAACTAAATCCAAGAATATTTTTTTAGAATGAATATTTTACTATGTGATTATAGTATATCAATAGGGATGATATATATTTATAAATAAAATATTATTTATAACATATGGAAAATACTTATTGGTCTTATAGTTTGTTAAGAAAAAAATGAAAACAACTCTTCAGAGTAATACATAATGAAAATAGTATTTTATTGTGAAAATATCATATAAGGTAGATATAATGACTGTAATAGACCACGTCATTTTACATATGATGAAAAATTATTGACAAATAAATGTTTTTTAAATTCAAGAGAGATTTGTTACCAATATAATATTTAATAAATCTCTCCATGAAATCGTGTATACAATATAACAAGAGATTATATTGGTGATTAAAATTATATATGATACAAAAATAGATATATTACCTACACCATAATAAATAACAGATATGATAGTTCCAAAATATACATAAATGTTGGTGTAAATGATTAAAATATTGGATAACTACATAGTAAGTGGTAAAAAAAATCCAAAAATACATGAGTGTGTATAAGGGAAATAATAATAGTACATGGAGTTGAAGGGAGATATGTTTAATGGGTCAACTTATATCATTACTTGGAATCAATATATTCTAATTCCATATCCCATCGATGGAAATGGAAATGAGATGCTCATTTTTTCCATTAGTATCCATACCTAAAAATATATATTGTGTTATGGCTTTTCATTTAGATGAATATGATATGTAAAATTATCAACGATTCATTATATTTCTTGAAATATGGAGTAGTGTATAATATATTAACAAAACATAAATTATGATAATATAATTTTAATGGTACATTCAATGATTTCATTATCTGATAGAGTAAGAATGAATATAATCAGTGATATCATTAATCTTGTAGTCTTACTCACAGGGGTGAATTTTTACATAGAAGGGTAGATTCATGATAGTGATATGGTAGTCACAATAACTAAATCCAATATTTTGTAGATGCATGATACTATCTTGTGAATTCTAATGTGAGGATTTTTTGATGGTTGGATCCAACGAATGTGGGATTGTTGTAAAATTGGGATCCCAAAAACTAAATTAAAAAGTATTTTTTAAATAACAAATTATGTATAAATTTATTTTTCCTGATGTAGAAATTCCAAAGTAGTGTTTATATTCCAACATCAACAATTTACACAATATTTTTTAAAAATTATTTTTTATACTAAAATGATATAACATTTCTTATGTATATAATGAAAACCAAGAGATACAATGATACCAATTTTAATCTTATTTAATATTTTCCAGAAACATCGTACAAGAAGGACATAAATTATGAGTAACTAGTAAGTTTTAAGTAATCATAATCATTGTGACTTATTCTCTGGATGTTTGCACTGTGTTCTTTTGAGTATAAGATATCATGAGGACTTTCCTACCAAAAGTGATACAATAAATTTAGGTGTCATTGGTAGTTCCAATTTATAAGAACATGTTTTGGTTTATCGACATGAGATCATTATCAATGTATACCATTTTATAACATAATTTGATTCAGAAAAAGTATATGATATATATTCCATGTTAACATAGAATATATTAGATATGTCATTAATGGTGTGACATTTGGTGAATGTTAAAGAAACATTTTATTATTCCAAAAGGATGGTATGTGTCAAGCCTATTTATCAAGATAATAGTATAATTTCTAAATACATGGTCATTATAAAAGAAGGTAAGTCCATATAATTAGTAGAACAAATACTAAATGGGGAAAGGATGATGAAATAATATATACACCCTTATGAATAACATATTGTGAGACAATAATATTATATTACATTTCTTGTGTTCATAGTTGGGTTTTTGTTCTATTACAATTCATAATCTCCTTAGGGGGCTTTACAGTTTTATAAACACCAATCATGTAGTTGGAATAATATTAATCTCTATTTAGATAATGATATAGAGTATCACACACTTAGTGAATTCATAATTCTAACATATTACTATGAATAAGTATTTTGGATATGGTGGGCCACACCATTAGGTCCAGGTGGTGTTTCACATTAAATGATCTATATGAAATAAAGAAACTCGTATTAATTGATTTTTGAATAATTGGGATTGAATTTATTTTCTAGATGTATTCATAATATGTTAGGTGAATATATGGGAAAATATGTACGGATATAATATTTTTTGAATATTCATAGTTTTTTTTTGGAACAATGAGTCCTGTAAATATGGTTTTTTTATCACATAATATATCTCATTATATTAAAAATAAGTGATACAAATAAAAATTATTTTCATGAATCATTTCATTGGTAATTACATGTCTTTTATATCTTATTAAAGGGGTAATGAATTTTTGGGGGTTGGGGATCCATTTCTCGTAATTTAATAACATTATATATATGTGAGAAGAGGCACTCAAGTGGGGTAACATTTGTTCCCGTAAATATTGGATCTCAACACTCATTTATTCCATATAATAGAGAGATAAGCTACTGATCCCAGAAATATATTGAAGTAGTCTATCAAGGATTGAAGGAATGTTTTATACATTGTCATCAGTATGAGAGAGGCTTCATATAATCTCTATGATAGCTCCATGATTTCAATGAGAAAAATTACCACTTATGTTTCAAGAATTGAGTGGGTGATATAGTGGAATATTTCCATGGTCCCCTCAATAAATTATCCCCGATAACATGTGTTTTTCAAGAATGCCTTCAATTAAAATGGGTAAATAGTTTGTTTTAATATTGTGTTTGAATAAATTCTGATGAGATTGTCATATTTTTCACTAGGTTTCACATTGATAGAGCCAAAATTGTTATATCGATCTAGTGATTTTTCTTTATATATATGTCTCATATTCATATATTATGTTGCCTAGTACCTTAAAAAGAAAAATTCTTAGTAATGGATAGGGTGGAAATTATACAAAGGAGGACCATTTAGGTTTATTTAATCAATTTATAAGTAAAATGTGAGAGTTATGGTTGAGAATTACACATAATAATATTCCATAATATGGATGCATGCCTCCAAATTACTGGTTACTAGATGATAATTATGGAAGACTAGATATGAAGGAACATATACATAGAAGGATACCCATGTATGGTGGAACTAAAAGGAATAACTCAAATCGAATAATATAATAAAACCAAAAGGATTATCTTGACATAAGAAATATTTTAGGGTAACAAAGAATTGTATATTGAATATCTTTATTTAGGTAATGTTTGTAAGATTATGATTATCACATAAGAGAGAGGATAAATTTGGGGATGATAGGATTAAACCTTAATGGCTAATCCAATGTATCTTCATTAATACTAATTGAATATCATGTAGTTTTAGTTATATAGTTTAAGTTCATTTTACTAGTTCATATGATGTTTTAATGAATTACGAAGAATGTTTATTGTCATGTAGTTTACCATAGTTATATCAGGACCCATTTTTATTAAAAGGTTTTGAAAAAATGAATTGTGTATAGATTAAACCTCAGCTATACTTTTATAGTTATCATTTACCATTGAATGGATCAAAAGTGTTTTAACCATATATGAGTACATGGACATGGATTATACCATGATGGAGGGATGTGGTGCGTCTCCCAAAATATGAGAGAAAGAAATGGGCTTAAAATTTAATCATTGATTCCCAAGGATTGATTTTTGAAGAACATTAATGACTCATAGTGTTGATATCATTTTTGGGAACATGGTTGATTCAAACACATAGAGAAGTATTCCATATCAATAAGGATCATTGATTGGAATTGGGGTATATGATAATAATGTTGATATATGAGAGAGTTATCGAGTGTTAATAGGGCTGGGGCCCAATTTATAATGGAAATACATTATTTTTTACTTCCTAATTGTTCTATCTATATATGATGAAAATTCTATTGTATCCTTTTATTAAAAAAATACTCCATTTAAGGGGTGTAGTCTAATGTGCTTTCCTTAATACTATATTTTAAATGTCTTTGGAGGATTCCATGTTAATTGTATTCTAGGGAGGGGAAATAATTGAAAAAGTTATCCCTATTATGAGTGTCCATGTTGGAGTCCATGTAAAATAGTTTCATCTTAGTAAGGTATCCAATATTTTCAACCAATGTGAATGGGTTCACCCAAATAAGGGGTCCTTAGTGAATTACCTCCCTATTAAGGGGCCCTTTGGGATTGGGATTCTTAATAAGAGGCCCTTGGTGAATGGTATACCTAGTTAGGGGCTTTGAGAGATGTTTCATGCTAATTATGGGTCTTTTTATATGAAATGGGTGTGTGGAACTCCATTATACAATTAATAGGATCACTTGGGTTCATAGAAAACTGGTCTGGGGTATCTAAAATAGGTTGGGTTAATAGATATCTAACATTAAATTCTCCTTTAAATGTCCATATATGTGTTGAATATCAAAGATAATTTAATATATTTATATATCCTAGAAGACCTAGTAACATGGGAAAAGGGACATGGATCTAGGTAAATTTCACCTCTTTAAATAACTATTAGTCCAGTGAGTCAGGGATTGAGAAATAAGTGAGAGTATGATCTAGGAAAATGATATTATTTAAGCATATCTGATCAAACAATACATTAGTGTGTCAAAATGAGATAATGCTCATATTTTTTATTGATAAATTCATAACTTAAAAACATAACAATTGATCGTTCTGTCTATTTTGGCTATATGAATAGTCATATCAAACCCTACAAATTGAACTATAGACATGGATCATTGGTTCCCATATATAATGTGTTTTGGATGAAAAATTTCGCATGAATACACTAATAATTTATTTTACAATTTTGAGACCCCTTTAACAATAATCAATATAAATAATATCCTTCCTCTGATAAGAAGATCTCACCACCATGTCACCAAACATGGAAATTTTTCAGAGGAACCTCTATCCCTTGATGTGTCAGTATCTATGAAGAAAAATAAAATCCCATTTTATTTTTCTTTTAGAAGATAAATTATTTTTTAACAAACACTACATTTTCCCATAGTGAGGATAATTTTAGAGAATATGTGTACAAGTGGGTGGTAAGAATATATCGGTTCCAATAAATATCCCCAACCAAATTTGACATATTAAAAATGAAAATAATCTAATTATAAGGTAAATGTATGAATAATTTCTAAATTGTAATATAAATTATGGGAATTTATAGATAACTAAAAAATGTGAAAATTATCCATGGTGATTATCTCGACTTTTTTATTTTTGGACTGAAGAGGTTAATATAGAAAAATGTGTTTGGGTCTCTAATAGGAATAATTCTGACGATGCATTTGAACTTCAATAGGGGGACCTCGTCTTTGAAATTTTGAATATTTCTAAAAAAACTATCTCACTCAAGTTGTTTGGTGTTATAAAATGTGTACTTTTATTTTAGTCATTGATATCATTAATTGGTAAATGTATAAACTCAAAAATAAATGGTGGATTTTAGTTAAAGTTGATTATACACATTTTTCTAATATTATATATCTAAACATCACTATGTATTCTATAAGAAACAAATCAATCATAACATTGATTTTAATATATATAAACTGTAATTTATTATCTCTAATGATGGGATATTGGAACCATTAAATTAATTTAGGAACATTTATAATATTCCATACACAATCAAACTCTAACATGGATCTATCTCTCATAAATGGAGATTAAGATATATAACAAAAACCACACTGAGAAGATTAATATTCATGTTAGGGGAACCATATTTCATACATTTATATGTCATAAAAATATATTTTGTGCCCCCATGATCTAAGGAAACCCAAAAAAATTATACATTGATTAACCTAGAAATAATAACACAATTTTTTATTTTCAAAAATTATTTTCACTTCATGATTTAATATTTTATTATTTCCCTAATTGTTTTATTCAATTGATTTAGTGGATTAATGGCCTTAAACTAAATATTTTCATTGGATTCCCATTTCATGTTTTATAATTTAATAGTTTATGTTTTTTATTAAACAAATAAATTTTCTACTTGGGTGTTAATAGTGAATTCCTTACAAGTAGATGCACTACTTTTTACTATGATTACCTTTTTGGGTTTCATCTAGTTTCTCACACTAAATATTTAATTTAGTAACAGTGTTTCATAAGAAACAGAAAAATATATGCATATTTTATGTTCAATAATGTGTTAAAAATCATTAGGTGATTACTATAAAATCATTAGTGAAGAAAAACCTGATGTGAATGGATGGAAAAAAGTGAAAATTGTGAGACATCCTTATGATATTTTACACATAATTTTTTTTATAATTATTGGATGAATGTTTCTTGATTTTTTTTATGGAAAATATTATAAAAATTGTGAGATATTCTATCTATTAAGTTTGTGTTAAGCATTAGTTGAATGTATGACCTTGTGCTAGTATACAAGAACTCATGATTAGTTTCACATAGTATAAGCTTATGTTATATATACCATCGTTTGATGTGGTCTAGGTTCACAAAATGAGTAACGATTACCAAATATTAATTTCTTATGAGGATAATCTCAAATCAAGGCATGTGATTATAATAAGAGTATCACAACTCATGGAATTTGTATCCTCATAAAATAGGTTTACCAATATATGAATGTGGTCCTGAAAATATGATGTGAGAAATTTATTTTGAAACGGGGTATGATACATTGATGTGTGAAATAATTTTTGTTTGATTCCACTTGAATATTTGGTTTTTGGAGTTGTTAAAAAATAAAAAAAATAACACTTGTATCAATTTGATATGGAGATATAAGTGGGAGTAGTTTGAACCTTAGTATTTGTGGAAATTTTTTTTTCACCCTCAAAAAATATATCACGGGGTTGAGGAGGACTATTCTTTCAAGACCAAAACATCCAATAGGGTTTAAAAAGAATCTTAAAGGAAAAAATGTTGTTCACTACCAATTTTTTGAGGTGTATATTTAAATAATTTATTCAATTTTTAATAAAATATATCTATAAAAGTGAGAACTGAGTTGAATAATTGATTCTAGGTTCTAGGTTTTAAAGTGGAATATCTATACTCATGGAATTAAATTAGAGGTGATTTGGGAATCAAAGATATGATGTATAGTTATGAAGATAAATTTAATAAAAAATATTATGAGTACTCCAAATGTAATGATACTTTGTATTGAACATGCCCTTGTGGTGAAAGTATATTAAAATTAATTCGTGACCATATAATAAAAATTGGTTGGTTGAGTCAATGTGATTATTATTTTTTGTGATTGAATATGTACATATGGGACAATTTCAGAACATTTTATATGGAAAAGGGATATATTCTATAAATTAATCCATGACTAGTATGGCCTAGTGATCATTGTTTTTGCTTTTTGGGGGACATGCGTTACTTTAAAAAAATTGTCATTTTAATTAAATTTTCAATATTTTTCCTAAACCATAAATTGTAACAACTTAGTGTGAGGGTGAATATATTTTAGTTAGATAACCATTTTAAGGGGTTTTAAACTAATAATACATTGGGTCCTCATTTGAATTTTAATATAAGGTTATCAAATTCATTCTATAATGAAATAGATTTTAATGTTATATAGTTTTCAAAAATAAATTTTCTGGGTTTAAGGTAACAAAAAAATGTGGGATAGTCCATATTGAAAAATGGAATAAAAATACTAATGTGAATGTAAAATATTATGGATATTATATGGATTGGTAGAAATGTGGTGTGAACATCATAACATCATGAAAAAAAGAACAATTAATAAGAAATATTTTTATGGATAGGATTATGATAGGATATCAGAAATCATTACTAATAATGTTAAATAAGAAATAATATAGAAATAGTAATTAAAATATATTTATGCATATTATTGTCTCATATAAGGGGTACGGGATATTATTGTTCTGGTATAGGATCAAAACCGAAACAAAATCAATAGATTATACCCAAGTCATTATATCATAGTTACCATTGGATGGTAATATTCATCCATATTATTAGTTAATGTATAGGGACCATACATTGAGTATATTAACATGTATGTGGACCTTTTGTTTGGATTTCAGGTTATATAGCATACAATATTCTAAGATGATTAATGGTCAACCAGTATAGACCATATGTTTCATTTTTTAATGTCACGTGAAAAGGAAAAATATTATCTATATTTAATTATCTTATAATGTGGAAATTTTATAAATATTTATTTATATTAGAAACATTTGAAAATATGATAGTTTTTTCAGATTAAAATACCCATGGAGGGTAACTATTGTTTAATAGAGGCCATAAGCACTAGGAAAAACTCTTAAATGTGGGGGATATTTCACTTGAACACATGATTATGTATAGATATTGATATTACTAGTTATTTATGTAGATTATATTAATAAATAATGGTGATAATATCATCCAAATAAAAATAGAGAGGAGGAATCCTGATCTGAAGGGGAAATCTAGCCCTAAGATGTAGTTGGCGGTTGATTTAATTCTATATATGAGCCCTATTAAAGTGATTTTATAGTCACTACATATCATAATGTTGAAATTATCAAGCCATAAGTAGTTCATAATTATTTATATATTATCATATTATAGTATATGATATATATAAATACTCATCTTGAATTAATGGATCTTACCTTGGTAGGGTTCCAACATTTATTTAAATATTGGATGGTCCCAATATTATTAATATGGGAATTAAAAAATTTTCCATTGAATTAAAATCATCCCACAAGTATTTATTTGATATAGAATCTCACTATAATTATATAAATCATTTACGTTGTATGTCTGTGAAATATATGTGTTCCCTTGCGTGAGAAGGATGAAATTACAATTTGAATCTAGAAAGGAGGCATCAACAAAGTATAACTTGATAAAAAAAGGTAGTAGAGACTCGCCATATGATTGGAGAACTAGGTTCCACCATATAACCTATGTTAGTAAGAATCAATCCACACATAATTTTTAAAAGGGTGTAATTTTATCCATTGGTCTAGTGAGTAATAATGTTATTATAATCTAGTATAGACATAAAAACTGAATCACCAAGGAGAGGAAATGGATGCTTAAAAATATTATACATATACACAAAGGAAGGGAATTTTCAACCTAGTTCATGATCAGAGAACCTTTTAAATTTTTTAAGGCCATAATTTATTGGCCAAACCGAAAAATTTAAAGTCACATGGGTGAACATCTGATATTTTTATTTTACAACCCTCATAGTAGGAGTATTTTTGAGTAAAAGAAGTTCCCAAAATTTCCTCCAAAACACTTTCGATTGTTTTAACACCCCTTTGTATGAAGACAATGAAATCTAAAACCCAATCCCAAATTTGATTTCCAAAACCACATCATTTAATTGAGTTATTTATTTGATAAATATTTTTACCTCAGTGTGTTGGATGTCAAGAAACACATGGAAATGTAATTTTCTTCCTATTTAATAATGGATATACTTTTCTATTAAATCTCAAAAAAATCACAAGTTTGTATCAAGTTATGTATTTTACAGAAAAGTGAAAATAATATATTTGGATTTTCAGAAGAAAATCCCCATATTGAATTAAATTCATTTTGAATGAAAATAATAATATTATAAATTAATTTTTGGGTCTTTTCCATGTTCCTAAATATTTGGTAGGATTTTATTCATAATCATAAATGTGACGATTTTACAAGATGAGTGTGTTGAATCTATGATTTTATTTACTAGGAGGACAATATGATTCTATATTATTTTGTCTTGGGGAGGATTAATCAATTCAAGAGTTTTGAATTACTCTTAGAAGGACCATGAATTTGGGATTTTAAATACTTATAGAATGATTATTCAATTTGAGTTGATTGGGTTTCCATGAGGAGTATATAAAATGAACTCATTGATATTATGAATTATAAAACCTCTAAATTCTTTGACAATAGGGATAATGGACCCAAATTTGAATTCGATGTTGGGTATGACATTTGAGATGTTGATGTTCTTACCTATCATGTGAGAACTAGAATCATGAAACATTTACTAATTAAAATGGGTCCCATGAATAGATCTATAACTTATTTAATGAGTTGATAATTATTGTTAATTAACGACCATGGGTAAGGGTATACAAACCATTAAACCCTAATAGGGATTCAACTCTCTTCTGAGGATATTAGGTCATATTAAAAATAATAATCTAACTAGTTTAGGTGTCATGAATGATGGAATATATTCCCTGTAGTTTTATATCCTAGAACAATTATTATGTACCATCAAAAAATAATGGTGATCTATTATTTTCCAATTTTTTTGTGAGTAATGAACAAAATTCAATTTATGGACAGATAAATAGTGAAATCTATAACATTTATATAACTTATCATTTTCCAAAATTTATTATTAGGACATTTATTTAGAGGATTAGTGGGATGAAACTTCTAATTTGATTTGGAATCATATTATATATTTTCAATATAAAATGTTATATGCATTCATTTTTTTATCAAATGATCAAAAAATTTATAGGATATGCGATGTTCCTTCCATGAGAGTGGGTACCTAAAAATTTTAAAGGATTACATTCATGTATTTTTGACATGAATATTAATATTTCTATATAATATAGTTTTTAATCTATTATAATAGTGTAAAATATTGAAGGTATTTAATATTATATTGATTGTACTAAAATTATTATGTGGTGTAGATAACAATATTGGCGAATAAACAACCTATGTTAATGGGGGAACCGATGTAACTAATTTTTTAAATAACCAAGATATTATGAATAACAATTAGGTTTATAGTATTTAGACCAATGGTTTCTTATGTTTAGGGTCAGCTATATTTGACTTGAAGAGTGAGAGAATATATGTAGTAAGATAAAGGTAAACATAATGTAAATGTAGTTCCAATTACTAGTATAGACAATACCATGGATGGGGGAACACGATATAAGGTTATAGTACTTTTATAATAGATTTATACTATTTAGGGTCACATAAAAATTACAAATTACCAAATAAAGATTTATTCATAAATAGAATTAAAACTCAAGGATTTGGAAATAGATAGTAGTATCCAAACAAAGAGAATTTAGATCATTATAAATTTGTTTCACCAATATATAAAAGGGGTAACAAGATTAATAAATCATAAACATACTACAATTATGGGTACAATGTATGAATGTGTATCCTTGAGGGTATTTGAATCTATTTGAATTTTTCTATTGTGTTATGGGTAAATCAAAACATAAAAAATCATGAAATAGTGGGAAATAAATATACCTGAGTTTTTTTACCACTATTAATAGTGGAAACTACTGTCTCTCTATAGGGAAAATAGACCATGGGATTTAGATGGATTTTTCCTTAAGGTTGAAAACATCTCTTAGGGGTTACTTGGTAGATAAAAGGGAGATGCGAAATTATATATAAATTAATTGGAGGCTCTACTTATATTAGTCATTCAACCAGTTACCAAATATTTTTGTTAATAAGGGATCTAAGAGGGATAATCAACTAAAAGTTCTACTTTTTGAATTGGAGTATTCCAACTAATGGAAATAGTGTTTTTTAGATTCACATATAAATTATATAGAGTAGGTTCTTGGACATTAGGATATTCAAGAATGGATCAAGTTCCCTAATAGTTGTTCAACCATTTGTTGAGAAAATCCTAAGGGATAAGGGATATATTAAAAAAAATTACTCATCAAACTATAAAGGGGTTGTCTACTCATTATGAAATCAATGGTTTTATCATGATAAAAAATATATTAATGACAAAACATAATCCCATTTTAGTGGAAAAAGGTAAAGCTTATCCATATTTTTTATAAACTACTAGGATCTTGTGATAATTTCATGAATTTATATTGGGTCATTTTTTAAACCTGAAAATATATTTTCTTATTTAATTTAATGTTATACTTTTTTTCTGAACTATAAATTGTAATGACTTTACGAGTAGAGAATAAAATTTTACCAAATCCAACTTTTATGGGTGTTTAACATGAAATTTAATTTTTATCTCATTTGAATTAAGGTTTGTTGTCCTAATATTTGGATGGTGAATATGTAAATTTTAAGGTAATATAGCTTTAACCAACATCTTATTGGGTTTATGGTCACACAACATTGACCAAATTTGGGGATTTCCCCAATATCCAACGGTACCCATAACCTGAAAAGAAGGAGAGAAACTAATGTTACTATATACCATATCAGAATGAGGGTGACCATTATTTATGGAAATGAATTATATACTGATGAATAAGATATATGATTGTTTTTGGGCCTTGGATAGGAGTTATTATAATCACTACATATCTGTGTTAATATGAAACATTATAACGTCCTTGGTTTTTTTTAAACATTTATTTACATATAATATGATATAATTATATCATATTTTCATTCCTAAGATGCCTATATTTTATTTATACATTCATTAGTTAGGCTAATATTCTATTAGAAATATTATAATTCATAATGATCATGTTTTCATTCCAAAAGTAACATTATTTTTCCATTGTTATATGTTCCTTAATTTCATTAAATATCCATTTTTTATTCTTTATTTTTTAAAATGAGATTTATATTAGTGTCATTGTGTTATGAATATGGTTTATAACATATAAAATAAATATAATAATGGAAAAACATTCATTGATAAAATTTGGGTTCACTACAATCATGGTACATGTATTATTTTAAATATATTCCATACATTTATTATATTCATATATATGGAGGTATAATTGTTTGTTTATTTATGGGATAAAATATTAGAATAATATCAAGGGAATATGATCATGAAATTATGTATAGGTTAATTTATGAATATATTCGTCAAACCTATCAAATATTTATATATACTGATTACACATCAAGTACCATTATAAGAATTTGGAAATCATGTAGGGAAATTGGGTTATGTAAGATGGACCACTGCAATGAATTTTATTGGTAAAGTAGGGTGGACCACATGTTTTGTGGCTTAAAATAATGTTTATTAGACTGAAACATAATGTTTTTTAGGATCATACAACAGGTTACTTTTATAGGGTACTTTTAAAAGATCAATATTTTATAAAAAATGAGGTTCATTGTCTATATATTGGACCTATGGAGGGACACCTAATTTTAATTAGAGGAAAAAATAATAAATAAACTCTTGAATACTGGGAAAATTTCATTCAATCATAGGATAATATATAAATAATAAAATTATAAGGATGATTATGCTGATATACATCGTAAACATGGGTGATAGTATTGTCTTAATGTTAATTAAGGGGAAGCATCCTGATAATAATTGGAACACATGCACTAAGAAAAACTATAAGTTTTATTAATATTTTTGTTTAGTCGAAAGATAAGTGTTCTTGACATCACTCTATAAAATATATTATTATTAATGTTACCATATAAATTTATTAAAAATTTGATATCATCCTTGCATAGAGTATGACTTTGAAATTACTCGTGTGAGTTATAAGACCACCTACTAATATGAGTAAAATATTGATAAAATTTTTGGATAGGCATAAGTTAATTTAATAGTCTATCTCTACATATCAATTAGTAATGGAATAAAGAAACGTATAGTTCCTTGGTATATAATACTTATATTTATTTTAGGATCATATATATGAGAAATGGAGTTCAATATATGGTCACTCTCATAAGATAATGATGAAATTTTGATGTGAATCGAGCAATGCCTCATCCCCAATGTGTATAAAAGTATGGAAATAGAAGCTACAACTGAGCCTAGTATAGAAATTCCAAAATTCTATATATATTATGAGAAAGAAAAATCAAATAATATTTAGTTTTATAAGGGAAGCCATAAGATAACATAACCATGATATTATGGCTGGCTAGTATATCCTTAAACACCAAATTCCCAAGGATATGAAATTGTTTAATTTTTTTATTGTGATTATATACGGGAGGGTAATTTTTTTCCTAGTATTCATAAATTAGATTCTTCTATTTGATGTTTTGATGGATTGATCACATTGAACTGATTAATTTTATGTAGTACTTACATTTGATTCTTATAGTTGAATATCAGATGAAGTATGTTTTTCTTAAGGCTATAACATGCCTTGAATATCCCAAAAAATGGGTTTTTGATTTCAAAATCCATTTATCCATAATCAATGATATCCATGACCAACTCTCAAAATGATATTCTCACAAACCCATCCCTAGACTAGGAAATGTTTTAAGGAATCTCAAAATCTTGGGTATGTAAGGAATCCTGAGACACCTGTAAATATCATTTACATCATCATCATGTATAGAGATGATTTTATATTAAAATATGACTTCTGGTGACTTAGTATGGTGTACATTTTAGATTCTATGGGAATTTACATAGTAAAAATTTATAGTAACTACAAACTTTTCCCATTCTAGAATCGGATTTACTTGGAATGCAACATATCTGATTACAAATATATTTTTGGTAAATTTTATATATTCTTAACTATATAGTGGGATTATTAAGATGAATTAGTAATGGGAATATTCTATATATCGATTTTCTCTCATCATTATTTTTTTGAACTGAGATGATAATATCAACTGATGGGGTTTTATCAAACCAGAGGACTAATAAATTAAATGAATATGAACATCCTTGAAAAGGATATCAAATTTTGGATTTTTAAGATCACTAAATTTATTATTTGACTCTACTAATTTTGTTTCATGATGTAGTATCTTTAATCTAGGAATTAATATCCTATAACGTTAAATGTTGAAATTATTGAATGATTTGGGGAAAGGAGTGAAATTTGATATTCTAGTTTGGTATGAAATAATTGATTTGAATATATATACATATCCTATAAAAACTATAATCAATCCAAACATAATTCATAATTGTGACCAAATATATTGATGTATCTCATATATAGGGATTCAGTCATTTTTCAATTAATTCTGCACCATGGGTAAGGAAAAATATATTGTATAAATATAAGAAGTACATTTCAATAATATATGGAGATTATGTTCTATAATAGAAAACTTTTTCTTACATTAATTTTATTATAGGAATTGATATATATTATTTATTTTAATGTTATTCAACCAAGATGATGTACTATCAAAATATAAGGGGTTTTAAAATTTCCATTTGGTAAATTGACCGAGAAATCATAGATTTATTTATTGTGAGGACATACAGTGATCCCTGTAAGAATTATATCAAAATAAATTCTCCCGAAAATTATCATTATCCATTAATAGAGATTATTAATAGGTACAAAATCATATTTTTCATAGGTTTTCCTTTATTGGGTATCAACGTAATAATTTTTTACTTTTTTTTCAAAAAATAATATTTTACCTAGGATATTTTTTTAAATAATTATATTCTGTAGAATCAAAATCTTCATAGGATATAAATTATGGGGTTTTGACATAGTGAGTACTAGTCATCTTTCCATTTCGTTCTTAATAACTCAATATGACTAAAAATATAGTTGATACTTAATGTTTGAAAACCATCACCAAAGGATGAGATGTTCTGTATAGAATAATATGTGGGGAGAATTACTACATGAAATAAGGTACTATATTCACTAATTCTAGACTACATAAACGGTTTGGGAATACATGTTTGGTTTATTGTTGTTGGAGCATATTATTAGAATGATTATGCTCATAAAACACTGAGTAGAAGAGTGATACATAACATATATTATAGGCCTGGTATGGATGAAATTAACGATGTTTTGAGTACTATTATTACTAATCACATTGATTGGATCATATAGTTGAAGGACATAGTACTAGGAACATAGTTACATGTAGTTCCAAGTCAAATGATGAG
This sequence comes from Viscum album, assembly GCA_963277665.1. Lineage (NCBI taxonomy): Eukaryota > Viridiplantae > Streptophyta > Magnoliopsida > Santalales > Viscaceae > Viscum > Viscum album. Next base: position 1,437,602,920 of record OY728122.1, read on the forward strand.
AATAAATTATCCAATGGGAATTTTCAAGAGCAGAATCTCAACTCATGGAATGGGTTGTTTGGAGGAGTATCTCAACATTGGGAATTTTGAACTTCACAAAATAGAAACACCAAGATTTAAAAGGGGTCAAGAGATATGTAAATAATAAAATTGACATTTTTATTAGTATAAAATAAGAATGTTTCGTATCGAGGACATATAAATCCAAAAAATAGTTTGTTAATGGAATGTGTAGATGATAAAATAATATAGGAAGAATTTATTGTAAATAGGTGGGAATAATTTAACCATTAGAATTGGATGATACTAGTACTTAACCATCAATAATGAATACTAAGTGTTAAGGGTTGCCTTCCCTTCATGGCCAAAACAACCCCTAAAGGTCACTACCTCAAATGAAACTATTTTTTCCATTATAAATTCCATTGATGGTCAATTTAGATCATCCAGTTACATTGTTAGGAAAGAATTATATGAATGTGGGAACCAGGAGGAATAATTGACTCAAGGTTTTAGTTTTAAAAGATTACTATAACAATCAAGGGATTTGGTTGGTGAATATTTTTTAATGTTTGATATAAGGTGGGTGCATGGATAATATGATATTCAAAAAGGGATAAAGTATCCTAAAGGCTATTCCACTGGGTATTGAACACATTTTATAGGAAAAGAAATATAAAATGAAATTATAAATCACTTAATAAATTAATGTGGTCGTCTACCCAATATAAATAAATGACATCCAATAATTATAATGTACCAAATACATAGCTTAATCCCAATTTAAGTAAACATGTGAGATTTCCACAATTTTTTTAAATCATTAGTTTCTAGGGATCAAAGATAGAATTTTTCTAAGACCAAATGTTTTTATCAAATTTTATTGATGATTTTTAATTTCAAATTCATTCTATTACATAATTATTTATGGGAATCAAATAATGGGAGGAGAACTGGCCTTTTCATATACCTCTTTCTGTAGTATTTGAACATGGCATGCCCTTTCTGTCTCTCTCCAATTATAGTTAAAGGTATTATGATACAGTCCATAAATGGATAGTGTTTAATTTCATAAATCATGGACCATAAATTTCATGGGTTTATGGTATCAAAATTTCATTCAAATAGTGAGATAATCTTTGTATAAAAATAGATCAAAAAATTTTATTATTAAGAGACCCTATATCAATTAACGGATTTTTTAAGAAGGGGGTTTCACAACACGAGTTCATGGTTAATTGACCAATTAATAAGTAATAAGTAAATGTATTCACTGGGGATAACAAGTCTTGGAAATATTTAAATTTAATGGTTAATAATAATCAAGAAACACATATTATATAAATTAAATTCCCTAAACTAATTTGGCTCATATTAATGGTGGGGAATTTTTTATTCATTTATGATACTGAAACTAGAATAATCGTTGTGAATTATTCCTCGATCCGTGATATAGGATTACTTTGGAAATTATAATTAAACCATATCATTGATTTATGAATATGTACCATATATCGAGTACACCTAAATTAATATGGACCTCAGGTATGAACATTGGATTATACAATATGGTCCATTTAATGTAGTTTTAAAGTATCATAGGTTTTATCAAAAGATCATAAATTAATGCCATGGACAATGAATTAGATTAATTATATTTTATGCTCATATAAGGGGAACCTGTTGAAGGTAAATTTTCATTGAAATTGATAGTACATAAAATTATCTTCCATTATGTCAATGGTTATCCATGAATGAGAATCAATAATGATTTTGAGGGATGAAATTCAATAATATGTGACACCCTAGAATTTTGGAATATATTTTTTCAATAAATAAAATTTTTAATAAGTTGGTACATACAAAAAAATCAAGCTAGAATGAGATGTAATAAATTTATTATTAATAAAAATTATGAATAAAAAAACAAATATAAAATAATAAATCATTTTAATCAATTAAAAATTCATTCAAAATTGGATTAATAAAATATATTTTCTAAGAATTTTATTTTTCCATAAAAGATGTTTTTATTTGTATTTTCAATATTTTAATTTGAAAGTTAAATTTATAAAATGTAGAATATTAATTTTGTAAAATGAAATTAATTTTTTATTTTATATTATCAAAACTATCATATGATGAATTTTAGATATTTTATAAAGATAGATGATTTTTAGGTGTATATTAAAAATATAATTTCCAAAAAACTATAAAATTATAATATCAAAAGTAATATGTATAAATTTAAAAAATAATTTAATTGATAAAATATGTATTAATAACATAAATTTTGAAAAAAATATACATTAAAAACCTATGATAGAAATTTTAGAAACTATCATAATATTTACAAATAAAAACTATACTGGGTCATCACTTTTAGTTAAATAATATTTTGTAAAAATTATGTTTCCTATTTTTTTTAACGAAACACTATTTTTTTGAGTTATAATACACTAATTTTTTTATCATTAGACTCAACAAAATGGATAACCTTATCTTACACATAAATTATAAACACAAAAATACAATTTTTTAGAAAATGGGTTTTTACATGTTACAATCGCTAAAGTTAAAAACAATTTTTATTAGAAATATAAATTTTTATGTTGAAATTGATATCATAGTTATATTCTATAGTTAAAAATTATATAATGGGGATATTGTATTTTTTTGAATTAAAAGTAAAATAATTTTGTAAAAACTATTTTCCATTGTAAAATATAAAATAATAAAAGTTATAAATCATGTTCTAATGGGACTGAAAAATGTTGTAAAAATCATTAAAATATATTGTTTGAGGTATTCTAATTATTATCTAATCCTCCAATCAATTAATTCCCATTTCATAGAATAATTTAATGTTAAACATTTGATCTATTTATATTAGGTTGAAATATTTTCAAAAAAGCCTATCCCAACACATAAAAAATGGCATTTATCCATCCCTCTAATATGACCCCCAAAAATTAATTTATAAGGTAAACTATAATAAATAGAACTATTATAAATAAAATATACATTATGATTTCATTTGATTCATTATTACATATAATGTTTTTTGAAAAAAAATAACGAATGTTTTTATTATATTGTATCAAATTTAAAGGAATGGATAGCATCATTATCGTTGATGATAAAGACCATAAATAGTGATAAAAACATAGTATAAATATGGGGTCTAAAAACTCCAATTGACACAAAAAATGATGTGAAAGCCTCAACCTATTGTATTTTACTTTATGAATCCAATTTAACATAGCTTTCATAGGATATAACATCTTTGTATTTTTACTTATCTCGGACCAAAATGAAATCCAATATCTATGTCAAGAGTGAAACCATTTCCTGGAGAAGACCGACATCATTAAGATCACATCTCAAACCATGTTCACCGACCCACCCATGAAACTATCACTATTTCACACCATACACTTAGGGTGTTTTAAACTGTATCAAAGGGATACATATCAAGACCCAAGATATAAGAGTATGTAAATTAATTTTGTTGAGAATAATGAATAATTTTTAATAATATTATTATTACTCTAAAAATGTTTTTTACCTGGATACAATAAAAATTAGTATTCTTGGGTGATATTCAATTAAATTAAAGAATTTATGTTGATGTGGTAACAATTATTTTTTTAAAAATAATAGTTGAAAAAATTTTATTATTAAAAAAATATCAAATATAAATGATCATATAATTTTTATAATGTCAAATTTAATTTTTAAAAGGGTTTAAAAACGGATATTATAGAAAAATCATAGAATTACTTAATAAATATAAATTTTGATTTAAAAGTGAAAATTATAATATTTAGAAAAAAAATTATTTAATACTAATATTATTTTTTAAATTACACCAACAAAATATTACGATGATGATTTTTTCGTAATTTTTTTGAGACATTCTAATTCTCGGGTAAAAATTAAATAATGTATAAATATAATTTATGTATTATGAAATCATAATTACCAAAAAGTGATATAATAAATACTATAAAAGTTATCCATGACCAAATATATGTTTTATATTGAAAATATTGTAATTTTAAGATCATTTTATTAATTTTATAAATCCATTATGAATCCCCCAAAACTAATAATATATTTTACAATTTTATAATTATTTCTCTAGAATAATATATCACATTTATTTATTAAAGGTAATTATTTTATTATTTTTGTCCATTTGACTTATAAAAGAGTTAAAAACAAGCCTATTTGGTAGAAATAATATGGAAAACATGTTTTGGATTGTGATTTTGGTTATTTTCTTATATGGAGTCCAAAACATAAGTTTGAGAAATAATAATAAAAACCTCATTAATTTCTTCTATATAACTTTCCATGATCAAATTTATCTTCATTAAAAATAATTTTTTAACGTCCTTAATCTTCTCTCCCCTCTCTATAGTCCTCTGATGGTACCTAAATGTTCTCCTGAATCTGCTCTGAGACATTTTGAGTCGCACAGTCAAGTAAAAGACCTTCCTCTTGTCCTTTAAATTCAAGAACCTTATTTAAAATTATTGTTTTTAATTTCCATAGTTTTTATTTTCATTCATTTGTAATAATTTCCTTAGTATCCAATTTATTTTAATTTAATGATATAAATTTTTCACTCTATCAATTTTACCCTTACATAATTCGTTACAATGTAAAACATTCATAAGGGATTTCTATCTTCTCATTTCAATTCAAGAACTTATTTCATTCTTTTCCTTTTAGTGTCTATTTTTTCATTTTTTAGTACATTCTTACATACCCCCATCACTTAAAATTTTATTTATAAATTATGATATACCACTTTAACTCTCAATAATCCTTCTTGTGGACCTTTTTGTACACCCATTATGATACCAAATATTAGTAAGGTAGCCTTACATTATATCCTTTATTCAAGTTTCATTATTATATTATGCCTTTAATTTCCAATTAATTATATTGGGATATGTGTTTTCAGGTTTATATAACTAAATATTTAATTTTCAAATGATAAGAGATACCATTCTCTCTCATCAACACATTTTTTTAATTTTAATGTGGCGATGTTACCATGACAAAATTTCCCCATGACTTTCCATGACAAAACAATTATGTATTGAATACCATAACCATTTCCTGTCAATATTTTAAATATTTATACACATATTCCACTTTTACATGATATATACATGTATTTATTCCACACTCCATGATCATGGAATAAAATATAATGATGAATGAATCCATGTTGTATGATCTATGTGGAACACAAAATCATGAAAATTTATATAATGTGATGGGTGTGCCTAAAACTATATAGTGATCAAATGAATTGGGTAATGCTTATTCTCATGAGATACCTTTTTGGAACATGGTGTGAATCTAATTCCTTTATGGGATAATTTACATCATGATTTCTTGGAATTGATCCATGAAAAATGTTTATGATGTAGTGTTACATGTTTTTTCCACATTTCTAATGTTTCCATTGTGACTATCCTGCTACATCATGTACCATTTCTATTGTTTATGATTCATATAGTTATTACACCACACTTATATACCTATTTTCTAACATGAATTGTTATATTCAGGTAATTATATGTTTATTCCCATTATGGTATTTATATCACATCCATGTCTTATATTTATCACCATTTTATCCCATCCAGTTTTTAGTGCAAGCATCATAAGTATGTTTACAATAAAGATGATGTTTTTCCTATTTGAAATTATTATGTAATGTTCTTAATTATGAAATAAAATATATAACATGATCATCTAGATTTTATTTTTTAAAATCTTTTGTAATAAATTATATTTTAATTTGAAATAATGAAAAGTATTATTATAGTTGGTATCAAAGGAAAATATTATATATTTTCTGGGATCTGGATTATAAAACTATAGTGAAATACATAGTGGTAAATCTATATATAAGAAATAATCCCTAAAATCATGTATGTATATAGTACATTCTTAGAATGAATATACATCCCTATTTTAATACTTTCAGTGGACATAGTTCGGGAACAACTGTACCTAGGGGTGACAACTCCCACAGGGGGGGTCGGTCCTAACTGGTCGTAACATATTACATGACAATGGTCCTTACTAACAACCTTGATTATCCCACCTAGGGTTTTGGTTTGGTAAATTAATAATTTCATTTTGAACTACTATTAAGAGAACAAAAATTTCCCATTAGAATATATTTTATTAAATAGATATGGGATAATGTATATTGAATCCTAAAAATTCACAAGTTGTGTAAATTCGTGTAATTTAAATGGTATCCATTTAATTTAATTGAATTCACATTTATGTGTTTAATAATTTAAAAATATTCAACTATAGTTTAAATTTTATTCTAATCAACGTCTAGAAAAATGAGGAAACATGTAAACAATCAATGTAGTGGGCAATGTGAGGACTACCCCCAACAATATTCCCAACCTGATGGGAACAAGAATCGTGAAGTTTGGGATGATGATATATCAGATGATTCATGTATTGAATTGAAACATGGATCATAAAGATTGTCCATATTCCCCTAATATAAAAAAAGATAATATTGAGTAATTTATTTCACAAAGGCCTCCAACATTCAATGGATCATATTATTCCTTAATCAAAAAACAATGCATCAACCCCATTTAGATGATCTTCTCCAAACATCATTGTTCTCCAGAGGAGAATATTCTACTAGGTATTTATCATATGTAGGGAGTATAATATATATGGTGGAAACTGGTCAATAATATGATTCCCAAGTAAGAGATCAAAGTTATGGGGTGAAGGAATTATGAAATATGTTTTATGAAAAGTATTTTCCACGTGCACTCCAACATCAAATGTAAAGAGATTTCCTTATCTTCAAGAAAATTTATGATGAATCTATAAATGAGTGTGAATAAAATTTAATATGATATTAATGATAGACCTTCAGATATTTCATTACCCTATAATGAAGTGTTTATCACTTTTTTTGTGTGAGAAAATCTAGTCTACAGAAATCTCTTGCAATCCTTGACTTTGATTTCTGTAAAAAAATTGTCTGATGTGCCCTCAAATCAAAATTGGTGATCAGTGAATCTCACAGGCATCATAGGGATATGAAGAAGAATATAGAGATTAATTATGTAATTATTATGGGGAAGAATTATGGTTCCAAAAAATGTCAAAAAATCATATAAATGTTGTCGGCAGAGGCACCAAATAAATTTTAATATGGGAAGGATGAAATTATTTAGGTTTGGGGTGGAAGGACACATAGCTAATGTTTGATGAGAGGTGAAAACCACTAATTCCTTGGACAAATGAGATGATAAATTAAAACCTCGACTCATTTTTAATTTCAACAATAATAAGTTTCCAGGGATCATTTCTATCTAGTGTACTAATCCAAGTTTTTTTGGAGAAAAGCCAAATCCTCTAAGGCCGTAAGGGAATGCTTTTTTCCATCACCACCATTGATGTGGATCCCTATAATAATGTGGTGATTCATATTATTTTTACTCTTTATATAATATCAAACATAAATTTTAATATAGTTTTATGCATTCCTTAATATAAAAACGTTCAATGAAACTATTCAGAGACAACCCAAAAGCATGGAAGTAATGTTTTCAGTGAAAATGGAAAATGTTGAACTTATTTCATCCCAAGTATATAAATCCTCCCCAATAATAATTTATAAGATAGAATTCCATTGAAATCATTTCATATTCCCTTTATTTTAATTTTATGTAATTTTGGGTATCGATTTTCATACTCTATATAAATACAACATAAATCAAGACAAGAAGAAAATCACTCTCCATTTTGAGAATTGACCCTTTATTCTATACAAGTGGATAGAGGATGATGAATATTATTTATCCCTAACATCTCCTGAATTGATACCATTTAAATATGATAAATATTATCTTGATAAATTTATTGATTATAAAGAGTGAACCATCCCCAAATACATGCCAATTATGGGGGAATACACTAATGTGTTTCCAGTGGATTTTCATGGTCTTCCTCAAAGATGATATGTTGAATTTTCAATAATTATCATACCTAGGGAATTAAAAATAAACATGAATCTATATATAATGGATCTTGGGGAACTTGAGGAGTTGAAGAAACAACTATAATATAATATTTCTAAAGGGTTCATATGACAAAGTTCTTCACCGAGGGTTGCATCATCCTTCTTTATCAAGAAGAAGTATGACTCAATATGCCTTTGCATCGACTATCATGAGATTGAAAAAATATTATAAAGATCAATTATCCTTTAACATAGTTTTATTAAATGATCAATCGACAATGTGGTTCACAACACATCTCCAAGGTGGATATGTGGTTCATATATTATCTTGCCAGGGTAATGAAGGAGGATATTTCAAAGAGAGTTTTTCATACACGGTGTGGTAAATATGAGTTCATAGAAATTCTAGTCAGACTCCCTAATGCTTTAGGAATATTCATGGAATTGATTAATTGAATCTTTACACATTACCTAAAAACATTTTCAGTAGTATTTATAAATGTAATTATACAATACTTAAAAATCAAGGGGGTTCTTGAGGAGAATTAGTGTATTGGGATAAAGGCCTTTCGAATGGAGAATCTTTATGATAAGTACAAAATATGTGAGTTTTGGTTTAAGGATGTATCATTTATGGGTAATATCATCTCAATAAATGGGATATATATTGGACCCTTAAAAATAGATGTAATTGAAGGATGTACAAGGCCATAATAAATGTAATAAAACTATTTTTTCCTTTTATTGGTTGGGTATTATTGTTGAGTTTTGAGAAATTTCCCATGTTTTTCAAACAACCTAATTGAGATAAATCATAAGAGAGTCAATATTTCTTAAAATTATGTATATTAAGAGAGAATAAAATAGTTTAAAATGAGTCTTATCACATCCCCTATGATCACACTACCCATATGTATTGAAATATTCATGGTGTTCAGTGGAAATTCAAAGAATGTTATGGGTTATATGTAAATTCAGAATTATAATGTCATAGCCTATTATAATAGTTAATTGAATGTTCATGAATATAACTACCAAATACATGATCATGAATTTTTAATATTAATATTTGAATTTAATATTTTCTAACATTATCTCTTTGGGGAGATGTTTGAATTATATACAGATCAGAAAGCTTTATGTTTATATTCAGACAGAAAGGGTTTAATATGTTCTAATGAATATGATTAGAGATGATCAAGGATTACAAAATATCAATATAATATAATCCTCTGACAAATAATAAGGTGGATAATTCTATAATCAAATAGGATCCAAAAATTCATTCATTAATTTGAATTCAGAGGGATTAGATCTATTTAGATTTGGTATAAATAGACATGGGAATCATAAAATAAGGAAAATAATTGATCCTTTCAAAAATTATAGTTCAATCATCCCTTAAAGAGAGTGTAAAGGATTTTCAGATGGGGAATTTTGGAATTCAGAAGAAGGTGAAACTATATGAAATGGGAAATCATTGGAGTTCAATGTTATTGAAGAAGGTGTCATAAGATTTGGGTCACAACATTGTATACCCGGAAATCCCATGTTAAAGAAGGATCTATGGGATTATGCACGTATTTCCATGGTAAATATTCACCTAATAAACACAAAGATATATCAAGATCTCTGAGAGAACTATTTGTAGGAGAAAATGAATAAGGAGATCACTGAATATACATCAATGTTCCTGTTATGTTATCAATTTATGGGTTAAAGGCTGAAGTCTATGGAGTTGTTGAAACCATTACACATACCAACATTGAAATAGGAAAACATCACCGTAGAATTTTTCACCATACATCCAAAGACATGTACGATAAACAATGATATATGGGTTTTTGTGTATCATTTATAAAGACAACTCTCTTTATCTCAATTTTATAGGAATTATAACTTGATTAACATGTATGGATATAAACTATTCAATTGGTAAGGCTTAATGGACATCCTATATCAATTGAATCTGATCGAGATCTGAGATTAACCTCTATTCTCTAAAAAAGTCTTCAACATGATCTATAAATAGGATTGAAATTAATTTGGCTTCTCACCCTCAAACTGATGGCAAATCTGATCAGACTATCCATACACATGAGATCTTTTTAAGATAATACTCAATTGAATTTATATGAGGATGGGACCAACATATTCTTCCAGTCATGTTCTCTTAAAATAATAGTATTTACTAAATAATTCTAATGACTAACTATAGAGACCATTGTTAGAAGAGGTGTACAAACCTACATGCTGAGATATAGTTGGGGGAAAAATCTACAAGGTCCTAAAATGTTCGAGTAAATAGTGGAAACTCATAAGAGAATTTTGCAACATATCAAGGATGCTCAGAGTTAATAAGAGTTCTATATTGACAATCGTCATTGATACCTAGAGATTGATATTGGAGAAATTGTATTCCTTTATTTATATCAATATAATAAAATGATAATATTTGAAAATAAGGGAATGCTCAGTACATGATGCATTGACCACTTTGAGATCCTTCATTGAAATGGAGCAGTGGCCTAACGACCTGATCTCCCACCTAACCTATCTCAAATACATGACGTATTATTGGTATCCCTCTTCATAATGTATAAAACTGGCCCCTCACATGTAATCAATCCATAGGTTGTGCAATTGGATAATTATCATTCATATGATGATCATTCATTGAAGATCATAGACCGTATAGCCAAACTTCTATGAAATAAGGCAATGAACCCAGTCAACTTATTTCATAGAAAAAAAAGAGTGAATTATAAATGTTTAATCCATATGATGCGATAAAACATAGTTACCATAATATATTATAGTGTGGCAATGAAAAGATCCATGGAAAAATTTCTTAATGGTAGATTATTGTAATGACACGAACTGTTATAAATAAAATTTCCCCTATGATTTAATTAAATGTCTTCTTAATTATTATGGTTAAAGAAAACACGTGTAATTATTTTGTATTATTATATTACATTAGATTTTAAATACCATTATGTATAATTACCATTGATAATACATCTATAAAACATTGATCACATGATAAGTATTAATATAGGGCTTTAAAAAAGGAAACTGACGCAAACAAATGAACTAATGTGCCAAATAGAAGAACAACAACCTATAAATCTGGTTTACCAGAACATTTGAGGGTGATAATATATATAGGAGTATTCAATGTAAAAGACATTTTTGATATCCAAAAACTAAATCATGTGAGATACCATTTATTGTCTATATTCAAGGTCATCGAGATCATAACTCAAACCATGTTTGTCGAACCACCCCATGAATGTCTCACCATCACAAACCGTACTCTTAGGGAATTTTCTAGTGCATTTAATGAATATTTATCAAGATACTAGAAAAATGAGTGTGTACATTAATTTTTATTAAAAAATGAACATACTTTATCCTATTATGTTTATTTTTAAATGATTTTTATTTTGATTCCACAAAACAGAAATAGTATTTTTGGGTGATATTCAATTCAATTTAAAAAAAATATTTTAATAAATTAATGTATTTGTTTTTTTCAATAGATAATATTTGAATAAAATATTTTTAATATATAATTTTTATTATATATAAATGATCATATAAATTATATTATTACAAAATTGATTTTTATAATTGTTCAAATACTGTTATTGTCAACAATATATGAATTTCTTTAAAAATTTGTATATTGTTTTAAAATTAAAAACCCATATATTTAGATAATTAATTAGATAAAATGAATAATTTTTTTGGAATCGAAATTTACAAATCTTCCAATAACTAATTTTTCATAATTTTCTGAGATTGTTGAATTTTCTGGTAAAATTTAAGTAAAATATAAATATAAATTTTGTATTATGACATAATAAGGACCCAAAAGTGATTTAATAAATAATATAAAATGTATCCAGGACCAAATCTATGTTTTATATTTTAAATAATGAGATTTAATGTTAATTTGGTTAAATTAAAAAATACATTATGAGTCCTATAAAACCAATCCTATTTTTTATGGTTTTAAAAATCATTTCTATAAGAGTATGACTAACCTATGCATAATAAAGGGAACTATTTTTTTTATGTTCGGCCTTTGAACATATAGAATAATCCAAAAAACACCCATTTAATTGAACCTATTGGGAAAAACTGAGTTACTGTTTTTGGTTTTTGTAGTTGTATTATATTGGGTCTAAAAACTATATTTTTTAAATTATAAAGAAATCACCACTAATTTCCTATATAAACCGATACAATATCCTATTTATCATCACTAAATATCCTTGAATCATGTCCTTACTATTACATACCCTATCTATTGTCCTACGAAGGTACCTCCAAGATTTCAACAAGCTCCTCCCATGCATTTAAAGTCACACAATCAAGTTAGGGACCTTCCTCTCCACATTTAAATTCATGAACCTTCTATGAAATTATTATTTTTAATTTAAATTGTATATTTTTAACTCATTTAATTGAATGACCTTATTTTTCAAGTGTTTCTTTTTTTAATGAGAGACCATTTATCTTCTCTCATTTTTACCCTTATCAAATATGTTACTATATTGAAATTATCTAAGAGATTTCTCTCTTCTGATTTAAATTCAAAAACCTATTTTATTTTATGACTCTTAATATAAATTTTAGTTCATAATATGTCCTTTTGTATCTAAATTACTTCCCATTTGATGTATAAATTATGATATACTCATTTCACCCTCATTAATCCCACCCATGAACCATTTTGTATTGTTGTTACCACGACAACTTTTGTAAGGAATCCTCATCATCCCTTATTTATTCATGTTTCTTTATTATCTTATTCCTTATATTTTCTTTTCCATAAGATGGGATATATATTTACATATCTCTATTTCTAATTATTTTACGTTCATATGATGAGATATCTAATTCTCCCTCATCAACCCATTTTATGAATTTTTAAGTTGCGTAATTATGATCGCATAATATCACTAAAATTTACAATTCCAAAAAATGTATAGTGAGTACCGCACATATTTCATATCAAGGGTGTTCTCATTTATATAGTTATACCAATTTTAATTTGGCCATATATGTATTTTTTCAGCATTCCATTATCATGGAATATAATATAATGATGGATGAATCCATGTTGTATCATCTAGGTTTTACACTTAAGCATGATAATTTAATTAATTTGATTGGTGGTCCAATAATTATACCGTTATCTAATGAATTACATAATTTTCAGTCTCATGAGATTTCGTGTTGGTATGTGGAGTGAACCGTATTCCTTTATGGGACTTATTCCTTCCTATTGTCTTTGTATTTTAACTTGAACAATGTTTATGATGCAGTTTTTCCTGTTTTTTCACATTTCCCATGTTTCCTTTTATGATTATCATGATATAACATGTCTCATTGTTCATGGTTTTTATTCCTAATATTTTTATTCACTATTTTAATTCTTATTTTCTAAAATGTATAATTTTCTTTAGGTTATTCCATGTTTATTCCCTTATTGGTCTTTTTAGGTCACCCCACTCTTATGTATGTCACCCGGTTATCCCATATTGTTTATAGTGCTATAATGTTGAGGAATTATTAAATAAAGTATATGGTATTCATGTTTTCAATATTTATGAATTGTGTAAACATTCCAATGAAACTAGAATTCTCTATCTTCTCAGTTGTATTAATTATAATATTATGTAATAAATCAAATATTAATGTGAAACAAAAGAATTATTTTTCTATAAAGTGTTCCCATTATCATTCATTTATAATAATATTACTTATCATTTTTCACGGGTAACAATATATTTATTTGAGGCACAAATTCCTTTGGTATTCTCCATAGAATAGGCTAGTATTTCTATGTGAGTACTCATTTTCACTATCTTCTTTTCATTTCAATCATAAATTTAACATTAAAAAATCTGCATTACTATAAAATTAAATAAATATATTTTTTTAATGATTGTTATTATTATACAGGAAAAAATATTTTTGACATCCCTATCATGAATTGACTCAATATAACCTTACAAATTGGCACTAGACTTGGTGAGATACATAACCTAAGGGTGTACTTGATCACCCTGAGATAGATACTAGAACCTGATCATCATAAAAACCCAAGGGGGATGATTTTAACCAACCTGAGGAAGACAACATAAAAATACATACATATGATGAAGAAAAATTATGGGAATGTAGAATAAATATATTCCATAATTAAAATAAAATATAAAGGGTGGTACAAATAAAAAGAAAATAAAATACAAGGTATGAGACCAACATAAAAGGGTAAACCTAAAAAGTATAGGATATTACTCCTAGTGATATGTGTATGAAATCCCACTATATCACACCCTAATACCCAATAAAAGCAAACTATAACTTTACAACCGCACAAAAATGTTTTCCCATTTTATACAACAAAATACATAATCAGGTCTACACACTGCCAAATGGTTGTGTATACTATGAGAAAAATATTCTTAGTATCATCCCACCTAGTTATTCCATATCAATTCTCTGTATAATAACATTTTTATTATATATATTTCTTAAAATATTGAAAGATAATTAGTTGAGCCAGTTTTATTTCAAATTCACTGGAAACATTCCTACATTTCATTAGTTATAAATAATCTAGGTGAAAATGTCACAAAGAATATAAAATATACCATCAAATTTAATTTAATCTAATATAGTAAAAAACAGAATCTCATCAAAATAAACCCACATATCACTAAGTGTTACGAAATTTATATTACTCATACCCAAAAATATATTGTCACACACATCTCATCCCTAGAAATATGAATTGAATCTATGGATTTCAGTTACACACCACCAAGTGGACCCCAATATAGGTCAAATAAGTACCTAAGAATATTTTCCCTGGGAGTAGAGGAACAACCCATGAGTGTAACCCATTGTAATATCAACAGATGAGGCTTATTACAATACCTTCTACCTAGCTTCCCAAGGCATACCATGTGATATATTTTCTAATTACTTTCATCAAAAAAAAATGACTTGAAAACCATTTCATAAATAAATTTTGTAAATCTTTGAAAATAAAAATCATTTTAACAAAATAGGGGAAAATAAAAATTTCTCAAAAAAATCTTCCACTCAAGAAATTTAATAAATCATGGAATTTTTTTAAAAAATAATTTATAAAATCATAGAATTTAATTTTCTATCCTCCTAGGATAGAAATAGAACTACAAACCTCAAACTAATGTGGTAATAGCTGATTAAAGGGGATAACAATACTCAAAGGAAACCTGAGATTATGATAGAGGCCTTACAATAAGTTAAAACAATATAAATGGAATTGATCAAGAAGAACATACCCACATGATATATGGATCCCAAAACATAGTAAAATGGTGCTACTACAACCATTGGAAATAAATGACAAAAAAGGGAATATTCCTGGAGAGATGCAACACATCCACTATGAAGATAAATAACTGAGTGATATGATCTAGAAGGACTTTAAACTACCCGATATGCACCAGTAATATATTAGTGTTAGAGGGATAAACCATATATGTTAAATGGGAGATGAGTCACCTGATAGGAAGGTAAAAAACTATTCAGATAAATGGGTTATGGTGTAAAATAGTGTTTATGACATAAAACATCAATGAAACATGTATAATGAAAATAGGTCACCATAGGTTCAAAATAAATCATGATGGCCTTATTTCATAAATTCTAGGATTATGACATAAAAGGGATATATACAATAAAAATGATTTGAGGTTTTCAATAATATTATTCCATAATAAATTTTTATAGCTTCTTCCCATAGACACATATAACTCGTTGACTTCAAATGTACAATGAAAAAATATATGGTAGGTATTACTAGTCCAAGATTCTATGATAACACTAAAATGTAAATTTTAAAACCTCCAAACCCAAAAAAATCTCAAAATTATTTATATAATAACTTAAAATATGTGATGTCACAATCTCCCCACAATATGAATTTCCATCCTTGAGAAGTCATGGTGACGAATATTTATACAAAAATTTGTTCGACCACCTCTACATCACTAAAGACTCACACTCCCAAGCCTCTTGATAATATAATATATTCCACCACAACACTTTTTCCATGAGTATATAATTCCTAGGAAATATAATCACATGAGAATAAAATATATTTTTTGGAAATTCTATTGGAAAAATTTCCATCTCTTACTCGATCTCTTCCCAACTCACAATGTGAGAGTGATCTGGACGGCAGTTCCAGAGTTGATATTAGGGGAAAAAATCATGAATACCTATCAACTGATCTGGTAATTCCATGAAATGAAAAACCTTTTCAATTGACATATTAATCTAAAATTTCACAAAATATATTAGAGCCAACATTCCCTATTTTCCAATCCATCAGCAACCTAACTGAGGAGAAACTTTCAAGACTAATCAGTCACCAAAGTAAAAACAAAGGATTATGTCAATGATCCTCAAATAATTTCTTCCATCTATGAGTTGTATCCAAATTCTAAAATATATCATAAAACCCACCCAATTTATCTCAAAAGAAATATGGTACCCCAAAATAATCTTTACCCCTCATTCCATAACCCTTAGGAGATCTACACTGGCATTCATAGCATGTCTTGAAAGGATAAATTTTGATTGATGACTAATAATTGTATTTATAATAAAAAATCTTAAAAAACTACCTAAATATCATGTATAACCTGAAACATCTATACAAATTCATAGAGAATATCCTCAAAGATCTAAATTGGATAATCCTTATGCTCATCTATATGTGGATGGTAAGTTGTACTCAACCTGACTTGAGTCTCCATTACCTACTAGATACTTATATATAATCATAAATTATACCTGGGATCCCTATCCAAAAAAATTACATAGGTAACCCCATGTATCATCCTGATATACTACACAAATACATTACCATGATCATCAACATTAGTGGTGTCATAGATAGAAATAATATTGGAAGGCTTTTTCAATCAACCAATCACAGCCCACATGTCATTCCTCCTTTATTGAATTCTTTTTAATCTCAAAATAATGTTAATGAACACATCATCCAATTTCCAAATAGGAACAAAATGGGGATGAAGAACATTATAATATTTCACAATCTCTTCCAGTATCTTCTAGTATGTGTAATAGTGTGGCAAATAATCTGTATTGTCACTCTTCATTCATAGCCACCAGAAACACTATCTCATGTCAGAATACATTTTTATTGTGCATGTATGAATGATTAACGAAGATATTTAAAAGTAAAATATAATTTAATTACTCCCAAATAATTAAACAACAAACCATTTAATAAAGTGTAAAATACTATCTCAATGATGATACCAATTAAAAATGGTCTTCCCACTTCAAATTGATTCTCTAATTCGTACGAATTAATCATACTACTATTTAAACTTCACAATAAACTCAAATAAGGTCAATGATAACTTATAACAAGTGATAACCATGCAGGAAACATTCTCTTTATCATTTAGATACAATTAAATGAAGATTCATATAAGATTTTACTATTCATGCGATTCCAAAGTGGTCTACAATGGAACATTCCAGATAAGTTAGTCTATAATGACCTCCCCCTTCCCAAGGATGTAGGTGATGTCGATGTCTAATGTATTATGTTATTAAAACCATCCTCACTTTCTGCTAATCAAATCATTTTGATAAATGATATAGATAAGAATATTATGTAATGAGAAGGTTGTAAACCTCTCCCTAAATAGATAGTGACTCCAATATCTAAGCTATTGAATCACTATGATGAGCTCCAAGTCATGAGTGGGTTAATTATTCTCATCTGTTCAAACCTAATAAAAGGTGTAGTCTATAATGGGATCATACTATATACTCACATGACCTACACTAGTACTGGAAGAATCAAAGTACAACACATACCCCTTACTATGATCATGTAAGATCAAATTTGATTCGATGATATAATCCATTTCATTTCATCTAATTAATACCCACACATCACATAAAATGTGAATTTCATCCCTTTCTTTGTAAGATAAAAATATTGTGACACCAACATCTAGAAATCCATGACAACCCATTGATATTATCCAGTTAGAATAAGGATTTTCTAAATCTCAAAGAGATCTCATGGATCCTCACCTAAAAGTATAACCTTCACCTTCTCTAGATGATCATCTAAGAAATATTCAAAAATCATGCTCCTTAAGAAAATATCATTTTTTATTTGAAAATGTCATTTTTAAATCTCATCTTAAAAATGTTGAATCCTCGAGATTTAAAAAACAAGACATAGATGGTCCACCTTCTCAAAAATAGACCGTGAAGATCCCAATTTATTATCTATAAAAACTACCATAAATATTTTTATATGTTTATTGAATAAAGTAGTCATAAATGCTATAAAAACTAAATGATCATTATTTATAACAAATGTCATCACAAAATTGCTATAATTTATATTCCTATTAATTAAAACAATCTTTAGTATATCAGTCTGTCGATGTCTAAACTGATTATTACCTTATCAAAGATATATTTTTGAAAACCACTTTTCCCATTTATATGATCACAAAAATCAACAATAAGGGGTAAATGATACTTATTCATAACCATCACTCGTTTTATCTTTTGAAAGTCCGTGAAGAATCAAAGTGAACAGAAAAACATCTTGGAATATAGAACGAGGGTCTCCCTAGTCAAAACACTATGGAAATTTTTTTTATACATTACATTATCTTATATAATCTTGAGATATTTATTCTTTTTTAGTTCTACACAATAATAGAGTATCAATATCAGATGTATACTCGACACATGATCAATAATAGAAAATAGCTACTTCTATGGAGGAAGTACAATAAAGTCATCTATGAGAAAATAACTTATTTACATAACAGTTGAGGAAAAATACTCAGCAGAACAAACTACCTCTGGATTAACTACAATAACTAACAAAAAAATCATGATCTCTCTGTGGAATGTTTATACACTACCAAACATCATATCCCACTATCCCAAAAGCACCCATTATCTCCCACCAACTGTGAAGAATAAGACATGATGGTGATTAAAATCAAACTAAGAATGAGGGGTGAAAAGACATTCTATCGTGATGACGATATAAAATAGATCCATATTAAGTATAAAAAAATAGCAGACTAACACTATATCAACTATCAATAGAAAAAAAAGAAGGAAAATAGAACACATTATGTTTCCTCTTCCCAAGAGGCATTGAAAACTCTATAAGAAACGATATCATATCTGTTTCAAAAATTAACACACAAGAAATGGGCTGATAAAATATATATAGGATTGACTAGTATAAAAAAAGATGTTTCTATGGAAGATGAAATAAAGGAATAGATACTCACTCTCAATGGACCCACATAATACTCCACCGAAAACACATCCACTATATGAAGGTGGTTCACTCCTAGATCATGTGGATATATCCCTATAAAAATTGAAAACATAATTAGGGTATGATAGCCTTTTGGATCTAATGATTCTTGACCATAACAAGTTTTAGAAACAACCATATAGAATATCCACAAATGTTCATGGATTCCCCAACAATTGTACATTTTTTTAGGTGAGGAATAAGAGCACTATGTGAGACTGAACATTCCAAAATGTTTACAAATTAGGTGTAACATCCCGGTTCCAGAGGCCACCCAAAGGCACCCCATAACCAGTTGGTCCCATGGCCTCAAATGTATTTCCCAAAATTCATGAGGCTGCCAACTAGCAGCGATGGCCTTGGGTGTGATACTGGGGAAACTATGCCCTCATTGGTAGAGTAACACAACAGAAGTAAAACAAATAGAAATAGCGTATTCAGGAATAATCCATAAAAAAATAAATAGTGGAAGTGTGGAAATAATAAACTAGAGCACACACACACATGTATAAATATATATGAATGATGCATGACACATATATCTAGGAAATCTGCCAAAAAATCAAAATGATAGAATACAAAATTACTAAAACGAAGTAAAAAAAGAAAGTAAAACACTTTTCAGCATCGCAAGCCATAGATTGGTCCCATTCTCTCCATATCCATAGCAAATCGCGTACCTGAAGTAGTAGGGCGCTTTCCCTTATCTATACCTGCAACAGTATAATATGTTTGGGCCCAAAAACATGTCCCAAACAGAGTGTGAGAGAAAAAACCAGTAGGCAACCACCACAAGTTCTGTGCCAAACATTCAGTGAATATATAGAAGGTAATAAGTACAGAAAGTAGTAAACAAATAAGTACTCAGCAGTAAACAGTCCACATTTCCAAAGCATTCAGTTTCATATATCAAACAACATCTAATCAAAACAGGTAATCACAAACAAGTAATCACAAATAGGTAACCCTTTGGGATGTACTAACAGCCTATCCCCTCTGGTCCAACCTTGAAGCACAAGAAACCCTCTGAGAATTACACTCAGTCTAACCCTTCTGGTTCATCTTAAGAATAGATTCTCTGAGGAAGCACTCGCCATCAATTCCTCTTTTATACTCGTATTTGTAAATAAAGGCACTCTAGGGAAGAAATTATGTCACATTACCTTAGTGGCCCACAAAGAGGAACTACATACACTCTGAGGAATAACTTACTTCAATTCCCCATATGGTCTAACATTGAATGTAAAACAGACACTCTGGAGAATCTGTTGCATCCATTCTCCCTACGGTCTACTACACCAGGTTCTCAGGGCCCTGTGTAAGTCAAGCATGTATAGACACTCATATCGGCCAAAGTAAACCTCATGAACTAATTAACACAAATTATATAGCATAACATCATGTATGGATACAAACACCCCATCCTACTATACTAGGAATGGAAGGTAAACAACAACATAACAAGAAAACTATACCCAACAATCAAAACAGGAAATCAAGCATGGGATAACACTTCCAAATCCTATAAATTGACCCTATTCACATTCAATTAACCTATACTCAATCATACAAGCATAGAAGGAAATAAATAGGGATGAAACAGTAAATGCACAATACCCCGTTCATGGTATATGGAAAGTTTTCACATATATCTCAAAAACATTCAATAAAAAGGCAAAAACCACCTACCTCGGCATTGGAAGATCAATATACATGAGTCGTAGGGATTGAATCACCTTATAATTCTGACGGTCTACAAAAATGTCTAAAAAATTCTACAGATGATAACTTGAGAAGAAGGAGGAATTAGGGAAATGAAGCTCATTAAGGAGAGAGAGATTATTGAGGGGATCCCAATGCAATCGAATGTGGTTGAATTAGAGATCAGATGCTTGTTCAGGGCTCGGAGGGAGATCGCGGCCATATGGTAGATCTCAGATGAACTAGGTCGAGAAGAAGGTGTTTCTAGTGATTAGATGCAAGCCCGATACATTTAATGAAAAAAAATACAGGGCGTGTACTTTTGATGGACATGACATGTAAATTCAATTTCATTACTCCGCTTTAGGTGGCCTCTAGGTCACCCCCACGTGGATCTGTGTGTGGCCATCACACATCCAACACATGACCTCCTACAGCAACCCAGTACATGGAATGTACTCATAATGTACACGGTGTGTACTTCAGAAATTTCCAGAAATTCTCCTTTTTCATAAAAATAACCAGAATGAAGAAAAAATACCTAAAAAAATTAGGTTTCTTACAACTATACACCATTAAAGTAATTTGTCCCTGAATTTTCCTAGAAAGGCGACATAGAAGAAGAAACCCCGAATATCTCCGGCCACTGTGCCTGTACATCAGCCTCCCTCTTCCAAGTCGCATCCTGTACTCGCTCGTCCTGCCATACCAATCATACAAGAGGGAAAGACCGGCCATGAAGAACCATGTAGTTTTGTCAACAATCTGGATATGATGATCCTCAAATGATGCACCCACATCCAACTCAACATCCTCGGGTTGGAAAACATGATATCGGTCTGAGAATTAACGTCGAAGATGAGAAACGTGGAAAATGTCATGCAAATTCCGATACCTCTGAGGTAACTGCAACCGATAGGCAACCATCCCAACTCTCTCCAACACCTCAAACGACCTGACATTCCTCGAAGAAAGCTTACCCTGTCTCCTAATCCTCTTGTGTCACAACCTCGGTGTGACACGTAGAAAAACAGGATTCCCAACCTCGAACTCCAGAGGTCATCTCCATTGATCATCATAAGACTTGTGTCGAGACTATGTAGTATCCATACTCTTCGGATTCAACTCTATCTGCTCGGAGGTCTTATGAACAAGATGAGGTCCCAGCAAAGCTGCTGCTCCTGCCACCATCCAACATAAGGGTGATCGGCATGGCCTACTGTAGAAAGCCTAATAAGGATCCATCTGAATAGTTGTTTGAAAACTATTATTGTAGCCAAATTCCACAAGAGTTATGTTCTTCTCCCAAGAACATCACAAATCCAGAATAAATTCTCGAAGTATATCCTCAAGAACCTGTATGGTACGCTCAGACTGGCCAATTGTCTGGGGGTGGTAAGCTGTACTAAAACGTACCTATGTAACCAAAGACTTTTGAAGCCCCTTCCAGACCCGAGAAGTAAAACGTTCATCTCTTTCTGAAACAAAGGATTGTTTAACTCTATATAATTGTACAATCTCATGGATGTAAAATCGTCCCAGCTCATCGACATTGAAGTTCTACTTGATCTAAAGGAAGTGAGAAACCTTCGTGAGTATGTCAATGACAACCCAAACTGCATCATTCCCTCGTGACAACCTCGGTAAAACTATCACGAAATTCATTGCAACATCATTCCACTTCCCCAAAAGAATTGTTAACTATTGTAAAAGCCATTCTGGTCACTGATTCTACACCTTCACCTACTGACTGGTGGAACACCTCATAACGAAACCAGCAACATCTCTTTTCATACCAGGCCACCAATACTGACGGTGTAGATCATGATACATCTTGGTGACACCAGGATGAACTACCCAAAATAAGGAATGAAATTCTCGTAACAACTCCTCGCGTATGTCTTCAGGTACTCATACTCCCCCTGAAAATGCAAGATGTAATCCTCACCAATAGTCAATTCATGAATAGGGTCCTCTCCTGACATGCTTTCCCATAGGACTAGGCGTTTAGAATCTGATAGATGCCTCATTCGAACTCGATCTTGTAGAGAAGAGGTAACAACAACAGAGGAAATAAATATCTGCCCCAATATATCGTGCACCTCAAAATATATCTCAGAGAACATAGCCATAAGTTGTCTCTCACTACTGGCCTCTTGAACTGCTTGTATCTGATTCCTCTTACTCAATGCATTAGCCACAACATTGCCTTCCCTAGGCCTATAGACAAGATGAAAGTCCAAAGACTGAAGGTACTCAACACACCTTTACTGTCTCAAATTCAGATCACACTGATTAACGATGTACTTGAGACTTTTGTGGTCGGTGAAAACCAGAAAATGCTCTCCCAAAAGGAAATGACTCCAACAACGTATGACATGAATAACTGCAGCCACCTCGATATCATATGTTGGGTAATTCTTCTCATGTGGCCACAACTGCCGAGACCCATACACAACGACTCCTTCTCCCTACATAAGCACATCTCACATCCCAATACTTGAAGAATCACATTAAATAGTATAGGTCTTTCCTGACTTTGAAAAAACTAGTATCGTTGCTAAAGTCAACCACCATTTTAGCTCCTGAAAGGCTGAATAACAAGAATCTGACCACAAGAACTTTACACCCTTCTTAGTCAGACCAGTCAATGTTGTTGCTAAGCGTGAAAAGTCATGAATTAAGTTTTTGTAGTATCTAGACATACCAAGAAAACTCCTTACCTCAAAGACGTTCTCAAGATCATCCTAGGAAAATACTACTCTAACTTTATATGGGTCTACTAACACTCTTGTCTCAGAGATAACATGACTCAATAAGTTAATCTTGTCCATCAAAAAGTGTAATTTTGAGAGCATAGAATATTACTGATGCTATCTCAGTGTACTCAAAATGATCTCAAGATGCGTGGCATGGTCATTTCGAGTGTTAGATTACACCAAGATATCACCAACGAAAACCACCACGAAGGAATCCATGGTTGGATGGAACACTCGGTTCATCAGTGCCATGAAAACTGTAGGCGCATTCGTGAGACCGAACAACATAACCATATACTCGAATAGATCATACCTACTTCGAATGGCTATAAGTCGTATATCTGATGGTCTAAGACGCAATTGAGGGTAACATGACCTTATGTCAATCATCAAGAATACCCAGGATCCTCCAAGCCAATCAAAGAGATCATCAATACATGGTAATGGATAGAGGTTCTTTACCGTAAACTGGTTCAAATTCCAATAATCCACACAAATATTGAGGGTACCATCCACCTTCTTCACAAAAAGGATAGGTGAATCCATTGGAGAAGTACTTGGTTAGATGAAAACCTTTGCATGCAACTCCTCCAAATGCTTTTTGAGCTCTTGTAACTCTGGTGTAGCCATCCTATAAGAAGGAATGGACACCAGTGCCTCTCCTGGAACAAAATCGATAGAAAAGTCGACCTCATGCTCCGGAGGCTTACCTGAAAAGTCTTCGGGAAAGAAATCTCTAAAATGATCCACCAGTGGAGGAATGACTATCTGTGAAATATGCTGGTCATCCAGATATAGACTAGAAATCTGGTTTGTAACTCCTCTTAACACATGATGCTCGGGCCCCATTCTACTCGGATAGAAATCCCATTTGCCCTTATGAAGAAAAGATCCACCCTCTGGTGATATAAAACTCACCATGTGGTGATAACAGTCATCGAATGCCAAGAAGGGAACTTTCCAGTCTTTTCAGAGAATGAAATTCTAGCCTGTCATCTCTAGGACATAGAGGTCCCATAAAAAGTGACACCCACCAACCTCTAAAGGTAACTCCTTGCACTGACGTACGGTCCCCATTCTAGTCCCCAACAAAGTATCTAGTGTCAAGATATTAGTAGAAGAAAATATGCAGAGCCCAAGGATCCCCAAAATCGCAAAAGATATAAATCTATGCGAAGACCCTATATCAAAAGGAGAAGAAGATAAAACAGAGGCTAATAAGATAATAGATCACACTGTAGAGAGTCTGGGATCCTTCTCTTGATGGGTATGCTACACTGCAAAAGTTTGACCTGCACCATGGCCTTATAACCCTGTCTGGACACCCTGAGTTGATCCACCCTGTTGTCGCTAAACACTGGGCGACTGGATACCACTTCCATGACCTCCACCTCATCCTGAACAACCAAAAGTACTCAAGTTCCCAAACTGGTGAGAAAATAGTGGTGCTTCTCCTAAATGAGGAGTCATAGAAGAACCCATGTCACTAGCTGCTGGTGAGAATATCTGACCGAAGATATGAAGATGACCCATCTTACCACAAGATCGGCACTCTACTAGGTCTCTCAAGTAGTGTGGCCTTGTATGCACACTCTTCCCACACTGGTAGCAGACTAGCTGACTACCAGAAAAAGTATCTCACCTCCTTGGATATCTGCACGTAGACTCCCTACGGTGCTTCCTGGTGTCAGTAGGAGGACCATTAACTCCAGATGTTGAGCCTCCCATGCTCAAAACATCAGAATATCTCATATTGCACTCCGTAATCAGTGGCTGGTTGATGATATAATTGATAGAAGTCAACATGAAGATGTTCACCTATGATTGGATGTCATGCCTCAGACTATCCTTGAACTTCCTTTCCTAGAATAACTGATTACCTCATGGAATAGGTGTCAAACGATGCAGCTCTATAAAGTGAGATCAATACTCCACAACCGACAGAGTACCCTGCTCCAGAATCATAAAATCTCAGGCTCGATTAGCCCTCAAGGTCTCTGTATTGATGTAGCTGTAGAAGATACGATGTAACTCCTACCAAACAATAACCAGGTAATGTCCCGTCTATGAGATCACATTCCACCATATCATGGAGGAATGCAGAAGCATATATGCAGTGAGCTTTACCCTCCCCTATGGAGGTATATTTAAATGCATGAAGATCGTCCACATGGATTCCATCCATGACTCTACTACCTTGGGTCCTCTATCCCCTGAGATAGTGGGAGGATGCTGCTGCTGCAAGACCCGTGTCAATTCTACCATCGACAGGGCAGGTTGAGGTTTTTCTTTAATGGTTTGCATCATCATCATAAAGCATTCCTTGAACTATGCATCAACACTTGTGCCTAATATAATGGCTGGTTCCAAGACTAGAACAATCGGAGGATTTACAGGTAGTCCCCGATCAGCCATATCTGGTGTCCGGTCACTACCCTGCAACAGGCGTACAACCAGAGGACGTCTCAGCGGCATGACTCTGTAAGGTCAAACGCACACCTTAGATCATAATTATCAATGACTAAAAACTGAAAGTGTAATAAGGGAACTAGAGAAGGAATGCATTCATGTTTCTCCAAAACATGACTACACAGAATGAATAACCCCTGCATGGTGTGTTCCCTTCATCCATTCACATGGGTGTGTACTCTTAGTAGAACAGATCGTGTAATACCCCATACACACTATGTGTTCAACTTACACAAAACATGTAATTGAATCTTATTCACCTACCTGAGTCCTTCTACATGGATAAGCCACACAGTTCTCCTTAGAATGAGACTACACGACATGTCAGTGCCAAACACGGCATGTACTAGACGAACCTCATCGACCCATGTTGTTAGATACACGGACGGTTACGCTGCTCACACTACACGTCATGTTCCAGGTGGACACGGTGTGTACGAGAAAGGATAACATTGACCCGTATTGTTAGTTACATGGAGGGGTACCTAGGTTACACCACACGACATTTTCCAGTCGAACACAGCTTGTACTAAGAAAAATTTCCTGAGTCGTGTTTTTAGTGACATGGTCGGTTACACAGTTCTATGAAATGGTGTGTACAACCTCTACAGAGCATGTCTTACAAAATATTCCAAACCTCATTTCTCCACCCACACAGTTCGAGACATGGTTAGATACTACACGAAGTGTACATATAGTTCATGAAGTGTACTTATGAAAAACAGATTCTTCCTGAATAGAAGAACACATTGTGTGTAGTTAACATTACACACCAGGTATTTTGTGTTTTTCTGAACAGTAAGCCTCAGAAACTACATCAGAACCCAATAAACACTAGAAAAAACCTCAAAGTGCCAAATTTTGATCTGTGAGGACCCATAATCCCTGCAAATCAATGTCTGGCATCTTAAACTTTTCATAACAAGTTAAAAAAGTCAAAGATCCAGTAAATTTAGATTTATGAGGGCCCATAACACCTCAATAATCAATGTTTGGCATTCATTCAAACAAATCCATACACAAAGAAATACCATATCAAAAAACAGATATTTTATAAATGAATCTATCACAACAGCATGCATATCTAGCACTTCATCTATCACAACAACATGCAATTGCTAATGAGTCCTAAATGACATGGAAAAAATGCATGACATGTGATTCCTAGAAAGTTCATATATGATTCATGAGATGGAATACCCTCATATCATAGGGTTTCAATAGAAAAAGAACATCAATAATATCAACAATAACATCAAAAAACATGTGAATCACTCAAGGTGAAATCAAATCAACTGTAATAATTGTGTAACTAGAAAATTATAATAATGAGGTAGATAGGCCTTTCCCTTTACACGGGTTAGCTACTCCTAGGAACATCATATTACCAAGTACCTATTCCTTCCTATCGCTGGATATAAGCTCCAAAAAGAATGTCAAGAGAAAATAATACCTTTGATACCACTTTATAACATCCCGGTTCCAGAAGCCACCCAGAGGCGCCCCATACCCGGTTGGTCACATGGCCTCAAGAGAATTTCCTAGAACACCAGTGCTTTCCGACTAGCAGCAAGGGCCTTGGGTGTGATAGTGGGAAAAATATTCCCTCATTATAAGAGTAACACAACAAAAGTAAAAAAAATTGCAATAGCGGAAGAAGAAATAATTCATAGACAAGTAAACAGCGGAAGACTAGTAATAATAAACAGGGGCACACACATATATATATATGAATGATGCATGACACATATGTATAGTAAAGAATCCAGAAAAATCACAATGACAGAATAAAACATTATTAAACCAAAGTAGAAAATAAATAATGTTATCAACTCCTCAGCATCGTAGGCAATAGATTGGTCCCATTCTCTCGAGTTCCACAATAAATCAAGTACCTGAAGTAGAAGGGTGTTTGTCCTTATTTATCCTTGAAACAACATAATCTGTTTGGGCCCAAAAGAACGGCCCAAACAGGGTGTGAGACTAAATACCAGTAGGAAACCACCACAAGTTCTGTCCATAATAGTCCATGAATATATAGTAGGTAATAAGTACAGAAAGCAGTAAACAAGGAAGTACTCAGCAGTAAAAAATCCACGGTTTCAATGCATTTAGTTTCTTATATCAAACAATTTCTAATCAAAAGAGGTAATCACAAACATGTAATCAAAAATATGCAACCACTTGAGAATTACTCATAGTTTATCCCCTCTCATCCTACCTAGAAACACAAGAAACCCTCTGGGCAGTACACTTAGTCTAACCCCTCTGGTTCACCTTAATCATAGACTCTCTGAGGAAGCCATCACTGTCAATTCCTTCTATAATCTCGTATCAGCAACTAAAGGCACTCTAGGGAAGCACTTATGTCACATTACATATGTGGCTTGCATCGAGGTACTACAGAGACTCTAATGAAGCACTTATGTTAATTCACACTATGGTCTTCCATCATATGAAAAATAGACACTCTAGAGAATAATTTATGTCCATTCTTCATATTCTCTACTATACCAGGTTCCCACAGCCCTGTGTAAGTCAAGAAGGTACATCAATGTGAATCGGACAAAGTAAACCTTAAGAACTACTTGGATAATAGTCTATAGAATAACAACATCTAAGGATACAAGAACCCCATCATACTATACTAGGCATTGAATGTAAACAGCAACCTAATAGGCAAACATGACCCAACAGTAGAAACATGAAATCATGTATGGGAAATAACATCCAGAGCATAGAAATAGATTCTATTCACATTAAATTAACCTATACTCATGTATATAAGTATAGAAGGTATACAATAAGGCTGAAATAGTAAATGTGCAATGCCCTATTCATGGGTATTGATGATTTTGCACATATAACTCAAAGAATTTTAACCAAAAAGAACAAGCCTAATGTTGTGGCGTTGGAAGATCAATGTACTTGAGACTCAGGTCTTGAATAAGAATAGAACACCGAAGATCTTCAAAACATCTAATATATTCAATAGAGAATAATTTGAGAAGGAAGAGGAATTAGGGAAATGAAGCTCAATAAGAATAGATATCTTACTAAGGCGATCCCAATGCAATCGACAGTGGTTAAATCAGTAATCAGATGCTTGGTCGGGGCTGAGAGGGAGATCACAGCGGTATAGGAGCTCTTAGATGAACTAGGTCGAGAAGAAGGTTTTTCTGTAAACTAGACGTGTCCCCGGTATTTTTAATGAAAAAAATACACGGAATATACTTTGGATGTACATGATGTTTACTTTCCGTTTCCGTACTCCGCTTTAGACGGCTTACAAATCACCCCCACATGGTCGTGTGTGTGTCCATCACAAAGCCATCACACAGCCTCCTTGGTGACCCAGTACATGGCATGTACTCATAATGTACGTTGCATTCACTTCAAAAATATCCAGAAATTCCCCTTTTTCTCAAAAACGTCCAGAAGGAAGAAAAAATACCTGAAAAGAAGATTTGGGTTCTTACATTATGGTTATTCTACTAGATGTAATAGAGTGGGTATAGGAGTCCCATTGATGAAAAAACTCTACCACTATTATGATTCTCATGAAGCTTCCTCTTGTTTCTCTATTCACTTCTAAAAGTACCACATTGTGGATGAGAAGTGGTAGAATTTACAATAATGGATGTCATGTCCATTTCTTCTATAATATCTCTATCTACCATCTATAAATTTTTAGATATATTTATCCTAAATACTTGTTATCTAATATCTGATCATAATATATTTATGTACTTCTAAACCTTTAAGTGATCATTCTTCACTACCTCCAAATAAAAATGAAATATCTCCACAAAATGATTGGTATATTCAAACACTGAACGATCTCGCTGCTAAAAAAATAGAAACTCCATAAAAAATACCATCAGTAGAGACTCTAGATTTTTTTGGAATAAGTGATTCATGAAACCCTTCTAGTCCTATATCACATTCCAATATATCATTAACTTGAAATCCCACCATCCCTTGTCGGGACCCACAAGTTGGAACGCTTTACAATTTACCTTATTATTCATACATGTGGTTAGGAAGTCATAGATATGATAAATCATTTCAAGATAGTCTTCCAACTCTTGGGACCCAATTTTAGCCTCAATGGATTACAGTTTCTTATGTATGAACTCTTAAAATTGATCTCTTTCTCCACAAGCGCTTGGTTATACCACCAATATTATGTTATAGATTGTGCTACCATTTTGTCCTTACCCCAAATAACACACATGATAGCTTTATTAATATTATGATATATATGTGGATTCATGCGAGGATCATCCACTGCACCCTCCTCTATAACCCATGAATTACATCATTGAGGCATAAAAATGCACATAAATAATAGAATCAATTGTTAGAAAACATGATATTATTATTTAAATAAAAAAACATAATAAAGGAAAATATTAAGATCATTAATTAAACATCAGAGACACACATCCTAACATCCTATGGAAAGTTGATTCTCTTTATAAAAAAATCTAGACAGAAACTCACTGAAACCTACCTACCAAGTCCCAGAAATATCATCTCTAGTCTAACTGACATTCCAATATGTGGTCTCTTGAGGAGAAACCAACTCTAATACAAGTGTTTCTGTGCAAGACCAAAAAAAAGATTAAAAGGATGTCTCCGAACCTTGTCAATGACATACATGAAATGTGTTCCAAATCTTAATGGGATAGAAACATGCACTAGGGCAGAAAAAAATAGACAACAATTTTACCCATCTCGAAGAAGATTAATTGGAATATAAAAACATGATAAAGAGAAAAAATGGAATAAAACCCTATGAAATATATACATAACAGAAAAAATTTATAGATATAATATAAATCAAATGTTTCTAAACAAACTCAAAGGAATGTTCCCAAAAAAAATAAAAATAAAAAAATGAGAAATAACTACCTTATGCGATAAAGAAATGATATCCCATTATCACACGACCATCTAACCATGACCAAATGAATAAAAAAATTCCATCATACTAGCATCCCTTTTATTTCCTTGTATAAAATTAATCAAAAAATTCTATATATTGATGAAGTGGTGTATGTGGAGTGAGAAGAATAAGATCAGTATGATCCCACCGAGGTGTTCCATATTAAATATCAATCTATTAATCCAAACATGATCAAAATTAAATAATATAAGTTTTTATCATTAATTATATTGTTTTTAAATGTATATTATTATAAAACATTTCCCCTTTATCAATAGTTCTAAATAAATGAGGTAAGACAGTTTCAAATAATATCACATATATCAAATATAGTAGTCAATGTTCAAAAACTATAAAACCAAAGAATAAATAAAATATTTCAGGTCACGTGGTAGGCTAGACTGCCTATAATAATCATACCCAAACATAAAACATTGTGTTTATCACATACCTTTACATATAAATAAAATATAATGAGAATATGATCACCCCAACAATTTAAACCCCAACAAGTAAAAAAATCCCTAAGGCAGACTCCCTTGGTATTTTAGAAACAACCCATGTGTAAACCCATCAATAATATCAATAGATGAGGTATATTAATATACAATACACCTATGTTCACCAAGATTTCTATACCCATGAATTCACTATTATTTTCACCAAAAAAATTCATTGAAAAACATTTCAAAATTCAATTTCATAATGTTTTGAAAATAAAATGTCTTTTAATAAAATAGGGGAAACCCAAATTTTATCAAAAACTGAGTTTCAAAAAGTCAAATAAATAAATCACTGCAATATATTTATGAAACAATTTATCAAACTGGATTATTACATGTACATACTTCATAGTCTAGGGATGGAACAACCTACAATAAATTTTAGTTATGGATTATCATAATGTGATCCACCAATATTGGAAAGAATGTACTGACAATGATGGAGTCCCCTAAATAAGATTAGAAAAAAGATATAGAATGAATAAGGAATAATATCACCTAAAGATCATTAGATCCAAAAATTAAATTAAATGACACTGCTGCAACCGATGGAAATGTTTTGAAGAATAATGGTCTCTTTCTCGGATAGACAACATGCAACCACCATGGAGATAAAGCACCAAATTATGTGATCTAAAAGGATAGTAGATCATAAAAAAATCACGTACAATTGATTATGGTTGGGTGGAGGAAACATGTGCATCGAATGGGAGTAGAGTCACTTGATTAGTAGATAAAAACCTACAAGGTTTATGGTTTTATTGGGTAGAATTGGTTTTATGATGTCAAACCCATATCAAACATGTATACTGAAAAAAAATGATTCCACAAATTTAAAATTCTATCTAATGGTATCAAAACATAATATTTATTCTTATACTGTAAAAATATTTTACACAATAAAATGGATTTTGAGGCTTGAAAGATTCATATTTCATAAACAATTTTTAGGGATTTATCTCATTGACACAGTTATGTTGTAAACTACACATTTATGTTCTAAAACTATCTTGCAGGATATAAAATAGAAAATTTTTCTAATATCAATAAAAAAATTTAAGCATTCCGAACAAAAAAACACACTTTTTGAAATAAATAATGAATACATTAATAATACTTGATATTATATTAACCATTTTCTATAAAAATGGAAACCATAATATTGGATATGTGATTACCATTGCCTCCAAAAATATATGAATTTCAATTTTTCACCATTTCTTATATATGCTGATTTTAAATGTGAAAATAAGGAATAAATGTTAAAAATATAATATAATTATCATTATAAAGGGGAAAGGTATAGTCCACCATATTTCTAACACATTATTCTTGAATTCAAAATGTTAACCATGTATTGTGTGGATGACCACCCCTCAAAGTAACATATTTAGTTTTTCACCTAATATCATTCTTATTTAATAAAATCTATTCTATTATTATTCAAAAGAATAAAATTATCTAAATGATATAAATATTCATAAAAAATAATTACATTATTCCAAAATAAATAACTTTATTAATCATAATAATAGATTAATTATGGTATCTTTATGTTTGGGTCGATCTAACAACCTACATTAAAAATGATATAAAATAGTTCCTAGGATGAATATATGAACTCAATTAATAATATTTTATGACATATATTTTTAAATAATGATATTATTATTCTTGAATATTAATAATATTATTAAAATCATTATTTAACATAGCACCCTATTTTGTTAAAATCATTTAAAAATGTCGGTCGCCAATTTTATATACAGGAAATGTTAATAAAACAATCATATAATGAAATTTCAACATTATAATCGATCATGAAAAATTAACTATAGTACTATTTTTTCATGATAGTGATGAACTTTTTGAGAGTAATTATGAACAACATTGTTATTTTGAAACTATATGAATATTATAAGGATTACAAAAACCCAATATTGAAAATCGAAAATCATTGTATAATATAAATATTGATTTTTTATTGAACGTTTTAAGATGATATAGTCCTAAATATGGCTATTAAATATTCTCAAAATATCATTTTTTTCTCATTTAAGAGTTTAGTGACCTATCAACTAAGTGGGAACACATAGTCAGGGTGTTTCTGTCAATTGTTCCCCCCTTTAGTCGTATCTCATAATATAAAACATCTTTTCATTAGAATGGTCAATATACTACCTAATAAATTTAATTATATATATTAATTTAATACATATGTTTTTTATCAAAATAATATTGTATCTTTAGATGTATTTTGATTTAATAAATACCATCATTTAAATGTATTCGGTTATCTTATCTCACTCAATTGAGTTATAATGATTCCTATAGAACTTGTTTAACCTAATATTGGTATCTTTCACTATAAATATTTATTTTGTTGTACTATATTTTACACTATAGTGTTAAATAACTTTTTTAAATAAATGTTCTACCTTTTTTAAATTTCATTCCAAAAAAACTATATCACTTATGATAATAATCCACATCTTGTTGAGTGGTATGTTCCCCAACTGGTCTATATTTTAAAATCCCTCCACTGTTTTCATTTAATGTTTGAATTCGAATTTTGTGTTATCTCTTATAAATTATATGTTTCCATTATCCCATTTTAAAAGGATATTTGTCACTCTTTTTCATCATTTGGGTTTTCAACCAAACATATTTTACATAATTTATAAATTGTTAATATTTTGAAATGTATAATCTTTCTCAAAATATTTATTTTGATAACCACTATAAAATTTCTTAGATATATTATTAATTATTATTTTTTCATGTTAAATGATTATTTTAATGTTTTAAATTCACTATTTTGGATATAACTTTTAGGAGTGACACATAAGATCATATTTTCATGAATGTATCCTAAAATATCAATTTAATGTTTTTCCACGTAATCACATTTTCCTTCTCTATATTTCATATTAAATTTTATCTATACACTTTTTTATATAATAATATAAAATATTGTATTTCATACTTATAAAATATGTCTTTGAAAATATATTTTATATATCAATGATATTTCATTAACCATGTTTTTTTAAACACTAAAAGTTAGTTTTTATCTAATTCATTGCTCATCGACATATCATATAATATATCAATATTATTCATAAAATTATTCAATAAACTATATTTCATTATATGGATTATGTAATTTGATTATCATTTGAAATATTGATCCATCATTTTATTTTTCTTGACTTCAATTGACTATGAATTGGATAATTTTTCTTACAATTCCTTCGATTTTTAAAAACACTACTTTACATTTAAATATTGGAATTGTGTTAGCCTATATTTCATTCATTTAATGAATGAAAAAACTATTGACTGAATCCTATGTCCTTCATCAGTATTATGTAAATACCATATGTTCTATTTTTGTCTTTGAATTAAATTTACCATGAATTTTTCTAAATATTGTTGTATAACCACTAATATACCATGATAATATCTTATTAAAATTATTATTGGAATTATTAATTTTTTCTATTTTGATTCCATTCAAAAATATTTTTAATCCCATTATATTTTTTTGGTTCATTATTAGAAAATAATGATTTATTTTATGCGAAAAAATATATTTGGATGACATTGGATGGGGTCATATGTCACCCTTCAAGAAATTGGTTCAATTTTATAAATGAGATGATAGTAGGGCTCCATGATAGTATTTATCATATTTCCAAGCATACATGGATGGATTTATCCAAATACATAGTGTAAAAGATAAGATTTATCCCAAGCCAAAGTGGTACATAAGTGGTTTTATCCAAATCGTGTGAGTATAAAGGGTGATTATCCCTACCCTAAGAAGGTACACTGGTGGTTATCCTATTCCATGAATAAAATGAATATATTTGTTGGTATTTTTGACATATGGTTTCTATGATTACTTCTATTCCATATTTTTTTGCTTGTTTTCTTTACTATGTTATGTACTCTTGGATCAAGTTTGTTAACTCATGTTTCCACACTATTTTTATTCCTGTGTAAAGTTATTCCAAGACTTATTCCATGATTTATGATCAATTATTTAATTTCCATATCATTTTCAATATCCTAATTATACAAAAATTATCATCTTATCATCTCTTATGTTAATCGATTTTTATATTTTATTTTACCCTTATTGTTATGATAACTTGACCCCATTCTGATGGTTCAATTTCCCAATTTATAATGATAAATTTATGTGTAATATGTGTAGAGAATTGTATATTGTGAGGATTAATTTTGTGAGATACTGAAGCCTTATTAAGGAATATGATTATGATTATATAATATGGAAAATATCAACATGATTCAAAGAACATAGATTCAATTCATTAAATAAATTCCCTAACTCAGTAAAAATAATAAATTGATATTGACCTTTAAATTTAAATGTTACATTATCTTTGAACGATCTTTTTATTTTTGAAGGGTATAAAATCTATTGTTTATTGTATGTTGTTTTCTTCACTGAATCTAGGAGTGAGTGTTTGGGGTTCTTTAGTTGGTATCCAAGGAGGGTTTTGAGATATTTATCGGTTAGGATGATTTAAATTGAACATAAATTAAGACATATTAATGTCATTATGGATTTATAGGTTTATGTTGATCATAGTTTAGATGGAATAGATAAACTATTATATTTGTTATATAAAATATTGTTTTCTCTTTACAGTATTATGATAATAGTTCTCTATTGAAAACCCTATGAATAATTATAACTATTTGATAAGATGATAAATATTTGGTAATGTAGTGACAATTTATTCCAAAATAAAATAACATCCATATATATATATATAATATAAGTGGATATAGGATCTAGAAAAAAAGTTCATATTGGTAATTCTCTTGGAATGATAATATTTGGTATTAAATTAGTTTTCATCTAGTGCAATAAAATGAATCCTAACAACATAAATTGTTCAAAACACCATAAGGGTATGATTTGGTTAATTAAAATTGACTTTATAAAACAATATCAATGATTTATTTCCAAAATGATTTGACTAAATATGAAATGGACTATTAGAGAACACAACATAAAGAAACAGAGGGTGAAATATGAGAGATTTATTTTCAACTAATGTGATTTTATGCTTGGTTGACGGTGTAATAAAGTGAGACATATTTCAATTATAATTTCATAATGTTATTTCTGACTATTCCCTAATGAACTTATTATTGATCACTTGTTATTTAAACTTTTGGTTTTATAAATGTATTGATCTTGGACGAACTATGAAAAAATAGATGTGATGTAAAATCTAATAATATCTTAATAAGGAAACATATTGGATAAACGAGAGTGATGAAAATATTGTGGTTATAATAAAACAATTATCTCAAGTTATGATAAATAACATGAGGCTATCAAAACATATGACCATATAAAATAAGGAAAACTAATTTTTAATAAATAATTAGGTGATGAAGATGATGAAGGAAAGAATATTAAATAGCATACATGTCAAAATTTTTGGAAGATAATCCCAAAGGACTTTTTCGAATGAATAACTATATGTTCTTGCTGTTTAAAGATTTTCCATAAATATATTTATTTTAAAATAGATATTAAGTGGTCATACAAGAAAATGGATGTTATTTTATACCTAATAAATACACCATATATATATCAACACTTCAAATAATAAGAGACTGTTCATTATAAAAATTGATTTCCCTTTCCATGTTTTAACAAATATTATAAGTTCTAACAACCTATAAAACCAAAGGGACAATGAAAATACTAAAAAATCACTACAAATTAAGTTTATCTTAAAGATATATTTATGATTATAATCAACTCTATATTCGTGATAATATTGTAAGTTTATGTTATTGGGTATTTAGGATGTTATCTAAAAAAATTAAATCATAAAACAAATGAATTTATTATCCAAGCATGTTAATTGTGTTTTTGTATCCAATAGAGAATGTTACAGGAACATGCCTCATGAGAATAGTTTTATCATTCCAGTTGATATATTCCATAAAATTTTCAAAATATGTTTATTATATACATAATGAATCTATAATAATAATAATAATAAAGGGACATCAGATATAATATTTCCAAACACTCTATCGTCATTTTTATGTCAAATTATTAATTTTAACCCTCTATAAATACTAATTGTATTATTGGAGTTATTCACCTAATCTTGAGTGATTTTTTATTCCAATTATTATGGAAAATCATAATATTATGACTAGCATATTTATAAGGAAATTATTTATTATCAAGGATAGATGATAAAAAACAAGAAATTATATCACATGTCGAATGTAAAACTTGTATAACCTTAGTTGGTTTCACTACAAAGTGATATTTAAAATGTTGAGAATGTAATTTATTTAATTGTGGGAGAATGTGACACCATACTACTTTAAATTTTTTTTAATTAAATATAAATGTTGAACAATATATCTATTTTCAAACAACACTATTATAAAATAATCCTTGAAATAATAATTAGAAAGAAAATTTAATAATTATAGAACCTATATTAAAAATAAAATATGATAATAAATTTAAAATTCATACAAGATAGAGTTAAGAAAACTAAATTTTTCAAAAGGGAATTTTTGAATACACAGATTTTTTATTTATATAATTTATTTTTATCTAGAATATAAATTTATGAAATATATATTTTTTAATTTTTAAAATTAATTTAATTGTTAAAATTAATTTATTTTTTTAATTCCTCACATAAAAAATGCACTAAAATTAATTATTTATATTTTTCTAAAATAATTTATTTTTAAGTGAATAGTTAAAATATCTTTTCGAATAAATCAACAACATTAAAATTATATAAGAAAAGAATAAAAGTTTATAAAACATTTTAGTTTATTAAATATGATTTAAAAAATTAATATTTTAATTTATGATATTTTTGAAATATGTCATTGATATTTTTTATAAATATTTCAATATTTACCAATATAAAATATTTTGGGTGTTTTATTTTTATTTAAATTATATTTTAGTGAAATTTGGTTTTAGTTTGATTTGAAAGACACATAACTTTTATTTTATTTTTAATAAAACTATTGATTTTATTAAATTTAAATTATTTTTTTGTTTTTATCCTACATAAAAATTTTATGAATAATGATACACCTTTTCTAAAAATGAGTTTTTACGAGTCAAATGTGTTAATGATACTTGTTTTTTCAAAAACGGATATTTTTTAAAAGATAAAATGTATTTCATATTACGAATCATTTTTTTAAATTGTAGAATAATAAAATTTTATTTTTTTCCTTAAAAGTAAATTACTTTTCAAAAAAAAACAAGTGACCATAGTAATATCTAAATTTTTTATTGTAATAAATTATGGGTTAAAAATATTCAAACATTTTAAAAAAATGATTCAAATTTAGGGGATGGGATTTTATATAATTTATCTCATTATTCACTCCATTATATATGTTTTTTGAGTCATTTTACTTGTAAAACATGCTATCAGTTTATATTAATTTTAAATAATTACAAAAAATCCATTTTCACTACTTTTAAAAGGGACCACTCACCACCCTTTCAAGTGATCTATTATAATTCAATGTCCACACGAAAATTCTCACTTTATATATCCATTATAATCGTATTCTTTATAATAAATCCTCTATTCACCTTATATTTTCTTAATACCTCAATTTCTATGGAATATCATAAGGAAAATGTATAAATTTCTACATGTGTACCTATTTTCCCTAACTTCTCTACCAATACATAATTTGTTTTTCAATTATTGTTTTATAATTACTATATAAAGAAGTTTGTTTTTTTAATAAATAATATTATTTTATGGGAAATAATTTAACCATATATCCCTTTTCATACATAGAAAGTAAAATTGTCATTCATGTGTTGTGAATACTACAGTCTCTATAAAGCGATGAATTCTATTTTTCATTACCAACTATCCTCACAAATTTCAAAAGTGAACTTAAAAGAAATTAAAATATAATATAATTATTATTATAAATCTTCATGTCAAAATCCACCTTCATTACCTCTGATTCATTGATAAATGTGAACATAAGTTATGTTTTTTTGTGGACCAATGCCTCCATAAAGTAATATAATTTATTTTTATCTAGTTTTATTTACATTTATTAAAAAAATTAAAATATTATTATCATTATTTAAATTATCTATTTATTTTTATTATTATTCTATAATTATTATATTATTTCAAAATAAACTACTTTTATCATCTTAATCATACATTAATTATGGTTTTTTATGTTTTGGATAGTCTAACAACATGATTGAACTAAAATATACAATAATATCATGGAGGACTATGAAATATAAATAAACAACATTAAAGGATTTATATAGTTAAATAATAAATTTATTTTGGTTTGTAATGAAAAAATTTATATTCAACTATTTAATTAATAAACTGTCATTCGTTTTTTAACGATCACCAAAACATGCATGTAACCAATTACTTTTACATATACTTGGACAAAAAAATTCATAGAATGAAATTTGAACTTCATAAAATTTAATTAAACATAATTTAAAATATCTTTTTTATTTGAGAATTATGATCATTTGTGATAATAATAAATAATACATCTATTATGAAACTTGTTTAAATATATCATTACTACCCACACCCGATATTGAATATATATAATAACAAAAAAATATACTAAAATTTAATAATTTAAAATAATTTTATAAATAATTATAGAAATTAATATATTTATTTATTAGGTTATTAATATAGTAAGGGTTTTTATATATGAGTTTATAGTGAAATTACCTACGTAAGAATTCAAGGTAATGGTGTGTTATATCAAATTTTATCATCTATAGAAATATTTACCAATATAAACCATATATTAATTCGAATGGTATATATAAGACCAAATTAACAATATTACCATGTTTATTAATTTCATGTGGTTTGAATATCACTCTCACATTCTCTTGTTAAATTGAATTCGATTCAAAATATACTAATTTTTTTAGGGTTATTTTTATCTATACTCCCTCTATTGAGTTATAATGCCTCTTCTTGAACTTTTTACTTAAATGACTGGTTTATTACACCATAAGTGTTTATTAATATGTAATTTAAATTCTACTATATTTTAAATCAAAGTTTTAATTAAAAAAATTTGACTTGGGAAAAATTTCATTCCAAAAAATTATATAATTTTTTAAAATAATTCAAATACACATTAATTTTGATATCCCTTCCTTGAACATGATTTAAATTCCCACCAAAATTCTCTTTTACAATAGTAAAAATAATTATGTGTTATAACATTTGAACTATTATTTTAATTCTCATGTTTTAAAAAAATATTGTAACTTTTATTAAAAAGTGGGTCTTCAAAAAAGATATTCAAAACATTTAAAATTGTTTCTAATATTTACAAATAATTTATCATCCACATAAAATTGATTTTGATAACCTTTATGTATATTAAAAGAAAAATATTTGATTTTTTGATTTCTAAAGTCAATATTTATTTCTGAAAATTTTTCATTCCCTATTTAAAATATAAAATCTCTTAATAATGTTTTTTTTATGTGAACACATATTTCAAAAAAAAATTTAATTTCATATGAATCTTTATCTATAAATTTTCTTGGTTCCAAAATGTAATTATATTTTCCAATATTTATAAAATATGTCATTTAAAAAAATTTATAGGATCATGTATATTTCCTATTTCCAAGTAGATTTTTTTCTAAAACCCTAAATATGTATTTTTCATCTACTTCATTTATTTTTGAAATATTTTATACATGATCAAGGATATTATTAAAATGATATCATAAATTTTTTTACCTCGTATTATTATGTAATTTATTCCCCTTTTGGAGTTATGATCCATCACTTTCTTCATATTTTCTAACCATCCACTCTGAATACGTACAATATTTCATCCAATGACTTTAATTTGTGAATAAAATATTTTATATTTCGCTGATTGAAGGGTTCCTATTTACATTACAATCATTGATTAATTTGTGAAATTATTTTCATAACAATATACACTTTAAATATGTGGTTTAAATAAAATATTCTCAATTAACTGAATTGAATGTAATTTAACGAATATTTTTAATAACATTGGATACCGAATTGTTTTCCATGTGTATATCATGTTATTATTTTTGATTTAATTGTGAATTATATCCTTTTCTGATTCTATTTTAAATGGTTATAAAACATATTTTCAATCCATTAGTTATTCATGATATTTCTATGATTTATATTACGTGATAAAAATATACATAGAAGATGATACTGGGGTTCAATATCTCCCAGCAATGAATTTGACTATGTTTATATATCAAGAAATCATAATGGTACATATAATTATATATCACAGTCTAAAAAGTAAAATATAGGTTTTATTACATGAAATAGGCTAATGAGGTATACATGAGGTTTTATCTCATGTCAAAGGGTACATTAGAGGATAATAACAATCCCTATAAGTTACAAGTCTTGTTATTCCAAGCCTACCATGATATGAATTTATAAGTGGGTAAGATTAAATTATCGATTTTATTCCTGTGATTCCACCATATTTATTCACTAATTACCTCTAAAATGTAACAAACTCATTGATCTTGCATGTTGGATCATGTTTCCACACTTTTGGTACTTATATAATGTATTCAAATCCTTATTCAATGCTTTAAAATCTATTTTGTTGTATAAATTTTTTTATCCCAATGATATTAGTATACTCATGTAATGATATATTGTGATATTTGATTGATATCACTTAGTTTACACATACTATGAATATGAGTCTAATAACATATTATGATTCCACATCCCTTGGTTTTGTTAAAAAGTAATATGTAATTTGTTTTAAACAGACAATATTTTGTAGAAGATTAATTGGAGATATTCAAGGCTTCTTGAGGTTTATGTAGTTTATTATAATGTTTATGAATGGCCATTTGATACAAATAAGATGGGACTTGTTTATTTAATATTTTTCCCCACTAATTTAACACTAAACCTAAAAAGTCCACCACAACGTACATTTTAAATTATGTGGGGAAAAAATATAATAAATGATGGGTATCAAATACAATGTGTAATGTATGGTATTTTTATCACCGGCTTGTTGAATGAATGTCTAGGTAGCATCAAAATAAATTTAGGAATATGTG
This sequence comes from Viscum album, assembly GCA_963277665.1. NCBI lineage: Eukaryota > Viridiplantae > Streptophyta > Magnoliopsida > Santalales > Viscaceae > Viscum > Viscum album. The sequence goes on from OY728122.1 coordinate 1,437,645,939, forward strand.
GTCTATTTTAACATATAAAATTATTAGTCATAAAAATAATAGTCAGGATTATTATATTGACATGTTTCCTATTTAAATGATTTTTTCATGTCTTAATGAAGTGTAAAGCTGTAACGTTCATTGTTCTTGAACCGTTGATTATTTCCAAAGGAGTGTTCTTTTTTATAGGAATTATGAAACATATTTTGTTTTTTTATATTGAAAATATTAGTATTTAAACACAAAAATTTGTTATATTTTGGTGATGTTAAAGTACCAATATGTTTCTAGAGTGTTTGGTTGAGTTTTTTGTTTATTATCTTTTGAAAGTACATTTTTTAAAAAGAAAAAGGGATGTTAATTGTTGGTAAATGATTAGTGGTGACCATGAACCTTAACTATGAAGGGCCTAGATAGGTCACATGGTTTTAAAAACCATGAAACATATGCTAAATGGACACAAAAAGAATATATAGAAAATTTTAGTGCCAATATATATGGTGGTAACATAGTTTCCTAGACCATGTGCAAACCATACATGATATTTCCTTGTGGAGGTAGTACTGCCACACTATTGGCACTTGATTTAGTAAACTATGTAGCTAAAACATACACCTCATTAACATGAGTAAAATTACCATATATCCCCTTTTTTATTTCAACCATAATACCTCCTTTATTCTCCCCATTCATCTTATAAACCCCCCTAAACAAGGATCATTTTGTCTCCTCCTTGGATTTGGTTGTTCTTCCCCCATCAAGTATTTGAATGAAGTGTCATCAGTCACATTGGATCACCCTCATTAGTTTTAAATCATCTTCCAACTTTTCTAGGATTATATTTCCACATTGAATATTATTTCAATGTGAGATAATATGCACCAATTTTAGGTTGTTTGCCTATTCTTCTAGTTTCTCTCATTCTATATTAAATAAAATCCTAATAATGGATAAGAGAAGCATATTAAGAATTATGTATATTGTCGATGGATTATAAAATAATTTCTATTCATTTTATCAAATATGACATCGTGTTGAATTATATATTTTCCATGTGTCACTCTTTAAATGGGAAATTAATTATATATTACCTAATGTATTTATTTAAATTGGTTCTATGCAAGAAATTTCACTTTTGTAGTTTCTTTACTTCAACTTGAACAACTCCTCGGGTTTTGATTCTTATATTCTAGTGAGCTATGAATCATATTGGAAATTAAATCACCCTTATAGGGAATTTTTTACATGTTTTATTATAATGATCATCCTACACAATACCCACCATTGAGGTGTGTTGGATTCTAAAACATGTTTGAGATGATTAAATTAAATTAAATTTCCTTATATAATATCAATTACTCTATTTTATAACAAAAAAACCTATGAGGTGAATGATCATATCTAATAAATAGAGGAAAGAAAATGATAATATTGAATTATTTTGTGGTATAATTTCATGAATGGCCTTTTTATATTCAAAAAAAAGAAATTGGAAAATTTAAAAAAATGATGAATAATATCCACATAAACCTGGATAACACTCATGGTATATGATATAACATTTTATAGGTATTGTGATAAGTACTTATGAACAGTTCACATGACCCCTTATCATGCATTCCTTCATACATGGTATATCCTTTATGAGTGCAGTGGGAATTTATTTAGTTAAAATTCACAGTGAAATGGGTGTTCACCATATTATATGTCTAATATGAAATAAAATTAGTAAAATGAAACATTATGCCTTGATAAATACCAGGTTCCTTTAATGGAATTCCTTGGTTATAGGCTCATAGTTCAGTTGGGATACATTATTCCTTGAGTTATTCCAACATCATGATTATTGAAAACATTCGTCAAGGATAATAGGGAATATGGTATCACCTTACACGTGATTATTACAATGATACATTTATTAGGTTTGTTGGGAAAGTTGTTTCACACCCCCTTGGTCTGAGATATTGGACATGTAATTTATCATACATTTTATTTTTTTAAATATATTTCACACTAGTGATTAGGATATTGGACATGATCATTCACTTCATTTTATAGGATTATTAGGCAATGAACACTATATACCATGTTAGAGGCATGACCTTGTAACCATACTTATATATTGAGACACTTATTATTATTCTTAATATATGTGGATGCCTTGGTAAGATCATGGTTCCGGGATTGGATTTCATATCAATATATATGAATATATAAGAATGTACATAAGTAGTTCATATAGATACACATATACTTATAAATATATATGGGGACACTTTCTTAGAAAAATGGATTAGGGCAAAGCAGATATGATGGGGCAGTTGTCCTTGGGGAATATGAACAGGACATTTTTATAATTATTTATTTATTATGTCGTTAATATAAATAAAAATGATTTATTTTAAAATTATAGACACAATTTCATTAGATGCTGTTGTCAGTGGGTTAATTATTTTATGAACCCCCTAGTCGGGTAGCTGTTTGGTACATAGGGGGACCACAGGTTGCAGGATCATGTCTTGGATTGTTCTACATGTTTTAAACTTCTTTATGTGTAGTTAGGAATATATTAATGAGATGGGTTTTCGGGTGATAATAAATATAAACTTCAGGAATTAGTTATTTTTGTTATGAATTTATGGTATTCATTCTTTGATGAATGCATGTTTTCTTTTATTATAGAATTAACAAAAAAAAGTTTTGAATTTATTTATGGATTTGGATGTTTATTATTGTTGGGACAGTTTATTTATACATTTTTTCATTTATAAAGATTCTAATATTGATAAATTTTTAATTATTTTTGGGTTACTTTTATCATGAGTGTATAATACCGCCAGCATGCCACTATTGTATTCTCACAACTTGTTGGTAGCATCTAGCATAGGGGGAGACACTATTAAGGCCACATGACTAACCATATTGATGTACTAGTTTAGTGTAATACATAATATGATATATAAAAAATTTATTAGTGGTTTCCCCATTAATATTAATATTTTTTAAATGGTATATTTTGAGATTGGGAATGTCTCAACATTCATTAATAGTTCATGTCTGGGAGTGATCATCCCATGCAAGTGGATATATGAATTGTTAGGGGATGGGACTATTGATCATGATGTTAGTTATTATAGTTTTCTTATTATTTCTCCATGAATGATTGATATAAAATATAATATTTTTTGATTTATAGGATTTATAGGATTTATATTTTTTGTACCCTGGGTTTCTTTGTAGATAATATCTTTTGTTACATGAATAATTAGAGGCACATAGTGATTTACATGCCATGTATATTCCATGCCATGTTGATTAAATTTTATGACTTCCTGATACATTGTTTAATGTAAATTTTGTGATTTAGTGTCATTATTGTACATTCCCCAGGGTTGGGTGATTTTTTATCATTATTACCTATACATAGAGTTGCATCATACATTTCCGTGTTCACCGACATTTATTACCATGTGATATCATGACTTTTTATAGCAATGACATATGATTGGGTTTTTTTTATTTTTGGATCGATATAAATGGTGTTTTCATATATTCCTTACAGTAGTAACCTAAATTCACCAATATAAAAATGATTAATCCATAGACCATTGGTGGTATGGAGTGAAACACTGGTATTTGGGATTAAATGGTCACAAATTACATTTTATAAACTGTATGAGCCTTTATAAAATATGAATGTTGACTTATATAATAAAATAGTCCTGCATGGACTTTCTATATTATATTATAAAAAGAAAAAATCAATTTGCAGTTACATGAATGCTTAGTATTACATATAATGGTAATTACCTTTATAAATAATCAATTAAAATTAATCTAACTAGATAGTGGTATAAATATAAATGTTGTAAATGATAAAATTCATAAAATTAATCGATTTCTTATGGATCACATACTTGGTTCAACCTGATTTGGTCAGTCACATTGTTTCATGCATGTGTGATAAACCTGACATGAATCGAGTAGGCCATACATGATATGATATGCTAATATGATAAACCCTTAGAGGGAGCATATAATCTCTAATATATCACCTCCTAATAGGTTTCACTTATATATACAAATGATGGAATGGAAAGTCCCTTTTAGGTCACCATTATTTTGTGTTTCCATAGTGATTAACCCCATAGTGGTATAATCATTCCACAAAGGGATGATTATTTAAATTTTCAAAGGCCATTCATACATGTTTCATATTAAAAATATAGAATAATATTACAAAACCAATGCCCTTAAAATGGTGGAAAACATGTGGTTTTCTTTTGGACCTTACTATTATAAGTGGATTTAGATAATTAACATTCCAATATTAATTTAATGTGTGTTTACATCTAAATCACGGAATGAATTTTTTTTTATCTTAGACCAATTGCGAGATCTTAAAGGATAAATAAAAGGTTAAAAATAATTTTTTAGATAGATTAAAAAAATTGATAGGATTTCTTATAAATAAATAGTTCTTTGAAGGGTGTTATGATATTAAATTCCTATGTTTAGTTGTGGTGTCACTTTAATAAAATACTAAGAATAGATTATATTCATTAGTAGTACATGGAGTTTCTTAAATTGAGGTTCGTTGAACGTTTATAATAAATTTTAATTGATTAAAATTGATTAATTAATGCCTTTTGGTGTTGATAGTTATGACACAAATGAATGTGTAGTTTAAATGTTTCCTTGATAGTTTTATTAAATGGAAATGTAGAAATTATTTTGGATCTCTTTGACATTTCCATAAGTTGATCTATAGGGTTTGATGTTAATCATAGAGTCCCTTTAATTATATTAATTTCTTTTATAATTGATGCCTCTTGGAATGGGATAAACTATTTTGGTAGTGCCTGAGAATTAAGGAGCAAGATTAGATATGTGTTAAAGTTATGGGAATATGATGTTCCATCATTACGTTTTCTGACATGATAAATGGTTAATAGTTATAGCTAATGTCGTATTCAGGAGAGTGGTAATGTTATGAATAGTCTCTTGTTAGATATATGAGCATCATGTAATGCCCAAATTCAGAAGGATTAACATGCCTAAGGAATTTGCAGCTACATAGTTTGTTATGAGACCCTTATTCTACTTCAATGATTGACCTCGAGGGAGGATGTCAGTTGGATTAATGGTCATATGGAATTATATGACTCTAAAATAAATCTATTATATAGGAAATTACATAATAGGATTCATAGAGACAATTGTTTAAATTAACAAATGACATGTCATTATGATGAAGAAAAATAAGGTTTGTACATATTGATACAGATTGTGCATATTGAGTTAGTAAAAGGTTACAGTGAACCATATTAGTTTGGTGCAAATTTTTAAGATGAATGTTGTTATTCTACATTAATTGATCATTTTTAGAGTAAAATAACTTTGATTTATTGGGATGTATGAGTTATTTCAGTGTTGGGAGATGATACTGAAAAAGTATCATGTGTCATAAAATTAACAATCGATTAATTTTTGGATTATGTACATGATAATAGTTACATATGTGGGCATGGATTTGGATGTATCATACATATTTCTAGAGTAAATATGATCTAGAACATCTTTAAGGGGATAATTTTCTTCTCTTTTAGAATTGGATCATGGATAAAGCATATTGGCCACATTTGCTACCCATTTTTGGTGGTTTATAGAGTGTGTTCCCTAGGATGAGTTCCCATTCTATGTTAATAATGATTAGGAGACTCTTAAGTTTGTGAGTTACATGTCAAATGTAATTTATCATGTCCTCACAATAGATTGAGCACAACTAACAACAATTATTTTGACATTGAATAACATCATTTTCAAAATCATAAGGATAGTATGTTCGAGTTTCTAGTCTTTGAAATAATAAATTATAAAAAAATGATAATGTATTTGGATTATATTGGGATTATAGAATTCAATATTTAATGTGAATGGGTCATTCATCAAATAATTCTTCTAATGTGTGTGGATTATTTTATGATAGAATATTGGTCAAATGGTTGGATTTATAGGTTACCATTTAATTCACTATTTTTTCGGATGGAAATAATTGGTTATGATTTAAACAATCATATAATTCCTATATAGTGAGTGTTTCATGGTCTGTTAATCAAGATGTGTAAGAAAGAGAAATATAAATTTTTTGAAAGAGGTCATGTGGTAGTGTTTCAACTATTCTTCTTTTCGATTATTGTATATGATTATTTAGAAACTATTTTATGTAATTTATCATGGATTTTACAAGATTTTCTCATACATTTTTTAAATCATTGATATCCTTTTAGGTTATTAATGGATTAGTGATGATCATTTACATTTTCATCACAATTTCCCCAGTACACTGAGAGAGTGTATCTTATACACCAAACAAATGAATGAAATTAAACTCTTCATTAGGAAAATAATTATAATTTTTTTGTCTTGTGCTGTTGAATCATGGAAAATCATATATGCATGAAATATACTTAATAATACTAGGATTCCAAAGTAATAGAGACAAAAAGGAATCATGGTAAAAAGTTAGTTTTTGACTCATCCGCCAAGATAAATATTGATGTTGAGCTCAATCAATGTTCTGGATATCTTGTTGTTATGGATATTTATCGACATCTCACATATAAACACTGAAAAATGGACTACCTTGGATAATATCATTAGAATTTGGATGTTGAATCAAAGGTTACTTCTAACTTATGGTTGGGTTCGATTGATATAATTATGGTTTGAGGATCCATGTGTGTTTTTTCATGTATATTGATAGTAGTTATATATGGTAAGACAACATAAATATATGTTTAGTGAATGATTAGAATTCTATGGACATTATAAATTAGTTAATTCTAATGGTGGGTTCTCTAAAACTCAAAATTTCCTATTAAACAATAACCTTTCATGGGGAGAACCATTTCCAAATTAATTATCCTGACACATCTTAGATGGTATAGATTATGAAATATCATGAAGCCATTTTTTTGGTAGTGGTCATTGTCTTGAGTTTCAATGGATTATATACCAGGTAAGAGAAGTGGTTATTAAAGGTGCTTTAAGCCTTTAGAAAACAATGACTTTATTTGTTGGAAATTATATTTCCATGAAAGGTAGGTTAATTTCACATTATTCTTCATGGATACTAGAGGATGATATGTTCTAAGTTGGTGATATAATAACATGTTGTGTTTTTAACCATTAAAATTTTCAAATGGAGTTCTTTTTCATTCGGTTATCAGTCCAATTCATAATTTGTGATTTAGAATAAAATTATGAGTATTTAAAAACATAAAAGGGTTTTATTTAGGTAATAGTTATGTCTTGAGATATGTCTTGGGTGTTTAATTGTGTTTTGGGAGAATTGAACTTCAAATTCATGGTTTTTTGGAAATATAATGGGAGGTGCACGATTAGTGATAAAAATGTCCCTCTACCATGTAAGTCCAGGAGGGTGTCAGAAAAATTTTCAAATATTTCACCAATGGTCTCATGTTGGTAGAATGAATCTACAAAATGTTTTAGTGACGATTCACATAGTATGTGTATTGTTTTCCATCATTGTGAAACCCATGCATGGGGTTCCACCATAAGGCAATGTAGAATAAAAATATCTACAAGATTCAAAAAACTATGTCCTAGAACTATGGGACACAATAAATTGGTTGAAATATCCTTTATTCTAATAGATTTTTTATCCTTAATCTCACTTTTATCTACCATATTCTTATATTATCTCCTTCCCTTACATGTATCTCTTCAACTCCTCCTAGGATTTGGTGGCGCTTCCAAATCTAGAAAAGGAACCAAGTAGAGTCAATCAAATTTTATTAGTATCTGTTAGTATATTATTCTCATTCCTTATTTCATTAGTTCATCATTCTATATTGAATGATATTTCAATATGAGATAATACACCATATTTTTATGTTTTTTTCAATATATCTTATTTGTATCAATACAAATAAAATAAATCAATAATAATGGAAGAATAAAGTATCCATAGAATGGGGTAGGTTGTCTTAAGATTTTTCTTTATGTTATTTTCCTTTTATAAAATAAGTAATTGTTCGACATGATAAATTTTATGTACATTTCCCTTTATATGAGAAATTTTTTTGTAGAACATAATAAATTTAATTAAATATCATTTGTGTTCTTAATTTCACTATTTAATTTATTCACCTTAACTCAAACCACTACATGTGGTGCATTTCTTATATGATCATGGCTTATGCAATAGCTTGGAAATTAAATCACCCTTCCTGGGGTGTTTTTTAAATGTTCGAATAAAATATTTTATATATTATTCAACCACCTTTGAGGATTGTTATATTATCTCTCTTATAAGAGATGTTTAAATTAAATTAAATGATATTGGTAGATAACCAATAGACCATTTCATGATAAAACCTCATATGAGGTGTCTTTTCTTAAATAAAAAAAATTGGAAAAAAATTGGAATATTTATATTCTTTATAGATTATTTACTTGTATATAATTATTAATTTCTTATAAATTTTTTGTAATGTTGAATGTTCATGATAAATCATATCCATATAGAAATGGGTCAAATTCCTAAATTATGGTAAAATAGCCTAAAACCCGCACTCTAAGATCAGTTCCTAAAATCAATAAAAATTATATTTCCATATTTTATATTGATGAATGTTAACCAATATTTTCCATCCAAAATATATAACATCAAATGGATAAATAATACCACTCGCATACCCATGGACCTTTTAGATGTTTAGGGAATTTTGAAAAACTCTTATTAAAACAATTACCATGTTTTTTAATGCAAATTTCTCCAAAAACACCATATTTTATATATTATATTTAGTCACCATTATAATTCATATGAAACCCTTATAGAGATTATTCATTCCACATCATTATTAATAACATGAGGAAAATAAATAATAATAAGAGTGGGATCAAATTCTTAGTAAGGGTATACATAATAATTAACAATTTAATAAAATCGATGGGAATAATTAGTAAATTGGATATGATAACATAATAAAAGGGTATGAGTGAATAATGAAATACCTCATACCCAACAATATATAATCATCAATTTTTAATCAATGAATAAATCTTTTAAAAAAAGAAATATTCAAAATAATCAATAATCATGAGGCATGTGATAACATTCTTGATGAAAGGAATCATTATAAGCCCACAGAAAGAATAGATAAAACATTTTGGTAACCTAGAACATAATCGTCACAAAACCCTTATATAACTCTTATTGTTGGAATAACCATACGGCTGAAATCAAATATAATTATATAGTGAAAATAATCATTAAAAAATTCATTAGAGCACTACTTGGATGCCCCATATATATATATGGATCACCTAGTGTTGTTTTGATACAATAACCATATAAGTAATAATTACTCACCTCACACTATTAGGGAACACCCATGGTCATCAATAATGTCCAAGAACCAATAATTAAATAAATTAAGTAGATAATTCAATTCATTGTAAAATCATAGAAATAATATTTATTCATTCCGTAACATGACTAACCCATGGAAGAGAATGGTGTTCGATGATAAAATATTTGATACACAATTAACTTGAGTAAAAGAACTGTTTTCAACAATAATCTCTTTGAAACATGGTTAATCCAAGTAAAATAAAATGGTTTTATAATAATCACGTTGAAACATGATGAAACTATGTACACTAAAAAAGTTCCATGACTATCTATTTGAAACATGATTAAATATTTGAAAATAAATGGGTTATATTAAAATATCTTTGAAACATGTCCAACCTATGGAAATGAAAGAGGTTCTATAACAATCACATTGAAGTGTGATTTCCATGTTGAAAAGAAACAGGTTCGTTGGAAATCTATTTTACAAAATATTAATCGAATTAGAGAACTAATAATGGTGGTATCATTAGAAAAATGTCCCAATTGGATAAAATGTAACAAAAATGTTTTTTTACATTGATGTATATAAATACCCTTTAAACATTATTGAACACGTTTTTGAGGAAAATAACAATTTAATTTTAAAATATAATTTCAAAACTAAAAAATCATAAAATATTCTTAAAATAGTTTTATTTTAATGTATACATGGAAACATATAATGGAATATTCACTGAAAATAATATACTTGAGGTAAAAATATTATGTTCTTATTATAAATGTTAAAAAATCATTATCTTCAAACAATTATGATGGAGTCAAAACTGACCCTTCTGGAATCTTTTGTTCAATTTCTATTAAAAAATATTGGAAGAATGGTCAAATAACATGAAAAATATATTTTGGAGCACATATTTTTATAAATAATATTTTTATAATCATTTTAGATAACATGGATATGGAATAGAAATATTACTAATTTAAAATAAAATACAACAACAATATCACTTATTAAAGGCTTCCTTGAGGAGTCATTATTCACTAAAATATGAAAAGGAAATCAAAAAAATTTCCCGAATTCATAATATGTGTTGAAGAAAAGGATTGGTTTATTAAAACAGAAGCATATGATTTATTCCAATTTAACCTTGAACATAATAAATCTTTGAATGGAGATTATAATCAAATCCTCTCCCACATTTGTAAATCTTCAATCATAAGCCCTCTGAATGAATAAATTAAAATCAATCATTAAATATGATGGTAATAAGTATAAAAATTTCATAAAATGTCAAAATGGTATTATAGACCTCAAAAATGAATATATGTTCATATCATTAACATATGTTCCAATGAAATACAATTTTAGGTGAATGACACTTACAAAAATAATACCACTGAAATTGAGAATGAAACATTGAATTGATTATGTATATTAAATTTAAATATATATAAAATTAATTATAAATACCAAATAATATAATTACATTTTATTACACACATTCTATTATAATATAAAATAAAAATATAACTCAATGAAAAGAAATTGATTTATGAAATTTTTTACCAGTTGGTAACATTAAATTCAAATCCCCTTGGATGAAATAATTAAAATTGAAACATAAAACAAAATTATGTCAGAAATATTAAAGAAAATTTATATAAAATAGGAATTTTATAAAACACTCAATAAAAACAAATGGTAAATATGACATATGTATCATAGAAATAAAATGTGAAATGAAAAATCTCTTACCTCAAGTGCAAACTTTACTTTTATTCCCATTGAATCATATATAATAAGATTACATCAATCATTTTATTTCATTATAAAATTTTCCATGTTTAATTCCTTATAATTAAATATTTTATTTTATTTATTTTTATTGGAATATTTATGTATTTAATCAGATAATCCCACATTGGGTGTCTTGAGGACGTTCAGTAAATTATTTCAAAACCACTTTAGTGTGTTGACTGTGGTCAAAGATATTGTTATTTAAACAAATCGTGGATAAAAATCATGAAATTTTTATCATTTTTATATATCAATTTTTTCTTTTAAAAATAATAATGAATTTTGGATATGATAAATTGACAAGGTTACAGTCATGGAAATTATAGGTTGTACATACGGATGAGTAAAGTTTCCATTTTTCAATTATCACTATAGAAAGAAGTTAAGTAATATTTTATACTTAAATAATTATAATTATAAGTCCCTAGCCTTAAACATTACTTAATCTTGAGTTATTAAAAGATTACACATTGAGGATATTTTCAGGTTTAGAGTTTTAGAAAATTAGATCATAAAACATGCATTACATTCTACATTTAAACAAAGTGGTTAGATAAAAGATAGTATTCATTTTTCCCATCAACAGAAACATATTTAAAATAAAACATGGATTCTTTCTTGACACTTCCTTGACAATATCATCATATCATGTACCATTCCTTTGACCTGTGAAAACATTTCAAAAAATTGTGATGAGCATAAAAAGCTCAGTAAGGGTTATAAAAATATGGAAAGGAAACATGAGTTCATATATACATAAGAATGAAATCATACATTACCCATAAAACATAATCACTTTAACATACCTCATCAAATCATTAATAAATCATAGAAATCACAAGACATAAAGGTAACATGAGGCATTCATAATATTCTTACGTAGGGAGTAACCCTCTTGGTTACGTTTGGAATAGCCATCACAGCATATTCCCTAAATCTCTTCAGAGAAACCATAACATTTAACTCCTTCGCGTTACCCAATGCATTGGAGATCTATATCGGGCTCACCCGCCCTTAGTTTATCACTGAATCACTCGTCTCCATAACAATGCCCAAGAACCATAACATAATCGTATCAGATAAAACATGCATAAAGGAAACATAAAATTTCCACATTTCAATCACAAGATATGAATAACACATTGATATAATAAAAACATTATCAAAACCATTTTCAATACCAAAATAAAGCAAAAGTAAAACATGGTATTTATTTTTCATTAAAAAAGGTTATGGCTTATAGAGGAAGCCGAAACTCAAATAATGGCCACTACGGTGGAGAAGTCATTGTCGCCGCATACGTACGACAAAAAAAACATACCCTTTTGTCATTTAGTAAACACTTAATATAAAAATATTCCTTTTTAATAATCATAAATGTCAAAGGGGTTTATACACCGTATAAAAGAATGTTGTGTATAAAACAAAATATGCCTCAATGAAAAGAGATTGAGACGGATTCCCTTACCTCATGTCCGACTTGACTCGATCATTCTTTAACCTCCTGAATAATAAACATGATCTAATTTCTACATTCTTGAGAACCTTTTTTAGTTCATTATTCCTTTTATATCACTTATTACTATTTCATGAACACTATGTAATTATTTAAGTTAATAATGGTCGTTTTGTCGATCATTGCTACTTAAGTCAAAAATAAACTCTTTATAGTTACAATTTGTTCATGTTGTAAAATATATATTATATCCAGAATGGTATTCATTATGTAGATATCATATATGTCATATATATCCATTATATACATGCATTTATAATATTACATAACATTTTGAGGTAAGAAAAGAAAAGCATCGTTCATGGAGATGGTAAGTCATACGTACGCATGAACGCTAATTCCATTTATATTTCTTATTTAATGGAATTAAAACATAATGATACATAATAGTATTATAATTCAAGTATGGTATCATATATAATATCATTAAATCTATCTTTATACATACCACATATGGTATTAACGAATCAAATCACTTTGAGGGGGCGGTAGTCCGCACTTTCTAAAATGAAGATATCACGTTTACCCATAATGGAAACCATAAAGGTATGCAAAAAATGAAAAATACATAAGCTTAAGGAAAACATAAACATATTATATATCATATATAAATATAGTTACATCTTAATGGACACCTTTGAAGGTGTTAAAATAATATTGAACAATCATCATTTCGTGAGGTAGAAATTCACCATCCACAGAAACAGTATGTTATTTAACCATTAGATTTAGGTGTGTGTAATTGTAGCTCTAATACTTATTATAAACACATCCTAGTATATTGAAGATACTGGAGTTGTTACAAAAGAAGTGAATAAAAAGAGTTTAGGGGGTTGGAGAAGCAAAATAAAACAAAAGAACACAAGTGAAGACATTACCTTAAAATCGGGTAACCCCCTTTGGATTGAACCAAAATGGATTCTTGAAGAGCTTCCTATCTAAGGTAAGGATTCTAGGATGAGGAGAGGTATGTGGAGAGAAAAAATGATCAGATAATGGCCGATCCAAAGGCTTGAGAGGTGTGGTTAAGGAGGTAGAGGTGGGGGCCTTTTATAAGAGGAGAGGAGGGGCACTCTTGGAAAGGTATAAACTTTTACTTTATTTTCCAATGATTTTCGGATTTTAAAGGTCCCAAATTGATGTATTTTTAGGATAAGGTGATAATGGTTATACATATATGCATAAAATAGGTTTTTGACATGTGTAGGTCTTAGATTTTACATTATATTTTCATTTTATTTAAATAGTTAAATAATGAGGTAATCGTTGCATCATCATGATGTCATAAATAATTTAATTTATTTAATGTCTAAAAATTATAACCAAAATACTATGATGTATTAAATATTTTTATCTTTCCAATGACTATTTATAGTAAAAAATATGACTTGTATAACCCCATTTAAAAATTGTTTTAGTAAAACAATACATGTGTGTGTCATTTTTACTATTACTTTAAATAAAAGGCATTAATGTCATTATCTTACCCAAGTGGCTCCATGGGGTCCCAAAAATTGACCCATGGGTTTTCTTGGTCGTCCATGACACATCCAATAAGGGTAGGACATGTGTCAAGATCATTTCATATTATTAAAACATTATGTTTACCTTAAACTACACTAATTACCTCTGATCGCGATTAAAAACTTAAAAGTTACTATTCACCAAAAAATTATTTTAATCCCATTTAACCAAATTTTACATCCTAATGACAACCATGTTGTACCTCTCGTAACCCTCGTGGTTTAATTTTCATGATCACAATCACCCTCTTATTTATCTAATCTTGTTTTAAGTGTTTTTGGATGATAGGAATAATTTCAGGTTGCCAAGGAATTGGGCCAAGAAGGCCAAGAAGGCAAAAAGCAAAAAATGGAATGAAATTCTGTCCACCGGCCAACCGGTGGAAGACCACCGGCCAGCCGATGGAGGCCTGGACAGAAGGCATCTTTCTGTCCAGACCACCGGCCAACCGGTGCCTCACCAGCGGCCAGCCGGTGGAACCCAGACAAGAAGGCTGAGCCACTGCCTCAGCACCGGCCAACCGGTGGCCTCAGCACCGGCCAGCCGGTGGCACCCAGCCAGAACAGTGTCAGCCACTGCCTCAGCACCGGCCAACCGGTGGCCTCCTCACCGGCCAGCCGATGGCGCCTGGACAGAAGCCCTCCTCCTTTTTGCAAGCACCGGCCAACCGGTGGCTCTGTACCGGTCAGCCGGTGGAGCCAGTCAAACTAGCCGTTGGGCCTTTGACCAGGTTGGTCCACTTGCCTCCCAACGGCTCCGAAGCCCTTTACAACGGCTCCGAAGACCTCCAAAGGCCATATGAGGGTTCCCCCTCTATAAATAAAGGACTAGGAAGCCCCAGATCAATGTCGGAACAATTACCAAGCAAAGGAAGCCCACGGGACACATTTTGATCATTTGGCGAACCTCCGGCGCATTCCTTCAAGGGAACCCAACTTGCTCCAACACACTTCCACATCCAAGGAGCATCACCAAAGAAGCTTGGGAGCGCCCTTCATCAACTCCGTCAATTCATTGGCGCCCAAGACTTCCCCATTACATTTTTTCATTGCTTTATCTTTTTTGAGCATCATTTTGGGTTTGTGCCTACAAACCCCATCACTTTCTCTCATCCTCTCTTTTGGGTTTTGACACCACCTTCAAGGTGTGAAGAGGTTAGTCAAGCCTTTCCTTTTAAAAGTCTTGAATCATAGGTGAGCTAGCCTTCACCTGTAAGAAGGCTAGTGGGTTCTTGCTCAACCAATTAAAAGCAAGTGGGTTCTTGCATAACCATTTAAAAGCAAGATGTAATAGGTTCTAGACTAACCTTAAAGTCTAGTGGGTTTCTTGCTAAAACCATTGAAAAGCAAGCGGTAGTAAATCTCTCAACGGTTGAGTTGGGAGCGGAGACGTAGGCTTGGGTTTAAGCCGAACTCCATTATCAATTTTGTGTCTTGCCTATTTTATTTCTGTTGCACTTTCAACTTTGATTTTAAATTGTTAATCATTTTTTAAAAGGCAATTCACCCCCCCCCCTCTTGCCATCACTTCCTTCTTTTCTCCACCCAAAAATTGGTATCAAAGGGAAATTTGAGTAATACCCTAACCGGTTTCAAAATCAAGATCTTTTTGTGATGGCCTCAACCTCTTTCGCCCCCGAAGGCTATTCTTTGGGTCGTGATCCATTTTTTGATGGAACCGACTACAATTATTGTTAAACCCGCATGACCACTTTTCTTAGAAGCATAGGTTATCCTATTTATAAAATTTTCATGCATGGTTACACTCTTTCTTCTCCCGATGAATCCAAATGGACCCAAGCCGATATTAAAAATTTCGAGCTTGATGGCAAAGCCATGAATGCCCTACATTGCGGCCTTGATCGTAATGAATTCAATCGAGTTTCCATATGCACCTCCTCACATGAAATCTGGAAACTATTGGAGGTTACCCATGAGGGGACCAACAAAGATAAGGATACTCTATTGGACATGTACCGTCAAGATTTTGAGTCTTTTACCATGCACCCACATGAAAATATTACTGATATGTTTACTCGCTTTACTGACGTTTGCAATGGTAAAAAGTCCCTTGGTGATGATGTGTCTGCAGAAACGATGGTCAAGAAGATCCTATGGATCCTACCAAGCTCATGGGCACCAAAAGTCACGGCAATCCAAGAAGAAAAGGACATCAAGAACATGCCGGTCGAAGAGCTCATCGGATCCCTCATGACCTATGAGATCACCATGAGGAGGAAAGCTGAAAAAGAAGGCAAACCGATCAAAGTTCCAAAGAACATCGCCTTCAAAGTTCAACAAGAAGAAAGCTCCTCCTCCTCATCGTCTTCCTCTTCAAGCGGTGATTCCGAAATGGAGAATCTTGCCCGCAAAATGCACAAGTTCATGAAGAAGCACAAGATGAAGAAATCCCGCAAGGCTCGAAAGGCTCAACCCGACGAAAAATCCGAGCCCAAGGTAACATGTTACGGGTGTGGAAAGAAAGGCCATTACAAGCCCGATTGTCCACTCAACAAGAAAAAGGCCAAGCAAAAGGAAAAGAAGAAGGCTTTCAAGGCCACATGGAGTGATAGCTCCACATCCTCCTCCTCCTCCTCGAGTGACAACGGTAACAAATGCCTAATGGAATTTCATGAGGTAACATCATCCGACTCCTCATCCTCAAGTTCTTCAAACTCTTTCAATCACATGTCTTATGAGGATCTCCAACATGCGAGAGATCAATTGGAGGAAGGTTTTCACGAACTTTCTTCCAAATTTGTTTCTTTAAAAAAGAATTTCAAAAAACTCTCTTCCGAAAAAGAACAACTTCTCAAAGAGAAGGAAGAGCTGTCCCTCAAAATCCAAAATCTTCCCGATGTTGATTCCATGGAATCAACCATAAAAGATTTAAGGGAATCCCTTGCCAAGTTCACCGAAGGTGAACAAAATTTGACCAAATTCCTTGGTTCCCAACGCATATCTAGAACCACCGAAGGGCTTGGCTATTCCAAGCAAGCTTCCTCTTCTCATGCTCCAACTATTTTAGTAAGGGGGAGCTCCCAATTTAAATTTGGTAATTATTGCAAAAAACCCGGGCACTTAATCTATGAGTGCAATTGTAAAAATGCCCGGTATGGTAGGCCCAAATCCATTTTCCTTAACGATGAATTTTATAGGAGAAGACCCGCCACTAGACAAGTGTGGATTAAAAAATACCTTTTAGCGAGTCTCACCGGACCAAAATTTGTCTCGGTTTCAAAAACCTCTCCCCGGTGATTTGTTGTTTTTATTTAGGGGGAGTTAGGATCGTTTAAGCCTTTTTGATTTCATTTTCAAAACTTTCGACTCAAAACTTTCAATTCAAAATTTTCATTCAAAATTTTCATTCAAAACTTTCAATTCAAATTTCAAAAATTTCAATTGATTTCAAATCTCTATCTTGTTTTTCAAACTAATCCCTCAATCATGTTTTATGCCCCGTGCTATTTTGATAATCACAAAGGTGGAGAAATTCTTGGTTGATTGGGGGAAAAATCTTTTAAAGCATGCCTCTCATTTCAGTCTTTTTACATTGTTTGTTTTTGGTGATTGTGATCATCAAAATAGGGGGAGATTGTTGTTCCTCTCGTACCCCTCGTGGTTTAATTTTCATGATCACAATCACCCTCTTATTTATCTAATCTTGTTTTAAGTGTTTTTGGATGATAGGCATAATTTCAGGTTGCCAAGGAATTGGGCCAAGAAGGCCAAGAAGGCAAAAAGCCAAAAATGGACTGAAATTCAGTCCACCGGCCAACCGGTGGAAGACCACCGGCCAGCCGATGGAGTCCTGGACAGAAGGCACCTTTCTGTCCAGACCACCGTCCAACTGGTGCCTCACCAGCGGCTAGCCGGTGGCACCCAGACAAGAATGCTGAGCCACTGCCTCAGCACCGGCCAACCGGTGGCCTCAGCACCAGCCAGCTGATGGCACCCAGCCAGAACTGTGTCAGCCACTGCCTTAGCTCCGGCCAACCGGTGGCCTCCTCACTGGCCAGCCGATGGCGCCTGGACAGAAGCCCTCCTCCTTTTTGCAAGCACCGGCCAACCGGTGGCTCTATACCGGTCAGCCGGTGGAGCCAGTCAAACTAGTCGTTGGGCCTTTGACCAGGCTGGTACACTTGCCTCCCAACGGCTCCGAAGCCCTTTCCAACGGCTCCGAAGACCTCCAAAGGCCATATGAGGGTTCCCCCTCTATAAATAAAGGACTAGGAAGCCCCATATCAATGTCGGAACAATTACCAAGCCAAGGAAGCCCACAGGACACATTTTGATCATTTGTCGAACCTCCGGCGCATTCCTTTAAGGGAACCCCACTTGCTCCAACACACTTCCACATCCAAGGAGCATCACCAAAGAAGCTTGGGAGCACCCTTCATCAACTCCTTCAATTCATTGGTGCCCAAGACTTCCCCATTACGGTTTTTCTTTTCTTTATCATTTTTGAGCATCATTTTGGGTTTGTGCCTACAAACCCCATCACTTTCTATCATCCTCTCTTTTGGGTTTTCACACCACCTTCAAGGTGTGAAGAGGTAAGTCAAGCCTTTCCTTTTAAAAGGCTTGAATCATAGGTGAGCTAGCCTTCACCTGTAAGAAGGCTAGTGGGTTCTTGCTCAACCAATTAAAAACAAGTGGGTTCTTGCATAACCATTTAAAAGCAAGCTGTAATAGGTTCTAGACTAACCTTAAAATCTAGTGGGTTTCTTGCTAAAACCATTGAAAAGCAAGCGGTAGTAAATCTCTCAACGGTTGAGTTGGGAGCGGAGACGTAGGCTTGGGTTTAAGCCGAACTCCGTTATCAATTTTGTGTCTTGTCTATTTTATTTCCGCTTCACTTTCAACTTTGATTTTAAATTGTTAATCATTTTTTAAAAGGCAATTCACCCCCCCCCCCTCTTCCCATCACTTACTTCTTTTCTCCGCCCAACAAACCATGTATGTAGGATTTTTGAAATTCAAAACACAGAGGTGGTAAAATTTTATTTAAATGAAAAATCAGTTTTTTAAGTACCACTTAGTGGTTTCACTATTCATCAAAAATTGAAGTTTTTCAGAAAAATACCAAAACTTCACCCTAAGCTATATTTGATATTCCGAATTCAAAAATGTTGTCTATTTTACAAAATTAAAAACAGATAAGCTAAAATAATTAATTTAATAATTAATTCCCGCTGTCAGAATAAATAGCGTGTTTTTATGAAACAATATATATCAAAAGATTGACACTAGTTTAAGTCCAATTTAAAGTGAAATTAATTCCCACGACCACTATTGGATTAAATGGTAAAAATATATTCTAATTTCTCTTTAAAGCCAAATAAAAAGATAATTTAATCATATAAAAAAATTAGATTAAAAAGAGGTTTTGAATTAAAATACAACATTTTTCACTATTCAAAAAATGAACATTATCAGAAAAATACCAGAAATTCATCCAAAGTAAATTTCAATGTCCCAATAATAAAGAATAAATTTAAATTGACAAATATAGCTTATAAAATTATCAAAATATAGAATTAAAAATGGTCCGCCATCAAAAGGCGGTAAAACAATCTTTTAAAAATATTAGAGTATTTCATGCTTTAGGTTGGATTTATTCTCATTTTAAGCCTCTAAAACACTATATAACTCATAAATATACATAGATAACGATATATATTATTTGTTACTTACTTGGGATGTTACATCCTTCCCCCCTTTAGAAAATTGCATCCCCTCAATTTATTTACTTATCGAATAAGTGGGGGTATTTATCCCTCATAGAATTTTCAGATTCCCACGTTACCTCTTCAATTATATGGTTTTTCCACAAAAACATTACCTGGTGAATTACCTTATTTCGCAACACTAGCTCCCTTCGGTCAAGAATCTAGACTGGTTGTTCTTCATAAGAGATATTCTCTTCTAACTGAACTACCCTTGGGCTCAAAACATGAGATGGATCTGGCATATACATTCTCAACATCGAAACATGAAAAACATTGTGTACATGAGATAAACTCGGAGGTAAAGCCACTCAATAAGCAACTAATCCAACTCTCTCTAGAATTTCATATGGTCCAATGAACCTTGTACTCATATTTCCTTTCTTACCAAATCGCATCACACTTTTCCATGGTCAATCTTTGAGAAAAACATGATCACGAACCTGGAAAGATAGATCCATCCTCCGGTTATCCGCATAACTCTTCTTCCTGCTCTGAGCTGTTCTCATGTGTTTCTGAATCAACTGAACTTTTTCTGCCATCTCTTCTACCAATTCTGGTCCCATCATCTTCCTTTCACCCACATTATCCCAGAAAGATGGAGTTAGACACCACTTCCCATATAACGCCTCAAATGGTGCCATCTGTATACTGGAATGAAAATGGTTATTATATGAAAATTCAACCAATGAATTATGTTGGTCCCAAATTCCCTGATAATGCATCTAACAAGCACGTAGCATATCTTCCAAAGTCTGAATTATTCATTCTGACTACCCATCTGATTGAGGATGAAATGTTGTACTAAAATTTAAATCAGTACCCAACGGTTTCTAAAGGCCTTTCCAAAAGTTAGAAGTAAACCTGGGATCACGATCAGATACAATGGAGAGGGGAACTACATGTAACCTGACTATCTCTTTAAGATACAAACGAGAAAGTTGATCTAGGGAAAAATTATCTCTTATAGCATGGAAATGAGAAGATTTAGTCAAGCGATCAACAATAACCCAGATTGCATTATTACCTCGAGGTGTCTTCAGAAATCCCACAACTATGTCCATGGATATATTCTCCCATTTCCACTCTGGAACTGGTAAAGGCTAAATCATCTCTTTCGGTAACTTCTACTCTGCTTTGACCTATTGACATGTCAAACACTTCACAGTAAAATCAGAAATATCCCTTTTCATTCCGTCCCACCAGTAATACTCCCGAATATCTCTATACATCATAGTACGTCACGGATGAACTGAAAACAGAGAACTATGAGCTTCACATAACAACTCTCTCTTCAACTGTGAATCACAAGTCATACACAATCACTTCCCAAATCTCAAAACACAACCATTATCATTTTTTAATTTAGGAATCTTACCCTTCTGAACCAACCTAACTTTTTCTGCAACTCGCTGTCTTGCTTCTGTGCTTGCTTGATTCTGTCTGATAGAGAAGATTTCACTGATACCTGAAACAAAATAGAAGGACATCCTACACCAACAACTTTTATGCCAGATTTATTAAAATCCATAACCAAAGGATTATGTTCCAAATGCAAAATTATTAATGAAGCATTACTTTTTTGACTCAGAGCATCAACCACTTTATTTGCTTTTCCCGGATGGTAATGAATTGTAAAATCATAATCCTTGATTAATTCTAGCCATCTTCTCTGTCTCATGTTAAATTATTTCTGAGTGAATATATACATTAATGTTTTTTGATCGGTATATATTTCACACTTTACTCCACACAAATGATGCCTCCAAATTTTTAAAGCGAAAACAATAGCAGCCAATTCCAAATCATGTGTAGTGTAATTTACCTCATGATTTTTCAACTGACATGAAGCATAAGTAATTACCTGATCATTCTGCATTAGGACACAACAAATTCCTTTCAACGAAGCATCACTGTAGATAACAAACTCACCATTCCTGGAAGGTAGTGCCAAAACTGGAGCATTCACCAATCTTATTTTCAATTCTTGAAAACAATCATCACATTATTTTGTCCAGATAAACATAAAACCCTTCCGAGTTAGCTTAGTCATTGGACTAGATAACCGTGAAAAATTTCTAAAAAAACTTTGGTAATAGCCTTCCAAACCAAGGAAGCTGCGAATCTCAGTTACATTTTTGGGTCTTGGTCATTCTTCAACAACCATTGTTTTTGTAGGATCAACAGTTATCCCATCTTTAGAAACAATGTGACCAATGAAAGAAATTTGTTGCAACCAAAACTCACACTTCCTGAATTTCCCATACAATTTTTTTTCTTTCAAGGTTTGAAAAATAACCCTTAAATGTCTTTCATGCTCCTCTTTACTTTTAGAAAACACCAAAATATCATCAATGAAAACCACCACAAAATTATCCATGTACTCAAAGAAAATTCTATTAATTATGTCAATGAATACAGCAGGTGCATTGGTTATTCCAGAAGGCATTTCTACAAATTCATAATGCCAATATCTTGTACGAAACGCGGTCTTTGTAACATCTGCTTCCTTTACCTTCAGCAGATGGTACCCCGATCTCATGTCAATATTTGAAAAAATACTGAGATCTTTGGAGCTGATCAAACAAATCATCGATATAAGGAAAAGGATATTTGTTCTTAACAGTGATATTATTCAATTTTCTATAATCAATTCAAAGTCTCATAGAACCATCTTTATTTTTAACAAAGCAAACAAGAGCACCCCATGGTGATGTGCTAGGTCGATTGAAACCTTTAACTAATAAATCATGCAATTGCTCCTTCAACTCTAAAAGTTCTATTTGAGCCATTCGATAAGGGGGTTTTGAAATTGGCTTAGCATCGGGAACTAAGTCAACAGTAAATTCAACTTCCTGATCTGGATTTATTCCAGGAAACTCATCAGGAAAAAAATCAAGAAACTCATTTATCACTGGCACATCATTAATTTGAACAGTTCTTCTATTTTCAATGATGTGTGCAAGGTAACATTCATTTCCATCTTTTACAAGTTTCTCGGCCTCTTGATATGTTATCAACAGTAAGGGTTCATTCTTGTACACAAAGTGAAATACTTTCTGAAAAGAAACTTCTTTAGCTCTACAGTCAATCTTAGCATGGTAAATAGAGAGCCAGTCCATACCCAGGATAACATCAAACTCTACTAGAGGTAAAACAATAATGTTTTCAAGAGGTTCTTTCCACGGATAAGGATAGGAAGACTCTTATAAATTCTTTTTGCCTCAACATTTCCCCCATGTGTTTTTACCACAAGTTCAGGTGTTATTTCTTGAGATGGTATTCCAATTTTACTAGAAACGTTTTCAGAGATGAGAGAATGTGTAGACCCTGAATCAAAGAACACACTGGCATAATATGAAAAAATAAACATAGTACATGATACCACTTTATTTGATGGCCCAACATCTATTGAAGTAGTTGCAAAGGATTTAACCACCCCTTTATGCTTGTAGTCTACCTGCTTCCCATCACTCGAGCTCTTTTTCGGACACTCGTTTTCATAGTGACCCATCTCATTACACTTAAAACATTTAACTAAATGTAAATCAAATTTGGACTTACCATAACCTTGATCTTTTTCAGTGCAATCACGCGTCTTATGTCCCATCATACCACATAGATAGCACTTTCCAGAATTCTGAAGACATTCCCCTGCGTTCCTTTTACCACATTTATCGCAAACAGGAAACTTAGTTTTCTTACCATCAGACTTTTTTGAAGAATTCTTCCCTTTCTCCTGCCACCTCGTTCTCTTCTTCTGTTGGTTGTTATAGAACACTTGATCATCGGAAAACTCCATTTCCACCATCTCAGCACATCGAATAAGCTTTTCATAACTTTTGACCTCACAAGAAGCTAATTCCCTTCGATATTTTGGCTTTAATCTAGAGTAAAAATTATTGATTTTACTATCAAGGACTCGGATAAAATTTGGATCATACCTTTCCAATCGAATGAACCTTTCTTCATAGGCAGCCACTGAGTCTTCCTCTTGCCTCAATTCCATGAATTTTTTTTCCATCCTAAGTCGAACAACCTTAGGAAAATTCTTCTCAAGAAACATACCTTTGAATTCATCCCAGTTGAGAGAATCAATCTCATCAGCTTCCCTGATATTTTTAACCATCGACCACCACTGATCTGATTCACCCTCCAAATGGTAAATAGTAAGAATAACCTTTTGATTTTCTGAACACCCCATGACATCAAGAATCTTCTCCAGTGCTTTAATCCACCATTCAGCTAGCACAGGGTTAGATGATCCTCTGAATGATAGGGGATGTTGCCTCATGAAATGTTCCACCACTGACATGTTCCTCTGCAGTTGATATGGCTGATCTCATGCATGGATACCACCACCATTTATCGCTTGAGTCAACTGCACCATTACTACAACAAACAGTTCAGTTCCAATTTCGACCATCTCAGGATGCTAATTCAGAAGGTCATTTCCTTCTGTATGCCTTCCTAGCACTGCTTCTCTGTTTCCTCTGCGGAAAACCATTCTGAACAAACATGTCTTAGACGAAGAAACATGGTAATCTTTAAATGCTATATCATTTCAATTTGACCATAAAATTTTTTTTTGGATAATCATTTAATAGAATTATCACTCCTAAAGTTATCTAAACTGACCTTTGATACCAACTATATGGCCCCAGACTTAAACCTTACTTAATCTTGAGTTATTACAAGATTACACATTGAGGATCTTTTCAGGTTTAGAGTTTTAGAGAATTAGATCATAAAACATGCATTACATCCCACATTTAAACAATGTGGTTACATAAAAGATAGTATTCATTTTTTCCATCAACGAAATCATTTTTAAAATAAAACATGGATTCTTTCTTGACACTTCCTCGACACTATCATCATATCATGTACCATTCCCTTGACCTGTGAAAAACATTTCAAAAACATGGGATGAGCATAAAAAGCTCAGTAAGGGTTATAAAAATATGGAAACGAAACACGAGTTCATATATACATAAGAATGAAATCATACTTTACCCATAAAACATAAGCACTTTAACATACCTCATAAAATCATGAATAAATCATTGAAATCATAAGACATAAAGGTAACATGAGGCATTCATAACATTCTAACATTGGGAGTAACCCTCTTGGTTACGTTTGGAATACCCATCATAGTATATTCCCTCAATCTCTTCAGAGAAACCTTAATGTTTAACTCAGTCACATTACCCAATGCATTGGAGAGCTATATCGGGCTCACCTGCCCTTAGTTTATCATGAAACCACCCATCTTCATAACAATTCCCATGAACCATATCATAATCGTATCACATAAAATATTCAAAATTGAAACATAACATTTCCACATTTCAATCACAAGATATCAATAACACATTGATATAATAAAGAAATTATCAAAACCATTTTCCATAACAATATAAAAGGAAAGTAAAACATGGTATTTATTTTTCATTAAAAAAAGGTTATGGCTTGTAGAGGAAGCCGAAACTCAAATAATGGTCACGGCGGCGAAGAAGACAATGTCGCCGCATACGTACGAAAAAAAAACATTCCCTTTTGTCGTTTAGTAAACGCTTCATATAAAAAGATTCCTTTTTAATAATAATAAAAGTCAAAGGGGTTTATACATCGTATAAAAGAAAGTTGTGTATAAAACAAAATATGCCTCATTGAAAGGAGATTGAGACGGATTCCCTTACCTCATGTCTAAATTGACTCGATCGTTCTTTAACCTCCTGAATAATAAAATTGAGTTAATTTCTACAGGATTTAGAACCTTTTTCAAGTTCATTATTCCTTTTATATCACTTATTACAATGTCATGAACACTATGTAATTATTTAAGTTAATAATGGTCGTTTTTTCGATCATTGCTACTTGAGTCAAAAATAAACTCTTTATAATTACAAGTTATTCATGTGGTAAAATATATATTATATCCAGAATTATATTCATTATTTAGATATAATATATATCATATATATCCATTTTATACATGCGTTTATAATATTACATAACATTTTGAAGTAATAAATGAAATGCACTGTTCATGGAGACGGTAAGCCGTACGTACGCATGAACACTACTTCCATTTATATTTCTTATTTAATGAAATTAAAACATAATGATACATAATAGTATTATAATTATAGTATGGTATCATATACAATATCATTAAATCTATCCTTTATACATACCACATATAGTATTAACGAATCAAATCACTTTGACGGGGCGGTATACCGCACTTCCTAAAATGACGATATCACGTTTACCCATAATGGAAACCATAAAGGTATGCCAAAAAGGAAAAATACATAAGATTAAGGAAAACATAAACATATTATATATCATATATAAATATAGTGACATCTTAATGGCCACCTTTGAAGGTGTTAAAATAATATTGAACAATCATCGTTTCGTGAGGCAGAAATTCACCATCCACAGAAACAGTATGTTATTTAACCATTAGATGTAGGTGTGTGTACTTGTAGCTCAAATCCTTATTATAAAAACATCCTAGTATATTGAATATACTGGAGTTTTTACAAAGGAAATGAATAAGAAGATTTTAGGGGGTTGGAGAAGCAAAATAAAACAAAAGAACATAAGTGAAGACATTTCCTTAAAATCGAATAACTCCCTTTGGTTTGAACCAAAAGGGTTTCTTAAAGAGCTTCCTGCCTAAGGTAAGGCTTCTAGGATGAGGAGAGGGATGCAGAGAGATAAAAGGATCAGAGCATGGCCGATCCAAATGCTTGAGAGGTGTGGGTAAGGAGGTAGAGATGGGGGACTTTTATAAGAGGAGAGGAGGGGAACTCTTGGAAAGGTATAAAATGTTACTTTATTTTCAAATGAGTTTCGGATTTTAATGGTCCACATTGATGTTTTTTGAGGATAAGTTGATAAGGGTTCGAAATATACTCATACAATATGTGAAGGTCTTATATTTTACATTATCTTTTCATTTTATTTAAATCGTTAAATAATGAGGTAATCACTATATCATCATGATGTCATAAATAATTTCATTTATTTAATGTCTAAAAATTATAAAAAAACTACTATGATGTAGGAAATAGTTTTCTATTTCCAATGAATATTTATAGTCAAAAAGAAGACTTGTATAACCCCATGTGAAAATTGTTTTAGTAAAACAATACCTGTTTGTGTCATTTTTACTTTTACATTAAATAAAAGGCATTAATGTCATTATCTTACCCAAGTGACTCCATGGTGTCCCAAAAATCGGCCCAAGGGTTTTCTTGGTCGGCCATGACACATCCAATAAAGGTAGGACATGTGTCAAGATCATTTCATATTATTAAAACATTATTTTTACCTTAAACTACAATAATTACCTCTAATCGCGAATAAAAACTACTATTCAACAAAAAATTATTTTAATCTTATTGAACCACATTTTACTTCATAATGACAACCATGTATGTAGGATTTTGGAAATTCAAAACACAGAGGTGGTAAAATTTTATTTAAATGAAAAATCAGTTTTTTAAGTACCACTTAGTGGTTTCACTATTTATCAAAAATTGATGTTTTTTTCGAAAAATACCAAAACTTCACCCTGAGCTGTATTTGATATTCCAAATTCAAAAATGATGTCTATTTTACAAAATTAAAAATATATAATTTAAATTAATTAATTTAATAATTAATTCCCACTGTCAGAACAATGAGCGTGTTTTTATGAAACAATATATATCAAAAGATTGACACTAGTTTAAGTCAAATTTCAAAGTGAAATTAATTCCAACGCCCACAATTGGATTAAATAGTAAAAATATATTCAAATTACACTTTAAAACAAAATATGAAGATAATTTTATAATATAAATAAATTAGATTAAAAAGAGGTTTTGAATTAAAATACAACATTTTTCACTATTCAAAAAATGAACATTATCAGAAAAATACCAGAAATTTATCCAAAGTAAATTTCAATGTCACAATCATAAATAATAAGTTTAGTTTGAAAAATATATGTTATAAAATTGTCAAAATATGTATTTAAAAATGGTTCACCATCAAAAGGCTCTAAAACAATCTTTTAAAAATATTAGCATATTTCATGCTTTAGGTTGGATTTATTCTCATTTTAAGCCTCTAAAACACTATCTAATTCATAAATAGATATAGATAACTATATATATTATTCATTACGTACATGGGATTTTACAATAATAATAAATTAAATAGAATATTATTTCATTAGATATACTTATATATGTCATCCATGGGTTGTCGCGATGAAAAAAGAGTAAACTTTCTTCATGGAGGCCATAGTCCAAAGGCATGCACAGACGTTATTATCATTTTTCAGTGATTATAAAGGTAATAAATAAAGTGATTTATTCTATTTTAATAATGATAAATATTTAATTATTATAATTATTACATAATTTATAAAATATATATTCATTTAGACTGTCAATATTACATTCCATATAATGAATTTGTGAAAAATATAATCACATCACTTTGTGAGGATATTGTCCTCTGACACGTGAGTGACATTATCATATCCACAAAAGAACGGAAATTAGGAAGCTATATGGGACATCATATTTTATTAATTATAAATATTTTAAAAATATCATACACTAACTTTTATTAAATCATTTATCAATCCTTGAGAAGAACTAATGGAAAAAAAACAATGACATTAGTTTGTGAGGGTGTGGTCTGCCATACAAAAAAATGATGATTTCATATAACAATTGATTGAAGAAAAGATAAATTTAGGTTATTAAATTGAATTAAGAACATGTTATTATATGTTATATTTTTATTTATTATATAATAATAGTTAAATTAAATTTTATGGAGGTTAATAAAAAACAAAATAATGACTCTCTGTTAATAATGATATTTCTTTTTACAACTACCTTCATAGGTAAGATGAAAAAGGTTTAAAATAATGAATTTAGAATCTAAATAAGTGATCTAGTATGTGGGGATGGAATTAATGAATACATTTATAAAGGTATTGTTTGATAAAAATGGCATTGAACATGTGAATTAGAGAGGAGATGGGGTTTCCATTTCAAGGTTTGGTGAGTTGCACACTTCTACTTGTTGAAGATTCTAAAAATATAAAAAATAGAATAGTATCTAGAATTAGACATGAAATTATGAAAATGGGTTTATAATATAGATTTTAGGGAATTTTATTTTTCATTTAGACCATTATGATTTTAATTTTACACCTAATAAAACCATTTTCACATACACCATTGTAATTAATTTTTACTATTATAACTATTAATTATTTAAAAAATATGTAATGTACTTATTGTATAATATACATTTTTTGACACCAAATACTTATAAAATTTTATAAAATTATTTTCATATATGTGGAAAATTTTAACATAATAGATAACTAGAAGATGTGATGAAAATGATGGTTTTCAAGAACTTCATTTTTCATGAAAAAAGTTGATTTTATATTAACTCAATGATTAATAATAATAATGGTATAAATATAAATTATTATTTATTTATATTTAATATATAGAAAAAATTTACATATTTCCTCATTTTTTTCTTTTAATTAAATACATATAAAAATAATATTCATATTAAAACCATTTTTTTAGAAATCATTTTTTTCGACCAAAAAAACAACTAATTCTAAAATCCAGAAGAAAGATGGTTATAATGTACTTATGTGGATTAAATATAAACAAATAATAATAATTTTAAATTAAATAATTCTAAAAACTTATTATTGATATAAATGTTTCCAAATTTATTAAAAATAAAGAACATTTTTTCAAAAAAACGATATTTTCACTAATCACTAAAAAATAAATATTTTCATAAAAAAACATTTCACCCAATGTAAATTTTTATATGAAAATTTAATTAATGATATATAATTTAATCAAATACATTTCCAATAATTTAAAATATTTATTTATAAATTTTTCATGAAAATTAAGAAATATCATGTTGTTAGGACACAAATTTTTGAATAGTAAAATTACTTTACAAATAAATGATTGATTATTTACTAATAATTTATAAATAATTTTAATTTATTAGGATATTTTTATATATTTATTTTATAATAAAGTTAATATAATTCATCATCACAAAGTAAATTACTTGATTATGATTGTTATATTTTTCATGTATCTTTTATGCAATGTATTTTATGTCTAATATGATATCGAACATAGTTTTGTTTTCTAAAATATTGGGGGTTCTACATCCACATGTACATTAATAAATTTCACCATCAAAATTATAAAATTTTATTTTTAATCAAATTATGGAGATTTTAAAATAATAATGTCTGGTAACTCACATCATTAAACGGAATAATAAGACATCATCTTGATAAAGGAGAAGAGGACATACCATGGTCATATAGAATAATGAGATAAAAGGTTTCTAAATTGTGAAACATAGGTGGGAAGTAACTATTTTCATATTTAATAAAATTTATATTCCTAGATAATGACAAATATTGATAGAAATCATTGATCATTAAAATGTGAATGATCAAATAAAACTTAGCAACTACAAAAACATAATTCACAGAGGTGTGAAAATGGACCCTCATCTCATAAAAAATTATGGTAATATGCCAAAAAATATTATCAAGGCATTTATCTAAAGTTTAGTAATTACATTTCGATTTCGACCAAGAGAATATCTTTATATATTTACTTGATGATTATAATTTCATCATTTTTTCCATTTCAACTGCAATATCATCTTTTTTCTCCAAATGATGAGTATTCAATTTGAAAATTTCATTACTAGAGAACTAAAATAAAATTTTATAGAATATATTAACTTGAAATGGATAAAAACATATTCCTAATATCTTTATAAATTAACTAAAACCAATATTTTTATCCCATGGTTAGATAATTACAAACATAAATAATCAATCATATAATTAATATACCATAGTAAAAAGTTTGAAAATCATTTCAAACTGAATCATTACATAAATAAATAATAGTTCGTCCCAAATAAACACAATATTAAATATTTTTTTTATCCTTATATGTTACCTAGTACCTTTCCTGTTACTAGAACAAATATATGGAGATCTAATTTGAAAATATAATAATCACTTATTCACCAAATCACTTTTTAATCTGCTGGTCATCTATATGATAAAAAATATGTTCTCATAATTAAAATAATATCTGTGATAGTATAATCCATAATGGTTTCCAATACATAAAAAATTATTCTTGTAAAAAATAATGTAATGCTTCATATTAAACTAAAATATTAAATGCACTTCATCCAAATAAAATCTCCCCTAAACTATCATTATTTACATTATGGTATCACCACGTACTACCTCAAAATGGGGGTCTAATACATTGAAATTATGATCATCTTAAATATTATTGACCTATTATGGTATCCAAATAACTCAATATAAACTCACATAAAGAACCCCTTCTAAAAATGTATCTAAACCCTCCTATGATATAATCTATACTAGTGCATAAACCGTACTCATGGATCTGGTTCTAAAATCATAATATTTTTATTATAGGCTTCGATACGCTTGGAGGTGACTCAATTTTTTTAGTCCAAAAAATAAAACATCAAAAAGAAAAATTGGACAACTAAAATATTAAATTACATTTTTGGTTTATAATTTTATATATTTTGGAAAATCTCTTAGAAAAACAATACCAATGGTTTTAAACGATCATTTATCCCACATTAATCATATTTTATCATATAAAATTATGTCATAATCATACTCCATTGGAAAACCTTGAAGACACAACTCATTATACCTTTGTCATGATAAAATAGGGAAAGAAAAAATAATAAGGGCGAGATAAAACAATAATTATGGGTAAATATAACCATTAAAAATTTAATTTCATCTCTGAACATAAGAAGTGAATAAGGGTATTGAGACATAATTAGAGTGCATAAGTAAATAAAAAAAATAAATGATACACATAAACAACTCAATCACAAATCACTAAAGATGTAATAATGTTCCAAAAATTTAAAGAATAATAATAATAAATTATCATGAGACATGTTATATAAATCTTGGTCAAAAGGATCATTATAAACCCTTGAAAATCATAGATAAAACATATTAGTGTCATGGGAAATAACCATCATTGAACCCTTCTAGAACCAATACCACTGTAATAACCATAAGGAAGACATACAATATTATTATCTATATAGAATAATCATTACCCAATTCATTTAAGCGATATTTGGGTGATCAAATTATATAATATATACTGCGACCAATATACATTTATGGGAAAACTAATAATATGAGCTATATTCGCCACCCTCAGTGCTATCTGGGTGTACCCATCATCATTAATAATGACAATGTACCATTAAAAATATAAATTGCATATGGAATTTATTTCATTATAAACTTGCTAAAAAACAATTATTCTTTTCAAAACATTACCAACCCATGGAATAGGAACATGTTATATGAAAAATAGTTTTAAGCATATTTATCACATAGAAATAAAATGGCTTCCATATAAATCTATATAAAACATCATTAACTCTTTTAAAAAATGGGTTCCACAAAAATATCACTAAAAACATGATTAATCACTAGAAAATAATGTTCTTCCATGAAAATCTCTTTAAAAATTTATTAATATATAGAATACAAAATGGCTCCACAACATTGACTTTTAAACAAGGTGAACCCCTGGAAAATAAATTAATTACATGTAAATAATGTTGAAATAATATCACTCTATCTATTTAAATAATTATTGTGGAATCAATATAAAAATATCCCTATTATATGATAATTAACAATTAAGTGTTTTGGAATTAATTAATTGAAATAAAATTTAATATCATCAATTTTATAGGAAAATTAACATTCCATTTTGAAATAACCTTTAAAATTATAAAATTAAAATTATATTGAATAAATAATTAATTTGAAAAAAATACAAAATATATATCTTTATATTCAATGAAAATAATGTAAATGAGTGTAGGAAGATCTATTCATATAATAAATGATAAAAATAATAATTCGTTTGAATGTATATTGTAGAAGGGTATCAAAAGTGACCCATTTTGAAAATTTTAAGAGTTATAAATTCATAATTATTTTTTAAAAAATATAAGACAATGTAAAATAGATTTTGGAAATATTATATTGATAGAATTTAGATTTATTTTTTCTATAAAACATGGACATGGAAGATAATTATACCCAATCTGAAGAAAAATGCAAGATCGATATCACATACAAACTACTTCCTTGATGTTTCTTTAATCAGTAATTGAGGTGGATGAAATAAATAATATAAATAACATTAATATGTAGTGGATAAAATATTCTTTTTTCAATAAAATAGTTGAATTTTTTTTCTCCAAAGGAAGCTTAATCATAAAAAATACTTACAAACATGAGATTGAACATAATTCTTTGGGAACACTGGTAACTCTTCCATAATAATCGCCATGAAAAAGTAACATGAAATGTAACAGTAAATATTCTGATTATAAGTAGATACATAATATAACATGTCATACGAGATGTATATATACCTCATAAATCAATAAAGGTTATTATCATAATGGTTTATCTTAGTGAATGTGAATTTGAGGCAAATAACTTTTACAAAAATCATACAATTGAATTTTAGAATATATAACTGAATTCATGTTTTTTTATTATATATTAATCCAAATAAAACAATTTGAAATTGAAAATAATATAATTAAATTCTGGTAAAAAATTAATCTTATAATATAAAATTCATCGATGTAGTAATATAACCCAATGAAAAGAAATTTAGTTATGAAATTATTTACCACATGGTAACATTCATTTCATAAATCCTTGGATGAAATAATTCATATTGGAAAATATAATTCCATTATTTTTATGTATTCATCATATTACGTATAAAATATATGTATATGAATCATGAAATAAAAACTTGTTTCAAATGTAGTATATCTCTCCTAGAAATAAAAAATTATGGTTATAAAAACCTTACCTTGAGTATATACATTACTTATGTGTCCATTTACTATAGTATAATAAGATTAACACAAGTATTTTATTTAATAATTATATTTTCCATATATAATACCTTCTATATAAATAATTTATTTCATTTATTTTTAATGACATGTATTAATATTTAATCAAATATGACCACATCGGGTTCTTTAAGGATGTTGAGTTTATTATTTCAAAAATTATTCTGTATGTGGACCATGATCAAAGAGTTACTTATTTGAACGTATAAAAAAATAATTGTAAAATATGTAAAATATTTTTACATCAATTATAGATTTATAGAAAATCAAAAAATATGGTTCTGTAATATGAATAATGTTACATTCATCGAGATGGAAGGCAGTACGTACGCGTGAGTAACCATTACATATCTCGATGATTTTTATAGAAAGAATGTAATTAATATTTTATCCTTATATAATGATAATTATATCATAATTAATATATTATTTCATTATATATATATATATATATATAATCTATATGATGGGGTGATTAAAAGAGAGTCGCATTGCTTAATGGAGGTAGTAGTCCTTAGGTATGCATGAATGAAATTATCATTTTTTAGTGAGTAGCAATGTACGGAAAAAGTATATTATATTTTTAATAATTAAATTTATTTCGTAAATATGATAAGTATGTAATATATACCATATATATATATATATTAAAATTAAAATTAGTGCCTTATATGTAATGTGTTACTTAAAAATGAATCACATGACATCGTGAGGTGGTAGGTCACCATACACATGGATGACGTTACCATATCCTAGAACGGCTTGAAAAATAAAAAAGATCTATAAAATATAATATTTAAATTAAAATAAATAGTTTAACAACAAAAAATATATTACTTTAATGCATAATTATATCGAGTACTGAAAGGAGGTGATGCAAATTGAATGGCATCAGATTCTGATGCGGTTGACCACTGTACACACAGAAGTTGATTTTGTATCCCATTTGATTAAAGAGGAGACATATTTAGATTGTTAAATTAAGATAAAAACATAAAAGTATATATTATAAACTTCTTTTATCATATAATTATAATTAAATAAAATATGAAGTAGGTGCAAGAATAAATAATATAAATATGCTCAGTTATGCATGATACCTATTATTCAAAAAACCTCATTATGTAATGACCAAAATGTTTTGTTGGAAGAACTTAGGATTAAAATAATGTCTCTAGGATTGGGGGAGTTAATTATGGAATCTTTTTTGGTTTGTATTTATGGATCTATACTTATTTTAACCTTTGGAGAATGGATGAGTTGGGTGGACTTTTATAAATTAAATGAATAACACAGTGGTAATTATTGAAATGAAACGGTTTACCCTTGTTTTTCACCTGTCACATAGATCGGTAATAGATAAATATATATATATATATATATATTATAAGTTATATATTTTGACATAAAATAGTTTTTATATAAGTTTTTAGTTTATTTTGACCCATATCATTTTAGTTTAACTCATGATAAAATAGTTTTCACCTTAACCCCAATAATTAAATTTTAAATGTTTCACTATTTATTATTGTCAAAAATAAATTTTATATTTTTAGATAATATATATTATTATGATATTAAATATTCAATCCATTTTATCAATATGAAATTAACTAAGGGGAAAACATATTTTAAAATTGGACAAAAAGATGTGATGAAAAAACATGTTTTCTAGAAGGGTATTTTTAATGAAATTATGATTTAATGTTAACTCCATAACCAATAATAATCATTATATGAATATAAATTATATTTTTTTATATATAATATACAAATTAAATTTAAATAATTCCTTAATGTGTATTTTCTTAATTTATTAAAAATGATATTCATTAGGTACTTTAGAACAATTTTTAAAAATATTATTTTTTAATCAAAAAATTAACATATACTAAAATCCATTTTAATAGTTATTAAAATGTAATTAATTTTAATAAATATGAATAAATATTATGTATGATACATGAGACGTTTTTTAATTAATAATGGGTATTTTTCATTTACATAGTTTACAGAAATGAAATGGCATTTTTTCTAAAATATGTATTTTATATTATTCAATAATTATTGAAAAATCCAAAAAATTCTACCCAAGTAAATTTTTATATGAATTTTTAAAATATTGTGTTCATTATATAAAATAAATTTTCTTTAAAAAACCAAAAAACATTATAAAAAAATATTTTCAAGAAAATAAATAAAAAACCTTTTTGATGAAAACATACCTTTGATGAATAAAATTACATCACTAAAAATACATTGATTATTTACTAAGATGTTTTAAATAATTTATATTTAGTATGAAATTTATAAATATGTGTATATTTAATAATATAATTATTATTATTCATACCCACTATTTTATGGGATTAGTTATAACAGTTATATATACCAAGGGTTTATTAATCATAGTGCTGCATATTGAATAAGCTATCAAAATAAGTTTAATTTTCAAAAGTTTGTGTTTGTTACATATGATATAACATGTTATAGGTATGATGATAACATCTTATGTAATGTTCCCCTATATCACTATTAACCCTCCATTAATTCATGGGATATCATTTATGATTGGAGTTTATGTTTATATCGTTTGAATAGATAGTGGTATGGGTGTTTTTAATGGAATGTGTGGAATTTTAAATTAAATGTGTCAAATGAATTATTATTCCTTTAGATATATAATGTTCTACATTTTATCGTTCATTGGTTATGGGATGATAAGGTATATAGGATAAACTACTCATTTAGTGTTATCCGGTTACAATTTATGGATTCCTTTTTCAATAGATTATAGGGTATGTGGGATCACTATATACATGATTATTAGGGAGATAACTTTTTAGGGTTTTTGGAAATGGAGTTTCAGACCCCCTTGGTTTTGTATGTTGTACATGGTGTTTCACATCTATTTGGTTTGTTGGAAAAGTTGTTTCATGCATTTTATTAGGATGTTGGACATGCTGTTTCACTTAATTTATTAAGAATTTTGAGAATTAGTGATTCATATACCCAATTACATGCATGGTCGTGTACAACTACTTATACAAAGAGACCCTTATTATGATTTTTAATATACAAATATTCCTTGGTTACAGCTCTGTTCATGACTAGTATTGTGTATCCAATTATATATGACTATATATGAATTTATATATATATATATATACTTCATATATACTCATAAGCAATTATATATATATATATAGTGGAACTTTAATAGAGGCATTCCTGTATAGATTGAACTAGGAATGGTCATCCATGTTTCCTTATGAGATCTTTTCTCATCTAGATTATAATTAATTTGTTAATTAATTATTATTATACATTCACACTTTTGTATTTTATATTCATAGACTATATTTCATTAGACACCATTCGGGGTGGACTACAAAGTTTATCTCATTCGAAGTTTAGGAAATCATTTTTTACCTTGATGGACCTTATAGTATCATGATCAGGTTTATTATTATGCTATATACTATAAACATGGATTTGGGTTCATAAGAGAATATGACAAAGCCAGTTCTCAGGTTTCTCATAGATATAAAGGTTGGGATTTCAAAATTTCATTATGAACTTATTGTGTTCTTATTAAAATGTATTCATGTTTCATAATGATATAAAAATAAAATCACTATATATATGTTTTAATGTAATTATCCATTTATCATTATTGGAATGATTATTTATAATGGATTTCATTTATATTGATTCTGATGTCGATATATGTCTCATGTACTAATGTTCTGCTCTGATCCTCATCATATAGTATCCCCATCGTATCGCTATATGACCCTATCTACTAGTCAGATTCCTCTAGAATATGGTGAAGTGATCTTTTGGATAGATGACTGACCACATTTGAGAAACTATTTAGTGTATTTTTGTCTAGGATATTTAAAAACTTAGGAAGCCCATTATGAATGAAAATCCAACCAACCAAACCGAGTGGGGGATGACTAGAATTTTGATCGTGGAATAAGATATGTAATATTCACATCCCTAGATGTAATAAATTAGTAATAATTAAGAAATATATATATTTATTAATGAGATATAAATCATCCCATTAAAGAGACTCAAATTAAAATATCTTTTTATGAACCAATCCCAGGTCGACATTGAACTGGTCACCTGAGCCAGTCCGTGACATAGTCTAATGCTTGTTCCTGATCCACACTGGCTGGAAACAAATGTCGGGCATCAATGTTTGAACATTGGGAGTGATTTATCCTATGAAAAAAGATAATGAAATAAATAAAGACTAAAGCTAAAAAAATAGAAACTAGTAGTGGAAAAAAGATAAAATCGCACAAACCTTCATGTGTCCTTCTAGGTCACCACCCAACTAAACACCATCCATGATACAATAATGAAAAACTCATCTAGGGGAACCTGATAAAAGGGAACATGTAACTGAAATGATAAAATAGTAATCATCATTAAATTTCTCAATACGGATGCCAAAAGTGAACCACATAATCTATGAATCCCCCTCCCCAAAAATATCCATTGAAAAAATATTGAAATACAATTAGAATTTTAATATTTTCACATTTAAACAAAATAAGAAACATGTTTTTCCTATTTAAAAATCCAACACACACTACATACCATTTCTAAAACAGTTTTATGTTTTTTAAACAAATCCCAATAAAATATACCAAATATGGGAATAGAGGAACAAGTAGAAATTTCACGATTGAAATAATCTAGTACAATAGAGAATAAACAAGTAATATATATGATTAAGTATCCTTTGGTGATCCTAAACATCCCTACAAGACTCCTGGATGTACACGGTTCAGAACCACCTACCGAAATATGGTGAATTTTTTACGTCTGTAATTAACTAGCCGCACTAAAACTGACCAAATACAGTGGAAAATCTATTTATCCTAACAAAAACAATCCAGGGGTACCAACCAGTCTAATTGGGGTTGATCAAGAACTGTTACTCAATTATCTAAATGAATCCCAAAAACCCATTGTAGTAATAGTAATGTTTTGTATGTAGGAGGCCCTCACATGCATGACTCACCATACCATGTCGTCACTATACTTGTGTACCCCAGACATGGAAAATCTATATGATAACCCAAAATAGGATATCCCCTTATAGTGGTCCCCCAAAAAATATATATACATACATACATGTATCACATCATCAAAGGGGCCAACCAAGCCATCACACCATTGAATCATTAAAATAATTCGATGCATTTTTAAAATATTAATGTTGTTAAATGGTCATAAAGAATCTGACCCCCATCCTTTCGAGGAATTAATACAAGCATTACACTAAAGATGAATGATTTAAATGGGAATTTACCTCTACATAACTATAAATATTACTGAAATGTCACATGAACATGGTTTCATATATACAAAGCCAATAAGGCCCTTATATTCCTAAACACACACCAAAACACATAGCAACTACCAAACAATACTTTTTCATTTTTAAAATCACGTCAAAACACATTTCAAAGGAAACTGACCATGTGTTATAGGACACATTTAAAGACTTCCTTTGAAATATCACAAGGGGAACCAACTATGTTTGAAAACCAAAAACCATTTATGCCACCATGGTTTTAATAGAAACCCGTTTTTCAATTTCCATTGTCACTTGAATGAAAATACATGTGTAAAACTAGTGAACCCATAGATGTTACAACATACAACGGTACACAAAAATCCCAAGAAAACATTTGAAAATATTTTTTACAAATTCATCACTGGATTTTGAAACCAAACCCAACCATCCACAACATTGGGAAAATATAAAACAACACCAACAAAACCATAAAACCCCATTTCCAAGAATTTTAACAAACTCACAAGCTATAACATTATCCAAACAATTTATTAAAATAATTTATAATGAATATATCACCCAAATATTCCATAATAGCTAAAAACACATTTAAAGAAGTTATAAATGATTAAAACCCAAAAGAACATTTCCTAAAACTATTAAAATCCCACTTAAACAACCAATTCACCATGCCTTTGGAAAACTAGCTGAAATCTAGGTCCAATAAAAATAATCCCTTTTAATAGAAACAATTTTTCTTTTAATAAAATAACTTTTTAACTTCATTATATATCATATAGGCATTAACCCTTAGAAAAAACACTTCAACCAATTTTTTCCTTCATAAAAACTTCACAAGAACCTATGTAAATATTCTAAAAGTATGTGAATCACATTTTAATATTAATTAAAAATACACAAGAGGTGAAACTCATGTTTGAAAATATAATAACAATACTAAAAAAATGGTGTACAAATAAATAGGTATATAAAATATTTTTTAATAATATAATTTAAAAATATATATATCCATTAGAATTCATCATAATAATCTTAGAAAATGTATATAAAATAGGAGATTCATGAAATAAAAGGTATTTACTAGAAATAAAGTATTAATGGAGTGATTTATAAAGACAATATTGAAATTTTTCTACCTCAAATTTCTGCGACCACGATGATGCTTCAGTGGATGGATGAACACCACCCCCCCCCCCCCATGTAGTTAAAACAAAAACCTTAAAAAATAGAAAACTGTGAAAATTACAAATAGAACCATTTGGGTTTGTCAAAAATTAATAAAAGTGATAAGGATAAAATGAAAAATACTCGAGGTGAGGTCGTCGGGCTAGTGAATGAATTGTAGAGTGCTGGAGGGTGCTAGGAAGGGGAGAGTAGTGGAGGAGGGTTCATGAGTTTTGACATAGGGATGGTGAGGCCATCAGAGTCGGTTGTACTAGCCAGAGCAGCTAGGGCCAGAGAGGTAGGCTAGCCAGGGTAGCAGAGGCGAGAAAAGTGCAATGGAAAGGGTGAGGTCGGGAAGGAGTGTGCAGCTTCGAGCCACAACGATAAGAAAGAAAGCGGTGAGGAGGCCAGAAGGAGAGGGTCTAGGTGCAACGTGTAAGGCTAGTAAGAGGGGTGGGTCTGAGCGGTACTATTTTTCTCTATGGTTAAGGGTAAGTGAGGTGTGTGTTGTGCCTCGAAGTAGAAGGGGGTGATACCACCTAGGGTTCAGAACACTTGTTTTATACCTAATAATAATAATAATAATAATAATTAATATTATAAAAATAATAACAATAATAAAAAAAATTATAATATTAATAAATAATAATAAAATAATAATAATGTGATCAAATACATTTTGAATATTAAGAATAATAATTAGAATTATTATAATAGTGATAATTTCATGCATTTAATTTCATGTAACAAATATTTTAATAATAATATATTAATGATGATATTAATAAAAATTTTAAATAATAGAATTATTATTAAAAATTATTAATAATAACAATATTACTATATACAAAATATTATTATTATTATTACATTTTAATCATTTAAGATATCAAAATTTCAGAAAAATATATTTATTTTGAATGATAGACATCTGTATGAGCACCAAGGCTGAGGACATGGCTACCACCAACCACGTGTTGCTTGCGCATAGTTTAGAAACACAAAGAAGTCACTATACATTAAAAATTGTAATCTGGGACCCAAAATGAACTTGATGTGAGTAACCAATTCCAAAAACAAATAAAATAAAATATATTTAATTGTTGGTCTGTGGAAATTTTCCCCAACATAGACTCTTTTTCCCGCCGAAAAAAAGTCACCCAACCAAACGATAGATTGAATTTGAATACATGCCCAAATGTAACTGAAAAAAAACACAATACAATGGAAGAACACAAGAGGGTTCTTCCCACCATATAAACTCAACCAGCATGGATATTTAACACCCAAAAATACCACCCCAAGAAGGGGTTTTATGTAACTCTCAACAGATCCAAACTCACTTCTATATCGTTAGCGAAACAACACCTGTGCTAAAACTTGGAACTATCTACCTTGACCAAAAATCCCCTAAACTAACAGAAAACATATGAGAATAACATAACCCAATCCCTAAATGCAAGAATAACTACAAACATAGATTCTTCTATAGGAATATACATATCCAAAATAACACAAAAAAATTGAGATCAATCCATACTAGGGCTAAACACACACTAAAAAATGAATGATTTAGAAAACCACAATCAAATGGAACTATTGGATTATAATATATATTGTTAATCAAAATACCCTAATGAAAAATGAACTCACAATAACAATAAAACTATAGTACTAGAGAAACAAGAACAAAAGGTCATTAAATGTTCCATTCCCAACATGATCACAATGCCTGGAACAAGGCTTCACAGCCCTGGAAACTCTTTTCTATGCGGAAGCTTCACCCCAAGACCTGTTCCTATGGCATTGATGGAAAAGGAATATTCTAAATAACAATAAGGAATATAAAACTCTGATCACAACGTCTTCTTCAAGCGACACTTCCAGTAGAACTTCTCTAAATTACACAGACACTCACAATGATGGCACGCCATCAGAGGGATGTGGCATGATGACTTTGTGTCACCTAAATTTCCACACTAATGGAACATCATTGAATGGTATAAGGAACTGGAACCCATAACCACTGTAGAGGGATCTCTAGAAATAGGTACCTTTGGGGAACCCTGCTCACCAGATATGGAACCATCAAGAGAAAGTGGATATGCTGGATTGCAAATCATTTGTGCTTTAGGGACCAAATTAACTAGGAATGCCTCATCCACCGACTTCTTGAAATGATGGTCATAAGAAGGGGGGTTCCACTCCTTGATCTCTATATTAATACCCCCAGTGAAAAATATTCCTTATAAAATACTACAATGATACCTGAAATGAAAAATATACAAGTTCCATGAAATTGTCAACATATTTCCTCAACTTTTGTTGGCCTTATTGAGTACACAATGGATATTACATTATATCTTTATACACCTATTCAGGTATAAACCATCAGATGATGAAGGATTTACAGACTTCATATTTCATCGCATCTTGAATTTAAAGAAGGGTGAACAACTCCCATTCATCCATAACTATACCTTCGAAACGACCCAAAACGGCATGCACTCTGATATCATGGGAGTTCCCAATACCCTAAAGATGTGCTAGACCTCTTTGACGCACTATGCTTCATCAAATAGACCCTAATCACCATGAAGGACACAAAATATCTGAGAAGGACCAAAAACTGGTCATGACTTATCAGAAAACATCGGGACCTTTCTTGGTTGCATTTTTTGAACAATATAAAACACCTAGATACAAAATCGATTTCATGTTGAAGCAACACTAATGGAAGTGCCTTCAACCAAAAAAAGATGGCCCAAAAACCAAAAAAATATAAACATATACCAAATAATCCCTTTTAAAATAAACTTTTAGAGAACTAGTCAATCCTTTAATTTCAAATAAACACCCATGATATCCCATGAACATTAACATATGCGTCCATCCATTCTGTTACTTCACCAATTTCAAATAGTTACCAAATTATCGTAACCAAATTTTTTTCATCTAAATAAAATTTTACCAAAAACAAAACCATCTAAAAGGAAGAATAATCATTTCCAAAATCATTTTTTATTTTCCAAAATACACATAGACCAACCAGAACCAAGACAAAACACAACATACACCTGACTACCAGTGATATGGACTAGTATCTATGCCCCAATCGGTGACATGGTAGTGATCCATACCCTAGTTAGGCAATAACACAATGAAGAACATGAACTGGGCAATTGGACATCACATGAGTAACTACTCCATGAAAAATCACAACATGTCACTCGATATCCTCTATTGTAATCGCTAAATATAAAACAAACTAGAACAAGATAAGGACCTAATTCCCTAAATACCCATTGCGACTCAAGGTTAGGAACAAGTGAGGGCTCATGACGCACTTCTCGTACCTACCTGTTGATTCTCGATAGTGCTTATCTCCATTTACTGAACACACTAAATAAAAGTAACCTTCATTTGATACTATTATGTCATAAATCAATCCCTTGTCGACCCTGAACGGGTCACCCAAGCTAGTCTGCGGCATGGCCCGAATGACGTTCTCGATCCCCATGGATGGAAACTAGTACCAGGAATGAATGTTTAACCATTGGGAATGATTTTTCCCATGACAAAAAGATAAACGAATAAATAAAGGCTGATGATAAAAATAAAAACTAGTAGTGGAATGAAAATAAAATTGCACATAATTCCTAATGACCTTCCAGGTCACCACACAACCATAGAACAACCTTTCACAAATAATGAAAAACTGAACTATGAGATCCTACGAAAAAAGAACCTATAACTAAATTGATAAAATATTGATTATCATTAAATTTCTCATTAAGGATGCCAAAAGTGAACAATAGATGTTGATAATAACCCTTCTCAAAACAATCCAATGACACATGTTTGGAATACAAATGTAAAAGTAGGATTTTCACATTTAAAAATATTATGCAACAAGTTTTTTCAATATAAAAATACAAAACACACATCATTCCATTTCCAAAATCATTTTTCATTTTATAATCAAAACCCAAAAAAAGGTTCCAAATATGGGCATTAGTAGAACATGTAAATAGTTCAAGGTGAA
Source organism: Viscum album (assembly GCA_963277665.1). Taxonomy (NCBI): domain Eukaryota; kingdom Viridiplantae; phylum Streptophyta; class Magnoliopsida; order Santalales; family Viscaceae; genus Viscum; species Viscum album. The sequence continues at coordinate 1,437,690,504 of OY728122.1, forward strand.
AATAAACCAGTATAACAATATTTAAATAATCAATAAATATTATTAAGTAACCATTGGTTGTCCTAAACATCCCTAGAAGAATCCTAGATGTACTCGATTTGGAACTGCCAACTGGCCTATGATGATGCACTTATGTCTATAACCAACTGACCGCCCTAAAAATTACCAAATCCAGTGGAAAAGCCCACATAGACTAACAACAAATCTATGGGGTACCGACCCATCTAATTTGGGATGATCAAGAACCATCACATGAGTTTCTAAAATATTCCTAGGTACCCATTTTAGTAATTGTAAGATTATGTATATAGGATTCCCTCGCACGCATGACTTGCTTTACCATGTCATCACCACACTTTCCATCTGTAGACACAAAAACACTATATGATTATCCATAAAGGGATATCCCTCTATAGGGGTTCCCAAAAAAATATATATACATATATTAATATATATACCACATCATAAAAGGTGAAAACTAGGCCTTCATGACATAAATTCATTAAAACCATTTGATACTTCTTAAAAATTATTAATGATGTTAAATGGGCACACTGTAACAAAACACTATCCTTTTAATGAATCAACACAAACAATACACTAAAGATGAATGTTAAAAATTGTAATTTACTGTGACATAACTATAAATTTTACTAAAACATCGCACAAAACCATATAAAAAACACTTCCATGAATTTTAACCATCATGAAAACTTCACACAAACCTATCTAATTATGTGGAAAGTATGCAATTAAAAATTTAATATTAATTAAAAATAAAAAAGAAATTAAACTCATGATTTAAAATTTAAAAACAATACCAATACATCTTTTAGTGTAAAACTAAATATTCCTAACAAATAATTACTTCGAAACATAATTTTATCAAAATCTATCGATTCTAAATTATCATAATAAGCCACAAAAAGGTATCCTAAATATGTGATTCATGAAATAAAAGTTATCTAAAAGATTTCAAGTATCAAAGGAGTGCTTTGTAAAGGAAATATGTGAATTAAAATACCTCAAAGGTGTGTGGTCGTGATGCCGCTTCAGCAGAAGGAAGAACAACCCCCCATACAGACCAATTGCACACCTAAAACAATGATAAAAATGAATGAATTACATTTTATTCGATTATGGATTGTCCAACAAAAATAAAAACACTAAAGATATAAATAAAAACACCCATGGTGGGGACAAAGGTGGGGAGAACTTGCACTGGTGATATTGAGGGCGCCGGGAAGGGGATAACATTAGAGGTAGGTTCGTTCTCTACGTTGGAGGGAGTGGGAGGCCGTTGTAGTCGTTCTCACTAGCAGAAGTGGATGGGGCGAGGGTGGTCGGATGACTGGAGTGTCTATGGTGAGGTTGAAGCCATGGAGAGAGTGAGGCTGGGATGGAAGGTGCAGCGATGAGCCGGAATGACGAGGAGGCGAGGGGTGAAAGGCCAACTAGATGGATTTTGGGTGTAGCGTGCAAGGCATCGAAGGGGGGGGGGGGGAGGTCTGGGCGGTGCTGCAGCTGCGCTACGTTAATGGGGAAGCAAGGTGCACCACACACCTAGAAGGATAGGTTGGGGGATTCCCCCTAGGGTTCCAAACAATTTTTTATATCTTATAATAATAATAATTATAATAATAATAAAATAAGAAAACAATAATAATACTAATACTAAAACTAATAAATACAATTTTAATATTATGAATAATAATATCAATTACACTAATAGTGATAATTTCTAGCATTTCATTTTAAATAATAATGATATTAATAATAATTTTTTAATAATTATATTAATAACTATTTTTAACAATAATATTATTATTACCAATTCTTAATAGTAACAATATTATTATTTACAAAATAATATTATTATTATTAAGTTTTAACCATTTATCTTATTTTATTTACATAAAATGTTTTTTATTTCGAATGATATTCATCTGGATTGGCCTAAGGGCCAATCATGTGGCTACCTCCAACCATGCGATTACCGCCCACCCATCAGAAACCCACTAAAGTCACTATATGTCAAAAAATTTAAACCGGGACCTAGCCCAAACAATGATGTGAGTAAACAAATCCATAAAATAATATAATCAAATTAATTTAAAGTTAGGGGGTGTGAAATATCAGATGTGAATTATTTTTATATACATTATGTGGGGTATTTCATGAATTGAATTTGATGATTTTTCTATGTTATGTGATACCGGTGGAACTACATATCCCATAATATGGAAATTAGTCTACACCTATTTATTTAATATAGAATATATATTTGTAGTTATTTTATATGTGTACAATAATTAGTGAACTATATGGACACCCTGGTGAGAGATGAATGAAATTATGATGTGAATCAAGTAAGGTATCACCACTATTGTAGAACCGTGTATGGAAATGGATTTTTAGGATGTTCCTTGGAAAAGTGATTGAGGAATAAATATGTATATGGATTTAATAAAAATAATTCCATAGGTAGTTTTGATAAGTGGAAAATTTAGAAATAGGTTTGGTGAACCATGCCATTATTGTTGGATTGTGTAGTTATAGTCTATAGATCCCCTTGGAGAGGAAATTAACTCATTCATAAAAATTATTCCTTTTAATTTCTTTGATGTCTTTTGTTTTATGCTACACCAAGATTATATTTCACTATACGAAACACCGTATTAGCTTGTAGTATATGCAACACTATTCTTTCCTTGCAATACACGCAAGGTCAACCTTCTCAAAAGCTTGAATTGTACGCAATACTGAGTTTCACTAAACGATATATTATTATAATATTATTATGAACTAGATGTTATGAATAGTAGTACCCACTTTTTGAAATTTTATAAATTTTATCTTTCAAAATGGACTTCATTTTTTGATTTTGAATATCTAAATTATCCTAGGGTGAATTTTTGGTATTTTTCTGAAAACATTCAATTTTTTATCAATAGTGAAAAACACTGAGTTATAGTTTAAAATCAAATTTTTATTTAAATAATAATTTATTTTATTTAAATTTATTTTATGTCAAAATTGATACATAATACCTATATAAGTTCAATGTAATTCATTGGAGTCATTTTATAATAATTTTAGATATATAAATATTTTATTGAACTTTTCACCATCTTTTACCCACCTCATAGGAGAATTTGTAAATTTACATAAAACATAATTTTATGGCTTCTGTGAGTGGAATTTCGAAAATTTGAGAGACATGGTTAATATCAAGGAGTAAAATGTGGTTCAATAAGAAAAAAATAATCTTGGTGAATAGTAACTTTTTAATTTTATTTAGCACATTTAAAAGTAAATATGGTAATTAAGGGTAAAAGTTATATTATTATTACCCTATCACATGTCCTAATTCTACTTTATAAGATTAATTCGACTAAAAAAACCCTAGGAATATAATATTATCATTTAGGTCCACATGGATTAGATTCTGACATTTATTATTATTTAATTCAAAGAAGAGTTAAAAGAGTTAAAATCAATGTTTAATAAATATAATATTTTTAATATAGGATTATATATAAGATAAATTCGACTATAAATATTCTCTAGAATGATAAATAGATTTACTACATAATGGTATTTTATTTATAAGTTTTAGACATTAAATAATTTAATTAATTTATTATACAATGATGATGTAGTAATTACCTTATTAGTGAAATATTAACATAATTTATGTTATAAATACCCAAATAAATGTAATTTTCGACTTTTTATGAATAAAAATAATTGTATAGGTTAATATGACATATTAGTATTGATTTTATTATCTGTTATCGAACTAATCATGTTGTTATGATTTTCACAAAAAATCAATTACCAAATAGTATCAAAATTGACATAAAATAGTTTTTAAAACAAATATTATATTATTAATTGATATTAAATTCTTTAAAATATAAGGTTCAGCAAAAAGACATATATAATAACATATATGACATTAATTAACCAATTGGGGTTCTATTGGCAGTTTATAATTATTTTATTAACCATATAGTGTAAGAAAACAAGAAGACACGGTAAAAGTTAAATTATTTAACTTAGAGTTAAATCTAAATGATAAAGTTAAAATGGTAACCTAAAATTGTCTAAAACCTATTGGTTGAGAGGATTGAAACACATGCCCACTTTAGATTATAAATAAGTCACTTTGGAGCCATTATAAACCGAATATGACTTTATTATGAAATAATATTTTATGTTTTCCCTAAAGTGCCCCCCTCCTCCTTATAAAAGGGCACCTCCTCCATCTTCTATTTACACAATTTTAAGCCTTAAATCTCAGCCAAAACCTACCAACTTCCATTATCAACTTCCCTAGAAACATTATATAGGTTCTGGTATCCTCAAAAGACCAACTCTAGTTCCTTAAGAGGAAATTAAAAGAGATGCGTCGAAGAAGAGGTAATCTCTTCTACCGATTCTTTCAAGATTTTTTCTTCGTCAACTTCAAATTATTTAGCTGTTTCATTATAAAGTAATAAAATAAGTATCACTAATATACTGATATGTTATTATTAATATGAAACAACCCCATGTCATCTTCTATCCATCCTATAGAAAACGAAATCACCACTCGTGCATACATACGAAATACCGTCTCCACGCCATGGTGTAATCTGGTTTTCCACCACCACCTTAATTCGATGGGTATAATGGTGTAAAGTATAACTATATATAGTTATTATATAATCATACATATTATGATAGATTATATCATCCACTCTAATTCAATTCAACTATTATTGGAACGATATCATCGCTCGTGCGTACGTACGGATTACCGTCTCCACGACGCGATGAGATTCATTCTCCATGTTAACCATTCAAAAATGATTATAATATATATATATAATGAATAATAATGAAATATATGACATGATAAGGCTACTATATTTATGTATATATATATGTGTGTGTGTGTGTGTCATCTACTTACTTCCATTCTAGTCAATAAGGAAAGAAAAAAAGCATTCATTCGTATGTACGACCTACCGTCTCCAAACACGTACGATAAATAAAACAATTTTACCCAAAACGCAGCTTTAACATGGAATTTACAAAAGAATGGGTAATATAAAGTCATAATTGAACAATATATGATATCATAACAATGAATATGATTATGTAATAAGTCAATGACATTATTTAAATCATTATACAGGAGGTTTAGATACGTACGAAGCATATCAGACCAAAGGTAAGGGATAACTTTTACAATCTCATTTTTATCCGAGATTGTTTATTCGTAAGTATTTACTGGGGTTATATTTATCATCCATTTATCTATTTTCTGAAAATGGTTTCATGTATGTTTAAAGTCCTTTTTACCCATTTTTACATTTACTACATGGTATGTAATGAATCTTTCTTTTGTTTACCATACGAGGTAGTTTTTGACTTTTCCGGAAAAAGTACGAGGATATTGTTTTTTTATCTTATACAGAAAGAATGGATTTTTACCGTTTCATACTGCCTTATTTCCATGAAGCTTCCTTTAAAAAATATAAAGATTATTTTCAAAAAAATTCTTTTATTTTAAAATCTCATGGAATTTTGAGAAAAGAAAATGATTTTGAAGAAAAAAAGGATATTTTCATCAAGAATTCATTTCAAGTGTTTTTTATACTATTTTCCATCTAATATGACATTCCTAAGTATGATTATGTTTCAAGTATAATGTATATATTATTTACATGGTTTGATTTTTAATATGATGAAATGATATCCATTTCTTTTATACGGATTATGTGACGATGGATGATGTTTATAAAACCCATTTTATTCGTTGGGTTATTATGAATGATGTATGTTTATTTTGTGGCACAAGTAAGATTGGTTTCATTATGAGATGGGTGGGACCTATATATCACTCCAATTCATTGGGTAAAGATTTATATATCATGAGATAGACATGGCTGGAATGGAAAGTTAATATGGTTCAGTGATACAGGACCGGAACGAGGAGTGAACTAAATTCAGAAAGGGACATTATCCACTAATAAGTTCTTGATAGAAATGCCTTGGCTACTATATAAATCATATCATGTACTTAATGGTTTTACACAATGAAATGTTTTATTCCCATGCTATTTTATCATTATTTATGTTCCTTTATGATATATGCCTTACGTACTTCCAAGATTTATGTCTTTGCTCAAGATTTTGATGTTAAAATTTTGTGTTCATGTTTTTTTCATTCAAATGTTTATGGATTGTTTTATATTCTCTATGTTTACCCTTACTGAGAATTTGAGCTCACCCTTTTTATGTTTTCATTTCCCCAGGATATAAGTAATATTTTTAGGAAAGAAAACAAAAGTGGAAGATCATTATGGGAGATGGTGAAGATCTTTCACAATGATTAGAAGATTATTTTCTGAGTTTCTAAAGACACTAAAGTATTACGGTCCTTGTGTGTTTGTTTTTTTATGTATTATGTAATATGTAAAAGTAATGTAGTGTCTATGTAGGGCAAGTTTGGGGTCTCTACAGTTGGTATCAGAGGAAAGGATTAGTTAACCATTGGAAACTAGGATGTGAAAACTTTAGTGAGATCCCTAGAGTTATTTCCAAGGTATGTCTATGGATGTCCTCAAGGTTAAGTAGAAGTATATGTTATAGTCCTAGAATTACAAAAAAGATATTATTATTAAACCTAAGATATTAGATATTGAAGGTACTCCCCCTTGATTATGATTTTTGTCTCTCACACAATTATTTTTGGGTTTTAGAAAATGGCTGGAAACAGGAAGATTCACAATAATATAAGATATGATGGACAATGTAATGATATTATTCCTGAGCAACCAAATGAAATTGGATCTGTAAGTCAACATATCATTATTATTCCTAATCATAAATCTTATAATATGATAAATAATCTCAAATTTGGTATGTTTCATGACTTATCTAATAAGAGAAATACGGTGTTTCATGATGATCATAGAGGAAAGATAGTTAAATTTTCCTCATGTAAATCATGTGGTAAGAGGCATCAGGGATAATGTTTCAAAGGAATTGGAAGATTATTTGGGTGTGGAAAAGAAGGACACAAAGCCATTAAATTTAAAGGAAAAGGTTCAGTTAACACCATGGACAAGGATAATGGTATTGCTGTGACATAAACAACGGTTAAATTTTTTAAATTTGGAATGTATGGTCATTATGCAAACCAATACCCTAAGGGAAAATATCATGAAGAGAATCAACATGTTTATATGGGTTGTATTTATGTGGATTCTTATGAAGAGACTACAAATGATATATGAGATAAAAAAATGATGAAGCTTAGTTATTGGTTTAAGAAGGTAGTGGAATGATTGTATGTTTATCAAGAATAATGTATGGTACTATGGAATAAAAAAAATATCAGGATTATTACACTGTTGTCTTTCCTTGAGTTTTGAAAGTATATGATGAATGGTACTGGAAACCATGAAAGGTTATTCAAATATATTTGGAAGGTAGATGATACATGCATAATTAAAGTATAAGGAGATAATGAGTTGTTTGATAGTATTAATGATCTCATAACTGGTATAAGCACAATGTGATATCATGGTTTGAGTATACAGAATTTTGGGATTTTGTTATGTGGAAAGAGTTAACATTTAAAAACATTCATGTTTTTAATAAGGTTTAATGGGTATTCATTTTTCAATAGAATACATGATTAAGGCATTAGAATGTTTGGAATATGACCAAAAAGACATATCTTATGATATATGGGGATAAATGACAGTATTTACATGTTTGGTTGATGACCTCTCTATCAATCTTTTTCATTATATTGTGAGTTTGGATAACCCTAAAGATTGGATTGGATTGAGTTATAAATCATATAGTATTGTTTAAGGCTACAAATTTTATTTTAGATATTATTTTTGAAATGTTATAATGATATGGTTTTAGAAAAAGGACTACCAGTAGGACATGCGACAACCCATCGCGTTGGAAAAGGATGCGAGAATCGAACCCACAACTGAAATGCGATAGGCCTTTATCGCCTACCTCTGGCATAAAGAAAGTCCCTGGTTAGTAGAAACTATTTTTTTTAAGTCGTATGATAGATGAAGTATAATTAAATTTTTGGAACCATATACGATTAATCTCACCATAATATGGACTTACGTATATAAATTTCTCTAACCTTTTGTTTGAGAAAGATGGAATGACTTATCATTTTATTGCATGATCTAATAACACTTCACTAAAGAAAAATTTAACTTCATTTCATTAAGAGCTAAAGTGGAAATTTTTCAAGGCACAAACAACAGTGAGATTTTACCAAAATCAAGTAAGTATTTCTTTTAATTCAAAAATTATTCAACATTCGTGAAATGATCATAGAAACAAAAAGTGTTTTCATATTACCCTCATATCTGATGAATCAGATGATACATTAGATCATAAAAAATTTATGGCTTTTTGATTGTTGGATTTTTCATATCCATGTTATCTACCACTCTCCATCAGAACATGATGGTAATATTTCTCTTCCATGTCCATATTTTCACCTATGTTCTTCTATGTGGAAACCCAGAGATAAGTTAATTTAGGTAACCATTACTTTTCATACATTAGTTTTTAAAATTAATTTTTAGTATTCCTTTTTACGATGTGGGTTTCTATGAAAGAAACTTTCATGTAGAAAACCATTTATATCTCTGATGAATTTCAAGGGAGAAATTCATTTTAAGGGGGGTAGAATGTAACACCCTGAAATTTTATGAGATTTTTTTTTAATTTCATTGATGTCTTTTGTTGTATGCTAAACCAAGATTATCTTGTGCTATATGCAACATCGTATTATCTTGTAGTATACGCAACACTATTCTTGACTTTCATTACACACAAGAGAAAACTTCCTCGATATCTTGCGTTGTACGCAATACCGAGTTTCACTAAACGAGATATTATTATAATATTATTACAAACTAGCAATTATAAATAGTAATAACCACTTTTTTGAAATTTTATAAATTTTATCTTTGAAAATGGACTTCATTTTTGGATTTTTAATATTGAAATTAGCCTAGGGTGAAGTTTTTGTATTTTTCTGAAAACTTTCAATTTTTGATGAATAATGAAAAACACCGAGTTATAGTTTAAAACCGAATTTTTATTTAAATAATTATTTATTTTATTTAAATTTATTTTAGGTCAAAATCGTTTCATAACACCTATATATGTTCAATGTAACTCATTGGATCCATTTTATAATAATTTTATATATATATAAATTTTATTGAACTTTTCACCGTCTTTTACCTACCTCTTAGGAGAATTTATAAATTTACATAAAACTTAATTTTTCCACATCTGTGAGTGGAATTTAAAAAAACCGAGAGACACAGTTAATATCAAGGAGTAAAATTTGGTTCAATAAGATAAAAATAATATTTGGTGAATAGAAACCTTTTACTTTTATTTACCACGGTTAAAAATAAATAGTGAAAATAAGTGTAAAAATGATATTATTATTACCCTAACACATGTCATAATTGTATTGGATAAGTGTAATTAAATAAAAAAAGACCTAAGTAATATAATATAATCATTTAGGTCCACATGGATTAGATTAGGACATTTATTATTATTAAATTCAAAGAAGAGTTAAAAGAGTTGAAATCAGTGTTTAATAAATTAAACATTTTTAATTTAGGGTTATACATAAGATAAATTCTACTATAAATATTCATTAGAAAGATAAAAATACTTCCTAAATAATGGTATTTTATTTATAAGTTTTAGTCATTAAATAATTTAATTTATTTATGACATAATGACGATGCAGTAAATACCTTATTAATGAAATATTAATATAATAATTGTTATAAATACCCAAATAAATGTATTTTGAGACTTTTTATGAATAAAAATACTTTTATTGGTTAATATGACATATTATTATTGATTTAATTAACTTTTTTTGAACTAATCATGGTGTTATTATTTTCAAAAAAATCAATTACCAAATAGTGTAAAAATTGACATAAAATAGTTTTTAAAACAAATATTATATTATTAATTGATATTCTATTCCTAAAAAAATAAGGTTAATCCAAAATACTTATATAATAATTTATAATACATTAATGGACCAATTGGGGTTCTATTGGATGTTTATAGTAATTTTATTAACCATATAGTGTAAGAAAACAAGAAGGCACGGTAAAAGTTAAATAATTTAACTTCGAGTTAAATCTAAATGATAAGGTTAAAATGGTAATCTAAACATGTATAAAACATATTTTTTGAGATTATTTACACCCATACCCACTTTTTTATCTAAATAAGTCAATTTGGAGCCATTATAAACCGAATATGACTTTTTTGTAAAATAATATTTTAGGTTTTTCCTAAACTGCCCCTCTCCTCCTTATAAAAGGCTACCTCCTCCCTCTTCTCTTTACAAAATTGTTATCCTTAAAGATCATCCAACCACTACCAATTTACCTTATAAACTTCCATAGAAACATTATAGAGGTTCTGGTCTCCTCAAAATACCAACTTTAGTGCCATAAGAGGAAACTTAAAAGAGGTGTGTCGAAGAAGATGTAATCTCTTCTACCGATTCTTTCAAGATTGGTTCTTCTTCAACTTCTTATTATTTAGTTGTTTCATTGTAAAATTATAACATAAGTATCAATAATATAATGATATGTTATTATAAATATGAAACAATCCCATTTCAGCTTCTATCCATCCAACAAAAAACGAAATCACCGCGCATGCGTACGTACGGAATACCGTCTCCACGCCGTGGTGTAATATGTATTTCCACCACCTCCTTACTTAGATGGGTATAATGGTGTAAATAATAACTATATATATTTACTATAACCTAAAATTGATTTTGAGATATTATATCATTCACTCCAATTCGATTCAATAATTATGGGAACGATATCATCGCTCGTGCGTACGTACGGATTACGGTCTCCACGACGCGATGAGATTCCTTCTCCATGTTAACCATTAAAAATGATTATAAATTATATATATAATTAATAATAATTAATTATATTACCTGATAAAGATACTTTATTTATGTGTATATATATATATATGTCATCTACTTACTTCCATTCAAGTAAATAAGGAAATAAAAACAACGTTCATGCGTACGTACTGCCTACCGTCTCCATGAACGGTGTATTTCATTTCATTAATATATCTATTATATATATATATATACTGAATATATATGATATATAAATCTTGATTTACATTCTGGAAGTAAGTAAATCATGATATAAGTAATAATAATATCAATAACAACATGTCCAAACACGTATGATAAATAAAACAATTTTACCCAAAACGCTGCTTTAACATGGAATTTTCAAAAGAACGGGTAATATAAAGTCATAAGTGAACAATATATGATATCATAACAATGAATATGATTCTGTAATAAGTCAATGACATTATTTAAATCACTATACATGTGGTTTTGGATACGTACGAAGCATATCAGACCTAAGGTAAGGGATAACTTTTTCAATCTCGTTTCATTCTGAGATTGTTTATACGTAAGTATTTATTGGGGTTATATTTATCATACATGTCCATATTTTCTAAAAATGGTTTCATTTATGTTTAAAGTCCTTTTTACCCATTTTTTACTTTTACTACATGGTATGTAAGGAATCATTCTTTTGTTTACCATACGAGATACTTTTTGACTGTTCTGGAAAAAGTATGAGGAGAATGATTATTTTAACTTATATAGCATGAATTTATTTTTATAGTTTCATAATTACTTATTTCAATGAAGCTTACTTTACAAAATTTCATAATTATTTTCAACAAAATTATTTTCTTTTAAAATCGTATGGCATTTTGAGAAAAGAAAATGATTTTGAAGAAGAAAGGATATTTTCATCAAGAATTCATTTCAATTGTTTTTTTCCAAACTATTTTCCATATATGATTACATTACTAAGTATGATTACTTTTAAAATATAACGTATCTATTATTTACAAGGTTTGATTTTTCTTATGATGAAATGATATCCATTTCTTTTATATGGATTATGTGATGATGGGATGATTTTTATGGAACCCATTTTATTCGTTGGGTTATTATGAATGATGTATGTTTATTTTGTGGAACAGTAAGAATGATTTCATTATGAGATGGGTGGGACCTATATCTAACTCTAATGCATTGGGTAAAGATTTATATTTCATGAGATAGACATGGCTGGAATGGTATGTTAATCTGTTTCAGTGATATAGGACTGGAACGAGGAGTGAACTCGATTCAGAAAGGGACATTGTCCACTAAGATGGTCCTGGCAGAAATGCCTTGGAAAATATGGAAATAATATCATGTTCTTAATGGTTTTCCACAATTAAATGTTTTATTCCCATTATATTTTATCATGATTGAAGTTCCTTTATTATATATGCCTTACGTAATTCCATGATTTATGTCTTTGATCAAGATTTTGATGTTTAAATTTTCTGTTCATATTTTTGCATTCAAATGTATATGGATTGTTTTATGTTCTCTATGTTTACCCTTACTGAGAATTTGAGCTCACCCTTTTTATGTTTTCATTTCCCTGGGATATATAGAAAGTTTTTAGGTAAGAAAAAAGGGGGACAATCTTAATGGGAGATATCGAAGATCTTTCACAATGATTTGAAGATTATTTTGCGAGTTTCCAAAGACACTAAACTATTACAATCCTTGTGTGTTTATTTTGGTTATGTATTAAGTATTCCGAAAAATTAATGTAATGTCTATGCACGAAAAGTTTGGGGTCTCTACAAATATAATTAATTTTGAATGAAAAAAATCCAATTATATGGTAAATACATGGATATTTTTCTCATTTCTGAATATATGGTGGAATTTCGTGTTTGAATCACCAATGAAAATATTTTCCAAGATAATTATATCCTGTAAATTGTTTTTTTGGAACAATGAGGATAATATTGAAATTGTGTGTATGTTTCACATGAGGACAATCTATATCAAGTAATTTGAACTACTTAGTGGAGGACATTGAGTTTTGAAATTTGTATATCTCCAAAAAGAGTATTCAACTCAAGGAATTTTGGATCCAAAGAGGGGTATCTAACCTCATTATACTGATATCATGAAATGGAGAAAACCCAAATTCTCAAATAAAAGTTAGAGTTGAGTGAAAGAGGGATTTATAGCTTCTTCCAATTTAAATGATCTATATGTCACTATATATTGTGTAATATTTGTAATTAAGTAACATTTAGTTATTAAAAGGGATTCTATATAAGGGTTTAGCCCATATTAGTGGAGGGGCGAATTATTATTTAATAATGAACTATTTGGTTGGGGTTTATTGACACACACCTGTTGTAGGATGTGGAAAAATAATTATTTCCTAAGTTAAAATTCAGTAATGTGGTTGACCTAGGATGTATCCCTAAGAGGAGTGCATACAAAATATTTTGTCACTTTAAAACAAGGGTAAAAATGTTTTTCTTTTGAAAGGAAATTTAAAATTCAAATGATTGAAACAATGATATTAAAAGGGTGATTAGTTCGGGTTCGGTTTCTTAATTTTAATTCAATACTTGTTCAATTTAATTCAATCCTCTTCTTCTTAGATGATTAAATTGAGTTTCCGTAATTGTTTCGTCTCACTTCCTTGGATAAAATTATGATTGTCAGAGAAAACCTTGCCGATATCTTAGTTTGGTCAACTCTCCTTACATGTGTAAAATAGTTGTACTGAATATCCTTAATTGACATGGGAAATACTCAATCGGGTCTTGTTTATCCCAAACAATCAAGAAAATTCACTACACCTTTTACATGTACTGACGATTGTCGAGTACTTCACCACTAATCCCTTGTTTATTCCATCATATATAAACCAGAAATAAGTGGAGGGAGATAATGATTATTTTTCCATGGAAAAAATAAATAACGGAATTATAATTCAAGAATTATCGCACTTAATAATAAAATCCTCTATATAAAATTGAAATCAACTTTGAAGAAGAATGAAATTTCAATCAATTACGTTCAATAACTCAAGCATTACAACATAGAAAACTAACTCTTCCCCAATCACTCCAAATGTTTACCCCACCATGGTAAGGGTAATCGAGATGAATGGGGAAGAGTAAGGCACTACAAAACTATGAAAAAGAAAAGAAAGAAAATAGAAAGCCAAAAAATTCACTTTCTTGGTGTCTAGAAGGAATAGGATGGAGAATGGGATGTTTTGAGAGGGAGGAGCTCTCCTCCTTTTATTTCCATAATTCTTTCACAGAATTTTGATGCATTGTAGCCCAATTAAATTACATATTCTCGAGTTTTAACCTTACTGAATGTTGTTCATAATTATCTTTGGAGTTTCCCCTCAAAATCTCATCGGATTTGGACAATTATTCCGAGAGTTATTCCTGTTTTACTCTGACCATTTATTCTGTCCAATCGAACTCTCAAAAACGCCAACCCCAAGATTAGGAAGCTTTAATGGACCCAGGAATGGAAAATTCACACGGACTATCCTTCATTAATGAAGCTCCAAAATCCCTTGCGCATTCCCCCATGGAATTTCACAATAATGGATCCCACCAAGAATGAGTTATTAAACCCACACCAAAACTAGGTAGAACTAAGAACAATTTTCTTGAGCCAACTTGTGAGATTCTTTTCAGCATCCATATTGTCGATTCATATTTTGGTTCAAAGAGATGAAATGAATCCTAGGAATTGAAGAATCTGTAAAAAAATAATTTTTCAATTTGGATTAGTGTAGAAAATGGTATGGTCAAACTACCAAAATAATTTAAAATAGTCAACAATATAAAGTGGGCCATTTTACTATTCATCTCAAAATAACACCAATATCATTAAAATGTAGACATTCATCATATTGAAACACTTTTGTGGGTTTAAAACAATGAAATTAAATGTAAATTTAATTAAAAATATTTTCTCTATCAATTACCCCCACACTTAGCACTTGGAATCGTGGATAATTAAACATCAAAATCAAATCAAATCATATCCACAACACATACCAATGAGATCTAAAAAATCCATTATAAGAAATAAAAATATATCATATCTCATAAAAACAATTATTTAATGTTCTACATTTTATATTTTAATATATTTCCACTTATTTTCTTATCCCATTCACACAAAATAACTACCTCACATGAATTTTCTCTCATCTCACAACTGTAAATACTGAACACGGATTTTCTTATCCAAACTCACACAAGAGTCACCATAGGCTCGATTAATTCTCAATTCTCCACCCGATGTGATTCAAGGACATGTGTTTCTTAAGAGGAATTTTCCAGGTTGTTCGGTGGCTTCTAGTTGGTAGTATTTAGATTTTAAAAATTATATGTTCGAAAAAGGAGGGCTTGGCTCTTTTTGAAGAAAAATTGCATGATTCTAATTTACACTCAAATATGTTCTCCTTATCTTCCCCTTTGTAGAAAATTGGCTCCATCATCTTTCAATCAGCTCATGATTTCAGCATAAAAAATTTCAAACTTTTCAAACATGATTTTTTGGAATGTTCCCGATAGACAAAACTTTTTTTATACATCGAAAGCTCCAGAAAGACATAGCTTCTATTATCATGAAATCTCCAGAAAAGGCACATCTTTTAAAAAAATGAAATATTCAGTACAAACATCCACTCTTAATCATTTTATATTCCACCAAAAGTATCACCAAATGAGGCAGTACACCACAAGTCATCTTCCCCCAATCTTAAGTTCAACTTGATCATGCAGTTTCACTTCAAGAGTGGGTTGGATAGGGAAAATTGGCTTGTAAAGTGGCTTAAACCTATAAGTAAATTCATGGCATCTAAGTTCTTATGAAGGATAAATGTAAAGGTGAGCCATAATGGAAAATGACTATTTTGAGAATGGGGCTTAAAACCTAAAAAATTCCTCAATCATTTAAAACACATGTACCCAAAACCCTCATGTTTTGAAAGGAATAAATCAAATTCTTTTTAAATAATGCATGGTATGGTTCTCTGAAGAAATGAGGAGAATGAAAGGAATATGAAAAAAATGGTTTAAGAGCCTCACAAGAAAGTGATTTCAAAGATATATACAATGAAATATGGCATGGGTTTCAAAAATCAGTGTACTTTTTATGAAATTTCAAAAGATTTGAACTCGAAAAAAAGTCATTTCAGCATTCATTTAATCTCAGTTTCATGGAATAGATTGGTTTACTCATTGACATTGGTTTCAAGAAATTTTAATGATAATCATTTCAGCTCAAAAGATTCAAAAACAAATCAAAAATTGAAAAATAAACATACCAAAATATGAAAACACGCAATTGTTTTTTGAAAAAAAAAATCAAAATGAAAATCATAAACTACAATGGTTCCCTCCACTACACCTAAATGATACAGTGTCCTCAACGCTGGAATGTTTTTAATTTTAAAAAATATAGAGTTACTGCATTTAATCAAGTGTAAAGGAATGATGCAACCTGGTAGGACTTCATTTGTATTTAGGGTGAAGGAGTAAGATCTCCTCCACTGGTTCTTTTCTATTTCCAGGTAAAGACATGTTGTACCCAGAATAGTTTGATTTGTGTCCATAGATTCCAAAACACCAGCAAAACCCCTAAAATCTTGTTCTTCGGGAATGTTTTTCAATATTTCTGGATATTTTTTTCTTCCTTGTTGGAATCTGAACATAAATTATTTTAAGGGGTTGTGGTGTCCTTTGAAAACTGCTCTCTTCTCTTAAGGCAAGAGATTGATCCTCAATTTTCTTTACCCATATGAACATGGTTTTGGGTTTCCCTATTTTTCTTATGATCCACTCTTCCCATTAGTTTGAGAATATCCTTTACACTCTACAATTTTAATGGGGGTTTCCATTACCTTCTTCATCTCATCTTCCATTGCTAGGAATATGCAATTATTCTTAGCTAGTTCTTCTTCCTTTGTATCATGTTCCTTCCTAAAATTTATGATAATATTTTCATGTTTTACCTCCTTGAGTTTATACTTTTTGATCTCAACATCTTCTTCTGATTTTGATTCTCCAGCCTCTTCTAACAAACTATCCATGAATTATAAGGTTGTCTCTTCTAAATTTTTATTTGGTTCTTTACCTTATTTGTGGTATATTTCTTTTAGCGAATGAACATCTAAAAAATTCTTCATATATTCTAGTATATTGAAATGCACTTGACTATCTCCAAGCTCCATTGAGAGTGTTCCCTTAGGCACATTGATTATTGTCTTCACAGTATTTAATAATGGTCTCTCCAAGATGATGGGTCAGTGTGATGAACTCATATCTTATTCCATTGTCAGCACATAAAAGTAAGCTGTGAACAATAGACCTTTTACCTTTACAAGAACAACTTCCAGAACATCCATTGAAAAAATTGTGGATCTATTTGCGAGCTGGACCACCACACTTATAGGCATAAATTTTCTAATCTATAAAGATGTAAATACTGAGTGAGGCATAACATTTATTGAATCTCTGAGATCACATAGTGAATCTGTAAAATTTAATGAACCGATAGTGTAAGGAATAAAGAAAGTCCCTGGATCTTGACATTTTTGCGGTATAGGTGGTGCGATAAATGCTGGGACGCTTCTTCTTAAGTTGATTCTTTCATTTCCATCCAGCCTCCTTCTTTTTGTATATAGATCCTTCAGAAATTTCGGCATATTTTGGGATTTTTCTGATTGCCACCAATAGTGGGATTTTAATCTCAACTTTCTAGAATGTTTCCTTAATTTCTGGTTGAATTTGTTCTTCCTCGTTCATCTTTGACTCAACCAATGAAGATGGTAATCGTGCTGGGATATCCTTCTTCTCAATTTGTTATTTTTGCAAAGTTTTTTCTATCCTTTCATTACTAAAACTTGTTCATTCTCCCTTGCTGTTATTGAATTCATCTTTTGGATGGATTGGATGAGCTTCAGGAGGTTCCCTAGAATCATCCTCCTCACATTGTTCTTATGGTGTGAGGTCTTTCCTGCAACGGGTGATGATTTCACTGACATTCTCCATTGGATTTGGAATTTTTTTGAAGGAATCATTCCATGGTTCTTGGTTAGAGAATCCATAATTCTTGCAAATTGATCAGCTAGCTTGTCCATTTTATCTTTTTTCCCCACAAATCTTATCTTTAGATGTTTATCTTCAGTTGTCGGTGAACTTGTGGATGATTTCTCATAATTCTTCCACTGGAAAGGTGGTGGTTGGAAAGTTTTTTTGTTAGGAGGGATGCTTATAAGGCTGTTGGAATGCTATTAGGTTCTGATATTACTGCTGAAAAGGTGGTCTGTCATGGTGCTATTGAAGCCCATACCCTGGTTGGGTTTGCGATTGGTATTGCCTATGTTGATAGGCTGCATCACAACATTCTGTCCCCTACTCATCTGAACATTGATCAGTGTAATGAGAATTAGAAAATCATAAACCACGTACCTGATTTGTCCTTGTTGTTCCTTCACATGGTTCACAGCTATTTGTCTCACTAACCTGGCGAGTTCACCAATTTCGTTTCTAATTAAATCTACTGAATCATATGTTCTTACTTAATGGATTCCTCTGGTGATCGTACCTCTAGTGCCAAACTACTATGAATTTTGTGTAATATTTTCAATCAATCCTCTAGCATCCATTGATAACTTGTCAATCAAGGCACCTCTAGATGATGCATCTATCAAGTTTCGATCATTTTCAAGCAATCCTTAATAGAAGAAAACAATGAAATGGTGTTCTTCCATAGTATGATGTGGACAGCTAGTGGGGAGCTTCATGAATTGCTCCAAGTATTCATAAAGTGTTTCACCGGTTGATTGGTGAATTCCATAAATCTCTTTTTGGATAAATGTGATCCTAGATGCTGGGAAAAACCTTTGCATGAAGCATCTTTGAAGATCGTCCCAGTCTTCGACATCTCCTGGTTGTAGACTATACAACCATTCCATTACTTCTCCTTCGAGTGAGAAGGGGAATACCCTCCACAATACCTTCTCTTTTGCAACACCTAGGGGTCTGAAGCTAGAGCACACATTTGTAATTTCATGGATATTCCTATTGGGGTCTTCACCTGAAAGACCATGGAATTTAGGAAGAATTTGAATCATGCTAATGTGTAATTAAAATTCATTTTCTAAGGATGTAATAGCTAGTTGATTTAGTTGGTTAGTGAATTGTGGGGCGCAGAGATCGTGTAATGTTTGGTTGGGATTGCCAGCCATTGAAGGTTCAGAGTTATCACTGGATGTATCACTTGAATCTATAAGGTGAATTTATTCAAACTCTATTTGCAAACTTTTCTTTCCCAATTGGGTTATTGTTCGCTCAATTTCTGGATCAATTTCAATTAAATGGTTGTTTGAACTACGAGTCATTCAAAAGAAAGAGGGAAAAAAATTAAATGGTTTTGGGGCACTACCCCCAGCAACGACACCATGGTTGACGCACACATGTCATAGGGCGTGGAAAATCAATTACTTCCTAAGTTAAAATGAAGTCATGTGGTTGACCTAGGATGTCTCCGGAAGAGGATTGCACAAAAAATATTTATTCACTTTAAAATATGGGTAAAAATGTTTTTCTTTTGAAAGAAAATTTGAAATTCAAATGATTGAAAAATATGATATTAAAAGGGTGATTAGGTCGGTTTCTGTTTCCTAATTTTAATTCTATCCTTGTTCAATTTAATTCAAATATCTTTTTCTTAGTTTATTAATGTTATTTAACATAATCTTTTCCTCTCACATCCATGGTGAAATTATGATTTTGAAAGAAAACCTTACCAATATCTCAGTTTGGTCAACTATCCATCCATGTGTAAAATAGTTGTATTAAATATCCTTAATTGACATGGGCAATACCCGATCAGGTCTTATTTATCCCAAACAATCAAGAACATTCACTACACCTTTTTCACGTACTGACGATCATCAAGTACTTCACCACTAATCCCTAGTTTATTCCATCGTATATAAACCAGAAATTAGTGGAGGGAGATAATGATTATTTTAACAAGGAAAAAATAAATAACAGAAATAAAATTCAAGAACGATCGCACTTGATAATAAAATCCTCTATATTAAATTGAAAACAACATTGAAGAAGAAATAAATTCCATTCAATTATGGTCAAGAACTCAAGCATTACAACATAGAAAACCAACCCTTCCCTAATCACTCCAAATGTTTTCCCCACCATAGTATGGGTAATAGAGATTAATGGGGAAGAATACGGCATTACAAAACTATGAAAAAGAAAATAAATAAAATTGAAATCCGAAAAGTTCTCTTTCTTGGTGTCCTGGAAAGAATGGGATGGAGAATGGGATGTTTTGAGGGGGAGGAGCTCTCCTCATTTTATATCCGGAATTCTTCCCTTGAATGCTGACGTGTTGTATCCCAATTAAATGACATCTTCATGAGTTGAAACCCTCTTGAATTTTGTTCATAATTATCTTTGGCGTTTCCCCTCAAACTCATAGTGGAGTTGGAAAAGTAATATGAGAGTTATGCCCATTTCACTCTGACTATTTATTCTATCCATTTGGACTCTCAAAAATGCCAACCCCCAGATGAAAAAGCTTTAATGGCCACTTAAATGGACAATTCACACGACCTTTACTTAGTTAAAGATGCTCCAAAATCCCATGTGTGTTCCCCCACTGAATTTTACAACAATGGCGCCCACCATGAATGAGTTATGGACCCCACACCAAAACTAGGAAAAACTGAGAACAGTTTTTTGAGCTAAGTTGTGAGCTTCATTGCGGCTTCATATTGTCGATTCAGATTTTGTTTCAAAGAAATGAAATGAAGCCCTTGAAGTTTAGAATCTGAAAAAAAAGAATTTCTTAATTTTTATTAGTGTAGAAAATGGTATGGCCAAACTACCGAAATAGGTTAAAACAGTTAAAAATCTGACATGGGCCATTTTTACTATTCAGCTCAAAATAACACTAATATCATAAAAAGGTAGAAATTCATCATAGAGAAGCACTTTTGTGGGTTTAAAACGATGAAATTCAATTTAAATATAATTGAAAATATTTTCTATATCACTTATATACCACGAAACTCTAAAATATGTTTGGATATCATGTATTATGTATTGGTCTCAAAATGAAATTCAATATGATAAATTTAAGGATCATATATGGTGGACTATATGTTTACTATTTTCAAATCACAAAAAAGGACCATATACCATCAAATAATAAAGGGTATGTAACTTTTTCCTAGGCTGATGGACCTAACAAGCATATATCGATTCTATACAGGGCCAAATAGTGGTACTTATAATCATTATATCCTATAATTTTAACTCTGGAAATATCCTAATCAATTGATGGAGTGTCTTTGGGGATATAAAAAATATTCTCATGAAAACTATTTTTTTTAACCATACATGCTTTTTGAATATTCCTTTATTTAAATTATTAAATATTATATAGTATTTGTGGCGTGAATTTCCACTATGGAGAGACGACTTTTTCATGGGACTTCCTTTGTGGGTTTTCCACCTATAAAGTACTATTTCTCGTTCCCTCATAAGATTATAGTCTTATATGTAAAAAATGTAGTTAGTGCTAATGATTATATATATTTTACTAACATATGTTGTTTTCTATATTTAAATTGTAATGAAATAAAATCGGATGTAAGTGGAGGGTCAAATTTAAAAAATATTGAACAACCTTAAGGGATGATGATAAAAATTAGGTTTATAGTGGGAAAAATAAATTTTCCTTAATTTTGAATTCATATATAATTTATTCGAACATTGTGAGAGTCCACATAGTAGGGGTAATGTAATATTAACATGACTGTATTCCTTAATAATATCATAGAATATATTAAGGATGATGTAATTTAATTATATAATATAGTTCTTGGATCAGTGCCATAATTTTTAGGATCGTGAGATGAGAACCAATTACCAAATGGAAATTTTAAAAAGGTGAATCTCAACTAAATTATTTAAATATTAAGTGGTGTATCTAAGCCCATATCATATGGAAAATCCCGAAACATGTGAACATGGATGTGGAAGGTGTCAAAATAATAACATATAATAAATAATTTGAATTTTTCAATGATTAATAAATGTTATGAATACAAGATATTTGACTGGACTTGAATAGTTAATCTTGGATATGGGTAAATTAAACTGAAATAGTTCATGAATTAATGGGAAATGGTATGTGGTGGGAGTAGGTTGGTAATTTATAACGGTGACAACCTATGATTCACAATAATAAAATAGATAATGGAGTTTTGGTTGAGCCCTCTATTTGATTGAAAACATCCATACTAGGTTACATAGAAACTGAAATTAAACTATATATTTCCCCTTTAATTCTTATTAGGGCCCCTTTAGTTAGGACCTTCTCCATCCTATACTTCTTTCTATAATGAGGGAACAAATAGGAATAATCATCTTCAGGTTTTTGGCTTACTAATATGTGTTTGTCGGCACATGAAATTACATTGTTGTTGAATAAGTCATCTATATTACTAGGTAGGTTAGTGGAGAATTGGATATTCAAGATCGGTTTGAACAAACCAAAGGTAAAGAAATTTTATATTGAATAAATCTTCATGTTTAAGGGTTATAATATGAAATATATGATAAAAAATAATTTAATGTGGTGAAATATTAAATTTTATCACATTTTTCTTCATAAACAACATCCTAACCACATTACAGCATAATCTAATTTTAATGTGGTGTGGGAGATCAACATTTGTTTTCATATACCATTATGGTATAGTGATCATTTATTTTTTTGACCAAGTGTTGGACCTAAAATTCTTTTTTATTATTTATTTCATTTCTAGATATTTCGAAACCCAATAATGGGAATAACTTAGTGAGTGGAGACTCAATATTTTCCTAGTCCTACCATTTCATGTATAAAAAATTGTATACCATATTCTTGTTTCTGTTATCATGTTTTTTAAGGTCCATTTGTTTATATGATGAATGGAAATATTTTAAAATAATACATATTTAAAACCCAAAATATGGTGTCTAAAATCAAAAATATAAACCAACAGATGAGATGTTTTTTTAGTAAATTGGAATGAAAATCCAAATTTGAATGATAGGCCCAACTACTACAATAGATCTATCTTGGGAGGGGTAAATATATTTTACGATAACGTAACATTTCTAGATAAATAATATGTAAGTATATTATTATTACTTGGATAGAAGATCTATGAAAGACTACATAAAATATTTAACAATAATCAATCCATATGTAGTTCTTCGCATATTTTCTTTATATGGATTCATCTCATATGATGCGAGGAAGACCTTTTTTTATTGGATTTAAATGATATGTAGATTTTTGGAATATTTCTATTAGAGTATATTAATACTTCTTGAAGAGTCTATTATTCATAATTATTTTATTTGTGTGGATAAAGACAACATGTTAGGAATCTATATATTGATTTAGAAGTCATATAGTGATTTCGGATCATATATGTGGGAGCATTATAATAAATATTAATGTTATTAATGGATGGATATATGTTTCATATTTTAATTTCATCTATTAAAGTCATGGTGGTCCTATATTCTAGGGTCATATAAAGATAAAACGTTATTTGGAAATTGTCATAGATTTGGATCATTTGAATAATGAGATAGATTCGTCTAATTAGAAAACCAATGGAGTAAAGCTGATATGAATTAGAGGGATGAATCACTTGGAAGAAACTACTAAATGATTGGGAAACTTTATTTAATCATAGGAATTTCAATAAATAGCCATATAATAATTATCCTTATTTAGATATGTTTCATAAATAAGTATGATAATAAATTCTTAATGTTATACCAAGAAATATTGATGTGAACATGAACTAAAGGACTGTGAATGAGTGGAGGATTAATTATAATTCTTAACCAGGAAAAATATAAGTACTTCGTACATAATTTTTTATTAAAAAATATTTGTAATCATCACACCTTATGTTATTAATGATAGGTCTTTCAAATATTTATTGATTCTGAGGTATAAATATCTGACCTTAATTAGGACACTGTAAACATATTAATTTCAGACATAAACTACATTTATATATGGGATAAAGGTAACTGATCTTGGAATCACTGCATATCCCATGGTTTAGGAATCATTCCAAATGTTTTTCATGTATTTTGAATCCATGTATACATATATAGATCTTGTAATAAATAATGGGTTAAAATATATGGGGATCCTAGTGATATATATATAAATTTCTAATATGATTCTAGAAAGGTCATATCATCAATGTAGAACAATGTGCAGAAATGGATGTTGCAACTATGAATGGGTTAATACAGAAATAAATCACAATGTATCATGAGTTACTAGGAATCAAATTTAACATAGTTATTATAATGGGATAATTTATGTCATAGGTTCGGTTAAATATGGTATTTTGGTCTACATGCATATCATTCACAACTAAATCCTGATGGAGAAGAAGCAAACATTTTTTTGGTTGGGATACTATATAAGAGTTCTTTATTCTTAATCTAGGTAACCAATTAAATATCAATGAAAAAATATTACTCCATGATAGATGTACCATATAGAACAATTTAATTTCTTCTTTAGTGGAGCATAGATTCATATAGTTTAAGGCCCTCCATAGAATGTGTTTTTAATGCTAAAAAGATAACCCAATTTCTAAAAAATGGGTTTTATGTATTTGAATCAACATTAAAAAAAATCAATGAATTCCACATCCAATACCAATATAGAGATCCCCACTACCACATTATTGGACCATGAACCTTCTTTTGAAACCGGTACCCCTCTTGTGCGAGTAGTCATACTACACTTGGAAATCGCATTTTCTGCTTCATTGGATATTGAGATACATTTACACTCAAACCAAACATGGGATTTTGTGGGTGAGGTAGATAGTAGAATATTCTAGTATGTATGTTGAAATATTTTATAAATACTAAAAAATCCACATATAATTGGATTTATCTAGAATAAATAGAATATAATTTTAAGTTAACTTTATAGAATTTTTATATTCCTGAATATATTATTCCATTCAATAGATAACTTAGATATAAGAATATTTTCCAATAACAATGTCTCACCTATACGTTTTTTAACCAAGTGGAAAATATTAAATAATGTTTTTTTATTTGAGAGGATTAATTAACTCAAATAATTTTTAATACCCATAATAGGATCATTGTTTTTTTAATATGATGTTTTTTAAAATGAGTATTTGAAATAAGGATATTATATTCCCAAAAAAATTATATTGACTTCTATAATAGAAATTCTAAATTATAAAATGGTAAAATTCTTGGGTAATTGGTTGAATAGGGTGAAAGATAAATTTTTATATTGTTATGAGATAGGGGATCTATATAACAAAACATATCTTATCAAAAAAACGTATCAAGAAACTTTTACTTCTTAAAAGGTGTCACTTATATAGATCTTACTCATATATAGGGAGTAGTATTTTAAAATTAATTTAGTACCCCAAGTAAGGGACTATATAGCGTATAAATCTTATATAGATTGGATCATGTATATGGATATTTGGCTAGGATACACATTTCACTATGATTTATTTTAGGGTCACATAGGATGGATCATATTTAATGTAGTATTAATTTATACAAGAAATAGTATATTTCATCATAATATAAGTGTGATCAAGCATTTAAATAGGTGTATGGATCTTGTCCCGACCCGACCTCGGGGCCCGTGCCGTGACTACCCCAAGCCCGCCTTCCATAGGCCAGGGGCTGGCGACTAGCACCAAGGTGTAAAATCCCGGTAAACAGGGAAGGCTTTGCCTTTATAAGAACAACCACCACAGAGTCAGCAAACGGAAAGTAACTACAAGTGCAGAAAAGTAAAAGGGGGCCGGAATACAAGCACAACTGAAAGTACAACTGAAAAAGCAAAGAACAGCAACTGAAGAAAGGACGGCGGCCTCGTGTCGTCCACTGGAAATCCCACCTGAAGGGTGGGTACAGATAGCCTCCAGGCTCCTCGGGTCCCACGTCTGCTCCGAGCACGTCCCGCCCAGTGGTCCACCTCCAGGTACCGTCCTGCTCCACGCCCCAACCGTGATCAGCGCTGTCCGTCGTCTGCATCCAACACAACAAGGTGCGGGCATAGCCCGTGCAGGGGTGAGTATAAGCTACTCAGTAAGGACCCCGAGACCCCTGATGGTCTCCCGAAATCCACAAAGGATATAGCACAAAAAGGGAGGTGCAATCACGAAGTAACATCTGACTCGACTTAGGTATATGCCCATACATATACCTAAGTCCCCACTTCTAGCTCTGCTCACGAGCTCAAGAACAACTCAATCCACATAGGAAAGCAAGACTCAAATCCACAAAGGATAGTAAACAGTAACTCCACATAGGATAGTTCAACATAATCCACAAAGGAGAGTAACAAAAGATTCAGCTCAACCAGGTATACTTTTTCAGATGACGTCAAAGATGATCACTGATCCATCTAAGTCGTCGGACCCACGAAGGATCGATAGGTACTAACCCCCGCAAAGACCCACATAGGATCAGGCTCACACAGAACCTGTAGGCAGTGGCTCACACAGAACCGGTAGTAAGGACCCACACAGGATCGGGCCCACACAGGACCTGTAGCACTGATCCACGTAGGATCGCTGAGTGCAGTAGTCGACGCAGTCCACTGAGGATCTCTGCACAGTCGTCGCCGCAGTCCACGAAGGATCTCTGCTCTGTCGTCGTCACAGTCCACGGAGGATCTCTGCTCTGACGTCGTCGCAGTCCACGGAGGATCTCTGCTCTGCCGTCGTCGCAGTCCACGGAGGATCTCTGCTCTGTCGTCGAAGTCACAGCCAGCACTAGGGTTCCCGCACACAGCGAGCTCGTTTAGGAGGGTCCGCTCCACGAGCCGAGAGGATGATACATCAATTGACATGTAGTCCGATGTTGATGTATCCAAAAGTTCCGTATCGACAACAGGATCTCAACGCAACAGACGGCGCGTCAAACGGACGCCCGGTCTGAGAGTTATTGGCATTTTCGTCCCAGGGGCCCGGTTGGTTTTTAGGGCAAAACCAACCCGACCGTACTCCGCCTGTGTCCGATCCTCGGGCGGAGTATGCCAAAAGTTCCGTCTCACTTAGAGGAATCTACCACAGCTGACGGTACATCGATCGGACGTCCGTAGCTCAAGTTATGAGCGTTTCCGCTCCGAGGGCCCGGTTGGTTTCGTGTACGAACCAACCCGGCCGAACTCAAAGTCTTCCGAAACCTTGAGTATAATATACCGAAACGACCGTATCGATCCAAGGATCGCGTAGCCACTGACGGTTCGTCAATCGGAGTTCCTAGGCCCAAGATATGGGTAAAAGACCGAAGAGGGCCCGAAAACGGGGGTTCTGGGCCCGGGGCGACCCGGCCCGAACCCCCCCTGGGTTGGCCGAACCGGGTCGACCCGACCCGGCCCGACCCGGCTAGGCCGGGTCCGGTCCGGCCTGGGCGCGGCCCGGCCGACCGGACCGGACGGCTCGGCTTCGGCCGAGCGTCCGAAGGGAAACCGCCGCGGGTTTGACCCGCGGCTTGGAGGAACGCGGAACGCGCGGGCCGCGTGCTGGGTGGCCGGACCGCGGACGCGGTCCGGCGGTTCACCGCCGCTGCGGCCGAGCCGCGGCGGATTCCTCCGGCGGCGCACCGGGCGCCGCCACCGCCTTCCGCGGGCCGCCAGAGTTGCTCCGGTGGCCCGTTTTGCCTCTCGTCTGTGCCATAGCTCCTCCCGGGGGCCGATCTTCACTGCGGGATCAACGGATCACCCCTGCCGCACGGTTCGTCGTCGTCCGCCAAATCCGCACAACAAAAAGATCGGCGGAGGGTTGTCGGGTCTTGTTTGTTAGACCCGCACCCTCCGCGTTAGTCATAAACTCAACGAGAGGAAAAGAAAATAACCAATCAACAATTTTAAATAAATTAAAATTGTTCCGTGATCGGGTTCTATATTTTAAAAGAATAAACACGGGAAATAAAATATTCCCACAACCCCTACCTCGAAGTCGCCGTCGGACGTGAGGTCGTCGCGGAATCGCTCGTCACGAAAGGAGGTGATCGTCACGTCGTCGCGGAAGAGACGTTCGTCGCACCGTGGGAAAAGCGTCGCGCCGACGATCTCCGGATCTAGAAAAAACGGATTTAATTAATTAAATCCGTTGTCATTGAAATTAAAAGGGGGGATTAAACGATCCGTTTCTCACCTTAGTTGCCGAACGAGGATCGGCCGCGGAAGAAGAGGCGTCGCCGAAGAACGTCGCGGGTAGAGCTCGTCGACGTCGCAGATCACGGTGTGCGTCGTCGAATTCCGGTTCCGGCGTTCTTCGCGTTCTTCGCGTTCTTCGCGTTCTTCGCGGGGAGGGTGGAGGCTCAGAGGATTCGCACAACGATAGCAATCCTCCAAAATAGACAAGTTTGTCTATTTTATTAATTTGCCAATGAACGCAAACGCGTAATTAACGACCCATTAAATTCGTTGAATTAATTCAACGAATGAAACAACCCATTTAATTAACGAAATAAACCGCCCAATTAAATGGTCTGTTAAGAATTAAGGAAAACGCGTCGGTTGACTTTTCAGTTATTTTGACGGGTTTTCGCGGGTGCGTTACATAGCGAAAGAAACGGCGGGGCTCGTGCGGGCCCCACCGCACAAATATCCTACCAAGGGGTAGGGTATTTCCGGATAGCACCCTATCCGCTTTAACTCAGTTCAAGTGGCTTCCAAGCGGCTTCCAAGCGGCTTAAGTGAAATAAAATAAAGTTGTCGCACAACCTTTATTTTTTTCCGACTTAAAGCCCACAATTTTAAAAACCACGGTTGAGCAAACGCAACTCCGGAAGAGGCGTTTCTAAGCAAATATCGGCGCTGCGATTTCATCGGTGCCCTCAGAATTCGATTCCGGGCACCGGTTCAAAAGATAGAAAAACCCGCTCGTCCGTTCACTGAACGTACCCGAGCCAAACTTCGGAAATTGATTCCGGGCACACCGGGCCTCGGAATCAGGTGCCGTCTGAAGCTGCGCTCTTGTAAAATTCCAAAGAAAATTAAGAAAAAAATTTCCTTGAAATTTGCGGGTCTTTACATTTCTCCCACCTCAGGGCTTTACGTCCCCGTAAAGATACATCAAAAACTAGGGGAACAAATGGGGGTACTGAGCACGCATCTGAGCCTCCCGCTCCCAAGTGCTCTCCTGGAGGTTCCCGTGCTGCCATCTGATGCGCACAAGAGGAATCGACCGCCCACGTAGGACCCGCTCATGTCGATCCTCGATCTCCATTGGGACCTCCGCAAAAGTCGCCCCATCGTCCACGTCCAGCTCCCCAAAGTCGATGATGTGCGTCGGGTCGTGTACGTATCTCCTCAGCTGAGACACGTGGAAGACGTCGTGCACCCGGTGCAACTGAGGTGGTAGAGCCAGGCGATAAGCCACCTCTCCTATCCTGATGAGGACCTGGAAAGGCCCGATGAAGCGTGGAGACAACTTGCCACCTCGGCCAAATCTCCGTAAACCACGTCGAGGTGAGACACGCAAAAAGACGTGGTCGCCATCCTCGAACTCTAGTGGCCTCCGCCTCCTGTCGGCATATGACTTCTGCCGGCTCTGAGCTGTCCTCATCCTCTCCTGGATGATCTGGACCTTCTCTGTCGTGGCTCGGACCATCTCTGGTCCCACGAGTGCTGACTCCCCAGGGTCTGTCCAGCACAACGGTGATCTGCAGGGTCTACCGTGCAACGCCTCGTATGGTGCCATCCCGATGGTGGAGTGGTAGCTGTTGTTGTACGCGAACTCCACCAAGGGTAGGTGGTCCTCCCAGCTGCGACCAAAGTCGAGAACACATGCACGGAGCATGTCCTCGAGTGTCTGTATGGTCCTCTCAGTCTGACCATCCGTCTGAGGGTGGAAGGCTGTGCTCAGATGGAGCCGCGTCCCGAACGCCTCCTGCAACCCCTTCCAAAGTCGGGAAGTGAAACGAGAATCTCGATCGGAGACGATAGACGATGGCACACCGTGAAGCCGTACGATCTCCTGGACGTAAAGACGTCCCAAGCTCTCCACTGAGCCCTGCTCTCTGATGGGTAAGAAGTGTGCCGACTTGGTGATTCGGTCGACAATCACCCAAATGGAGTCGTGACCTCTGGAAGTGCGTGGAAGTACAGTCACGAAGTCCATATATATGCCATCCCACTTCCACTCTGGGACCTCCAAGGGCTGTACCAAGCCTGCTGGTACCTGATGCTCTGCCTTCACCTGCTGGCAGGTGAGGCATCGTGAAACGAACTCTGCCACAGCTTTCTTCATGCCCGGCCACCAGTGCTGTCGTCTGAGATCCTGGTACATCTTCGCCACTCCGGGATGTACCGCCAAGGGAGAAGTGTGAAACTCTCTTAGCACCTCCTCCCGTAAAGCGACTGGTACGAAGGTACGTCCTCTGAAAAGGATGTCGTGCTCTGCTCCAAGGGAGAAGCCATCAGGCGCCTGACCTGAGGATATCAGTGCACGCCGGGTCTCACAGTCAGCGTCCCCACGCTGAGCCTCTCTGACCCGCTGTAGAAGTGGAGGAGAGACTGTGAGAGACTGAAGAAAGGCTGCTCCGTCTCTATCCAAGAAGGATATCTGTAAGGAGGCTAGCTGCTCCGTCGCCTCCTCAAGTAGCTGAATGCCCGTCCTCCTGCTGAGGGCATCGGCTACCACGTTCCCCTTCCCAGGAGTATAGACTATCTCAAAGTCATAGTCCTGGAGGAACTCAAGGCATCTCCGCTGTCTCAGGATCAGGTCCTTCTGAGAGAAGATATACCTGAGACTCTGGTGGTCAGAAAAGACTGTGAAGCGCTCCCCCATCAGATAGTGCCGCCATGTCTTCAGAGCGAAGACCACTACTGCTAACTCCAGGTCATGAGTGGCGTAGTTCTGCTCATGCGGCCTCAACTAACGTGATCCGTAGGCGATCACGGCCCGCTCCTGCATCAGGACGCACCCGAGTCCAGTCCCTGATGCATCGCAGTAAACTACGTACCCAACTCCCTCCTCAGGCAACCTCAAGATAGGTGCGCTGGTCAATCTCTGTCTCAGCTCCTGGAAGCTCTGCTGACATCTGTCTGACCACACAAAGGGTTTCCCCTTCTTTGTCAAGGCTGAGAGTGGTGCCGCAACCCTGGAGAAGTCTGGCACAAATCTCCGATAGTATCCGGCTAGGCCCAAGAAGCTCCGCACCTCCGTCACGCTCCTGGGTGGCTCCCAAGCTAGCACTGCCTCGATCTTCGCGGGATCCACTGCAACTCCCGCCTCAGAGATGACGTGCCCCAAGAAGTGGACCTCACGTAACCAGAACTGGCACTTTGAGAGCTTGCCATAAAGCTGGTGCTCTCGGAGTGTGTCTAGCACAACTCGCAGGTGGTAGGCATGCTCCTCCTCAGTCGTCGAGTATACCAAAATGTCGTCAATGAAGGCCACGAAAAATCGGTCGAGGTATGGCTGGAAGATCCTATTCATGAGGCTCATGAACACTGCTGGAGCATTGGTTACACCGAACGGCATAACCAAGAACTCATAATGGCCATACCGACACCTGAAGGCCGTCTTCTGCACATCCTCGTCTCGAACTCTGAGCTGATGATAGCCTGACCGGAGGTCTATCTTCGAGAACCACCGCGCTCCCTTGAGCTGATCGAAGAGGTCATCAATCCGTGGCAGCGGATACTTGTTCCTCACTGTCACTTGGTTCAGGCGACGATAGTTGACACAAAGTCGCAAGCTCCCGTCCGCCTTCTTGGCGAACAATATCGGGGATGCCCAGGGTGAAACACTGGGTCGGATAAACCCCTTGCTCTGCAAGTCCTCCAACTGTACCCGCAGCTCTCAAAGCTCGGCGGGGGCCATCCGATATGCTGGAGTAGATATCGGGGCTATCCCGGGGTACAAGTCGATGTAAAAGTCTACCTCTCTACGAGGAGGTAGCCCTGGAACGTCGTCGGGAAAGACGTCCACGTACTGGTCCACCACTGCAGGGAAAACTGGACTCCGCACGTCCACTGCTCCTAGGATGAGGCTAGCCAACTGATGAGAGATGGGCTGCACTCTCCTCCGCGGAAGTCCATCCTATGCTGCAAAGGTTCCCTTCTCGCCAGTGAAGGTAAACCTGCTCCCGTCGGTACGAACACATCGCACCTTGCGCCTAAAACAGTCGATCTGTGCATGAACCGTGGATAGCCAATCCATGCCCAAGATGACGTCGTAAGGCCTCGACGCCGCTACAAGGAGATCCCAGCCGAAGCTCTCGCCTCCTAGAGTAAGCTCACACTGCCGGCACCAGTGCGTAATCGTCGAGTCTGCTCCCGTAGGAGTCTCTAGCCGTAAGGATCGAGCCAACGGCTCAGTCGGAATCTCCGAGCTCCGAACAAGGGCAGAGGCTATGAAAGAGTGACTCACTCCTGTGTCTATAAGCACTGCAGCAAGGGTGGAATAGACACAGATCGTACCTCGAATCATCTCTGGCATGTCGGGGTCGTAGGCCTCCACTGCCTGGAGCTGGGCCTGTCCCTGCCCGCCAGCTCCCTGTGGTCGAGGTGGCCCTCCTGGTGGTGGTGGGGGTAGAGCCTAGAAGCGTCGCCCAGCACCCGCTGCTCGGCCAGCTCCTCTGCCTCGTCCGCCTCCTCCCTGCGGACCGCCACGGTCGACCCTCTGCCTCTGCCTGGGTGGCCCCTCCACCGTCTGCTGCTCCTCTGATCGGCGAGTCGGGCAGTCACGAGCCATGTGACCCTGCCCGCCGCAGGAGTAGCACAGCCTGCCTCTCGGAAGGCTGGCACTCCGCTGTGTGCCCCGCACTGCTGAGCCGGTGTCCTGAGGCCGTCTGCGTGGGGGTCTGGTCTGCCTGGACCCGAGAGTCATCCGTCGGCTACCTGCTACCGAAGACTCAGCTACCTGCCGCCCTGTGCTAGGTCTCGCTGCTGAAGAAGGCACTGCCAGGAAGCTCTCGATCAGGAGGGCTCGCTCCAGCACTCCCGCCTGGGTCGGAATGCTGAGGGAGATCAGCGACACCCGAATCTCCTGCTACAAGCCCTGCTCGAAGGTCCGGGCCCGGAAGAAGGGGTCCCGTACCATGTCGGTCGAGTAGCGAGATAGGTCAGTGAACCTCACCGCGTACTGAGCGACCGTCATGCTGCCCTGGAGCAGCTGGAGAAGCTCCTGGATGTGCACCGCTCGGAGGGTGGCCGGGACGAAATCAGAGCGGAAGAGGCTCTCGAAGTCCGTCCAGAGCAAGGATGCCTCATCGTGAACCTGGAGCATCAAGCTCCACCATCGCCCTGCCGCCGCCTGCAGGAGGCTCGCCGCGAGAATCACCATGAGATCCGCTGGTGTCCTCACTAGCCTAAAGATCCGTACCACCGCCTGTAGCCAGTCCTCGGCGGCCTGGGGGTCCGCCTCACCGCGAAACCTGGGCGGTCGTTGGCTCTGAAACTCATGCAGTGCCCTGAGGCGACGTGCATCGTCAGCGTCTGGTACTGGTAGCATCGGTGGCTCGGCGGGTAAAGCTACCGCCGGTGCCACTGCTGGCAAAGGGCCCTGCACCGAGGCCTCGTCGCTCGGTGGGCTGCTGTCGCACCCTACACTCGGAACCCTAGCTGGCTGTCGTCGCGGGGCCATCCTGAAAAGGAGAACAAGAGCACCACAGTCAGAACAGTATACCTGGTGAGCTGGCACAAGTAATCACAAGGAAAACTTGAGACTTTCATGAAGCAGATCAGTATACCTGGTGAGCTGACACAAGTAATCACAAAGAAATCTTGAAACACACACGCAATCAATGTTTTCATGCATTAAGTCGGAAATCAAGAGTCAGGGTCCTGGTGTACGGATACGTCGGCCGCCGCACCAACACTGGGCTCCCTGAACTGATAACCACACTCAATACACTAAACACTATTGCTTCATATAGAAAGAAAGGATGATCAGAGTCTTCGGTAGAACCGACCACCTCTGATACCAATTGTCACGACCCGACCTCGGGGCCCGTGCCGTGACTACCCCAAGCCCACCTTCCATAGGCCAGGGGCTGGCGACTAGCACCAAGGCGTAAAATCCCGGTAAACAGGGAAGGCATTGCCTTTATAAGAACAACCACCACAGAGTCAGCAAACGGAAAGTAACTACAAGTGCAGAAAAGTAAAAGGGGGCCGGAATACAAGCCCAACTGAAAGTACAACTGAAAAAGTAAAGAACAGCAACTGAAGAAAAGATGGCGGCCTCATGTCGTCCACTGGCAATCCCACCTGAAGGGTGGGTACAGATAGCCTCCAGGCTCCTCGGGTCCCACGTCTGCTCCGAGCACGTCCCGCCCAGTGGTCCACCTCCAGGTACAGTCCTACTCCACGCCCCAACTGTGATCAGTGTTGTCCGTCGTCTACATCCAACACAATAAGGTGCGGGCATAGCCCGTGCAAGGGTGAGTATAAGCTACTCAGTGAGGACCCCGAGACCCCCGAAGGTCTCCTGAAATCCACAAATGATATAGCACAAAAAGGAAGGTGCAATCACGAAGTAACATCTGACTCGACTTAGGTATATGCCCATACATATACCTAAGTCCCCACTTCTAGCTCTGCTCACGAGCTCAAGAACAACTCAATCCACATAGGAAATCAAGACTCAAATCCACAAAGGAGAGTAAACAGTAAATCCACATAGGATAGTTCAACACAATCCACAAAGGAGAGTAACAAAAGATTCAGCTCAACCAGGTATACTTTTTCAGATGACGTCAAAGATGATCACTGATCCATCTAAGTCGTCGGACCCACGAAGGATCGATAGGTACTAACCCCCGCAAAAGACCCACATAGGATCGGGCTCACACAGAACCTGTAGGCAGTGGCTCACACAGAACCGGTAGTAAGGACCCACACAGGATCGGGCCCACACAGGACCTGTAGTACTGATCCACGTAGGATCACTGTGTGCAGTAGTCGACGCAGTCCACTGAGGATCTCTGCACAGTCGTCGCCGCAGTCCACGAAGGATCTCTGCTCTGTCGTCGTCGCAGTCCACGGAGGATCTCTGCTCTGTCGTCGTCGCAGTCCACGGAGGATCTCTGCTCTGCCGTCGTCGCAGTCCACGGAGGATCTCTGCTCTGTCGTCGAAGTCACAGCCAGCACTAGGGTTCCCGCACACAGCGAGCTCGTTTAGGAGGGTCCGCTCCACGAGCCGAGAGGCTGATACATCAACTGACACGTAGTCCGAAGTTGATGTATCCAAATGTTCCGTATCGACAACAGGATCTCAACGCAACAGACGGCGCGTCAAACGGACGCCCGGTCTGAGAGTTATTGGCATTTTCGTCCCAGGGGCCCGGTTGGTTTTTAGGGAAAAACCAACCCGACCGTACTCCGCCTGTGTCCGATCCTCGGGTGGAGTATGCCAAAAGTTCCGTCTCACTTATAGGAAACTACCACAGCTGACGGTACGTCGATCGGAGGTCCGTAGCTCATGTTATGAGCGTTTCCGCTCCGAGGGCCCGGTTGGTTTCGTGTACGAACCAACCCGGCCGAACCCAAATTCTTCCGAAGCCTTGAGTATAATATAGCGAAACGACCGTATCGATCCAAGGATCGCGTAGCCACTGACGGTTCGTCAATCGGAGGCCCTAGGCCCAAGATATGGGCAAAAGACCGAAGAGGGCCCGAAAACGGGGGTTCTGGGCCCAGGGCGACCCGGCCCGAACCCCCCCTGGGTCGGCCGAACCGGGTCGACCCGACCCGGCTAGGCTGGGTCCGGTCCGGCCTGGGCGCGGCCCGGCCGAGCGGCCGAAGGGAAACCGCCGCGGGTTTGACCCGCGGCTTGGAGGAACGCGGCCCGCGCGGGCCGCGTGCTGGGAGGCCGGACCGCGGACGCGGTCCGGCGGCGCGCCGGGCGCCGCCGCCTCCGGTCGCCGGCGCCGCCGTGCCGGCGACCCGCGCCGCCGCCGCCTTCCGCGGGCCGCCGGAGTTGCTCCGGTGGCCCGTTTTGCCTCCCGTCTACGCCATAGCTCCTCCCGGGGGGCCGATCTTCACTGCGGGATCAACGGATCGCCCCTGCCGCACGGTTCGTCGTCGTCCGCCAAATCCGCACAACAAAAAGATCGGCGGAGGGTTGCCGGGTCTTGTTTGTTAGACCCGCACCCTCCGCGTTAGTCATAAACTCAACGGGAGGAAAAGAAAATAACCAATCAACAATTTTAAATAAATTAAAATTGTTCCGTGATCGGGTTCTTTATTTTAAAAGAATAAACACGGGAAATAAAATATTCCCACAACCCCTACCTCGAAGTCACCATCGGACGTGAGGTCGTCGCGGAATCGCTCGTCGCGAAAGGAGGGGATCGTCACGTCGTCGCGGAAGAGACGTTCGTCACACCGCGGGAAAAGCGTCGCGCCGACGATCTCCGGATCTAGAACAAACAGATTTAATTAATTAAATCCGTTGTCATTGAAATTAAAAGGGGGGATTAAACGATCTGTTTCTCACCTTAGTTGCCGAACAAGGATCAGCCGCGGAAGAAGAGGCGTCGCCGAAGAACGTCGCGGGTAGAGCTCGTCGACGTCGCAGATCACGGTGTGCGTCGTCGAATTCCGGTTCCGGCGTTCTTCGCGTTCTTCGCGTTCTTCGCGTTCTTCGCGGGGAGGGTGGAGGCTCAGAGGATTCGCACAACGATAGCAATCCTCCAAAATAGACAAGTTTGTCTATTTTATTAATTTGCCAACGAACGCAAACGCGTAAGTAACGACCCATTAAATTCGTTGAATTAATTCAACGAATGAAACAGCCCATTTAATTCACGAAATAAACCGCCCAATTAAATGGTCTGTTAAGAATTAAGGAAAACGCGTCGGTTGACTTTTCAGTTATTTTGACGGGTTTTCGCGGGTGCGTTACTTAGCGAAAGAAACGGCGGGGCTCGTGCGGGCCCCACCGCACAAATATCCTACCAAGGGGTAGGGTATTTCCGGATAGCACCCTATCCGCTTTAACTCAGTTCAAGTGGCTTCCACGCGGCTTCCAAGCGGCTTAAGTGAAATAAAATAAAGTTGTCGCACAACCTTTATTTTATTTCCGACTTAAAGCCCAAAATTTTAAAAACCACGGTTGAGCAAACGCAACTCCGGAAGAGGCGTTTCTAAGAAAATACCGGTGC
Organism: Viscum album; assembly: GCA_963277665.1. Taxonomy (NCBI): domain Eukaryota; kingdom Viridiplantae; phylum Streptophyta; class Magnoliopsida; order Santalales; family Viscaceae; genus Viscum; species Viscum album. Next base: position 1,437,727,770 of record OY728122.1, read on the forward strand.
TGCGATTTCATCGGTGCCCTCAGAATTCGATTCCGGGCACCGGTTTAAAAGATAGAAAAACCCGCTCGTCCGTTCACTGAACGTACCCGAGCCAAACTTCGGAAATTGATTCCGGGCACACCGGGCCTCGGAATCAGGTGCCGTCTGAAGCTGCGCTCTTGTAAAATTCCAAAGAAAATTATGAAAAAAATTTCCTTGAAATTTGCGGGTCTTTACAGATCTCTTGTGCATAACATGATTTTTTATTGGGTAGAATAATTGTCTATACAAGATTTATATCATTTAATTTTCGCTATAAATTTTTCTTAATCCATAGATAGATCTATTTATTGGTCGAGCACTTAGGTTTTACTCTAGAAACACTTTTCTAGTTTTTAACGAGATACGTTTAATTAATTTTTTTAAATAACTCAGTTTTTTATGGTATATAGTTGAAAAATAAATATATTAGAGAATTTAAATTTTTCCAAGTTTTCCATCATGAATTTTCAATCTTCTATGTACTATATATCATCTTTTTATATTATATGGTCTTACAAGATAGATAAATATATTTTCTATTAATGTTTAGGATGCTTTAACTAAAATATTTGGTTATTTCCATTATATCATGTGTGAATAAAAATGATGTCAATAGTATGACCAATTTCATTAATGTTATACATTCTCAAGGAACGATGCATACAAATTAAGATCATAAATCCCAATTAATTTTTTTCGGGTTAATAAAAGATAAAATTTAGCTGAAGATTAGACAAACCTATATAGAATTTTCATGGAAAACATGACATGAATAGAGTTATTAATAAAAGAATATAAAATATCGTTGATGGTTCCACACATTTTCAATTAATTGTACATGGAACATTAAATAATGTTGTGTAGGGTCACAAAATGAGGTCAAATTTCCAAATATAAATTTTTTATGCGTAGAATCACAACTGAGGGCCTGGGATTTCAAGAGGAGTATTCAGAGTTGCTTTATTTAGAACATCATAAAATAGACTCAATTATATGGTAAATGTTTAAAAAATAGTTTTTTGTTGACATATATTGGAGGTTGATATAATTAATGCATGTGTATCCTCAAAGATATTTAAATCCACTAGAATAGATTGGTTAATGAATATATATAAATCATCACATAATAATTCCTGAATCAACAAGCTATAGAGAGTGGATGGATTTTCATGGCCATTATTAATGGTTGAAATCAATGCCACATCATCATTAAATAGCTCATGGAATTTAAGGGGATCCATCCAATTGGACTACAACACAACATTGTGTATTTTTAGTGGTTCAATGGAAACTATTTTCTTAAACCTCACATCTTAGAGGGATATATTTATATCAATTATTCACCACGTTATAAACAATTAATTCAAAATTTGGAAGTAATATTTGTATTAAACTCAAAGATTTTTGTAATTAATATGAGTATTAGAACTCATGGAATGGGTTTGGTGAGGTTTTAGACAACAATTATATGATTTAAGTTCATTGAAACACCTTAATATTTTAATAAAATAACATTTTTCTAATATTGTTTGTGGAAAAGAACATTGATCTTAAATTACCCATGAAATATATGTCATTATATTTACTAACATTTATTTCTTATTGGACATGTAACCCAAATGTCTAAATGATCCATAATAGAGTATATCGTTATAACATAACAGTTAAATTTTACGGTGTTTATAGTACTAAAGAAATTTTGAGAAGTATATATCTTACACATATTTGAATAAATACTTTTTTTATCTATTTTATAGCAGTAAAATAATAATCCTTTGAAAGAAAAAGAAATGCTTTCAGAAAAATAAATGGCTTTTTATAAAAGAATATTTAGTCGCACTATGCACACGAAGATTAAAGATAATTTTTTCCACCAATATAAAAAATAATTGATCAAATCAACATTATTTATCAAATCATAATATTTAAATAAACCGATGGTGAATGTTTAGAATTTTTCTGAAATGTTTCATTTTTTGATGAATAGTTAAAAATAGTAAATTTTAATTGAAAACTTCTTTTCCCTTTAATTTTATTATAAAATTATAAATATTTTTAATTTGTTTGAATGAAATTTTATTTTAATTATATATCTAATATTCCAATTATTTTAATTTAAATCATTTGATAATTTAATTTTTATATAAAATCATTGTAAACATTTCAGTGTTTTTTCTTTGATATTAAGAATTATCATCATGTTTGGATGATTAATTTTAAAATATAATTTTCCACATATGTGAATGTTATATCAAAAAATTCATTCACTATATGGAATATAATAATTTATATTATTTAATAATACATTAGGGTCCCAAAAATTATGCTAAAGGAAGAAAATACCCCCAAAATCACTTTGTAGAAGGAAGCATGTACTCCTACAAGTCTAGCAAGATGAATGGACTCAAATTGAGATGGAAATTTTAGAAAAAAAATTATTTGATTTTATATATTAAAATCACTTCATGTGGCCATGTACCATCAATGGGAATGTTTCGCTGAACATCTGGATCATGAACCACCAAGTACGGTGAACAATCTGTGAGGCACTAGCCCACAGACCAAAGGCCAGCAAACCCATCAGAATGTGATCCACATCACTGAATGAATAATACCCATGAAGGCCATCCGCATACCACCCCACAGTCTGATTAGTTCGTGGTTGAAGAAAACGAGCATCATTCTGAAAACCATAATCGTGAACCAAAACCTCTACAAACCCTGGTTGACCAAGTCATCTGCAGGTTAAAAAATCTAATCATGGACCTCCGAAAATGGAGCCACATCCCATAGATACAATTTCCCCTATTCTCTATAAATTTTGTATATAAATAATTGAGAAAGGTATAATTTAGAATGTTTTTTGGTGTCTTAGACATTGGAAGTACGACCATGGGGATAATTCTAGCTACATACATGATTGATCAACGAAGTCCAAATTGTGAGCCACACTCTCCACAGGTAAAGCCAACCACAAATTGTAAACTGAAGGAAATTAATAATAAAAAGATAACCATAAACCTAAATGGAGAAACCATGAACCATATACATCTCACAGATGAACATCCTGTGAATTATAATCCCCCAGACCCTCGTTCAATATAGTGCTACGTGTAGTGTACCGCTAGGAGGACAAAACCCAGTGTTGCGTACTACATCATTACACATACAGAATCCAAACTGGAATGATTGGATGTGTACTACTATGATACGGGGTGGTCTATACCCATTCCCACATACCGCATTGGTACTCGGACATCCCATCTACCCGCATACCACTACGGTACAGATAGCTTCCCCCATCCAAGATTTGATACTAGTATATAGAATTGTGTATTTTCTGGTATTATTTACTCCAGTTCCAACCTCACTCCTCCACTACCATCCACTCCGTCATAATCCCTCCATGAACCTGTCCTCTACCATTAGGCCAAAGCCTCCACCAAAGCCACCAGACCTATATGATCAGGCCATCGGGTGCATCAGGGGCCCCTTTGAGTCTACATACCCATCGTATGTGGAGTCAAAAAGGCAATCCCCATAACAGTTTGGACTTTTGGAAATCCTCAGGGTCAACATTCCCATGGTAACCTAGATTCCAACCTTGGGAATCTAATGTGAACCTCCTGGTTATAGGAATTGACGGTTATCACATTCTTTTCCATTTAATGAGGAATACTGATCAGTTGAAGGAGTTGTGTTCACTTATCATTTAACGAGTCTAAAACTACTCCCTTTTCCCAGAATGTATTCCAGGTCCCTCCAACTGAGGTGAGTGCCCAATCCTCCAAGGTTGATCTGCATGACCTTTAATGTGATTTCACATTAAAAGTTTTATTGCTCTACACCCTCTCCCATCATTGCCCCGACCTCTTCCAACATAGGATCTCCCTCTCCCACCAATAGGATAGGAGGCATGTGGTTGGATGGATCTCTCACATCATCTTTTTTCTCAAACCAATCATGACTCACATTGGAATTTATTTTTGTGATGATTACAACATCCACACAATTCTATGAGAACTCTTATTCCTGGTCAAACTAGAATATGTAGAATGCATACTCAAAGCCCCGAGCTCAAAAGAGAGCCCTCTCATAAAGGGTACACCCAATCATGTCTTCTTCAGTGGGAAACCTCAATGCTTAAGCCCCACATAATTCCAAACTATGTGGGTTATGATTCCTCTCCAATGGATATGTAGGTAACCCGTATTATTGGTCCAATACCAACAAAAATTCACCTTCCACCCTTGGATGATTTTAAACTTCAGACCACCATATTTTATGGGTAAAGTTAGTTGTCCCTATGTAGAATCAAATATATGCATGGCTATAATGATCATGAAAACCAAGGGTAGCTCATGGACACACTCTTCTGAAATTAATCAATTAATTACGGACATATGAACACAATATAAATCTATAAGAGAGTCCTGGAATAGCCAATAATTCCCCCAGAAGGGTGCAATGAGACTGAATTCTCATCCCCACGACCAATGGAGTCCTCAAGGGTCTTTGGATGAATTATCAATCACCAAGATCTTGACTTTTGAACGAAGTACTATGAATAATGGATATCATGGCCGTTGGGGATTTCTGGCTCCATGAATAAACATGTTAGAGACCATATGATGATGTTATATATGAGGAGAACTTATTTAAAAATTACTTGACCCAACACAATCACCTGCTATGACTAACTGATTGTGGAACATCCTTCACAATGTGAAGGGGTTCAATTGTCTTATCCCCTCATAGTTAATCCAACCTTATTTCATAGGATAGTTATACAGAATTGGTCTAAACAAAAGAAATATTGAATTTGAAAGGAAACTGTCTCTGGGAAAAGCTACGGGTGATGATCATCATCAGACCTTTTCACCATCACCTGAAACATGCCACCATAGAGGAGGAACAAACATGGTGAATCCAAAATGAATCCTTAACCATGGTGGTGGTCTTACCCCACTCAAACCCATTCTCCCAAAGAAAAAAAAGAGTGGGGAAGGGGTCCAATATAAATATTCATATATTAATATGTTTAAAAGAATTTTTATTTGATGAGATTTTGAGGTCTTTATGTCATATATGTATGTTGCAGGTTCTTGTAGAGCATCCATTGATCCAAATGACATCATAAAGACCAATGCAGACACATGCATCCACGATCTTGTAGGCAGATGAGGCCCCAACAAAGTACAGGACCCCCTTGCCTACCCAACGTCCTCAATACTGGGTATCATACACAATGATCAATGTGTACCATCGAAATGGTAATATCCCAATGTTGGAGGCCTGAAGACAATCACTCAAGTTTTCAAATGTCTTCTAGTCGCATCCTCAGTAGCGGTTAGCACCCCAGCACATGGAGATTTCGATGGTCATCTCAAACTGTTTCGTGAGCCTGTCACTGGATTGTGTCAATGAGTACCTCCACTAACTTAAGTAGGTATATGAGGTCGATGCTTCCTAAATTTTTTCAACTGCACAGGGGTCCTACTCATGGTCCTTCTCTAGAGATCGTTGTCTTCGACACTGGATGACCAATCCTTCTCTCTCCAAAGAGGTCCTTATGAAGAGGGAACCTACTAATGTCCACCAGACTTGGGCCCCTCCGGATACCCACTATGGGAGGAAAATATATAATCTGGACCATGCTATCACTCTGTTTATTGAGGAGCAAACCTGCAGCACTAACTCGGTTACATTCAATGGGAAGAAATATTAATCTTCCCCCTCCACTCAAGCCCACCACAAAAATAGGGTGGCACAATATGAGGACAAGCATGTTCCTACTAGTTCTCACTGGTCTCTCCATGCAGAAAAAGTTGTAAACTACCAACTGATGCAAATATCTTCTAATGCAAAACAATCCTGCCAACCAAATAGGGTGGTAAAAAGCTACACATAAGACCAAATACCTACAAACAGATTTCAAACCCAATTTACAAATATGGAAGAAACTAGCTACATACAGGAACCAATACCTATGGATGCATATCATTCCCTCCATCCAAATAGGGTGGTATGAAAATTTAAGCAGTGTCGAATTCTTGTGGTTTCATACAAATGATGTGACACATATATAGTGGAATGTGGGAAGATTAAAATCCAAATATATTTATATGATTTCCACTAGTCAATTACAGTGGAAACCGGAGAATAAAACTGATGGCAGACTCATTCCTCTCTCCCGGTACAGGAGAACTGCCAGTATCATCTGGAAACTCATAGAGGAACGGAGCATGCATTAACACATGCTCCAATATCAGAATGGGCCTCTATACATATTATAACCAAATATGTATCACATAACATCATGGAAATTATGGAAGATAAAATTTCGATTCTAATCCATATCCTCCAAATATTCCAAGATATCATTGCATCAGTAGTAATAGAGAGAAAATAAGACCATAGCCCAGTTTCCTCAAACAGAATGACTCACTCACATAATTAGATGGTCACTCTCGAGTAGTTATATATCCATTCTTTTGTCATGGAGGGTCAAAAAAAATATCCTATGATACATAGACAATGGGATCAGAAACAAACACCCATTCTAACTGGGGGATTCCTGTTCAATGTGGCGGCTGCTCCATGGCATGATGATATCTCCACCAAAACTAAAGATGACTGTCAGGTTATCTCAGTAGCATCATGGGACCCAACAAGATAGGGATCCATATTTGGAGGTTGTTACCAACAATATCAGTCCCATGTTACCTACAAGAGTGCTCTCAAAAACAAAATGAACCAAAGGAAACTAGAAAACGAAGATCACATACATGATCATGCTCTGCTGGAATATAGGGTTTTTTACACCAAAAAACATATATCAATAATGTATCAAGATCCTATCAATCCATTTAACAATTATGGATGTGGAAGTAGTAGTTTTTAAGTCCCTCCCTGCAATGTCGTAATCAGAAGCTCAGAAGTACCTCCTTACAACACCCAAAAGGGCTCACTCCATGGGCTGGGAATGATCAATAATGAGAGCCTATCTCTTTATGTGCATAGAGGTATCCCTCCCCTCGACCTGAATATCATACTATAAGAAGATCCTCACATTGCTGCCATCCGCCCTGATGGTCCTCCCCCTGCGATACACTGCAAATATGATTCTCCCTATAGTTGGACGTCGAGTCAGGATGATAGTCCTTGCCGTGATGATATTCATCACGAAGGTTATCCCTGAAATGGTAGTTGTTATAAAGGCCCTCCCTATAGTAAAATCAAGAAACAATAATGTCCTCCCTCAATGTTGTAGATCATGAAGGCCCTCCCCAGGATGTGCACTACAGAAACTCTCCATGCCGCCTGGTATTAAGCATTGATGGTAGTCCTCACCATAATAGAAGACACCAAGAAGGGCCTACCCATAGTGACATGTAGCATCTAGATGTTCATCCCCACACTACAGCCCACCCTAAAGGTACTCCCCTGGGTATATACAGTACAGTCATTTCCAATAGTTGGGAATCATGTTTCAATAGTAGCCCTCACCATTGCAGCACCAATTGTGAAGGTCCTCCTCAGAACCACATTCCATACAGGAAAGAAGACCATCCCCTTTCCAGAAAAAATGTGAGAAACCCCTCCTATGGTGAGGTGATCGTAAAGGTGGATTCAGAAATATCAATCAATTCATCCATCACGAGTGATATCCTTTATCAACCAGAGGATGGCTCGGGGCCACACTCATCTTTGAGGCCACCCCCACATATTTTTCATATTAATGATCCTCCCACCAGCTTGGTTTATTGGAATGAAATTATTAATAAGCAGTCGTGCCAGGCATATCATGTAGTGGATCACTTAAAAGAACAATAACAAGATATGTTTCTTGTCAGAAGACACCTAGATAAGGATAATATTCAAGTGATGTATTGGGCTAGGACCACTTATTTCTTTGAAATACTAGGTGGGTTATCTAGGAAATGTATACATGACATTCCCCTCAATATATGGTGGAATCATCATCATTTGAAATAAAAATTGCTACCCTAAGAAGGGTATGTGGACAGTGTGAACATGGTTGGGGAGCATCATCGCCAAATAAACTAGGCATCCCTCCCATCTTCATGACAATCACACTCAGAAAAGAAAAAGAAGAAAACATAAACTGTATTGCCCCCATGCACTACATATGTCTTGTTGCATCATTGTTGATGCCCCAACTAGAGTTCACATTCGGGGATTGGGAGAACATGGAGGAATACACTTCATCCCGCGTCATGTCCATCAAACCACATTGGAAATGAAATCATGAAATTTCATATCCCAAATGTAGAAATCAAATGAAACAACTGCTAAGGAAAGATGAGTTACTGAACAAAAACTAGCTCAGAGTATGTCTCAAAAAAGTGTGGATAGAAGAGGTCACGCCATCAGAAAACATCTTAGTCAGGAAACCAAGAACATCTAGCCGGATTCCTGCCTATGGAAATCCGACTGGAAAGAATTGATCATGTCATCAATATACCATAGAATCCATTTTGGCCTAATTCCATACTCAGTTCACAAACGCACAGGAGTACGTGAAATTGAAAAGGTGGAAATAGTGGTAGCTACAACCACGATGTAGGAACAACACCATCCCATAGGGGTGGGGGAATTTTTAACTCAAAATTCCCTCATAAGAACAAAAACTCTAGGCCATGGCGCATCAATGAATGAATGGGAATAACCCCATCCATCTTGGATAGGGGCAATTTTTCAACAAATCCCCACAGAATGATTGTATGTCTTCTACCATTTAGGAAGACCGTTTGACATATGAGTCACCCATTCCACCCCTTCTCATTGTTCACACCCTCCGAGACAAAGGCATGTTTCGATATAAGACCAGGGCTCAATTCAGGTCAATCATCGCTATGAAACCCAAGTAATACTACACAAAAGGAGAAACTCCAAAAATGGACGTAGAAATCCTTCCTACCATTCGGCACCGGCTACACCACCCCCAATGTGGAATGCCTCAGTGAACTTGGTGAAAGTCAACCCCACAGATCTCACAAGAAATGGAATATAGGGATAGTATGAAATGGAAGATGGTTCCCTCCCAGACAAATCCAATATCGAGCATGATGGTGTGTATATCAAGAACCAGAGAGTGGTCCAAAATTTATGTTCCCCCTCAATTAATCTAACACTACCTCCCACGGGAAACCCCAACATGGAAAAGAATAAATCCAAGGTCTTCTATGACCACCTTCTCCTCCCCCTAAAAATGGGATGCTCACTGTTGAGGAAAGATTCTCCTAGAAAGAAGAAGAAATGAATGAGTTGAGGTGAATTAATGCTGAGCTACGTCGAGGGAGCTACCTTGCCGGATTTCTTCCCCCCACAGAATGTTAGTAGTTTCTCCTATAAGAGGTTCCCTTGCCACAGGCACTCATCCTAGAAAATGAATCCATGCTCGTAGGCTTGTCCAATCTAGCATCAGGACTAGAAACCTACATAATCTCGGCCCAAAAAGGACATCTAGACTTCCCCCAATGGGAAGGAAGATAGAATATATTCAGGTAAACCAACAAAGGATACCCCCATCTGGTTATCCACCCCAAATTCTAGTAGAATCGACAAACCCAATCTTGTCCATTGTCGCACAAGCCCATGCTCATACTGGGCAGGATATGTTTCACGACCTCTTGAACAACGTTGAGAAAACAACAACTCAACTAGTTTCCATGAAGGGGAGACGTAATCTGATATAGATGGAGCGAAAACCCTTCCATGAGTGGGAGAGCGATGTTCCTCCACCACCGAACTTCATAAACCCCATATTCAAAGTATTCAATGGCTCAATGGACCCTGAACATCATTTAATACACTATTCCTCATATTGTGACCCCATGATTGGTATTCTAGAGCATAAAGAAGCAGTAAAACTCAGGTGCATCATACAAACCGTATAGGTCTTGGATTCTGTCTGGTGTACATGCCTTCAAACTAACTGAAGCATAGGATGGAAGGACCACTGATGAAAGTTTCTCTTGTATTTCAGTTCAATAATACCTAAGATGATAGTTAGTGATATCCTGAACTACAAACAGTGATAGAACTAAAGAGTCTCAAACATCATTTCCCGATAGAAAGTCCAAACTTATTCCCTGAATCAGACACTTTTGAAGGATGAAATGGTCTCTATGTTCATAGATAACCTTTGCGATGAATTGTGAAAACCACTCATCCCAGTGAAGTACACAAGTGGGGTTCAGTATTTCTATTCCATTTCCAAAAGGATAGAATACCCCTTGAATATGAAAATATTAAGACTTTAGTGGCCCCATCAACCCCTAGGAAATGAACAGAAATCGCTGAAGCAGTTTTTGTCATGCTTAATCCACTGTCGGCACCAGCTCCGATTGCGAATCCCCCATTGAAGCTAAAAGATCCCATGGATGCCAATAGAAACCCCATCCTTGGAATGATGAAAAATGTAGTTATAAAAGAAATGAATTCAATGAATAAATTAATAAAATTTACTAGTTATGAGAAAAATAGTTCTGCGACTATTTCATTGCTACTATGAATTGAAGCTTTCTCTAGAAACCAAATCAAATGTGATTTGATGAAGTGGGTATCAATGACCATAGAAATTATTTTCCATACCACAAGAAAATTGGGACATAACTTCTAAGAATGATTAAATTTCCATGATCTCCTATAAAAGATGGTGGATTCAGGGAAGGTCAAGTTGGGCCTTCCACGAGGACAAGTGGTGAATTTTCCACCTCAGACTCACGAGAGTAAATTAAATGGAAAGCAGTTTGTAGTAAGTATTATAAAATGTTTAACAGTTGGAAGACCCGTAAGACTGTCAACTGAGTCCTTGCCATCCTCCAGGCATAGTTTAAACAATCAAATGTTCCCCCAAAAGCTCCTAATACATCACATTCATCCTTCCCAGCCCCACAACCATCTAAAAGCCAGAATGGAAGAAAGTATGAGGTACAAGATGCACTGACACAAAAGACGAAGTCAATGTTGAAACATTTAAACATCATACCACTAGAATTTGTACAATGGGAACCATCCCGCATAATTATACAACGAGCACGGCCCCACAGAATTGTACCACAAGCACTTCCCCACAAAAGGACACCATCATAAGTAGATGGTCAGACAAAAACATTGTCCGATCAAGAAATGATATTTGACACCATTAATTTCATTCACTTGATGGACCCCTTTTCATATTGAGACTATGGCCACATTCCTAAAATCCCCACACCCAAATGAAGTGCTCGAGGAAGCAGGAATAAAGGAAAAAAGTATTCCTGGAAGGCATGATCGTGTTAGGAGTAAAATTACTAGCTACTCTATAATTCAAACCATTAAAATTGTGGGATCTCGTGGATATACCATCCGACAAAAACAAAAAGAATCAGAATGCTCCTCCGCCCCCATAACAAATTCCATGTCCGTTTATCTTTGAATACACATCAGGGGAATAACAAATATCAAATCACCCAAGGCATTTAGGCACACGAGTTCGACCAAACCTAGAAAGGACTGTAGAACATAGGCCCTGGTCCCCGAAGATGAACCATCTACATCCAAATCCCAAACCACTAAAGGGTTTGTGAAAGAGAAACCCCAAGCTGGGAATCACCAACCATTAGATAAGAATTATAATATTATAAATAATATAGCTTCATTACCAGACAAAATATTGATCCTGGATTCATTAAGCCTATCTCAAGATCTTAGAGAGGCACTCATAAAATAATTACTATGTCTCCAGGGGGTTAAGGCTGATGTAGCAGTAGACGAATTTTACTGAACAATGACCATTCCTGATGAATGTCACTCCTTCACGTCCTTCATTGACAGGGATGAATATTCCATCATGTAAGGGCACATCATACCATCATATATGTTTGGTATGATAAACTGAATTGATGTCCAGAGGATTTTCATCAACAACAGATTAGGAGTTAACCTACTCCCATTTTGAATGCTTCGTTGGCTAGGAAATGATGAAGAAAACTTGACACCATGAACTACAACACAATTGGGATATAACAAAAGAGTTAAAAATTCGTTCATATGGATCTTTCTTAAAACTCATCTCATAGACCTCATATAATATTCTGAGTTCCTGGTAGTAAAGAAATGTATGGCCTTCTACTTCTTGTTGGGGAGGCCTTGTCTACATTAGCATGACGTAATTCGGTCATCATACTAGCAGTGCATCAAATAATGAACTAATTGAAAAAATTGTGCATTACACACTGAAAAATACCCATTTACGTCCTATGAGTAACATTATATCAACCCATGGATCTATAAATCAGATGGAAAACATATTTCGGTCAATGAAATATATCAGATTAATGCACCGAATGGATTGGATTTGGCTCATGTTGACCCCCACCAGCAGATTGGGGAATAGAATTTATTACCCATCAACCAAATTGATTGCACAAGTTCTTGTCCAGATGCAGAATCAATTTTCTGCATGGTCTCTATTATTTCTATCAAGTCCAATGACACGGAAAAGTGGGCTAACTCCCATGATGTCATGGAAATTCATATCAATGATGCTCTCGTCCCTTCCAAGGGACCTCAAACTACCCCAGCCTCACATACTAAGGAAAAAGAAAATTTATATCCCAACACTGGAGAGTTCTTTTAAAAAATAATCCCTCTATCAGAAGAGGATGAATATAAAGATGATGAAGATGAATCAGAATCGGAAGAATACCTCAATGATTCCCCTCCTTCATTCGAAGAAGGTGTTTCCACCATAATCATTGAACATAGGGAGATAATCCTAGGCACTAAAAATGACACTTGGTGCACTCTGATCAGTTTTTCTTTTCCCATCAAGTGGCAGGGGGCTTATACCTCCTTAATAATGAATAATTGGGATGTGTTTGCATGGAACTACACTAAAATGCAAGACCTCGATCCTGTGGTTTCCACTCATTATTTAGGCTTACCAGAAGATCACAAGAGCTATTAGAAGGAAGATAGTAGGACCCACCCGACACATGCTCCAAAAATAATGGATGAATATGAAAAGATTTTCAAACCCAACTTCATATGGTTGGTCTATTATAATATCTAGATAGAAAACATAGTCGCTATCAAAAAGAATAATGGACAGATTTGATCATTATTGACATTAGAAAACTTATCCTCCATTTACCACAATACAATTTCCCAGTCCTGATCACATAATTTTTTATCGACGCAACAACAGGATATGAGGCTCTCTATTTCCTGGATGATTATTATGGATTCATAAAGATCTTGTTGGCCCGAGGAGATGAAGAATATACCGTTTTTAGGGCCTCTTAGGGAGTGTTTTGTTATAAGGTGACACCATTTGGTCTAAAAATTATTGTTCTACATATCAGCACACCATGAATCGCATCGTCATTCCCTTATAAGGAAGATTCATCTAGTTTTATTTATACAATCTAGTGGTTGAATCATTTAAGCTCTCAAAACACCCGGTCAATCTTTAAATTGTCATCAAAAAACTATTCCGTCATAGTTTAAATATGAACCCCCTAAAGTGGTCCATTGGTGTTACCTTTTAAAAATTCATTGGCTTCATCATATGCCATCAGGACATCGAAGTCGACAATGAGAAATCAAAATGCATCCTTGGGATGTCCCCACCTCACAACCTCACAATGTTGAGAGGTCACCCAGGGAACCTCACCTACATTCGGCACTTCATTTCCATCATAGAATGTAAATGATTAAAATTCACCAGGATCATGAAGAAATGATTTACATATGAGGGGTATAATTATTGCCAAGATGCATTCGAAAATGTCAAAAGATATCTCATAAGCCTGCCGATGCTGAGGCCACCAGTTGAGGGCAGTCCACTCATATTGTACATAACTGCTCTATAACAGTCTCTAGGTGCCTTTATCATGTAGAAGAATGATGTAAGCAATGATAACAACCTAAATTACCTTATTCTAACAATGATTGATGCTAAAACTCGGTATTCAAATATTTAAAAGTAATTCCTAGACCTAATCTTAACATTTCAGAAACTCAGGAATTACCTAAAGCACCCTAAGGTCAACATGGTCTCCCATTGTTACCCACTCAAATATATCCAAAATATTCCCATTCTAAATGGATTCCTATCTTGATGGGAGTTCATCCTAAAACAGTTAAATATATAGTACGTGCCCAAGAAGGCCTTCAACGGCTTTGCATTAGAGAACTTCCTGGAAGACCACCCCTTGGATAAAACAACACCGTCAAATACCGAAATTCCAGATGATGAAGTGTTTCTTCTCCATGAGTACCCCATGACAAGGAAAATTTACTTTGATGGTGCCACATGATGCTTGATATTGATAATTATAGAGGATCCTAAGATTAGTAAAGTTGGGATAGGAATTATATTCATTTCCCCCCGAAAATTCCATCCCACCTTACTCTTTCCTTCTTTAGGAAGGGTTTAAATATAATGACGTATAATATCATGCCCCCATTATATGCCTAGATCTGGTACATCATGTAAAATCCAAACACCTTAAAATAAATTATGTTTTAGATCTATTCATCAAACAGGTCAGTGGTGACTACGCCATTAAGAATGATGTATTAGACCGCTTGAAGAAACTTGTTCGAGAATTGATGGATGAATTCCCATTAGATACAAAATTTACCTTTATCCCCAGGTCTCAAAATTATCAAGCTGATGCTTCGGAAAATGCAACAAATGCCATGGATGATCCAGATTGAGATGAAATACACATTAGCATTACCCACCGCGAGATGGTCTTTCCATTTATCTAGAGCGATACAGAAGAGATTGATAATATCTACCCTATTTCTGAGACTTATGGTCACAATTCCTACAACATGACACCCATTTCACATTACCTTCGGAAGGGGTAACTCCAACCAGATAGGGCTGGAAGGGAATAAGTATGAAGATATGAAGTCAAAATTATCTTGTACAATGGGGTAATACAAAAAATGATCTCTACAAACGAGGCCTTAATGGAGTCATTCTCAGGTGAATTGATAATGAAGAGAATATTGTTGTCATGATATATGTGCTATCTGGAGATAGTGGAGTGCACAAATCAGCAACCAAGCTCTCTCACCAAATTCGATGTCTTGGGTATTACTGGGTCACTATGATAATAGATGATTCCATATTCACTAAGAAGTGTCATTCCTGCCATGTTCATGCCAATTTTATACACCGATCCACAGAGTTACTTAATACAAATATGTACACCAAGACATTTTATGAATGGGGGAAGGATGTTGTGGGACCATATCCTCACGCTATAGCCAGACAATTCAATTTCATATTCACAGCGACCGACTTCTTTTACAAATGTGTCGAATCCATACCCCATAAGTATGTCGGGGAAAAAACATAGTTAGCATTATGAAGGCCAACCTAATCACTTTATCTAGTGTCCCTCATTAAATACTAGAGAACAATGGTACCAATATAGGCTATACTATGATGGACAAGTTATACTATGTGTATAGAATCAAATCCAACCATTCATCCTGCTACCATGCGGTGGCCAGTGGGAAGATAATGGTTTTCACCAAGACTATTTCAAACATACTCCTTAAGATGTCTGATAATGATAAGAAATCATGTCCATACAAGATTCTTCATGATTTTTTGGATTATTGGACCACAACCCACACCTCCACCCAGGAAACCCCGTACTCACTAGTATACAGGGGAGATGAGCTTTTTCTATTGAAATCCATGTTCCATCACTTTGTGTAGCCATTTAATATCAATTTTCAATGAAAGACCAATCCCAGAGATAGTTCACTGAGTTGGGGAATGTAGATGAAAAAATGATTCTAACATTACAACATTTGGAAATCAACCAAAATCAGATTGCACAAGCCATTAACAAAAAGGTTCTCCTCTGATCATTCTTTGAGGAATAGATTGAGTTAGTCCATTGAAACCGGATGATACTTGAGAAGAATAATCCAAATCATTAACCAATGTGGGAAGGACCATATGTCATAAATAGGGTCTATTCCAATGGATCATACACCCTAAAATTGATAGATATAAAACTCATCACGACTTCCACAAATGAATTTTTTTGAAGATGTACTTTAGGTAACAGCAATCCTGTTGCCCTGGTCCAAACTCTATGACTCAAAAATACGAGTTGTTGTACTGACCAACATAATGATAAAATTTATTATATGAGCCACTATCCAAACTCTAATCCCTTAAAATAGGAGTAATAATACCGTGAAACCCCATGTCATGGTCCAAACACTAAGAACTTAAACAATGAGTAATAAAACCGTGAAACCACCCGTGTTAGGGTCCAAACTCTATGAACATAAACCATGAGTATAAATATGAAGAATTCATGGTCCATGCTCTATTACCATAAAATAAGATCCATTTTTTTCCACTTATCATTAAACTGTAAGGATCTCATCCCTAAAACATGAAAATAACTGTGACTCATTTCCTCACTGTAAGATGTTAAACTACATGGCACAAATCATCCTAATCACGTGAAAATAAACTACATGATGTCACACAAAACTATGTATTCCATGATACCTACCCTCACTGAATACATAGAGACAAATATATCCTCGATTATGCCCCCACCACCACCAAAAAATTCTCCCATCGTATCCTCTACCTCCCACACTAGCATGAGAAACACCCATCACTCCTTATTTCTCACATCGATTATGACTCATGTGAGCTTAGGATAAATGGTTAAGATTTGATTATGAACAAAATTATAGGGAGATATGTTGGGAATATCACCCATAGAAAATGAAACAAAAATTCTCTCACATGTCCTCACACATGGATAGAGCTAAATCAGTACATGAAAACTTTCGGAACAAGTTATGGCTTGATTCCTACCCAAGTAGGATATGTAGTGATGACTAGATTTGACATACCAGCCTAGAAACCATTAGAAAAGTTCCTCATTCCCCATGTGTAGGTCATAATTATACATGGGTTCAATGAAAGGTCATAATCCCATGAAGATAAACTGAGAAATTATTCAAGAGTTATTTGTGGCCCAATCCTCAGTTTCACAAGATCCCACACATACTCCTCACTCATGAGAAGTCAAAAGATCTTACATCCCAAAATTCATGAGTCAGACCAACGTGGGAGCTCTAGTAGACCCCAGTTAATCCTTTTATGGGTATTCTTTACGTTCCCATGCACATCATTCCCATTTGTCAAAATACATACCCTAGGAAAACGTGGATCCCCATAATATGCCTAGGACATCTATGACAGAAGGCCAGTGTCCTACAGACACCTTTGTTTTTCTATGCACATCATGCCCCGGTTGCTCTGTATATGTTTCCCACAAATTAGGGTTTTCAATTAAAGGATAATTCAACCCCAAGAGAGTCATAACCTATCTCAGTAAGTCCAATGGATTCCATGACCTATGACATTACCCCTAATTCATGTTTCCTCTAGAACAATGGTTTACACCTTCTACCATCACTCAAATTTTAGAAATGTTAGGGAATCCTGATTTCGATTAACTCAACACTATTAAAGATCTTTGTAAAAGCATAATTGTCCTCACTACATGGCTTAAAACTACACATAATCATGTTCTGACTTCAAGGCATTATACTGTGAGGCCAAAATCATGCTCACTACATAACACTAAACTATACATCATCATGACCTTACTGCATGACATTAAACTGTGAGGCCTAAATCATCATTGTTGTATGACATTAAACTAAATAAAAATTGTTTAAGCCTAATGTTCCCTTTAATGTTTGGTTTTTTGTTCATAGGAATTGACCCATATTCCTCATAATCTCGTATTTCTCACACCTATAATAGCTCGCGTGACCTTAGGGATCATAGAGAGAGATCCACCATGACATTATGGAAAAATATTCTTGGAATTTGGTCCTACCAGCATGACACTAAATGGCATGTCATAGATGTCGTCCCTTAGAGGAACCCCACATCCTTTTCATGTGACATTAAATGACCATCTACCCCCATGATTTGATTAACGCATCACACTACATACGAGTCAGACGTACATAACAGACACTTGATTTCATGTGTGAATTCTATCCCAAAGGTCCCAATTATGTCTAGATATACTCCTGTCATACAAAAAATCTCCATGCTATGAGTGATCATGAATCCCCATAACCCTCCAATTCCATCTGATATGGAATACCAATGTCATGTAGACACCATTGATTGACTATTCATAACATACCTTAGAGGCTCTACATATGTTTCCCACAAAAATGGCCATCAATAAAATGAAAATTCATCACCAGGAGATTCATCTCCTATCTCAGTATGCCCAATGGCTTTCGAATCACATTTCATCCCTCTTAATTCAATGTCCCTCAATGCGATGGTTTACATTATCCACCCTACATGCAACCTGGATATATCAGAACATGCTGTCCCAATTCATCTATGTTCACTTTTGAGGTTTCTAATGATACACCATACACATGTGTGATGTTGAATTGTATACAATAGAATAGTTACCCAATTTTTTTTCCAGTTTCCCATGAAGATGTTCAGCTAAAATTCCCCTTTTTTTGTTATGGTTCACCCCTTGTCGAAGGTCACATACCATATCAAAGATTTTCCAAATATCAACTATTTGTGGATGACTAGTTTCCTAAAAAACCATTTTTTGACTATGTACATCATGCCTCATAGGCTCTGCATATATCGCTTACAAAGTGGTTGTGAATCTAAGGAAAATAAGTTCTCAAGAGAGTCTTTTCCACCTTCTGTACGAACAAATGACATTGATATCCCATCACACCCCTGAATTTGGAAAAAATTTGGGTAACATCTTATAAACCTTATTCGTTCCAAATTCCCATATCCTTAAAAATACTTATTTCTGAATTCACCATTCTTCAGCTCACAGTCACACAAGTAAGAACCGTGCAAGAATCGTTTCCTACACAAAGACGATAGGAATGTACCTAATATTTTTTGACACCATTACATATGCCATCCACCCACTATGGCTCCCAAAATCAAAATTAATTATAAATGTCACACAACCCTTAGGGGCCATAGGAGATGGAAGTCCATTGTCTTGCAATCAACTTTGATTGACTATGCGCATAATGACCCGGAGGCTCTGCATAGGTTTCCCACAAAAATCTTCATCAATCAAATGAAAATTCATCCCTAGGATAGTCCTTTCCTACTTCTAGGATCCTAAAAATGATTTTGAGCCTCATGCATGTCCAAAATTTACAAGATTAGAGTCCTGAAATTCTTTTAATCCTTGTCTGAATGATATTAGAACATTCTCGGAAGACGATCCCGAATTAGGCCATGCCCCATTATGTTTGGTCAATGTTGATTGACCTAAAACAACATTCTTAAATCTTTTTAACGAAAATGTAGACAGCTTGTAAGAAATATATGCCGTACTTTCCAGAGAACAAATCTGCAGAAGGCACCTCTTAGAAAAATACATATATTTGTTCATTGAAAAAAAACATTGATCCATTAAAAAGGGTTTAATGTTTGTTAGGTTGAAAACCCACAAATGGCAGCCTAAGAAAAAGTCATGTTATTACCCCTAAGCATGTGCCAAGTAATATTATGAAAAGGTTAGGGTAATAATGAAAAATACATAAAATTTCATGTGGGTTTCCATAAATCCTCACCCATTGTTGAACTACGCTCACAGAGTCCTATGAATTAGGCAAAAATTAGGGAAAAATTCGATTATTTTAGTCTACCAGCCATATTTTATAATTAATACATGATCAAAATGATGGTTATATAATTTATTTTGATCAATTTTCATGACAAGAAAAGGCCAAGAAAAAGGAATTAAAGGCAATTCGGTTTTTTTGAGTTCAAAAAAAATGGAGGAACGTCCCCGGTCCAAAGTCTCTCCGAAGTATCAAAAAGGGGAATGAGTACATAACATGATGTGGGACAGAGCTACAATGAGGTTTGATTCACCCTTTCGTGAAGGATTCAAAGTAATTTCTGTAGGAAATCAATAGTTTCCTCCAAATAAGCACTCTCCTCTATTTTGGCCTTGACTGTCAGACACACCTGTTCCAGAAAAACATTACAGTCCTACCCTTCCAAAAGAATGGCATCATAGTTGGCACATGAAGAGGCCGATTGATCCCTCAACTTTTATAATTGGGCCTTTCACTCCAAAATATCCTCCTTTTGTGTGTCCACCAAATCACAATCCCTCTCCTCGTTGGACGTTAGTTAATCAAATTCTTCTGAAACATATCAGATGTTTTCCACCTGGTGATTGGATGAATTGAACATGAAAATCTTGTTCTCACTAAAAGAACGGTATTCTCAGGAAAACAATATTTGGTATATAAGGACGTGTATGTGGTGAAAATCAAAGCTGCTAGAACCCAAATCACTAAATAATCACAGGAATTTTCAGTCTCGTTATCCAAAATGGCCATAGGTGTCTCTATGGAAAGAGGAACAAACTAGAACCATGCATGTTTTTTCACTTCCTAGTGCCTCCCAACAGTGCCAATACCTTGATCCTCCTCTGCAACAATGTGTCTATAAGTAGTAGTTTCTTCACAGGAGTGGGAAAGGACATAAGACTGGGTACATTATTTTCCCTTAGATAGTTTAATAGTTGGAGCAGGAGTTGTAAAACTAGATATGGCATCCAAGGTGATTGGTGATTCAATGATGGTGCCAACCTCATTATGGTCTTGGGATGTATTCATAGGAGGGGAGTAGTCTGAATCACTCCCCACAAAGATATTTTGTACCGATGAGGCCCCTCCCATACACTTCGTATAGCGAACTGAGCATCTTATTACCACTAGGGAAGGAATAGCTAATGTATCCATAATGGCTACTGTATGGATTGGAGTATAAGGCACAGATGTCGCACTCTTCAATGAATAAGGAATGTTTGACATTGTCGTTGGGGAAAGGATGGGGTCCTAAATGTTTAAATGATTCTCCACCCACCAAATTAGTTCTCTCAGCATCCCATTGGGAGAAAAATCTTCCCATAGTTGGGTATATTCTAGAGATAGAATAGTGGATTCTATCATTTTGGGGATGATAACATTCATTCTTTCACCTTCATGCTTCTTCATAAGCCATAACTAACAAAGAATTTTGGGATGAGACTCTCTCTTTATTTGAGCTGCCAGAAGATGAGCAGCTTTTTTAAGGAATCCAAATTTCCATTACTACTCGATTTATACGAGTAGTGAGCATCCCATCCTAAAGAGCAATGGAATATGAACATTCATATAATGAACCATCCATGTCACCTCTTAATGACCCATCAGGGGTAGGATGTAGTGAAATTGAGAAGTGAAAACTATTTCTCAACAACAAAACCATATCAATAACACATACAGTTTTAGGTCAAACATCAAAAATGTTGACAAGGGCTAGTTGAAAGTCAGAATGAGGAAACTTTTCAGTATGATGATATTTGTAATAGGGGAATTGCCCTTTCATCCACCCTTAAATAAATTAAAATTGTCCACTGAGATGGTGTGGGGGTCTAACTTTCTGTATTTTTTCACCAACTCATAAAGTTGTGCGGCAGATGGAAGCGACAAATTAATAGTTTGAGCCTCTTCTATCTTGGCTGCCATCGTCAATGTATCGACCCAATCCCTTGTATAGACGTTGCGGGATGTGAAAAGTTTTACACTTAAAAACATGTTAATTAAACCTACTTATCTATGCATAGGTGATACATATATTTGATGCTCATATCCCTATGTGTAATATCATCCCACTTCTAGGGTAGCACAATATGACCCTGGAGTTTGGCGAGACTAATGATATGGGAGAGTTCAACTGTGGAGAGCCCTTGGATAGGGTTCATTCACATGCAGGAATAACCCTATCCATGCCTTTAATGTGATAAGAGAGAGATCCTTGAGGGGATGATCAAGTAATACATCTTCCTTAACCAATAAACTCCTTGTAAAAGGGGACACATGGTCAGTGTCATTCCATGTAGTGGATACTAGGAGAAACTACTCATACATTTCTCCAAGGATAGGGTGTCCTTCAAGCTAGAGGATATTCTATAAGCTGGTTGTCACATCCCCATGAAATAAGTTGACGATGATGGTTCTTGAACATCAGCATCTCAACATCTCAAGAAATAATTCTCCAAGGGAGAAAACTGAAAACTGATAAACCCATGTTGCCTGATAAAATCCCACCACCTCTAATTGGTTGAGGGACTCCAACTAGGAATGTTGTTTCCAGAATTCCCCGACACATTCATCTAAGAAACATCCTCTAACCTACAGATCCCACTGGGTGCTCTACCCGCCATTCGGATTTTCTTGGGAGATGTTGAAAATGGATGGTTACTCTCTGGCTCCTAGTCTCATGACACAATTGCGACACCCACGGTTACCCGGATTCCATGCCGAGCCTCCTTGTATGAAGTTGTTATCCTTAATCATATTGGCGATTAATTCATCTACTGGGGAAATGTTGGTGTGATAATGTCCTTGTTATGCCTCTAATAAGATGAAAGGGGTATCAAAATTAGCAAATGGAAGAGGAACATCGTTCGGGAGGCCAAATTCGTAAAGTGGAAACTGTATAGATAGAAGATAAGCAAGGATCTCTAGTGTCAAGAAATATTTTAAGAGACTATCAATTGGAATGATGTAGGCTTGTTGATGATCCTCATTATTCCCCATGATAATCACCCTTATCTTCATCGATTTTATCATTTTATGGGAGAACCCATTGTATAATGCATTGGAAGATCCAAAAGCTGATTAAATAAAGTCAGTCCTATAAGAAATTTTTGGATAAAGGTTATGGAATAATTGCTAAAGGAATAACAATAATTCTGTATAGGGCTATACGTACTGCTTATGGAAATGGAATGTGGTAGGCACATTCTATGTACTTCAGGATTTGTGGAAGTAACCCCGCCTACAACAACAACACATGGATTCATTTCACTGCATACAACCATGGTATGAGAACCATCCGTAATGCATTGGCCCGTGGATCATTGGCTGAAAAACAAAAATTTTCTCGGAACCTGGATACCATGATCATTGGCCTCAATTATGTTCATGTTCAGATGTTGTAGATTCAAGTTTAAGTTCTTATTAATTATTAAAGTTTGGTTGGCTGATCCAGGATCAGAATGCAGTCACACAATCAGTGTAGCATTATCCTACGTAGAATCTGAATTTTAATTTTATTGTACCATAAAGAAGTTCACAAAAAAAAATTGTACATGGACTATGAAATGGAGAAGTGATCGGTTCTGGGTACGTACGAAGTGGTTCGTGAACGATATTTTTCTCAAGGAGCGTGATATGAAAATTCCAAGGAAGTCTTGGGAGTAGAGAGAACTTTTTTCTATGTGAAATGGTAAAAGACAAATTACAAGGGCCCCTATATATAGGTGTGGTCCCCTCCTACCAAATCCATCTATTCTACCACGAACCATTTTAGTTTAGGAACGCTTATACATCAAAATAGTCCCCTTTTATTTCTGAATGGACCCAATAATGATAAGGGGAATTTTTATGGTCTTGAAAATTATACCAAGGGAATAAAATACCACTACAATCACAATGCAGATGGTAGAAAGTAATCATACAAGTCTAGCAAGGTTAATAGACTCAAATTATGTTGAAAATTTTAGAAGAAACAAGAAGTAATTATATCGTTCAAAGAATTTCAAGTGGCCCAGATACTGTCTCCAGAATAGGTTCATGAGCTTCCTGTATTGTGAACCACAAGGCACATGGAATGATTCGCGAGGTGCTGGCCTGCAGAGCGATTGCCAGCGAAACCAGTATACCATGAACAACAATGATGAAGGTATCATGCGCAAGAAGGCCATCCTCATTCCATCCCGTAAACTCATTAGATTGAGAATGAATAAAATAGGAAGGGTTACCAAAGCATGATCGTGAACTGTAGCCTCTGAAAACCCTAGTGTACCAATTCTTTCACGTATCAGGATATCTCCCTATGGGCCTCTGCAAATGGTGTTGCATTCCCATAGATACGATTTCCCCGTTGCTCTATAAAATGAGTACATAATGAATTGAGAAAGTACATATGATGAAAGCATTAAGGGGACTCATAAGTTGGAAGTAAGAACTCGTAAAAAAAATTCAACTTCGGTATTGATTCATTGATGAAGTTGGAATTTTGAACTACACTCTTGATTATTTCAACTGACCTAAAAACATAAAACATAGGAAAATAATAATAAAAAGAAAACTTTGAACCTAAATGGAGAATCATGGAACCATATACATCATCCGGATGAACTTCTTAGAATGATAATCCCATAGAACCTCCTTCAATATGGTACTTCGTGTAGTGTACCACTACGCGGACTGAACCTAGTGTCCCATTCTACATTAGTACATAGATGGAACCCAATGCGGCGTGATGGGCCGCATAAAACTATAGTATGTGGTGGTTTATACCCAGACCCATTTATCACATTGGTATTTAGAAGTCCCTTCTTCCCGCTTACCACTACGGTATGCAGAGCCTTCCCCATCCCGTATAAGAAACCAGTAGGAAGAATGGTGTCTTTTCTAGTATTATTTCCTCAAGTTCCAACCTCACCCCTACATTATATTCAAGTCCTCCATAATTGTAGTGATGGTAATTGTACTGGAGTGTTAATGTACTATATCTATATTCAAGACAGTAACAATTTTCATGGAATATGCATGAACATGTGTAATTTTTTCCATATAGTGTATTTTATTTTTATTATTCATGAAAATTTACATTTTTTTTCTACTCATGTAGACAATATCTTTTTCACATGATGATTTTAAAAATCCTGAGGAAGAACATATTGTTGATGATGAAACTGTGGAATTATTAGGGGATCAATAACATGATGATGAAAAAAACAACAATAATATATCATCACAATGGTGGATAAAATTATCAACGCATGATGTTGAGGTATAAAATTTTAGGCCGTTAAGAACAAATTTGGCCAACCTATTGACCCCAAAATGTCAATTCACATTAGCTATCATACGATAAAAATGTGTATGATTTTTTCAATTTATATAGATTCATGGTTCCTTGTCCATCCTATAATGAAGGAAAAACTTTGGAATGATATAATAGTAATGTTATAATATACATTGTCTAATATTTTGGAAAATTATATAATGAGATGATGATATAATTTTCAATATTCCATATGGATTTTATTTATTTTATAATATTACCATAAGACATTGGTCAAAATGGCTATTGGAAAATACCACAGTGGCTTGATGTCTCTACTTGCAGAGTTACATCTTAGGGATGCTGAGGGGAAAATAATGCCCCACCCACCAGTTAGTAATCCACATATTTCAAATAATGAGAAATGGACTACATTCATCAATCATAATAATGGGAAATAATTTTAGGTATATTTTAGTTGATAATATATTATTTAAAATTATTAATTTTTTTAAAATTGATTGAAAATTTTTATCTTATGAAATTAAAAAGTGTGCTAAAAATAAAAAACATATATAAAAAACATCATACTCCTATCATGAAGCAAGGATTGTCTACATATCGTTAGAGAAGAATTTTTTCTGAATTTAAAATAAATAATGAAATTTAAATTATGTGATATTAAAAAACAATTGTTCATTTTTTATATACTGATTGATGAATCAAAAATATGATTCCACTTCCATACCACATCATGTGTTGAAGAAGGAGGAACATGTAAATAAGAGTGGTAAATTAGTTAATAAAAACACAAAAATAGTTTGGTTAGTATGTTTATCTATGTCAAAATTGTAATTTGTTAAAATTTACAACAATATTTCATAAAAATATCTATTTATGTTCATATTTTATTATATTGTTTAGGAATATGAATTTGTAATGATTTTACAAGAAGAAAAGATACATTCATTATCTTGGAAGAGGTAGAACAGTATGGTCACATAAGTGGATTAAGATTTGGAGTGCCACATAGAACCTATTTTGAGAAGTAAAAACCACATGAAGATACATAAAATATGGTTAAACGTTTTTCAAACACAAATACAATCTCTATATGATATTATTTTATTGTCTGGTTTGGTAGGCTCGTTTATATGAATGGTTTAAAGTGAACTGATAGTAGAGAAAAGATTCACTAATGATCCAATTAATCCTAATAAATTTGAGACTATTCATTCCCCAATCCACATTCCTAACAAAGGTAATCTATTTTTCCTTTAATCATTCTCTTAAATTTTATCAAACAACTTCTAATGAATTTATATTACTAACATTCTATAGGGTATAGTTGTATGTGATTTTTTCAGTCAACACCCATGCACCACTTAGTTCTGATGGGTACATTGTATAATATCATGTGAGGCCATCTACACCATCAAGACCTACCAAAAGATAACATTAGAGTTTGTATTGATGTCTCTCATGAGTTAATTTCTCTATTTCCTATTCCAATTGATGGTCATGATATAACAATTATAATTGATTATATTGGAGCATTCCTAGAATGGACATATAATAATATAAAGATACATGAGGTACGTATTTTACATGTTTTTCATATGAAAAAATGGAAAAAATTCATGATAAAAGGTCTGAAGTGAGTTATGATGTTATAGATGGATAAAGCAGTGGAGAAATAGAAAGTCAAATAATGAAAATCTATTAAATCGACCAAGAAAAAAAAGAACTTCTGAGAGTACCTTCTCCCTTCCAGTTCCAGAGAAATGTTTGTTTTTATTAAAATTCATTGATATAAAATATTTTATAAAAAATGATTTAAATTGAATCTAACAATGAAATATATGGAGAATCCTTGACATACAAGATTTTTCATGAGACTGTAAATGAGATTCTCAAACATGAATGGATGGCATCTCAGTTGTTAATAAAAACATAAGGTATATTTTCATAATACCTCTATCTAAATCTATAGTTAATTTGTTTATTAATTTAAATATATATTCATATTTTGTACAATCATTTATATCATAATAATATATATGGAAGATCATGTGAAGAACAAATTAGATTCCATAATCCCTGAATAATATCTATTGTAGAACTTACTTTTGATAAGAAAAAAATTAAGAAGAAAAAAGTTGAGTTATGTGATTAATTTGATTAATAATCATTAGAATGTAGACTATTGTTTATTCTTATTTTTTAAATGTAAATCCATACAATATAATCACATAAAATATATTTTTAATTTTCTAATTATGTAATTTTTATAGGGTTTACTTAATATTTATCACAAACAATCTAGACACACCAAATATTTCTGTTTTGAATCCAATTAAAGGATATAAGACCAATGGATCACACACGATGTGTATTGTGAATAATTGATACCCTGAAATCAAAATTTTATAAATAAAAATAAAATTATATGTTTTGTTTTGTTTTAAAAATATTTCTATTCTGATCTAGATTTCACTAAATATAGTATAGATCAGGGCATGATTAATGTTTTTGATTTTATAAATGCCTTGAATTACATAAAATGTAACAAATAAGGTTCATATAGAAATGTTGAAATATAAAAAAACAATTTACCTATTTTTTAAATGTTCTTGTTGTTTTTGAAATGAGATAATGACATCTATTGTGGATATTATGTTCGGAAATTTGTGTTAGAAATCATTAATCATGAAAAGACCAACATCCCCCAAATGGAAATTTCTATTTGTAATTACAATTTCATTAAATATATTACTTAATAATTGGTTTTCCTATATTATCCTAGTAATATTATGATTTCTGACAATCTAGTTACTCAAAAAATATTTACATTTGATTATATTTTAGTGGGTAGAATGCTTTTCTACATAATATATTCCAAAAACACATTTATGTGATTACCTACAATGTTTTTGATCATGTATGAGTTATGATCATCAAAATATATTATGGGTGTTTAGAATTAATTATAGAATAAATATATATATTATTTTTGATCTCTTTCTCAAGGATATGTATAATGGATGAAATAAATTTGTTTACAAGAGATTACCTAAAAAATTAAAATTGTTGGGAGATCACGAAGGTGGAGGTAGAAGAGGAGGGAAAGGAGGAGGAAGAGATGACCTCAGATACCAACATAGAGGAGTAGGAGGAGGAGGTGAATCCAAGGGGGAGGATGAGACAAATTTTGGATTTAAAATAATAAAATTGTTTGTCTAATGTATTATAATGAGGATCATAGCATAATTTTGTTTGAGAACAATTTTTAAAATTGGACACAACACATCTCATTATAGATAAGATCCCCTGTGCAAGTGTTTCAGGTGAATTATCGAAATAATTTTTTCACCTCTTGATTAAGTGATTTTATAAAGGGTGTTAATCCACCTGTAAGACCATTTGTATTGGAAGCTTCAATTTCACCACTAGTGTTATTGAAGAAACATATTATAACTCCTAATCATCAAACATGTATATAATCAAACATAAAAGTTTGAATAATTAAGTGTCTTATAAACAATAAATGTTATCTTGTGTATGATGTGCCTATTGGAGGGAATCCAACATTGATATATCATGGTAATCGAGGAGGGATGGTGTCAATATGTCCATAATTATTGTAAATTTAAATTTTAACACAAAAAAGTGTATCTCATTAAACCAATGTGAAAACACACTCTAATTGTATTGATAATTTAGGAAAATTTGTCATAATTTATTTATTATGTATATTAATATGTTTCTTGTCAAAGTCACACATGATGAGACCCTTATGACTCAGAGTTAATATTACCAGTTTAAAATGACATTTTAGTAAAAACATACAAGTGGGATACTGAAAATCAAGGAAACAGAATCTGATTTTTTAAAACGTTAGTAACATGATAAATAAGTCATTTAGGATGTTTATGAATCAGATGAACCTCAATCTGACACACAGTGTTACCAGTATGACTCCAAGTTTGGCTTTTTATTCAAAATAGACATCAATTTTTGTGAATAAAAGATCTAAAATACTCAAAAATGAGAAAAAAACATTCTTATAGTTTTTATACTATAGGAAAATGATCCATAAGTCATTTTGGATGTGTAGTAATTAGTTGTACCTCAACCTAATGCATAGTGTAACTTGTATGACTCCATGTGTCCATTATTACTTTAAAATTTCAATTTCTATACAAAAAAGTGTTACTCAAAGGAAATAGATAAAATTCCCTCTTATTTTCATTAATATTTTTGAAAATGATTCATAACTTATTTTTGATATGTATGAATCAGATTAACGTCAAACCCTCACATGATGCCAAATTTATGGATCAAAGTGTGTGTTTTTTTATTAGAATGAAATTTTAGTACAAACACAGTGGAATAATAAAAACAGAGGAAACTTATTTTTATTATTTTTATAATTTAGAAAAATGATCCATAACACATTGAGGACATGTAAGAATCATTTTACCCTCAATCTAACCCATAGTGTGACCGATATGACTCCAATTTCATCTTTTTACTCAAAATTTATCTTAATATTAGTGAAAAAAATAATTAACATACCTAAAATGGATAAAATACATTTGGATTGTTTAGGTAATATAAGAAAATTATCCATATGTCATTTTTGACATGTAGAAATTATTGGTACCTCAATTTAACGGACGATGTGAATGGAATGACTCTAAGTGTATATTATCATTGTAAGGCCTCACCATAGACATTGCATATTCTTGATATAAGCCAATAATTTCACTTTAATTCACATTGAGTCTCTTTTCAGGTTTAGATCGTTAGATAATTAAGTAATAACATGTACATAAATTCCTAAATATTACAAATAGAAACATCTACTCCCTATACCTATCTTTTATCATAAATAAATCTTTTAAACGAAACATGACATCGTTTCATGTTTTACTAGAATAACTCTCCCTTGATCCCATATTTGACTATCTTCTTCTTTATGTCCAATGAAAAACATTTCAAAACATGTGATGAGCATAAAAAGATTAGTAAGGGATACATAATAAAGGAAATAAATTAGTAATGATATAAAAATAAAATCATGAATACATATTCATAAAGTAATACATTTTACTTTTAAGAAGTAGTAAATATACTTCACTAAATATATGATCATTGCTTAACCTTTTTATAAAAAAAAATTGTGTTAAATCCCATAACAAACATATAGAATATAAAGGTAACTTGGGATATAATCTTACTTTAATGGAATAACCATATGACCGACTTCCATACGTATCACTAAAAGGAATAGCCATATGATAAGCATCCATACCCAATGCATTGGATGTTATAACATAACCACTCATCCTTGGTATATCATGGAACCTCCCATTATTTGGTTAATCACATAACCACCTGTCATTGGTTAATCATGTAACCAACCATCAAATGTCCAAGTACCATTAAAAAATCATAACATATAAAATATTGAAAATATAAAAATTTAAATAAGAACATTTCATTTACAATCACAAGAAATAATTTCAAGATACTTAAATATTGAATCCATTTCAAAAACCATTTTCGTTACCAAAATACGAAAAACGGGTATATGGTATTTAATTTCCTTTTAAAAATATTACATCTTTTTAAGGAATCCAAATATTAAATAATGCTCATCGGGACAGAATGGTCGTTGTCACTGCATTCATTAAAAACACTCCTTTTGTCGTTTTGTGAAACACATCATAGAAAAAAATTTCCCATTGAATGAAATTAAAACTCAAAGGGGTTTATTATACACCATATAAAATAATGAGGTGTGTATTATCAAAATATGCCTCAATGAATTAATATTGAGATAAAGTCCATTACAAAGATTGTATCTTTAGATTAAGGATAAATCAATGACATAATTATATCTAACAAATATAAATACACCCAATATAAGTTGATATTGTGTTTAAAATAATCATATATCATTCAAACAAATTCTTGAAAAAAAACCAATTACATGTATATTTGACATAATGAATGTAGATTGAGCTACAATTCCCCTTACACAGTTCATATAAACGACATAAGAATTTATCAATAGAGTGATAATGTGTTGAAACAGTATATCCACACAAGGGGAAGTGGAAATTACAACATAAATAAATATACAATGATTACACACATAATCATTGTATAATATAATAAATGTAGTATGCGTAAAACCTAATGACTAGACTCATTACCAAAAGAGACTTCTTAGGGATGGCCCCTCCTTTTTATTTAGGATGACCAATGAGCCTGGTGCCAAATCCGGGTTCCCCTATTTTAATGTTATCTATGTTAATATGTAATGCTTCTGGCCTAGGTGCCCAGGTGAAGTTATCTCACATTGTTTTAGAAGCCAAGAAAAGCAAAGTTATCATTTTTGTAGGATTGGAAAAACAAAGAAAAGATGAAAAAAATCAATACCTTATGTAGTCATGTTCATATTAATGTCTCCATAAATTATGACCCAACTAATATGCATATCTAGAAGTTCTGAAAAATGGAGTCTTCCCTAGAGTTGATCGATGCAAGAAACCAATACATCACCACGAAAGTCACTATGACAGTTGAGTGCTTCTTTCCCTCCAATTTTTATGGCACCTGTGTCCCTCATAATAGTTCTTGGTTGTGGAAAGGGACTAGATCTTTTGATCTGGAGGACCTCATGTGGGTAGTGGTGGGGGACTTCAACATAATCCTTGATCCCGCAGATAAGAAGTGGAGATGAGCATTTCCATGGTGGGAAAGCTTGGAAATTTCAAATTTCATGGCGGGTAAGGGGTTTTTTGACATGGAATAATGTGGTGATCGGTTTACGTGGTGAAATAACCATTGTGGAGGTAGGAGGAGATGGTGTAGACTTGATCAGTGCTTGGATAATAACAATTCTCTAATTTTATTCCCCATCTCTGTGGTTAAACATCTAGCCCATGGTATCTCTGATCATTCTCTAATTCTAGTTTCTTTTTCCCCTAAACAGGAATCTCAGGAGGCATTCAGGTTCGATCAAACATTGGTCCCGCATTCATGATTATCATTTGATTTTGAGGGAGTTTTGTGATCCCCCCTCACCTTAGGACACTTGGGGTTCACATCACCACAAACTGCAAAGGATTAATAAGGTCTTCTCAGACTGGGCCAGGGATATACCTCCCTTTCACAAGAATTAGGAGGTCCTTAAATAGTGTGTCAATGAACTATTATTGATCCTAGAGGAGGAGTGGATTGACTCAGTAAAAAATTCCTTAGCATCTTTGAATATGAGGTGGGTGTAGGATCTCCTCATGCAAGAGTGGTTGGATCGGGATCGTTCCACGGTAAGGTGGTTTAACGAGGGTGACAAAAAAATCATTCATGTATCAGGGAATGGAAGTGATGGATTAAACCCCAATTATTACTTAATTATAGAACCTTTAATAATTATAGAGACATTGTTGGGAGTATGGTGCTCTCGTTCGTTTAGGACCTCCTCACATGCACAAACCCGAGGATGGATACTGGTTATCCTAGTGGAAACACAGACCTGTGGGAGGAGATCTCATCCACAGTGACTAGCTTGGACAATATGGGCATGTAGGAGGTCCCCAATGAAGAAAAAATCTATATGGTCAGGTAAAAACCCAACCCATACAATGCACTTGGCCCCAATATATTTATTTTTTCGTTCTATAGGGGGTGCAGGCTGTGGTAAAGAAAGATATCATTGGAGCAATACAAGATTTTTTTGAGGAGGGATTCTTATAAAAGTTGAAATTTCCATATATTAGATTCTTATACCCATGGTTAATGACCCCTAATGAAATACCCACTATCAAAATGTGAACCTATTTAATTTCCCTTACAAGATTCTAGCGTTTGTTATCAATAAGAGTATTTCAAAGAATCTTCCTGGATGGATCTATTTCGATCAGCATGGATTTGTGAAGGGTGAGTATATACAGGGTAAAACAGATCATACCGAGGATATGGTAAGGGAAATAAACATAAATACACATGTATCGAACATGGTGATTAAAATTGATATGAACAATGATTTTGAAAGACTTGTGTGGAGAATCATGAACAGAGTCCTCTCAGTGATGGGGTTTTGATCCAGGTTAGTGGACAACATCTTCACATGAATAAGTTCCTCATGGTTGGAAATATCTTTATTGGGGAATACCAACAGTTTTTTCATGACTACCAGAGGCCTTCGGCAGGGAGACCCTCTTTCCCCAAGATTATTCATCCAGGCCCAGGATACTTTCAGCCGACTAATTAACTGTTTTATACATCAAGGAGGAATCCTACCTTATAGGAAGAATAATAACATCTCTTCAATCTCCAACCTGATGTTCATATATGAAACAATGATATTCATTAATGGAGGGAGGATCTCTTTTCGTACAATCAAGAAACATCTGGAGGATTATTATTCCTAGAGCGGACAAGTCATCAGCAACTAAAAGGACAGAATCATTATTTCTCGCAAGAAATATTCCAAGCGGGCCTCCTCCCTGTGCATTCACCTGAACATGCACCGGGGCTATACCCACTGGAGTACCTAGGAACACAAATCTCTTAATTTAGGCTCCACATACAGGATTTGAATCACATTATCAGTAAGATCACGACTCATTCCCTTAACTGTAAGAACCAATTTCCCTTTTTGGGGGTCCATATAGCATGGGTGAAGAACGTTTTTTTCGCAATCTACATTCATGATCTAGCCTCCAATAATGTTCTAAAAGGGTTGACCAACAATATTATCAAGGGTTTATGTAGCTTTATTGGGATTCTAAAATAGAAGGGAAGAGACACTGGGCCTCGTGGAGAAGTCTAGTGAGACCCATTCATGGTGGTGGGATTAGCATTAGTAGTCTTCAGAGTACTCTCTATGGCATGCATGCTAATCATGCGTGGGAAATAATTGAGGAGTGAACTATATGGGTTATGATGATGTCAAATATCTATTGATGCAGCATAGTAGATGGTTGTGGGTATGCTTCGCCCCTCTATTAAAATTTCTATGCTCTGGTCTAGACTCTTCAATAGAGCTCTAGGTGGATTGTTTGCTCTGGGAAAAAAATTCTGGCATAAGAACCGGGCAGACTCTGTCCTTGCCTTCCTCAGTTTTTGGTTCCTCTATTCATGGTGAAGGAGGAGCAGCATCATCCTAGATTCACAAAGTCCTTTTTAGATGAGGACTAGAAGGATATTCTCAATTCGATCAATTTTATTTTATAAAAAATCTGATGTGTGTTTACACCTTCTTCTTCTTGGGGTTTTTTCCACAAGAGATTTTCGCATGTTGATTTCATCACAGGACCACCATGACCAGTGGAATGATAATGTATAGTGACACAAGTTCCCTTTGATGTTCAATTACCTAATTTTTCACATTAGGAACTGATCTCTTTCTATGGATGAGAACATTAGTAATCTATGGATTATAAAGGGCTTTAGATGTCACTTCTGCATTAACAGGTGGGAGGAGAGCTCTGAACACGTGTTCATCAAAGTAAAATGGGCTCATACAGTATGGTCCTTCCTTGGAGGTGTCTCGGGTTTATTCTCTCATGAGAATAATGACTTACCATTATAGTAGAGGTTCTTCCATGGATCGTTGGGAGAAGAGAATGATCGGCTATCCTGAGATGTTTTATTCATTGCTGGGTGCTGGTTCTAGTGGAAGGATATAAATTAGGAAATGTTCGAAGCCACAACTCCAATGGAATTTTCTATTTTTGAGAAGACTTGATTTTAGCTGTATCACATGGTATCGGTGAATAAAGTGTGGTAGGAGGACCCCACTTCATTTTCTTGTGTGGAAATGTATCCTTCGATCACCCTCCCCAAGTGAGATGTTAGTGTAAATGGGTGGGTTGGCATCCCCCTATCAATGGCTACAAATTGATCACCAATTGGTCTTTCTATGTGGGTGTGATTAAGTGAGGGAGTGTGGTTTGAGGTTCTGAGGGAAATGTGGTGATTTCCTTCACATTCCCCAATGGTTATGGTACTCACCACTTAGACGAATCCAAAGTTGTGCCCATATGGCACTCTCTCTTCATCAAATAGAATCTGGCTACATCCTAAGTGGAGACAGAGTCCTTGATGTTTCATGATTCCATTCCTAGTAAAGGCTCTATCCCTTTGTCCATATCATATACAGTAAAGAAATTTCAATCCCTCCATCAGCACAACATTTAAGTGACACAAATATAATGTAAAGTGAATAAGGTTGTGGTTTAAATGGATTCTTTATCTGACCAAAGATCCATCAACACTTTCCTTATCTCTATTTACTATTTTAAACAAGAAGGGGTCAACTTGATCAGAGGGGATGCCCTTGGTCTGCACTATTTTATTCCTCCTTAATCACGGGGTTTCCATATTGACTTTTTTATTTGAATAAATATTATACTTGTATTGATGTTGTTTAGAAATTCCATTATGAAAATCTGGAAACCTAATGACATCACTTAAAAATTCAAAAAATGAGTGGATGAGTGGGAGAAGGGTCTCTCATTACATGGAAATAAAATTTATAGTAATAAGGATATAAAATAACATGTCCCAAAATAAGAAAATGGAAATTAAAAGACAAAACCTAAAATAAGTCTTTGACTAAAAGAGGATGGTGAACAGTTCCCTTAACATGCATCTGATTCGTCTCGCATGATTATTTTTATTCATTAATAATGATCATAAGTTAATTTATACAATCTTTATAACCTTTTTTATTTTTATTATTCCTTTTATATCTCTTATAAAAATTTCAAAATTATTTATGATAATATCAGTCGTTCTGTTGATATTCGGTACTTGAGTCGAAAACTAACTTATTTTGATATAAATTGTACATGTGGTTAAAATAATTTTATCTCCAAAATGATACTAATAATTTCAATATCATATATATCTAGTATATATTTATTTATAATATTATATACCATTTGATGATAGCAAATGAAATTCATTATTCAAGGAGACTGTAGGCCCTACGTACGCATGAATTCTATGTTCATTTATTTGTCATATTAGAGGAATGAAAACTAAATGATAAACATGTATATTATAATTCAATAATAATTTTTTTTATATTTTACCTAAGTTCATTAATTCCATACTTTATATGTTATATATATGGAATGAACAGGTCATATCACATTGAGGGGGTGGTAGTCCGCACTTCATAAAATAAAATTATCATATTTACACATTTTGAAAATCATAAATGTATGTTGTAAATAAATATTTTAGAATAATGGAGACAATATAAATATAATATTTACATTATATATAAATATAGTTCCATAATAATGGCCACCATGAGGGGTGGTAGTGGAAAATTGAACAATCATTTTTTGTGAGGAAGTAGTTCACCATAGAGAAAAATATTTTCATATTCATTAGAAGGAGTTATGTGTAAGTGTAGTTTTAATCCTTATCATAAAAAATATATATATTTATGATACTAGTTTTATTATTTAATCAAATAATAATAATAGAATATGTAGTAGGGAAGTAAAATAAAAGAAATGACCTTGAGAGAAGAAATTACCAATAAATCGAGTAACTTCTCGTGATTTGAGCCTAATAGCTTTCTTGAATTGCCTCCTTCTAAAGGTAAGTATTATAGTAGGAAGATGGGGAAGTTCGGATATTGTTTGGGTAGAGATAGGAAGATCTAAGGGGCTTTAGTGGTGTGATTAAATGGCAGTGGGTGATTCCCTATTATAAGAGGGAGGGTGCACTTCAGAAATGTTTTGAAGCATTATTTTATTATAAAATGATTTTTGGTTTCAAATGGTCCAACATACATTTATTTCAAAGATAACATGTTTTTGGGGAAAAAAACCTGTCAAAATAGATTTTAGAAAAGTCTAGGTCAAATCTTTTACCATATCATTTAGCTTTAACCCTTAGTTAACTAATTTAAATCATACCATGCATTCTTATATATTCAGACTGTATGGTTAATATATTTACTATAAAATTCCATTAGAACTGCACATGGTTAATTAATGAAATTTTCAACATTATCTAATTCAATTAGAAGAACATTTTATTTTTAGGACTATTATATCATTTAATAAAATAGTATATATTTTGAAAACTCATTTATGTCATATTTTATACTATCCATATGATGATTTTTTTGAAACACATAAAAACATGATTATTTCTAAAACAAGTCACTAATGAATATATAACACGTAATACCCAT
Organism: Viscum album; assembly: GCA_963277665.1. Lineage (NCBI taxonomy): Eukaryota > Viridiplantae > Streptophyta > Magnoliopsida > Santalales > Viscaceae > Viscum > Viscum album. Next base: position 1,437,764,990 of record OY728122.1, read on the forward strand.
CCATAAAATTCTTCTATGGAACAAAATGTTTTAAAAAATTATTTTAATATTTATTATCTCATTTATTTAAATCATTCATTTTAAGGTAATATCTACACCATCCTTGTGTCATAAATATATTTATTTATTTTTGCTTGAAAATTATAAATAAAATCTCAGGTTTTAGGAAGTATTTCTGGATTTATAATGACTATTTAGAGTGTAATGTATCACTTATATAACCCTATATAAATGTTTTTTGGTAACAGATAATGGTTTATATTATATTTTCCTTTACATTAAATTATTTTTTATAAAATGTAATTTTCACACCCAAGTGGATCCATGGGGTCCCAAAATAGACCCATGAATGTACATGGTTAGACATATCTCATCCAATAGGATTAGGACATGTTTTTGGATTATTTAATATTGTTATAATATTTTTTATCATTATTCACCATATTTACCATTTAACCACGGTAAATAAAATAATTACTGAAATTACTATTCACAATATCCTAAAATAAAACAAATATTCACATAATTTTTAACTTATTATTACAAATATTCTATCCTTTTTACCAATTTCAAATCACGTAATTTTCATTAATTAATTTAAAATTAAATCCCGTTGTCAAAACCAAAAGGTGGATTTTTAAGAAATAATAACTATCAAATGATAGACATATGTTTATGTCCAATTTCATTGGGAAAATACATCCAATAGAAAAAATTGGATTAAATAATAAATTATAATATAATTACACTTTTAAATCAATTAAAATTAAAATATAACTATATACATGAATTATATGAAAAGGTAGTTTTGACTTAAAATGTGGTATTTTTTACTATTAATTAATAAACGTACTTTATCAGAATATTAGAAAAAAAATTATCTAAAGTAATTTTTGATGTAATGATTATAAAAAAGAAGAGTATTTTTTCAAATAAAAGATATAATGGTGTCAAAACTAGATTTAATAAGGGTTCTCCATCCAGAGGTGGTAAAATGACCTTTTAAAAATATTAGAGTATTTCATGCTTACAATCAGATTCATTTTTAGTTTAATCTTCTAAAATTTATTGGATAAATGTAAAGTCATTTATTAATAATTTTTTTGTTATTTATTTTAATTACCTGCAATAAGAGGTCTAGGAGTTAAATACCATTTAAAATTATAATAATATATTATTATTTTTTGGTATAACTCAATCTTATGTGAAATTTAAGATTTCAAAGAAAACCATAGTTACATGGTGAGTAGGCTATCAGAAAATATGTCCTCTTTGACATAAAATTAATATCTAATTCATAAATATAAGTATATATTAAAAATTATTATTCTATAAATACCTGGTTTGTTACATCATTCCCCCCTTTTTAAAATTACATCCTCGCAATTTTAAAACTGGGCTCGGAGACATCATTGAAAATCCCACATTGGAAAACGAGTCAATAAAAATTCCACCTTTAAACAAAGAGAGAGAAGTAAAAAATGTGACCCAAGATAAAATATACTAGGATTCCATGTAGGAAAACATGTATATGTCACGAGAAACTAACTATCACGTTTTGATGGAGAGTGATAGAAAACATGGTCAACATAAAGTTAACTACCAGAAAACCATAAACATGTGATGGTCTAAACAGTATTTGATTCCCTAGTAGGAAAAGTAAAACGAAAAAAATTTTGTTTTAATTTTCTTTTTATAAATTTTGAGAAATTAATTAATGATATTTACTAAGAACATAAGATATTATGTTAACTTTTCATGTAGTGTTTGATCCTTTATTAAATTTCTACACAAAATCATCCTTTCTATAAATGATGAGTTTTCAAGATGACTTGGTCACATATGATAATCAAGAATCAAATTTTATATAATAAAATAATATTCAAAAGATGATCTATATATTTACCCAGTATTTTGACATTATCCAAAACAAAAGTGGTTAGTATAATATCTGATAATCACAAAAAATGATAATCCTTTATACTAATCTTAATCTCTAATATTCAACAAATAATACTCAAAGGTCAACAAAGACAATTTAACAAACAATTGTCCTAAAATTTATTCTAAAAAATACAAACTAGTTTTGAATCCAAAAAATTCAGAATGATTTGATCACATATTCGTCCACAAAATAATGTGCACATTTATCTCCAAATAACATCAGCTAAAAATAAAGTCTCCTAGTGAAAAATAATTAATATAATCACATATTCTATATGATAGGTCAATAAATTCCATTAATAACCCAAATCACTATAACTCCAGAATAAAATACATAGATTCTTAAAAAATAAAATTACACCATTACTCCTCAAATGAAATCTCATAGTATTCTAATTTCCTTAGGTATATAGTTTTTCCAAATAGGGAACATCTTCCAAAATAACATTTATCACATAATCACCAAATTATTTTCATATACTATGGATCTCTATTTGATAAAAAATAAGTTACAAAAGTCAACTGATTATTGATCCATAAAATCAATTAATTAAAATTAATTAGACATATTAACCAGGTAAATCATGTAGTCTAGTGGTAAAGGATTAAATCGGAGTCACACATTGATTGTGGGTTTGATTCCCATAGTTTTTTCCAACGCGACAGGTTTTCACACAGTCAACGTATTTTCCTTTTTTAAAAACCATATAAATATAATAACATTAAATAAATGATGTAAAATCCTTAAAAATGTCCATAACATTTTTTATCCTCAAAGGTTAGTTTATACATCACATTTCTCATCACAAAAACTAATAAACGATATTTTCCTCAAATTTAGGAATTTTATAAACCCTAATGGTTCTTTATATCTATATCCACAAAATAAAACACAATTATTCTTCAATTACTATTTTTATATAAAAAACTAAAGTGGTAAAAATATTAGAAGTATTTCAAATTAATCCAATCATTAACACATTAAAACAAAACATCATCCATAGATCCTACATAACTATCCCAATCCTAAAATGTAGAAATCATAACCATCAAAAATTATTTATGCTCCTTTATCCATTTTTTCATCTTTTTTTTATACTTCATTCCTGCAAAAAAAATAATGAATAATTTCCAAAGATTTCTACATGAGATAGAAAATAATATATACCATTATTTGGTCATTTTCAGTTTCCACATCTTCAATTGGAATGGAATTAGGTATTGGTAAACATATAATTAAACATTCCGGATGATCCCATTTTTAAACATTCTTCGTAGGACATCTATTTGAGTAATGACCATTCACACGACATATAAAACATAAAATTGATCCCCAAGAAAGAAATTATTTCCCTTTCGTGGAGTCAACTAAAAGATTACTATTTCTGTGGAAGGTTATTTCTTTTTGTCTTTCATTACCAAATCTATAAAATCTTCCCATCCCATTAAAGAATTTTACATGGTGTTTCTTTCCCCATCCTTGACAAGTAGGTTTTTGAATATACTTATCATTATGATTATTAAATGAACATCCATATGGATTCATTTCCCGCATATATGATGGCCAAGAAAAATCACCAAGGTTTTTGTGGTCAATCATGAGTCCAGATAGTTGGTTAAGAATAACCACAAGATTTTTCATTACAACTCCCATTTCATTCAATTGATTTTTCAAAAATCCACCATAGTTTCCTTCACATCCATTTTTACATTGGTTCCTATTAGATCCATCCATTTAAAAAACAAAAAGGGTAGTGTGAGAATATAAGTAAAATCACCATATACTATCTAATGAGGTGGGTAAACGCTAAGATGTACTTATTATTATTTTCTTAAACTCATTAAATTTCTATAAAATAACCATGAATCTTTCTAATATGATAAACATTAAGGTTATGTCACTTAAGCTTAAATAACATCGTTACCTCTATTGTTACCTAAACCGACCTATGATACCAACTATAAGACTGGAGCATTAAATATTACTTATTCTTGAGATAAGTCTATATTTTTACTTCAATTCACATAGAGGATATTTTTAGGTTTAGATATTTATATAATTAGGTCATAACTTATACATAACATCTTGAATATTAAAAGTATACACTTCTACGCACTATCCATTTATTTTTTCACAAACCAAAAAGTATTTTAAAAGAATAATTACATCATTTCATGTTTTAATAGAATAACTTTTCCTTGATCTAATCCTTGACTCTATTCTTCATTATGTAATGTGAAAATTATTTCAAAACATGGTATGAGTATAAATATATAAGTAAGGTATACTAAATGAAAGAAATCATTTAGTCTTGACATAATATGAAAACAAATGAAACTTAATCCTAATGTAATATTTTTCACATTTAAGAAGTAGTAAATATACTTAACTAAATATAAGTTCATTTGTTACCCTTTTTGTAACCAAAATATTACCATAAATCTCATTCAAAGAATCATATATCATATAAAGGTAACTTGAGACATAATCATACATAAATGGAATAATCATATGGTTGACTTCAACACATATCACTAAATGTGATAGCAATATAGCCACCTTCCATACCAAATGCATTGGAGTTTATAATGTATGAACCTTTCCTTGGATTATCAGGGAACCACCAGTCATTTGGTTTGTCATGTAACCACCCATCATTGGTTTATCACATAACCATCCATCAAACGACAAAGTACCATTATAAAATTATAAACCATATAATATTTGAAATATAAACTTTTCAATAATAACATTTCATTAGAAATCACAAGAAATCATTTCAAGATATTGATATATTAAATCCATTTCAATAACCGTTTTCAAAACCAAAATATATACAAAGTATATATGGTATTTATTTTTATTTAAAAACATTATGACTTATTATGAAATCTATGTATCAAATAATGCTCGCAGTGAAAAAAATGTCATTCTTGTCATATACTTTAAAATCCACCCTTTTGTGGTTTTTTAAAACAATTTTTCGAAAAAATATTCAGTTTTAATGAAATAAAAATTCAAAGTGATTTATTATACATCGTATAAATGAATAAGGTGTTTATAATTGAAATGTTCCTCAATGAAAGGAGATTGAGATGAAGTCCCTTACAAAGATCATATAATTATATTAAGGATAAATAAATGAAATAATTATTTCAAAAAAATATAAATACACTCAATATAAGTCGATATTAAGTGTAAAATAATCATAGGTCACTCTAAAAAATTCTTGGAAAAACAAAACCAATGTCATGAATATTTAACTCAACGAATAGAGATTTAGCTATGATTTCCCTTACAATGTTTGAATTCATAATGTAGGAATTTAACAATGGAGCGATTATGTGTTGATAAAGTATATCCACATAAAGGAAAGTGTAAATTAATACATAAATAAATAAATACTGTTTCCAAAAATAATCTTAGTATAATATAATCAACGAAGTATGTGTAAAAACCAATGAGTTGAAATTGAGTTTAGAAATTCCCTTACGAAAACTTGGCAGCCTAATAACATCACTTAAAAATTAATAAAATGTGTTTAATATAGAGATAAGAGCCTCTCATCACTTGGAAATAAAATTTACAATAACAAGGATATAGAATAACATATTCCAAAATATGAAATTATAAATTAAAAGACTTAGCATAAAAATTTTATTTGACCCAAAGAGGTGTGTGTAAGGTTCCCTTACACTGCGTCTAATTCATCACATATGTTCTTTGTACTTCCTGAATAATAAACATAAGTTAATGTATAAATTATTTGGATCATTTTTCATTTTTATTATTTATTTTATATCTGTTATAAAAATTACATAATTATTTATGTTAATATCAGTTGTTTTGTCGATATTTAGTAGGTGAGTTGAAAAATAAAATTGTTTTGTATAATTTGTACATGTGGTCAGAAGTCCATTATCTCTAGAATGGTATTAATGATTTTAATATCATATATATCAAGTATATATTTATTTATAATAATCTATAACATTTGGATATAATAAATGATATTCATATTTCATGGAGACAGTAGGTCGTACATACGCATAAACACTACATTCATTTATTTTTAATAACAATTGAATGAAAACTAAATGATACATATGTATATAATAATTAAATTATAATACAATATGTTATACAAGTTACATATTTTCATTAATGGGATCATTTATATATTCCATGTATGGCATGAATGAGTCATATCACTTTGAGGGGGCGATAGTCCACACTTCCTCAAATATAATTATCTTATTTACACATTAAAGAAATTATAAAGGTATTCAATAAATAAAAAATAAAAAATATTAGATAAAATATAAATATAATATATACATAATATGTAAATATAAATCTATCATAATTTCACCCATGAGAGGTGGTTTGGGAAAATTGAACAATCATCATTTTGTGAGGTAGTAGTTCGTTGTACACAGAAATAATATGTTCGTATCAATTAGATGGAGGTTTTTTTATGATTAGTTTGAATACATATAATAAAAAAATCCTAGAATATTGAGGATACTTGTTTTTTTATGTAATCATTGACAATAATATAATAGGGGGTCGATAAGAAAAATAAAATAAAAGAACATGAGTGAAGATGTTACCTCTAAATCGGGTAACTTCAATTGATTTGAGCTTAAAGGCTCTCTTTAATTGCCTTATGACCAAGGTATGGCTTCTAGGTTTAAGATATCCATTTTTTTTATTCTTATGGCAGATAATGGATGAGTCATGGTTCTTGAGAGGTGTAATTAAATGGGTTGGCTTGACACCCTTTATATTATGGAGGAGTGGAACTTTAAGAAACATTTGAAAAATTATTTTATTATAAAATAATTTTCATTTTTAAAGGCTCAAAAGGTACTTTATTGAAAAAAAAATATTTTATGGGATCGGAAAACTCCCATCCAATAGTTTTTAAAATAGTTTATGTCTCATGTTTTACATTATCTTTTATCTTTAACCCTTAGTTAACTAATTTAACTCCTACCATGTATTATTGAGTATTCATACTATATCATCAATATAGTTACTATAAAATGATAATCGAACCTCATGTGGTACATTATTGTCCTTTTCAAAATTAAATAAGTTATTTTTTAGAATCATAGATTTTATAACTATTATATCATTTAATAAAATAATATTTTTTAAAACTCTTTTGTGTGAATTTTTATACTATTCATATAATGATTACTTTTAAAAATCCATAACAACCTGATTATTTTGAAAAACTTCATTAATTAAAAAATGAAAATTCATACCCATCCATAAAATTAATTTATGGAATAAAATGTTTTAAAATAAATTTATTTTAATATTTTTTTTATCTTATTTATTTAAATCATTCATTAATAAGGTTATCACTACACCATCATTGTGTCATAAATATATTTATTTATGTGGTGTCTAAAAATTATAAATTAAATACCATGATTTAGGAAATAATTTTAGTTTTATAATTTTTATTTATAGTCAAATATATAACTTCTATAACCAAATATAATTTTTTAGTAAAAGATACATTTTTTGTTATATTTTTCTTTACATTAAATTAATTCTTATAAAATGTCATATTGAAAACCAAGTGGATTCATGGGGTTAAAAAATAGTCCCAAGGATGGCCATGGTCAGAAATATCTCATCCAATAGCATTAGGACATGTTCTAGGTCAGTTTTATATTGGTATAATATTATTTATTTTATCCGTATTCACCAGATTTACCCTTTAACCATGGTAAGTAAAATAATTACTAAATTTGCTATTCATAATGTCTAAAAATTAAGGGTAAATATATCCAAATTCTAGACCATCTAATTCCAAATATGGAAGCCATTTTTAAAAATCCCAAACACATTAGTTTTAGTAATTAATTTTAAATTAATTTCCATTGTCAAAACCAAAAGGCAGGTTTTTAAAAAGAAATATCTATCAAAAGATTGACAAGTGTTTATGTCCAATTTCAAAGTGCAATTACTTTAAATGAATAACATTGGATTAAATTATAGGAATATAATTCAATTATTCTTTAAAAAAATTAATTATAATCTACCTATATATATATTAGATGAAAAGACAGTTTTGACTTATAATGTTGTATTTTATACTATTCATAAAAAATAATCATTATCAGAAAATTACTATAAAAATATCCAAAGTAAATATTGATTCTCTTATTCTAAATATTAATTTTATTTTTTCAAACAGAACATATAATTTTTTCAAAAAATATAATTAAAACGTGTTCTCCATCAAAAGAAGGTAAAATGACCTTTCAAAAATATTAGAGTATTTAATGCTTACAATCAGATTACTTATTATTTTAATTATCTAAAATTTTAATGGATAAATGTAAAGATATATAATAATTATATAGTAGTTTATTTTGTTAATTCCCACCAATACAACAGCTAGGTGTTAACTAAAATTTTAAATAATAATAATATTATATTATTTATCAGTATACATCAAAGTTGTGTGCAATGTAAGATTTCATAGAAAACCATTGTTCCGTGATGAGTACACTATCAGAAAAAGTTTCATGTTTAACATAAAATTAATATCGTATTCATAAATATTAATAGATATGAAAATTTATTAGTCTATAAATACCTGGGTTTGTTACTATCAATTTAATATAGAAATTTTAATATAAAAAACTGTCACTAAATGAATACTGAAACAACATACACGGATTGTCATGATAATTTGGGACAAAGATTCATAATTAATTTTTGAAATGCATGAAACAATATCTTCTCAAACCCACAAGTAATTAATCATGTTTGGATCAATGTGTGTGTTTATAGTAATACCTCACATTTTAGAAAGTGGAATACTCAAAACCATGGTAACACATAATGAAAATTTTGATAATTTTGTAAATGAATCCATAAGTCATTTATAAAGTTTATGAATCATCCACAACTCAATCTGATGCACAGTGTGACCTATAAGAGACCATGTGGGTATCTGTTTTCAAAATTGAGATTGATTTTTTTGAAATAAACTGACATAATGAAACCAAAAAACAATTATTCATATTTATTTTTTAGTTTAGGAAAATGGTACATATTTACAATTTGATGTATAGGAGTCAAAAACAACTCAATCTGATGCACGAAATGACATGTATGACTCCAGGTGTAAGTTATCAGTTAGAAATTGAAAATTTAATACAAACAGGGCCAATCAAAAAAATCAGGGAAACCATGTTCTAGTTATCTTGATAATTTTGGAACATGATTCTTAAATAATTTGTGACTTTCAAGAATTAGCCTCATTTTAAATCCATGCACAATGCCATATGTATGTTCCATTTTGTATGTTTCCATTTTGAAATGTAATTTTTCTAAAAATGATTGTGGCATAATAAAAACAAATAAAAACAATTCTTGTTGTTGTTATGAATTAGGAAAAAAATCCTTACATCATTTGGGATGTTTAAGAATCATCTAAACCACAATATGATGCACTTTGGGACCGGTATGACTCCAAATAGGTATTTTTATTCAAAATTGATATTAATTTTAGTCATAGAAACAACTGACTTACTCAAATCCAGTAATCCAAATTCATATTATTTAATTCATTTAGGAAAATGATTCATCAGTCATTTTGGATTTGTTGGAATCAACCTCAGCTCAATATGAGACATTTTATTACTTTTATGACTCCAATTTTGTCCTTTTATTCATAACTGATGTTAATTTTAATAAAAAAAGCAACTTATATACTCCATAATAAGAAGATGTTTTCTGATTGTTTTGGTACTTTTGGAAAATGATTCATTATTCTTTTGTGACGTTTTAGAATCAATCACACCTCAATTTGTCACATATTGTGACTGGTATGACTCCAAGTGCACAATTTTACTAAATTTTTTATTTATTTTAGAATAAAAATTAACTATCAAACTCTATAATAGTTTTTTTTCATGTATTTGTGTTAGAAATTTTATTCCAAATAAATTTACTATTTTTATCTTATTTGGTAATTTCTATTTCTATTTCTGGTCACACAGTGTGTTTTTATACCACGCTTCATGCCTTGATTCTAGTGTTTAGTGTGTTGTAGTATCATACTGTAATATTCCAAACTATCAATTCATTAAAAATCCCTGATGAATGATTTATTTATATTCACGTTTAAAATTTCTAATAAATATATCCTTTATCAGTTCTTAATTGAGAATCAAAAAATGGATTCTTATTTAATATAGTGGTCCAGGTATTACATACATGGATACTAAATCATTATAGATGAATACTCAGTACATTACAAATGTACATGATTGAGGACCATAATAGTTTAGTGTCTTTAGAAACATGGATACAAAATCTTCTCTCTTAGAGAAATATATTCAACATCTCCCATAAAGAACTAATCCTTTAGTACTTCTACGAAAAACCATTCTTCATAACCTAGGTAAAGGAAACATAAGAAAGGGGTGATCTGAGATTCTTAGTAAGAGTAAATAAATGAAATGTGAAATCATAAAATAAATAAAAAGGTATGGATCATTATCATAACATTTATAGATCATACCATACATATTATAGATAATAACAAATATGTGTAGTTCAAAATACATATATCATAAGAGGATTAATATCATAATTCGTTTTATAATAAATTATTAACATTCAGTAGAATTTTTTGGAATGGAATATGGTTTATAATGTAGTGAACATGTATAAGTAGAAATGGGTTCACTCATTAAGTTAAGGACATGAAATCCTTCACGACATCAAATTATGGACATGCAACTAGGTCCATACATAATAATGTGAACACGTAATCATTTTCATTCATAAACTAATGGGAATGAATCGAGGTTAATGCCTAAAATTCTGAAAATATAATAATGTTCACACATTATGTTATGGACATGAAGCCATGTCCATAGTTAACATTTTGAAAATATAATCAGGTTTACATAGACATTGAGAACATGTAATCAAGTTCATGTATAATCTTATGGATACGAAAATAGGTCCATACATAACATTTTGAACATTTAATAATGTTTACTCATAACATTGTGAACATATAATTAGGTTCAGGCATAGAATTGTGGGAATGTAACCATGTCCATTCATAACATTTCCAACATGTGATTAGGCTCACACATAATATTTATACTCCTATGTCATCCATCATTACAAAATTTATTTGAGGGAGATATATGTTGAAATAATCTTATAGTGAAATCATACATATGTCTCCCAAAATATCATAAAAATTATATCCTAACTCATCAAATAAAATAGGAATCATAAAAATGTAAACATATTATAAAATGTGGAAAAGATACATGTTTTATAATCATTTCATCAAAATCATAACTTGTGAATGAGAAATGGATTTCATAAATATATAACCCATGAAACAGAAAAGGCTCTCAAAAAGACTATGAAATTAATAATAATCTAACCATATAATGGATATTAATGGAACCTTTAGATCATTAATTATAAGGACATGAGTAACAAAAAATTATTTCATATTAGATGGAAAATAATTTCAAATTATCATTCATAATAATTTCTTGAAGAAAGTATACATTCTTCTCTGAAAAAGAGTTTTTAATACATAAAACCATTAGGTAATCATTTTCAAAAAAAATACCACTCATTTGGAAAATTTTTTCGCTGAAAACTTAAATAATAAATGTCAAAACATTTTAAAAACATTTTACATTTAAAAAACTATGAAAACTTATAAAGATAACTTGAAAATGATTGAAATTATTTTTTGAAAACATATTAAAGAAGACTGAGAATATTTTGAAAAACTATTTTTCTTGGAAAATTATTAAAGATGCTTGAAATGTTTTTGAAACAATTTCTTTTGAAATCTTATAAAATAAGATTTAAAATGTTTTTGATATCATTTTCCTTGAAAACATATAAAATAATATTGGAAAAATTTTGAAAAATATTTTCCTTGAAAATTTATTTCAAACAAATTTAATAAATAAATAATATTTATACATGAAGGTAAATCTTAAAATTATTAATGGAGGATGAATCAATACATGTCGTGCGATGTAAAAAAGAACATTATTTTTACACACAAAAAATGATAGAAAATTTTCTCATTTGAAAAGTAAAAATATGATTCCATTGAAAACATTAGAAAAATAAAATATGGTTAAATTTCATTTAATAATCATAGGATTTTAGTAGAATATTTTTGAAACCATTTTTATAAAACATGTTTTGGCGGGATCAATGATTTCTGACCAAATAGAGGGTATAATCGGGCTTTCTTAAAACCACATTTTTAACTATCTTATACACCAAAGAGTAGAAAATTTTGCCAATACAGGAATATATATTTAATAATAAGATATGTAGAAATTTCATGGATTTCTTGAGATATGGAACATAAAAATTCATCAATGGAAGCATAAATGTAAACAATATCAAACAAGCGATGAAACTGGCTCAATAAACTCTTATAACATGAAAATATGGGATAATACACTCCATGTATGAAATGAGAACTATGATAATCTTAAAATATCAGTTAAATAATTATATTAATGATATAATAGGTAAAATAGATATATATAAAACTTGAAAAAGGTTTTAGGTGCATAACACAACATGAGTATCAATGAAGGAAAATTGAGAAAAAAACATTTTACCGATTTGGTATCTATTGAAACATAAACCCCATGAATGAAATATCATAAAATTGATATGTGAAGACTCGTAAAAGTGATTATAAGATTCAAATAATAACATCATTGGTAGTATATACACCACACAAAATGAAGGAGTGGTGATCATATCATGTATCTCTCAAAAATAAAAAGTAAGATTAAATCCTCTTACCTTGTGTCATTACTCTTTTCGTACTCATTTAATATTTACAGATAATAAATAAAATAAAATTTTACATATTTTACAAAATAATCTTATATAAATAATACCATATATTGTTAAATTATGAATTTATATTTCCCACTCCTTCATGATCCTATGTGATGGCTTTACTTCGAGTAATATTCACATTATTCTTCTCATGAGTCTTAATATGTTATATATTTGATCCTTATACATATATTATTATTTAAAGAATTTTAATAAATATTATAAATATCATTTATATACATAATATTTATATTATAATAATCCATATAATATTTAAGTATGAAAACTAGGACAACATTCATGTAGACTGGACGTCGTATGTACGCAAGAATGCTATTTCCATTTAATTACTGGATTGAATGGAAAAAAATAAAAGACAGATGTATATATATATATATCATTAGTAAATTATATTTATGATATAATATTTATATATATATATATATCATTTATATTCACTAAAACCATACTTAATAAAATCCATTTCGTGTATGAACGAATCATATCGCTTTGAGGGAGGTAGTCTACACATCATTAAATGAAATTATAATATAAACACAAAATGGATAGTAGAAAGATATGTCTTATAAAAATGAATAAATAATCCTAAATAAATAATAAACAAAATATATGACACATATTAAAGAGTTTCCATTGTAATTTACACCATGGTAGGTGGTAATGAAATAATGAAAAATCATTTGTTCGTGAGGTAGTAGTTCTCTGTACATAGAAAGAATATGTTCATTACCTATTTGATGGAGGTTCCTGTATGTGTAGGAATAACCATTAATAAAAAACATCAAAATGTATTTAGAATAATTTTTTTTATATAATTATGTAATAAATAGTGATTGGTGGGGTGGAGAAGGAAAATAAAAGAGATGACTTTAGAGAATGTGTCAACTCTTAATTAGGTATCTTCATTAGGTTTGTTAAAAAAGGATTACATGGATTGGATTACACCCAAGGGAAGTATTTAATGAGGAATTTATGGATTTTAAAAAGTGATCTTGAAAGATATTTTCCAATCCAAAGAATATTTAGAGGTGTTAATAACTGGGATTGGTGGTGTCCTTTTATAGTGAAGGAAAATGAATCACTTTGAATTTTTGAAAACATGTTTGGTGTACACATTCCATTACATAATCAAAGTCATAAAAAACCAATATAAATAAATAATAGAAGATTTATGGTTGAATCATGGCCATAAAATGTGTTTTGGACATGTTTATAGGTCATTTGGACCACGAGATTGAATCTCAGTCTCTAATTAAGCATAATTTGACCATAATCACTATCCATCCAAAATCGATTTTTTTATTTCATTCAAACCCCATTTTCAAGGGTATGTGGAAACCAATAGAAACATCTGTGGACATCATGTCACACCCTTACAAATTACGCATTAAAAAATCCAAATTCTAAAAAACCATTCACTCTCCCAAAACTGTATCACACTACCTATTTCAATATTCAAAATAAACTGAATCATAGAAAATCGAGGGAGTCGACCAAAGATCACGAGTTGCAATGAGTATGGTACATCCTATCCATCATGCACATCACCTTGTTGTCATCGAGACACTAGAATCCACCACCACAAGCCTTTTCAAACACTACCAATGCATATTTGCATCCAACATCATCATCATCAATGATGAAACACCACCACATCAGATATCCAGAGACACCCGAACGCTAGAAACCAAAATTACAACCATGAGAAACCAAAATAGAAAACAAAAGAAACAGAAAAATAATACTGAACCCACAAATCAAAACTTTGGAAGCACCATGAATCCCTTTTAACCATGAACCACAATCCCAAAGCCATACAGTTACCATTGCACCAGATTCAACTCGAAGAGGCATGACAGAATATGGGGTCTGTGCAGGTTGAATGACTAAGGAGATCATCAGCACATAACCATTGTTGGGTCTATGAACCGATTTGTAATGTATCACAAAACCTTCTCCAACCTCAAAATTTTCACCAATAATGTGACCAACACTAGCTCAACCAAAATTAAGAAGTGAACCGCAATCACAACTCTTTAAACTGGGACATAAGACATACCATCCGAAGGAGGAACCAACCACAAGATTGAGTAAATCACCACGAAGAATCCATGAAAGGGGAAATTGGGATTAACCCCTAAAGGGAAAAATTGCAAAGGGAATAGGAAATGCCGATGAATGATGAATATGGGGGTGAAACCCTAATAAGGCCACCAAACCAGAATAAACAAAAAATAAGATCAAGAAGCTGACGAATGAAAATGCTCGTATTTTCTTTACACCCCCTACCAAAATACCAATACCACATAACAATCCAACACACCCAACTAGTATGGGGTTGTGTGTGTAGAACTAGGCTGGCAGAGCATGGGAGGAAGAAGGTAGGTGAGACCATTTCGAGGGGGGTGTGGATGGGGAATGAACAAGACAGATCGAAGATGACCCGAGCAAAGTATATATGAGTAGAGATAACTTGGAGAAATAAATTTATGAAGCCGGAGGGGGAAGAGGGATCTGAAGCTTCTTGGATCCTCTCAACCCCTAGGCAAGGGAAACATCGGGGGAAAATCTGTGAGCGATGGCTAGGCGAATGTGGTGCCATCATTACAGTAATCACTATGATTAATTTTAATAACATTTTCAAGTATTTTTTGTTAAAAAAAATAATGTTGATCTTATTATATTCTAAATATTATACAGATTAAACTATTTTATTTTTATTTTGGAAAATTAAATTCATATAAGTTAAAAAATTATTATTATTTTTAATTCCATAGACTGGCTGAAATAACATATTATTTAAAAGTAGAAAAATGCTCAAAAGTTTGTAATGTTTTAATATTCATTTTCAAATTGAAATTGATTATAATTAACTAAATGGTATTAGTATATGTAGAATATATATAATATTAACTTAAAAAATAATGTATATATTATTATTAAAAAATATTTAAATAAAAATGCAGTTATTAACTAAAATATAGGATTTTTCACTATTCATCAAAAAATGAATTTTCTCTGAAAAATCCCAAAAATTCACAATAAGAAAATTACATTTTTATAAATTAAAAAATTTATTTTATTTTAAAAATTTATATTTATATTTTTTTCTAAAATTAATTTATATTATTAAAATCTATTAATTTGAGAAAATGATATTTTAAAATATTAATTACTTTACAAAAAAACTATTCATTCATTATCAATAAGTATTATCTATATATAATTTTTATAAATAATATTTGAAAATAATTAATTACTATTAATATAATTATTTTTACTTTCTAGGTTATCATTATCTCATATAAATTATTATTATAATAAAATGATGTTTTCTTGAAACATTAGTGTTGCGTGTAACATATGCCATGTTGGTATTGCGTGTCACAGAATCCAAGTTTGTATTGTGTGTAGGTGCAAGAAAAGTTTGAACTGCATGTTAATGGAAGGTTAGGATTAGAGTTATAATAAATATATATATATATATAATGAACTATTTATAGTGTCATGTGAAATGAATAATATCAAAAATATAAATTAATTAGAAAAATATAATTCACAAAATCTCTAGGTGTTACATTCAACCCCCTAAATTTTAATTTATCCCAATAAAATTTTCTGGGTTATCAAAGGTTTAAAACATGAAATTTTAATTCATACAACCCCAAATTAAAAAATTAATACTAAAATATACTTTAAAAGGGAACATTGGGGACAAAATATTTACCCAATGTAAATTATAATTGGGTTTCTACATATTAGAACATAGGTTTCTAGTGAAAATATATACCTAGAATAAAAATACAACTATTATATTTTGATAGAGAGTGATTGAGAAAAAGGTTAAGAGAATTTTCATAATTATAAATCCAAAAATATATGATTAAATTAAGGGAAATCTAATTCATTGAGAATGAAAGTACTATAATAATTTTTTTATGAAGATCTTTTTTACTAAGATTAAGAAATTTATATGAAAAGATATTTCTGAATGGTTTTGGGATAGCCTCACCCCATCTTATTCCTTGATCCACATCACTTATTTATCTGAAGAGGAAGTTTATTTTTTAATACATGAAGTACTAACATATCATAGGATCCATGATAAATTAACACACCTATAGTTAATAACCATCAACAAAAATAGGTTATCCAATATACATATGTCAAAATGTGGTGAGATAATACATTAATCTCGAAAACAATTTTTCAAAATAAATGTCATAAAATTTCTATAAATGTCTATCCTTATAACCCTTACAAAACAAAATTCACACTAATTTCCTTAAATATTATCTTATCTTATACCAAAAAAATTTTTGTTAAACAATTTTATTCCTCCATGCACAGATAGAATTATAAATGAGATTTCATTATTCAAAAATCCATATTGGGTGAAATAATCACATGAAACATCAGTAAAGGGAGAACAAAATTTTTATCATTGGATTTATTCAAACAAAAATAATGATTTATCATCCCAACTAGGGGGTGATGATATGTTTTCCACTAATTTTTATTGTTTACATCGTCTATTGTTGTTGAATAATATTTAACTTTTTTATTTTTCCTCAGAGGTTTTTCAGAAATATCATCCATATAATCCCATTTAAAATGTTATTTATTCACCTAATGACCCAAATACATGATCTTTAAACACTTTAGTGTGGTAAGTTTATTATATTGAGTTATATATCCACACATTTCATTGATTTTCCTCTTTTCATAACTTCTACATTGTTTTTCTCTATGGACATGCTTCCCACATATGAAACACCGAATTATTCTTTTAGGGACTGTCATATGTTATATTTCGAGTAGTTTTGAAAAGTTCTATATTGAAATGGTTTCTTTTATCTATAGTTTTCAGATTCTCCATTTAACTTTATACTCCTCTTCTTGTTAAAAATAATGTGATTGATATGTATCTCTAACCTCCATTTCAACTTTGATTGAACAATATACAATCTATTCATTTCTACTAATTTATCTTATTTCCATTCCCTTTTTAGGATTTAATTTTGGCCACTGAGAAACCTATCAAATTTACTTTAACGTCGGATGATAATTCCGTAAGTATACATTATAAGATTTTTTAAATTATCATCATAGGTACCGACTAATTCATCATCCATTTTCTAAAACTCATGAAACACATTTTCCATCTACGTATGAAGAACATGGGGAAAGTATTTACTATATAATATGTTATTCAATACATCACAATACATGAATTAAATTTAGCATTCATTCATCATATACATGATTAGATTCCACCATAGGTTTTATTCACATTCTAGCAAATAAAAATCAAGAATGACTTTTTCATTATCCAAAAAATTGAGAATAGAGAATATAATTTCTAGTGTACTGATTTTGTTTTCATCAATTGGTGGTTCAGGTGACCCAGTGATACAAGGTGTATGATTACTCAAGAATATGTTGAATGAATTTTCCCCCCTTTGTTCGTTTGGAAAATCAACATGATTTATATATTGATAAATCTATGAGAGTGTAGAAATGATGTTTTTTGTTCTATCCCCCATGGAATTCAGATCTTCAAGATGAAATTTATTTCATTTCCCAACGTAATAAACATTAACCTAGTTCATTCTAATTCCAAAAAATATCTAAAACCAAAAGTATAGTATAAGAAACAGTTATCATAAAGGGGAACCACCTAATCTTGTAACGTCACATATACGATGTCTAATGTATGAAAACATGCTTAATATATGAAACCAGAGGATTATTCTCAGTTATTCATATCCATATTCTATTAAAATCATTCATGATAGTTCTTGAAGAGTTTGTGAATTATGAAAAAATATCCCCTTGGAGTATCGAACCAGGTGTGTAGTATGGGCCGTTATCATGTACCATATTACCTCAAGTCCAGCCTAGAACATCTTGTCAGAGTTGTTACCTCTAGGTACATCTATGATAGAGCCACATAAACCTATAGTATCTAGAAATAGATAAATTTCTAAGAAACCACTCCCTCTATCATTTACCAACATCTTATGAAACATTCTTAAATGTCCAATAATATAAATACATATCCTTACATACATCCCTATACATATCCTTAGAAATATACCTAGGTATTCCCTAATGGTTTCTAATCCTAGTTTCCAAATGATGAATAAAGCATTCATTTGATAAAAACTGTAGAGAACCAAGATTAAAATATATTTATATTACATAATTTTATATGAATACTCATTATATTACAAAAATACATGAATGGAGACCATAATAGTTTAGTCTCAATGGAAATATGGAAAAAAATCATCTTACCAAGTGAAATCTCTTCAAAATTTCCCATAATGATCTCCAACTTTATTCACTACTGGAAAATATCCCTATACCCACGATTTTGATAAAACTCGTGGGTATAAGGGTGCCCTATACCCACGGTTTAAGAAAACTGTGGGTATTTGTATAGTGTGGGAACCTATACCCACAGTTTTCCACAAAACCATTGGTATAGGTGTTTATTTTAAGTCCTATCCCCACGGTTTTGTCAAAACCATGGGGATAGAGTTTTTTAGAAGGCTTCTACCCACATTTTTGTAAAACTGCAGGTATAGGTGTTTATTTAAAGGCATATCCCCACGGTTATGAAGAACACAATGGGGATAAATATTTTTTCAGAGGCATATACCCAATGTTTTTTAAACTGTGGGGATAGATTCCCCACATTATGAAGGAAAAAAAATGCACGGGATACAAAAATAATTTGGTGGGAAAACCTATACCCATGGTTTGAACGCATATATTTAGGTTGATATAAATTTATAAACAAATTAATTTTGTGGCTTGGTTAGTTAGGCATTGCATATTTGTTGCAGTGGTTGATGTATCAAATCCTGCTGGCTTCTTTTTTTGAATACATATATTTGGATTAGTATATTATTATAAATTCAGAAATATATTGCCATTGTCAATCCAGCTTGGTTGGTTAAGCGCTGGAAGCTTGCTGTGTCAGACAAGTGTTCAAAACCCGCTGTATTCATTTTTTCGTAATACGGTCATAGATTAATATATAATTACAAATATAGAAATATACTAATATAAATGGCATGGGTGATGTGTTGAGGTCCGTTGAAATACTCATTCAGGTCGCTGGAAGTCACAGGTTCAACAGCTACGGGCTCCTTGGTTCCAATATTTTTACCCACAGTTTTTAAATTGTGGGTATAAGACTTTGATAGCATGGATGAGGCTTTGAAATGGAGGAAAAAAATATATACCCGTGGTTTTTCAAACCATTGGTATTGGTTGAGACCCATATACCAATGCCTCTCAGTCCCACATTTCCCAAAACCTTGGTTATTGGCTATACCCACGGTTTCGGGGGCAGTACCAACGGTTTTGAACCGTGGGTATAGGTAGTTTTTCCAGTAGTAATTACATATACTTAAAACCATTATTCATAATATAGGGAAAATGAAACATATTAAAGGGATGATATTAGAGGTTCAGTAAGGATAAATAATGGAAATGTGTGATCATAATGTGAAACAAAAGGATATGGAACATCAAAATAAGATTTGAATATCTTAACCAACATATTAGATATCATAATAAATATTAGTAGTTCATATGACATGTATCATATGAGGACTAAGAGCATAATTTAGGAAAGAATAACATATTAATAATACAAGGAATTTATGGCATGCACATTAGTTTATAAAATTTTGAACATATATAAGTTGAAACCAGTTCACTCCTTATTTTAAATACATGAAATCAGGCCCCCACATCAACTTATAGACATAAAACCATGTCCATGAATAACAATTTTAATAGGTAATCATGTTCACTCATAACATTATGGATATAAAATTAGGTACATGAATAACTTTGTTAACATGTAATAAGGTTCACAAATTACATTTTGAATATTTAATTAGTTTTAGGCATAAACTTATGAGAAAGAAATGATGTCCATGTATAACATTTTTATCATTTAATTAGGATCATACATAAAATTGTGACCATGTAATCATGATCATATATAAGTTTATGGAAATAAAACCAGGTCCATGCATAATATTGCGAAAATATAATAAGATTTACTCTCAATATTGTGAACATGTAATCAGGTTCATGTATAAACATATGGACATGAAATAAAGTCAATTCATAACATTTTGAACATTTCATTAATCTCACAAAAAAAATTTATACCTGTGATTCATCCATCATTACCCAAATCATTTGAGGGAGATATTGGTCCCACTCATCTCATAGTGAAAACATAAATACATGTGACCTAAAATCCTAAACAGAAAACTTGTACCCCATACAATTAAATGGGTTTCTAAAAATGTAATCATATCACAAGAAGTGTAAAGTATATATGATTCATAATCACTTCACCAATAGAATAAATCATGAATGATAAATGGATTTCATAAAAATATATCCTGTGAAAGAGAAGATGATTTCATAAAGACCATGACATTAAGAAAAACCCATTCATTGAGAGAATATGAGTGGAACAATTTGATCATTTCTACTAAGGGCATGATTAACATCAACAGATTTCTTCTTAGATGGAAAATAATTTTGAAATATCATTCAAAAAAATATCGTAAAGAAAATATCATTTGTTCTGTTGAAATTTAATTTTAATAAAAAACCATTGATAATAAATTTTGTAGAAAATAACTTTTAATACTATAATTAAGTCTTGAAGTAATTTTAAAACCTTATTCCATGAAAACATATAAAATAAGCTTCAAAATATTTGAAAATCTATTTTATTAAAAAACACAATGAAAAATCATACTGAAATATTTGAAGACTTTTTTTAAAAAATTCTTCAAAACATATAAAAGGAGCTTGAAATTTTCTGGAAACTATTTTAATGGAATACATATAACATAATCATAAAAAAAATCACAAACCATTTCACTTAAATATTATAAAATAATCGTGAAATTTTTTTGAAAACCATTTTCCATGAAAACTTATAAAATAAGAACACACAATTTTTAAAAATAATTATATTTAAAAATATCTATTAATAATATTTCCCTAGAAATTTAACTATTAAAAATTAAATGAAATATTAGAAGGATTTATGGTGGATAAATCTATATATGTCATATTAGGTAAGAAGAACATTCCTTTCGCATGGTAAAAATGATATAAAATTGTATCATTCAAAAAGATAAAGGATGATTCATTTGAAAAAAATTGTAAAAGAAAAAAATGGAAATATTTACTTGTAATAATCATAGGATAGTATTAGATTATTATTGACACCCTTTTTATAAAACATGGTTTTGAGGGAACATAGATTTCTGACCGTAGAGAGGGTACAGTCAGTCATTCTTAAAAACATGTTCTTAATTATGTAATGTACCAAAGGGTAGAAAATGGTACCAATAAAAGGATATAGAATGAGTTAAAAGATGAAAATATAATTTATAAATTCTATGAGGTATGTAAGATATGTATTCATTAATGGAATCATAACCAAAATCAATCTCAAAAAGTGAAGAGATTATCTCAATAAAATATTATAACCTAGTATCCTGGGTTCATACTCTCCAGTTAAGAAATGAAAATTAAATGAAGAACAAAATAAAATTAAAGGAAGGAAGTTAATGTTATAAAATTTAAAATGGAATTATATACTCATATTAAATGTGTTTAGGTGCATAATAAAACATGAGTCCCGAAGAAGGAATATTAAGACAAAACATTTTTTCTGATTTGGTAACTTTTAAAACCTAACCAACCTAATATAAAGATCATGAAATAGATATGTGAATAAACATAAATATAAGTATATGATAAATATAATAACATAATATTAATTACATACACCTCACAAAATGAATGAGTGGATCACAAATAATTTATCTCCTGAAAATAAAATCTGAGATGAAATCATATTACCTTGTGTCTTGACTCTCTTTATACTCATATAAAATTCATGTCTAATAAATTCTAGTTTATTATGAATATTTTATTGAATAAAATTATTATACATAATACCATATATTTTTTCATTATGACCTTACATTACTCTATTTATGTGATCCTAGGTTAAGGCTTCACATCAGGTAATATTCACTTTATTATTCACATGTGTCTTAATTTGTTATATCACTGGTCCTTATAATCATAAAAATATTTAAAGAATCTAATTCATTATATAAATATCATTTATATATATTATATTTTTTTTATAAAAATCTATAGAATATATATGTATGAAATGGAATACACTTTTAATGGAGACGATAGGTTGTACGTACGCATGAATGTTATTTCTGTTTAATTGTCACGTTGAAAGAATAAATAGTAAAAAACATATTCATATATATATATATAATTATTAATGTATAATTATGATATTATATTGATCATATATATTCACTAAAACAATTTTTATTACAAACCATTTTTGTTTGAACGAATCATATCGTTTTGGGAGGTGGTAGACCACACTTCCTCAAACGAAATTATCATACTAACACAAAATGGAAATAAAAATATGATATGTACAGTAAAAAGTATTAAAGAATCATAATGACATAATAAATTAATTATATTAAATATATAAATATTATTTCAATTATAATGGCCACCATGGAAGATTTTAAGGGAAAAATTAATAATCATCATTTCGTGAGACATTAGTTCATCGTACACAAAAACTATATTTATGTTACCCATTAGATGGAGGTGTTTTTAAGTGTAACTAGAACCTTTTTAAAAACAAAATAATATTATATTTGTGATAATTGTATTGTAATATTTTATTAAAATAAACAAATTTTTATGGGGTGGAGAAGGAAAATCAAATAAAGGACATGAGAGAAGGCTTTATATCTTAAATGGGTAACTCCATTTGGTTTTTTCCAAAAGGATTCCTTGGATTTCCTTATACCCAAGGGAAGGATTCTAGGAGGATGGTATGGATTTTGGGATGTAGTTTTAGTATATATTATCTAAAACTAATTGGTTTTAGAGTTGTGAAGAAGTCGGATAGTTGGATTCGTTTTTAATGAAAGGAAAGGGTCACACAGGAATTGTTAAAAACTAGTTCGGTGTACACATGTTCATACCAAAACTAAATAATACCAAACAAAAATAAATCAAGATAAAAATATTTATGTACAAAAAATGGATATAAAATGTCTTTTGGAAAAGTGTATATTCTATTTTGGCCCCTAATATTGAGGTTCATTTCCAAATGAAGCTCAATTAGACTATAATCGTTGGGGTTAATTTTAATCACATTTACTAATATTTTTGTTATAAAATTAAGTTTATTTTTTTATATTATAATTACTATTCATATTTAAATGATATATGTTGCGATTTAAATATTCAATTTATATAATTTCCAAATTAAATATTATTGTTAATCTAGGAGAGTAGTTGAAATAAAAGTGTTTCTAAGTTGATATTTTTTTCAAAATATTGTTATGTTTTTATATTCAATTTTAGAGTGAAATTTATTAAAAAATAATTGGTTTTATAATTTGTATAATTGATATCATGTGTACTTAAAAAAATAATTTACAATTATCATTAATAATTATTTAAATAAAAAGTAAAATATAAACTAAAACGCAATATTTTTCACCATTCAAAAAAATTAATGTTTTTTCCTAAAAATATCAATAATTCACCCTAAGACAATTTATTTATTATAAATTATAAAATGAATTTTATTTTATCATATTAAATTTATATATTTTTATAAAAATCATTTTATTTTCGAATGTGGTTCATTTGAGAAAATATAATTTTTAAACATAAATGACTTCACTAAAAATCATATCTTTCATTATCAACATGTTTTATCTGTATAAAATAATTATACATAATATTTGAAATTTATTATTAATATTCTTATAAATATGTTTGATGGATAGGTTATTAATATATCATATAAATAATTGTAACAAAAAATGATGTTTTGTAAAATCATCTCTGTTGCGTGTAACAGACGCCCTGTCGATATTTTGTGTAGTGAAGGCAAAGTCAGTATTGTATGTAGCCCAATAAAATTTAATTTTTGAATGTGAATGGAAAATTTGGAATAACAATTTAATATATATATATATATATAAACAACTATTTTTAGTGTCATGTTTGTTGAAAAATATCAAAAATATAAATTAATTTGAAAAAAATAATTTTCAAGATCTCAGGGTGTTATAGTCAACACTTTTTAATTCTCCAATAAGGGAATCCTTGTGAGGTCTTCAAAAAGTGATGATAATGTGTCACTTTATTAGCACTAAATAATAGCACTACAATATGGTGTCTTTAATTAGTGCTTTTATTTTCATTGATAAAGCTCCATTTTTCTGTATATATCTTACACTGATAAAAACATTTTATATTTTAACCCCACTGAGGTTGTAAACATTTTTATAGGGAACATAAAGGACTATTCCATCATGATTTAATGCCACTTTTCAAGTACTTCATGTGGTAAGGTACATCACCTCAATTATCCTTCATTAGGGAAAATTATACTGTTATTCACCAAATTATTTTTGGATGGTGTATATACTTCCCACTTGACATTTAAAAATATGATTAATTAATAATTCTTTTAATTTTAATAATATATCTAATTTATTTAATCCAAGGGGTTTTGAAATTAAAATTAAAAAGAGGTATATACATTCATAATAAAATTTCATTTCATTGGGTTATATTAATCCTCCATTGTCTTTTATATTCTTTGATTTTGTGTGTAGTGAATTTTTAATATATATTATTGCATTTCATCTTCTTTCATGTGAATTTTAATTTGATATAGAAAATAAATTCACTAGAGAACAATTACTTTAGAATTTTGATCATTGTAAGGAAATATTACACACTATCATTCTAATAGAGATTTTCCATTCTTGAATTTTAGTAGAATAAAATTATATGATTATATCATAATGAATAGATTTAATTTTATTCACATATATTTAGTCATGGTATTTTCATATAATTGTACTATTTATTATACACTTTTGGTAATTTATATAATTGACAATAATTTTGAAGAAAACTTATCTACATTAATCTCATGTCTCAAAAATTTATTTGTTTTGAACCCATGTTTTCAAAAAATGATTTCAAAATTTTTTAACCCTTTTGAAAATGATTTTTTAAATAAATGTTAACCCATTTTTAATTTTAAATAGTTTTTTGGATAGAATCGTTATATTATTTTCAAATCATGTCTCATATGGATTTCATCTAAAAAGCTAAAGAAATCACTGTTTTAACATGCTCAGCATCTAAAATTTTTTTTATCGTCATAACCAATCGATGTTTTAATCATTCCATTAAATGTTACAAATGTTATTTTCAATGAAAAGTATTTACAAATTTTTTCATATTTTAGTTTTAAAATATTATCTTCAAAATGAAAAGGTCTTTTTCAACTAGAATCATTTTGATGATATTTTTATGTTATTTTTGTTTATCAATGAAAACAACTTTATTTTACTTATTTCTCATTTGGGATATGATATATTGGTACCATATTTATTTTTTACATGGATGTTTTATGATCATTTTCCAAAATAGAAAATATTTAAATTCACATTCTTGATTAATTTTATTTGTAATGATTGACATTCCATTGAAACATTCACCTTATTGTGATCATTAGATAATTTAGTTCTCTTAAATATCCATAATATTTATTTATTTATATTATTATTTCTTAAACCATATATAATTTATACATATGCTATATATTATGGATGGTATTTGATTTACTAAAAAATATTGATAAATACATATTATTTAATCAATAGAGTAATTAATTGATAGGGAAAATTGATTCATGAATTAAATTGATCATTTGAAATATGAGGAAGGATTTGGAAATAAATTAATTGGTGGGGCCCTGAATTATATAGGCCCTAAATGCATCAGTAGGTATCATGACATAAATCCTTAACCTATATTTAAATGGTTGTTCCCATTAGTTTTATGTCATATTTTTAATGGTCTTGATGGTAGGGGTATCATGACTCATAAGATCATGATATCCAATAAATATGTATTTCCATAACTATAATTTAAATTATCATTATTCATTATATTTTCATAAGGATATTATATTTAGATGAATTAAATTATTAGTTTTATGAATAAAGGGCTTGTGTTTTCAGTTATTTAACTTCATATATTGAATATTACATATAAAGATATTTAAATTAGATGTGTGTTTGGTTATTTTAAATTCCATGTTGATTTTTATTTGTCCATTTATTTAATGGGTTTATGAATTATTCTACATTAATTTCCATGTTTCTTATTCTTATTGATTCATGATATATTCCATTAGACTATACCCTTACTAATCATTTGTGGACACAGATAATTTTTTTCAATTTTCATGAATGTATGAAGTGTACTATGTTTGACTAAAAAGGATATGATAAAGGGAATAATGTTATTAATGAAAAATAAATATTTTACGATTTATTTTGTAATATAATGTTGGCGTAATTTAGGAATCATTTTTACCAAGACTATAGAAGTACTTGTTCCTTGTAGATTGGATTAATTTTATATTATGACAATGTAACATTGTTAGACATCAGCTCTGGGTTGCTAGGGTCAGGGTATCTATAGTTTGTATCCCTGAAATTTTAGTACCAACCATGGGACTTGATTTACGAAAACATATATTAGGGTTGAAAACCATGTCATTGAATCCTTGGATGGTTATTTAAGATTGTACATATTTATTGGTAAGGATGATATTATTTTCTTTTTCCAAGTAGTACATCATGATTCCGATTCTACAAGTGGACGTTGTTCTATAATAGAAGTATCATGGATTACAAACTAAAATAAAATATCATTAGTACAAACTTGATCATCACCAAGTGCATTAAAACGAGCCCTATTGTTCTCTTAGTTTGACACTCATAAGTGATATGTTTAGGACAATTGACATTTTTTTAGAAATAATTTTAACGGATTTGAATAGATGATGATAATGAATTTACTATGTTAAACCTATGGATTCTTGTATTGAAATGAATTTTTCATTATTTAAACATCCTATAAATGGTTTTATGCTTTTCCCACCATGATTATTTATTCTCACACAATAATTTATTTCTTTAGAGAATGAATGTAACCCAGAAGAATCATGTTAACATTGAACCAGAAGGATAGTTTGATGACTATGGGAACAAAAATGGTATGATGATTATAATGAAAGATATCAAGACTACTCCTAATTAGTTATATTGAAATATTATCAATATCTTAAACCTTAATAAAATATCAGACATATACAATTAGAGAGTTATTGAGTTTCCTAAGAGCTTAAGTGGTGGTGACAATGGATGTGTGAAGGCTGATATCCCCAAGGGGATAAATGATGAAAAATAAACCAAAGTATGTTTCGCAATATAATGGGAAAAAGATTTATGTTTTAAAAATAAGGGAATAAATATGATAAATTAAAGGAAAAAATAAACCATACAAGGAGATGATCAAATCTCATCCCAGTGATCCATTTACATTCTCTTTTCGTAAATGTAGAGAACATGGTAATGTTTTAGAGTCAATCACCTCTTCTAAATGTTAGACTCTAGAAAATATTATTCACAATGTTGAAATAAAATGGAAAAAGAATTGATGTATCCTGATTCAATATTTAAATATTAGTTCTATTTTACCATTGGTATTTTTCTAAGAAGAATCATGAAACATCTAAGGATTTTGGTACATTTTAGAGGCATTTGATAAAGAATTAACATAATATATATTGATATAATCATAAGTTATTAGTTTATGGTGGTTCAAAAGTTAAATTTCATAAAAAAATTATAGGTTTTATGTGATGTGAGGCCGAAAAGATTAAGGATTTGTTTTTTAGAAAAAAAATTTGGGAATACAACCCATTGGTTTATTATATGAAACTGTCATTTAATGAAGATGGCCGTTACAATTTTTGTAATTAATATTAAATACATTTTCATCCATTAAGTTATATATTATCTTTTATGTTTTATTAATTATGGTTTATCATAATTTTGGAATGATATAGAAAATATATCATTATAGTTTTAGAATAACGACAACCCACATATGGGGTGAAAACCCATCAGGTCTAGAAAAGACACATGGAATGAATCCATGACCAATTTATGATAAGGGTTTGATGTCCTCGACTATAAAAAGTGATATCCTAAATACATCATTATTTTATGTTAAATTATTTGATGGATAAATATTAATTTTGAACCAATCATTTCACTTTTTATGTTTATATATTATTGTATTATATCAGATAACTTTTCCTAGAAATATTGATTTTTGAAAATAGATAGATACGCATAGAATGACATGTCACTCTTTTTTGAATATTATAATATATTAAATTTGATATTTAGTGATTCATGCATAAAAATAATTATTTGATATCTATTTCTTCAATCATGTGTGGAATTGAAGAAAGCTCAAAGAAAAAACAAAGGATAAAATTTTTCTTATTAAATAAAAACCTATCATGTATGTATTTTTTCATATATCTTAGATAATAAAATACTTATTCAAATTTAAGGAAATGATCTTCAAACAAAAAATTATCCTATAACATTTTTCTGGTTGGGACTGTGTTCTTTTTTATCATTTGCAAATTTATGGTTTTGTGAAAATTATCTTTATGTTGGTCAGTAAATTTCTTATGATCAATGACCTCTATCAAAATCTATATTTATTTACACTTTTCTTCCATGATAAAATATTTAAATTCAACAAATTTTATCCTATATTGAAACCTATTAACATGTTATTCCAAATGAAAATTATGATTACCATTTTATATTATTTATAGGTTGTTTTTTAAACTCTTTTTAGGATGTGTTTCTTCAATGTTGGTATTTCCAAATGTCAACCCCTTGATTACTGAGACCAAGGATAAACTTCAATGTTTCTATTTATTTAAGGTGTGGAGATTCTATTTCCACGATATTTAAATGTTATATTTTAATTAAATTTCATGTGACATGAAATACTGAGCAAAAAAGTACAAAAATTAATTATTTTAATTTAATATATTTGATAGCTTATAGGACACGAAACCCTATGTTTTAAATGAACTATAATATATTATACCACCATAACATATCTGTTTATTGGAGGGAATGAAAAATAATAAATAAATTTTAAAATAAATATGTATTACCCATTTCAAAACCAAATAATTGGTTTTCCATTTATTATAAATAATATAATAATCATTTGAATGAAATTTAAAAGATATCTAAAAAAATGTAGTTTATTTCTAAAAGGCGGTTTAGTTGTGCATTTGACACATAATATAAAATTAATTTTTATAACATTTAGAAAATATATATTATAAAAATAAAAATATTTTTTAAATCACCTGAACAAAATTATCTTAGATTGTTTTTTTGTGGTCCTTTTAAAATTGTCATTTTTAATGAATACTGAAAATATGAAATTTTAACTGAAATTTCCATTTTGGTGAAACTGATTATAACGATAAATTACATTTGATTATTTTTAAAGTAATATTACTCCAATTATATAAATATTAGTCCATTTTTTTTCATTGCAATCATTTACATTTTTAATTTTGCGACAAAAAAGTGTAACTGTTTGAATATTGTTTGTTTGAAAATCCACTTTCTCGTCGTGTCTGTAGGATTAATTTTAAATTATGTGAATACAAATTACTAAATTTTAATAAAAGTATTTATTTGGAATAATTTATATTATATGATAGGTTAACTAAAATTATTGACCAAAACAAATTGTTGAAATAGTAAAAATTATTTACCATGGTAAAGGTAAAAATGGATTTACTGAGAGGTTAAACTAATCATTTGTCTGTTAAAAAGACCAAAAACATGTATAAGATATTTTTTATGGAAGTATTTTTACTCTATAATTTCTAGTAATATTGAATAAACTTTTTTGATAACATTTGGCATGTGAAAATCTTGGGTATAAATTTTTTAATAAAAAATTTCATGTGTACGACTCACATCAGGAATAAAAGGACACCCAATATCCTCTCTTGTTCACCCCATAAAACCATATTAGATCAACAAATAGCTATAATAATTTTTTTTTCAAAATACCTTATCTCATATTAGAAGAAATATATTGTGTAAAATTGGACCTACACATGATTTTTATGAAAACCTAAGGTGATTAACCAAAGAAGAAATAGTTTCCCTCAACAAGTGTTTTTAAATTTAGTTCTTCCTCCAAATCCTTAAATTATTGTAAAAAAATAATGACATAGTATCCTTATTATGTAAAATTTAAAAATAATTTTTTTTAATATAATTACCCACATACATCCCCAGTTCCATCATATGGGTTACAAAATCCTCATTCGTGTGTACGGTGGATAATAGTCTTGTGAACCTACATCACTCGTTCTTTTCCATTATGAAATCTAATTATCTCATATGATGGAGGATATAATGTATATATATGGAATTAATAACTTAATTATTCTTATTGATTCATTATATTTTATATAACTTTATTACTTTCTATTTCACTGGGGATTTGATAATGTCGCTCGTGTGTACGACAAGCTTCCATCTTACAATGTGATGTGGTTCCTTTTTTCCCTAAATCTATACATGTAAGATAAAAAGGATACATTAAATGAATATATGTGATATAAATGAAATAATATTATATTAATAAAATATTTTTCATTATAAATATATATATATATTTTTTTTCCTACACTAAAAAATTAAAACATTGTTCGTGTATGTGCAAACTACAAGCTTCACGGAGAAATGTTACAATATTTTCATCACCCCACAAAATTAATGATATGTATTAGTAAATTTAAATAAATAATATGGTATTATTATATTATTTTTATTCTATAATGAAAAATATTACATTCTTTCTTTCCATAATGGTCATTGGATATTGGAAACGTTACTCATGAATACATAAAGCATATTGTCTCTATGATTCTATCATAATTCATATTTCATAATCATCCTTCACAACTAAGTTTACAAAAGTAATTTATGTAAAAAAAATAATTGTTTCAAGATGGAACTATATAATATGAAAAAGAATCAAAAAAATCTTGACAAAGCAAGAATGAAAAAAGAAGGAAGTTAACAGCCAAAAGAATGTAAATAAGGATTGATTACTAAGGAAAGAGTTATATGATGTTATAATTGGAATATATATTATATTTTAAATATTAATATGGTAGTTTAAAAAGTAAATAAACATTTTAATACTAATTTATAAGATGATAAATCATGTTCAATCAAAAGTAAGGATGTGGTTAATGTTTTCAAGTCTCTCTTTTATTTTTGTGAAATATATGTAAATTCACCACTCATTTCTTTTTTGTAGTGAATATAATTCCCCATCATAAGGTTATATCATGAATATATATATATTCATTATTTTTATTTATTTAATTATTTTATTCATTATTTATACTTATGATACAAAATATTATTAACGTGGTATGGTATTATTCCCAACATTCCTTTCATTGAGGCACATTTATATGTTACACACAAAATTATTTTATATGGTATATAAATATAAAATTTAAATTATAATACCCTGAATCAATTATAAATCATATTATTTTTTCATTCATTTTTTATTTTGTAATCCAATTTTTTCTCTCAGGAATATTACCATGTTGTAATGGACTTCGTCTCAATTTTCCATTGTTGAAGAATATTACAATACTATGTAATTATTATCTATTATATGTGGTATATACTGATCCTTTCAAATTTAATATCATGATCCCTTAATAATTCATGGTATTTAACGTTTAAATTTTCATTATTTCATTTAAATGGGTTATACATAAAATTTACCAAGGGGTAAATAATTTCATAAATTAATTTCATTTTATTGGATTATATTACACTTTTGTTTTCCTTGATATTTTATGATTATGTGTGAAATGAATCTCGACTATGGATTAATATATTTCTATTTATTTTATTTATATTTTTATATTATATATATAATTGCATCTTTGGTTAATTCTGATTTCAATGTTATTTTCATTAGAAATATTTATTTCACAATATCATTCTAATCTAGTTTCATTATTCAAGATTTTCAATAGAAGGAAATTATTTGATCATATTAAATTAAAAATAATAATTTTATTATATACTGTCTATCCATGACATTTTGTTACAATAGTTCCATTTTTTAAACACTTTGGTAGATAAAATAACTGGGAATATTTATCTATAAAAATTTGACATAATTTCTCTCTTCGACCAGAAATATATTTTCTTCCAAAACCATATTTTATAAAAATGAATTAATAAATAATTTCATCCATTAAAAATGATATATTAATGAAATGTTTTTCAGTTTTCACTTTTAAAAAAATATATTGAATGTAATACAAATAATTTTTTTAAAACAAGGCTCGTTTGTCTTCTTTCAATAGAGTGAAAGGAAGAATTGTTTTATCATAATAAAAATGTATATAACTTCCTTCCATAATGACCACTTAATTATTTAAAGTATAATTTATATGTTTCAATTGTTATTTTTAGTGAAATATATTTTAATTTTTTTAAGATCCTTTATTGAAAAAAGTAATTTTCAAAATGGAAATGATATTTTCATCAAGAGTTTTATAAAAATATTATATTATATTTTAATTCATAATTGAAAAAAATATTTCTTTAATACTCCACAAGGTATATGTTTTATTGACACCATCCTTTCTCAATGCATTGATATTTTATGATAATTTTAAGTAATTAAAGTATTCAAATTCACATTATCAGATTTTTTTGTATTTATTTACATTCCCTTGAATCATTCACACTAATTAGGTCATTAAAAATTAATTTCTCTTAATTATACAAACACTTTTTTTGGTGTAAATAATTATTTGCTAAACCAAATAACATTTATAAATACTCTGTTTATTTATAATTTTATTTCAATTACTAGGAAATATTGATATATCTCGATTATTTACTCAATATATATATATATATTGATATGGTATATTTATTATATAATTAACTTTATCATTTGATATATGATGAATGATTTGAAAATGTTGTGATGGGTTGGCCATAGAGATATATAGTCGATGGAATAATTAGTTGGTCTCATGAAACAAATATATTAGATAACATTAAATTTGGTTCTAATTATAGGTTTAAACCATCATGTGATTGGTCGTGACGATATAAGTATCATGATTACAGACATTAATACATACAATAATTTAGTATATCCTTCTTTGAGAATTCAGTTATTATTATTCCTGATATTTTTTATAATGAAAATATCAATGGATTTATTTTATTATTGTATTACATATTCAATGTCAATTTTTTTTTTGTTATTTACCTTTCTATATAGAGTATTCCTTGTCATGTAATTTAAATAGAACATATTCAATTTTAATTTTCATTTCCATGTTTTTATGCATTATCTGGTGATCTAAATTGAAAGTGCCATTAGTTATAAACCTTTTAATGTGAAATATTCTTATTATTAATTAATTATTCTATTGTTCTTAAATGTTAATGATTATATTATATCACTCTAATTTTATTTCCTTTACCATTAATCAATGATGTTTACAATGTTTCATATGCAAGGATATACTAGAGAGAATAATGTTATTCATGGACAAAATATGTCGTAATTTGTGTTTTCATAAGTATTTTAATAATAATAACTATATATATTTTTCCAAAAAATATATACCTATTTGGTCCTTCAGGATTCAATTCCTTTTATCTTATCCCAATGTAATAATGTTACACCCCAATTAGGAGTTACAGGGGTTGGGGCCACCACATCCTTGGAGAATATGATATTCAAGATGGATTTGAGAACATAAAATTATTCACCACCATGTATTGAATACATCCTCAAGGGGAAGGTATTTATGAAAAAAATCATTACCACACAATCAATTAAAATGGGGGCCAAATAAATGTGAATAAATGGTTTTTTATGATATATAATGTACTCAAAGAACAATTTCAGACAATAATAAGACGAAAAGGTATGTTTTCTCTAAATGTATACTATCATAGAAGGGTCCTATGGGAAAAGAATTAATTTCTATAGGAAAATTTTTATTCATTAAAATAGTTCAGCGTTCTTCATTTCCCACTATATAATTTTTTTGAAACCATGAAAGGTAACAACATAGTGAGTGGATACTTGTCTTTTTTCCATGCCACCAATTTTGTGTTTTTAACATGTTATTCCATTTATATCTCTTTTAATTTTATTTTTATGAACTTTTGAATCGGTACATGAAGGGATTATGATTTAGGACATACATATTTGGGTGAATATACATTATTTTAAGATAAAAAATATCATTAATGTGTGAGATATTTATTATAGTAAAAGTTTTCGACAAATCCAATTCGATTGTGACACCCTAATGCTATTAGAGACCATCTCGATAAGGGGGATAAAATTGAAAAAGATAATGAAGCATTTAAATATTAATAATAAATTTTTTTAGAAGTTTCTAGGATTATATATTTTATAATAACTACTAATTCAATTTTAGAATAATCATGACCCAAATTGTTCTTAAAACACAATCACTCTAATGATTTTACTAATATACATAGAGGGGTATTTTTTTGAAGGATTAATACTAGAATATTGGACATTGAGTATTCCATATATTTGAGATTAAGGTTTAATTATAATGGATCAATCATCCCAAACACGGATTTATGGATTGGAATAATATAATTGTTAGCTTTTCAAAAATCATGCCCACATATTGGGATGTTGGGTCATATAAATGGACCATTATTAGATTTATTAAGGTCATACTGGGGGGACAATACATTATATAGTTGAAAATATTAATATAAGGAATTTGAAGCCCTATTTTTTATATTCATAGTATAAGAAAAAAATTTAGTGGATTTTTTATGATTTGAATCATACACTAATTGAGTTGGCTTCGATTTAGTATTGGACCTATTTTGGGAAACCTATTGTGAATTATTGTCACCAATCAAATGAATATGGGGGTACATTTCAAAATATCATAGGATTATATATAATGATACATATGATAAATATCCTCATATATATATTTGGCTAATAAATATGGGGTATAATATAATCATGATAATTAGTAAGGGGAAAACCTGATTTAAATGGGAACGCAAGTACCTTCACAGATTTTACTGTTGATTATAATTTGTTTTTGGACTTAAAAAAAGTTATTTATTCATCACTATATATCATAATATATAGTGGACTATCCAACTAGGCCAAAGAATTTGGTAGATCCTAGTCTTCGATCAGATGAGGATGTTTTCTATTTTTTATATGAGGGAGAATAGCCAACCACACCATTCAGAGATTATGGGTCACCTATATATGATTATAGTGATCATAATACCACTAAATATCACAAATGTTTTTCTTTTAAACATCCATGTCAACCAATTTCTCTAACCTCTGATGTTCTCACACATCAAGATAATAGATATGAGGATACATAATTCTTAGTAAGTGTGGATTAAATATGTAGATCCAATGGATCTAAAGAAGATGAAGAAGTAATTAAAGAAGATGAAGGCGGTAGTGGCTGTGTAAGTGGTAGTTAAGAGGAATATAGTGAAGAAAATAATGATTGAAATGCAAGTGAGGAGCATTTATCTAGACATCATCATGATGATGAAGGTAGTAGTGATGGTAGTGAGAGTGATGGTGACCATCATGGGGATGATCAAGATGGAAATGTAGAGATGGTTGATTCCTTAGTTCAAAATGTTTTTATATAAACTTCTATAGTTTTTGATGTAGAAATTTCTAATGAAAAATATCATAATGAAGAGGTAGTTAACGTGACCCATCC
Organism: Viscum album; assembly: GCA_963277665.1. Lineage (NCBI taxonomy): Eukaryota > Viridiplantae > Streptophyta > Magnoliopsida > Santalales > Viscaceae > Viscum > Viscum album. The sequence continues at coordinate 1,437,801,748 of OY728122.1, forward strand.
ACATTAGTTAGTTTATAAAGGAACAGGACCTCATTTAGAGGGTGAGAAACCAGTTAGGAGGAAACAATTTAGGGTGAGCATCAAGATATAAGAGATTAGGATGAGGAGGATCATCAAGTCGGAAGAGTGAGATTAGATACTCTAACTCCTAGGGATGATGATGTTATGATTTAATGGGGGAGAAATCCTAGGTATGTAGCACTGGGATTGGATTACGAATACTGTTAAGATGTGGTATTTGTATGTGTTTCAAAATAATCATTGGATGAATGCCATCCTAGTGACTCTGTCACTAAATCATGCACTGAAAAGATTAAGGATGAAATTTGTTCAGTAGAGAGTGTATCAGTTCAATCTAAAATGGTCCATGATATTCAACAATCATGAATTGAAAACACTCAACTAGGAAAAGAATTAAACTCCCCCAAATCTTCAGTAGAAGATTTAAGGCTGTCTATGAATACTACTTCTACTCCAGTTCAAGAAGTTGGTGTTTGTGAGCCTGATGTAGTCAGAATTTTAGAAATGTTTATCACTGAAATTCATCAAAACCTAATCACTAAAACTGAAACAATTGGTTCCAACCCAACAAATCCAAGAAAGGATATAACTGGGCATGTCTCTACAATCAATAATTTTAGCTCAGAGTATAAAAGATTTTTGGAAACTATTATTAAAGCTTTGAGGACACATACCTCAGCTCATACTGATGTTCCTTCTACCTCTGGTCAGACTTCTCAGGATATGGACATTGATGCAGTTTGAAATGAAGTTAAGGAATAACTTTAATAATTTAATGTTGCTTATGGATTGAAAAACCTTGAAAATATAGAGAATAACATTGACCATGTTCATGATATGGTCGGACTCTATTTCATGAGTGATGTGTTTTCAAATGATAAGATTACAATAAAAGTGGATTAATATTTCTAGATCATTACAAGAATCCATTGACCAACCTTTTAACATATTTTACTAAGAACCTATCATTAACTCAAGTTACCAAGTACTTTAAATACTATGTAAAAAAGTATAAATACTTCACCCCTATTTTATAAAAATTCGTGGATAATAAGTATAACTTTGAAAAATATATAAAGCATGTTGGTGAAATCAATGAGGATTTCATCAAGATGTTGAAGACATACCATCATGTGCAAGGTGAAGCAATTGTGGTGCCTTATATTTCACATATTTGAACTAATGGATCAGTTCCTCCACCTTAGATGTCAGTTTCTCCGTCCTTGAATCATATTTTCCTAGTGATCCAAGAGAAGATTCAATCTCTTATGTTGTCACAACACAAAACCAGCCTTACACCTATTGTTCTAGAAGAAGTTATCTTGCCTCCTCTGAAAATTTCTTCAGACCATAATATTCCTCATATACCACATACTGGACTATTTATTGATCCAGATATGAGTGGGAAGGAACTTATTAATCCTGAAAAGTAGTTTGAAAAGCTCTCTGATTGGGATTCATGGTTGTCTTTTTTCCATGGATATTTTAATACATTGAACTTCACTGATTAATGTAATTTTATGTTCATGTCTTTCATCTCTTTGGGTTTTACCAATTATTTTCTGTTATTTTTGTATTCCTATGATACTTGTTTTTTTTCATGATTAGAATCAAAAGGAAATGATCATTTTTTATACCACTGCACTTTTTGATAATCCAAAAATGGGGAGAAGAGTTTGGTATTATCATGATTTATTTATTTATTTTTTGATACAAATCTAATGTATTTCATTTTATCATAAACTCTAATTAAATATACGATGAAAAGGAATTAGTCTTTGATAACATTATTTTCATTGTTTCTTTTTTATTCCATTTCTATTAAGGATACGTCTGAACATTATTTATATATTGATAAAATTCATCAAAAATGGGAGATGATAAGTAGAATGATTATATTCCACATAAAATGATTTTAATTAATAGTTCCATCATTTTTATCATAAAACGAGGGAGATTGTAGGCCCATAGGAGACTGTTGGCCCCCATCTCTATTGTTAATGGTTTTAATAAACTCAAATAATTTCAAATCTTATTAACTATTCATAATAATTTAATTCATGTATATTAATGTTTCAAAATTTATAATTATGGTTATCTAAGATCACATACAATGTTAACACATTCTGATTACATTTATGTTGTAAGACAATACAAGAAGAAATATCTTCATTGTATGACAGACTGACACTGATAGTTCAACTAAGTCACTGATAGTTAAATGGACCTACCATTGTCAGTGAATACCGATGCATGGACCTACCGATGCAAGGACCTACCAAAAAAAAGTACCTACCAATGCATGTACCAACTGATGCAAGGTCCTACCGATATATGGTGAAACCGATTAAAAGGCTCACTGAATATTAAAATGAGTCACCAATGCAATGATCCAACAATTCATTGATAGACCAATAGAACTACAAACTAATGGAATGAGTCACTAATAGAAGGATATACTGATAGAGGACTCACTGATAGACTGTTTAAATTTACATTATTTAATATTACATTAAACTAACATATTTTTTTGTTTTAATGTGATAGATTAATTTAAATATTTTATGCAGTCATCTTAAATGAGGTTGTCACAAGTATTAGTCACATCATATACCACAAAACATGTTCATTGTCAGGGTGCAAGAGTATAAAATAAAAGGACTCAAAATGTAATAGATACAAATAAGAATTTCATGAAAGAGATACACAATAATATTTGAGTAGACACATCAGTTGACCCACACTAGAAAAATAATGAAAGGACGAACACATGAGGAATTATTTATTCCTTCTTACTGTGATCTAAAGAACTTTAGATCATAAATGTTCCAACATCTCTATAGTATTCCACTGAACATAAAGAATATGGACATATCATCTTCCAAAAAGATATAGCATAGTGCTCCGCCACACTCTGTTTTAGTGTTTACATATAGAAGAGGACTCTAACTTCAACTCAAAAACATCAAAGAGTCCAGAGATGAAAATAATAAAAATCAGAGCCCTATAAACCATAACTAATCTTTATTTATCAATTATGAACATTTTAATTACATTTTAAAGCAGTGTATACATCTGTTTGTAAAATCCAGAATTTATCCTACACTAAACTATAGGATACTAGATATCCTCACACTTCTATCATTTTATGCTTGTTTTTTACATGAAGAAAAGTGTAAGAGGTCATGTGAGACCTGATTATTTTTTTCCCACATAGAACATTAGTATAGGTCTTGTGATTTGGACAGTCAGTGTACTATTTTGTAAAACCTGATCTAGGGTGTGGATAAGAACCATTATCTATATTGATTGTCCGGTGGTAGGTGATCACGAAGTGGATAGGACTATGTCTCATCTTGAGACTGGACATCTTGTTTTATATCCACTGTGTTCTCAATTTTTGTTTCCTTGTTTTCATCTCTATTTCAGAAAATATTATTTCACATAGATTGTTATTCTTAGCTAGTGTTTATAACTATTTATAATTATTATATTAGTTTCAAATGTTTTTTTAAATATCTCATATTGTTAAAAATGATAAATAATAAGTATTATGAGAAATTAGTTAAACAATATGACTACTATAAATTCACTACATTTAGTAACATGCCTATTTTGTGTTAAACAATGGTAATTTTTTTTAATAAAACTTTTTAACAGAAATTTTTATAGGAAATCAAATCACCACCTTCTTGAGTGTCCTACTCTGACCAATAATGATAATATAAAAACATTAAGTGATATTAATATCTTAATTTACATTATAGAAATCATGATATATGTATGAGGGAAAAATATATAACAAATTATGACACATGACACAATATAATCAAATATTAATTGAAGCGTAACCTTAACCTAAAATTGTTAAAATATAGAAAACATAAAGTCATTATATAAATATATATGTTATTATATATAATATTATGGTTTTTTGATATATTTATAATAAACATATATTTATTATGCCTGATTTTTTGTATGAGTTCAATGAGAGTCAAGACGAACTGTACTGGAATCTCATCGCAATTTTGGTTTTTGTGAGATACAGGACTTGTTCACCAATATATTATTTTGGGGGTGCATTTAATTCCCATTAATGTATTATATGTTTATTATGCTTATGTTTATGGGTATTTAAATATACAGTACATGATCCTTATTTAATGGGATTTATGTTTAAAATGTTACCAAATCAGTAAGATAGTTTTATCTTAATTTTCCGTCTTTAAGGCTCAAATTCTATTATGCACCTAAATTATTTTTCAGTTAATATATAATTACATTTGACATATTATATCATGAATATCTAACTTTTATTAACAGTTTAAGATTCGGGAAATTTTATTTTCTTAAATTGAGTGTATGTTACAATTTTATACTGAGATAATAGTTTATTGAAATCATATCATTGTTTATAGAGGTTGTTTATGGTTGTGCATCCATTGATGATGTCCTATGATCCATCTATCAAGAACACTCATATGTTTTCTTTTCATATGTTAATTCAACGAAACTATATTGATTATTACGATTTAAACACCATGGTACTAAAAATAATTAATAAAATGAATTTAAGAAAAATATGACAGTATTTCCATCTTCGGCAGGAAATCAATTTTTTTTTAAAAACATTGTTTTCAAAAAATAATTATAATTTTTTTAAGTTATTTTTAATGAAAATTTTCAAGGAAATTTTATTTTAATTTTTTTATTTTTTTAAAATGATTCCATTTTATGTTTTCAATGATATTTACAGAGAAAAATGTTTTCAAAATTGTATTATTTTTTTAAAAAAATCAATACATAAAGGATATTTCCCCCAATAAATAATTTTAAGATATTAAAAAATTATTTCACATCAAATAAGACAACAATTTGTGTTACATATGCATTTTTGGGGAAATGATTCATTATTTCTATTTATCTTTTTTCTCAGAATGGTTTATTTTTTTATGGAATGATGTTTATGAAACTCATTTCTCTTTCAAGAGTAATATTATTTTGAAACATATTTTTATATTTGTTATTTTTTGAGGAAATTTTTGGAAAACTTGTATCTTTTTTCATAGGTTATTTTATTATTACATTTTTATAATAGACATTTAATTTCATGGGTCATGATATTATTTTTATTATAATTGGGAACAAATATGAATGATTTCATTATGATATATGTGTGACCTATATCTCCCACTAATACATTGGGTAAAAATTTATATCTCATTATATAGACTAAGATGGTATGTGAGTGAACCTTGACTACTAAAATGGTCATGATATAGAACCATTAATACCAAGATGGTATGAGCGGTGAACTCATGATACCAAGATGGACATGGGTGTGAACGATGACTACCAAAATGGTATAGGGGTGAACCCATACTACCAAGATGTAATTTCCAATGATTCCAAGACTACAATAGAAATTATATTATATACTTATGTGTTTTCCACAATTCCCTGTTTTATACCAATGATATGAGTTAAAGTCTTAATTTCATTAGATCATTGTGATTCATGTCTTATAAACATGAAATCATTATTCCATGATTAATGAATAAGGTCTTTAATATCTAGGGTATGATCCTATATTTTCATGATAATGTAATTACGACCTTATTATCTTGATGATGATTACATGTCTCTATATTATACTCTTATTGAGAATCAGAGCTCACCAATTTTTTATGTTTCCTTCCCCATGTTATAATTATCTGTTTTATGTAAGCTGTGTCTAAGAAGGGAGATAGTATTGGAGAACGTATTAGAATATAATATAGATCATTTATATACCAGTGTTAATGTTTTCATTCTTCCAAAGTCACTAGACTAATATGGTCGTTGTGAATCTATTTGTATATTTTATTAAGTATTTCTCAAAATCAATGCAATGTTAATGTATAAAAATTGAGGGTCTATATATTTGGTATTAGAGAAGAGGTTAGTTAACATTTTGAATCTATGATGACAAAATATTAGTGAAACCCCTAAGGTAATATCTAAGGATAAGTCTTTAGATAAGGGAATGTATAGAAAAGAGTCCTAGAATTTTGGTGGAGGATAAATTTTTTTCCTATAAATAAATCATTATCTGGATGATAAAAGTGAATGTGGATCTGGCACAGATGTACCTAGGAGTTACAACTCTGATAAGGTGTGTGAGGTCTTACTCAGGGTAACACGGTTCAAGATTACATTCCTTTCAACAAACCTAGATCGACACTCCCGAGGGATATTATTTAGGAAATCACTAACTCTTGAAGAACCATTATAAAAGATTTAAATAGAATCTTTATAAAAATATCCTTGGATAAACCAAATGTTTCATAGATTATGTTAGGTGACATAATTTATACATCCTATTAGTGTACTTTCACAATTATATAGTTCCAAATTATGATAACTGTTTCTTACTCAATGGTTTTTGTTTTAGTCAAAGGTTGGAACTTGAAGTAACCACATTAATGGTGATTGTGACATATATTTCAATGATTAATCCCTATAAAACTGAATTCTATGGGTGATGGAATGAAAATATTTTTTCAATTAATTCCAAAATCCGTCATCCAATGAATCATGGTGGACATCCAAATGAGAAAATAAGAAAACAAGGATATATTCTGTTCTTCATGGGGAAGTTTCTACCTTTGTTTTGAGGGTCTTTTGATCCACTTGAAACACTGTAGATTAGTATTATAGAAATTATATCCCCCATTCTCATGTATGGTGAGCATGATAATTTTTTTAAATGTTTATCTATTACCAGGAGAAGTGGACCAGTGGTGGAATCTAATCAATAATATGAGGTACTAAGATGAAATTGAATCCATAGATTGGGATATACTCGAGAAAATATTTTTTGATAAGTAATTTCCTAGGATTATTCATACCAAGATAGAGAAAAAGTTCCTTTAGTAGAAGAAAAGGGATGAAAAATCTATTGCTACCTAAGATGCTCATTTTGTATGACATGCAAGGTACACTTTATGAATTTTCATACAACCTAAAATTAAATATGATATATTCTTTATTGGATTAAAACTATGTGTCACAAGGGCGTTGCATGTAATAGAAATTAGTATCATTGAAGTGATTGTGAATTATTACATAACTTTTTTATTGGAGTTAGGACCCACCTATCAATTTTATAGGTTTGAAAAGAAATGTATAATGGAGTTTAAAAGTAAATAAATAAAATATGAATAGAAGAAGATAAGTTTTTTATACTCTATGTGTGGGAAAAAGTATCGAAGAAATTGCATGAAGGGGTATAATAAATTACATAAGTGTAAAAGGAATGTTTATTGAAATTATATTATTGAAATGGTTGGAATATGTTTCACAGATGTGCGAATGGAGAAAAAGGTACACAAAGTGGACCTCCCATGCTTTAGTGCTACAAGTGAATAAAGAATGAGAATGATGTTAACCAGTGTTAAAATACAAGGGCTGGTGATTATGATATTCATCAAAAACCGCTTAAGAAGAGGGACAAGATTAAATCTCATGTAATGTCTTTCTATGATAAGGGGTGTGATAACAACGTGGTGAAAGGTACACTTAATATCCAATGTAGAACAACTAATGTATTATTTGATTTCAGATCTAACCACAATTTCATATCTAATGAATTTTCTATGGGTATTAGGATTCCAAAAAAAATATTTGATGTTGAATTACAAGTTCAAACCCCTAATTGTATGATTATTACATCCTAAGTCAATGATTCCACTCTGGTTGATGTTTATAGTAATTTTTATCCTACAAGTCATATCATTGTTCATTTTGTTTAATTTGATGTCATCATATGCATGGATTGGATTTGAATGAATAAATCCCACATTAATTATCGAAGAAGGTATGTTATTTTTGATATTTCAAACCCTCAAATTATAATCCAGAAATGTGTCAATAATTATTAACATGATGTGGAGATTACATCCATTGTATAAGACTTAATTTCCCTTCAATTGGGACATTTATCACAATTGGTTGGGGAGAAAATGGAATCAATGATATTATTATTGTTCAAGAGTATTTGGATGTATTTCTAAAATATTTCAGTAACCATCCACCAAAAGGCGATGTTTATTTCTAAATATAACTAATACCTTTTTCAACCCCAATTTCAAATACTCCTTTTAGAATAGAACCTATTGAGTTACCGTAATTGAGGAAGAAACTACAGGAAACCCTTGATAAGGTATTCATTCAGCCATGTGTGTAACCTTGGGGTGCACCTAATCTTATTTGAAGGAGTTATATTGATCAATGAGAATCTTCATTGATTATCACTATTTCAACCAGATCACAATCATGAAATAAAATATTATTCCCGATATTGATGATTTATTTGATCAATTACATAGAGATCAATAATTTTTCAAGATTGAAATTCATTCAGGATATCATCAATTGAGGGTCAAGATGGAGGATATACCCAAGATGACATTTCGTATAGGGTATGAATATTATGAATATACAGTGATCCCTTCTAGTATTAAGAATTAAAAAAACAACCTTTATAGATATGATGAATATAATCTTTATAAATTACCTTGATCTGTTTGTGGTATTCTTTGAAGATTATATTCTTATCAATTCAATGAAAAATGAAGAGAAAAATATCAATTAAGAAATCTAATAAAGACCCAAATGAATAAGAAACTATATGGAAAATTTTCAAATTATCATGTTTGGATTCAAAAGGATTAATTTTTGGGTACATAATCTTATGAGATAGTATAATAGTAGATCCATCAATGTCGGAGGCTATAGAATGTTGTCCTAGATAATCAATGGTGACTAAGTTCCACAATTTTCAAGTTTTAGCTATATATTATTGATGGTTTATAGGGAATATATCACAACTATATAATCCTATGACCAAGATACATTGAAAAATTCCATGTTCTTATAGAAATATGAATGTGGGGAAGATTTCAAGGAACTGAAGAGAGGGTTAGTCAGTGCACCAATTATTTTAATACCCTATAGTTGATAAGGGTTTTTAATATATAAGGATTTATCAATGAAGGAATGGGATGTTTTCTTATGAAGAATAATATGGTTGTCTCTTATGCCTCCTAGGAGATAAAGATTCATGAGAAAAATTACACAACTCGTGATTTGGAGATAGAAATGGTATTTTTACATTAAATATATGGGGAATTATATTTATGGAGAAATGTGTAATATATAAACCAACCATAAATTATTGAAATGTATATTCACATTGAATTAGTTGAACATTCTCTAGATAATATTTTCAGGGTTGGTAATGTATTATGGCTCCTCAATACAGTACAACCCAAGGAAATTGAACATGTTGGAAGATGATTTGAGTCGAAAGAATAATACTATCTTATCTATGATAAGGATCAAAATAGATCCAATATTTCAATATTTTTAATGGATGGTCCTAGAGATCATAATAGAAGGGGAGATTTTTTATCTTTCTCAAATTAATGGTCAACCCACAATCTATGAGAATATTATGGAGGCACGAAAGGAGTATGAAAGGCTGCAAAATAATGTTAGAAATTTTCCTGAGCTTAACATTGATCCAGATGGAATTATATGGTTCGAGAATTGTGTTTCTGTTAATTACATGCTGAATTTGATGAGGAATATATTATATGATGGTTATTATTCATCGTTATCTATTCATTCTAGTTTTATTATTATGTAATGGGATTTGAAGTAATACTAATAATGGGTTGGAAGAAAGAGAGATATTTCTAAGTTCTATCTTGTTTCATGGTATTCTAGTAATATAAGGATGAATGAAAAAAATATAAATAAATGTCCAATTCATTAGACATAATAGAATGGGAATGGGATAACATCACAATGGATTTTCTACTTAGATTACCGAATACTTATAAATGGTGTAATGCTATATGGGGGGAAGTTGATCTCCTTAATATGACAAAACACTGCATTGTTATTAGATAATACATCTCTCTAGAACAACATTCTAGGATAATAATTTTGTAAGTGTTAAGGACTCATGGAGTTACAAATCCATTTTATCAGATATATATCTGAGGTTTACCTCTATCTTCTACAGAAGTATTCATCAAACACTTGATATAGAATGGATTTTTAGAACTTCTTATCATCCTAAGATAAATGGTCAATCTGAAATTTTAATTCAATCCCTAAAGGATATGTCAAGATCTTTTTTCTAGATTTAAATGTTGGTTGGGATAAACACCTTAATCTAGTAGAGTTACCTTACAAAAGTAGCTTTAAATAAGGAATTCACATGGAGGATTATGAATCCCTCTGTTAGAAAAAATGAAGGGCTCTTACATGGTTGGATGATGATGGAGGAAGAATGCAATTAGGACATAAAATCGTTGAACAAATCATATTTAAGTTTAAAACCATTGAGATGTATATCAATGAAGTTCAATGTTAATATAAAATTATGATGATAAAAAATAGTGTGATATGGAATTTGATGTTTATTAACATGTGTTTCTATGAATCTCACCCTAGAATATGTTTATGAGATTCATGGAGAAAGGGAAACTAATCCCTAGATATATCAGTACCTTTCATATTTTTGATCTTATCAGGATTGTAGCTTATCCCTTGTAACTTCGTCTAAATATTAATCAGATCCAGGATGTGTTCCGTGAATCTCTCTTATGGAAGTACATACCTGACCGTTTACATGAAATGAACTCAGAGGTCATACCGCTGGAGCAATATCTATCACACGATGAACAACTAGATGAAATTAAGGATCATACAAAGATGATCTATGAAACAAGACCACTATCCTAGTATAAGTTTTATGTAGATATCATTAGTTAGGGATATATATGGGAACCTGAGGATATTATGATGTAGAAGTGTCCCCATTTTTTTAATTAATGATGCATTTTAAATTTTAATATCATTTTAAGGGGTGTATAATGTAACACCCTGAGTTTTTATAGAACTTTTTTAAAAGAATTAATTTTCATTGATTCATGACATTACACTATGTTAAATATTACTTTCACATGGAACCTACTAGTCAATGATTACACGCAACACTGATTTGGCATACATTATAGGTAACTTTGAATTTTTACGAATCATATTTTTTGTTATAGTTTTATAAACGGGATAATTATAAACCATATGTTAAAATTAGTTATATGAATAACAATAACTAATTTTCAAAAATTATTTATAATATATTTATATAAATAAATCATTTTTATATTGAAAATTTCATATTTTGGTAATGTTATTATTTGTTTAAAAAAATATTTTTTTCAAACAAACCTCTTTTTATTCCCTACGATGAAAAGAAAAAAAATTATTTATCGAAATTTTTTGAATTATGTTTTGATAAAATATAATTAATTTTTTAATTTATAATTAAAAAACTATCTTAATGTGATTTTTTTTGGATTTTTTAGAGAAACATCATTTTTGGATGAATTGTAAATAATAACGAATATTATTTCAAAATTCCATTTTTAATAATTTATTTATAAGGATAAATTATATATAAATTTTTTATAAAAGTTTAATTAGATCATATTTTAAAAAATTAATCCACTTTAGATCAATGGAAACAAGTTCATGTTTAAATTTGATATAAAAAATTGCAAATATTTGATTATTCTTATTTTAAAAACTAGTATTGTCATCGTGTCTACAAGATTAATTTTATATTAATTTCTGTCACATCTGAGATTAGAATTTGGAAAATTTTATTCAATATTATTGATCATGATAATTTTAATATACTAATATGTAAATTTTATTTTTGACTAAAAATGTTAGTGAATGAAATTTAAATTTATTACATCAATTACGGTAAAATTAAGCTTAATAAGGGACTAAAACTAAAATGTAAGGGCCCAAATGAAAAACACACTCTTAAAAAGCACCCTTTTCATTCTATAATTTAGAAATAAATCCTTTACTATATATTTTAGTTTTTTATGGATTACTTTTTTTATGTAATGATATTTTTACTCCTATCTTGTTTTCAAAAAAAAAGACCAAGTGAGTGATTTTCCTCCCCCACTAAGGCCACCACCTCAACCCATTATCAATAGATCTCAAAACAATTAGTATCAGATAATCTCTACCATAAAAACCGTAAAAAACCTATACCATCTACCTTAAAACCTCTTATTGGTAAGAAGTAAATTCAAGTAATCCCTTTGGTGAAAACCAACAGGTGTTACCGGAATAAGAGGTGACATCCGTCCTTATGCTCTTTTATCTTAAATTCACTCTCCATACCATGCACTCTAATTATTATATTATTATGAAAAAATGAGTATCCAAAATATAAATATATTCCAATATTCGAGGTGTTCATCCTGAAATCACTCACTCTTTCATATAAGGGGTAATGAAAATACTCTTTATTTGAACTGTGAAATACCGCCTCAAAAAATGATGATTTTTCATTTTTCCATTACCACCATTAATGGAATTAATATATTATGGAAAATAATTTATATATTATATTTATTATATTTATAATTTCATTATCATACTTTCATTATTTGACTATATATATCATTACACATTCCATTTTTTGTAAATAAGATAGTGTCATTTGAGGAAGTGTGGACTACCAACCCCTCGAAGCTATGCAATTAATTCACATGCTATGTGAAATGTTTTAAGGATGTGTTTAGTGAAATTATATGATATATATTTCATAATAAGGATAATTTAATCATATTATATAAATATATTTCAGGTTATTTATTTTATTCAATATGATAACAAAACAGAAATAACATTTGTAGGTACATATGGGAAACCTTCTCCATGAACTGTGTATTCCATTTTAACCTTATATATTATTTAGATTATTATAATAAAAATATATGGAATATAAGTAATATTTATTACATAGTTTAAATTCTATAAATCATTATATGTATAAAGACCAAATATAAAACAAATTATGACACCTGAGAAAATGAAAGAGAATATTACCTGAAGCGTATCCTAACATTGAATTGTTAAAAAGTGGGTAATATAAAGTTCTTGTTAGACCGTATATGGTATTATAAATATTAAAATGGTTTCATGATAAATTTATAATAAAATTATATATAATATAAATTTAATTTTTATGAGTACGATGAGAGTCAAGACCCAATGTAAGAGAATCTCATCTCACATTTTAATTCTAATAGATACATGCTTTGTTCACCACTATTTTCATCGGTTTGGTGTATATAATACTCATTAATGTATTAGATGATAATTATTCTAAAATTATAGGCTATTTACATATCCATTATATGATTTTTAATTAATGTGTTTTATGTTTAAAATCTAAATAATTGGTATGATATTTTTATCTCAATTTTCTTTCTTCGAGACTCCTGGTTTTTTGTGAACCAAAATTCTATTTCAAGGTGCACATACTTCCATTTGAAATCTTATATCAAGAATATTATAAATTTTTTTATATTTTATGTTTCATGTTATTTCATTTCCTTTTATGGAGAGTTAGATACCAACTTTCCCTCTGTTTAACATTTATTAAAATAATCTAATAATTTATCAGAATTGTTTATGGTTATGCTTCTATTGGTGAAATATAATGATCCATTTCTCAAGAATACATAGGATTTTATTTATAATTTGTTTATAAAAGGTATCTACATGTATTATTACAATTTATTACTCATTTTTACTGAAAGTAATTAAGATGTTTTTTAAGAAAAATATAACTTTATTGCCCTCTGATTAAAAATCTATATTATTTTAAAAGAATATGTTTTCAAAATTGTTCTCTAAAATATTTTTAAATGATACTTAATGATTATTTTCAAGTAAAACTTATTTCAAAATTATTTAGTTTTTTAAATTATTCCTTTATAAATTTTTGATCATATTTTTTATGAATGTTTTTTCTAAAAAATTTTATGTTTTAAAAATATTTTTTCAATGAACAATGTATATATTTCTCCGGATATGATTTTAATGATTTTTAAAAAAAATTACCATCTAAGATAACATCCCTTGATTTTACCCATTCCTTTCTGGGGAAATGATTCAATGATTCCATTCATATCTTTTCAATAAATGATTTATATATTGATGGATGGATATTTATTAAACCTGTATCTCTTTAATTATTTATATGTATATGAATTCCACATCATTTAACAATTTATGATTTGATGAAATAACTGTGAAACATGTAAATTTTTTCTAGGTTTTAATATCATTAAATATTTATAATAACATTTTTTCATGGGATATGATATTATTTTTAATGATATTTGGAAACATTAATGAATGATTTTTTATGAGACAGGTGGAACCTATATCCTCCACCATGGGATTTGGTAATGATTTATATTTCATGAGATAGACTAAGATGGTATTGGGAGTGAACCTTGGCTACAAATATGGACATGAGAGTGAATCATGACTACCATGATGGTATGAGGAGTGAACTCATGCTACTAAGATGGCCATAGGTGTGAATAATGACCACTAATTGGGTATGGGGAGTGAACCCATATTTCTAAGATGGCCTTGGCAGCGATTCCTTGACAACTATGGAAATATATTTATATGATTATATTTTATCCACAATTCCATGTTCTATTACTAGGTTATGATTTCATGGATTATGTTTTTTATTTCATTATGATTCATGTCTTATGAGTATGTAATAATTATTACATGATTCATGTATATGATATTTGATATGAAGTGTATTATCATTTATTATCATGGTAACATTATCATACCCTTATTTTTCTGATTATTCTTATATGTATACCATTAATACCCTTACTAATCATCTGAGATCACCCATTTTTATGTTTCCTACCCCAGGTTATGAAGATATGTACTAATTAATATGCTTCTAATATGGGTGCTAGTAATTAATAACCTAGTGGGGGATAATATAATTCACTTATGTACCAATGTTTATCGTTCCATAATTCCAAAGGAACTAGACTAATATGGTATTTGGACTCTATTTGTATAATGTTTTATGTATTCCTCAAAAGATATTTAATATTAATTTATAAAAAGATAGGATTCTATAAAAACCACATTTTGTGCTAACATACTAATTTGTTTCATGAGGCCAACCGTTACGTCGATGTGTTGAATAATTATGGGCCTAACCCATCACTGTAGTTCCAAATCATCCCTCATATACCGAAAAATAAATATTTAATCATGAACAACTTTTCTTATCATCAATTAGCCATATAGAATTAAGAATATATATTTTTGAATATTTCCCCAGTCAATAAATTATCATTTAATTAAAGAAATATGTAATGGAGTGAGGAATGTTTTAAGAAATAATAATATCAATGATAAATAATTTGGGTATTTATGGGAAATATAATGTCTAATGATCACATAAATATGAATATGTCTGGGGAATATTAATGACTAAAAAATGAATCAATATTGTGAATGTCAATTATTTACATAGTATAATTATTATTAAACAACCATATATTGAATAAGGATTACATCATTACAATATAAAAGTATTAGTGTATGAATAAACATTTTTTTGTTTAGGAATATAAATACCATTAAATGATACCTAAAACAATTATTTAGGAAAATATAATTTTTAAATTAGATAATCACTTGTAAAAAATTGTTTACAATGAAATTTTGAAATATTTTTCATTGAATATTTTATTTTGAAACTTATAAGGGAATATTTTAATCATTTTAATGGTCATCATAGCTATAAATTCCATACATTATATATAAGTAAGAACAAATATTACTTGTACTTTTTTGGTAATATATAATCCTGAGTTATTTTAAAAATGAATTGATAATTCCATTAAAAAATTTCTTTTAATTTAAATTTTTTTATAAATTTCGAATAAATCATTTGAATATGGGTTATTTATTCTATCATATTTAAACAATATGATTTCATAATTAAATAGAAATCCAAATGAAGATAGAAATAAAGTCATATTTTCTAAGAAAATATTTTGATAAAATTTTATGTATCAAAGAGTGGAAAATAGAAATATTACATGGAATTATCATGAATAAAAACTGTTGTATAAAATCATATGGGTTTCTTATACAACTATCAAAAAAATTTATTCAAATAATAACCAAGAATCAACATTCTCAATAAGAACTAGATTGTTAAATAAACCCATATAAGGATCATAACAGCAAAGGGACAATTATAAAATTATTGGATTATGTGTATATAAAATATTATCTAATTAAAAGTCATTAATCACATAAAATTATAATATTAAAGAGGATGAAGAAGTAAAATAACCCTATAAAATGAAATTGAGTTATGAAATTATTATCCACCTAGTATTTGTTTAATTCACATCTATATTGACAACGTATTTCAAATTTTTATAGAAAAAAGAATGATTTATTATTGAATCATTACATTACACTTGAATTGGGCTATTTAAAAACTATATAAATGAAATTATGTGCATAAATTACTATGTGCCTTATTGAAGTAAAATTGAGATGAAATTCTATACCATACACATCCTTTTGGATTAACATAATTTATATTTTTTTATACATGGTTTAAAAATGTTATAAAAGAATTTCTAAACAAAATATTTATTTATTATATAATTTATAATCCTATTGTAACATATAATTACCGATTCAATAATAATAGTTCATTATTTTCATTGCTTTTGGAGATAATGGCCCTGGAATCTCATGCATGTTTCATTTGGAAAGATCTAATTATTGCATATATTTTATTGTTTATACATATCCATAATAGTAATGAAAAAATAAATATAATATTTATAAGTCAGGTATAATTTTAAATCCAATAAAAAAATATAGTTAGAAAAATAGAATACGTTACAATCAAGGAGACTGTAGTTCGTATGTATACATGGGTAATGTTTTCAATTTTCAATGATCCTAATGGAAAATATGTATGTAATTTTTTATATTTTCAAAATGATAAAAATATAATATAATACATATCAATTTAAATATAATTATATATATAATTCATATTTTGTTGTTTTGAAAATAGGATCACATCACATTGTGAAGGTGGTATTCCACAAGAATAAAAAAAATGTTATCATATTTAAGTGAGTTAATAGGTAAAAGGATATAATATATTTAATAATGATATAAATGACATTAATATAAAAAATATTTCATTTATATAACTTATTATAATTAAATTTATCCTTATCACCATTAATTTAAAGAGTTAGTGAATGGTGAATTACATCACTTTTTGATGTTGTAGTCCTTCATACACATGATAAACATTACCATATCCCCAATGGAATTTAACTAAAATTGATATATAGTATATAATGAATATATAGGTATAATTATTTTATGTATATAATATTTATACATTATTTCCACTATTATAAACAATGGTTAGTGGTGGTAATGAAAAAATGTAATAGATTGTTTCGCGAGGGGGTAAACCATTGTACCCAAGAATGATGATTTTTAACCCATTTGATGAATGTTGATATGGTTCTATATCATAAAAATATTATAAAAACACCCCAATATATGGAATATATTTAGGTTTCTATATATCATTTATTTAATAATAATTATAGGATGCGAAGAATTAAATAAAAGACATGCATTAACGATTGTTAGCAGTTCTTTAGTTATACTCTTTCAGTTTCTCCAAATGCCTTCCTAAATTGTACTTATGAACAAATTGAGTATTATATAATTATATGAGGGAATTTTGGATGTTATTTGATATCCCATTGAGGAATTATGGTTTGAATAAGTTAGGAGGGTGGGGTTCCTTTTATATATGAGGTTAGTGGCACACATATAATTTTTGAAAAGAAAGAATTCCATGAATTTTTTATTCATGAGAAAAGTATCCAATAATGGGATCCTATATATAATAGAAAGATTAAATTATTAATATTTAAAACTAGTATACTTAATAATGTCCTTTAAGTATATTTTAACCTTGTCTTTTTAGTTTAACCCCCAATAAACCCATTTTTACCATAAACACGATAGATAAATTTTATGGAATTCAATATTAATTTTGTTAAAAAATTATGGATTCATAATTTTAAATTATAAATTAAAATGAATAAAAATATTGAATAAATATTTTTAATTCAATTCATAGTAGTTGAAAATTTTAACTTAAAATTAATTCAGTAGATGCGACGAGAATGGAAATTTTGAAATATAAACTATTATAAGGTTTACAATGTGTATATATCATATTTCAATATAAAATTTATTCCAATGAAACAAATCATAATAATTGAAATATTATTTTAATGATTTTACTTTAAAACTAATTCAAACATATAATTTAACTTTCTAAACAATTTAAAATGAAAGGAAGTTTTTAATTAATATTCATTAATTTTTACTATTCATCCAAAAACGAAATATTACATTAAAATCCAAAAAAACAAACTAAAATAATTATTATATGATGATAGTAAAAATAAAATTATTTTATAGATAATGTTTCTTTAATTGGTGACATATAATTTTTAGTCATTTTCACAATGCTTGAAAAGTCCATTTAAAGAAATGTATTATTATAGAAAATATTTTCTTTACTTTTAAAAGAATATTATTTTGTTACTAATAAATTTAAAACTAATAAGAATTTGTAAATTGTATATTTTAATAGGTTTTTTAATACAATTAATACCATCAATTCCAACATTAATCAATAACAATTTTGTCAAATAATAAAATTATTAATAGTTTTTTATTTTTCAGTAAAACCTAGTCTTGTGTATAATAAAAGCTACCAAAAAAATATTTTATTTCCTGTAAATAAATCTAAAATTAGCTACTTATGTTATGAAGGATAAAAATATAGTTATTTGAAATTAAAACAAATCTTATTTATACATGAAATGAAATCTATTGAATAGATTAGTGTTTTAAAAAAAACTTAATATACCATAATGTTTTAGTATGTTATATTTTCTTCTAGGTTTAGTGTTTCATGTCATTCAAAATATAAATTAAAATTTTATTATTTAATAATTTTAATTATTGTATTATCCCCAAAATAAATATATTTCATCCACAAAATTTAAAAATGATCTCATAAATCAAGTGTTTGACAATAAGAAATTCCATTGGGGAGAAAATTAGATTATACAAACGGTTAAGAAAATATCCTATGAATAAGATATTTTGGAAAGTATAATGATCATATTTAATAACATTTAACAAGGTTTATATGTAGTAGAACTTTGGTGGTATGTGATTTTATAGAAATTGAATAAAAGAATGAATAATTATAGAGAGTGATTGAGGTCATTTATAACATGAAAGTGAAAGAAAAATGGGATGTTAAGGGCCAATTGAAAATAAATATATTATGATTTAAATGGATATATAAATAATTTAATATTAATATAATATGATAACATTTTTTTGATATCCTATTCCTAATGTTAGAAAATATTTTACTGTCTAAAAATATAAGAAAATATCATCTATCGATATATTTTTATTTCAAAACATTAATTTCAACCTCTAGTTATGATTCCATTAATTTCCAATTTGTCACATACTCTATGAAATGAATATTTAAAAATAAAATTTTTATACCTAAAGTAATATAATCACTTATAACAATTCATAAGATCCATAAAAATTGAATCATTTTCCCCTATGTCTCAAACTATTTTCTGAATAAAATATAATGAGCACATGTAATATAATAAAATTCATTAATGCATATAACTCAACAGTATCACCACTGGTATAAAATTAATATATATTTGTTAATTTATTTAAATAGTGACAAATTAGAAAAAATATCATGTAGGCCATTGGTATTTTCTAAACCATGATTGTCCCTTGGCCATGGATTCAATCCTTGTGGCCTTTCCGATTGTGATTGCTTGTTTCCTAGAAAGTCGGTTGTCTTTTCATTTTTCTAAAATATATTAATATAATTACTATATAATTAAATAAATGATTTACATACATGAAATACTGTTAGTCATTAAATAACCTTTTTTACTATGGTTTTCGATATAACTTTTTTTTCCAAAAAGTGTAATAATCTTCTGTCATTATAATTTGAATAACATTAATATACATATCAACACTAACTGTTATCAATACCTTTAATCACATTTCAATAAAATGTAAATTTATTATTATCCAGATAAATTTTTTCCTGAAACGTATATTTCCACGATTTTGTACCAAAATATCCTAAATCTTGGTAGACTCCCATCACATCAAATCTAAAAATTTGTTGTTTATGTCATTGAAAATATGATCAATATTATACTCATATAAATTTTATGGAATGCATAACATTTATATTTATGAAGGTGAATTTTCTTCTAAAATATAATACAATCCTCATATATTTCAAAATTCTTATCAGAAAAGGACCATTGGTGAAATAATTATATAATTTAACTTTTGAATTATAATACAGAAATACTTTATTTGTTTTATTTTAACATAAGTCCATACTTTTTCTAGGGATTAAATTTTAGAAATTGGAACTTGTTGGGATAATTCCCCGGTTATCCACATTTAAGATAAAAAAGCTATAAATGTATGTATCTCCCTGACCCTCGAATCCTGGGTTTTATATCTAACATTTTTACATTGATATGATTACATGAAATCTAATATCAAAGGAATGATCTTTTTAGCAGTTATGGAAAAACTTATTGAATAAATGATAACCACATTAAATTAGTCCATAAAAAAATAAAACATTATACATAATAAAATGAAAGGAATTGCATCCTTGAATGAACATTCAATGATTTATTCTTCATATCCTGGGGAAAATAATCAAAATAAGGGTGATCTCAAATATTTGGTAAGGGTATGTAAAATGAAAAAAGTAATGACTCAATGATAATAGTTATCTTTTAATTGTAAATAACTAATCCAACATTCTATATATATATTTTGATAAGGCACAATCATTATTGAATTATTGATAATAGTAACAAATTCTGTTTAATAAATAAACTAAGAGTAATGTGAATCCATATATAATTATAAAGAAATAAAATTTCATGGATAATAATAAATGTGAATAATATTTAGTGCTGATAAATTATTGGAAACCCTGATTCCATGGTACATGGTACATTAACCATCAATACATTTCATAATACATTTTATTATATATATGGTAATAAAATATTTGATTGGCCAAATGAGTCATCACATGAGACTACCGACGAATTGGGGGGATATCTATAATTGGTCTTCAATAATGTTTTACATTTACAAAACATTATACATATATCAAATAATATATTTAATTCATGTACAATGTTTCTTATCAATTATATATATAGAGTAAAAGATATAGATTTTCCAATATTTACCCCGATAATCATATAACATCAAACAACACACCATTTTTTGAAATGTTATATAGCTTACAAAATATTTATAACCATCAATTAAGTCTTTGGATATCTAAAATAGTTATTATTTCAAATGGAAAATGATAATAAGTAAGTGAGTATTTCAAGATAATGTTTACAATCTCAAATGAATGTGAGATTGCAATGATAACTTTTACCACATGAAAATTTTCATATCAATCCCCCTATGGTGAGATAATTCAATTTATAACCTTAAACGATGTTATTATAAAATGATTCATGATAGTATATATCAAATGGGTTATTAGATACACCACAAAAAAAGATAGTGGTGAATATGACATTTATCTCATAGATGTAAAAAGTGAGATGGAAATCCCTTACCTTAAGGTTTATTTGGGTTGAATGATCTCTAAATTCCAATATAATGGTTTTAATACTTATATTATACTGTAAAATAATGATATTAGTATAAATAATATCATATATATCATTTTTTCTAACATATTTTAACTTGTTCATTAATAATATCTTTTCATTTAAATCATTTTAGTTGTTAATTTCCCTGTTTTTTTAGTACGTTTTGACTTATTATTTTTGATAATATTAAATAGATCAGGACTTAATCATATAAATAATGTCAAGCATGAAATAAATATCACTAATATTTGTAAATTTATTATTTTAATAATCCGTAAAAATTGGATAAAGGAAATTAAATTCACTTTTTATAGAGATGGTATTCCATAAGTATGCATGAAGATTGCTTCCATTTTTATTCTTATTAATAGAATGAAATTTATATGATTTATATGGATACTAAAATTATTGTATCAAATTTATTTATATATGTCACATATTTTTATTATAATCATCCATTATATATTCCATGAATACATTGAATGTATCGCATTGCTTTGAGGAGGCAGTTGTCTACACATCTACAAACGAAGTTATCAAATTCCCACAAAATGAAATGAAAAATGGTATTTGTTATATATAAATTTTAGAATAATAATGAAATAATATATATAATATATATCATAGATAAACTATAAATTCATAATTATTCCAACTTTGAAAGGTGTAAATAGAAGAAATATTGACATCGGTTCCCGAGAAGAAAGTGAGTTGCAAAAAGGAACGATGATTGTGTATTCCATTTTATGGATTTGAGGTAAATTATAGGTTGAAATATCAGAGAAGAAATTATAAAATTTAAGATACTTTTTTATATAATCATGATAAGAAAATAATTTTAAGGGTGTATATGTAATTGAAACAGAAGTGGTTGTGGAAGAATGTTACATCTTAATTAGAAAAATACATTCTGTTTATAACAGAAGACTTAATCAGTTGGATTTATAGCAAAGGTGAGTCCTTTAGAAGAAGGGGTTTTATTATTAAAGATTATTTGTGTAGTTTTTTGGTGAAATATATGTATTGATTGGTTTTAATAAGTGGGATAATAGAGTCCCTATTTATAGTGGCAGATGATATTATTGTAAATATAAAATGGTAAACACTATTAAGAGGTGTAACATATATCATTTTCCTCCAATAATGATTTAAATTTGAAATATGTTATTAAATTTTCTATATATAGAAATAAAATTGTTTTTGGAAATGTTTCTAGTTCATTTTGGCCATAATGATTAGGGTTTGGTCCCTTGTTATGATAATTATTCTCTTCATTTCTATAATTAATTTTAGTTACTATCAATAATATTTACAAAAACTAAATATACCATTCATGGAATTTTAAATTATTATGAATAAAAATATAGAAACAATTTTTCCATATTTAAATTATATAATATGTGGAAATTATTTTAATATTAATCATACAGATAGGATGAGAAAAAAATATTTTAATGTAAAAATTTTCTAATGATTGAGATTTTATTTGATAATATTTCAATATAAAATTTATTACAAACCAAAATTCTATTATTTGAAGTATAATTTATATGATTTTACATTAAAAAAATTAAAATATAATTTATATTGTTTACTAAATTATAAAAAGAAACGTATTTCAATACAAAATCAGTGTCTTCCACTATTAATCAAAAAATATTTAATTAACAAAAAATCACCCATAGATAATTAAAACATTCCAATTTAAAAAATTTAAGTTTATTTTTTCAAATAATATTTATATAAGTGATTTTTCAATCTATTGTGCTATAAAAATTGGGTCATTTTCCATTAGAAA
This sequence comes from Viscum album, assembly GCA_963277665.1. NCBI lineage: Eukaryota > Viridiplantae > Streptophyta > Magnoliopsida > Santalales > Viscaceae > Viscum > Viscum album. The sequence goes on from OY728122.1 coordinate 1,437,825,346, forward strand.
AATATAGGTTTTATGGATAAAATTGGGTTTGTTCTTATCATATGAATATCAAATATATTGTGAAAATGTTAAAAATATTTTATTGAATATAATAAATATATATATATATAATTAATAGCATTCACTAATTGTAATTAAATTAATTTATTTGGGTAAATTAGCATAGTGAGTGTAAAAATATTTCCGTTATATTCAATAGTTTTATTTTTTTTCTAAATAATTGGTGACTAAAGAGTTTATCATATATTTTTGTAAAAATATATTTCAATTATATTTTTAATAGTATTCATAACCCCTAAATTAATGAAAATTGTAGATATTAAAATATTAAATAACAATTTTTTAATAATATAATGTTGTTTACTGAAACACAGTATGGAATTTAATGCATGTCATCAAAGAATGTCGTTATAGTGTACAATACAAGATAACATTGTATTACATGAATTTAATGATATAGAATATAATAAATTTATATTAATTATTAAATATAACATAAAATATTGATAGGTTACATGATCTCAAAAAAATGTTACTTTTTTATAATTTTTGAAGTGTTAGATTGTCCCACCATAAAATAAATTGTGTCATCGCTATTTAAACAATATTTTGGTAATCATTGGTTTTATATTTGGGAATATATTTGTCGAAAATACTACATAGTAAAAGGGTTGATTAAATTAACCACATAATACGAGAAAATAGAATGTGCATGGGTCACCCCAAAATTAGGACTTCAAATAGAAGAACATTAGTGAAAACAAGGATTTGGAAGAGAAATCTAAATGTCATGTTCGGATAGAGAGTGAAAGAGAAAATTTGTAGTTGAATTTTCATGTAAAAAAATCCTTAAAAAGTCATGAAATAGGTCCTTGATATCGTCAAAAATGATGATATTGAGAAATACATATTTTCCAAAACATTTTTCTTATAATTGAGGAATTATTTCACTCTATAAGAATATAAGTAAATATAGTTTCCTATTTCAAAAAAATACATAACCTATTTTTATGCCTTGAAATCTATGTTATTAATGTTATAGAACATGTTTCATCATTTGATGATGTAATAAAATACACTCTAAAACCACGTCCAGTGATCAACTCATACCATTTCAAAAATAGTAAAACTTTCTAGATATATTGATCCAACACATTAGAATCATTTCCAATGTAGTTAGTAGTACCCAATGTAATTTATTTATATTAATTTTATCTTTTCCCGAAAATTATTATATAAAAATCAGGAACATATTAAGGATTATCTTCCCCTCAACCATGTGATTTCAAAAAAAAATAACATTCTAATAAATCAGTTTTCTTGGTTACATTCAATATATGATCTCAATTCATTAATTAATAACTTCTACAATACAATCCTCTAATATTTGGCATATCATATATTGATATATTAGTCAATAAAATAATTTGACAGCATTTTTTATTGATCCAAATAAATAATAACATTAATTAGTACACTTTGGTTGTACAAATAACACATTCATGTCATTGATCTCTTAGCTTATTCTGATGTATATTTCCATGTTGCTTAGAGAAATATTTTTTATAGTTTTCCATATCCATGATGTTGTAACATAGACTAACATCATTTTATGTATTCCCTTTTCATTCTGTATCATGGTGAATCGTTTCTCCACACATATAAAAAACTACCAACCCATTCAAGAAATTACCAGGGTGATTCTACATATAATTATCACATTTGGTAAAATATATGAATCCAATATTCCCCTTATCTGTTATTTTCCATATCTTAATCTTCTTCTTTAACATGCCATTGAATCCATAAGACTTGTAAAATTATTTTTCTGTCTTGATAGGATATAAAAAAAATTCATCGTATGAAGAAATGGATTGAGACACCAACATATATCATATTCAAGTCATAATCCCTTTAAATAAGTGATCAATCATGAACTCAATATATTATATTAAATCCATAAAATATCATGTAGAACATGTAATGGTAGCTTCATACTTACAACATTTTCTTCTTAAATTATACTTAAACTAACGATTATTCTCTTCATCTCATTTTGTTTTTCATAAGGGAAATATTTTTTGAATAGTATCTCCCTAAAATCATTCCATTCCATGAGTCATATTTACTCTTCCACTAATTAATTCTAAATCAATGCCCACTATTGATCAGCCACGCCACTGAGGTAGTACACTGTAATTTTATCTTTTCCTATATGTGACATCAAAATTCCATGAATATTTTCTCAGAAGACCTAATCTATTACTGATATTTTATTAGATTAGTATTCCCACTAAAATATGTTCCATTCTGTGAAATAAAACGATCCAACATAGAAGACTCTCATTGTGGAATATATTTCTTAATTAAAACAAGGTTATGTGTCATAACCTGATTATTCTTCCCTAATATATACATAATTTTCATAGTTCCAATACCATATATATCAACTTTATCTTTATGGAAACATCTAAATTAGAAAATAGTATTGATACCAATATTTGTTCCATGTTTAATTTATAAATAATAAAATATATTGAAATGACTCCTAAAATTAAAAACATTGTATAACTCTAAATATGGAATAAAAATCAACATAAATTAATAATTCATGCATTATAAATCATGGAATCATAAAATTTTGTTTCTTTGGAATCATATTTAATTTTAAGTCCTTCCAAAGGGGTTGTAATAAAATTTTGAATTATCCAAAGAATATCCCACAAAAGTGTCCATGTAGGTATAATATAAGTGTTATTACTATGTACTAATGTACATTCAAATTAGGCGTGTCATTTTTTTTGGAGTTTTTATCACTAGGTGCTTATGGGATAGAAACATGACCACTTATAGTATCCAATTATGGATGTACATCTAGGTATACCCACATGTTCCCTACCTTACCATAATTCTAGTTTATTCCTCTAAAATTATCTACAATTTCTGTCATAGTGTTATGTTACCAAATATATGATTTCTAATTATAGTTTCTAAGGATTCTTTTAAATGGCCTCTCATGCCAACTGTAGTGACCTGACTAGAAAATCCCATAGTTAGTGCCTTACTTTATTACATTGACATGATTATAAGGAATAGAACCTAAAAGAACTGATCATTTTTTCAGTTTTCAAAAACTAGATTACATAAATGATACCGAAATTACATTAGGAAATAGAAAATAGAAGATTATACATAATAAAATGAAATGAACATCATCATTGAATTTTAATTTAGTGATTTCTTCTTCACGTCCAATGGAAAGGAAAAAACATATGGGTGAGCTCAAATGATCAATAAGGGTATGAAAAAAGGATCAAATAATGAATCAATGAGATTAATAATCTTGAAAAGGTAAATAACTAATCACATATTCCCTATAAATATATGAATAAGTCATAATTAATGTGGCATGATAGATAACTGAGGTACATGCCATTTAATCAATAAATTGTTAATGAAGTGAATCCATAGATAATGTAAAAGTAAAAATCACATATATAATAACAACTAAATCACAACGAAGGAAAAGATTAATTATTGGATTTCATGTTTCATTGGAACATGGTACATTTCCCTTCAATACCATTCATAAGAAGGTTTGTAAGATATCTGGTAAAACCCCATTCGATAGGCCAAATGACTCGTCTCATTGGACTACCGATTCATTAAAGGGTTATCAATTTTTGGGCCTCAACATTTTCATAAATGTCAAAATAATTCCTCACATATCTAATAATTGATTTATTTCGAAAACATCATTCCATGTCAAATATCTGTAATTAGTAAATGATATGGAATTACGGAAACATCCCCAAGTTTATTTAATAACTATCATGTAAACATTGTATGTAAAAATGGTATATGGTTTAAGAAATAATTATACCCATAAATAAAGAGTACAAATATATAAAATAATTTTGGCTTCTATTAAAAAATAGTCCTAAAAATTTTTATCTTTCAATAGAATGTTTACAATCACAAAAGAATGTGAGACAACATGGATAACATTTACCACATGGAAATTTTGAAATCAGAAACCCTTAGATGATATAATTCAAAGAAAAAATGAAATAATTTAGATATAAAAGGATAAAAATATATTATATGAAAAGGTTCAATAGGTACACTAAAAAAAATTAATAACTAAGTGGTAATGATGACATTTATCTAATAAATGTAAAAATTGATATGAAAATCCAATATATTACACACAACTTTTGTTGAAAACTATTTAAACTAATATATAATGGATATAATAATTTTATAAACTTACTATAGGACCATATTAACATATATGATATTTTTTTAGTCTTAATATAACATATTATAATCTATTCATTAATAATATTTTAACATTTTTATAATTTTGTTTGTTAATTAACTTGTTTTTGGACTATATTTTTAATTTATTATTTTTTCATTTAAATTTTATGAGGATTTAGTAATCTAAATAATACATAACATGATTCAATTAACATATATATTCATTTAATATTTATTTATAATAATCCATATTATTTGGAGATAGAAATGAAATGCATCATTCATGGAGACAGATATCTGTTTGTACGCATGAATAGTACTTCCAAATCATTTTTTATTAATAGAATTAAATGTAATTCATATATATGTTTATTATAATTATAGTATCTTATTTTTGTTATAAATATCACATATTATTATTAAAATCAATTTTAATATAATCACATCACTACGAGGAGGCGGTTGTCCACACATCTAAAAATAAAGTTCTTGTATCCCCCAAAAATAGAATGAATAATGGTGTGTGTTATATAAAAATTAATAAAGAATAAAGAAAACATAAATATTATATATATATCATATATTTACTATAAATCAATCCTTATTCTAACAATGAATGGTGGTAATGGGAAAACGAACACCATCGGTTTGGGAGGAAGTACTCCACCGTACACACAAATAATGATTGAATATAACATTTGATGGATGTGTGTGAAAGTTTAGGTAGAATATTGGCATAAAAATTAATAAAATATTTATGATAATGAATTTATTATATGATCATCATATATATATAATTAAATAGTTTGAGAAGTAAATGAAACAAAAATGATCATTGAAGAACATTAAATCTTATTCGAGTGACTCCTTTTAGATTATAGCAAAAGAAATTATCGGTTGGATTTATTAAAAAATAGGGATTCAAGGTTGATTTTAAGGATTTTTTAGCTTATTTGGTTATGTTTTGGATGATCAAAATGACTTTATCACTATGAATAAGTTGGAGGATTGTTTTCCTTTTTATATGGAAGGAGGACCAACATTATTGTAAATATACAAAAGTAAACACTCTATAGATGACTCCTTGATATAATGTTCCCTATATAATAAACCAAATAATATAGAACTAAGTATTTTGTTGAAATATGTACATAAAATAGGTGTTTTTGAAGGTCATTTTGGCCCTCCTGTGTGTGGTTTGGTCCCTTATTAAGCTAATTTTTCTTTCAATAGTTGTAATTTGATTAGATTACATTCCCCAATATTTTTGATCATAAACTAGTTTAAAAATTATTTAATAATAAACATTTATTATCACATATATGTAATCCATTTTTCCAAATTCAAATTATTTAGGTGGAATAAATTAATTATAAATTAATCCCACATAAATGATGAAAAAGTTGGTTTATAAAGTTAAAATGTTCATAAGTTTGAGATGTTTTTATTTCCAATATAAATTAAAAAATGTTACCAATGATATAAATTGAATAATTTTATTTATAATTTACATAATTTTATTATAAAACTAACTTAAATTATATTTTATGCTATCGAATTAATTTAATTAACAAGCAGTTCTCAATTAAAATTTAGTAATTTGTACTATTTATCAAAAAATGAAACTTCTCAGAAAAATAAAAAAAATAACCTTATGAAAATTTTAACAATAGGGTTTTAAAAATAAAATTTATTCTAAAAAATAATATTCATAAAACTGAAAATTTTTATTAAAGTAACATTCCATTAAAAACAGGAAAAATTTCTTTTTAACAAATATAGGTTTGTATGATTAAAATTTGGATGGTTCTTATCATAAACAAGTCATATCAATTGGAAAGTTGTAAAAAATATTTCCTTGAATATATAATATATAAATATATTTAATATCATTCACTAATAGTAATTAATTTAATTTAGTTGAATAAAACACCATTTTCAGTATAATGATGTCTTTTTTATATTCAATTAGATTATATTTTCGTTTCTAATTAATTGGTAACCAATGAATTAATCTTATATATTTTTAAAACATATATTATCTTATGTTAGTAAATAAAATTAATAACGTAAAATTTAATGGCTATTATAATAATTATTATATTAAAGAAAAATGTATTAATAACTTATTATTGTATGGTAAAAGTCGGTCTTATGTGTAACATAAGTCATCAAAGGATGTATTTGTAATGAGAAATGAAATATAAATCAATATTAAATGAATTTCAGGCTATAGAATATATTAAATTTATTTAAAATATTATATTTACCATAAAATACTCAGATGCTATATGTTATCAAAAAAAATTACTCATGTCGAATTTTCAGGGTGTTACAATGCCACCCTAGGATGAGATTTACTTCCCTCCATCATACTATTAATTTTCCTCTGAAATTAGGCGTTTTATTCCATTCCATTCTATACATAATTTATTTACCATTCATTTAAGACACATTTAAATCACATAAAACTCCCTCAATTAAATTTTCCTTTTTTATTTTTATTTTATATACTATATATCACATAAAATCACATAGAGAACATAATACAAACATACTAAATGATGAATGAATTAAAAAATAAATATTACAAGAAGGTAAGGAACCTATAGCGATGAAATATTAAATTGAATTTAAGAATAATATTATGACCCTTATGAAGAGTAAATTGTATGATTGAATATTAACCTCCCCCATGCAAGTATAAATAAATTTTAGGAATATTATAATTAAAAGTATGTTATAATTATATCATAGTATGGTTAAATGAATATTCTAAAAATTATTAATTATGTATTTGAATTTTTCTGAGTCAATAATATTTAATTTTAATTTTATAATTAATAAAATAATTTTAATGAAAAGTTAACATCATAAAATTTACTCATAAATAATTATCTTTTTGTATTATGATTTTAGGATAATTTTATAATAATATAGCTAGTTTTGGAATCTGTTATAAAATCAGTTATAGATTTAAAATATGTATTTTTCGAGTAAATGATGGTTTTAATTAAAAATTAAATTTATCATTTTGAATAATTTATATTCATAAAATGGTTATTATTTTGGAATTATAAACATAAAAATTTAGTTAGGGTTAATTTTTTGTATTTTCCTAAAATAAATTAATTGTTAGTTAATTGTAAAATACGATTTTTTTATAAATGGTAAATACATGAGTTATTGAGTCACATGTGATGATTGGATGATGTAATAACCCCCAGTTGGATATCTAATGCATGAATTTCAATATTTATTCACAACAATCATCTCTATTGGTTATCATGAGAAAAATAACAAATTAATGAATAAAATAATGTGAAATCACTACTCTCCTCCACTACAAATACCACCCCTCACCACAACTTCTCCTCAAAACATAAATTATTTGATCGCTGCCAAATTTCTGCCCAATAATTATCTTAAATCTCTTCAACACATCCATGATCCCTTTTTCATATCAAAAATACACAACAATCAACTTACGGATGTTCTCACTGAGGAGTATTCATGAGGTAAAACCTACTTCCTCTCCCTTTCAATTTTTTTTCATGTTCATTTCTTTTATTATCATTTCCTCACTTATTATTTACAAATAAGCAAGATAACTAATGTATCATATATATATACTATAATTATATCATGTTAATGTGATATCATTCCTCAAACTCTTTTCCCTCTCTCTTATAATAGAAAAATGAAATCATCATTTGAGAGGTGCTGATTTACAGCACTCATGAATGACGGATTTTCATTCTTCAATTTCTCCTTGAAGGCTAGTAAAAAATAATTTTTGTGATTATAAAATATTATAATATATGTATTACAACCATTATTATATTTTTGTGTAACATAATTACATAATACTAAATGATAAAATAAAATTAGTTCATTATGATCAATAACAATCATAATAATGAAAACAATTACCAATATATGTCTTATCTAAGGATTCATACTCATACCATATAACCAAATGATATATACAACCATTTAAAATTCTTTATATTCATTAATATCATATAAATTAAATTATGGATAATAATAACCATACCACATAAATTTCTATACTGAAATATAAATATACTGATTATGAAAACTAAGGAAACTAAATGTCCTGAGTAATAAAATTGTATATAATAACACATCAAAAAGACAATATATAGAAATAATAAAATTATAATAAATCAAATTATGGAAGATAAGTTCATTAGTTAATTAATAAATGTATTTAATTTGATTATCCAAGAAATTAAGGTCATGTGTTGAACACAAGAAGACTTTAGGAAAGGGTTTTCTTCCCAGACCTCCATTTTCATTCGGGTTATTCTTTATTCCACTATAAACCAATATAATTCTTTATTTTTTTTATATACCCCCTTTGAAATTATGTATATACGTTCCAAAAATATGTTTCCAAATAATTACATTTTTTATATGAAATATATGTTTTTTCATGGTCCTCATTTCAATTATTCCATATACACAAGCCCTCTTAAAGGGAATGTCTTGATTTGTTACCCCTATCAAAGTAAAATCCATAATCTGTTTTAAGACACCATTATTTTCCTAAAATAAATAAATTTTTCATGAATACCGACATTTTTTCCTAATTGGATTTATACAAATAATTGAATGTAAATATTGTTTTTCGAAAATACTTTTTATTAGAAAAGTAAAAGGGGTATTTCTCTTCAGAGTTACTCAAATATTTTATAAGAGTATATTCAGATATTCTAACGCATCTGTTTAATTTTATGATTTGTGGAGATTTATATATTATTATTTTCATCTAATATATTTTACTAAATGGTTTATAACTAGTTTGAATGTGAATGTATTGTCCTAATACCATTAACCATACTAATATAATTGGTTAGTGATTATGATTACATATTATAGAACAGTATTTACATTTCATATGTTTGTGTTGGTTATGTTTAGCCCCATTCATATGGGAAATGAACTAGACAAAGATATTTGCAGGTGGTCCCATTATAGCCCCTCAATGCATCAACAGGTCTCATGAGACAAAAAGAATTTGAATTGGACGAGGTATTACCTTATTATTTTAAGATAACTTGGTCGATGCCTTGATGATATATTATAGATGTATGAAATTATATATTCCCTCATTATGAAATTATTAATTGATAAAACATGTGATATTTTAGCAGTATAATATCCATGATTAAGTTTCACCCTCATATGATCAGTTATATGGACTTATTTACTTAGTTTTTATTCCTTCAATATTATGTAAAAGTTTATTTTTAAAGTAATGTGTTTTTAATTATTCACAATGTCTAATATTTATGATTATGATAACAGAAAATGTATTACATACCCTTTCAAATCACTTGATCTCACCCATTTGTTATGACTTATTTTTCACTAGGATGTGATGATGTGTATCATGAATGACCTGCAGGGATAATCAATAAGTTTATGTACAATTAAATGAAATTTCATGTGTTATATATCATTTCATGTTGTAATGTAACATTAATATATTTAATCTAGATTTAGAAAGAAAAAAAATATTCCATACTTTGGGATGCGTTTTTCTTTTTTATATTCCAATATAATAATGTAAGTCTCTAACTCTTAGTTCTTTGGGTCAGGGCCTTTATAGTTCATATCAGATCATGTATTATAGAAACATAGTAAACTAGATTTAGTAAACGTAGATTATGAAACATAAACTAAAGATAAAATATGAGTATATGAATAAAATAACATCCTAGAATTTTTTTTAAGGTAAATATTTTGGGGATATTCTAAGAAGTATATTAATGTTTGGATACCACAAGTGGATGTTGATCTATCATAGATGTACCTAGTGGTAACAAATTCGATAAGCTATCTCAAAACTCTCTCTAGGTAACTTGGTACACAACAACGGGCCTTAATGTGAAAATAGTTTGACACTCATGGGTGATATGCATTGGATAAGTCAATTTTTCCTTACAAAACACTTTGGAGGATTTAAAAGTAAATATATCCCCAGAAAAACCAGGTTTATGATTATGATATTTTCGTTGAATAAAACATAAATTTCTGTTATGATTTTTTAATGTTTGAGATTATACATTACAATTCAAAACCTAATATCGTGTATTCCATTATTTAGAAATGGAGCCTAGTTGAAGGAATGAAAATTCTATCAACACATCTATCCCTTGTCAGTATTTCCCTCAAATGGATGATAATGAAATTAGTATTGGAACTACGGCTATTATTGTGAAAATTATAACTATACGGGGATAGGTAATCCATTTTATGAACATTAATATTACCCATATTGAGCATCCTGATCCACAACATGGAAAAGTAATGTTACACCACTTTATGCAACAAAAACCTCAATCATTTAATTTGACTACAAACCAATTTGTTGCTCAATAGTGGATAAGTTTCATAGAGACTATATTTCTCACTTTGGTATGAAACGAATGGGAGAAGGATGTCGTAGAAGTTTATCATCTATCGGGAGATGTAGATCAATGGTGGTTACTAATCCCTAACAGAAATGAGGATGAAGAAAATAAAAATATATCACTACGAGAAAATAGTGTTTTAGCGGGGGTTTTAAAAACCGTCGCTAATTTTTTTTAAATTTTTTTTAAATTTTTTTAAAAAAAATATCTTCAAAAAAATTAAATTTTCATTAACGGGGGTTTTTTCTAAGAATCGCTGCGAAATAACATCAGTTTTTTTTAAAACGGCAGCAAAATATATGGAATTTTTTTTAAAATAAATTTATAAAATTATTTATTATTTATTATAATGTATTTATTTATTTATTATTTAGTTATTATGTACATATTATTTATTAATTTATATTTAATTTATTTATTATTTTATTTTTAATTTATTTATTTATTAATTATTAATTATTAATTAATTATTAATTTTTTATTATTCATTATTTATTTATTTATTTATTTAATTTCCGTAATTCATTATTTATTAATTATGTATTAATTACTAATTGATAATTATTAATTATTAATTATTAGTTATTAGTTATTATTAATTATTAAATAATAATTATTCATTTTATAATTATTAATTATTAGTTATTAGTTATTATTAATTTTTAGTTATTAATTATTTATTATTTATTTATCTATTTTTTATGTATTTATTTATTATTTATTTTTTCTTATTTGTTATTTATTGTTTATTATTTATTAATTTATTTATAATTTACAAAATGTTAATTTATTATTAGTTTATTATTCATTTATTATTTATTTATTTATTTACTCATTATTCAATATTTATAAATTAATTATTATTTTTTTACTAAAAATTTATTAATTATTTATAAATTATTTATAAATTTTTAAATATAAATTATTAATTATTAATTCTTAATTCTTAATGATCAATTATTAATTATTAGTTATTATTAATTATTAATTATTAATTATTAATTATTTGTTATTTATTATTTATTATTTTCTTTTTATTATTTATTATTTATTATTTAATATTTATTATTTATTATTTATTATTTATTTATTTATTTATTTATTTATCGATTATTTATTAATTTATTATTAATTTTTATTTCATTATTATATATTATATTATTTTTTTAATTAATTTATTATTTATACATTAATTATATATATATTATGTTATATATTATATATTATATATTATATATTATATATTATATATATATCATTATATATTATATATTAGATATTAGATATTAGATATTAGAAATTATGTATTATGTATTATGTATTATATATTATATGTTATATATTATATGTTATATGTTATATGTTATATATTATTTTTTATATATTATATATTATATATTATATATGATTAATTATTCATTATTCATTATTGATTAATAATTATTGATTAATAGTTTCTTAGTTTTTATCTATTTGTTATGTGTAACACCCCAAACCCAGTTACCCAGAGTCGGTGCATTATTACATAACATTGGCATGATCACAAGAAAGATCAAATCTTGAAAGACCGATTGGTTTAGTAGCCTTGGAAACACTAGATATATTATAATTCTTACATTACATCATAAAAATGAAAACTACAACAACATGTTTTCTTCATAGTCCACACTCATATCCCCACATACTATCCCTACAGGTCATTCATAAATTACGTCTTCACATCCTGGGAAAAAAGAAAACATTGAAAGGGGTGAGCTCAAATGCCCAGTAAGGATAAAAATATAGCGGAAACATTCATAAATAAGAATAAACATTTAAGGCAATGTATAACTAAAACAAAAGCCTTTTAAACATGAACTTCCACATCGTATGTAAAAAATAATATGAAATAATTCCATTTACTTATTCACATGGATATTCTACTAATCGAATAATCACATGCAATATCAACAACCACTTTCACAATGATGGAATGCATAATGCCAAACTATCATAACCACATAGCCAGGGCCTCGTGCCAAGACACTAGTTTGTCTCATGAGACCTACCGATGCATCGAGGAGCTATAGAGGGCTCCACCCGTCACATACTAAGTCCAATGCATTCCCATATGAAAAGGTTCAAACATAACATAAACATTCGTATTGAAACTATCATACCAAATGTAGATACATCATCCATAAACCACGAATGGTATAATAATAACACATCTACTGTCAAACAGATCACAAAAACATCAAAAAAATATGGAAGTTTTGTATCATAATAAATAAACATCAAATAAAATTAAATTCCATCAAAGGATGTTTACATAGGAGAAATCAAAACTATTTGAGAGAAATATCTCTTTTTTGAAATCATTTAAAAGTCACACATTTATTAAAGAAGTAATTTAAAAGAGATTTTTGAATCAAAGTTTCACATACTACTTCGAATCTTTTGAAACAAATATCACTTCAAAACATTCGTGTCCATATAAATAAATCCTTAAAATCATTTTGAAAACATGGATATTAATTAAAAATATTTAGAAAGATAAATCTTTTAAACATTTAAAATTCTGATTTTGATAAAGAGTACCTTTCAGAAATTCTTAAAATATTTATTTTGAAATTATTTAAAAGTCACATTTTTATTAAATAAAACATTTACTTTGAAAATATCTTTATAATATTTCATGGAATCTTTAAAAATTTTATAAAGGTGGAAAATATCCGCACCCTCCGTATAAGTTAAAAAAACATTCTTACATAAATTTTGTCGAAAAGGTTAAAAGGACCTTGTTTGGAAAATGACATAAATATTCCTTTATAAACCGCTTATAAAAATTAAAATGTGGGTATAAATTACTTTAACAAATATTCTTTGTAAATAGTAAAAATGTTTTGAAATACATTTCAAAGAAACATGGATGTGGTTGATAAAGAAATCCCAGTAGATTATTACGTATAAACAACCTCAGATAATGAAGAGATTGTGAAATAAACCCTTACCTTGTAATTTTCCTTGTTTGGGGGTAGGTTAACCTACTTTATAATGGTGAAATAATTGTTATTAAATTATACAAGAATCATATACATTCATATGATATCATATATTATCTTTTAACATTGCTTTGTTAATAATATCTTAGAATTATCGTTGTTTTGTGTGTTAACTTACTCATTTTCTTTTATATGTTTTGTTACTTAAGTCATGGTTGTCATGGATAGGTTGTATATTATTCATATCCATAATGATATCAAGTCCTTATAAATTATTTTTAAATCATCAAATGATAATTATACTTGAATGGATACTATAGAGAATGAATCTAATCGCGTTCGTGCAGACGGTAGTCTGTATGTATGCACGAGCGACAATATCATTCTTTTGATATTAAAATAATATATAAATGGATCTTATATCATATATACAGAATACTTATCATGTTATATTTATTATTTACATTAATTACGCATCATTATTATACCCATCCAAATAATAATGTTTTGAATAACAATTACACCACGACGTGGAGACCGCAAGCCGTACGTACGCACGTACGGTGACATGTCATTAAAAGGATGGATATAATACTGAAATATGGTTGTAAAATGTTTATAATAACATCAAAGTATATATAATATACAGGATTTATAATTTTAGAATGGTAATAACAAAGAAAGAATAAGTGGAAGAAGAAAGGAACTTGAAAAGGGGTGGTGAAATCATTACCTCTTCTTCGGGTTCTTCCTTTTGATTTCAACAAAAGGCCTCCTTAGGATGGCTTTATGACTAAATTAATGCCTCTAGGATGATGTGAGGTAAGTTGAGAGAGTATTTGGGCTGGGTTTTTCCGAACCAAAAGGCTTTTAATGTGTGAATTAGTGAGAAGGGGGAGTGCCCTTTTATAAGAGGGGTGACGGGAACCTTTGGAAAAGCTAGAAATATTATTTTATAATAAATTCATATTCTGTATATAATGGCTTCAAAGTGTATTATTTAAAGGTTAAGGTGTATATGGGTCTAAAACCACTCAACCAATATAATTTAGATAGGTTTGGGTCACTATATTAACCTTATCATTAAGTATTAACTCTTAGTTAATTAGTTTCACTTTTACAATGTCTCCTTGTATTTTTATATTTTATGGTTAATAAACATACTATATACATCCAAGAGACCCCCAAATGGTCCATTAATGATACTCATATCATTATATTAGTCTCTTGGCCGAACCTTAGATTTTTAGAAATTTAATATCAATTAATAATATAATATTTTTTTTAAAAACTCTTTTATGTCAATTTTGACACTATTCAATAATTGATTTTTGTTAAAATCATAAAAGAATTATTACTTAGAAAAAAGTTAATTAAATCAATCATAACATGTCATAGTAATCTATAAAATTATTTTAATTCATAAAAAGTCTCAAATTATATTTATTTTGGTATTTATAATATCAATTATTTTAATTTTTGAACTGTTATGAAAATTACTGCATCATCATTGTGTCATAAATAAATTAACTTATTTAATGTCTAAAAATTATAAATAAAATATAATTATTTAGGAAATAATTTTATATTTCTAATTAATATTTATAGTCGAAAATCCAACATATATAACCCTATGTAAAAATTTTTTTTCTAAAAGATATATGCTTATGTCATTTTTGTATTCATTTTTACTTAATTAATATAAAGTGTCATTATCACTTACAAGTGGCTCCTTGGGGTCCATAAATAGACCCAAAGATTCCCATGGTTGGACATGTATCATCCAATAAGTTTAGGACACGTTTTAGGGTAATTTTTTATTATTATAATATTATTTCTTAACCCTTATTTTCCGAATTTACCCTTTAAGCATGGTAAATAAAATATTTACCGAAGTAATTATTCAAAATGTCTAAAAATAAAAGTTATCTATTTACACAATTTTAACATCCTGATTACAAATATGGAATCCATTTTTTCAAATTTAAAACACAAAATGGGCAGAAATTAATTTAAAATTAATTCCCATTGTTAAAACAAAAAGCATGTTTTTAAGAAATAATAACTATCAAAAGATTGGAACTTGTTTATGTCTGGTTTAATTGTGAAATTATTACCAATGAAAAAAATTGAATTAAATGGTAAAAATATATTCTAAATATACTTTAAAAACACTCATATTTATAATTTATCAATATTAATTATTTCGATTAAAAAGTAGTTTTTAATTAAAATTTATTAATTTTCACTATTCATCAAAATATGAAAGTTATCCGAAAAGTACCAAAATTTCACCCTCGGCTAATTTCGATATTCCGAATCCAAAAATGATATCCATTTTGTGAGATAGAATTTATAAAATTTCAATAATTGGGTATTACTATTCATAACGGCTAGTTTGATTGGTTGTGGTGTGTTAGAACTCGATGTTGCGTACAACACATGTTATCGCATTATTCAAAGAGAAGGGTATCGTAGAAGCTTGGGGTGTTACATTGTAAATTTTTTTATGTCCCCATTCTAAAGAATAAATTTATTTATCCAAATTGAATATATAAAAGGTTAAAATATTGGATTTAAAAAAGGAATCACTATTAAAGTTAGTGAAAGTGCATTTTTAAAAAATACATCTTTTATCTGAAAAAAAGGAATTTGTTCTTACATTATTTATAAGAAACTCATAATATGGATTCTAAAATTATAAGGATTATATAAAGTTTAAAATTTAGTTAATACTATTCATAACCTCTTTTGAACGGCTTTTTTGGTAAGTCATGGTGCGCTTTAACTCGTTGTTGCGTGTAGTGCAAGTTATTGAATTTATTTTAAGAAATAACACACTATGAAATCTTGGGGTGTTACATTCTCCCCTACTTCAATAAATTGTGTCCTCAAAATTTGAAATTGTTCTTAAAAAAAAAATGTTGAAAATAGAAAATATCTTTGTGGGAAAACCCACATCAGAAATTGGGTTACTAAAATTTAGTCTTAATATGAGGAAAAGAGAAATGAAAGGGTCACCACCAAATTATGATCGTAATTAGGAGAAAATTGGTGGAAATTAGATACATATAATTGGAGGAAAAACGTAAATATTTATAGGTAGTGATTGAGGTCATCAATCACAAACATGTGTAAAATTGAGGTCCTTAAATTCATCAATCTATGATGATTTGAAATAACATCAGTTCAACAAAACATATGGTATTAGGATAACACATTTTTTGTTTTAGGATTCCTTAAATAAAGTATTAGAATTAATTTCTTCATAGAATAATAGAAGAAGAAAAATATATTCTTGACAAGTAGAGTTCCATACTTTAACTAATTTCTACCACAAACTCATCTTTCACTCTAAAAGATAATAGAACGTAAAAAAATATTCTATTTATCCTATTCGTATAGGGTTCAAAAAAACAAATTTATAATTCATCTACCAGATCTTTTAAAAAACTACATTATTTAATCCCAGACATTACGTGGGCCAGCGGTAGGTGATACACCCTTGTCGCCCTTCAGTTGTGGGTTCAAGTCTCGCAGCCTTGCCGGACGCGACTGGTTGCCGCCCAACCTCCGGGTTGTCCTTTTATGGAAATCCAAAAATAATCCAAACAAGAACTATCCAAAATGCTTTAGTCCAAAAATGAAGATCCTTTTTGCTGCGTAATAACATGTGAACACCTTCATCATGTATTCTTTTAAAACACTGCAACATCCTGAATTACAATAAACCCTTATTGATTACATTCATGATCCCTTATTCCTTAAATAATAATGGATATACTCCTTCAATCCATAAATTTTGTAAACCCCAATAATGATGGAATATACAAATCACTAATCAGTTTCATGGTAGTCAAGAATATCCAATATAATTTATCCAAATCAATCATGTATTATTCCAAAATCACTACCTCGGTATCAGAACTATATTATGCTTTATCATTCTCTCAAACATATATTTTCGAAAAATTTATCCTGCGATTGAGTCACTTTTCATTTTTCAACACAATCTCAAGTCCTTAATTAAATAGTATTGCAGTACAATCCTTATATACTCCATAATTATTATAATAATTACATTGTTGATACAACACTCAAATGACATAATCAACATAAGAACTCTAATCATTCCTCTTCATCTGTGATAGTATCAAAACTTGATTATTATCCAATATCATTATTTGCGGCATAGTCTGATGACTGGGACATAGGTTCTCATGGTGTCCAAACTCCTTTCAAATGAAGCATTGTACATTTGAAACCATTTCCTTACCCTTGTAGTCACGTACTTTGTGCCCTTTTCCTCCACAATTATAACAAACTCGCATTCCATTCAGGCAAGTTCCAGGGTGTTTCTTCCCAGAGTTATCACATATGGGGAAATTATTCTTTTCCCTCATCCCTTTATCCATATTTCTCTCTTCCAACCTTTTCTTCTCTTGATTCCCTTCAAAGCCATAAGACTCAGTAAACTCTTTAGTGTTCTTATCCACACATGATACTATTTCTTCATATGATGATAATACGTGGGAGACTATTTCCCTTCTAAATGATGTCTTAATACCATGAAAGATATGATCCTTCTTACTCTTTGGATCATACGTATTACTGGAGTTCACATTCCTTTTACTGGGTGCCATTTCTATACAATATCATGAACTAGGTTAGTTTATGAATTGCAATAAATAATTCCTAATGAAAATTGAACAGTTTATGGATATAATCCATAATTACAAAAAATGTTTTCTTTGAGTAAGTATATATACATGAGCCATTCATAATGTTTTTTAAATAAAATGAGAATTATCCTAAGCATATCCCCCGGGAGTGTCGTAACCAATAGTGCAGCAAGGCCCATTGTCGTGCACCAGTTCCCATTCGAGTCTAGCTCAAAGTGGTGTTTTCGGGTTTTACCCCTAGGCAATCTGTTCCAGAGCCACCTCTACCTGCTCATATCCAAATAGGGATGTATTGCTCGGGAAACTCAAAAAATCTCTACAATACCAAAATTCTAGGATGTTATTCTATAATAATCCTCAAAGTCTATTTTAGGGATATGTGCTCTAATCAGAGTTTATCTAAATATAGTTTCCAAGGTTATTGTTAAACTTCCTCTGATACCAAGTATAACGCCCTGACCCTAGTGACCCAGATTCGGTGCATTATTTTAATAAATTGGAATGATTATAAGGAATCAAGTCTTGAAGAACCGATCAGTTTAGCATTCTTGGAAAATATATTACATGCATGAATATTATATTACAATTCATAACATACAAAACAACATAAATAATCCTTTATGAATGCCATTATTCCCTTGTCTTAACCCTGTATATCAATCACAATACACTTCATGGACTCCTGGGAAAAAATAAAACCTTGAAAGGGGTGATCTCAAATGCCCAATAAGGATAACAATATAGCAGAAACATTCATAAATAAGAATAAACATTTAAGGCAATGTATAACTAAAACAAAATCCTTTTAAACATGAACTTCAACATAGTATGGAAAAAATAAAATTAAATAATTCCATTTACTTATTCACATGGATATTCTACTAATCGAATAATCACATGCAATATCAATAACCACTTTCATAATGATGGAATGCATAATGCTGGACTGTCATAACCACACAGACAAGGCCTTGTTCTAAGACTACAAATAAGATTTTGTCAAGGCCTTGTGCCAAGACACTAGTTTGTCTCATGAGACCTACAGATGCATCGAGGAGCTATAGCGGGATCCACCCGTCACATACTATGTCCAATGCATTCACATATGAAAAGGTTCAAAAATAACATAAACATTCGTATTAAAACTAGCATACGAAATGTATATACTTCATCCATAAACCACGAATGGTGTAAGAATTACACATCCATAGTCAAACACATCACAAAAACATCAAATCAATATGGAAGTTTTGTATCATAATAAATCATCCTCAAATAAACTTAAAATCCATCAAAGGATGTTGACATAGATGAAATCAAAACTATTTTAGAGAAATATCGCTTTTGTGAAATCATTTAAAATTCACAAATTTATTAAGGAAGTAATTTAAAAGGGATTTTTGAATCAAAGTGTCCCATAATACTTTGAAACTTTTGAAAATAAATATCACTTAAAAACATTCATGTCCATATAAATGAATCCTTAAAATAATTTTGAAAACATGGACATTAATTAAAATGATTTAGAAAGACAAATATTTTAAACATTTAAAATTATGATTTTGATAAAGAGTACCTTTCAGAAATTCTTAAAATATTCATTTTAAAATCATTTCAAAGTCACATAATTATAAAATAAAACACTTACATTGAAAATATCTTTATAATCCTGTTAGGGAATCTTTTAAAATTTTATAATGGTGTAAAATAGCTGCACCCGCCGTATAAGATAAAAAAACATTCTTACCTTTATTTTGTCGAAAAGGTTAAAAGGACCTTTTTTGGAAAATGACGAAAATTTTCCTTTATAAACCACTTATAAAAATTCAAACAAGGGTATACATGACTTTAACCCATATTCTTTGTAAATAGTAAAAAAATTAAATACATTTCGAAGAAACATGGATGTGGATGATAAAGAAATCCCAGTAGATTATTACGTATAAACAAACTCGGATAATGAAGAGATTGCGAAATAAACCCTTAACTTGTACTTTTCCTTGGTTGGGGGTAGGCTAAACTCCTGTATAATGGTGAAATAATTGTTATTAAATTATAAAAGAATCATATACATTCATATGATATCATATATGATCTTTTAACATTGCTTTGTTAATAATATCTTAGAATTATCGTTGTTTCGGGTGTTAACATACTCATTTTCTTTTATATGTTTTGTTATGTAAGTTGTGGTTTTCATGGATAGGTTGTATCTTATTCATATCCAGAATGATATCAAGTCCTTAAACATTATTTTTAAATCATAAAATGATAATTATTCTTGAATGGATACTATAGAGAATGAATCTCATCGGGTTCGTGGAGACGGTAGTCCATACGTACGCACGAGCGACAATATCATTCTTTTGATATTAAAATAACATATAATTGGATTTTATATCATATATAGAGAATAATTATCATGTTATATTTGTTATTTACATGAATTAAACATCATTATTATACCCATAAAAATAATAATGTTTTGAATAACAATTACACCACGACGTGGAGACGGTAAGCCGTACGTACGCTCGTTTGGTGACATGTCCTTAAAAAGATGGATATAATACTGAAATATAGTTGTAACATGTTTATAATAACATCAAATTATATGTAATATACTTGAGTTATTATTTTATAATGGTAATAACAATTAAAGAAGAAGTGGAAGAAGAAAGGAACTTGAAAAAGGGTGGTAAAATCATTACCTCTTCTTCGGGTTCTTCCTTTTGATATGATCAAAAGGCCTCATTAGGATGGCTTTCTGACTAAATTAAGGGCTCTAGGATTAATGGAGAGAAGTTTAAAGAGTATTTGGGTAGGGTTTGGCCGAACCAAAAGGCTTTGAATGTCTGAATTAGTGAGAAGGGGGAGTGCCCTTTTATAAGAGGGGTGGGGGCACCTTTGAAAAAGCTAGAAATATTATTTTGTAATAAATTCATAGTCGGTTTATAATGGATCCAAAGTGGATTATTTAAAGTTTAAGGTGGGTATGGGTCGAAAATCACTCAACCAATATAATTTATAGAGGTTTTGGTAACTATATTAACCATATCATTAAGTATTAACTCTTAGTTAATTAATTTCACTTTTACAATGTCTCTTTGTATTTTTATATTATATGGTTAATAAACATACAATATACATACAAGATACCCCCAAGTGGTCCATTAATGATACACCTATCATAATATAAGTCTATTGGCCGAACCTTAGATTTTTATGAATTTAATATCAATTAATAATATAATATTTGTTTTAAAAACTCTTTTAGGTCAATTTTGACACTATTCAATAATTGATTTTTTTAAAAACTCATAAAAGAATGATTACTTCGAAAAAAGATAATTAAGTCAATATTAACATTTCATATTTATCTATAAAATTAGTTTAATTCATAAAAAGTCTCAAATTATATTTATTTGGGTATTTATAATATCAATTATTTTAATTTTTTCACTATTATGGTAATAATAGCATCATCCTTGTGTCATAAATAAATTAACTTATTTAATGTATAAAAATTATAAATATAATATAATTATGTAGTAAATCGTTTTATCTTTCTATGTAATATTTATAGTCTAAAATACAACATATATAACCCTATGTAAAAATTGTTTTTCTAAAAGATATATGCTTATGTCATTTTTGTATTTATTTTAACTTAATTAATATAAAGTGTCATTATCACTTACAAGTGGCTCCATGGGGTCCCAAAATAGACCCAAATATTCCCATGGACGGAAATGTATCAACCAATAAGGTTAGGACACGTTTTAGGGTTATTTGTTATTATTATAATATTATTTTTTAACCCTTATTTATCAGATTTACCCTTTAACCATGGTAAATAAAATATTTACCGAAGTAATTATTCAAAATGTCTAAAAATAAAAGTTACCTATTTACAAAATTTGAACATCCTGATTCAAAATATGGAATCCATTATTTCAAATTCAAAACACAGATGTGTCATGAATTAATTTAAAAATAATTCCCGTTGTTAAAACAAAAAGCCTGTTTTTAAGAGATAATAACTATCAAAAGATTGGCACATGTTTATGTCTGGTTTAATTGTGAAATTATGTCCAATGAAAAACATTGAATTAAATGGTAAAAATATATTCTAAATATACATTAAAAACACTCAAATTCATAATTTATCAATATTAATTATTTCGATTAAAAAGTAGTTTTTATTTAAAATTTGGTAATTCTCACTATTCATCAAAATATGAAAGTTATCCGAAAAGTACCAAAATTTCACCCTAGGATAATTTCGATATTCCTAATCCAAAAATTAAGTCAATTTTGAGAGATATAATTTATAAAATTTCAAAAATTTGGTATTACTATTCATAACTGCTAGTTTGATTGGTTGTGGTGTGTTAAAACTCGATGTTGCGTACAACAGACGCTATCACATTATTCAAAGAGAAGCGTACCGTAGAAGCTTGGGGTGTTATGTTGTAAAATTTTTTATTTACCCATTCTAAAGAATAAATTTATTTAGTCAAATTGAATATATTAAAGTTTAAAATATTGGATTTAAAAAAGGAATCACTATTAAAGTTGGTAAAAGTGCATTTTTGAAAAATACTTCATTTATCTGAAAAAAAAGGAATTTGTTCTTACATTATGTCTAAGAAACACATAATATAGATTCTAAAATTATAAGGATTTTATAAAGTTTAAAATTTAGTTAATACTATTCATAAACTCTTTTTAACGTCTTGTTTGGTAAGTCATGGTTCGCTTTAACTCGGTGTTGCGTGTAGTGCAAGTTATTGAATTATTTTGAAGAAATAACACACTATGAAATCTTGGGGTGTTACATTATGTATTAATTTTTTTAAATTAATATATATATATATATATATATATATAATTATATTAAATTCAATTTATTGAACACATGAAGAGCCTTCTAGAGTGGTAAAGTGTTTGGATAATAAGTAAGAGGCAAGGGGTTCAAATCTCACCCAACGCAGAATTTATCTATATGGAATGCGCATGTGCATGGGCATGTTCAATGACATCGATTTATGCATGGAGGTGGATGGGCATGTGCGGGGTAATAAATAATAAATAAATAATAATTAATTAAATAATAAATGAATAAATAATAAACAATAAACAATAAATAATAAATAAATAATAAATAAATAAATAAATAATAAATAAATAATAACTAAATAAATAATAATAAATAAATAATAAATAATAAATCAATCAATGATAAATAATAATTACATAATAATAAATAAATAAATAAATAAATTATGAAAATAAATAAATGAAAAATTAAATAAATAAAGAAAAAATTACTAATATAAAATAATAAAGAAATATAAAATATAAAAACTTAAAAAAATTAAAAAAAATTCAAACAAATTAAAAACAATTTAGTGGCGGTTTAAACCGCCACTAATTTTTTCCCGACTCACGATTTAGCGGTGGTCTTCTAAAACTGTCGTAGAATGATTTCTTGGTGGTTTAAACCGCCGCTAAATACAAATTTTGGTATAGTGTGTAATGATGTTATTTTAATGAAATATTCCTAGAAAAAAACTTCCTCACGAACAACGATCGTAAAGAATGAGACAAATAGGGTTTAAGAATAAATAATGGATGAAGGGAAGATTTAAAATAGTTATTTCCCATCATTTGATAATTGTGGATGGAAACACATTAGACCCTTCATAAAATGAAAATGAGTCTATTTCTTGTTTCAAGAAAAAGTCCACCAAGACCAGGATTGAAAGGGAATTAAAGAAGCTTCCAATGATAAATGATACAATTATAGGGAGTTGGGACACTATGATGATGATTGTACAAAGAGTCAAGGAAACATTTCCCAAAAAGGAAATGGGAGGAAAGATAAGCTTATTCAATAACAACAGATGAGGTTCAAGTTCTTAATGATGTGGTTTTTAGGTATAATTATCATCTCCTCAATTTTAAATAAAGCATTATTTGATTCTGGATCATCTGATTCCATTATATATTCCATGTATACATTAAAAATTATATATTTCCAATTCTTATTAACATGTGATTTGTTAGCCAAAACCACTATGGAAATTCTCATTGAAATAAAGATGTGTCTAGTAGTTCCCATTATGGTATAAAAATGTTCTTTATCTACTGATTTTATCTTCATAACTCTTGTTTAATTTTACAAAATCATTGGTATATATTGGATTTCAAAATATCATTCTAAAATACCTTGTAATAAGAATGAAATTATTATTTCTAGGGAAGATTTATAATCCCTTATCGTTTGAGTAAAATCATAAACATTTGTTTCTTACAAAGATCCACCTCAAATAGACCTACTGAATTAAATTCTTGGGTATTAAGAGAAAAAAATAGCTATGGGTGAGGAAATAATTTTTTAAATTGAGGATGTAAATATTGTGAAATAATATGTTGGTGTATTTCCATAAGATGTACCTTGACATCTCTTTAAGGAAGGAATTCTGTTTTCTATTTATTTAATACCTAGAATATAGACTATATCAAATAAAACTTTTATAATTTCCATAGTGTAATTAGTAGAAATAAGTAAACAACTAGAAGAAATGAGTGGTAAAGGATTTATTTTCCCAATATTTTCCCCATGGGGTGCCCCTATTCTATTTATCAAGGTGAAAGTAGATCCATGAGGTTGTGAATTGACAATTGAGAAATTAATGCTATTGCAATAAATAACAAGTATCTTTTACCTGATATTGATGATTCATTCAATATACTTCATGGAGCTCAATATTTATTTACTATTGACCATCGATCTGGATATCATCAGTTTTTTGTGTGGAATAAATATATTCAAGTGACAACATTTAGAATGATGTATAGACATTACGAGTTTATAGTAATTTCATTTGGATTGAATATTTCTCCGTATATTTTCATGGATATATAGAATAAAGTTTTCAACGAATATATTGATGGCATTTTTGGGGTATTTATTGATTATATCTTGGTATAAAGATGAACATGGGAATGTGAGTACCCCGATTAGGGTCTCGGGCAGTGGTGGTCATGCCATTTATAGGGATGCAATCATAAGAGGCAAGCCAAATACTGCTGATAGTGAGGGTCTTCCCTAAAAGAGGAGACCAAGTAAGGATTATTCTAATGTTCCTAGAACCGTTTCTACTAGATCGTCATCTAAGGTGTCAAGGAAAGTGGATACATATATCTTGAAAATCTTCAATCGGGATAAGTCTCAATCTGAGTGGGAGACTACTGGTGATTCTAATTATGGAAATGATATGTCATTTTATGATCTCTAGACTTGTTCTTGGTGGTTAAGGGAATTTCCGTTGTTTGACCCCATCCACCGCACTGTTGTACTTTTTCTTTCTTATAATAAATGGTCAGAATCTTTGCTTCTCGCTGGATTTTCCTGGTATATCTTGGTATAATCCAAAAACTACATAGAATGAGAATCCCATACAGATTGTATGAAGACTCTTATAAGAAATGAATTATATGTGTGGTTTAGAATGTTTGAATTTTGGCATTAATACATTTCTTTTATTGGACATATTGTCTCAAAGGATGGAATCTTATTTGACAATTCAATGAAAAAGAAAAATTCAGAATGGCATACACCAACAAACCTAACCGTGGAATATAGTTTTATTGGTTTATAATGTTATTATTGAAATTTCATTGGGAACTTCACATGATTATCTACCCGGTTAAACAAGCTTACTCATAAAAGGGTTATGTTCATAAGGAAAAATAATGTGATGAACTTTTTCAAGAATTGAAGAGCAGATTAGTTAATGCTCTGATTAAGACTCTACCATCAAAAATAGCAGAAATATGATTTATAGTGATGCATCAAAGGAAGTACTTGGTTGCCTCATTATCATGAATGATTGATTTACTTCTTTTGTATCAATGATTTTAAAAAATTAATAATATTACTATCCTACTCATGATATTGAGTTATTGGATGTAATCTTTTCTCTGAAAATTCGGTGGAACTATCTCTATGGTTAAATATGGGAGATATAAACAGATCATAATAATTTAAAATATATTATTACACAGAAATAACACAAAATGGGGAATAGGGTATGGCTCTATCTTCTTAAAGATTATTATTGTTCAATACACTACCACCCTAGGAAGTTGAATAACGTAGCAGATACATTGAACATGATGGATCATGGAGTTCCAAATAAAATAAGGGTTGTCAACGATCCCGATTACATAAATATAGGAAATAGGTATTTAATAATTATCATGGAATGTGAAACGTCATCACACTTTAAATTATTTTCACAACAATATTGATTGAAAATGATTAAAATTTCTCATCATGATAATGATAATCATCTAAAAAATAAAGTATTACATTATTGGATGTTAGAAGACATCATGTATAAATATGGAGGTCTATAATTTGGGAGGAAGCAATATTTTCCCTCTATACCTGATCCAAAAATAGATTTATTGGGTTGTGTCCAAATTTACATATACACCCTGGCAGTACTAGGATGTATCGAAATCTGATAGATCATTTCTTTTGGTATAACATGATTTGAGAAATTTATGATTATGTATAAATATTTTTTGTCATTCATGGGTGAAAGCTAAAAGAAAACATTCTATAAGAGTCATGCATCTTCTACAGAGTCCTACATGGAAATTGGATGACGTCGCCATGGATTTTGTCACTAGAATACCAAAAACTCTAAGAAATATTGTTGAAATTTTGGTGATTGTAGATCTACATAACAAATCATCACATTTCCTTGATATAAGGGAGTATTTTCATCTATATAACCTTGACCGACTTTATATAAATGATATTGTAAGACTTTATGGAGAACTTATTTCTAGGGTGTCTGATCATGATCAATGATTTATATCAAAATTTAGGAAAATTATTCAAAAATATTAAAATATTGAGATTTTTTTGAGTAGTCATTATCATACTCAAATTGACGTGAAATATGAAAGGACTATTAAAACATTAGAAAACATATTGAGATCATGTTACCTCAACATTAAAGTTATATGGTATCGGTATTTTCCATTGGTAGTGTTTTATTACAAAAATTGTTTCTATTAAAGTATTCAAAAAGAACCATATAAAGCATTTTATGAAAATACATTTCATACAAATACATGTTCAGTTGAAAATAGTGAAAGGAATCTTGTAGGCCAAGAGATTATAGAGTCAACAATAGAAAAGGTAAAGACAATTCAAACAAATATCAAAGATGATTAAATTAGAAAAAATGTCTATATCAGTAATCAAATAAAGGATTTGGAATTTTTTATATGAAAAATCATGTTTTCTTGAAATAATCTCCATGGTATGGTGTTATATGATTTTGGAGGAAAAGGAAATGGAGACCTTTTCACATTAGTCATTTTTAAATTATAGAGAGATTGAGATTTTTGTGTTTTCATTTGGAAATGTGGTTAATACTTTCTAAGTTACACAATGTGTTCCAAATATCATTATTAAGGATGCACATGCATGACGACAGACATATACTCACTTATGATGAAATATAATTGGAACCAAACTATTCTTATTTAGAAGAGCCTATCTAGATTCTAGACACTATAGAATAGGTGTTGAGGAATTAGGCGAATCATGTAGTAATGGTATAATGAAAAAAATCATAAATTACATGGTCAACATGGGATCCTATAGAGCACATGATGAAGAACTATGAAAATATTTTTGTGGGGAGAAAAACAAGAAATTTTGAAAAAAAAAATTGTAGGTGGGGGAATGTAATGAACCAGAACACTATCAAGGAAATTTCCTATCTTATGATTATTTCATATATTATATATCACAAATAATCAATAAGAGATCATTATAAAAACATCATAAATGAATAATGGATCAAATGTGAGGTGTATATAGAACATAATAATCCTATACCAATGAAATAGTAACATGACCTTTACAAAAGTAATATGAACGTTATGAATAGTAAATTACCTAAATGAATAGTAATATCACCCATGTTTGTATAAATAAAATTTGGCAATTTTATAATTTAATGTATCATACAATTATATCATAGTATATGTAAATGAATATTATTAAAATTGTTAAATAAGTGTTGGTATTTTTGTAAGTCCTAAATATATAATTAAAATTTAATAATTAATAAAATTAATTAAAAATAAATTAATTTTTATAAAATGTGTTCATAAATAATTTATTTTTGTCTTATGAATTTAGGATAATTTTACAAGACCTTAGTTAATGTTTTAGATTGTTAAAAAATTAGTTTTATATTTAAAATATGTAATTTTAGAGAAAATGATTATTTTAATTTAAAATTAAATTTATCATATTTGGAAAATTATTTTGATAAAATTGGATTTATTTTTTAATTGTAGACTTTGAAAAATGGTTATGGTTAATTTTTGGGATTTTTCTAAAATAGATGAATTATTTGTGAATGGTATAATACGATAATTTGTGATAAATGATACATACATGATTTATTGAGTCATATGTTATGTTTGGATGATGTAACAACCCTTTTTTCATACTCTCCTACAAATATTAATTCATTTAATCACAAGAATCAATATTTTTTTTCCGTGACAAAAACAATAATACAATGAGAAATCACCCCTCTCTCTACTATAAATACCCCCACTTCTACTCACACCGTCTAAGCTTTGAGTCTTGGAAAATTTATTCCCAATACTCTTATAAAGACTCTACCCAATGTTTAGGAGCTCTTTTTCCCATAAAAATATGATAGAAAGTCTCGTTAAGGAGGTTCTCAAGGAGAAGTATTCAAGAGGTAAAATCCTCATCCTTTTACATTTAATTTCGTCTCATGTTCTTCACTTTTATTAACCCCTCTAAACCTACCCTTTATAAATGAGAATTATAACTATAGAATTATCTATATACTAGAATGATATCATGTTAATGGAATATACTTCATCAAACTCATTTATCTCTCTATCTTATTTTAAAAATGAGATCATCATCTCAAAGGTACTGATTTACAACGTTCATGGACAATGTACTTTCATTCTACAATTTCACCATTAAGGCTAGAAATAAAACAATTTTAATGGGTAAAAAAATATATAATATATTTTTTATTTCATTTCTTATATTCTGGTTGTATCATGCTTAAATAATTGTAATCAATAAAAAATGAGTTTATTTTGATCAATAATCGTCATAATAACGAAAACGAATATCACTAAAGTTCTTATCTAATGATTCATACTCATACCATATAACCAAATGATATATATAATATATTATAGTTATGGATGATAATTTATATCATATAAATTCAATTCTAGAAAATTATACCCATTCCACATGAACATCCATACTCATATATAAGAATACACATCATGAAAACCAAGGCAACATACACCCTCGGGCAATAAAATTGTATTCTATAACTCATCAAAAAGAACATAATATATCTTAATGAAATTATAATAAATCATTTAAATGTAGAAATGGTTTTTAATTAATTAATTAATGGATTTATTTTGATTTTATTGGGAATTACTATTAAGTGTATGACACATTCAGACATATGGTAGTGGTTTTCTTACCAAACCCCCATTTTCATTCTGGTTATGTTTTATTCATCTCTACACAAATATAATTCTCCATTATTTTTATATACATATTATAAATTATATGTATATTTTCCAACCACACGGTTCTATAGAATTACATATTTTTTAATGAAATATATGTCTTTTTCATGGATATGTTTTTAATTCTTCTCGATACACAATCCCTATTAAATGGAACATAACGATAAATTAATTATTTTCAAGTATAATCCATTATTTATTTTAATATACCATTTTTTTTATAAAAATAACAAATATTTTCATAAAAATATAAATTTTTTAATTTCAATTTCTATAAAAATAATGATAACAAATAAATGTTTTTAAGAACTCTTATTTGCATCTTAAAAGGGGTATTTCCCCAAAGAATTCTCCAATGATTTTATTAGAGTATTTTCATCTATTTCAAAAATGTAGTTTAATTTTATGATTTATTAATATTTATATATTATTATTATCATCTACCATATGTTATTAAATGGTTTATAACAGGTATGAATGTGGTTGTGCTATCTTGATACCATTCATCATACTACTCAAATTGGTTTGTGAATATGATTACATATTGGGGAATGGTATTTACATTTCATATATTAATATAGTTTATGTTTAACCCCATTCGTTCAAAGAATGAATTAGATTGAACATGTTATGGGTCTGGCCTACTATAGTTCCACGATACATCAGTATGTCTCAAAAGACAAAAAAGAATTGTGTTTTGGATGAGGCCTTATGATATTATTTTCATACATCTTAGACAAGATCATGAAGATATGTTTCAAAGGTCCACCACTATGTATCAAATATTTATTATTTTATGAATTGATAAAACATATGATATTTTACTAGTAGAATAACCACGATTTCAATTAATTCTCTTATTATCAGTTATATTGATTTATTTACTGCTCTTTTATTCATTCCATATTATGATCATGTTTGTTTTTTAATGGAATGTTATTTTATTTATTCAGTATGACTAATTTATAGAATTATGAAAAAAATATTAATTACCCTTACTGAGCAACTAAGATCACCCCTCCCATATGTTTTATATTTCCCCAAGATGTAAATATGTGTATTATGAATTAAATATAGGGATAATCTAGGAGTTTATGTGTTATTAAAAATAATTTGATATGTTGTATATAATTCCATGTTCTATTGAAATGTTCATTTATGTAATATAATCCTCCAAAACTAATAAACTATTCAGTCATTTGGGATGCATCTTACATCCTTAAATGAAAATGTAATAATGTGAAGAATTAGGTTTCAGCTACTGGAGTTGGGGTCTTTATACATATTATTTTCAATAAATTAGAAATTATTTTTAGCCCATGTCATTATTTCGCAATATCAAGTAAAATATTTTTTAATCATTTGTAATGAAATGTCAATTATATAAAACATATCCCTTAGGACTGTCAAAAATGTTACACAGTATGGAAAATATTCATTCACTAGGTAATTATCGGGTCAATCCCAATGAACCCTTTTTAGTGTTATTACCCATATGTACCATTGTTCTAGAACTATGTGTTTGTATACTAACCATATACAAATATACTACTAGGGAAACCCATATAAACACTTCCTTAGAAACACTTTAGGATATTTATATACTTATCATGAATGTTTTTAATAAGGCTATGTTCCCAAATATATATTTTACTAAATATAGATCCCATGGTTTCCATCAAAATTTCCACTGATACAAACTCTAGTGATCCCAAACCCAGTATCCAAAATATGTTCCATGATTTATTAAATTTTCATAAGATATAAGGAATCACATATTGTAGGACTGAATCGTTTATTTGTCTTGGTACTGTAGATATGTACATGAGTCTTTCATTACATTTGAATATAAATTATATTATACTTATTTTTTCTAGAATAACATTATTCCCTATAGAATATAAATTATTATTAATCATAGTATACTACATTTATTCTAAGGAAAATAAGAAAATTAGGGTGATCCCAAATTATTTTTAAGGGATATGTATAGTAGAATCTCTCATGAATAAATAAATAATAATAAATTTCTAATGGTAAATAATTGAACGCACACGGTTTTTAATAAAAACATGTATATCATAATTTGATAAGGCATAAAAAACAAAATAAGGAAATAACTAAAATGTAGGACATTAAATCAATAAAATGCAAATGAAATTCATCAAGAGATAATATCATTATGAAAATATAATGGATAATATTAATTGATATCATACTAATGGAAATTAATAATTATTGAAATTTATTATATTAGGGATTAATATACCACTAATATCCAAGCATTTCAAAATAAAATTTAAAAAATGGTGAAACCATTTAATTCTATCATATTTTTTTGTCTCATGAGACCTACTGATATAATGAAGGGATATATAATATCCGGCCCCACCCATCACTATAGGTCCAAAACATTCCTCTTATAAAAGATAATCAATTTAAATGATGAATAACATTCCTTGTCATTGAATATATATATTTTGTAATGAATTATGATTTATCAATATTTATCCCTTCAATCAATTAACATTAAAATAATAGAACTTTATGTTGAAATGAGAAATTTTTTACAAAATAAGAATATTCTGGATAAAAATTTTGAAAATTTTGGGAATATTTAATGTATAATGATTATAGCTATGTTAATATTTTAATATAATATTAATGAAATAAAAAATTAACAATGAAAAATAGTGATAATACATTCCATGGTAAAATGATCATAATCCAAAAATAGGATGTATAAGGATGGTATCATTAGAACACATACCCATTGAATTAGGAGTGAAATATATTATCCTTTGAGTAAAAGAAATACCATGAAAATATATTCAAAATCATTCTTGAGTAAATTTTCATTTTCCTTTTCAAAATCATTTTTAAAACTAATAGTTAAAATTTTATTTTTAAAATAATTTTATTAAAAATTAAATTTTTAAACATATAATATACTATTTATAAAATTTTTTGTTCATGGTGGCATAAATTTTTTTTCATGTCATACACATGAATAAATGACTCCATTAAATTTTTTGGTAAAATGAAAACCACCTTGTTTTGAAAAGTAAATTAATATAAATTTGATGAAAATTTGTTTAAAGTAGAATTGGATAAAAAATTAATTAAAAATCATTAGAAAAGTAGTTAAATATAGATTAGAGAACATTTTTTAAAAATAAGGATTCGTAAGAAAATATATTTCTGACTGAATTAAAAAATCAAGTTTGACATTTTTAAAACAACTAGAAATTATTCTAATCACCAAAGAGTGGTAAATGGTACAATTAGATGAATATTTTAAGAATAACCAATGTAGGATAAAATAAAATTGGTTTATTAGATATAAATCAAAAAAAATTCTTCATCTAAAATTAATGATTAAAAATTTCATTGTGAAGGGTATTCTGATATAAAACCATAAAATGATCATGATATTGATGTAATTATTTTTCAATGAACTAATTTTATGGGTAAAATTTAAAATCATATAAAAATTGGGGGAAAAATTAAAATAATAAAAAATTTATTTCATAAAAAATATTTCAATATCAATGATGATAATGATGTAATATAACCCAATTAACTGAAATTGTGTAATGAATATAGTTACCACATGGTACCTTTTATATAAAATACCCTTAGTTTGTATGATTCAAATTAAAACAAAAAATTATATTAATTATTATGTATTCATGGTTTTACATGGTAATTGGGTAGTGAATATAGTATATTAAAAAAATTGTTTATATAATTATAAAATAATCCTTCGTGAAATGAAATTGAAATGAAATCAATAACCGTACACTTCCTTTTTGATGAAAATGATGTAACATCATATATATGGGTTTTAAATTTTTTATTTTATTATTAAAAAACAACATTAATATGTATTGTATAATATAATATATTTTTTATGATCTTATCCCTCATTTGTTAATAATATTTCATTATTTATATTGTTTTAGATGTTATTTTCCATGTTTTATCTGCTGTGTTTCAACATGAAAGATGTGGTTCTATTACATATTATAGATTTTTATCACATAAATAATAATATTTATGAAATTTTTATAATATTTTCAAACACATAACAATTTTAAAACCCATAATTAATTATGGTTATGAAAGATAAACAATGTTACAATCATGGAGACGATATGTTGTTCTTATGCACATATAACATTTCCCATTTTCTATAATCATTATTGAAAATATGTATATAAAATTTTAATTTTTTAAAAATGATCATAATGTATTATAAAAAATATTATTTGAAATATTCTTATATAACATGCATGTTCTATGTTTATGAAAGAGAGTAATATTTCTTTGTGACGTGGTAGTCTTCATGTACTCGAACGATGTTATCATCATTAAGTGATTGAAAATGTAAAATACTATACTATATTTCTAAAATGAAAAATTTTCTATTAATATAATAACTAATTAATTTAAATCATATATAATTATTAAATTTATCCTTGTAACCATTAATGTAATGTATTAGTGAACAATGAATCATTTCTCTTCGAGGGGAAGTAGTTCATCGTATAAACATGCAACATTGTCATATGCCATACTGAATGGAATTTAAAAAAAATGTATTATAAATTTATTATAGAGGTTCAATTATGTTTAAAATATCATATATATATATATATACTATATATAAATTGTCATACCCAACCATGAGAGGTTTTGGTATAAAAATGAATGACAACCGTTTTTGAGGTGGTGATCTGTTGTAGACTTGAATGATGATTTCATAGCCCATTTGATGGAAGTGGAGAAACATGTAGGTCTTGTCTATTTTATAAAAAAATAAAAAATATGTAGGATTATAATTTTTATATCATCATGTTTTAATAATAATTGTAAAATGTTAAGAAATAAATTATATAAAAACACTCGTTGAAGACTATTACCTCTTCTTCAGGCATGTTTCTTTGGTATGAACCAGGGTTTCCTAGAATAGATTTCATCCGAAAATAATTATTCTATAATTATTGGGGGTGTTTTTAAGTTATTAAGGATGGTCTTGGCTAAACCAATGGGGTTTTCAGTAGTTACTATGAGGGGAGAGGTGTGGTATTTTATATGTGATGTGCCTGGAACACATGAAATATTTGAGAAGATTGAATTCCAACCACTATTTCATAATAAAAAATGGCTCCAATAATAAAATATTATTTATTATTGAAGTGAAAAGTTTGAAAAATTGATAAAATATATATTTTATAAAAGTTTTTATTTCATTTTATCCCTATCCTTTAATTATTAACACCCAGTAATCCAATTTTTACCTTAACCCTCCTAAATAATATTTACTATTTTCAATATTAATTTTGGTGAAAAAGTAATTTTTCCTTATTATACATTATAGGTTATTTTTATTCAAAATTTAGAATCCATTTTTATGAATTTAATTCATGTAATTTAAAATTTTTAACTTAAAATTAATCTTGCAGACATGGTGAGAAAATTTCTGTTCCTAAAGAAATTGTTTAAATGTTTCAAAATATTTTATATCAAAATTCAATATGAAAATTATTCAAATGAAAAAATTGGATTAAATAAAATAAAATTTTACTAATTTTACTTTAAATAAAATTATTAATATAATTTAACATGATTGATAATTTAAATGAAAAGGATGTTTTCAATTATAATTTTGTATTTTTCACTATTCATAAAAAATTGATTTTTTTAAAAAACTAAATAAAGATCCAAATAATTTTTTTATATTATGAATTAAAAATAGAAGTTATTTTTTGAAAATAAAATTTCCAAAACTGATAAAAATTAATTATAATTTATTATTGAAATGCGCAAATAGACCATCTTTTAGAGAAATGATGTTTTTAAGATAACATTTTTTTCTTTTAAATGATTCTTATTTTATTAATAATCAATGGATAATAAATAAACTTGTCTAAAAATATACATTTTCATAACAAAACTAATCCTATTCAAATCCACCATTTGAAAGGCTTGGAGAAAACAATATTACTAAATAATAATTTAAATAATATTTTATTATTTGGAAGAACAATGTCTTTTGTGTAACACATGATATAGAATAAATTATTATTCCATGTAACACAATATAAACATAGTGTTGTATGCAATGAAAGATTAATTCATTATTTCATATAATTAAATATTTTGATGAGATGGATTTTATATAAAATTAAATATATTGTAATGCCTCAGACAATTATATTTTCTTCTAATCATGGTGATTCATTCCATAAATGTTATTGATGAAAATTTCCTACTTTTAGAATTTCATTTTGTTACACCTGAAATATGTTTCTTAAAATGTAATCTCATTGATAGCTTACAAAACACACAACCCAGAGTTGAAATGTAATACAATATTATATACCATTACAAACTAATCATTAAATACCCGGGTATTTATAAGACTAACTAAATTATTAATTTTATGTTTATCTACCAAATAGAAATAAAATAAGAATAAATTAAAAGAAAAATAAATGATTTCGAAAAACTAATTTCTTTTAAAAAATAGTTTATTCACCCGTTACACTCAAAATATTAAATTAATTTTGATAAAATATAAAAATATTATTAGATAAAATGAAATTAATTTTTTAAATCAACATATCCAAAATATATTATGGTTAATGTTTTGGATTCTTCTGAAATATTTCACATTATGATGAATAGTGAAAATTTCTGAATTTTAATTAAAATATTCATATTTTTAAAAAACCTTTAAAAGGTTGAATTATATTTTAAAATAGTTTTACAGTAAATTTAGTTCGATTATATATATATTAATCAAATTTACGACATTGGATTAATTTTTAAAATGAATTTGGATATAAGAACCATGTAAACATCTGAACATTTTCTCATTAAAAACATTATTTATCATCACATATATAGATTAAATTAAATTTAAAACATGAAACAAATCTAAATGTAATTTTCAAAAATATATTCAATATTTTTAATAATTATAATTTTTGTCTAATATGATCAACGATTTTTTTACAAAAAATATTAGTTAATACAGTAAAACAAATTTCCATAGTTAAAGTAAAAAATGGATTTACCAAAGGGGTAAACTAAACAAATAAGTGTTAAAATGACCTAAAATGTTTTCTCAAATAGATTGGAAGGCCATATTTATACCCTATAATTTATAATCCTTGATATTACATTATTTTGTATGATTTTGTACTGTGAAAAATTTGGGGACACATTTTTCTTTTTCCAAACATGCAGGTGTTCCACTCACTGAACATTTAAAAGGCCACCAACTCTACTCAATTAATTACAAAATCTAACCATTTTATATCGACCAATAAATACACAAATCAATTAATAAATTCCCTTTTATAATCTTTTAATCATTACATTAGGAATGCATCAAATATTGTATGTATTTTTGTTCACCCTAATTAGTTTACCCAAAGAAGATGTAACATTCATTAATGAAAATTATATTTTATTTTCTACTCAATATCATTCAATCCATATTAAAACATGATGATATAGTAACCTCAGTATATTAAATATTATATTATATTTAAATATTAATATAATAATTTATCACCATCCTTTCTTCTATGAAATGGGTTATGAAATCACCATCCGTGTGTACAGTGGAATACCACCTCCCAAAATGATCTCAATCGTTTTTTCATTACCAATATCAATGTTGGGTTTTGGGTTAGATTCAAAGTATATATATGATATTTATAAAATAATTATACCTATTTAGTTATTATTCCATTTATACCATTTTTTACATTCCCTTCTGTAGGTGATATGATAACATATCTCATGTGTACAATAGGCTACCACCTCACAAATCTAGGTGATTCTTAATTCAAAAGTTCATTAAATGGAAGATGGTAATGAAATTTTTAATGAATAAAAATTATCACAATAATATAATTATCATTGTGTGGAAATATTTATCATTTTAAAGTATAATATCTGATTTTATTTCGTACATCTTCCCTTAGTGAAAGATGATAATGTGGGTCCTGTATGTGTTGACAATAGCCTTCACAGAGCAATGTGACTCTCTTTTCATCACCACCCTACATTGATGACTAGAATATGTATATTTAAATAAATAATTATATATTATTGTTATTGAAATTTTAAATACTACTTACCTTATTTACCAGTTTATCATTCAAAAATTGAAATGCTACTCATGGGTGAATATGACTTACCATCTCCATGGTCATGAAAAGATTTATTTCTCAGAAGCATATTTGATGATTGGTCTCAAAAGTATAATTAATATTAAAATATTATAATTATTTAATGTCTTTTATTATGGATATTTTGAAACTATATAATATACATAATAATCATCTCTTTCATAACAAAACACACATGTAGAACAATAAAATTATGACATGAAACATTGAAAATAATGAAAGAAATGAAATTTAATTAATAAATGTTTGATAAAATATTATAAAAATAACATATATTATGTTATAAATTTTAATATTGTTAGAGAACAAGAAATTTACATTTTTAAACCACTATAAATGAAATTAAATCATGTTTAACCAAAATGAAGCATGAGATAAGGGCCTTCATCTAAAGTAATATTCCTTGAGGCATATTAAAGTGTTATACAAATTTTTTTTAATTTATATAGTGTTTTCAATTCCACAATGACATGTAATATCATGGTTAATTAATAAATAATTTTATATTATATATCATTTTAAATTATTTCATCCAAAAGTTTTAACGTAAAATATACCATGTGGTAAATAATTTTAAATATTGATTTCATTTCATTGGGTTGTGTCACTCCTTCATTATATATGATATTATAATATTAAATATTAAATTAATTTTGTCTATTTAGAATTTAATTTCTATATTTTTTATATAGATTTACATATGACATTCACAGTTGATTAATTGGTTAATTATCACTTTATCATGATGGTCATTATTAGTGTTTATTTCACAATATCATTTTTATAGTGATTTTTTATTATTTATTTCTAATTGAAGGAAATTATTTGATCATATTCTAAAAAATCATTTAATTTTATAATCTTACCATTATTCTTAATATTTTAAATCAATAATAAGATTTTCTACTCTTAGGCACTTAAAATATAGAAAATAGTTTTAAGACAAATCCAAAATAATTTTTCTATGCATTCATGAATAAACTATTTTACAAAAGCAGGTTTTCAAAGAAAAATTAAAAAAAATAACCTTTTAAAAATTATTTATTAAATAATTTTTTTTTACAAAATTTAGGTTTTTTTCATTTTTTTGGATTGAATATTCATGTTGTTTTCAAATAAATTCAACTTTGTTTTTTATTGAAAAATTGATTGTAATCATTCATATAATTTATATTCCATGTACAAAATTTCTATGGTCATAAACACTCAATTTTTTAGATTTTTTTTCTATTTTAAAAAAATTTATTTTCAAATAATAATTTCTTTACTTTTTTTTGTGAACATTTAGTTAAAAATATGATTTTAGGATGAAAAATTATAGTTTCCCTCATATTGATTTTAATTTTTTTTCTATTAATCCTTGATAACAACCATTTATTGTTAATAAATTGGTTATATTCTATATTATTATCATATTTATTATTTTTTTGATGGTTTATGGTGATTTGACCAAGGAATGTATTGACATTCTCTTTATTGATTCAGTTTTTTTGTCCATAACATTCCCTTGAAATATTTAATTTCTTATTACTATTAAAATTTCATTTCACCTAAATATAGATATTATTTATCAAGTGCTTTTCTATTTATTTAACCACATATCATTTAAAAATATGGTGTATTAATTTAGATGTTATTTGATATAATGGGGAAATATTTATAATTAATATTCATTATTCAATAGAGATATTAATTTCAAGGTTTTTTAATTCAGGAATCAAGTAGATCATTCGGTTTGTGAGGAATGATTTGGACCTATAATGATTAGTGGGAACTATATCATATATCCCCTAGATGCATCAAAAGGTCTCATGTAACAAATAAATAATCTAACAGTAAACAGCTTGTAAACATAGTTTTAATCAATATTATGAAAGTTCGTGAAATAAGAGGTATCATGTACCTGAGATATGAAATCCAATAATTAATCATTTCCTTCATTCAGAATTCAATTATAATATCCTTGATAGTTTCACAATGATATTATCTCTCGATGCATCCCATTATCAATTTGTGGATTAAATGGAATTATTTTTAGTTATTTATCTTTCAATATTCATTATTCCTTATCTAAACATGAACTAAAGTTATTTAAATAGCATGTTTGTTCGGTTATTTACCTTTTAATATTGATTATTCAGATTGATTTATGACTGATTTATTTGTAAGTAGCCCTTATTGGGAATTTTATCACACCATTATTTTGTTTCCTTTCACTATAGTACATGAAATGTTCGGTGTTTGATATGGAAGGATTTGATATAAGGAATAAATTAATTGTTGAAAGAAATATGTTGTAATTTTTGTATTCATATTTAATATTTGAAATATTTAAGTATCTAGTTCAGTGAGACATAATCTCTTCATTCCTTTAGGATGTGATTCTTTATATCATATTCTAATTTAATGATGTAGACACCAAATTCGGGTTACAAGGGTCTAGGACTCTAAATATAACGTAATATCATTTTCCTTTGTGGTAAAAACTATATTTGTAACAATTCACATAAAAATAAAATATTTTTGAAACATACAAAACAATTTATCTTAATATTTTATTATCATGAAATGACTAAAATTAAATTATATTTTTTCTAATAAAAATTATATTATTAACACATTCATTTATTAAAAAATATCATAAACATTTAGTATTTATTTAAATTTTATGTCATCCATTATGTATATTAAATATTCATATGAAATTAGTGCTGAAAGATTTATCATACTTAAAAAATATCCATTTTTGAAAATTAATAGATAAGTATATAATTATTTTATTATCTTCTTAGAAGAATATGATGAAACTATATTAAAAGTGAAATTTTTTATACGGTGGTTACAAGGGGTTGAACCATATTATCCAACAACAACATAAAATTGGATAAAAATTATTTTTTTAAACTATATCATGGTATTTTACATCAATTTGTGAAGAAAACTATTATAAAATATTTATTAACAGAATGAAATATTTTAAATTCAAGGTGTGTTTCATTACCTCCTTTAAATAAATTAAAGCTTCATAAAAATAATTATCTATGAAAAATAATAGTACATAATTATTTTCAATGATAATCATGACTCAATATACAATTCATAGAGGG
This sequence comes from Viscum album, assembly GCA_963277665.1. Lineage (NCBI taxonomy): Eukaryota > Viridiplantae > Streptophyta > Magnoliopsida > Santalales > Viscaceae > Viscum > Viscum album. Next base: position 1,437,866,684 of record OY728122.1, read on the forward strand.
ATATCAACCCTAGAAATATAGTTTAACTAAAAGTTTCGTTAGAATATTCATACACCTACTATTTAATTTTTTTTCTTCAATTTTTTTATCAAAGAGCCTATTATTATTATATATAAAAATTTAAATTATATATTTTCCTTTTAAAGGTTTTCTATATTCTTCCATTGATATTATATCTTATATTAAAATGAAATTTTATCTCAATAATTCAAATAATTTTTATACTATGTGCTATTTGAAAAATCACATAAATTTATAAAAATTAATAATAATTATATTTGCATAAACTAAATTTTCACAAAAATTATCATGGGATTAAATATTAATTTCAAATATTATTATTCTTCAATAAAATTAATAGGGAATTGATTTAATATTCAATGAAAATATCATAGTCTAACTAATGCATCTAGATCAAATTCTAATAACCCAAAATCTGAACTAGAGGGTTAGTGTACAATTTACCCTTCATTTCCATGACAAATATCACGTATTATAGTTGATCACATAGTTAAGGAGGTCATTTATTCCTATTACGAATAGTGGTCCATAGTTTGTAAATTAATTTTCATAATGGGTCCAACCTTTTCATTAAAATAATTGATGTTTGTATAGAGTTATATATTGTACATTTTTACATTTAATTGTATTCACATTCTTCTTTATCTCTATTTTAATTTCAATATCACCATTTCAAAAAATTGAAATGTTTTCTTTCATTGTTACATTATCTTTACTGATTCTTCAAATATTTTTAACATATGGAAAGATGAATCTCCATTCATTCATCTTCTTTACCATATGAACATCAACAAGAGAGTCTATACATCTATTCATTAGTGTCTTTTTAAACTCAACTTTTTTTAAGTCATTGATCATAATTATTTGTTTCTTATTTTAGGTAATAAATTTTTTTCTCACTCTAACACACATCTCATTTGGTTCCTTATTTTTTAAATATATATTTTATCTAAGAAATTCATTGTTAACATGGTACATTCATGATTACGTATTTACTAAATCCAAATTATTTTTATTTTAGTGATGAAAAATTACAATCATAACATAATTATATTCCATTATCCCTTGAAAAACTCATCCTCTAAATTAATTTTACTTTGAAACCCTGACATTTTTATTAATTTAAAACCAAATCAATCCAGATAAAATTTATTTTTATTATGTTTTGTTTCTTTAAAGAATCATATCCTATTTACAAAACATAAATAATCCTTATAAATGATTTTAATGGGAATGTGATTAACCATAAAATATCTGTATGGATTTTTAAACTTTCTACATAGTTAGGAATAATACATATGTACCTATTTATGATCAAGTTAACAATCAATGCTAAATTGTATGGTTTATTACCCCTAAAAACACCAATTCCAAAGCCTGCATCAACTAGTATTATCTATACACGGATTTTAAGTCATTGAAAACTAAATAATATATAATTTATCAAAAAATTTGGATGTCATCTAATAAAAAGACGTATACTTTAGATTTATCCTTATAAATTTCACTAATGTTCTCTAAACTAATCCTCAAAATAACTAAAATCATTTATAGTACCATTATAAGAGAGCCATGCTAAAAAAGGATTATTTCATTATTTTTCATGAATACTTATTAAATTCAAAAATATTAATGAAAACCACAGAACTTATGGTTTGGTGTTTTATAATATTATATTTTTATACAACATAATTTAGAAAAAAATTGAACATTTCTCCATAATCAAACCATAATAGGCTCCCTTAATGACATCTGGTATATTATACTCATCTCTATAACATGGGGAAGAGAATCCGGATGAAGGGGTGAGTTTGAATACTCAGTAAAAAATAGTCATTAACATGAAACCAAGAGATAGTTCATAATAATATTAGAAAACATTATGAGGAATAAATAATTTTGTTTAAATGAAATTGGATAGGATGAGTAGTCTATAATCCATGATAACAAGAAATGTAATATATAATGTGTAATCATATACCATGTATTAGTGTTATGGAAACATGTTACAAGTAAAATTAGTAAATTTGAAAAATCATATACATAAACAAATGGATTGTCTGGGAAATAAATATAAAATTGATATATTAAACTAAAATAGGAATTGAAATGATTAAATAATATTGTATGAATCATTGACAATTTCCCATAACAAAGTTGAGTAGATATCACTTACTATTTTCCATATTGGAAAATTCATTAATCACTAGTTCTAATAATCATAGTACATTAGGTGTTAGTACCATATTCTCCTAACATTTTAGAGAATATATCACTATGTAATTACCATAGTGTGGAAGCCGTGAAAACTTAGTTCCCATAATTATATGATGAGACAAAAATCCTTATCCAATATAATAGATGGTGTTTTATTACTACAATGATAATTATCCATATATATGTCTTACACTTAAAAATATACATTAATCACATTATAAATAACACATGGAAATAAAAATGGGTTTCACAATATTTCTTGATAGTATAACCAAAATATAACTAAAGAATGTAAATGATTGATACACAAAACACAAACACATAAAAAAAAATTTTCATTGAAAATTTTTTGGGCGATTCATAAAAAATTACTTATATGTAAATAAATGTTTTAGGGAAAATGAGGAAAGTATAGTTAAATAGTAATATAGGTTTTCAAAAATAATTTTATCATTTTCATAAAATATTATGTTATAGTCACTTTGAAACCCCATTTTCAAAAAAGTAACTTTTGAGAATATGAAAAGAAGGAATTATAGGAAAATATATTAGTAAATAAATCTCAATAAAGTGTATTTAAAATGATATAATTGTTTTAATAAGAACAATTTATTGAATTTTGACACATTTTACTTTTGAAAAAGAATCGTCAATAATGGAACATTGAAAAGGCATAAGGGGTTCAATATGGGAAGTAAAAGATTAATAAAAATTTAATTTTATAAAAAATTCATTGATAATTTATCCTTGAAATGTCATAGTGGTTATAAACATAAATTTGTATTAGAAGATAGAACATTATATTTGTAAATGAAGGAATTTTATTTTGAAATACCATTATTAAAAACTCACATAGAAAAAGTGTAATGAAAAATAAATTGAATTGGATAGTAGGGAATTATAAAGGTTATATGAAATAAAATATTATTATTTTTAAAAAAACAAAATGAAAAATTGGTTATAAGAGATAACATAAAAATGTGAGATAATCCATCATTAAGAATTATGAGAATTATTCATATCAATGGTATACATTTCCTTGAAAGAAATTCATAAAGGTAAATTATTTTTCCATTAAGGGGTTCCCCATAATTATAAAATAATTTACCCTGAATTAATATATTATGAAGTAAGAATATAGTATTGGAAGAAATATATTTTAGAATAATCATTATAACTCAATGTAGTGAATTAAGCTAACAAAAACACGTATGATAACAATATAATTTTGAATCAAAATCCATTTAGCATAATAACATGATATGGTTCCTAGAACAATATTAATATCCTGAATATTGTGAAATAAATTAATTAGGTATTAATTACATTATATAGAGGATGTAATGGTGTATAATGTGAAATATATCTCAAAATCTAAATTTAGGATAACCCACTTACCTTGATTTTCATCTTAGTTGACCCTACTCTAACATCCTTTATAGAAAATAACCATATTTACCAAATATTTTTTATCCTTATTCATATCCATTAAAAATTATAAAATTTATTTATAATTATTCATATAAATGAATATATGTTAGCTGTTATTTGTCTTCGGCATTATGTGTGGGTAATCATGATGGGATTGAACATGTTTCAAAATTGTGCTGTTATTATCCATTATTCTACAAAATTACATCACTTATAGATAATATGAGGTTATTAAATTTATTTTTAATAATTATTTTTAATTTCATAATTTCATTATATCAAAAAAAATTATGAACTTTAATGATGAGATTTTCTATGATCATGTTTATGATATTTTTAAATAATGGTCATTGGTATTGTAATTAATGAGTTTAATATTAATGTTACTATTAAGAAACAATAATATAATAATTAATTCTAATTTATATAGCATATAATTACAAATGAATTTATCATAATCTTTCCTGAAATTAGTTTATGTCATGTCTGAAGAGGGTTATTAGACCATCCCAAACATGACCATACAATAATTAATGGATTATTATGATAATTAAATTGGGTTGTTTTTTCATAATATCATTATAACAGAAGAATAATGATATATTTTAGATAATTATGTGGTGAAATCCCATATTTTTAAATTTTATATTAAATAATTTAGAGGTTCTTCAATAAAATAGTTACATTACATTGTGGAGGTGGTAGTGCACACAATGCATAGTTAACATTTTAATTTCATAAATAATGAAAGTTTAAGAAAGTTGATTATAAATTTTCACATAATAATAATAATAATATAATATGTATCAAATTTATTCATATTCATAAAATTTAAAATCATCATATAGAGGTAGTGGTGAGAAATGTTGATGGTATCCCTTCATAGAGGTAGTTGTCAATATAAACCATGAATTGAGATTTAATTTTTCTTTATAAAAAAGGGGAAATGTGGTTAATAGTTTTTCAAATAACATAAAAAATTCCACGACTGGTCCCTTAGGACTTGTTTTGTGACTACACCAAGCCCACCTTCCATAGGCTAGGGGCGAGAAACTAGCACTAGAAAGGTGTATCCTTATAATGGGAATACATTTCCTTTCAACCTATACAAAAACACAATCCAAGAGCACAAAAATAAGCAACCATGAAGTGATCTGATGTAGTAAAAAGTTAATTGAATGTAAAGGTTCGGGAATAGAAGCCTTACTAGAATGTACAAGTACAACTAAATGGGAAAATAGCTCCGGGAATGTCTACTGAGAATCCTACCTGAAGGGTATCTACATCTCAAGATCAGTAGTAAATGTTTCATGTCACTTCAAATGGTCCATCTCTAAGCACCATCTATTCATGGCTCCCTCATCCTCGAACAAATATGTATACCATTTTCACAAGACAAAACAATGTGTGGGAATAAGCTGTGTAGTGGTGAGTATAATAATACTCAGTAGGGACCCCGAGACCCCTGAAGGTCTCCCATTGTTCCACAAAGGATAAACCACACACAAGACCTCAAACAGAAATGTTGAATCAGTCATCAACTCTACATAGGTATATTCATATAAATATACCTATTTTATCATTATATACTCATCACATACATGATGAAACATAAGACTCTAACTTTTAATCCATTTCCACAACTTGTCCATGAGGGAAGAATATGACAAATGTAACACCACAAAGGTAAAACCACAAAGGAAAAAGTACCAAAAAGGTAACACCGCGAAGGTAACACCACAATGGTAGATGTACCACAAAGGTAAAACCACATTGGAAACACCACGAAGGTAGAAGTACCACAAAGGAAACACCATGAAGTTAACGACTCTGCTCACACCATGTATATAACGTAAGTACAGATCTAAAAATTATTATTCATAAGACTAGATCATTTAATTCAGTCGAGAGGCTCTACTGTTGACCCACATGGGATCGATAGATGCGTACCCACAAAGGAACACTAGGCGCTAACCGACTTATTATCGATAGATGCCGAAACACATAGGATCATTAGGCACTGACCACACTGGATCGATAGATACTAACCCACATAGGATTTCTAAGCACTGACCCACGTAGGATCGATAGATGTTGACCCACACATGATCTCTAGGCGCTGAACCACACATGATCGATAGATATTGACCCATGGAGGATCACTACATGATGACCCATAGATGATTAATAGATGCTGACCCACATAGGATCGATGTTCTTTCATCACGTCGCAGCAAGCCATGAGATTCCTGCACTAAGAACGCTTGATTCAGTGATGATTCTCTCCTCATTTTATCAGTCATTCCTAAACTTCCATGAAGATCAATGAAGAATTATCCCAATGGACAGCCATGTCGTAAGGGTTCCAAAACGACAAACGGCGCATCAATCGGACGCCATGTCTGTCACTTAGAAGCATTTTAGTACCGAGGGCCCGGTTGGATTTGAGTTCGATCCAACTCGGACATAACCACAATTTTTCAAAAACTCAAGTGGAGTATATGAAAATGACCATCTCACTCCAAGGATCCCATCTCCGCTTAAGGTTCTTCAAAAGGATTCATGGTTCACATGTTATGGTTCTTTTAGCAAAACTGGGCCTGGAAGGGTCTGGGTGCCATCCAACCTGGTCGGATCGGCCTGGACTGGCCCGACCCGGCCCAGCCCCTCTCGGCACTCATGGGTGGTGCGGCCCGCTGGGCTAGCATATACAGACCCACAGAGGGGAATTTCTAGTTGGGCTCACATGGCCCAAACCGTTGTGGGTGCGGTCCAGCCCACAAAGGGGTACGACCCGTTGGTTGGGGCCCTCCCTAGCTGGCGGGGGTGGGGGGTAACTCTGCCTCTTTCTCCCGAATGGCAAATCCATTAGAGGGGTTGAAGTCACGACACCACAGGTCTCTGCCTGGTCACCATGGGACCCACAGGGTTCAGTCCCACCTCTAACACTAAGGCGCGTGACGGTATGCCACTCTGCATGTGTGGTCATCCGGTGGCGGCCGCCCTTCTTAACAGCCACAGCTAAAAATCCATGGCCTTCTTCTCCAATAGTGCTTTATGGCACGCCGCCTCCTTTGTGGTCGGCCGGTGCCGGCTGCCACCATCACCTGGCTGCGCGGGTCACCGTTTCCACCATGCTAGTGATGTACTGGTGGTCTTCCACGGGTCGTCTCCTTTGAATCACGACCCTCATATTTGGGTTCTGTCCAACCTAAAAAATTACAAAAAAAAATTTCAATGATAAAAAAATGGAAGAGGGGGTGGGCCTTGTTCTCTTGACCCATACCCTCGTTGTTAGAGTATTAATAAGGGATAAGATATATGATTCAACAATAACTTGAAAATAAATGAGACAAAACGCAAATTCATGATTCATTGAAGAACATATACAATTCAGGAAGAGTTAGTGCTTGTCGGTTCGTGATACAGTGGCACTCGTCCCCACTTTTTAGAACCAGTCTCATCCTCCAAATGGTTGGCATCACGTTATTTTATTAGAAATTCATTGTTTGGTGATTCTATGCCAATACCCCTCCCCAAATTCCATATTAATAGAAGAATAAGAGGGTGATTAATGCCGTTTGGAGTTTATGAGGTTCATTTAACGAATAAAGCACCCAAATTCCAATGGTGTTGTTACATGGATTGAGGAGTAATGGAAATTAATGGTGTGGCATGTCATTGGTCCTGCCACCATCGCTTGTTCGTTAGAGGAAAAAGAAAAAGGAAAAATAAAATCTCTTTGTTATTTTATTATCCTTTCAAATGCCCAAAATAAATCTTTTTCTCTTGACCTACTATGATCAAAGTGAATCCTTCCTTAAGAGAATCACGACGTTGTGGATTCAACGGTGTTCAAGTATTTTTTATCCAAGAACCAGTTCAAATGATGGAGAACGCCACACATGTCGTTACTAAATGTACGATAAAAATGATCATAAATTAGTTCTGGGAACACCATTCCTTGGAATCACATGTCGACAATTTTCGCAGACACATAATGATTTCATAAAATTAAAAAAAAATTAAACATGGAAAATTTGTGTCTTTAAATTCTCACAACATTAGGGTTATTCATCCCCAAACACCACAACATAGACTAAGGACACAAATTGGGGTACTGAGCATGAATCATCACCTACTACTCCCATGTGCCCTGCTAGTGGTTCCAGTGCTTCCATCAAATGCACACCATAGGTATTAATATTCCACGAAGGACTCTCTCATGTCGATCCTCAATATCTACTAGATCCTCCATAAATTATTCCCCACCATCAAAGTCCATATCTCCATGGTTGATGACATGAGATGGGTCATGCACGTATCTTCTCAGATGGGATACGTAGAAGATATCGTAAACTGTCTCCAACTATGGTGGTAGTTACAAGTAGTATTCGGCCTCTCCAATCACTCGATGTATCTGAAATTTTCTGATAATCCTGGGTGAGAGTTTTCTGCCTCAGCCAAATCATTGTAGTCCCCGTTGAGTGGAGACTCACAAGAATACATCATCCCCCTCTCAGAACACCAGAGTTGTCCATCTCTTATCAGCATAAGACTTTGGTTTTCTCTGTGTAGTCTTCATCCACTCCCAAATGATCTGCAGCTTCTCAATGGTGGCCCATACAAACTATGGACCCAAAAGTGGCGACACCCCTAGGTCTGTCCAGCATAGATAAGATCTATATGGTCGACCATACAATGAATCAAATGGTTCTGTACGAATGGTTTAGTGGTAGACATTTTTGTAAGAAAACTACACCAAAGAAAAATGATCCTCCCAATGGTGGCCAAAATCATGGACGCAAGTACAAAGCATGCACTCCAGTGTATGAATGGTCCGCACCATCTACCAATTTGTATGGGGATGAAAGGCGGTTCTCAAACGTAGCTGAGTCCTAGAAGACTCCTATAACCACTTCCTAAACTATGATATAAAAATTGTGTCATGGTCAAAGAGGATTGTCGATGGCACCCCATGAAGTCGTATAATCTCATGTACATAAAGGCATCAAATTCCCTCTACTAATCCTTGAACTTGGATGGGTAGTATGTAGGCTGACTTGGTGAGTCGGTCAAGGATCACCCAGATATAATCATGTCCCCAAGATTTATGTGGAAGCCATGTCACAAATTCCATGGATATACCATCCCACTTCCACTATAGAACCTCTAGTGGACGTGGTAAGCCTTCTGGAACCTAATGATCGGCCTTCACTTGATGACAATTGAGGCATCGTGAAACAAAATCTGCCACTTCTTGGTTTATCGCTATCCACCAGTGAAAATTCCGGAGGTCCTGGTACATCTTCCCTGCACCCGGATGTACCACCATAGGGGACATATGGAACTCCCTCAATTCCTCCCCCCATAGTTCCATAGGTACCATGGTGTGTCCTCTGAAGGGGATAATGTGTTCTCCACCTTCATAAAATCCATCAGGTGCCTATCCAGATGACATCTGAGCATGTTGAGCCTTGTAGTCAACATCCCCAAGTTGTATCTCCCATAATCGCTGAAGAAGTGTAGGAGTGATAGTCATAGACTGGAGGTAAGATACTCTATCTCTATCCACAAAATTAATCTGCAACGTGGCTAGTTACTATGTCACCTCACTCATTAATTATTGACCAGAAATCTTACTGAGTGCGTCTGCTACAACATTCCACTTCCCAAGAGTGTAGACTATTTCAATGTCATAGTCCTGGAGGATGTTTATCCAACGTCATTGTCTTAAGTTCATTCACTTTTGTTAGAAGATATACCTGATTCTACTTTGATCAAAGTAGACTGCGAAATGATTGCCCCACAAGTAGTGTCGCCACATTTTCAAGGAGAATGCCACTACTGCTAAATTCCAGGTCATTAGCGGTGTAGTTCTACTCATGTTGTCTTAGCAGTCATGAACAAAAACTGATACCTACTAGATCATGCATCAGAACACATAGAATAACGGTCCCTGACACATTATAGTAGACTACATACCCGATGCCCTCTTCTGGTAGACTCAAGATGGGGGAAATTGTTAGTCTCTGCCTATGCTTCTGAACACTCTAATGGCATCTCTCCATCCATACGAAGGGTTGTACCTTTTTTTCATCATTGACAAGGGTGTTGTAACTCTGGAAAAGTAGGGTACGAATCTACGGTAGTACCCAGCCAATCCCAGGAAACTCCACGCCTCGGTCACACTCCAAGGTAGCTCTCAACCAAGAACTGCCTCTATCTTTATTGGATCTACTACAACCCCAGCCTCTGAGAAAACATGTCCCAGAATGTGGACCTTCCGTATCCAAAACTGGAACTTCGAGAGCTTACCATAAATCTATTTCTCTCAGAGTGTATCCAGAATGATATGCAGATGATCAGCATGCTCCTCCCCCGACATCAAGTACACCAAGATGTCATCAATTAATACCACCACGAACCAATCGATGTATGGATGGAAGATCGTATTCATGGATCCCATGAACAATGTATAGGCATTGGTCACACCAAAAGGCATATCCAAGAACTCATTGCATCCATACTGACATTTAAAGGTTATCTTCTACACATCCTCATCTCGTACCCTGAGCTGATGATAGCTTGATCTAAGGTCTATCTTTGAAAAATATCGATCCCCCTTTAGCTAATATAAAATTCAATCAATACTTGGAAATGGATACTTGGTCATCATGGTCTCCTAGTTCAGGCGCCGATAGTCCAAATAGAGTCTCAAACTCCCATCTGCCTCCTTGGTGAATAGAATTGGGGCTGCCCATGGAGAAACACTGGGCTTTATGAACCCATTCCTATACAAGTCCTCTAGTAGTACCGTAACTCACACAGCTCCAAGGGAGTCATCCGATATGATGATATAGATATATTTTCCACCCGAGGGTACACGTCGATGTAAATGTCCACCTCTCTCTATGGAGGTATTCCCAGAACATCATCAGGAAAGGCATCAGTGCACTATTCCACCACTACAGGATATCTCAGACTCTCAATGTCAACTCCTCTGGGGGTAAGGCAATCCATCTAATGTGTGATCGGCTACACCCTCCTCAAATAATGTCTATCCTATTCTACAAAGGTTCCCATATCACGAGTGAAATAAAACCAGGTCCCATCCTCATGGACACACCACACTTTTTTCCCAATACTATCAATATCAGCATGGATTGTGGATAAAAAATCCAAACCCCAGATAACTTCATAAGGAATCGACACCATTACTAAAAGATCCCAGCTGAAGTTCTCACCTCATAGAGTTATCTCACACTATCGGAACCATTGTATAATTGTTGAATCCCATCCTGTAAGAGTCTCTAGCCATAAGGATCAAGCCGACGGCACCATCGAAATCTCGATGCTCCGAACAAGGGTCGTGGAAATAAAAGAGTGAATGAATCCTGGGTCTATAAGTACTATAGCTAGGGTGGAGTAGACACAGATTGTACCACTAATCATCTTCTGAGTTTCATGGTCATAGGCCTCAGCTACATAGAGCTGAACTCTTCCCTTTCCACCCGCTCCTTATGGTTGGGTTGGACCACTTAGAGTAGGTGGTGGAAGAACCTCGAATCACCACTCACCGACTTCTGCATGACAAGCTCTTCTACCTCATTCACCGCCCTATATAACTCCTCTCTCAAACCTCTGAATCTGCCTCTATTGTCCATTAACCATATGTATCTCGTCCGTATGGTGGTTTGGGCAGCCCTCGATCCATATGAACCGGCCACCAAATGAGTAACACTGGTTGCTCCTCATCTACCATACTATGTCCCGTGAGCCCTACACCACTGATATTGTATCCAGAGGTCATTCCCCAGATGTTCTAGCCTACTTGGGCCTTTCTGTCATCTATCTACTACCTGTTGTGGATGACTATTCTACCTGATGTTCGATGGTGGCCCTCAATAACGTTTCTTTCTTAGATAATAAGCTCGCCTCTAAAATACCTCTCTCTAGCACCCCATCTTTCATTGGAATGATGAGCGATATCATCAATGATTTAATCTCCCATAGAAGACCTTTTTCAATGGTCTGATCCATGGAGTAATGGTCTTGTACCATGTCAGTGGAGTAGCCAGGGAGATCAGTGAACCTCACCGAGTACTGGGCCATAGTCATGTTTCCCTTCTATTACTGGGAAAACTCTTGTATATTCACTTAGCATAGGGTCACTAGGACGAACTCTTCCTTGAAAAGGCCCCCAAAATCTGCCCAAGTGAGGGTCGCCTCATTATGTAACTAGAGTGTTAGAATCCACCATCTCCCATCATTTCCCTAGAAGATACTATCATCTTGGATCGCCATCAGATCAGTTGGGGTCCCAAATAAGTAGGAAACATGGGCCACAGCCTCCATCCAGTCCTCAGCCGCCTGTGGATATCGTCTCGACTTGGAACCTTGGAGACATATACCTTTGAAACTCATGAAACGTGCTCAGTTGGCATACATCCTCTCATGGTGGGGCTAGTGAAATATAATGCCCAATTGGTAGTGGTGTTGCGAGTACACCACCTAAAGGTGAAAACACGATAAAAGGGCCCTGCACTGAGGTCGCATCACTCGGTGCGTTGTCATCGTGTACTCTCTTTGGAATCCAGGCTAGCTGTCTATGTGGAGGTATTTTGAAAAAAAACAGGTATTCCACATTCAATATGTTATTCCTTGTGAGAAAACTCAAATAAGTAAAATAAAAAACTATTCAAACACATGCAATCGGTGTTTTCATGCACAGAGTCAGAAATCATAATTTAGGGTCCTGATGTATGGATACATCAGCCACTGCACCAACACTGGATTCCAAAACCCGAAAAGCACACTCACATCACTAAAGACTATTGTAACATTGAAAAGATTAGAGTCCTAGTTCTTTGGTAGAACCTACTCCTATTATACGAATTTGTCACGAACTGTCCCCTGAATCCCATGTCATGACTACCCCATGCCCGCTTTCCATAGTTCAGGAGCCGGTGACTAGCACCAGAAAAAAGTATCCCTATAATGGGAAGGAATTTCCTTTAAACCAGTACAACCAAACAATCGTAGAGAAAAACAAGAAGAAACCATGAAGTAAACTCATATAGTAAAAAGTGTACTGAATGTATGCGGTAGAATTAAAGCCCAACTGGAACGTACCAAAACAACTGAAAGTTAAAACATCTACTATAACGTCTACATAGGATCCTACCTAAAGAGAAACTAAATCTCCCGATCAGTAGTCACTGAGTCGTGTCACGTCTTATGGTCCACCTCTAAGAATCGTCAAGTCCTGGCTCCCCTAGCATCAATCAACACTGTTTTTCATCTTCAAAAAACACCACAATGTGTGGGTATAGACCGTGTGTGGGTGAGTATAACAATACTCAGTAGGGAACCCAAGACCCCTGAAGGTCTCCCAGAGTTCCACAAAGGATAAAAAACAAGACAGACCTCAATCAAAAATTATGATGCTGTAAACAACTCTAATTAGGTATATACACATACATATACCTATATTATCAAGATATAATTATTGAATACGTGAGGAAATATAAGTCTCCAACTTTTAACACATTTTCACAATAGTTCCATGAGGGAAGAATACCGTCAAGGTAACCCCACGATGGTAAAACAACGAAGGTAAAATAACCACAAAGTTTTAACCATGATGGTAACATCGTAAAGGTAGAAGAAGAAAAAAAGGTAACACCATAAACACAACACCACAAATGTTGAAGTACTAAAAATTTATCACCATGAAGGTAACGACTCTACTCACACCAAGTATATAACTTAAGTAAATAAGTGTATATGATGATTCGTAAGACTAGATCATCTTATTTTGTCGAGAGGCTCTACTGCTGACCCACATAGGATCAAAAGATGCTGACCCACATAGAATCACTAGGCGCTGACCCACACAACATTGAATGATGTTGACCCACATAGGATTGCAAGGAGCTAACCCAAAAAGGATCGAAAAATATTAACCCACACAGGATCTCTAAGCACTGAAATACATAGGATTGATTGATGTTGACCCACACAGGATCACTTGGTGCTGATCCACACATGATCGATAGATACTGACCCACACAGGATTGCTAATAAATAACCCACACAAGATCGATAGATGCTGACCCACTGAGTATTGATGTTCATTCCTCACACTACAGCGAGCCACGAGATTCCTGCACTAAGCATGCATTGATTCCATGAGGATCGGATTCTCAAGCTATCAGTCATACCTCATCCACCACTAATTTCCACTAAGAGGTATCCCAATGTACATCAATGTTGTAGAGGTTCCAACGTGATAGACGAGGGGTCAATCGGACACTCGGTCTGTGACATATAAGCATTTTAGTAACGAGGGCCCGGTTGGATTTGAGTTTGATCCTACCCAGCCATAATCAAACTTCCTCTAAAACTAATGTGTAGTATACCAAAAGGACTATATCTCTCCAAGGATCCCAGTGCTACTAACTATTCGTTAGAAAGAAACATGGATCACAAGTTATGGCTCTTTTAGCGAAAGAGGGTCGGGAAGGGTCTGGGTCAAGTCTGATCTTGTCAGACTGACCCAGCCCGACGTGGTATGGGCCAACCCGACCCGATCTGGGTTTGACCCGGCTGAGACCGAACAGGCCTGGTCTGGCATAGCCCAGCTCATAGAGGGGCATATCCCACTAGGCTTGCTCGGCACGACCCGCGGTGGGGGTGGTCCGCTAGGCTCGCACGACCCGCAGGTTGGGGCCCGCCCTAGCTGATGCAGTAGGGGGGGTAAAGATCCCCCCTTTCCCCCGAACAACAAATCCATTCATTGGTGTGAAGTGGAAGTTCCAATTGGTGCCTCCTATTTGCTGTAGGACCCATAGGGTTGGGTCCCTCATCCACCACCCCAAAATCGTGCCGCGACCCTCTCCAATGGCGCACGATAGAGCACCGCTCCACCTCTGCGGCCAGCCAGTGTTGGCCATCCTTCTAGACTGCTACCACTGAGAATCTATGGCCATCTTCTCCAGTGATGTGTGATGACACACTACACCTCCCCCGCAGCTGGCCGATGCTCACCGCTGTACCGATCGTCATGGCCAAGAGTTGTGGCCTCCACCTATGGCATGTGATGATGCACTTCCTCCTTCGTAACCTGACAGTGCTAGCCGCCTCCATCGCCTGCCATGATGGTCGCTGGTGCCACTGCACCAGCGGTCTTCCATGGGTCATCTCCTTCACTTCATGACATCGGATTTGGGTTTCGTCCAACCTAAAAAGTTACCTGCAAAGAATGCAATGATTAAAAATTGGCGGAGGGACCAAGCTTTGTTTGTTTGGCCCAAGCCCTCCACATTAGCATCTTAAAAATGGAGAGGATCTAATATTCAACAATCTCCTAAAAATAATTGAGACAAAACAATGCCTCAATATTCGATAAAGAAAATTTGTTCTTGAGGAGGAGTCGGTGTTCATCAATTTGCGATTCGGTGGCATGTGTCACCACTAGTTGGAACTTGTCTCGTCCTCCAAGTAGTTGGCATCATGGAATTTTATCAGAACTTCATCTCTTGGTGAAGTCATGCCAATACACCTCCCCAAGCTCCATATAAATAATAGAGAGGGAGGGTGAGTAATGTCATTTAAAATTTATGTGGTTCATACAATGAATGAACCTCCCAAATTCTGATGGTTCTATTTTGATGTTTGAGGAGTCCTGCCAATTTATGGCTTGACTTGGCATTTGTCCAACCACAACCAATTTTCCATTGGAGGAAAAAGAAAAAATAAAAATAATATAAATTTTATATTTTATTATTATTATAAATTTCCAAAATCTATCATTTTCTCCCAACCTACTACGGTCGAAGTGAAGCCCACCATAGGAGAATCCTGGTGCTACGGATTCAACAGTTCTGTCAAATTGTTAATCTGAGCACCGGTTAAAAATATAGGAAAATCATCTTGCGTGTTTACTGAATGTTCCTTATAAAAACGTTTAGAAATTTGTATCGGGAACACCGGGCCTTAGAATCAACCGACATCAATTTTGACAGACTCATAATAATTCCTTATAAAAAAATAATTAAATGGAAAATCCTATTATTTGAAAAAAATATTTATAAAAATATAGTTTTCACAAAATATAAATTATAGAAATATCATTTTAAAATTAATATAGAACCTAAATGATGTTAGGAAAAATAGATAACCACATAGATATTAATGAGTATTTAATTTTATAATTCATAAAAAATAGAGGGATTAAGGCAATATATATTGACCATAGTCACAGGTAATGATAATAAGATTTTAATGGAATTATAATTGGTATATGTGTTTGTGAAAAATTAATTTTTTTCATTCATCACTACTAAAAATATGGGAGTTAACCATGGGGTTATTGTAATGGTTTGAAGAAACTCTAGGTATAGGATACCATATCTAAAAGGATTGGCTTCAATGTTATGATATTCTATTTATATGAAGCATGTCCCAATAGTTTTTGTAAAATAATTTGGTAGCTATATCTTTACAAACGGTCATAAAAAATAATTTTAATAGATATTCTGCAAATACGTAGCATGGGCTCCCCTCCCAACCTCCCATATTGATCTAATCCTGATCCCAAGCTACAAGAGTTATCCACTATCTTACCAACCAGGAATGAAATAATCTCTCATCTTAATTTAATTTCATTCATGTTAAATATTATATCAATGGTATCTAAATAATTATGGTATTATATGGACAATCAATTTTATTTTTAATTTTTTCCTGAAACAAAACATCAAATTTTTTTATGTGTAGGAATCTAATTGTATTTATTCATATCATTTTATTATGGATTACTTATATTATAATCTTGTATATTTGTGATAGTTAAGAATAGATTGGGTTGTTTTATGTTTCTTTTTTCCAGATTTGGATTGGTTCATTATTGTCTACATTACCTCATTTTTTGTTCTAGTTATTTTAGTCCAATCTCAGTATTTCTATTTTAAATTCATATAGCTAAAAAATTATTAAGTATGTAAAATCCCCATACATCATGAAATAATTAATAATATTACAATATAAATGATTAATTTTTAACTTTATATGAATGTATTATGATTCATCTTTCATATTTTTTTGTATTTTATATCTTTAACACGATGTGTGATCATTAGTATTGGATTTTATTGACTCATAGCATGACATTTCTTCACGCGTATCTTCAATAACTTTTATTGGTTTAATTACTATATTTATTTTTATTAAATGTTAAATATAATTATGATTTTTTATGAAATTATTATCTCAATATAAAATATGTATTTAGGATTTATTAGTTTTCATATTCAATTAATTTTTAAATATAAAAAGTTAAATATTATTTTCTATTATTTTTAATGACATTGAAGAAAAAATATTTTCTATTGAAAAACGATATATATATAATATTATTATAGAAGGTGGAATTTTTTAAGTGTGGATTGATATAATGGGAATGTTATTTTTCTGGTATGGATGTGTGCATGGAGAAAATAAATTAGTTATGTTGCTTATTTTCTAACATATATACTACAAAAATTTCAAAATAAGAAACATATAGAGTATTTTTTAGATCATTTGAACAAAAAATGTATTTTTATACCAACACTTTCCTTGTGAAACTGTGATAGGATCGAATAACAGGAAGCAGGGTAAATGTGTTATAGATCTGAAAAAAAACCGAACTAAACTAAAAGGTAAAATTGTAAAATGGAAATGTGTGAGTGATGAAAAATAGATGAAAACACTGAAAAGAACACAATGAAAGAGTTTATAGAAAACAATAGATATTTAATAATTCTTATAGTGAACTATTAATTAGTTGTGGGAGCGAATGTTTATATAGAATGTTTGAAAATATATCATTTAATTCCAAAATAATTTTTATGGTAGTGTAATAGTGAAAATATATAAGTTATGTCACCTTATTTTCACCAAATTAATTAATATATAAATAATATAGGATGAATTATATCATATAAACATTAACCATACTATGAAATACCACCTCAACATATTCTAATTAAATACTCAATAGATAACTTATCACTCAAACTATAAGATAAAAAATAGTTACCATACCGGACCCAAACTATATTGAAATGAACTAAAATAAACAAACATTAAGTAAACTCACATTAATTGAAATTCATTAGGCTGGACCAATCCAAACTAAAATTAGTTTACATCACCCCAATAAACATTACTCAAATGGGCTGAAATTTAACAAAATTCACTATTACACAAAAAGAACCACATATACTTGAAATGGCCTCACATAGAAAAAATGGAAAAAAATAAACTAATACAAATTTAATGTACATTGAATAAAAAATTCAATAATAAATAAACTAAACTTAAATGAATAGATAGGACCTTCAGAAAAATTAATTTTACCAAACCGGCCTAACATGGCATGAAAATAAATCAACCGAACCAATCAACCCTGGACAAACTAAACCCTAACCGACCTAAAAATCATATCTAGATAACAACTAAATGAAGTCGACAAAACCAAATGAATTGAATTGAAATGAATTTATTTGACCAATGTATACGTGAGTCAAACTGATTTTCAATTTACAACATCAAACATAACTAAAATTAAAAAAAAATTAAACTAAATTGATCCTAACTCAAAGAAATTATATAATAATGATCAAAAATGAATTAAATTGACCAAAATTAAATAAAAACATATAGGAATGAACTGAACTAAAAAAATGAAAACCCACAAAAACTATACTTACCAAAAATAATATAATCACGATAAAATAGTATTATGTAAATTTAATTGAACAAACCTGTAACAAATTGAACTGAACTATATGAAACGACACGAAACAAAAAATATATAATTTATTTAATCCAAACTAAATAAATCTAATGTAACAAAACTAACTAACAATTAATAAAATATTCCAAATTGAAACAAATGAAACTGAAAAAAACCATATTCACTTGAACAAATAATACACCCCAACCCAATAAAAATAGTCTAAATCAGTAATAAATTTCCTATCATAACCTATCTAAAACCAAATTTAAATGAACATAATTAGATTTATTTAACCAAAATAAAACAAAGAAAATTTAAATGAACAATAAATTGAATAAATCGAATGGGATAGTTTATGAGGAGCCTATATAAAGGTCATTTATTCCTTATCTATTTATTCACTCAACTACATCTCATTTAAATAACACCCCCATTGTATTTTTATTCCATCTGATACATTTTCATAATTAAATCCTTGACTCTTGATGGGTTTGGTACATTATTATTCATTTAAATAATTTATTTCGATATCATAGATTTATATTTATTTAATTTTGATATATTCATATAGTATTTTTTTCTATATTTTATATTATGATTATATTATAGTATAGTTTGTCAATTATAGTTTCATATATACTAAAAAATTTCATTTACTTAAATATAGTTTCTATTAATCTTTATTCATGTTATTTGATTTTATGAAATATAAAATAAAATTTTTATATAATTTCTAGAATATGGATGTATGAAACTAATCATATATCTTTTGATTTTGAAAACATGTTTGATTTTTCATCGAATTTTTCATTCTCAAATACGTTTGATTGTGGTTAAATGCACTTTGCTTGTTTTTACTATATTCTAAGAACATTTTTGGGTCATGAAGAAATTTGATACCATATAACAAAATATGGTTTTCAATAAATCTACAATGTGTGGTATCACATTTGGAAGAGAATGAATTTTGATGACGTTCATGATCCAAATGATTAGATTAGATAAGAGAATTTATTAGATACTACTTTCTGTTTATTCATCATCATGAAAAGTAATAGATTCTGACCTAAGAAGACTTTGATATAAGAACACATGATTATAGTAATGAAAATTATTTTCATGAAAGGATGAAAATTTTAATGTTTTTTATCCATGAATCTAGTATATCGAAAATGATGTATAATGAAAAGGCTATAAATTTTAATCCAACTATTTCATGGGAGAATCATTTATGGGATTTCTAATACATCCATCTACTACATTCTTAATGTTTTGAAATAATTAATTTTAAAAGGCTTTTTTATCTCATCAAAACATTATATTTAATGGAAGTTAGTTGAGGAACATGGATTAAAAAAAATAAAATTCTTGATTTCTTGAAATATTTCAACATATTCTTGGTGGAAAATGATGAATTAAATGATTTTATAAAATGTGGAATAACTTGATATATGATAAAATGTGATGGAACACCATCTCATGTGGATCAGGATATAAAGCGGAACATTCATTTGAGCTTGAGACTCTAGAATATTTTGATTTATGGTAAAATATGAATAAAAATTAATTGGAATAATACTAGGGAAAAGAAAAATAAGAATTTTTTTGTTTCCCATATAGATTGATTTTGATGTGGGACATTTCATGCTCGATATCCAAATCTCAAAGGCAATGTTCATAAAGTGATTATGCATCCTTAATTTGGTGGTTTTAATCCATTTCGGAAGAATCTTGCTTCTATCATCGTATGGATGGTTTTCTTACAAATTTATAACCTTTCTACATGAATATATATGAACAAACCCTTTCACATTCATGAGTATACCGATATCAGGACATTTTGATTATAAAAATGACATATATGTATACATTAAACCTTTAATTAGAGATTTTAATCAAATTTGGAATTATGGTGTGCATATATATGATTCATTTTAAAAAGATATATTTCTGATGTATGTTGTACTTATATCGATAATAAATTCTTTTCCTACTTATTAAATGATGTCTAGATGGGAAATGAAGGAAAAAATATCAAGTCAAATTTTATGAATAATACATGAACCAAAATATTTAAATATCACCATTGTTTATGTATTATGGGACATCGATAATTCTTTCCATTGGACCATAAATATGAGAATAACCATTTAAGATTTTACAGTACCATATAGAACCACATTCCACCATAGTTTATATCAAGAAATTATATACGTAATGAATTTAAGGATTTAATTTTTTCATTTTGAAAGGTTCATATGAAATCTAGAAAGAGGATGAGTGATCCCACTGAAACAAGTTACAATTGTAAAAACAAATGTAGATTTTTTGTGTTACCTTATTGTTCAACCAATTTAATGTATCATTTTTTTGATGTAGTTAAAACATAAAATAATATATGCAAAAAAATTCATTAAACTTTTCTTTAGATCAATGGAATGAAAAAAGATAATTTATGATCTCAGCATAACTTGTGGGATTGGGGAATAAGACTAGAATTTCATCCTCTTTGTATTGGTGAAAATAAATGTAATGTTCTTTGTTATTATTATGTGATTATTCCTAAATAAAAAATAAAATTTTGAAATTACTAGAGTCTATTAATGTTCATTGTCAAAATGCTATCATTATATAAGAACTATTAAATTGAAGGGACTTGAAGCTGAAATCATCGTAGACTCTGGATTATCACATCCTTCATCAAGACTCGATTCCAAAAAAATCCTTTATCGTATGTCTAATAATGTAAGGTTTTCAGTTATTCAGTTGTGGAATTTCATTATAGATCATTCTGCTAATATTTTTTCAAAGTCTTTCTTGAAATATGTTTTAGTAGATACACTATAAATATTTTATGAGATAATGCATATTTTTCCTCAATCATTTATCAATTACATGTTTCATATAAATATCCATATTACAATAGAAATAATTATTATATGACATCTTTTTTTTTGAACATATCCAACTAAAAGAAATATATACCCCTTTATGTCTTATATCTAGAACCTGAATCATCCCGAAGGTTCTATCATGAAAGGGTACATGTCTCAAGAATTTATTTTTTGTTGTTTAATGTATTTGTCTGATCTCACTATGAGTCAAATCAAACGAATGATAAATATAGAAGAATAATTAGAGAAAATTAAACCCTATTTTTCATAACATCCCTAAATAGGGGGAATTATTGAATCACATATATTGAACACATTAATCCATAAAGAACAGGAGATTGAACATCACACATTTTTTTAAATGTGACTTGTTTAATGAAAACATCATGTATGTAAATTGAACATAAATATATTATATCATATTATGTAACTTTATATTCATGTTAAACTATGTATAATTATTCTACATGGATCAAAATGAAATGTCAAATAGAAATCATAAGTATTCATATTTGATAAGGATATAGAATATACATAGAAGTTTTTTTGGTTGGTTAAAATAGAATGAAGTAATGTTACTATGATATAGTAATAATATCAATATTTTATTTAGATTAATAATAATTTATATTTATCGTATTAGGTTTTCCAGCGGACTCATTCTATGGGTAAATAAGAAACTTTTCTTTTGGTCCTCATTCATTTATTCATGAATTCAATTCAATTTTGATAAATGGGTACAAATTTATTGTCACTGAACGAGAAATAATCATGTGAACACAACATGATGGAGTTATGGTAACTTCCACAATAGACTTTTATGCATCATATATTAGACCTTGATCTAAAAATGTATATTATTATGGAATCTTTTATAATATACTAATATTGTATTATTACTCTCATCGTTGATTCACTATGATGATGTGAAAGCAAATTGATTCAATTATGAGTCCTGACGCATTTATTGATAATTTTGGATATTTATATATTATATGAATCCCACTCACTATATAGATAAACCATAAGTATTAGGGTCAATGGTGAAACAATTTTTTTAGAAAGATCATCTTTATACAAGATTTTTTTTATTATTGATGGTATAAGAAATATATATTTTTGATGCTTGTGATGATGGAATTTACACCATCAATGCTTCCATTGTCCACAATCCATTTATTACTTATAATGATTGAAATAGATAAATTTTCATAGTTCATTGTGAACATGTTTTTTTGGTGTGAAATATATATAATCATAAATATATTTTCTTGGTTATTTCGGTTTACCATTACTTGGGTTATTAAGGTTGGTACTATTAAAATTTATTTAACATTAATTGGTAATATTTGGTATCCAAGTTGACCATTATGTGTATTTTCTATATTTATTAGTTGCAATTTTATTTGAGTTTAATTTTCAAATATTGAATTTAACATTATTCAAAACTAGAAAACCAAAAAAATGAAATAAAAAATATTGATATAATTATACCTAAAAAACTAATTAATATGAAAATCAAAACCACTGGAAATAATGACCTATCCAAAAAATGAAAAAATAACCTAACCTAAAATATTAACCATATGATTTAAGATAAATATTAAAGGAAAATGACCTATTTAATAGAAAAAAATAACCACCTCACTAAAGACAAATCAATATAAGAAAATGACCTAATCAATTGACTAGAATGAACCAAATTACATTAAAAATTGAATTGGATCAAATTCAATATTGTTGAAAACTACATCATACACATGGTAAACATGATAATTTAAGTCTATTTATTTTCTTATGACATGTATTATATTTTAATATTCTTACCACTAAATATAAAATAATTTTCTTATATCACTATATATTAGGAATATGGTTTGACAATTATTATTTCTTAATTAAGTCACATCTCATCTAAATTACTAATTGTAATTAACTTTATCTATGAATTTATAATCAATTATAAATTTATTTTCAAATGGTGGAAATGAAAAAAAAATGTATAGATATGAATAAAATGGATGATAGACAACAATTTCTGAATTAGAGAGATGGAGGTCCCTCAGTTTGTACCCATTATGATTGTATTATATCAAATATATACATTAATAACATAAAATTTCAGCATATTAATTTTTCTTTCCTTTTAATTTGGATCCTCTATCTAGGAAACAATTATTCTCCAACCATCCTAGTGGTTCTAGTACATAAAATAAAGATATGATGGGTGGCACTAGAGCAATTCACTTCACTCGGAATACCTGATCACACCCCTTCACTCCCATGATATATCAAAAACCACACATTCTAATCCCACTGTTTAATTAGTGACACCAAGTATATTTATGTCGTCTATGTTTTCACCATCTTTTAAATATGAGTCTCCTCTCCCACCATTCCATTATTCGATGATGGTACCTACTCCTCATCCATAATATGCATTTTCCCAGACATTTATTCTATCTTATTTTAATTCTAAATCATTCCCCGTGATCTTTTTCATTCTAGATTATTCAACTCCTACTCTCACATATTATAAGCCTCCATAACATACATTGTGACCCACTGAATCTGTACAAGTAGATGTTCCATCTAATCCAAGGGATCCAATGGCTCCAAATAATAATACTTCATTAGGAATATTTATAGAATCATAGAAAATATTTATAAAATAATTTATTTTCATTGTAAGATGTATTGATATAATTTTTTTATGTTTTAACAGTTAGATATTTTGATAAGTGGTGTCGGCATACTTGCACAAAGGATTTTTAGAACATCCCCATACAACTAGTGGTGAATAACAATGAGTAAAACGAAATGATTTGAGAAATAGTATGGTAATGTACAATTTTTACGGAGACGTTATCCAAATACTCCGACAACATTTCTATCAGCCCACTCTTCTATTGACACAATAAAAACTAATTAAAGGATAATTAATGGTCATAAATATGGATAACAATTTTTTTATATTTAATGTTATAATATAATTATATATTTATGAATTAATGTGTTGGCACGAGCTTGATTTTATGTTTCCAAATGGAGAACCTATAAGGACAACCTGAATCTTAGAATTAGGTGAGCTATGGAAAGTGTAAAAGTAATTTTTTCTTCTTCACTTGATAGGTTTGGGTTCTACCCTACACTTTCAAATCTTGTGGAGATGCTCTTTGGTGGTGATGCAGATGGCTTAGATCCCTATAACACCCCAAGATTTCATAGTATGTACTTCTTCAAAACAATTCAATAACTTTCACTACACGTAACACCGAGTTCAAGCGCAGTATGACTTACCAAACAAGCCGTTCAAAAGAGGTTATGGATAGTATTAACTAAATTTTGAACCATATATAATCCTTATAATTTCAGAATCCATATTATGAGTTTCTTAGACATAATTTAATAAAAAAATTCCTTTTTTCAGATAAAAGAAGTATTTTTCAAAAATGCACTTTTATAAACTTTAATAGTGAAGCCTTTTTAAATCCAATATTTTAAACTTTTATATATTCAATTTGGCTAAATAAATTTATTCTTTAGAATGGGGACATTAAAATTTTACAATGTAAAACCCCAATCTTCCACGGTACACTTCTCTTTGAATAATACAGTAGCGTGTGTTGTACGCAACTTTGAGTTCTAACACACACCACAACCAATCAAAGCAGTCGTTATGAAGAGTAATACCTAATTTTTAAAATTTTATAACTTTTATCTCTCAAAATGGACTTCATTTTTCAATTCGTAATATCGAATTTATCCTAGGGTGAAATTTTGGTACATTTTGGATATCTTTTATATTTTGATGAATAGTGAAAATTACTAAATTTTAACTACAAACTACTTTTTTAATCAAAATAATTGGTAGTGATAAATTAATAATTTGACTGGTTTTAAAGTATATTTAAAATATATTTTTACCATTTAATACAATATTGGTCATTGGAAAAAATTTCACAATTAAACCGGACATAAACAAGTGTCAATCTTTTGATAGTTATTATCTCTTAAAAACACGCTTTTTGTTTTAACAACGGTAATTAATTTTAAATTAATTTCTGCCACTTCTGTGTTTTGAATTTGTAAAAATTGATTCCATATTTGGAATCAGGATGTTCAAATTTTTTAAATAGGTAACTTTTATTTTTATACATTTTGAATAATTATTTCGGTAAATATTTTATTTATCATGGTTAAAGGGTAAATCCGGTAAATAAGGGTTAAAAAATAATATTATAATAACAAAAAATTACCCTAAACTGGGTCAAAACTTTATTTGATGATACATGTCCGATCATGGGCATCTTTGGGTCGATTTTGGTACCCCATGGAGCCACTTGTAAGTGATAGGGACAATTTATTTTAATTAAGTTAAAATGAATACAAAAATGACACAAGCATATATCTTTTAAAAACACAATATTTACATGTGGTTATATATGTTGGATTTTCGACTATAAATATTTATTAGGAAGCTAAAAAGATTTAATACATAATTTTATTTTATTTATAATTTTTAGACATTAAATAATTTAATTTATTTATGACACAATGGTGATGTAGTAATTACCATAATAGTGAAAAATTATAACAATTAATAGTATGAATACACAAATAAATTTAATTTGAGACTTTTTATAAATACAAATAATTTTATAGGTTAATATGGAATGTTAGGATTGATTTAATCTACTTTTTTCGATGTAATCATTCTGTTATAAGTTTTAAAAAATCAATTATTGAATAGTGTCAAAATTGACATAAAAGAGTTTTTAAAACAAATATTATATTATTAATTGATATTAAATTCCTAAAAATATAAGGATCGGCCAAGAGACTTATATCATGATATTTTCATCATTAATGGACCACTTGGGGGTCTCTTGGATATATATAGTAAGTTTATTAACCATATAATATAAAAATACAAAGAAACATTGTAAAAGTGAAACTAATTAACTAAGAGTTAATACTTAAAGATAAGGTTAATATAGTGACACAAACCTATCTAAATTCTATTTTTTGAGTGGTTTTCGACCCATCCCCACCTTAACCTTTAAATAATACACTTTGGAGCCATTAGAAACCGAATATTAATTTATTATAAAATAATATTTCTAGCTTTTTCAAAGGTGCCCCTCACCCCTCTTATAAAAGGGCACTCCCCCTTCTCACTAATTCACACATGCAAAGCCTTTTGGTTCGGCCAAACCCTGCCTAAATACTCTCTCAACTCCCCTAACTTCATCCTAGAGGCCATCCTTTAGTCATAAAGCCATCCTAAGGATCCCTTTTGATCCAATCAAAAGGAAGAACCCGAAGAAGAGGTAATGATTTCACCACCCTTTTTCAAGTTAATTTCTTCTTCCACTTCTTCTTTCATTGTTATTAACATTATAAAATAATAACTCCAGTATATTATATATACTTTTATGTTATTATAAACATGTTACAACCATATTTAAGTATTCTATCCATCCTTTGAAAGACATGTTACCATACGTGTGTATATATGGCTTACCGTCTCCACGTTGTGGTGTAATTTTTATTCAAAACATTATTATTTGGATGGGTATAATAATGAT
Source organism: Viscum album (assembly GCA_963277665.1). Classification (NCBI taxonomy): domain Eukaryota; kingdom Viridiplantae; phylum Streptophyta; class Magnoliopsida; order Santalales; family Viscaceae; genus Viscum; species Viscum album. The sequence continues at coordinate 1,437,893,626 of OY728122.1, forward strand.
GTGTAATTAATGTAAATAATAAATATAACATGATAATTATTCTTTATATATGATATATAATCCAATTATATATTATTTTATATCAAAAGAATGATATTATCGCTTGTGCGTACGTACGGACTACGGCCTCCACGAGCGCGATGAGATTCATTCTCCATCGTATCCATTGAAGTATAATTATCATTTGATGATTTAAAAATAATATTTAAGGGCTTGATATCATTCTGGATATGAATAGGATACAACCTATCCATAAAAACCATGGCTTACTTAACAAAACATATAAAAGAAAACGAGTAAGTTAACACCCGAAACAACGATAATACAAAGATATTATTAACAAAGCAATGTTAAAAGATCATATATGATATCATATTATTGTATATGATTCTTGTATAATTTAATAACAATTATTTCACCATTATAAAAGAGGTTAACCTACCCCCAACCAAGTAAAAGTAGAAGGTACGGGTTTATTTCACAATCTCTTCATTATCCGAGGTTGTTTATACGTAATTATCTACTGGGATCTCTTTATCATCCACGTCCATGTTCCTTAAAAATGTATTTAAAAACATTTTTACTATTTAATAGACAGTGGGTTAATGTCATTTATAACCTTATGTGTTTTTAATGGAATATTTTTGTTATTTTCCAAAAAAGGTACTTTTAAAACTTTTCGACAAATTTAAGGTAAGAAAGTATTTTTAAACTTATACGGCGGGTGCAGTTATTTTCCACCGTTATAAAATCGTCGAAGTTTCCCTTACAATATTATAAGGATATTTTCAAAGTAAATGTTTTATTTTATAATAATGTGAATTATAAATGATTTTAAAATGAATATTTTAAGAATTTATGAAAGGTACTCTTTATCAAAATCAGTATTTTGAATGTTTTAAAGATTTATCTTTCTAAATTTTTTTAATTAATGTTCATGTCTTCAAAATGGTTTTTAAGGATTTATTTATATGGACATGAATGTTTTTAAAATGTTAATTCCTTTCCAATTTTTCAAAGTGGTTTGGGACACTTTGATTCAAAAATCTTTTTTTAAATTACTTCCTTTATAAATGTGTGACTTTTCAATGATTTCGAGAAAAGGGATATTTCTCTCAAATAGTATTGATTTCATCTATGTCAACATCCTTTGATGGATTTTGAGCTTATTTGATGTTGTTTTATTATGATACAAAAAAATTTATTGTATTGATGGTTTTGTGATATGTTTTACTGTGGATGTGTTATTTTTATACCATTCATGGTTTATGGAGAAAGTATTAACATTTCGAATGATAGTTTTAATACGAATGTTTATGTTATGTTTAAACCTTTTTATATGGGAATGCATTGGACTTAGTAAGTGACGAGTGGAGCCCGCTATTGCTCCTCGATGAATCGGTAGGTCTCATGAGACAAACTAGTGTCTTGGAACAAGGCCTTGACAAAATCTTATTTGTAGTCTTGGCACGAGGCCTTGGATATGTGGTTATGATAGTATGGAATTATGCATTCCATTATTATGAAAGTGGTTATTGATATTTCATGTGATTATTCAATTAGTAGAATATCCATGTGAATAAGTAAATGGAATTATTTCATTTTATTATTGCCATACTATGTTACAATTTAAGTTTAAAAGGGTTTTGTTTTAGTTATACATTTCCTTATATGTTTATGCTTATTTATGAAAGTTTCCGCTGTATTGCTTACCCTTACGGAGCGTTTGAGCTCACCCATTTCTATGTTTTAATTTTCCCAGGATTCCAAGAAGTATATTGTGATTGATATGTAGGGTTAAGACAAGAGAATAATGGAATTCATAAAGGATTATTTATGGTGTTTTGTATGTTATGAAGTGTAATGTAACATTCATGTATGTAATCTATTTTCCAAGACTGCTAAACTAATCGGTACTTTGGGACTTGATTCCTTGTAATCATGCCTATGTATTAAAATAATGCACCGACTCTGGGTAACTGGGGTCAGGGTGTTACAGTTGGTATCAGAGAGAGGTTTAGCAATAACCTTAGAAACTAGATTTAGATAAACTCTGACTAGAGCACATATCCCTAAGATAGACTTTGAGGATTAGTATAGAAGAACTTCCTAGAATTTTAGTATTGTAGAGATTTTGTGAGTTTTCCTGAGCAATACATCCCTGTCTGGATACGAGCAGCTAGAGGCGGCTCTGGAACAGATGTACCTAGGGGTAAAACCCGAAAACACCGCTTTGATCTAGACTCGAACGGGAATTGGTGCACGAAAATGGGCCTTGCTGCACTCTTGGTTACGACACTCTCAGGGGGATATGCTTAGGATAATTCTCATTTTCTTTACAAACCACTATGAAGGGCTCATGAGTATATACATACTCAAAGAAAAAATTGTTATGATTATGGATTATATTTATAAACTCTTCAATTTGTGATAGGCATTTTGCAAGTTTGGAATTATTCATTGCAATTCATAAACTGACATAGTTTATGCTATTGTATAGAAATGGTTCCCAGTAGAAGGAATGTGAACTCCAGTAATACATATGATCCAAAGAGTAAGAAGGATCGTATCTTTCAAGGTATTAAGCCATCATTTAGAAGGTAAATAGTCTCCCACGTATTATCATCATATGAAGAAATAGTAACATGTGTGGATACGATAACTAATGATTTTACTGAGTCCTATGGATTTGAAGGGAATCATGAGAAGAAAAAGATTGAAGAGAGAAATATGGATAAAGGTAAGAGGGAAAAGAAGAATTTTTCCATATGTGATAACTGTGGGAAGAAGCACCCTGGAACTTGGCTGAAAGGAATGGGAGTTTGTTATAAGTGTGGAGAAAAAGGACACCATGTACATGACTGCAAGGGTAAGAAAATGGTTTCAAATGTACAATGCATCATTTTCAAGGAGTTTGGACACTACGCAAACCTATGTCCCAGTCATCAGACTATTCAGCAAATGATTCTATTGGATAATAATCAAGTTATGATACTACCACAGATGAATAGGAATGATTAGAGTTCTTATGTTGATTATGTAATTTGAGTGTTTTATCAACAATGCAATTGTTATAATAATTATGGAGTATATAAGGATTGTACTGCAGTATTATTTCATTAAGGACTTGAGATTTTGTGGAAGAAAGAAAAGTGTCTCAATAGCAAGTTAAATTTTTGGAAAATATATGGTTGAGAGAAAGATAAACCATAATATGGTTCTAATACCGAGGTAGTGATTTTAGAATAATACATGATTAATTTGGATAAATTATATTGGATATTATTGACTGCCTTGAAACATATTAAAGATTTGTATATTCCATAATTGTTGGAGTTTATAACATTTTTGGATGGATGAAGTATATCCAGCATTCTATATAGAATAAGGGAGAATGAATGTAATCAATAAGGATTATGGTAATTCAGGATGTTTCAGTGTTTTAAAAGAATACATGATGAAGGTATTCATATGCTATTATGGGGTAAAAATGATCTATATTATGTTTACCTTCCTTATAAATGTTGGACTATGAGTTTGGACAGAAGTATTTTGGATAATTCTAGTTTGAAATTAATTTTGGATTGCCATAAAAGGACAACCCAGAGGTCGGGCGGCAACCCGTCGCGACCGACAAGGCCGCGCGAATTGAACCCGCAACCGAAGGGCGACAAGGGTGTATCACCTACCACTGGCCCACGAGATATCATGGATTAAATTATGTAGTTTATTTTAAGAGGGTCTAGTAGATGAAATATAAATTCATTTTTTAACCCCAAATGAATAGGATAAATATAATATTTGTTAAGTTCTATTATCTTTTAGAGTGAAATATGAGTTTGTGGTAGAAATTAGTTAAAAGATAGAACTCTACTTTTCAATATATATTTTTCTTCTCCTATTATTCTATGAAGATATTAATTCTTATACTTTATTTAAGGGATCTAAAAACCAAAAATTTGTTATCTTAATACCTTATGTTTTTTTGAACCGATGTCATTTTAAATCCACATAGATTACTGAATTTAAGGACCTCAATTTTAAACTTGTTTAAGATTGATGACCTTAATCACCACCTATAAATATTTACGTTTTTCCTCCAATTATATGTCTCTAATTTAGACCAATGTTCTCCTAATTGAGATCATCATTTTTTGGTGACCCTTTCATTTCTCTTTTACTCTTATTAAGACTAAATTTTATTAACCAAATTTCCGATGTGGGGTTTCCCACAAATATATTTTCTATTTTCAACCTTTATTTTCAAAGAAGAATATAAAATTACGAGGACGCAATTTATTTAAGGAGGGAAGAATGTAACACCCCAAGATTTCATAGTATGTACTTCTTCAAAACAATTCAATAACTTGCACTACACGTAACACTGAGTTCAAGCGCACTATGACTTACCAAACAAGCCGTTCAAAAGAGGTTATGAATAGTATTAACTAAATTTTGAACCTTATATAATCCTTATAATTTTAGAATCCAAATTATAAGTTTCTTAGACATAATTTAATAACAAAATTACTTTTTTTCAGATAAAATAAGTATTTCTCAAAAAAGCACTTTTACCAACATTAATAGTGAACCCTTTTTAAATCCAATATTTTAAACTTTTATATATTCAATTTGACTAAATAAATTTATTCTTTAGAATGGGGACATTAAAAATTTACAATTTAAAACTCTAAGTTTCCACGGTACGCTTCTCTTTGAATAACACAGTAGTGTGTGTTGTACGCAACTTCGAGTTCGAACACACCACAACCAATCAAAGTAGCCATTATAAATAGTAATACCTACTTTTTGAAATTTTATAAATTCTATCTCTATAAATGGACTTCATTTTTGGATTCGTAATATCAAATTTAGCCTAGGGTGAAATTTTGGTACCTTTCGGATAACGTTTATATTTTGATGAATAGTGAAAATTACTAAATTTAAATTAAAAACAACTTTTTTAATCAAAATAATTGGTACTGATAAATTATAAATTTGAGTGGTTTTAAAGTATATTTAGAATATATTTTTACCATTTAATACATTATTGGTCATTGGAAAAAAGTTCACAATTAAACCGGACATAAACAAGTGTCAATCTTTTGATAGTTATTATCTCTTAAAAACACGCTTTTTGTTCTAACAACGGGAATTACTTTTAAATTAATTTCTGCCACTTCTGTTTTTTGAATTTGGAAAAATTGATTCCATATTTGGAATCAGGATGTTAAAAGTTTGTAAATAGGTAACTTTTATTTTGAGACATTTTGAATAATTACTTCGGTAAATATTTTATTTACCATGGTTAAAGGGTAAATCTGGTAAATAAGGGTTAAAAATTATATTATAATAACAAAGAAATTACCCTAAAACGTTTCATAAACTTATTTATTGATACATGTCAGACCATGGGAATATTTGGGTCTATTTTGGGACCCCATGGAGCCACTTGTATGTGATAGGGACACTTTATTTTAATTAAGTTAAAATGAATATAAAAATTACACAAGCATATATCTTTTAAAAACACAATTTTTATATATGGTTATATATGTTGGATTTTAGAATATAAATATTCATTAGAAATATAAAACGATTTCCTACATAATGGTATTTTATTTATAATTTTTAGACATTAAATAATTTAATTTATTAATGACACAATGGGGATGCAGTAATTACCATAATAGTGAAAAATTAGAATAATTAATATTATAAATACCCAAATAAATTTAATTTTAGACTTTTTATAAATAAAAATAATTTTATAGGTTAATATGGAATTTTAGGATTGATTTAATATACTTTTTTAGAAGTAATAATTCTTTTATGAGTTTCACAATAATAAATTATTTAATAGTGTCAAAATTGACATAAAATATTTTTTAAAACAAATATTATATTATTAATTGATATTAAATTCCTAAAAATCTAAGGATCGGCCGAGAGACTTATATCATTATATTTTCATAATTAATGGACCACTTGGGGGTCTCTTGGATGTATATAGTATTTTTATTAACCATATAATATAAAAATAAAAAGAGACATTGTAAAAGTGAATCGAATTAACTAAGAGTTAATACTTAAAGATAAAGTTAATATAGTGACACAAACCTGTCTAAATTCTATTGCTTTAGTGGTTTCAGACCTATACCAACCTTAACCTTTAATTAATCCACTTTTCAGCCATTAGAAACCGAATATGAATTTATTATAAAATAATATTTCTAACTTTTCCAAAGGTGCCCCTCACCCCTCTTATAAAAGGGCACTCCCCCTTCTCACTAATTCACACATTCAAAGCCTTTTGGTTCAGCCAAAACCTGCCCAAATACTCTCTCAACTTCCCTAAATTAATCCTATAGGACTTCCTTTAGTCATAAATCCATCCTATGGAGCCATTTTTATCCAATCAAAGGGAAGAACCCGAAGAAGAGGTAATGATTTCACCACCCTTTTTCAAGTTCCTTTCTTCTTCCACTTCTTCTTTATTTGTTATTACCATTCTAATATAATAACTCCAGTATATTATATATACTTTGAGGTTATTATAAACATGGTACAACCATTTTTTAGTATTCTATTCATCCTTTGAATGACATGACACCATTCGTGCGTACGTACGGCTTACCGTCTCCACGTCGTCGTGTAATTATTATTCAAAACATTATTATTTTGATGGGTATAATAATGATGTTAAATTAATTTAATAATAAATATAAAATGATAATTATTCTGTATATATGATATACCATCCAATTATATATTATTTTAATATCAAAATAATGATATTGTCGCTTGTGGGTACGTACGGACTACCCTCTCCACGAGCGCGATGAGATTCATTCTCCGTCGTATCCATTCTAGTATAATTATAATTTTATGATTTAAAAATAATGTTTAAGGACTTGATATCATTCTGGATATGAATAAGATACAACTTATCCATGAAAACCACGACTTACGTAACAAAACATATAAAAGAAAATGAGTAAGTTAACACCTGAAACGACGATAATACTAAGATATTATTAACAAAGCAATGTTAAAAGATCATATATGATATCATATTAATGTATATTATTCTTGTATAATTTAATAAAAATTATTTCACCATTATAAAAGAGTTTAACCTACCCCCAACCAAGGAAAAGTACAAGGTAAGGGTTTATTTCGCAATCTCTTCATTATCCGAGGTTGTTTATACGTAATTATCTACTGGGATCTCTTTATTATCCACATCCATGTTCCTTAAAAATGTATTTAAAAACATTTTTACTATTTACTTGACAATGGGTTAAATTAATTTATACCCTTATGTGTTTTGAAAGGAATATTTCTGTCATTTTCCAAACAAGGTACTTTTTAACCTTTTCGACAAATTTAAGGTAAGAATGTATTTTTAAACATATAAGGCGGGTGCGGGTATTTTCCACCGTTATAAAATCTTCGAAGCTTCCCTTACAAGATTTTAAGGATATTTTCAAATTAAATGTTTTATTTTATAATTATGTGACTTTTAAATGTTTTTAAAATGAATATTATAAGAATTTCTGAAATGTACTCTTTATGAAAATCATAATTTTGAATGTTTTAAAGATTTATCTTTATAAATTTTTTTTAATTAATGTGAATGTCTTCAAAATGGTTTTTAAGGATTTATTTATATGGACATGAATGTTTATAAAATGTTAATTCCTTTCAAAAGTTTCAAAGTGGTATGGGACACTTTTAATCAAAAATATTTTTTTAAATTACTTCCTTTATAAATGTGTGAATTTTCAATGATTTCGAGAAAAGAGATATTTCTCTCAAATAGTATTAATTTCATCTACGTAAACATCCTTTGATGGATTTTAAGCTTATTTGAAGTTGATTTATTATGATACAAAATATTTGTATTATATTGAAGGTTTTGTGGTATGTTTTACTGTAGATGTGTTATTCTTATACCATTCATGGTTTATGGAGAAAGTATTGACATTTTTTATGATAGTTTTAATATGAATATTTATGTTATGTTTAAACCTTTTCATATGGGAATGAATTGGACTTAGTATGTGATGGGTGGAGCCCGCTATAGCATCTCGATGCATTGGTAGGTCTCATGAGAAAAACTAGTGTCTTGGCACAAGGCCTTGAAAAAATCTTATTTGTAGTCTTGGCACGAGTCCTTGGCTATGTGGTTATGATAGTCTGGCATTATGAATTCCATCATTATGAAAGTGGTTATTGATATTTCATTTGATTATTCGATTAGTAGAATATCCATGTGAATAAGTAAATTGCATTATTTCATTTTATTTTTTCCATAATATGTTGAAGTTTAAGTTTAAAAGGCTTTTTTTTAGTTATACATTGCCTTAAATGTCAATGCTTGTTTATGAAAGTTTTTGTTGTATTGCTTACCTGTACGGAACATTTAAGATCACCCCTTTCTATGTTTTATTTTTCCTAGGATTCCAAGAAGTATATTGTGATTGATATACAGGGTTAAGATAAGGGAATAATGGCATTCATAGGGGATTATTTATGTTGTTTTGTATGTTATGAAGTGCAATGTAACATTCATGTATGTAATCTATTTTCCAAGACTGCTAAACTAATCGGTCCTTTGGGACTTGATTCCTTGTAAGCATGCCAATGTATTAAAATAATGCACCGACTCTGGGTAACTGGGGTCGGGGTGTTACAATCCCTCCCTCCCTAGTGGAGAAGGGGTGATCATCTTCACTACTCCTCCTCATATCCCTATGCCTTTATTTTTTTACACTAATCCTGATTAACATTATCCATTACCTATGATTTCCCTTTTCCCAAAGGTTCTTGGCCATCAAAATGGATTTCCCTAGTTGGTGATTTGGACAAAATAATTCAACGAGGATTCAAATATTCACATGATGATACTTTGTTCTCATTTTAGGAACCTTTTACCATCATTCAATGACATTGATAGATTTATTTGAATATTGTGGTAATACAGATAACACAGTGGTGGGTCTTCTCGACATGACACTCTTGATGATTCAAATTTCATCGAAGGCTAACCAGATTTCTTCTTGTTCCATCACTTCACATCCATTCAATGGATTCATCTTTTATAACTTTCATTGGTCTTTTGAGTTCAACAAGAAACAATATTTTCCTTCTACAATGGTATAAGAATGTTTCCATATTTTACATTACCTTTCCAAAATCCATAAATAATTTATTTTTTAAGGAACTTAGTAGGATGGTATTTGGGTTCTGATAGTCTCACTATATCCATTTGTAACCTAATATCCCCTCGAGTTCGTATTAAATTGTGTGTTTCAAATCCTCTGAAAAAATTAATTTTTTATCCCAGTTGGAGAAAAAATCAAATGTAATAAATTTTTTGTCTTTTGATTCATATATGTAATTTTTCTTGACTTGCCATCGGTTAGGATATCAAATATTACTATGTCTTTGTGGAAATTGATACCGATAAGGATTAGACTCTACATCTAGACAGCCATTTGGGTTTGAGGCGTATAAAGACTCCATAGTGAAAAAGAATGTTTAGGATGATTTCATTTTAGGAATGGATAAAGTAGTGTGTGGGTTGTCTTATAGGATTTGGGACCCCTCATTCCACAATATTTACCCACTGAGGGGACACTAGTTATCTAGGAGGGATACTCTCAAGAGGTTCCTAATACTTATAATAGGATCAAATCATGTCGTTTTCATGTCTCTATGCATTGTTCTATTTGGGTATGGGGTGGGGGCTTCCTGCAGTCGCTATGAAGGTCCCAAAACCAATTGATTCAAGACCGTAGATCCCAGAAGAGTGTGATCATTTTTTGATTGATTTTGATATTATACCCTTATAATATAGGTTCATGGCAGGTCAATGAAGGATGTGTATGTGTCTTGAGCACTGACGTGAAACCCCCCCCCCATCTAGTGATTCTAGTCATGAGGAGATGTAGACTTTCTTGGATGATGATTTGGTCAAGAAACTAGTTTCATCCAATCCTATCGATGATGATGAAGTGAAATTGGTTGTCATTGGTGACCAAGGTACAGGTGGACATATTCAAATTTAGGTTTGACAGGACACTAATAAGAAAACCCAATTTATTGGATATGGATTTTTGAATTCCAAAGGTTTGGATATTCTAATATAGGACTTGTAGAATAGACCATCCTATTTTAATACAGTTATTTTTGTAAAAATGGTTATCCATTTGAAAAACCTGTTTGCAGTGCTGGGAAGGTGAAGAGTTTCATTCATTTGAGTACGGGAATGATGTGGAGGATTCCCAGGGAGAGAAAACCCCTTGTGATATTGGTGGTTTCTCATGGAGATAGAGATACAGTTTTATACTTCCTTGTTGAGTCCAAGGATGTTGACATTGTGGAGTACTATATTAGATTTTTATCAAGGAAAGTAAAAAATAATTTCATTGATTCGAACAGGTTTATCGAGAACTCTTGGAGACTATGAAGAAAGAAATATTATTCATAGATACCTAGTCCTCTAATTACATGATAATAATATAATGTCAATATTCCTCTATAATATCCCATGTAGGACGAGGAAAATAGTACTAACGGGCTAGTATCTCTAGTAGGTGAATCATTTTTTTTAACTGAAGAACGCTAAAAAAGGATGTTGAATCCAACATCCACGCTAATGTCGAGGAATTTATTGACTGTGATGATTGGGATTACATTATAATTTCCAATAAATATATCATTGAATATGGGATATAGGTCATTACTACAGAATATCAGTTTGACAGGCTTGATGGGAGGTGTATTCAGATTAGCATTACTAAGGAGTATTTAGACTGGATCCAAAAACAACTTGGAATTATGGAATGTGGATTCAATGAGAATAAGATTTATATGGAATATATCATTAAAACACGGGACAAAAAGGAATAAAATAGTGAAATTATCTTCAAATATGATCTATATGAGAACGATACCATTCTAAAATGGATTATCCACAAAGGTAAGCTCTCTTAAAGGATTAAATTGCAATTCATTGTTTCGGTTATTACTTATCAGGTCTTGTGACTATATTTTGTGTAATTTACTAATTTACCATAATTCCTTATAAGTAATTTTTATTAATCAAAAGACATAAGTTTTATATTGAGATTATACAATCCTGATTTCTATAGTGGATGTCGTGCTATAGTTGGTACACCTTTAAAGGTGACACTTTTCTTGAATGACTATCTGGAATAACAACATTTGGAAATTATTTCTCATTAGAAAAGTACCATGATCGACGTATTATAATAATAAAATGTTTTTGAATAAAAATTACCATTATTTTAAATATTAAATTATTTTTTATTGAAATTATTATTACTTTTATTATTTGAAAGAAATAAAAAACTGGGATACTATGAAATACCTCCACACTTTGGGGTCGACTGTGATGTCAGATTAGGAGAGGGAATAGGTTCGACACTCATTTAATATTATTAGATAATATTATTTTATAAAAAATTATATTACAGTAGGAAAAAAAGTAATCCAATATATCATAAGAATGCTAGAATTAATAATCCAACTTCTAAAGAGGAATAATCTGAGCTTGTTGTGTAACTACAATGTGCTCTTCAAGATGAACCGAATATGGAATGCCAATTATATGAGAGATTTAGTACCCCTAGATATTTTTGAATCTAACAATAAAATATATCATAAACTCTTGGGTTATATAATGTAAAAAATACAATATTTTACCCTAATCAATTATATTCTCCTCAAATAGATGGTTTTACAAACATTTTTTCCAAGAGTATTGGGACATTGTGAAGATATAAATCGTCAAGATGATATAAATTTTTATTTGAATTGGAATCCACAAAAAAATAGTTCTCATTTTATTTTCATGTTTTCTAAAACTATGATTTTATATACATTACACAAGATTGGGAAAATATCTCGTATCCACGATATCTATATTATATTGTTTGTGTGTAATTGTCATGTTATAGTTATAGGTGTCACTAAAAATCTATATGACTTTGTACATGGAAGGAATTAATATAAAGATCTAATAATAAACTCTTAATTAAGTAATATATAGAATTAATCCATCAATATGTGTGTCACAACACTCAAGTTAGAAGTTATGAATGACATTGACACAGAAAATTGGTATTTCATATTTAAAATGTATATAATATATTGATTTAGTATCAACCTTTTAATTTTGATGAACCCTTTATTTGAATATATCATTAAATATGTTATGATTATTTGTACTTTGGATGGATACATAATCTATTAATTTGGTGTTCAGTTTGGTGGTCTCCTTTCAAATATCATCTTTATCCTTGTGTACGATTTCATTAGTGGAAATGTACTAGATCTTTTGGAACATTGACTGTTGATAAATTGACCATCAAGATGTGGACAAAAGTACATATACAAATTATTATATGTAGATTACTTGAAAAAAAATTTCATTAAAATATATAAAATATGGAATCCATTAATAACATAAGAACATTATAGGTTAATTTCTTTTAAGTATATTAATCATTCCAAATCAATAATTTTCATTAGCATAAAGACTAATAGTCAAGAAAATATCAAAAAAAAGGGATAATAAACCTTAATTAAAGATAAATTCCCTTCCAATACATGGATAGTAATTTTCTTTTGTGAAAATTAAAAGGTTTCTTTCTTCAACTACATCATTAATAACATAAAAAAAGTCATTTGGGAGGTAAATAATGAAAGTGGTTTTCTCTTGCAGGTATGATATCTCTCATTAAAAGAGTTTTATTTACTAAAATTGGGTAAAAAATAATAGTTTATATATTAACTAATAAACACATTATTAGAATGAGAAGGATCATTAGAAATTTCCTCTAGAGTGGAATTATCTACAAAGAGACACTATAAAAATCCAATGAAGAACCTATTATATACAAACTAGAGATATAGGGAAGATAATTGGGAATATGGGGTTGTTTAATGATCAATTGAAAACCCATTTTGTATAGACACTAATTATTTATAATAATAATTCTATCCATTTTATAAAATCTAGATTTATTAATAAGATAATCTCTAAAAAAATATCTCATGTAGGTCAACGTCTTTTAATGTATTAGGTGTATTTATTCTACAATTGTCGGAGGCTTGAAATGGATTCCCTAGATTAAATCCACCCTATCATTATTTTAGGAATAATTCATAGATACAACCCTATAATATTTCCTTAAATAAACTATTCTATATCTCATTTCCATGATCAGATATTTAATATTCACTTCCTATGATGAGCTCCCCCACTCAAACAGGTTGAATATAATTTCTTTGTATTTTTCTCCCATGAGTGATCTTCTATTTTAATATCCTTACATCCATTACTCCATCAAATATAAAAATTCTTATAGCCATTATATTTAAATTACAATTTATAATTTTAGGATGAGTAATTAGTATATAAAGTAATGATTTTACCACCTCAAGGCACATGTGCTTTAGAGAGGTTCACATGGAAGACTTCCTATGAACCAATAGCTCCTAAAATGTATTTATTTTTCATTATATATCAACTTTTTCAATAATATTATTGAATAGTTTTTTTTTCATTTAGTCATAAGTTAATAAATCTCCATGGTCTAATTTCTATATTTTGTTTTAAACCAATTTCCTACTTGTCTCTTTATTTCAAATCCTACGTGATCATTTTTATGACCAACCAAACTATGGTAAATTAAAAAATGTGTTTATTATGTATGTAGAGGAAGCTTGATATCATGTATGGATGACTATAAACCATTATAGTTTCATGATCAGAGATGTAAATTTGAATTAGTTTATGGTCTATATTTTCTCATTTTAGGGTCGACTAACTCTATATAGTGGACTATATCACCAGATGTTCTATAATATCTCATTTTTTCACATGGATAAACTATTCAGTGTTTCACATATTAAAATATAATTATATTTGTATTTATAAAACCATTTTATCCATAAATGGTATACCAAAATCACATACATTATATTATAAGTTGAAGGAGGTCTAAAATAAATCTATTGAATTTTATCATTTTTTCACTATAATTAATCTTCCATATATTTTTCATTTTATCTTTATATAGAAATGAAATACATTTTATTTTATTAATTAAATTCCTTATTAATAAAAAAAATTAAAATATATTTGATTACATTCAATGTCAATGTAGAGGGTGGTTTTGAATAATTAATGACGTATTCCTTGAGAAAAATTGTCCTCCTAAAGCAATAAAAAATAGACGGAAGTGTGGTAAATGAACTAATATAGTAGTAGATTATTTTTTTCACATTGATGATTTCAAATTTTAATATCTATATTGTAATATAAATTTCCATTAATATTTGTAATAGTGTTTTTTAGAGGCTCTTGATGAGCCTAAAGCTGAAAACATTGTTCTAAATGAGAACATACATCCTATTTTAGAAGATGAGCACTGTGGAAGAGTAAAATATCATCCATGGAATAGTATTGTCCTTAAGAGGTATTGTTCCACCTTAGGTGATATTTTTAATAGCACTGAGTTGGAAAAATAGAATGCGCGATCAACATAGGATGAGGTAACGACATAAAATGCTAAAAAATGGCCACACATGAGTGTGAATACATAAAAGGTTGAATAATGAACTTATGAAACTTGTGGATTTTTTATTTCCATAACATCAACCAAATACTACAAAGGATTGTGACATATATATGTCAATGATGCATATATTATACAGTGCATTGGGAAGTAGTACTAGTGGTTTTTGGGATGGTGACATTCTTGGTGTTGGTGATGGTGAGGATAACGTCGAGGAAGAGAGAGTGGATGATGTCCAGGAAGTGGGAGAGAAATTGGATGAAAAAAATACTAAGGATTATTTCAAATATTAGTGTGAGGATGATTTCATGGTATTGATGGTTATGTGGGGAAAATTGATCCTTTGCATTTTATAATCATATTTATTACATTTAATGTTTCATTTTTTTCTGAATGAATATATGAGATGTCTTATATGTGTGTTATATTTGGTTGAATATAGTAACTGGATTCTAGTTTCATCATTATTTTTTATATTTTGGTGACGTCTTATTAGTGGTAATTAACTAAGTTGGGTGACAGTGTGGATTATAAAGGCTACTAGGGAATGTTATATTTTTTGTGGGTTATGTTCATTGTTTGAATTTTCTGTTGGTCAGGATCAGTTTCTGTTTCCTTTTTAGCAAATTTGTGTGGTATGGTTTGGGTTCTCCATGCCTTGAGATTCTGTGACAGGGGGCATGCTATAAAAAAGTTTCAAAACTGTTGGTATATCATTAAACCATAGGTTTAATGTCAACTGTTGGTATACACTTATCACATCAATTCTGATCCTTTGGTATAGGTATATACCAATGGTTTAGAACCCTTAGAAAAAATCTATAACAATTGTTCATATTGAATAATTGGTTAAACATAAATTCTAATAACCCTTAACCAACAATTCACTAAGAACCATTTTTATAGCCCTTTCCCAATAGACCTATAACCAACAGTTTGGAGAACCATTTTTATAGGCTATACTAAGGATTATCCATCCTATAAAAGTGATTTATACTATTTATGTAGACTATAATTAAATCATTGGGTTATGTAGGGGTGGTAAGAGGCCTAATTTATAAGTGTTGATAATTGATTTTCTTTGTAAATATATCAACTTAAAATAATGTGGTGACATGTTTATCAAGTCAAGAGGACTCAAAAATAGAAAATAATGACATGGGGGACCACATAAGGTCTATAAAAATTCAAAAATTATTTTTTACAAATATTACAATCATTTTTATATTTCCTTTAATATTATAATTTCTATTCATTTCATTTCCGGTTTTACTCTAGTAACTAATTATTTCTTAAAAAATTAAATTTTAATGCATACTAGTAAAAGGGAACATATTAAATAAAGTGAAAATATAGATTCCAATTTATTATATAATTTATATTTGGGTTAGAGTACTCAATTTTAGTATTAGCATGTGTAACACATAAAACCTCTTTTTTGGAGAAAGTGTATTTTTATGCATAAAATATATGTGTCAGAAAATAATTATCAATGAATTTGTTTTTCATGATATAAATTTCATTATAATGGAGCACATACTTTTTTTTAGAATTAAATTCCTCCAAAACTATATTTTACAGAAAAAATATTTTATTAAAAGAAATATTACAAGCATTTTTTATTGGAAAATATTACCAACTTCATTAAAATCAAAATAACACGTTTTATAAATTCAGAATATTATTATAATATATATATATATATATATATATAATAATTACATTGTTGAAAAATTAAAATGATTTATATGCATCTACAATATTCTTATAAAGTCATAATATTTATTATTTTGGTAAAAACAATATTTATCAATATTTAGTTCAAATTGATTATTTTAGAGAAAATGAGTTACTAATCGTGAAATAATATTCTCATGATAAGTCAAAAAAAATTATAATTTTTTTTCAAATATTCATTTTATATTACATAAATATCGCATTTAAGTAAATTAAAATCATATAGAAAAAATTTCATTTTTATAAAATCATCATTTTTTAAATTAATTATCCTAAAAAATTTAGTGATAAGAATATATAATACTTCTAAAATATATATTTTATGGAATTAATTTTTTTATAAAAATATTTCATTGTCACTTAGTTGTACTAGTTAAAATATTATTAAATGGGTCCATTATTTCATAATGTGGTTACAATTGATTTCACCTTCATATTCAATGTATTAATTATAATGGTCATTATTATTATAATTAAACAATCTCATAGTCCATTAATGTATGTATTTTTATAGAGTAACATAATGATCCTAATACATATTTAATGGGAAAATATATGGGATAATGTTAAGGTGTAAATATATGTCATAATTGAAGCCAATTTGAATGTGATAAGGGTGATATTCTCAAAATGTATCTTATTATAGTAGGGTTTCATGAGTAAATATTTAATTTTCAATTGAAAAGTGTTCATAAATAAAATTGTTTTTCATTTTTAATTTCATTATCTATATTTTTATTATACCATTATAGGGAAATTACTATGTAATTATAGTCACAACGTTTTTTTTGAGACACCCATTATGATTTTTCTATAAAATATGAATTTTGGGTCTCTTTTGAATCATAGTTTATGATTTTGAAATTTAGACAAGGAATGGTTTGATTATAAGTATTTAAAATATATAATAATTTCAATTTTGGTTTATGGTCACTCAAAAAATACCAAAATTTTAAATAGTTCTTTTAGAAAAAAGGAATGAAACACCCAATGCGAATGGTAGATCCTACCTCAACTATAGACCATATTAGTAAGATAGGTTGAATATTTTGACTTCTAAAAGATTAGAAAAATTATTAAGACATGTTTTTTGAGTTTGGAACTGGGATTAGAGATCCCAAAATCTCTATGTATCATATTTTATAAGATTATGGAAACATTTATCCTTAAAACAGATTCTCTTCAAAGATTGGTCATATTTGTAGAGGTGGGTTTTTATGGGTATTCAAACTGAAAGATGTTATGTAGATTATTCCTGGGATTTGACATCACTACTTTTTTGGAATGGAGATTTACAACCAATCATGTATTTATAGATACATATCATAACCGTAGTACCCTTACATGTATAAAAACGTAATGTGTGGATGTTTCTTAATATAAGATGAACCTTTATAAGTAGTTTTATTTCTGTTCTGGGTGAACCATATTAAGTGAAATTTAATTTTCCAAGGCATGAACATAGATTCCCTATAGATCGGGGTAATAAAAGGAAGTATATTTTTAGGGGACATTGCATATATCTATATCATAGGAAAAACTAGACGACGTCATCATAATTTTAATCCAATGGAGAGAAATATTATTTAAAATGGTGGGTTGAATCACTTATAATAAAATCATTAATTGGGTAGACAATTCATCATAACACATTATTTTTTATGAGGTCCCATATACAATGGATCTTTAATAATTGTATCTTAATGATTATCAAGCATAGGATACTTGATGTGAATGGGAACTCGAGAACCATTCCAGAGTGGTAGGTTGACATGCATTTTCAGATGGACCTAATAAATTTTATATTTGCTTCAATATATATAAAAAAATATTAGGAATCAATCATAAATTATTTCTTAATTATTTATTTATCATCCCAAAATAACGACTGATGTTGAAATTCAAAATATAAATTAGGAAATCATACACTTGAAGTGGTCAGGCATCGATAAAATTTACAACTGGACCCAAGATAAATGATTTAGGCATCACTATGTTCCAAAATGTCTCATAATAGTGCCACATGTTGTTATTAGATATTTTACTTCATTATATATATCTTTATAGGGGAAAGGGAGGCATATCATTGTTCCTAGGTGAGATAATGAAGAATTTATAATTTGAATCATGCATATCATCATCAAAAAATACAATAAAGATATATGGATGAATACTATGGTTGTGTCTATGATAATAGATCCTATAGTGACTATATATTTTTAGTTATCTGAACAAATCTGAACATTTTTCATATAATAGGATATATTATTTAATTTTATGGTGATCTTTTCCATTCTGTTTGGATTGTGTAGTCATAACCATTGATTCCCTATAGAGATTAATAAAAAATATATGTAGAATTATATATTTAAATGGATATGGATAAGTTTAATGTAGGATTCATGGAGTAGTATTTTCCATGTATCGTTAGGTTATTCTAGAAAGAACACACCATATAGATTAATGTTTTAGGGGGTGAAATTTTATGTCTTGTATTATGAGGTCTCTCATTGCATGTACATTTAGATGTCAAACAGTCAAAAATATAATCTCTAAAAGCTTTTTATAGATTTAAAACCCTGTTCTTAGAAATATATGAAATCAAAAAACCACTCCAAGAAGGATTTACTCACTATCATGTCACCATAATAGGTGATGTTTTTATGGAATATCAATCCCTTGATGTGTGAGAAATCACCTAAAAATTATAATCCAATTTTCTTCTTCATCAGTAATAGTGATACATTTATACTCAAATTCAAATTTTATTTATGAAATGTGTAATATGATATGGAATTTTCATCAATTATCTTGACATTAATTTCTTAGTACCAATGAATTTTATCACATCGTAATTGGAACTATTTGCAATTAAAATAATACCACTCTACGAAAAATATTGGTAACATTTTCACACTCCTGAATATTAGATTGTATATGTTAGATAACATTAAATGTAGAGGTCTTCAAAATAGGATATCATCAACATAATGTTTTTTTGGAACCATGAGGTGAATATTTAGAATAAATGTTTGTGTTTCAAAGAGGACTAATATATTCGATACATTTGAACTACCCAAAAAAAGGACCTCAAATTTTGGATTATGAATATATTAAGGAGTATTACACTAGATGAATTTTAGTTTACAATATGAGTATATAGACTCTGTCCATTGACATAATTAATTTTTTATTTTCTAAATTTTAAGATAATATGGGAATAGGGTGAAAGTGTAATTTTTAGTTGTCTCAATGATAGTATATTTAAATATAAATATGTATCTTATAATAATATGAATCAAAAAACATATATATAATAAAAGGGAGAACCTACATATATCTTCTTGATATATAGGGATACCAAAAATTTCATTTAATGTGGGATATTGTCTATTGTTAAACATAAAATTGTTCTATAATGAGAATTTGAAGGTCCGGTATGTAGATTATGTCACATACAAAACTAATCTCAGATGTTTTAGGGTTATATAGGACATATATTATTTCCTACAGTTTTGAAGCATAAAAAACGAGCATTTACCATCATAACATAAGTGTTCTCTAAATTTTTCCAAGGATGATATACCTATATAGTATAGTCAAATTTTTACTATGCCCCAAAAAGTGATCCATATAAGAATAATATGTAATAATTTTAAAACTAAATATTTCTTAATATATTGATATTGACTATTACTTTATAGGAACATGAATTTTTTTTATTATTCCTTTTAAAAGATTTTAAAATGAAATTTGTTATCCATATTCATAAATTCCAAAACATTTCTAATGACGCAAGGGGTGAACACCAAGAAGGTTAAGAATTTTGTTTCTCATAGAATTACATTTTTAGGTATTCAACTTATAGTATACAATAACTATTTCTATTGGTAGTTTATGTTCTGGGAGTTTATATAAATATAACTACTTATTAGGGTTGGGTTTCATTGAAAAATTGTGTTTATATACAAAAATAAAATGTCTAAATAAAAACATGGTGTGAATAAATGGAACTATGTCACAATGTTTAGAGAGCCATAGGGGTTGGTGAAAAAAATATAGGTTCATAGTTCATGAAGTAAACATTATTGATGTTTATTGTGTGTTTGATTTGATAGGAGTGAGAGATTATATATTTTATGGTCAATGTAAACCCAATGGGAATATAGCAACATGTATGTGTATAAAATTTCTTATATATGGGTGCCCATAGTTTATGGTTAGAATACACATACCTCAGTTTCTTATGGATCATGGCCATATGATGGGGAATAATTTCCTAAGAGGAACGTTTTTTGTGTGGATAATTTCACCACATGTATTGTAATATAGAATGTAGTATCGCATGTCTAGAATATGAATCTTAAGATAAGTTTCATGTCCACGTGTTTAAGGGGCATAAGAATATGACATTATAAACTTTTTTTAATGTCGGTATAAAAACAAATGGGTAACATCGATGTAATTTAGGTCAACATGAATAGTTTGGTTATTGAATGTGTGAATCATAAGATAATAATTCTTGAATAAATTGTATGTTGATATTTTTGGACTCGGTTGACCACTATTAATGATATAATCTCTTTCCACAACATCATAAACATTCTAAGGGTACTATAGTAGTCCATTCCCTCATTACCGAATCATATCCAAAGGTATATGTAGAAGCTCAAAGATAATTTTGATTTTAAAAATAAATTCTTAGTGGGATATGTTTAGATTAACCATTCACCATGTTACAAAATATTCAATTAAAAGGGTGTACCAATATTAATAAAGTGATCGAGGATTTGGTTTTCCATGAATAATATATGAAATAAAAGAATTATGTTGGTGATGACTCATACATTAAATATTTGAAATGGGTTAATAAATAATAAGATTTTCATTATTTGTTTGATCACCCTAAAATATACATCACAATGAATTGAATACTTTCTCAACAAAACTAGGATATAATACGAAATTAAGGAGGAAAATAAATATATTAACATTTTAGTGTATTGACATTATAGTAATGGTGTTGTAATGAATATTTATTTACGTTGGGAAGAATATAAACCCAATTTAAGGGGATGGGGAGATCTACTAAACATATTTCGTAAACCATTAGGGTTTTTCATGGTTATGTTGAATTCTTATTGGAATAAGTTTAGGGCCCCATAATCATTATGCCTTTTTCTATAACTTTATATATTTTTCATAAACCATTAAATGAAACATATTAGATAGAGCCGAATCAAATTTATCATAACCCTCCCTT
Organism: Viscum album; assembly: GCA_963277665.1. Classification (NCBI taxonomy): domain Eukaryota; kingdom Viridiplantae; phylum Streptophyta; class Magnoliopsida; order Santalales; family Viscaceae; genus Viscum; species Viscum album. Next base: position 1,437,915,241 of record OY728122.1, read on the forward strand.
TATAGATTTCCAAACTATATATCCTTTTTTTAAACTTTTGACTTTTTTTAAGAACATATTATTTCGAACATGAAGTGCTTGAGGTTATGGTTCTACAACCTCGGGTGATTGGTCATGGGATTTATAGTCTCAAATATATTACCAAAGTGTGAGATATTCCTTATAAATAAATGGTTTCATAGACCCATAGTGAATGTTGGGACATACTGATACTATTGGCTATCATTGGATGTAGTGAAATGCTTATAGTATCGGAAAAAGGTTTGATGAATAAGATGATTTTTTTTGGTGAGGAATAATATTTGATATGAAGTGGTATCTATGTATCACGTCTAACAAGAATTGATATACTTGTAGTTCATAAATTAAATTCCCACAATAAGTTTTGGTGATATACAGGGATGTTGTATTTTTTATTTTATTATTGTATTAAATTGATAAGCTTCAATATGAATTGTAAATAGGATATAAGATATAAGATACCTTAGGAATGAATTATTTTATCCTATCATAAAATTATGGAAACTTACTATATATAGGGTACCTTACATTGATTTGGACCTTATGTAGGGATGTTTAGTCATATGAGATGAGTTGTTCTGTGAATTTTTATGGGTATACATGGTGGATCATAAGTTGTAATGGTCAACATTATATGATAAAGACCTATATTATTTGTAGTTTTGGATCAAATGGTGATCAAATTTTATATGGGAATATGAATTGATTAGGATTGTATGAAAAATGATATGGATTCATCTCAGTTTTGGGCCCACGGAGGGAAACCTGATGTGAATTATACAGCCCAAACACTAGGATTAAATTATTTAATATTTTTGGATCTTCATCATATAATCGGATTATGTACATATAAAAATAATATACAGATCAATATTTATATTTTATGCATTCATAATGGATAATGTATAGTCTTAATGATACGATAGGGGACTAAAACATATGTGAATTGGAACTCACGAACCTAGACATAGTGGGGGTTCAATGAAATTTATGGATGGTCCTATTATTAATATTATAAGAATTACAATATATCCTAAATTATATTTAATAAAACCGAAAATAGTTTTTAATGATATAGGATTGAAATATATATGTAAATGTATATGATATGGCACAATAAAATGCAGTGAACTGTTGGTTTAAAGGTTTTTTATGTAAACTCTTAATAAGAAACATAGTTTAAGAGATCAAAAACTAATATAATTCAAAAAACCTCTTATGAAACAATAAAAATGATCAGTCTGGCCCTGGATCCTATAGAAATAATATAATACCATGTAATTTTAGAAAAACTAGGTATTAGGTTGAATAGAATGATCAGAGTATATCAAATCTGAATGTTTCATCCATACATCATATAGAATATTTTAATATAATGTAATATAAATGAATGTATTAAAATAAAAACATTCAAAATAGAAAATATGTTGAATAGAAATATGAAGTAAAAAAATTCTTTTTCTATACAAAATAGTTGTTTAAATTTAAAGGCTATTACAATTCTTTTATCAAAAAGTGTAGGGTATCCTTTAACCTAGGTTAAAAGGTCTTTTTTAACACAACCTGAGTAACACCTCGATGCAATGATCGGCACATCTGTATTCCAATACATAGAAGCCAATAATTGAGAAGGTAATCAACACCTCTGTCTTTCAAATACATTAAATCCCTTTATACAATGATTGACCACACCATCTTCCAATCCCCGGAATCCCTCGATTGTTATCAAAATGATCGGTCCCATAAAGAAATAAAACAAACTTATTTCAATAAATTAACTTGGAAAAGTTGTTCACGTCTTGTATCTTCAAGTATTTTCGCACAAATCAAGGGAGATGTTACATTGTCTCTATCTAGAACATAATTCTCAATAGTTTCTTTTATATGTTCAATAGTCCATGCCTTTTTTTCTTGGTTCAAATAACATCATATTTATTGGCCTCATGTCCAATAGTCATTTTTTTTCAAAGTTCATATTTCTTTAGAAACCATAGAGGGACATGAACACCTAGAACTATAATGATTAAAACAAAACAGAATAAATGACCTCATTTTGATTATTATATAACTAACTCGACGATATCATATTTTTTATAAAATAATATGTATAGAAATATGAATGAATGAGTATGATCAATATATAAATAATGAGTAAAAAATAATGTGAAACCATTTTGCGATATTAGAGTAAAAGAATGAGTGAAATTAATTACATGAGTACGATGAATAACATGGGTATGATAAATAACAAGAGTAGGATGCATTATATGGGTGCAATTCATTATATGGGTATGATACATAAAATGAGTATGATTCATAACATGGATACAATACATTGCATGAAAAAACAATAAATGTGGTTATGGTGAAAAATAATGCAATCAGTTTCGAAGAAAAATAATTCAAGTGGTTACGATGAAAACCAATACATGCGGTTACGATAAAAAACAATACATGATGTTATGATGAAAAATAATATTTGTTATTATAATGGAAAACAATAGAAATGGTTACGCTGAAAAATAAAATATGGGTATATGATGAAAAACAACATATGAAATTATGATGAAAAACAACTTATATAGTTATGATGAAAAACAACATATTTGATTACAATGAATAAAAATATATTTGGTTACAATGAAAAACCACAAATGCAGTTATGATGAAATAATTTATGATTTCCAAAACAAAAATAAATGGATTGGAGGGTTGGAACACGTCTTTTTACGCAACAATCCCCCCTGCTTTAGAATGAACAAAACCAGACAAAAATAAAGTCTTATCTCCCTTTGAGTTTAGGTACTCTTTTGAAAGTAATAGTGAATATGACTAATTTAACCTTACGATAAAATATATATCTCAGTATTGTATTCTATTCACTACATGTTTTCTTATTATTTCTCCCCCTTGATAATATATTCATCCATTTTTCGTTTTATGGGAAAAAATTCTTTTATATAATGAAATTTATTCTTTTCCAAATCATTCTCCCCATTTGTGATTTTCAAAATGAATAATAGAAACCATTATTTTCATGAAGGTTGTTAGAGAACCAATGTACATGAAAAAATAGATCTTCATAAAAATTTAATTAAATATATTTTAGTACAAGAAGAGATAAAAATTCAATCTTTACCCTTTTTTTCTATGAGGATGAAAACAGCCAGCTTCAACGTCATGAATTATATTCATTCCTCCATATACTTATCAAGAGATTCCTTTTAAGCCTTCACCTTCTCATCCTATTCTACAATAAGATTTTCTTATTTACATATCCTTTCTTCATGAAGTCGATTGATTTCTTCTTGCACTTTGAACCTTACTTCCTTGGAATTATATCCCTTTATTCAGAATACGTAGGCATTTTCTAACATTAGAAATCTATTAGAGAGAAAAGAATATCATTACATCCATTTTATAATTGTACCTTTGGATTTTAAAGATCTTTATATGATATTCCGATTTAGGTACATGGTATTTGAAAGGATTCTACTTTTCTATTCAAATTAGTGACCAAAATTTTGGTAGACTGAATTGAGATCATTTACATGCTTCTAAAATTCGTCGTGTTTGTCCACCTGATACCTGATATTTTCATCAATATTATATGACCACTTAAAAAAATTTGGCATGCATTTCTATTCATAGCAGTATGATCTTTGAACACTTTAATATTGGCTTCAAATTTCAAAAACCTCTATATCAAAATCTTAAAATAATCCATTAATTCATTATGACTATTGGTAATGCAATCTAGCCATGTTTCAATTTTTGGAATGAAAGGTATAATATTTTCTAATTTGTTCAATTATTTTTCAATATATTGAACTCCCATAACTGTGATTTTCCTTTCTAAATTAGAATCATAAATGAAATATGGAATTTCTCCAAAATGAGTTTCTATACTGAAACAAAACAACTAGTTGATTCTGATTCTTACCAGATTCTTCACCTCCCCCTTTTTCTAATATTTGAATAAATATCATGGAATTATTTTTTAGAGAAAAGCTTTTTTATGAATGAGGGTCATGATATGGAAACATAAAGGATGGATCTTTAGATTATTCTACCAAATTATTTTTTATAGATAGTTTTTTCTTGATTGCATCATCATTCTCATCCTCTTATTCTTATTCTTCTTCTATATCAATTTCATATTATTGTTCGTAGAATTCTTGATTGATGATTTGTGTAACTGATTGTTCAGCTACATGTTTTTCTTTTCCGTTCTCTGTTAAAAGTGGTTGGGGTTGAAGTTCCTGTTCCTTTATGATTATTCATGTTCTGTATTTATCAACTATCTCTCGAAGACCGTCAAAATTGATGTATTTTCCATTTATATTCCTTATTCTTTTTTATTTTCTTATTATTTTATGGTTTATTCAGTTCCGATTCTTTCATCTAGGGGTTTGGTAGGATCCAATCTGAATTGTGGGACACCTTCTTCCCCTTCTACCTTCTTCTGTCTCTATTCTTCTACAACCTCATCCTGTACTGATTTTTGATTCGTTGCATTCACTAGGATTTTAGCCTATGATATTTTTCTTTTGAAAGTAGTTTACTTGGATTGATTATGAGTTTTATGAATATATATTTATACTTATTTTCCCTTTTAGGCTTCTGGGCCTTTCTCAATTTTCTTGGATTCGAGGTTGGATCATAACAAGCGTCTCTTGATCGCATCCTTAATCACCAGAGTCTCCTTCAAGGATGTTAGATCTAATATAATTGACATGTTTTAATGAATTAGAATTTACATCCAAAACATTATTAGGATAGTAGGAAACATAATCAATTGAGATATGACTTCACAAAATTAATGTTTCATAATACTCAAGAAAATGAAACCCATGAGATTGACCATTCTCATTTTGACTAAGTAATCAAGGACATAGACATCAGAGAATTTCATAGTTTCCTTATCACCCTTCCTCGGTACTATTTATCCTTGAATCTAGAGGGATATAAGATAGTTGTTAGATAATAAATGATTTACCTTCTTCTTAACATAATGAATATCAAAATGATATTCCTATGTTTTTAATTGGTAAAAAGTTATATCCCGATCTGGTAATTTGTGAGTTGGAAAAACGGAATCTCCTGCACATGGATCTTATTTGAAAGAAGATACATGTTTAGTTGAGGTTGTGTATATATTGTCATACTTAATAAATGAAACCTTAAGCCTATCATTTATCACCATTGATTTATAGAATTATAGAACTTCTTCATAATACAAAAAATCTTAATATGATTCAGTTCTTTCAATAAATAGGGATTCCAACTGTTGGAAATTTAATATTCTTTTCCACGATGAATATTAATAAAATTAAATTTCTCAAGAAACTAATCAATCACCTATAAATTTCATAGAATTTAATTCTTTTGTATATATTTATTTCAGGAAAGAATTAGTTTACTCAGACATGAAAGGCATGAAAAAATATCAAACACTAAGGTTTTCATTGGAATCAAAATCTAGTGATGAAAAAATGAGGACTTCTCTGATTACGAACCATGCTGGTTGTTTGTATAGAATCATAAATTTGGTGAAATTCATATATATTTCAATGTGGTGTGGGTAGGTGTTATTATAAAAATAAATTGGATGGTTGACATTAGATCTAAAAGATCCAATAACTGAGAATGAATTTTACCTCTTGAGGTTTTTTTTAAATGTATTAAAGATGAATCAGAATAGAGGTTAAGAAAATGAAATAATTAAAATACCAATAATTTGAAATATATTAGAAAGTATAGTGTTTTAGAGTTTCTACCTATCAGATTACGATCATAGATATATTGGTTACAGTATATAATTCCTTGTGACAACAATACTTATGTACTATTTAAAAATGAATGTAATTGTAATACCAAAAATCATATGAAACGGATGAAATATGAATAAATTATAAAAACGATAAAATTTGAATACTGATAAATTTTAAATCTAATAAAATTATAATACCGTTAAAATTATAATACCCATAAAATTTTAATACTGATAAATTTCAAATATCAATAAAATTATAATACCAATAAAATTCTAAAACTGATAAAATTATAATACTGCTAAAATTTTAATACCGTTAAATTTAAAATAATAATAAAATTCTAATTCCGATAAAATTTAGTGTTGATAAAGACATGAAACTGATTGAGAAACATAAAAATGACAAAAAAACATAAAATAGATAATATATAAAACTGATAAAACATCAAATTGATAAAAACATGACACTGATACGACATGAAAATAATAAAAACATGAAACCAGTGAAACATGAAACCGGTAAAAACAAGAAACTAATAAAACATGAAACTGATAAAAACATGAAACTGATAAAATATAATACCAATAAAAATAAGAAATTGATAAATCATGAATCTGAAAAAAAAAACATGAAACTGAAAAAACATGAATACCCACAAATTGAAAAGGAGTAACATAATATAAGGATATGGTTTAAAAAAATTAGAAGTGAATACTTAATTTTCATTTTTCATTCTTGACTTCTATTTAATGTATTCATGTATGTTGAAAGATAATGGTTTTATGAAAATGGCAGTAAGTTGTTCTTGCATTCCAATGATTTATAAAATAATTTCCCCTTTTAGTGTGTGGTCTCTAATAATGTGATTACAAATATCTATGTGTTTTTCATGTGAGTGATGTGTAGGGTTTTTACATAGACCAATGGCATTAGTATTATCACCTAGTGTTTGTGTTTTAGAAACACTATTTCCATAGTCAGTGAGGATGTGTTTAATCCACAAAACCTAATCAAAATAACTTATAGCAACTATATATTCTGCTATAGTAGTGGAAAGTGATACTGAATGTTGTTTATTGTATGACCAAGAAACTAATGAATCTTATAATAAATTAAAAGTTCCATATGTACTAATTCCATCCATTCTTAAACCACAGAATTCATCATCTAAAAAACATTTTAAAATCAAATCATTTCCCGAAGAATAAAATAGTCATGTATCTATATTTCCTTTTAAATATAGAAAGTTTCTTTTTTTTACTTCTTCTAAATGAGATTATTTTTAGATTTTCATGGTATCTTGGAAAAATGAATACATAAATTATTATTTCTATATGACTAGATGTTAAGTATAGTCAACTACCTATCATTCCTCTGAAAATTATTTGATCAAATGGTTTCCCAATTTCATCAAGATCATGAGTATTTGAGGATCTTATTTGAGTACAAATACTTAATATGTTATCATATCCATACTTTTTATATAAATATTTGATATAATTATGTTGGGATATATAGTTCCCTTCTGGTATTTGAGTGATTTTAAAACCTAAAAATAATGTTAAATCACCCATTATACTCATTTCAAACTCAAATTTCATGAGATTCTCAAAATAATTAGTTAGGGATTGCTAAGATTATCTGAATATAATTTCATCAACATAGATTTTAATTATAATTATGTTGGGATATAGATTTTAATTATAAAAATACGAATATAATTTCATCAACATAGATTTGAATAATAAAAATATTTTTTCCATAATTATAAAAATAATTGGATCTGAAGTTCCTTTATCATAATTATTTTGTAATATAAATTCAATAATCCTATCATACCAGGCTTTAGGGGATTGTGTAAGGCCATATAACGCATTGTTTATTTTGAAAACATGATCAGGATGTTTTGAGTCTAAAAAACCTAGAGGTTTTCTAACAAAAACATTCTCTGGTACATATACATTAAAGAAATCACATTTCAAGACCATTTTAAAAAGTTTGAAGTTATTGAATGTTGCAATGGCTAATAGAATACAAATAGATTAAATTATAGATTCCAGAGCATATGATTATTCATTGTCTTTTCCCTCTTGTTGATTTTATCCTTTAACAATATGTCTTTATTTATTTTTTAAGAAGACTCCATTTATATCACATGTTTTTTCTGAATCTCTATTTTACTCAAATTATAGTTTTTTGATCATTTAACCAAGGATCAAACATTATTCAATTCAAATTAATTTAGTTTATCATTCATTAATTTAATACAATACTCATCACCTAAGGATTCATTAGATGTTTTAGGTTCAAAATTTGATAGAAAAGAAACATGTTCTATTTCATTTCTCAAAGAATTTCTAGTCCTTAGAGAATGATTTACATCACCAATGATATTATGACTAGGATGATTCCAATGAAACAATTGATTTTGGTTTTGTAAGAGATTTCCATAGAAATAAGTTATAAATTCTTCAAAGGTGAATTTTTTGGAAACATTTTAATGAGTATTTCCCTTATCAAAATAATTTTCATTCAATGGTTGATAATCAGTTTGTGAAAACACATTTTTTTATGTTTGTAGGGGTTTTTTAAAAACAAAAGGATCAGTTCATAAAATTTAACATGCATATTTTCTTAAATAGTACATTTGATTTTGTTAAAAACATTGTAATCCTTAGAATTGGTGGAATAACCTAAAAATATTCATTCATCGGATTTGGGTGAAAATTTCTGTAAATTATATTTTGTATTCAATATGAATACTTTTCATCTAAATAATCCGAAGTAAGAAACTTTTGGTTTTTGTCCAGCCCATTATTTATAAGATTTTTTATTATGTAATGGTATAATTAAAACTCTATTTATAGTATAACATTGGGTACATATAGCTTTATCAGAAAAATGCTTTGTAAATGAATATTCACTCAACATGGTTCTTTTTATTTCATAAAGAATATAATTTCTTCTTTCAACAAAACCTTTTTTAAGGTCTCTTAGATTATAAAAGTTCTTCATAATACCATTCATAGTAAAAAAGTTTCAAAATACTAATTTTTAAATTCTTCACATTGATTAATTTGAATAGTTATCAGTGGTAGGTTTTTATCATTTTAATCTTGGGATCTAAAGGTTTTAAAAAATGAATGGTCTCCAAATTTCATTTCTAGAAAATTGAACCATGTAAATATTTTGTATTCATTAATTAAAACAAATACGTAGTATTTTCTTCTAATAATTCAAGTTTATATAGACCAAGAAGTTCCATGTGCACTAAATATATTGTATTAGTAGTTGAAACATCACATATAGATGTAATTCTAGAGTTCTATTGCTTTCTATATTGAAAAGATTCATAGATTTTTTGAATAATTAAACCTATAATTTGCTAGATACTTAACAAGCATTTTCGTTGATATTTTTCTTAGCTTTCTAATGTTACAGTGCCCAATCCTTTAATACCATAAATAATATTGGTCTTTCATTGCACATAAGAAAGGTAAGTCGTGACTTCTAAAGTCTCCTAAGTTATGTGTGCATATATTCTCATTCCTATGGTACGAGAGAATGAATTAATCCTTTGAATTATGAACTAAAAATTTATCATTCCTAAAATTCACAAGGTATCCGGCATCACATAATTGATTGATGCTTATAAGGTTTTTCTTAAAACCATTAATAGACAAAAAATTTGATAATAAAACATTTCCTAATAGAATAATATTATATATACAAATGATATTTCTCTAAGAAATATCATTGAATGTCATTATTCCACATTTACTATCAATGATTTTTTCAAATAAATATTTATTTCTAGTCATATTTTGAGAAAATCCACTATCTTTGTACCAAATATTCTAGTTTTTGGTACAATTATTGTTTCATTAAATGGAAACAAATAGATTTTTTGAACCCAAAAAATTACGGATAAAAAAATGTTAGATAAAAGAACATTACGAATCCTTTTTATAAAAGATAGCATTATGAGATCCGGCATATTGGGTTTTGTTAAGGGATTAATTTTTTTCACAATTAACACCACTCTAACACTTGGTGAAAAATGGGGTAATTTTAGGAACAATATAGTTATATAAAAAATAGGTTTCGAGTAAAATAACATAATCCAGAATTTTTTCTTTGAGGAAATATATTTAAATACATCTTGTCAGAGTTTTCTTTAGCTATGGTAAATCTTTATTACATTTTTTAAGCGAAAAGATTTATGATTTTATACTAATGAATAAATTTTTATTCTCGCAATATTTTTTAGAATTGGTTTTTGTTTTCTCTAAAACATGTTTTCCAAAGTCCATTAAATTGTTATCTTTCTCAGAAATTAATTCCATACGATTGTTGGAAATATTTTCAAAATCAATATTTTTTTGATCATGATCTTTTGAATGATCTGATATATTTTCTTGTACAAATAGATATTCTATAATTTTTCTTATCAGGTTTTTTCTTAAGATTAAAATTATCTTTCTCATGTAGTTTGGAAAACTTAGATACTTATTCAAATGAAGGTAAATTATTCTCTACTAAGGAAGAATATTCATTCAAAGAGTTTGAATATTTCTACTTAGGGAAGTTGTCATTTAACGATACATTTGTAAGAGATTGTACATTTCTACCTTATCCATGAGACAATGATTTTTGATAGGTATTCTGGCTATAAGTCCAATATTCATTTTACCAGAAGATTTATATTCAAAATATTTTTCAGAAGAGTCGCAACAATTATCACTCTAGGTATCATTTTCTTTCAATAATTTCTTAGTCTTAGACATTTAATATATTTTATTTTCCCTTTATGAGTGTGTATTCTTTTTTCATTTTTTTAAGAAAAGTAAAATCTAGTCTAAAATGACCTTATCTTTTACATTCATAAAATTTTATTTCTGAATTTTTATTATCCTTTCTATATTTCCTTTTCAATCTATACTGAACATATTTATTTCCAACATTTTTGTTCTTTCTTTGAGCATGATAAAAAAGTTCATTCTCTGAATGATCAAATTCACTATCTGCATATATAGAAACATCTCTCTTATCTTTATATCATGACGCCTTTCTAGAGTCTTGTCTTTAGATGTACTAGTAATGGATACACATACATTACCATTATTATTATTATTATATTTATATATTTTCATTATTTCTCTTACTGTATGAGAGTACCAAATAATTCATCATGATAGTTTTGATTAACTTTTCTATTCTCATCAATAAATTTCATTTTTGAATCCCACTCATTGGAAATGATATAAATAATCATTCCCACAAGAAACTCATCATCATGTCCTTTTTCTCTCATATATTGAGGATTATTGACAATTCTAAAAAATCATTGTGGAACCTTTCATAATAGTAATCCATAGGAAAAAACAAAACCATGATATTCAGCTCTGAGCATGGATCTTCTTATTTTATTACATTAGATATACTAAAATGTGTGACTTATAGTTCGATCCATATTTAGTTGGATACTTTTAATGATGACATATAACTATATATATTCCTGGTCATATAACAAAACAAAGTATTTTGTACCTTGTAATTTAGTTGATAATTTTGTTTCTCTAGGTTGGTAATAGTTCTGACTTCCTAATCTAGGATTTTAAAATATCTATTGAGAACCACACAATTATATCATTATGCATTATTAAAAAAAATCTTCATTCAATATCTTATGTATTCATAATCATTCCCTAAAAAATAGGATGTCTTTTTGGGTTTATATTATCAATTGATCCAATATTCATTCCATCCATCTTATAAAACAACACGTTTCCACTCCACACATCAGTGTAGTAGGTAATTATAAAAAAGGGTTTGTAAAAAAATATAATTGTCTTACATAATGAAATAATGAATGTAAAACATATTAGTTGAAATATACTCTGATCCCAATTATAAGATCAAAATATATATGTAAATGTATATGAGATTCCACAATTCTAGAGCAGAGGGGGTGAATTGTATGAATAAACGTTTTTTATTTAAAATCATAAGAAGTTACTAACGTTAAGAGATTATAAACTAATAAAATTAAATAATCCTCTCATGAAACAATACAAATGATCATACTAGCCCTGGATCCTATGGATATAATATGTTGCCACAAAATTTTTAAACCAATTTCATTTGGGTTGAATAAAATGATCAGAGTATAAGAAATTTGAATGATTCTACCAGACAAAAAATAAAATATTTTTAATAAAATGTATTGTAAATGAATATATTTTAATTAAAAAATTACAATAAATACATATATATATATAGAAATATGATGTAAAAGGATTTTCTATCTATTACAAATTACATTGTAAATGTAAAGGTCATTACAATTATTTTATCCCAATGAGTAGGGTATCCTTTCAACAAGGATAATAGGTCTATGTTACCACCACCTGGGTAATCCCTCAATATGATGATGGACATGTCTGTCTTCCTATCCACATAATCCCTCAATTAAGAAGTTAATCAGAACCTCAATCTTTCAAATACATAAAATCCCTCGACACAATGATCAACAACACCGTATTCTTATCCTAGGATGCCCTTGATCATTATCACAATGATCTTTCACACCAAGAAATAAAAATCACTTATTGAAATACATGAAATACAAACAAGAAGTTCACATCTTGTATCTTCAAGTCTTTTCGCATGATGAAAGATAAAGTTTACATAACCTCTCTCTGGAACTTAATTCCCAATAGTGCGTCTTCTATGTTCAGTCGTCCATGTCTTGTTTTTTTGTTCAAAAAAACTTCAATATATAGGTCTCTTATCTAATGGTCATGTTTTATTTCAATGGTTGTATTTCTCTATAAAACTCATAGGGACTCGGACACTAGACAATATAATGGGAAAAACGAATACACGACATCATTTTGATTTGTATATAAATAACACCATGACATTGTTATCATTAAAAGACAATAAGTATTGAAATATGAAATAATGAGTATGATTAATATATAAATATTTAGTAAATGGATACTGTGAGGAAATTATGAAGTATTAGAGTAAGACATGAGTACAATGAATTATAAGAGTACAATGAATAACATGGGTACGAGGCATATAATGAGTATGATGCATAACGTAGGTACGATTCATAACATGGGTATGATGAAAAACATGAGTATAATGCATAACATGGATATGAAACATTGCATAAAAAAATACATGTGGTTATAATTAAAAACAATAATTTTAGTTTTGATGAAAAACAATTCATGTCGTTAAGAGAAAAGAAATACATTCTATTACGACGGAAAACAATACATACGGTAATTATGAAAAAATATATATAATTAAGATGAAAAAAAATTCATTTGGTTACAATGAAAAACAACATATGATGTCATGATGAAAAAAATATATATGAATAGATGAAAAACCACATATTTTGTTACAAGGAAAAACAGAATATGCAGCTACGATGAAACACAACATATGTAATTATGATGAAATAATTTTTGATTTCCAAAACAAAAAGCAGTGAATTGAGGGGTCAAAAAAACATTTGACTCAATAAATGTATGATATTTTTTTATTAAAATTTTTTATGTTCAAATACTCAGTGTTAATTTATAGATAATTTACTTGGAAGGGTCATACATAAACTATATTTTTTGTTTATCATAAGACCATTGATTTAGGAATTACCATGTATCCAACTGAGTGGGAGTAAATCTTCATATAGTCCTTTTATGAGTAATCCCACATTAAAAATAACAATCAATTATTGGATTTAGGGTGGATGTTTAATGACCCTAATGAGATAAGGATCAAATTTTTATGTGAATCAAGCGTGTATGCATCAAGAAACTATTATGTGGTATGATAATATATGTTGTAATTGAGCCATGAATAGGAGGTCCATGCATCATTATGTATCCTATGTTAGAAATGAAAAATACATAAGAATTCCTTGTAAGGGATAAATTTATTTTATATGTAAGGTGAAATGTTTCAATATTGTATATCCACTACCACTGTATCCTATTGGGGATGAAATGGAATGATATATATTACATGCACATATATATGGGAGGTGAAATTTCGATACAGGACACGTAGAGTAGACTCTTATAATAGTATTTATGTGATGTTGGAAGAAAAATTCTGAATTGTTTACTATCACATATTGTGCACTTTTGGATATTTTTTCATTAGATCACACATTTTCTGTATTTCTTATTACAAAAGGGTTCCAAGAAGACCATTTAAAATGTGGTTTACTATTTTTGAACTCCTTTATTACAAATATATGAAATCTAAAGCCTACTTTTATAAGTAATTTCTCAACAATATGTCATGATACAATGAAATCATTTTTTAAAATCAATGTCCTCAAATAAATGTCTAGTAATACAATACAAGGAAACCCCATTTTCTTCTTCTTTATTCATGAAGATAAAATTTAATTAAACAAAAATGTATTCCTGAGTGAGGACCATTTTATGTATTATATTGAAATTTGTGTGGAAATATTTTATCATTAACATCAAAATTTCATGATTTGAAATGTATTTTATCAAAATGAAATGAATCTAATTATAATGTAAATGTTTTGAGATTTTCCACATTGCTGAATATATAGTTGGATTGTATAGCTAACACACAAATGTATGTATTTTACAAGTGTAATATATAAACTTAGGGACTTTTGGAACTAGGAGAAAAATATTAAATCATGATGTTTTGGATCCGAAGAGGACTAATTAACTTGAGTAATATAAACTACACTATAGAGGGCCCTGACATTGGGATTTTTGAATATCTCTAATGGGTGTTTTTTTCTCATAATTTTTTGGTTTTCATGAGGAGTATCATATATCAATATATTAATTATAATAATTTATAAATGTATAAATTTTAGGATAATAAAGGAAATGGATATAATGTCTAATTTTCATCTAGGTGTGAAATATTAAATCTTGAAATCACTAAATAAAAAATAGAAATAGGTTTTAGAAAATATTTATTTCATTAAAGTGATCCATTACATTGATATATGACATATCAAGTGTTGGATAATTATTTATTTTTTCCAATATGATGTTTTTGGGTCCATATACCATTTATCATAAATATTTATTTAGATATCTTGTAAATATATTACATCATAAAACATAATCCCCCATGTTTAGGTTCTGATCCATGGATGGTAGAGTATATTTATTATAATTAATATTATACTATAATGTAAATTTACTCATATAACATAATAGCGATATTATATTTTTATAGGTTTACGGTCCTCAGAAACATTAAAAACATTATTCCCATATAGTATTGCTTATAATATTTATATCTTTTAATATTACCATAAAATATTTCCTATGAAATTTATTGGGAATCTTACCCAAAAGGAACACAACTTATTCTCAGGCTTCAATTTTTGGGTATTATTATTGGCATGATTTTCTCTATTTATCTTTTTTTAAATTTTCTAATTTTTTCTTGTTTATAAATTATTCATTCCTAATGAATGGTTACTCAATTTTATCACAAGACATCTTATGTGATTTTTAAAAAGGGATATATGTTTATCATTCCTTATGTAGTTTATAGTCTCTCATGTCAAAAAAATGCATCACCTAGATAAGTTAAAATTTACAAAAACTAAATATTATTCATTAAACATATTAATATTGGTGGGGAGAAACCTAATATGATTGGTTTTATTAATTGTTTTTTATTTAACCTCAAGGGATGGTGATAAAAAATTACATTTACAATTATTTGACCAAATGATTCCATTTTTTATGGATAGAAATAATTGAACCAAATAGATAATGATTTTTTTAGTAAGGTAATGATAAAAAATAAATTAATGGAGTTCCAAATATGAGTATAAAAAGTCTCATGTCTGGATACAAAAAATTTAAGGTCATAGTACTTTTACCCAACAGTCATACAATTTTAGGTTATGCAACGATGTCCAATTATGAAATAAGAATCCACTAAAGAGATGACATCAACACATGGAATGGGATAACGAGAAGAGTATCTCAACTCAGAGTATTTGAATATTCACAAAATAATAGAACATTGATTTGTGGGGGTCAATAAGAATACATTTTCATGAATATTATTTGAATGTGGGGAAGATGAATGATTGCATAATGATGGGGGTATTTGAATACAATTGAAACTACAGGTTCAATAATGTGTATATAATAACATAATAATGACTAAATCATTCTTAAATGTTGAGGTATTGGATTAGGGTCACAATTAGTGAAATCATAATCTTGTGAATCACTATTTTGAAGTAACTCACAAGGTTAAGGGGGCCTTTCTAGGACCCAAAATCCATTAGGGGTTGTTTTATATCTAAAAGGATTATTTTATATTAATAATAAATTCCTTTAAGGGTCCATTTAGATAACTCATTCACCACATTAAAAAATATTGGACTAAAAGTTGAAATAATTATGAATAATTTACTCAGGATTATGGGTTTCAAGGAGGAGTATCACGACACAAAGAATTAGGTAATAAATGATTCATAAATCAATGATATTAATTTGGATAATAGATAATATGATATTAAATATTTTCTCCAAGACATTTAACATTATTCAACCCTATATTGGACATATCCTAAAGGTGAATGGATATTACAGGAAATTCATGATAGAAAGATCATTTATATAGGTGTTAAACACAAGATGGAAAAAATATTTTTTTATGAATTATCATGTAACCAAGTAATAGCTTATCATACATTATGGGGAAAATGATGATGTACGACTAATAATTTAAAGACCAATTGGGTCTACAGAGTATAGATATGTTTTTCAGGGAAAAGTGATTATCCCTAAAAGATTTCGAACTTCTTCATTTTAGTTTCTTAATATTTCCAAAACCATGAATGGGATAAACAAAGAGAGTAAAAAATTAATTTTTCCATGTCTTCCCCTGTCGATATCCAATATGAATTTCATTTTATGTCTCTTTTGACATTGATATTTTGTTTTTATGATTTATACTATAATGAGTTGTAGTTCATGTTAACAAAGGTTTAATAAAATAAATATTGGGTTTATGGTCAAATAACATTTTAAAAAATGTGATATAGTATTTATAGGAAAATGAAAGGAACATATGGGTGAAAAAATTATTGTGAAGTTAAAAATCATATGAAAATTCCCCATATATATCATATATTAGGTTCAATACAGAAGGAAATTTCATATTGAATATTTTATTCATTTGAATAGATAAGAGATGGCATCATCTTAGGGTCAAACCCATTGAGGGAAATCTTGACATGATTTTCAAGTCCCAAACACATTGAAGAATCTCTTGAATGTTGGATACATTTATTATCATCATTGGATAATGTATAAGGATCCATATTATGTGAATATTTATTTTGACCAGGATAATAAAAAATTTAGCTAACATTCTCTAGATTACATGAAATAGTAAGAAGATTGATGTGAATGGGAACTCATGATCTTGGACAAAGTTGGGGGTCAATGGAATTTGAATCTAGGATAAATATAAGTGATCTGAGATGTGATACCCATCCCCTTGTATTTATAATTAGGAAAAATAAATTCCTATTAAATGAAAAAATTATCCTTATATGATGTCCAATTTTTAAATAACTAGCATGAATTATAATACCATACACTGGGAGTGGTTGGACATTGACTGAATTTGTGTTTGGACCTAGGATAAGTGATGTACGTTTCAAAATATATATCCTATAGTATATGAATCAAGATACATTTATTTAACATACTTAAAATATGTCTCTACAAATATGGCTAATGTATGAGATAAGTTTTCAAATGTATGTACAGCCTGGTTAGAGAAGGTTTAAATTTCAATGTAAATCCATAATGTCCTCATCATAAAAGAAATTTTTTTATTGAATTATATTATATGACTTAGACTAGGATAAGGGATCCATTATTTCTTTCTAATACATAGTTTGAAGGATTCAATTTACAATCTGTTCTCATAATTCCTAGTTTAGGTGAATAATTAAATTTTTGTTGCCTTGTATTTTAGAAACTATTTAATACCTAATGTGAAGGAATGGACTCTTATGCACATTGTTTCCATGTATATGAGAGATGTATTTTTTATCTTAGTGGCCTGTAGGTGAAATTCCATGTAATTTTTGGTCATGTTGGGAAAAGGACATAAAATAGAATATAGTTATATGGGGTTAAAAATTGATGCTTTTAGTTTTAGTTCTCCATTATATGAAGTTTTATTTAGAAAATATGTTCCCCAATGACTATAATATTTCCATTTATGTCATTAACACCCAATGTTTTCATTTTATAAAATCAATAGCCTACTACAGTAAGGGGGATCCACCATCACAACACCATATTGGGAAATTTTTAGATGAATCTCAAACCATTAGGGTTTGTATATTCATGCTACACATATAAATACCATGAGTTTCTTTTTCAAGTGTGTACATAATTTAATAATCATACATAACTTCTATTTCTTGAGTGATGGCTCTATTATGTATTTTATTGAAATATGTGTGATAATTTTCCACAATGAAATGAAATTCCACATATAGAATATATTTTTTTCAATTAAAAGTAAGTAATTCTTAAGTAAATTTTGGGAACTTTTCCACATTCCAGAATTTATGGTGGGAATCTATAATGGACTCACCAATGGGAGAATATTCTGACAAGAGTTTTGTAGCTCATGTTTTATTTAGATCCAAGAGGAAGATATTAACTCAATTAATTTTATTCATCTATTATAATACTAAACTCGGGTAATTATTTATAAATTTACAAAGATATTTAATTTTTGATATTTATTGTCTCAAAAATTAGGGTTCAAATTGATGAGTTTTTTAAAGTTGTGTATCTTAGGTCAAGGAATTAAAATAAAAAATTATAAAATTTATGGAAACTAGGATTATAGGAAAAAAAATTGAATGTGTAATATGAATCATACACCATTATAGGTAACCATGATATCACTATATATCCATTATTAATTGGAATCAAGAAACTTATAGTTATTTAAGGGATACCTTTCATGCGCTGAGATAAAATATAGGGAGAGGGAACTTTTTTAATTAACACTAGACCATGGTTAATGGTATATATACAAATAGATACTAAAAATATCTATCTTGGATGTAATGATATTGGCCTATATTACACAATCCAAACAAATAAATTTATGGTCAATATAGAATACACCATATATTTTTATGTCTTATAAAATAAACCATGTAACATTAGAACATAACAGTGGTGTAAATTTTTTCCTAGAATGTTGATCCTAGTCAGAATAGATTTAAATTCACTATGTCTAAATATTTAAAAAAACCTCTTTTATAGATCTAAATTTTCAATATATATATTCACTACACCTTTGATAAAGAGGATAAGTATTTATGAATATGGATTTATCCTAGATTCCCTTTCTATATTTTAATCAAGAAAATATTTAAGCCTTTTATTTTTCCTCAATTAAATAATTTTTTAAAAGGAAATGTGAGTTTCATGACTATGAAATATAGACATAAAATTTTAAAGTATTCCATTTACCAGTTATCAACATGATTAGTACTATGAATATCTCATTTCAAATTTTATTTTTTGCATTTTAGAAAAAACATATCTTTTGTATATTGTGAATAAACATTTTTCAAATAATGAGTATGATTGTATAGAAACATAGAGGATATGAAAACTAATGTGATTGGAGGTCCTAATTTCACTAATCTTTTATTTCCATGTGGTATAGTTCATAAAAATTATGTTAATTGTTTTTGAGTCAAAGGTTGCTGATGTTTTATAATTTACACATTTTCCTAGAATTGTTAGAGATTAAACATTGTAAGGTTAGGGTAAATCCAATGTGAACAGAGGGATCAGTAAAATCATGATGTATCTCATAGATGGGTCACACCCTTTAAGGTCATATTATCTAGAATATAGTGTCTTATTGCTTTGAGTCACATGAAGAAGACCAATTTCATAATATGTATTTTCGAAAAGGTTAATATAGAATCAAGGATAATGATATTGAGAAGAGTATCTATTCATGAGGGATTTTGATGTTGTCAAAATAGGTGAACATAGATCTCAAAGGGGTCAAATTAATATGAAATCAAAACAAATCAATGAATTTGTGAACATTATGGTAATGTGTAACATTTAATGAATTTTAATCCACATAAATAGTTGATTTTTTATTGTGTAAATCGTGACATAATTATTCATGAAGTAATAGGAAAATGAGGGAGAGGTTGACATAAGTTAACTAGTAGTAATTGTGGAAATGAGGCTTGCACCATATAAAAATAGATCATGGGGTTAAGTGGAAGATTTATTTGGGGGGGAAACCAACTCTTTAGGATTTTTTAGTGGCTCAATGGAAACTATGATATTAGATATATATTATTAATAGGGAACATTAAAATATTCCAATATCATTGTTGATAAAAATTAAATAAAAATAGAAACCAATATGAATATTTTACTCAAGGATGTGTGTCTCCAAGAGGAGTATCTAATGTTAATGGATTTGGTTGATTATTTTTTATATACCATAGAAATCAATTATGATCAATTAGAATGTGATTTTTGGGAGGGGTTTAAGAACTCTTAGTGTTATTGCACCATTTATTGAGAAGATCATCAGGCTGAATATATATACAGAGATATTTTTTAGAACCTTACCAATTATTTTGGTGGTCTATTCAATATTATTTAACAGATTTTTTATGAATTTAAATTTAACCAAGGGACAATATAAGGAAATATGAATTATACTAAGGTCATATAGCGTAAATGTTTCCAATAGTAGTAGGGTCCAGTAAGCATAGTTTGATATTTTTCAATGGCTATGCTTTTTCCCAATAATATTATTGAATTATTTATTTCAAGTATCTATTTTTAACAAAACCTTTAAATGGATCTACTTAGTGAGCAGAGCTCTAATTCGTTTCTGGGAAGACAATTGGTATTTTTCATATGAAAAATCCATTTGGTAATCTTTTGACTTTTCTTTTAATGTCCCGTGATTCAGCCTCCAAAGGTATAATTATTAAGGATGCACATATTCAACATACTCCTTTGTGGGTTTAATGTCCCAAAATTTCGACCAAAAATTGAGATAGTATATATAGGAAACGTATGCTGAAAATATTATATATATACGTTATATTTAAGATACTATATAACTTATCTAGAAGCGGGGTTACATAGTTTTAGGTCGTGGAACATTTATTGATGAATAACACATATGTTATTGAATTGGATAGTGATATGAGATTAAAGCTTCACTATGTATCCTGATTAAGGTAATACCATATGATTTTATAATTTACATTCCCATAATTAAAATTGTTACCAATATATTGATTCAAATAGATCACTAAACTAATATGAAACCATATTATGTTATAATAAAATTTTAGCTTTATATTATAGATATTATAATAATAAGTATAACTGTACTTAACCATATTACAAATCTTAAAATAAAATAAATGACATAGTGTAGAGAAATTCAATAAAATGAAGGTTATGATTCAATGTTTGGATGGAAATAGATTTAAAATAGTTTTCTCTATAAATATCCCGAGATGAATAAGAATAATTATGGTATTAGTGTATTCTTCTCCGGGTGAAATTTAATCTTGTAGAAATTTCAAGAATATTTATGCTAGAAGTATCGCCACCCACAACAACCACATGAGTGTAGCCTTTACATAGAACATATATGGATATATTGAGGGTCTATGTAAATATAAATTATGAGGATTTAAACTTTTAATAATTAATGTAATCACATATTTATTTCACTTATTCTAATATTTTTCATTTTTACTATTCATGAAAATGAAATATAGTTTTATATTAAAATTTATTCATTTTATTTCATATTTTAAAATTACAATTGGTTTCTTTTATTTCAAATTAGATAAAAAAACATTTTCTTTCATTCATAATTTAAAAAACCCATAGAAGGTTTTTTTTTGAAAATTTTCTATAATAAATTTTTAAAGTGAATTGTGAAAAATAAAATTTTTAATAAATTTATAGAAATTATTACTATATAAATAATTTACTATTACAAAAGAAAATATTTACTTTTTGTGATTTTATATTCTTTTTTATGGTTAAAAATATATCAAAATACAATTTTTAATTTAGGAAACCAATGCTTAATAACTAATATGTTATTTTACAATAAAAAGTGTTATTAACGTTTTTATTTAATTAAATATTATTTCATTAAAACACAGATTTATATATAATTTAAATCCACATGGTTTTTATTTATTTATAATAACCAAAAAAATATTTAAGAAAATAAAACTCATGAATAATTTTATTATATATATAAATTTTAAACATTAAAGAAACATTTTATAACAATGTTATTTTTTCATTACATGTGCTATTGTTAAATTAAATATTTCATAAATGTAGAAATATTATTAGATAAAATGGTTTCTAGAGCTGCAATAATTTGTTAAAAATTATTTATTATTTATTTATTAAATGTTTTTCATAAAGGATACATTTTTCATTGTAAAAACTATTGACCATCTAAAAAGATAAAATCGAAAAAATTAAATAATAAACTAATGGTAATGAATATAAAACAAGATTAAAAAGTGCGTGAGAATGTTTGTTTGAGGATTATATTGACATTATATATTTCCACATACATTTGTTCTCGATTTTTAGCAAGATAAATTATGATTGGCCTCCCCTAATAAATTTTTGGGTTTATAGAATAATGTCATACCTTATCACATATATAAGAGTCCATCTTATCATCACCACCCATTCCAAAAAAACTACCTTAATTTAGAAAAAAATGTTCTCAAACAAATCCTACATATTCTTATATGTATCACATAGGTTTCAATGTTCTCAAAGGAAAATAATCCATGAGAATAAAACCTTTTCATTAGAGATAATCTATATGTGTGGTAAACAACACTAACTACCCCTTACTCAATTATATTTATTTATGTCAACATATTGTTCATATAGTTTTTTTACACAAAAAATTATTTTCATTACAATAATTTTTTTATTATAATTATTATTCAATCATAAAATGATTTCTGTTTTTCCTGGAAAAAAATGAAAATATAAATCTCACATACATGCAAAATACCACATTTATAAAGTAATGTCTTCAATCATCTACATTTATATTTTTTGGTTGGATGTAATATTTTTTTAAAATTCAAATATATGGTTTTTTTATTGTTTATTATTTCACTATTGAAAATATAATAACCAAAAAATGATATTAGAAATTAAAAAATTATCTAAAAGTATGTTTATTAAAACAATCACACTAAGAGGAAAATTTAATTTTTATTCTTAGTAGTTGATTTATACATGTATTTTTTCCTTATATGGGTTTAAATATTTGAAATATATCAACTTTAGAAACTAATTTTTATCATTATTCGTTTTTATGGTGATATTATAACTTAACTGCATTATAATAATCCACTAAGTTAGGGTATATTTTTGTTTATATCAGTTTAAGAACCCGCTTAACTAATAATATAATATTTTTTCATCGATGACTATGAGAACAAAACTAATATTAATATATGATACAAACAAGAAAATAGTTTATTTTTTCACTATTGTAAAAATTATTATTGAAATAATTATTATATATATAACTGTTAGTTTCTTAAAAACCATCAAAACATTTTGGTCACTGATTTCACCTTCACTGACTGTGACAAAAAATTAAATATCATTAAATATTAAATTTATGAAAAAATAATATGAATACGCAATTTTATAACGTTTAGTTTTTCAAGAATTATGAAATATTGGAGAGAAAAATATAATTTCACTTTTATAATGAAAGCAGTATAACATGACCATGACTACTCACACTCAACATTCTAAATACGTATAAAATAACTAATTTATATAATTTAAAAAATCTTTAACATTGCCAGAATTTAAGTCCACATAAATAGTTGGGTTTTGGAATGTGTTAATTATAACATAATAATTCATTTATAAATTGTAAATAAGTATTTTTGGGACTCTATTGTAAATTATTAATGACAAAATTTGATTCCCAACATTATATACATTCTCTGGGTGCTATGGTAGACCATTCCCTCGTGAAAAAATAATCCTCAAGGGGTTACTTGGAGGATCAATGGTAATTCTTTTCAAAATCTATTCATATTGGGATACGTTAAGATTAACAAATCACATTGTTACAAAATATATCATCCTAAAAGCTATATCACTGTAAATGGAATACTTCAATAGGAAAAAGTGATCTAATAATAAATTAATGAGAAAACAATATGTTAATGGTTTAGTTTACTGAATTTTTAGAAATGGTGTTTTCAGGAACATTAATTTACCCATGGAAGAACTAAACCCAATTTAAGGGGAAAGGTAAATCTACTAAAAATAATTCATACACCAGTAGAGTTTAGCATGGTTAGTTGAAGTCATATTGGAATAAGTGTTGGTCCCTAAAATCATTGTGAATTTTTTCATATCATTCTATATATTTTTCCTATGTCATGAAATGAAACTTATTAGATAGCATAAAATCATCATTATTTTATCCCTACCTTAAAGAATTTCCCAATAAGAAATCCTTTTTTGTATCTTTTTTCATACTATTTAAGGTCTTGTTATTTGGATCATAAAGTGCTTGAATTTAGGGTTCTACAACATTGACGAAAGGGTCATGGGGTTTATGGTCAAAAAAATATTACCAAAAGGAAAGAAGGTCCTTATAAATAAATGGTTTCCAATACCTATTATGAATAAGGGGCCATACTGATACTATTGGATATCATTAGAAGGGTGGAATTTTTATTATCCTAGAAATAGTACTGATGAATAAGATGAATTTTTTTGGCTAGGAATAATATTTTATATGAAGTGATCACTACGTATCCTATATAACAAGTATTGATACAATTATAGTTCATAAATCAAATTATCAGCATACATTTTGGTGATATGCCGAGATGGTGTATTTTTTATTTTATCACGGGATTAAAATGAGAAGTTTCTATATATATTATGAACATGATATGAGATATGAGATTCTATTGGTTGAAATTATATGAACCCATAGAAAATTTTTGGATAATTACAATATATAGGGTACCTTACATTGATTTTGAAATTATGTAGGGTTCTTAAAACTTATGAGATTAACCGTTCTAAGAATTTTTTTGGTTATGAAGGCCGGATCAAAAATTGTAAAGAATAACATCATATGATAATGTCATATAGGATGTGTTATTTTGGGTCAATTGATGATGAAATTTTATGGTGGAATATGAATTGTTTCGGTTGGTATGAAAAATGATATGGATTCATCTCAATGTTGGGCTCATGGAGGGAAACCTGATGCAAAATATAGGTCTTAAACTCTAGGATGAAAATAATTAATATTTTTTGCACTTTTTATTATAATTGATTTATATATATATATATAACCATATTTTGAGGATATATATTTATATTTTCCACAATCCAAAGGGATATAGTCTTTTATTAATGCTATTATAGAGGAGGAACCCATATGTGAATTGGATCTCAAGAACCTATATATAGCGGGGGTTCATTGGAATTTATGGATGGTCCTAAGATAAGTGTAATAAGTGTTAATATATATTTGAAGTTAGAAATAATGAATCCAGTCATAGTTCTTAAGAGATTATATTTTCTCTATTAATATTTTTATGTACAAATTCTTTGTGTGAATTTTTAGATCGTACACAAGGGTCGAACATAGACTATATTTGTTGTTTATCACAAGATAATTGATTTGGGAATCACCATGTATCCAACTGTTTCAGATTAAATCCACAAATAGGTCTCATTTTAATAACAAAACTTTGAAAATATAAATCATGTATATGATAATTGGGTGTGATGTATGGTCACCCTAATGAGATAAGGAGGAAATATTTTTACAAATCAATCCTGTCTGTATTAAGAAAGTATAACTTGATATGGTAATATATGTTTTGATTGATCTATGGGTAAGATATATAGGAATTATTCTATATCCAATATTATGTAGAATAAATAAATTATTATTCCTTGTAAGGGATAAATTTATATCAAATGGTAGGTGAACTATTTCATTACAGTATATCCATTACCACTGTATCCTAAAACATATAAAATTGAATGTTATATATTTCAGGAAAATATAAACAAGAGGGGAAATTTTGATATAGTAAACCTCGATTATAGTCTTCAAATTGGTTTTATGTGATGTTGGATAAACCATTATGAATACTTTACTATCATGTTTTGTGAACTTTTGAATCCTTTTTATTTAGATTCCACATTTTCTGAATTTGTTTTCCAAAACATTCTTAGAAGTCAATTAGAAATAAATTTTATTATTTTAGATCTCCAATATTAGAAATATATTAAATCCAAAGCCTACTCTTATAAGTATGTTCTCAAGATGGTTTCAACAGTCTATGAAATTATATTTTTGAATCTACATCCTTAAATGGATGACTAGTCATACATTACAAGGAAACCCCATTTTTATTCTTTATTCAAGGAGATGTAATTAAATTTAAAAAACATATTCTCCAGTGAGGACACTTTTTTCGATTATATATAAAATTTTGACCAAATAATTTATCATTAACAACAAAATTTACCAATTATAATGGAATTTTATCAAAATGAAAATAATCTAAATATAATGTAAATGTTTTGAGATTTTCCAAATAACTGAATATATAGAGGGATTGAATGTAAAACATACCAATTTGGGTCTTTTACATGTGGATTATATATACTCATGGACTTTTGGAACAAAGAGTAAAATATCAACTCATGGTGTTTTGGCCACCAAGGGGACTAAATATCTGGAGTAATTAAAAATACACAATACAGGGTCCTGAGATTATATTTGTAAAAATATTTGAAGGGTGTTTTTGTCTCATATTGTTAGGGTTTCAATGAAAAGTATCTCAATTCAAATGACTACAATCTATCATTTATAAATTTCGAATATCTAGGATAATATAGGAAATGGGGTGAATTTATAATTTTTAGCTAGGTGTGAGATATGAAATATTGACATCACTAAATAAATAATAGTATAATGTTAAATGAAATATTTATATCTTAAAATACATCCATTACCTTGACATATGACATATCAAGTGTTTGGTAACTTTTCCATTATTTTAATAGGTTGTGTTTGGGTCTATATACCGTCTATCAAAAACATAGATTTGGATTTCATGTAAATATATTACATCATAAAACATAATCCTTTATGTTTTGGTTATGTTCCATGAATAGTAGAGAATATTTTTTATAGTTAATATTATACAAATAGGAAAATACAATCATATAACATTGTGGTGAAATATCATTTTTAGGTTTATGGACATTGGAAATATGAATCAAACTTCAGTCAAAATAGAATCCCTTATAAGATTTATATCTTTTAATATTTCCAATAAATATTTCCTATGAAATTGGCTGAAAACCTTACCCATAAGGAACACAACTTATTCTCAGGCTTCTCTTTGTGGGTATTCACCTTGACATGATTTTCTCTATTTATCTTTGTTCAAATTATAAAATTTTTCCTTGGTTATGAAGGTTTCATTCTTATTGAATGGTTGCTCTATTTTTTCACAAGACACCTATTGCAGGTTTTAAATAAGGGATATGGGTTTATCATTCCTTATGTATTTTTTATTCTCTCATGTTAGTAAAATGTATCAACTAGATAATTTAAAATATTATAAACCAAAATATATATGCATTAAACATAGAAATATTGGTAAAAATAATCCTATCATGAATGGTTGTATTAGTTTTATTAATGATAGATCACCTAAAGGTATGGTGATAAAAAATTATGTTTATATTTCTTAGACCAAATGATTCCATTGATTATGGTCAGAATGCATTTAAACAAATAAAGAGTGATTTTATTGAGTAAGGTAAAGACAAAAAATAAATTATGGGGTTCCCAATACATGTATAAAAAGTCTCACGGGTGGATACCAAAATTTTACAGCCATATTACTTTGCTCCAACTGTCATATGGTTTTGGGTTATGAAATAACATCCAAATATTAAATTTGAATCAACTAAGGAGATAATATCAACTCGTGGAATTAGATACTGAGAGGAGTATCTCAACTCATAGAATTTGGATCTTCCCAACATAATCTAACATTGATTTATTGTGGGAAATAAGAATATATTTTCATTAATATTCATTGACTGTGGGTCTGATAAATGATTGTGTAACCTTTCAGGTATTTCAGTCCAATTTAATAGATTGGTTAATGAAATTGTATATAATAACATAAGAATACATAAATAAATATTGAATGTAGAGATGTGGGTTTAATTTCACTACTAGTAATGGAATAAACATGTGATGCACCATCTCGAAGTATCTAACGAGGGTAAGTAGTCTTTTTTGAGACCAAAACTTCCCTATGGGGTTTCTTCATAGCTAAAAGGATTATTTTATGTACATAATCACTTCCTTTTAGGGTCTATTCAGATCACTCATTAAACACATTAAAAATATTAAATGAATGTGGGAATAAATATGATTAATTTACTCCGGATTATGGGTTTCCATGAGGAGTATCATTACATAAAAAATTATGTTAGGTATGATTCAAACATCATTCATATGAACTTGGTTCATATAGAATATGATATTAAATATGTGTTCAGAGACATTACAATTAATTCCAAACTATATTGGACATATCCTCAAGGTGAAGTGATATTATAGAAAATTCATGATAACATGGTCACTTATATGGGTGGAAAACACTACATAAAGAAACGAACATGTTATGAATTAACAAGTAATCATGGAATATATTATCATACATTGTAGTGAAAATGGAGATCGAAATATAATATTTTGAACTCCATTTGGTTCTACAAAGAATATATTTGATTAAGGGTCTTGTGTTGGTCCCAAATATCACTGTGAATTCTTTATTTTAGTCTTGGAATTTTTCATAAACTAGGAAATGGTAAAACAAACAGAGTAGAAAACTAAATTTTTCCAAGTATTCCATTGTCTGTATCCTAGATAAATGTCTTTTTAGGTCTCATTTGACTTATATTTTAAGTTAGTATGACTCATATAGTGAAGATATTTAGTTCTGGTTCAAAAATATTTAGGAAATAAATCATTGGTGAACGGTCACATAACATTCTAAAAAATGTGATATAGTGTTTATAGGTTAATTGAATGAAAATATCATCATGAAAAAGATACCCTATGACTAATATAGTCCATCTCAACAAGGGGTTGTTCCATGTTTTTTGTAATGGAAGTTTGATCGATATATATGATCTTAATATTCATCTATGTATAAGATAAGATATCTAGGCAACACTATGTATCCTAATTGATAAGAATAAATCCCCATGTATTTCTGAAAACATAGTTCTTGCATTGGCATTAACAATTATTATAGTGTAGGAATTATTTTTTATTTATTTCATTGAAACTGTCATATTTTTTGTCAATTATTCCCATTATATGGGATACATATAAATTATGTAATTAATAATTAGACCATATCATATATTTAGAGACATAGAAAATATGTTATGTATCTGTATATGGTCTCATCCTTCATGTATGGATTTTGGGTCAGATAATATTGGTCATTCTATGTATTTTTATGCTCAAGATGGGTGGAAATTTTTTTGATCAGATTGAAATCATGTGAAAATGACCAATATATCTCCTATATTAGGGTAAATGAAAGAGGAACTTTTATATAGAACATTTTATATATTTGAATGTATAATGGATGACATAATCTTATTATCAGACCCATGGAGGGAAACACTATATGAATTTAAATTCAAAAACACATAGAAGATACTCTTAAATGTGGGATACACTCCTTATAATCACTGGATTATTTATAAAGATAAATAATAGTAGAATATTTATATTTATCTGGATCATAAAAAAACAGATTTAACAACATCTAAATATCATGAAATGGTTAGAAGCCTGATGTGAAGGGTAACTCATGCATTAGGCCATAGTGGAGGTGAAAATGGAATATAAAGAAAGGATCAACATAAGTAATCCAATAAGTGATAAATATCCAATTATGTTCATAATTAAAAAACCATATTTAATTAAAAATAATCTTAATATGGAATCTAATTTTGAAATATCCTATAAGAATTAGGATATCATTAAATTGGAGGGTTGGACATAGACTGAAGTACTGGTTAGACCTAGGAAAAGTTACATAGGTTGCATAATATATATCCCATGTTATATTAATCAAGATACATATTGATGACAGATATATAATATAAATATACATATATGACTCATATATTATATATTTGTTGAAATGTTTGGTTTCCTTGGTGATAGAACGATAAAATTCTATTGTGAATCCATAATGTACTCATTAATAAACAAATCTATTTATTAAAATTGATTATATAATTGAGACTAGGATAGGGAATACATGATTCAATCATCATCATTAGTATGTTGGAATCAGGTTAAATAGTGTTTTCATAAGGTGGAAATTTTATTCCATGGTTTGGTGAACCATTATATTT
Organism: Viscum album; assembly: GCA_963277665.1. NCBI lineage: Eukaryota > Viridiplantae > Streptophyta > Magnoliopsida > Santalales > Viscaceae > Viscum > Viscum album. The sequence continues at coordinate 1,437,945,674 of OY728122.1, forward strand.
TTTTGGTTTGTATTTTTAAAACCATTGAATACCTAGTGTAAAGGATTAAAATCCTATGTAAATTGTTTTCAAGTATAAGATAGATGTATGATTTATTTGAGTAGCCTATAGATGAATGTTCTGTATATTTTTCAGTTTTGTTGGATAACAGAAATAAATAGTATATAGTTATATAAAGTGAAACATTGAGGCTTTCAGTTTTAGTTCTCCATTAGATATATTTTTATTTAGAAAATATGTTCCCATATAACTATAATACTTTTATTTTATGTCATTAACACCACTTTTTCAGTTTATAAAATCTATATATTACGCCAGCAAAGGGTTTTTCACCATCACAACACCATATTCGTAAATTATTAGAGCAATATCAAACCATTACTGTTTGTAAAGTCATATTAAACAATTAAATACAATGAGATTATTTTTCAAGTGTGGATATAATTTTATAATAAAACTAAACTTCTTGTTCTTGAGTGAGAACTATGTTATTTATTATATGGAAAAGTTTTTGGAAGAATATTCTCAATGAAAACTAAATTCCCAACACATAATATATTTTTTGGAATTAAAATGATATTATTATTCGGTAAATGTTGGGAACTTTTCCAAATTCCATAATTTATTTTGGGATTATATAACAGACTCTCCAATGGAATAATAATCCAACATGAGTGTCTCAACTCAATTATTTTTGGATCCAATAGGAAAATATTAACTTATTTTGTTTGATTCATTATTTGGAACACTTAATTGGGGTATTCATTTATACCATGATAAAGAGATTGACATTATGATTTTTATTGTCTCCAAAATGAGTGTTAAATTCTATGAGTTTTTCTGAAGTGGTGTATCATAACTTAAGGAATTATTAAACTAAATTATTAAATTTATATATTGAAGGATTCTATGAAAAAAATATGTACATGGAATATGAATTAAAAAATATTATTGATAACCAGGATATAACTATATATTTTTTATTAATAGGAATAAAGACCCTCTTAATTATTTAAGGGATACCTTTCATAGATTAAGATAATTTTTTGGGAGAGAGGAATTGTTTATTAAATTTAGTACCATGGTTAATGGTCCATATACAAATAGATACTGACACATATTGGTATTTGATGTAAATATTTTGGATCATGTTACACAAATCAATAAAAAAAATATGGGACATATAGGATACACCATATATTATTATAACATTAAAAATGTTCTATGTTAAATTAATACATATGAGTCGTGTAACATTTTTCCTTAGATGATGAACCAAGTGAGATTCGATTTACTTTCTTTATTTCTAAATATTTAAACACACCTATTTTATATACATAAATTTTCAAACTATATTTTTATTATCCCTTGGATAGAGGATATAGATTAATGAACAAGGATTTCTCTCAGATTCCCTTGCCATCGTTTAATCAAGAAAATATTTATGCATTTCATTTTTCTTAAAATACAAAAAAAATCAAAGGAAATGTGAGGTGGTTTTCTAGGGAATAGAGGATTAATATTTGTATTTTATTCCATTTATCGGTTGTAAAAAATATGAATACTATTAATCAATCCATTATAATTTTATTTATTGCTTGTTAGAAAAACATATCTTGTTTATTTTGTGAAAAATAATTTTCCAAATGATGTTTTATATTGTATGGAAACATATCAGATATGAAAAATAATTTTATGGATGTCCTAATTTCACTAATGTTATATATCAACAAGGTATATTCCATGAAAATTAGGATAATAGTTTTTGTGCCAAAGGTTGCTGAGGTTTTATATTTTTTATCTTTTCCCATAAGAGTGATAGATTATATAATGCAATATTATGGTAAATAATATGTGAATAGAGGGATTGTTAAAATAATGATGAATCTCATAAATTGGTCTACAGCATTTAAGGTCATATTATGTATACTATGGTGTCTTACTGTTTTGGGTCACATAACGAAGGGAAGTTTCTCAATATGAATTTTATAAAAGGATATTATTGAATCAAGGATCGTGATATTGAGAAGAGGATTTGGTCATGAGGGATTTAGATCATGTGAGAATAAGTGAAATTAGATCTCAAAGTGGTAAAATGAATATGAAATCATAAAATTTCTTCTATTCTATGATATATATGTAAATGTGTAACATCGTGTGAATTTTAATCCACTAAAATAGGTGGGGTTTTTATTATGTAAATCAGGATAAAATCATTCATGATTTAATATAAAAATACGGGAGAATTTGACATAGTTTGACTAGTAGTAATTATGGAAATCATGGCCACACCATTGAAAATTAGATCATGAGGTTAAGAGGATGATTTTCTGGGGATCATAACATCCCGTTACGGTTTTTTAGTAGTTCAATAGAAACCATGATAATAGTTATATATTTTTCACATGGGCCATTCTTAGTTTTCTCTTTCCTTGTCAATGAAAATTATAATAAAAATATAAACCAATTGGAATAATCTACTCAAGTGGGTTTAAAAGAGGAATATCTATACTTAAGGTATTTGGTTGGTTATTTTTTATATATCATAGATATCAATTATATTCTATAATAATGGAATATTTGTGAGGGGTTCATGAACATTAAAGGTTATTCCAACATGTATTGAAAAAATATTCTTGGTGAATACAAATAATAAGATATTCATTAGACTAAAACCAATAAATATGGTGGTTTACCCAATTTTATTAAATGGATTTTCTTTAAATTAAATTTAACCATGAAAAACAAAAGTTAATTTAAATTTTAATATGGTAATATAGTATAAATTAATTATACATTAGTAGGTTCTAGCTGGCATACCTTTACTTTTTCTATGTCTAAGTGATTTCCATAAAATATTTTTGAATTGATTATTTAAAGTTATAACTTTTGACTAATCCAATAAAGGGGTCGACATAGTGAGTAGAGTTCCAATTATTTCATAAGAATACCATGTTATTTTTCAATTGAATAATCCATTTATTGCACTTTTGAATTTTATTTTTAATGTCACATGATTCAACCTCATAAGGGATAATGATTATGTATATACATATTTAACTTAATCCTTCATTGGATTAAGGTCCCTTAATATTGACCAAAAAATTTAGAAAATATATGTTGGAAAGGTGTGTGGAAAATTTTATATAAATATGTTATATTATAGAAACTATAAAACATTTATGGAAGGGGGTTTACAAAGTTTAAGGTCATGGAAAAATGATTGATGAATAATACATAAGTTAATTTATAGTTATATGATATGATATAGAGGAATCACTATGTCTCCTAATTAATGTAATATCCTAAAATTTAAGAATATATTTTATAGTAAATAAAAATGTTACGAATATATTGTTTTAAATGGATCACTAATCAATAATTAAACCATGTTATGTTAAAATAAAATATTACATTTATATTATAGTCATTTAATTAGTTTGTGTAAATATAAGTAAACATATTATTAAATCTACAAAGTAAGGAAATGACATCGTGTAGCTAATGTTAGTCCTATTAATTTCATGTATCCAGGATTTTCATGGGCGTAGATTTATTAGGGTATTATATATACTTATCCCTAGCTATACATTAACAATTATGGTATTAGTGATGTCTTATGGGGGTGAAATTTATTGTGGTTGTAATTTCAAATAGATTTATGCTAGCAAAACCACCACCCTTAATAACTTCCAAAGTGTACCTTTTCCATTTATTCTAAATGTATATATTTATGGGCCATGTAAATATAAATTATTTTCATTTAAACATGTAATTTTTAATGGAGTAAATTATATATTACATTTTTTCATATTTTTCATTTTGACTATTGATGAAAAATAATGATATTTTTATATAAAAGAACTATTCTTTATTTTTCATATTTTAAAATGAAGATTAAAAATTTTCAATTTCAATTAGAGAAACAATTTTTTTTTCATTCGTAATTTAAATACAATAAAAATGTTTTTTTGGAATTTTCATAAATAATTTTTCTAAGTGAATTGTAAAAAATAATTTTTTTTAAAATAATAAAAATTTATTACTATATAAACATTTAAGTATTAAATAATAAATTATATATATTTTATATGATTAGATATTCATTTCCACAAGAAAAAAATATCTCAAAATACAATTATTAATTTAAGAAACCAATATTTAATATCTAATGTGTTATTTTCCCATAAAAATGTTAAAAGACTTTTAATTTAATTAAATATTATTTAATTAAAATTCAGTTTTTATTTAATTTATATCCATATTATATTTATTTTTTATAATAACCATAAAATATTATAGGAAAACAATATTATTTATAATATTATTTTATATATAAATTTTAATCATCAAAAAAACTTTTTAAAGAAATGTTGTTTTATGCACTACATTTTCTATATTTATAAACATAGAAATTTAATTTGATAAAATGGTTTCCACGGTTTTAATCGTTTGTTACAAATAATATAATATTTATTTATTTATTATTTCTTATAAAGGATAATTTTTCTAAGGTAAAAACAAGTAACCATGGTAAAATATAAAATCAAAAAAGTGAATATAAAAAAATAACATTAATGAATTTAAATAATGATTGAAATGTTTAAGAGAATGATTTTTTGGGAATTAAATTGACATTATATATTTTCATTTCCATTAGTTCTCAATTTTTATCCATATTAATTCCTATTGTCCTCCCATAATTAATTTTTGTTGGTATTTGGAAAAATTTTGTACCATATCACAAATATAAGAGGCCCTATTACACTCAAAACCCATCACATTGAAACTCTATTATTTTAGAAAAAATATTCCCAAACATATCCTACATATTCCTATATGTTTTATATAGTTTCCAATATTCTAAAAGGAGAGTCCTCCTTGAGAATAATAACTTTTTATATGAGAGAATCCAAAAGAGTGGTATACAATTGTAGCTACCCATTCCTCATTTATATTTATTTATGTGAACTTATACTTCATTTAATTTTATTAAACAATAAAATAATTATTTTATTGATATAATTATTTTTTAATATAATTATTATTCAATCGTCAAACTATTTCTGTTTTTAATGATAAAAATGAAAACGTAAATCTGGTATATGTGAACACTACCACCTCCATAAGGCAATGTGTTTATTTACCATCGGTGTTTTTCCTGGGTAGATATAATATTTTTTTTAATTTATATATATGGGGTGTTTTAAATGTTATGTTTTAATTCAAGAAAATATAATAACCTATTTTTGATTTTAAAAATAAAAAATGGTCAAAAAATTATCTATTTTAAAACAAGCACGCTAAGAGGAAAAAACAATTTATTCTAATTAGTGGATTTATACAAGTTATATTTTCCTTATAAGGGTATAATATTTTGATATATCACACTTTTAAACACTAATTTATATCATTATTATTTTTTATGTGATATAACAACATAACCTCTTTATAACAATCAACATAATTACAGTATAATTTTTTGGATCAGTTTAACCACCCACAAAACTAATACAGTAAAATTATGTCATCAATGACTATGAGAAAAAGAATACTATTATTACATGAACAAAATGAGTAAATTATAAATTTTTCTTAATATTTGAAACATTATTATTAAAATTATTAATATGTATATCACTATTTTTTTGTTAAAAGTCATCAAAAAATGTGGGTCCTCGATTTTACCTTCCCTAAATGTGATTAAAAATTATATATAATAAAAATATAAATTTATAAAAAATAATATTAATAATCAATAAAATAAAATTTAGTTTTGTATTAATTATGAAATATTGGAGTAAAAAATTCAATTACACTATTATTTTGAATATAATTTTAAATGGTCATGTTTACTCACACCTGACATTCAAAATATGCATAAAATAACTTATTTACATGATATAAAAATGTGTATAATTGATGAAATGTAAGTCCACATGAATATTTTTATTGTGGAATGTGTGAATTATAACATAATAATAATTGAATTCATAAGGAATATATATTTTTGGGACATAGTTGACAATTATTAATGATAGAATCTCATTCTGAAACATCATAAACTATCACAGGGTACTATGATATACCATTCCCTCAGGACCAAATCATCTCAAAGGGGTTACCAAAAGTATCAAATTTAATTTTGTTGTTCAAATTCAATTACTGTTATGACATGATTAGATAAAATATAAACCTTGTTACAAAATAATTCATTAAAAGAGTGTACAAAGATGAATAAAGGTATCAAGGATTGGTTTTCCCTAAATAATATTTCACCTCAAAGAATTATGTTGGTTATGATTCCGACATCAAATATATGAAGTGTGGTGATAAAAAATAGTATTTTCAATATGGGATTGATTACCCAAAACACTACATCACATCGAATTGAATACTTCCTCAGGAAAAATAGAAATAATAAGTAATTAATTAGGAAAATATATATCAATTTTTCATTTTTCTGACACTATAGAATTGTGTTGTCATTAACATTAATTTACCCATAGAAGATTATAAAACCATTTTATAGTTAATGGGATATCTAAAAAATATATTTCATACACTAGTAGGGTTTAGTGAGGTTAATTAAAATTCATATAGGAATAGTTTTTGTTCTCTAAAATCATTGTGAATTTTCTGTTTCATTCTATATATTTTTCCTAAACTATGAAATAGAACTTATTAGAGATTATAGAATCATATTTATCATAACTATCCCTTTATATATTTCCAAAATAAAAATCCTTTTTGTAATATTTGACTTTATGTTGAAGGAGTTGTTATTTAGAACATTAAGTGATTGAGTTTATGGTTCAACAACATTGAGTAACAGGTCACATGGCTTATGGTCACAAAACTATTACCAAAAGGTTAGAAAGTCGTGCTAAATATATGGTGTCACAGTCCCATAGTGAATGATGGGTCGTACTGATTCTATTTGATAATAGAGGAAGGGGTGGAATGTTTAGGGTCCTGGAACATGGACTAGTGAATAATATTTATTGTTTTACTAGTAATAATATTTGATATGAAGTGATCACTACATATAATATCTAAAAAAATTGACAAACATGTAGTTCATATATAGAATTACCAGCATACATTTTGGTGATATAACGAGATAGTTTATTTCTTATTTTATCATTGGATTGAACCGATAAGTTTCTCTACGTATTAAGAATAAGATATGAGATATGAGATACATTAGGAGTGAATTATTAGACCCCATAGAAATATGTATAATTAATATATATGTGGTACCATTCAATGATTTGGACCCTATGTAGGTATGTTCAGTGGTATGAGATGAACCATTCTGTGAATTTTGAAAAATATACAGGGAGGAATATAAGTTGAAAATATTTAAATCTTATAATAAATACCTAGATTATTTTTAGTTTTGGTTAAAAAAGTGATGAAATTTTATAGAGTTAAATGAATTCATCTAGATTGTATTAAAAATGATATGAATTCATCTCAGTGTTGGGCCCATAGAGGGAAACATGATGTGAAATATATGGCGCGAACACTAGGATGAAATTATTTAATATTGTTTTCACTTTATCATATAATTGGTTTATGTTTATATAACCATATGTTATGGGTCCTTATTTATATCTTATTCATTGATAAGGGATATAGTCTTGTATTAATGCTTAGATTGGGGAGGAAACCATTTGTGAATTAGAACTTAATAACCAAGAGATAGTGTGGGGTTGTTGTAATTTATGGATGGTCATAAGATACATATTTTACAATTTAATATATATCTAAATTAGAAATGATGAAACCAAAATATTTCTCAATGTATGAAATTTTTTCAATTAAAATATTTGATTTAGAAATAGTCAATGTGAATTTGGAGATCATACACTAAGAAGGGTCGAATATAGACATTATTTGTGGTTTCTTACAAGATAATTTATTTTAGAATCCTAACGTATCCAAATGTATTGGAGTGAATCCACAAATAGGACTTTTATGGATAATCCCACATTGAAAATATCAATCAAGTATAGGATAATGGGTTGTGATGTGTGGGGAACCTAATGAGATAAAGATTAAAGTTTTATGTGAACAAAGCATGTCTGCATCAAGAAAGTATAACATGGTATGGTAATATGTGTTGTGATTGAGATATGAATAATTGATCATGGCATCATTATGTATCCTATGATATATAAAAACTACACAGATTTAGTCCTTGTGAGGTGTCACGAACCAAATCTGGTCGCCGCCCAAACTGGCACCAAACCCAGTCCGTGACATGACCCGAAGGGCGTTCCCTATCCCCACGGGCTGGCACAAGTGCCCGGGTATCATTTATTTAGGTTTGGGAACGATTTACCCGAATATGAAATCATAAACCATTAAAAACAATCAATAAACTGAATCTGAAAATTTATACCAAATGATGTTTAAACAAAAACCAGAACGGAATACATAGGTTTAGATTCAATAAAAAAGGTCCAATGACACAATGGAACAGAAACAAAACAGCCCCATGGACTCCACATGACAAGGGGTCATCACCCCCAAGTCGTCTCCACTACTCCGCCCCAAGGATGAGGACTAACACCCTGAACCGCCATCACCCTTAGCCTTTCCTTTACCTGGGTCAAAAAAACGTCTACTTACACCCAAGGGGTGTAAGTAGGGTGTGAGCCTAATCCCAATAGGATACCACCCTATGATTCCAAGGTTCATGCAATACAAGGTGAAAAAGCAAGCAGTTTTAATATGCAATTAAAAGCGGTAAAAAATTCCACAAAATGAAACTTTAAATTTAAAACATTTTTCAAGATAAAACTTTCAGAATGTTAACACATTTAAATAGGAATATTAGATACTGCATTATAATTCCAAAGACACCCAAAACAAGGGCAAATACCACAAATCCACTGAGCAACAAAATCAGGAACACCCCTAGGCACTAGATAGTCTCAGGCCCCATGTACCTCGTACCTCAGTGTAATGTAACCATAGTAAAATCCTTTCTCGTGCACGAGACACTAGTAGGGAACATACCCATAACCTAGTGGTCCCCAATCATCATCCACAATGTTTAGTTAGAGTTGTCGTTATCCAAATGCTAAGTGAAACAGGGACAAAACCCATCCGGTCCACTAGCCGTACTAGTACAAATCCGCCCCACCTAGGTACCCGGGCTTCCCCCTTTGTGCTCAAACAATTTCAGGATTTAACACACATCCATTTTAATGTAAAACACCACTACTGGTCACATACACCAAATACAATAGCTATCTCATTTTATACCACTTAAAACACACAACAAACTCTTTGAATTTGAATAAATCAATTTCACAAAATCTCGTGTAGTTTTGCACACAAAACCCCTTAAGAAACCCACTTGTACACGATGTTCACAATTGTAAGTTACCAAAATAGTAAAGGCATCCCAATAAATATCAATTGAAACAAAAAATCAATTTTTGGGCAACCTCATGTTAAACAAGAAGTGTTCTCTTTGTAAAACCTTCATTTTCACACAAAAGTGCAACCAAAACTTCACTTTCTTTACAAGCACAATTAAAACTCATTATTTGCAGCAATTACCAGAGGGTATAAACATTATAAACAGTATTTTATGCCTTATTACAGATCATTAAAAACAACTAAGTATTTATAGGGCATCCCCAAATAAACAAACAAAACACTTCTTTGGAAAACCCCCAATTTCACACCAAATTGGCATTTTAAATTCAATTGCAATGGAAACATCATTAGAACCAATTTTTGTAGAAATAATAAAATTATATAAATCTGAAAATATGATAAATACAGCATGCTAATACACAAAGATTGCATCAACATTGGAATCACCTACCAAATCAAATGAAACCATTGAATCCTTTGTGCGAAAACACAAAGGCACCACCGCCGCACCTCAAGAAGGGTAGATCAAACCTAAAAATAGAAAATTGGACCACGAAAACCCAAGGTTAAACCTTGGGTTCGAACCCCTACCCACTGGTCATTGTTCACTTCAATAAAAAGGGAGGAAACCCTAAAAAAATAGAATGAAACCCTAATCAATTTGAAAGGGGAAAAGAAATGGACAAACTTAGTTGAGAAATCTAGAATCAATCTCCCCAAAACACTAGTATCTGAAATTTAAAACGGCCAAAACTCAGGGGATGGTCTCACAAGAATTATTAGGTCATTTAGGAATTGTAATGGAGGTAAAAGATTAAGAATAGAGGGAGTTATGAAAGAATCAATTTACCTCTCCAAAATCTGGACGATTTCTGAAATCCAGAACGTTTCGACTATTTTCGCGACTCTATCGAGCTCAAAATTGTGGGAGGAGGGTATGGGGTCGCGCCTGGGCTTCTTAGGGTCGATAGGGAGGTGGAATCACCTAAAAATCCATTTTAATGAATAAGATATTAATAAATTAATGAAACAATTTAAAACTAGAAAATGGGCCTTCGGGTTGGCCCAACTCTCAAATAAAAACAAAAATACCCCATGCTTATGGATTTATAAAGGCCCCAAATTTAAATTTAGGGTTAATATATCAGTGGAGAACAATTAAGAGTTGGAATGAGTCAAAAATATTAAAAATTGAAAAATTTATAAATGAAACAAAATTTATTTTTTAAATATGGAATTGGGTTCGCAGTTTGGCCCAATTCATGAAAACTCACCTATTCTCAATAAAACCTTTGGAAACCACCAAAACAAATAATGAGTGGAAAATAAATTTAAAATAAACCTAGAATAGGTTACGTACGTGAAAATTCTCCCCACCTTGAAAACTTTCCGCCCCGGAAAGTCACAGCAAGGTCAAAGCAACAACCAAACCCAACTGAGAAACCAATAGGTACACCCTTGCCAGGTTTCACCCCCAAAGGTCAAAACACCTCCAGTGATCAATGATGGAAGGAATACTATCACAAACCAAACTTACACCACTTTCCTAAAACAATAAAGTACATTCAGGATTTATCCCAAATGAAAACTCCTCAAATACAATCTGAACAATACTCAATCAATTTACCCAAAAAAAACAACAACATTGAACAAGGTTACACTTCCCTACTATAACTAAACCATTAGAAACTCTCCAATATCAATGTTTACCCAATGAATATGTAGGTAGTTAGATATCTTCGAATGATAATACCTACTTCCCAGACAATTCCAAAGAAAAAAAATATGAGTTACTCGTATGAAGAGACACAAACGGGCTCCCCACCATAAGAGACAAATTAAATTGTTTTCCTGAGACAGAATCAAGACACTAATAGTGGGAGGCCCAAACATACTCTCTAGTAAAAGGGATATAATTCCATTAAATTTTTATGAAGTAATATTCATGAGAATCATAGTGGGTCTCCCCACCATAAGAACTGACCATCTTAACCGACCAGCATGGGCCGACACAGAAACACCCAAAAAGAAATCAAAGATTTAGGAAGGGCGCAGGATTAGTATGCATGGTTTGGGAAACTGTGCACTAACTATAAATATAATTCTTTCTACATGGATTCCTAGCACACGACCACTACTAAACGTGCACAAAATATGTGCTCAACCATGACGAAACCATAGGTTTGAACTATTCCAATCTTTCATACTAAGGATAGGACTTTGTACAAGGGTTTAAATGGCCTTGGGATTTTCCCTGACTACGAGCCAGCTTCTCTCCGAGACCTATGGCTGGAGCTCAAATGATTGAAGCATCTTCGGCCTCGTAGTTAATATTTGGAAACCCACTGAATGAGAATTCTTCTTTTCGGTGCCACCAAAAACTACACCGTAGTCCCAAATAAGTTTTCTAGACATAACACATTCCAAACTCACTTTACCTTATCCCGATATTTCACTGAAACAAGGGTTGAGAAGATACACACACATCACAACTTGTTTCTTCAGGTGAGAAACAATAGAAGTAAAGAACACCTACACTCACATTCCTCTAAAATAGATGATTTTGAAGTTTTTCCAATGGAGACATTTTCCCAACATAACAGGGACTCTCAGAGGATTTCACTACTTTCACCTATACAGTCAATCGAGTACATGACATCATAAGGCATCACCAAACATGACCATTTCAACTGATATAAAAAATTCATGGAGAGGGACCTTATACAACATCCCCAAACAACACTCAATTCTAGAAAGTGTCCACAATATCCTATCGTGAACATATTTCCCACAACGGTGGTTTAACATGAATTAATGCATCAAAGAAACTTTGAAGAACCCAAGGGTCCTCTTAGACACCATCGAGACACTCATCCACACTTACAACCAAAGAACACTTCCACCTTCGACGAATCATGAAACATTAGAAACTAAGGTTTCTTTCAACCTTCCACAATAACTTTACCACTACAAGAGGATCCAAAAATCAACGAAATGAATGGGTGTAGACTCAATCAACAATGATCGATAAAATATTCCTTATATTGATCAACTGGAGGATTTTCGAATGGCGAAACAATATGGATTGCACTTCAGCTGTGCATTAACCCTTAATGGAGGCATACCTTATCCAATGAGAGAACCCAAGGACCCAACCAAGCTGGTCCATTAGTAAAAACATGCCTAAAACCAGATCCAAACACATGAAGGGAACCACCGTAAAGGCATCCCAAAACATTTTTCAAAAGAGACCACTAATCGTCCCTACAACACAGCTCACCGACCAAACACAAACCCAAAACACAGTTCAAATAGGAGGGGTTCTTGGACTCAAAACATCCCACAACATCAACATTATCAAAAACCCATAATAAAAACTATACCAAACTACTCATCAATACATCATGTTTTTCTTTAAAACTATTTCTTTGAAAACAAACGGTTTTGCAGTAAGCGTATCCACCAATGGTACCCCATGGGCCTCACACATTCATGTTTTTGTGTCACACCGGGCACCCTCCTCATAACCATCCCAGCACTCATCCAGTCATGCCATCAACCATCCATCATCCCATATAACCCCATGCATGTGGTCACTCATGGAAATACCAAAGGGTAAAACAAAAATTCCTTCCACATTTCAAAAACAAAATGCTCAACCTACCCAACCTTTTTCTCAAAACTGCTAACAATGAGATCAAAATCCCAATTCACATCTTACAAAACGTTTCATAAAGACACAACAATTTGGAAAAGAACCCACATTCAAGATATTCATATCAATATCAAAACATCTCATCCCATTAAAACACCGTTTTATTATTTAGAAAACTCTATTGGAAACACTTTTCAAAACCAACTTTAATATAGATACTTCATTCAAAAGAGGTGTAAGCACACCATTTTACATTTAAAAACAATTCTGAAAATTGAATTCCTCAATTTCATAAACCAAACCATTCCCTCTTTATTTGAAAATCATTTCATAAAAACTTTACACTTATTAAAACCAAGTCACCAGAAAACCAAAGTGCCAGGATTTCAAAACTAAAGCACAAAACAATCCGAGAGGAAACTAGTTTCAATGGGTGACTTGGAAATATGGTTGGCAGCCATATTCCAATCACTTCACTGTCACAGAGAGTGTTTTAGGGAATATCCCCAGCTTCACATGGCTTTCCCGGCCCTGTGAGCTCACTGAGACCATTATCCCAACTCTCTTTTCATTTCCCCTAATCATCATCAAACCAAGAAAACCAAAGGAATTAGATAAATCCCTACTTCCCATGGCGACTCTAATCCTGTCATGAGGTGTGGTGATCAGGCACACTACCCATAACCGAACTACCAAGTCCCAACAATCGTAACTTTATACTATCCCGACTGTTCCCCAAATAACGTGACCCAAAGAGTTAACCAGAACCACCTCTGATACCATTTTGTCACGAACCAAATCTGGTCGCCGCCCAAACCGGCACCAAACCCAGTCTGTGACATGACCTGAAGGGCGTTCCCTATCCCCACAGGCTGGCACAAGTGCCCGGGTATCATTTATTTAGGTTTGGGAATGATTTACCCGAATATGAAATCATAAACCATTAAAAACAATCAATAAACTGAATCTGAAAATTTATACCAAATGATGTTTAAACAAAAACCAGAATGGAATACATAGGTTTAGATTCAATACAAAAGGTCCAATGACACAATGGAACAGAAACAAAACAGCCCCATGGACTCCACAGGACAAGGGGTCATCACCCCCAAGTCGTCTCCACTACTCCGCCCCAAGGATGAGGACTAACACCCTGAACCGCCATCACCCTTAGCCTTTCCTTTACCTGGGTCAAAAAAAAGGTCTACTTACACCCAAGGGGTGTAACTAGGGTGTGAGCCTAATCCCAATAGGATACCACCCTATGATTCTATGGTGCATGCAATACAAGGTGAAAAAGCAAGCAGTTTTAATATGCAATTAAAAGCGGTGAAAAATTCCACAAAATGAAACTTTAAATTGAAAACATTTTTCAAGATAAAACTTTCAGAATGTTAACACATTTAAATAGGAATATTAGATACTTCATTATAATTCCAAAGACACCCAAAAACAAGGGCAAATACCAAAAATCCACTGAGCAACAAAACCAGGAACACCCCTAGGCACTAGATAGTCTCAGGCCCCATGTACCTCGTACCTCAGTGTAATGTAACCATAGTAAAATCCTTTCTCGTGCACGAGCCACTAGTAGGGAACATACCCATAACCTAGTGGTCCCCAATCATTATCCACAAAGTTTAGTTAGAGTTGTAGTTATCCAAATGCTAAGTGAAACAGGGACAAAACCCATCCGGTCCACTAGCCGTACTAGTACAAATCCGCCCCACCTAGGTACCCGGGCTTCCCCCTTTGTGCTCAAACAATTTCAGGATTTAACACACATCCATTTTAATGTAAAACACCACAACTGGTCACATACACCAAATAAAGTAGCTATATCATTTTATACCACTTAAAACACACAACAAACTCTTTGAATTTGAATAAATCAATTTCACAAAATCTCGTGTAGTTTTGCACACAAAACCCCTTAAGAAACCCACTTGTACACGATGTTCACAATTGTAAGTTACCAAAATAGTAAAGGCATCCCAATAAATATCAATTAAAACAACAAATCAATTTTTGGGCATCCTCATGTTAAACAAGAAGTGTTCTCTTTGTAAAACCTTCATTTTCACACAAAAGTGCAACCAAAACTTCACTTTCTTTACAAGCACAATTAAAACTCATTATTTGCAGCAATTACCAGAGGGGATAAACATTATAAACAGTATTTTATGCCTTATTACAGATCAATAAAAACAACTAAGTATTTATAGGGCATCCCCAAATAAATAAACAAAACACTTCTTTGGAAAACCCCCAATTTCACACCAAATTGGCATTTTAAATTCAATTGCAATGGAAACATCATTAGAACCAATTTTTGTAGCAATAATAAAATTATATAAATCTGAAAATATGATAAATACATAATGCTAATACACAAATATTGCATCAACATTGTAATCACCTACCAAATCAAATGAAACCATTGAATCCTTTGTGCGAAAACACAAACGCACCACCGCCGCACCTCAAGAAGGGTAGATCAAACCTAAAAATAGAAAATTGGACCAAGAAAACCCAAGGTTAAACCTTAGGTTCAAACCCCTACCCACTGGTCATTGTTCACTTCAATAAAAAGGGAGGAAACCCTAAAAAATAGAATGAAACCCTAATCAATTTGAAAGGGGAAAAGAAATGGACAAACTTACTTGAGAAATCTAGAATCAATCTCCCCAAAACACTAGTATCTGAAATTTAAAACGGCCAAAAATCAGGGGCTGGTCTCACAAGAATTATTAGGTCATTTAGGAATTGGAATGGAGGTAAAAGATTAAGAATAGAATGATTTATGAAAGGATCAATTTACCTCTCCAAAATCTGGACGATTTCTGAAATCCAGAAAGTTTAGACTATTTTAGCGACTCTATATATCTCAAAATTGTGGGAGGAGGGCATGGGGTCGCGCCTGGGATTATTAGGGTCGATAGGGAGGTGGAATCACCGAAAAAGCCATTTTAATGAATAAGATATTAATAAATTAATGAAACAATTTAAAACTAGAAAATGGGCCTTCGGGTTGGCCCAACTCTCAAATAAAAACAAAAATACCCCATGCTTATGGATTTATGAAGGCCCCAAATTTAAATTTAGGGTTAATATATCAGTGGAGAACAATTAGGAGTTTGAATGAGTCAAAAATATTCAAAATTGAAAAAGTTATAAATGAAACAAAATTTATTTTTTAAATCTGGAATTGGGCTCGCAGTTTGGCCCAATTCATGAAAACTCACCTATTCTCAATAAAACCTTTGGAAACCACCAAAACAAATCATGAGTGGAAAATAAATTTAAAATAACCCTAGAATAGGCTACGTACGTGACATGAGGGAAAAAATTATATCACATATAAAGTGAACTATTTCATTATGGTATATACATTACCATTGTATCCTATAAGACACAAAGTAGAATCATCTATTTTTAGGAACAAATATACGTGAGGAGAAATTTTAATATGGGACTCTAGGAGTATAATCTTATAATAGATTTTTTTGCGATTTGAGATGAACCATTATGAATAGTTTTCTATCAAATGTTGTGTACTTTTGAAACTTTTTTCCTTAGATCACACATTTTAAGTATCTTTTATCGCCAAAACGTTCCCAAAAGACCCTTTGAAATGTGTTTTAAAATTTTGGAACTCCGCTATTAGAAATATATGAAATAAAATTCCTACTCTTATAAAGAGGTTCTCACAAACATATCATCAGACTAAGAAATTGTTTTTTGGAATCTACATCCATAAATGCATGTCTAGTCATACATTATAAGGAAACCCCATTTTCATCATCTTTATTCATAGTGATGTAATTTAATTTACATAAAATTTTAACCTGAGTGTGGACCATTTTATGGATTCAATAGATTGTGTGGAAATAATTTATCACTGACAACAAAATTACCCGATTAGAATGGGATTTTCCCAAAATTAAAATAATATGATTATAATGTAAATGTTTTTAGATTTTCCACATTACTAAATATATAGTGGGATTGTTTTGATAACTCTCTAATGCATGGATTATACAAGTTGAGTATATAAAATAATGGTAATTTGGAGCCAAGAGTAAAATATCAACTCATAAATCTTTGGTCCCAATGTTGACTAATCAACTTGAGTAATTTGAACTACATGATAGATGGCCCTGACATGGGGAATTTTTAATACCTCAAAGGTTGTATTTGTCTAATAAATATTTTCATTCCATGTGGAGTGTCCCAACTCAATACATTAATTTCATGAATTTATAAAAATATATATTTTAGGATAATATATTTAATAGATTTAATGATTACTTTTCAGCTAGGTGTGAGATATAAAATCTTGAAATTACTAAAAAGATACTAATATAAGTTTTCATCCCATGTTTATTTGTTAAAAAATATTTATTACTTTTATATATGAAATATCTAGTGTTGAGAAATTTTTTAATTATTCCAATTGGATGTGTTTATGTCAATATACCATCTAACATAAGCATAAATTTGGATTTCATGTAAATATATTACATCAATAAATGTAATTCCTGATGTTAAGGTTATGTACCATGGATGGTAGAGAATATTTAGTGTATTTAATATTATACTATATGGAAAATTTACTCATAGAACATAATGGTGATATAACATTTTTCTAGGTTTATAGACCTAGCAATCAGAAAAATCACATTATATCCAAATATTAGTCCCTATATTATTTATAACTTTTAGTATTAGAAGTAATTATTTCAAATAAATTTATTGGGAATCTAAATAAAAAGGAACACTACTTTTTCTCAGGCTTTTCTTTGAGGGTATTCATCTTAACATGATTTCACCTATTTATCTTTTTTGAAATTTTCTATATTTTTCGTGGATATAAATATATCATTCTTTATGATTGGTTACTCAAATTTTCCACAAGACACATATTACAGTATTTAACCAACGGATAAGTATTTATAATTCTTCATATATTTTACAGTCTCCCATGTCAAAAAAATGTTTCATCTAGATTTTTTTAAATAGAATAAACCAAAATATTATTTATTTAACATAGAAATATTGGTGAAGATAAACCTAACATGGTTAGATGTATTAATTTTTTTATTGTCAGATATCCTCAAGGGATGGTGATAAAAAATTAAATTTTCATTTCTCAAACAAAATGATTCAATTTTATAAGGTTAGAATCCATTGAAAAAAATAGTGAATTATTGTATTGAGTAAGGGAAGGATAAAAAATAAATAATTGGGGTTCCCAATACTAGTATAAAATCTCTCATGGTGGATGCTCAAATTTTTTGATCATAGTACATTGAACCAAGTGTCATATGGTTTTGGGATATTCAAAAAAATCCAATTACGCAATAGGAATTGACTATGTGGATAAGATAAACTTATTGAAAGGGGTATTGAGAAGAGTATCTTGTCACTGAGCATTTGGATCTTCCCAAAATAATATGACATTGATTTTTTTGGGTCCAATAAGAATATATTTACATGAATATTATTTGAATGTGGGTACGATGAATGGTAGAAAAACATTGAGTTTATTTGAATCCAATTGTATAGATGGGTTCATAAAGGTGTATATAATAAAATAATCATGCATAAATCAATGATAAATGTGATGATTCTTGTATAGTTTCGCTATTAATAATGGAATAAACATGTGATGCACCATGTTAAAGTAGATCACGAGGTTATGGGGGACTTTTTTGTGACCATAACATCCCTTAGGGGTTTATTAGTATAAGAAATGAATATTTTCTATTCATAATCAATACCTTTTAGGGTGATTTCATATCATTCATCCGCCACATTAGAAAATATTATAACAAATGAGGGAATAGTTATGAATAATTTACTGAAGATTATTGGTTTCATTGAGGAGTATCATGACACAAGGAATTTGGTTAGGGATGATTCATACATCAATGATATGAATTTAGTTCATAGAGAATATGATAAATAATATGTGTTAAATGACATTAAATGTTATTCAACTATGTGTTGGACATATCCCCAAAGTAAAGGAATATTATTGGAATTTGTGATAACAAGATCATTTATATGGGTGGTAAACAAAATTTAATGAAACTATTTTTTAAGAATTTCCATGTAACCGTGGAATATATTAATCATTATTTATGGGGACAATGAAAATTTATAGATTATATTTTTAAGAACATTTGGGTATATGGAGCGTAGATTTTTTTAGGGGCCAAGTATTTGTTCCTTAAATATTTGATACTTATTTATTTTAGTCTCTAAATTTTTCCTATTCCAGGAAATAAAAAAACAAAGAGAGTTGAAAAATAAATTTTTCTAGGGAATGCCTTGTCGATATCTAAGATGAAGGTCCATTTCTGTCACTATTGACTTGAAATTTAAGTTATTAGGACTCATATAATGATGAGATTTAGTTCTTTTTCAGACACCCTTTATGAAATATTTTCTAAGCTTATGTTCATAAAACATTCTAAAAAATGTGATATAATTTTTATAGTAAATGATAATGAAAAGACCAAAATTAATAAGAGAACCTCTAACTAATATATTCCATATCGACAAGAGGGTGTTCCAAGTATATGGTTATGGTAGTTTCATGGATAAATAAGATATTAATTTCCATCTACGTATAGGATAAGATATCTAGGAATCACTATGTATCCTAATTTACAACATTCAGGCCACATGTATTTTTAAAAACATAGTTCTTGCATTAACATGGCTCATTATTATTGAGCAAGAAATTTTATTCTTCTATACTATTGAAACTAGAAGTTTTTTAGAGATAATTCCCATGATATGGGATATGTATACCTATTTGAAATTATATGTAAACCCTATCATATATTTAGAGACATAGAAAATATTATAGGTACCTTTATATGGATTCATCCCCCATGTATGGATGTTGGTTTAGATAAGATTGTTCATTCTATATAGTTTTTTGCTCAAGATGGAATGAACAATTATTGTATAGTTTTACATCATCTGAAAATTCGTCATATATCTCGTATATTTGGATCAATCATTGAGGAAAAATTATATAAAATATTTTATTTACTTTACTACATAATAGATGACCTCATTTTTGTGTCAAACCCATGGAGGGAAACTCAACATGAATTCGAAGTCCACAGCACATTAAAAAAACTCTAAAATGTATGATACATTTCATATTATAACTAGATTATGTTTAAGGATCAATATTATAAGAATATTTATATTATTATAGATCAAAAAAATGAATTAACATCATTTAAATGTCAAGAAACTATAAAAAGCCTAATGTGAAGGTGAACTCATGAAGTAGTACAAAGTGAAGGGGGTCAACTGTATTTGTTTCTATGCTCAAGATAAGTGATCCAGGAATTGTTATATATCACCTTGTATTTATTTTTAAGAAAAATAAATTACTATTGAATGAAAAATAATCCAAATATTATATATAATTTTTAAATAACTAGTAATAATTAAGATACCATACACTGGTTGGGGTTGGTATTTGACTGAATTTGTGGTTGGACCTTGGATAAGTGGTGTAGGTGTCACTATATATATCTCATGGTATATGAATCCAGCTAAATTTATTTAATTGATATAAAATATATATCAAGATATACAGCTCATGTAAGGGATAACTGTAGAAATTTATTATTGCCTTGGTGATAGAAGGATGAAATTACAATGTCAATCCAAATAATCCTCATCAATAAAAAACTATTTATTGAAATAGATTCTATGACTGAGACTACAATATGGGATATATGATTAACTTTTAATTCTTATTTTTATGGAATAAATTCACACAGAGTACCAATATGGTGGAAATTTTATTCATAGTTTAGGTGATCCATTATATTTTTGCTGGCATGTACATTCAAAAATATTGAATACCTAATGATAAGGAATGGACTCATATGTACATAGTTTTCATGTATATGAGAGATAATTTTTTTATTTAAGTGGCCTATAGGTGACCCCTCCATATATTATTCAGTCATTTTGGATACAATATGAAAAATAGAATAATGTTTTATAGGAGGAAATATTGATGCATTCATTTTTAGTTCTTCATTAGATGCTATATTATTTTGAAAATAACTTCCCCAATAAAATTATAATTTTTTTATGTCATTAACCCCTTTTTTAATTTTTTATAATATATAGCCAACTCTTGGAAGAGGGATATCGCCATCATGACACCATATTGGGAAATATTTATAGGAATTTGAAATCATTATTGCTTTAAATAAAATCTACAAATATAAATACCATTGGTTTCTATTAAATGTGTGGATAAAATTTTCTAATCAAAAAGTACAGCTTTTTTTGAGTGAGGATTGTGCTATTTACTATATAGAAAACTGTGTAGAATTATTTTCTCAAGGGAAAATAAATTCCTCACATATAATATTTTTGGATTTCGAATTGAAAGAATCATATTCTTTGATAAATGTTGGAAACATTTCCAGATTCCAGAAATTATGGTGGTATTCTATAACAGACTCACTAATGGGATAATATTAAAAAATGAGTTCCTTAACTAATGTTATTTTGGTTGCAACTGGAAAATATTTTACTCAATGTGTTTGATTCATCAGTTGGAATACTAAACTCGGGTAATTATTTATACCATGGAAAATAGATTAACTATATGATTTTTGTTGTCTCCAAAAGGAGTGTTCAACTTGATGAGTTTTTTTAAGTGGTTTACCTTAACTCATGTTATTATATACTAAAGAACTAAATTTTGGGATTCTATGATTATCAGAAAAGCATTTTTTATGAGGAATATGAACCAAACAATAATCTATAGAACCCTGATATCATTATATATCCTTTATTAATATAAATCATGACACTCGTAGTAATTTAAGGGATACCATACATAGATTGGGAACGTATGTAGGCAGATGGGAATTTTTTAATTATTATAGGACCATGGTTAAGGGTCTATGTACAAATAGTTAATGACACATATTTGTCCTTTATAGAATTATATTCTTTCAACATAAACAATAGATAAAATAAATATATGGGATATATATGATACACCATATATTGTTATGTCATACAAAATGGACTATGTAAAGCTAGAAAATATGATTGGTGTAATATTCTTCCTAGGATGATGAACCTAGTGAGAATAGATTTACTCTCTCTATGTTTAAATATTTAAGTATACCTATTTTATAGATGTAAATTTTCAATCAATATTTTTACGAAGACTTTGACAAAAAGGATAAATAGTTATGAACATGGATTTATTTCAGAATCCCTTTCCATATTTTACTCAAGAAAATATTTTTTCCTTTTATTTTTACTCAAATAATAAAATGTTTTAATGGAAATGTGAGGTGCATGCCTATGGAATAGAGACTTAATATATTCATAGGATTCCATTTTTCAGTTATCATCATGATGAGTACTATGAATCTATCCTTTCTAATTTAGTTTATTGCATATTATAAAAATGAAGCTTGTTTATATTGTGAAAAACCATTTTCCAAATTATTTGTTAGATTGTATAGAAACATAATGGATATTAAACCTAATGTTATAGAGGTACTAATTTCACTGATGTTATATATCTACATCACATGGTGCAAGAAAAATAGGGTAATTGTTTTTTAGCCAAAGGTTGCTGATGTTTTATATTTGACATATTTTTCTAGAAGAGTGTGAGATTATACAAAGCAATGTTATTGTAAATCCAATGTGAAAAGTGGTCTTCATAAAACATGAGGTCTATAATAGATGGGTCCATTCTATTTAAGGTCATATTATGTTGACTATAGTGTCTTATAGTTTTGGGTCACATGAAGAAGGCCAATTTCCAAATAGAAATTTTCGAAAAGGGTACGATAGAATCAAGGATCGTGATATTAATATGAGTATCTAGACATTAGGGAATTTGATCTTGTAAAAATAGTTAAAATTAGATCTCAAAGGTGTTAAATGAATATAAAGTAATAAAATTTATTTGAATCTATGAACAATAGGTAAATTTGTAATATCGAGTGAATTTGAATCCACATTAATATTATAGATTGTTATTGTATAAATATTGACATAATTCTCCCCGAAGTAATAAGAAAAGGAGGGAGAGGTTGATATAGGATGTCTGGTAGTAATTATGGAAATTAGGGATGCACCATAAAAAAAATAGATCATGTGGTTATGAGGAAGGTTTTTTTTTGGAACAAAACATCACTTTGGGAGGTCTGTTAGTGGGTCAAATGAAACCATTATATTAGATACATATTATTAATAGGGTAATTTAATATTTTTAATTCTCCATGTTTATAAAATTTTTAATAAAAATAAAAACCAATTAGAATAACCTACTCAAGGATGTGGGTTTCCAAAAGGTGTATCTAATCTAAAGGGATATGGTTAATTGTTTTCAGATATCATATATATCTATTATGTTCAATGAGAATGTGATACTTGGAGGGGTTCATGATCTGTAAGGTTTATTCCAACATTTATTGAAAAATTATAAAAGGTGAATATATATAAAGAGATATTATTTAGAATATAACCAATTAATGTGGTGGTTTACTTAATGTTACTAAATGGATTTCTCTTGAATGTAAATATAACCATGGAACAACATAAACCAATTTGAATTATACTAAGGTAATATAATATAAATATTTTCTATAGTAGTAGGTTCAAACAAGGATAGATTATCATTTTCTATGGAAAAACTATTTTGACCTTAATTTTTTTTGAATTTTTTTCCTGTTCAACCGTTTGACTAAACCATTAAAGGGATCAATATAGTAATTAGAGTTAAAATTATTTCCTAGGGAGACCTTTAGTATTTTTAAACAAAATAATACATTTTTACTCTTTAGACTTGTATTTTCATGTCCCGTGATTCAGCCTCCGAAGTAATAATTATTATGGATGAATATATTTGTCTTACTATTTCATTGGTTTAAGTTCCAATAACATCAACCAAAATTTTTAGAAAATATATATATAGAAAAATTATGTTGAAAATTTTATATAAATATATTATAGTGTAGATACTATAGAACTTATCTAGAAGGGGGTGTCCATAGTTTAAGGTCATGGGACATTGATTGATGAATAATACATATGATAATGAAATAACATATGATAGGAGATAGAAGAATCGCTTTGTATCCCTATTAATGTAATATCTTGTGATTTAGAATATATTTTCCATTAAAAAAATGATACCAATGTCATGTATCAAATGGATAACTGAACTAATATGATATAATGTTATGTTAAAATTAAATTTTTCCTCTGTATTATAGTTATTAAATTGATAAGTATACATGTAAGTAACCATATTAAAAAATCATTAATTGAAGGAAATAGAATTGAGTAGAAAAAAGTCTTCTTATGAAGCTCATGTTTCAATGATTTTGATGTATATATATTAATATGGTTATCTATAGACTTATCCCTAACTTAACATGATCAATTATGGAATTAGTGAAGACTTATACTAGTGAAATTTAATCTTATTGAAATTTCAAATATATTTATTCTTGATGAAACACCACCCATGAATACCACTAGAGAATACATTTTACATAGATCATAAATGGATATATTTCGAGGCCATGTTACTATAAATTATAATGATTTAAAAAGCATGTTTTAATACAATGGTGTATTTTTAAAAGGTACTTTCATATTTCTATTTAGGATGTTGATAAAAATAATGATAGTTTTTATATAGAAAAATTATTAATTATATTTCATATTTTAAAATATAGATTAAAAATTTTGAATCATAATTATATAAATATATTTTTTTCATTCATAATTTAAAAACACCATAAGAGTTCTTTAAAAATTTTCTAAATTATGTTTTTTAAGTGAATTGTAAAAAATAAAATTTTTACTAGAATTATAGAATTTTTTAGTATATAAATTATTAATTTTAAAATATGAAAATATAATTTTTTTTATTACTAGATATTCATATATAGAGAAGAAAAATATCTGATAATATAATTATTAATTTCGGAAACCAATGTTTGATAACTAATGTGTTATTTTCTAATAAATAGTGTTAGTTACCTTTTAATTTAATTTAATATAATTTAGTTAAAATTCAGTTTTATGTTTAATTTAAATCCATATAATAATGATTTTTTTATAATAACCCAAAAAAATTTCATGAAAATAAATATCCGTGATATTTTTAATATATATATAAATTTTATATTTTGAAAAAACATTGTATAAAAATGATGTTTTATGTGTTTCATACGCTATTGTTAAAATAAATCATTCATAAACATAAAAATTCTATTTGATAAAATGGTTTCAATAATTTCAATTATTTTTTATAAATTATTTAATATTTATTTATTTATTTTTGTTCATAAAGGATAAGTTTTCTAAGGTAAAAACTAGTGACCATGGTAAATGCTAAAATTAATAAAGTTAATATAAAAAACTATTTTTAATGAATTTAAAACATGATTAAAAAGTTATTAGGAATGTTTTTTAGGATTATATTGACATTATATATTTCTATATTAATTATTTATCTATCTTTTGTGACATTAATTTTGATTGGTCTCCAATAATTATTTTTTTGGGTATTTAGAAAAATGCAATACCTTATCACACGTATAAGAGTCTCTTATATCCTCGACACCCATCACACAGAAAATCCATTATTTTAGAAAACATTATTCCCAAACATATCCTACATATTCATATATACATTATATAGGTTCGAATATTCTCAAAGGACAGTCCTCTCGGGGAATAATCCATTTTTATAAGGGATAATCCATGTTTGAGGTATACAATTCCAACTGCCCCTTCATTATTTATATTTATTTATATGCACTTCTTCTTCATATTATTTCATTACACTGTAAAATATAAATTTCATTTATATAATTATTTTTTATTTATAATTATTAATCAATCAATAAGCACTTTCTGTTTTTCATTGTAAAAAATGAAAATTTGAATATGGCATGCATGCAAACTATAACCTCTAAAAAGTAAAGTGTTCATTTACCCTAAGTTCTATTCCTGGATGGATATAATTTTTTTAATTCATATATGTGGTTTTTTAATGTTTATGGTTTCAATATTTAAAATATAATAACCTACTAATGACATTAAAAATAGAAAATGGTTATAAATTTATCTATTTTAAAATAAGAAAACTAAGAGGAAAATGGTCTTTTTCTTCTAAGTAGTGGATTTTTACCTGTTATATTTTTCTTATAAGTGTTTAAAATATTGATATATCACAATTTTATAAACTAATTGTTACCATTATTATTTTTTATGGTGATATTATAACTTATCCAATATATAACTATCAACTGAATTGTGGTATATTTTTGTGTGGATTGTTTTAACCACCCACATAACTAATACTATAAAATTATATCATTGATGACTACGAGAACAAGACTGCTATTAATACCTAACATAATTGAGTAAATATTTTATTTTTTTCAATAATGGTAGCATTATTATTGAAATAATTTAAAAATATATCATCTTTAGTTTGTTAAAGATAATCAGAATATGTTGTTCATTGATTTAACCTTCAATAAATGTGAAAATAAATTAAATATAATTAAATTTTAAATATATAAAAAATAATATGTTGAATCAATTAAATTACCATTATTTTTATAGTAATTATTCAATATTTGAAATCAAAATATAAATACACAACGTTTTTATACTAGTTTAAAATGTTTATGATTACTCACAACTTACATTCAAAATATGTTTAGAATAACAAATTTATATGGAATGAATAATAACAAATAAGAGATATAAATGGTAATTTCTAGGAATAAGGTAATTATATTTGAAATTAAGATATTTATTTTTTATAAATAAATTTAGAGAATGTTTGAGTAGGATAGGATAAATGTTAAGGGTTTCATGTCTCAATTTTCACTCCTTTAAACATATTTCATATTATAAAAAATCTGTTCTTTTTTATTATATGTGTAGTAAAATGTAATATTTTTTAATTCTTATTAACATATATTTCATTTTATTATGCTTTATATTCAATTTTCATTCACTCATAAGGAATTTTACGCAAATATTTTTAAAGTTATATAGATTTTTCTTGACTCAACATGATTATTTTGTTTTAACAATTTATTTTTGACAATGATTTTAGAAGATTTATTTCATATACAATATGATGATGATATAATTTTTCTATCTAGGTAAAGTAAAATGCTTTATTAAAATATATAACTTTATAAATTTATTTCTCAGAAAAGAATCAATATTGAGAATAATTGATTTCATCTTTAACTGTGATTTCCCCTCCTTGTCCATGATTTCACGTCATACCACTATTCTTCAATATATTTAGAAACCTAAAAAGGTATATTTTGTAACACCCTAATATTGTAGAATAAAAAAATTTTCTGTGATAGAATAAATTACACATAGCAAAAATATTAAATGAGAACGTAACACTCAAATAATTTATAATTAATTTATATTATATAAATTCAGTATCTTATGACATCATAAAGAACACACAGCACTCAGTATAAATATTTATTAATATAAAATACCATTAAAAGAAGGCTGATAAATGGGTTTTTATTAAAAATAATAACCAGATTATTATAATTATGGTTATATATTTATTAGAAATAAAAAAATAATCGTTTAAATGGAAAATAAATGATTTATTAAATTTTATATTTTTCTAAAAATTGTTTAGTTTCACATCGTACATATAATTCAAATTATACTTTTTACAATTTTAGATAATTGTATTGGTAAAATTATCATAATTTTTATAATGGGAATATAAAAATTATCTTAGGGTGATTTTATTATAATTTTCATATGATTTTATGTTTTTGAAAAATTATGAGAGAATTTAATTTTGAATAAAAACAACCTTTTGGTTAAAATTATTTTAGTAGTTAAATTAAATTTTATATTGGTCAAAGAGTAAATATAGTTCAAATATATTTCAATTAAAATAATTTGGGTCATTTTAATTAATTTAATTAATAATTTTAATATTACAACTTCTGATACTTGTGATAATTTTCACTTAGGAAACCCGCTTTTTCATTCTCTATGCGGGTATAATTTTAATTTTTATTCATTAACTTCTACGAATTGAATTTTAAATATTTTATTCCATATTAAAATTTATAAGTATATATATATAACATAAAATAAGTTCAAATTAATTTTTTACCACTATGAATTGGAAATGATGTAATAATTAATTTTTATAGTTAAGGTAAAACTTATTATACCTATTATTAAACAAAAATGATAATGCTAAATATTACCTAAAAATAATTACAATCCCAATTTTATTGATTTATTTATACATTAGAACCTATATAGGTTAATAATAACCATTTTTTCAATATTTTATCATGATAGATACATGGATGTAATTGATTCTTATAAAAAATTACATGTTTGTCATCTCGTCCATTAATAAAAGGACACCATGTCTCCTACCCTCTTCACACATAAAAATCCATTTGGTTATACAAAAACCTTACCAAATAAAATTTCTACTAAAATTAAAACATAATAGATTATTTAATTGGATTATAAATCCATTCTTGGAAGGATTTTTGTTTAAACCTAAAGAGGATATCTTATGAAGTGGTATCATTCTTAAGTATAATTTTTTATTTTATTTATTCTTCCCTCTCCAAAAAATATTTCTAAAATTTATTATATAATTTAATAAATATAATAAATTTAATGATATATTTTTATTTTTTATTTCTTTATTATATCTAGAACCATTTCCATCAAATGGAAGATGAAAGTATTGATTGTGTGTATGATAGACTACTATCTTGAGAACTGATGTAATTAATTTTCCATCACCACATTTCAATATTGGATATAATTATGGATTTTAAAAATCTCTGTTATATTAATGACATTATTAAAATTTTATGTTTCGAATATCTCATATACCTTCATAATTTCTATTCCAATTAATGTATTATAACGTCACTCATGTGTACATAGGATTACCGCCTCATGATGCGATGTAGTTCATTTTACACATATTAAGTTCAAGGAAATTAATAATGATAAATTTAGTGAATATATATGATATATATATTATTGTATATATTATTTAATTCTAATATATCAAACACTTCTTTTACCATTCACCCTTTAATAAGATTGGAATGTCACTCTTGCATATGTACACCTAACCTTCTCTATGAAGCATCGTGATCCATTCTCTATGATAAAATAAAAATAATTATTAAAATTGTATATAATGATAAAAGAATAAATCTAAAAAATTATAATAATTATTGATATTATGAGACTGTATAATATTGATAAGAACTAAATAATTTTGGACATAAAATTCTTGAGAAAACAATGCAATTAACACCCAATATAATGAATATAATGAAATTTTATTATCAAAATGGGTGGAAAAGAGTTATAAATGGGGTCATATATGATATTTAAAATATTTATAAGTTTATAAAATAAATTAATAATATTCTTAAATCCATCATAATTCAGTTTAAATAATGTTCAATTAAATGGATGCCCAAGGTAAGGGATTTCTACCTAATTTACCTTCATTAAAGTATTTAGAAATGTAATGCACATAAATATTTAATACGGTGTACAAAATTCCCTTATGACATGAAATATCTTGATATGTTAACAATTATTTTAATTTTATGTCTTAATATTAACTATGTCATTCAAGGGGATTTATGTTAAGAGTTACATATTGGTAAATAATTTCATAACCCAATTTCCCTTCATGGGGTTATATTACATATTTTTGTTAAATGTTACATAGTGTAACTTTATTATAATTTATTTTATTTTTATATATTTTTTTTTATTTAAATTTTATAAAATCAATTGATTCACTGAATAAAATTCACATTAATTATACGCTATTCATGAGGGTTTATTCCAAAATCTCATTATAATAAGGTTTTTTGCTTCAATTTCCATTTAAGGAAACTATATAATATTTGGATAATAAATCCATTTATTTTTATTCTTCTATTCTCAATAATTATTTTTTAATGTAACTTTAGAAAATTTACCACCAATTTGTACTTAAAATTTTTTAGAAATTATTTTTAATAGAATATGACATAATTTTTCTCTTTAGTCAAAAATCCTTTTTCATTCAATTTTACTCGATAAAAATATCTAAATCATATTTTAAAAATTATAAAATGATGTATTTAAAAAAAATTCCCCATTTTGACCTTTTATAAATTTGTCTTAATGGAATCATCATGATTTTTTCTAAACAAGGTATATTTGTCTTTTTCCAAAAATGTGGAAGGAGTCCCAGGTTTAATGAGTACTATTTTTATATTATTTTCGTCATTCATTACTACTAAATGTTTTAATTATTTATTTATGTCATTCATAGGTTATTTTAGAATAAAATTATATTCAAAATATCTTTTTAACTCTTATTTGATGAAATTTATTTTCAATTTGAAAGGGATATTTTACAAAATAATGTTTATAAATATTTTTTATGGTCTCTCTATTCTCCAAAGATATAAACCTTTATTTTATTTATACTCCACTGGGGATATGTTTTATTGGTAAAATAATTTTTCATTCTATGGATCTAATATGATAATTTTGACTAAGAATAATATTGGAATTCACTTCCTCAATTTGTTTTTTAGTAATTAAATTTCCCCTTAAATGTTATCTTCTAAATGATCATTAGAAAATAAATATCACGTGAATGTCTATATAATTTATAATGTATATTTTTATTTCATACATTTCATATCATTTCTACATATGGTGTTCTATATTGAATATTATTAATAAAGGCTCGTCCTTATTACATAAATAATCTTGAATTTAGTCAAGAAAAAACATCATTTTACATTGAGGTTCTTTTAAAGTTTATATCATTCGAATATTCATACAATACATTCATAACATTACACATTATTATAGAGTGGATACCATAAAAATAGTTTCCATTATTTTTCAAAATATAAAAAATTAAAACATAAAACAAGACTCCTTAACAATCCTTCAACATTAAACATGGCTTTATTACTTGAAATACACATCCATTAACTTGTGAAATCCATTTAAAAACTTGGGATGAGCACAAAAGCATAGTAAGTGTTGAAAAAGAAGAAAATATCACATTAGTGCATGAATACTCGTAATGTATGAAAACATTTTCAAAATACATTCTTGTAAACCATATATATTTACTATGTGTAACATGAGATTTACACAAGTTTAACACAAAACATGAGAACATAAATATAATCATAGTGGTATTTTGGGTGATTACTTACATAATCTTGTAACCATTCTTGGCTACCTTATAATTTGTAACCCTCACGGCTACCTTGCTTTGTATAACCATCACAGTTACACTTGGAGAAACCAGACGGCCGACCTCCAACTCACTCATACATAACGCATTGGAGGAAAATATAGGTCCCACCCTTCATCATAAATAATTCCCAAGAACCAAAACATAATCATACAACATGTATAATTCCATAAAAACATTACATTGTAATTTTGTAAAACCGAATATAAAAAGAGGATTTTAAAAAAATCTCCTTATAAATATCATACAATTAAAGAGAGACTTAATAGACTAGATGGAGTTTGTTTATATACTATAAATACACATAATAAAACATTATATAAATCAAACCCATCACACAAACAATTTAAATAGAACATAAATAATGAACTAGAAGGTTAACCCAAAGAATGGAAATCAGGTTAAGAATTCCCTTACCTCAGGTTTTTCTTACTTTCAACATTTTTCAACCTCCTATATAATAGTTAAAATAGAGTTATTAATATTTTACACAAACATTTTCATGTTTATAACATATTATATGATCATTTCATAACATTATTTCACCCTTTAATTGTTAGTATATTTCCCCTTCCACTGTTTTTGGGTGAGTTATTTACATGATTTCCAAGATTGGTTCATGATGGATGTTCTTGTTGATTGGAATTGAAATTATAGAATTAGAATAGAATGGTTTTAAATATTTCAAGTACAAAACTTTATAAAATTTATCATTTTGATTTTTAATATGAGGATGATTTATAAGTTAAAACATTAACGATGTTTGTTTAGATCATTTTAGTGGTTCTTTGATAATAACAATATCATTTTGTCATATAAAATAGAACCATGAGTAAAAAAGAATTAAAAAACCATGGGTGAGTAATAACACATTTATTATAACCTGGTTCAACCATATAAATAGTTTCATGAACAGACTTGAAAGAATTAATGGAAATTGAAATCACATCGTCCACGATGTCGGTAATTCGACACATCACAGACAAAGTTTTCAATTCTTTGAATAAGTGGGAGAGGAAAAGAACAATGATGATGAATTTCCCATGAACATGATAAAATCTCGAATATAAATTATTCTGGAGATTTAATTCCTCTTAGATAAGAAGAGATTAAGAAATAATGAGAAAGGAACTCAAAATAAAATAATAATTGAGAAATCACTTAAAAAATGTTGGCAGCTTAACGGCTATGCACCATGGTTTTAGAAAATATTAAAAATAGAGGGGACAAGGGTCACCCATCCATAAATGAATCATTATTTCGAGTAGATAAATAATAAGAAGGAAATAATAACATGGTATGGAAACTTGAATGTTATACCACATAAATGAGAACTTGAATAGAAAAAGAAGAAAATTGGGAATTTTCTTACCTTGTAGAGTAACCCTTAGAACATGAATGTTACGACCATGGGGCTTGAGGAAACCTTAGGAGGACTAATATTAAGGTAGGGAGGCCAAAGCGTCATTTAGAGGGAATTGGGAATGAATTTAATGAAGGAATGGGTTGGTATTTATAGGAAAAATAAGGAAATATTTTAATAATTTCCAAGGGACACCTCATGGGTGGTATTTGCAAAACCTTGGGCTTAACCATGGAATTTTCCCATGGTATAAGCCACTTGGAACACCTCACATATTATTTAACTATAAACAATTCAACCAGAGTTATGACATCATTATTATATCATTAATGATGTCATTAACACACCGAAACTAAAAATTGTATTTTTAATATTCACCAAAAATCAATTGTTTCAGAAAAAACCCAAAAATTTACCCTAACCATTTTACTACATGTAGAATTCAAAAATAATGTCCATTTTTTTAGAATAACTTTCTAAATATTATTAAATTATTTTTTAAATTAAATCATACTTAATTAAAAAATTTACAATTCTAATTCTATAACCACTTCTATATCATGATGAAAAATTAACCAAGTTGTTATTATCTTAAATCCTTAAGAAAATAAATTAAAATTAAAATTTACTATTCATTAGGGTCATATTATTATTCATATTACAATTCATAAGGGTATGTTACTGTTCACCAAAAAAAACAAGTTGGTTCCAATAGACTCTAAATAACATATTGAACCCAATTGTAGATGAAAATTTCTTGAAATCCAAAACACAGAAGTGGAAAAGTTATGTTTTAAAGGCTAGTTAAAAATATATACTTAAAACAAACTTCCATGCATTTATATTTATTTTTATAAAAACTTGGGGTGTTACATTATTTGTGTATCTGGTATGACAATGAACAATTTTTATTCATTGGTCAATATAGATATTCTATGATCCGGTACAATGTTTATGAATTAATTGTATCATTTGATATATTATAAATGATTTGGAAATGAAATTATGGCTGGTGATTTAAATTATATATCCCCTCAATCCAATGGTATTATTATGAGGGGAATCATCAATTTATAATTAAGTGGGGTTTTAACCATAGTTTAAATCTTTATTGCAAATGGTCTTGATAGTAGTTGTTTTAGGAAAACTGAGATTATGAGATGTCCAATAATTAATAATTTATTTTATTAAGAATTTAGTCCTAATTATCCATGATTTTTTTCATTTCATTAATCTCTATATTCATTTCATTATAAGGTTACTGATTAAATTATTTTTTTTCATTTATTTACCTTGCCAATTTTTTATTCCTTACCTATTCATGATATTCATCTTATCAATGAAATGGAATATGTGTTTCGTTATATACCATGCGATATTGATTATACCTTATCTATTTTTTAATGTCATGTTACTAACTAAATGGATAGTTTTATCAATGATGCACCATTAAATATTGATTATACCATATCTAGTCATGATATTTTTTTACTTAAATGATATGTGTGTTTAGTAATTTTCTTTTGATCATAATTATTCTCCCTGATTAATGATATATTCTGTTGTAATTCATCCTTATAGGGAATTTCATATCACCCTTATTTTTTTCTTTTGCCATGAATCGAATATTTCTAGTATAAATGATATTCAAGAATATTCTTGGGGGGGGAAATGATATTCTCAAAAAAAATGTTTTACTTGTTTTATTCAAACATAATATGGGATTTGTGTATGTTTCTAGATTACCAAAAAAAGTAACTTATTTTTTCCTTCCGGATGTGAATTCATGTTTGTTATGTGAAGGAAATAAACTAAACATCTACTTCGTGTTAATGAATTCATGGTCACTATAATTCATATCATTGGAAGTTTAGTAAAATCCTTTTGAACTATATTAAGGAATACATAAATTAATGAATGTATCCCTATAACAAATATTGGGGATAATTATATAATAACATCAACATGTTTGGGTAAGTTAGGGATATTTTAGATTCTATTAGAAATACATACATGTCCTAATACTGCAAGTGGATTTGGTTATCGAATACATATACATATGGGTAATAACTCTAAAAGAAGTCTTTCAACTCGGACATAATCATTACCTACTACATTAATCATTTTGTCATTATAAACCTATTTTGAATCACCTGAGGGATATTAATGATATAAATCACATTTTTTACCAACCATTATGATTGACTTGAATATATGATGAAAATAAATAACCTAGTTTAGAACTAATGGTTTATTGATTTAAAATAAGGTGTATCGGTAGAATGGTAAAATGTTTTATGTGTTTATAAAAAGGTAATAAATCAATTAATTACTAAAGAAACTAAAGAGTTAGATGGATGGAATTAAATTTCATCATAGGAACACATATATAGTTTATAGTCTTATATGTGGGGAACCCAAGCATTATCCATGTATATTCCATCCCGTACTGGTTAAGCCCTAGAACAGGGAATGACCTATGATCAAATTAAATTGTTCATAATATATTTACTGGGTTCATAGAATTATATTATAGGATACTTTTACCGAATTTATTTTGGTTTTAAGAATCATTAAACATATAAGGATTGTTTTAAATTTTATAATTATATACGTATTCAATATCATAATACATTTCTATACCATCACGGGTTTATGAGTTTAAGAGTTTTCATAAGTTGAAGGTCATAAAAACATTAGGTTTTATATGATTGGATTATAATATGATTAATGATATTTTGGTAGTCATTTTTGGAAATATAACCCATCTATTCAGTTTATGTTATAGTGAAATAGTTTTTTAATAAAATTGACCTTTTTTTGTTGGTATAATATTAAGGGTACTAGTAACTATTTTGTTTTATCAAATCCTTGATGTTGATGTAATTATGGGTTATTAAACTTTGGGAATGGTATAAAAATTATATTAATGTTTCCGAAAAAGGATAATCTACTTGCTGAGTGACAACCCGTTGAATCAATGAAGGTTGTGGGGAATGAACTGAAAGCTAAAGGATAATTTTTTATCACAAACCACACGCCTACAAGATGTTATTGAGAATATTCCATTTTTTACTTAAATTATTTGAGAAATAAATATTAATGACGAAATTGCGGTGTTATTATTAAGGTTTAGAGATTAATAACTTGTGCTCAAAATTTTGGTTTTGGAAAATAATTAGAAATATGTGGAAAGAAATATCACCAATTAATGGATCTATTTATCATTTAATAGTAAATTTTAAAGCTTTGGGTTTAATAATTTTTTTGGATATTAATGTCATAGAGTAAGAGATAAATTAGAAATTGATTTATATACAAACAAAGGATAATATTGTCATATCCAATCCTAGATGGACCCATACTGTGACTACCCCAAGCCCGCCAATGATAGAAAAGTTTCTAGTGAATTGCATCGGGTAATAATTTCCCACAAATGGGAGGGATTTTCCTAAAGTACCTGAACATATGCACCCATCTCCTAGCCAAAAATTTTTGAAATATAAAAAAAACTAATAGAATACATGCATACAACTAAGATCCCACAAACATAGTACAATTAGAAATAATGTAAAAGTAAATATGTCCAAATAGAATCACACCAAAAATTGTCTATAACACAATTCTAACTAGAACTATATAAGTCCATCCTACTCTAAGGGTAAGGGCTACGTTAAATGTACGCTTCAGATAAAGACCTCATTCTGCCCAGCTCTAGCTTTGCATCAGATACTCCTGGTCATCTATTAACAGTGAAAAAATGGTTTCATCTACACAAGACATGAAATGTGTGGTAAAATTTCATGTTGGGGTGAGTATAACAATAATCATAAGGATGGCCCAAAAACAGCAAACACAGAACACAAGGTATAGTCATCTCAATAGAATATGTAACACAGTATAACAAATACAATAAGTAATGAAACCCAGATATACATAAGAGATGCTTCCTGAAATCATGTAGTTATAAACAATTTCCAACCAAAAGATTATGTTTAAATAAATACCTATTTTTAGAGATCCCACTCCTTGAGCCATTATATCATCGAAGACAATCAATGAAGAGGTATAACTCATTTTGGCCTCGCCTATAGAGAATGCACTATTATGAGAAGACTATGATACAAAGAGAGGGAGTTATTGAAAGAACCATTGGGGGATAGCATGAACCCAATCTGGATCAAATTGCTATATATGGGGTCATCT
Source organism: Viscum album (assembly GCA_963277665.1). Lineage (NCBI taxonomy): Eukaryota > Viridiplantae > Streptophyta > Magnoliopsida > Santalales > Viscaceae > Viscum > Viscum album. Next base: position 1,437,982,679 of record OY728122.1, read on the forward strand.
TCCAAAGATTCTGAAAACCCTATTAATACAAACCAATTGATGGATGGTCGACTCTCAACTCAAGGAGGTCATGCCGATTCCAAAAACACCATAAGGGATGATAGAGGATCACACTCCAATCTCGAAGAGGGATACCACCACACTATCTGATACATAGCCTCTGAAGGGATTACATTCTATGGATTTGGATATAATATTGTATTAAACCCTCATGTAAAGGGCCAACGTAAGACACTCAATCTATATTAGTCCAAATTAGAAAATTGAAGATTCAAAAGTACTCTTTATTTGAACATGCCTTCTGAGAAGAATCCCAAAGACCACCTTGTGCTTTCATACTTACCATCGTGATCACTACCCCTACCACTGTGTTATGTGAACCTACCACACAAAACAACCACCGATGGAATGACCTTTGTGGTGGGTCCTCCTATCATGCAAACTAACCCCTTCGGTCTACCATTGCGGCCGACCAGCCGTTGAAGCTCGAGCTTCCATGGTGCCACATTTGACTATCACGATCGACTACAATGAGGCTCTACCCTGGTATCCTTGGATCCGACCCATGTCTAACCTAGGTACATCTCTTCTAAACAGGACCACCAACACTACCCGACCCACCAACCTAGCCAGATACATTGATATGGCCCATCCCACTCACACATATCATGACTGGACCGAACCGCTCCCCATCCTGTATTGCTCTAGCGTATGTTGTCATTGATCCATGGTGTACCCCATGTTAGTCACTATCGACCCAAGTCACACACGGCTTTGTATACCAAACATAGACCACCATCCGTACATGTATCATCATCACACATCGTCATTTCCACACTTTGGTGGCCCATTCCGTTCATAACCATACCTCCCTCAATGTTTGAAATAATAAATGATTAGAGATCCAAACTCATTAGGTCTGAATCTACACTGATCCATCCATATTTTTCGGTTTTTCTCAAATAACAAGGTCTTATCGAGTTCAGAATCACCCGAAAAATTAGACTTTGGACCACGGGGATCCAACCTATGAAGAATAAAAGAAAATAAATACAATGGAATAAGATAAATGGTTTATCATAATTTTACAAGATTTATCTTACAAAGATCGGGTGATGATGATTTTGGTTAGTAAACTAGATAAAATAAATCATGTGGAATAAATCGTATCTCACAATACACACATTCTATGAAAACATTTTTATTTAAATTGATTCAAATTATTTTTATAATTAAATAATGTTGAAAAAAAAATCACAATGTCATAATAGATTTGGATCAATAGATGATGAAGAATGAAGCAATGTTTCGTTCATTAGTTAGATCCTTCAAAATCGATGTGTGTTTATCCTTGAACATTGTTCCATTATCCTTAATCAGAGAGGATTCAAATAGCACTATACAATGATCCTACAAAAGTTATATGGTAATGTGGATAACCCTATAATTATAACATAATGATATATTTGAAGAAAAACCATTTTTTTCATCAACAAAATAAATTAAGATACTTTTCATAAAAAAATTATTCATTTTATCCCCATGAAAATGTTTTCACACGAGACCCACACCGACCAATGATAGATATCACAAGTATAATTCCATTATTCTGAGCTCAATGGTGACCTCGTATTTTTGATTTCATAACCTATTTAGGAGTTATTACACTTTTTCATAAAAACCATGAATATGTGCTATTAAATATTTTAACACATTATTAACATTTTTTCAAGGAACGTCGGGAATAATGATAAAAAACTCTCTTAGTGCCTAGTCTCTAAAATAATCTATATAATATATAAACCCAATACATGAAAAATATGAAAAGTTACAGAGATTGTTCTTATGAAATGTATGTATATCATGTATAAATATTTCCTTATATTCTATGATATTAAATTAATTATTCAACATAGGAAAATGATATTTAAACAATAAATTTATTTTTTTACCTATATATCTGATAAATAAAATGATATTTTTAATCTTCATAGATTTCTAGTTTCTAGGTCCTCAATTATGCATTGATCATTTACAATATTGCGATTAATGACCTCTATCACTCTCTATAATTATTTATTCTTTTCTTCCATGTTCATATTAAGAAATTACACATATGTTATCTTATTTAAAAACATAGTTATGTATTTTTATATATGATTTTTTTAATTCACTTTCAATATTATTAATAATATGTTTTATTATCCCTTCTTAATGAATTTATTTTAAAATAGAAATCCCTTGATCATTTAATATTATGATTAAATTATGATGACATAATATTTTAAATATGTAGAGAATATAAGACCATGAAATTATAAAAGAATAAAATTGGAATTTATAGATTATATATGACACAAAAAACAAATATTATTTGAGAATGAAACTCCCTAAGACTTTATGTTATATTTCATTTAAATAAATTTTGTCTCTTTGATAACATACAGAACACCCAACCCTGAGTCTAAACTAAAAATAACACATTATATAATTATAACCAAGTTGTTAAATTTGAAGGAATTAATTGAAATAACTAAATTATCAAATTTATGGTTATATTTTCATTTTAAATTAAATAAGAATCATTCAAAAATATATATATTTTTTAAAAAGATGTATTTCTCTAAAAAACTATTTTGGCGCGATCAGCATACATAATTTTAAATTAAATGTTAAAACATTTATAATTTTTATTTGATAAAATTTATATAATTTCTGGAAATAAAATATCAATGTTATCTTATAGTGAAATTTTTTGAATTTCCTAAGAAATTAATTTTTAACCAAATTAAAAAATATTAATTTTTAATGAATATTGTTTTTTAGTTTAAATTATCTAAAATTTTAAATTATATTATGAATTGACATTAATGTAACATTATTTCGATTTTATTTTTCTTAAAATTTAGTTCATTGGAGAAAATTATGTGTTGAATTTTGATATTAAAATAATCTATAATTAAGAGGATTTTCTATTTGGAAACTTGGATTTTCATCACATCCTCTTGTATAATTTTGAATTAGATTCTGTAAATTTTATTAATTTAATTATGGAAAAATGTATTTCATGTGATCCTAGGATCATTCCTTGTTGGGAGCTACTACAATTACAATACTTTGCAAGTGGTGATGTAGATGATGATGCAGACAGGCGGTGGCATAAGCGTGATGTTGGCCTGATGTTGTAAGCTGGATGATAAAGGCATGATATTGTTTTGGGATTTCAATACATGTGTTAGGATTCATTCCTATTGAGATTATGGCATATTTTCTTAATAAAATAAACTTTGGTGGGTGATATATCCTTTAAAATTATATGACCAACCTTGCTGGAATGTGTGTGTGGTGTGTGTGTTCAACGTAAATTTTCCACATAAAAAATAATAGAAATAGTAAAAATTATTTATTTTGGTTTAAGAAAACACTATTTTTCCAGGGGTTAAACTGAAAAGATAGTTTCTAATTTGACCAAATTACCTATATAGACCCTAATATTTTTGATATATCAAATTTATATCTTCTAAGGTTAAATATTGTCCCACTTTTAGGATTTTATCATGATATAAATGTTATTGTAATTGATTCTTCTCAATAATTCTATATGCATTATATCCCAAAAATATAAAATGCCACTCCCTCTCCTCCTTTCTTCTGACATCCAAATCCATTTGATTTAGACACACCATAACCAAATAAATTCCATAATACCCTCAAAACATAACATGGACCTTTTGAGGATAAATCCGCCATTATATGGCTTTTTGCTGAAAACATAATGATGATTTCCAAAGAAGATCAAAAATTCTTAAATTAGCATCTTTTTCCTCTTCCAAATCCTTGAAATCATAATAAAACAATTTTATATAATAAAATAAATACATTATATATTATTAGAATTTATTATGTTATAGTAATGATCTTTTTACATCTCTACTTCCATCAAATGGTAAACAAAACTATCAATTTTCTATGAGTTGGATTTCCACCTCATGAACTGGTATAATAAATATACCATAACCAACATTCGAGGAATGGTATACAAATAGATTTATTAAAATTTTAAGTTATGTATGATTTTAATTTTATTATGTATTTATAATATCAAATGTACCTTATAACTTTCTATGAAATTTAATATTTGATAATGTCCCCCATGTGTACGTGGAACAACTGCCTAATGAAGCAATGTGATTTTTTTTCAAATAAATTTTACATGGAAGATACTAAGGATAATATAGTGAATATATTGGATATATATGATATTTTATTGATTGTTTCAAATTAATATATCACAGACATCTATACCCTTTCACCCATTTAAGAAATGATAACATCTATGGGGCATACATACAACCTAACTATCTCCACTCATCTATGTGATCCATTCAACATGTTAAAAATTCAATAATCAATATATAAATGTATACAAGGAAATAAAATTATATTTATAATATTAATATCATTATGGAGAAAATGTTAATACATATTACTTTAATGAAATATAACTTTAAGGGAAAACACCCCAGTGTGCACAAGGTAATTAACACCGGAAACAATTAAAATAAAGAAATATTATTAACAAATAGGTGGTAAAATGTTATAAAGGGAAAATATATAGTATTATAAATGTTATATGGTTCTGAAATAAATTAATAACAAATTTCAGACTATATTTCATTTCTTTAATGCATCATTTACAAAATAGATGTGTGAGGTAAGGGACTTCATTTAAATTTACATTTATTAAGTCATATTGAAGTGTTATAAACCTATTTATTATTATATGGTGTATATAAATCCATGTTGAATTGAATTATAGTAATTAATTAATAATTAATTAAATTTTTACTTTAAATAGGAATTTTTATACCCCTGTGGATTGGACTTATAAGTTACCAAGTGGAGATGAATTTAATAACTCAACATCATTTAATTAGGATAGATTAATTTTTCATTGTCTTTAATATTCTAAAATTGTGTGCCTAATGAAATGTCGATATATTATTTTTATTTATTCTAGATTTATGTTCATTTTTATTTGATAAATATAATTAATTCATTAGTTAATTATCCCTTTAACATTACTATATTTGGGAGTGTTTATTTCAAAATCGTATTTTAATCGGAACTATTTGGGATTGAATTTCCATTGATGAAAAATATTTGATTCTTTGTTTATAAAATGATTTAATTTTTTCATATATGGTTATTTATGATGTTTTCCATAAATAGTATGCTTACTTCCACAAATTGGTACACAAAATTGATGATAAAATTTATTTTAGAAAAACTCACTTCATCACTCCCTTCGATCGTAAATCAATTTTCTTCGAAAACCATATCTACTAAAAATGATTTAAAAAATATGTTTTAAATTACATTTATCATTGATTTTTTGCTTCTTATTCTATATATAATTTCTATATATGGTTCTATACATTAATAGTTATTTGTTTAACATGTAAAATATTGATAAATATCTATTATATAGTCAATACAGATATTTAATTATAAGAAATATTTGTTCATTAATTAAATATATTTTTCTATATGTAAGTAATTCATTGGACTTGTAGTGACTAATGGTGTTTGAAAATACATATCCCCTAAATTCATTAGTAGTATCGTGAGGAAAATTAGTATGCTATAATAAAATGTTCTGTTCTCCATATTTTTAATCATTCTTTTGAATGATCTTGATAGTATAGGGAGCATGAATCTTGAGATCATGACATCTAATAATTATGATTTTCATAATTTATTAATTTGTTTATCTATATCAACGATATTTCCACAATGATCTTATATCTGTATGAATTTTATTATAATGTTTTTGAATGACATGGAATGTGTGTTCAGTTATTTTCCATTTCATATTTTTTATGACTAATGCATTCATGGAGGTGATGTTATTGATTAAATTTAAAATGTGTTCAGTTATGTACCACTCCATTTGGATTATTCCAGATATATTAATGATTGTAAAATTATTGAATAAATAACATGTGTGTTCATTTATGTACCTTAAAATATTTATTATACATTATAAAACCATGATATTAAAATTATTTATGTGCAATGTGTGTTTAGTTGTTTACATTTCCACATTTATTATGCTTATAGATTGATGATATCTTCCCATGTACCTATCCCTTACTGATAGCTCACCATTATTTTATTTCCTTTCTGATGACTCTTATAAGGGTATTACGAATGATATTAAAACATCATTGAGTGAATAATGATATTCTAATGAAAATTATGTCGTATGTTGTGTATTCAAACATAATCTATGAATATTTTAGGTATCTAGTTTACCAAGTATGCTGAACTTTTCAGTCTTTCGGGATGTGATTCCTTGGATCATATACCAATTTAATAAACTAGACACCATCTTTATGTAAATAATTATTGGGTTACTATATTTTACAATGTTATCTTCATATTTCTGTTTATCAAATTTTCCAGTGATATTTTTTTAAAAATCATTTTATTTTTATTTCAATAATGGTTATTAAAAACATAAATAAGGAACCATCCAATTTATTATTTAGGAAAACTTGGTGTCTCTGTAATTTTTTTACCGTTAATGTATCTTCAAAACCCTAAATATTTTATGTAAACCCATTCTCATTCAATTTATTTATAATGGTAAAATATATTCTATTTCCATCATTAAAGGTCCCTATGATCTTTTTGAAAATAATAAAAAATGTGGTTTTTTTTATTTACAATTCTACATGATCATTTTTATTATTTTTACTATATTGGAATTAAGTGTTCAAGACCTAAATTTCACTGATAAAATTATAAAATAAAAAATTACTTAAATCCTTATTCTCATTTGAATCTTTATGTTAATTTCATTGGATTTTCTTTGAGATGTGATTATGAAACACACACCTCCCTCACGGGTTTTATCATGGTTTCTTATTATACCTGGTTTCCATTACTCATTTCACACACATATGAATTTAAATTTTATGAGTATCATTATCTGATTAGAGGGGATAGAATTATGTATATCTCTAATCCATTATATAATGTTTTCTTCTCTTAACATACCATGTATAGTGCATATGCAGTTAACATAGGAACTCAATTTTACATGATGTGTGGGCCTAAAATTATATATTCCTCCAATGAATTAGGTAAATATTATACCTAATTTGATGGTATATATGGTATAATTGAGTGAAATGAATAAAATATGGTATATATTCCCTCTGTTTAGGGAACTGAGGAGTGAAACCAATCCACTTGGTGATGTTGTCAACTATGTGATGGTGGTCCTTGAGTAGACCTTTACACATGCTTATGATGTCAAGATTTATTTGAAAGCCACATGTTTATGATTCCATGAAATTGGGATATTAATTCATTATTATATGTCCCCATTATTATTTGAATATATTATTTCATATTACACCTTTTTATTTTTAGATATCATATACTTTAGTTTTAATTTATGGTCAACTCTGGTTTTCGAATGTTCTATTTAAAAAGAAATTATTACATAGTCATATTTTATTAACTATTCATGATCTAATGATGGATTAATTGTTAATAATTATCTCCCTTTCTATCCATTTGAACTAAAATGATTATTATTTTTTCTTCCCTTGGTTGTGAAGATAATTATATGTTATGAAAATTAAAATGGTGGGTCTGGGAAATTTCTATTATATAGAAGTGTTTACATGAAATGTAAAATAAGTTACCTCTGTAACTAATCCTAAAAGAAACTGAACCATCCATTCATAGGAATGGGATATTATTTTGGTGATATTTAATATTTAGAAAAAGAAATGAAATATAATAATGACACATGTATCTTAGGTCACAATAGTTGGTTTCAGTGTATTTTTTAGTTATATTTGTGGATTAGATTAGTTATTTTTGGTGATTTGGATGCTAAAATGTTAGACAAAACAATTATTATAAGTATATGAATAAGATAACATCATGAATATTTGGTAATGTATATATTTTTTTATTCTCTTAGTGATTACATCCAAATCATGATACAAAAAAAGGATATAGAATCTAACAAACATGTACCTTGGGGTTAAAACACTGAAAAGTGTGTGTTCTGTACTGACTCATTTTTCCACCTAACTAATGACAGAGAGGTGTAGCTACCCAACTTGTTTTATAACCAAAAGGGACATTGTTTTGAGAATAAAATTATATCTACAGTTAATTAGGTTGTATTTATTATGTTATAGAATTAGGATATGTTTTATGAGGTAACCCAAACTAAAGAAAACCAAATTGAACTAAGAGTGAATTAGGATGAACTATTATGTAATGTGATTATTTCGAAGAGTATGATATTTCAATGATGTGTTTTTGGGAGATAATTGATAATAATTATATTATAATGATAAATTTTCATCACTAAGGTAAACATTTTTTTAAAAGTAATGGTTGATTCATAAAAGAACCATGTTGATAATGGATTCCTTGGGAAAAACAGAGATTTCCCTAATGAGAAACATTATGGGATGGGTGTTGAAATAAAAAAATAAGTATTCCAAACCAACTAAAATGTGTTATGATTAGCAATATGAACATAGTTGAAACCCCAAACATACCAATAAATAGAGGGGATAAAGATTCATTGATTTTTTGGTAATGAATAAAATGCAGTAGTGAATGTTGAATTTCATCAGGTCAAAATGTGGTAAGATTAGACAAGTGTAATGTCTCAAATTAGTTGGAAGAAGTTTTATCTATGGTAATGGATAGAATATGGGATCTAATTTATTAGGAAAATTCAATATCACAATGAAAATATACAAATGAAAATATATTTTATCATATGATATCACTAACAGTTCAATTTATTAAATATCAAGAACATGGGAATTATCTAAGAAAATTTCCTAATGCAAGGGCTATAGTGAATGGTAGGAATACACAACTCCTACTACCAATGTAACAAAGTATATCCTTTAAAATCAGAAATACTATTGTATGTTTCAAAAATGATTTTCAGTTTGTAACACTGGTAATCCACTCAAAAATATAAGATAATTTTATGTTCATATTATTTCAACCCAATTTTGGGAACCCCAAATGTTTTCTATGGACATTAAATAATCACATTGAAGAATATTTTCTACTTTATTAAAAAAATATCTAGTATTTTGTTTTGTATCCAGTGTATGTAAATCCAATATAATAGATGTTTAAATTAATTTTATTCCTATAAAATAATTTTTTCTTTCCATTTTAAATATTTAATGTGATATCAATTTGGGATTTGAGTTCTCTATATAGATACAATGAAAATTTCCATGAAAGGGAAATGACATCTAAAATCATAAATCAACCCATGATCACCAATTTGTTCAATGTTGATTATATACTTACAATGAAAACATTATCACATTATATTTCAGTATTTAGAAAAAATGGTTTTAGAAACAACTCAACAATATTTATATTTACTCTATACATGAAATATGAGTTTAGTGGTTGAATATATCAGAGTAAAGTTGAGAAATCATTAAAAATAAAATATTTTTTCTTGAAAATCAACAGGATACCCTTTGTTTTTTTAAATTGTAATTTGTAACTAAAATTTATATGGATAAATTTATTTAGTTAGTGAGATATAACATAATGGAAAATATATTATTAAATTACAATTATTTCAATAGTTTTTTTCACTATCAACACCAAACCCCACAAAAATAATGATATGTTAAAATAAAATTTTACCACAATAATATTGTCATTAAATTAGTGGGTATAAAATTAAGTTACCATATTATGAAATATATAAATTAAATAAATGGAATCAACGTAGGAATACATCCCTTTTGATTATTAGTTATCCTATAATATAAAGGATGTAGCTTTATAAGAGTTTTTTACAAACAAACACAAAACTGAACTAAAAAATATAATGTTTCAATGAAATCTCAAGTGAGATAAATTCATCCTTGAAAAAATTACATTAAGATCTATGATAGTGAGATCATCATCCACAACATCCACCAGAGCATATTTTTGTTTTATATCATTGTTTTTCATCATGATGATATATATAACTTTAAATTAAGTTGATATAAAGAGAAATAAATAAATTATTTATTTATTTTTCACATGTATTTTAACATTTCCCAATTTAACTATTAATTAAAAAGAAAGATTAATTTTTATATAACTCTTTTTATATATATTATTTCTAACTACTAGATTTAAAAAAAAATAATGTTAATTAGATTATTATAATCTCATTTTCAAAATTTTAATTCCAAAATTAGGTGAGAGGGTTTTTTTCAAAAATAAATTGTTTTTAAGTGAAATTTTTGAAGTTGACTAATTTTTAAAATCATATTTTCTCTAAAAAAATCAATTATTCATTATAACATAAAAATTTATATATACTTTTTCTGGATCAAATAATTTTTATGGTTTTAAAATTCACATTTACATTGAAAATTGTGTATTTATAAAACCTATGTTCAACAACTTATTTTTTATTTTCAAATAATAATTATTCTGGTATTATCAATTAATTAAATTTTATTTTGGTAAAATTATTTCTTGGATTTTATTGAATGAAAAATAAAAAAAATATATTTTTTAATAAAAAAATTTCTATCCGGAATAAAAATTCATTTCTAATTATATTCATTATTTAAGTTTTATTTTTTTAAAAGCCTCTTTATCTAAATCATTCCTTTACACATTCCGGGATCTAAAATTAATATTATTATTTTTATATTAAAAATAGTCATTATTTGATAAAATGTATTTAATAATTTATATCATTAGTTACTAATTATTTAATATGGTCTATTTTGTTTTTCATAATGGATAATTTTCCATTGGTGAAAACTTATTACAATGATAAAATCTAAAATGTTAAAACCAATAAAATCTAACATGGAAGAGTTGATATCATTTTGATGACCTGTGTTTCAAATGGTGATTATAAATTATATTGATCTTATATATTTCCCTCTCTATTTTTCTCAATTTTGGTTCCACATTCCATGAGATTAAAATCGCATTATTAAAATTATTTGGGTGTTTAAAGAAATTTCTCCCATTTCACTAATAAAAGTGGATATCCCCAACTCACTTACCCAAACAAAAAACACACTTAGTTCATCTCAAACACATCCAAAACATATCTAAAAAATTTCATTATACCTTAATGTTGTAATGGGTTTCTCAAAATAACATCCCTCATGGGAATAATCCATTTGTAAAGAAGATAATACAAGTATTTAGGTATAAATATCAAACCACACATTCTACATTTTTTTATTTTTATTCACTTATTATTACTATAATTACATTACACCATTTTAAAATTATAACATAATTATCACTTAAAAATTGTTATGATTGCATTGGTATTTTATAATCATTAACCACCATTCCATGTTAAAAATTAAAACATGAATTGTGCTTTCAGGTGGACCACCAAATCCATGAATTTTTTTTAATTATCTTTAATTGACATTAATGGAATTATTTAATAATGCAGATAAATGAGATATATAATTTTTTGTTATGTTATTTTCTGGTTATATAATCTTAACATCCTATTAATGATATTGGAAATAATTGTTTTAAAAAAATTAGCCACCATAAAACAAGTACACTATGAGAAAAATGTTCACTTTAATATTTTTAGTGAATTTGTATATATTATATTACCCTTAAAATTAGTTTTATGATTGATATATAATAGTTAAAAACCATAAATGGGAACATTATTGTAACACCCTGACCCCAGTTACCCAGATTCAGGTGCATTATTTTAATACATTTGCATGATTACAAGTAATCAAGTCCCGAAGGACCAATCGGTTTAGCGGTCTTGGAAAATAGATTAAATACATGAATGATACATTACACTTTATAACAAAACAACATAATAATACTTTATGAATGCCATTATTCCCTTGGCTTAATCCTGTATATCAATCACAATACACTTCTTAGAATCCTGGGAAAAATAAATCATAGAAAGGGGTGATCTCATATGCTCAGTAAGGATAACAATATAGCAAAAACTTTCTTAAATAAGCATAAACATTTAAGGCAATGTCTAACTATACAAAATAATTTTAAATTTGAACTTCTGCATAATATGGAAAAAATAAACTGAAATAATGTTATTTACTTATTCACAAGGATATTCTACTAGTTGAATAATCACATGAAATATCAACAACCACTTTCATAATTAAGGAAATGCATAATTCCGAACATTAATTTCTATGTCAAGGCCTCGTCCCAAGACCTAAGGGATAACTGTAACCGGAACCCAAAACGGAGAGCCAATATAACCGGACTCCGTCCCAGAGAGCCTCTGTAACCGGACTCCAACCCGGTGTGCCTCTAAAAACCAGACACCAACCCGGAGTGCCTCTAATAAATGGACACAAACCCGGAGTACCTCTAATAACCGGACACCAACCCGGAGTGCCTCTAATAACTAGACACCAACCCGGAGTGACTCAAATAAACGGAAACCAACCCATAGAGTTTGTTGTAACCTGACCCCAACCCAGAGGGCTTAATTTTATCGGTCCCCAACCTGGAACATACAAGTCGAACACATTCATCTTAAGAAGATGATGAAATATAACATAAATATTCATATTAAAACTAGCATAAAAAATGCCAAAACATTAATCATAAACCACTAATGGCATAAAAATAACTTATACATATTCAAAAATATCATAAAACCTTAAATATAATATGGAAGATTTTTATCATAATAAATCAACTTAAAACAAGTGTAAAATTTAACAAGGATGTTTACATAGATGAAATCAAAACTATTTGTGAGAAATATCTCTTTTTTTAAATCACTTAAAAGTCACATAATTATAAAAGAAAACATTTACATTAAAAATATTCTTATAATCTTGAAAGAGAAGCTTTAAATATTTTCTAACTGCGTAAAATAGCCACACCCACTGTATAAGTTAAAAAAACATTCTTACCTTAATTCTGTCAAAAAGGTTAAAAAGGACCTTATTTGGAAAACGACGGAAAGATTCATTTATAAACATATTATAAAAAGTAAAACAAGGGTATAAATGACATTAACACATATTATGTAAAATATTAAGAATGTTTTGAAATACATTTTTAAGAAACATGGATGTGGATGATACAGAGGTCCTAGTAGATAATTGTGTATAAACAACCTCAGACAATGAAGAGATTGTGAAATAAACCCTTACCAATTTGGTAATATATGAAACATACAACCCATAAAAGATTTATAATACAATTAATATGTAAATACACATGAATTAAAGTGTATTACACAAAGAATACAATTTTGGGCTGTACATACACCACACAAAAGGTAATAGTGGCAATATGGCAAGAATCTCACGGGAATAAGGAGTGAGATGAAAACCCATTACCTTGTACTTTTCCTTAGTCGATGGTATGTAAACATCCTGTATAATAGTTAAAACATTCTTATTAAGTTATACAATAACCATACACATAATTATGATATCATATATGATCTTCTATTAATGCTTTGTTAATAATATTTTAGTATTATTGTCGTTTCGGGTGTTAACTTACTCATTTTCTTTTATATGTTTTGTTAAATAAGGTGTGTTTGTTATGGATAGGTTGCATCTTATTCATATAAAAAAAGACAGAAAGTTCTTAAACATTACTTTTAATCATCAAATTAGAATTATTCTTGAATGGATACGATGGGGAATGAATCTCATTGCGTTCGTGGAGACGGTAGTCCGTACGTACGCACAAGGGACAATATCATTCTTTTGATATTAAAATAATATAGAATTGGATGGTATATCATATATATATATATAATCATTATCGTGTTATATTTATTACGTACATGAATTACACATCATTATTATACCCATCCAAATAATAATAAATTGAATAACAATTACACCACGACGTGGAGACGGTAAGTCGTACGTACGCACGTATAGTGACATGTCATTCAAAGGATGGATAAAATACTGAATATGGTTGTACCATATTTATAATAACATCACATTATATATAAGATACTGGAGTTATTATTTTATAATGGTAATAACAAATAAAGAAGAAGTGGAAGAAGAAAGTAACTTGAAAGAGGGCGGTGAAAACATTACCTATTCTTCAGGTTCTTCCATTTGATTTGATCAAAAGGGATCCTTAGTTTGGATTTCTGATCAAACTAAGGCCTCTAGGTTCACGTGAGGGAAGTTGAGAGAGTATTTGGGTAGGTTTTGGCCATGTAAAAAGGCTTTGAATATGTGAATTAGTGAGAAGGGGGAGTGCACTTTTATAAGAGGGGTGAGGGGCACCTTTGGAAAAGCTAGAAATGTTATTTTATAATAAATTCATATTCGGTTTCTAATGGCTCCAAAGTGTATTATTCAAAGTCTAAGGTGGGGATGGGTCAAAATAATTTCAACCAATATAATTTAGATAGGTTTGGGTCATTATATTAACCTTATCTTTTAGTTTTAACTCTTTGTTAATTAGATCGACATTTACCATGTCACTATGTATTTGTATATTATATAGTTAATATAGTTACTATATACATCCAAGTGAACCCCTATGTGGTCCATTAATGATAAAAATATCATTATATAAGTCCTTTGTAGGAGCCTTAAATTTTTAGGAACAGAATATCAATTAATAATATAATATTTGTTTCACAAACTCATTTATGTCAATTTCGACACTATTCAATAATTGATTTTTGTTAATGTCTTAACAACTTTATTAATTCGAAAAAAATTAATTTAAACAAGACTATATTGTCATATAAACCAATAAAATTCATGGAGTTTATCATAACTTTTAAATTATATTTATTTTAACATTTATAATACCAATTATTCGATTCATTCATTAATAAGGAAAATACTGCATCCTTATTGTGTCATAAATAATATTAATTATTAAATGTCTAAAAATTATAAATATAATATCATTATGTAGAAAATATTTTTATATTTCTAATGAGTATTTATAGTTTAATATCCAACAAATATAACCCTATATAAAATTTGTTTTTCTAAAAGATATATGCTTATGTCATTTTTGTATTTATTTTAACTTAATTAATATAATGTGTCATTATCACTTACAAGTGGATCCATGGGGTCCCAAAATCGACCCAAAGATTTCCATGGTCAGAAATGTATCAACAAATAGAGTTAGGACACGTTTTATGGTAAATTAATTTTTTTATAACATTATTTTTTACCCTTATTTACCGGATTTACCCTTTAACCATGGTAAATAAAATTTTTACCGAAGTAATTATTCAAAATGTATAAAAATAAAAGTTACCTATTTAAAAAATTTGTACCTCCTGATTCCAAATATGGAATCCATGTTTCTAAATCGAAAACATAGAAGTGGAAGAAATTAATTTATAATTAATTCTCACTGTTAAAACAAAAAGCGTGTTTTTAAGATATAATAACTATCAAAAGATTGAAAGTTGTTTATGTCCGGTTTAAATGTGAAATTATGTCCAATGATCAAAATTGTGTGAAACTGTAAAAATATATTCTAAATATAATTTAAAACCACTCAAATTCATAATTTATCACTATTAATTATTTCGATTAAAAAAAGGTGTTTTTAACTAAAATTTAGTAATTTTCACTATTCATCAAAGTATGAAAGTTATCCGAAAAGTGCAAAAATTTCACCCTAATCTAATTTCGATATTCTGAATCCAAAAATGAAGTTAATTTTGAAATATAAAATGTATAAAATTTCAAAAAAGAGGGTATTACTATTCTTAACAGCTAGTATGATTGGTTGCGGTGTGTTAGAACTCGAAGTTTCGTATAACACACGCTATTGTATTATTTAAAGAAAAGTGTACCATGAAAGCTTAGGGTGTAAAATTCTCCCCTACTTAAATAAATTGAATCCTCGCAATTTATTCTCAGTATTGGAAACTTGGGGTTGACATTTGAAAATATCAAAGTTGAAATCCCACATCAAAAAATGGATTAATGAGGCCTCTATTTAAAATAAACAGTGGTAAGTATGAAGGTTACCGAAAATAACACATACTAGGGTTCTATGTAGTAAAATATAGATAAGGAATAGAAATATAAAAATTAATATCTGATGGAGATTGGTAGAGAACGTGGCTATGAAAAGTCTAACAATCCCAAAGCCATAAATTTGTGATGATCTAAGGTACCATCTAGGACAACATTTTTGTTCTACGTTCCTTTTCTTTATGTCGAGAAATTTATTTATGAGATTGGTTGAGATCATAAGGAGATATAATTTTTTTATAATTAGAGTTTTTTCTATTAATAAATTTCTACCACAAACTCATCTTTCACCCAAAAACATAATACAACTCAAAAATACTCTATTTATTCTAATCTTATAGGGTTCCAAATATAATTAATTTATAATTATCCTATCATACCCTTTAAAAAACTACAGTATACCTTCTAGGAACTTCACGTAGTCTAGTGGTAGGTGATAAATCTCAATTGCACTATAGTTTTGATTTTGATTCTCGCAGCGATATCCGATGCGACGGGTCGTCACACGGTCTGCGTGTTGTCCATTTATAAAAAAACCAAAAATAACCTTTCAAAAATAATCCATTCCAACCTTTATACTTATCCAAAATACATCAATGAACTCTCAGTCCAAAATTTATATGAAAGGTAAACATAATGTAGATCCTTTTTACCCCGTAATTGCTTGTGAATACCTTCATCATGTATTCTTTTAAAACACTGAAACGTCCTAAATTACCATAATACCTTATTGATTACATTGATTCTCCATTATTCCTTATAGAATACTGGATATACTTCATCCATCCAAAAATGTTGTAAACTACAAAAATTATGGAATATACAGATCTTCAATCAGTTTCTAGGTAGTCAAGATTATCCAATATAATTTACCCAAATCAACCATATCTTATTCCAAAATCATTACCTCAATATTAAGACCATGTAAAGGTTTATCTTTCCTTCAACTATGTAATTTCCAAAAAAATTAACTCACTGTAGAGCCAGTTTTCATAGTACCATAAAATCTCAAATCCTCAATGAAATAGTATTGCAGTACAATCCTTATTTATTTCCAGAACATCATTGATACAACACTTAAATGAAATAATTCCAAAATAACACTATAAGAACACTAGTCATTCATCTACATTTGTGGTAGAATCATAACTTCAATATTATACAATAGCATCATTTGCGGAAAAGTCTGATGACTGGGACATTGGTTCGTGCAGTGTCCAAACTCCTTATAGATGAAGAATTTTACATTTGAAATCTTTTTCTTACCCATGCATTCACGTACTTGGTGTCCTTTTTCTCCACACTTATAAAAAACTCTCATTCCCTTCAGGAATGTTCCAGGGTGTTTCTTCCCACATTTATCACATATTGGAAAATTATTCTTTTCCCTCTTCCCTTTATCCATCTTTCCCTCTTCCATCCTTTTCTTCTCTTGATTCTAGTCAAATCCATAGGACTCAGAGAATTATTTACTTATCTTATTAACACATGTTACTATTTCTTCATATGATGAGAAAACACGAGAGAATATTTCCCTTCTAAATTTTGGATTAATACCATGGAATATATTATCCTTCTCACTCTTTGGATCATATGTATTGCTGGAGTTCACTTTCCTACTATTGGGCTCCATTTCTATACAATGGAATACACTATGTTAGTTTATGAATTACAATGAACAATTCCAAACATGTAAAATACCTAATGTTAATTGAACAGTTTATGGATATAATCCATAATCATAAAAATGTTTTATTTGAGTAAGTATATACTTATAAGCCCATCATATTGGTTTGTAAAGATAATTAGAATTATCCTAAGCATATCCCTAGGGAGTGTTGTAACCAAAAGTGCAGCAAGGACCGTTATCGTGCACTAATTCACGTTTTATTCCATCACAATGTGGTGTTTTCGGGTTTTACCCCTAGGTACATTTGTGCCAAATCCGCCTCTACCTGCTCGTATCCAGATAGGGATGTATTGCATGGAAAACTCGAAAAATATCTACAATACGAAAATTCTAGGAAGTTATTCTATATTAATCCTCAAATTTCATCTTAGGTCTATGTGCCCTACTCAGAGTTTATCTAAATCATGATTCCAAGTTTTGTACTAAACTTCCTCTGATACCAATTGTAATGCCCTGACCCCAGTTACATAGAGTCGGTGCATTATTTTAATACATTGGCATGATTACAAGGAATCAAGTCCTGAAGGACCGATCGATTTAGCAGTCTTGAAAAATAGATTACATACATGAATGTTACATTACACTTTATAACAAAACTACATAAATAATCCTTTATGAACACCATTATTCCCTTGTCTTAACCCTGTATATCAATCACAATACACTTCTTGGAATCCTGGGAAAAATAAAACATAGAAAGGGGTGAGCTCAGATGCTCAGTAAGAATAACAATATAGCGGAAACTTTCATAAATAAGCATAAACATTTAAGGCAATATATAACTAACATGAAGGCCTTTTAAACTTTAAATTCAGCATAATATGGAAAAAATAAAATTAAATAATTCCATTTACTTTTTCACATGGAAATTCTACTAGTCGAATAATCACATGCAATATCAATAACCACTTTCATAGTGAAGGAAATGAATAATGCCGAACTTTAATTTCTGTGTCAAGGCCTCGTGCCAAGACCTAAGGGATAACTGTAACTAGAACCCAAACCGGAGATCCTCTATAACTGGACTGCATCCCGAAGAGCCTCTGTAACTGGACTCCAACCTAGAGTGCCTCTAATAACCGAACACTAACCCGGAGTGCCTCAAATAACCGGACACCAACCCGGAGTGCCTCTAATAACCGGACACCAACCCGGAGTGCCTCTAATAACCAGACACCAATCTGGAGAGTTTTCTATAACCAGACCCCAACCCGGAGGGCTTACTTTTTCTAGTCCCTAACTCAGATCATACTAGTCTAACACATTCATCTTAAGAAGAGGATGAAATATAACATAAACATTCGTATTAAAACTAGCATACGAAATTCGAAAAAATTGATCATAAACCATTAATGGAATAAAAATAACTCATCCATAGTCAAACATATCAAAAAACCTTAAATACAAAATGGAATATTTGTATCATAATAAATCAACTTGAAACAAGTGTAATATTTATCAATGATGTTGACATATATGAAATCAAAACTATTAGAGAGAAATATCACTATTTTTAAAATCATTAAAAAGTCACAAAATTATAAAAGAAAAAATTTACTTTGAATATATTCTTATAATATTTTAAGGGATGCTTCAAAGATTTTATAACTACGTAAAATATCCGCACCCTCCGTATAAGTTAAAAAAACATTCTTACATTAATTCTGTCGAAAAGGTTAAAAATGGCCTTGTTTGGAAAACAACGGAAGGATTCCTTTACAAACATCTTATAAAAAGTAAAAAAAGGGTATAAATGACTTTAACCAATATTTTGTAAAATATTAAGAATGTTTTGAAATACATTTTTAAGAAAAACGTATGTGGATGATAAAGAGGTCCAAGTAGATAATTATGTATAAACAACCGCGGATGATGAAGAGATTGTGAAATAAACCCTTACCAATTTGGTAACTTACGAAACATACACCCCATTAAAGAGGTATAATAAAATGAATATGTAAATACACAAATATTAAATGGTATTACAGAAATAATACAATTATGGGATGTACATACACCACACAAAAGGTAATAGTGGCAATATGGCATGAATCTCACGGGAATAAGGAGTGAGATGAAAACCCCTTACCTTGTACTTTTCCTTAGTCTATGGTATATTAACCTCCTGTATAATAGTTAAAACATTGTTATTAAGTTATAAAAGAACCATATAGATAATTATGATATCATATATTATCTTCTATTAATTCATTGTTAATAATATTTTAATATTATCGTCGTTTCGGGAGTTAACTTACTCGTTTTCTTTTTTATGTTTTGTTACATAAGTTGTGTTAGTTATAGATAGGTTGTATATTATTCATATCCAGAATGATATAATGTTTTTATACATTACTTTTAATCATCAAATTAGAATTATTCTTGAATGGATATGATGGGGAATGAATCTGATCGCGTTCGTGGAGACGGTAGTCCGTACGTACGCACAAGCGACAATATCATTCTTTTGATATTAAAATAATATATAATTTTATGGTAAATAAAATATAAACAATAATTAAAATGTTATATTTATTATTTACATGAATTTAACATCATTATTATACCCATCCAAATAATAATATATTGAATAACAATTACACCACGACGTGGAGATGGTAAGCCGTACGTACGCACGTATGGTGACATGTAATTCAAAGGATGGATAGAATACTGAATAGGGTTGTACCATAATTATAATAACATCAGAGTATATATAAGATACTGGATTTATTATTTTATAATGGGAATAACAAATAAAGAAGATGTGGAATAATAAAGGAACTTGAAAGAGGGTGGTGAAAATATTACCTCTTCTTCGGGTTCTTCTTTTTGATTTGATCAAAAGGGCTCCTTAGGGTGGATTTCTGATCAAAATAAGGCCTATAGGTTAAAGTGAGGGAAGTTGATAGAGTATTTGGGAAGGTTTTTTCCAATCCAAAAGGCTTTTAATGTGTGAATTAGTGAGAAGGGGGAGTGCCCTTTTATAAGAGGGGTGAGGGGCACCTTTGGAATAGCTAGAAATATTATTTTATAATAAATTCATATTCAGTTTATAATGGCTACAAAGTAGATTATTAAAATTATAAGGTGGTAATGAGTCAAAATAATTTAAACCAATATAGTTTATATATGTTTGGGTCATTATATTAACCTTATCGTTTAGTTTTAACTCTTAGTTATTTAGATTGACATTTACCATGTCACTTTGTATTTTTATATTATATAGTTAATAAACATACTATAAATATCCAAGTGACCCCCAAGTGGTCCATTAATGATACACCTATCATGATATAAGTCCTTTGAACAAAGCTTTTATTTTTAGGAATATAATATCAATTAAGAATATAATATTTGTTTTAAAAACACATTTATGTCAATTTTGACACTATTCAATAATTTATTTTTGATAAAATATTAAAATCTTTATTAATTAGAACAAAATTCATTTAAGAAATCCTATAGTGTAATATTAACCAATAAAATTCATGGATTTCATCAAAACTTTCAAAGTATATTTATTTTAACATTTATAATACCAATTATTTGATTCTTTCATTAATTAGGAAAATACTGCATCATTATTGTGTCATAAATAATATTAATTATTAAATGTCTAAAATTTATAAATAAAATAAAATTATGTATTAAATTGTTTTATATTTATGATGAATATTTATAGTCAAAAATCCAACATATATAACTCTATTTAAAAAAAATTTTGCTAAAAGATATATGTTTTTGTCATTTTTGTATTTATTTTAACTTAATTAATATAAAGTGTCATTATCACTTACAAGTGGAGCCATGGGGTCCCAAAATCGACCCAAAGATGACCATGGTCGGAAATGTATCAACCAATAGGGTTAGGACACGTTTTTGGGTAAATTAATATTATTATAATATTATTTTTTACCCTTATTTACCGGATTTACCCTTTAACCATGGTAAATAAAATATTTGCCAACGTAATTATTCAAAATGTCTAAAAATAAAAGTTACCTATTTAAAATATTTGTACCTCCTAATTCCAAATATGGAATCCATATTTATAAATTCAAAACAGCTAAGTGGTAGAAATTATTTTAAAATTAATTCCCATTGTTAAAACAAAAACTGTGTTTTTAAGAGATAATAACTATCAAAATATTGACAGTTGTTTATGTCAGGTTTAAATGTGAAATTTTTTCCAATAACCAAAATTGTGTTAAATGGTAAAAATATATTCTAAATATACTTTAAAACCACTCAAATTCATAATTTATCATTATAAATTATTTTGATTAAAAAAGTTCTTTTAAATTAAAATTTAGTAATTTTCATTATTTATCAAAATATAAAAGTTAGCTGAAAAGTACCAAAATTTCACCCCAAGATAATTTAGATATTCCGAATCCAAAAATTAAGTTCATTCTGAAAGATAAAATGTATAAAATTTCAAAAAGTGGTTATTACTATTCTTAACGGCTAGTATGATTGGTTGTGGTGTGTCAGAACTCGAAGTTGTGCATGACACACGCTATTGTATTATTCAAAGAGAAGCGTACCGTGAAAGCTTGGGGTGTTACAATTATTATTTTTTGTTGTTGAATTATATCTTATAAAAAGATAAATTTCCATTCAATTTTTAGTTGTTTTTTTGGTTCTATTTTTGTAGAGACCCGAAGGTTAACGTACATGGACATTACATTACTTTTTCGAAATACTTACTACATAACAAAAACACACACACAAGGACCGTGATAGTTTAGTGTCTTTGGAAACTCGTAATATAATCTTCTAATCGTGGTGAAAGATCTTCATCATATCCCATAAATATCTTAATTTTTTTTACAAAAAACCTTTCTTTATATCCTGGGGAAAAGAAAACATAAAAGGGTGAGCTCAAATGCACAGTATGGGTAAACAAAAGAAATATCAATCCCATCATATTCATAAGAACATAATATTTTGGAAATCTTAACCTGCAAAAGAGATCATAATATCATAACATGGGATAAATCATAGTGGTGAAATGTAATCCCAATAATAATATCTTAAAACTTGAAACTTTGTGGAATACACACATAATCATAGATAATCATTTCTTATTAGTCAAGACTCATTGCCAAGACTATCTTAGTGGAAAAAGTCCATTTTTGAACCGAGTTCATTCCTCGTTTCAGTCCTGTTTCACTGAACCGGTTTAACCTTCCATTCCAGCCATGTCTATCTCATGAGATATAAAATCCTTACCCAATGTGTTGGAGGGATATATAGGTCCCACCCATCTCATAATGATACCATTATTATGTGTGCCACAAAATCATAAACCATACATCATAGCATAACCCATGTAATAAAAATGGGATTCTTAAACATCGTGACATCATAAAACAATTAATATAAGATAAACGAATTTATAAAAATAATTCCATCACAACATAATAAAATCAATGTAATAATAGGGATAGAAACAGAACCCTTTATAATCTTAGATGGAAAATAATTTTGATAAACACTTAAACTCCATTCTTGAGGAAAATATCATTTCTACTTCAAAAAAACTTTTCCTTTCTTAACATGTAATAAAATTCTAAACTAAAAGAAGTTGATTAAAAATAAACTTGAAAACTTGTAAAGGAATCTTCTTGTAAATAATGTTTTAAAAATCTATTCATGCCGTATAAGTTAAAAAAACATTTTTCTCGTACTTTCGTCGGAAAAGTCAAAAATTACCTCGTACGATAAACGACAAAAGATTCCTTTCATATATTCTACTAAAAACTCACCGAAGGGTAAAATTGGATATAAACTACTGTATAAGGATATAAATATTACATATTTAGGAAACATGGATGTGGATGATAAATATTCCCCAGTAAATTATGTTGTATAAATAATCTCAAATAAAAATTGAGATTGTGAGATTTTCCCTTACTTTAGGTCTGATTTGCTTCGTAAGTGTCAGAAACTCCTTAATAATTACTTAAATAAGGTCATTGACTTATTCCAGAATCATACTCATTGTTATGATATCATATACGGTTCACTTATGACTTTATATTACCCGTTCTTTTGTAAATTCCGTGTTAAAGAGCGTTTTGGGTAAAATCATTTCATTTGTCGTCCGTGTTTTGACTTGTAATTATTCATATGATTAAATAGATCATGATTACCTAATTCTAGAATATAAAACATGATTTATATATAATATATATTCAGAATATACATATATATAATAGATCTGTAAATGGAAAGAAATACACCGTTCATGGAGACGGTAGGCCGTACGTACGCATGAACGCTGTTTTCATTTCCTTATTGAGTTGAATGGAATTAAGTAGATGACATACATATATATAAACATAAATCCAGTATCATTATTATTTCATATATTTCATGATTACTTATTATATATACTTTATAATCATTCATGAATGGTTAATGTGGATAATGAATCTCATCGCGTCGTGGAGACGGTAGTTCGTACGTACGCACGAGTGATGATATCGTTCTCATGATCGTGGAATTGTATTGGAGTGTATGTATACTATTTCAGAATAAACATCACTTTACAATAATCATATATAGTTATTATTTACACCATTATACCCATCCAAGTAAGTTGGTGGTGGAAAATAGATTACACCATGGCGTGGCGACGGTATTCCGTACGTACGCACGCGCGGTGATTTCGTTTTCCGTAGGATGGATAGATGGTGAAATAGGGTTGTTTCATACTTATAATAACATATCCGTTTATGAGTGATACTGATATTATTACTTCATAATGAAACAACCTAAGAAGAAGAAGTGGAAGAAGAAATAAAGTTGAAAGAATCGCTAACGGACATTACCTCTTCTTTGAAGCGCCTCTTTGAGTCCTCCTCTTAGGGAACTAAAATTGGTCTTTGAAAAATACCAGGACCTCTAGGATGTTTCTAGGGAAGTGGAGAAAATAATTTGGCAGGGGTTGGCTGAGATTGAAGGCTCAAAGTGGTTTGAGGAAGAGAGGGAGGAGGTTCCCTTTTATAAGGGAGGAGAGGGGCACCTTTGGAAAAACTAAAAATATTATTTTATTATAAAGCCATATTCGGATTTAAATAGCTCCAAATTGATTTATTCAGAATCAAAGGTGGGGATGGGTCGCAATACTCTCATCCAATAGAATTTGGACAAGTTTAGTTTACTATTTTAACCTTATCATTTAGTTTTAACTTTAAGTTAAGTAATTTTACTTTTACGGTGTCTTTTTGTGTTCTTACACTATAAGGTTAATAAACATACTATAACAAGCCAAACGAACCCCAAGTTGTTTATTATTAATATATATAACAGTATCTAAGTCATGTTTCTGAACCTTATATTTTTAGGAATAAAATAATAATTAATAATAAAATATTTGTTTTAAAAACTATTTTATGTAAATTTTGACACTATTTAGTAATTGATTTTTGTGAAAATCATAACAGAATGATTAGTTCTAAAAAAGTTACATAAATCAATACTAACATGTCATATTAACCTAGAAATTTTGTGTAATTCATAAAAAGTCTCAAATTACATTTATTTGGGTATTTATAACATCAATTATGTTAATATTTCATTAATAAGATAATTACTGCATCATTGTTGTGTCATAAATAAATTATAGTATTTAATGTCTAAAAATTACAAATAAAATACCAATATGTAGAAAATATTTTTATATTTCTAATGAATATTTATAGTCGAATTTATCTTATGTATAACCCTATATTAAAAATGCTTTAGTTACTAAACATTGATTTTAACTATTTTAACCCTTCTTTAAATAAATTGATAATAAATGTCCTAATCTAATCCAAGTGGGCCTAAATGGTCAGATTTTATTCCTAAGGTTGTTTTTGGTCGAATTAAACTTATCCAATAGAATTAGGACATGTGTTAGGGTAATAATAATATCATTTTTACCCTTAATTATCCTATTTACTTTTAACCGTGGTAAATAAAAGTAAAAAGTTACTATTCGCCAAAAAATTATTTTCATCTCATTGAACCACATTTTAGTCCTTGATATTAACCGTGTCTCTCGGATTTTCGAAATTCCACTCATAGAAGCGATAAAATTATGTTTTATGAAATAATCAATTTTTTAACTACCACTTAGTGGTTTCACTATTCATCAAAAAATGAAAGTTTCCAGAAAATACCAAAAATTAGGCCTAAGCTATATTTGATATTATGAACTCAAAAAATGATGTCTATTTTACCAAATTCAAAACATATCAGTTTCATTAATTAATTTAAAAATTAATTCTCGTCGTCAAAACAAATAGCGTGTTCTTAAGAAATAATAACTATCAAAAGATTGACACTTTTTTATCTCTGGTTTAAATGTGAAATTACATCCAATGACCAACATTGTATTAAATTGTAAAAATATATTCTAAATATACTTTAAAACCACTCAAATTAATAATTTATCACTATTAATTATTTCGATTAAAAAGGTTGTTTTAAATTAAAATTTAGTAATTTTCACTATTCATCAGAAAATGAAAGTTATCTGAAAAGTACCAAAATTTCACCCTAAGCTAATTTCAATATTCCGAATCCAAAAATGAACTCCATTTTGAAAAATAAAATTTACAAAATTTCAAAAAGTGTTTATTACTCTTCGTAACGGCTAGTTTTAATAATATTTTAATAGCATATCGTTGTTTAGTGAAACTCGGTATTGCGTACTACACACGCTATCGAGGAAGGTCGTGATTGTGTGTAATGCAAGTCAAGTCAAGGATGCTTTTTGTGCAAGCTCATTTTGGTGTAGCGTACAACACAAGACATTAATGAAATTAAAAGAATATTTTTCAGAAAATATCGGGGTGTTACATTCTACCC
The DNA here is from genome assembly GCA_963277665.1 of Viscum album. NCBI lineage: Eukaryota > Viridiplantae > Streptophyta > Magnoliopsida > Santalales > Viscaceae > Viscum > Viscum album. The sequence continues at coordinate 1,438,009,307 of OY728122.1, forward strand.
CCCTTAAAATGAATTTCGCCCTCGAAATTCATCAGGGTTTTAAATGGTTTACTACTAGAAAGTTTCTTTAATAGAAACCCACATCGTAAAAAGGAATACCAAAACCAATATTTAAAAACAAAACTATGAAATATAAGGGTTACCCAAATAAACTAATCACTGGGTTTCCACATAGGTGAAAATATGGATATGGAAGAGAAATCTAACCATCATGTTCTGATGGAGAGTGGTAGAGAACATGGCTATGGAAAATCCAGCAATCAAAAAGCCATAAATTTGTGACACTCTATGGTACCATATGATTCATCAGATATAAGAGCACTAGGACAACATTTTTGGTTTTCAAGATCATTTCCATAAAGTTGATGAAATTGGAATTAGAAGAAATAATTTCGTGATTTTGGTAATATCTCACCGTTGGTCATTCTTTGGAAAATTTCCACTTCATCTCTTAAAGAAATGAAGTTGAATTTGTCATTCGTGATGTGTTAGCAGATCATGGGATATAATGATGGGTCATTCCATCTGTCTCAAACAAAAGGTTAGAAAAGTTATCAAAAAATACATAAGTCCATCTATAGTGAGATTAACCATATATGGTTCCTAAAATGGACTTATACTTCTTATATCATACTGCTTAATATAATAAAACTAGTTTCTACTAAACAGGGACTTGCTGTAGGCCAGTGGTAGGCGATAAAGGCCAGTCGCACTTCGGTTGTGGGTTCGATTCCCACAGCCTTGTCTGACGCGATGGGATGTCGCACATCCTACAGGTTGTCCTTTTTATAAAACTACATTACTATAACATCCCATAAATAATATCTGAAAAACGTCTATCCTTAAACAATACTAACTTTTATCCAACATAATCCATTCCAATCTTTAGGCTTATCCAAAATAATACTGTCTAATCTCATATTATAGTGAAAACGATTACCAAAGAGTTCATACAAATAGCAGGTTAATACCATTGTTGATCACCATATATCATGAGAAATGTCTTGTTGGTCACATTCCAAACATTCGAAGGCCTTAATCATGTATTCTCTTGAAAAAAAAATGAATACACATTTAACCTTATTGAAAACATGAATGCTGTTAAAAGTTAACTCTTTCCACATACCAAAATCCTCAAAATTCTATATACTCAAACCATGATATCACTTAGTCCTTATATCAATCATGAGCTCATGAATACTGTCAAACATTTCATTTTCTCGTTTTCCCTTCATTATGCGCATATCATCTTTTTTTCCAAAAATATCTCAATCACTTTCCATGGTTACCAGTACCATTGAAAACCACAATAGACCAATACATAAATATTACAATATTCCATGATACTATATACAACATTATTTTGGAATCCCATTACATAAACACTTAATCATTCCACTACATCATTGTCATATTCAACATCGCCAATAGTGATCGCATGTGACTTCCCTTTGTCCTTTGCCTTAAGTGGTTGCTCATGTCGATCATCACTAACCCTTGGATTAGAGCATTTATTATCATAATTCCTCATTTCCTTGCACTTGAAGCATTGAAGTGTTGGTGGTGCGTTCTCTGCAGTATTTTCTTTATTCACATCACTAGAAACCCTTTTTCCATTAATTTGACACTCAGCTGCTCGATGACCTTCTTTTCCACACTTAAAACATTTTCTAGTCCCTTTAATACAATCTCCACCATGCTTCTTTCCACACCTTGAGAATAAGGAAACATTCATCTTTTTTTAACCATTATTCCGATATTTATCCTTGAACTCCATCTTTCGTTTCATTTCATAACTATGAGATGGATAAGTAACACAAACTTCCATGTATACCTTGATAGCACAACGCACAATTTCTTCATAGCTACTGAAGTCTCTTATAGCTAATTCCCTTCGAAGATTTGGTTTTAAGCCACTGAAGAATCGATCAACATTACTTTCAGGTTGGATGATAAATCCAGATGCATACCTTGAAAGCCTTGTAAAATTCGCTTCGTATATACCAACAGATTCATCATCCTTTTGATTTAGTTCAAGAAACACCTTCTCCAAAATTTTTCAAAGAATACGAGGGAAGGACTTATTGAAAAATAAGTTCTTCAACTCGTCCCATTCCATGGACTCAATTTCATCTCTTGGCCTCGTATTCTTGATAAGATTCCACCATTTATCAGCATCACCTTCCAAAAGATACACTGCTAATATGACTTTATCATGTTCAAAACATTGAATAACTGAAAATATCTTTTTAGTAGTACTGATCCATTGTTCAGCAACAAGTGGATCAAAAGACCCACTGAAAGAAGCTTGATGTTGCCTCATGAAGGACTCAATAGAATATTGTTCCCTTCTCTTCTCATTTGGAAGTCCATAATGATTCATAGATTTTGTAAGTATAGCAATATGATTTTTCACTCCATATCCCATAATATTTGTTTGTTTAGGAGGACAATCATTGCATTGTCCATTACATTGATCAACACGGTTCCTTCGCATTCTAGCCATCGTCTAAAACCCAAAAAGAATAATGTGAGAGGAAAAAATCACGCTAGGGAAAACAATATAATAAAGGGGGAGTACCTTCAATATCTAACATCTTGGGTTACCGTAATTCTAGTACTATAACCTATACTTATACTTAACCTTAGGGACATCCCTAGAAATACCTAAGAAATGTCTCTAGGGATCTCACTAAAGTTCTCGCATCCTAGTTTCCAAAGGTTGACTAAACCTTTCCTCTGATACCAACTGTAGAGACCTGAAGCTTAACGTACATGGACATTACATTACTTTTTCGGAATACTTAGTACATAATAAAAACACACACACAAGGACCGTAATAGTTTAGTGTCTTTCGAAACTCGGAATATAATCTTCTAATCGTGGTGAAATATCTTCAACATCTCCCATAAAGATATTACTTTTTTTACCTTAAACATTTCTTTATATCCTAGGGAAAAGAAAACATAAAAGGGTGAGCTCAAATGCTCAGTAAGGGTAAACAAAAGAAATATCAATCACATCATATTTATAAGAACATAACATTTTGGAAATCTTAACCTGCAAAAGAAATCATAATATCATAACATGGGATAAATCATAGTAGTGAAATGTAATCCCAATAATAATATCTTAAAACATGAAACTTTGTGGCATACACACATAATCATAGATAATAATTTTTTATTAGTCAAGACCCATTACCAAGACTATCTTAGTGGACAAAGTCCATTTCTGAACCGAGTTCATTCCTCGTTTCAGTCGTGTTTCACTGAACCGGTTTAACCTGCTGTTCCAGCCATGTCTATCTCATGAGATATAAAATCTTTACCCAATGAATTGGATGGAGATATAGGTCCCACCCATATCATAATGATACCATTCTTATGTGTGCCACAAAATCATACACCATACATCATAGCATAACCCATGTAATAAAAATGGGATTCTTAAACATCGTGACATCATAAAACAATTAATATAAGATAAATTAATTCATAAAAATAATTCCATCACAACATAATAAAATCAATGTAATAATAGGGATAGAAACCGAACCCTTTATTATCTTAGATTGAAAATAATTTTGATAAAACACCTGAACTCCATTCTTGAGGAAAATAACATTTCTACTTCAAAAACACTTTTCCTTTCTTAACATGTAATAAAATTCTAAACTAAAAGAAGTTGAATAAAGATAAAATTCAAAAACTTTTAAAGGAATCTTCTTGGAAATAATGTTTTAAAAATATATTCATTCCGTATTAGTTAAAAAAACATTCTTCTCGTACTTTTGTCGGAAAAGTCAAAAATTACCTCGTATGATAAACGACAAAAGATTCCTTTCTTATCTTTTACTAAAAACTCACCGAAGGGGAAAATTGGATATAAACTATTGTATAAGGATATAAATATTACATATTGAGGAAACATGGATGTGGATGATAAATATTCCGCAGTAAATTCTGAAGTATAAACAATCTCGGATAAAAATTGAGATTGTGAGATTTTCCCTTACCTTAGGTCCGATTTTCTTCGTAAGTGTATGAACCTTCCCCAGTAAATTCTGAAGTATAAACAATCTCGGATAAAAATTGAGATTGTGAGATTTTCCCTTACCTTAGGTCCGATTTGCTTCGTAAGTGTCTGAACCTCCTGTATAATGATTTAAATAATGTCATTGAATTATTCCAGAATCATACTCATTGTTATGATATCATATATGGTTCACTTATGACTTTATATTACCCGTTCTTTTGTAAATTCCATGTTAAAGAGCGTTTTGGGTAAAATCGTTTCATTTGTCATCCGTGTTTTGACTTTTAATAATTCATATGATTACGTAGATCATGATTACTTAATTCCAGAACATAAAACATGATTTATATATAATATATATTCAGAATATACATATATATAATAGATCAGTAAATGGAATGAAATACATTGTTCATGGAGACGGTAGGTCGCACGTACGCATGAACGTTGTTTTCATTTCCTTATTGAGTTGAATGGAATTAAGTAGATTACATGCATATATATACACATAAATACAGTATAATTATTATGTCATATATTTCATGATTACTTATTATATATACTTTATAATCATTCATGAATGGTTAACGTGGAGAATGAATCTCATCGCATCGTGGAGACGGTAGTCCGTACGTACGCACGAGCGATGATATCGTTCTCATGATCGTGGAATTGTATTGGAGTGTATGTATACTATATCAGAATCAATATCACTTTACAATAATCATATATAGTTATTATGTACACCATTATACCCATCCAAGTAAGGTGGTGGTGGAAAATAGATTACACCACGGCGTGGAGACGGTATTCCGTACGTACGCACGAGCGGTGATTTCGTTTTCCGTAGGACGGATAGATGGTGAAATAGGGTTTTTTCATACTTATAATAACATATCAGTGTATGAGTGATACTGATGTTATTACTTCATAATGAAACAACCTAAGAAGAAGAAGTGGAAGAAGAAATAAAGTTGAAAGAATCGGTAACGGACATTACCTCTTCTTTGAAGCGCCTCTTTGAGTCCTCCTCTTAGGGCACTAAAATTGGTCTTTGAATAATACCAATACCTCTAGTATGTTTCTAGGGAAGTGGAGAAGAGAATTTGGTAAGGTTTGGCCGAGCTTTAAGGCAAAAAGTGGTGTGAGGAAGAGAGGGAGGAGGTTCCCTTTTATAAGGGAGGAGAGAGGCACCTTTGGGAAAACAAAAAATATTATTTTATTATAAAGCCATATTCGGTTATAAATAGATCCAATTTGATTTATTTCGAAGCTAAGGTGGGAATGGATGGAAATACTCTTATCCAATATAATTTTGACATGTTTAGTTTACTATTTTTACCATATCATTTAGTTTTAACTTTAAGTTAGATAATTTTACTTTTACCGTGTCTTTTTTTGTTCTTACACTATAAGGTTAATAAACTTACTATAACAAGCCAAACGAACCCCAAGTTTTTTATTAATAATATATATAACCTTATATAAGTCATTTTGCCGAACCTTATATTTTTAGAAATAAAATAACAATTAATAATATAATGTTATTTTAAAAACTATTTTATGTCAATTTTGACACTATTTAGTAATTGATTTTTTTGAAAATCATAACAGAATGATTAGTTCGAAAACAGTTACTTAAATCAATAATAACATGTCATATTAACCTAGAAAATTAGTGCAATTCATAAAAAGTCTCAAATTACATTTATTTGGGTATTTATAACATCAATTAAGTGAATATTTCATCAATAAAATAATTATTGCATCATCGTTGTGTCATAAATTAATTAATTTATTTAATGTCTAAAAATTATAAATAAAATACCATTATGTAGGAAATAATTTTATCTTTCTAATGAATATTTATATTCGAGTTTATATTATGTATTACTCTATATTAAAAATGTTTTAGTTACTAAACTTTGATTTTAACTACTTTAACCCTTCTTTAAATAAATTGATAATAAATGTCCTAATCTAATCCCAGTGGTCCTAAATGGTCATATTTTATTCCTAAGGTTTTTTTTGTCGAATTACAATTATACAATAGAATTAGGACATGTGTTAGGGTAATAATAATATCATTTTTACCCTTAATTATCCTATTTACTTTTAATCGTGGTAAATAAATGTAAAAACTTACTATTCACCCAAAAAATCATCTCATTGAACCAAATTTTAATCCTTGATATTAATAGTGTTTCTCAGATTTTCCAAATTCCACTCACAGAAGCGGTAAAATTATGTTTTATGAAAAATTCAATTTTTTAACTACCACTTAGTGGTTTCACTATTCATCAAAAAATGAAAGTTTCCAGAAAAATACCAAAAATTAGGCCTAAGATATATTTGATATTATGAACTCAAAAAATGATATCTATTTTACCAAATTCAAAACATATAAGTTGCATTAATTAATTTAAAAATTAATTCCCATCGTCAAAACAAATAGCGTGTTCTTAAGAGATAATAACTATCAAAAGATTGACTCTTGTTTATGTCTGGTTTAAATGTGAAATTATATCCAATGACCAACATTGTATTAAATTGTAAAAATATATTCTAAATATACTTTAAAACCACTCAAATTAATAATTTATCACAATTAATTATTTCGATTAAAAATGTTTTTTTTAATTAACATTTATTAATTTTCACTATTCATCAGAAAATGAAAGATATCCGAAAAGTATCAAAATTTCACCCTAAGATAATTTCGATATTCCGAATCCAAAAATGAATTCCATTTTGAAAAATAAAATTTACAAAATTTCAAAAAGTGGTTGTTACTATTCATAACAGCTAGTTTTAATAATATTTTAATAGCATATCGTTGTTTAGTAAAACTCGGTATTGCGTACTACACACACTATCGAGGAAGGTTGTGATTGAGTGTAATGAAAGGCAATTCAAGGATTCATGTTTTGAAAGCTCCTTTTGGTGTAGCGTACAACACAAGACATTAATGAAATTAAAAGAATATTTTTCATAAAATCTCGAGGTGTTACAATTTTACTACCATATTAATGAATATTTTGATATATTGTCATGGATGAAAATAGAAAATTTAAAAAAGATAATATGTGAATATTAATAAACTAATAATTAATTATTTTGGTTCTTGAGTAGTATAATTGATATTTAAATCAATAATTTTGACAACGGGATTCTTCTGTTAAAATACTAAAACTTTTTAACCTTAAATTTCACTTTCACTGATTATAATAGAAACACCCATATGATTTAATTATTACTTAATATATGATTATAAATCACAAATTAAATATTATTGGATGTTCTGGGAGTGAATAACCTTTGGAGATAAATAATTAATGACACCACTATAATGATTAGATTTAAATTCAATCAACATTATTCACACCTAATATATAAAAAAGTAAACAAATAATTATTTTACATGTAGAGAATAAATATAAATGTGATGTATAAATATAAATGTTTTGGAATAATTTAATTAAAAAAGTAATTAAGATAGTTAATTTTTATACATGTGGTTTGAGAGTTTTCAGGGAATTGAAGGTAAAATGATAGTGTCTCTTGTATAAATTTTCAACATTTCAGACAAATTTTTTATTACATACCATGTTATCTTTATAATGGTGTTTATCCTACCGCTTAATATTTTTGAATAATGATTCAATTATATTTTATGAAATTAATTGTTATATTAAATTTATTTCTCTCAAGGGGTTTTACTGGAATATTTCAGCATTTGTTTGGGTTTTTCAAAACTCAAATTATTTCCTTTATAACAAATATTTTTTTACTATGGAGTTAAAAGATTTATTTACTATATTATATGATGATAATATAATTTCTCATATATATTAAAATGTAAATTATTTACTCAAATAATTATATTTATTTAATTATTTCTCAATATGATATAATTTTTTAGAATAATTGTCATCATATTTAATGACAGATTCCCATCTTTATCCAAAATTTATATTCCATATAATGTTACACATTTTTAAGATAAATATATTTAGTTCTATATAAATTTTACTTAAATTTTACCTTAAAATATATTCATGGTGAATTTTTTACCTATTTTATGATGTTGGTTTCAAACATACTTGTTTTAATAATGGAAAATGGAATATTCTGATTACATATTTATTCATAAGTTCCACAAGTAAATTAAATTTACACCATTAATAGCTCTTTTAAATTCTAATTATTTTATAGAAACCCATTATAGATCAAATATACTATAAAAATAATTTATAATATATTTAATTCATTAAAATTCTATTTGCTCAGTTTGAAAATAATCAATTAAGGTGTCTATTTTTTACCCTAACTTCTCCTTGATATTTCTCATGAATATAACTATATTTAAACTCAATAAAAATTAATTATGTTTCTTTTATAATATATAAACAAAAAAATTAATATAATTCATTCTTTACTTGGGATCCCATTTTAAATATACATTGATTTATCATTGGAAAATTATTTTAAAGCCCTCTCATTTATTATTGGTTTTATGATGCTAAAGATTTCTGTATGGTTTCTATTACTCTTGTGGAACATATAGGAATCTGAATATTATTGTTTTTTATGTTATATTTTGGACTATAATATATAGTCCTTAAATGAATTGGTATGTATTTTCCTATCATTATAATCCGTATATGGTTCATTATAATTTAACCAAAAAATTTTAGTATGTTATGGGTTGGACCAGAATTGTATAACACTACAATGCGTTGTGTAAAGATTAATACTTCATTTCTGATTATTTATGGCATTATAGAGTGAAAAAAATATGAAATGGGACATTTTTTTCTATGTTCATTATATATATTTGAGTAATCATAATCAACTATGGGAATTTGTTTTGTAATGTGAGGATAGTCTTATGAGTGAACCCCAATCAATTATTTTTATTTCTGGTTTTCTGTTAATGCCACAAGTTTATGATTCATTTATAATTTGATATCAATTCCATATTACCTGTTTCCATTGTTATCACTCACTTTTATGTTATGGTAAATAATTTTTCATTTGAGACTACATATCCTACCTTTATGATTAATCGAAAACTCGTATTGTCCCCTATTCATTTTAATAAGAATTTTGTTCCTAGTCCTATTTTTAATTATTATCATGATCTTTACCTTAATTTTATATTAATAATATTTTTCCTCTCTAATAATTTGTGATCAAAATATTTCTATGTTTCTTCTCTATTGTTCAAAATGATACGTGCAACATTGAAGAATTATAGAAGGGGGTCTAGAAGAGTTTTATTTTGGAGATGTGTTTACATGTTGTGTAAAATAAATTTTTTTATATCTTTTCATCAAAGATACTAAGCCCTTCGTTATTATGATATTTAGATTATTTTATATATTTTAATGTTTTATTTATAAAATAAATTAAATAATTATATTCTTATATTAGGTATCTATATTTTCCATGAATTAAAGAATAAAGGTTATTTAGACATAGTTAGTGTATAAATTTTGATCTCGTTGAGGGAGTGGGAATATTTTATTTGAGATATGAGTTTCATTAGTAAGGAAAATTCAAACCGATAGTAGCTTTATAGATATAAAACACATACCTATTTCCCTTATAAAGATGTGGACCTATTGTTGGAAGTTGTTTGTATAAGAAACAGAACATGATTAATTTAAAGTCTATACGTGGTGGACCATAAGTTTCACTATTTAATTTCAGGGGACAATGAAACTGATGACCTTTTGATTGTGGTTATTAAAAATTTAAATTTTAAGTGAATTTTCAAAAATAGGTCTTCTAAATAATATGAGAAGGCTCCGTTTTATAATTGGAATAAAGGAGGGAATAGTGATATGAATTAGATTCCTCATACACTATAAAAAATCTCTTGAATTTTTAGGAAACAATATCTTAATATGACCTTATGTTTATCGAACCATAATCTATAGTTATTTATATATAAATGGGCAACACATATTGGAGATAATATTGTCAAAATGCTATGAAAAGGGTGGAAAGATGTAATTTATAAGAAATCATGAGACATAAAAGTAACGGGTTGATTACAATTAATTAATTGTCCCTTGATAAGAGAACTAAGAATACCTATACAGTCTATAGTTGTATGAATCATTAAAAATATAGTACTTATTGAAATGTATTTTTTTCTAGTAAAGTATATAATATATAAAAATATGATGTGAATTAGGATTCCATAAAATGAGAGGGAACAAAAATCAATAGAATCTATTTCTTTTCCATTGATATGTGATTTAGGCATGACTAGGCATCTCATGGTATGAGAATCAAACCACATGATTTTTATGGAAATATAATATATCTGTATAGATCTGACACATGTATATGAGGGGGATGAAGTTTTTGTGTTACCTTATAAGAGAAGACTGAAATACTGATGTGAATTGGTAAAGGAATTGACACCTATGTAGGATGTAGTGTAAAATTAGAATCTATAGCTATACCTAAGATAATATACTCATTATCACCTTGTAAATTGAGTTAGTTAGAATCAGGACACAAGTAGTTGTTAAATATAGGATATTTCTATAATAATTTATATGAAATATGACCATATGTATAATAAACTATACATTCAATATATAGATATCACATATTAATATATGAATATTAATTAGATAACATAACTAGACACACCTAAATTGTATAGGTTCAATTCCATTTTTAATATGGATACATAAACATATTATTAAAAATATTATTACATCATCTCCCACTAAAATCATTATCACTAGCTTCTTTCTTAGACATATCATATTTAATATGTTATCCATAACATGGGGAAATATAAACTTAAGAAATAGTGATCTCAGATTCTTATTAAGTGTAAATAAGGTAGATATAAATGATCACACGGAAAAACATGAGCCTAAGGATATGATAAATGATCATAATAGTTTAATGTAATACCCTTCATATATAGGATCACAATCTCAATTTATATAAGAAATAATGGTAGTTTATTATACAAGAATGAAACAAAGAATCAATGAACATGATCCGTGAGAGAAAAAAATTGATATTAAATATGCATTTATTTCCAACCCATATGCATGGAAAATCATTTCCTTAGTAGTTAAGGCTCAGTTCCATGAATTTTATATTGGATTACATTTATACCATTCCATGTTATGATGAATTTAATTTTATAGAATAAATTAAATTTCATTGATGGAATGATTTTAAAAATCCCAAATTTTAGGATTGTGTTATACAAAACAACATTTTAAAATTTTTTTACACACAATAATGGATTAACTTATGTTACATAAAACCCTCATTTTTGTCCAAACCATGATATATTATTAATATAGTTATTTAAATGTGACCATTATAACCAATATTTTAAACATAGAAATATTAATATTATTAACTACTTTAAAAATATTAATTACAATGATTATATATAAAGAACAAAAAATTATAATAAAATACAAAATATTCGATATACAGTATATATGTTTCAAAAATACATTTTTCTCCAAAAAAATGTATTTATGTATTTTGTTAAAAAATAATAAAATTAATTTTAAAGATTTTTATAAAATTATTTTTATAAAATAAACATCATTTTTGAATTCAAAATAAAAAATTTGTCTCCTTGTGAATTTTTGTATTTTTTAAAACATTCTTTTTTATGAATAGTGAGAATTCTAAATTTTAATTGAAAAATATATTTTGACTAAATTGTTTATAAAAGATAAATTATATTATAAATTGGTTTTATTGAATTATTTTTATAAATTGTACATTTATTAATTTAATTTAGTTAATTGGAATCAATATAATATTGAAATTCGATATAAAATATTTGTAAACTTTTCATCATTTTCTATTTAAAAACATGATTTATTATTATGTTGGAGGGATTAATTTTAAATTAATTTTTTCCAATTTTTAGAATTTAATTTATAATAATTGGTTCCATATTTGGAATCATAATAATTTATAATTTCTATAAATGTAAAGTTTATTTCATGACCAAAATGAATAGTGATGTCATGAAAAACTATTTACCAAGGTTAAGGGAAAAATGGGTTCACCGGGATGTCAAAATAAAACATGTAAGGGTCAAATGTACCTATAAACATGTCTAAAAAACATTTTGTAACCATATTTATACTATATCATATATAAGAGATTATTTTGATCCTTTTTCACCATTTTAAATAAAAAAACATGGGAGAACATTCTTAAAACCTTAAATACCATTTATTTTAGACATTCCAATACCCAATAACTTCCCGATTTACCTCCCTTAAACTTGGAAGCCTTATTTTAGATATAATTCCATCCTATTAAATCTTTAGTTTCAACCTTATATAAAATACAAAAGGAATACTTATCATTCAACAATGAGAATTTTTTACTTTTTTTCTTTGTCCACCTCCATTGATTCATATTATAACATTATAATGTAACGAAAATACTCTATAAAATTTATTTATATGTTTTCATGTTACGTAAATGACCAACCACCATCTCCCCTTCCATCGAATGAGTTCTGAAATTATTTTCATGTCTGTATAGTTGATTACAGCCCAGCAAACTGATATTAGGCATTTTTCCATTACCACCACTCAAACTCATGATTAATTAAGAATTTATATTATATAAATATGTAAAATTTATGTTTTTATAATTATTTTTATATTATTATATCACACATACCTTCAGTTTTACCATATTTCGGGAATAATAAAATGTCACTCTATTCTACGGCGGACTACTTCCTCACGATGCAATGTGATTCTTCCATGCTTTACATGGAATGTATTAAATATTTTTATTATAAAACTATGTGATATATATAAAATTAACATTAATTTGGAATGATAATATATATCATTTTATTTTCTTTCTTCCAAACTGATAATATAATAAAAAATGACGTTTATGGATATATATAACATATCGTGCCTATGAACGGTCTATTTTATTCCATAATAATATGATTTATGGGTTAGTATAAATAAAAATATACTAAATGAATATACTTTTTTATCATTATTATCATTTTCCAAATAATAGAACCATAATCAAAATAATTGACAAAAAATATAACAAATCAAAACTTCTATTAAAAACAAAGTGGTCATTTCCAGAAATGTATCTTTAACATGGAATTGTTAATAAATGGGTAATAAAATATGATATAAAAATTGTATATAGTATGGTATCTATGAACATGGTACTATAATATATTGATATTAAATATATATTTATTAATGTGGTTTTTTGAACGAGTATGATGGATGTCAGGACTTAAGGTAGAGTATTTTTTTTACCAATTTTCTTTCATTAAGACATATGTAATTTTAATGAATCTATATTCATTCAACTGGTTCTATATAAACCCTTTTAAATTTTATATAATTAATTTATTATCCCCATGATATTATAAATTTCAGTTTTTATTCCCTAATGGGTCTTATGAATCAATATTACCAATGTGGTAATGATTTTATGTTACAATCTCATCATTTATCAATATTTTTTATTATTAAGTCTAAAATATTGAAATATCATGTTACACCCATCACGAATACACATTATATTTTATTCAATTTTTATTAATGATATCTTCAATAAATTTTACAATTTTTCCACTCTTTAGTAATTTAATTTTTTATGAAACTTTTTTTAATAGAATTTGACTTTATATCTTTCATAGGTCAGAAATTTATTTTCATCTAAAAACATGTTGTTTAAATGAGTTTTTTAATAAAATTAATACTATATTATGAATTTTAAATATATTTTCAATCATTTTTTAATTTTTACAAAAAATTAAAAAGGAATATTCATATCGTTTTTGAGACAATTCTAGTTTATATTTTACCAATATTGTGGAATGATTATTCATTTAATGACATATTACATGAATTTAATTTTATGATATCATGACCAACCATTTCTTTGATTCATTAATTATATTTTTTCAATGATATTTTAAAATAAAAAGGTTTTTAAAATGTATTATGTTTATAGATTATTTTTTAAAGTGGAAATGATATTTTTGTCAAGAAATGTATTATATGATCTTTCAAAATCAGTTTTCACCTAATATGTAATATATTGGTGACACCAATTAATTATTGGGAATATTATACAAGGATACCACTCATAATATTTCATGGAATTATTTATTTATTTATGGAATTATTTTTGTGAAACATTTTCTCCTTCCATTGGTCATATCAAGGTGAAATGTGTATGAAATACATTACTTTTTGTTTGTTATTCCATGATCAAATTATTATAAAACAAATATATTTTCGTTAGGTTATGATATGATGACATATTTATAGTACCAGTTTCATTTCAAATTTTTTGATATGATCAATTTGTATGATTTTTGGAACACCTAAATGTTGTTTTTATTATGTGATTGGTGGTACCAATATCTCCTTCCATTGTATTTGGTAAAAATATATATCTCACGACATAGATAGGTCTCAAATGGGGAGAGATCTTAGTTTAGTAATATTTGGATGCAATAAGTAGTGATACTAGTTTAGAAATACAAGGCTAGAATGTCGTGAAAAACTGATTCTATATGGGTCTTTTTCCACCAATATTCTTCATAGTGATCCTTGAACAACATGTACATGATTTTAATGCATATTTGTATGCCACAAATTCCATGTCTTACGAAAATATTATTCTATAATGACTTGTTTTATTTTATTCCCTTATTATTTATGACTTATGAGATTCCAATATATACACCATCACTTAAAATTGTGGTATTTGATATGAATAATATTCTTTTCAAATGATGTCATTATCTATTCATACCCTTATCCTCATGTTAGGCATACATATATCCCTTTCTTACCCTAACTGAACATCTAATCTCAATCTTTCTTATATTTTCATTTTCTAGGCTATGAAGAAATGTATTATATATAAAATGTAAAAGAAGGTAATTAGTGTTGATGAATTTACTGGGAGATAATGTAGATCACTTAGGGTCCAATGTTTATGTTTGATAATTTCTAATGACATTAAACTATGACAATCATCAAAAATGTGTTCGTGTAATTGCATAAATATTTAAAAAATATATTTAATATTTATGAATGAAATTTTTTGGTAATTATAGTGGTTATCAGAAGAAATATCTACTTATACTTTGGAAACTAGGATAAAAAAACCATAGTGAGATTCCAGAACACATGTATAATGATAAGTCAATGTGTGAGAAAATGTATTGTAAAATTTCATGGAATTTTGGTATAGGATGTAGATTTTGGAATCCAATAAATTACACACCTATCTAGAAACTAAATGTTTTTTGGCTATTTCATTCTTTTATGTTGGGGTAACAGCCCCAAAAAACCTATATTGAAATATAAACAATCTAGAAATAGTACATGACAACATTAATTATTGTACACTGGGTTTGACACTCCTGAGTGGTATTCTTTGAGAATTTATAAACTCTTTATGAATATTCATGATGAATTTAAATATCAGATGACTATAAATGAAATAGAGTAAAACTAAGGTGTCATAGAATATAAACAATGTGTCATAATTTTGACATCCAATAAGTATTTCTCAGTATTATCTTGTTCTCCACTAAGAATCGTGTTTATTACACACTATTTTTCAGTTTTAGTAAATGGATGAAAGATGGAAGATCCATGTTAATGCTGAGTGAGATGGTAAATGTGACAACTTTACTCTTAAGTATACAAAATTTATGGGTGTTTTAATGAAAGGGCATGTATCTATGTGCTCACAAAATTCTCAAGCTATGAACCATGTTGTAATTAAAAATTAACAGAGGGAAAAAAATTTGAGTCCTTCATATATAAACATCCATCTTCCTTCATTGGGTATAATGTTTTACTAGTTTATTAACAATTTGTTAATACGGATGAAAATAGATTTTATATTTTCTACTGTCTAGAACATGAAAAATCCATTTTGGAAATACACTATTTGGAAGTTAAAGATGATAAAAGGTAAAATCATATCAAGAATACAAGGAAAAATTGAAATTGAGATAAAGAAAAATGATGATGAATATATTGCTACGTGTGATGAAAATGTTACAATACATTCAAGGTATTCTTATGGTATTATTATCCAACCTAAATGTATTGTTGAATGATTTTTAGTGGATTATGACCATGTCTATAAAGGGATTTATCCATAAGAGAATTCAATAGTTATAATTATGTTGTTTGATTTGTAAACAAGGTGGAAATGGATGAGGAATTTATATAGCATCCCCTGATTTGGGAGTCCCTCATGTGGCCCAAAATTGTTAGTGATGAGACCTCAAGCACACTTCCCATTACAATAGTGGATATTCACTAATAGTAGGGGTATGATGAGTATAGTAGGGATGTTATACCCCCTAGAATCATATTTTACAATACATAAAAATAATCCAATAACAATAAATAATAATTAGAGTGTGGAAATAATGAAAATAATATGTTGTAGTTAAAACCATCCAATACCAACATAATAATCCAATAAATAATGAAATACATATTTAATAATTTCTTCAAATGTAACTAAATTTCATACTTATTATAAAACATATTAAACACTATAAGACTCAAATAAATACCCAAATTTTCCTAGTGTTGAACCCCATGTCAGTATAATCTCCAAACACCAGCCTATCTATCAAAAAACATTCAACATCATTCTACACTCTTGATGTTTGGATTTATAGGATCATTCCCCCTACTAGGGTGGAACATGTTATTGTGGATCCACATGGTCTCCACATCATCATACATCTATAATTATATATATTTTTCTTCTACTTTTTAAATGAATTTTATTATTTTGTTTGAATAAAAGGTCATTTTCCCTTGGCCAATCCTATAACCTTATAATATTAGATAGTACCAGGCTATAGCTTAAATAAGATGTTTCTATAAATCAGTAGGTTGTATCCATTGTGTATAAAAAAACTAATCTAATGATAATTATATGAAATAATTATATAAAAAGTGTTTAAATTAATTAAATAATTAACTTAATTACACATCAACCTTATTCAACACCTTTCCAGAATGTCATTGATTATGTCTCAAAACTGTAGTTACCATAACCTTATACCTAAGGAATATCATAACCTACATTGGTTCCATGACAGAATATTATTGATCATGCGTTACATCCATTTCAACCATTACTTTATAATGAAGGTATAAATCACACCAATCTATGTCGAACCAATTATTTAATAATATCAGTATTTAAGTAGGTCTGATATGACTATATAAGAATGTAAACATGTGTCAATGATCATATCCCACTTTTTAATAATGACATAATTTTGACAACTCCATGATTACTATATAATCGTTTCAGTAAGTTTCACTGGGACGTTCTTGATATATAATCATTTCAGAATATATCATTTGTCCATAAATTCTATATAAGTATTTCAACAAGTGTCGCTGGGCATATCCCACTATATAAGAAATCCTGTATTTAATCAAAACACATTCTATAACAACAAGGATATCACAATGTCACATCATATGTCACAATCAACCTACATTTATGCATTTCAAATACCAGTTTTTCATGACCTATAATATTATGGTTATAACAATAAACAATCCAAGCCACATTGAATCAATTTCACAAAATCACCCATAATTCATGTCATGATAAAAACACATTCATCCAATAAACAAGTCATTTATATTCATGTGTTTCCTCACCTAAACAGTAGCATTAATCTCTTTAAATAACCATTTGTATCCAAAGGGACACATAGGAATATTTAAATTCATAATTTAATTTATTCAATGTGTGATATATTGGAGTAATTGAAATATTGAATATACTTAACAATCATAAAACCATAGGTTTAAGGTTTAGACCAATTATCTTTAACAGTTGATCAAACAATGATTCCAATGGAAAAACACTTAGGGAAGAATGTGAATGTGATCAGGACACGTATCATATATCAAAATAGATCAATGTGAAAATTGGGAACACAAACTATCAAGGGATTACACTACAAAGGCTGTAAAAGAAAGTGAGAGAAGAGAAAACTAGACTAGAACCACTTACCCAGGATCAGATGAATTATCAGGATGTTCAGAAAGGATGTTGGATCTCCAATATCTCATAGATTATCTCCTAGGGTCTAGGGTAGGAAGCTACATGCAATTTGAAATAAACTTAAACCACATAAAACACTTTAAAACTGTAGGTTGGGGAATTAGTGGGCATGTAACATAGTTATGTGTCATCTAATGCTTCTTGCCTTACCAAAACCCCATGGTAACACAGAACCAATTTATACCCAAACTCCATTAATTCAAAAAAATAATTATTCTATATAAGTTATTCCAATTTTCCAAACAAAGGCACCCCACATAGATCCTCTATGGTTTTATCAGGTTTCCTCAAAATCGAAGACTATTTTTATTTAAACAACCTGACATGCCTATGGAAATAACAACCCCAACATTTGAAAATTAGGTAAAAATAATCAAAAGAAGTTTAACAAACTACCTATAGAGACAAGTTCCTAATGAAACATGGTATTATATAAGTTAATATGAATCTAATTGTTTTAACCAGAAAAGGATGATGGATTTCAATGGAAAATGTAAAAATCATTGAGAAAAAAGATTTCAATTCATTTATTCTCAATAAAATAAGAAAATTTTATTAAAAGGTTCTAGTACATGATTTCATTATGAAATGAATGGGCATTGAGACATGAATTTTTGTGGTGATGGAAATAATTTAGATAATTGTGTTAATGGAATTTTTGATTCACAAAATAAACCACCCACACATTAGTGTATCAAGTTTAAGAATATTGGTAATTATACTAATTAGTTAGAAAAACACAAATATTATTGATGATTATTGATTTCATCCACCTATTAATCCGACGGATAATGGAAAATCACCTGTGATAAATATTTCTAATGAGGTGTGTGATAATAATTTGGTGAAAGGTATAATTATCAACCACTATAGAACTGCTAATATCTTAATTGACTATGGATATACCCATTCCTTCACATATGAAAAATATTCTAATTGTATCATGATTATGATAAAATGATTATATGTAGTTATATTATTGAAACCTCGTAATGGTATGATGATAATATATCATTCATATGATTCATATCCCACTATCGTCATTGGGAATGCACTTCATGTAAATCATTTCATTCTTCCTCTGGTGGAATATTATGTTATCCTATACATGGATTGGATTTCTCTATTTAAATCCCCAATAAATTTTTGAGTAATGGATGCCACAATTGGTGCTCCCTACCAACCTCTGATAATCAATCATTTTGATGATAGGTGTGATCTTTTTATGGTTATTTCATCCATTGTATGGGTCTTATCCCATATTCAGATTAGGTTTTTATCTCAAATGGTTGGGGAAATGCATGGCATAAATGATATATCCATTGTGTTGGATTTTTTTATGTGTTTTTAGAGTATATTTCGTGTTATACAAAAAAATTTAATGATGAGATCATGATAGAATTCATACTTACTTCCACAGTAATTTTGAAGAAACTCTTGAGAGAAGATTCGATTGTGTTGTAATAAATGAGGAATAAAATTCATGAAACCCATAAAATTTTATTAATTCATTGATGTGTGTCTCCATGGGGTGAACATATTATTTTGGTAAAAATAAATTTGTATTCATCAGAATATTTATTGACTATTGAGAACTAATCAAGATCAATATCAAGAAAATATATCATTTTCCACATATTTATGACATGTTTGATTAACTATAAGTAGATCAATACTTTTCTGTGATATAAATTCATTCTATATATCATCAATTTAGGTCCACAAAGAAGGATATACACGAGTCAACAATCTGTACAATGTAGGAAGCGTATGAATATATATTGATTCTAGTTGGTATTACTAATTCTCGTGTTATGTTCAAGGATTTAATTAATAGAGTCTTTAGATATAGCCTTGAAAATTTTGTCATAGTATTTATAGATGATATTATTTTATATTCAAATAGGACAGAATATCATGAATAACACTTGATAATTGTATTAAAGACTATAAATATTAGGAAACTATATGAAAAAAATCAGGAAGTGAAAATTTTGTTTTCAAATGGTTTCAGTTTTGCATCATATATTCTCAAGGGAGGGTATATCATTATATCCATCTAAGATGGAGGCTATTGTATATTTTCTTAGACAAACCATGGTTACTAAGATGTGTAATTATACTGATTTATTATAATATCATCAATTTATTTTTGATTTTTATCATATATATCTAATACTCTTACCATGTAAATTTAGAAGGGAACCAAGTTCCTTTGATTGATTAATATAAGAAAAATAACAATTAAGAATTTGTTTCTAATAGTCATCATAAAAAATTTTATACTACATTATTACAAAGAAGTATTTTTAATATATATAATGAATCCTAGAATATATTGGGATGTGTTCTTATGAATAATGGCATGTTTATGGATTGTGCCTCATTATAACTAATGATTCATGAGAAAAAGCTATCAAACTAATTATTTAGAGTTATCTTCGATAATTATTTCATTATAAATATAGATTAATTATATTTTTTTGAGAAATGTGTGATATATATATTAATAAAAAAAATTAAATAATATATTTACATATATGTTGTTGAATATGTTCCAAGTTAGATGGTTTGACCTAATAAAAGATTAAGACTGCTCAATCCATTACCACCTTGGGAAAGTGAACAAGTTATTGGTGCTTTGAGTAAATAAGATCATGATAGATTATCCATGATGAGGGTCATAAATTATGTAATATTTCTATATTTGAAAATGAAGGATATGGAAATTTTGAAGGAAGGAGAAAATTTTACCTTTACTATTTTCATATTTAACCTGTAGATACAATTTTTTCCTGTATATACATTGGAATATATATGGAATTATTTCATGATCCATGCACTGGGAAGACATGGGATTCCTAGTCCTAGTGTGCCAGGAATTAATTTTTATAACAAAATAAAATATATTTTATATTAAACACAAATATTTTATTAAAGAAAATGGGATAACTTTTAAATGGAATCAAGGATCAGAAATATGATAATACGGTTGGCTCTGGAATATAAGAATTACCTTAGGATTTACATAAAATTGGCTGGTGTGGGGAATTCAAATATATGAAGATGATCTTGGTTACGTTGCGTCAAATTATTAAATAAATTATTATTTATTTAGATTAAATGAACTAATTTTGTCTATAAATTCCCTATTATGACAAATTTCCATGGTTATATGCATAATCTGGGGATGTTCAAGAGTTTCTCATTACACCTTTTGTTATCCAGTCATGATATGATGTTGTTAAAACTAATGGGAAAGGAAGATCAATATGCATCAAATTCCATGAAACATATACTTTTTTTTCGTATTCATTGATAAACAATAAATGATCCAATTTCTAGGTAGGTCATTCCATGTTATGGATATTACCCATATTGATTAAATTGTTTGAGAATGATATTACTACTTCATTGATCTATACCAGTTGCGAGGCTTTTCTAGTTTCTATGAACATATGTCTAATTTTTTATATAGATTTCTCACCACGAGCATGCTAATATGTATACTTTATCTAAGAACTCTTGGTAATAAAATTAATCCATTTTTCATAAGATATTCTTCCAATAATTATCTAAGTTCTTCATTGATTGACCTATGATGTCTCACTTCCATATTATCAGGAAGTATTGAGCCCAATTTCACAACATGATTCCTGGAGAAATTTCATGAGAGATAAGATTTGGACAATTACAGATGAATTTAGAGGATTTTTTGGTTTTTGGTTAATGCTTTGTTAATCTGGTATCCACATCAGAGATGGAGTGGTTCCAATACATATAAGGGGATTTGGGTCCAATGGGGGATGATCAAAACACCCATTCATATAAATTTGAGTGCCTTAATAACATGTAGGTGGTCAATACCTTCAGAAACATCTGTCCATTGGAATGATTTCATGAATGAGTATCTAGATTAGAGAATCATGGAATATATCTATGTTTCTATGGAAAAATTGACGACATGAAGTGTAGTCTTAAGAACAGACATCATGTAGTTCTGTTTCTATGATGGCCTATTTTTTTCTTAGATTTAAATATGGAACACCATTTAGAGGGACCGAAGACTATATAAACCAAGAAGAAAAACCTGGTGTGTATATGTGGTACATTCCTAGGATCCAATGTGTCTTTGCACACCTAGAATGGAAGGAGGAACATCGTATCCTTTTTATATTACATGTGCTTGAGAAGTTGAGCCCAGAAGTGTGTTGGCCTAGACCTTGCACACCATGTATCAAAATACAAATACACATGAAATATTACATGAACCTGGACAGGGGAATGGGAGGGGAACCAAGTGGATGAGGCACATCATGTTTTCCTCTTGCATGTTTTGTAGTGATTCATGATAAGTTACTTGTGTACAGGTAGGGAAACTACCATCCAACAAAGTATTACCACACACCATGTTCATCCCTTAAATAATATGTAACCGTACATTACTTATAATAAAATTAATCCTCTCATATCTTCTTTTTTTGGACTTATATCGTATCCCACTAGTATCCAATCTTGTGTGATGGTCTACATTGAACAGTATGGCTTCATACCTATTAAATATTAACAAATTGTGTGATATTTAATGGAAATAATATTATTTTTTGTAACACTCAAGGATGGAAGAGATTCATCAATATGATTAGGGATTCTAAAGTGGAACTCTTTTTCTATTTATGGAATGGGTCCTTGGTTGACTATTAGAGTGGCAGCCCCATGCCGTGTAGGTAATGAGTCATATATTGACTATTCAAGTGGAACCCTCCTTCAAGGGAAGGAATGTGTATTCAATAAACAAATATATTTTCACCTTTTGTAGAGTTAGGATATGGTTCTCTATATATTGAGTGTTAACCAATATCATATAACGCCCATGTTCTCCCCCACTGAGTGGTACCCACTTATGTTGTTATTGTACAATTCCCCACTCAATTGAGTGGTATCGCCCAATGACATTACGAGGAGGTTCCACTATCTATTGAGTGGTAACTCCTATAGTGTTATTGTGTGGGTCCACTATCTATTAAATGGTATCCCCTGTTGTGTTATTTCTTGGGTCCTCTTCCGACTGAGTGGTACCACCTTTGGTGGTACATCACAAGTCCTCTATCTACTTATTAGTACCCCCTATGTCGTTAGGGATTGGGTTATATATATACCGAGTGGTATACCCTATATTATTTGGGAATGGATCATATATCTACTAAGTGGTACCCCCTAAAAAGTTTGGTAGATGGTCCAAAAGCACTTGATCAGGACTCCCTAACATTTTATTGTGTGAGTCCTCTATCTACTGATTGGTACCCCCCCCCCAATGGTATTAGGGTGTGGCTCTGCCTTAAATGGACTGAAACACCTATCATATTTTGGTGCAAGTCCACTCTTAGAGATTGTTCCCCTCAACCGTGCATCACATTGTCAAGGCATGGTACCCCCACATGGATAATTTATCGGGAAAACCAACAAGATGATTGTATTCAATGATTAGAGTACCTAAATGGTTGGAGGGTGTAAGAGGGACCTTCATTCTTCCCACCGATGCATTGCTGATATGGTGAATTTGGAAGCAGCGGCTGCCAATACAATCTGCCCTCCAATGAGATGGACTGATCATTACCTCAGTATATTATCTATGCATGGCTGATGATAAATTTGTCACACATATGTTCATTCACTGCTCTTTTTTTCTTGAATATGAAGCTATATGGAAGACACCTTTCACTGTAACTTGAGTTTCAGTTCTATTTTCACACAGCTCACTTTGGTTCTTCAGGCAGAATGCAGTGAGCAAGTTAAATCCTTGCTCACTGTTGATGTTGTTTCTCTGATTTCATACATTTCAAGAGCTCAGAACAGTATTTCGTTTAACAATGGTAGGCCCTCGTTTAAGGAGGGTGTTTTGGCGATTCATCGAAGCATTAATCTTTCTTAGGTGAATCAAAATAGATCAATGAATAATGATATATCTGACTTTACTCACTTTATAACTCTTGGTGTAAGTGGCAGGGAGAGGAAGCCCAGAATGATGAAGCATATCCAGTGGATTCCACTGATATATGACTAGCTGAAGGTGAATGTTGATGGGGTGGCCACCATTGCACCTGGTCCTATTGGATGTGGTGGGGTACTCAAGACTCATCGGGGCTTTGTCAAAGGATGATTTTTTCACTATATAGGGAATGGGAATGTAATTGAGGCTGAACTATGGGAAATGATAAAGGTGATAAGGAATATAGTTTGTTATGGTTGGAGAAAGTAATGGATCGAATCAGATTCCTCTATTGCTGTGAAGATTTTGAAGGACCCATCTAGGAATTTTCTGTGGAAGATGCTATCAGCCTGGATAAATTCTCTTAGACTTTCTGATTTGATATGTCTAGATGTTTCCCATGTGTACAGAGAGGCAAATTAGGTGGTATATGTCCTCTCTAATAGAGAAATTATGGAGGTCAGTTCCAGCTAGTCCTTTGTTTTACCTGATTACTACAATGGTTTGGTTCAAAATGATATAATTTTTGTTTTGCACACAAGGTTATGTAAGGATCCCCGTTCTTGAGTTATTTTGTAATGTTTAAACTTTTTTATATATAATCTTTTTTTGGGAGCAGTTCCACACCACCCTCTTGGACTTTTTGGCTATCTACCCATTCTCATATGGGAGATAGAGATCCCATTTATCTTTTATTTGGAAATACTTGGTTTGATCATATATATTTGACTCCATGTACAGGTATTTGGTAACTTTCATGCATTTGGTTTCCTAGTCTGTCTCGTCCTATTATTCCTCTCATGATCCCCTGGATCTTTGGGGGTGGCCTACATGTTATTTATATACTCATCCATTAATGGGATTTTCCCACACATGTTTTTTCATATGAAGGAAAAGTAAATGTGCATTGTAACTATAGAAGATCATAGTTATACTTTTTTCATTTGAAAATATACGGTGTTTTGATCATTGATATTAGGAGTGCGGCTCACTTGGGGTATAATGTTCTTGTTTTTTCATGTTGGGATGTCGTAATACTTGAGTTTTAATATTTTCCCATTCATTTTCATTATTTATTGTCGTATTTTGGTACACCATAGAGGTTTTTACATTCATGTTTATTATCTTGATATTTCATATTATTATTATTATTATTCCTATTAAATTATTCATTGATATAGTCGGGTGTATTCATACAATAACATTATTGAAATCACTTCCATTTTAATTTTTATTTTTGGTTGTTATCACCACACCTTGCATATGGTGGCTGGATTGGGGTAGGTGGACTTGAGGAATGTTGGGTCGGTTGATGATAGATCAGTATCTGGGAAATCAACTCCCTCCAATGATGGTGAGTTATGATGACCTGCATAGATTACCTCCCCCACAATAATATGTACCTACGTTTAAACATTCACTAGGGACGGAGAATTTTTATCTATAACATCAATTGATCCCATGGGATAAAAGTTATTTTGGATTAGAAGATCAGTCTATATAGATTGGGGTTTCTATGTCCATGTGTGTTCACCAGGGTAGAAATTTGTTATTTTCCTAAGATATGTATGTGATCTCATAGTGATGTTTGGATTAACATCACCTGAACATGTAAAATGTTAGTCTCAAGTATCCAACATCAAGAATATATTACTTATTCAACAAGTGATATGGAACAATTTTGTACTCAAGGAATGACCTCCATATTGGTTAACACCTACTTGTACTTGGAGAATATTTGAAACCAAGAGAGATTTTCTAGAGGAAATTTAGTTGTGTGGAGTTTATGTTGATACTCTCTATCACATTGAATTTCTTATAGTGTTGATAGACATGTAAAATGAGTTCTTTAACCCTTCTTGGATTGGTTTATAGAATTATTCTCCATTGGTACCTTCCTGTATTTATTGTCCATGGAAGAGAATTCAAGACACTTGAGGATTGATTCCAGGAATTCATAAAGAGTGAAAATGTCATGACAAAATATTCATGATTTTGTTCTTGATTCATGTGTATTCTTATGGATTTTCTAGGATTGTATCCCCTTTGACAACTAGGTCACTAGGAGGGTATTCGTTTTCCTAGACAGGGTAGTGCTAGAGGGTAATTGTAGATTTGAGCCAATTACTGATGTTTGATCCTATTTTTAGACTACCAGAGGAGGTTGTGCTATATATAATGTATTTTGATGCATTATAAACTAGGATTGAGAGGGTTTTGATACTTAAAAGGGTATTTATAACAAATGGTTTGAGAGATTTGAGACCCCATGAGAATAAATTTTCAACTAAATACCTAGAAATGGTATAATTAGATATTTCTATAAGGATGTGGAGGCCCTATATTTTGGGAGAGTGCATTGTGGTTTACTCAAACCAGCTGAGTGTCTGTTTTTTATTCACATATAGGTAAATGAACCTTGGATGGAGGTGATGGTTGGATTTTTAAAAGAACTAAAACATTGATATTTTTTAAACTTTTGGAAACAATAATGTAGTAGTATATTCCTTTAACATGATGTTTGTGTCTAGTTTAGTGTAGGAGGCTTTTGACTGGTTGGATTCCATACATTTGACCACTATTGAGATTGAGGGATCATCATTTCTTTAGTTGATGGTGTTTACTCTTCTACTCCTCTATCATGTGAGATATTCCAAATTTGGAGGCATTACTAAAAAGGTTTTTCATAATCAAATATCACTAATAGATTCACCCAATGGAATTTATGATGGAGGGAATCAAACCATCATTTTCATTAGAATAATGATGGTCTATGTCACGATGTAATAGATTTTGATGATAGAGTTTCAAACTTCTCATTTGGTTTTACATACCATAGTGGTACGATGTAAGGAGACCTTTTGTGGACGTATTAGTGAGCCATAATGAGGTGGATTGTGGATGAGATTCTCTCATGACACCTTACCTGTCAATAAGTGAAGGTTGAGCTCCATGTTCTGGTATGTTTTTTGGAGCCCCGTGATATCTCAGAATAAAAATGGGATGACATATCCAGGGACATTGCGATTGGGATATTGATGAGGGAGAGAGATTCCATTACACCTTCTGGGTGATAGTTGGATGATTCAAAAAGTCATCACACTGTCAGCCTATCATGAAGATGATTTTGGAGGGGATTTTGGGGATGTTTTATGTATGATAGATTTTTCACCGTGAATGGGTTACCATGATTACTGTATACGATTTTGAATCCCAATTGTGGAGAGGACTACAAGAGGAAATAGAGACCAATATGAGGATGAGTACGGCCTTCCACCCCCATATAGATGGGAAGATCAAGAAAACTAAAAAAAATCAAGAGGATATGTATATGGCTTACATGTTAGACTTCATCCAAGGATGGTAGGATCACATGAAACTAGTAGAGTTATCATAAAATAATAGTTACCAATGTATTATTTGTTTGGAAACTTTTGAAGAATCTATGGGGATGGACCATCCACTAATTTCATGTGTTGTGGATGCACATGGGTATGTTGTGGAGTTCCTAGGAGAGTGAGAGCTAGATGTTGGTTATTATCCCAAGATTCATGTTATGATTTTTCTTTTAGGGGACTAAAATCATGAATGAAGGAATGATATAAATTCACTTTTCTATTTAAAAGTCAATATAATATATCCTAAAATGTTTCATCCGCCAGGTGATAAGGAGAAGTCTGGTTCAAATGTATGGTGTACCTAGAATAAATTTTTATAAAAATATAAAATATATTTTATATATCATGAAAATGATTTATTAATTAAAATATGAATACTTTTAAAAAGCAATCCCATATCATAAATTTGAGATGACGGATGAATCTAGAATGTGGTATTTACCTTAGATTGACCTATAATTAGTCAGTGAGGGTTTTTCATATAAATAATATATTTTCAATAATTTTTATTAACATATATAATTAATAAGTAAAAATATTAATTTTTTTTAAAATAAACTAATTTCATCCATAAATTACATATTAAAATGAATCATGAGGGTTATCCTCATAACCCTGAGATCATCCAATGATATCCTTCCACCTTTCATTGGTGTATCATGATTAGATGTTTTTGAATCTCTAGATCTCTAATGAATGATTTTCAAGAAGGAAATTATTCCTCTCCATCAATGGTGAACATGTTCTGCATAAAAAATGATACAATTCCCATGTAGGACATTCCAATTTTTAGATTCAATCCCTATAAATTAATTTTTTTTTCAAGATATCACAAATTCTTTTCTATGCATCAATTGAATTCATTTTCATTCAACAGTGTACTGATATTCAATAGATTATATAGTTTTCAGACCACATTCACCCAAATCAGATTTTTTTGCAGTGAACTCTTGGAAAATGACTATTTCACTTTTTTCTTATGAATTTATCCTAATAATTAATTTATTTATTTTCTTAAAAGTGGTGAAGTTTCAGTTCAACATTACTAGGAATGACTAAGCCTGATTGGACACCTAGATTCACAATAGAATCACATGCCAAGACTTTTTTTTTCTGAATTTGGAATGGATTCAGAGGATTTTAGTGTTGTTGGTTAATTATGTATTGATCTGACTTCCAAATATATATAAAATGATATCAATGTGGATAAAAAATTTTTGATACATATAGGAGGATCTGAACACCGATTTTCAGTAATCAGAGGACATGAATAGCATACTAGAGGAAAATACCATTAGAAATAGAAAGTGTAGAAGATATATCATAGTAGAGTCGATGGTTTGTAGATTCATCAAATAGATCTATGTTTATATGATAAACATACCTATAAGTTTTTTATCTTGAATAACACATGTTGTGTAGTCCATGGTTCATCAACGTAGAGTGTTTTTGGTTTGGAGATAAATACCACATGTCCTATGGAGGGACCACATCCCTCTTACCCTATAAGGACAACATGACGTGGTAAATGGTAAATACCTATGACCCCACGTAGCCTTTCATGCCATGTATGGAAGGAGGAACTCCATGCACTTCAATGAGTATATAGGATTGATTAGGAAGAACATTCCATGTTCTATCCTTGTTATTACACATCGTGTAACAAAATACATGGATACATGCATGAGTTCAATTGAACATCTAGGGGAACAGGAAGGACCCTGAGTTGCTAATTCATGTCATTTAGTCCACCAACACATTGTGTAATGAGACATGATAAGTTATTCATGTAACAAAAGGGACACATCCAGGAAGCTGAGTGGACCACACATCATGTGGGTCACTCACACAATCTGTACCCATAATTTCCATTTTATGAAACATCAATCTATTGAAACCCCTTCACTTAGTTTCAAATTATGGCCTATGAGTTACCTATACATAGATTATTTCCATATAGAATAGGATGTTATACACAGTAGTGTCTTTTAAGAAATGATTCAGTTGTACAAGGAAATATTCTTATTTAAGAATTACTTGACTACAGTAGTGATCGATAAATATCATCATAGATATTAGAGTGGTACCATTATTCTAGAAAAGGAATGGGTCCTTTATTCAATATCAGAGTGGAAGCCACCCACAAGACATGGTATAGGTCCCCTATTGATAATATGGATGGAGCCCTTTACCTATGTTGGGAATGGGCCTCCGATCAACCATTGGAGTGGCATTTCCCCACGAAGTCAGGGCATGAGTACTCTATATACTAAGTGTACCCCCTATATGATAGGGAATAAGTCATCTACCCAATCAGTTGTACCCCACCCTATTCCATTAGTGAACATTCCCTCTATCTACTGAGTGGTACCCCCTATGAATTTTGGGCTTAGGTACTATTTCTATTTAGTGGCGCCCTCTATGGTGTTAGGGAAACATTCTTCTATCCACTGTCTGGTACCCCTATGGACTTAGAACCCATTTCCTCTATCTAAGGAGTGATACACCCTATGGTGTTACGACACAGATCCATTATCTACTGAGTGGTACCCCTTATGGAGTTAGGGTGCAAGACCTCTATCTATTTATTGTTACCCCTTATGTAACATGGGAACAATTCCTTGATCTACTGAGTGGAACCTCCTTAAAAATTAGTGTGTAGGGCCACTACCTATTGAGTTGTACACCACTATGGCATTTTGGGGCATCTCTCTTGTCTATTTAGTGGTACCCCTCCAATGGAATTACGTCATAGGTCCTCATTATAATATGTTTCACCAACTAATGTATTTGGTAGTTAGTCATCTTCTTAAATACAACACCCCTTGACTATGCGGCATAATGGTTTGGCATGGGCCCTCAACACAGATAATTCTTTGGGAAGACACATGAGATATTGGGAATCACAAATGGACCATAAGATCTGTTGTAACTCTATTCATAAGTTTGGATATAATATGGGGATCCAATTTCTATACGATTTTATATTCTTTGTATTTAACATACATATATATATATATGTATCCATGTCATTGGATTTTCTTACTCTCTTACTTTGAGTTAAGCTATCAGTTTATTCATATTGTGTCTCTTTCTTCTCCCCCCTCTGGTTTTTTGGTGTCCTATTAGGTATGAATATACACACCCCTGCATGATTTCTTCCAACATGTGTCACGTATTATAATTAAGATAAACATGTCGGTGGTGATTACATGTGATCTTTGGGATACCTATTTTATTTTACCATGTACGGAGGTTGGATCGTGGAGGTTCAGAGTAGGGATCACTCAAAATTTACTTCTCTATTTGTGTTAGGTTGGGACATATTTCTTGTTTAAGTTGTATTGTTACCCTTTACTTATCAGTTTACACAAACTTACTATTGTACACCATATAGGTTGTTACATGAATTTTAATTCACTACAAATTGAATATTTTTATTATTATTCCTCATCATATCTCTGGTGAAATGGTCGATGGTGTGCATACATGTACATTAGGGAAAGGCATCCCATATTACATATTTATTTTAGTGAATTTTTACACCACCGACCTATGGAGGTTGGTGGGGATAGTTTTCGATTGGGACTCATTATGATGGGTTGTGAACAACCATATATGAAATTGATGATTAAATAGGTGCATATGGATTTTTTAGAGCTGCAAAAGAATTATAGATTTGTTTTAATTTTTGACCTCAATCATGGAAGAGTGATATGGTTTAATAATAATGCATGAATTACACATATAACATATTTTACAAAGTTATTGTTAGAGGAAGCTCATAATTCTTCATTCTAAATTCAACAAGGATATATGAGGATGTATAGTGATTTTAAAGAATAATTATGGTGGTATGTCATGAAGAAAAATATTGCAGAGTTTGTATCATGTTGCTTGGTTTATTATAAAGGTAAGGCTGGTGGTCAAAATTCTAAGGGGATGTTGAATCCATTACCAATAATAGTAGTGAAATAGTAGAAAATGACCTTGTATTTTGTCATTGGACTCAAAAACAAATATAATGGTAACAATGATATATGTTTCTTATTTGATCACCTTACTATGTATGAAAACATCATTGTTATAAAAGAATAATTATAGTTGGATCATCATTATATGATATAAATTAAGGAAATGATACGATTTCACGGAGTATCACATTCCATTGTTAATGATTGGGATTCGATGTTTACCACCATGGTCTGGTGATGGATTCAAAAATATATTCATAAAAAATTGAGTCTTAGTACATTGGATTGTCTTCAAAGATATGGATAGACTAAAAGAACAATCCAAACCCTAGATGATATATTGATATCTTGTTTTTAAGATTTCAATGGTGGTCAGGATCAACAACTTCCTCAGTTTGACTTTTCTTCCAGAAAAATATTTTAATAGAGTCTTCAAATGGATCCTTATGAATCCCTCTATAGAAATAAATTTACATCTCTAACATTATATATTATATTGGGATATATTAATATATTTGGACTTGATATAGTTTATGCAATGTAATAGAAGGATATATCAATTCTAAAACACATCAAGGATATTAAGAGTTAGTAGAATATTCATGCTGGAAATTATTAAAGTGATCTAGAATTTTATATTGGTGATATGGTGTTTATAAAAATTTCTCCATTGAATAATTTAATGACATTCATGAAGAAATAGGATCTAAGACCATGGTATATCAGTCCCTATCAAATTCAGAATCATATTAGGATGGTATTATATCACTTGGTGAATCTTCCAAATCTATCTTAAGTGCACGATGTGTTCCTTATTCCTCTCCATAGAATGTACATACCTGGATTGTCACATGTACTAATCCAATAGTTCATATTGATGGAGCATGATATTTTTTTATTTTGAATAACTGCAAGAGATGGTGGATTATACATATAATGTTCCATGAAACAAAACCAATAATATGATTAATGTTTTTTCAGGAAACCTTATATTTTAGAGAGATATATTGTGGATATTTACGAAATTATGAGGTATATTATCCATATTTAATTTCCACTGAGTTACTAATATTTATGATGGAATTAGTTTTAAGAGTGGTTGAATTTGACACGCTGAGTTTCTATGAATTTAACTTTTTTTTCAAATAAATAAAATTTACAAGATGGATTACATTACATCCATCACCAATATCAATATTTCATTATATTAATACCCAATATAATATTTCACTATGTGCAACACTATCGTAGATTTCATTACACTCAACCCTGAGTTTTAACAAAACAACAATATAATATTAATATGTTTATTTAAAACTAAAATTTATAACATATCTATTAAACATAGAAATATGAATAGTAAACAAACATTTTAAATATTAATTAGTGTAGTTTAAATTAAATAAAACAAAAATATAAAAAAATACATAATCTTCGGTGAATTTTTTAATATGTTTCGAAAATAAAATTTTCAAAAAAGATAAATTATGTATTTTTGTGAACAATAATGAAATTAATTTTTTTAAAATTTTTCAAATTTAATTTAGTAAAATAATCACAATTTTTGAATTCATAATGTAAAAATTATATTTGGTTTAATTTTTGGTAATTCTCAAAATAAATTAATTTTATATGAATAATGAAAAATAATGATTTTTAATTGAATATTTTATTTACTCCTAATTTTATTATTAAGATAAATTATGTTTTAAATTTATTTGAATGTAAATATTGATAAATTATATGACTATTAATATAATTATGAAATTTAAATAAATATCAAATTGAAATTGGATAAAAATATTTATAATCTTTTTACTATTTTCTCTTTATAATCCTACATTCTCATCACATCTACAATAGTTATTTTAAATTATATTTTTCCTCTTATATGAATGTAATTTTTAAAAATGGATTCCATATTTGTAATCATAATAATTTATAATTTCAAATAAAGTACACTTTATTTTTTTCCAAAATAAAAGTGTAAATATAAAAATTTATTTACCATGGTTAAGGTAAACATCGGTTTACCCGAGTGTTAAACTAAAATTTTAAGGGTTAAATATAACTATATTATTTCTTAAAAACAATTAATCAAATATTTCAATATTTTTAATCTATGGTACTAATTGGATCCATTTTCGACCCTTGTGATATCTGTAGAAATTGTGGGCACTCATTTCATTTCAAGAATACCAACTGTGTCCTCTCCCCCACTTATAAAAAAACACAATCTCCTCTATTTTTCACCCCATTAAACCATAATTGAATCATAAAATACTTATAAAAATTTTATAGCTCATTCCCTACCCACATCTTAGAATCCTTATTTTGGACATAAATCCATCCTAAGAAGGATTGGGGTGAAAATCGTATGTCGATAGCTGAATAAGAGGTAACATTCATCGATTGGAATTTTGGTTTTATTTACTCCTAAAACAAATTAAATTATTATTAAACAATTATTATATAAAAAACAATTTATCATTAATATACTTATATTTTTTTATTTTATGTTCATGACTGAAAATTATCCCCACATCTGTCATGTAGGAAACTAAATCATTATTCATGTGTATGGTGTATTAATGCCTCACAAACCTATGTAAATTTTTTTTCCATTAATATTTCTCATGATTAGACTTGATAATCGATTTATTATAAATATATCATATTTATTATTTTATTATTACAATTTTATTGTTATATCACACATTACGTCTTTCATTTAACTTTGGGGGAATATGATAACGACACTCACGTGTACAACAGACCACTACCTCACAAAACAGTGCGATTCACCAATGAATTTCATATAATGTATTAAAGATTAATTTAACAAACATATTATATATATATAACGTAATTGTTTGATGATAATATATTTCATTTACATTTCTTTAATTTAGACTGATAAGAAAATGAAAATCATCGTTAATGCATATGTTCGACCTACCATCTCCCTGAATGGTGTATTTTGTATCTTATGACTCATTTTTTAGGATTACTATAAATACATATATAAAAAATATATATTATTTTTATATAGTTTATTTCATTATTTATATATTGTAAACTTGATCAATTTAAGAGGATCAAAATACAACTACCAAAAACTTATATAGAAAACAAAGCAATAATTACCAAAAATAAAACATTAAAAATGGAATTGTTATTAAACAAGGAATAAAATTTTAATAAGAGAATAATATATTATATTATAAATAAAAATATTTCACAGTAATATATGAATAATAAAATTATATTTATTATATGATAGGATTTAATGAGTATAACAGAATTCAAGTCTTTAGTTAAAGGATTTTAGTCTCAATTTGTTTTATTTTACATGTATGTTATGTTATGAACGTATATTTTTTAATGAGCTGTATATATTTACCCTTTGACATGTAATATCATTATTTTAATAGTACTAATGATTTTGTGTATTTAATTTTATGTTCTTCTATAATGAGGATTATGAATCAATGTTACTAAAGTGGTAAAAAATTTATATTCCAATCTCACCATTTATTAGGATTGTTTATGAAGTCTCCAATGTTGAAATATTATTATATAACTCTAAATAATTATCATGAATTTCATTATACTATAGTTATTATTCATATATCTATGTAATGGAAAAATCTTTCACTCATTGGTACTCCAAATTTTTAATAAAATGGTTTTGAAAAAAATATGTATTTATTTATCTCTTTACTAAAATATCTGATTTCTTCCAAAAAATTGTTTTCTAAAGATGTTTTCAAGTCTATATAGTTATTTTATTTTAATTATAAGGGTCATTTTTAATGTTTTTTTTATTTTATACAAATTTTTAAAATGATTATTCATGTTGCGTTCCAAATAATATTTATTTTTATTTTTCCAAAGATGTGAATAGAATCTTCATTTTAATGTCCATATAATTCATTGAATTTTATAATATAATGACCAATAATTACTTCAAAGACTCCTTTATATGTTTTCATAGTTATTTTAAATGATTAATTATTTAAAAAAAATTATATTTAGATAAATATTTTTCAATGTTGATAGTATATTTTCCTTATGAAATGTATTAAATGATATTTCAAAACCATTTTCTATCTAATATGACATCCATTGGTGTTACCTACACCGTACTGGGGATATGATCCAAGGATAACATTCATATTATTCCTATGAATTATTTATGATTATATGGAATGATTTTTATGAAACCCTTTTCCCATTCATGGGTTATACCATGTTGAAATGCTTATGAAACAATCCTATTATCAATGGTTATGCTACGATGAAAAAAATATGAAATAAATATATTTTCAAAGGCTATGATATGATGAAATGATTATGATTCTCATTTCAGTTATGGGGTTATGATACGATGAATTATTAAAATCTTGTGGAACATATTAATATGGTTTGCATTATGTTATGGGTGGGACCCAAATCTCCTTACATTGCATTGGGTCAAAATTTATATCACATGAGATAGAAAGGAATAAAATGAGGAGTGATCACATTTCAACAACATGATGATATAATGGGGTGTAAACCCAATACATTATAAAAATACTAGAATGGGGAGTGAACCTATTTTTTTAAGGTAATTTGATTGATTTTATACACTTGTGTGGGATACTTGACTAATATGGACATATTTTTTATGCTTATGTGTATGCTACAAATTACAAGCCTCGTCATAATGTTATTACCTCGTGGATAATGTTTTTTGTTTTATTCATGTCTTATGAAATGGAAACATTTATGGCCTGATTTATGATTAAGATATTTTATATATAGAGTTTTCTTTTCAAATGTAATTCTCAAGTTCTAATACTCTTATGCTCATGCTATTCTTATGTATATCCCTTTATTATGATTAATGAGCATATGATCTCACATTTTATTTTGTTTCATTTCCCTTGGTTATGAATAAATGTATTATGTATGATATATTTAAGAAGGTTATTATTTTTTAAGAAGATAGTAGGATATTTTATTACTTACTTATAGACCTATCTTTATTTTTCCATGTTTCCAAAAAAAAAATTACGGTCCCCAAAAATTTGTTTGTGTAATGTATCGAATATTCAAGAAAAATTGATGTAATATCTATGTTCAAAATTATTGGGTTATTAAAGGGTTCACTTACCGAACCATTATAACAGACATGGTTTATTCCCATGACTATCACAGTGTATTGTGTTAACTCCCCAATCCATCATAGTATTCAAGGATCACCCCCAAGACTATAAAATTGGGCATTGTCCATTATTAAAAGTGGATCACTTCCAATAATAATCATATTTATCGCATGGGTTATGAATATTTATGCAATGAATAAAAAAATATTTTATTTTTGTCCCACCCATAAAAAAATGTAATTCAAACATATGTGTCAAAAAATATCATCAAACATTCATCTTATCATAACCCAAAAATGTAAAATAGGATTCATAAACAATTTATTATAGTATAACCTATGGAAAAGCTTCATGTTTCCTGAAAACATTGTCAATTAATCATTAAAGAACCCATGAAATAAGTATAGGTTATATAAACATCTGTTTATCATTAAAATAAACCTTCCAGACAAATAAGGTTGGTATCCTTTGGTAATATTACGAATAAATCATTTTTAATATGAAAGGATGTAAACTAGGATGTAATCCGAGATGACAATTTTTCCAAAAGAGCACTCGGAATATTTATTTGGTAGAATAACCTTTTCACTATGAAATCTCATGTTTAAATTATAAAAATATAAAAATTATTCAATTTAAAATTTTCGTTAGATGTAACGAAAAAAACTTATAAATTAATATACAAATCACTTAGTTTTCATGACAGTGGGTAATTATTTCATGTCATTTAAGTCAAAATAAAACATGCATTTCATACTTTTTATGAATAGGTTAAAAATGACCTCATTGTGAAAATGAAAAGATATTTAAATCTTAAAAATTTCCCAGAAAATGAATAAACTATAAAAATGAAATAATAGAATCATATTTAAATATTATAAATATTTCTAGAAATAATTTTTTAAATGGATATGGAAGAAAAAGTATTTTTGAACGAAAAGTGAAAAATAGTATGTGTTCATTAAAAAATTTCTATCAATATATTGAGTACATAATGTGAAGAAAATTATAGTAAAAAAATGTACTCTAATAAAATAAATATAGGATTATAATTATAATGAGATAATTGATAGGTTTCTAAAATTATATGATCATCAGTAATATATTCATGCACAAACTCGATAAATAATGACATTATAAAATTAAACCCTCACCTCGACTTTTAATTTTTTCAAAATAAATATAACTTCCCATATTAAAATCATTGTTTTTGAGTTTTAACTATTGTGTTCTTCTCAATATTTTCACTTCGATATTTGTGATCATTAAAATTTGATCATCATTAAATAATAATAAAAATTTTGAACTTCTTATAACTACCATATATATTTTTTTATTTATAATAATTTATGAAAATTTGATTAGAGAAATTTATGACACTATTCATGGAGATTATGGGTCGTAGGTATGCAAGAACATTATTTTCAATTTCTGAATGATGGAAGTAATGAATCAAAAATAATAATTAAATTTTAAAAAATATTTATTATTTATGAATATATCATATATATTCATTAAAAATATACTTATTACTATCAAATACATCTCTTCATGGAGGTGGTATTCCATATGTACACATGAGTGGCGTTATCATTTGTCAACGGTTTGGAAGGCAAGAAAGAAGTTATGTTTCTAATCATTATAGCACATTAATTATGTAATTAAAATAAAATATAAACATTATATCCATCGTAATACTGATCCTTAAAATATATTGATCAAAATTAAAAAGTATCACTACATAGAGACTACAAGTTATATGTATGCATGAGCGATACATTTTGATCACATTTATTAAAAAGAAGTCGAATGAAGGTAGTTTTATAATAATGACATTTCAGTATATTGAGGTTACATAAGATATTTTTCTATGAATATTATAGCATATTTAAAAGATATAAAATATTAATTAAAAATAATGTGGTCCATTAAGGTGATTACCTCTTCTTTGAAACAAAAAATTTATATCCTCTCTTAAGGACCACATAGTTGTTGTTTTAGGTCAACAATTAACACTACAATATATATATATATATGAATTTTTTTAGTTAATTTCTAGGGAGTATTGAAGCTAAAAGGTTTTAAGTTGTGTAACAATGTAAGGGATCATGTGTCCTTTTATAATAGAAGTGGGGGAACTTATGAAATTTCTAACCAGGTTAACATATAATAAATTCATTTTCTATCCCAAAAAAATAATAAGGTATAGTTATTCTAAGATAAAAAATTATGTATTTTTAAAAATATTGATTTTTTTAATATTT
Organism: Viscum album; assembly: GCA_963277665.1. Classification (NCBI taxonomy): domain Eukaryota; kingdom Viridiplantae; phylum Streptophyta; class Magnoliopsida; order Santalales; family Viscaceae; genus Viscum; species Viscum album. Next base: position 1,438,048,275 of record OY728122.1, read on the forward strand.
TTGTTTCACATTAAAACCAATTTATTCGATTAATTTATTGGTTAACAAATTTTAAAAATAATCATCGTAACATAATTTTCACACTAAATGATTTTTAATTTTAGATCCCTTGATAATTGTTAAAAATGTGCTTGTGAATTTACCAAATAACTTTCCTAGGGAGAGTAAAACCAATATTGTAGTAAGGTCAATTTAGAGGGAGAGTATGGAGATTCATTCTAGCTCGATGAAACTTTTTTCATTATTATTATGTCTAGTTGTCTATTATCTATATCCATATCCACATATAGTATACAGATAATGAGTTATTTAATTATATACGAAAAACCTTATACTTTAACAAAATATACATAAGTTTTTCTATGTCTTGTATTAACCATAAGGCATTTGATAGAGTTTTGTTAACAATAATCCATTAAATAACAAGCCTTTCCTTTAATTCCAAAAATGTCAGCCCACATTGTTACCAAACATTATTTAGTTATTTATTTATTTAATAAGGTTACATGTAAACCAATTTTAGAAGATAATTAAGACTTAAATCATTGGGAAATTAGGTACATATCATATCAACATGAAATATGAAAACAATTTTTTTTTAAAAACTATTATAAAATTCTCTGATAGTTACATCATTTTTCTATATCTTCATGGGAAAATGTGGGGACATAAATTAGAAATGGGCAATATATAAAGACCAATAAGGGAATAAAAATCATAGAATAATTTGAAAATTTTAATTTTATCTAAGAATAAAATCAAGTTAATATAAGAGGACTGAAAATCATAATCATGAACAATGAGACTTGATATAAAATGAAAACATAAAGTAAATATGTGAATGTAGAGACAACATAAATATTTTCATGGACACAAGTCATGGATAACATCAAAAAAATGAATGAAAGTGTAAAATAATGCATTAGGCTTATTCCATAATCCCATAAATCGAATTTCATGATATTTATACTTTACCCAATGATATAGAGTTGTATATGGGGGTACCGATCATAATATGTACATGATTGTTTGTGCCACATAGATAATTCCACATGAGAACATTATTAAAAATATTTTTTATCATGATTAAAGAGTGTTCATTCCATAAATTTAATTCTTCCAAAAATGATAGATAGGTACATCAAGATGAATACCCTTGAGTTTCATAGCATATGGGTATTCATAACACAAATTTTTGGCATAAAATATCTCTTGGAAATTTTGGAATCATATTAATGGTAATTAATGTTTCATATAATGTATTAATAATATTGAAATTGGTCTATAATCACTTTTAAATAATAAGGATTGTAATAGGGATATATAAAAACACATTCTGACATGATTATTTAGAATAAAGGAAATAATTTAAGAGTTTCTTGAATAAATAGGGGAAGGAGGGGATACCTTACCTTTTGATGGATATTTTAAAGTCCCATGAGGGATTCTTAAGAGATTGGTGGATCCATGAGAGAGATCTAGAGAGGTACAAGTACTGTAAAATTAGGATCCAAGACCTTTTAGTTATGAGTAATGGGAGTTTGTGTGCATATTTATCAACAGATTTTATAATTCTTATTAATTTCTAAACATAGGTTTTAGCCTCTATATAATAAATTAGTAAAAAGTTAGAACAAAACCATAGATTATTCCTATTTATTCTACAAAGGGGGCGGTTCTAATTATTTTTCTTTTTTACAAACTGAGATAAATGATATAATACACTTGATGATATGTATTCAAGTCATGTTTACATAGAATCAATTTTAAAACATTAAAATATAACATAGGTTTTGTATGATTCGTTAAGGGTATGTAAAAATAATATAATATCCTAAAAATTTATTTATTTCAAATATGAAAAATATATATATATGGTCTTTGATACCTTTTATTGGATATAATAACGTATTTTTGGGTCATTATTATGTCATAATACAAATAGTATATTAATACAGTATGAAAATTTGACCCAACAATTTGATTTTTGTGGGATGAATTAGTATTTAAAATTGGGAAAATATTGAATTGTATCTTGATGGTAAAGGTATAATATGTTTGGGAAACATGATTTCCAGTAATTAATAATTTCCTTTATTCAGAACTCATTTATTATTATTCATTCATGATATTTTTGTCGACATATATATGGATACATTTCATTTTAGTTCATTTATTAGATGGCATGTGTTTTATTTTATTACCTTCTTATACTTATTTTTTCTTATATTGTTATTTAAATGGAATTTATTTTCCTTTATTACCTCGACATATTCATTATGAATTTACTTCTCAGTTTTTTTATTATATGATATGTGTGTTCAATTATTTACTATGTTATAAATATTAACCCAGTTGATTCATTATTGCTTCCGCTATATTTTTCTCTTACTAAGTATTTAAGCTCACTCTGTTTTTATTTTTGAAACAATCCACGAATCCTACTATGAAGGATATAAAAGGATTTAATACGATGGATTAGATTCATACTAGAAGATTTTATTTTTAAAAAAAAATCAACTATATTTTAATTACTATAATAATATATAATGAAAGACTCAATTTTATATATTTTTTACCAAGAATAATACACTCTTAGTCCATCGGGATTGAACTCCTTATAATCATGACATTGTAATGGTAGTAGACATCAAATCTTGGATGTATGGTTTTGGGGCACTATAGTTGCAATCCCTGGAATTTTAGTCGTATCCTTTGGGACAAGATTTGGAAAAACATAAGTTAGAGAACAAAACGCTATAAAATAATTTCAGGATAAGTATAGAAGAACAGCCTTGAGTTTTGGTAATGTATAGATTATTTCAATATTCAAAGATGTATGTCCAATCTGGATACTAAAAGTAGACATGGATCTAGCACAGATGTACCTAGAAGTAACAATTCCAACAAGGTGTTATGAGCCTAACTTTAGGTAATCTGTTAGACAACAACTTGCCTTGCAGTGCCTATTCTGACAATCCCAGGGGATATGATTACCATAATCTACTTTTTCTTTACAAACCATTATGAATGATTTGAATTGATAATGAAAATTAATATCCATGGTTAAGCATTATATGTTTTAGATTGAAAATAAGGAGTCATGACTTAGAAATCCTATAAATGATATTATGAATAAACTCTGGACTACAGAATAATCTATATTAAAATAACTGGGTAAAGTACTTATATATGGATGATGAATTAAATACCCTAGATAAAATTATATTTAATGCATAACATTCATGGATTTTGAAAATATTTATTTCAGATATTTTATTAATTTAGTTTTAGAATCTATTACATGTATGTCGAGTGATAACCAATCCAATGCGGAAAGGATGAGGGTCTTGAACCCATGACCAAATGAAGTTAAAGGGTTAATTAAAACCACTAACCTACACAATTACCTAGTTTATTTTTCATTATTTTTATTGAAACATTTTCAATAACAAATTTTAATTGTGAACTTGTTTTATCACTTTTGAGGAATAGATATTAATATATTAACAATATTTTCTTTGGAAGATGGTTAAAGAAAAACGGTGAGACTTGTTTCTCTTTTCTAATCATTACAATCCATTTAAATTTTTGTTTAGTTCTTATGGTATAAAAATTAATTATTGTTAGTTAATTTCTGGGAGTAAAAAATTAATTAGAATTTAATTGAAGAACTATAAAAATATTGGATTATTTATATGAAATTGAAAACTATCCAGTAAGAATATTTTCTTATATTCTTAATTATAAAAATAATTACCCAAAAATTGTAGAATGACTTAGAAATAAAATGGTTTACTAATACCTTAATCTATATTTGACTGATTTTATTATTAATCATCACATAATTTTGGCTTTGAGCCCCATAGAATTCTATTGATCGTTCACTTTTTTTATTGATGACCTCATTCACTCTTCAAAAATATTTATTACATTACTCTATGTACATATCTATACATTAAAAAAAATTCCCTCCGAAGTAGATACCTAGTTACATGGTATTCCATGTGACCTAGGTACATCTCATTCTCCCTTTTAGAGAGGATGTTTTACAGGCCCTTCTCACGAAGTGGGATTTAAAACATAAGAAGTATCAAACAATCCATCACCATAATCAAGTTTAAATTTTTGGGATGTAATTTAGTTACGGTGGGGGTAATGTAACATCCTAAAATTATAAAGTAAAACTCTGTAATAAATAGCATAAATGACACACAACACCAAACACGTGAGGGAATATAATATCCCAATACTATGTTATATATTTAGTATTTTAAATAAATTCATAAACAATACTTTACTTGTTATTCAAAAAACACCATGATAATGTTTCTTACACATATGAGTGACCTTCCTCGATAACTTTTGTAACACTCAAGAGTGTGTTTCCTTGGTATCTTACATTATTCGCAAGACTGTGTTTCACTAAATAACAAAGTATTATTAAAATATTATTATTTAATATAATATGATATAATCAGTCAATTAAATATGTTTTTATGAATATTAATATCTAAATTACAAATATTACGATATACGATGATATAAAATGAATTCAGTAGTTATCAATTAATGATAAATGAAAATAAAAACCAATTGAATATAAAATGAAATATTATTATTCTTATGCTTCCACTGGAGTTTTACTGTAATAAATATAACAAATTGCGGTTGGTGAATGATTTTAATAAATCTAACATTTTAAGAACCCGGGTTTTTAGAATAGGTCAAAATCGCAAACCTATTTTAATTTTGGCATATTCATGGAAAACTGGGATAATATCAGAAAAAAACTTTTAATGTTGTGGAGGTCATACAGGGGAACACGGTTGGTGCATGGTTTGAACAAACCATGTGGCCAGCCCAGGAAACAGTGCACCATTAATAGTGGGCTCCACATGGGCTCCGCACGGTTTTTCAAACCGTGCGGGGTAACCATGCGACCACTTAATGTTTAGGTTTTTAAGGTCCAAGCTACTCGGGATTTCCCATTCTTCTCTCTTTTATTCCTCCCTCTTGTGGATTACGTGGGGAGAGCTGACCAGACCTTCAAATCCTTCCTGGATCATCATCCAAACCTCATTTCGAACATTGTTCGGTGCGTTTGAACCCCCTCAATAAGGCCTTAATTCCCCTTGAGCCGTTTTTCCAGATTTCTTTTCTAGAATATGTTTTTGGGGTTTGAACGGTTTTGATTATTTTTTAGATATACCACTTTTTAGACCTAATTGGAGGCTATCACCGGAGGAGTAACATCATACTAGTATGAGGTAGGTGGTGCATATATTCTTTCATGTTTTTTGGGACATTTGGGTTGCGCGACCTATGGCGTGTTTTCATGTATTTTGAGAGAGACCCTAATTTATCTTCTTTTTCATATTAAGTTTTTTATTAGACCTATGGGATACCTTTGGGTATTCCCTTTGTCCTTTTTTGATTTAGCAGGTCCGGGAAAGAGGTCGTTGCTCAAATGGGACATTTTGGCCTGGGTGCCAAAATGGTTTTAATTGAACTGTCTTATTTTAAACTGTCGAGTTTAGTTGATTAAACCTTGATACGAATTGTTGTAGGTTCCCAAGACCTAAATGTTTATATAGGACTGTTTTTGGTTAGGTAATTCAACTGGTTAGTTTTTAGTTCTTGTTTTAAGTATTTTTCCTTGATTGTATATGTGATTTGTAATATTTCATATACTGGAACCATTGGATTGTTCTTAGTACTATTGAGTGATAATGATCATGGGTTGGGCTTGGCCCGGGTTACGTTGGGTGGGTTTGACCCTGGGATTGGGCATCATGGATATCAGCTTGAGGCAGTATGACTTCCAGGCTGGGTATGGTCGGGGTTACTGGCATGGCGAGGCCATCGGACTTGAGCGGCATGGTCACAGTGACATGAGGTGTCATTAGTGTGGTGGATTAGGTACCATTTTGGTGATTACCACTCACCCTGAACTTTGAGTTGTGTGTACACGGAGATACTCCGTGATGAGGTGGTTTTGACCACTCGTGTGGGTAAAGGCCCCCTGTAGATGCGTTTTAGGTACTTTGGTTGGGGGTTCTTGTCATAGGAAGCCACGTGGAAGGTGAGGAGCCTCCTGGGGATAGCTTCGAAGCCATCGGGTTGAGGGCTGAGGCTCGCCGTGATTCAAGGGAAAGTATCGTTGTCCCTCCAGGTACATATTTAAGGGTGGATATCATCATCCCTCCGGTTACATGATTTGAGGGAAGGTATCACTCTTCCTCCACCTATTTATTTGAGGGAAGATATCGTTGTCCCTCCAGTTATTTATTTGAGGAAAGGCATCGTTGTTCCTCTGGATTACTTCTTGGGCGTGCCTTAGGGACGTCAGTACTTTAGGCATGAGGTGTCAGGAGGCACAAGGTGCCGAGTTACTATTCTTGGGCATGCCTTTGGGATGTCGGTACATGAGACATGTGGTTTCAGGGGGCACATGGTGCAGGGTTACACAACAGAGCATCCGGCGTTCGCCGAAGCAGGTGACACTCCATGGTGGGCCGCTGAGCAACAGTGGAGTTGGTATTTATTTGTGCATCGTACTATTTACTATTTTCCTTATAAATGTATGCATGCTTAAACACTTATATTAGGCACACACCATTGGGTGGTATCCTATTGAGATTCGTCTGACACCCTGAACGGGCCCTTCGGGATGCGTGCAGACTTTATGGATTTACGTGCAGGAAAGAGATCAGATTCATGAGTTTGGCTCCATTAGTTGTTACATGGAGGTGGTATGGACCTTGAGGTCTTTCCTAGCTGGAGTTTATCTTGTTTTGTTTCATTTCATGTATGATCATGCTTACTTGTTATGTAGCTACAGTTGGTTAGCCATTTGTTCCATTTTATATATAAATACATGTATGACCTGTTTTGGATGCATGTTTGTTGCTCAGAAGTCGTTACATGTGATCAGCATGTTGTTTTGTTTATTTCTGTTGTTGTTGTTATATTTATTACTTCTTCTGTTTATTGATATTGACTGTGCTTCCGCTCTGCGTGTCTGGTTTGAGTCTGCGAAGTCATTTATTCCACCGCGTATTTACTATTATACTTGGACCAGTACCGTTATTATTATCCTCTGAGAGGGTATAGCCTCCCCACTATACCTATCAGACCCTCGCAGCTAGTGGGCATCCTTTGGAATTCGGGGAGGTGTGCGTAAGGTAGTATCACCCAACTCATTTAGCACTTTTCGGGTGGCTGTTCGGGTCCGGGTTGTTACAATGTGGTATCAAAGGAGTTCTTAATAGAGATATAGTAGTTGTGATTTACTGGATACTAATGAGATTGAGACTTCTCTTTTATTTCTACTGGTTTTACTATTTAGGATGTGGTAAACAGGAGATAGGTTGTTACTGGAACTAGGTTTCTAGCTTGTGCTTGTGTTCCTGCAACCCCAGGTACGAGGGATGGACCAAGTTTTCCATGGGTGGGAATTATTTTTTTCTTTTTTCACATATTATCATTTATATGATTTCCACCTTGGTGGCTTACTTGGTGTGCGTTGTTATTGATTGTGATATGTAACCCTTGACCCAGTGCGGTAAGGGAGAATTAGACCTTTTCCGAATATGGAAAGGCTTGTTTAGTTGGATTTTATAGGAACATTTTACGGGTATTTCAATTTCATAACTACACATACGTTTTGTGAAGTTATAATGCCATGTGAAAAAAAATCAATTTCCATGCTTTTTGTTCTCTTAAAATGTGAATATGTGAAATTCCTAATAGAATTTATTTTTAGTGCAATGTGTATGTCATGATTTAAATATTTGTATAATTTCATCTGACAGGGTATTTGGGTCTTGCTCTGGTATGAGTAGGCAGGTCCTATTGGTTGAGGTGATTTTGATCACCAGGATTGGGTGACTAAATCGTCAGTTTGAGGCAATGTTAGTTGTCAGGATGGGCATGGCCCGAGGTACTTTTGATACTTGGTCCTGATAGTGGCGGGTAAAGAGACCATGAGGTCAGGATACCATGGGGAATGGGTTGCAGTGTGGAAGAGTAAGGGTAGTAGTTATGCACTGCCTTTTACTGGTTTCCTTATCTATGTAGAATATATATTGTTATATATATATGTTGGTTGTCTGACCATTTATGGTATTCAGTGGGTTATTTTAGACGACTGAGATTGAGCGTTAGGCGAGAGATGATATTGTGCCATAGGTGTAGGATCTGGTTCAGGGTCCTGTACTGGCAGAGTAGGAGCCACAGGTACATGCGGAGGGATAAGATTATGTTCAGGATCTAGTGTAGGTAGGACAGAAGCCGGGTTTGGAAATGTTCGGACTATGGCTCGACGAGCAGCTCCGAGCTAACCTGATACGTTTCCTGTAGGGGATCGACAGTGGTGTGTAGGGTAGAGATCCATCTATGGAATATCTGACGTGACAGTTCCAGTTGCAACACACACTTATTTTTCAGGGTGAGGGTGGTCCACAGGCAGCTGAGAACTGGATAGAGAGAATGCAGATGATCTTCGAGCATCTCAAGATGCGTCCAGGGTGGAGGGTCAAGTTAGCGATGAACATGCTGCGAGGACTAGCAAAGCGCTGGTGGGATGTGCAGGTTCAGGTTCACAGGCAAAAGGGACTAGCATGGAAGGACTTCAAGAATAGGTTCTTCAAGCACCTTTACTCAGAGACACTGAGGGCAGAGAGAGTTCATAAGTTCTTGAGTCTTCAGCAGGGGGACATGTCTGCTATGGACTATGAAGCTACTTTCACCGAGTTGTCTCACTTTGCACCCGGTATAGTATGCAATGATGTGACAAAGGTGAGGCACTTATAGGATGGCTTATGACATGCCATTCGGATCTAGATGAATAAATTCAGGCTGGGTTATTTTTCAGAGGCAGTGAATCAAGTGCTCATAGCGGAGGGAAACCAGAAGGATAGGCCCCATGATTGCTGGGGAACAGTTGCAGGTGACGGTTCAGACACCAAGATGTGAGGACGGGATGATTTCTAGTAGGGAAGTCATGCCAAAGACTCAGCTAGACCACCTCATATAAGTTTAACAGTGGTTTGATTTTAGTGTGGACTGCTAGGACATGTTTGGACTCAGTGTGATAAGCCTCTAAATGAGTGTCGAGCATGTGGAAAAGTCAAGAATCTGGAGAGGTTTTGCAGGCAGCCTTATTAGATAGCTGATAGGTAGGGACCAGGACAGACTGTAGTATCTAGAGTTGGGTCAGGTTCAGTACCAGGAGAGAGTAGCCGAGGTTCTACTGCATGCGGAGGACGTGACAGAGACACTGGGATCTAGCTAAAGGGGTCAGTGGCCGATGACTGGAGTAGAACCACAGGGAGGTCAGGTATTAGGTGTCGTACTTCAGGCCAGGTGCATGACATGGAGCTGCCAGAGGCTGAGCAGGCTGGTGACCCAATGACGGTTAGAGATACACCACGGGTGTGGACTTGATTTCTTTGTTCTCTTTCGGCATGACCTGTTGAGGCATGTCTATTTTGAGTGCATGTGATGCACATGATCTATGTGGACTGACTAGATTCTAGTCAGTGGGTTTGGCGCCATATTAGGTGCTTGATATATTTATATATGTATGTATGAGATGTGTAGCAATATGGGCATCAAGGATGCGGGTTACTTGAGGTGCCTTGGGCATCAGGGCATTGAGGATGCGGGTTACATGAGGTGCCATGGGCATCAGGGCATCAAGGATTCGGGTTACTTGAGGTTACATTGGCATCAGGGCATAGAGGATGCAGGTTACTTGAGGTGTCATGAAACAGGTTCGTTTTGAGCATCTATGGGATGCAAGACCTCGTGGAGGTGGACACCGTTGCAGTGCGGGATGTGTTTGGGTGTCAGGAATGACACGGGGTGCTAATGAGGCGCAGGGGTGATGATACGTCACGAGAGGAATGTGAGTTCAGAAATAGGTTAGTGGAACATTACATGTTCTGAGTTTGGTCATGTTGCGACCGAGTTAGGAAATTCTTAATGTGGGGAGCACCTTGAGGAATTTAGCCAGAACCATTAGACCGAGGAAGTCCAGGATACTTTTACCGAGGTGGTAGGTTCGGTGCCTTCTCCGGGTTTTTGTTTGATAGCTTGGGGACGAGCTATGTTAAGGTGGGGAGATTGTAAAAACTCGTGTTTTTACAAAAGGTAAAAATCCCGAACCTGTAAGAAATTTGGCATGTTCATAGAAAATGGGAGAATCTAGAAAAAAAAACTTTTAAAGTTGTGGAGGTCGTATATGGGCGCACAATTGGCGCATGGTTTGAACAAACCATGCGACCAGCCCATGAAACCGTGCATTCTTGACACTGGGCTCTGCACGAGTGGTGCACAGTTTGTCAAACCGTGCAGGCAAGCGGTGTGAAGTCCCTGGGTTAGACAGTAGAAATCGCAAGGTTGGTTTACGGTTTTCCAAACCGTGTGAGGTAATTGGGCGGCCACTTAAAGTTATGGTTTTTAAGTTCCAGGCCCCTCATGATTTCGCATTATTCTCTCTTTTCTTCCTCCCTATTTTTTCCCATGCAGGGAGAGCTGGCCGAACCATCAAATTTTTCTCGGATCATTTGTTGAACCCCATTTCGAACAACGTTTGATGCATTAGAACCCCCTCGGTAAGTCATTGATTCCCCTTGAGCCGTTTATCTTTATTTTTGTTCTTGAATGAGTTTTTGGGGTTTGATAGGTTTTGATTCTTTTGTAGATTTACCGCGTTTTAGACCTAATTGGAGGCTGTTATCGGAGGAGTAACATCATACTAGTAAGAGGTAGGTGTAGCACACCTTTTTTCTACTTCCATGGACATTTGGGTGGCGTGACCTATGGCCCGTTTTCGGGTATTTTTAGGGAGTCCTTAATTTATCTTCTATTGAATATTATGTTGCTTATTAGACATATGGGATACCTTTGGGTATGCCCTTGGTCCTGTTTTGATTGAGCAGGGTCGGGCGAGAGTTTTTTGCTCTTATGGGTCCTTTTGGTCGAGGTACCAAAATGGTTTAATTGAAATGTCTTATTTTAAACTATCGAGTTTAATTTATTAAACCTTGAAATGGATTTTTAGAGGTTCCCAAGACCTAAATGAAGGTATGGGACTGTTTTCGATTAGGGCATTCAACTGGTTATTTTTTTTCCTGTTTTATGTATTTTCCCATGATTTTATATGTGATGTGTAATATTTCATATACTGGAACCTTCGGGTTGTGCACGGTACTGTTGAGTGATGTTGATCACTGGTTGGGCTTGGCCCTGGTTACGTTGGGTGGTTTGGACCACGGGATTGGGCATCATTGACATCGGATTGAGGTAGTACGACTGTCAGGTTGGGCATGGCCCGGGTTACTAGGATGGTGAGGCCATCGAACTTGAGTGGCATGGTCACAAGGACACGAGGTGTCAAATGTGTGGTGTCTTAGGTACTATTTTGGTTATTACCACTCACCATGAACTTTGAGTAGTGTTCACACAGAGATACTCTATGATGAGGTGGTTTTGACCACTCGTGTGGGTAGAGGCCCCCGTAGATGCAGTTTAGGTACTTTGGATGGGGGTGGTTATTGTAGGAAGACACGTGGGGGTTGAGGAGACACCAGGGGATAGCTTTGAGGCCATCTGATTGGGGGATGAGGCTCGCCATGATTTGAGGGTAGGTATCGTTGTCCCTATGGTTACTTTTTTGGGGTGGATATCGACATCCCTCCGGTTACAAGATTTGAGGGAATGTATTGTTATCCCACTGCCTATTTATTTGGGGGCAGACACTTATGTCCCTCCAATTATTTATTTGAGGACAGGCATCACTGTTCCTCCAGGTTACTTCTTGCGTGTTCCTTCAGGACGTTGGTACTTGAGGCATGATGTGTAAGGAGGCACAAGGTGACGAGTTAATATTCTTGGGCGTGCCTTCGGGATGTCAGTACTTGAGACTTGCGGTGTCAGGGGGCACATGGTGCCGGGTTACACAACAGAGATTTCGGTGTTGGCCGAAGAAGGTGACACTCCATGGTGGGCCGCTGAGCACTAGTGGAGTTTGTGTTTATTTGGGCATCATACTGTTTACTATTTTCCTTATAAATGCATGCATGCTTAAACACTTATATTAGGTATGCACTGTTGGGTGGTATCCTACTGAGAGTCATCTCACACCCTGCATGGGCCCTTCGGGACGCATGGAGACTTTATGGATTTACGTGTAAGAAAGAGGTCAGCTTCAGGAGTTGGGCTGCATTAGCTGTTGCATGGAGATGGTATGGAACTTGATGTCTTGCCTAGCTGGAGTTTATCTTGGTTTTTTTCCTTTCATATATGATCAAGCTTACTTGTTATGCATCTATAGTTGATTATCCAATGGTGACTTTTTATATATAAATACATGTATGACCTGTTTTGAATACATCTTTGTTTCTCAGTAGTCGTTACATGTGATCATCATGCTGTTGTGTTTATTTCCTTTGTTATTGTTATATTTATTGCTTCCACTGTTTATTGATATTGAATGTGCTTACGCTCTGCAGGTCTGGTTCGAGTCTGCTGAGTCATTTATTTCTCTATATCCTTACTGTAATACTTGGACCAGTACCGTTATTATTATCCTCCGAGAGGGTATAGCCTCCCCACTATACCTATCAGACCCTTGCTAATAGTCGACATCCTTTGGTGTTTGGGGATGTGCACCTAAGGTTGTACCACCCGACCCGTTTAGCACTGTTCGGGTGGCTGTCTGGGTCTGGGTCGTTACACACATGTTATATATTCAATAAAATATTTATTAATTTATCCATTAGTTTTTATATTAATAAAATAATTAGAAACCCTATTTCACCCAAAAAACCTATATTTTTATAAAGGATATTTTACCGCCTTTAAAAGAAGAACATATTTTAAATCATCATTTTAACACTCTTATAAATTTATTTTTATAAAATAAAAATAATTATTGAATTATTAATTATAAAATTATCAAAGGGTGTATTTTAGGTATTTTTCAAAGAAACATCATTTTTATAAGAATATTGGAAAATACTTCATTTTTTTTAAAAACTACCTTTTTATTTAAATAATTATTAATGTTAAATTATATTTTAATTTTTTTTATAAAGTCATATTATATGAATAATGTATCTATTAATTTAGTTTATTTTATTAGTATCAATTTTACATTTAAATTGTATTTAAATATTCAACAATATTTTGAACATTTCACTCATAAAACTAGTTAAACTGGTTGTCTGTAGGATTAGTATTCATCTTAAATTTTGTGCATCTGTGATTTGAATTTAAAAAACATGTACCTACACCATTTCAATATAGATGATATTTTGACTCTAATAAGTTAATCATAATTTTCGACCAAAATTATTAATGAAAGTGATTAAAAAAATTTATATTGATTAAGTTGTAATTAGAAATAAAAGTGGACCAAAACTTATATATAAGCACCCAAATGACCTAGTTAATTTTAAAAAATCTATTTTATGTCCATAAATCACCCAAAAAACATCAATTTTTGAGTTCTGTTGGTCTGTTATGACCATTTTTTGTAAGAACATGTATACACCTAACTTGTTTAAAAAAATCCATCTCAGTCATATTCCTTCCCTATAAAGGCCACCAACTATTCCCCTAACTCAAACCTCTAAAAACCATTTTATCATACAAACACTTACCATGTTTCCTCCCAACATCCTTCCCCTTGAAATAGAATCCTTTCTTTGGGTAGGAAGTCATTTATGGAAGCCTCTTGGTACAATATAAAAGGAGTTCCTTATTAATAGGTAACGTCTTGTCTCATGAATTTTAGATTTATTTCCATTTATCAGCCCCTATACTCTTATTATTATATGATTACATTAAAAAATATTATTCTAAATATTCTTGTACTTTTTTATGTTAATATTTTAACCTAATCATACATACACCTTCATCTAATGGGTAACAAACATATTTTTTCTGTTAATGTAAAACTACTGCATCACGAAACAATGATTGTTAACTTTTCCATTTCCATATTTCATGGTTAAAAATTATAATGGAAAAATGTTTTTATATATTATATATGTTATTTATTATTTCATTAATATTAATTTGAAACATATACCATGATAAATTCCATTTTGTATTAATACAATAACATCATTTTGAGGAAATGTGGACACCCACCCCTCAAAGATATATGATTCATTCACACGATAAATGGAATGTAAAAATGATTATTATAATTGACCATATGAGTCATAAAAAATGTATATATGATATTCATAACATAATTATCGTTCTGGATTATATATATGATTTTATTTATTATCATTTTCCACATTAAAACGTAATAATACCAGTCGTTGATGTGTGGACTACCGCCTCCTCGACATGATGTGATTCCTTTTACATCATGTGAGTTTTATATATATGTATATACAAATAAATAATATGGTATCCATGATAATATTATAATTCTAAAAATATATAATTCTACTAACCATTTTTCTATAATGATCATTAAAAAATGAGAATGTTACTCGTGCGTATGTACGACCTACCATCTACATGATTATATGATTGCTTCATTTTTCATAACAATATTTAATTAAAAATATGAAAAGTATAATTAATGAATAATTATTTCAATTATTTAATTATAATTGTTATTTATATGCTATAAATTGAATCATTTGACCATAGTTGACCTACCAATTTGTTTTGATAGATAAACTAAATTTGTTCAAAACACCCGATATAAACATAATTGTTTATGTAATTGAATAAAACATGGTAATAAGTGAAATAAAATTACTTATAAACATTTATAATGTTTTAAATGTATTATAATATTAAAATAAATTTATTATATAGTATTTTAATGGAATTTATTGCAAAAAAAACTCACGGTAAGGGACTCTCATCTCACTTTTTACATCTGTTAGATAAATGTCATGTTCACCACTTACATATTTTTTAGGGTGTATCTACTGCCAATTTTGTTATATTATAATATTAATACACTTACCTTCATGGTATTATAAAAACTAGTTTAATTTTATTAAATAATTAGTATTATGATTTTTTATTTTTCAAAGTGTATGGGACACTCTGGAAGGTTTAAAGATTATTTTCTTCAAAAATATCATTAATTATATTTTAGGAATTGTTTTTCAGAAAAATGACATTGTTTATGTCTTGAGTTTGAGAACCTATTTTCTTCTAAAAATATTTCTTATTTAAATATATCCCAAAATATTTTTAAAATAATTTTTTAAAGAAGTGTTTAACCCATTTTTTCATTTACCAATGTTTTTAATGGAATTATCTTGTCACACTGTGAATAAGGAATTTTTATTACCTTTAAACGTATAAATGGAATGCCTTTTTCACTTGTATGACATGAATGGATTTACCTACCATAATTTAATTGACTCTTCCATTGCATTTTTAAAAGGATAATATTTAAAAAAACTAAAAATAAATTATCGAATGAAATTGTTTTTCTAATGTTTTTTAAAACAAAAGGCTATTTTCATAAATAATGTTTTTAAATCTTATTTTTTATTATATATATATTCATCAATGACAACATACCTTTATTTTACTCCGCTAGGGTAATATTGTATTAATTGGATCCTTAATCATATTATATATGGATTATTATTGATTTTTCAAATATAGTATTCACATTCACTTCCATGACTCATTTTAGACTCATTTAAATAATCATTTTCCTATGATCATTTGATATTAAATTTCCTCTATATATCCATATCATTTTTGATGGATGTGATTATTTCATAAACCATATACCATTCTCATATTATGTTTATTTTGAAAGTTACATAATCATTTGGGGAATATTTTTAGATTCATATAGATTATTCAATATGAATATTTTATAAGTCATATTAATAATACAATATGATAAATGTTTTGGAAAAAAATACACATAGTGGGGACTATTTAAAACATCCCTATGGGTTGGGGAACAGTTAATTAAATCCCATCAATGTATCAGTAGTCTCATGGGACAAATTAGATGCATAAATTATAAAATATTAAACTATATCTTGATATAAAAGGTATCATGTCCATGTGAAACATGACATTTAATAATTATTCATTTCATTTATTGAGAGTTTGTTCATTATTATTCATCTGTGAGATTTTGTGTCAACAATTCTATGGATACATTCCATTTAAGTTCATTAATTAGATGGAATGTGTTTTGGTTTCTTACCATGCCAAATTTATTTTTCCTTGTCTAGTTATTTTAATGAAATTACTTTTCATTTATCACCTTTATATATTATTTATGCACTTCCATCTCATTTTATTGATTAAATGGAATGTGTTTTTAATTATTTACCATCCATAATTATGACACCCATTGATTGATTATTTCTTCCAATATATTCCTACATTACCAAGTGTTTGAGCTCACCCTTATAATGTTTATTTCCATAATAATGAAGTAAGATTACTATGAATGATATGAAAGGATATACTAAATAGATTTGATTCTTACTCAATGTGTCTATTTAGAAAGAATAAAATATAATTTTTTAATTAGTGTAGTCATTTTTAATTTCAAGGATCATTTTTTTTATCTATTTTACTAAGACTACAAATATATCGGTCATTCTGGATTTATATCCTTGTAATCATTCCACTATAATGGTAACAAACACCTGCACCATGCTATCGGGGTTCAGGCGCTACATATTCTAATTTAAAAGTTCAGATTGGTTCTATGAATAACACTCTATGTAATCTCAATAAATTTAAACCATTGGGTATTCAGTATGGGACACCAAAAACCCTTGAGGGTAAATTTTTTCCATTGGATTCTATTAATCTCGTGGTGGATAAAGGAAAATATAGATGATGAAACTAATTTTTTTCCAGGACCCTCAGGTTGTGGAGGAATTTCTTCCCTCACCATGGGATTTTAAGGGTTTGATACCAAAATATTCACTTTTTAATTTCATAGAATGTTTTTCAATGGTGCATGATACATTTAATCAATCATGATGTACACAAAAACAAGAATTTTCTCTAGATTGAATCAGATTCTAAACATTCTATTGATGAACTCGGGGCTTGAACTATGAATCTTCCTTGGGAAATGAAACATAATAATACTAAATTCCTTAAAGAGTCCTCCCAATTTAATTTAATCTACTCACATTTTTATAAGGACTCTAATCAAGTAAAATATGCCCTATAAAAAATATAGATAATTGGTACCTGTATAATGTGGTCCTTTTGAAATTGAAGTTATTCTGTTCCAATGGTGGATACAGACATGCGAGGTGAAATTCATATTGAGAAAGTGTTGTTTTCAACAATACATAATATTTTTTATTAAAAAGGGGGAGATTGTTGAGAAAAATAATCTATCTATTTATGATGATTTTGATGCTCACAAATAACCTTAATTGTTTTCGAATGACTTTATTTTAAGTGTATTTCAAGAATTTATTATTCATTATATTCTTATTATTAAAACCAATATGTATGTTATTGAACAATGATAATTAATTTCTAAAGTATTTGCATTAGCATGTTCTGAGAACACTGTTCATGCTCTACATATTCGAGAATTGGTTAAGCATGTTCTAGAAACACTATTCATACCCTACATAGAGAAGTGTAGAGTAAGGATGGAATGTAGTGTATACTTTATGAGATATCAGAAAATTATGGTTAAACAACCATATATTATCGGAAAATTAGGGAAGAAGAACCCTACATTATGAAGGATCCCTACGTTTGGGATATTGAAAATGTATGGAAAAAGAACCATACGTATGTTTTAAACATTACGTTTGTTTCTCAAAAGTATGGTTCATCAACCTTAATTTTGTAAACAACCTTACCTTTCATAAAAAAGAATGGATTATGAGCCATTCGTTTGGAATCTTATAAAAGTATGTATCATTTATCATATGTTTGAATGTGGGATAGAAAAGTATGGATGATCAACCCTATGTTTTTATCAACCTTACAATTGTATTCAACTTTATATTTGAAGGATGCGTCATCAACCTTACGTTTGTGATCTATCTTACGTTCAAAAGATGCATGGTATATAGTTCAACATTACATTTTCATTCGGAGAATTTGAGATGATATTATTATGCAACGGTCTACAAGTGAATTATTAGGCTGATTTCAAGCCGGATTAAAAGATGATTTTAAAGCACATATTTGACTGATTCAAATCCATTTATCTATGATTCAAAGGATTAATTTCAAAATAGCCTTTCATGATCAATATTTAGGGGAGTTAGAACTACTCTATTATTTTAAAATTTTTAATATCGCAAGTCAGAAAGTGAATTTTTTGGATCAAACATTGAAAATAAAGTTCTCGATATATTTGTTCTATTTTGAAATTCAATATATACAATGTAAATGGTAAAAAACAAGAACATGGGAGAAAATAATCATACAATATACAAAATCAGATTCATGACAACATTTATTCAATTGAGATAATCGATACATATAGATCTTCTGTTACAAAGACCGACAAAAATATGTTTATTAAAGAAGAAGAAATATGACAGAAGATTCCCTTATTCGACATCGATGATCTATTATGAATCTAGTGCTATTGAAGTTGTGAAATATTTTTATATTTCTTCTGCAATTGGATTGACTCAGAACGACTCTTACTTGAAATAATTATTTCTAAAGATGATGATCCATATAATGTCTATTGAATTCTATTACAATTGTGAAGAACAACGGGAAAGTATTTTCTAAGAACAAATACTTCATTTTATCTTGTGAGACCGACTTATCGTGCTAATCTATGTAGGTTCTACAATTGAACCAGAAGGCTTTGTTTTCCCTTATATTGAAATGGTATCAACATTCTATACATAGTTGTTCAATGGTCTATGGAAAAGAGGTCTAGAGAGTAAAAATCACCAAGCTCATGGAGTTGAGAATTGGTGGAGTGGATTAGGGGCCTTCTATTCCCCGAACCACTATACATCGTGTGTCCCTACTATTTTAATTTCTACTGAATTAATCTATTTAATTAATGTTAATGGACAGAACATGATCTCATGAAGAATTTTTAAAAGAAACAATTCACCCCCACTTGTGTATATTTGGTATAACCCGATCCAACAATTGGTATTAGAGGAGGAGGTTTCTGATAAAGCCTTGACAAGATGAAATTGATTAAGGATTATACATAGATAAAGATGAATGATATAATAGAGGGAATGTTTATAGTGAGAGAATTGTACTTAAATGGAGAAAATTATGGATGTTGGATTTAAAGAAGTGTAATATATATGAAAAACCTTGGATACAGATTATTTTCTAAGATTCTGATTCCATATAAAATACCTGAAAATCATAAGACATGGAGTGCATCTACTGAAGCAGAATATGATATAAACATGAAGGAAATGAATGCAATTATATGTGTTTTAGGACCTGATTAATTCAATAGAGTATCCCAATTCTTGACAGCATATGAAATGTGGAAAACTATTGTTGTTTCTTATGAAATAACTGACAATGTCATGAAAGTGAGATATGAAACTGTTAAGCCTAAATTTGATACATTCTGAATGTTTGTAGGTGAAAGCATTACTCAAATGAATGGAATATTGACAGAAATTGTCAAAAATATAACTTCATTTGGATAACCAATCAAACAAGTAGATCATGCTTTAAAATTACTAAGAGTATTGTCTACTAAATGGAATGGAATCTTTGCTGCAATCAAATAGTCAAAACCTGTCAAAGACCTAACCATGAGAGAGCTGATTGGAACACTTATGATTTATGAATTTCAGATGCAATATGAACAAATGAGTATAAGGATTTTATCAAGAAATATTTTATGGCCTTAAAAGTGTCATCACATAATAAAAACAGAAAGGTAAAGAAATAGGATGTAATGGAGAAATCAGAAAGTTATGATTCATCAAATTCTGATGTAGAACTGGCTCAGATTTCCAGAAAGATTAGTAAATTCGATAGAAATAATAAAGGCTTCATAAAAACTATCAAAAAGGATGAAAACGAAGCCAGATGTTATGAGTGCAAGAAAATGCATCACATCATACCTGGATATCCTCAGTTAAAAGAAGGAAAGAAAAAAAAATTTCAAAAGGAATGATTATGAGAAAAAAATAAGAAAGAAATTAAAGATACATGGAGTGTGCCTGAATACTCAAGAATCTATTTAAAATCATACTTAGAGAAGGAATAAGTAAATCTAAAAGCTAAAATATGATTTATGGAAGAAACTGAAGAGGTAAAATCATACTAATCTTCTAATTCTAATGCTGACTCTAGTTCTGAAACAAGCTATTCTAATGAAAAGCATACATCCTACTACAACATGCTTGAATAAAATATGATTCTTTTTTAAAGAAGCATAATTCATTAAATAACATTCTAAAGGCTGTTTTAGATGAATGAGATACAATACTGAAATAACTTATGAATTTAACTAATAAGTATAATTAAATTAACACTAACTATACCGATTATGAATCAAATGTAAAAACACTAGAAATTGAAGTGGAAACCAAGAAAACTGTAGCCCTTGTTTTTACCAAAGGAGAAAACTCTTTAAATGAAATTCTTGGGAAAAATATCTTTAAGAAAGAAATATTTTGAATTGGTAGTAAAGGTTAAAAACCTAATCTGTACAAGAATTATTTTGTTCCAATCACAAAAGGATTAAATTTTAGTTACTGTGGGACAAGAAGACATATTTTTAAAAACTGTTTCTTAAGACAACCTCAAATAAGTGGCATTAAGAAAGCTTTTGTATCAAATAATTTATTTGATTTTTCTGAATTTAGAAAATCTAAGCAAGTATGGATTCCTAGATCATTTCTGGCTAACACTATTGGACCCAACAGAATATGGGTACCAAATCAATTTTTTTAAATGCCTTTGAAGGAAGCAGGTCACAGATGAAAAAAAGGCCATACGGTATATGAAAAGTGGCTTCTCAAGGCATATGTGTGTAGGCTCATCAACTTTAACCACACTAACTCAAAAAGATGGTGGACTAGTCACATTTGGTGACAATTCCAGAGGCAAGGTAATTGTAATTAGAACATTTGGATATCCAAAAGTGGTCTCGATCAATAATATACTTTATGTACAAGAATTGAAAGACAATCTGAAAATTATCACTCAACTCTATGATGATGGTTATGCTGTTGATATCTCTAACAATTGTTGTTTTGTATTCAAAAATAAATTGCTTATATTTGGATCACCTAGAACTGATAATGTGCAAACCCTGCATTTAAATTCCTTGTGTAAACATCAAGTAAACTGCTTAACTATTAAGATAAATGAATCCTGGATCTGGTATAGAATACTTGGACATTGCAATATATATGTTTTACATAAGTTATCAAAGAAACAATTTGTTTCTAATTTTCTATTCTCAGGTTTGAAAGTGTTAGATTTTGTGATGCATGTCAACTTTGAAAGCAGCACAAATCATAATTTAAAACTATTAACAAAATTTCTACATCTAAACCTCTAGAACATATCCATATGGATTTGTTTGGACCTTAATGAGTAACAAGCTTGGCTGGTAAATTTTATTTATATGTTTTAGTTTATGACTATTCTATATTTATATGGATTTTCTTTTTAAAATTTTAAAATTAATCTTTTACAAAATTTGATAGATTTTGCAAATCTCCTCAAAATGAAAAAGATTTTAAAATTATTTCATTAAGAAGTGATCATGGGGGAGAATTTGAAAATATAGAATTCAATTCCATTTTCTCAAATATGGGTATTAAAAACACATTCTCTCCACCAAGAACACATCAACAAAATGTAAGTGTTGAAAGAAGAAATAGGACTATTCAAGAAATGGCTAGGACTATGCTGAATGAAAACAAGCTTCCTACTAATTTTTTGGAATAATATATAAGTACATCCTACTATATAATTAATAGAGTTTTAATTAGACCAATTTTGAAAAAGGGACCCAATGAACTCTAAAGTAAAAGAAAACCTAAATTAAATTACTTCAATGTTTTTGGATGTAAGGTTTTCACCTTAAACACCAAGGACAATCTTCATAAGTTTGATCCAAAATATAATGAAGGAATTTTTTTAGGATATTCTACTACTTCCAAGGATTATATTGTTTTTGATAAAAATTAAAATATTGTTAAAGAATAATTTGTTGTGAAATTTGATGAATCTGATCCCTTTGAGAAAAGGAGAGATCAAATAGTTGAACATGAATCTAATGATAACTTGATACATGAGGACCTGAAAGATGATTTTGAAATAGATATAAATAAAATTCAGTCCAGTCCAAAAGAACATGACACCGAAGAACCAATAAGTGAACTACCTAGATAGTCAAGGACCATAAAAATCACCCTTTAGAAACTGTAATAGGAGACTTAGAAATAGAAATAAAAACAAGAAGTAAACTAGGAAATCTTGTTGAGTTTTCTTCCTTTTGTCCCAAATATAACCCAAGTCTATATAAGAAGTTTTAGATGATGAAAGATAGATGATAGAAATGCAAGAAGAACTAAACCGGTTCAAAAGAAATGAAGTCTAAAAATTAGTTGAAAGACCACATAATTATCCAGTTATAGGAATGAAATGGGTCTGTAGAAATAAAAAAAATGATCTGGGAATAATAACTATTAATAAAACAAGACTAGTAACTAAATGATATAATCAAGAAGAAGGTATTTCTTATGATAAGACCTTTTCACCTGTAACTAGATTAGAATCCATCAGAATCCTTTTAGCCTATGCATCTCATATGAACATTAAATTATTTTAGATGGATGTTAAGTCTGCCTTTTTAAATGATTATTTAATGGAGGAAGTTTATGCTGAGAAACCTCCTGGTTTTTAAAATTCACAAAAACCGGATTATGTTTTTAAACTTTCTAAATCTCTTTAAGGCCTTAAAGAAGCACCTGGAGCTTTGTATGAAAGATTAATCTCTTTTTTTTTTAAAAAATGATTTTACTATTAGAATAATAGATCTAACACTATTTAAGAAAACTAAAATTTCTAATATTTTATTGGTTCAAATTTATGTCAATGATGTAATTTTTGGATCAACTAATAAATCTCTTTATTATGAGTTTTCAAATAATATGCAAAAAAAATAATTTGAAATGACTATGATGGGAGAGTTAAATTTCTTTTTAGGACTTGAAAATTATCAAAAAGAATTTGGAAATGTTTTAAAAAAAAGAAAATACATTACTGATTTACATAAGAAATTTGGACATGAAAACAAGAGGACATATACAACTCTTATGTGTACTAATATAAAACCTGATTTGTATGAAATTGGGAAATTAGTTGAAAACATGTTATATAGAGGTATGATTGGTAGTTTATTATATCTTACTGCTACCATGCCATATATAATGTATTCAGTATGTCTTTGTGAATGATTTTAATCAAATCCTAAATAATTTCATTTAACTTGATGTTAAATGAATTTTTAGATATTTAAATGGAACTATTTTTCAATCTCTTATTTATCCAAAAAAACGTCTGATTTTAATTTAATTTCATATTCAGATGAAAAATTTTGGAGTTGTAGATTAGATATGAAATTCACTTCAGCTTCTTGTCACTTTTTAGGAAAATCCATAGAATAATGGTCAAGTAAGAAACAACATTCAGTTTCCCTATCAACAACCGAGGTGGAATATGTGTTTGCTGGAAGTTGTTGTGCACAAGTGTTGTGAATGACAAATACACTTATGTACTTTGGACTAAATTGTAATAGTACACCAATAATATGTGATAATACAAGTACATTAAATATTTCAAAAAATCCTATTAATCATTCTAGGACTAAGATTATTGATATCAGACATCATTTTCTAAGAGATCATGTTCTTAGAAAAGATATATTCTTAGAATTTGTAAGTAATGAAATTCAATTAGCTGATATTTTTACTAAACTACTTCCCAATGCATTGTTTGATTTTATTAAGGGGGGCTAGGTTTATTTAATTTTAATTAAAGTTTAATTTTATTCATTTGATTATTCTATTTCTATTTTATTTTTTAACACGGTTTAAAATAAATTAGTTATTTTTTTTCAAGAAGAATAGTATTTTATTTTTATTAGATTTATTTTAATAGATCTGTGTATAATTTTATTTGTTTTTAAATTTTATATAATGATTATTGATGACACAGGAATCAAGGTTGTCAATTCCCTTTTGAATTCTGAATCGTTTCATTTATTCCAAAAAACCTTTCGAGCTCATGAAGCATTACCGGTCTTTGTAAATCTGAACCTGAACCTTTGAAACCATAATACATTTTTGAAACATCATAGATTTATGACCGAAATGGCAAAGGGCAAGAAAACCGATGAGGCTGAGACCAACACAGCCAAGAGGCAGTGCTCCGATGGAAGGAAAACTTTTCAAGGAAATTTCATAAATCTAGAATGGTTATATCAGAAGAACCTGTTGCTAAAGAAGGATCATTCTTTTCAAAACCTCGAATAGACATTTAATAGGGATAAAACTGTGTTTTTATATGAAGTGGAGCTTCATTATTTCTTCAAATCTGTATAGTTTTGTCTGGGGGAAGATGAAGATTACAAGACAGTGAAAATAGAAGATAGTGATTTTTCAATCTCATCTGTATAAATTTCCCATATTCTAAACTACCCTCATGAGGGAGTTTATCATTTCAATTTGAAAAATATAGGTGATCGTGTACATAAATATGAGGGTATTATTTCATTTCGGTTTGGATCAAAAATATTAGGAAAATGTTTGTAAAGGACTTGGAACTGAACCAGAAGATATGGGTTATGTTTGTGCTAACTGGGATTCACACAGGATGTCTGAAATGGAAAATATAATTTATCCAAATATGTATTTAATGTTTTTTCTGATGAGTGATATTAAGTTAAACTTTCTGAGATACATGTTGAGGTATCTCAGTTACTATTTCCATCCAGAGGTAAGAATGAATTTTTATCCTTTTGGAAGATTTATCTCAAAAAATCTGTTTAAGACATATAAGATTAGTGGATGCTCAGGTGAAATTCCACCATATTAATATTTTTAATGCTGGTACTTTGAGAAAAATTGGATATTTCTAGAGCTCTATCAAAGGAAAACTGCTACCTGTTGGAGCTGAACAGGATGAAGAAAGTGCTCAGGACCAACAAACAAAATCAACAGAAGGAGTAGATAAATCTATAACAGGTGCAGTATCATGGAGGATAAGGTTTGAAGTAGTTGATCCATCATCTGATGAGGAGAGTCAAAAAGAACATCGTAGGTCAAGACATCAAGTGACTCAAGCTGATGAACAAACAACTCAAGCACTCACAGATGAAACTGAACCTATTCTCAACTTCAGATTCATTGTAGACTCTATGGTACAAGACACTTCTCAGCCAATAGCATCTCAGATTAAGATGACTCCTCAAGTTGAAAAAGGAGCAGAAGATTAAGAAGATTTAATAGTTGCAGCTGATGTTGAAACATTTATAGAAGATGGAGTAGAAACTGAAATTGAAAAAGAAAAGGAGGTCATGCCTGGTAAAGCAGAAGTGGCCAGTCCACATATAATTCAAGAGAAAATTATTTTAGAAAACCTAGTGGAGGAAATGGATACAGATGATGCTCATGAAGAGAAACCTCCTTAAAATGTTGAAATTCAGGATGAAAAGGTTTCTGAAGTTAATACAGAGGTGTTGAATGAGGATTTTTCAGTGGAAGAGTCTGGGAATGTCTCTAAGGAAAATTTAGTGGAAAAACCTGCTAAGGAAGAAGATAAGGATAAATCTGATGAAGAGTCATTACCTATAGTGTTGTTGCATCAAGTACAAGTTTAGTATGAGAATCAAACACATGGTTTATCTGATTCAGTGAATAAGGGAGTAGAAGAGTGGTACAGGATGTTTTCATGTTTGGAATAAGAAAATGATGCTCTGAGGATAGCCTTTGAGAAAGAATAGTTGAAATTTCATAACATGAAAGCTAGTTCAGTTTCAAAGGAGGAAGTTGAAGTGTTTAAGAAGTAAATTTTAAATGAAGTTTCAAAGTTGAAATTCGAGATGGTTATGAAGACAAGTTTAATGTAATTTAGATCTTTCATGGAGCAACAATTTTCATCTATCAGACTATGTAAGGCCAGTACATCAGGTACTTCACCTGATTTAATCAGATGATTTCAGGCTATCACAGCCGCAATGAGAAATAAGAAGGATAGATTGAAGGACCCTTAATGAAATAATTCCACTTTTTCAGTGCTATTAGATAATCAAAAGTTTTTAGTTGAACAGTTTTCCTCAAGTGAACCAAGTATTAAAACTATACAGACTCAGTTCACAGCGAAGTTGACTCTATTTATGGAGAATGAAGAAAGGATCCATGAGTTTTTCAGAGTAAATATGATAGAAGATATTCATATGACTCAGGATAATAGAGATATTATTATCAAACTGGTAGATGTCGTGATGAGAAGGTTCAGTTAGCAGTTGACAGAAATCAAGGTCGTAGTTCCGAAGAGATAGACCTTATCTCATACCCTTACCACACCTTGCATCCTTTGTTCATCAAGATTGTCACTGTTACATATTTTTAGTGAAATTTTGTTTCATTCTCTATTTTTGTGTTTCTATTAGTTTTTTTGTCTTTGTTTAGAAATGCCGGTAATATAGATTCACTAATTTTCAAACAGTTAATAATATAATTTATTTGTGTTTAGTGCTACATTAAAATTTGTTCTATTCTATATTCTATAATTCTGTTTGATATCAAAAAAAGGGGGAGAAATTTGGATAAACAAAAAAATTTATTTTAACTATTTCACATTGTACTTTAATTGATTTAAATATTTATTTTAAATATATTGGAGAAATTTTTTAAACTCTTTTTATTGGTGGAGGAATTTGGATAAAAATATTTATTTTTTTTATTTTTTTTTATTTTTTTAAAATAATCCTGTTAAAATTAAATATTATTTTATCTAAAAAAATTCTAAAATATATGTAATTAATTTGGGAAGTTAATTTCATTTATTATTTTATGGGTCTTTTGACCATAAAAAGGGGGGAGATTGTTGAGAAAGTATTGTTTTCAACAATACATAATATGTTTTATTAAAAGGGGGAGATTTTTTAGAACAATAATCTATATATTTATGATGATTTTGATGCTCACAAATACCCTTAATTGTTTTCTAATGATTTTATTTTAATTGTATTTCAATAATTTATTATTAATTATATTTTTATTATTGGAAGAAATATTTAAGTTCTGGAATAGTGAGAATTAATTGGTAATATATTCGCATTAGCGTGTTCTAGAAACGCTGTTCATTTTATACATATTCGAGAATTTCTTAAGTGTGTTCTGGAAAAATTGTTCATACACTACATGGAGAAGCATTGCGTAAGGATGGAATACAATGTATACTTTATGTGATATTAGAAAAGTATGGTTAAACAACCATACATTATCGGAAAAGTATGGAAGAAGAACCCTACGTTATGAAGGAACCCTATGTTTGGGATATTGGAAAAGTATGGAAGTAGAACCATACGTAAGTTTTAAACATTACATTTGATTGTCAAAAGAATGGTTCATCAACCTTAATTTTTTGAAAAACCTTACATTTCCTCAAAAATTACATATCAGGTACCTTTCATTCAGAATCTTATAAAAGTATGGATTATTTATCATATGTTTGAATGTTGGAAAGAAAAGTATGGATGATCAACCCTACATTTTTTATCAACCTTATGTTTTTATTCAACCTTATTTTTGAAGGATGCATCATCAACCTTATGTTTCTGATCTATCTTACCTTTAGAAGATTCATGATATACAGTTCAACATTACATTTGGTGTCGGTGAATTAAAGGCAATATTATTATACAATGGTCTACAAGTGTATTATTAGGTTGATTTCAAGCCGGATTAAAAGCTGAGATTTAAGGGCATCTTTGAATGATTCAAAGACGTTTATCTATGATTAAAAGGATCAATTTAAAAGGATCTTTTCATGCCTACTTTTTAGGGGAGTTAAGACTGCTCTGTTATTTCGAATTTTTGAGTATCGCGAGTCAGAAGTAAATTTTTGTGGATCTGACTTTGCATATAAAGTGCTCGATATATTTTTTCAATTTTGAAATTCAATATATACAACATACAATGTCAAAAAAAGAACATGATAGAATATACTCTTACGATATACAAAATCTGATGCACAACAACGTTTATACAATTGAGATAATTTAGGCTTACATATCTATTATTACGAAGAGTGACGAAACACTATTTGTTGAAGAATAAGAAACACAATAGAAGATTCACTCATTCGACATCGATGATCTCTTTTGAATCAACTATTTCTTAAGTTGTGAAATGTTTTTCAATTTCTACTGCAACCAGATAGACTTAGAATGACTCTTACTTGAATATCATTATTTCTAAAGATGATTATCTGCCTACTATTAATTACATTCTGTTGCAATTGTGAAGAACAACGAGAAAGTATTTTCAAAGAGAAAATGCTTCTTTTTATCTTGAGTGACTGGAATCTCATACTAAGATATGTAGGTTCTACGATTAAACCAGAAGGGGTTGTTTTGCCTTAGATTTTAAATGTGTCAACTTCTTGTACTCAGTTGTGGAAAGGTTTTTGGATAAGAGGAACAGATAGTGAAAATCACCATGCTCGTGGAGTAGAGCATTGGTGGAGTGGACTTGGGGCCTTCTGTTCCTCGAACAACTATACATTGTGTGTCCCTACTATTTTAATTTCCACTGCATTAATCTACCTGATTAAATTTAAAGTATAGAACATGATCTTGCGAGGAATTGGTAAAAGACACAATTTACCCCCCCCCCCACTTATGTATATTTAGTGTTACCAGATCCAAAAATTCACTCCCACCATTTTAAAACCCATTTTTTTGTTTGACCTATATTTATTCTTTTCTTATAAATTTTAGGATCAACATCATCAAGACCCTAAACCTATATATTTTAACATTTTATTGAACAATATTACATAGGAGTTTCACATAATTCTTTTGTATGAATAATTTTACAATTTCTATATATTCATAATTTTTGTATATAAAACTATTGATTATATATCATTAATTATGTAAGTGTTCCTTGGGAAACATTTAGTTATGATTTTTAATACATTATTCTCATATAATTACTATTATAGAAATATTATGTGACTTGAAAGGATATAAATTATGTAACCCATAGATTCATTAAGAGGTATCATCATAAAAATATATCTTCAGTACATGGTGTATATATTTCCATTTATATATTAATAATTAGTATAAGGCTTTAGTGGTGCAATTTTAATATCTGATATTATACACTCCATTACTATTAGACCAGTTATTGTTATCCTTGTGATTGGGTAGTTCTATATTTATTATCTCAATTGATATATTATACTTATTTTTATTTAATATAAAATTATTACATTATTTATTATTTCTATATGATTTGATTCATGATTTTTATATGTTATAAATTTCATATATAATACCGAATAAAAATAATGTGATCTCAAAACATTCTATTTTTTATAAATAAATGCATTCAGAGAGGGTGGGGGATTAATAAACAAAACAAATATCATAAATTATTGATTTTTCAATGTTCCAAAATCAACTAATCTTCACTAGTTCTATGGATTATTTTTTTTATCACTGTCACTCAATTTTAGGTGTACTACTGAACCATTTAATGATGTGATATAGAAATCCTTCCATCATATAACATTGATTTATTCCTCATTTCTCACCCTCTTATGTTATAATCACATATGGATGTGTCAGAGAATGATATTGAGGAGGGGAATTAGTATTGTTATACAATAATCCACTCTTTTTTTATCAGTTAATCATCATTTCAGCTATTAAGATACAAGATCCCTCTTTCTATTTCTTACCTTCAGATAGTATGAAGATATAAAATTCTAGATGTGCACCATATAAAATCAGGTTTTTTTATCAATGGTAAACTACCTTTGATTGACTACATCCCTCATTCATCATGGTTATTTTCCAATGTGAAAATATTGTTTCTATTTTAAATGATATCTTTTTCAATGGTTTCACCATGAACATATTTTCCTAAAACTGGATAGGTACAAATCAATTAAGGGATTAATATTCATTTTCATAATAGAATAGACATTTAACTTTTTAAGGTGAGACCACATGAAATATATTGGGTATCTATTATAAAAAATGAGTGATATTCTACCTCTTTTATAACAATCGGATGGGTTTTTCCAATTTTATTTATAATTTTGTAGTAGGATTTTCTGATAACCAAAAAATTTAATACTATTTATTTTATAATATATTACATAATGGTACACATAAAACAATCCCAAATGAATGAGATTAATATTGTATTTGGAAAATGAAATATATATATATATATAACATTGAATTTAAATATGGATACAACATCATTTTTTAAAAAATCATTAATAGTCTCTGAAAATTCCATTGTTCTTATAAAACTGCACAACATAATCTAGTGACATACATAAGAAACTAGAGATCTATAAATTATAGTAAGGGATAAATTTTATAGTATACGGTAGTTTGGTACTTTTTATTTAATAGTTATATTAATGTAAAATAAGAGGGTGGATAATCATAATATTGAAAATAAGGCATGATATAACATGATAAAATAAAGGAAACATGGGAATGTTTCTCAAAAATAAATCATGTCAACAACATAAGTCAGGTCTAATCGCCAAAAAACATGGTGAAAATATTCCCATAATGTATTTGGTTTACTTCATACTACAATAAATGATTCCCCTTGAGACAAAAATATTATGCAATGAATTGGAGATTAATTTGGTTCACTAATCGTAATATGTACATGCTCATGTGTTCCATATAAATCATTCCCCACAAGGAAATAATTCATCCCATTTAATCCCATGATTAAGGATTGTGGGTTACATACATTGAATTAAAACATAAATGAAGTATAGGTAAATCTTGGTTAATTAACATGAGTATAATTTTGTATTTTTGTTCACAACAAAATAGTTTCACATAAAAATCATATGGACCTTTAAACTGCATAAAGGAAGTACATTAGGTTTCATAGAAGTGATTAATTGGAGTGGTTGTGGTATACAAACACTTATAAATTAAATTGTAAGAAGGTAGGACATATTTAATCATATTTAGAAACTAACAATAATAACAAAAAATCATAACATTAAGGTGTTTCTTGTATAAATAGAAGGATAAGATCACCTGCCCTAAGAGTGTGCTTCTTAAATATTTGTAGGGGCCTCAGAAGAGAATGGGTGAACAATGGGATGGACATATAGGGGGAATGATAGAATAATTACATTATCAACGATTTTTTAGTGAAGAGGAATTGATATTCGGGAGGTATATATAAGAAAATAGAGGATAATTCATTATTAATTATTTAGCATAGGTTTGGACTCTATCATAATGTAATAACACCACAGTCCCTCCCATGGTTTGTGACCATGGTTTCTATTGCTGTTTTGTGGGTTTCATTAATTTACATGTTTACTAAATTATATAATCAAAATAAAACCCTTATTAATGAGGAAGTGAGTCATGTTTACAATGAAATAATTTTAGGACCACAAAATATAATTTTTTTTTAAGGATTCATTAATGGTTTATTGAAATATTTATATAACAAAAAAAATTAATTTAATGTTTCAATATATACGTGTTCATTGATAAATTAATGGCTTATGGTACATCGATATTATTTCATTATAACGTCATAATATAAATAGTATATTCATAGCATGTATAATATTGACAAAAAAAATTTATTGTCTCCAACTATTATGAAAAAATAAATGTTAGTTAATTTTTATGTTTAAATTTCAAAAATAAAATTATTTTAGCCACAAAATTATCTATTTATGATAATTTACAATTTTAAATCAAAAATCCACAATAGTGGAATAATGCAATTTTTTTTGACAAGAAATGTTTCGTGACCCTTAAAAAATTATTTTTAACATCATATAATTATATTTCAAGTTATATTTAATAAAAATTATATAATTTTATTAATTTTATAAAATATAATTCATTCAAAATATTCTTGAATGAATAAAAAAATTTGGGTTGATTTAGCTATATATTTTCCAAAAAAATTAATCACATTGAATTCATGTTTTTTTTCAAACTTATTATTTAATTATTATAATGTAATAATAAAAGGATATATTTAATTAGTATTTTATAAATTTATTCAAATTTATATTAAGACTATATAAATAAAATAACCTTTATTACACCATTGAACATCTTAAGAGTAAGGTTTGCAATGGTTCAATTTTATTATAGGGGTTTTTTGTACATGGATTGGGTTGTGATCTCGATAAGATTTATCTTCTCCCATAAAAAATTTCCCATGAATTAGTTGATGAATTTAATCATCAGAATGGTTATGGAAAAATCCTAGTGTTGTTATCATCCATGGATTCTCTAATAAATGGTATTTATATGGAATAATGAAACTGGATGAGGAAATCGCCTCTTTTATCTATATCGATTCAACTATATCATGACCCTTAATAAATAATAAGGAAATAGTTACCATATAATGAACATTTTATCCATGTTAATGTGGTTAAATAATCCATTAAATTTATTAGTATATAACTTATTATGGTCTAAAAGAACTATTTTTGTGTAAGTTTTTTCTATTACTACATTACATAAAATGGAATTTAATTTAATCGAAAAATAGAAATTAAAACATTAATGTTTGGATCATAACAGTATTCCCCCCTTCATAAATATCACCTATAAATTTATCATTTCACGCACAATAACTAATTGGGGTACTTCTATTTCATTAGCTCTTTTCATTCACAAGCAATCCAAAACATGGTGTTCCAACACAACAATTTCCCCAACTCAGTTGTCTTGCATTGTAGAAATTTTTGTTTATGATCTAATACCATCACTAAATTCACCCCATTATTTAGATAATTCTAATATGGTACCATATCTAGATAAATTATATTTTTTTGGTTTGGTTTTTACAATCCAAATAGGTATACAAGTAACATATCATGTACTTGAGTCATGTTTGGTGGGGGATATTGTTGATATGACACCACAATAATGTGATCAATGATCTTATAGAGATTGATGTATCATGGAATAAGATTTAAATTATTAAAAACCCTCTTTAATTTATTCCATGATGATATAATATTGAATAATACAACTCGATCCTTAAACAACAGGTCTCGTCGATTATAATCTACATAGTTTTTTGATCACTTCCATATATTTCAAATATCACAGGCTACATCAAATCCATTCTATTATCTCTTGGATATGATCAGGTCCCATTATTATTTCATTCCAAACATCATTGATGAATGTATTAATCTTATACCTTTCCCATAAATATTCTCATAAGGGTATATTTAAATTCTATAATGAAAATTGTTGCTATATGATAACAAAAATAGGGGTAGGTGTTGATCTAAATATACATGGGAATCCATTGACAAATATCTCAACATGTCTTTAAGAGTTTGAATAGTCCTTTTGGACTGACTATCGATTTTAGTCTTATAAGAAGTGATAATTAATATTTCATTATCCATCTGTTAGAAAAGGATTATTCAAAACCATGAGGTAAACCTACAATATTGATCAGATATAGTTGTTATTGGAACATAATGAAATCATACAAAATCTCTTTGTATATCCTGGGGAGTTAGTAAAAATAGATAATCTTCAATAATATAAATGAAGTACCCTCACATGGAGAGGTTATCCCTGACCACCCGAATGGATTAATTTTCCAAATGTGATTTGGGGATCCCTATGATAAAATAATTGATTATCTTTTCCCATTTACACATTGGTATGGGAAATGGTTGCATAAAACCCTAGGAATTTAGTTTTTCTACATTAACTTTTTGGAATACCAAGCATTGAAAAAAACAATACAATCTGCATCTTCATGTTATCCCACTAGTTTTTTCTTCACCTGTATATACAAAATAGTGCATCCTCGATGAATATAGAAGAGTGGGCTATGTGACTCATCTAGATATTATCTCTTCAATTATAGACTTTATGGGAAACTTATCTAGATTTGGGAAAAATAAATTGATCATTAGAAAGGTGAAACTCTAAAATATTAGAATCCATTTTATTTAAAACCAAATCATATTTATATACCTCATTGATCCTCTCAAAAATATATATTTTAGTAGTTAGTTGTTAATATTTTGATGAAGATACTTTTGTGATTTTCCTGTACATCCATTTCACATAAAAGATGATTGGATCCATTTCAATTATCATTATAGATAGAGTTGTGGGATAATAATATACTCATAGAATATATCAATTTATTTTCATTCCCAGTATGGTAATTGATTTAAAATCATAATCCATGATCAGCATTAACAACCTTCCTTATCACATACTGAGCTCAGTTGTTGGGAATTATTTCATGAGGATTTTATAGTCTATATGTATGTCAAATGTCTCCCCATAGATATATTGTAACCAAATATTCAGTGTGAAGATCAATGAATCCAATTATATATTATGGGTTTTGTAGTTCTGAAGATGGATCATTAATTTTCAAGAGTCGCATTCTATCATTTTTTATCATTCATGATTACACAACCAAATAATTTTCAGATGCATCCATGTAGACTAAAAAACCATCCCCACTTTTGGTAATTTGATTATAGGTGTAGTGATAAGACACTTTTCCCACTATTTAAAATCTTCCACAAATTCCTCATTCAATAAAATCTATACCTTTTTTTGATTTAGCATGGTTAGTGGGATTTATAACCAGGATATATTTCTCATAGATTGATGATAATTCCCAGATAATTCAAGGAAACTACATATATAAAATTTATAGGTTGGTCTATACCGTCATTCAATTACCTCAATTTTTAAAAGTTTACATATATTTCATTACTGGTGAAAATATTCCCCCATAACTTTACATTATCCAACCAAGATTATCATTTATTGTAATTCGAATACATATTCTCATTCTAGAAAGACTTTAGTACAATATTCTATGTCTCCTGATGTTTTCATTTATATTGTAGTAGAAGAAAATATTATCAATAAATATTATAATAAATATTTGGAGGTAATATCTATAGACATTATTCACCATGTCCATAAATATTTATAGAGAATTAGTGTGTACAAATGGAATCACTATGAACTCATAGTGCCCATATATTGTATGAAAATTAGTTTTTGGGGTACCATCCTACTTCACTATTATATTATAATATCCTAACCTAAGATCAATATTTGAGTTGTATTCTTCTTATTCATCAATCTGACTGTAAATGTCATCAATTTGTGGAAGACGATACTTATTTTTTATCATGATTTTGTGATATCACAATAATCAAAGATGAGGTGAATTGAACATTATTTTTTCTTTATTAAAGGACTAGTGCACCCAATGGTGATGCACTTGGGAACATAAAAACATTATCCAAATTAAATTAAATTTTCTTCTTCAAATATCATATTTTTATAATGGACAATCTATACGTTGTATTTTAAATTGGAAAATTCCTAGTTAAGAGATCAATTAAGGACATATCCTCTAATCTGGGATGAAGACCAAGAAATTATTTATCAAACACATCAACAGATTCCCTTATAGTATGCATGTTATCAAGGATGATCATTCCTTTAGTTCTAATCAGTTGAGTATGATACACTTACATATAGGGAAATAATATCAATTCATGTAATGATCAAATTAAAGGATATTCATACTCATTCGTTCACTTGAATGGAATCAAAGGGTGATTGACAGTGTAGATGATGATTTAATTCACTATTCAATTTATGGTGAATATATATATATATATATATCATATCCTTTCCCAATTTTAAATCAAATTCTTCTAAATGAAGTTTCACAAGATTAACTAGTGAATTTATTCAAAAAATATCTATAGGTGATGAGTTATATATTTAATATGAAATAATTTTCCCATTATCTATCGTCATCAGTAACTCAACTACAAGTTCTATGGGGGTGTTTGAATAGTTCTATCAAACATGTGTCATAAAAATCTACGAGTCTTCATATAAAAAAAGTATATAATCTATCATCTAATGAATAAATAGAATACTGATCACCACTTCATTGTGAGGATCCACCTCAAAAATTTCAATGGAATATACTTTCAATATTTTCCATGCATTTTATAGGCATTAATTTCCTATGAAACCACTTGTATTATGGAATTGGGAGGCATAATTCCCATGTTCTGTGGAACTGGAAAATTGTACTCGTAGATGAGGATTGACTGTATATTACTTTCAGACATAAGGTTGGTGGGTTTCTCACGTTATAAATATATGGCTATGTTCCCTTCCTCACCACACCAAAAACACTTTTGCATTACCTTTAGTAAATTGATAGGATGCTTCCTACCACACATTAAATAAGTGGAATGGTGTTATTCCATTCCACTATTACATTTCATTGTCATGCCTCAAAAAACAATTTTCATTTTCAACATCTTATGCCTTTCATTACCTTGAAATTAAATTATCTCTATTTCAAGTATGAGTTCACATCAGGAAATTTATTCATAGTTGTCAATGTACCTAATCTATAAGGATTTTTGTTCACTTAGATTCAACCCACCAAATAATTTATCTACATTACATTCATGGTTAATGAAATGATGGAGTCATATCATGAAATTCTTGTGAAGTTTTCCTCATATATCATTATGCATTCAGTATCATATTTTCATGACGCTAAGGAATTACCACTTCATTTTATGTCAAATATTTATAAGAAAATATTTTTGAAATAAAAGATTTTTCTTAATTATTTCCAATCATTTGTTTCAACTTTTTCTTTAAGAATTATATTTTTTTTATTAATCCCCATTATTGATTTGCTTTCCCATCAATATGATAAATAATCAAAACAGGCACCTCTTTCTTATAGAACTATAATATGGATAAGATCGTATCAATGGATTTTATCTATTACATCATGGTTAATGGATTACAATATCTATTGAATATAAGAGGTGTTTTTACGATAATGGTATCAATTTCAAATTTTTATTTTTTTGGGAATATTGGGTGTTCATCGTGATTCTGTTTTCAAATCAATACATTAGTCAAGTGATAATGTACTATAAAAAATTTCATTTCTATAACTACCATCAGGTTGGGAATCTCATTTTGTTGTAATCACATTGCCCCTCACATTGGTTATTGGCTCAGTTTATCCAATTTTCAACCACAAAATCAAAATAAATTTATAATTAGGGATTATAATTGTTAAAATATGAATTACATAAATAATAAATCATTATTATTAATGGGATAAATAATAGATTATATACTCTTTAACTATGAATTTTTAGGTTTTCAATCCATGTTATATGTGATCTACTTCGTAACATTAAAAATTATCTAAATTTTTGTTCCCTTAATATTTTTTAAAAAAGTTCTTTTAAATTTACCAAATCATTTCTCTAGGGAGTGTAAAACCAAAATTGCATTAAGTCCAATTTCCATGCACCATATGGAGATTCATTCTAGCTTAATACAACTTTTTTCATGATTATTTTGTTTAGTTATCTCTATTCCATATCAAAATCCACATATAGATTACAGATATTGATGTATATAATTATATGCCAAAAAACCTATATTTTACCTAAATATATATATGTTTTTCTTTATATAGTATTTTTCATAAGGCTATTGATAGAGTTTTTTAATCCTAACCCAATAAAAAACTAATCTTTCCTCTAATACAAACAACGGAAACTCACACTGTAAACACACATGATTTATTTGTATAGATAACAAGGGTACATGAAAAACAATTTTAGAAGATAATTAAGCCGTCTGTATTTGGGAAATTAGATACATATCATATCAACTTGAAATTTGAACACATCAAAATTATTTAAAACATATATAACATTTTCCCAAAATTCCATCATTGTTTGAAAAAAACATGTAAAAACATGGGTAAATTAATTAGAAATGGTTGAGATATAAAGACACATAAGGGAATAAAAAATCATAGAATAATTTTAAAAATTAATTTTTATCCAAGATGAAAATTAATTTAATATAATAGGACTGAGAATCTTAATCATGAACAATGATGCATGATATAAAATTACAATATAAAAGAAATATGGGAATATGTAGAAAACATAAATCTTTTCATAATCATAAGTCAGGGATAAATACAAAAAAATAAAATGGTGGAAAGTGTACAATAATATATTAGACTTCTTCCATAATCCCATACATGGAATTTTCTGGGATTAAAACATTACCCAATGCTTTAGAGTAGTATATGGGAGCATGCATCATAATATTTATATGCTCATGTGTGCCACATGGATCATTCCACATAAGGAAATTATTCGACATATTTTTTACCTTGATTAAAGAGTGATGGTTCCAAAAATTGAATTCCAAAAAAATTAATGATAGGAACATCACGACCAATACCCATGAGTTTAAATGTAGATGGGTATTCACTACACAAATGTTTGGCTCGAAAAATCTCTTGGATATTTCATAATCATATTAAGGGTAATTAATGTTTCCTAGAATGGATTAATAAGAGTGAAATTGGACCATAATCCCTTGTAAATAATAAAGATAGTAATAGGGATATATAAAATCACATTTTTAAATAATGAATTTGAACAAAAGGAATAATTTAAAGGATTTTCTTGAATAAGGAGGGGAAAGAGTGGATTATTTAACTTTAGAGGGATCTTTTAAAATCATATGACGGAATATTATGATATTGGTTGAATCTTGGGAGGGATCTAGAGAGGTATGGGTAGTGTAATATCAGTATCCAAGACCTTTTTTAATGAGTAATGGGAGCATCTTTGGGTATATTTGTCAAAAGAGATGATCATTCTTATTGATTTAAATACATAGTTTTTAGACACTATATGATAAATTGTAAAAAACTAAGAAAAAACAATAGATTCTTCTTGTGTATGCTACGAAAGGGGGTTGTTTTAATTATTTTTCAGATTTACCAAATGAGATAATTGATATAATACAATTGATGATTTGGACACGAGTCATGTTTATAAATTATCAATTTTAAAACCACAAAATATAATATAGGTTATGTAAAATTAATTAAGGGTATATAAAAATAATAAAATATCCTAAAACAATTTACTTCTAAGATGAAATACATATATATGTGGTCCTGGATACCTTTTATTTGATATAATAATATATTTTTGGGTCATTATTTTGCCATAATACACCTAGTATATTTATACTATATGATATTTTTTACCCAACAATTTGAATGTCTCCAAAAATTTTGATAAGAATAAATGATGGATTTTTTCGACATGATGATTCCAAAAATAAAATTTATTTTACAATAAAATTATCTATGTTTGAGAATTTATACTATTTGAATAAAAAATAATTATTTGTTGAAAAATAAATTTTTTCACAATACAAGTTATATGACCTTCTTAACTATTTTTGAATTCATAATGTTATATTTTTATTTATATTTAATAAATAATATTTAATAATAATATTTTATTAATATGTCAATAATTTCAAAAATTATATAATTCATTAAAATGGGTATTTTGATTGAACTATATATTTCCCAGAAATATAATTTGTATTTTATCACATCAAAATATATATATTCTCAACATATTTATTTAATCATTAAAAATTAACAATAGAAGGATAAATATAAAAATTAATTTATGAAAGTATAAAATTCAAATTTTTAGGTTCTAGATTAATGGAACATGATTACAGCAGTGAACACCATAACGGTAAGGTGTGTGATGTTTATATTTTTCTATGGTGGTTTGTGGAACATGGTTTGGGCCATTATCTCGAATGGACTATACATCACCTATAAACGGTTTAACAGATGATTTAGTTATTTAATTTTGGTTTGTGACTAGTTATGGAAAAACCCCAGGGATTCTATTTCCTTCATGAGTTCTAATAAATGGGCTTCATAGGGTATGATCCTAATAGTGATGGCCATCGATTCATTCACATAATTTAGTTAGATTTTATCATTACCCTTAGTATATACTAATCATAAAATCAATTTACAGTTACTATATTATAAATAGTTATGTTTCATAATGATATTTTAAATTCTAAAAAATATAACTTATAATGTCTAAAATAACTAAATAAATGCACCTGTTTTTTATAAACAAATTACGTAATATTTCTTTTTATTTAATCCCAAATGAAAATTAATTTATATTATTTTGAGTCTTTATCGATCTTATAGATTAGATATCCCATCTTATCATCAAGGAATATAATTTGCAGTAATACATTAAAAACAGTATTTATGAAACTTCTATATTAAGTGATAGCGTGTATGATGAATTTTTCAGTAAGTTTATCTAAGATGTGATCTATAATAGGATAACCTAAATTATATCATAAATTCATGATCATAATTATTATATTGGAATGGATGTTGTAAAACGTTTTCATCTCTTTGAATCAAAAGTTCTTCAATGTGATGTCATGTTAATTCTTTTATTTATCTCTATTTTAATTCTTTTTACATGTACAATTTCATTGATTCTCAGTAATTTGAAAATATTTATTTTTTTCAACCTTAAAGTATATATATAATAATTTTTATAGCCTTATGTATTTCCCAGTTTCAAAATCCCCCAATCCATAGACATTAATTCATGAATAAACTATTTTGATTTTACCTATACCCTAAAAATATTTCTTCATGATGTACAATAAAATTAACTTATACTAATTCCACATATACATAAGATTGTATTCCTCAACACAAACATATCATGGAAACACTTCCTACAATTGGAAACTTCCAATTTCCAATTTCATTGATTCTATAAGAATCGAATATTCTATTATTTATCTTGTATCAAAATATATATAATGGATTCAATGTATTTGAGTTTTAATGTTTGGAGAAGAATCATCATCTTCATATTTCATTGGTAATTTGGAAATCACTATGAACTGAAGACATACACTCGGATCCATATAATCAAAAAATATGAATGATTACTTATTTTCTTCCAAAGTATTTCATATTATGAACTCCTAACGGATTTCATTTGCAATAAAGGCATTGTTTTGTAACATCCCAGGTAAATAAAAAATACTACATTTTCGTATTTATTAATATTTTTGAATTAAATATTAATTTTACTTTAAAGGGAATGCTATTTTCGATGGCATTCCTGATACCCAACAACAGGTTACTTTGAAATCTTATGTGGCACATAACCTTGAGTTATACCGAAAAATAATATAATATTATTATTATTTAAATTTCTAGTTAACTCATAGTCATTATATTAGTGGGAATGAACATAATGAACAAAAATATTATTATAAATGTTTGTTAAATGTTTTTACATTAATCTAATAATTTATAGGGTTAAAATGATAATGAATCCGATTTTAATCATAGATACTATAATATTTTTAAAAGGTTTTTTAGAGAATTTTGATGAAGAACCCCTTCTAAATATAGTTTTTGTTACTGATATATATTCCATTTTGGTAAAATATATTTCTTATTTATAATTGGGACATAAAAATCTACTTTGGATGAAATTTTGGTATTTTTTTGATAAAGTTTGTTTTCTTAATGCATAGTGAAAAATACTACATTTTAATTCAAAACTACATTTTACTCTAATTTATTTATATGGTTATATTATCATTTTACCTAGTTTTAAAAAAATAATTAGATTATATTTTTTAAATTTTATAAAATGATGGTCATTGGATGTAATTTCACTTTGAAATTGAACATAAACAAGTGTCAATATTTTGATAGTTATTATTTCTTAAAAACATGATTTTTTTTTTGACAACAAAGATTAATTTTAAATTAATTTCTGCAACATCTATGTTTTGAATTTAGAAAAATGTATTCTTATTTGGAATCAAGAACTCCAATTTTTGTAAATAGCTAACTTTTATTTTCTAGGCCTTATGAATAGTAACTTCAGTAAATATTTTATTTATCATGCTTAAAGGGTAAATATGGTAAATAAGGGTAATAAATAATATTATAATAATATAAAATTAACATAACACATGTCCTAATCCTATTGGTCAATACATTTCCAACCATGGTAATCATTGGGTCTATTTTGGGACCCCATGGAGCTACTAGTAAGTGAAAATGACACATTATAAAATTAATTTAAAGTTTTAGAAAATGTATCATAAACATCTATATCTTAGCAAATATTTTTTTATAATGTGTTTTATGAGTGATATTTTAGACTATAAATATTCATTTTAAATATAAAAAGTTTTTATAAATCATGGAATTTTTTTTATAATTTTTATTAACAAATAAATTAATTTAATTATGACACAACGGGGATGTAGTGATTGCCTCATTAATAAAGGATTCAAATAAATGATATTGTAACTATTAAAATAAAATTATTTTGAAACGTTTAATGTAATAAACGAATTTTAGAGATAACTATGAATTGTTATATTTGATTTAATGATGGTTTTTCAGAATAATCATGTTGTTATAGATTTTCTAAATGTTATGATATGAATAGATTTTAAATTGATATAAATGAGTT
This sequence comes from Viscum album, assembly GCA_963277665.1. Classification (NCBI taxonomy): domain Eukaryota; kingdom Viridiplantae; phylum Streptophyta; class Magnoliopsida; order Santalales; family Viscaceae; genus Viscum; species Viscum album. The sequence continues at coordinate 1,438,090,986 of OY728122.1, forward strand.
TTTAAAACAATTAATTTTTTATTAAATGATAAAATAATCAAAAAAATTGGATTTGGCCAAATGACATATATGATGTTTAAAATTTAATTATTGATCCATTTTGGGTCTCCTGAAATATTATAGTAAATATATCAACTATATAGTATTAATATATAAGAGGACATGGTAAAAGTTAAATAAGATTTACAAAGGGTTAAATAAATAAGATAAGGAATAAAAAATATCCAAAACCTATCAATTTATTATTTTAGGATTTTATTTAGACTTATATTCTCCTTATATTTTAATGAAAAATGTTTTGGACCTTTTGGAATCGAAATAATTTTATATTAAAATAATACATTCAAACATTCTTAAAGATCCTCTCCTCCCTCTTATAAAAGGACACCACATCTAACCCATTACTCACACCTCTAAAGCCCCTTGTCTCATCCAACATATTCTAAATTAAGCTCCCAACATCCATATATTAAAACTATAGTCCTTACTTTCTAATTAATGCATTTCAATAATGTATTTTGGTTCAAACCAAAAGGAGTTACCCGATATAATGGTAACGTCTTCTCTCATGTTCTTTTCTTTTATTTTCCTTCTCAAACCCAAATTACTATCTTTATTTAATTATATTATAAAATAAGTATATTAAATATACTAGGATGTTTTTATGATAAGGATTCTAACTACAGTTCCACACAATTCCATCTAATGGATACGAACGTACTGTTTCTGTGGACGGCGAACTAATGCCTCACGAAACGATGGTTTTTTAAATATCTTCCACCGCCTCTCATTTTGGCCATTATGATGACATTGCATTTATATGTGATATATATTATATTTATATTGTATCTATGGTTCTTTATTTTTCATTTATGTAATACCTTTTTTTTCCATAATTGGTAAATACGATAATTAAATTTGAGGAAGTGCAGTGTATCGCCCCCTCAAAGTCGTATGACTCATTCATGCCATACGTGGAACATATAAAGGATGGAGTTAATGAAATTACATATGATATTATATATGAATTAAAATATATCTATGTATCATTATGTTTTCATTCCATTAAATATGAAATTGAAATGAATGTAGTGTTCATGCGTACATATGGTTTATCATCTCCATGAATGGTGCATTTAATTTTTCATCTACAAATGATATTTACTATTAAAAATATTAATATATCTACTAGATATATATGATATATATGATATATAAATCACGACTATCATTTTTTAGATAATGATCTTTTAACCACATAGACAACTTGTAATTTTATGAAGTTCATCTTTGACTCAAGTACCAAATATAAACCTAACGAAATTTTTTAACTTAAATGATTATATATTGTATATAAAATGGTAATAAGTGATATAAAAGTAATAATAAACTTGAAAAGGTTATGAAAAAAGTATAAATTAATTTTATATTATTATTTAAGAGATTAATGAATGAACGAGTAAAGTCAGACACGACGTAAGGGGACTTCTTAACCCAATTTCAATTATGTGGGTTAAACTTTTACTTCTTGATTATGGAAAACCATGAATAAGTGTGATGGTCCTATAATTGTATTACACTTAATATCCACTTATATTTGATTTTTCTCACACATAATTATGTCATTGATTTATCCTTTATCTAATGATACAATCATTGTAAGGGACTACGTCTAAATCTAATTTCATTGTGGAATATCTAAATATTGTGCACCATTATTAGCCTATAATGTGTATATACAACCATTTTGACATTCTAAATCATGAATTTCAATATTATCCTGATATTTACAGTTTTATTTTATCTTATTATTTTATTATTTTTCTTCAATATTTTCTCACGTGGTGAAGGATTCATTAACTAAAACATCATTTTAAATGTTTTAATGATTTAATTTTTTAAATCCTTATATTTCATGTCCATGTTTTAGAAATGATTTTAAGAATTTATTTATATGTACATTAGTTTTTTATGTGTAAAATCCCTTCAAATTTCTCAATGTGGTATGGGAAACTTTCATTCAAAACGCTTCTTTTTGAATGTTTTCAATGAACTTATTATGTTAATATATTGAAATGATATCATGTGATTTCAGTGTGGAAATGTTATCATTCCTTTTTCATTATATTATGTTCTATAATTATTCTATGGTTCTGGGGAATTGATTATTCATATGGTCGGTTCTATGATAAACCAAGGGCGGGTATGCCTGAGATAGCTCTTTAATGCATTGTGTAACATGACGGGGGTAAACGTTAATGTTTCTCCTATGATATTTAGGGAATATACTATTATGGATATTCTAAACATAAATTCCTATATAGCTATGAAAAATACAATGTAAGAATGTTATGGATTCCACAAGTTACCATTATCATTTATTATTTCTATGTGTTATCCATAAATCTTATGAGTTCATGAGTTATATTTAAATAGCTTATGTTTTGAATGTATTAATGGATTAATGTTTTATTTCATTATATTATAACAATTTTTTGAGATTTTTATGATCATCCCATTATTTTGAAATATTTTTCATAGGGTATAAGGTCGGGTAAGAGAAAGAAATAATTCAATAATATTTATATCAAGAAATGAATTATTTTTTTTTTAAAGAATTTTTATTTTCTAAAGAATTCGATACTGAGTAGAAGTGTCTACATGTAATATTTAAGATGTTTTTTAATAGTTATGACCTAATTCTGAAAAACTGAAAACATAATAATATCCTCAATGTTAAATCTTGATTTAACTCTGGATTATGTAATAATTAAGGCTGGATCCTTACACTTGGTATCTTAGGTCGGGTTATACAACTTTAGGAGATAGGATATTGTTAAATTAATATGTATAAATAAATTTATGGAAATATTGAAATGATAGAGAATTTATAGATTACTATATTTATTTTCCTAAGTTATTTTTGTGTTTAGAATTGTTTGTTGTAGAGGAAACAGGGCAGCTATACTGGGAAGGCATACAGAGGGAAATGACCTTCCAAATCAGCATCCTGAGATAGTATGTATCATAATTGAACAGTATTTTGCAGTGATAGATCAGTTCAATCAGGTGTTAAATGGTGGTTGTGTTTATTTATGATATATTGGAATATTCTATAATTAAAGTGGGTCATGAAATTCAGTTAAGGATTTTCTTTAACACTTAAAAAAAGAAAATGTTTGTAAAATTCAGCAACTGTGAGTTTTGTTTACAACGAATTTCAATCCATGGTAGCATTGTTTAAATAAAGGCATAACTACTGATCCTCCTAAAACAAAAGATTTTTATGTATGTCCAATACCCAAAAATATAACTGATATCTATAGTTTTCTATGTTTGGTAGGATATTGTAGAAGGTTTTTTGAGAATTTATCATGGTTTTCTAGCCCACTGACTAAGTCAACTCGAAAAGGTGTTGTGTTTATCTAGACAAAAGAATGTGATGATTGGTTTCCAGAATTGAAAAAAAATATTAATGAATGTTCTAGTTTTATATCTTATTCCTAATAATGGTTAGTTTTTGGTCTACAATGATGCTTCGTTGAAAGGATTAGGTTGTGTCTTAATTCATATTGATCAGGTAATTTATTATGCTTTACGTCAATTGTAACCTCATGAGTTAAATTACCCTACACATGAATTATAATTATATGATGTTGTTTTTTCTTTAAAAAATAATAGGAATCATCTGTATGGAGTAAAATGTGAAATATATACTAACAAAAAATGTTTTATGTATATATTCACTCAAAAATAATTGACCGTGAGACAAAGGAGATGGATGAAATTAATCAAGGATTATGATTGAGTGATTCATTAACATATGGGAAGGGAAAATAAAGTGGCTGATGATTTGAGTAAAAAATGTAATGTTACATTAAACATGTTACGTTTGGAAAAAGATACATTATTTAATGATTTGATGATATTTTCAATAGATGTTGTTGGTGTGGGAGATTCCTCTATTTTGTTTCAGGTTTCATTGAAATCATCAATATCAGATAAAATTAAGCATGAATATAAGGAATACATCAACTTTTGGAAAAAGTTTGAGTAGGTTCAGAAGGGTATGTTACCTAAATTTAACATTGATAATTGGTTTGGAAAGATATTATGTGTTCCCTATAATTAATAGTTTAAGAAATATTTGTTATGCGAATATCATAGTTCTCCATTTTTTATTCATCCTGGTAGTAATAATATGTACAGAGATCTTAAGGGGTATTACTAGTGGGATGGAATGAAAATAGATAATGCTGACTTTATTGTAAAGTGTTTGAATTTAAAATAGGATAAAGCAGAGTAGCAGTTACTGAAAGGGATGCTTCAACCATTACCTGTTGATTCAATAAGGTTTCCTTATGAATTTCTCATTCCTTCGTGATTGGGGAGATTGTTGAGTCAATAAGGTTTATGTATGACTTTACCATTTATTCATGTTTTTAAAATCACAAACACGTTATCTTAAGGAAAATTTCATTTTACCTATGTTTTACTTTCATAAGAAAAATTTTCCTTCCCCAAGGAAATTTATCCTTACCATATTTTTCATTGTTAATATTGTCTAAGTATAAAAATTGGTTTTGTATTCAAAACATCAAAATAATATATATACTTAGATATAAAGCATTCTATTTTCAGGATCCGAATTCAGGTTCTGAACTCTCTGAATTCAGACTCTGAACTTTTCTGAGTTCTGACTCTAAGTTCCTTGTATTCGGACTCTGATCATTTCTGAGTTCTGACTCCGAGTTCTCTGAATTCAGACTCGGAACCTTTCTGAGTTCGGACTCAGAGTTCTCTGAATTCAGACTTCGAACTTTGTAAGTTCAGACTCTGAAGTCTTATGAATTCAGACTCTTAACTTTGTAAGTTCATATTCCAAAGTCTTGTGAATTCAGACTCCAAACATTGTATGTTCAGACTCCAAGATCTTATGAATTTAGACTCTAAATTATACTGAATTCAAGAATCTGAATTTCTTTGAGATTCAGAGTCCATAATTATATAGAATTTAGTTTTTGAATTCATCTCAAGAGTGAATCTGAACATCTTTGTGTTAAAGACACCGAATGTATTTTTGGTTAGACTCCGAACTATTTTTTCTTACACTTCAAAAAATTAATTTACATAAGTAACCATATTTTTCCTTACTCGTGGTTTGGTTATAGAAACAATTTCAAGCTTTTAGCTTCTAACTAACGATTGTTTGAGTGACACGTGTAAAGGTCCCTCAAAAATTCAAGGAAAAATATGGTCGTTGGAGGAGGGACCCAACCATTGAATCTGTGCCTATAAATAAGATCTCATTTGAAAGATCTCGAAATAGTTATATGAATCTAGAGATTACAGGTTGTTGAAGTGATTTATAGAGAGATACTCTCATGCTTTATGTGTAGTGAACATCTTGTTCACAATTTCTTCGTGTGACTCTGAATGTTGTTGAGTACATTCAAGGGCTTCTGGGGATAGGAAGAAAGAGGTACAAACTAACATAATGTTTGAGGACTTCCTTAATGAGAAATATAGAGTTTCTAACTTCCTTGAAGTTGAGGGATTGTAGAGATAGCGTGGCAGAATTCGATCTTTGTATTGAGGGAGTACCCTAGTGTGGATAAGACAGACTTTCTTGAAAGTATAAATCAAGGGACCTTTATCCAAGGTTGTTGGATACCCTTCTCTTTGGGTTAAAATATTTACTACTTGTTACATGTTTGTTTCATGTTTTCCACTGCATTTTTTTAAGGAAAGTATAACTATCTAACACTTCCTTCCATTTGTAAAATCTGATTTAGTAAGATCTTATACGCTTTAAGGTAGAATCTTTTTCTTTGTAAACGTTTGTTATGTTTCATTTCCAGATTCACTTTTCTGTAATTTCTTTCTCAGAATCATATTTCTGGAATTAATTAAGTGCATAAAAATATAGTTTTTGTGAATTACCTTGTTTAACCTTTTTAAACATCATCAACATTAAAAGTTCCCAAAGAATTCTTAAAGTATACAATTCACCCCCCCCCCTATTGTATATTGAGCATATTACGATACTACAACCAGTATCTTTCATTATTTTGATCCTATAGTTGGTATATTTGGAAAATATTACACTCCATACCAACCTAACAATTGGTATCATAGGGATTGGTTCAATCTGAATTAATCTCACGATTACATTTTGAAGAGAATTTTTCTTCTTCTTCTTATTTTTGAAATCATATTTTCGAACTCAAAAGTCCAGACAAATATTTTATAAAGATACTCTTGTTCTATATATTCCTTTCTGAGAATATTTTTATCTTTGTTTACAAACTTTACTTCTAAAAACGTTTGTGTGGAAAGATTTTCATTAAGATGACAGGAATCAATGTTAGCTCCATAGACAACCTAAATGCAAATAGACCACCTATTTTTGATGGGAATGATTATGAATACTATATAGAACGTATGAAGAAATTTATTATCAATACTGGAGTATACAATTTTTTTATCCTTACTGGAGGATATAAAATCCCTGACAAGGAAGTTAGTACTTTCACCAACCAAGAAAAGAATGAATATCAACTGAATTATAAGGTATGGAATACATTTATTTGATCTATGACTAGAAATATATATAGCCAAATTTCATCTTGTGAAGAATAAAATTGTATTTGGAAGAAAGTTGAAGTTACACACTTTAGAACATCCAATGTTATTGAATCTAGAAGAGCCACGCTCAGAGTGGAATATCATGTTTTTTTCTTTCCTAATGGAGAACCCATATGTAAGGTGAAACAAAGATTTGTGAATATTGAAAATAGTTTACAATATATGGGTGAGAAAGGATTGTATAATGAAGCTCTTGTGGAAAAAAGCATAGACATCTTGCCCAATGGGTGGGAATCCAAGAGAACAACTATATATGAAAATAGACAGGTTACTCAGATTTCTCTTGACGACCTTTTTGGAACTCTTCATCAACATGAGACTAGAATTAAGAGAAATGATGACAAAATTAAGATGAAAAATGGAAATGGAAGTGTCGATTTTAATACAACTTCAAATCATATGAAATCCAAGACTCCTGAGAGAGTTACTAGATTCAAATCTAAAAAGGATATTATTCAATCTGAATCTAGTGGAAGTGAATCTTCAGAAAATAAACTATCTAATCTTGCTGGAAGGATGAACAATATTTTTGGACAGAAGAACTTTCAATCCAGATACAAGAGGAAATAAAAGAAAGATAAGAAAGACTCAGAAGACACATGTTATGAATGCAAAATAGCAGGACATATAAGTCCTGATTTTCCTATTCTTAAAAGAAAAGAAAGAAAGGAAAATAATTCTGAGAGAAATAGAAAAAAGTATTACAAAGATAAAGCTATAGAATATTTGAAATCTAATGACACCTGGAGTTCCAATGGTGGAGACTCTTCAGATGAATCCTCAGATTATGAATCTTCTAGACAGAAGAATCTTGGTTTAATAGCCATACTACCTATTGAAAATCATTGCTTAATTGCTAAGGTACACAATGCTGAATAAATGAAAAATATATCTATAAATGATAATTTTAGTGATAATAAATATTTTAACTCTTCTGATGAATAATCTTCTTCTAATGAAGATGATACTTTACCTATATATGAAGAAGTTTCTAATTTTTCTAAGCTTCTTGAGAATGAAAATTCTAAAGTAAACAAATAGCTTGATGAGGAAAATTCTAGGATTTCCCTACATACTAAGGAAATATAATATCTTTCTAAAGATCATGATAAGAAAAACCTTGATTTTTAAAGTATTTCAAAAACCCTTAAGGATGTAAATTTTGAGAAGGATAAAATTTCTAAGGATCTAGAAAAAGTAATTTCTTAGAAAAATGTTTCTGATCCTAACACTAGTGATAAAGCTAATGTTTTAGAAGATAAGAGCATATTTATCAAACTAAAATCTGAAATATTTTCCATGGTGAAGTGTTTGTCACACTTTACCTTAGGTAAATAAAATTTTGATATAATTTATTCTCAAATACAACCTCTTAGGAATAATTCTGGATTTGGTTATAATAGTTCAAAACCAATTTTTTGTAACAATTATTTTGTTCCTCAAAGTGATCCATTATGTACTAAGTGTCAGTGTGGTGTGAATTGGGCAAGAAATTGTTCCTTAAACAAAACTCAGTCTTTCGAATTTCATGAAGCCTATTTTTCTAAGAAAATGTGGGTACCAGAAATTTTGCTTTCTGAAATTTCCGGATCCAAGAAAGTTTGTGTTCTGAACGTCTAACACTCTTATTTTAAAGAAAATAATGTACCAACATCAATACTTGGTACATGGATAGTGGATGTTCCAAGAAAATAACTGGTAACAAAAACTTCTTTGAAAGTATTATCAAGACGAAAGGGGGAAAAGTAAATTTTGGAGATAATTCTAAGGGAGAAATTATTGGTATAGGTAACATTGTTCTTCTTGGAAAAACATTGATTCCAAATGTTTTATTTGTTAATGGTCTTAAGCACAACCTCATTATCATAATTCAATTATGTGTGGAAGGTTACATGTGAACAAGAGGAATGACAAGTGCTTAGTGCACAATTCCAAGGAAGAGTTCATTCTTTTTGACAATAGGCAAGAGAATGTCTACACACTATACTTAGAAGACCTTAGGAGCCAAGACCTACCTTGCCTTAGTGCAATGGAATATCATTATTGGTTGTGGCATAAAATGTGAGGGAACTGTAACCATAGGAACCTATGCAAAACCTATAAGAAAATACTAGTTAAGGATCTACTAGAGCATATATTTGATTCTTCAAAATTTTGTGATCCTTGCTAGTATGGAAAGAAAAATAAATCATGTTTTAAATCAGTCGGTGAAGTCTCAACCACTGATTCATTATAGTTAGTGCATATGGATATTTTTGGTCCAACCCAAACTGGAAGCAACGGATGAAAATATTATGTATTTGTCTTAGTTTATGATTACACTATATTTACATGGGTCTATTTTCTAGCAATAAAATCTAAATCTTTTTCTTAATTAAAAAGTTTTAGAGCCCATGTTAAAAATGAGAAAAAACTTCTTTTGATAAATATTCATAATGATCATGTAGGAGAATTTCAAAATTCAGATTTTGAAACTTTTTATAGTAGAAACGGAATTACTCATAACTGCTCAGCACCCAGAACACCTCAACAGAATGGTGTTATTGAATGAAGAAATAGAATTCTTCATGATATAACAAGAACCATGTTGAGTGAGTATTTCGTATCCAATCATTTTTTGGAGGAAGATGTAAGTACTTCTTGTTATACTATAAATCGAATTTTGAATAGATCTTTTCAAAATAAAACTCTTTTTGAGTTATAGAATGGTAGGAAACCTAGGATTTCTAACTTCATGGTTTTTTGTTGCAATGTATTAATTCTAAATATTAAAGATAATTTACACAAATTTGCACCAAAATCTGATGGACGAATTTTTTAAGGATACTTCACAACTTTTAAGGCTTATTGAGTTTTCAGTAAAAAAACTTCTACTGTTGAAGAAACAGTGCATTTCAAATTTGATGAAACTGGTCCCTTGGTTTTTAAACGACCTCAACCTACGTCTTCGGATGTGTTTTCAAAAACTGATTTTCAACCTTTGTTAGAAGGTCCTTCTGATAAGGAAAATGTCCAAGAATATAATTCTGAAACATTTACCCCAGAAGATTTCCTACCCTCTGTTGATGAACATGCTTTACAAAACCCAAATAAGTTGTTTCTAAAGAATCATCTCAGTGATAGTATCATTAGTGATGTAAACCAACATTTAAGGACTAGAAGTTCCTTAAGAAATTAAATAGATCATCTAGCATTCCTTTCCCAATTATAATGAAAAAGCACTGATGAAGCTTTAGGTGATTATGATGGGATAAAAGCTATGCAAGATGAGTTAAATGAATTCGAAAGGGATAAAGTTTGGACCTTGGTTGAAAGACCTAAGGAAAATTCTGTTATTGGAGTAAAATGGGTCTTCAGAAATAAGTGTGATGAAAATGGAATCATAGTAAGAAATAAATCTAGATTGTTCGTTAAAGGATATAATCAACAAGAAGTAATAGACTATAAAGAAATCTACACTACAGTAGCTAGACTTGAATTTATTCAAATTCTACTTCCCATTGCAGTATTCTTCAATTTTAATCTTTTTTAAATTAATGTGAAATGTGCCTTCCTTAATGGTTTTGTTCAAGAGGACGTTTTTTTTAACAACCTCCTGGTTTTGAAGATAAAAAAACATCTTTAACATTTTTATAAACTTACCAAAGCCTTTTATGGACTTAAGTAAGCCCCTCAATCTTGGTATGATAGACTTACAAGATGTTTTCTTCAAAATAACTATGTTAATGGATATTTTTATCCAACCCTTTTTATAAAGAAATTAATAAAAATGTTTTTATTGTTCTAATATATGTTGATGAAATTATATTTGGTTCAACTCAGCATTCTTTAACTAATTACATTGCGATCTAAAGAAATATTAGTTTGAAATGAGTATGATGGGTGAGTTAACATTTTTCCTTGGGTTTAAAATATCTCAAAAACCAGATGGAATCTATATATCCCAAAATAATTATATTAAATGTATTCTTAAAAATTATGGATATAACAACACTAAGAGTATAATAACTCCCATTGGTACCTCAAATTCACTTGACCTTGATGAAACTGAGAAACCGGTGGATCAGACATCTTTTAGATGTATGATAGGAAGTTTACATTATATAACACCTAGTTGTCTAGACTTAATGTTTTCAGTATGCTTATGTGCAAGATATCAATCCAATCCAAAGGTGTCTCATTTAAAGGCAGTGAAAATATTTTTCCTCTACTAAACGGGAACCATGGATTTAGGACTCTTTTATACTTCTAGAAATGATTTTATATTAAAGAGTTTTTTGGATGGTTATTTTGGTGGATGTAGAATGGATAGAAAAATTACATCTGGAACGTGTCATTTATTATGAGATTCATTAGTTTCTTGGTCATGGAAGAAGAATCACTCAGTAGCACTTTCAACTACTGAAGCCGAATATGTAGCAGATTAAAGTTTTTGTGCTCAAGTGTTGTTGATGCAACACACTCTCATAGACTATGGTATGAGTTTTACCAAAAAACAATTTGTGTGATAATACTAGTACCATTTCCCTATGTAAAAACTCTACACATCACTCTCATTCAAAAAAGATAGATATTAGGCATAACTTTCTAAGGGATCACACACAAAAAGGGGATATCATTCTTCAATTTATCGAAACACAAGATCAACTTGCTGATATTTTCACAAAATATTTACCCTTTGATAGATTTGAATACATTGAAAAGAAGTTAGAAATGATAACCATAAGGTAATATTCCTTGTTAACTTTCTATTGAAACGAATCATCTTATAGTAAAAAACACCTTTTCATAGGGGGAGTACATTTTCTTGTTAGTTAGATCAAAATATTTCATAATGAAAATTTTTGTAGTCACTTTTTTTAAATCTTTCGTAATGAAATTTTCGTAATGAAATTTTTATAATGAAATTTTCATAATGAAATTTTCATAATGAAATTTTCGTAGTCATATTTTATAAATCCCTCATAATGAAAATTTTGGTAGTCTGATTTTTTTAAATCTTTCGTAATGAATTATTTGTAATGAAATTTTTATAGTCATATTTTATAAATATTTTGTAATAAAAATTTTTGTAGTCAGATTTTTTTTCAATCATTCTTATGAAATTTTCATAGTCAGATTTTTTAAAATTTGTTTCATAATGAAAATATTCGTAATTATTTTTTCTAAATTTTTCTTAATGGAAATTTGTATAATGATGATTTTCTTAATTTTACTATTGAATATTTTCTAAGTTTGCGTAATGAAGATTTTTAAATTTTCATAATGAAGATTCTCTAAATTTTTGTAATGAAGATTTTCTAAACTTTTGTAATGAAGATTTTCTGAAATTTTAGTAGTTAGTTTTCAAAAAAATTCAAAATTGAATTTTTGGAATCTAAAGTTCTTCAAGAATACATTTCCTCAATACGAATAATCTTCCTGGAAATCTGAAAGGTATGTTTCCTTTCTTGAGTTTTTGTAATCATCATTTACTTGCTGAAATTTTATTTTGTTTTTAAATTTTTTGGATTCTGTTTTCATTATATCCGATGTTTTTATTAAAAATCCTCAAAATTTCGGATCCAAGATTTCCTTGAAGCTATCATATCAACCTTCGGATCTAATCAGAAGGATTTACAGCCATTGGATTGAGATTGGAAGATGAACTGTCGCATCAAACACCTATATAACGGACCCCTAGTGTGGTCCCACATCGAATCTCAAGCTCTCAAGTGCTGACGTTCTTCCCTTATACATAAGCTCATTCTAGATTTTTAAGGGATTCTCAATTCCAAATGTCTGTAGAAGAATCCTCTCATAAATATTTGCCTAATGTTAAGAAAATCTCGGAGTGGCAGATCTATAGGGAGAGGTTGGTGCATCCGAACATCTTCAGTAAGTATGATTCTATAATCTCGAAATACATCAAGCTCAATAGATGGGAGGGAATTTCCATATGAAAGATAGGAGATCAAGATTTGGTGTATCCAGATCTACTAGTTTAATTCTATGAATCAGTCAGTTTCTTCATGGAAGAAGGAAGAGATATGTTTTTCGTTAAGAGTTATGAAAAGACTTATTCTCTTTTATATTCTAAGGCTGGTTTTTTGGTTTGTATTCCATACGAAGGGGAAGCTCAGTTCGGTTCCCATAAGTTTCCAGATGTTAAAGGAATTTTTGTTAAGGAGAAGTCTATGGCTTGTCTTGGAATCTCTGATGTGAAGACTCTGAAGATCGACCACTGGTCAAAAAATTATCAGATTCTCGAATTATGGGTTCAAGGATTTATCATTCTGAGAAAAGTGGCCCGGGACACTTTGAAGAATAGTGACATGTATATATTGGATTTCATGGTAAATCTATGGATGATCAACATGGTTACGAAAATTCCCATCACGATTGAAAATATTGAGAATGGAAACTTGAAGGATCAGATAATCAGGTATCCATCCTATAAAGACCAGGAAATTTCTAATAAATTTCTTTGGAATTTTATGAGTCTCTAGCTTCTGACGGCACTCGATTTTGATGTCTGGTGTGCCCGAATTCAATTTTTGAAGTTTAGCTCGGTACATTCAGATAACGAATGAGAGAGTTTTTATATCTTTTGAACCAGTTCTCGGAATGGAAATTTGATAGCACCGATGAACTTGCAGCGCCGGTAATTGCTTAAGGGGACTTTTACCGCAGTTGTGTTTTATGAGAGTTGTAAATTATTATTTGGAGAATTAGTTTTAAATAAATAAAATTGTTGAAAAATTTTATTTTGTAAACTTGGATGTTAAACCCTTCCTTGGGAAGTTGTTGGTGGATCCCACAAAGACCCAACTTCCCATGTGTGGTTATATGAGAGGTGGGTCCCACACGAGCCCCAACCTTTCATTTTCCCCAAACTCCCTTAAAACCCCTTCATTATTTTTGTATACTCCTCTTTAATTGTGAGACCTCTCACCTCATCCTATCTCTCCCTCTTTAACTCTTTCCAACACACCCTAATTAATTAATGGAACCTATTCAATTAATTAATTAAGTGATTCAAATTTTGAATGTTTGGAAAGTTTAATTAAAATAAAGAGAAGCCTTATTTTAATTGGGTTGGCACTTGTTTTGTTGAGGGGAACTTTTTAGAGAGAGCATTTTTGAAGGAAGGGGGTAATTTTTCTCCTTTGTTGAAGAAAACCAACCCACAGGTGAAGAACGGAACTCTCTTCCACGAAGATCGACAACGCATCTTCCATTCTTCTCTGTGACAAGTGAGGAGACGTTGTTTCCTCCTCGGACGGACTTCGTCAATGCCTATGAATTCTTTCCCCGCGACACTGTCTTCCATGACGCTGGACGTGCTACGTCAAATATCGAGGTAGGGGTTTTGTTTTGAATTTCTCCTTACCTTTTTGAGGAAAGAACGACGAGCGCGGACCAACCTTTGCCCAGTTGATCCGCGGATCGCTCATACATGCGGGTTGGATGCAGAGTTATTTTTCTGGTTTGGTTTTGAGTTTGAATTCTTAAATCTTGTTTGAAAACTTTCAACGCAGTGGGATTGGGCCGAAAAACAAACCCCATCCTCTATAGATTGTTTGTTTGTGTATGTATTGACGGGAGACAGTGAAACGGGACCGCAACGGCGTATGGAAGCCGTCGCAGTGAAGAACAGGTCCCGGGAGAGCTGCAGGCGTAGACGGTGAGCAAATCGGACCACCGGAGCACGTTTGGTGGTCAGAGGAAGACGTTGTCGGTGCACTGGTGGTCGGCGCCAGCTGGCCGCCTAGATGCGGCAGCGCCCTAGCGCGCCGTCGGAGGAGATTCGCCGCGGCAACAGCAGTGGCGGCGACCCGGAGGATCCCGCGGCCGCGCGGGATCCAGGACTACCAGAGGGCGGAACCAACAGGAGCCACTGGTTTCAATCAGTGTGGAGACCGCACATCCCCTGTTCCGCGTAACGCTCGACCAGGCGAGCGGAGCCGCTGGCCGAGCCGGCGCCCCCCGGCCTGGCCGGGGCGGGCCGAGATGCACTGGTCAGGCCGGACGATGCCGACCGGGCCGGGCCACGGCGGCTGGGCGGGGCTGCTCCAACCAGGCTGGGCTGCGCCCAAACGGGCCTGACCCGGACCCGGGTCAGGTCGACCCGGTTCGGGCCGACCCAGGGGGGGTTGGGCGGGGTCGGACCGGGCCCATACCTCTTATTTTCGGACCATTTTCGGTTAAACGTCAATATATTGAGCTACGGACCTCCGATCGACACACCGTCAGTTGCGTAGGATTCCTTGGATTGAGGTGGTCATTTAGGTATATTACACTCAAGTTTTCAGCAATTTTTGGGTATAGTCGGGATGGTTCGAACCCAAAACCAACCAGGCCCTCGGAGGGGAAACGCTTATAACTTGAGGATCGGACATCTGATTGGCGTGTCATCGACTACATTGGATTCATCTTCATAATACGGTTCATTTGGAATTCTCTACACAAGCTAAGGATGTGTTTTGAGTATGGTCGGGTTGGACTGTACCCAAAATCCAACCGGGCCCCTGGAACGGAAATGCTAATAACTCACAGACTGGGCATCTGATTGACATGCCTCCTGTTGCGTTGAGACCCCTATAAAGAGGATGTCCTTTGAGATACTTCTTCGTGGAAATTCGTGACACTTGGAGTGTCCACCAGTAGCTCATGGATCGGATCCTATCGGAGACGAGCATACGGAGTACGGTGACCTTGTAGCTGGATGAGGCCTCATGACTGCTTGTCTGATTCGTATCGGAGCGACTTGACTAGCCCAATGGGGAGAACTACTGTGTTGGGGTGGCAGACCCATGGCGGGGAGCACTACTGTGTTGGTGTGGCAGACCATCAGTACTCGACAAGAGGAGTACCTCTGTAGGCTAGTAGGGGTAGCACTACTGTGTTGGGGTGGCACACCCGTGGTACTCGACAGTGGAGGAGTACCTCAGAAGTATAAGGTTAGTGAGTAGCACCTCGGAGTCGTGACAGGACTACTGCGCTCGACAGAGGAGGATTTCTCCAGTAGCCGTGTTTTCATCATCGTTAATAAAAATCCGAGTTTGAGCTGAGTCAATGACCTTTGTGTTTTCCTCATGATTGAGATGGGTTACATGATAACTTAGGTATATTTATGGGTATATACCTAATTAAAGTTTATCTGTTGATATCATTATTTGTGGTTTATCCTTGTTGGATTTAGTGAGACCTTGAGGGTCTCGGGGTCCCTAATGAGTATCGTTATACTCACCCTTGCACGGGCTATGCACGCACCTCATTGTGTTGGATGCAGATGACAGACAGCGCTGACGGAGGCTGAGTGTACGAGGACTGGACGGTACCTAGAGGTGGACCTCACGACGATTCAGTACCCAGAGGAGGTTTACGGACAAGGGTGCTAAAGAGGCTATATGTACCTACCTTTCAGGTAGGATTCGCGGTGGACGATCTTGGAGTTGCGCTATCTATGCCTACCCTTCAGGTAGGATCCAAGGGGGATGATCTAGGAGTTGCTTTTCACTTTCAAGCTGTTTTGTATTTTACCTTGTACTTTACAGTTGGGCTTGTATTTTTGGCCCCGTACTTTCAGCACTACTTTTGTTTTCAGTTTTTCTAAGTATTTTCTTCCAATTGTACTCTGGTTGTGTATGTTTACGTTCCATAAAGTCAATTACTTCCCTCTTTATCATGATTTACGTCTTTGGTGCTAGTCACCTTCCCCTGGCCTATGGAAGGCGGGCTTGGGGTAGTCACGGCACGGGCCCCGAGGACAGTTCATGACAAATTGGTATTAGAGAAGTCGGTTCAATCGCAGAACATAGAACTCTGATATTTTCTTTCTGTGAAACAATAGTGTTAAGGGTACTAAGTGTGATCTCCAGTTCCTAGAGTCCAGTATTGGTGTGGGCGGCTGAAGTATCCATACACTAGGACCCTAACTTTTGATTTCTGACTCAGTGCATGAAAACATAGATTGTGTGTGTGTTTTCAAAAGTTTTTTTTAAAATAGCTCAAACCAGGTCAGCTCACCAGGTATAGTCTTCTGACCATGTCACAACCGATTCTTTCTGGATGTCTTCACCCAGTCAGCTAGTGTGGGTACTGAGTGAAGAGTGTGATGATATCCCACCAAGTAACGAGGCCTCAGTACAGGACCCTCTTCTAGTTGAGACACCAGCATAGAGTGAACGCCACTTGAGCACGTTGCACGAGTTCCAGCGACAGATGCCTCTGACGTTTCGAGGCGAGTCATATTTTTAGATGGCTGGGCACTGGCTGTAGCTTGAAGGATGAGCTTTCCACATAGTTGGGACACCCGCTGACTTGATGTTGTACCTAGCTTTTAGTCTCTTTCAGGGAGAGGCTGAGAGGTGGTGGAGCCAAAAGCTCTAGTTTTGCGATGAAATGACCTTCACCTGGGGATACTTCGAGACTTTCTTCGGGGTGGAGTTTATAACAGTCACTCTACACTCTGAGCATGCTCAGGAGCTGCTACCTTTGTCGTAGGGTTTTCTGTCAGTAGCTGGGTCATCTGTAGGCAGTAGAAGGATGATGCAGAGGTCCAAAAGGACTAGGCCAATAGGTGGGTGACCTCGAGATATAGGTTCGGTAGTGCGGGGCACTCGGGGTGGAGTTAGAGCCAGGCACACCAGGAAGGCACAGTGTTTCTCCAACGACGGGCTTGGTCACAAGGCACCTGAATATCCGACTCCCCACACAGTTGATCCGTAGGCGTTGAAGGAGCCACCGAGACAGAATCAGCAGCGGGAGCTTGAGCAATAGCTGAGCGGTGGACAAGGAAGTGGAGCTCCAGAAGTAGGTAGACAGGAGAGAGATTAGTTCCAGGCATGGAGGCCTTTGTTCGTGGGCTTCTAGTTCCATGTTGTTGTTGTTTGTGGTTATTGTGTGTCTTTGTACTTGAGCTATAGAAACTTGTCGTTGAGACGTTTACTTTCCTGTCATTTTTGTGTGGTTGATACTAAGAGGTTCTGGTTAAAATTGTTCACTTGACCCTCACTTGTGAGATTCCTACTGGAGGAAACCCAGTAACCACGTACGGATGCCGGCAGTGTGACTCAACCCTTGGAGGCAAGAGTAATGGTTGGATCTCTTAGTAGTCGCATTGAGGCCTTACGACGTCATTAATGAAATGAATTGTACTGTTCATCTCAGGAATGACTATATTAGGTGATGAATGTGGTTCATCCAAGGGATGAGACCCGATTTCTCTTTTCGGCAAAGGAGAAATCTTAGAAACTCTTTGGTAGAATGTAGATAAAGTAGGGTGGGGATGAGTTCTTACAATTGGCTAGTCTCACTCATTTTTTCATTGAGCAAACGGTTTATGGTTCGCTCCAACTCGATAGTCTCAGGTGTATCTTCTCTCAGAAATACCTGAACCTGATATATCAGCAATGGAATGAGTTCATATAGGACTATTACTTCAAGATAGTCTATACTCCTTGGAAGAGGAACATTGTAGCAGATGCTCTTAGTAGGAGATCAGGCATTCCGTTGTTAGGAGTGGCGAGACAGCAGCTGGACATGTTTCGGATATCCTTTGTGGTTAGTGATGGAGTTATCACATGTAAAACCAGACATGGTTCAGGCTATGATGGAGAAGGTGAAGATCATCAAGGAGTGGATGAAGACTTCACAAAGAATATAGAATTCATATGCTGATAGGATATGAGACCACTGGAGTTCGAGGGTGATGACCACGTCTTCTTATGGGTCTCACCTCAAAGGGGTCCACAGAGTTTTGGCCAGGGTGGCAAGTTATCTATGAGGTTCATCTGACCTTTCCAGGTCCTCAGTAGGGTAGGCGAGGTGGCTTACCGTTAGCCTTTCCACCTCAGTTTCTCTTGGCGGACGACGTCTTCCACGTATCTTAGCTGAGGAGTCACGTGCACGACGCTTCACACATCATCGACCATGGGGAGCTGGACATCGATGATGGGGTGACATTAACGGGGTTCCCGTAGAGGTTGAGGATCGACAGGAGTGGGTCCTACGGGGATGGTCGATTCCTCTTATGTGCTTTCACTAGCAGCATGGGAAACTTCTAGGAGAGCACATGGGAGCAGGAGGCTCAAATGCGTGCTCGGTACCACCTTTAGCTTCCCTAGTTTGTGTTATAGCTTTATGGGGATGTAAATCGCTGAGGTGGGAGTAATGTAAAGACCCAGAAATTTCAAGGATATTTTTTTTCTTAATTTCTTTGGAATTTTATGAGTCTGTAGCTTCAGATGACACTTGATTTCGAGGTCCGGTGTGCCCAAAATAAATTTCTGAAGTTTAGCTCGGTACGTTTAGTAAACGAACGAGTGGGTTTTTCTATATTTTTAACCGATGCTCGAAATTGAAATCTGAGGGCACCGATGAACACGCAGTCCCGGTAATTTCTTTAGGGGACCTTTACCGCAGTTCAGTTTTATGCGAGTTGTAAATTATTATTTGGGGAATTAGTTTTAAATAAATAAAATTGTTGAACAATTTTATTTTGTAACCTTGGAAGTTAAACCCTTCCATGGGAAGTTGTTGGTGGAGCCCACAACCACCCACCTTCCGATGTGTGGTTATATGATATGTGGGGCCCACACGATCCCCAACATTTCATTTTCCCAAAACTCTCTTATACCCCTTTCATTATTTTTCTAAACTCCTCTTTAATTGTGAGACCTATCACCTCCTCCTCTCTCCCTCTTTAACTCTTGCCAACACACCCTAATTAATTAATGGAACCTATTAAATTAATAAATTAATTAATTAATTGATTCAAATTTTGAATGTTTGGTATGTTTAATTAAAATAAGTAGAAGGCTTATTTTAATTGGGTTGGAACTTGTTTTGTTGGGGGAAACTTTTGAGAGAGAGCTTTTGTGAAGGAGGAGGGGAATTTTTCTCCTTTGTTGATGAACACCAAACCTCCAATAAAGAACGGAACTCCCTTCCACGATGATCGACAACACATCTTCCTTTCTTCTCCGTGAAAAGTGAGGAGATGTCGTTTACTACTCGGACGCACTCTGTCAATGCCTACGAATTCTTTCCCCGGGACGCCGTCTTCCGCAACGCCCAACTTGCGCCGTCAAATATCGAGGTAGGGGTTTTGTTTTGAATTTCTCCTTTTCCTTTTGAGGAATGAACAATGAGCGTGGACCAACCTTTTACAAGTTGATCCGCGGATAGCTCGTACATGCGAGTTGGATGCATAGTTATTTTTCAGGTTTGGTTTTGAGTTTGAATTCTTAAATCTTGTTTGAAAACATCAAACGCAGTGGGATCAGGCCAAAGAAAAATCCCGACCATCCGCAGATTGTATATTTGTGTGCGTATTTACGGGCGATGATGAAACGAGACCGCAACGGCGTATGGAAGCCATCATAGTGAAGAACGGGTCTCGGGAGAGCTGTAGGCACAGACGGCGTGAAAATCGGACCACCGGAGCACGTCTGGTGGTCCGTGGAAGACACTTCCGGTGCGTCTCGCCGGCGCGGCTACACCGGCGATCCGAGATGGCAGCCGGCCACCTGGATGTAGTGGTTCCCCAGCCTGCCGCCGGATGAGATCTGCCGCGGAGAATCTTGCAGTCGCGCGGGATCCATGACTACCGGGGTGTGGCGCCAGCTGGCGCCGCCAGTGTCAATCAGTGGGGAGGCCCTGCCTCCCCCACTCCAGGTAACGCTCGGCCAGGTAGGCCGAGCTGCTAGTCGAGCCAGTGCCCCCCCCCCCGACCGGGTCAGGGCGGGCCACGTGGGTCGGGCTACATTGGTCGGGTCGGACCGCGCCAGTCGAGTCGGACTGTGCCGGCCGGGCCGGGCCATGCCCAACCGGGCCGGACCTACACTCGGGTCGGGTCAACCCTGTTCTGGCCTACCCAGGGGGTATTAGGCCGGGTCGGACCGGGCCGAGACCCCCTTTTTCGGACTGTTTTCGGTTAAATAGCCATATCGTAAGTTACGGACCTCTGATTGACACACCATCAGTTGAGTATGATTCCTTGGATTGAGATGGTCGTTTTGGTATATTACACTCAAGGTTTCGACAAAGTTTTTGTATGGTCAGGTTGGTTCGAACCTGAAACCAACTTGGCCCTCGGAGCGGAACCACTTATAACTTGAGGATCTGATATTCGATTGACGTGCCGTCAACTACGTTGGATTTCCCTTGATGAGAAGGTTATTCTGGAATACTATACACAGGTTTCAGATGTGGTTTGAGCATGGTCGGGTTGGATTGTACCCAAAATCCAACCGGGCCCCTGGAACGTAAATGCTAATAACTCACAGACCGGGCGTCTGATTGACGCGTCGTCTGTTGCGTTGAGACCCCTATAACAATGCGGTACTTTTAGATACTTCTTCGTGGAACTTCGTGAAACATGGAGTGTCGACCATTAGCTCATGGATCAGATCCTCTTGGAAATGATCATACGGAGTACGGTGACCTTGTAGCTGGCTGAGACCTGATGATTGCTTTTCCGATTCATATCAGAGCGACTTGACTAGACATTGGGGAGCACTACTATGTTGGGGTGGCAGACCCATGGCG
Source organism: Viscum album (assembly GCA_963277665.1). Classification (NCBI taxonomy): domain Eukaryota; kingdom Viridiplantae; phylum Streptophyta; class Magnoliopsida; order Santalales; family Viscaceae; genus Viscum; species Viscum album. The sequence continues at coordinate 1,438,112,169 of OY728122.1, forward strand.
GGGAGCACTACTGTGTTGGGGTGGCAGACCCGTGGTACTCGATAGGAGGAGTACCTCTGTAGGCTAGTAGGGGGAGCACTACTTTGTTGGGGTGGCAGACCTGTGGTACTCGATAGTGGAGAAGTACCTCGGGAGTCTAAGGTTAGTGAGTAGCACCTCAGAGTCGTGACAAGACTATTGCGCTTGATAGAGGAGGAGTTCTCCAGCAGCCGTGTTTTAGTCATTGTTAATAAAAATCCTGGTTTGAGTTGATTCAATACCCTTTGTGTTTTCCTCAGGATTGAGATGGGTTACTTGATAACTTAGATATATGTATGGGCATATACCTAAGTAAAGGTTATCTTTTGAGATCTTTCTTTGTGGTTTATCCTTGTTGGATTTAGTAAGACCTTGAGGGTCTCGGGGTCCCTACTGAGTATCGTTATACTCACCCCTGCACGGGCTATCCCCAGAACTCATTGTGTTTGTAACACCCCAAGCTTCCATGGTATGATTCTCTTTTAATAATACAGTGGCGTGTGTTGTATGTAACTTCGAGATTCTAACACACTACGACCAATCAAAGTAGTCGTTATGAATAGTAATACCCACTTTTTGAAATTTTATAAATTTTATATCTCAAAATGTACTTCATTTTTGGATTCGGAATTTCGAAATTATCCTAAGCTGAAATTTTGGTACTTTTTGGATAACTTTTATATTTTGATGAATAGTGAATATTACTAAATTTTAATTAAAAACAACTTTTTTAATCGAAATATTTATTAGTGATAAATTATGAATTTGAGTGGTTTTAAAGTATATTTAGAATAAATTTTAGCCATTTAATACAATTTTGGTCATTGGACATAATTTCACAATTAAACCGGACATGAACAAGTGTCAATCTTTTGATAGTTATTATCTCTTAAAAACACCCTTTTGGTTTTAATAACGGGAATTAATTTTAAATTAATTTTTGCGACTTCTGTGTATTGAATTTGGAAAAATGGATTCCATATTTGGAATCAGCATGTCCAAATTGTTTAAAAAGGTGACTTTTATTTTTAGACATTTTGAATAATTACTTCGGTAAATATTTAATTTACCACGGTTAAATTTAAATCCAGTATATAAGGGTAAAAATATAATATTATAATAATATTAAATTACATTAAAATGTGTCATAAACTTATTGGTTGATACATTTCCGACCATGGGAATCTTTGGGTCGATTTTGGGACCTGATGGATCCACTCGTAAGTGATAAGGACACTTTATATTAATTAAGTTAAAATAAATAAATAAATGAAATAAGCTTATATATTTTAGAAAAACAATTTTTACATAGGGTTATATAAGTTGGATTTTCGACTATAAATATTAATTAGAACGCTAAAACGATTTCCTACATAATGGTATTTTATTTATAATTTTGAGACATTTAATAATTAATATTATTTATGACACAATAATGATTCAATATTTTCCTTATTAATGAAAGAATCAAATAATTGGTATTATAAATGTAAAAATAAATATAATTTGAAAGTTTTGATGACCTGAATGAATTTTATTGGTTAATATGACAGTATAGTATTTCTTAAATGAATTTAGTTCGAATTAATAAAGTTTTGAAGACTTTAAAAAAATCAATTATTCAATAGTTCGGAAATTTCCATAAATAAGTTTTTTAAACAAATATTATATTATTAATTGATATTATATTCCTAAAAATCTAAGGATCAGAAAAAGTACTTATATAATGATAGTTGTATCATTAATGGATTACATGGGGGTCTCTTGGATGTATATAGTACGTTTATTAACTATATAATATAAAAATACAAAGTGACATGGTAAATGTCAAACTAATTAACTAGGAGTTAAAACTAAAGGATAAGGTTAATATAATGACCCAAACCTGTCTAAATTCTGTTGGTTGAAATTATTTTGACCCATACCCACCTTAAAATTTTAATAATCCACTTCTGAGCCATTATAAACTGAATATGAATTTATTATAAAATAATATTTCTATCTTTTCCAAAGGTGACCCTCACCCCTCTTATAAAAGGGCACTCCCCCTTCTCACTAATTCACACATTCAAAGCCTTTTGTCTCAGCCAAACCCTACCCAAATACTCTTTCAACTTCACTAATTTCAACCTAGAGGCCTTAGTTTGATCATAAATCCAACATAAGGAGCTCGTTTGATCAAATCAAAAGAAAGAACCCGAAGAAGAGGTAATGTTTTCACCACCTCTTTCAAGTTCCTTTCTTCTTCCACTTATTCTTTATTTGTTATTACCATTATAAAATAATAAATCCAGTATATTATATATACTTTGATGTTACTATAAACATTGTACAACCATATTCTGTATTCTATCCATCTTTTGAATGACATTTCACCATACGTGCGTACGCACGGCTTACCATCTCCACGTCGTGGTGTAATTGTTATTCAAAACATTATTATTTGGATGGGTATAATAATGATGTGTACTTCATGTAAATAATAAATATAACATGATAAAAATTATGTATATATGATATACCATCCAATTTTATATTATATTAATTTCAAAAGAATGATATTTTGCTCGTGCGTACGTACGGATTACCGTCTCCACGACGCAATAAGATTCATTTCCAAGTTCACCATTAATTGATGATTATGAAAATATATATTTCTAATAAGTATGTAATATATGAAATAATATTTCAACTGGAGATCTATATATTTATATATATAAGTATTTATGTACTTAAATATATCTTATTCACATACTCCCGTTCAATACTATATTAAAACGGAAACAACGTTTATGCATATGTACGGACTACTGTCTCTATAAACGGTGTTTTCCATTTCATATATACGTCTATTATAAATTTTTATATTCTAATATATATGATAAATAAATCATGTTTTATATTCCGGATGTATTTAAATCATGATCTAAGTTATACAATCAAGAGTAACAAGTTAAAACACGTACGATAAAGAAAGCAATTATTACCTGAAATATTAATATAACATGGGAATTATTATTAAATGGGTAGTATAAATTTATAAATGAATAATTTATGATATCATAAATATTAATATGGTTCTGGTATAATTTAATAACATACTTTAGTCTTCATACATGAGGCTAACTGTACTCTCGACTAAACGAAAGTGCAAGGTAAGGGGTTTTCATCTCACTCCTTATTCCTCTGAGATTCATGTCATATTGCCACTATTAACTTTTGTGTGGTGTATGTACTACCCATAATTGTATTCTTTATGTAATACACATTAATTATGTTTATCTACATACTCATTGTATGATACCTCTTTCATGGGGTGTATGTTTTGTATGTTACCAAATTTTTAAGGGTTTATTTCACAATCTCTTCATTATCTGAGGTTGTTTATACGTAATTATCTATTGGGACCCCTTTATCATCCAAATCCATGTTTCTTAAAAATTTATTTCAAAACATTCTTACTAATTTATAGAATATGGATTAAAGTCATTTATACCCTAGTTTGACTTTTTATAAGAAGTTTATAAAGGAATCTTTCGGTCGTTTTCCAAACAAGGTCCTTTTAATCTTTTTGACAGAATAAAGGTAAGAATGTCTTTTTTTAACTTATATGGTGGGTGCATCTATTTTACACCGTTATAAAATCTTTGAATATTCCCTTACAAGCTTATAAGAATATTTTCAATGTAAATTTTCTATTTTATAATTATGTGACTTTTAAATGATTTCAAAAAAGAGAGATATTTCTCTCAAATAGTTTTGATTTCATCTATGTCAACATCCTTTGATAATTTTACACTTGTTTGAAATTGATTTATTATGATAAAAATTATCCATATTGTATTTACGGTTTTGTGATATGTTTGACTATGGATGAGTTATTTTTATGCCATTAATGGTTTATGATTAATGTTTTGGAATTTCCTATGATAGTTTTAATACGAATGTTTATCTTATATTTCATCCTATTCTTAAGATGAATGTGTTGGACTAGTATGCTTCGGGTTGGTGACCGGTAAAAGTATGCCCTCCGGGTTGTGTCCAGTTACAGCAGCCCCTCCGGGTTGGTGTCCGGTTATTAAAGGCACTCTGGGTTGGTTTCCGGTTATTAGAGGCACTCCGGGTTGGAGTCCGGTTACAAAGGCTCTCTGTGAAAGAGTCTGGTTATAGAGGTTCTTCGGGTTGGGTTCCGGTTATATTTATCCCTTAGGTCTTGGCACAAGGCCTTGACATAGAAATTAAAGTTTGACATTATGCATTTCATCATTATGAAATTGGTTAGTGATATTTCATGTGATTATTAGACTAATAGAATATCCATGTGAATAAGTAAATGGAATTACTTCATTTTATTTTCACCATATTATGCTGAAGTTAATGTTTAAAAGGATTTTATTTTAGTTATTCATTTCCTTAAATGATTATTCTTATTTATTAATGTTTCTTCTGTATTGTTATCCTTACTGGGCATCTGAGATCACCCCTTTCTATGTTTTATTTTTCCCATGATTCCAAGAAGTGTATAGTGATTGATATGCAGGGTTAAGCCAATGGAATAATGGAGTTCGTGAAGGATTATTTATGTTGTTTTGTATGTTATGAATTGTAATGTAACATTAATGTATGTAATCTATTTTCCAAGACTGCTAAACTGATCGGTCCTTTGGGACTTGATTCCTTGTAATCATGCCTATGTATTAAAATAATGCACCGACTCTAGGTAACTGGGTTCGGGGTGTTATAGTTAGTATCAGATAAAGTTTAGCAATAACCATGGAAATTAGATTTAGATAAACTCTGATTAGACCACATAGACCAAAGATAGACTTTGAGGATTAGTATAGAAGAACTTCCTAGAATTTTGGTATTGTAGATATTTTGTGAGTTTTTCGAGCAATACATCCTTGTCTGGATACGAGCAGGTAGAGGCAGCTCTGGCACAGATGTACCTATGGTTAAAACCTGAAAACAACGCTTTGAGCTAGACTCAAACGAGAACTAGTGCACGACAACAGGCCTTGCTGCACTCTTGGTTACGACACTCCTGGGGGATATTCTTAGGATAATTCTCATTTTCTTTACAAACCATTATGAAGGGATTATAAGTATATACTTACTCAAAGAATACATATTTATGATTTTGGATTATATCCATAAACTGTTTAATTTATGTTAAGTGTTTTACAAGTTTGGGATTAGGTATTTCTATTCATAAATTAATCTAGTGTATGCCATTTTTTAGAAATGGTGCCTAGTAGAAGGAATGAGAACTCCAGTAATACACATGATCCAAAGCGTAAGAAGGATCATATCTTTCATGGTACTAAGCCAGAATTTAGAAGGGACATAGTCTCCCATGTTTTATCATCATATGAAGAAACAGTATCATGTGTTGATAAGAAAAGTAAATAATTCTCGGAGTCCTATGGATTTGAAGGGAATCCAGAGAAGAAAAGTATGGTAGAGAGAAGGAAAGATAAAGTGAAGAAGGTAAAGAAGGATTTTCCCATATTTGATAACTGTGGAAATAATCACCTTGGAAAATTCTTGAAGGGAATGGGAGAATGTTATAAGTGTGGAGAAAAAGGACACCATGTACGTGACTGCAAGTGTAAGAAAAATGTTTCAAATGTACAATGCTTCATCTGTAAGGAGTTTGGAAACTTCAAGAACCAATGTCCCATTCATCAGTCTATGCCGCAAATGATCCTGTTGGATAATAATCAAGTTATGTTACTACCACAAATGAAGAGGAATGACTAGTGTTTTATGGTGTGATTTTATAATTATTTCATTTAAGTTTTGTATCAATGATGTTCTAGAAATAAATAAGGATTGTACTACTGTACTATTTCATTGAGGATTTTAGATTTTACAGTACTAAGAAAAGTGACTCTATAGTGAGTTAAACTTTTTAGAAATTACATGGTTGAATGAAAGATAAACCTTAATATTGTCCTAATATTGAGGTACTGATTTTAGAATAATATATGGTTGATTTGGGTAAATTATATTGGATATTATTTGACTGCCTTGAAACTGATTAAAGATTTGTATATTCCATAATTGTTGTAGTTTACAACATTTTTGGATGGATGATGTATATCCAGTATTCTATAAGGAATAATGGAACATGAATTTAATCAATAAGTTTTTATGGTAATTCATGATGTTTCAGTGTTTTAAAAGAAAACATGATGAAGGTATTCACATGATATTACTGGGTAAAAAGGATCTACATTATTTTTACCTTTCATATAAATTTTGGACTGAGGTTTTACAAAAGTATTTTCAATAATTATAAAGGTTTTAATGGATTAATTTTGAAAGGTTGTTTTTGGATTTTTATAAAAGGACAACTCGCAAACCGTGTGACGACCCGTCGTGTTGGACAAAGTTGTGGTAATCGAACCCACATCCATAGTGCAATTTCGATTTATTGCCTACCACTAGACTATGTGAAGTCCTTAGATTGTATACTGTAGTTTTTTGATGGGTCTAATACATGAATTATACATTCATTATATTTGGAACCCTATACGATTAGGATAAATATAGTATTTTTGAGTTGTATTATGTTTTGGGGTGAAAGATGAGTTTGTGGTAGAAATTTATTAATTGATAAAACTCCAATTATAAAGTAAATATATCTACTTATTATCTTAGACAATGTAATAAAAAAATTCTTCAACATTAAGAAAAGGAACTTAGAACAAAAATGTTGTCTTAGATGGTACCTTAGATCATCACAAATTTATGGCTTTGGGATTGTTGGCCTTTTCATAGCCATGTTTTCTACCACTATCCATCAGATATTGATGGTTATATTTCTCTTCAATATCCATATTTTCCTACATGTAACCCTAGTATGTGTTATTTTTGGTAACCTTCATACTTACCACTCTTTATTTTAAATAGAGGCCTAATTAATTCATCTTTCTATGTGGGATTTCTACTAAGATATTTTGAAACGTCAACCCCAAGTTTCCAATACCGAGCATAAATTTAGAGGATGCAATTTATTGAAGTAGGGGAGAATAAAACACCCCAAGGTTCCATGGTACTATTCTCTTTGAATAATACAGTAGCGTGTATTGTACGCAACTTCAAGATTCTAACACACTGCGACCAATCAAAGTAGCCGTTATGAATAGTAATACCCACTTTTTCAAATTTTATAAATTTTATCACTCAAAATGGACTTTATTTTTGGATTATTAATATTGAAATTATCCTAGGGTGAAATTTTGGTACTTTTCGGATAACTTTTATATTTTGATGAATAGTGAAAATTACTAAATTTTAATTAAAAACAAATTTTTTAATCAAAATAATTAATAGTGATAAATTATGAATTTTAGTGATTTTAAAGTATATTTAGAATATATTTTTACCATTTAATACAATTTTGTTCATTGGACATAATTCCACAATTAAATTGGACATAAACAAGTGTCAATCTTTTGATAGTTATTATCTCTTAAAAACATGCTTTTTGTTTTAATAACAGGAATTTATTTTAAATTAATTTCTGACACTTTTGTTTCTTGAATTTAGAAAAATGGATTCCATATTTGGAATCAGGATGTCCAAATTGGGTAAATAGGTAACTTTTATTTTTATACATTTTGAATAATTACTTTGGTAAATATTTTATTTACCATGGTTAAAGGGTAAATCCGGTAAATAAGGGTTAAAAAATATTATAATAGTAATAAATTACCCTAAAACGTGTCTTAACCTTATTGGTTGAAACATTTCCAACCATGGGAATCTTTGGGTCGATTTTGGGACCCCATGAATCCACTTTTAAGTGATAAGGACACTTTATATTAATTAAGTTAAAATAAATACAAAAATGACATAAGCATATATCTTTTAGAAAAACGATTTTTACATAGGGTTATATATGTTAGATTTTAGACTTTAAATATTCACTAGAAATCTACAAATATTTCCTACATAATGGTATTTTATTTATAATTTTTAGACATTTAATAATTAATATTATTTATGACACATTAATGATGCATTATTTTCCTTATTAATGAAAGACTCAAATAATTGGTATTATAAATGATAAAATAAATATAATTTGAAAGTTTTGATGACATAAATGAATTTTATTGGTTAATATGAAATTATAATATTTCTTAAATGGGTTTTTTTCTAATTAATAAATTTTTTAAGACTTTAACAAAAATCAATTATTCAGTAGTGTCAAAATTGACATAAATGAGTTTTTAAAACAAATATTATATTATTAGTTGATATTCTATTCCTAAAAATATAACGTTCAGCCAAATGACTTATATAATGATATTTTTATCATTAATAGAACAATTGGGGGTCGATTTTATGTATATAGTAATATTATTAACTATATAATATAAAAATAAAAAGTTGACAAACTAATTAACTAAGAGTTAAAACTAAAAGATAAGGTTAATATAATGACCCAAAACTATCTAAATTCTATTGGTTGAAAGTATTTCTACCCATCCCAACCTTATAATTTTAATATTCTTCTTTGGATCCATTATAAATCGAATATAAATTTTTTATAAAATAATATTTCTAGGTTTTCCAAAGGTGCCCCTCACCCCTCTTATAAAATGGCACTCACCTTTCTCACGAATTAACACATTCAAACCCTTTTTACTCGGCCAGAACATCCCCAAATACTCTCCCAAATTCCATCAATTCAACATAGAGGCCTTATTTTGATTAGATATCCAACATAAGGATCCCTTTTGATCAAATCAAAAGGAAGAACCCGAAGAATATGTAATGTTTTCACCACCCTCTTTCAAGTTCCTTTCTTCGTACACTTCTTATTTCATTGTTATTACCATTATAAAATAATAACTCCGGTATCTTATATATACTATGATGTTATTATAAACATGGTACAACCATATTCAGTATTCTATCCATCCGTTGAATGACTTGTCACCACACGTGTGTATGTACGGCTTACCTTCTCTACGTTGTGGTGTAATTGTTATTCAAAACATTATTATTTTAATGGGTGTAATAATGATGTTTAATTCATTTAAATAATAAATATAACATGATAAAGATTCTGTATATATGATATACCATCCAATTATATATTATATTAATATCAAAAGAATGATATTTTCACTCGTGCGTACGTACGGATTACCGTCTCCACGACGCGATGAGATTTATTTCCAAGTTCACCATTCATCGATGATTATAAAAATATATATTACTAATAAGTATGTAATATATAAACATAATAATGATACAAGTGATATATTTATTTATTTATTTATTTATGTACATACATATATCTTATTCACTTACTTCTGTTCAATACTATACTAAAACGGAAACAGCATTTATTCGTACGTACGGACTACCGTCTCCATAAATGGTGTTTTCCATTTCATAAATATGTCTATTATAATTTTTTATATTCTAAATATTTATGATAAATAAATCATCTTTTATATTTAATAACATACTATAGTCTTCATACAAGAGGCTAAATTTACCCTCGACTAAAGGAAAGTGTATGGTAAGGGGTTTTCATCTCACTCCTTATTCTTTTGAGATTCATGCCATATTGACACTATTAACTTTTGTGTGGTGTATGTACTGCCCATGATTGTATTATTTGTGTAATACACTTTAATTTATGTGTATTTACATATTCATTGTTTGATAACTCTTTCCTGTGGTGTATGTTTCGTAAGTTTCCAAATTGGTAAGGGTTTATTTCACAATCTCTTCATTATCCGAGGTTGTTTATACGTAATTATCTACTGGGACCTCTTTATCATCCACATCCATGTTTCTTAAAAAATTATTTCAAAAATTCTTACTATTTTACAGAATATGGTTTAAATTACTTTATACCCTTGTTTTACTTTTTATAAGTAGTTTATATAAGAATCTTTCTATCATTTCCCAAACAAGGTCCTTTTTTACCTTTTTGACGGAATTAAGGTAAGAATGTCTTTTTTTATCTTATACGGTGGGTGAGTCTATTTTCCTCCATTATAAAATCTTTGAATCTTCCCTTACAAGATTATAAGAATAATTTCAAATTAAATGTTTTCTTTTATAATTATGTGACTTCTAAATGATTTAAAAAAAGAGATATTTCCCACAAATTGTTTTGATTTAATCTATGTAAACATCCTTTGATAATTCTACACTTGTTTGAAGTTGATTTATTATGATACAAGTAATCCATATTGAATTTAAGGTTTTGTGATATGTTTGACTATGGATGAGTTATTTTTATGCCATTAATGGTTTATGACTAATGTTTTGGAATTTAGAATGCTAGTTTTAACATGAATGTTTATGTTATATTCCATCCTCTTCTTAAGATTAATGTGTTGGACTAGTATGTTCCGGGTTGGGGACTGGTAAAAGTAATCCCTCCGGGTTGCGGTCCGGTTACAGCAGACCCTCTGGGTTGGTGTCCAGTTATTAGAGGCACTCCGGGTTGGTGTACAGTTATTAGAGGCACTCCGGGATGGAGTCTAGTTACAGTGGCTCTCCGGGATAGAGTCTGGTTACAGAGGCTCTCCAGGTTTGGTTCCTATTACAGTTATCCCTTAGGTCTTTGCATGAGGCCTTGACATAGAAATTAAAGTTCGACATTATGCATTCTATCATTATGAAAGTGGTTATTGATATTGCATGTGATTATTCGACTAGTAGAATATCCATGTGAATAAGTAAATGGAATTACTTCATTATATTTTTTCCATATTATGTTGCAGTTCATGTTTAAAATGATTTTGTTTTAGTTATACATTGCCTTAAATGTTTATGAATATTTATGAAGGTTTTCGCTGTATTGTTATCCTTACTGATCATCTGGGATCACCCCTTTATACATTTTATTTTTCCCAGGATTCCAAGAAGTGTATAGTGATTGATGTGCAGGGTTAAGCCAAGGGAATAATGGTGTTCGTGAAGGATTATTTATGTTGTTTTGTATGTTATAAAGTGTAATTTAACATTAATGTATGTAATATATTTTCCAAGACTGCTAAACTGATCGGTCGTTTTGAACTTGATTCCTTGTAATCATGCCAATGTACTAAAATAATGCACCGACTCTGGGTAACTGGGGTCAGGGAATTATAGTGTTGGATGTAGACGACGGACAGCACTGAAGGAGGCCGAGTGTATGAGGACTGGACGGTACCTGGAGGTGGAACTCATGACAAGTCGGTACTCGGAGAAGGTTGATGGAAGAGGTCACTAAGGAGGCTATCTGTACCTACCCTTCAGGTAGGATCCATGGTGGACGATCTAGGACCTGCGCTATCTATACTTACCCTTCAGGTAGGATCCACAGTGGAAATCCATGAGCTACTTGTCTCTTTCCAGCTGTTTTGTATTTTACCTTGTACTTTATAGTTGGGTTTGTATTTCTGGCCCCTTACTTTCAGCACTACTTTTGTTTTCAGTTTTACTTAGTGTTCTTTTCCTCTTGTACTCTGGTTGTGTATATTTATGTTGCATAATGGCAATGCTTTCCCTTTTTATCAGGATTTATGCCTTTGGTGCTAGTCGACAGCCCCTGGCCTATGGAAGGCGGGCTTGGGGTAGTCAGACACGGGCCCCGAGGACGGGTCGTGACACAGCCATTCATTCCAAGTTAATTATTCAGTGCTTAGAATCCTTTAAAATACCGTGCAGCTCGAAGCCAAGGAATTGAAAAGTTATTCTAGTCAGTGATGATACCTTTAAGGGAATGAACATTGGTTTTTCTATAGATTCCAGAGAATTTTATGACTTACAAGAGGAAGAAGCTGAAGCTGTTCCGAAAAAACAAGAAGTGGTTGAACCATACCAAAAGTAAGAGAAGGAAAATAAGCAAAAGAAGAAGATGGCTAAAGCAGATATTGTCCAATCTCTTTTGAAGGCTACTGAGAAATCATCTAAAAAAATTCCAGTTCCAGAATCCTTCCTGGTAAAAACCGTACCAAAAACCCCTAGGAAAGAATATGTGACTCCGAAAAATTCAATTAAAAAGAATTAGAAAATGTAGTGGAGGAATAAGAATGACAAATATGAAATCATTGGCGATACTAAAGATTTTATTAAGAAAGTCGAAGACTTTCATTAGAAGGAAAGTCCATCCGAGAAGTTGTCAATCCGAACTTTAGAAGAAGAATCTTTAAAGTTGGTTACACCTTGGAAATATGAGAAAGGAAAATTTGAAAAAACTGAAGAAGAACTGAATAAGATCTCTGAGGAATAAAGTTCTAATAATGACTTCATTCATCCTAAGGATGTTGAGGCCGGAGCTCAGAAAGAAGAGACAGAGAAAGATAAAATCATTCAGTTGTCTGACAATGAACATGAATCTTTGGATGAGGAAGCCATTTCGAAACCTAATAATGGAAAAAATGTTGTAGTTGATACACCTACTAAAGATGTTTTAAAGAAGAAGGAAGGTTTTGGATCTTCAAAAAAGAAACTTGATATGATATAGAATGAGCCCTCACTTAGCAAAGTTTCAAATTTGGAATCATCATCCCTTGGACATGATTTTGTAGTCCAATCTTTGAAGAAACTTGTTGGGACCATTCAGATTCTTCCAATAGTTGACACAAGATGTCATATGCTTCAACACACCTTGAAACAGAAATCGGATTCAGTATCCATGGTGATGGATAAGTGTGTCAAGCTTGAGGCTGATTTAAAAAAATTTCTTATCAACTATGAAGCCCACAAGAGATCTTTCAAGAAAATTACCAGTTGGTCTAAGAAAACTATAGAATATTTACGGATTCTTCATGAGTTACAAGAATGTTTCAAGGATTATTTTGACACAGAAGATGGTATGATCAAGGATCTCATGAATATATTTGAGGAAAAGCTAACCCTTGAGCAGAATTCATGGACTCAATAAGTGAAGGATATAAATGGGAAATTGTATTCAGTGGCTCAATGTTTGAAGAGAGAAAGAGATCTATGGATTGAGATAGGGGAAAAGATTCTCAAGCAAGAGGAAGTCTTGAAGGCTTATCCATAGGCTCCTAAGGCTCAGGATGATAGAATCAAAGCTTTAGAGAAGAAAGCGGAGGATTAGGATCTGATTCTAAACCGAGTAGAGGAATATCACAAGGAGCTCAAAAATATGAAAAACATTATGAATAATTTGATGCCCAAGGAGAAGGAAGGATGATAGACCCAATCCGATCTTTTGTGGATTTTTCCTTATCGTATAAAATTTTCCAATCATAATCAAATTTTGGTTGCTCATTTTTTATTAGATGTTTTGTACTAATATTTTGGGTACCATATTTACTTTTACATTCCCCGTATTTCGTTTTGAAAATCAAAAAGGGGGAGAAAGGAAAAAAATAATTATAAGTAAAGAATAAATTTACCTAAGTAAGGGGGAGTGTTCATCTAAGAGGGAGTTTTCATTACAATGATTTCCGTATTCAAGATAATGAAAAATATCATTCCGAAAATCTAGAATATGATCTATAGTGACCCAAAGCCTAAGGGGGAGTTATTCGTATTCATCCTTGCCTATGTGTTAATGTAGATAAGTTTTATTTTCAATTCCAAGAAAAATACTCTCTATGTCTGTATATTCTTTTTTGAAAGGAAGTCTGTTCTTTCCAAATTTGGGGAGATTTTTGAGTCAATAAGGTTTCCCTATGTCTTTTCCATTCATTCATTATTTGGGAGATTTTTTATTAAATAATTTTTCCAAATTTGGGGAGATTATTGAGTCAATAAGGTTTCATTATGACTTTTCCATTCCTTCATTATTTGGTAGATTGTTGATTCAATAATGTTTCCTTATGACTCTACCATTTCTTCATGTTTTGAAAATCAAAAACACCTTATCTTAAGGAAAATTTTATTTACCCAATGTTTTACTTTCATACAGAACATTTTCCTTCCCCGTGGAAATTTATCCTTACCATATTTTTCATTGGTCATTTTTTATAAGTATAAAAATCGGTTTTGTATCCAAAACCTCAGAATCGTATATATACTTAGATATAAAGAATTCTGTTTTCAGGATCTGAATTCATGTTCTGATCTCTTTGAATTCAGACTCTGATCTCTTCTGAGTTCTGACTCCAAGTTCTCTGAATTCAGACTCCAAACGTTTTTTAGTTATGAATCCGAGTTCTCTTAATTCAGACTCCAAAATTTTCTGAGTTTTGATTTCGAGTTCTCTAAATTCAGACTCTGAACACTGTAAGTTCATACTCAGAACTCCTATGAATTCAGACTCTGATCTTTGTATGTTCAGACTTTAATTATTATGAATTCAGACTCTAAACTTTATAAGTTTAGACTCTAATGTATTATGAATTCGGACTCCGAACTTTGTAAGTTCAGACTCTGAACTCTTATGAATTCAAACTCTAAATTCTACTAAATTCAAGACTATAAATTTCCTTGAGATTTAGACTCTAGAATTATATAGAATTCAGGTTCCGATTTATTATGAAGACAGAATATGAATATCTATGTGTTAAAGGAACTGAATGTGTTTTTTTAGACTTCGACCTATTTTTTCTTAAACTCCGAAAAATGAATTTACATAAGTAACCATATTTTTCCTTACTCGTGTTTTGGTTATAAAAACGATTTTTTTTCATTAAGTTACTAACTAACCGTTGTTTGAGTGACACATGTACAGGACCATCCGAATTTCAAGGAGAAATATGAATTTTGAAGGAGGGACCCGACAGTTGAAGTTGTGCCTATAAATAGGAGGTCATCTGAAAGAGCTTGACACTGATCTATGACTCTAAGGATTACATGCTTCTGAATTGATTTCTAGAGAGAGACTGTCATGCTTTTGTGTACTGAACAACTTGTTCAGAATTTCTTCGTGTGACTCTGAATTTTGTTAAGTACATTCGAGGGATTCTGGGGATAGAAAGACAGAGGTTCTGACTACCTTAAAGTTTGAGGACTTCCTTGCGGAGGAAGACAGAGGCATCGACTACCTTGAAGTTGAGGTCTTGCAGGGATAGCAGGACAGACTCCGATCTTCATATTAAGGGCTTACCCTGGTGTGGGTAAGACATAATTTCTTGAAATTTTAAATCAAGGGACCTTTATCCATGGTTGTTGGATACCCTTCTCTTTGGGTTAAAAGATCTACTACTTGTTACTTGTTTGTTTCAAGATTTCCGATGCATTTTTTTGTTAATTAAAGTATAACAATATTATACTTCCTTCCATTTTTAAACTCTGATTTAGTAAGATTCGATACACTTTAAGGTAGAATAGTTATCTTTGTAAACTTTTGTTACGTTTCATTTCTAGATTCACTTTTACAAAATTTCTTTCTCGGAATCATATTTCCAGAATAAAGCAAGTTCGTAGAACTAGAGGTTTTTTGAATTACCTTGTTTAACCTTGTTTAACATCTCCAATGTTAAATTTTCCCAATGAATTTTTAAAATATACAATTCACACCCCCCTTTTATATTGACAATCTTACGATACTAAAATCGGTATCGTTCATTATTTCGATCCTATAGTTGGTATCTTTGGAGAATATCACACTCCATACCAACCTTATATTACTGGTGCTAGAGTAGAAATGGGAAACTATATCCATTGACTTCATTGTGGAATTACCAAATACATCTCTATGTAATAACGCATTCTATGTTTTTATTGATCGATTGACTAAATCATCTCATTTCCTTCAAATTTGAGATACTGTATCTCTAGATCATCTTTATTGGTTGTTTGTAAAAGAGAATGTTATGTTGCATGCAGTTACCCTCTCCGTTGTATCTTATTATGATCCCAGGTTTATATCTAACTATTGGAAAGGCCTTCAGATGTTTTTGGGTACTAAATTAAATTTTAGTACATCACTTGATCCTCAATCAGATGGGCAGTCAGAAATAACAATTCAGACCTTGTAAGATTTGTTACATTCTTTCTCAATGGATTACCATGGAAGTTGGGACCAATATCTTTCTTTGGATGAATTTTCTTTATAATAACAATTTTCATTCCAGTATACATATGGCTCTGTAAATACCTGGAAATTCCATGAAAAGTTTTTTTAAATAGAAGGATTTTTACGAGTCTGTAGTTTCTGACAGCGCTTGATTTCGAGGCCCGGTCTGCCCAGAATCAATTTCTGAAATTTTACTTAGGTACGTTCAGTAAATGTACATGTGGGATTTTATATTTTTTGAACCAGAGCTCGTAATTGAAATATGAGGGAACCGCTGAACTCGCAGTGTCGGTATTCTCTTAAGAATACCTTTACCGGAGTTTTGTTTTGTTGAGGCTAGATGTTAATTTTTGGGGATTCTAAATAAAATAACATAAAAATATGTGTACATATTTTTATATGATTGGTGGTTAAAACCCCCAAGTGGAAGTTAGAGGTGGGACCCACTACACCGTAACCTCCCTTAGGATGATATAATTAGGTGGGGCGCACTCTAGTTTGAACCCCCTTTAACCCCCATGTAACTTTCATTTAATTGGGGGAAGTCTATTAAACTTCCCTTGAAATTAAAAAAGGCACCTATCCTCATTTAATTTTGAACCTTCCACCTTCTCTCATTAAAGTTACAACACCCATTAATTAATGAATTGAACTCCCAAAATTAATTCATTAATTTGTAGAGATTTTAATTCTTTTGAATTTAATTTGGAATGCATGGCTTGAACAAAATAATACGGAGGCTATTATTTTAGTTTGGGTGGACACATAATATCTTTAGGAGAACTCTTAGAGAAACGACTTATTCCAACAAAGAACAACCTATTCAAACGAAGAATGCTCCTCATCTCCGAAAAACGTGAATCATAATCTTCTTCCTTCTTTAATTGGAGCAAGGAAGGGAAGTGCCGCTACCCACGAAGTACACTGAGGGCGTCGTCTCGACTCATCTTCACCGAGCTCTACCTCCTCCGACGTTGACGGAACGTCATCCATTTTCCACGACGTCTGTCTTCCGTGACTCGTCAACATACTATGACAAATATGAGGTAGAGGGATTTACCTTTCTTGGGATTGACGTTCTATGTTGTTATTTCTAAATGACGAATGCGAACCAGAAAATGAACTGGTTGATCTGCGGTTAGATCATTCTTGTGAGTAAGGGAAGAATTTCATATGGGGTTTAGATTTGGGATGGATCGGTCTTGATAATGATCTTTATTGAACCCTGTTATGATATGCTAACGCGGAGGGTGCGGTCCAATCCGAACATGGCCTGATTCCCTCCATGATATTGTGATGTTCTTCGGCTTGTTGCGTTCTTCGTGGGAGACGAGACAAAGTGGTAGCGATAGAATCCGGAGGGTCCAGCGTTGAGGGAGGCATCCCGGGAGGACCCCCGGTGCAGACGGATCTTATTTCCAGCCAATAGAGGAAACCTGATGGTCCGCAGAAGGTGGGTCGTCAGGCAGCGGTGCCGTGCAGCAGCACCGGCAACCGGAGGAGTCCGCGGTGGCCGCGCTCTAGCCACGTGGAGGGACCGTCGGATTCTCAGGTCGTCCGGTCCGCAGGACGACAGGTCGGCCGATCCGGTCGGCCCGCTGGAGAACAGCAGCGCCCGCTGGCGCCACGTGGAGGAGGACGTGGTTCGTGTTCGTGATCCGCTCGACTAAGAGAACTGGCGGGCCGCGTGCTGGCCGAGCTGGAGAACCGCAGCACCCGCAGGCGCCGCGTGGGGAGAACTACGGCCTATAGTGCGGGCTACATGCGCTGGGCCAAACAGTCCGACTACGGCCGGCCGAGGCAGAGGAGGAGGAGGTGCCACGTGGCACCGTCGGGCGAACTGGACCTGCCCGCAACGTGCGCCGGGTCTGTGGGTGGGTCGTGCTTCACTGGGGCGAGCTGACCCCCAGCCAGGTCAGACCTACTGAGCTGGGTCGGGCTGACCCGTCAATCCACTGTGCTTGACGGGTTGGGCCCATCTTTGTTTAAATGCGAATAACTCCTACACCGTGTGTCCGATTGACGTGTCGTCTATGGAACTGGTACCCTCGTGACGAGGCGGTCCTTTTAAAAAAATCTAAGTCAGTTTTTGACAAATTTGATAAATGTTCGGGTTTGGATCGAGCATAAATCCAACCGGTCCCCTGGAACGGAAATGCCAATAACTCTTAGACCGGGCATCCGATTGACGCGTCTTCTGTCGCGTTGGGTTCCTTATAATGAGATAAAACTACGGGATACATCAAATCAAGACTTCTTGATAGTTGATGTATTGAAACTTGACTCCAGGATTGGACCCTCTCGGAATCGAGCGTGTGGTGTGCGAGAACCCTAGGGATGGCTGCGACTGAGATGACACGATCCTCTGTGGGTTCGACAGCGACGATACTATACCAGGATCCTCCATGGGTTTGATAGTGATGACTACTATACTGGAATCCTCCATGGGTTCGACAACGATTACTACTTTACTAGGATCCTTCGTGGGTCCGACAGTTCGGACTTCTATCCATGTATCCTGTTTGGGTCTGACAGAATAGCTGGTCCTATATCCTGTGTGGGTTCGACAGCATAGATAGTCCTGTATCCTATGTGGGTCTGACAGCTTAGATGAATCTGTGACTACATCTGATCATCTCAATAACTCTATGAAAGATGTATACCTCTGTGTGTTTAGTCATGTCTCTCAACCATTATAATCGTGGTGATTGACTTTACATCCTTTTTGGAATGGTTTGTGCTTGGGCTCGAGAGTTGGAGCTGGACTGTGATTGATAACTTAGGTATATATATGGGAATATACCGAAGTAGGGTTGGTTGATAATTCTTGATTTTATCTTTCTAATGTGGTTTATCCTTTTTGGATTCTGGGAGACCTTCATGGGTCTCAGGGTCCCCTACTGAGTATTGTTATACTCACCCCTGCACGGCCTTTCCCCGCACCTTGTTGTGTTCTGTGTAGATGATGGACATCAGTGATCGAGGCTGAGGGTGACGGACAGGAGGCTTCTCAGAGTTGGACTAGACTGGATGTACCGCATGGATGAGTTGTTTGAGTTATATACCTACCCTTCAGGTAGGATTCCCTGGTGGGAAATCTAGGAGTTGTTTTCCCTTTTTAATTGTACTTATTTTTCAGTTGGGTTTGTATACTAGTCCACTTACTTTCAGCACGCTTTTCTTTTCTATTTTAGTAAAATTTTCTTCTAAAGAATGTTCTCATTCTATGTGAGTTACAGACTTAAAGTCAATTCCTTCCCTTTTATCGGGATTACGCCTTTGGTGCTAGTCCCCAGCCCCTGGCCTATGGAAGGCAGGCATGGGGTAGTCATGGAATGGGCCCTGAGGACGGGTTGTGAAAAATTGGTATCAGAGGAGTCGGTTCTACCGCAGAACTTGGACTCTGATTCTTTTAACGGAAATAGTGTTAAGTGTTTTCGGTGTGGTTATCAGTTTAGGGAAACCGGTGTTGGTGCGGCGGCCAACGTATCCATACAATAGGACACTGACTTCTGATTTCCGACTCAGTGAATGAAAACACTGATTGCTTGTGTGTTTCCTTTGAAAAGGGTTTCTTCATGATTACATTGTGTCAGCTCACCAGGTATATTGTTTTAACCGTGATGCACTTGTTTCTTTTTAGGATGGCCACACGAAGGCAGCTAGCTAGGGTTCCGAGTTACGTACATGATGGTAGCCCACTGAGCGACAAGGACTCGGTGCAGGGTCCCATCATAGTGGAGGTACCAGCGTTACCACTACCAACTGGGCCACCGATACCACCAGCTCCAGTAGTAGAGAGTACACCCCGCCTGAGTTGGTTGCTAGAGTTCTAGTGCCAGAGGTCGCCCAGGTTCCGAGGAGAGTAGGACCCATAGGAATCTAAGGATTGGATGGAGGCTGTTGTGAGATTTTTCATATTGTTTGGGACACCAGATGACCTCATAGTGATCCTTTCCACGAGTCTTCTGCATGTAGCAGCAGGCAGATGGTGGAGCCTGATGCTCCAGGTGCCTGATGAGGCATCATTACTCTGGACAAACTTCGAGAGTCTCTTTCACTTAGAGTTTGTTCCAGCCACCCTTTGTGTCGTGCGGATTTAGTTGTTACTTCACCTGCAGTAGGGCAGCATGACAGTAGCTCAGTACTCAGTGAGGTTCAACGACCTATCTCTCTACTCCACAGATATGGTTCGATACCCGTTCTTTCGGGCCCGGACCTTCGAGCAGGGACACAGGCATGAGATCAGGGCTTCAATGATCCCCCCAAGCATCCTGATGTGGGCGGGGGTGCTGGAGCGAGCCCTTCTAGTGGATATTTTTCTCACTGAGCAGTCACCAGCAGCGAGACCCACCATAGGGAAACACATAGCAGAGTCTTCTGCAGATGTCAATAGACAGATGTCGCAGAAAACCAAGCGGACCTGGCCATCAAGTGGGCGACCCTAGGATACAGGTTCGGTTGTGCAGGGCACATGATACAGAGCTAGCTATACGAGGAGCAGACAGTGTTATGCATGCGGCGGGCAGGGACATATGACTCATATTAAAAGAAGAGATAATATAGGATATAAATATTTTCGTCCAATAGTATTTATTAATATTATCAATTTATTATAACCAATATCATTTTATATTTATCATTTTTAACATATTTTGACTCCTGCTATGGTAACTAGTTTTTCACCAATGTTATAGTTCATGATATTAAAAAATTTATTGAACTAAAAAAAATTAGAAAATTATGATTAAAAATATTGATTCTACTTTTTAAAATTTAATTTATGTATTTTTAAGATATTATTTTTAAAACAAACCAAAAAATATGACGCAAAATGTTTCCCCTAAAAAATCCCTTATGCTGTATAAAAATATATTTAGAAAAAAAAGTAGTGTAATTTTAATTTTATGGAAATTCTGTGAATTTTTTAATGAAATGAAAAAATTGTATTTTAAAAAATATATAAAATGGAATGTAACTTTATAAATGCAACAAAACATATAATTGTTTTTGAAATAATTGAAATTAAACTATTCTTTATAAAAATCATTTTTATTGAAAATTATAAAAATTTCCCTCAATAAAAATGATAACATACTAATTTTATAAAAGAAATATAATTTTATTTTTTCATATTCTAAAATTTATATATTAATATTTTTTTAAAAATTTTATAATGCATCAATCCCAATATAGAAATAATAAAAGAATTTTCTTTTTGAACAAAGAATTAACTATATTATTTAAATTAATATGAATATATGAAAAATATTTAATGAATAGTTATTAATATTGAAATAAATATATAAATAAATAGGTTTTAATAATCTTTAATCCATTTTTAAATTTCATCCAAATAACTTTTTCTCATTACTTAAACAATAAGGTATTTTTTTTATTTTTTAGGATTTTTTAGATTTCATTGTATCTTCTCTATCTATGTGGGTTTTAAAAAATCCATAACATGATGAATCACATTATTACATGAAAATTACTCAATATGATTAGGAATTATAACTAGTTATTCCTTATTTTCAATTTTCTCATTCAAATATAAAAACTATTGACACAAAACAGTAGATGTATTTGGAACATATTTCCTTCAAAATGAAACCTAAAAATAATTACATACCTAATAGAAACAAAAGGTAATGGGAACTTATTAATTTATATATCCAAACATATCTATAATTTCATATTGTTCAATTAATCATATACTTAATTTTCCCATTTTATCCAAAATAAATTACACTTTTCCATGGAAATAAATTTAAGAAATCATGATCACATATATTAAATAATTGATCATTTATCTTGTTATATTAATAACAAATTTTCCTAATATGAGCTTCTATTATGTGATACTAGATCATAAATACCTAATAATCTATCTCCCCTAACAATTATAGTCCTAAGAAAATCCTTTCACATATCAATCCATACAAGATAGCATGTGACACAATTTTCCATAGAATACCTCAAAAGGTACCATCTTTATATTTTAATTATATATATTATTATAAATATACTAAACTAATTAAATATATTGATAAAAAATTCCATTCTAATACATTTAATAATAAAACATTTTTTATTATATTTTTGGAACCATTTACAGTGATTGTCGATCTGATTGATGATGAAAAGTTGTACTGAAATTTAATTCATTACTCAATGACTTCTGAATACCCTTTGAAAAATTAAAATAAATCATGGCAACTTGGTAATATATAATTCATATAATAACTCCACGAAACCTGACTATATTCTAGAGATATAAGGAAAAAAGAATCTAAATTAATTGAATCTTTAAAGGGAAGGAAACGTTCATTGCTATTGAATCAATTATTAATTACCCCAATCACATTAGTACCTTGATATTTTTCTAGATATCCCACCATGAAATCATGTGATATATTTTTTAATTTTCACCCAAATATTGGAAATTTTTCCCACATTTCATTCAATGGTTTTCTTTAATCTTTGACACGTTGGAAAGAAAATAATTCCATGGTAAACTCAATAATTACATTCTTCATTGTACCACACTAGAAATAATATTTATGGTATGTATACAACATATTAGTTTTGAGATGAATATAATAGTATGATTTGTGAAATTTAATCCAAATTAATTTTTCAATTTCGTGATAAGTGTAACACACAAACATTTCCAAATCTAAAAACACATTCCTTATAAATTTTAAAATAATGAACCTTACCTTTATTTACCAATTCATCCTTTTCATATCATAGTGAAACAAATTTAATACTTGTAGAATAATTTGTTTTCTTTCTGGAATTAAATAGTTAATGTCATTATAAATTTATAATAAAATAGGTGATATTTACAGTAATTAGATAAAATATAAAAATACAATCATAATCACATCAATAAGAGTATAAAAAAATTATGTATCTTATAAGTGAAAATATAATATATTTATATAAAGGATTATGTAAATAAACATTTTAAAAAAGATAAATTATGTGTTGATATTTTGGTGTAACATAAATTTCAGTTTAGAATATTATAATTAATATAATGATATAAAAGAAAATATTTTTTCTTAAAATAAATTCATAAATTATTTTTTTTTTCTTATGATTATAATATAATTTTATAAGAACTTCTTTAATTTTTCATAGTGTTATGAAATCAGTTATAATTCTTAAAAAATTATTTTTTTAATAAATAATGATTTTAATTAAAAATAAAATTTCTCAAATATAAAAAAATATTTTTTAAAAATAAAATTTATTATTTAATTCAACCTGATAAAAAATGAGTAAGCTTAATTTTTGGTATTTTTCTAAAATTCTTTATTTATTTGTACAGTAAAATACGGTAATTTTTTGTTTATATACATTATTAGTTAAATACGCTATTCATGGTTTCATTTATATTGTAATAACCATAATACCGAACTTCACTTAATTATTTTAATATATTTAGTTATAATTATCTAACTATTAATAGTATTTTGGAAAATTGACAAACTACTAAATAGAATAAAGGGAAAACATCCCTCTCATCCACTATAAATACCACCCCTCACCACCTCTTCTCCACGCACCTTAAACCCTTGATTATTGTTTAATTTCTACCAAATTCCCTTCCCAAGACTCATCCCCACGTCCAAAACCTATTCGTCCCACCAAAAACCAAAAATATGTCCCTATAGGTGCTTCTCATATAGAATAATTCAAGCGGAGGTTTGAACACGTTTGATGTAAAATGAACCTATGGTAATAGACATTTATTAAAAAAATCCTCTTTTAAATTTTTATTTTAAAACATTTCAAAGTAAATTTTTTATGATAAAAATATTCGTGTTTTATGATTATTTTATGGTTATTTGGAATTGTTTATGATTATGTGTGTGATATATATCTCCCTAAAATAAATTGGATATGTTTATATTTGAATTTTACCGTAATGGTTATTCTAAGTGTAACTATGATTATTACATCATAACGTTGTTATGATGGTAACATTTTAAGGTATCCAAAAGTGTTATAAATCATAAGGTTTCTTCAATGGTCTATATCTTAATTATGTAATTCCCCATGTTACATATATGGTTTTATTTTTATATATAAGTTTTAGGGAAATATTTTGATTTCAAAAAGTAACTACATGTTACTTTAAGGGAGAGAATAATGCCTTTGTTAAAATGGTTTTATATGTTTTTTAAGTATTCATGGCCAAACATTTTCTTTCATTTCTTTTATGATCATTACTGATATTTTTATGCTCATTCCTAGTTTTAATATGTTTTCCAAAGCGTTTATGGATGGGAACGATAAAAAAGAAAATGCCAAGCTGAATATTTTAAATATTTTTCCTGTTTCAGTGAAAAAAAATATGTATTATGGACGAAATGGGTACTATTTTAGTAGTATCAAATTATATTCTTCCAGGTTTTAATGTATATTTTATGACTAAATTATCTAAAAATCTAAACTAAAAAGATCTTTAGAAATGTGATAATGATATTATAGTTGAATTAAGTAGGTTATGTATTGTTTCAATTTGGGTCCTTATAGTTTTCATCAGATAATGATTTAGATAACATTATTTCTTAAGATGATGTTAATAGAACACAATAAATGATTTGTATCTATTGATTATGTTGAAATGGTATAAATTTTAATGAATTACATGTTTCATCATCTATGATATATATATTGATAATGGTTTTCTACCGAAGAAACTAGGATGTTGATGTAGGAAAGCACAAAGAGGATGATATCTGTTTGAATACCCATCATAGAATGGTGGGAATATCAACTTAGTAGTCCGTGTTCACAATGGCTCAGTTGAAGCATTCCATAAATTACGGTTTCATCCAGGAAAAGGAACAACTGAACCTTTCACCGAGAAAATTGATGATATTTTTACTTTTTATGAGGCAACATGCTCCTTCTTTCAGTGGATCATTAGAACTAGTGATGTATAAAGTGTGGATTAATTCCCCTAAAAATATATCTGATTTCATTGGGTGTTCAGATAATTGAAATGAGAGTCTTTTCATTTACCATTTTGAATGTGAAGATGACTAGTGGTGGTTAATTCTCAAGAATATTTGGGATCACCAGGATTTTGATGCCTTACAATGGGAATAATTTAAGAATAGTTTCCTGGAAAAATATTTTATTATGGTGGTTTGACAATGTATGGAATAAAAATTCCAAGAATTGAAAAAAATGGGGAAGATCCAATGGACCTATATGAAGAAAACATCACCATATTTTCATGGTAAGATCCAAATCTAATTCAATATATTGATAGTAAAATCAATCATTTTTACTTAGGATTGAATCCAATATATTTAATACAATAGTATTCCTATGAATTCAGAAGTTTTGAGAAACTTTTTTCGATGCGATGTGAGGATAGAAATGGATTTTTGTTATGATCATGTTTACTTTCATAATAAAAAAAATAAACAGTCAATATGGAAAGAATTGAGTAAGAATCAATCAAAAAATATGATCGTAAGGAAGTCCAGTTTCTAGTTTGTGGTATCTGTGGAAAAAAAAGGGGAATTACTTAACAAATCTTTGATGTTTTTTCAATGATTTATTTTTGGAAATATGGACCAAGATTGCAACAAAAAATAACTTTTTGATGGTTTATTTAATACTGATAAGAAAACTATAATGTGTTTTAAATGTGTTGAGATGGGGAATTCTGAAAATATCTTCCCGAAGAAGGATATAAATGATGAAAAGAAGCTAGATTATAAATATAAGGGATAAG
Organism: Viscum album; assembly: GCA_963277665.1. Lineage (NCBI taxonomy): Eukaryota > Viridiplantae > Streptophyta > Magnoliopsida > Santalales > Viscaceae > Viscum > Viscum album. Next base: position 1,438,137,914 of record OY728122.1, read on the forward strand.
GTAAATCATTTGCAACTACTTAAACATATTTTGTTCCATCCAATGAAGTGGTGTAATAAACATTATTTGTTTACTCATATTTTTCTAATGTCTTGTTTGATACAGGGTCTATACATTGTCATTGTTCAGATAAATTTTCTCGTAATGTGGATATTTCACCTCAGTAATTGATATCATAACATATGGTAAAAACACTGGGGGAAATATTAAAGTAAAACAAAATTAAAATAACCTTCTTATTTTTTTATGTTAAAATACATTACCGAAAAACGTTTTTTCCTTAGTAGTGGTTGATTCTATTCTGGGTAAGGAATGTCTTTGTTTTTATCTTGCTAAGATTGAATTTAAATCTAATGAATTTGTTTTTTAGAAATAGTTTTAGTTTGTATTCTAGAATGAACCCATACCATTGATAACATATTAGGAAGTAGATAAATTATTAAAATACTGAAATTAATGTTATATTTTACATATTAATGAAAACAAGGTAATTTTTAGTATTAACGATGTTCCAGTGGTTAATCAATACCAGTATGTTTTTCCTCATGAGATTCCTAATATTTTACCTGAATGAGAAGATTAATTTACTATTAACTTTATTGCTAATGATAATCAAATTTCAAAACCCCATTATCAAATTAATCAAGTGGAACTTCTGTAATTGAAAAATCAGTTATAGGAGTTGCTAAATAAAGGATTCGTCAATCCTAACACTTCACCACGGGATGATATTGTTTTTTTATTAAAAAAATGATTGTTCCATGAGACATTTATTTTATTATAAAGATTTGAATAACATTACTATTGATAATAAGTATCCATTTCCTATTATATATGAATTAATTGATCATCCCTAAGGTGCTCAGTATTTTTACAATATTGAATTGATATTTGTCTACCACTATTTGAAGTTGAAGTGAGATGACATTCTGAGAATAGCGTCACAAACTATATACGAGAATTATGAGTTTTTTTTTCATCCTTTTGGATTGAATAATTCCTCTATTTTATTTATATTCCTCTCTAATATAATCTTATGTGAATATTTGGATGAGTTATTTTATTGATGTTTTTTTGTGTTCTCAGAAATTTATGAAGATCATGAAATAACATTTAAGGATTGTCCTCCAAACTCTCAACTAAAATTAGTTATAAAGGAAATTTTGAAAATGTGATTTTTGGGTGCAACCAATTTATTTTCATTGGAACAGTATAAATAAGGATCTCATAATAGTTGATTCATCAAAAAAATGTGGATGATAAATGTCTAAGACTGAATAATTTTACTTATATTTAGAGTTTTATTTGATTAATTGGATATTGCTGATGATTTTTTTATAAAATTTGAACCGTTATCTATCCCTCTAACTATGTTAATATGAAAATGGGTTAAATTTATATGGATATATAAGTATTATTTTTGATTCAAAGAATTGAAAATAATATTTTTGAATGATCTATTTTTTGACATACCCTCCAGATATGGTTATTTTTTTCATCTACTATGATGCTTCAATAAAGGGACTTGGTTGTGTTCTGATGAATAATGATTCAATAATTTATTATGCTTCAAGCCTATTAAAACATCATGATTTAAACTATCACACACATGATATGGAATAAGAAGATATTGATTCACTTTAAAAAAATTATATATCTTTTTAAAGTAACCAAATGTTAAATTTATACTAACCATAAAATATTGAAATATGTATTCACATAGAATGAATTAAACACAAGGAATAAGTGATAGATATAACTAATAAAAATTATTATTGTATAATCAATTCCATTCCAAAAAAATACAATAATTTTATAGATTCATTGAGTTGTAAATATCATCATACATTAATAATTTTATGTTTGGAAAATCACCCATTGATTAATGATATGATGAATTTTCTCTTGGAATTTGTTGGTTTAAGAAATCCCTTTGTTTGGTTTCTAGTGTCAGTGGAGTCATCTCTCGTATATAAAATTTGGAAATCACATAAGGAAGAAAATTATTTATATCTAATTTATAATTATCTAGGGTAGTTATTTTTCCTGAATTTAATGTCAATAAATAATGTGTCTTATGATTTGTAAATAGAATATGTGTTCCCTCATATACCAAGCTGAATAAAGAATTGTTATGTGATTCTTATAGTTCTCCATTTTCAGTTCATCTTGGTTGTAGTAATAAGTATTGAGATCATGGGTATTATTACTGGTGGGATTGAATTAAAATATATTTTGGTGATTTTATAATGAAATTATTGAATTTTAAAATGGTTACAGTTGAATGATAACTTCTAAAGGGGATGCTTCAGCCATTTCTAGTGCCATAGTTGAAATGTGAAAATATTTCCATCAATATTATGGTTGAATAAACAAATAATTCTAATGATAAAAATGATATTTGGGTTATTATTCATCGAATTTATAAATATTATTTTTATACCTATTTGTGATGTTATGTCATTAGATTATATTTTTGATTGTACCACAAAGAGATGGTCTGGTTACAAAGAGTTACTCTCTTCACTGTCTCTGAATGTGATCCCAAGTTCACTTCTATCTTTTGGAATGGAATTCATAAGTAAATGGGAACTAAATTAAAATTCATCATGTCGTTTCATCTTCAATTTTATGGATAGTAAGATTGAAATATTAAAACATCAGAGGATATTTTTTGAGCTTGTTTAATGGATTAAAAGGAAGATAGGACCAATATATTTCATTAATTGAATTTTCTAATACTAATTATTTTCTTTTTAGTATAAAAATGGTACCATTTAGAAAATTATACAGAATGCAGTGATAAACTCCATCATTTTGGGATGATGTTAAGGAATGTAAGTAGATGAGACTATAATTTTTAAAGGAAGTGGATATGAACATAAATATGATCTAGAGAAACATAAGGAAAGATCTAAATATGAATAAATATTATGCACATGGCAAGAGGAAACCCATTTCTTTCGAGGTAGGTGATAATTTTTTCCAAATAAACTGTCATTGGAAAATATCTATGTATTTATTTAAAAGGAAATATAATCCCATGATTTTTGGACCTTGTAAAATCCTATAGATAGTTGGACAGGTTTCCTAAAGAGTATCCTTACCTCCATGTTTATCTCAAGTGTACAATTATTTTCATGTATAAATTTCTGTAAAATATGTTCTAGATCCATCTCATTTTTAGCCTATATGTTGTTCATTTGGGAGATATCCTTTCATATGGGGAAAATCCTATTCATATTCTTAATCATAGAGAGCATGTATTGTGGAATAAGTCAATTCACCAAGTTACAGTTTTGAATAGAAAACCTAGAGTTAAGGAAGAAACCTCGTTATATGAAAATACATTGAGGGAAATGAATATTCACTTGTATAATAAGTGAATGAAAATTGTGAGGGAACAATTTGATGAAATGAGGGAGAATGTAGTAACCTATGTACTTATAAAATAAATTGTTTTCATTATAGATATAATAGTCAAATTCATTGTTAATGTATAATGAAATAAGTGATATTTATATAAATTAAATAATCTATAATAATAGAATATAAATCTAATATATGATTTTATTAAATATATTTCCATGACATATATGTAAAAAATATGATATATTTATGTCATGGATTATGTAAATTAATGTTTTAAAATTGATAAATTAAGTGTTGATATTTTTCTGAAACATAAATTGTCATTTACATTTTTAAAATTAATGTAATGATTTAAAAAAAATATATTTTATGGAAATAATTTAATAAATTTTAATTTTTCTGTCTTATTATTATAAAATAATTTTATGATACCTTAATTAATTTTTAAAAGTGTTATAAAAGAGGTTGTAATTTTAACATTAGTATTTTTTTCAAAAATATTGATTTTAATTAAAAATTAAATTTCCCATATTTATAAAATTATATTTGTAATATGGAGTTCATTTTTTAATTCTACACATCATTAAATGGTTTGGGATAATTTTTGGTATTTTTATAAAAAAAATTAATTTTTTGTGAATAGTAAATTGTTGTATTTTACGATATATAACATTATAAGTTAACTACACTACTCTATGAGTAATTTCTATTTTAATGTCCAAAATCTATAGCATCCTTTAATTATTTAAATTTATTTAGTGATAATTCTCTAAATATTAATTGTCTTTACATAAAATAATAAACTAAAGAATAAAATAATGAGAAAAGACGCATCTCCTCGCTTTTAAATACACCCCTCATCACCTCTTATCCTCACAACTCATGTCCTTATATCTTGTTTAATTTCTACCAAATTTCCTTTATAATCCTTATCCTTATGTCCCAAACCTTATAGTCTCACCCAAATTCCAAAACCAAGTGTCTTAAAGAGGTTCTCAAGGATAAGAATAAAAGTTGAGGTTTGAACACGTTTGAATTAAGATGAACCTGAGGTAAGAGGATTTTATTTAAAAATAGATTTATATATATATATATATATTAAAAAAATCAAAAGGAATGTTTTGGTGATGGAAATATTTAAGTTTTGTGATTATTTTCTTATTTTTGGGCATTGTTTACGTTGTTGGGTGTGACATATATCTCCCTTAAATGCATTGGGTATGTTTATAATGGAAGTTGATTGTAATAGTTATTCCAAGTTTAACTGTGATGGTAAAATCATAATGTTTTCATGAGGGTAACATTGTAAGGATTCAATGAGGGTTAAAAATCATATTGTAGCCTCTATGGTTATAATATAATGTTTTTAATGCCCTAAGCTGCCTATATGGTTTTACATATGTTTTCTATGTTTTATATAAATATATTGTTTTTTCAAAGTAACTATATGATACTTTATGGGTGAGAAGTTTTTTATTTGTGAAAATGGTTTGATATGTTTATAATTATTCATGGACTAAAGGATTCTTTCCATTATTTTATTTCATTTACTATGCTTTTTGTGATAATCCAAAATTTTAAACAAAATTATAGGGTTTAAGGACGGGTAAGAGAAAATAATATTCTATGCTGAATATTGTGAATGCTTTTTATGATTTATTAAGAACAATCATATTATGGAAAAATTGGATACTCATTTAGTAGTATCTACATTGAATTATTCAGGATATCATGTATGTTTTATGGCCTAATTCTCTAAAACTCTAAACTAAAATGATCATTAGTAATGTAATAATTGTATTCTCGTAGAATTTATTTTATTTAATAATGTTTATGGTTTTTTCCATATACAAAATCATCATTTTGATATCTCGTAACATTTTATGAATATAATAACTACACTAAATCCTAAAAAACCGAGGACGTTCATGATGGGACCATTTCTAGTCTGACGTTCATGAAATAATTATTTAAAATATCATCTTCTAAGCATATCACGGTTAATAATGCATTATACCTTTGAATAAAATCTTAAAAAACTATATTTTTTTAATTTATATTTTTAAATCGTGAAAACACGATCCTTTATCTGATCTATTAACCTTGTATGCATCTTTTTGAACTGGTATTGAGTGAATATATAATTTAAACAATTATGTTCATTATATATTTAATATTTTACGACAAATAAATTATGTGTCCAATATTTAAAATTAAAAAAATCCTAGCAGTTAGTTTCAAATCTATGTAAGATAAACTATGACATAAGGTTCCAATTTACATGAAGTATAAGAATATATCAGATCATCATAAATCTGAACACTACCATGCCCCTTCAAATAATTATCTCTATAAATGAAAAATATGCATTTATATATTGTAGTCAAAAACATTATAATTCAATTATATTAATTTTTCATGAAACATTTAACACATATTGTAATTTACAAAAAAATTACACTTTTCGAGTTAATATTGTTAGTGAGATAGATAATTGAGAATTTTTTTAAGAAATCCTCCAATAATAATCCACTAATCCATAAATAATACAAATATTTAAGACATTTTTATGTGTTATTAATTCCTCAACCATAATTTTATTCCATGATAATTAGATATTCCATTTTTAGAAACAATATTCTAGATGAATGAAATCTTATATTACTAAAATTTAAATCTAATAAATTTTTCGTCTAATATATTTTCATTGAATTTTTTCAAAAAAAATCTTTATATGTCATTCATAATCCTCATGAATTTCAGAATATATAAAATTATCCTTATTAAACTATCTAAAAACCTATCTATGTAGTTATTTATAATACTATTTATTAGATACTTGAATAAAATGTGTTCATTAGAGAAGCCAATGGGAATGACCATGAAATATGAATTCCAGTATCATGTCTAAAATTATTTCCCTTGAATGCCTACCTAAATAACACTAAACTGATGGTATCCTGACATGAAATAAATCATTGAAAAATAATATGATCCAATTATTTGATCATATAAATAATAATTATGTGTAAAATGACACATTTTCTTATTTGTGATGTTCATTGAGGCTCTATTATAAATACAAAATCATATCAATTTATATTCATTTTTAAAAATAAAATAGGATCACCTCATAGTGATGTTATGGGATGAATGAATCCATTATAAAAATTACTAAATCATTATTTTCAACTCAAAAATTTTGTACATGATCCATTCGATAAGGGTGTTTTGAAATATGTTTATCATTAGGCAGTAATTAATTAGTAAATTAAAACTCCAAATCATGAATAATACCATATAAATAATCTACATAGACATCTATATGTCCATTTATAACTCACCCATCACTAATATGAATATTTCATTTTTTTGATAATATTTTCTTCATAACATTCATTTCCACCGTTAAATAATTTATTGTCTTCATGATATGATTTCTATAGTACGAAATCATAGAATATAACTTTTTTGTCATTAAAACCTATCTTATAATTATAAAATAGACAATTGTCCAATCCAAGAATAATATAAATCTATTATGGTTAGTTCAAATTTATTTATATGGAAAATCAATTCTATAGAAAAAATGGGAAGATTATTATAAATTAGGGATTCATTAATACATATACATTACGTTTTCAATAAAATTTTCATATTCATTCCATGATGTGATATTACCTTTTTATATTAAAATTTCTATGATGTGAAGTGATGAAAACATCCAGAGTCAAATAAGGCATAAAAATATTTCAAATAAACATTCATTGTACCTATCACAACTTTATCATATGTCCCAATATAAACTGCAGTATTCGAAAATTATTTTCACAGAAATGTTTCATTAAACCTTGTGTATTTTGACTATAAGTAACTAAAATAAAACACATTATATCATAATATACAAATTAATTTCAATTAATAAATTAAAACATTTATTTTCAATTAGTTACCCCATTCTCGGATTGATATGGATTCTTTTCTTTACAGTCACAAGTCATTTGAAAAACCATCCCCATCAGTAACATGTTTCAAATTATGTCAAATATTCCTTAGATTTTCTTATACCACAGTTAGAACAAAAAAATGATTAACTTATTTTTTATCAATTGGATTCTTTTCCATTCCATTCCACTATGATAACTTATTTCTATTTTCATCATGGGGTATTTAAATTTTTAATAACTTTATCTCAACTTTTTTCATAAAAAGAAATGTTTTCTTCATAAATATTAAATTGAAGTTAGGTTAAAGTATATAAAAATGGTATTAATACTATTTAAAATATATTAATATCACCATCAGGTATTAGAATAAAATTTGGAATATATTTAAACAATTTTGTAATGTTATATTAATAGGGATCAACTAAATTTTCCCCATATTACCTCAATTTTATTTATTTATTCTCTATTTAAATTTGAACAACCAAAGGGAAATATTTATTTAGGAATATATTCATTGATGTATCCCATTATTTGGAATCATTCTTTTCATACTCATTCTACTAATCTAAACTAATAACAATAATCATTCATATTTTCTAAAAATTATCAAATGTAAATAGATAACATTTTATTTTCCAAACATTCAATGACTTGAAATATATTTTCTTGAGTATTTATCCATCCTTGGTCTACCACTAAATCTGAGGATTAAATAAATTCTGATGGTATCGATATAAAAAATTATATATAATGGACATGTTCCTCAATTTTAAATATAATTTATCTCTAAAGTTGGTACCACAACAATTTATAACCTTTATCAACATATACATCACATTAAAGAGAAATACATCTTAAAAATATTTTCATTGTATACCATCCTACTCCAGTAGAATTCGGTCCTCTATTGAAAACCATTATTAACATACATACATCTGATAAAGAAATATTGTAATAATAAAACTATATATAATGAATAAATAAAAAATTGAATCTATCGGGGGTATTATATTGAATTTATCATAAACTCTAATTTTATCTAAACTGTTATTCTGATACCAACTATATAGACCAACCCTTAAAATGATACATAATATTGATTTTAAAAAAATCACATTATTTCATTCCAAAAGAATATTTTATATTGACATTTTTATATAATTAGTTCATAAATCCCACATAAAAAATAAATAATTTACAAATTGGACACATCCATTCAATGTAAATTTTTTAAACAATTTTATGTTGTTAACATGAAATATTTTTCTTTTCAGGACAAATATCATGACATTTTACTTGAAATATAATTTATTCTAACACATCATAAATCTATGTCCAAAAAAATTAAAAACATGTGATGAGAACATAAATCTATAATGGGGATATAATGGAAAAAAATTATTATATATTTTAAGAACATGAAAACTGATAAAATGTTAACCTTTTTTATTATTTCATATCCATATAAAATAAGTCGTATCCACATATGAAAAAATATAATTTTATCATTGAAATATTTCAGAACCCATAATAAGTAAATAGAAACTTATAAATCAATATTAGATCATTATACTCCTAAAAATTTTCCATCATATCAAAAATAATTGGATACTATTTAAATCCATTTGAAAATCCTCCTTGATTATCTCCACATTTCATATATTTATGGATAATTAATCATACCTTTTGAGTTAGAGAGATATATCGGGCTCACCAATCACATAAATTGTATCTAGATCACCCTTCATCATATACAACTATCCATTAACATATCACGAAAAAAAATTAGATTCTAACATTTCATCATAAATCATTTGAAAAACTATTTTAATCCCCTATAAAATACACTTTCAAATTCCCAAATGCATTATTCCATTTAAATTTTTTTTTGAAAAAAAGAAAAAACTAACTAAACAAAGGGAAAATAGATTTCAATTTAAAAAATGGAAATTTTTTAGAGAAATAAAAATAATTTATATCATTATATATTGAAATAATGGATATAATTTTGTATATTTTTGAAAATAATATTCCTTTCGCATTTTGTAATGATTGTAAAGAAGTATTATATGATATATTTAAATATTTTCTTCATAAATACATTTTTATAAAAGTAATAGCATAGATAATATAAAATTTTAAATAAATTGAAATAAAAATTTATATATCTATAATAATTATTAAAAAAATTTAGAGGAATAATAAATATTTGAAAATAAATGTGTTAGATTCATAATATAAGAATTTATGTTAATGTATCCCCAACATTGATTTTTAATTGTTATGTATGTTTTCTAAATTGATGGATAATGAATTTCTTTTATTTAATTAAATTATTATGAATCATTTCCGTCTTCATTATATTTTTAATATTTCATTTAGTTCACTTATTACAATATCAAACCTAATTACTTTATTGGTTTTTTTATTTTAGGTTTTCTGAGGATGTTTGGTTCATATGTCCAAAATGATTCTAGTAGGATGATTATGCTAAAATAAATCATGATTATATAATATATACATTCATAATCATGTTATATTTTAGTTTTCATATTATAATTATACATTTATAACTAAATATTTTAGGTGGTTATGAATAAAGAATTATGTTATTACATAGAGATGTAAGTGTATACATATTCATGAGTAACATTTAAAATTTTCAACAAATTTGAAGAGAAATAAGTAAACTAATACTTTATATCAATGGAATAATAATTATATAATAAATATCATATTATATATTTAAATAATCCTATATTTAACAGCCTTTTGAGGTGTTTATGAAAAATTTAATAGATAATCTTAGAAAGGTAGCAGTCTTCACGTACACATGAAATATGGTTACATTTTCTATTAGATGGAAATTTTGGTGAAAAGGGGTTATAAAATAAACATAATATCATTTAAGTATGTGTGATGTAATTATATTATTATATAAAATGTTTTATTAATGGTTTAATGTAAGTAAAAGAAGAAATAAAATGAAAACATTTTCTTAAGAAATGTACCCCTTCATTAGAAAACATCTGCAGGTTAATACCTAATGAATTATTTGGATGGTATTACGATCCAATAAGGAAATCTATTAAATTTGTATGGATGTTATTATGGGATATATTTATGTATTTTATAATCTATAAGGATCGTTTTGTGTTGATTATAGAGGATTGAAAGTTCCATTTTATATGCGTGGGAGATGACACACTTGAAATTTCTCAGAAGATTGAAATATATTATACCTTACTGATAAAAAATAGCCCCAAAAATAATCATATTAAAATAATATATAATATAGGGACTATATTATTTTATAAAATATTATTTAAAAAAATAATTCATTTTAACCCATTTAATTCTAGTTTTATCCCTTATAGCCCATTTTAACTCTAAATGTGGTAAATTGTTTTTTCATGAAATTTATTATTCATAATATCAAAAAAATGTGGACTCATTTGAAAATTTATACATTATGATTAAAAACATTGGATTCAATTTTTAAAAAATTATTTTCTATATTTGGATTATATTAATTAAAAAACATACTAAAAAACTTGATGAAATATTTTTTCCCAGAAGAATGTATTTCAGTATAAAAATGGTTTTATATAATAATAAAGGTTAATATTGATTTAATTTAAATTTATTGAAAATAATTTTGATAAAAATAAACTAAAGAAACTTTAAAATAAATATCAAATATAATTATACATTTTAAATATATGAAATATAAGCATATTCTTTTAAAAAATTCTTTATTTTATACTATTCCCCAAAAATTCAACTTTTTCAGAGAATTATTCTAAAATCACTCTATGATGTTGTTGTATTTAAAATTAAAAATAGTATATATATTTTTTAAAAATTAAATTTTAATATTTAGAATTTATTCTTTTACGTAATATCATAAAATGCATGAATCTATGTAATATGATTCATGAATATTAATAAGTATTTAAATGGATATATTACAACAATGTTTTTCATAATTCTACTATCATTCCCATTTATTTTAAGAGATTGAATGTTATCTAACTGAACACTAACATGGTTATTGATTTTGGAAACACACTGAAAACAACATAGAAGAAACACATCACTGGGTGAATGTTCTCTCATTTTTTATATTAGTTAATTATTAAATTCTTCCCATCTATTTTCTTCCTATTTCTCAGTGACTTAAATTTCAACCATGATATATTTGATAGAATATTCAAAAGATTCTTAAAATATTTACTTCATATTTCCTTAAAAAAATAAATTCAATTGTTGAAAATTCTATATATTAGAATCTAATAGTGGTTAATGGTTTTCCAAATACTAATTAATACGATGTCATATGGATATTTCCAACACTGAGGTGTGGGGTGAATCTATGTCGGTGTACATTTATCCAATTTTATGTTTATCCTCAAACTACATCTTCTGATATTCAATTAGTTTCTCTCTCTTTCTCCTTCACTCCATTTTTCAGTTTACAAATATAGAAATTTAATTCAACAAAATTAGACAACATGTTTCGTTAACAATGTTATCCTCACTATGACTGAAGACATCCCCAAAATATCATGGCTATTATCTTACAATAACATGTTCTTATTCTGATCAAAGAATACATTGTATTGTGTATTATGATGACCCTATTTTATAAGAAATCATCATATTCACATCATTTAATGGGTTGTTGTTAGTTTTCAAAATAATATAAACATGATCCTCCCTAAAGAAATATCACTTTTTATAGACTATGTATCTCAAAGAGTATATAAATAATCTTCTCACTTTGTTGAATAAATTATATTGGATGGATCATTTTCCATTTGAAATATATAGAATGACTTTAGATAATGGATATATCATAGTATTAGGATGTATAATAATTAGCAGTAGAAATTCTAATAACTTCATTCTATAAAATTCTACATTAAGGTATATATTATTGGTTGGATTTCTCAATTACTTTTATAAGTATATGTTTGATAACAAGTGCAATATATTTTTCTTGTAATTTATTTTTTATATTTAGTGTAATAGAATTTAACTAGTAATTCATATTTTTTATATGGAAGAAACATATTATCAATTAGTTGTGGTATTGGTTTTTATATTTCTCTCCCATTTTCCTTCAACATGCATGACATATTTAGTTCTTACCCAATCTAGAATATCTAATTTTTGGACATAATATATTTATATATAATAAGTGTATTATATTAGGATCTTTCTCAAATTACAACCCCCCCAAGCACATCATTTAATAAATGAATCATCTATTTTAGATCAGCCTGTACACTCAGAATATTTCCTTCTTTTCCCCCACAAAAAACACTTCTTTACATTCTATGTTTGTGTGGGATTATATTCCTCATCATAAATTTGTAGAATTGAAACCATGTGGATTTTTTTGAAACATATATCTTTATAGTGGGTAGATTATCTATAGATCTCCATTCTATTTTATCACCTTGAATCACATTATAGATGTGATCTTTGTGATATTCGAGTTTGAACACATGACAAAGAATAGTCATGTTTACATAATTATAATCTTTTAAATATGCCTTTAGACTAATGTTATACACTCTAAAAAATGTGATTATAGAAATATGATTGAAAACCCATGTTCCACTTAATACGTATGTTCTCTGAAATATAAAATCAATAAATTTAGGAAAATGTCTTTTATTTAGCAAGATTTATATAAGAAATAATTTAATTTATCAAAAAAACATACACTCATACATCTAACTTATTTTCATTTCATTATATGTATTATGATAAGAACGAAGAAAGATTAAAATAGGAAAGAATCATTTGATAAAGACATAATAGAATAATTTCATTCCAAACGAAAACTCTTAAATTTTCTAATTCATCCTCTTCTTCATTGTTTCTTCTAATATGGATCCCACTTATGTAGTGTGTATCAAAACTCTACAACCTAGTGTTTCTTTCAGTTAGTTAAAAAGTCATGGCATATTATATTATGATATCTGTTCCGTCATGATTTTTTATCCATGATGAACACATTACCTTGTTATCAGGTATCAAAAAATACCTCATAATATAAATTTTATAGAAAAAAAGAGTTTCACAAAGATATTTCTTTATGTAATCGAGTAAACATTTCTTTAAATATCGACCATGCCTTTGAATCACCCTTAAATTTCAAAAATATTAATAAAATCAATTAACAGGCTGAAAAAATAGTGAATCGTTCCTTTCCAATATTACCATACATATTCTATGATACCACATATTGAATCTAATGACCAAATGCATATAGAATCACTGATTTATTATATAATCATGCTTAGATATAATAAATGATCATTTTTTAGATTGACCTTGTCACCAAAATTGATGAACTACATTCTCAGGCCTTTTAATTTTGGTCATTTTTCTAATGGTTATGAAATATTTATTTGAGGCTTTCTTAACTCACCTTATATTTTATCCTACATTCAATATGACTCTTACAAATAGATATATCATCATTAAAAACAAGTCACATCCACATTTACACATTCAGGTAAATATCCAATAATATATAAATCTTTTATCCATGTTCATTATTAACTTTAATCATATAGTGGATTACATAATTTTGAACTCCTATTTGGTAATTCTTCTTCCTTAGCATATGAAATATTGAGGCAACAAAATTCAATGAATAAAGTTTGTGATTCAATTATCATGAAATATTTAGAACTCACTAGAAATAATATTTACATGCTTTTCAACACATATCCTCAATATTCTTAGGAACTTCCAAAATCATTCCAATAGATCAATTTTCATATAATATTGAATCATTCATGTTTAATATTATGTTGAAATAAAATAAATTTGTAATGCAATGTGTGTTCATCTATAAATTCCTGGATCTATGTGCCTCCCAAAGGTTCCCAGAACCCAATTGATCACATGACCTCAAGTGAATTTCCCCAAAGCTAGAGGCTTCCAACTAGGAGTGAGGGACAAGGTCTCATAATAGGGAAACTATTAACTCATTGGAAAATTATAAAACAAATAAAAAAATAGTAAACAATATCATAAGTAGTAATATCATACAACAGAATTAAAGAATGGATAACTGATAGAAAATAAGAAACTGGGGCTTATATATATAAATGATGCATGTAGCATGTGTATAGGACAGCAGCCAAATTACACACAATTATAGAAATACAATAATAAAACCAATGTACAAAATAGTAGTAAACTCCAATAGAATTTAAATCCTCAGCTCGGTCCCATGCTCTCCATTTCCAATAGCAATCATGTACTTGATGAGGAAGTGAGTTTTCCATTATCTACACCTCCAGCTAGATAATCAGTTTGGGTCTAAAAGAATAACCCAAACAGGCTGTGAGAGAAATCCCAATAGGAAACCTCCAAAATACATTTTCTTAACTATAAGTGAATATATATACTATGTAATATACATAAATGATGTAATTTACTAGTAATTACTCAGAAGTAATGAATCCTGCAATTTTCAATTATATTCATTTATATTCATTAGTTATTCAATCTTTTGAATACTGAAGTCCCGAGATCTATGCTAATATCTGTATCCCCCATGTAATAGTAATAAAATAGCTTTATCAACATAAAATATCATCAAAAAATTAAGACTATGTCCAATCTTGTGCTCTGGCATGGTATTGATCGTACCACGATTCACTGTTTTATTCCACCCTTACACCGCTGTTTTAACTGGTTTTGTAATGCATATTCCAAATATAATAATAAATTAAACTTACTGTTTTATTCAATTAATTAATTTTTATTAATATTTAATATGGCAATTTTACTTTTTTATGTGTTTACATTATAGGAGGAGGTGATTCGGAGAGCTCACGATGGTAATCAAGCAAAACGGGCCAAACTGCGTAAGGGCCCAAGCATTCATGTGGACATAAACACATAATGTGGATACTTTGTGCATTAGATTGGTCTACACCTAGGTTTATCCATGTATCATTGTGTGGGATACATTTCTCTAGAATTCCATGAAGCCCAATTCTCCCATTTAAAGGCCCATAATAGGCCCACAATGGGAAGCAATTCTGGGCGGGCCAGATTGGACCACCCTTCTGTATTAGAGCCATAACCCGGGCCTCGGAGATCCAATTGGGCTTATTCCACCTCCCATGGACAGATAACGTGAAGGCCCACATCTCCACCGCATTTCATGACATTTTCACGCGTTTTGGTCAGTCAACAAGCCGGATAAAGACGGAGTAAAAAAGTCTACCCTGAATAGTGACCTAGTCTCTTAGGCACTTGACTTCTTTTGTGGAAAGTGTGATGTGTATGTACATAAAAACACCTCTCACCCCCATTCTCTCATGTGGCACGACCAGGGGTGAAGGTGAGTCTAATTTTAGAGCTTCTTTAATTTATTTTAGTTCCCTTATACCTCATTAACTTCTAAGTTTCTTAGTGATCAACTTGGGGGTGTCCATTGTTGTAATCCCGAGATCTACATTTGTAATCTTCGTAAGGTGATTTAATTTCCATGATTGTTTTCTATTGTTCTTAATTTTTACCTTATGAATATTTTTTTATTCTGGTATGATTAAATATAAATTAAAGGAACAAGAATCCTCGTGTTTCCATGCATAACCCGGATCTTGTGATGATTTGAGTGTGTTTGCCTCTTTTCTCACCACTTCTCTTTCATGAGTTTTCTTTTGAATTGACTTGTTTGATGATATCCAGAATTTATAACCCATGAATATGCATGTTTTTTTATTGAGATCAATTCTGATAAAGACCCAAATCTGGACATCTCATCACGTTGTTGATGTGATGCCTTGATTGAGTTTGGTTCTTACATCGACATAGTTTTATTGATTATGAGTGGTCGCTAATAATCAATAACGTTGATTGATAAAATTCTAGGTGGTAACCTAGTAAAAACTCACATAATACTGGTTTCAGTGGGTATAAAATCAAGGGATCAATGACCCTTCCCATTCCCTTGAGAGCGATGACGGATTGAGCATCAAGGGACACTTACCCGGGTTGATCACGATTTCTCTAACCAGTTTCTCTCACTTAGTAGTATAGTTTCAATTGCTATTTTAAAATCATAGAACCCCCAACCACTTAATTTAATTTCTATTTTTTAACATAATCAGAACATTATTTTGAAATTAGTGATCTAAGGCTCTGTCGAGAGATGACCTAGGGTTCCTGCTATACTGCATAAATTCTAGTAAAAACTTAACCTCTAATTTGACGCGCTTGACAACGCGATCAAATATTGGCGTCGTTGCCGGGGAGCCAAGATAATTTTTATTTATTTATTTATTTTTATTTATTTATTTATTTTACCTCTTAATTATTACTCCTTTAAATACCCCACCCCCATTTGATTGTTTTTGTTTTGGGTTTTGTCTTTTTTTTGTTGTTTTTGGTGTGTTCTTTATCTCTCTCTATCTCTCTCTCTCTCTTCTTCTCCATCTCCCTCTCTAATTCTATAGTATAAAATTCTATTCTTATTTCACCATTCTTAGGTTTTTTTTATTATATCCATCTCAAATCAAAAAAAAAACACAACAAAAAAATCAATCAATCAAACTGGACATCATTGTTGCATGACAAGATCTGGTAAAGAAACACTACTTGAATTTGATCCTGAAATTGAACAGTCACATAACACACATATCAAGGCATATAGAGAACGTCAATAAAGTAACATTGGGGAACACCTTGTGAAACCTCAAGTGTTCCAAAACCAATCAAAAATTGAACCAAATCAAACCCCAGAGATCATGGATGCAAATAACCGAACTTTAAAAGAACTAACTACCCCTGATGTGGAGTACCAACCTACGTACATCCAATATCCTAAGGAAGCAGCCAACTTTGAGCTGAGATCATTCCTCATCCATCTCCTTCCAAAATTCCATGGTCTTCCCGGAGAGGACCCTCACAAACATCTAAAGGAGTCTCACATAGTGTGCTTCACCATGACACCCCAAAATGTGTCTGAGGACCTCATTAAGTTTAGGGCCTTCCCTTTCTCCCTTGATGGTGTATCCAAAGATTAGATATACTATTTTCCTACCACGATTAGGGGCTGGAATTACCTTAAAAGTCTCTTTCTAGAGAAGTTATTCCCTGCCTCTCGAACTGTGTCAATTAGGAACGAAATTTGTGGCATTCGGCAGTTACAAGGAGAGACCCTTCATGAATACTGGGAGAGATTCAAAATACTCTGTTCAATTTTCCCCCACCACCAGATTAGTGAATAACTTTTAATTCAATACTTCTATGAGGGACTTATCCCCATGGATCGTGGAATGATTGATGCTACAGCTGGTGGTGCCTTAGTTGACAAAACTCTTTATGCCGCTCGTGACTTAATAGCCAACATGGCTCAAAATGAACAAATATTTTGTACACAAGCTATTGCACCAACCAGATGAGTTCATGAGGTAAGTCATTCATCCCTAGAACAAAAGGTAGATAATAAACTTGATGAGATGCATACCATTCTAAGGCAATTAGCTCAACCACAATGTAACTCACACTCTCCTCTCGTTCCATTACATTGTGGTTTTTGTTATGATAATACTCATTTTTCTGATCAGTACCCACAACTTCAGGATTCATCTGAGTCTTGTGCTGCAGTGTTCCTTGGGGACCCATTCCAACAATAACTACCTTTCAATAAAGAACCATTCAGGCCAAATCCAAACCCCGGGTGGCAAGCACAACCCCAGTACCGACAAGGAGGAAACTCAAGCTACCCCAAGAAGAATTGGTATCAACAATTCCAAGGTATGAAACCTTCTTATCCTTCAACTTCTCAAAACAATCATCCTCCTCCTCCCAAATCTGATCCAAGCCTCGAGGACATGGTGAAACAAATGGCAACCCAGAACCTCCAGTTCTAACAGACCACACAATCAGTAATTCAAGATTTGTGAACCCAAGTGGGGAAATTGGAAAACACCATCGGTGAGCTTAAGATGCAAGGGTCTGGGCAACTACCATCACAACCCGTTGCCAATCTGGAGGACAGAGGTAATGTATGTGCAGTTACACGTCGTAGTGGTAAAGAAGTTTCTCCTTCTACTGATTCTGCACAGTAGGTATGTCCCCCTCATGAAAACTCTCTTTCCCAACCCTCAAAAATTTCATGTAAAGAAAAAAAAAGGGAAATAAAATTATCATTGATGATTCAAATGAACAATCAATTCCTCTTCATTTCCATCAAAGACTCTCTAAATCTAAGAAAAACATTGATAATGATATTGACAATGAAATAATGGATACATTTAAAAAAGTTCAAGTTAATATTCCATTGTTGGATGCAGTCAAGAAAATTCCCCGTTATGCCAAATTTCATAAAGAGCTTTGCACCCATAGAAGGAGGTTGAAGGGGAATGAGAGAGTCAGCCTGGGAAGGAATGTCTCAGCCATGATTCAACTAGCAATTCCAACCAAATGCAAGGATCCTGGCACATTCACCATACCTTTTACCATAAGGGAGACCTTATTTTATGATGTTATGCTAGATTTAGGTGCTTCTATTAATGTAATGCCTCACTTCGTGTATACTTCTTTGCAGGTTAGAGAGCTTCAAACAACAGGCATTGTCATGCAACTTGCCAACCGAAGCACAACACACCCATCAGAAGTGGTCGAGGATGTCCTTGTAAAAGTTAAGAATCTCATCTTCCCTGTAGACTTTTACATTCTTGAGATGGAAGACACCCGAACCCAAGGACATGTCCCTCTCATACTTGGGAGGCCATTCCTCAAAACAGCAAAGACGATCATCAATTTTCACAATGGTACATTGTCCATGGAGTTTGCTGGATAAAAGGTAAGTTTTAACATCCTTGAGGCTATGAAACACCCCGTTGATGAGCACTCCACTCTTCCTGTCTATTTGATGGAAGTGCTCTCAAATGATGCACACACACACAATTCACTCCTCAACCGAAACTCTGATTCTTTTTTGTTTTCTACAACCATGGATGATTTGAGTTTTGATTCCTGTTTTGATTGTTGTGTGTGTTCAGAAAAATTTAAATTTTGTGCTTTAATTGATGAGTGTGTTTATTCTGAGGTACCCATGACTATCGATGATTCTGAAATCTCATTTCAATAGATTCTATTTCCTTTGAGAATAAACATGAGCAGATAGATAGTTTCATGGACCTCACTCACCCTAAATGCCCTCCCTCAATCCAGAAACCACCGATTTTGGAGCTTAAACAACTTCTTTCCAATTTATAATATGCATATCTTGAGGGTATTGACCAATTTCCCGTCATTATTTCCAATAACCTCTCTCCACAACAGGAATCGAAACTGCTCAAACTTTTTAGAGAGTGTAAAAAGGCAATAGGATGGACAATGGCTGATATTCCCAGGATTATCCCATCTATTTGTATGCACCATATACTTTTGGATGATTAGGCTAATCCCATAAGACAATCTCAATGTCGGTTGAATCCCACTCTCCTTGAAGTGGTAAAATTGGAAGTCAGTAAATTACTTGTTGCAGGGATAATTTATCCTATATCTAATAGTAAATGGGTTAGCCTAGTGCAAATTGTGCCTAAAAAATAGGAATAACAGTTGTGTCAAATGAAAGGAATGAGTTGGTTCCAACACGGGTGCAAAACAGTTGGAGAGTCTGTATTGACTACTGTCGATTGAATCAAGCCACGCAGAAGGACCACTTTCCATTACCATTCATTGACCAAATGTTAGAACATCTGGCTGGTAAGTCCCATTATTGTTTCCTTGATGGATATTCGGGTTATTTCCAAATCCATATAGCCCCTAAAGATCAATAATAGACCACATTTACCTGTCCATTTGGCACATTTGCATACAGAAGGATGCCATTCGGTCTTTGTAATGCTCATGTTACTTTTTAGCGATGTATGTTGAGTATTTTTTCTGAGTACCTTGAGAGTTGTATGGAAGTATTTATGGATGATTTCATGTAATATGGATCTTATTTTGATGATTGTTTGGAACACCTAGGTTCTGTCCTCCGCTGCTGCATTGAAAAAGATCTTGTTTTAAATTATGAGAAATTCCATTTTATGGTTGAGAGGGGGATAGTTCTTGGGCATATCATATCAAATAAGGGAATTCAAGTTGATAAATCTAAAATTGAATTAATTTCAACCCTTCCATTTCCAAAATGTTTTCGTGAGGTGCGATCTTTCTTGAGTCATGATGGTTTTTACCGCTGATTCATTAAAGAATTTAGTAAGATCTCACTTCCCTTATCTCGGTTATTATAAAAGGATTCTGAATTTGTTTTTTGATAAAAATTGTGAGGATTCTTTCAATTCACTAAAAATGAGTCTCACATCACCTCCTATAATCCAACCACCAAGGTGGGATCTCCACTTCGAGCTTATGTGTGATGCCTCTAACTTTGCAGTTGGGCAGTTTTATCACAAAGGGTTGAAATGGCTCCTCATGTCATTGCATATGCCTCGTGTACCCTTGACCCTGCCCAGGTAAACTACACAACCACAGAAAAATAACTCCTTTCTATTGTGTTTGCCTTGGAAAAAATCCGTTCATATCTTCTTGGGTCAAAAGTGATTATGTTCTCTGATCATGCTGCCCTTCGTTTCCTCCTAAAGAAACCTGAAGCCAAACCCCACCTCATTTGATGGATGCTCCTCCTCTAAGAGTTTGACCTTGTGATTAGAGATAATATAGTGGTGGAGAATGTGGTAGATGACCACATTAGTAGAATTTACCCACCATTGGACAATCATGTTGACTCACCCATACCCATTAGAGAATTCTTCCCTCATGAGAACCTTTGTGATGTTGTGGACCTTACCCCTGGTATGCGGACATTGTGAATTTTCTAGCAACATATAGGGTCCCCTCCTATTTTATCACTTCACAATCCTAAATACTTAAACATTATTCTTGATGGTACATTTGGGATGACCCATATTTGTGGAGAATTTTTAGTGACCAAGTAGTTCGTCGGTGTGTCCCTAACCAAGAGTTCACCTTTGTTTTGACCTTTTTCCACACTTTGGCATATGGGGTCCACTTTGTCTCCCAACGTACAGCTCGAATGGTCCTTGACTCAGGACTTTATTGGCCAACATTTTATAGGGATTCCCATATATTTTTCAAGTCATGTAGTTGTTGTCAATTCATAGGGAATATCTCAAAGAGGACTGAAATGCCCCAACAGCCCATGTTATTTTGTGAGATCTTCGATGCATGGGGCATTGACTTCATGGGGCCTTTTCCAAATTCATTTGGATTTGTGTACATATTATTGTATATTGAATATGTATCTAAATGGGTGGAAGCAAAGGCCACTAGGACCGATGACTCTCGAGTGGTTGTTGATTTTGGGAGGTCAAAGATTTTCATTAGGTTTGGTCTACCAATATTCATCATTAGTGATCAGGGTTCACATTTTTGCAATAGTAACATGAAAAACTTTCTTCGTAAGTGTGGGGTTGTTCATAAAGTCTCCACTGCATATCATCCCCAAACTAACGGACAAGAATAAATTTCAAACCGAGAAGTTAAGCGAATCTTGGAGAAAACGGTACAACCCAATAGGAATGATTGGAGTTTTTTCTTGGATGATGCGCTTTGGGGATATCGTACTGCTTTTAAAACCCCGGTCGGAATGTCACCATATAGGATTTTGTTTTTAAAAGCTTTTCACCTCCCAGTGGAGGTAGAAAACCATCCATATTGGGTTGTTAAACAATGTAATATGAATATTTCAGATGCAGGTGAGGAAAGAAATCTGTAGATTCAAGAGTTGGAAGAAATTTGACGTGATGCATATGAAAACTCCCGAATCTATAAAGAGAATACAAAGGGTATTCATGATAGCATGATTCACCAGTGGAAGTTCCATATTTGTGAGAAGGTCCTCATGTACAATTCCAAGCTTAAGCTCCACCCAGGTAAGCTTTGTTCCCGATGGCTCGATCCTTATATTGTTACTAATGTTTACCCTTTTGATGCAATACAGGTTTTTCATGAGCAGAGTGGACGAAGTCTTACCGTCAATGGGTAGTGACATAAACACTTCTATGAGAATTTATCAAAAAATCTAGTGGAGGAAATCCACCTTCTCGACGCATCATACCAATAAAACACACTAGGTTTTATCCTTCCTTCTCACATTCTCAATTATTTCAGTGAGGAAACTGCACATTCTAGGTGTGGGGGGTGAACACATTCCTGGGTTAGTTAGTAATTTTCATCATTTTTTTTTCTCTTTTTGGCCTTCTTTATGGTATTTTCATTTTTCCCCATCAAAAATTTTGAAGTTCCGTGATTTGGCGACCATAAAGTGGGGAAAGTAAAAATACCATAATGAAGGCTAAAAAGAATATTTGTATCAAGGAGTGATTTTCTTAGTGAATTGGTTTTCTTTCAATGATATAAATGGTTGTATCTATGTGAAACCTTTGAGATGATTCATTCCCTTTGTGTGAGTAGTTTTTTGAAAAGCTGTGTCACTAATATATCCACAAATTTTTGCACCAAACCACAAAGTGTGATTATTTCTTACTTAATATAGGGTAAATATATGTTGGGTTAATATTTTTCAGTTTTAAATGATATTTCCATACGTTTTTTCCTTATCCGATCTGTTTCCTTACTGTACCAGATTGACCTATGCGTTTGTACCTAATGTCCGACTGTTGTACACACTCAGAAAACAAGAAGAAGAAAAAAAAAATTTCTTGGGCAGGTCAAAAACCACTCATCCTCAACCTTTGATCTTGTTATAAATATTTCAATTGGTGTCGTGAGGAGATCAAACAAAGGTTGAGAGATGAGTGTGAGATTTGTTCCAAATGAAACTTCAAAAAAAATTAGGGGAGTGATGAAATGTACAAAATATAGGGATATCTAGGTTAGGAGCCTATGGTTTGACTTCTAGTAATGCTTAAGTGAGTGGGTCTTCAAATATGATTGAAAAGGATATAGGGCCGGTTCGGTGGACAAAATCATTTAAGCTAAAAAATGTTAAAATGACCTATATTTATTGGATAGCAAGTGGAAAGAATTGCATGGAATGGTTTCCACATAAACACATGGATAATTAGTGTCATGGTTGACTTCTGAATTCCTTTCTCAATTTGGTATGATGAATCTTTTTGAATTTCACTATGATATGATTTATGAGACATCTTTTTCTATTTTCACTAGGAAGAACTCCATGGTGTGGTTCGTGCATTGATCACATTACTTTAAATAAAATTTCCTCAAATATTAAATCTTCATGATTTTGGAAATATATATATATATATTCATAATTTTATTTGGATATGTTTCTTTGCCCAGTAGGGAAAATGTTTAGGTGTGGGGGTGTGATCGTACCACGATTCACTGTTTTATTCCACCCTTACACCGCTGTTTTAAACTGGTTTTGTAATGAATATTCCAAATATAATAATAAGTTACACTTACTATTTGATTCAATGAATTAATGTTTATTAATATTTAATAGGTCAATTTTATTTGTTTATGTGTTTACATTATAGGAGGAGGTGATTCGGAGAGCCCACGATGGTAATCAAGCAAAACGGGCCAAACTGCACAAGGGCCCAAGCATTCTTGTGGACATAAATACATAATTTGGATACTCCGTGCATTAAATTGGGCTAATAATCGGTTTATGCATGTATCTTTGTGTGGGATACATTTCTCCAGAAGACCATGAAGCCCAATTCGCCCATTTAAAGGCCCATAATAGGCCCACAAGTGAAGCAATTCTGGGCGGGCCAGATTGGACCACCCTTCTGTATTTGGGCCATAACCCGGGCCTCGGAGATCTAATTGGAATGATTCCACCTCCCATGGACATCTAACTTGAAGGCCCACATCTACACCGAATTTAGTGACATTTTAACGCGTTTTGATTAGTCAAAAAGCCGGATAAATATGGAGTAAAAAGTCTGCCCTGAATAGTGACCTAGTCTCTTAGGCACTTGAATTATTTTGTGGAAAGTGTGATGTGTTTCTCCATAAAAACACCTCTCACCCCCATTATATCATGTGTCGCGACCAGGGGTGAAGTTTAGTCGAATTAGAGAGCTTCTTTCATTTATTTTAGTTCCCTTATACCTCATGTACTTCTAAGATTCTTAGTGATCAACTTGGGGGATGTCCATTGTTGTAATCCCGAGATCTACATTTGTAATCTTCGTAAGTTGATTTAATTTCTAGGTTTTTTGTATATTGTTCTTAATTATTACCTTATTAATTTTATTTTATTCTGGTATTATTAAATATAAATTAGAGGAACAAGAATCCTTGTGCTCCCATGCATAACCCGGATCTTGTGATGATTTGAGTGCGTTTGTCTCTTTTCTCACCTCTTCTCTTTCATGAGTTTGCTTTTGAATTGACTTGTTTGATGATATCCAGAAGTTATAACCCATGAATATGCATGTTTTTGTATTGAGATCAATTTTGATAAAGACCCAAATCTGGACATCTCATCACGTTGTTGATGTGATGCCTTGATTGAGTTTGGTTCTTACATCGACATAGTTTTATTGATTATGAGCGGTCGCCGATAATCAATAATGTTGATCGATCAAATTCTAGTTGGTAACCTAGTAAAAACTCACATACTACTAGTTTTAGTGGTTATAAAATCAAGGAATCAATGATCTTTCCCATTCCCTTGAGAGCGATGACAGATTGAGCATCAAGGGACACTTACCCGGGTTGATCACGATTTCTCCAACCAGTTTTCTCTCACTTAGTAGTATAGATTCAATTGCTATTTTAAAATCATAGAACCCCCAACCACTTAATTTAATTTCAATTTTGTTAAATTAATCAGAACCTTATTTTTAAATTAGTGATCTAAGGCTCTGTCGAGAGACGACCTAGGGTTCCTGCTATACTGCAGAAATTCTAGTAAAAACTTAACCTCTAATTTGACGCGCTCGACAACGTGATCAGGTATACTCATCACAATCATTCAATCATTCAAAAAACCAAATAGGAAAGCTCTCACAGTATACACCCTTTGGTATAACATAGCACTAATAAAACACAAATGACCCCCTGGGCAGCTCTCACGGTCAATACCACTAGGTCCTCATGGCATCAGAAATTTATACACAACCACTAAGTTTCTCTCACAGTCAATACCCCCTAGGTCAGCATGGCATCAATAACTTATAAACAACCTTTCGAGCATCTCTCATAGTAAATACACCCTTGGTCAACATGGAATAAATAATCATAAATGGCATCATGGGTAGCTCTCACGGTCAATAACCCGGGGTCAATGTTTACAAAAAGGCCCTCACAGTCCTGTGTAATAATCATGGAAACCCCTATAGTATTCCTAGTCCATGGATCTCACAGTCCATTGAAAAAACATCATTCATATTCTAATAAGGTATCACATGTAATCTATAACTACAACATTAGTAAAATTATAAATCATATCAAATTCAATTCATATAATCCATAAAACACCATTCTATGAAATTCAAGGCATAGAAACATGCTACGCATCATATAAATCCTAGTCCAAAAGGCCATAAACTACCAAATAAAACAAAAATACTAAGGGTAAGTCCCGTAAAAGGATATAAAACACTATTCATAATAAATCATCCTTTCTCAAACAAATAAAACAAAGAAAGTATTAAACAATGTAAAATTCTTAAAAATTAATACACTAAATTTGGGCATTCGTCACATTAAGAAAATATAATCCAAAGACAATCGACGAAAGGAACAAACCACTTACCTTTATGTTCTACAATCAACACTCTTAAATGTAGGCCAATTAATCGGCCGACAATTATGTAGATCTACAAAAAGGTAAAAAAAATATCATTATTGAATAACTAACGAAAGAGGAGGAATTAGGAAGAGATACTATAGGGGAAGATAGAAATCACCGGTGGGAATCCAATGCAACCAGCATCATCTCAATTAGAACTTGGATGGAGAACTCGGAGGATTTAAAATATCTTCATCAATTCACCGCTCTCCTGGATGAACTGATGGTAGAATAAGTTAGTTTTATAGATGACACAATACCCTAATCTGATTCCTCAATTTACAATAAAAGTACACAACATCTTTATTTAATGTACACGAAAAGTACTAGCCTAGACCAGCCCCCACTTTAGTCATTCTTATAGGTCACCTACAAGACCATGTAATAAATCTTTACATGGACAGTACATAGCTACACATTGAATCCAGGTACATGGAATGTACATAAAAGTACACGGCATGTACATAGAAAATTCATCAATTCTTCTATTCTCCAAAAAACAACACAAAATAATGATCCATACCTGAAATAAGGATCTAGGTTCTTACAAGCTTCTCCCTTAAAGAAATTTGTCCCCGTATTTTTCTTGCAATTGTGGTAAAGATGGATCTTTAAACAGTCTTGGCCATTCTTATCGTACATCAGCCTCCCTCTCCTAAGTCTTTTAATGTACTCATCTGTGCTTCCATAGCACCCGTACTCGAGGAACTGACCATCCAAATAAAACCTTCGTACTTCGATCCAGAATTCTATTAGGTTTCTCCTCAAAGTATGCAACTACCTCCAACTCAACCTCATCATGATGGAAAGCATGAGATAGTTCTGAAAAGTAATGTCAAATCTGAGAAAAATGAAAGGTATTGTGCATCTCTCGGTGCCGCTATGGAAACATAGACTAATTGGAAACTGGACCGACTCTCTCAAAAAAAAGGCCTAATGTATCTTGATGAAATCTTCCCTTATCTCATAATTCTCATGTGTCCCAACATCATTGTGACATATAAGAAAACCCAATCTCAGACATTGAACTCCATAGGTTGTCTCAATTGATCAACATAAGATTTATGGAATGATTTTTGCAATATCCAACCTCTTCTAAAACTACTCCACACAATCTGTGGTCTCCTAGACCAGACAAGGTCCCAACATAGCTGCCTTTCCTACCTCCAGCCAACATAGGGTGATGTGCATGGCCTACTGTACAAAGCCACATAAAGTTACATCTGAATCATTTCCTAAAAATTGTTATTGTAGAAAAACATAACTACAGGTATGTATCTCTCCCAGGAGCCCCTGAAATCCTGGAAGCATGTTCGAAGCATGTCCTCTAAAAACTAATTCATGTGCTCAAACATTCCATCTTTCTGGGGTTTGTAAGATGTACTCAGAAGTACATCTTTACACAAAGAACTTTTTAGTCCCTGACAAACATGAGAAGTAAATAAGGTATCCCTATATGAAATAATAGAGTGTGTAACACCCTAAAAATGTACAATCTCTTAGATGTAAAACCTTCCAAGATCATAAAAACTGATGGTTTAATTAATCAGTAAAAATTGTGCATGATTTTCTAGTCTGTCAACAACAACCCAATGGAATCATTCCCTCAAGGTGACCTCGATAGACCCATCACAATATCCATAGAAACATCATTCCACCTCCACATGGGAATGGGTAATTGTTGTAAAATCACAATTGGTCACTGATGTTCTACCTTCACCTATTGACATGTGGAACATCTCATAAAAAAACAAACAACATCCTTCTTCAGGCCTGACAACAAATACTGATGGTGTAGATCTCGATACAGCTTTGATAAACTAGGATGAGCTACTTGAAATAAGGAATAAAAATATTATAAAATATCACCACGTATGTCTACTGACACACATAAACAACCATGGAAATGAAAAACATCATCTTCTTATATAGTCCACCAAGGAGTAGGGTCATCTCCTGACACAATATCTTATAGGACTAGGCCTTCAGAATCTAATATATATCTCATTCTCAACTGATCTAGAATAGTATAGGTAAGAATAAATGAAAAAAAAAATAAAAGTCTACCCTATATATTTTTTGCCTCCAAATGCATCTTAGATAATTGATCCATAAGCATTCACTAACTGTTGGCCTCCTGAACATCCTGTACTTGAGTCCTCCTACTCAATGCATCAACCATTTTGTTTCCTTTTTAAGGCATGTAGACAAGATCATTGTCAAAATACTGAAGATACTCAACCAACCTTCACTATTTGAAATTAATATCGCACTAAGTAATGATATAATTGAGGCTCTTATGGTCATTGTATACCACAAAATTATATCTCAAAACATAATGTCTTCAATAGAGTAAAGCTTGAAAAACTAAAGATAACTTGAGATCGTTAGTCATGTAATTCCTCTCAAGTGGACTCAACTTCCAAGACTGGTACACAATGAATCCTTCTACTTCCTTATGCACTACTCGATTCCTAATACCTGATGCATCATAGTAAACGGTGTAGATCCTTCCTAGCTCTGACAAAACAAGTATCAGTGCTGAAGTAATCTCCCATTAAGCTTCTAAAAGGATGAATTGCAGTCATCTTTCCACATGTTTTTCACACCCTTATTAGTAAACCCGTCAATGGCACTGATAAGTGTAAAAATTCTTGTATAAATCACTTGTATTAACCAGCTATCCCTAGAAAACTCTATACCTCAAATACGTTCTTCGGATTCTCCTAGGAAACTATGACTCTCACATTATCTGAGTCTACTAATACTCAAGTCTCTGAGATCACAAGAACCATGAAGTGAATATGGTCCACCAAAAGTGCCACTTTGAGAGCATAGAATATAAAAAATCTCTCTTAGTGTACTCAATATGATCTCAAGATTGAAGTAATTATCCTATCGAGTGTGAGAGTGCACCAAGATATCTTCCATGAAGACTACAACAAAAGAATCCAAGTGAGGATGGAACACCAAGTTCATCATTGCTATGAATGTTTCCAAAGTGTTCATGAGATCGAGCAGTATAACAAAATAATATTATAGAACATACCTGCTTCTAAATGCTATAAGAGGTGTATATGTGGTCTAAAGTTCCACTAATGATTATCGGATCTAAATTCAATCTTTGAGAAAAATATTTCACTTAGAAGTTGATCAAATAGATCATCAACATTCTGTAAGGGATATCAGTTCTTGACTGTCAACTGGTTCATCTTTAGATAATCCACACAAAGTATGATGGTACTATATTCCTTATTTGCAAAAAGGAATAGGTGAACCCCAAGGAAAAGTACTGGGTCAGATTAAACCCTTTGCCTTCAAATCCTCCAATTTCATTTTTAGATCTTGTCACTCATGTGTAGCCATTCAATAAAGAGTAATTGACATAGGTTCCACTCATGGAACAAGATTAATATAGAAATATACCTCTCTCTTTAGAGTTAAACATGAAAATTAGTCTACAAATTCATCTCTGAAATGATCCACCACTAGAGGAAAGTCCATGTGAAGTCCCCTGGTCATACATATATAAACTAGAAATCATGACTGTAATTCCCCCCAACCCATTAATCTTAGCTCCCACTCTGCTTGGATGGGCGTCCTATTCTCCCTTGTGTAGAAAAGACCCACCCTCTCATCATCTGAAACTCACCCTCTGGTGATAGTAGTCAAAAATGCATGAAATGAAACCAACCAGTACATTCTGATAATGAAACTGAAGCTTGTCATCTCTAATTTATAGAGGTCCCATAAAAAGGGACACCCACCTAACTCAATAGGGAACTCCTTCCACTGACGTACATTAGCCATCGAAATCCCCAACTGAGAGTCTAGCATCATAACATTCCCCAAAGTAAAGATGAAGAGTCCAAGAATCTCTACAACGGAAACTGATTTAAAACAATGGGATGTCCCTGTGTCAAAAAGAGATAAATTTAAAGATGAGACAACTAGAATCGTACCTATAACTGTTGAGGATTATGGATCTTACTCTTGCTAGGTCTTCTCAACATCAAATTTCTGACATGTACCATGACCCTGCTACCCTTCCTGATCACCAGGAGATGATCTACCCAATTGTGGGTGAAAACCAGTTACCTGACTACAATGTCCAGGACCACCTAATCAGCTCGAACGTCCTATAGAAATCCAATTCAAAGACTGAGGAGAAACAGGTGGTCCTCCTCCTGAAAATGGATCCATAACCATTCACCTTTCACTAATTGATAGTGGTAAAAATAGGGAAAATGTTGAAGGTGACCCATCTTTCCCCAATATTGACACTCAAATGTGTCTCTTGGGAATGCGGTCTTGTGTTCCCACTATTTCCAAGTTGGTATCACCTCACATGGCTACTTGTAGATACATCCCTTCTTCTATAATCATCGTGCAAAGGCTTCATGTGTCACTTCCTACTATCAAATGAAGGTGTACCAGTCCTGGATACCAAAATAATCAGGCTTGACACTCCCAACACCCTCATATTGTGCATAGAAATCAGTTTCTGGTAAACTATAGCTATAAACAATGTCAGCCTAAAAACATTCACCTGTGATCAGATCCCATACCAAATACCATACCCAAATCACTTAACTAGTGATAAATCATCACCTCTCATAATAGGTTTGATGTTCTGAAGCTCTGTAAAGTGGGATGAGTAATCCATAACTGAAAGAGAACCCAACTCCAAAAGTATGAACTCTTGTGCTCGATTGGACCTCAACGTCTCAGGATAGAAGTAAACATAGAAGGTCCTATAAAACCATTCCCAATCCATCTCCCAATGACAGCCCACCTATAGGAAAACATGCCACCCTATCTTGGAGGAATCACATAGCATGTACGTGTCGGGCTTCACCTTCCGCTCTGGAGGTGTCTCTATATGCTTGATGATATAAAACATGTCATCCAACCATGACACAGAAACATGTAGTCCTCCATCCACCCAAAAAGTGGGATGTTGCTGCCGTTCCAACTCTCGTGTCAACTCTACTATAGTCGGTGAAGGAAGTGGTGATCTCGAGAAAGTCTTTATCATCCTCACAAAACCGTCACTGAACTGTACATCAGCACATGTTCCCAGTATAACAGCTAGTTCCAAGACGGCCACAATAAGAGGATCTGATTATAGTCCCTGATCAACCATTTTTAGAGACTAATCATCACCATGTACCTATCATAAAACCAGAGGACATCTCAATTGCCTAACTTTTCAAGGTAAAGTGCACAATTTAGTACGAAATTATCAAATAATGAAATTTTTATGTTAAATAATAGATCAAGATAAGGAATTAATCCATGTTTCAAAAAATTATGTTACACCGCTTGTAAAACCACTTCACGGTGTGTTCCTTTAAGGCTTGGCATGGGTGTGTACCTCCGTCTGACCCGGTTGTGTAACACCCCTACACACAACATGTTCCTCCTGAGACAAGACATGTACTTGAATTTTCCCTCCTCTCCATTTACTTCTACATGGCTCGAACCACACGTTTCTCTTCTAGTGTTACACTACATGACGTGTTCACCCTATACATGGCGTTTACTACTAATGTTACAACCACCCATGTCATTGGTCACATGGCCGAACACACAGTATTTATGGCACAATGTGTTCTCCTAGTACATGGAGTGTTCTATGAAACATTTATCAACCCCATGTATCTTCTCACATAGTTAGTCACACAGTTAAAGACTATAGGACTTGTATATATGGTACATAGTGTTTACTTAAGAATAGTTGTTTCTTCTAGAAATGAAGAACACCTGGCATGGGTTCATAACATCACACACCATGATGCCTAGTTTTCTAGATATTAGGCACCTGAAACATCTCTGGAACAATTAAAAACATAAAATTTTTCCATGGAATGAACAATTCTGAACCATAGGATCCCATACTCTCAAGAATCAATGTTTGGAATCCTTATTCATATCCTAACTTGAAAAAATTAAATTAAAGTTAAAACATTATACACAAAATTCGATCAAATAGGGCCAATAACACCTCAAGAACCAAAGCCTAGCATCCATACAAATGAAAATTTACATATACCAATACCCAATAAAAATAACAGGTATTCAATCATGGCATCTATCACAATAGCATGCATATCATGACACATCTATCATAACAACATGAAATAAAAAATTCACCCTAAATGGAATGAAAAAATGCACGAAATATGATCTATAGAAAGTGCCTATATGAGGAATGAGATGGAATACCCAAATCTCATCTATATTCAAGAGAAATATATCCTTAATGATATAAATCACAAATGTACAAACAAGTGAATATACCAATAGAGAAATCAAATAAACTGTAACAATTGAAATCCATTAAATTTTCAACATTCAAGGTAAATTGGCTTTTACCTATTCATGATTTAACTAATCCCAGGAACAGTGTAAAACCATCATTCTATTCCTTCTTATCCTTCTCTATGGGCTCCAATCAGTAAGGAAATGAAGAAAATAACCTTCCTCTAATACCTATTTGTAACATCTCGGATCCAGTTACCGCCCAAAGGTATCCCTAACCTAGTTGGTCACATGTCCTCATACACATTTCCACATACACCAGAGGTTTCCGACTAACAGTAAGGGACAGGGTCTGATAATGGGGAAATAATGACCTCATTGGAAAAGTATACACAACAGAAACTAATAGTATACAATAGATGAATCAGTAATATCATACAATAGAAGTAATCATCGGAAGACTGATAGCAAATAAGTAACTAGATCATATATATATATAAATGATGTATTTCACATATGTATAGGGTAGCATCCAAACAATTCACAATTCTAGAAATAAAACACTGAAACCAATGTAAAGAAAAGTATTAAAATCCAACAACATCACAAGCCTCATCGTGGTGAAATGATCTCCATCTCTAACATCAATCATGTACCTGATGAATAAGGGACCTTTATATTATTTATACCTGCAACTATATAATCTATTTGGGTTTAAAATCATGACCCAAACAGGGTGTGAGATAAATCCTAGTAGGAAACCACCAAATGATATGTTCCAAACTGTCAGTGAATGTAAATAGTTGGTAAAATGTAGAAATGATGTAATAAACTAAGAAGTATAAAAAATTAACCAATCCAACATATTTCAATTACATTCCTTTACATTTGTTAATTATTCAATCCATTGAATACATGATTCCCATGATTAATCAAAATCCATGTATCTCCCATTTAATATTAATAAAATAGATATCTTAGAATATCCTCTCAAAAAACAAGTACGACAGAATCCATGCTTGTGATTTGGCTTGGCAGACTCATCACAATCATTCAATCATTCAACCAACCCTCTGGGAAATCTCTCACAGTATAACCCCTTTGGTTTAATATATCACTAATTAAAAAAACCACCTATAAAGATCTCACGGTTAATTCCCATGGGTCCATAAAGAAGAAATAAATTATACACAACCTCCAGGTAGCTCTCATGGTCAGTACCCCCTTTGAAAAATTAGCATAAAATTTTTATCTACGACCTCCAGGTATCTCAAAAGGTCAGTACCCCTTGGGTGAACATAGCATAAATAATCATAAATGACCTTCTAGATATCTCTAACTAAAAATACCCATGGGTAAATTTATTTTAAAAGGATGGGGACAAAGCCTCATTTTATTATTAAAGCAATGCAATGACCTCTTTTAACCTGGTAGAGGGAGACCCATTACATAGATCGAAGGCCCAGTGGGCATGTAGCCCATTACATGGCCCGTATACCGATTTTTTTTGGCCTAAGGCCAATTTTGTGAACAATAATGCTACAATACCTACCTACTCTAGTACTGCACAATACCCAATATTGATATATTGTCCTTCCTCTGCTATAGTGTCCTTCCTCTGCTACAGTACCCATTGTTGCTACAATGCTCCACTATTACAGTACCTCTACAATACTAATACAGTATATGTGCCCAATGGTTTTTGAACCCCCATTTTTCATGTAGGATTATGGTCTCTTGTGTAATAAACATGGAAACACCCCTAGTTTTCCAAGTCCAAGGCTCTCACAGTCCTTTGAAAAAACAACATGTATATCATAATAAGTTATCACATGTAATCTACAACTACTACATAGATAACATTATTAACCATTACACATTCAATTCATATATTCATTCTAACTCCATAATAAGAAATTCATGTCATGGATACATGGTACGCGTCATAGGGAACCAATAAAAATGGAAATAAACATTTAAACAAGGGAACACACTGATGGGGTGTCCCATAACAAGGTATAAAACATTATTCATAACAAATAACCCTTTATAAAACAAAAAAACCATTGCAGGTATTAGACAGGGTCAAATTCCAAATTACACAATACCCTAAATGAGTGTATTCAACACTTTAGGCATATATAATCCAAATACAATTGATGAAAGACACAAAACAACTACCTTGATGTCATATGATCAACACTATTGAACATCAGCCCTTTAATCAGCCTAGAATGATCTAGATATACAAAAATGTGAAAACTAATTATCATTGAATAAATCATGAGATAGGTTGAATTGGGAAGAGAGACGCTATGGAATGATATAAGTAACTGGTGGCAATCAAATTCAACAAGTGGCATCTCATTAGGTTCTCAGATGAAGAACCGAGAGGAGCTGGAAGTTCATCACAGGTTTGTCACTCTCTTGTATGAACTGAGGGGATACGAAGAGTGTTGTAGAGATGTTATGTGACCCTACTCGAAATCAAAAAATAAAATTAAAAGTAAATGGCATGTTCATTTAATGTACATGTCGTGTACTAGCCTCAACAGGCCCCTGATTTAGGCGGTCTACTAGGTCACCTACCCGACCATGTACTCAATAGTTACACAACCAGTCCATGGCTACATGTAGCAAATGGGTACACGACAAGTACTCAATAGTACACAACATGTACATAGAAAATTTCCCATTTCATCCTTTCTCAAAAAACAACCCAAAATAAATATCCATACTTGTAATGAAGATCTGGGTACTTACATCACCACTTTAAATAATGAATTTCGTAGTATTATTTCTTGAAGATTTATTTTATATCAGTTTTAAATTATAGATTTTCTTTTTTTATCATGATACTCTACTTACAAAGTTTATCTTGGATTGATTCATCATTGTTCTTTTATTTTTGACACTCTTCTTCTTTAGTACTGGATCAGATCAACTACCTACTGTGAGGTATGAGTATTTTTCTACCACAAAATCAAAAAAAATCATCCTCTCTTAATGATGATAATTACATACTATGCATAACATATTTTAATCTAACCTCTTCTATCCAGATATCTATATGGGATATTATCTTCCAATGCAATATATATAATTCCTCACACAAGTACCCATCATAAGATATTATTCATGGTAATATTCCTTTTAAAATTTCATTTCTCAATTCATGCATAGAACATTGTTCACCATGTAAAATTCTCACCAACTATCACTTTCTATGTAGTAATATATATAATGATATAATTCATAAAACACCCTTAAATAAATTGACCCATATAATACATTGACATAAAACTCATCACAAACTAACTTCATGGTTTAATGATTTGAAAAGTAATTATTTTATATTTCATTCTTGTACTAGTATGGGGAATTAACCCCCTATAAACATTAATATATTCATAAACTACCGTTATTCCTAATTTTTTAGATTAAACTATGAATATAAAACAAAATTTCCTATATATCTATATTCAATTAAATAACTTTGTAATTATTTCGAAATTATTTAGAGAAACATCCAAAAAACATATTATAAAAATACCCATAGTACTTTTCACTATATGTAGTGTCTAATGTGAGCCTCATATGTGAACGATCATCCCATGCATGCCACTAAAAATAACTACCTTATGACTATAAATGACAATACATTATGTCCTCCATAAAAAATTCAATCTTCGTCGTTCACATAATAGTATACCGACATCATTGAAAATGAAACCAATCAATCATGAAATTAAATATTCCAACCCCTTTTCTATTATTCTAATTTAGGTCGTATCTCAAAAAAAAATGTTTAATTATTTTTATGTTTTTTATATAATTACTATGTGTTTTCATTATTTCTATGTGATAAAGTTTTATGTTACCAAAAAAATGGATTGCTAAATCACTAAAAACTCCAAACATTCTCCAAAATATTTTTATATATTTGATCAATAAAATGATAATCCTAGAAATTTTGGACCCCAAAAATTGGAAATTCTAAAAAAATTATATCATATATGAATTGTTTCATTTTATTATTGTTTTTACATTACGTATTCTAATATATTTTTTGATAATTTTTCATATGTTCATCTCTATAGATCAAATTCATAAAAATAAAAATATCAAAAATTATAGTAACATTAAAACAAATTTTAAAACATTATCTAGTTCAACAAATATATCCTCTCAATGATAACTTATACAACCAAATTATTCTTTCCCATTTACTAATATTTAAAAATTTTCATGGAATTCAATAATATTCCAAAAATCGCAATATTTACATCAGCTATAAATTTTCATCATAATTCAATTATTCTTTATAAGGTATTCTACAAAATTAATGTTTTCAATCATCTCCTTAGGTAAAAATCTAGGTACATGATTTATAGATATATTAGGGGTTCACATTGAATAACTCCTAAAGTGATTTTATATGAAATCCCAACACCATTGTTTTAATAAAATCTCATACTTCAACACAAAATCTCTTCAACTATTATTAAATAAAACAACAACATTTTTTTAAATAAAAGTGTTTCCAATATCCTCAATAAAACATGAGGATTACAACATTTTAATTTAAGATAAATAAGGATAAATAAAAACAATTATCTGTTTTCATGATATATTTATTTTTTGTAATATAATTTAATTATAATGAAAGTATATATTTCTATATGATTACTAAACTATTAGATCCTATATATTATGATTTCATGTATTATTTATTGTAATAAAAAATAAAAATATATCTATATGGTACTTGAATTGGAACTAATTTCCATATATATCCAATGATTGTGACATTGGTATAATATTCTATCACTATGGAATCTAAAAATCTTTTCATTAACCCAACTAGTCATCTCATGAGGAAATTTCCCAAGTACCACATGGGGTGTGGGGGATTTCATGTTCTAAATTAACATTTTATAATAATAATTACAGTATTATAGGCCTTTAACATCCATGAGTTAGTGAGATAAAGAGTATAAAATCATGGTTGGAGGGATTGAAGGATGCATAACATTAGAATAAAGCATAGTGAATGTGTTTAAAACAGTCGTGTTATGATAAGGGAGATATTGTTGGATCTAAATTCCTTCACTCCCAACGGTTAATTCATGGGTAAAAACAAACCTCCCCTCGTGTGGCTTACATACATCATAACATGACCTAAAAAGTCAGGAATTAAACATACGACATGAGTCTGACATGGGGTGATGTTGGATTTCATGTGCTGACTATATATCATATGAGAACCCACCCCCTATATTAATCCATTAAACTCAATGAGTAAATTAACTTATTTTGATATTATAATCTACCTATTTATGATAATACATATAACATTTTAACATCAAATTGATTGTTAGTGTTTTTTTTCTTCTCAACACAATTTAATTGATGGTGATAGATTTGTTTTCTAAAAATGTGGATTTTTTATTGATTTTTTTCTCAACTAATAAAATGTGTTGACGCTATAGATTTGGTGAAATATATCTACTGATTGATTTATTTATAATTATATTATTAAATATTTATTAAAAAAGAAACCAATTATTTTGGATGTTCTATTTTTACTGATGTTATTCTAGAATAGGATTATTTTTTTCTAAAGTAATTATTAATGAGGATCTACATATGGATCTGAATAGATGTTTATAAAAAATTAATTTATAAATAATTTATCGATAAATTAGGTAAATAAATAATGTTGGTTTAGTAATATATGTTGTCAAAAAACATATGTATCATGGTTTAAAACAAAAATCATTTATTCTGGAAAGCGAAGAAAGGTATGGAGGAGGTCTATAAATATTATTCATGAATTTCTTGAGGATAAAAGTTTTGGAAGAAAAGAATGTGAAATTTACCTAACAATTTTTTGTTACGGTTTGGAGGAATAACATCATAATATATTTTCATTTTCACATTTAATGATTTTTAATGATATGAAAGAACACAAATTGAAGAATGTTTTATAGAATAATATTTTTCAGCATAGGAATATTAGAAAATCACTTAAGAGAGTTTCTTTTAGTTAATAGAAAAATAACAAAGGCATGAAGATCCTTGTATATGTACAACCATAAATAAAATATTTACACATATGATATTTGATCATATATATTATCTTACAGAATGATGAATTGTGGAAAATGAGAAATACTCACTCTTATACATAATAAATTTTAGAGAAGTTAAAGGAAAATATCATGGATATCGAATAAGGATCATGATATTAATTATCAGATCTAAATGGTACATAATATTACCCATTAAATACCAAAAGGGTATCAGGGGAGAATAAATTAATTATTCAGTAGAGTATAACTAAGGTAAATCTAGTGAGATAGACCATACATGAATATTGTTCAATTGTTTTCCGAGCTTAAAGGAGATAATTTTGGAAATAGTTATGAGATATTCATGAGAAAATCACACTATAAAAATTATTACCATACATTTAAATGATTTAGATGTATTATAATGGTTATAAATATTTGAATGTGACTATACAATGGAATATTTTAATTTATCAATGATTATTTTTTAATAATTAAATGTTCTTAGATATTAGGAGACTGAACCATGATGAAAATGGAAGGGTCATGGTGTGATTTTCAATGGACAAACATTAGTTTTTATCTATGATATTATTCCATGGTTTGAGCCATACATTTTAAGGGTTACCGATTTTAAATTACAATGAAAATTATCATTTTATATAGATTCTTATGGTGGTATAAATTTTTGTTTTAGGTTTTGGAAGAGTACGATGTTAATTCTATAATTATAGTTCTCACCCAGTGAAGATAATTTATTATAATTCATTTCGAATTTCATACTTGAGGTTTTTACAAGACAGACTAATTCATTACATAAATAGGTTTATCCTATATGTTTCTAAATTTAAAATATCTTATTTGTGTGAAATAATATCTATGATTACTGTGAGTCAACTTGACTAATAATTTATAGTGATATTTGGGTGTATATATTCATTATTATAATGAATAATTTTAGATCATTACTATTAGAAAGATGTATAAAATATCTAGGAAAATATAAAAATCATTGTAAAAAATATAGATATATTTTTCTATATAAATAATAGAGATTTTTTTCAGCAGAGTGAAGAGGAAAACATGTACATGTTTTATACAAAATGGGGTTGAATAAATTGATTTGACAAAAATATGGTAAAAAATGGGAATTCTAGAATTAATAAAAGGAAAATATTAAAAAAAATTACACTCTTTTATAATGTTTCAATGAATTTCATGTGGAGATCCAATGACATCTCAAGAAAGATGAAGTTTTGTTTTTGATGATGGACCTAGATGTTATGTGATATAGCCATAGATAAAAATCATGGAGTACCTATCTATATTTGGTTCCCCCTACTAAACAATGGTTTTAGTTTTTTTATTGGTTTCTGTGATAAGGATTTTTTTTCATTTCCAAATAATGTGTGAAAAAAGAGGGGATTATAAGTGTAACCCTTTTAATTAGAGTGAACCCATTATCGGAGTTCCCTTTCTAAGACCCAAAAATGAATAGTGAGTTTAGTTTACTCCAAAACATTGGCACATTGTCGTTGTATGATACTTGGATTATCCTAGTGTGGTTAGAAAAATAATAATTCTTATTTACTATGATAATGCTTTATATAAATTATATTGGGAACTAATTGGTGTGGGTGGGATATGTTATCCTTTATCAAACTGATTGAATTTAATGATAAGAGTAATAATAATTTAATCAAGATTCATTGATGAATTTTTGTTTTAACCTACTAATAATGATGTCAACATCATCATGTGTAGTGAATGTGTTTGGAATAAGGTATTAATTTTAATCAGTTTCATATAGTATTTCACCCTCCCCACCTCGTCTGGTTATCTCTAACTAAACATGATTATTTTATAAAAAATATGTATCAAAGATTAAATTCTTTAATGGGGTTTTTTATTATTCTTTGATACAATTTGTTCAAAAATTTCATTTCTTCAACACTTACAATATTTTTGTGACATGAAATACAAAAAATACAAAGAATATTTAGTAGACCAGATTTATTATATATATAGAAAAAATTCTTGGAAAATGTGTGATTCATAATTAATTTTATAAAAAAAATTTAATGGAATGTATAAATTAATTTGATATTATATGAATTAAATAATTATACAATAATTCAAGATGAGTTTCTGAGCCTAATTTTTCAATTTATTTTTGATGTAATGATAATGATGAGATATAAACAATTCAAAATTATAAAACAATACACTTTTCAATAGACCAATATTTTTTAACCATAAATAAATCATGGTGTTGAAAAATAAAAATGAGGTACATAGGTTCCATGTTTGAGGACTAAAAATTGAGGAAGAAAATTTTAAAATCCTAAAAATTTTTATAAATGAAGTAGATACTAGTACTATATAAAATAATGACACATCAGGAATTGATTTAAAAAAATCATAAAAAATATAATATGAATAATATTTCTAATTATATGGTCCTTCATTGAAAAAAAAGTTTAAAATATGATGTACATGAGAGATAAACTTATGGTACATACGGAGGAAAATTGATAGAATGTGGAACATTGGATGATATTGCATAACACGATATTCGATGATATTAATATAGTAAATAATATAAAGTAATTCTTTAACTCTCAACATGTGTTAAGAATTAACATAGATCAAAAAAAAGAATATGTATTGACATTGTTTAAGAAATATGTTTAACCATGGAATGTCAATTGTAATCCTATTGTAAAATATACACTACATTTTTTATTTGACTATATAAAAAGATTTTTATAGGTAAATGAAGTGAATATATTCTATATCAAATAAAAATAATTAACTAATGATTTTTCATTAATTCTATTT
Organism: Viscum album; assembly: GCA_963277665.1. Classification (NCBI taxonomy): domain Eukaryota; kingdom Viridiplantae; phylum Streptophyta; class Magnoliopsida; order Santalales; family Viscaceae; genus Viscum; species Viscum album. Next base: position 1,438,179,229 of record OY728122.1, read on the forward strand.
TCATTGACAACTCCAGGCATTTCCCTGATAAGACCCTTAACAAGCCTAAAATTATTGGAATGTGGGAGTTCCCGTGATAATAAATAAAATAGATATAACGAAAACAAAAACATGAAGATGCCTTATTGAAAAATGGGTAAAATAATATGTTAGTAATTAAGTTATTTGTAAATATTCATTTACTACAGAAATATTTACCATATTTCAGGATGTTTATATAATGAATTGGAATATATTTCTTTATGTAAGGTTTAGGGGTGTTTTAAAAAAAACATTATGAATTTACAAAATAAAATTATGTATATTATTCATTTGAAAACCTATAATATTATGATTTATTTCACCTAAATTTAATTTAATTTCTTTTATAGCTTACGATACATGCATCCCTGATATTAGACAAAACATGATATACTATTGAAATAATATTATTTAATGTGACAATTTTTTCATTGTTGTTATATTGGTGGGTATGAACATGAAAAATTAAATTGGGGAATATGTATTTTTTTAAACATGTATAAAATTAACTAATTTGTAATCAATTTATTAGATATGAACATAAAAACCATTTCAAATTAAAATATATGATTTTCTAAAAAATTATTTTTTTGTGTACTATATTTTTTATATTAACAAATAAAATTAATAGAAAATGGTGAATTAAATTACAAAATTGTATATATTATGGATTAAATAATTTTTTTTAACATTCATCAATTTTTTTATATGCATGATATAACGATAAATCTAGTATTATGATTGAAAATTTATTAAAAAAATTGGTTTGCACGTTTTGTGAACTAATTATAAAATTAATTTCATCCAATTATTGAAATTGAATCAACTGAAATGGATTCAATATTTGGAATTTAGATATTAAAATTCCCTGAATATGCCTCTTATTTTTTTAATTATAATTAGAATCCTTGGAAATTTTATGTCGCCTCGATAAGGGTAAAACATGCAAAATTTTGTTTAAATATTTGGATAAGGCCTAAAAATATATCTACAACATTAGATTATAATATTTTATAAGTCCTATTGTATAATATCTATCTGATTCTATAATATATGTCTAATTGGTTCTATATTTCTTTTATTATTACCATTGTTTCAATTTATGAAAAAATAAAGTCCCATTGTCACCCTCTTGGCTTTAGTATCTATAATTTTTTTTAAAAATGATAATTATAGGATATGTTAGGGTATAATATTTTTTTATGAAATGTAAATTATATTTTAACATATTAACTTTTTTTTAATTTTTACTGAATAAATAACGACACTAAATTCTTATGAAATTCTAACATAATATTTATTAAAATAATAGAAAAATAATATAAGTGGTATTAAAAATATTAAAATTAATAATATTTGGTGGAATTATTATTTTCCATGAATTATATAGGTAAATATAACATTCTAGAAAGATTTTAAACTTCTATATTCAAATTAATTTTCCTTCATTTTTCTTTAAAATTAAATTAAATTAATACTTCCAAAAAATAAATTATTTGTATTCTATGTAAAAAATATTTTAGTAAATTATTTGAAAATCCTAAAGGCAATAAAATATGATAGTTATGATAATAAATGGTCATAAATTTCATCACTTTTCCATTTAGGAAATAATATTTACCATATATGTAATATAATAACCCTTTAATATTGAAAAATCATTACTATTGTTAAGATCGAAAATGGTTAATCAATGGTTTAAACCAAAAGATAAAATTTACAATTCTAAAAAACCTATGGATTTTTTTTAATAATGATATTTTTTCCATATCCACATTATGTTCACATTATTTTATTTTTTAATTATTTTTATTGAGAATAACATAATTTTGATATAATCTTTTTGTAATTAAATGTGTTTCATTTCACTTACTTAAAAAAGACACCACTTCAATCTTTTATTAACACCACATTAACCCATTTATCTCTACAAAACACTATTAAATTAACTTCTAAACTTACTTATAATAAAATTAAATTTTATGGATTTATTTGAAGATCATTACATGATTACATAATAAATGATCTAAAGGAGATCAACTAGAGAAGAGGTAATCATTTTCCCCAAAATCTTTAAATTTTATTATTCTTATTCATATGAAAAATATGTGATATTATTCATAAAATAATAAATTATATATCCTAAATATAATTTAATAATGTTATTATTATGAAACCACATTTATACCACAACATTCCATAAAATGGGAAGTGAATTTATTGCTCGTGAGTGTAAACAGAATACCATATCAATGTTGTAATACAATTCATTTTTCACAACTATCATTCATGGAGGGTTATTATTATGGGTTTAATGCAGATATATGATATTTATTTATTAATTATTATTTTCTAATTATAATATAATATATATATTTTTTATTTCTAATCCATCAGAAACTAATAATCTCATTCGTGCGTACATGTGGACTACGACCTCAACAAAGTGATATAATTCATTTTTATTGTATTCTTTTCATATTTTCTAATAAGGATGTATTTATTGATTGTATAATATATATATATATATATAAATATATGATATTATAATTATTATTTTAAGTTTAATTGACATTTAACTTTAATTTGTTCCATCTTTTTAATAGTGAAAGTACTATTCATGTGTGTTTATGACCTACCATCTCTACAGATGGTGAAATTTTTTTCTATATCTATTACCATTATGGATGAAAATTAATATGTACATATGATACTCACACCATAAATAATTTTATTTTGAATATTGAAACAAGATAGATTTAATGGATTAGAAATTCCAAACATAAATTCACATGAAAAAATAAATTGTTAACACCGTGAAACATTGATTAAAATAAGGATTTGTTAATAAATTTTTGATTAAATGGTATGAGTGGATAATATATGTTATTATATTTTTTTAAAATATATTGTTATATAATTATGGTAAATTTATTTTTATTATAAAACATATTTGAATGGGTTCAATGTAAATCAGACATGAGGTAAGTGATTTACATTAGAATCTCAATGCCCATCGAGATTTTTAATGATTGCGTTTATCAGGATGAAATTATATGATATATTTCTTAATAAACTCATTAATTTTAATATACAATTCTTATTTATATATGTTAAATGTTTTAATTTAATTCTCCTTTGTTTAAGAACGAAATAGACTAAATATAGTACCATCGGTTTGAGGTATGTTATCGTTTAATGAATTTTATTTTCCTAGAGACATGGTTTTATATAATCGGGCATGTGAAAAATTGTGATGGATAATGGATAACACATAAGAACACATAAATTATGTTTTGAATCTATGTATCATTTAATTGCTTATTCCGTAAAATAAAATCACGGCGACTTGATTTTCGAAATATTTGACCTTGAGAAGGAACACATAGCATATATGAGTTATAAATCATGAAAATTACCAAACACCGAAATTTATGTTACATCCAATATCTTCTTATTCATACCACATCCTTACCCTCTCTTTATCAACTCTTAGGGATCCTAGATATGAATTTGGGTGATTTTAAATGCCTGAAATCAGGTGACATCCAATCATTGATTGATCATTTGAAGAATGAAAGGTTAGTGTTCTGTTATACATACTCATGATGGAAGTTCTCATGTTGGTTTTATTATAACTATATGCTGATATAGTTTTACCTATATCTATCGATTCATAATTTTTATAATGATTACATCTGGAATTTTGATTATGACATGGGAAGAAAATGGTTGAATCCATAAAACATCTTGGTTCCTTTGCACAAATCATATAGTGAATGGTGGCATCTCTCCCACACATCCATTATAGAACCAGTTGGATTGATCTTTTCTAAAATATGTGGATGTCATATTTGAAATTATTGTGGTAATTAATTTGAAAAACAATATTGAAATTATTTCAAAAGGGTTTGTTTGGAAAGATCGAGTCTTTTAAAATCATTATTTTCTTGGTAAATTTGGAATTAAATTATTGTCTGTGTTCATGTTCATGTAGGATAGGTAATTGTTAGAATTAATAACATTAAATAATAATAGTATTGGATGGATAATAGTTAAAAGTTCTACTAGTGATGAAATATGATAATTTAGGATGGATCTTGGTAAGATGTACTATAGTCATGTTTTCATCAAGTGACAGTTTGTTGGTAGGATGAATACCACTCACATGTATCAGGATAACCATTAATTCATTCATTTTTTGTTCGCATGGGTGTGAAATTGAGTTAATTTTGCCAACCTAATGAAATGGTTTTTAAAATCATTATCTATAAGTGGTATCATATGAAATCTATTTATAGATAGGACAATTTTATCTTATCTTGTTTTCTAAATTTTTATCATAATTAGTTAACTTATTCATATCCTTGTGTTTTGTGATGGAATGTCTATAGGTAAATTATGCTAATTGTCATAATCACCCACTTCTTGGGAAATTTTTTTCATTTTCATATTTTTTCTACCGAAATATCAGGAAGGTTCATGATTAAAATGCCTCTAGTGGTAATCCGTAACATCATGGTTTGGTTATGGAAGTCGGAGCATGAGAGTGTCTGTATATTTTTCAAGGATGTGTTTACTCTGTGATGGTGTATTTCTACATGAATTATTAGTCTTCCACTAACATTACTTTTCCGTAGCAATATGATGTTCATAAATATTGGTATTTTATTGAGTTATGTTATTTATTCTCATACATCATTTGGTCTATCTTGGATTTTATCCCTTGAAGGGTTGTGTGTTCTAAATGGAAAATAATCCCCCTTTATCATCTAATGCACATGAAATTTATTTATAGCCTTTATTTTTTGTGGCTATCAAATATGGAATGTACTATAGAGAACTGTTTTTTTCCTTACACGACTTTTGAATACTTTAACATATATTTCTAGAACTAGGCGCTGAGACATCATACAATTCTAAGGCCCAGAGTACCAAAAATAAATTATAAAAAATATTAAGTATATTTTTTAATATGGATGTTATGGAAACTATATATATATTAAACGGTAGGTTGGATTCGAAATTTGAGGACATGGTTGAGTCGGGAATGTAGTGTTTACCATAGGTAGGGCATAACTTTTGTTTTTGTGGGACTTCTATGAGAAAAGTCACATTGGGGAAAAACAATAAATAAAATAATTAAACATTATTATTTTATATGAAATTCTACATCATATAACATTTTAATGGGGACCCAGATTGGAAATATGACACCTTTTTTTATATTTGAATGGGTTGTTTAACCTATGATCACCATCAAAATAGGGGGCATAAAAATTTCATATTCCTCGCTAAGTGGGAATTCAATAAATATATGTTTATGAGTTTAGGATTAAGGTTATCCCTAATCCACTCTCTCTCCGTTATACATCTCTATCAATTTTTCATTGTCTGTTATTCATTGGATTGAAGATAAATCTCCTCTGATACCTATGGAGATTGAAGCAGGATCGTAGTCGATGCCTCGTCAATGTTGAATGGTCAAATCAAGGTTAGATTTTTTTAAAATTCGAGTTCTAATTCATGTTTTAAATTGAAAATAATTTGTTTCCTATTTGTATCATCGTTTTTATTTTTGTTACTGATAGATTACCTAACACAACCATCATTCCTAGATAAAAATTACCTTTTTTATCATGTTCTTCTCCCATTCATTGAGTTCCTCAAAGCTTAATTTTGGGACATGTCCAAACACCAACGGATTATCCAGCAGAGGCTAGTGATTTGAATATTCTATACCAAGGATTCCAAAACTAGTATTCACTTAATTTTTAGGTGATTGGTGCAGTAATAGTTTTCCATTGATGGGGCCACTAGATGGGGAGACGAAATAGTTGTGTGGTAGCTACAGAGGGCGACACGGTGGAGTGTGATCCAGAAATGGTGCGGTGAGGTGGTGCCTATCAATAGCCGGTATGCAAGGTGGTAGGAGTTTGGGTGCTATAGTGGAGTCATGAGACGGTTGGCATAGCAAGGCCGAGAGGTTGGCTGGATAGTGGATCTGTAGAAAGTGAGGTTAGACGGAGGACTTCAGGGACTGCAGGGACCCGTGTGACACATGTCTCACTTTGATGAGGGGAAGGTGGGGGCACCAGGGGGTCAGGCTTGTGAAGATGACAATTGAGACAACAGCCCTAGTTAGAAGTGATCTTCCCAGGCAAGTGGTTCAGGCCACATGGCTCCACCGCAAGATAGCGGTGTGAGATGGGCCCGCCAGGGTGGGCCGACCCAAGTTGAGTGGTCCAACCAGAATGGGTAGGATCAGTTCCTTTCAGGACAATACAACATTAAATGGATATATCTGATGCATAAAGTGTCTGATTGATGCGTTGTCTATGGCCATGAGGCCCTCTCATCAAGAAGAATATTGTTGAACTATTTTGGTACTTTTAATTCTTGGTTTCGTTTCATGGTTTCCAAAAATGCAAAAGCGTAATAATAATAATATATTAATTTTTATTCTGGGATTTTACGGACCAATCATTTATACGAAACTTCAGTTTAGTACAGTATCATTGGTAGCATTATGTTGGCCCTTCGGAGAAATTATCAAGATGACTTCCATGTGTTTAAACTAATGTTGGGGTGTAGGCCCCATGGATGTCAGTTCGAACGATTTTTGGTGAAATGTATCTATTTCTCTTTGTCTCTATTTTGGATGATCGAGTAGTAAACCCCGTGTTTTTTTAGAGAATCGAAATGGTGTGATCCATATAATTAATTTTTATACTGAGGTGTGGTACCCATGAGATTCTGTTTGAGTGAAATGCGGCTTTACACATCATTTTCCCCAGATGTCTTTTTAAGAAGAGTGGATAGTCCACCTCACATATTTTTCTTCTAGGATCACAATGTTGTGATTCGTTTTGATGTGTGGACCCTTCTTTTTATCTAATTATTTGTATAAACATGAAATGGATATCGGTGGAAAAAACATCTATTTTTATAAGATAATCTTGGGATCAAGACAAAATTGATTCTTTTGAGAGTACAGAAGATGTATAAAGAGATGCGGTCAAATGTTCTAGGCCATTGAGGAGGCGTGTCAGCGAAGCTTCATTTTTTACCATCCAGATTAACGAAAAATATTGTTCACTCATCAACATTTGGACTAGATGGTCCATGTACTCTGAGAATACACCGGAATACCTAGGGGTATATTTTCACAATTTAGTTCCTGAGAATGGTTAAGTACATAACCTTGGGAAGAGGCAGTGGCACACATCATGTGGCCCCCACACAAGTTGTGTACTAATTTTTTAATTCTAATACCACTCGTAAATCATTCATCTGAACATAGATATTGCCATGTGAGTTTCCTATATTATTTGTTTTTTCATCTAGAATGTAATGGTGCCCTCCGTAATAGATATTGAGTTACAATGAGAGAGGGTCCGAGTGTGAAACCTTTTTCAAGTGATTCCCTAAGACGATTGTGATTAGAGGTACCATCCAGTAGGGATGTATATTATTCCTCAATTATTTTTCAAGAGGTACCATCCATCGAGGATGAATAGTATTCCTCGATGCTTTTCTAAGAGGTATCATCACCCAGGGATGGCCAGAGTTCCTTGAATCATTTCTGAGAGGTACCGTAAAACATGGTGGATTGTGTTCCTCGATGATTTTCCTAGATATACCATCCAATAGAGAAAACTAGATTAGTTTTTAGTTTACCTTGAGCTGGGTTGGGATGTGGTCCCTGATGGAAGTTCTAGTTTTACCACAAGTTGCGCTGGGAAGTTATTCTCAATGGTAGTTCTGGACTTCCCTCATATAAGCTTGGGTAGTGGGTACCCATAAAATTCAGGATGAATATCCCCCCTGAAATACTAGGGCAATGATAACCAATATCTAGAGTAGAAATCACAAGCTAGGCAGTGCATGGGTCCTCAACTTTGAGATATAGTCTCTCGACTATGCGGAATAGTGAAGATATGTACATTGACATACATTTAGACTCTTAGAGAAGAGGGATGAATTTCCCACAAGGACTCATCCTTTTGACATGGCCTATAACCATGAGGGTGAGAAAATTCTACCCAATAAAGGTAGTATCAAGGCGCAGTGATTCAGTCCCGTTGACATGAAGTTTAGAGATGATGTGGGGGGTGCAGGGCATCGATGGTGGTTACTTCTAGGACTCTTGGCTACTCATCTTCTTGGGATTAATTATGATATGTATATCCCCTTACTCTCTTTGTTGGGTTTCATTAACTAATTATATATATATATATATTATTTTCATAGAACCCACCCTTTTGGTTTTTGTTACTCTCTTTCTAGGAGACATGAACACACATGGGGTATGCCACATGCTTTCTGTTTCCAGCGTCTCATGGTAGAACAAGTCTAATCTCTTGCTATAGGTAGCGAAGATTTGATGAAAAATAAATCTTCTTAATGTTTGTAGTTCCTTTTTTTTCAAATATCTTACTTCACTCTATTATTGTTTTGAGCATCACTCCTTTTACTATACCTTGTTCAATATACTAACCCCCCCCCCCTTCAGTACCTATTTGGATGCTCCCATGGTCCTTTGGGGCATCCTACTGAGTATTTTTATACACACCCCTTCTTGGGATTTTCCCAAAATAGATGTTCCCTTGATGGTAATGAACAGGATTATTGTGACTTCTGAGAAGGTTAGGAATATGGTTTCCTAGACAGTGTACGAAGGACATATCTTACGATCCATGGTAAGGGATCTATCAGTTTCTTTCATTTTAGTTACTAAAATTTTGTGGAAATTTTCTGTTTTGGCATGGATTTTAACTATTTCCCTTTTCATTTTACAATTCTATACTTGTACTGATTATCGTCTGATGCATGTTGTCTTTCCTTTTGTTGTAGTGTTGTTTCAATTTGTTCATTTTCCTATGATATTTTTCAAAGATTGAGATTCTTGTGTGTGAACATGTACATAAGAACATCCCTCTCTAAGTTTTTTTGACCTTCATCACTTTTCTCCAGCCCTTGGCCTATGGAGGAGGCCACGAGGTAGTTATTTTTCGACCCCCGACATGGTTCAGGTTGTAAAAATTAGTTTGATAGGTTTTTCGACCCATGGGGTGTTGTCCAGATGATTATCTTTAATGTTATTGGTTGGATTTAGGGAAATAGTTTTTAAGTGTCTCACGAGAGGGTCTTAGTCCGTAGAGTCTAGTGATGGTATGTGTTGCTGACTTATCAATTCACCAAAAACCTGATTACCTATTTGATGACTCAGCACCCTGAGACACTCATTGTAAGGAAAAATGGTATATGTATCATGTATGATAGAACCTTTGACTATCCTTATTGTGTTACCTCCACATTGTTGTTGTTGTTGATATATATATAGGCTCATCTATCCACCATAAACCTAGATGATATTCAGGATGCCTCCAAGATGACTGTCATCCATGATTCTATCTTCAGTTCATGATAATGACCTTATGATAAATAGGGCCTCAGTTCCAAACCCATCATTTGATCCCCTTCCTCTAGGTGCGCAGCTAGGAGCACCTCCAACTATTTAGTAACAGACAACCACAATATAGTGGGATTAGTAAGTGCGTAGTTTGACCATAATTCATGAGTTTCAGCACCATAGACCGTTGAGGACTCATGGTGATCAAAACCCTCAGGTAGAATAGGTTCGGTTAGGGTCACTTGTCTACCAATTTAGGCTTATATGGACACTAGAATATTAGATGGTGGCTTTGGTAGCCAGCCTTTTCGTCGGAGCAACTGGGTGCCAGTGGATCTTGGTTACTCAGATACACGATTAGATGACACTCTTGTGTTATGACATCGAAAAACTATTTTTTGAGGATCACTACCCGTCCTAATTGCACTCCATTTGAAAATAAGATCTCCTTAAGTTTCATTAGGGAGGGATTAAGGTGATTTAGGAAATGAATGGGTTCACAAACCATCCATGTTGATCTCTGGACATGATCCATGATGGCCACAACCGAACATGGAGGTTCGAGCATAAACTATGTAGAAAGATTTGTGATATCATAGTAACCTTGTGAGTACCCACTTATGATGGGGTTTTGGAGTATGTAATGGTGATAGATAGATTTTTTTCAAAGTTATTTTAGAGAAATGGTTGTCGTAGTGGGTGCAACAGAGCTGAGACATCTTCAGCAGCTAACTGATGTCAGTCAATAAGAGGTTGAGGCAAGAGGACTCCACATAATCGATCTAAGGAACATAGTATTATAAGGATGATGTAGAATATAGAAGTATGATATACTATGGAGTTCCAATTTAATGCTTATGATTGGAAAGGTCACATGAAACAAGACTTCCCAACCAGACGATATGAGAACACTAGGCAGGAAGACGGTGGACCACCACGGCATATTCTACACGGTGATTAGGGTGGTCCCTATGGAGGTTGTTCCAAAAAAGGATCTAGATGAGGGGGAAAATGTTATGAGATTTTTTCACCAACTCCAGGTGTCCTAGATGAGTATCAAGAGGATGAAAACTAGGAATGTAGATAAATGCATGCTTTAGATGTTTACGATCCTTGGAACCATGATATGATGTGAGGTATTCCATTTGTCTTTTCTACTTTTTGAAGTCAAAAATTTTACACACTGTGTTAAGTAACGTTTTAACCTTGCTTCTTTTTTGAGGATTTACCAGGGCGATATAGGGCATCTATGAAACCTCGTTTTAGTTTTTTTCGGTGTATCTCTCAATGAACGAAGAATAGGATTCCTTCTCCCACCAAGACATGTTTTATTGAGGTAATAAAAACCTTGAGGGTGAGTTAGTGCTACCTAAATAGATAGTATCGAGGTGTGGTGGAAGAGTACCTTTGACTTGTGTTTTTATAGTGAGTTGTGAAGGTGATTGTTGAAGCATGTCATTTTCTTGATTAACCTCCATTTTCATAAGGTTCCACTTGTGGGTGTGGCAAAGTGCCTATTTTTTGGATTACTCCCCTTCCAAGGTAAGCAAAGACATGAATTGTATTCCATGTGCTTTCCACATATAGTTTTATTTGGTTGGATTATTTCACTCACATTTCATATTCATTGGTACCTTGTGTTCTCAACCCGAACCTTTAATCAACAGTTATCAAGTATCGCTTGAGGTGATGGAGACCACGTTAATCGAAATATGAAAATCACTATCTTGTCCTGGCAGTGGTAGTGTTCACCGTGAGATTGTGGAGACACTACATTTTCTAAGAGCTCCTTTTGGTTTTTACAGACATCCAAATTCTCAGGTATGTCTTCACCAGGAGTTACTTAAACCTAAGTTGGCAGCACTGGTTGAACATCTTATAAGACTATCATATTGAGATTGGTTATACTCTGGGAAATGGAAACAATATAGCATATGTCATTATTAGGATGCCTTAGGTTTTCTAGGTGTTGGCTATTTCAGAGTAGTTATCTTCTTGGTAGATGACCCTGGTGGAGCAGGGGGGGTTCATTTTTCAGCAGTCGATGGTGTTGATTCCTTCACTTCTTGAGTGTTTAATAGTGTCTTGGTTGTGAGACATCAACTTTGAAATATTTTGTTACTAGATATCCTTGGGTGTTTCACTATATAGATACTCTAAAGGTGGGAATCTCTGAGAACCTATTCTAGGTACAAGAAGTGATTGCAATCATGATGTATGATGTAGAGGTTCTGATGGGAAGGAAAAATATCCCTGAGATTCATTAGGAAATTAGAGATCGTGCAAAGATATGGGGATGTCTCTTACCACATTCTCTTACCCCTAATACATGGAGTGGGTGAACGATGCCTCCCAACTATTGAAAATAATGATATAAATTCATGTTTCAATGCACATCATTGACGACATCAAGACATTCAAGGTTCAACCATCCCCTTGGTTTGTGTACTCTGACAACATGGAAATGTCTATGAGTTTCCCAGGGAGTGGGAGAGCCAAGTGCCGGCTCAATATCTTGAGTAATTTCTCTATTTTTACTATTCATGATTGAAAATATTGAAGTAGGGAATGATTAAGAGACCCTAATTTTTTTACTTACAATTATTTGGAATATGTATACAGCTATTTCCAAAATTAGGTGATGAGACGAAGTTAAATTTTGAAGCCCTGTGTGACCAGAATATATTATAAAAAAAATATTAAATATATTTTTGACAATCCATATGAACCAAATGGGATATTTCTTAAATGGTATCTTGGATCAGAAATTTGGGTCCACAATTGAGTTTAGAATGTGGATTTTACCCTAGGTGAGAAATAACTTTGGTTAGTGTCGGACTTCTTTTACAAAAGTCACCCTAGCGAAAAACTGTAAACAAAATAAAAAAATTTAATTATATTATCTCATATGTCAAATAAAATAAATTTAGAAAGGGGACACATATTGGAAATATGAAGCCTTTTTTATTTTGTAATGAGGAATTTTTCATAAGAACATCTTAAAAAGTGGGGTCATAAGAATTTCATATTTTGTGCCAAATGGAACTTCTATAAATACATGTTTAAGAGTTCATGATTAGGTTTATCCATAATCCTATATATATATATATTATATAAATCACTCCCAACCATTCTTCATCCGTTCATCATTGGATCTTGGATCAATCTCTAGTGAGACCTCAACAGATCGAAGTGGGAACATAACAGACTTCTCTTCAACGATGAAAAACAATATTGATGTAGGATTTGATCTACTTTTAATATTAGATTCATGTTTTTAAATTGAAAATCATTTTTCCCTATTTGTATATTCATTTTGATTATATTACATGATTAAATCATTAACAAGGACATCATTCCTTAGTTGAAATCACCATTTTCATCGTGTTCATTAATGATTCTGCGGCTTCTTTGACATTTAATTTTTTGAAATGTCCACACACTAATGGTTCCTCAAGTAGAGGATAGTGATGTGATAATTCTGTCCTGAGGATTAAAAACCATTCTTTTCATAATGTTTAGGTGATCAGTGTGGTCATATTGGCCTGTGAAAGGTTCCACTGGATAGGCCAATCATCGGAAGAGGCCACAGAGGGCGGTTGTAACACCCCGACCCCAGTTACCTAGATTCAGTGCTTTATTACATAACATTGACATGATATAAGGAATCATGTCCTGAAAGGCCGATCAGTTTAGTAGCCTAGGAAGTAATAGATATATTCTTCAGTTTTACCTTACATCATGAAATAAAAACATCAACAACATTTTTTTACCATTTTTAACACACTTATATCCTCAGCCTATCCCTGCAGGTCAACCATAAAATACTTCTTCACATCATGGAAAAAATAAAACATTGAAAGAGGTGACATCATATGCTTAGTAAGGATAATAATATAGCAGAAACTTTCATAAATAAGCATAAATTTTTAAGGAAATGTATTAGAATAAAACAAAAGCCTTTTAAACTTAAACTTCACCATAATATAGCAAATATAAAATCAAATAATTATGTTTACTTATTCTCATGGATATTATACTAGTAGAATAATCACATGCAATATCAATAGCCACTTTCATAAGGATGGAATGCATAATGCCAGACATCATAACCACATATTTAAGGATTTGTGCCAAGAATACAAATAATATTTTTTCAAGGCCTTGTTTCAAGACACTAGTTTGTCTCATTAGACCGACCGATGCATCGAGGAGCTATAGAAAGCTCCACCCATCACTTACTAAGTCCAATGTATTCCTTATATGAAAAGGTTTAAACATAACATAAAAATTCGTATTAAAACTAGCATATGAAATGTCAATAATTTATCCACCAACCGTGAATGGGGTAAAAATAACACATCTATAGTAAAAAATATCATAAAACCTTCAATACAATATGGTTTTTTTGTATCATAGTAAATAAACTTCAAAAAAGCTTAAAATCCAACAAAGGGTGTTGACATAGATGAAATCAAAAAAAAAATTAGAGAAATATCTATTTCTATTTTGAAATCATTTAAAAGTAATATAATTATAAATGAAAACTTTTATTTTGAAAATATTATTATAAGCTTGTATAGGAAGCTTCGAAGATGTTATAATGGCGGAAAATAGCCGCACCCTCCATATAAGTTAAAAAAAGACATTCTTACCTTAATTTTGTCGAAAAGGTCATAATGTACCTTGTTTGGAAAACGATAGAAAGATTCTATTCAAAAAATATAAGGTCAAATAAGGGTATAAATTACATCAACCCTTTTTATAGTAAAATGTTTTTCAAATATTTTTTAACAAAACACAGATGTGTATGATAAAAAGGTCCCAGTATATTCTTACGTAAAAACGTCTTCGGATAATAAAGAGGTTATCAAATTAACCCTTACCTTGTACTTTTTCTTAGTCAATGGTATGTTAAACTCCTGTATAATAGTTAAAACATTGTTATTCAATTATACAAGAACTACATATAAAAATATGATTTCATATATGATCTTATAATATTGCTTTGTAAATAATATTTTAGTAGTATCATCGTTTTGGTTGTTAACTGAATCATTTTCCTTTATATGATTGGTTACATAAGAAATTTTTGTTATGGATAGGTTGTATTTGATTCATATACAGAATTATAATATGTTCATAAACATTATTTTTAATCATAAAATGAAAAATATTCTTCAATGATTACGATGGTGAATAAATCTCATCGCGATCGTGGATACGGTAATCCGTACGTACGCACGATTGACAATATCATTATATTGATGGATAGATCCATTGTAATTGGATGGTATATCATATATAAAGAATCATTAACAAGTTATATTTATTATTTACATCATTTATGCTCATTATTATACACATCCACATAATAAAGTGTTTGAATAACAAACTACACCACGACGTGGAGATGGTAATCCGTACGTACACAATTATGGTGACTTTGTAATGTATAGAATCGATAGAATAATGAATATGGTTGTACAATTTTTATAATAACATCACAGTACATAGAATATACTAAAGTTACTATTTTATTATGGAAACAACAAATAAAGAGGAAGTGGAAGAAGAAAAGAACTTGAAAGAGGTGATGAAATATTTATCTCTTCTTTTTGTTCTTCGTTTTGATTTGATCAGAGGGATCTATAGGTAGGCTTTTTGACCAAAGTAAGGCATCAATGATGAAGGGAGAAAAGTTGAAATGATATTTGGGAAGGGTTTGTCCAAGAAAAAAGGCTTTGGTTGTGATAAAATAAGAGAAGGGGAAATTCCCTTTTATAAGAGAGGTGATGGTCACTTTAGGAAAAGCTTGTAATATTATTTTATAATAAAATAATTTTCGGGTTCTAATTGCTCCAAAATAAATTATTTAAAGGAAAAGTTTGGGATGGGTTAGAAACCTCTCAAAATATATGTTTTAGATAAGTTTAGGTCAACATATATACCTTATCATTTTTATTTAACAATTAGATAAATAGTTTGACATTTACCATGTCTCTTTATATTTTTATATTATATGGTTAATAAACTTACTATAATAGGATAACCGAACCCCATGTGGTTATTATTAAAATATATGACCTTATATAAGTCTTTTGGCCCAAAAATAGATTTTTAGGAATATGATATCAATTAATAATATAGTATTTGTTTTAAAAACTCAATTATATCAATTTTGAATGTATTTAGTATTTGATTTTCTTAAAAGTCATAAAAACTTTATCACTTCGAATAAAATTTATTTAACCAACCCAAACATGTCATATTAACCTATAAAATTACTTTAATTCATCAGAAGTCTCAATTTACATTTATTTGGATATTTATATTATCAATTATTTTAATATTCTCATAATAAGGTATTTACTACATCATCATTCTGTCATAAATAAATTAAATTATTTAATGTCTAAAATTTATAAATAAAATACCATTATGTAGGAAATATTTTTAACTTTTTAGTTAATATTTTTATTTGAATTTTTGTTTGTATAACCCTATATTAAAAATGGTTTTGTTCTTAAATATTGAATTTAACTCTTTTAACTCTTCTTTAAATAAAATAATGATAATTGTCCTAATCTAATCCAAGTGGACCAAAGAGGGTCCTATTTTATTCCTAATGTTTTTTTGGTCGAATTATACTTATCCAATAGAATTAGGACATGTGGTTGGGTAATTATGATTTCAACTTTACCCTTAATTACCCTATTTACTTTTAACTGTGGTAAATAAAAGTCAAAAGTTATTATTCAAAAAAAATATTTTCATCTTATTGATCCAAATTTTACTTAACAATATTAACCATGTTTCTAGGATTTTTGAAATTCAACTCACAGAAGTGGTAAAATTATTTAGTATGCATGTTTGTAAATGATCATATGAGGTGGGTAAAAGAGGATAAAAAGTTCAATAAAATTTAATACATATAATTTTATTATAAAATGACTCCAATTAATTACATTGAACTTATATAGGTATTATATATCTATTTTGACTTAAAATAAATTTAAATAAAATAAATAATTATTTAAATAAAAAGTAGGTTTTAAATAAGAACACAATGTTTTTCATTATCCATCAAATAAATGAACGTTTTTAGAAAAATACCAAAAATTATGCAAAGAGAATTTTGATATTCAGAATTAAAAAATAATGTCTATTTTTCCAAATTTAAAACATAGAAGTTTCATTTATTAATTTAAAATTAATTCTCGTTGTCAAAACCAAAAAGCGGGTTTTTAGAAAATAAAAACTATCAAAATATTGACATATATTTATGTTAAATTTAAATGTGAAATTAATTATAATGATCTAAATTGTATTAAATGATTAAAATATAATGTAATTGTACTTTAAAACCTTCCAAAAGCATAATTTAACACTAAAAATTATTTTGATTAAAAAAGTTATTTTAAATTAAAACATAGAATTTTTCACTATTCGTCAAAATATAAAAGCTATCAGAAAAGTACGAAAAATGTACCCAAACTAAATTTTTATGTCCCTATTCTAAAGAAGAATTTAATTTCATAAAAGTTAATATATAAAAGTGTCAAATATTGGTTTTAAAAAGGGTTCTCCATTAAAAGGCGGTAAAGTTTCATTTTTTGAAAAATACTTCTTTTATCTGAAAAAATGAATTTGTTCTTATATTTTCACTAAGAAACGCATAATATGGATAATTAAATTATATATATTATATAAGATTCAGAATGCATTTAATAATATTCATAACAGGTTTTTAAACAACTAGTTGGGTAAGATGTGGTGCGCTCGAACTTGGTGTTGTGTGTAGCGCAAGATATTGAATTACATTAATGAGATACCATACTATGAAATCTTGCGGTGTCATATTCTCCCCTCTTTCAGTAAATTGCATCCTCAAAATTTGAAATTGTTCTTCAAAAATAAAAGGTTACAAATAGAAAAATACCATTGTGGAAAACATACATCAGAAATTGTGTAAATAAAATTTAGTCTTAATAAGGAGGAAAGGGAATGAATATTTTACACCCAAATTATGGTCTCAATTATGAGAACATTGGTATCAATTAGAGAAACATAATTGGATGGAAAACGTAAATATTTATAGGTAGTGATTGAGGCCATAAATCACAAACAAGTGTAAAATTGAGAGCCTCTAAGCCATCAGTATATATTGATTTAAAATATTGTTAGTTCAACAAAACCTAAGGTATTAGGATAACACTTTTTTTGGTTTTAAGATCCCTTAAATAATGTTTAATAATTAATTTATTCATATAATAATCGGAAAAAAATATACTTGACAATTAGAGTTTCATTCTTTTACTAATTCCAACCACAAACTCATCTTTCACTTCGAATGATAATAGAATTAAAATAATATATTCTATTTATCTTAATAGTATAGGGCTCCAAAAATAATAAATTTATAATTAATTTGTCATACTATTTAAAAAAATCTATATTATACCAACTCGGACATCACGTATGTCAGTGGTAGGTGATCCACCCTTGTCGCCCTTCAGTTGCGTGTTTAAGTCTCGCGGCCCTACGGGATGCGACGGGTTGTCGGTAGACCTCGGGGATTTCCTTTTTATGAAAATATAAATAAAATCTCAAGAAATGAATTAACCTTAAAAAACATAATTGATTCTAGCCTTTAGACTTATCCAAAATACTTCTTTCCAAACTCACAGTCCAAAATTTATAATGAATGTGAACACAATGAAGATCCTTTTTTTCATGTAATAACTTGTGAATAAATTCATCATGTATTATTATGAAACACTGGAACACCCTTAATTACCATAAACCCTTATTGAAAACATTCATTCTCCCTTATTCCGTATAGAATATTAGATATACTCCTTCTATCAGAAAATGTTGTAAACTCCAACAATGATGGAATGTACAAATCATTAATCAGTTTCTAGGTAGTCCAAAATATCCAATATAATTTATCCAGATCCATCATATATTATTCCAAAATAACAACCTCAATATAAGAACCATATTATAGTTTATAATTCTCTCAACCATATATTTTACAAAAAAATTAACCTACTATTGAGTCACTTTTATTGGTTCCACACAATCTAAAGTCCTTAATGAAATAGTACTACAGTACAATCTATTTTTAATCTATAATTCTTATAACATGTACATCATTAATACAATACTCAGGTGACATAATAAATAAATAACAACATAAGAAATATAATCATTCCTCTTCATCTTTTGTAGTATCATAACTTCATTATTATCCAATCGCAGCATTTTGGGTATACTCTGATGGTTTGGAAATTGCTTCGCGTAGTGTCCCAACTCCTTGTAGATGAAGCATTGTACATTTGTATCCTTTTTCTTACCCTTTTAATCACGTACTTGGTTTCCTTTTTCTCCACACTTATAAAAAACTCCCATTACTTTCAAGCACTTTCCAAGTTGATTCTTTCCACAGTTATCACATATGGGAAAATCATTCTTTCTCCTCTTACCTTTATCCATCTTTCTATCTTCCATCCTTTTCTTCTCTTGCTTCCCTTCAAAGCCATAGAACTCAATGAATTCATTACTTATCTTTTTAACGCATGATATTATATCTTCATATCATGAGAATATGTGGGAGACTATTTCCCTTTTAAATGGTGGCTTAATACCGTTAATGATATGATCCTTCTTAATCTTTCGATCGTGTTTATTGCTGGAATACTTATTCATTCTACTAGGCACCATTTATAAACAATTGAATACACTAGGTTAGTTTAGGAATCACAATGCATAATTCCAAACTTTGAAAATACCTAACGTAAATTGAAAACATTATACATATAATCTATAATCATAAAATGTTTTCTTTGAGTAATGTTTTACTTCTAAATCCTTCATAATAGCTTGTAATGAAAATGTGAATTATCCTAAGCATATCCCCCGAGAGTGTCGTAACCAAGAGTGCAGCAATTCCTAATATCGTGCACCAGTTCTCATTTGAATCTAGCTCAAATAGGTTTTTTGAAGTTTTACCCCTAGTACATATGTTCCAGAGTTTCCTCTACCTAATCATATATATACAGGTATGTATTTCATGTAAAACTAACAAAATATCTACAATACCAAAATTCTAGAATGTTCTTCTATAATAATCATCAATGTCTATCTTTGGATAATGTTCTCTAATCATAGTTTTTCTAAATCTTGTTTCCATGGATTGTCTAAAACATCCTATAATACCAACTGTAACGCCCTGACCCCAGTTACCCAGACTCGGTGCATTATTATGTAACATTGGCATGATATAAATAATCATGTCCTGAAAGACTAATCAGTTTAGTAGCCTTGTAAGTACTAGATACATTGATAAGTTTTACATTACATCATGAAATAAAAACATCAACAACAGTTTTTTCCCCTTTTGAACACACTTATACCCTTATCCTATCCCTGCAGGTCAACCCCAAAATACTTCTTCACATCTTGGGAAAAATAAAACATATAAAGGGGTGATATTAAATGCGTAGTAAGGATAACAATATAGTGGAAACAATCATAAATAAGCCTAAATTTTTAAGGCAATGTATTAGAATAAAACAAAATCCTTTTAAATTTAAACATTACCATAATATGGAAAATATAAAATCAAATAATTTCATTTACTTATTCTCATGGATATTCTACTAGTCAAATAATCACATGCAATATCAATAGCCAATTTCATAATGATGGAATGCATAATGCCAGACTCCATAACTACATAGTCAAGGCTTTTTCCCAAGACTACAAATAATATTTTTTCAAGGACTTGTTTCAAGACACTATTTTGTCACATTATTCCTAAAGATGTATCTAGGAGCTATAGCAAGCTCCACCTGTCACTTACTAAGTCCAATGTATTCCTCATATGAAAAGGTTTAAACTTAACATAAACATTCATATTAAAACTAGAATATGAAATTTCAATAATTTATCCACCAACCATGAATGGGGTAAAAATAACACATACTTATTCAAAAATATCATAAAACATTCAATACAATATGGATGTTTTGTTTCGTAATAAATAAACTTCTAACAAGCTTAAAATCCAACAAAGGATGTTGACAGAGATGAAATCAAAACTTTTTTGAGAGAAATATCTCTTTCTATTTTGAAATAATTTAAAATTTATATAAATATAAAAGAAATTTTTTTTTTAAAATATTCTTATAAGCTTGAATGAGATGTTTCGGCGACGTTATAATGGCTGAAAAGAGCCGCACCTGCTGTATAAGTTAAAAAAAGACATTCTTACCGTAATTTTTTTCAAAAAGGTCATAAAGTACCTTGTTTGGAAAATGACATAAAGGATAATTTAAAAACATATATGGACAAATAAGGTTTTAAATGACTTTAACCCATTGTCTAGTAAACATGTTTTGAAATACATTTTTAAGAACACACAAATGTGGATGATAAAGAGGTCCCAGTAGAAACTTACGTAAAAACATCCTCAGATAATAAAGAGGTTGTAAAATTAACCCTTACCTAGTACATTTCTTTATTCGATGATATGTTATCCTCCTGTATAATAGTTAAAAAAATTATTAAATTATACATGAACTATATACATAAATATTATATCATATATGATCTTATAATATTGCTTTGTTAATAATATTTTATTAGTATCATTGTTTCGGGTGTTAACTGATTCATTTTCCTTTATATTCTTGCTTACATAAGCCATGTTTATTATGGATAGGATGTATTTTATTCATATTCATAATGATATTATTTTTAGAAACATTATTTTTAATCAAAAAATGGAAATTATTCTTAAATGATTACGATGAGGAATGAATCTCACTGCGTTCATTGAGACGGTAATCCGTACGTACCCATGAGTGAAAATATCATTATATTAATGGAGAAATAATATATAATTGGATGTTATATCATGTATAAAGAACAATTAAAATTTTATATTTATAATTTACATCAGTTATACTCATTATTCTATCCATCCAAATAATGAAGTGTCTGAATAACAAACTACACCACGACATGGAGAAGGTAATCCATACGTACGCACGTATGGTGACATTGTCATTTATAGGATGGATAGAATAAAGAATATTATTATACCATTTTTATAATAACATCATAGTATATATAATATACTAGACTTAATATTTTATAATGGAAAAAACAAAGAAAGAGAAAGTGGAAGAAGAAAAGAACTTGAAAGAGGTGATGAAATATTTACCTCTTCTTTGGGTTCTTCCATTTGATTTGATCAAAAGGGATCCTTATGTTGGCTTTCTGACCAAATGAAGGCCTTTAGGATAAATGGAGGAATTTTGGGAGGATATTTGTTTAGGGGATGGAATAGAAAAAATTCTTTGGATTTGTGAAATTAAAATAAGGGGAAGTGCCCTTTTATAAGAGAGGTGAGGGTCACTTTAGGAAAAGAATGAAATATTTTTTTATAATAAAATTATTTTCTATTTCTAATGGATCCAAATTGTATAATTTAAATTATAATGTAGTTATGGGTTGAAAACATCTCAACAAATAAGTTTTAGACAGTTTTAAGTCATCATATTAACATTACCTTTTAGATTTAACACATTGTTAAATTGTTTGACATTTACCATGTCTCCTTGTAATTTTATATTATATGGTTAATAAACTTACTATAACATTCCAAGAGAACCCCATCTGGTTCCGTAATTAATATATATAAATTTATCTATGTACTTTGGACAAACCTTATATTTTTTAGAATATTATATCAATTTATAATATAGTATTTCTTTGAAAAACTCAATTATGCCAATTTTGACACTATTTAGTATTTGATTTTTTTGAAAGTCATAAAACTTTATCACTTTGAAAAAAATTTGTTTAACATTCAATAACATGTAATATTAGCCTAGAAAATAATTTTAATTCATCATAAGTCTCAATTTATATTTATTTGGATATTTATAATATCAATTATTTTAATATTTCATTAAGAAGGTATTTACTGCATCATCATGGTGTCATAAATAAAATAAATTATTTAATGTCTCAAAATTATAAATAAAATATCATAATATAAAAAATATTTTTATATTTCTAGTGAATATTTATAGTCGAATTTATATTTTTTTGTAACCTAATTTTAAAAATGGTTTAGTTTTTAAACTATGAATTTAACTCTTTTAACACTTCTTTAAATAAAATAATAATAAATGTACTAATCTAATCCAAGTGGACCAAAGAGGGTCATATTATATTCCTAATGTTATTTTTGGTCGAATAATACCTATCCAATAGAATTATAACACGTTTTAGGGTAATTATGAAATCAATTTTACCCTTAACTGCCCTATTTACTTTTAACCGTGGTAAATAAAAGTCAAAAGTTACTATTCACTAAAAATTAATTTATCTTATTGAACCAAATTTTACATAATGATATTAACCATGTCTCTTGGATTTTAGAAATTCAACTCACAGAAGGGGTAAAATTATTTTTTATGCAAGTTTTCAAATTCTCCTATGGGGTGGGTAAAAGACGTTAAAAAGTTAAATAAAATTTAATACATCTAATTTTATTATAAAATGACTCCAATTAATTATATTGAACTTATATAGTTATTATATATATTTTCAATTAAAATAAATTTAAATAAAATAAAAAATTATTTAAATAAAAAAGTCAGTTCTAAATAATAACGCATTGTTTTCATAATTCATCAAAAAATGAAAGTTTACAGAAAAAACAAAAAATAACCCAAAGATAATTTCAATATTCAGAATTAAAAAATGAAGACTGTTTTACCAAATTCAAAACATTTAAGTTTCATTAATTAATTTAAAATTAATTTCCATTGTCAAAACCATGAAGCGGGGTTTTAGAAAGTAAAAACTATCAAAAGATTGACTTGTGTTTATATCAAATTTTAATGTGAAATTACTTATAATGACCTTAATTATGTTAAATGATAAGAATATAATCTAATTATACTTCAAAAAATATCAAATTCATAATTTAACACAATTAATTATTTCAATTAAAAAAGTTGGTTTCCATTAAAACATAGTATTTTTCACAATTCGTCAAAATATGAAAGTTATTAGAAAAGTACCAAAATTTTATCCGAACTGAATTTTTATGTCCTGCTTCTAAAGAAGAATTTAATTTCAATAAATTGAATATATAAATGTGTCAAATATTGGTCTTGAAAAGGGTTTTCCATTAAAAGGTGGTAAAGTTACATTTTTTGAAAAATACTTCTTTTAACTAAAAAAATGAATTTGTTCTTATATTATGTCTAAGAAACACATAACATGGATGTTAAAATTATATAGAGTACATAAGATTCAAAATGAAGTTAATACTATTCATACCATCTTTTTGAATAGATAGTTTGGTATGTTGTGGTGTGATCAAACTCAGTGTTTCATGTACCAAAATCTATTGAATAACTTTAATGAGATAATGTACTATGAAATATTGGGGTTTTACAGTGGCATAGTGGTGTGCGGTCCAGCGCTGGTGCAGTGTGGTGGAGTCAGTCGATGGCTGGTGTGCGAGCTGACGTGAGGATGGTTTTCAGAGTAAAACCTAGAGGCAGCTGGCATAACAGGAAGCTTGGTCGGAGGGCATGAAGAGCCACAGGTGGCTCAGTCAGGCAGAGGACCCGAGGGCCTGTAGGGATCAACATGACACAGGTCGCACATTGCTGAGGGGACGACGACAGTGCTGGGGGCTAGGATGTCGCAGTTGGAGGGTCTGGTGGAAGACCTATCTTATTGTGGGTTGGGATTAAGGGTTGGCCTATAGTCTGGAAGTTAATCCTTGGGAAACCTAGGTAGGATAGCCCATGCATAGTGGTCGAGCCAGAATGGGCTTGATCGGTTTATTTCAGGCCAATACAACATTAAAAGGATATATCTCATATATCAGGCATCTGATTGAAGCTCCATCTATGGCTATGATTCCCTCACATTAAGCCATGTAATTTTAGACTAGTTTGGGACTTTTATGTCTTGTTTTAATTTCTTTACTTCAAAAGGCCTATTCATGGTAATAATATAATATTTATTATTATTTGGGGATCTTGTATTAGACCCATCTTTTAAATGTAATTTTTTTAGTGTTTTATTTGTGGTGTTGTGATTCTAGACCTAGGTGGATCTTTTAAAGTTTAATTTTGGGTGGTTAAAATATTTCCCGGGTGTGGGACACACGGTAATCAGTTCACACTCATTTTAGGGTAATGCAACATTTTCTCCAGGTGTCCATTTTCGATGATAAATTAGTGAATCCCATGAGTTTTTTTGAGAGGATTTTAATGATATGATCTGTATAATTAATTTTGATATTGAGTCATGGGTCCCACAAGTGGACTTTAGAGTGAAATGTGGTGTTAAAAAACCTTTCCATCAGATTTTTTTGGGGTAACTGAATGGTCTACCACATGTTTTTTTATGAAAATATCATGATGGTGTGATTTGTTTAGATGTGTGGATCAATATTCATGATCACAATATTTATGGAAACAATAAAGGAATATCATATGAATATCCTTCTATTGTTTTTGAATAGAATCCCTGGTTCAAGAAAACATTAACTCTTATGAGAGTGGAGAAGATGTATAAAGAGATGCATTCAAATGATCTCGGCCGTTGTGGAGGCATGTTAGGTAAGTTTTGTTTTTGACCCTCTGTATTAACAATGATAATTGTGCATTCATCGACCAATTGAATAAAAATTTCATGTTCACTAGGAGTACATAGGAACACCCAGGTGTAATGTTTCATAGTTGAGTATTACATAATGGTTAGGGGCATGGCCAAGCGATGACGCGGGGTCATACATCATATAGGACCCAAACTCACAGTGTACTACTCTAAGAATTATTCTAACTCTCATAACTCTTTCCTATGATCATGGATATTGGAATGTGAGTTTCCTATCCCATGTGATTTTTTCATGTAGAATGATATTGTTCCCTCTATAGTGTATTTCATGGTACAATGTTAGATGTTCTGGGCCTGAAACCTTTTTTAAGGTGATGTCTGACAATGATTGTGATCAACGGTACCATCCAACAAGGATGTCCAGTGTTCCTAGATGCTTTTCTAAGAGGTTCCATACTGTAGAGATTACCAGTGTTCCTTGATGTTTCTCCATGAGGTACCATCAAGCATGGATGGGCAGAGTAGTTCTAAGACAACCTCCATCTAGGATGAGAAGTATCCCCCAATGGCAATGACGGGTTTACCACTTACTAGGCTAGGAAGTGGTACCCGATAGAAGTTCTAGGATTCCCTTTATCATGATAAGAAGTGGGTCCATGTCTACTTCTAGGTGATGATCCCCCCTAATGTACTTGGCAGGGAAAATCGATGAATAGAGTCGAACCCTCTAGTCAGGCTGGGCAAGGGTCCTCTCCTTCGAGACACGATCTATCGACTTTGAGTATTAGTGATGAGACATTCTTTGATTTACATTTAGACTCTTGAGGAAGAGGGAAACTTTTTCCAACAAGAAGCATCCTTGTGATGTGACCTAAAATAGTGACGGAAAGATAGTGTCACCCAAATAAAATAGTATCAATGTGTAGTGTTTGAGTCCCTTTGACTTGATGTTCAAATCGACGCATGGGATACTGGGAATCGATAGTGGTTACTTCTGGGATGGTTGGATACTCACATTTATGGGATGAGCTATGATAATAAGATCCCCACACACTCTAATTTGTGGTTATTTGACTAATCATATATATTTTATTTTTCCATTACCCTCTCCTTTAGTTTTGGTTTCTCTCCTTCTAGGAGAGGCGAAGACGCATGAGGTATACCACGTTTATTTCGTGACTATCATAGAATGGTTAGAAGAGTCTAATCTCCTGCTATAGGCAGAAATGACTCAATGATAAGTTCATCTTTTCACCATTTCTATGTCTTTGAGTTTGGACAAGTTTTCTTAACTCTCTTTTTGGGTTGAACTGCATTCTGTTTACTATACCTTGTTATTAATACTGCTCCCACATTCAGTACATATTTTCGGCTCCCTTGTGTATTCAAGGTATCCTAGTGTGTATTTAAATACTCACCTCTTCTTGGTATTTGACTACACTTGGTTTTCATATGGAGAATATAGACATGTTGATTGGGACTTCAGATGAGCTTAAGGATACATGTGCTTGGACTGCGTATGGTGGTTATAGAATGAGATATAAGAGTATGGCTCTATCAGTTGTTTTAATTTTTAGTTACTTGTAAGTTATATCACATTTTAGGTTGGAAATGTATTTTTCACCTTTCTATTTTTAGTTTACTTTTCTATACATGTACTGATTATGGGTAGATACATGTTTGGTTTCCTCTTATAGAAGTGGGGTATCTTTTGTCCCTTTTCCTATTAACTTTTTCATTATGTTGGTTGTCTGTGTACATGTACTGAGGTAATTTACTCCATGAGTTTGTTATTCCATTAGTTATTTTCTCCTACCATGGCCTATGGAAGAGGGTTTGGTGTAGTTGCAGCTCGATCCCCACCATGGTTCCGGTCATGACAAGTACCACTTGACCTCTTCTCAATCTAATGTGGTGGGGAGGGTTGTCCACAAATTTACCAGTATTTTTTAGTCAAAATATATTTTGAAAAAGTGGTAATTTTTTTCATTTATTTCAGTTTTATATAGGGCTATGTTTGTTCATCCCATGAGTTGGTTGGGCTGCAAAGAGATATAATTATCTGAACATAAAAAATATAGTATAAATGAAAAATATAACCTTTTATACTGAACATAAACTTACCCATGTAGTTCGGGCTAAAAATGTTTTATAACACACTTCTAAGAGTGTTTTCGTCTCATTATCATGGATTTATCCAAAGAGAGTTTCATACCATGTAGTATGATAAGACATCCCACAATGATTTCATGTTTTGACTTGAAATTTAAATAATTTTTGAAAAATGAATAAAATGTTATTTCGTTGAAATGATGGATGAACTAGTAATATATTCTAGTAGTTATTATTGATTTTGATGTTTTTGAATTTATAAAATACCTTAGTTCCAATAGAAAATAGTATAAATTGTGTAATGTTCTACTTATACAAAATGGATCTAGTAATATGTCAAATAAACCAGTAGGATGAAGCTACTGAAAATGTGGTTTCACATGAACCACATGTGAACTACGAATATGTATAGAGTATTATGAAAGTATATAAAACTATTGATTGGTGAAATTGAAATTATGATCCAAGGGAAGAAGATTATTTGGTATAGTTTCAGAAGAATAATCCATTTTTGTTATGGGGGTACTTTGAGCCTGAAAATCAAGAATTATGACTAAGTAAAATAAATAGAATTTTTAATTTTCATGGTACACCACAAAAAATGGAGATTATGTTGAAAGATCTTGCATGCCAATGGTGGGATTTGGCTATCCAACCTAAAGTTGATCATAGAATTATTTCAGAGGATTTTGATTATATATTCATTCAACATTTTTATACTCCCACATTAAAAATAGAAAAAACCGTATATATCACTTTCTTAAAGAATGAACAACTAAATGTGATAGTGTTTTCTGAAAAGTTCACAAAATTATTTTGTTTAACTCGAAATGTAACTACTATAGCATCCTTGAAAGAGAACTTCATTGATTCTTGATTATGATAATAGATTCATTCTAAAATAGATGTTATTTTATTATAGATTATATAGATACTTTTAATTGGGAAACAATGGATGAAATGGATATTGTTAAAATTCTATGGGAGGTAGTCTGTTTACACCCATGGGGACATGTTTCCAATATAGTGTTGAAAATTAGAATATAAAAGATTTATATTCTCATAGTGGTAGCACAAACCAGATATATATTCTAATATCCATCAAATTTACTACATGTAATATTTATCAAACCGGGATGATTTCAATATAGTTTATTAACAAAAAGGAGGAAGGAATGTTCTACACCATCAAATAATTTCCACCATTGTGGAACAAAATTACATATAAAAAAGAATGGTCATACATTTTAGTGATTAGTAGGTGGGGTAGGCTCAGTATAACCTCATCGACCATAAGTTTAGATGGAATAATCTTATTAGATTTTTTAAAATCCATTAACACATATATACCAGGACGTTTCTAGGATCAATTTAGTTGTTTAGTGAACACCTCAACACGGAATCAAGAGTTATCATGTGACATATGATATAAAACTCTACGCAGTAGAGAAGGATATTATTAGAGAGAAACTAGTCCCCTTTATGATGTGAGGTTCCATTCATCTATAATCCACTCTTATGAATTTCTTGTTTGATAATTTTGCATCACATTATTTCATTTCTTATTTTGTGGATAAACTATTGGGATTGAACATGGAAGTGATGCCCCATGTCATTAATATCAAGATACATCTAGGACAACATGATTGTAGAAGATTTAAATTCACTGAATATTTCATTACCAGTGACACAGTGTAGTTTATTTGGAAATTTATTATCCTGAGGTGAGAATATTATAATTATTATTTTCTATGCACTTAATGGCTGTGTTTAAGGCTTATATCGACTATTATGCTTAGCACATGATTTTTACATCCCCAGATAGATTTCATCAAGTATTCAAGGGAGATTATGATATAAATTACGGTAGAATATGTCCTCTAGTAATAGTATATTGATAAATAATAGTTGAGTTAGGGTCAATGTCCTTGGAATAAACTAATGGTACATAGAATGGGATTATTCTTTTTATATTGCATCAATTACCAAAATTTTTTGCAAAATTTTTCCTTGGGTTACCACCAAAGAGACAAATAAAATTTAATATTAAACAACTCATAGTAACAAGTCTGATTTCATTACTATCTTAATAAATGGCTCTGAAAAAATTTTGAATGATAATCTCTCACCATGAAGAGATATAAATTAAAGGATTTATCAACCCATGTATTTCGATTTTGGATGAACCTATTTTGTTCATACATAAGGATGATGCAACTCTCTGGTTATTTGTTGATTGTTTATAATTGAATTAAGCCATGATTAATGATTGATGTAATATTCCTCGTATTGATAACACATTTGACCAATTGGAGGTATGCAAATGGTTATATAAAATTGATTTATGCTTCAAATATCATAGACATATATTTGGAGGAGATAATTTACTAAAAACTGCATTTTATAGTCTTTATTGAAATTTTGAATATGTTCACACGCATTCCGGTCTGACAAATGAAACAAAATATTTCCTGGCTTTAATAAACTGTATTATCCAAAGGTACCTTGATTATTTTTTTGGGGTGTATTTTTATGAAATTATAGTTTATTCTATAAGTAGAAATTCCCATGAGGAGAATTTGAGAATTGTACTGAGTACATTGTTAGAATATCATTTTCATTCAATGTTTTCAATGTGTGACTTTAGGAAACAAGAATTCCATTTCTTCATTAATGTCATTTCTAAAGAAAGAATATATGTTGATCCTAGAAATATTTATGAAATATTCTACTGGTTGACATGAAGTAATGATTTTTAGTTATGTATTTTTTTGGGATTAGCAGGAAAATATTACATATTTTTTTGGGAATTTTCTTGACTTCTTTTTTACCATTGTTATTTTAACAAGGAAAGTAGTTCCATTCGCAGTGAATGATGAATGCCCGAAATTCTTTTTGGAACATAAGTCTCATCTAACTAAAAAACACATTATAATATTTCCATAACCAGGTATCACCCATGTGCAATATTATGATGTTTCTAGATCATATCTTGGTTGTGTTCTCATGCAAGGAGACATTGATGTGTCTTATGATTCGATTTATTTGTCTATTAGAAGAATTACCCTACACAGGACTTGAAATTAGCTATGGTCATCCATGACTTAAAAACTTTGAAGAATTATGTATTTTGTGAAAAAATTCACAATTTTCAATGATCATAAGAGTTTGAAATACAAATTTTCTCAGAGATTAATTAAAATTGGTGAAAAATATGGATGGAGTACGTATGGATGTTCAATTTAGACTTCATAGAGACAACCAAAAAAACAATTTTGTGGCAGATGCATTGAGTCAAAAATCATATAGTAAATTTTTTTGAGAATCTCATGACCAGTGTTAATTAATGTGAAGGATTTTTTATTTTCATTTATATTATGCTGAACAGGGTGAATAAACAATTTTTTTACATTATTCCATCATTTAGAACTGGAAAAAAATTTATAAGATGCTCAAAAAACTTATTTTGAATGGATCACCATTAGGTCAAACCTAAATGGTGTGGAGAATCATGTTAATTGGAAAATGGATGGAAAATCATTACTAAATTATCAGATGAAGATCTTAGTTCCTCAGTCTTTCAGGGAATATATCCTTTCATCGTATCACTATTCAAAACTGTCTATTCATCCAACTATTTAATAAATTGTACAATGAAATGAAATCACATATCTGGTGGGTAGGAATGAAATTTTGAATTTTGTATTATATAATGAAATTATAAACATGATAATTGAAAAAATCATAGCATTAAAGGCCCACTATTATGATGCTTTTAATGCCTATTAATATATTGAACTAAGAGAAGATTTTTTATGGATTTTGTTACAGGCATAACAATAATGTTATGAAAGTATGATGATATATGTATAGTAGTGGATCAACATTCTATTTAAGCACAATTTATACCTAAAAGGGATTCCTACCCAGTATAAAACATGGTAATGGTATGTATCAGAGAATTATGCAAGTTAAATAGAGTTTTATTTTCAGTTTCATCTGATAGAGACCCCTCATATCACTTATTAATTTTGGAATTCCCAAAAACATGATATTGGAATCCGATTGAATTTGAGAAAAGCATGTCATCCAAAGGTGGATGAAAAGTTAGAACATAATATTCTAACATAGGAATATATTCATAGATAAAGTGTTTTGGAAATTGGTGGTTCATGGGAGGATCATATTCCATTGGTTAAATTTCATTATAACCAAATTTATGAGGAAAAAATTTATGACATCGGTTGAGGCTATGTATTGTTGAACTTTTCATTTTCTGTTATTTTGTATGGAAATATAAGAATCATCCATGCATGGATGAAGTATTTTATACGAGACTTTAGAGAAAATATAGATGATTCAAAAATGAATGGAAATGGAAGAAAGAAGGCAAAAGTTTTATACATATTATTGTCACTGACCTTTATCTTTTGATGGCGGTGACCATGATTTCTTGAATATGTCATTGAGAATTAGTCATTGATGCTTGAGGAAACAATGAATTATTAAACCACGTTATGTGTGAATTCCCAATATTATAGTATAGATTAGAACTATTTGGTTTTAGTTATCATAATAGCCATGATTTAGGGATGTTCATTACATCTTACATGTTTTTAAATTGATTAAATATTACCCAAATAGTCATCATGTGATTATCTGTGATTATAATTCTCTTTATCCAAACACTAATTTTATACATGAACAAGTATGGGTTCTGGAAAGGTATAAAATAAAAATCATGGGACATATATCTCATTGGAGAGAGTGATATGAAATTATGGTATGGTTCAAGAAAAAATCTTGGGAATGGTAAAAAGTTAATGCTGGAACAATGGCCTCAATAATTCTAGCTTTCCAGGGAAGGAAATCCCAATGACGGGGTGAAAAATAAATAGACGGTTTGAGGTATTTCATCTTTTAATGTTTTTCCCCTCCAGTAAGGATTTAATTTAATTGTGCATAAGAAATGTCCATCTGGTTACTAGAAAGATAGAACAACAAATACATGACATGTAAAAGTGACACATTATGTAATTGGTTTATCCAGAGAATAAAATTGTGGTGATGCAATTTTCAGCATATGAGACCTTGAGAAGATACATGATGTGTATATGAGTTACACATCATGTGAATTCCCCTAACTATCATGTTATGTTACATCCATTTATTTTTCACACACTACCTTTTCTTATCCCTCTCAACACCTAGGGTTCCATAGGAAAATATCATTGATTTTTGACATCCGAACAGTAGTGACATTGAAACATTGAGTGCTCATTTGTGGAATCAAATGTTACGGTTTCATTCTCCCTTATAGTGATGGATCTTCTCATTTTGGCTGATTATAGACAAATATTGTTGTTTCTGTTCATGGAACTATGTGTTCAGATTTGTTTTTATAATAACTTCTTGTATTCTGATAGTGGAATGTGAGGAAAATGGTTAAATATAAGGAATATTGTTGGATCCTTTTCTCTAATGTTATCGATGTAGGTGGAATCACTCTCACTATACCATTATATAACATTTTTTATTCATATTTTATAAAAAACCTTGATGTTATGTTAGAAATATTTGATTGAATTAATTTTA
Source organism: Viscum album (assembly GCA_963277665.1). NCBI lineage: Eukaryota > Viridiplantae > Streptophyta > Magnoliopsida > Santalales > Viscaceae > Viscum > Viscum album. The sequence continues at coordinate 1,438,212,038 of OY728122.1, forward strand.
AAACCCATGTTAATGTGATTTCATAGCAATAGGTTTTGAATGATGGTTTTCTGTTAATAAATTCTTTATTGGTAATTTTTCATAAAGGTGTGGTGTGTGATCATGTTCATGTGCGATGACAAATGTTAAGATATAACACCACAAAATAATAATAATTTTGTATGGGTAATGGTTATAAGTACCACCATCAAAGAAAAATAATAACATCGGATGGATCATGGTCATAAGTACCACCATCAAGTTAGTCATAGAATGATGGCTTGGTGATAGGTTTAACACCACACATTAGTATAGGGAGGTCCATGGTTTCATGCATTCTGTTTGTATGTGGGTGTGAAATTGATTTAATTATAGAAATGGAATCGGAATTTTTGAAATGTTTTTTCTTGATGTGGTGTTATATGAAATATTTTTATAGTTTGGCATGTTTTCAATTATATTGTTTTCTTATATCTTATTAAAATGTGTTTACTATTTTCTTTCCTAGTGACATGTGATGGGAATTATTTTGTAAAGAACAACAATGTGTTATACACATGACCTTCTTGGGACCTTTTTTCCATTACATATGTCATCCAATTAGTTACATGGAAGGTTAAAATTTCATAATTATCTAGTTCTGATCCCTAAATTCATTTTTTGGTCACTGAGGGTGGATCTTGGGAGTTTCGGTATATTTTTCTAGGATGGTGTCTCATTGGTGTAGATGTCTTCTTACTTGGAGTCTTGGTCTTGAACATTCATTATTTTATTCCATTATACTCAGATGATATAACTATTAGTATTATATTGAGTTATGTTATTTATTCTAATTATACATTTGTTTATTCTTGGATGTTATGTCTTGATAGGTTGTGTGTTCTTCAAGTAAAACCATTCCCCAATGTCATCTAATTTCCTTTTCATTTATTTTAAGAATTTGGTGTCTTGGTTATGTCACCTAAGGACAATGAAACTTCGCATATTATCGTGATAATTAGAAGGGGTGGGGTGTTACACAAAAGTAATGCTTACAAAGAAAACTGGCTATATTTTTCCTTTCGGGTGGAAATACTTTTTCCAATTTCTGTGATTAAAAAAAAGTCATGGAAGTTTAACTATTATTTTTTTATTTTTTAAATCAATTATTTCCCATGACATTATTTTTAGGAAATGTTTTGAATGGAACATTTTTACCCATTTTTTAAAGAGTTATTTTGAATTTTTTTCAAAAAATTGAAAGTATTAATTATTTTAACAAATAAACCATGAAATAAATTTCTTACCAAAATAGTAGCTCATTGATTTAATTATTTCTTTAAATTTTTCATGATTCTTTTCAAATAAAATTTTTTTCTTTATATTTTCTAAATTTTATATTTTAATATTTGATTTATAATTGAAAAGGGTATTTTCCTTATGAAATATTGAAATGATATTTTAAAATAAAATTTTATCTATGATAACATCTATGGATGATAATTATAAATTATTTACGATATGATCCAATGATATAATCAATATTCATTATCTATATGGGTTATGATTATTATGATGAAATAATTTAAGTTATGAGAACTATTTTTATGATATTTTGGCATTCATATGAATGGATTTATGATTTTATAATTGGTGGTACATTAATTATATAACCCTCTAATACATTTGGTAATGATTAATGATATATGATAATAATGGGTAAAAGGGGGTTCATCCTAATCTCAAAATAGTGTAAATGAGAGGTTTTCCTAATCCTGAAATAATAGATTTCATGGTATTTTATCCCATGTTTTAAAGAGGGTAAACATGATGTTATCCCAATCCCAAATATGGTACAAAAGTTGTTATCTAGATCCCAAAATGTTATGAATTTCCTAATGGGTAGCCTAAATTTAAGATTTCTATGATTATGATTATGCCAACCATTAAGCTAGAATTTTGTGACATGATCTTAAGAAAATTTTATGTTATCATTGTTCATGATCATCGATCCCATTATCATTCAATTATTATAATATACCATGATTTATGTCATGAATCAATATTATGGTCTAAGATATGAAATTTATGGTTTTCAAATGTGCGGGTGATACTCTCTTACCCTTATTCTTGTGTTATGTGTAAATAATCATTGATATGTCCCTTGTTTATTACTACTAAGCATATAATCTAACCCTTTATTATGTTTCATTAACTTAGGTTATGATGAATTTATTTTTATTACAATATGTTTAAGAAGTGTTCCTGTTGTAATGAACTAATTTGGACATGATGTAATTATTTTATGATCTATTTATTTAAAGTGCTATGTTGTCAACTACACTAATCATATATTGGGTATTCATGGATCCTAATGTTGTAATAAATATTTTTATATTAAAATATAGTATCTATGTAAGGAAATTATGGGTCTTTATATGTCATATCAATTTACTTTTTTGATACCATAGGAAATGAAGATGGGAAACATTAATGATAACCCTCAGGATAGTACTATGTATAAGAGAATATCTAATGTTTTTATATATTATGAAGTGTGTTTTTCCTAAAAAATAATCCATTTCTAGATACTATACGTTGATATAGAATATCCAATGTTTTTTGTAGTATTAAACTAATTTATAAAGTTTACTTTTTTAATTGAACTCAAAAAAAAATCACACCTAATTCAACATCTCTATAAAAAATGACAATGTATGAGTTTTAGTAATTGTAAAAAAAATCATGGAGAATCATGAAAAAGAATTTCTGATACTATTTATTTCAGAATGGGATGAACTAGTTTTTTTGTTAAGAATAATTAAAAATCTATGTGAATTTCAATTAATTATTGAGAACATAACAATATCACTATAAAGAACAAGAATCATCTATCCCATATCAATGAGTAGTTTGAATGACTTCATATAACTCGGTGCTTTTCTAACATTGTCCATTATTTTTTATGTCATCAATTGAGTATCAAGAAGTAATATATTCCTAAATAAAATTATATAAATGTTATGGAAATTATAAATTGTTACATATTTCATTTGGTTATATAATTTCCCTTATACAATCATGGATTTATTTAATAGTCTTTAAAGATTACCTTGATCAGTTTTTGGATGTATTTATAGGCAGTAATATCTTTTATTCAATAACTAAGGTATCCCATGAAGAAAACTTAAGATATTACCAAATATGCTATGGAAAATATATTTATATATATATAAATCTATAAAGTGTTAATTTTTAAGAAAAAAGTTTTATTTTGGGTCATATAAACTCACGAGTGGGTATATTAGTTGAACTATAAATGAAATTGGTTATTAAACAATACTCACAACAAAACACAATGACATAGATTCATAGTTTTCTTGTTTTGGATAGATATTATTGATGCATTATGGTGAATTTATCATGAATGTCTAATCCAATCACAAATTAAACTCGAAGGGGATCCATATTATGCTAGGCATATAAATGTGAAGAAAATTTCCTGGAATAAAAAAGAATGTTAATGAGTGGTCATATTCTCACAATACCTTGAAATATATCGGGGTTTATGATATATATTGTTGTGTTGATGAATGGAACATTATTTTTCCTCAATAAGAATGATATAATGATAACATATGCCCCACTCCAATTTATGGATCTTGATAAAAATTACCCAAATAATTATTTAGAGTTAGATACATCTATTTTACATTAAATAAATGGGTTCTTTATATTATTAGAGAAAATTGTGGTATATATAATGATTATAAATTATTAAAGTAAATATTTAATAAAATAACGATGAATAATTCATATAGAATATTTTTTAAGTTAGTTATGTATTATTAAAACTCAATACATTACCAGAGTAGGAAATAGAACAGATTGGTGAATTAATTGAGTAGAATGGATGATGATATCTTATCCAGGATGAGGATCGGAAAAAAATTATTATTTTTATTTGAAATGGATGGATATAGAAATCCCATGTAAAGGGGAAAAATATTATCTTTCTCAAATTAATGTTCAAAAATCTATCCATTTAAGTGTTATAGATGGGTATATTGAAGATTTAAATTTTAAATGATTTTCAAAAAGGTTCATGAGTTCATCATTTATTTTGATAGAATGATATAGTTTATAAATCATATATTTGTTATGTCAATCAATTAGTTGAATAATTAGCTATTATATGTGGATCACAGGTCATCATTGTCTATTCATCCTTCAACAATGAAGATGTATAATGATCTGAAAGAGTATTTCTAGTTAGAGGAAATGAAGGGTTATATTTTAGAGTCTGCTTCAGGGTTCATGGAATGTTATAATATTAATGATATGAAAATAAATTATAAGGTTATTTTATAACCCTTACCAATCGCAAAATGGAAATGAGAAGACATCACCATAGATTTGTTTATCAGAAACCCCAAAACATCAAAATTCCATAATGTTATTTTGGTTATTGTTGATCACCCTACACATTCATAATAAATCATTTCCATTAGAGATTATATTCCTCTTATTAGTATTTCAAGAATAAAAATTAATGAAATGGAAATTTTACATGGAGTACCAAATTATGTTGTATCTTATCTGGATCCATGGGTTACCTCAAAAATATGGAATGTCCTTTAGTACTATCTGGATAAACACTTTAGTTTCATTACTACTTATCATCTTTATATGGATGGTATGTCTATAATAACCATCCAAATACTTGAATATAGTATTCTTGTTATATGGATTATAGTGGTGGTCGGGGTCTCTACCTTCTCTAGTTGATTTCCCTTACAACAATATATTCCAATCAATAAATTAGATTTCCACTTATGAATTATTCTATAAAATTAAGTATAGAACTAAAATGTGATGGGATGTGGTTGGAGATGAAAATATTTTCGGAGTAGAGGTAGATGAAGAAATGAAAGAGAAATTAAAAACTATTCAATAGATTATCTAGTCACCTCATATTCGATAGAATGGTTATGCTGAAAATAATCCACAAAATATGGAATTCCTAACTAGTGAGAATTTATTTATATGAATATATCCATGGAGAAGGTGTTTAGATTCACAATGAATGGAAAGTTAAGCCCTACATATATTATCCACGTTGATATTCTTGATTGAGTAGGGAAAACCACTTATCTGTTAGTGATTCCAATAAATATCTCTCAAGTTCATTATGTGTTCCTTGTATCTCCTTTGAGGATTTACTTACCTAATCTATAACATGTATTGAAATTGAAGATATACTACTCAATACTGATCATTCATTTATAGGAAAAACTGTTGAAATATTTCATCATAGACAATAATTTCTATATAACAAGATGTCTCACTTGGTTAATGATATCTATTGGAACAAAAAAATTAATTATCTACATAGGAACATGAGTTTTCAGAGGAATAGTGGTACCCTCATTATTTTGAATAAGAGTGAGAAAATGTCAATTGTGAAATTCTTCTAAAGGTTTGTATAATTTAACAACCCATGATTTTATGATACATTTCCCATAAAATAAATATAACTTCTTTGATATACTATCATATGCAAAAAAATGATTATAAATGAACCATGATATACTATTCAAATATTATTAGTTAATTTCATAGTTATCGCATATCAATTTGATTGGTGGGAATTATAATGGAAAAAAAAATTATTAAAAATGTATGGTTTCACTTGTATAATATTTAAAAATGGTTATCAATTTATTATAAATAAAAATCATTTGAAAGTAAAATATATATTTTTATGAAATATTATTTTTATGCCCAAAATGTTTTTTTATTTTAATAAAAAAATAAAAAAAAATAAAAGGGAATGATTATAATGAAATTTAAATATTGTTTATTCAATATTTTTTTAAATTATTCTATTGTTTTATAATTGAATGGGATAAGGGTAAATCATGTTACACTCTTAAAATGTGTTTTTTGACAAAAATATATTCGTCATATTTTCCACTATTATTTTAAAATAATTTCTAAAACATAATGAAATTGAATATTCTATAGTGATTCTTTATTTTTATTTAGGAGTTATAAATTTGGTAAATAGGCACATTTATTTTTTGTCATTATGAATGGAAACCTTAATAAATTATTATCAACATCATTAAGGTAAACTTGGTAAAATATGATTAAAATACATAGATAATGCTTTCAATTTTTTCTAAAACATTATTACATATTATTTTATTAGTTTATTTCAGCCACATGCCACCATGTCTTAAATATATTTCCACTTGGTGTCATCATTTTTTTACTATGTCCTTTTTACTAATTTAATAAATTAATGAATAAAATATGTCAATCTTTTGGATTTTATGTAATTCCATGACCCGAGTTACCTAGAGTCAGTGCATTATTTAAATACATTGCTATGATTATTAGGAATCAAGACCCGAAATACCAATCCATTTAGAAGTCTTGGAAAATAGATTACATACATGAATGTTACGTTATTATTTATAAAATAAAAAAACAACATAAATTATTCTTTGGTAACACCATTAATACCCTAGGTTAACCCTTTTTATCAATCATAATGCACTTCTTGGAATCCTGGGAAAATAAAACATAAGAAAGGGGTGATATCAAAATCTTAGTAAGGGTAATCAATACAGAAAAAAATTTCATAAATTAGAAAAAACATTTAAGGTAATGTATAAGACTAAAACACAAGACTTTTAAATATAAGAATAATCATTATATGGAAATGATAAATCATATAATTCCATTTACATATCCACATGGATATTCTATTAGTCGAATAGTCACATTTAATATCAATATCCAATTTCATAATGATGTAATGCATAATATTAGACTTCATAACCACATAGTAAAGGACTAGTTCCAAAAATACAAATAATATTTTGTCAAGGCCTTGTGCTGAGAAACTATTTTATCTCATTAGACATACTGATACACCGAGGATATATAGCGAGCTCCACATGTCACTTACTAAGTCCAATGCATTTCCCATATAAAAAGGATTAAACATAACATAAACATTCATATTAAAACTAGAATACGAAATGTTAATAATTTAACCATAAATAATGAATGGTATAAAAATAACAAATCCACAATCAAACATATCACAAAACCTTCAATACAATATGGACGATTTGAATCATAGTGAATCAACTTCAAACAAATGTAAAATCCATCAAAAGATGTTGACATAGATGAAATTAAAACTACATGAGATTAATATCCCAATATTTTTTTGAAATCATTTAAAATTAACCTAATTTATAAAGGAATACATTTAAAGACATTTTGAATCAAAGTTCCCCATACCACATTGAGTCTTTTAAAAGGAATTAACATTTTAAAAAATTCATTTCCATTTAAATAAATCCTTAAAACGATTTTGAAAACGTGGAAATTAATGAGAAAGGATTAGAAGAATAAATCTTTAAAACATTTAAAATAATGTTTTATTAAAAAGACCTTTAAAAGGAATTCCTTTGAAAACGCTTTTATGAAACATGGACATCGATAATAAATATGTCCCAGTGGATACTTACGTAAGAACAACCTCAGATAATAAAGAGATTGGTAAATTAACCCTTACCTTGCACTTTCCTTTAGTCGATGGTATGTTAACCTCTTTTATAACAGTTAAATAATTGTTATGAAATTATACAAGAACTATATACATAAATATGATATCGTATATGACCCTCTAATATTGCTTTGTTAATAATATTTCAGTAGTATCATCATTTCGGGTGTTAAATTATTCATTTTACTTTATATGCTTGGTTAGGTAACCATTTTTGTTATGGATAGGATGTATTTGATTCATATAAAGAATGATATTATGTTCATAAAAATTATTTTTAGTCATTAAATGAAAATTATTCTTGATTTCTTATGATGGGGAATGAATCTCATCACGTTTTTGGAGACAGTAATCCGTACGTACGCACAAGCGACAATATCATTATATTGATGGTGAAATCGAATGTATTTGGATGTTATATCATATATACTGAATCACTTACATGTTATATTTAATATTTACATTAGTTATACTCATTATTTTACCCATCCAAATAATGAAGTGTTTGAATAATAAACTACACCACGACGTAGAGATGGTATGCCGTACATATGCACGTATGGTGACGTTGTCATTCATATGATAGATAGAATAATGAATATGATTGTACCATTTTTATAATAACATAATAGTATATAGAAGATACTGGAGTTATTATTTTTTAATGGAAACAACAAATAAAAAGGAAGTTGAAGAAGAAAGAACTTGAAAGAGGTGATGAAATATTTACCTCTTCTTCAGGATCTTCCTTTTGATTTTATTTAAAGGGGTCATTAAGATGGATTTATGAAAAAATTAAGGCCTCTAGGATTAAGGTGGGAAATTTTGGGGGATATTTGGTTAGGGGATGGCCGAGAAAAATGGCTATAGAGGTTTGATTTTGAGAGAAGTTGAAGGACTCTTTTATAAGAAAGGTGAGGGTCACTTTAAGAAAAGTTTGAATTGTTATTTTACAATAAAATAATTTTCTATTTCAAATGGCTAAAAAATGATTTATTTATATTATATGGTGGGTATTGGTCAAAAACCACTCAACCAATATGTTTTAGACAGGTTTAGGTCACCATATTAACCTTATCATTTAGATTTAACTCTTAGTTAAATATTTTTACTTTAATCAGGTCTACTTGTATTCTTACACTGTATGTTTAATAAACATACATTAAACTTCCCAGATAACCCCAAGTGGTTCATTAATGACATATATAATATTATTTAATCCCATTAGACGAACCATATATTTTTAGGATTATTATATCAATCAATAATATAGTATTTGTTTTAAAAATTAATTTATGTCAATTTTGACATTATTTGGTATTTGGTTTTTCTGAAAGTCATCACAACTTTATTACATCGAAGAAGATACATTTAATCAACCATAACATGTCATATTCAGCTAGAAAATTAGTTTATGTCATAAAAACATTGAAATTATTTTTATTTTAATATTTATAATACAATTTTTTTGATTCTTTCATTAATAAGGTAATTACTACACCATCATTGTGTCATAAATAAATTAAATTATTTAATATTTAAAAATTATAAATAAAAAATATTATGTAGGAAATATTTTTAGATTTATATTAATCATTTATATTAGAATTTATATTGTGTGTAACCCTATATTAAAAATGGTTTTGTTATTAAACACTGAATTTAACACTTTTAACTCTTCTTTAAATAAAATAATAATAAAAGTCCTAATCTTATCCAAATCGACCTAAAGGATCATATTTTATTCCTATGGTTATTTTTGGTTGATTTACACTTATCCAACAGCATTAGGACATATGTTAGGGTAATTATAATATCGTTTTAACCTTCAATTACCCTATTTACTTTTAACCATGGTAAATAAAAGTCAAAAGTTACTATTCACCAAATATTTATTTTTATCTTATTGAACCACATTTTACTTATTGATATCAACAATTCTTTTCATATTTTTTAAATTCAATTCACAGAAGTGGTAAAATTTAGTTTTATGTAAATTTGCAAATGCTCCTAGAAGGTGGGTAAAAGACAGTAAAAAGTTCTATAAAAATTTATACATCTGATTTTATTATGAAATGACTCAAATGAATTAAATTGAACATATATAGGTATTATATATATATTTTGACTTAAAATAAATTTAAATAAAATAAATAATTATTTAAATAAAAATTCTGTTTAAAACAACAACATAGTGTTTTTCAATATTCCAAAAAAATTGAATGTTTTCAGAAAAATTCCAAAAATTCACCCTAAGATAATTTTGATATTTGAAATTTATAAATTAATTCTATTATACCAAATTAAAATCATAGAAGCTTAATTAATTAATTTAAAAGTAATTGTCGTTGTCAAACCAAAAAACGGGTTTTTAGAAAGTAAAAACTATCAAAAGATTGAAACGTGTTTTTGTCAAATTTAAATGTGAAATTACTTATAATGAAATAAATTGTATGAAATGAAAAAAATATAACCTAATTATACTTTCAAACCTTTAAAATGTATAATTTTACACTATAAATTATTTTAATTAAAAAAGTTCCTTTCAATTAAAATCTAGTATTTTTCACTATTCACCCCAATATGAATGTTATCAGTAAAACACCAATAATTTATAAAAACTATTTTTTTATGTCTTTATTCTAAAGAATAAAAATATTTTGAAAAATGCAATACATAAAAGTGTCAAATATAGAATTTAAAAAGGGTTCTCCATTAAAAGGTGGTAACATTTCATTTTCTGAAAAGCACTTCCTTTATCTGAAAAAATTGAATTTGTTCTTATATTATGTCTATGAAACACATAATATGGATGTTAAAATTTATATGGAATATATAGAATTTAAAATTTATATAATACTATTCATAACCTCTTTTGAACTTCTAGTTTGGTAAGTCATTGTGCGCTCGAACTCGATGTTGTGTGTAGCGCGTATTATTGAATTACATTGAAGAAATAACGTAATATGAATTATTGGGGTGTTACACTCTTACCTCCTTCAAGAAATTGTGTCTTCTCAATTTGAAATTTTTCTTCAGAAAACAAAATTTATAAAAATAGAAAAATACCTTTGCGGAAAACCCACATCAAAAATTGGTTTTAATAAATTTAGACTTAATAAGAGGGAAAGAGAAATGAAAAATTCATCACCAGATTATGATCTCGATTAGGAGAACATTGGTGGAAATTAGAGTTACATAATTGGAGGAAAAAGGTATATATTTATAGGGAGTGATTGAGTTCATTAATCAACAATAATTGTAAAATTGAGGACCTTAAATCCATCAATCTATGATGATTTAAAATATCATCAGTTCAATAAAACATAAGGTATTAGGATAACATATTTTTTGTTTTAAGATCACTTCAATAAATTTTAATAATTAATTTATTCATAGAATAAGTGGAAAAAAATATACTTGACAAGTAAAGTTTCATATTTCTACTAATTCCTACCACAAACTATTCTTTCACTACAAAAGATAAGAGAATTCAAAAATATTATAGTTATCCTAATCATATAGTGTTTAAAAAATAATGAATTTATAATTCATTTGTCAGAATATTATTAAAAAGTAAATTATACAAACTATTGCATCATGTATTCCATTGTTAGGTGATCCACCCTTGTCGCCCTTCATTTTCAGGTTCAAGTCTCACTACCATGCTGAATCAGACGGGTTGTCACCTGACCTCCAGGTTGTCCTTTTTATGAGAATCCAAAAAATAATCTCAAGAAATAATTTATCCATAAAAATACTATCCAGTGTCCAACTTAATCGATTCCAACTATAAGACTTGTGCAAAATACTTCTATCCAAACTCACAATCCAAAATTTATAAGGAAGGTAAACACAATGTAGATCTTTTTTTCCACTTAATAACATGTGAACCCCTTTATCAAATATTATTTTAAAACACTGTAACAATCTGAATTACCATAAAACATGTTTGAATACATTCTTTCTTTCTTATTCCTTATAGAATACTTGATATACTCATTCTATCCAAAAATGTTTTAAACTTCAACATTGATGGAATATACAAATCATTAATTAGTTTCAAGGTAGTCAATAATATCCAATATAATTTATCTAAATCAATTATATATTATTCCAAAATCACTACCTCAGTATTAAAACCATATTATGCTTTATATTTCTCTTAACCATATATTTTCCAATAAAAATCAACCTACTATTGAGTCACTTATCTTGGTTCATCACAATCTCAAGTCCTTAATGAAATAGAATTGTATTACAATCCTTATTTAATTTATAATTCTTATAACATGTACATCATTAATGCAATACTCAAATGAAAAAATACATTAACAACATAAGAACTCTAATCATTCCTCTTCATCTTCGGTAGTATCATAACTTGATTATTATCCAATTGCAGCATTTGGGTCATACTCTGGTGATTTGGACATTGATTCGTGTAGTGTCTTAACTCATTTCAGATAAAGCATTGTACATTTGAAATTGTTTTCTTACCCTTACTATCATGTACTTGGTGTCCTTTTTCTTCACACTTATAAAAAAATACAATTCCCTTCAATTATTTACCAAGGTGATTCTATCCACACTTATCACATATGGTAAAATCCTTCTTTACCCTCTTCCCTATATCCATCTTTCTCTCTTCTATCCTTTTCTTCTCACGCTTCCCTTCAAAGCCATAGGACTCAGAAAATATTTTACTTATCTTATTAATAGATGATATTATTTCTTCATATGATGAGAATATGTGGGAGACTATTTCCCTTTTAAATGTTGGCTTAATAGCGTTAAAGATATGATACTTCTTAATCATTCGATCATGCATGTTGCTAGAATTCTTATTCCTTCTACTAGGCACCATTTCTAAACAATGACATACACTAGGTTAGTTTATTAATTGAAATGCAGAATTTCAGACTTGTAAAATACCAAACATAAATTGAATAGATTATGCATATAATCTATAATCATAAAATGTTTTCTTTGAGAAATTATTTACTCCTAAATCGTTCATAATGGCTTGTAATGAAAATGTGAATTATCCTAAGAATATCCCCTAGGAGTGTCGTAACCAAGAGTGTAGCAAGGCCCGTTGTCATTCACCTATTCCCGTTCGAGTCTATCTCAAAGCGGTGTTTTCGGGTTTTACCCCTAGACACATCTATGTCAAAGCCACCACTACATACTCGTATCTAGACATGGATGTATTTCTGGGAAAACTCACAAAATATCTCCAGTACCAAAATTCTATGATGTTCTTCTATACTAATCCTCATAGTCTATCTTAGTATAGTGTTCTCTAATAATAGTTTTTATAAATCTAGTTTCCAAGGTTTGTACTAAACTTTCTCTGATACCAACTATAACACCCTGACCTCAGCTACCCAAAGTCAGTGCATTATTTTAATAAATTGTTATGATTACAAGGAATCGAGTACTGAAAGACCAATCAATTTAGTAGTATTGGAAAATATATTACATACATGAACATTACATTACACCATATAAAATAAAACCCAACATAAATGATCCTTTGATAATGTCATTAATCCCCTATCTTAACCATGCTTATCAATCATAATACACTTCTTGGAATCCTGGGAAAATAAAACATAAGAAAGGGGTGATCTCAAAAGCATAGTAAGGGTAAGCAATAAAGAGTAAACTTTAATAAATGAGTATAAAAATTTAAGGAAATGTATAAGACTAAAACAAAATCCTTTTAAAAATAAACTTCATCATAATATGGAAAAAATAAATCAGATAATTCCATTTACTTATTCACATGGATATTCTACAAGTCGAATAATCACATTTAATATCAATAGCCAATTTCATAACGATGGAATGCATAATTCCAGACATCATAACCACATAGTAATGTCCTTGCGCCACAACTAAAAATATGATTTTTTTCAAGGCCTTGTGCCAAGACACTAGTATGTCTCATGAGACCTACCAATGCATAGGGGGGCTATAGTGGGCTCCACCCCCCCACATACTAAGTCCAATTCATTCCTCATATGAAAAGGTTTTAACTTAACATAAACATTGGTATTAAAACTAGCATACAAAATTTTAATACTTTAACCATAAACCATGAATGGTATAAAAATAATACATCCACAGTCAAACATATCACAAAACCTTCATTACAATATGGAAGATTTGTGCCATAATTAATCAACTTCAAACATGTGTAAAATCAATCAAAGGATGTTGACATAGATGAAATAAAAAATATTTGAGGGAAATGTCTCTTTCTTTTATTTAAATCATTTAAAAGACACATAATTTTGAAATAAATACATTTAAAGTCATTTTGAATCAAAGTGTACCATACCACTTTGAATCTTTTTAAAGGAATTAATATTTTAAATCATTCATGTCCATTTAAATAAATCTTTGAAACCATTTTGAAAACATGGACATTAATGAGAATAGTTTAGAAGATTGAATAATTAAAACATTTAAATTGATGTTTTAGTAAAAATTCATTTAAAAAAATCCCATTTAAAACTCTTTTATAAAACATGGACATGGATAATAAATATGTCCCAAATGATTCTTACAATAAAACAACCTCGGATAATATAGAGATTGTGAAATTAACCCTTACCTTGGACTTTACTTTAGTAGAGAGTACGTTAGCCTCATGTATAATAGTAAAATAATTTTTATTAAATTATAAAACAACTATATACATAAATATGATATCATATATAACCCTTTACTTTTTATTTGTTAATAATATTTCAGTAGTATCATCATTTTGGGTGATAACTGATTCGTTTTCCTCTATATGATTGGTTATGTAAATAGTGTTTGTTATGGATAGGATCTATTTGCTTTGTATAAATAATGATATTATGTTCATAAACATTATTTTTAATCATTAAATTTTAATTATTATTGAATGATTACGTTGGGGAATGAATGTCATCGCGTTTGTGGAGACGGTAATAGATATGTACGCAAAAAAGACAATATAATTATTTTTATGGTAAAATCATATGTAATTGGATGTTAAATCATATATAAATAATAATTAATATGTTATGTTTATTATTTACATCGGTTATACTCATTATTATACCCATCCAAATAATTAATTGTTTGAATAACAAACTACACCATGATGTGGAGACGGTAAGTCGTACGTACGCACGTATGGTGACTTTCTTATTCATGTGACGGATAGAATAATGAATATGATTGTAACAATTTTATAATAAAAAAATTATATAGATGATATTGGACATATTATTTTATTATGGAAACAACAAATAAAGAGGAAGTTGAATTAGAAAATTACTTGAAAGAGGTGATGAAATATTTACCTTTTCTCCGGTTTCTTCCTTTTGATTTGATCAAAAGGGCTCCTTAGGTTGGAATTATGACCAAAGGAAGGACTATAATATTAATGGAGGAAAGTATGGAGGATATTTGGGTGGGTTTTTTCCAAGTCAAATGGCTTTGGAGGTGTGATTTTGTGAGAAGGGGAACTGCCCTTTTATAACAGATGTGAGGGTCACTTTAGGAAAAACTTGAAATATTAATTTATAATAAACTCATTTTCGGTTTCTAATGGCTCAAATATTATTTATTTATACATAATGTGGGTATGGGTCTAAAAAAACTCAACCCATAGGTTTTAGACAGGTTTAGGTCACTATATTAACCATATCTTTTAGATTTAACTCTTAGTTAAATATTTTAACTTATATTGTGTCTTCTTATATTCTTACACTATATTGTTAATAAAAATACTATATAAGACCAAGAGAACCTAAAGTAATTCATTAATGACATATATAATATTATTTTATCCATTTTAATTAGCCTTATATTTTTAGAAATATTATATCAACCAATAATATAGTATTTGTTTTAAAAATTAATTTATGTCAATTTTTATATTATTTGGTATTTGGTTTTTGTTAAATTCATTACAACTTTTTTACTTCTAACATGATATATTTAATCAACCCTAACAAGTAATATTCACGTATAAAATTCTTGGATGTCATAAAAACGTTTAAATTGTATTTATTTTAATATTTATAATACCATTTATATGATTCATTCATTAATTAGGTAATTACTACATCATCATTGTGTCATAAATAAATTAAATTCTTTAATTTATAAAAATTATAAATAAAATATTATTATTTAGGAAATATTTTTAGATTTCTAATGAATATTTATAGTCGAATTTATATTGTGTGAAACCATATATTAAAAATGGTTTAGTTATTTAAACTTTTAATTTAACACTTTTAACTCTTCTTTAAATAAAACAATAATAAATGTCCTAATCTAATACAAGTTAACCTAAAGGTTCATATTTTATTTCTAAGGATGTTTATTTTTGAAATACACTTATCCAATAGAATTATAACATGTTTTTGGACAATTATAATATCATTTTACCTTTAATTACCTTATTTACTTGTATATGTGGTAAATAAAAGTCAAATGTCACTATTCACCAAAAAATTATTTTCATCTTATTGAACCACATTTTATAAATTTATATCAACCATATTTATAATATTTTGGAAATAAACTCACAGAAGCTGTTAAATTATGTTTTATGAAAATTTTCAATTGCTCCTAGAAGGAGGGTAAAAGACGGTAAAAAGTTCAATAAAAATTTATACATCTAATTTTATTATAAACTGACTCCAATGAATTAAATTGAACTTATATGGGTATTATATAACTATTTTTACTTAAAATAAATTTTAAATATACTAAATAATTATTTAAATAAAAAGTTACTTTTAAAGCATAACGCAATGTTTTTCACTATTCATCAAAAATTAAATGTTTTCAGAAAAATACCAAAAAATTCTCCCTAAGATAATTCTGATATTATTAATTAAAAAATTAATTATATTTTACCAAATTCAAAACATATATTTTTCATTAAATAATTTAAAAATAATTCTCGTTGTCAAAACCAAAATGTGGGTTTTTAAAAAGTTAAAACTATCAAAAGATTGACATGTGTTTATGTAAAATTTAAATGTGAAATTACTTATAATTACCTACAATGAATTAAATGATAAAAAATATTATAATTATTCTTCCAAGACATTCAAATATATAATTGAGCACTAAAAATTATTTTGATTAAAAATGTTATTTTCAATTAAATTTTAGTATTTTTCACTATTCACCCAAATATGAAAGTTATCATAAAAAAACCAATACTTAATAGAAACTATATTTTTATGTCCCGATTCTAAAGATTAAGTATATTTTGTCAAACTGAATATATAAAAGTGTCAAATATTATGTTTAAAAAGGTATCTCCATTAAAAGTTGGTAAAATTACTTTTTCTGAAAAAATACTTTTTTATCTGAAAAAAATTAATTTGTTTTTATATTATGTATAAGAAACACATAATATGGATGCTAAAATTTATATGTAATATATAAAATAAAAATTGCAGATTATACTATTCCTAATTTCTTTTGAAAATCTAGTTTGGTATGTCGTGGTGTGCACGAACTCGGTGTTGTGTGTAGCTCATGTTATTGAATTACTTTGAAAAAATAACGTACTATGAAATATTGGGGTGTTAAATTTTCTATCTCTATAAATTTTAAAAATGAGTAAAAAGAGGATATGTTTAGTTATAAATGATTCTTTAAATAAAATATAAATTATTATTATCATTGTAATTTGTTTCTACTAATTTTTTCTATTTTTAATATTTACATTAAATGCAATGTCGATACAATATTTATTCAACTAATAGAAAAAAATTAAATTATTTTAAAAGTCTAAAATAATAATTAAATTTTGATGAATTATTATATTATGAAAATTTTAATGGTTAAAAAATCATGTGATGAATTTTTTAATTTATTATATTCGAATTCATTTGTTGTTAATTTCTCATTAAATTAAAATAAAATGAGTACTTTCAAAATGAAAATAATGATCTTATGTGATAATTAATATTAAATAATATTTTATAAACTTAAAATATATATTGATAATGGACAATTATATTGAAAAATGGTCAAAATGGCATCCCATGGCCGTTTTTGAGTTAATTATTAGTTAATAAGTAAATTTATAAAACTTTAATAGTGAAAAGGTCATTAGAAAAATTTATATTAAAATTGGTTAATAGTGGAAAGGTCATTATTTTACACATTTTCTTCTAATATATATCTATTTTGATGAAAATTTATTTGAAATAACTATTTTATATTTGAATATTTATTATAATTCCATGTGTATTATTTCCCTCCCTTATAAAAGAACACACTTTATCACTTTTATTTTCAATAATTTAAGAAATTTAGGTCAACGAAACATGGGATATTCGTAACTACAATTCAGTAGAAACCAATTAGATGTGTTTTTTTCATAAATAAAATTCCAACATTTCTTATAAATGGATATAAAAGAGATCTACTGAAGAAAAAAACTATATTACCTAACCTCTTTTAATTTTTTTTCTTCATTTACATCATATAAATCTAAGAAATTATTCGCAATATAACAATTTCAATATCAATAATTTATTGAAATGTTATTATGATTATGATACCACTTATATTACCCCTCTTTCCCTGAAATGAAATTTGAAATTGTCCCTCGTCTGTATGTGTCGACTACTGTCTCCATATTGCAATACAAAACATTTTCTAGTTCAATTATTCATTGATGGTTATTAGTATGTATTTAATGATTATATATGATATTTATGAACTAATTATTAGTATTTAATTATTATTTAATATCTTACATATCAACTTCCAATCTGTTTTAAAATAATAACATCACTCATTCGTACCGGTGGACTACCACCTCTATAGAGTGAAGTGATTGAATTTAAATTTCCACATTAAATATAAGTAAATAAAGATGAATGTAATGAATATATATATATATATATGTGGGTGATATATTAATAATTTTGTGTTGGTGAATTATTATTTGACATTATTTTCTTATATCTATCGAATAGTGAAAACATTGTTTCTACTTACGTACAACCAACCATCTCTATGAATAGTATAATTCATTTTTTCATATATATCCATTGTGTAAGACTAAAAAATTATATTAATGACTACATATGATATTTATATCATAAATAAAATTATGTATATTATGGATCCATGATAAATTTATTATTACTAGAGCTATCAAATAGAAATTATCAAGGAAAATTAACAGTTACCACCTTGAAATACTGATTTTATTAAGGAATTCTAACAAATGAGTGTTGAAATGTTATACTAAGATCATATATTATGATATAATTATCTATATGACTCAATTATATTTTCATAATAAATTTAAAATTTATTATACATGA
Organism: Viscum album; assembly: GCA_963277665.1. NCBI lineage: Eukaryota > Viridiplantae > Streptophyta > Magnoliopsida > Santalales > Viscaceae > Viscum > Viscum album. The sequence continues at coordinate 1,438,230,941 of OY728122.1, forward strand.
TTTTACAATGCCTTCGAAACAAGGTGAACATTATATAAAGGATTTATGTTACAATCTTATTGTTTATCGGGACTATTTATGATTAATTTTATCATAGGTATCCTAAGAATCTCATTGATTTTTTCTTCTATTTTTTATTATGTATATTAATTTTTCTGATTTTATTTTCCTCTCTCAATGTAATATATATATGGGAAAAATGATCTTAAGGAAAACCAAAATTATTTACCACTTCATAAAAAGCCTTTTAATTCTATATTTATGGGTTCTAAAAAAATTTCCGTAATATTTTTCTATTCTTCTATTATTTTTAAATTAATTTTTACCCATTATGGGAATTGTATTAAATTTTTCAAATGGGATCCTCTTTTTATTTTTTAAAATTGGGTATTTTACCTCTTTATAGAAAATGTGAAAGGAATCGTTGTATTAATCAATATGAAATAAACATAATTTCCCATTTTCCAGACCATTAAATAATTTATAGGATTATTTAAAATTATTCTCTTTTATTTAAAATGAAATGTTTTCCTTAATATTTTGTATGTTATTAGATTTTAATAATTTATTTAAAAATGAAATGGGTATTTTCATCATAAAATATTCCAATGATATTTTACCTAAAAATATCATATTGGATTTCATTCTTCGATGGTAACTTTTATTTACTGAGGATATGATCCATTTATACCATATTTATAATTTCAATTAATGGGTAATAGGTTATGGTTATGATTATATAATATTTATGAAACATGTTATCTTTTCAGTGGGTTATGTTATGAGGAATATATTTATTATCCTATATCATAAATATAAATAGATTTATTATTATATAATATGTGGGAAATTAATTATAAGTCCCTAAAATTATTTGGGTAAATATTATTGATTTATGGTCTCAATGATTATATAGGATGATTTCCCAAGACCGCAATAGGGTATATGGTAGGTCATCCCATGCGTCAAGAAATATATTATATAAGAGGTTATCCCAAACCCAAAAAATGGTTACATGAGAGATTATCCCAAGGCCAAAGATGGTGTACAGGTTGTCATCTGAATCCTAACATGTTATGAATTTCTTGGTGGGTATCCTGAAAATTTGATTTATATTATTGTTACTATTACACACATAGTTCAATAAATTTATGACATGAACGTATGAAAATTTTATGTTTTCAAGCTTTATGTCCTTTGATCCTTTTATGATTAGAGTCTTTTGAACTACCATCATTTATTCCATGTCTAATGATTTGGTTTAATGATATTAAGAGTATGGGTTTTAATGCTAATATCATGTGTTTATACCCTTATTCTCCTTTATAATTAATTGATAATTGGTATCTATCTTGTTTACCCTTATTGGGCTTCTAAGATAACCCTTTTATATATTTACTGTCTTTAGGTTATGAGGAATGATTTTATATATGATATGTCTATGAATGATGATAGTTTTGAACATATATTTTCGAGAATATATAGAAATTATATGAAATAGTGAGTTACGTGTCCATGTTTTCAAATATACTACATATATAAAATTGTTAAATTTATAATAATGTTATTTAATGAATATTAATCTATTATAATTATATATTAATATATGAAATTTATGGGTTTCAATCATTAATAATATTTTCTTCCAATCTACACTTTCTTCCATGAGATATCATGTAAGAAATTTAATAAGAATTAATGGTTAAAATTTATACAAATTGAATAATAAATATATTTATGTGATAAATATATTTCATTTTTTTGTAAAATAATATTTTTAAGAAAATATTAGTTTGAGAGCAGTTAAAATTATATTATTGAAAAAAAATTATATTGTAAATGTAATAAAAATATTTACAAAAGTAAAATAATTTCACTATACAATGAAACTTATAAATATCTGGTGAATAATGTTTCCCAAGAATAGGTTTGTATTGAGAAACATGTTTATTATTATAGAAAAAACCATTAAGAAAAAATCAGTTAGAAAATTAAATTTCAATCAATTATATTTAATGAAAACCTTTTGGATGTATAACCCATTATGGGATTCATGAGATATAGCCTATGAATATTTGATCAATCCCATTTAAAATAAATATAATCTATATTTTTAAAAAATGATTCACATCATAATTATAAATCCAAGTGGAATGATAAATTATAATTGTTGGTCTATAGTGACTCACCATCTTCCTCAAATTTAGGAAATTAGAAATTCCACTCTTAATATGTATTAATATTATATAACTATTTTTAAATGATATATGTTTTAATGGAGATATGGCCATATGGATATTTCATTAAAAAAAGTCATTGGTATCGAGGCATGATTTGGAGTTCCAATTGATTTTGTAAAAGTGTTATTGGTGTATTATCGATTCATAAGTTTATCATGCATGAGTAAAATAAGTGGAATATAAAAAATATAAAAAAATTTATCATGGTAAAATGAAATGATTGGTATCAAGATAACATAAAAATCCATTTACTTCATATCATGAATAATGTAGTAGAAACCTATATGGAGAAGTCTAACTAATATATTTGTAATGAACTTTTAATATCAATCTAAAATGTGATATCATCATATTATTCACATTATATAAAAATATATTGTATATAGATGAATTATTCAATTTATCAACAATATATTCAGTATTTGAACTATGATATTTTGGAATTTTTTTGATATGAACATCTGAAAGGTAGTGTCTCTATTAACTATAGTATAACACCCATTAGAAAAAAATAATTAATATATTTGGTATCAAAATATTATTTTAGAATAATAATTTTATTATTATACAAAAAAATTATTCATTGTTTCATCAATAATGGTTTTTTAAATGAATTATTTTATTTTTTTTGGGACTTCCTTTATAAAATATATATCTTATAAATGCCTGAAACATAAATAATTGTGTGAATGAAATGGAAATCAGCTATTTTATTGAATTAATCTCATGTTTCCTACACCAATTTCTAATTCAATAGGAATAATGTTTTTATTGATGGATAATTGATAATATCTAAGATTAATCATTCGAAATTTTTAATGACGTTGACATTGATTATTAATTGAAATTAAAAAAATGAAATTTGAATAATAAGTGAAGAAATATGTGGAAATCAATAGAGTCTTTCCATGTATTTTATAAGTTGAAAGCTACTCTCTCAAAAAAATTATATTAGGACTATACTACTATAGTGATATAATATATATTTAAGATTTTAAAATTATCATTAAAAATATAGGATATTATTTCTATGAAATAATTGGTATAAAATTTTATTTGGACCTTTTGAATAATAAATTGGATGTATTAGATGTTTGGATATTTAATTTTTTGAAATCAATATGAAAATGAAGAAAGTTTTTAAATACGAATACTGTGGCCCCTTTCTATGAAGGTATTTTTTTCGTTAATTCTATAATTTTTAATTTTAGTAGGTCGTGTTCTTGGGACTTTATCTCAAAGTTGGAAAGTAAATCATCATGATTATAAATTCCTTATAATTGGAATCAATATTGATCTTATATTGTGAATGATTTTTGTCATTATTTTTTGTTGAAATTGGATTCATGATATTGATTCCAAAATATTTAAAAATGGAGATTTATTGAATATTATTGAGGATTAGATTTTGTGTTGAATTTTTTTTAACTAACAATGATTGTTGGTGATATATTTTTATTATAAAAAATATGTGAATGTCTTCTATTATTAAAATATGGAAAGTGGTTGAGCTTTTTCAATCATATCATTAAAGGGAGAATAAAGAAGAATACTATAGTTATGGATATTTTATTTTTTCAGAAGTAATTCTTGAAGAGGAATTAAAGATGTTCTTGAATAGGGGATGGGGATGCTTTCGAATAATAATAATATAAAAAAATTGATAGAAGAGATAGAGATATCCAAGAATTGAAGAAGATTATTTGAGTCATAGAATTGGTGACATGATGATATAACATTGATAATAATTGAAAATAGTTATTCCTAAATGAAAATAAATCTACCCATATGGTAATGAAGAATTATCCAAGATGTGGTTAAGGACTTTTTTTTGAAATAAAAGTTATTGAAGTTTCCATAAATATTTTCAAAGAAGGTATCATAAAAAAGCATCCCTTTATTTTTTTTATGTAATTAGTGGATGATGTAATTATGATATAAAGATGAATACATGGAGCTGTTATTATAGATGAATAATTATCATCATGGTTATATAGAAGAATGACTATGTTTAATTTACTATAGTATGAAAACAAAAAATATAATGTAATGAATATCCCTATATATGTTTGATCTTCAAGTAGATTTTTATAATATTTTTATAATATAAATATATTTAGGAATGTTGGAAATCAATAAATTGAAATAACTAAATAGGATACAGAATATATTACAGTGTAATTAGAGAAAAAATATCAGTGCAAACACTTGGGCAATTCTATGCATTGTTTTATCTTCAAGATAAATAAGAGTACATAACCAATACACTAGGATATCACAAGATCATACAAATAATTACTTAGAACAACATATTTATGGGTACTCAAGAGAGATTTAACATTTATAATAATAGTTCCCTTACAATTTTTGGTGAAGAGTATATACTAGTGAAATTTATAAGAGTTATTATATAAGAAGAAATTCTTAAAAAGTGTGGTCATTCCAAAAAATGGTAATGTGAATTTAAGTGGTGCAACTTATTTTTATATAACCACATTGTTGAAAATTTTTTCTCTCTAGTGATTTGTTATGAAAGAGATATTACTATTATATTTTTGAAGACTAGGTTGCAGTATGATTGGTTTTACTATGGTTCACTAGTTATGGGATAATCCAATGTTTTTCATTATTATGTATCTTTTTGTTTCCAAAGGTAAGCATTGATGGATTTTGATTACACAACATGGAGCAATGCATCACTATCTAGAGGTTCCTATGGTGGTAGTAGTATGGTATTTAAGTGTCAAAAGTTTCTAAGGAAAATTTCATGATTATAGTTAATATAATGTGAAGATACCTAAGGTATAAGTGGATTCGAATTTGAAAATTGAGTTTGTATTATAATAAATTAATTCATGGTAAAAAATAAGTGTGTCTACAAGTTTCAATATTTAAAATTTAATATATATTTATAAAAAAACATATTTTTTTTTGACATTGAATTAAATTTAACAGATATTGTTAGAGGTGTATTAATGAAATTCTCACTGAAAACTGAATATCATTAATTAGTGAATAATGGATTATTTATATGGGAATATAAAAAAGGATTTTCTAAAAATGAGATTTATAGATATATCTTTATATATAGTATATATATTCATTTTATATATATGAGAGATGAATGTTGAGATATCTATTACTAAAGGAAGATTAATATAGTGAGACAAATGAAATATTATTGAAAATAATAATTATTCATGGAAGAGGGGATGGATAATTAAAAATTCATTTTATATATTTTAAGATCTTATCCATGATAGATGTTAGAGATTCTGTGACATCCCATAGAAGGTGAATCTATTTTCTTTATGATGTTTATAACTAGACATTGAAGGATTATATATGGATATCAAAGATCAGTTATCTAAACACTGTGTATGAAGACAGTAGTATTAATATTTTACTATATTTAATTGAATGATAAAATATTTCCCTCTCATAAATAACATAAATAAGACAGAAAAGTAATAGACATATCCTTGTAAGTGGAGGGAATCCATGATTAATATTCCTTATCTAATGCCCACCCTATAATTGTGTGTTTAGTTGATTCTTATACAATGAATATATTCAATGTTTTCTTCAATGATTATCCTAATGTGAGTTATCAATGTAAAATTATTTTCTTTTTAGTGAATTAATTTTTTAATTTCTACAAGAAATAAATTTAAGGGTATTTATTTCTTCCATATCATCTTCCCTTTAGAAGAAGTGAAGCACAAGTCTTGGGGGATTGGGCCAGTTTCCTAAAATCTTGGCATTTTTTTCATTCAAGAGTGGGATTTTGGGATTAACCCGTTCTATATAGAAAATATTAGAGCTGTGATATGAATCAAATTTTTTTTTCTTAATTGGATCCTATGGAATCTGGATATCTTATTCGATATTTCATCTGATGTTTTTATTCCAATAAAATTAAAAGAGCATTCAAGATAGTTAAATTCAGAAAATTTTCTAGGATCCTAGTAGAGGTTTATTTATGCATGTTCCTGATTAATAATATTTTCATCTCATCCTTTGATGATGATATCTCTCTAATGGTGTAATATGAAATACATCGTTACTATTATTCATATTTTGAAACTATTGGGTATGTCAAAAAACATGTCATAAAAATAATGTCTAATTCTATTGCATTGTACAAGTTCACCATGAGACACTTTGAAGAATGGAATTGTAGAGGATGATTGTGCATAATAATGTGGAAGTTTTTATTAAAGGAAATTAATCCTAGAATAATTTTTTTTCTAAGGGTAAGGGGCATGATTCTTCATTGGAGATGAGGCATGGACTTCTATCTATTGATAGTCTAGGAAGTCCAATTCCTTGCATGAATGCTAGTCCTGAGGTAGTTCTTTTCCATGTATTGGCATATAAGGCATGTTTTAGTTCTGTATTACATAGTAACATGAAAATGAATTTGTCTACACTCAATTTTAGTGAGGTCGGTATGTAGTATTAATAGTTAGTTTCAGATGATGGGAAGATAATACTAATGTTTAGAGGTCATATGTAATTATTCACTTTTGGGGAAAGGAAACATGATGCTAAGGACCTCCAACCCATTAACCCCCATGAGTATGTTCTATATTAGGATCCTTCTCATAAATATATATAATTTCATTAGGAGATCTATAAAATCATTCATTCATAAAAATTATCTCATATATGGGGAAACAACATTGATGAGGAAGTGATGTGTGGAGTCATACATATCAAGGAATCAAGTAGTGGTGGGAATTCATCATTTAAGGATGAAATAATAAATATCATGTAAAATGTGGTTGATCGAGAGGGTTTTACTCCTTCCCCTTTGAAGAGAAGTCCTTGAAAAGACTACTCTAATGTGACATAAAATGTGTCTACTAGATCATACTCTAAGGTGTCAAAGAAGGCATGTGAAAAAATCCATAGGATCTTCATTCAGGGTATGTCTCAATCTAAATGGAAAACTGGTGATGACTAAGAACATAGAAATGATATGTCAAATTATGATATTTAGATCTATTTTCAGTTGGAGGATGGAATTTTCTTTTATTTAACCCCACCCATTTCCTATGTACCTTTTATTCTTTTTTAATAAATGGTTAAAATATTTGATTTTGGCATGACCTATCTATATTATTAGAATTCATAATTATAACAATGACAACAAAAAACATGTTTTTTTATTCATAATAATGTATATATCATCTAGGTTAGTGAGAAATTAATTAATGAGTTATTAAGTTTGAACTATTTTAATTACATTACTCACCCCACATAGAGTATCTCATGAAAAAATCACATGTGGTCATCAAAAATACAATCAATGATGTTATACTTGGTATTAAGAAAAGAATAGTCGAAATGTCAAGAAATATATTTAGAAAAGAATATTTTCAAAATTTAAGCATATGAAAACCATTAACAGATTCCAATTTTTTTCAATAATGGATAAGTTATTTTACAATGATTTGTAAAAAACACATAGGAACAATGTATAATTATATATAAATAATATTTTTCTCTTTAAAATAATTTATTATATTTCATGATTTAGAAATGTTTCCATATGGATGGAAAAGAAACTTTTCCATCACCCATAATTTGGGTATGTATTTTTCATATAATTAAGCTAATTAAGCTAGTGCAGTATGTACATAAATTATAATTATATTAGTAGAGTTTACATAGGTTATATTAAATAAAAAATACACATATAGAAAAACACTTTCCCCTAAAATGGTTGATATACATGGAAAACTTCTTAAGGAACCAACCTCCAAATGTTAATGAAATGTTAGATCAACTAGATTAATAAAAGTGGATTAATTATCTAAAGATGATATTACCCACATATATATATTATTAAATGCTAAATGTTATCATTGATATGTATTATATATTGGGGACCTTGATTGATGGTTGATATTAATTGTAATAAATTAAAAGTTGGAATAGATAGAAACAACATAGAGGAATAAATTCAGGGAATTGTTATTTGAAAACTATTTTCCTAGAGAAAAAATATATGACATGGAGAATTAATTCCTCTACATTATGAAAAATTATAAAGATACTATAGTTGGATGTGAGGATAACATTACAAGGATAGTAAGAAATATTGGTAATTTTTTTAGAAATCCAAAATATTGATTAAACTCTTATTTTGTGGATAAAAACAATGTATTAAAATAGAATTAGTCTCTAAAATATTATTATATTATGGGTGCATAGTGAAAAGTTTCATAATGGTAAAGAAAGTTTTTAAAATTTCTAATTTTAAAAGGTTAACATGAGATAATGATTGTGGTGGAGTCTCCTGTAGAGAAAAATATTGAAAATCATAAAATGTGAAGTTTAGAAGTTCCAAGAAGTAATTATTATAGAAAAAACACCATATATATTTCATTATTGAAATTTGAGTCTGAATTAAATATACATATAAAATGCCAATAATATCATAAGTGGAAAGTAAATATATAAATAACTAATTACCTTTTAATATATAACAATTATATGGGAAAATGTTTAACTCAATTCCCATATAATCAAGGAGATTTACCCCAAAAGAGATCATAATATGAAGTCAAAGATTATATAATAGAATATTTTGAAAATCATATGACAATTTTTATTATTATTACATGAATATATATATATATAGGTGTATTTTAGTGGTATTAAATATTTCAAAGCTAATAATTCATAAATTATTCAATCTAGTGGAATCATATTATTATAATAACATAAAAGTTACAAGGTTCATCAGATCGAATAAACAAGCATTATTCGCATGAATATAATTCAATATGTTCATTTTTCAATTAACATTATGAAAAATAATGGGTTATTTTATTATGATTATTTGTTTTTGTGACTCCATTTTAGAGAAATAATCATAACAAATTTGGATCAGTAAAACATTCATAGACCATCCCCACTGATGTGGTTTAGGCCTTAACCCTTCTTAACATATTCCAACATAGTTCCCAGCATCATATATTATAATCATACCATATATTCTTTTCATTATCATATCCTACACCTGTTTCTAGCACACCACATAGATATCATCATAATAACTCATAACTGGGTAATTTGATTAGAATAAACCACTTCCTATGTACCTTATACTACACCTCAACCCATTACAACCCTTTCAATATCACCCTTTTAATAATCACATATATTACAACAAATGTTTTTATCATATTTAAACTCAAGACTCCACAACCCATATAAACATGTTTAGAGTAACAGAGAACCATAAAAGAACATATGATCATATAATATGACATTCCAAAACACTGTAAATAAATATATCCTTATTTTAATTATTCTATATATTATAAATTGCATAAAATAATGTAGGAAAAACAATACAAACAATATAAATGAAGAATGAATGAAATAAAAGTTATTTATAGAAGTAAGAAACCTATTTAAATAGAATACTAACTTCATCTTTGGAATAGTATTAAGACCTGTAAGAATAGTAATTCAGCCAATAGAATAGTAACCTCGCCTATTAAATTATAAACAAACCTTATGAATCTTATGAATGATAATATTATATATTAATTTCATGGTATATGTATATAAATGATATAGAAATTATAAATTAAATGCTGGTATTTTTGTAAGTTATAATTATTTAATTAAGATTTTATAATTAATATAATTATTTAAAATAAAATTTGTTTTTATAAACTGGATTCATAAAATTCATTTTTTTCTCTTATGATAATAAAATAATGTTATGAGACATTAATTAATTTTTAAATGAGTCATTAAATCAGTTATAATTTAAAAATTATTGTTTTTGAATTTAATGATTATTTAATTTAAATACAAAACTTATCTTAATCATGAAATTATTTATATAAAATGGAGTCCATTTTTGAATTCTATATTTCAAAAAATGGTTTGGGTAATTTTTTTAATTTTCCGAAAACTGTTTTTTTATGAATTGTGAAATACTATAATTTACTCTATTTAATGAAAAATGAATTTTTTAGTTATTGATTTATTTATAATATAAGAAACATAATATTTAATTATTATTTAATAATTTTAATATATTTTGTAATAATTTTAAAACTATTCATAGTATAGAAAAAATATAATAAACTAATGAATAAAATAATATAAAAACACACATCTCCTTAACTAGAAATACCACCTCTCACCACCCCTTCCCATCACACCTCCAATGCACTTAACCTTGTAAAATTTCTACCCAACCCTCTTCCTAAGAACATACCCCACATACATGACACTTTTCTCTAAAAAAAATACCAAAACCGATCTCCTAATGTAGGTTCTCAAGGAGAATGATTCAAGATGTAAAATCCTTTTTATTTTCATTTATTTTGTTTTCATGATATATTATTTTTGTATTCTATAATCACCTACCCTCATCCAAGTGTAATTATAACTAAAATATAATATATGTACTATAACTTTATTATTTTAATGGACTAATTTATCTTCAACCCTCTTTTCCTCTCTCTTTTATTCTTAAAATGAAATGTCGTTTGTGGGGTATTGTTTTATTGCATCAAAGGATGAAAATTTTTCCACTTCATTTATAACCTTAAAGGTTGGTAAAAGAACCTTAAAAATGGTCAAAATGAATTAAAAAATTTTATATCGCTTTTTATGTTATGAGACTAACATATATATATAATATTAATTAATTAAACAAAATAAATTTTTTATAGCTGAAAGCCATCGTAATTAATAAAAATTTATATAATTAACTTTTTATATTTATTCACAATCACACACTATAAAAAGGATATATAATATAATATAATCTTTTATAAGTAAATTAATAAAATATTTTCCCAATTTTGGATAAATATCCTCATTTTCTACATACTTCCATACATGTATACAAGATAAAAAACCCTAAAAATCAAGAAAATGAATATTCTCGTAATGAAGAAATTGAACTAAAAAAGACACAAAAATTAGGAATAATGAAAATATTAAAATTATAATAATTAATATATCTGTAAAATAGTTACTTTTTTTAATTAATGAATCCAATTTTATTATCAAGGATATCAAATTGAAAAAATTATTCTGACTAAAGGTAAGGGGAGTCTCAAACCTAATTTCATTTTTTTGAGTTATTAATTTTTCATGCATAATTTTAATATGGATGATATTTAAATATTACTAAAATATAATTTCATTTTCAATCCCTTTTAATTTCAAGGATATACATTCTTTCAATATTATTTTTTGAATAATTTAATTATTTTTCCAAAAGAACTCTTCTTTCTAAAAACACAGGTTTTAAATTTCTTGAGATTGTTTCTTCTTCACTCAATAATGATGATTATTATATTAAGTATGTTATTAGATTATTATTTTGGGATGAAAAGGGTTTCTTCCTAAATGTATTCATTATGAAATTATCATGAAACCCAAATATTTTCCATGTTTTATTTTATGTCTAAGATTGAAATATATTCTATGTGGTCAGCATGATTATGAAAATGATGTCATTTTATGGGTGCACCCAGAATTATATAGTTCTACAATGAATTTTATAATGTTATGTATATCATGAGATAATGTTAAATATGAATGAACATGGTGATTTCTTTGTTCGTGATGATGATGTAATGACTATGAACATATGTTATGTGTGAACATGATATTAGCATTGTTTCTCAACTATGTGTGGTATTTGACCACTAAGACATCATGATTAAATTTTTGGAATTTTTTTATTACATAATATTTTCTAATTATTTCTCTAATTATTATGCTGATGATATAATTATTATTTTTTGATGATAATGATTATACTCCCCCATCTTCTATTGATTTATGTTCTAATCTATCCTTTAAATGGGCTTTTAGATCACCCCTTTCTTTGATGTATATCCTCCAGTGATTATATGTAATAAGGAGAAAACGAGGGCCAATAAGAAGCTATAGATGTTGGAATTAAATAATGTTTATGTTTTATTATGTAAATTTAATTTTTTCCCTAATTTTCTTATGACCATAAACCTTTGGATCCTAGTTTTGTAACACTATTATATATTTTATATTTAAAATGGTGTAATAATAATTTTCAAATATGTAGGGTCACTATACATAACCTATAATAATAGGACACTATATACCAAGTATGTTGATGGAAATATTATTCCCAATGGAGAGAGTGGGTAGACGGAGTAGTCGACTATTTTCTCCCTCTACAACATTATTGTTGGGAAAAAATTGAAACGTGTGGCTACTATTGGAATTACCCTACCAAATTGACTCATGTAGTGTAGAATAATAAATTATAGAACATAATGATATATATATATATCAAACAACCACACTATGGGAAACAAACTAACATAGTCAACAGCTTGTGTATCCATCCCAAATGACACCATGACTGTTATATATGGAACTAAATTGCTAACAGATCTAACCATAGAAGCATCAAGGTTTATAATTATATTAATTTAGTAATCCATTAATTTCTAATTCCATTATAAATCTTTCTAAATTATTTTTAAAAAAATTATATTTTCATCTAAGTTCAATGAATTAGTAATTATCATATAACTTATAGATTTCAAGACTATTCACTTTAACAATTCCAAACCAAATCCTGATTTTAGGTTAATCAAGTAATTTCTCTAATCATATCCCATTTGAAAGGGGTTCATGAATAATAATTTTATTCTATCATATCACGGGTATTTTAAGAAACAAAATATTCTACTTAAATGGAGATATATAAATGATAGAAGAAATCCAACATAAGGAAGTAAGTGACCAACTCAATCATGAAAAATAACAAAAAAATGTTTAATTTCATTAGATTTCAAAATATACATTCCTTTAATATATACTATTTTAATATATTGTTCAAAAGAAAACATTGCACTAAAAAAATCATGAAACTTTAAAATAATGTGTGACCATGACAATATCTTCAATAAATTAGTTTCTCTAAAATTATGAAACCATATTATGAGATCAATAAAGATTATGGAATGAAATTAAATTTAGTGGTAGAAAGATCCCTTTTAAAATTAATTTATTCATGCATGGAAAAGAGGAATATACACTACAGTTTTCACTAGAATAATCCTAATCTCAACAAAAATAACTATGATATGAGTGGAATCAAATGTGAGATATGATAATATCCATGGAAAGATTAAAATTTCCATGATTGTAATGTAACTACCCATGACTACAACTGGTGGTTTCTATATTCTAAGATAGTATATGGATTTCTTGACGAGCAATGTAACTTGAAATTAGGATGATATAATCTTTTAACTATTAATGCGTTAACTAATTTATTTCTTTTATACAATAGTAAAATAATTCTTATTTACTAATGCATTGATAAAATTAACAAGATCATTTTATTCATAAAAATATATTTCTTTTATTGGATTTTATGTGCATTATTTAAGAAATAAAAATATATTATATATAAGATATATTTTTTATACGAATAATATATTAACACCAATATAATTAGTAATTTAAAATTAATAAAATTAATTTTTTTTAAAATGTTGACATTATATTATTAGTTTTTATTTATAAATTGTATAATTTTATTTTAAAAAAATTATCTTTATTTTTTATTAATATTGTAAATATTGGAATTGGATGAATTTTATTAATTTTTTTTAAATATTTTATTATTGTATATTCAAAGATATATTATTTAATGAAATTTTATTTTTTTTAAATTATATTTATATAATAAATAAATGGGAATATAATAATAAAATTTAGTTAATAAAATATTTATTTAAGGGGTCAAATATATCTTATTAAGTTTTATAATGAAATTATAAATCAAATGTTTGATTTTTAGAACATAGGTAAAATTTTATTCCAATTTTAAAATTATTTTTCAGTCATATATTTTAATTAATAATATTTCGGGCAAAATTATTTTTTATATTAATCTAGAAAAAATTACATTATTCATAATCAACTATTTAATTTCATTGAAATTAATAACATTAATACTTTTAATATTGACATACATTTTATACTTTAAACACATTTTATAAAAGTTATTCTTACACATTATCTAGATTAATTATGTTATTAACATTTAAAATTTATTGATATATTAGTGGATAAAATAATTCTAAACATCCAAATAAACATTTTATATTTATAAAATAATGCTAGTTTTAATTGTGTTCATTATGTTAAATTTCCAAAGATAAAAACATTTGTTATCATTGTGAAAGTAAAAAAGTGTGAACTAGTTTTTCATTATTTTAAAAGAAAAAAAACATTTAAAAATGACATAAAAATTTTGTGTATTATATATAGACATTACAAACATCAAATCATACATTATTTATGACGTTTTTACCCTTTTACCCTTGAATTGGGATACATTATTATTGAAAGTAATGAATACTACCAAAATTACACTTCTATTCATGTGAAAAGGGAACCAATTAAAAAACTTCACGCTACACAAATCTATTTCAATTTAATCCTGAAACTCTACCATTGTTTTCACATTAAATTATCTATCATTTTTATAAGTCTCTGGTATAAAATATTTATCTTAAGACCTCCTTTTATAAAAGATATTTCCATGAGAAATCACATGTTCTCAATATGTGTATTTCTTACTCCTTTGTCCATTCATTTCAATTTATAACTTCCAAAACATTTACGTACCCTAATGTAATGATATTAGTAAAACTAATTTATTTTAATTTTATAATTTGAATAAAAATATAATTATTAAAACATTTACATCCACGATTAAAAATAATGAAACAATGGTTGTGTATATATTCATACAAAAACTTCTATGAATCCATGTGCTTTATTTTTTCCTATTGCTATCATTGATGGTATCAAGGATGGATTTTTTTATTAAATATGTCGAATAATTTAAAATTATAAATACTAAATTATACCTTTTCATGTATATACATTCCATCCAATTCATTGAGAAATGGAATTAGCAATAGGGAATATGTGTGGACTTCTACATCCACAAACAGTATATTCCATGTGTCATCAATAAACTAAATGGATGGTTCAAAGAAAAATTTAAATGAATTTAAAGTAAATTTATGACATGATTAAACTTATATTAAATATTTATTAATTCTATAAAATTCATTGCATTACTTTTTAAATCATTAATAAACCCTCTCATTCGGGTGGGTTTTACCGCCAATGAGAAAATGTTATAATGTTAATATCATGATTGACTGGAGAATTTTATATAATTGTTATGTAGTCTATTAATAATTTTTTAAATATGTTTTAATTATTTTTGAAGCTTATTTTTCATACATAATATATTTATTACTATTCCACATTTTAATCAATTTAGATGCTCAAACTTATCCATCATAATTTATTTTTTCATGAACCACAATTATGTCTTTTACCTGATAAAGTGGGAAAGGTTGATTCATTGAAAGACAATCATTATAGTTTCATGTCTGATATATGAATGATGAAAATTAGGATATTAACGATGAAAACACCATTATTATAATACTTATTCATAACTATCCAAATTATTTTCACGTGATATTGATAATAGATAAAAACTAACTAATATACATGTAGAGAATAATTAAAAATTATTTTTATAAAATATTATTGTTAAAAAGTAGGTTTTTAAATAGGTTATTATGATAGTTATTCTTTTTATACAATATATTTGATGAAATTTAGTTGAATATATAAATAATGGTTAGGGTTTTTCACCCCAGTTTATTTTCTATAAAGACATGTATTAATTTTTGTCCTAGTTCATTTAATAGGTGTGTACACTATCTATTAGAAATATATTATAAGAATTTATAATTTATTCATTGAAATTGTCTTCAATTTTATTCTCTCTTTAAAAGTGATTTTATATAATTTTTTAATCCTTAAGTTGTTCTTCACCTGAAAATAATTTTCCTAATTCATATTTCTTATTATGATCCATTATATCATTAATATGGATTAATTAAATTATAATGATTTTATTTTACGATATTCGTTTATTTCATGGTGATTAAAAATATATATTAATTTATCTATTTAAATGACATTAATTTGAGAGGATATTAATGTTTTGTTTTTGTTTTTCTTTAATCAACTTCATTCATTGAGTTAAAATGCTTTCTTGATCTTTATTTCTAAAATATATATTTATTCTATTATAAGATTTTATTTCATATTATTTCTTCCTCTATAGATGAAAATTACAATTTAATTCAAATATTTTAATGATATAAAATTTATTTCTTTAAAAGTATATCACTAATTAGAATAATTATAATCAATTTTAATGGATATTTCCATTCATTATCTGTAATTTTTTTCTATCCAATGTTCTTTTTTATATTTAGAAGCCCAATTATTTTTTATTTCATGTGACCTTTACATTTTATATTTTCTAATTTTTGAAGGATGCAATAAAATTCCTTTTTTGATGTTTGTTTCAGTTAATATATTTCCAATGCTGCTCCCACTATGATCATTTGTTTTATTTTACACTCCACATTTTCATGAAATAACCATTATTTAATTTCTAAAATCAATTATTGAGGAATATTTTTATTCATAATCATTTTAATCCTTTTCACATTTCCTTTTCATTTTTTTGATATTAAACTATATCATATAATTGTTTCAAATTTTTAAATTTTTTTCTAAAAACTATTTTAAAATTTCAATTTTTTCCTCTTACTAACTATAATGATATTATTACATAGAAATGTCCACACATGAGTCCCACTAAAAATTTTATAATACTATTTTGGAGTATTAAAATAATGGAAATACAATACATCCACTTAATTATTAGTCATTTAATGTTTGTGTTTTTTATTTTGTTGTATATCCTCCAAGAACACTCTATGCACCGTTAAATTGAATAATCTTTGCTCACCAAGATTTGGTACACTTATTTATTACAAAATATATACTCAAAACTATATACCATTTATTTATATAGTGTAAATACCATATACTATAATACCTTGATTTAATGGTATTTACCTAGAACTTTAATGAATATATTTTAATACAACTCGTTTTTCATGGGTATATAATTCAACAATTATTGATAAAATTATGAATGTTTTTCTTATGTTAATTTATTTGTGAAGGATATCACACAAATTTTCATTCTATGACTTTTTTTTAAAAAATGATGGATATATTTAATGTATCACTCATATTTATGAAAGATGATAGGTGGGGGCTTATATCTCCCTTAAATTTCGTGGGTATGGTTAATAACCCATTCGATATTATGATGTGGGAATAATTATATTTTCCAAGATGGATTTAGAAAAACGTGTTCTATCACATTTTAAAAAAATGCACACAATGTGATTTTTTACAAAGGATTAAGTATAATTACATTACTCATAAGGTTTCTTTTTCTTTTGATTTTTACTCCATTATAAATTTTTATTCTTTTCATGAAATGATTCATTACTTGTTTATTACTTTTTTCAAATATTATATGATCTTTTTAAGTTATGTTCCCTTGATTATATATTATTTTTATGCATTTAATACAAGTTAATAATATTTTTTGTCCATGATATATAGAAATTCCATGATATAATCATATTTTATTCCTCGATTTAAGGTCTATGATTTTTTGGGTAAAAAAATATTATGTATTCTGATTGTACCCACATTAATATATTACTAACACTTATGATCTTTGATTAGTAATACCTATGTTTATCCATACTATGAATCTAAGATGACCCCTAATTATTTTTTTATTTCCTCATTCTATGATAGAATAAAATATATGTTACGTGTCTAAAAGAGTATCATTTTGGAGAATTTATTATGTTTATTTAAGAATAATTATGTATTACGTATTTTATTATATAATAGGAATTATTAACATTGGATGAGAAATAAATTGTCTTTATTAGTTAAATAGTTTCACTAATTTTATAATAATATAAACATAAATAATCTTGTGAATGTGTGTAATGAACTATATTCTATAAATCATATAATTACGATATAGTAACATCAAGGATATCATAAAATACTTCCTCTCAATTAATCCCAATCAACATGATGAGAACATGAAAACATTAAAATCATCCACTGAAATCATTAACCACAACATGAAGCCACTAATCAGATAAAATCATCAATAACATCAATATCATTACTCCCACGGTGCATCAATCATATAATGTTTACACGATGGAAAAAGCGTTTAAAATAAATATTTTTGAACAATAGAATAAGTAAATAATTTAAAAAAAAATTAAAAACAATAATATAGAATAATTTTAATTAAATCAATATATGCATGAAAATTAAAATAGTTTGAATTAATTTAGAAATCAATATTTATATACTCTTTTCTCAATTTATTTTACCATTCCAATAAAGTTGATTATTGATAATAAACATTGATTATTAAAATAATAATATCTAAATTATTCTATAAGAAACAAAAATATCATTCTAATAGATCTTAGTAACTTCTACAGCATGTCTTATCACGACCCGTCCTCGGGGCCCGTGCCGTGACTACCCCAAACCCGCCTTCCATAGGCCAGGGGTAGGCGACTAGCACCAAAAGTGTAAATCCCGATAAAAAGGGAAGGAATTGCCTTTATAACAGTAAAAAAACACAACAAAGTATGCAAAAGAAGAAAGCACTAAGTAATACTGAATACAAAATTAAGTGCTTGAAGGAAAGAGGGATGGAAATACAAGCCCAACAGTATGTACAGTACAACTGAAAAGCTGGTACAACTGTAGTAAAGTAAAACAGAAACCATTGAGTCACCCTCAAGGATTCCCACCTGAAGGGTGGGTATAGATGGTCACCACAGTAGCTAGGGTCCGGTCGTCTACTTAGTGTATGTCTCGCCAAGTGGTCCACCTCCAGGTACCGTCCAGCTCCACAAACCTCCACCTTGATCAGTGTTGTCCGTCGTCTACATCCAACACAATGTAGTGTGGGCATAGCCCGTGCAGGGGTGAGTATATGATACTCAGTAGAGACCCCGGGACCCCCGAAGGTCTCTCAGAATCCATGAAGGATAAACCACAGAATAAAGATTCAATCACGAAGTATCAACAACTCTACTTAGGTATAGGCCCATACATATACCTAAGTTATCAATCACAGTTTGGCTCCAACTCTCGAGCCCAAGAACAACCCAGTTCACACAGGAAATCATTCCAATCACCTCAATGATAATTATTGGAAGGCAAGACTCAGCTCACATAGGTATACATTTTTTTCATATTAATAGATATGATCAGATGTAGTCACTGATTCATCTAATCTGTCGGACCCACATAGGATACTAGTCCAGCTAATTTGTTGGACCCACGTAGGATACTAGACCAGTTACTCTGTCAGACCCACTCAGGATACTAGTATAAAAGTCAAACTATCAGACCCACTGAGCATACAAGTATAGTAGTCATCATTGTCGAACCCACAGAAGATTCTAGTACAATTTTCGTCGTCGTCGAACCCACGGAGGATTCCAGTACGGTTTTCATCATCATCAAACCCACGGAGGATTCTAGTACAGCAGACGTCGTAGTCGCAGCCAGCTCTAGGGTTCCCGCACATAGTACGTTCGATTCTGGGAGGGTTTTCTCCTTGAGCCAAGGGATCGATACATCAACTACCATAATGTCTCAAGTTGATGTATTCCAAAGGTCTTCTATGTCATAAGGGGATAATCCAAACAAAAATGTATCCAAGATACTGTGTATAATATGGCCAAGCCTTTTACCCAAAATTACATGTCATGTTGGTATACGGTACACACCGTGTAGTCAGACCTCAGGTACTGCCCATTTGCAACGGCCCGTTTCAAAGGGTTGGTCATGTAGAAATGTAAGTACACGGCGTGTGGTATGGTTACACGTCGTGTCCAAACATCTGGGGTCAGCTCCGTGTACGCTGGCTATGTGCCCGTACACGGCCTGAACTCGTGTTCTCCAACTCATGTAATTGGTACACAGGTTAGCCCGTACCACTGGCCATGTCTATCTGTGTGCTAGAGTACATGCTCGTGTACTCCACACCATGTCCGTGTATCCCCGGGATACACGCTGAGTCTCACGAATCTGTTTCTTCCATTCTCTGTAGAGAATAAGCATCGTGCCTCTTGGTCGTGTACTTCTGTCTGTTTCCGTCTTATTCCCAAAATACACGTCGAGTCTTGCATAGACACCACCTCTTTATTGTGGGATGAGTACACACCGTGTGACAGAGGTCACACGCCATGTGTTAGCTGTCTGACGTCTGAAACCCTAGCCGTAGAATGCCCACACTACACGGCGTGTTCCCTAGGAGTACAGGCTATGTTGTCTGGAATTTTCCAGAAATGACGCCTCTCGCCAGTGCGCCCCACTTGATGCATGTTATTGATTCCGATGGTTCGTTCATCACAAACCTAATACTCTGGGTCACCCCGATGTCTCGAAGTCGATTCTGGTGTTTTCGAGCTTCTGATCGGATTTGAAAACACGTTTTGAATTCCCGCTCGAATAACGGTCGAGGAATGGTCCATCCCATTCCGGTCCGAACCATCACCCGCTATCGTCGTCGCACCTCTGCTAGGTTTCCATGATGTTGAGTATTCAATTTTGGGATCGTTGTGTCTCATAATGAACTCATAATGATCTATTGTTCGTCACCCATGAAGAACACGAAGAACCACCAAAAATCACAATAATGTTAGAGGATTCAGACCATGTTAGTTTGGCCCGGTCTCTCTGCATTAGTTTGGTAGTCGGTGGTTAAAGAGAAACAAATCAAGAAGGAAAGAAGATTCAATGTTGATCTAATCAAAACACACCCCTACCTCGATAATGACCTTGCACGTCATCGAGCCATGGAAAGGGGATTCGAAGACGACGTCGGGTGCGTCTGAGGAGGAAGCATAGTCGACATTCTTTGCGGACGATGTCTTCTCCCTTGTCATAGAGGAAGAATAAAGGATGAAGTTCTTAGTGGAGAGAATGACATTCTTCATGGAAGGATGAATCTCTCTTCTAATTCCAAAGGTTCCACAAAAAATATTTTCCATGGAAATATTAAATTAAGGTTTCCCCCAATTTTAATATATTTGCAACCAATTAAAAATAATTCAAAAAGAATTATTGAAACCCAAGTTAATTAAAGTATACATTAAATAATTGGGTTCTCACAATTTATTAGAGGAGATATGCCTCATTAATTCATGGGAATTCCAAGAGTTTCAAAAATGGGGAGTTAATGGGAGTTTAAGGGAATTTGAAAGGTTAGGGGCTTGTGTGGGCCCCAAGTCACATTTTCCTCTCATGGGAGGTTATGTCGGTGTGGGACCCACCTCTAACTACCCCTTGTCGGAATTAAAAACCAAACATAAATAATTTTTGTAACTCAACAAATTATTTAAATTATTAAGAAACCCCAAAATAAAAAATCTCCTCCTGTCCAAACACATCTGCAATAAAGGTCCCTTTAGATGAATACAAACATTACAATTTCATCGGTGTCCTCGGATTTCAATTCCGAGCACTGGTTCAAAGAATAGAAAATCTCGCTGGTACGCTTACTGAATGTACGCAAACAAAACTTCAGAAAATGATTCTGAGCAAATCGGGCCTCGGAATCAGGTGCCGTCAGAAACTGCGTACTCATAAAATTCCAAAGAATTTAAGAAAAAAAATTCCATGAAATTTATGGGTCTTTAAATTACTCCCACATCTTGTCTTTACGCCCCAGTAAAGCTACAACACACACTAGGAAAAAAAATGGGGGTATTGAGATCGCATATGAGCCTCCTGCTCCCAAGGGCTCTCCTGGAGGTTCCCGTTCTTCCAGCGAATGAGCACCAGATGAATCGACCATCCACATAGGACTTTCTCCTGTTGATCCTTGATCTCCACTGGGACCTCTATGAATGTCGCCTTGTCGTCAATGTCTAGCTCTCTGTGGTCGATGATGTGATATGGGTCGTGCATGTATCTCCTCAGCTGAGATACGTGAAAGACGTCATGCACCCACTGCAACTAAGGTGGTTGTTCCAGGAGTTAAACCACCTCTTCTAATCTGCTGAGGACCTGTAATGGTCTGATGAAACATGGAGATAACTTTCCACCCCGTCCAAATCTCTATATACCTCATTGAGGTGAGACCTGTAAAAAACATGGTTGCTATCCTTGAACTTCATTGGTATCGATCTCCTATCAGCATAGGACTTTTTTCTGATCTATGCAGTCTTCATCCACTCCTAGATGATCTGCACCTTCTCCATCATAGCCTGAACCATCTCTGGTCCTACAAGTGCTGACTCCCCTGGGTCAGTCCAGCACAAAGGTGATCTGCAAGGTTAGTCATATAGTTCCTCGTAAGGGGCCATCCCGATGGTGGAGTGGTAGTTGTTGTTGTACGCAAACTCCACCAAGGTTAGGTGATCCTCCCAAGTAAGACCAAAGTTAAAGACAAATGCAGAGAGCATTTCCTCGAGAGTCTGAATGGTCATCTCAGTCTGACCGTCCATCTGAGGATGGAAGGCGGTGCTCAGACGTAGTTGTGTCCCAAAATCCCCCTGTAACCCCTTCCAAAGACGAGAAGTGAAATGAGCATCTCAATCGGAAATGATAGTCGATGGCACAACATTAAGCTGTACAATCTCCCTAAGGTATAGGCGTCCCAATCTCTCTACTGAGCCTTTCTCTCTGATCGGTAGGATATGGCCCGACTTGGTGAGTCAGTCTACGATCACCCAAATAGAGTCATTCCCTTTGGATGTGCGTGGAAGCCCCATCACGAAATCCATGGATATATCATCCCACTTCCACTCTGGGACCTCTAAGGGTTGTACCAAGCTTGCTAGTACCTGGTGCTCCACCTTCACTTGCTGACAAGTGAGGCATCGATAAACAAACTCTGATAAAGCCTTCTTGATACCCGGCCACCAGTGCAGTATTCTGAGGTCCAGATACATCTTTTCCACTCCTGGATGTACCGCTAGAGGGGAAGTGTGAAACTCCCTCAGCACTTCCTCCTGTAGTGAAACTGTTACCATAGTACGTCCCCTAAAAAGGATGATGTGCTCCCCTCCTTCAAAAAATCCATCAGGTGCCTACCTTGAGGATATCTGAGCACGTCGCATCTCACAGTCAACGTCCCCACATTGTGCCTCCCTAACTCGCTGAAGAAGTGGAGGAGTGATTGTGAGATACTGAATAAAGGATGATCCATCTATATCCACAAAGGATATCTGAAACGTGGTTAGCTTCTCTGTGGCCTATCCCAGCAGTTGAATGCCGGTCTCCAGATGATAGCATCAGCTACAACGTTCCCCTTCCCAGGAGTATAGACTATCTCAAACTTATAGTCCTAGAGGAACTTGATCCAAAATCTTTATCTCAGGTTCAGGTCCTTCTACGAGAAGATGTACCTGAGGCTCTGGTGATTAGAGTAGACTATAAAGCGCTCGCCCATCAAATAGTGTCACCACATCTTCAAGGAGAAGACCACTACTGCTAAATCCAGGTCATGGGTAGTTTAGTTCTTCATGTGCTGTCTCAAATTCCATGAATCATATGATATCATTATTCACTCCTATATCACGACACACCCATGTCTGGTCCCTGATGTGTCACAATAAACTATGTACCCTACGCCCTCCTATGGTAGCTTCAAGATGGGCGAACTGGTCAATCTCTGTCTTAGATTTTGAAAGCCCTACTGACATATCTCTGAAACATGAAGGGTTTCACTTTCTTAGTCAAGGTTGAAAGCGGTGCTGCAACTCTGGAGAAGTCTGTCACAAATCTCCGATAGTACCCAGCTAAACCCAGGAAACTCCACACCTCTATCACACTTCTGGGTGGCTCCCAAGCAAGTACTTCCTCAATCTTCACTAGATCCACTGCAAATCTAGCCTCCGAGATGACTTTTCCAAATAAATGAACCTCTAAAATCCAGAACTAGCACTTTGAGAACCATCGTGATCCCTTGAGCTGGTGATAGCCTGACCTAAGTTCTATCCTTGAGAACCATCGTGCTCCCTTGGTCTGATCAAAGAGGTCGTTATTCCTCGGAAGTGGGTACTAGTTCTTCAAAGTCACCTGATTCAGGTGACGGTATTCGACACACAGTCTCAAGCTCCCATCCGCCTTCTTGGTGAAAAAAATCGGAGAGGCCCAGGGTGAAACACTTGGTCAGAAAAATCCCTTCCCTTGTAAGTCCTCTAGCTGTACCCGCAGCTCATGAAGCTCAGTGGGAGCCATCAGATATGCTAGAGTAGATTTCGGTGTTTTCCCGAGGTACAAGTCTATGTAGAAGTCTGCCTCTCGGCGAGGAGGTAGTCCTGAAATGTCATCAGAAAAAATGTCCTCATACTGATCCACCACAATAGGAAAACTTGGACTATGCACATCTGCTACTCTGTGGATGAGACTAGCCAATTGATGGGTGATCGACTACCCTCTCCTCTACAAGAGTCCATCCTGTGGTACAAAGGCTCCCTTATCACCAGTGAATGTGAACCTGGTCCCATCTGTGTGGACACACTGCACTTTTCTCCTAATGTAGTCGATCTGAGCATGGACTACAGACAACCAGTCCATACCCAAGATGATGTCGTTAGGCCTCGAAGCTGCTACAAGAATATCACAGCTAAAGCTCTCACCTCATAGAGTAATCTCACACTGTCGGCACCAGTGCGTAATCGTCGACTCTGCTCCCGTAAGAGACTCTAGCCGTAAGAATCGAGGAATCGGCTCTGTCGGAATCTCTGAGCTCCGAACAAGGGAAGCTGCAATAAAATAATGACTCGCACCTATGTCTATAAGTACTACAGCAAGGGTGGAGTAGACACAGATAGTACCTCTAATCATCTCAGGTGAGTTGTGGTCTTAGGCCTCGACTAACTGGAGCTCAGCCCACCTTTGTCCGCCTGCTCCCTGTGGTCGGGGTGGACCTCTTGGTGGTGGTGGTGGCAGAGCCTCGAAATGCCTTCCACCACCGATTGCTCGGCCAGCTCCTCTGCCACGTCTTCCTGCTCCCAGCGGACCACCACAGTCGAACCTTTACCTCTGCTTCAGAGGTCCCTCTATTGTCTGCTGCTCATCTGCATGGCGGTTCAGACAGTCTCGAGCCATGTGACTATGCCCGCCGCATGCATAGCACTTCCTTCTCCTTGTATAGCTGGCTCGATTTCTTTTTCCCCGCGCAACCGAACCTGTATATTGAGGTAGCCCACCTGATGGCCTGGTCCACTTGGACCTCTGCGTCAACTGTATACTGCCAGCTACAGAAGACTCTGTTATGTGTCGTCCTGTGGTGGGTCATGCAGCTGGTGTCAGCTCAGCAAGAAATATCTCCACAAGTAGGGCTCGCTCCAGTACTCTTGCCTGCGTCAAAATACTGAGGGAGATCATCGTGGCCCAGATCTCATGTCTGAGTCCCTACTAAATGATTCAGGCCCAAAAGAACGGGTCCCATACCATGTCTGTGGAGTAGCATGAGAGGTCAGTGAACCTCGTTGAGTACTGAGCTACTGTCATGCCACCCTACTACAGATGAAGTAACTCCTAAATCTACACCACACGAAGAGTGGCTAGAATAAACTTTGAGCGGAAGAGACTCTCGAAGTCCGTCCAGAGTAAAGATGCCTCGTCATGCACCTAGAGCATCAGGCTCCACCATCTACCTACTGTTGCGTGCAGGAGACTCACGGCAAGGATCACCATAAGGTCGGATGGTGTCCCTACTAATCTGAAAACCCTGATGATAGCCTCCATCCAATCCTCAGCTGCTTGTGGGTCCG
The DNA here is from genome assembly GCA_963277665.1 of Viscum album. NCBI lineage: Eukaryota > Viridiplantae > Streptophyta > Magnoliopsida > Santalales > Viscaceae > Viscum > Viscum album. The sequence goes on from OY728122.1 coordinate 1,438,256,988, forward strand.
TCTCTCCATAAAACCTGAGTGGCCTCTGTCGCTGAAACATGTGCAACACACTCAAGCAGCATGCACTCTCTGCTGCTGGAGATGGTGGTATCGGTGTCCTAGCGGGCAGTGGTACCGCTGGTACCTCCGCTGTGATGGGGCCCTGTACCGAGGCCTCGTCGCTCGGTGGGCTACCATCCCGTACGTAACTCAGAACCCTAGCTGGTTGCCTTTGTGAGACCATCCTAAAAAGAAACAGGTGCATCACGGTCAAATAGTATCTCTAGTGAGCTAACACAAAGTAATCACAAAGAAAACTTTTGAAACACACATGCAATCAGTGTTTTTGTGCACCAAGTCAGAAATCAGAGGTCAGGGTCTTGGTGTATGGATTCGTCAGCCACCGCACCAACACTGGACTCCCTGGACTGATAACCACACTCAATACAATTCACATTGTTGATTCACAGAAAAGAATAATCAGAGTCCTGAGTTCTGTGGTAGAACCGACTCCTCTGATACCAATTTGTCATGACCCATCTTTGAGGCCCACACCGTGACTACCTCAAGCCCGCCTACCATAGGCCAGGGGATGGCGACTAGCACCAAAGGCGTAAATCCCCATAAAAGTTAAGGAATTTCCTTTATAAAAGTAAACAAACACAAAAGAGTATTCAATAGAAGAAAGAACTAAGTAATAGTGAATATAAAAGTGTGTGCTGGAAGGAAAGGGGGCCATAAATACAACCCCAACAGTAGGTAAAATAAAACTGAAAAGCTAGTACAACTACAGTAATGTAAAATAGCAACCACTAAGTCATCCTCCGGGATTCCCACTTGGAGGGTGGGTAAATATGGCCACCACATCACCTCGGGTATGGTTGTCCGCTCCGTGTACGTCTCACCAAGTGGTCCACCTCAAGGTACCATCCAGATCCACAAGCCTCCACCTCGATCAGTGTTGTTCGTCGTCTTCATCCAACACAATGTAGTGCGGGCATAGCCCCTTCAGGGGTGAGTATACGATACTCAGTAGGGACCCCGAGACCCCTGAAGGTCTCTCATAATCCACGAAGGGTAAACCACAGAAAAAAGATACAATCACAAAGTATCAACCAACTCTTCTTAGGTATATTCCCATACATATACCTAAGTTATCAATCACTGTTCGGCTCCAACTCTTGATCCCAAGAACAACCCAGTCCACAATGGAAAGAAATTGAATCACCTCGATGATAATGATTGAAAGTCAAGACTCAGCTCACACAAGTATACATATTTCATATAGCAATAGAGATGATCAAATGTAGTCACTGATTCATCTAAGCTATCGGACCCACGTAGGATTCTAGTCCAGTTAAGATGTCGGACCCACGTAGGATACTAGACCAGCTACTATGTCGGACCCACTCAGGATACTAGTACAGAATTCAAACTATCAGACCCACTGAGGATACAAGTACATTAGTCATCACTTTCGAACCCACGGGCGATTCTAGTATAGATTTCATCGTCCTCGAACCCATGGAGGATTCCAGTACGGTTTTCATCATCGTTGAACCCATGGAGGATTCCAGTACAGTAGACGTTACAGTCGCAGCCAGCTCTAGGGTTCCCGCACACAGTACGCTCGATTCTAGGAGGGTTCACTCTTCGAGCCAAGGGATCGATACATCAACTACCACAAAGTCTCAAGTTGATGTATTCTGAAGGTCCTCCATGTCATAGGGGGCTAATAAAAAAAACGTATCCAAGATACTGTGTACAAGATGACCAAGCCTTTTACCCAAAATTACACGGCGTGTTGGTATACGGTACACGCCATGTAGTCAGACCTTGTGTAGTGCCCATGTGCAATAGCCTGTGTCAAAGGGTTGGTCGTGTAGAAAATTAAGTACAGGGTGTGTGGTATGGTTACACGCTGTTACCAAACATCTGGGGTCAGCTCCGTGTATGCTGTCCATGTGCCCATACACGGCCTTAACCCGTGTTCTCCAACCCATGTAATTGGTACATGGGTTAGCCTATACCACTGGCCATGTCTGGCCGTGTGGTAGAGTACATGCATGTGTACTCAACACTGTGTCCATGTATCCCTGGGATACACACCGAGTCTCGCGAAGCTATTTCTTACATTTTTTGTAGAGAGTACACATCGTGCCTCTTGTCCATGTACTTATATCTATGTCCGTGTATTACTCAAAATACACACTGAGTCTCGCATAGCCGCCACCTCCATTCTGTGTGGCGAGTACATGCCGTGTGACAGAGGTCACACTCCATGTGTTATCCGTCTGACGTCTGAAACCCTAGCCATAGAATGCCTGCACTACACGGCATGTTCTCCAAGAGTACACGTCGTGTAGTCTGGAATTTTCCTGAAACGACGCCTCTGGACAGCGCGCCTCCCTTGATGCTTGTTCTTCATTCTGATGGTTTGTTTGTAACGAAACTTCAAACTCTAGGTCGCCCCGATGTCCCGAAGCTGATTTCGGTGTTTTTGAGCTTCTGATCAGCTCTGAAAACACGTTTTGAATTCCCGCACAAAGAACGGTTGAGGAACGGTCCATCCTATTCCGAACAGAACAGTCGCCCACTATCGTCGTCGCACCTCTGCTAGGTCGTCATGATGTTAAGTCTTCAATTTTGGGATCGTTGCGTCGCATAACGAACCCATAACGATCTGTTGTTTGTCACCCATGAATAACATGAAGAACCACCAACAATCACAATAATGGAGGAGGATTCATACCGTGTTAGTTTGGCCCAGTCTCTTCGCATTAGTTCGATATTAGGCGGTTAAAGAGAAACAAAACAAGAAGGAAAGAAGATTCAACTTTGATCCAATCAAAACACACCCATACCTCGATAATGATGTTGCACGTTGTCAATCCACAGAAAGAGGATTCGAATAAGATGTCGGGTGCATCTGAGTAGGAAGTATAGTCGACGTTCCTCGTGGACGATGTCTTCTCCCATTTCGTGGAGGAAGAAGAAAGGATGAAGTTCTTCGTGGAGAGAACGTTGTTCTTCGTTGAAGGATGAAGCTCTCTTCTAATTCCAAAGGCTCCACAAAAAATATTTTCCAACAAAATATTAAAGTAAGGCTTCCCCCAATTTTAAAAGATCTACCAACCAATTCAAAATAATTCAAAAAGAATTATTGACATCCAAGTTAATTAAAGTAGACATTAAATAATTGGGTTGGCAGAATTTATGAGAGGATAGATTCCTCATTAATTCATGGGAACTACAAGAGTTTCAAGAAGGGGGAGTTAATGAGAGTTTAAGGGAAGTTGAAATGTTGGGGGCTCGTGTGGGCCCCACCTCATATTATCCTATCATGGGAGGTTATGTGGGTGTGGGACCCACCTCTAACTACCCCTTTTAGGAATTAACCACAAAACCAAAATAATTTGTGTAACTAAACAAATTATTTAAATTATTGAGAAACCCCAAAATTAAACTTCTCCTCCCGTCTAAATGCATCTGCGATAAAGGTCCCTTTAGATGAATACTGATGTTGTGAGTTCATTGATGTTCTTGGATTTCAATTCCTAGCACCGGTTCAAAAGATAAAAAATCATGCTCATACGTTTATTGAACGTACCCTAACAAAACTTCAGAAATTGATTCCGAGCACACCGGGCCTCAGAATTAGACACCGTCAGAAACTGCATACTCATAAAATTCCAAAGAACTTAAGAAAAAATTTCCTTGAAATTTCCAGGTATTTACATCTCTATTGTTATATAAAATTGAAATAACCTTTTTGTAAATAACAACACTTATTTAATGTTATTTATTCGAAAATAATCATGAATAGAAATGTTATTACCATGTTAAGAAAAATGATGAAGGAGAATAAAAATCCTTATCCCTCTTCATATATTAATATAATTATCTATTATTTCAATTTAATATCATTTTTAAATTTACCATAATATATAATATAGTGAAATAAAAAAGAAGACACAAATACTTCAATAATATCTAAAATATATATATAATTGATAACGTCAAATTCATGTTATCACAACCTCATATTCTTATTTTTATTTTCATATTGGAAGATAATAAAAATTCTGAGGATTTAATAATTAATAAATAATAATAATAATTTACTACATACATGAATTAATTAAAAGAAACAAGAGTTATTTGGGTTTCATATCATGTTCTTCATATGAGAACTCATATTGAAATAAAAGTGGATTATTCATTGAAGTTTCGAGTGGAAATGGATTAAAATAAATGAAAATATCTTCAGAATATGTTCATTGAATTCATTCATTCTTGTGGGATTTGAGAAAAAATGAATATGGCTTGAAACAAGTGTTCATATATGTTCAATTCCTACATCTATACATGTGTTTCATAAAAGTTTTTAATATTTCAATACTTATATGCTTGTATATATTTCAATGAATGGTTAAATATTAATTTCACTCTATATTATATAGAAAAATAAAACTATTGAATGAAATATCATTTCATATAAAAAAATTAATTCTTTGATTATTCTATTTCATAAGCTTAAGATACTAATTTTCACATTAAAACAAGGTACAGAACATTTAGGGAAGTAAATCCTAATTTCAATATATAATTCATTACCTACACACAACAAGGGTACACTATGTTAGGGTGGTTTTAATTACCATTACGCAGCTTGGAAAAACTATCTTAATGTGAGAATTAATAACCCACATGTGTGTACCCATATAGAAATATACACTTATCAAATGTATATAAATTCACAAGTAACATGAAGTAATCTATTAAAATCCCAGGTAACATGAACATAGGGTCAGAACTACCCTGTTGAACGATATACCATAACAATATATTTTATCTGCCTTTATGTCATTTTTCAAAAATCACCCTTACTATTACATTAGAATTGAATAACCATAATGCTTCTAAAATAATTTACATACCCTTATAGAGTTGATAAATTGCAACATATGTTTACAAATGTAGTTAAAATCTATATTTACCTACACACAGTGAGGTGGATCTACATAAGGGTAATATAAAAATTTAATAAAATAAAATAAAATAAACTTCTAATTAATAAAATGGGATAGAAAAACTAATAAAAAATAAATAATAGAATTTATTATTTCTCAAAAGATAATATATTTAAATAAAAAACAATTGAACATATTAAATATTTACTTATATTAATTATAAAAACATTTTAAAATAACTCTGAATATGAGAAAACTCATCAATTATATAAAGAACCCTATAATATAAAATGAAATGCTCAATGATGATCAAAAAATTACATTTGATGCCTCTAAAGCAATTAAAATTAAATATAATTTAAATACTATCTTGAAAAGGTATGTTAAAGAGATTTAAACAAAAATCCTTTGATATACCTCTCTAGGAATCCACCACTTTCAAAGTACAACCAACGCATCATAATTAAAGAGATCATAATCATGAATCATGAATCATATAAAAAGACAATACAATGGAATATTACCCTCAAATATGAACTACACATCCCAAAATAACCTCATCAATTATGTGAAACAATCATATTAAATTTAATTACTAGGATTACACAAATTTATGAAATCTGAAACATTAGAGATATAAATTAGACCAACAAGGATAATACATGTCATGAGAAGAAGTTAAATCAATATCAAATTCTGGACAATGAGAATACATAGTTGAATTTCCCAACCATTTAAATCCTTAAAAAATAAAATTCTACCATATTAATTGACTAGTGGGATAAAAGAACCACCGAAAACAAGGACTCGTGTTTTTTTGTATTTGTGTTTTGATCAGATATTTGGATTTTTTTCAATTAGATGCATGTATGGGGTACAATGTTAATTTTATTAAAGTAGATTATTTCATATAATTATTTTTTGAAAACTCTATTTTTTCAAGAATATTGTGATTATCCTAGTATAAGAGTTTGGTGGAATTCTATGTCATATGAATTTTAGTGGAATAAGTTTTATTTTTTATTTAATAAATTAAATATTAATTTTTTCACATAGGTTTTTCAGTGATATATTTTGAACCTAGAATCAGATTGATATTTATTCTCCACTTTTGGGTTTGGAATATAGATTATTTACAAGGTGGGGCATAAACTCGATGTGGGTGTTAGGGCCGGCCAGGGTGGTTATTTCATTTTCTTTTATTTTTATTCATTTTCTTTTCTTTTTTTATTTTCTTTTCTTTATCCTCTATTTCTTCTTACATACACAACCAAGTTATATCCTTCACCACAACCTAAAGTTAAAATGGAGAGAGATATATATATAGAGATATAGAGAGAGGTATGTGGAGAAAGATAAACTTCCATGTGTCTTAGGATGTGCTAGATTGTCTTTTGGAAACCATGGACCACATAAACATGAAAAACTTCAGCATATTTAATCAAAAATTGGAAATTTTCATGTTTTATCATAGATCCCCATATATTTTACATTTTCAATTTTTAATCCACTATTATGATTTACTATGTTCCCTTGATTTCCTATCGATTGAACGCATGGAGAAATTAGGGGGTTTTAGAGCTTCAGAGTGTTTTATGTTTAGAAAACCCATCTACACAACATGTTGTTTTGGGAACACATGTTGTGTTTGATTCATGTTGGAGGAAGATGATAATTTTGATGTCCACTACATGTATTGGCTATTCATTTCATGTAAATAGAGTGGTTCATGTGGCTGAGTACCAGACCAGGTTTCCCATCTAGGATAACATGCTCTATATAGTACACGGTCTATCTTTTGTGGGTGCACACCATGTCAAAGTATAAGGACATGGGATATACATGGACAGGACATGCTATGTACAATAGTAGGTACCCAATGTAGGTTACACACTATGTATATTTTGAACATGATCTGAATGTGGTTATTTACATGACATGTCTAGATAGAGCACACTCCCAAGTAGTTCTTTTTTGTACATGTTAGATACTCCTTTGGAACCCCTTTTTTCGTATCTTTACACCCAAGATTAATAGTTGGACCCATGAGTATAATGGTATGAGTATAATTTCATGTAGTTCATAATTGGTATAAACCATGACATGGTTGATTATTCCTAGGATTCTATTAATATTTTATTTATATAGGGGGGTTCTTCTTTTAGTAAACAATTTCATTCATTTCCTAAAAGAGAGACATGAAATGAGAGTGATAGGTTTGGTGTTCAGACCAACCTTATTTGAGACCCTTTAACATGAGATGATCCATGAGATATATATCTTTATTGATGCCTTCTATAATTACATTGAGTATTTTTCCCTTGCGAGATGTTCCCTTCTAGACTAAGAGGATTTGAGACCTTTTGTTTCTGAGTATCCCTTGTTGGATGCCTCTACAAACATTTTGACCTAGAGGATCCCGAGTAGAATGCCACTATATTCATATCTCTTTATTGATGATTCCTTGAAAAATTTATTTTCTTATGAGTTGATTTAAAGAATAACATTTAAGATCCTTTGACATGTGTCCCATTCTGAAGATCTCGTGTAGTATGTGTCTTCCTTCACATATAGTTATAGAGGGTCCCCTGTAGGACTCCTTTGCCTATGTGTTATTAACAGGATCATATGTAGGATACCTTTGTCATTATTACTATTCAAGGATCACATTTAGGATTACTAGATCCCTTTTAGATAAGTATTTCATGTAGTATTCCCTCACATTTTTGTAGACCCTGGGGATCCCATGTAGGATGTCTCTCTTGTGTATGACTTGAGGGACCCACCGGGTGCCCCATTTTTTGACTAACCATGTGTTAGAACATCGTGTATGGGTAGAGATTGTATCAGGGTTCACTTTTGAACTCATTCTAAAATAGTAATCCTATGGGGTATTGGAAATCGTTTTGTGATTAGTAGTTCAGTTACCCTCACTCATTTTTATACTTTTACTTAATTATTATTGATACAGTGATGATAATTAGAGGAGATTACTTGTTGATGGTAATTGAGATTACTGTTAGGAATATTTCATTATCTTTTTGAATACCCATATATTATTCATGATATTCGGCTTCTAATTCATTTAATTCCATATGTTTAATTGTATAGCTATAGGTAATACATTGGATCTGGACATTGATCCCGTATATCTTATTATTATATTATTGAGATCCATAAAGGTGAATCATGGAATACGAATTTTGACCCTACTACTAAGATGTATTAGAATGTAGTCCTTAGTATTAATACTCATGGATGTGTCCTCTCCCTTGAGTGATGAGGATGATTACACTCTCCTCAGCCAATGGGTTAAATAAGTAAGATTATGCACTCCTAAACATAATGTTGTTGGTGGATGATTATTATATCATCTACTTGTAGTCTATATATGAATATTACACTCTCCTCAGCCTGTAGATTATAGATTATGACTACACTCTCCTAGATTTTTCATATGGAAAGGATCATCAGACATTCTCTTGGGGACCAGGCTTATGGGCCCAAATTTTTCAGGGTGGTTTATAATGGAGTCTCACACAAATGATTGGAATTTAAATTTGTATCTCAAGGGGTGGGCATGATTTCTCACAAGTTATCTATCTTTACAGATTGCATAAGGGTCAGACCCTTAGGTTTCCTCCAATTTTCAATGTTTTTACTACCTATAAAACAAGGCATTGGGATCAGATATTGGACTGTATTTATATGGAATAAGTTGTAAGGAGTCAAACCCAATTTCAATATATACATCCCAAGAATCCTTCCTTAATGTGATTGGACGTGAGTATGTGTGAACCATGGTGTATGATAAGTATCCACTTATTGTGTCATAGATTTTTGGGAGACATTTATGGTATTAGCCAAATAGGAATATATCGATTAGGATTGTAGACCCATAGATCTACCAAATTATACATGGATTGAGTGGAATGAAATTCACCAAAATTCCTCTTTACATGATTTCCAAGAGATTGGGATTAAAGACTCAAGGATCAACTACCTTTTGGTTTTATGTTATTTCATTCACTATAGACATGAATATTCAAATATTTGTAAATATTTATAGATATTAGAATATAAATGTATACGCATATAGATATGGATATCCATGGTGAAACATTCATAGTTGACCAGGATTACAAACCTAGGGATTCAATTGGGGTTTCATGATTTTGGATTTATATGTGTTTTCTCCTATACCAAGATAGGCTGAGGATTTTTCTTTTCCATTAACTTATTGTAGTATATTTTATAGTTTTAAAATATAGGTGTCCTACTAGGATTATTTCTTTCCCTTCCATGTGAATATTGAGGTACATCTAGACCTTATGATTTCTTTTTAGGTTTACAATATATTCATGGTGGATAAGGTTGAGGCCTAGAAATGCATGTTTGAGTAGATCTAATCTTATGGGACCTTCTGATCGGTTTTGTGTTGTTCAATAGTGGTCGGAGACTAGGAATATGGTCAATATCAAAGTTATTAGTAGAGTCATATTCATTTATTTTGGATTCTATTGTACTCATGTATCTTTGTGGTATTTCCAATGGGTGACTAGTGTTGTATGTATTACATAACTGTTCGTTATTTTATTGATTTTAATTTTAATATAATATCATGTTCTATTTTAGTTAATTTTTTACATTCACACACTGATTATATACTGGTTTTTATGATTCATAGTTATGAACAAAATTTTTTCACTCTGATATTAAGCCATAGTCTCACCAATGTTACATCCTATTCCATTGTTTCTAGTTGGAAGCCTCTAGTGTACATGGAGGCTCACATGAGTCATCATAAGAAACAAGATCGGTGCATCGTATTAGTGTTATCCGAGTTGGGATGTTACAAAGTGTAATCTGAGCTATTTTTTTCAGGGTATATACTTTTATTATATGATAAAAAGTGTTACTAGGAATGTTTGAGAACCTGTGACGGATATTGGACTGGTGCATCAAGAACCCCTATTATGGTAAAAATTATAGGTTGTTGTGTGTATGGGATTGTTTTCTGGATCTGTGACTTTATAGTTTTATATAATTATCTCATTGATTTATGCATATATTGTATGTATTTCATGATTTATTATGTGTTTCTATCTATTTGAATTTGGAAAGATTCTATGGATGTATTTTGATTCTTGTTCAGAAAATGATATAGGATTCTCATATTTATTCAATATGTTTCCTTATTACTTCTCCATTCCATTATGTTTTGGAAATCACTGACATATATTCTTGATGAAAATTCTCTTTCTCTAAGAAACATTTTCTTTTAGAAAATATTATTTCTCTATGAATATTTTTGAGTTTTCATATGGTTTCCATTGTAAAAAATAATTTCTTTCAAAAACTAAATTGAACTATCATTTACTTATGCCAAAAATCGGATCCTTATCTTTAACTCATAACCTTATAGTTCCAGTGAATCTGATTTCTATAAAACTGAAAATCTGGTTTCTCTAGAATTTAGAACCCAATTTCTCTAAATTGGCAATACAATTTATGTAGAATTCAGAATCCGATTTTCATAGGATTGAGAATCAGACATCACTGGAATTTAGAATCTGATTTTTCCAGAATGTAGAATCAAATTTCCCAATAATTGAGAATCCTATTTCTCTATAATTGAGAATCCTATTTCAATAGAATTGTGAGTCTAATTTCATCATATGTATGTCTCTGATTCTATTAGAAATCAGACTGTGATTCTCTAAGAAATCAAACACTAATTCTCTTAGAAATCAATTTCTAATTATCTCATAAATGAAAATCTTATTCTCTCAGAAATCATTCTTTGATTCTCTCATAAATTAGTCACTGATTCACTCATAAATTAGACTCCTATTTTTGTAGAAATAAGACTCCAATTACTAGTTTTCATAGAATTTAAATGTAAATATTTTTAATCCTTTTAAATAAACTATCATAGAAATAAAATTAAATGATTTTGGTATAGTTATCACACTTCCATAATTTAGAGTTTCATTTTATCAGATCAAAAATGTGATACTATTTCTTACGCATGTTAGTGTTTCTCATTCTTTGTTATATTTAATGATTTCATAAAATCTATTACAAAGTAATCATTGCTTGATTTCTATTTGTATATGTCTCACTAGATATTTAGGGAAATATAACCACTAGAGGAGGAATTCATGCATTGGAATTCATTCATATAAATACGCATCCATTTTTTTCATTTAAAACATTCATGTTACAATATTCGTGTTGAAATCTATGACGTGCTAATACTCTATGATATATTTTCTCGATCTACCTTGTTCAAAAGCTTTGAACAACTTGTTCATATGTGAACATCTTGTTCAACCTACTTAGTGAGAATCTAATTGTTTTGGTTATCAATCGAGGTCTTTTAGAAATAGGAAGATAGAGGTGTTGATTACGTTCCTAATCGAAGTCTTTCGGGGATAACAAGATAGATACTGATATTCATATCAAAGGATTACCCAGGTGTTTCTAAGATAGACATTCATGAATGTATAAATCAAGGGACCTTTTTCTAATGTAGTTGGATACCCTTCTCTTTGTGTTAAAAGATTTATTTGTTACTTATTACTTGTTACAAGTTTTTTAAAATTAATTTTCTTTTAACTATATATAGAATATGTTACGTTAGTACACATTCTTATTCATGTACAAACACTAATTTAGATTCTTTATTCTTTAAGGTATAATATTTCCTTAAGAAAATTCGTTTAAGTTTCATTATCAGATCTATGTTATCAGATCCTAATAAAGTTATATTCTTTATTGATAACTAATGAGGGTTGGGGAATTAATCTTGTTTAACTTTGATAAACATATATTTTATTAAGAATAAAAACGAATATTTTTAAACCACCAGTTCACCCCCACCCCTCTCGTAATTGATCAATCTATATATTCATTCCGATCCTACAATTGGTATAAGAGTAGGTCTCTAAATTATTTATACATGCATATAATTTTTCTTGGTCATAATTTCTTACATAACATTAGTTGCTCAAGGATTTTATTAAATATTTTTATTGTATACTATTTTTTTTAATCCTTTTCCATTAACATATTGTGTAGAAAATAATCTTTTTTATGAACGAAAAGAATGAATGTTGGATCAATTGTCACATAAATCTGACCATACCCACCAATATTTTAGCAAAATTAATATGAATACTAGGGAGATAGGATTAAGTCATTTATTTTCAATGCTAGTTTGGATAATTTTTTTATTTTAACTAGATATAACAAGATTCATGACTAGGAAATCAGATAATTAACAAATCAAGAAAAACAAGAGTATCCTCTTTACATTAAGGCATACAATACATTATTATGTTATATAAATAGGAAAATCCAAAGAATGATTTCATCATGTGAAGTTGATAATAGAATCTTGAAGAAATTATAAGTTACACTTTTTGACACATCTATGGTTATTGAAATAAGAAGAGAAATTCATAGACATGAATACCAAGGTTTTGTATATCTTTATGGAGAACCCATATGTGTAGTTCAATAAAGTTTTTTGAAAATTTTCTTCATCTTACGATCTATGGGAGAAAAATGATTATATGATGAGAATATTCTATATAATATTGTTGATATCATGCCTAATGAATGTGAATCTAATAGAAACGCTATTGATGAATCAAGAGAGTTACAACAGTTAATCTTGATGAGTTATTAGGGACTCTTCTACAACAAAATAATCGAATGAATAGAGATGTAGATAATATTAAGAAGAATAATGGGAGTCTTGGATTTAAAAACACTTCTAATCTAATGAAATAAAAAAATCTTTGAAATTATTATTAAGATGAAAGGTAGAAAAGTGGTTTTCAAATATAATTTTCATGGAGAAATTGGTGGTATAGGTAATATTGTTATTTTTGTAAAATATTTAATTTCAAATGTTTTATTTTTTAAATGTATTAAGAATAACATTGTAATCATAATCTAGTTATGTTATGAAGGTTACCTTGTGAATTTTAGGAATGATAACTTCATCGTACAGAATTCCAATGAAGATTTTATTCTCCATTCCTATAGTAATGAAAATGTTTAGACATATAACATAGAATACCTTAGGAGACAAAACATACCATGACTTAGTGTAATAGAAGATTAATATTTGTTTTGGAATATAAGACCAAGAAACTGTAATCTTAGAAAATTATGAAAACTCTTAGATAAAATACTTGTTAAGGATCTATAGGAACATATATTTGATTCATAAAAATTCATTAATCCTTGTTAATATTAAAAAGAAAAATAAGTCATGCTTTAAATAAATTAGTGTAGTCTAAACATCTTATGCATTACAACTAGTTCATATGGTTCTTTTCAGAAAAACACAAACTGGAAGTATTTAAGGTAAATACTATGTATTTTTTTAGTTTAGGATTACACAAGATTTACATGGTTCTATTCTCTAGTAAAAAAATTGTATCTTTTTCTTATTTATAACCATTCTCATAAAATGTTTAAAATGAGAAAAACCTTTAATTATTAACTATTTGTACTAATCAAGTGGGATAATTGGAAAATTCATATTTTAAAACCATTTTTAATAATAAAAAATTAGACATAACTTATCATCCCCAAGAACTCTTCAATAAAATAGTGTCATTGAAAGAAAAAAATTGTATTCATTAAGAGATAACAAGAACCATGTTGAGTGAATACTCTATTTATAAACACTTTTGGGATGATGTAGTTAGGGGGATTTATTTCTCTATGAAAGATAAGAATAATATTTTTATTGAAAAATTTATGATGATGACATTATATGCAGATCAACTTAGTAATCCTTAACTGATTAATTTGTAAATCTCATGAAATATTAGTTTGAAATGAGTATGATAGGTGGCTTACCAGTTTTTCTTAGTTTTCAAATATTTCAGAAAAAGGAACATTTATATATCCACATAAGTATTTTAAATATTTTTAAAATAATTATGAATTTGAAAAAACTAAATGCATATGTACTCCAATTGATACCTCAAACACTACTGATCTTAATGAATCTATGAAACCAGAAGATTAAAATTCTTTTATAGGTATGATAGAAAGTCTATTATACATAACATGTAGTCTCCCAGAGTTAATGTTTTTAGTATTATTATGTGCAAGATATATATCTATTCCAAATGAATACCATATAAAAGTTGTTAAATGAATTTTTCTCTATTTTAAGGGAACAATGGATTTAGTAATTTTATACTCTTTTAGAAATGATTTTCTTTTAAAAATTATTTTTGGATGTTGAATTTGGTAATATTATAATGGGTAGGAAAATTACATCCAGAACATGTTATTTATTAAAATATTCATTAGTTTCTTGTTCATGATATAAACCACACTCAGTAGCACTTTCTACTAAAAAATGTAAATATGTATCAGCTTGAAGTTGTTGTGCTTATGTGTTACGGATGCAACACACACTCATAGACAATGGCCTAAGGTTTACCAAAGTAATGATAATTTGATATAATACTAGTGTCATTTACCTAAGAAAAAAACCATCCCAATCAGTTTCACTATATGTACATATACATAAGGCATCACGTTCTTTGGGATCATACACTTAAATGAGATATTATACTTCAATTTTTTCAGAATGAAAGATCAACATGATGAAATATTTACAAAACCATCATTCTACAATATAATTGAATAAATTCAAAAATTTAGGAATGATAACCCTAAGGTAATTGTCTTTATTAAAAATTTTTTGAAATCTATTTCCTAACATTAAGATACACCTTTTCATAAGGTGGATTAAATATGTTTATTCTTTTATATATTCCCATTACTATTTTTTGGGAGCCTAATCATTTTTTCATCAGAACCAAAATTTATTTTAGAACCTAATAAGTTTTCTTTCCCTAAAAAATAAGAGGAACTATAAAAATTCTAGTAAAACATTCTAAGCAATCCAAGAGATAAATTTCCTTCTTATATCACCATAATTTCATTTTTTATTTTTGGTATTTCAATTTTATTTTAAGAAATCCTTATTGGATTCACTTTCCATAAATATGATTATTTCATTAAAACCTAAAAAATATCACAACCTATAAATCATTCTTCAAATTGATATTAACCACTATATCATATCATGTAGATCTAAACCATTAAATTGGCATAAGAAGGTGAAACATCACCACAAAGTCTATATAAAGGGACCCCTCATCGAGTCCCACATCATGTTTCTCAATGTTTTTGTATAGAATCCATGCTACCCTTCAAGTGGGTCATTTCGTTTTCCCCTAGTCATTAAACTCTAAATGTATCTTGAGATCTCCTCATAGGTTCTCATTAATTCCAACAAGGATCTCAAGTATTTTCTAATATTTAGAGAAAGGTTAGTGGACCAAAAATTAATTTCCATGTATAACACTTTGATTTCAGAAGTCATAATGATGATTTAATGGGAAAACATATATGTAGAGTAGGAAATGAATCGGGAACCAATGTATGTTGATCTAGTTATAGAGTTTTATGTTATCATCCAGTTTTATGAAAGTGGTGGAAAAGATATGTTTACCTTTATGAGTTATGGAAAAATATACTCTCTATCTTACAATAAGGTTTCACGTATTTTGGATATACCCTATGAAGGAAGGGGAATATTTTTCTCACATAGGTTTCCCAATAAGAAAGTGTATTTTCTTAAAATTAAAGCTATTGAGTGTGTTTTGATTGAGTGTAGATGCCAAAAACGAATATCTTTCAAAATCCCAAATAATTATACCCCTTTAGATGTATGGATTTTCTATTTTGAGTAAGGGAGATAAGGACTCCATAAAGATATGTTATATCATTATTTTGGACTTATTAGTGAATGAAATAAAGTTAAATTTCGTTATGTGTATTCTATTAATCGTCAACAACATTAAAAATGCACCATCAAATATCAAATCTTGATTTACCCTAAAATTTTTATAAGATCATTAACATATGCCTAGCCTCATTCAATATCCTGTGAAACGTAGTAGCAAAACCCATTAAGATCATTCTATTAGGTTATGATACCTTGCAAAGGATAAAGATCATCCTCAATGAAAAGTCATGAGAATTAGTTAATCCACTTGATAATGATGGTCATGCTACTGGTATGAAAAGATAATTTGGAGAAATCTCCAAGCCAACACCCATGAAAAAAAATGTCAAAGATCTGGAACCGTAGAAACAAGCACCTGTCGTTGAACCAGTATCTACTCCACCAATGTCCAAGAATAAAAATACCTTTTCTTATGAGGTTATTTCCAAATGGAGAGAGTTTAAAATAAGAAAAAGGAAGCTAATATATCTTTCAGGATAGATCCTTTCAAGAATATGGACTTTGAAATTCAAAAATTTGAAGAGATTGAAAAGAAATCTAATGAAAAGATGTTGAAAAATAAAATTTTGAATGCTGATATTATCCAAGTCTTACAAAGAGACAATGAGAAGGCCTCCGATCAAGTTCATGCCCCAAAATTATTCTTGTATGAATCCATGATTCCTCCGGCACCAGTGGAAACTAAGACTCCGGTACAATATAAATAAAAGAATCATATTTTACTTCAGAAACCAATAGTTTAAGAAGAATAAATCCAACAAGATGAATAAGAAGAGGAGGATGAGGATGAAAATATAGAAGTGATAATAATGGTAAAAGAATATAAAGTGTAATAGATCCCTTCAGACATTCAATTAATAACAATATACCAAGATTCCTCCACCAAGATAAGTTCATAAGAAAAATATATTTAGGATGATAATGTTTCCCAAGATGAGATCAATAAATTCCCTTTAGATGATGAAAGTAGTAATGATAATATTTTTCAACATGTTAATGACAGGGATGATAATCATGTTGGTGAACAAAAAGTTGTTAATGTTTCTAATAAAGGTGCTGATAACGAAACAGATGTTAACGATGATAGAATATTCCATGTTTCTGATAGAGAGCATGAAACACATAATATTGAGATGAAAATATCATTGAAAGAGAAACGAAAGGAAGTTGATTTTGATAAATATAAGAATTATATTGTTACATAAATAAATAAGGATTTTGTTGGTACATCTAAGAAAAACGAAGATGATAAAAATTATGTTGCCTCATAAAAAATAGAGCTTGTTTCACAATCTTACCATTAATTAGGACATGATTTTTTTGTCTAGTATTTAAAAATTCATGTGAAATCCATCCCTTTCATTCTAGGAATTGATTTAATATATCAACTGTATCAAGAATTAGTAAATAAAAAGACAAAATCAATATACATTCTTATGAAAAATTTCATCAAACTCAATACTAAGTTCATGATATTTCATATTATCTGTGATTCTTATATAAGGTCATGTAAATAAATAACAAAGAGGTTGAATACATTCATAGATGATATTAAAATTTTTGTTCATTTCACTGAAACTATAAATAATGTTGTTGAAAAATCTTATGACATGATCAAGAATCACTCAACATGTTTTTCTGAGCAACTAGGGGTTTAGAAATCTAGCCTCCAACAAGAAGGAAATGTTTTGAATGGGAAACTAAACACCTTTTCTCATAATCAAAAAAGGGAGAGGGAAATCAGGGAAGAGTTTGCTGAAAAACACCAAGTCCATGAATAATAGATCAAGTATCCTGGTGGAATGGTTATGTATTAGGAAGAGATAATAAACGGTCTTGAAAGAAAACAAAATATTATCAAGAAAATTAGCTCAAGAAGTTCCAAGATAAACACTAAGAAAAGAATATGATAAAGGCCACTTTGAAAAAGTTGACGTTGAAGGATAAAAATAAGGATTAATAATTTTCTTTTCAAATTAGATCAGTTATTGTCATGTTTTTTTATGCATTCAATATTTTAATGAAATTGTTTCTTTTTATTGTTTCATTTTTTATGTTTCCTAACCTTTCATGTATTATTTTTTTCCTCTGTTCCTTTTTGAAAATCATAAAGCGGAGAAATTAATTTCCAAAAAGAATAATATTTTAAAGAAAGAGAATGTATATGTTAGGGTGGGTTATTTCTCAACGAAAGATAACAATAAAATCCTTATGAATTTCATAACTTATGGGAGATTTTGTTGTATTCACTATGAGAAATAAACACAATGGGAGATAAGTATTTATTTTAATAACAAAAATGAAAACCTAAAATCCTTATATTCTCTTAGGAAAAGTGTTTTTCATTCCAAAAAAGAGGGAGATTATTGATTCAATATGTTTCCTTATAAATTTTCCATTCCTTTTTTTTGGAAATCACAAACATATTTTCTTAAGGAATAATTTATTTCTCTAATAAATATTTTCATAACGAAAATTTTCTTTCTCTAAGAATGGTTTTGAATTTACCTATAGTTTTCAATGTCTTACCTCATTTTTTCCTAACTAAACCTAAGCATTTTTTCTTTAAGATAATAATCACATCTTTATCTATAACTTAAAACCATACATTTCATCTAAATATGATTTCTATAAAACTGAGATTCCAATTTCTATAGAATTTGGAATCTGATTTATCTAGAATTGAGAATCTGATTTCTCTAGAATTTAGAATCAGATTAATCTAGAATTTAGAATCTGATTTCTCAAGAATTGTGAATCCAATTTCATCAGAAATCAGACTCTGGTTCTCTTTGAAATTGTAACCTGATTCTCATAGAAATTAGACTCTGATTATCTCAGAAATCATACGTTGATTCTCTAAGAAATTAGACTAATATTCTCTCAGAAATCATAGACCAATTCTACCATAAATTAGACTCTTATTCTATCAGAAATCATACTCTAGATGCTCTCTTAAAATACACAAGATGTTGTTAATATAGATCATGATTGTATCTGATGAGAAGTACACTAAGATTCAAAAAATGGTCAAGTACTTCTCTTCTAATGTATGCTCACAACAAACATACTAAATGGACTATAGCCAACACCTAACATCAACACTTTAAAAAATGGTCTCTATGTTAAACCTGGTTCAACCATCATGCAGTTAGTTACCCATGTTTTTAGTTGATCATTTTCATTTTCCATGGGATTTTTATATCGTATTTTTTTCTTGAGATGACGATAAGGTTATTCTTATGGTGGGGAGTACTAGATTGGTCATTGTCAAGCATATTATATGTAATAGATAGTTATTAGTGCTATGAAATGGGTCATTTGATATTCCAAATATCGCAGATTATGGAGATTCTTAGGTTGATAACATAGATTCTAATCTAACCACCAAGTCTTCTCGGGGATGATAAGGTTTGTGGTGGGGATATTGTAAGGTATCATTTTCATTTCGGAACGGTGTCTTGAGAAGAAATTTGAATTTTTTCTTTTAGATTCTTGTCTTGTGTAAATGTTTTTTCTGATAGAATTTCATATCAGATAATTTTTTCTTACTTCTCTTTTTTTCTAGAATATGGTGTTTACCTTATGAACATATTTTTGTGGAATAATAGCAGTTCAAATTTCAGCTAAATAATTAATGTTGATTATTTAATAAATAAAATATTAATTTGTTCACATAGGTTTTTTCAGAATATATTTTGAACAGTACACTAGATTAATATTTTCCATTTCCATTGGTTTCAGAATGTGCAGTTTTTCCTAGGTGGGGCATAAACTTGAGTTGGTTGACAGGGCTAGCCTGATCCCCATTTTCTTTTTCTATTATTTTTCTTTATTTTTCTTTTATTTGTTTCTTTTAAATTCATTCCCCCTATATCTTCTCTCACAAACACCTGATGGATTTCCTCCACTAAAACCTATGGAATAAATGGAGAAGGAGATATGGAGAGAGTTGGAGTATAAGGAACCATTGCATATATCGGTACACATTTTATCTTTGTACAACAACCACAGACATTAGAAAAAGGTGTGTCTTTAGTAGATTCCCCCAAAAGTTATTCCGTGTGTTTTTTAATATATCCCCTTAGATTTTATGTTTTCAATTTTTAATACCCAATTATGATTTATTTTTCCTCCTCCAGGTCTGATATGATGTCTGCTGAGAGAAAACTGGGCTTTCGAGAGCTTATGAGGGTTTACTGTTTGGAAAAAATCAACTAAATGGAGTGTGGTTCTGGTAACACGCATCATAATTTATTTATATTTTTCGAAGATGATATTTTTCAAGTAAAATCCATGTATGGGTTATATAAAATTTTTATAGGGACTTAGCTATGTATCCAAGTACCTGACCTGGTTGATCGTGTGTGGGGAATTCCTTGTAGAGTACATAGTCGAACCACATGTGTGTCACATGCCATGTAAAAGTACACATCTCGGAAATATAAAAAAAAATTCTCTGTTTGTTATAAGGGTAAGGTACCTATTTTTGGTACACACCATTTATATGGCCAACACACCATGTACTTTTTCATTTACACACCATGCCCAACCAGATTAACGCCCAGGTACGGTTTTGGGAGTATATGTTATGTGATATAGGAGACATGACATGTACCTCACCTTTTTCAATCCTTTGTATGTTTTCATAAATTTTAACCCAAGAGTACAAATTTGAACCATATGTACTTCATTCTGATTATCTTTTGGCACAAATCAAAAAATTTATATCCCTTGAGGTGGTTGGGGACTCATGGGAGTAATTTCAATCTTTTATCATAATTTAAAGGTTCTTCCACCAGTAAAGAAATTGAGTTGTCTCCCAAAAGAGAGACTTGAAATGGTAGTGATATCTTTTGTGTTCAGACTAACCTAATTTGAGACCCATTGATCTGGGAAAATCCATGACCTATCTCTCATATGATTCCTTGTATCATACCATTAAAGATGTATCCCTTGTGAGATGTTCCCTTATGTTTTAAGAGGCCATGAGACTAGTTGTTAATGAGAATCCCCTATAGGATATCTATGATTACATTTCAGCAAAGAGGATTTCAAAAAGTATTCCTTTATCTTCTTTTCTATTTACCAAGGATTCCATGAGGGATGCCTTTACTTTTGAGTTGATCTAGGGAATTTTATGTAGGATCCCTTGAGTTATGTACCATTCTGAGGATCAAATGTAGGATTCCTATTTAATAATTTATGATAATAGAGGGTCCCCAGTAGGATGAATTTACAAATGTGTTTTTTTAAGGATCCCATGTAGGATTCCTTAGTCTTTCTTATCGTTCGAAGATCCCCTAAGGGGTTCCTCCCTCTCTTTTAGCTAATGATCTAATATAGGATGCCTTCTATTATGTATAGACAATGAGGATCCCTAATAGGATGACTCTTTTATGTATGACTTGTTGGAACCAATGTGTTACCAATTGTTTGACTGACCTTGAGTTAGTTCAATATGTTTAGGTAGAGATAGTATCATGTGCCACCATAGAACCAATGCCGAACATGTAAGTACATGAGGTCAGGGAAGTAGTGTTTGGTTTAATAATTTATACACCATCACTATTTTATATATACATTGACTTGTTTATTACCAATTTAGTGGTGATTGACCATGGTTCATCATGTTTTTTTGTTGTTGAGCCTTATATGGGATGTCTTTATTTATATTTGGGGATTATCGGACAATCTTTAGGGGATCCAGCTTTTGATCCACGTCATTGATTATTTTTTCTAGAATACCTATAGGTACTACTTTTGATCTAGTTGTAGTTCTTGTATACATGATTATTATATTATTGGGATTTCCAGAGGTGCTTCCTAAAATCCATCTAGTGCACCTACTACTATGATGTATGATCATGGTGTCCTTAGTATTTATATTTGTTGATGTTTTTTCTCTCCTAGGTGATGAGGATGATTATGATCACATCATTACACAGGTTAAATGAGAATGATTATTCTCTCCTTAAACTAGGGTTTTCGGTGGTTGATTACAAAATCTTCATCTTTTTTTCTATTGAGTATGATTACATATTCCTCAACATATAAATTATGTAGGATGACTACTCCCTCTCCAATTTTTCATATGATGAGTATCTCTAGACAATCTCTCTTGGATTAGGATTATGAGGCCTTTTCTTATTGGGATGATTGACCATGGAATCTGAAACTTATGGTTAATATTTACATTTGTATCTAATGTGGTGGGAATGACATCCAACTGGTGACATCTCCATACAAATCACCTAAGGGTCATACCCTTAGGGTCCATCCGAGTCGCAATGTTGTGACATCCTATAGACTAAGGCCTAGGGGTCATATATTGGATTGTATTTATATTGAATGGGAGGCATGGAAACCAGATCAATATTCATTTCTAGGATGTCGAGTTGTACTTCCCTAGAATCCTTCTTTATTGTTATTGGAGGCGACGACAGGTGATCACAGATATAAGATGAGTATCCCCCTACAGTGGCATAGCCTGATCAAAGACATTTCCAAAATTAAATGAATTAAGTATATGTTTATTTGTATTACATATCAATAGAGAGAATTAATTATACACCACTAGAGTAGAATGATTTCTAGCTTAATTCCCTTAAACCAGATGTCCACTAAATCATGATTACATACCTCTAAGGATGGACTACTATTTTGTTTTATGTTATTTGATTCGCCATACTCATAGATATTTATATTTATGAATATATATATAGTCATGGGACTATACATTTATATATTTATAGATATAGACATACATGGTTGAACTTCTTTATCTGATCGGGATTTGGGACCTAAGGATTCAACTGTGGTTTCATGATTTACATATCTTTTCAGTTGTTTCTTATCTAGGATAATAATTTTTCTTCTGTTTTAACTTATTGAATTACATTTTATATCATCATTGTTATCATTTTTATTAAATAAAGGAGTTAAAATCCATTAAGGGTCCCTGAAACCTAAGGAGGCCTATAATAATGCATGTTGAGTGTATCCATCAAATCAGATTCACCCCCTCAAGATTAATGAAAGACATATTGGTGAGACATCTGATGTTGAGTAAATGATCTACCTAATAAGAAATGTGATCTGCTAATTTATTCCTCTCGTGCCTGGTATGGGTGAACTCAATATTATTATTGATTAGAGATTTTCACATCCAGATGGTGTAAGAAATTGTCCACAAAGTGGATCCTTTTCTATACACAGAGTAATGAATTATCATTGAGTCTATTTCCACCTATTAGAGGTTGACATTCATTACCATGAAAAGAGTGATCCCAGTCAAGACTGCATTGGCCTCTACCTATAAGGAGTTACCACTATCTCAGTGTGCCATAAATGCCAGAAAAACACTTACCCTACGGTCCCACACTATACCTCCTTCTCTTATGATCCCTGATATGCATGATCCATCTGTATTTATCTTGACACCATCCATTGGTGTACATGTAAACATTTTCATTCTTTTCAGGTTGAGTATATTTGCATCAAGGATTGTTATGAAGTCCATAGATTAATTTTTAACTAGAGTTGTTAATTTATATTCTACAACTAGGGCTATTACAGTTTTAAAGTGTATAGATACTGAGTATGTGGCTTGGACAAGAGTTATTAAAACAACATTATAATTTTATTTAAGTTCATATTTACTTCATGTAACTATATGTTTTTCCTAATGGGTGACTGGGGTTGTATGTATGACATTTTTATTTGGGATTTTATATCAATTCTGTTAATTATCAAAACATATTCTATTTCATTTTTTTTCTTCTTACTAACTATATGAATTTACTATTGTGTATGATACATAGCTATTTATAATGTTTTTTTAAATTGATTTGATGGAATTTTCTTCGCACTCTCACAAAATTGGCCCTCACTACTATTTGGAAGCCTCTAAAATATTGGGTAGGGGTGATTTTGGCCTCATAACCAACTATTATGATCACCAATTTAGTGGAATTTGGGTGGAAACTTATACATAACACCTTTTTCTAGAGTATTTTTATTTCAATGTGTTTTTTCTCAAAATTTGTATCATCCTCAATATCAAGATCACCCCAAACAATAACATGAGAATCATTAGAGAAATAATGAAATATTAGTGATACAAAAAATACATCATGGATCCATTTCATTTGTGGGTTTATTTAAAACTAATATCAAACTTCCCTAATGTGTTATGATATTTGAAAATGTCTGTCAATTTGATTTGAAAGCATACTCCCCTGACCAAAGATTCATGAACCGCAATGAGACGATGCCTTTAGAAATACATGATATCTGATAGTAGACACTAGAGTCCTCCTTAAATGTTCATCATAAGAATAAAAGTGATTGTTTTACAACTTTATCCATCCAAAATCAGCATCACCTAATATTTTATTATATATAAGAATTATTATTAAAAATAAAGATTGATTCTCTAAATCTCTTCTAGAACAAAATTGATCAAAAATGTTGACCAGAAAATAATTTTAATTGAGAAAACAAAATTGTTAGTGTGTTAGATATTATTATATGAAAACATGTTCTAGGGATTTTCTTCACCTATGAACCAACAAAATATAGAATTCGCACCTATAATATGTCTTCAATGGTTTAAATAGTTCTTTTTTTTGGTCATATGTCTATGGATATAAAGATATAATAAGGGTTATTTTAGTTCCTAACCATGATTAATAATTTTCGATTCAAGAGAGGTAAAATAAGGATTGTTATAATAAATAATCTTCATACTAGGTACAAGACACATGACTGACACCTATTAGATGAACAAACACCATTTTATGAATTCAACAATTTACCACTCCATACTAGACCACAGAAAAAATATATCATCTCTCGGTATATCATTTCTACTCTAGTATGTATGATTAAAGGTGATTTATGGGTGTCATAGAGAACCAACTCATACGTCATTGAGGTAATAACAATTCATCCTTGAAATAATAATATATTTTCTTTATCCTTATACTATATATCAATAAAATATAAACAATCATCTTAAACTCTATAAACATACACATCGTAATTCCCCAATATAGAATCCTCCTAATGACACACTAAAATCAAACATATGGTCATATATAAGGGTCATAATCTACAATCAGTTTCTCTAATATTATGGTGAATTTATACTATATCTTCTCCTAATATCAATGAATCGCTTATTCTATATAACGACCAAATATTTAATAAATGAAATTTCATCCTTCATATAATAATATCATATTATATAAATCACATAAAATAACATATAGAAAAAAATAAAAACATTATAACTGATTAATGAATAAAATAATAAGTATTTCAAGAAATTAAGGACCCTATACAGATAGAATAGTAACATAACCTTTTAGAATAGTAACATAACCCTAGAAATAGAAGTATATCTAATAGAATAGTATCATAATCTTGTAAAGTAAAAATAAAGTTTAGGTGTCTTATAAAGGACAATATGATATATTTATTTTATGAAATATGTAAATAATTTTTTTTAAAATTATAAATTTACTATTTTTATTTTTGTAATTGCTCAATATTTTAATACAATTTTATAATTAATTTAACAATTTAGAAAATAATATATTTTAATAAAATGTATTCATAAATGAATAATTTTATTTCTTATGATTATAATATAATTTTGTGCTACCTTAATTTATTTTTCGGAGTTTTAGAAAATCAGTTTTATTTTTTAAAATCTGTAGTTTTTCTATTAAATGTTGATTTTAACTAAAAATTATGTTTCAAATTTTTTAGAAATAATTTTCATAACATTGAATTCATTATTTAATTTTACATTTCAAAAAATAGTTTGGGTAAATTTTAAGTTTTTTTCTAAAAAACATGAATTTTCTTGTGAATAGTGAAATAATGTATGTTATGATAAAGATACATTATAAGTTAAATACACTATTCCATGAGTAATAACTGATATAAGAATAATAAAATAAAACATCCCTTCATTATTTTAATATATTTAGATATAATTATCAAACATTTCATATTCTAGAGCAAAAATAGTAAAATAATGAATATAATAATGAGAAACACCCCTCTTGTCCACTTTATATATAACCTCTTTTCCTCACACATCTCAAGATATGATACGTTTCAAAATTATGCTCAAATATATTAACAATACCATTCCCCAATTCCATTATTCCTTTTTCTCATCAATATTACAAAAGCATATCCCAATAGAGGATCTCAAAGAGTATAGATTTAAGAGGTTAAATCCACTTCCTTTTTCTTTTAATTTCGTTTAATTTTTTCTTAATTTCTTATTCTACCCTAACATCCTATATCAAAATTTTCATGATAACTCCACTATATTTTATATAATAAAATTTTAAAATTATAATGTAATTGAAGAAATCGAACTATGATCTCTCTATCTTTTATTCTAAAAATGAAATCCTCGTCTCTGATGTGTCAATTCGTTGACCCCATGGACGATGCAATTTCATTCTCATTTAACAACTTAAATTCTATTCATAAAATAAATATAATGGTTGGTAAATATTTTAATATATATTTTATAACACTTTTTATCTCCTGGAATTAAAATATTTATGTAATACTAAATGATAAAACAAAATGAGTTTGTTGTGATCGAAAACATCCAAAATTAACCAAAAACATTATAATTGACTATTTTTCTAATGATTCATCATTATAACATTTAAACAATTGATATATATATAAAGTTATAAATTTTAACGTTAATTAATAATATATATTTTCAATTCTATTGAATTATAACTATTTTACATAAACTTATATACTTATATTCAAGAAAATCGATCATGAATCCCAAGAAAAGAGATAATCTTGAATGTTGAAATTAATCTATTTTACTCATAAAAAAGCCTATAAATGTACTTAATAAAACATTAATTAAAACAATTATTGGTAAAAATGTTCTCTATTTGTTAATTAATTAATTTAATTTGATTATACATGATATTAAAGTGATAAAATCATTCAGACAGAAGGTAAGGGGAAATCTTGAACCCAACTCTCTTATTTGGTGGTTCCCTCTTTCACCCCATTTTTAGTATGGATATTCTTTAATGTTCCTTGAATATTATTTATTCATCATTTTCTTATTTTTCCTTGAATATATGTTTTACCTATCTAGTGTTATGAAAAATTTAATGATTTCTCCAAAAGAACTATTCTTTCTTAAAACCAATCTTTTACTTCCCGTGCTATTGTTTCATCTGCTCAAAAAAATTGAGGATTTTAATACCAAGTTTGTTATTACCTCCCTATATTTGGAAAAATAATGTTTATTTCTGAATTTATTATTTATTAAATTAATCTTATTTCCTTCCATGTGTTAATTTATTTGAAAAAAATTTATATGTTCTCTGTGGCATGCAAGATAATGTAAATGATATTATGTGATTGGTGTGCCTGAAATTATATAGAACAGATGAATGATATGGTGTGACTAGTGCACCTTGAATTATATAGTTCTCAATGGAATTAGGTTATGTGATGTATCACATGAGATGACGTTATTTTTGAGTTGTAGTTTACAACTAATACATGATGTTTCATTTTTAGGCACTGACACATTTGAAGCCTTTATTTAATGATTCCTCTCAGGATTATGACTCTATGCCTATGTGATGATGATAATGATTATGGAAAAACCATGTTATATTGTTTCCTTTTCTTATTTATCCTTTTATTGGTATTTTAACTCACCCTTTCATTTATTTATATCCTAAGGTGATTACATTTACAAATGAGAACACAAGAGACACTAAGAATCTAGACAAGAAGGAATTAAATAAATGACTATGATTTATTTTTTTAATGTTATATAAGGACATTATTTTCCAAAGAAAATATTTCTTTGAATCCTGGTTGTTTAATTTGTTAATGATTTTAATCTTTAAAATTATTTAATAACTATTTAGGAAAATTTAGGGATTCTATAGTTGGTATTAGATAACAGTTTAGTTAATTTGAGAATTATGATTAAATAACTTTAGTGAAAAACCATAGTATGAGACTATGAAAATAAAATTATTCAATATGAATTTTTCTATAAAAAAATTAAACATAGGGATCACAGAAAATATGCCTTTAGATTTAATTTCATTGAGGAAGAAATTATTTATACAGTTCTTGTTGACTTTTGTTTTTCTCTAAGATTTTATATATTAGAAAATGGTGAGAACCAAGAGAAACTAGACCAACAACACATGTGAAGAACAATGCTCTGATTTCTTGAATGGCATCCTCAATTCCTTGGTATGTGGTGTTAAAATTTTAATGGTGATGCTTACCCAGATATCTCAGTTTATGAATAACAAAATGAATAGTGTAGAATGCATGCCTTCACCTAAGTGGGAAAACTAGATATTAAGTTATTTATGTGGAAATGACCACCAACGTTTAGTGGAAATTACAATCATCTAGTCATTGAATGGTGGTCGACATTAAGGATAAGTTATTTTATATGCTTCATTGTTCTTTTATAAAGAAGGTGAGTCTGGTCATTTACCATTTAATTAGAGGGGCTGATCAATGGAGGGATTTGATTAAGATCACCAAGATGAAGAATAAAATCGAAGAGATGATATGTGAATATTTTAGGATAATGTTTCTTAATAAGTATTTCCCTAGAAATATTTATTAACATATGGATAGATAATTCTTAGAGATTAAGAAAAGGGAAGGTGAATCTATCATTTCTTATGAAGTAAATTTTTCATGGCTTCCGAGGTACCCTTATTTTTTGTTATCAAAAATGGTAGAAAAATTGATAGATTATTTAGTGGATTGAAACAACACCTTTTAAAGGCTCTAAAAATATGAGAATTTGGGAGCTATTAAGATGTTGTTCGATTTTATCTCAAATTGAGAACCACTTTTAGATAATTGTCCCTTGGTAATGCTGATACGAAATGAAACATGGTGCTTAAAGCTGGGGGATTTCAAGAAATATATTTGAATAAATCACAACCACACATAGGTTGGATATGTGGGAGGAAAAATCATGGGAACTGACTAAAAGGGATGGTGAAATGTTATAAGTGTGGGATAGAAGGCCACCAAGGTAATAATTTATTAAGAGACAATTAGTAGTCAGTTGATACAATGGTGGAAAGGAGAGCACCAACCATGGTCTAATGCTACAACTGTAGGGAGAAAGGGCACTATGAAATCCCGTGAACTAAACCACAAGTCCTCAAGGGTAATTAACATCATCAGACACTAATGAAAAAGGAATAGGTGAAGGATTATTTCATCACTAATAGTATATTAAATCAATAAAATGATGTTGTACAAGGTAAAATTCATATTCAATCAAGAATGGAAATTTTTTTATTTGATACTAGTTATACAGCTTCATTTATATCTTGAATGTTTCTTTTACTATTGAATAAAATCCCCAAATCCATGATGTATGATGTTCATAAACCTGCCTAGTGGTGTGATCATTTGAAACCAAGTGTTTGACTCTTCTCCTACTGGTTAATATGGGAATATTTTTCCATTATATCGATTTATAATTCCATTACTGGAATTTGACGCTATATTGTGGAAGGATTGGATCTCGATATATAGAGTACACATTATCTATCGGGGATAATAAATACCTTTTCGTATTTCAACCCATCTGTTTCTCCAATAAAAATTCAAGGATGATCATGAATGTAATTTTTAAAATCCTGAAATGGTATGGGTGTTGATTCCCTATAAAGAAGCATACCTTACTCAAATAGTTGAGTCAAAGGAAGGTATCAACCAAGGGAAAATTCCCATTATTAGAGATTACAGTGATGTATTTCCTGAAGATTCTCCTAGACTTTCCCCAAATCATGATGTATAGTTCTCAAAAGAACTCTTAACCAGAGCTACTCTTATCTCAAAATTCCCCTACAAGATGGCCTCAATCAAATTGGATGAGTTAAAGAAGTAGTTACAAGACCATTCTGACAGAGGTTTCATATTCCCTAGTGCATCATATTTCATTGCGTGAGTGTTATTTGTAAATATATTGGATGTATCAATTTTTATACGTATTGGCTATGAGGATATCAACAAGATCACCATAAATGAAACATATTCACTTGAATGAATTGATGAATTTTTTGATCAGCTATGAAGAGATTAGTACTTCTCAAAGGTGGTTATCCCTTCTAGATACCATCAGCAAAAGGTGTATATGGATGATATTTAGAATACTACCTTTCATACAATGTATTTGAACTATGAGTTTCTATTGATTCCATTTGTACTTTCAAATTCCCATAAAATATCCATGGTTTTGATTAATATAATATTTATATGTTACCTAAAAGATTTGTGGTAGTTCTTATTGATGATATTCTCATCTATACCAAGAGAATGGATGAACATAAAGAACTTATAAGGCTTATGTTTGTGGCATTATGGAAGGAGAAGTTGTATACCAATATCTGCAAGTGTGACTTTTGGATGTATAAATTGAAATTCTTGGGACATGTTATCCAAAGTGAGGAAATTTTTGTGGACCCTTCAAAAATAAGGGCAATTGAAGAATGATTCGTACCATATAGTGTCAATAAAATCAATATTTACTTTATATTATTTGGTTATTATCAATGTCTTGTGAGACATTTCTCAACAATGTAAATATCTCCACTAATATAACAAGTAATGGGGTAATGTATATCTAGATGGAAGAATGTGAGGAAGGATTCATGGATCTAAAGAGAAGGTTGATCACTACACATGCACACTCTTTACGAAAAAAGTGAATAATTTTTTGTTACATACAATTATTATTTATGTGCCTTAGTCACTTGAGATAAAGAAGGATCCATTTGATAATGCACATAGCCCACCTTTATCTATTCATCTTGGTAGCAGTATGATGTACCGTGATCTTTGAGAACTCTTCTTGTGGGACAACATAATGAAGGATATTGTAGAATATATATATATAATATCTTGATATGTAAAAAAGTTAAAGAATGGTGATAGAGGTCCAAAAGGATGAAGGATCCATTTTCTATACCCATGTGGAAATGGGAAACTGTAACTATTGACTTTTTCACCGGTCTCCCAAATTAATCCAATGGAAATAGTGCAATATCGGTTGTTGTGGTCTAACTCACTAAGAATTCCAACTTTATTGCTATTCAGGAATATCTCTTGGTTGAATGACTTGCCAAGATATATGTGAAATAAGTGGTAATGTTGTAAGTGGTACCACTTATAATCATCTCTGATCAAGATCCACGGTTCACATCTAAATTCTCGAGAAGTATATAAAATGCCTTGACTAATTAATAGAATTTTATCATAGAATATAACCCAAAAACTAATGGCCTAATGGAAAGTACTATTCAGACGCTTGAATACATGATAACAGTCTGATAAATGGATTTCAAAGATCTATGGGATTAGTATCTTCCATTGGTTGATTATTCATAAAAAAATCTTCAACATGAGTATTCATATGGCTCTATATGAACCTTTATGTGAAAATAGATGTATAACTTCAACCTTTTTGGATGATGTTAGCAAACGAAAGCTACTTAGAACTGATAATGTGAACGAAATGATAGAGAAGGCTCATGAAATCCATCAACAATTAAAATATACTTAGTGTCTAAAAAATATCTATTCTCATGATAATATAAGCAACACAGAGTTCAACATTGAAGACAATTTCTTCCTTCAACTATCACCATAGAAGAGTTTAGTGCATTTTGGAATAAAACGGTATGATTTCCCATGGTACATTAGACATTTTGAAATCCATGATCACATATTAGAAGTATCCTATAATCTTGACCTTCCACAACATATGGCTCAATTTCATGACATGTTACATGTATCTCTCTTAGGAATGTAAATACCAGATATTTCACATTTAATAAACTTAGAGGTGGTATAGTTGGAATATTATTTCTGTAATGAGGAGCAGTCGATAAAGATATTGTACTAGAGAGACAAGGTTCTACTAAAAAATACAACCAATATTGTATATGTATTATGGAGGAACCATAATTATGAATAAGTGACTTAGGAACTAGAGGTGGTGACGAAGGAGATGTACCCACACCTATTTATGTAAAATGAAATTTCAAGGGCAAAATTTCGAAAGGGAAGAAGAATATAATGACCCAAATAATTCTCAATGGAATGTCAACTTACTTATAATAATATCATATATTATAAATCACTTAGAATCACATATAGAACACAATATAAACTTTATAAATGATTACTTAATTAAATAAGAGATATTCCATGAAATTAATGAAATTATAATGATGGAATAGTAATATGACATTTGGAATAATTACATAACAGTTATGAATAGTAATCCTTCCAATAGAATAGTAACATAAACATTGGAAGTAAAATTAAAATTTATTTATCTTATGAATGAATATATGATATATTTATTTCATACCATAAGTAAATAAATGTTTTAAAATTGATAAATTCAGTGTTTTCATTTTTTGTAATTCATAAATATGTAATTTCAATTTTCATATTAAATTAATCATTTAAAATAACATATACTATCATAAAATGTATTCATATGTTAGTTTTTTTTTATTATTATAAGATAATTTTATGAGACCTTAAAAAAAATTTACAAGTGTTAGAAAATCAATTTTAATTTTAAAATCTATATTTTTTGAGTATAGGATTATTTTTATAAAAATATTAATTTCTCATATTTAGACATTTATTTTCATAAAATGGAGTTCAATTTATAAATATACATGTCTAACTATTTTTAGGTTGAATTTTTTTATTTTTCTAGATTTCATGAATTTTTGTGAATAGTGGAATAGAGTAATTTATGGTATATACACATTATAAGTCAAATACACTATTACTTGAGAAATTTATGATGTAAGAACCATAATCTAGAACACCTCCTCTCTATTTTAATATTTTTATTTATAATTATAAAACTATTCATTGTCTTGGGCCAGAATAATAAACTAATTTAATTAACAATGAGGAAATACTCTACTCTTCCGCTATAAATACCACCCCTCACTACTTCTTTTCCTCACACCTCTAAAGAATTTTGACTTGTCCAAACTCTAATAAATTATCTAAAAACTCCACTCTCCCACATCTGTGATTATTTTGTCTCATCAAAAGGCCAAAACCATTTCCCTTATGAGGTTCTCAAGGAGGATAGTTTTAAGAGGTAAAATCCTCTTCAAGGTTCATTAAATTAATTATTTTCTTTTACATTTATGAATCTCTCCTCACCTCCTCAATAAAAATTTTTCATGATAACTAAATTATCATTTATATACTTTTATTCAATAAAATTAATGGAATATTCATCATTAAACTCCTTTCTCTCCCTCTTATATTCTCAAAACGAAATCGTCAGACGTGATGTGTCAATTTACCTACATCATAGAAGACTTATTTCAATTTTCTATTACCAAATTAAACTCTTTTCATAAAACCGCTATAATAGATGGTGAATACTGTAATATATATGTTTTAAATTTTTTTATGTTCTGGAAATAAAATATTTAGATAATAATAAATGATAAAATAATTCTAATTTTTTGTGGTTGAAAACTGCTAAATTTATCCAAATGATTTTCTCTAAATATTTATTTAATGATTCATCCTTATTCCATATAACCATTTAAAAAACTTTTTGTTTTATAATAACATATATTTTTTATGCTAGATAATTCTACCCATTATTCATAAAATTCAATACTCATATTCATTTAAACCGATCATGAATTCTAAGAAAACAAACACTCCTGAATGATGAAATTGGACTATATAACTCATCGAAAATCCCCTAAATAAACATAAAAAACAATAATTAATAATATTAATGTATAAAAGGATTTTTATTTTTTAATTAATTAATTTAATTTCATTATCCATGATATTAATGTGAATAATGTATTTAGACATAAGGTAAGAGGAATTCCCAAACCTAACTCTCTTCTTTGGGTTTCCCTCTTTCACCCCATTTTCAGTTTGGATATCCTTTATTGTCCCATAAATATCACTTTTTCATCATTATATTACCTTTTCAAGAAAATAGATTTTTCCAATCTGGTTTTATGAAAAATTCTATGATTTTTCCAAAACAACCATTCTTTTTTAAAACACATCTTTTACTTCTCGTGAGATTGTTTATTCTTCCCTCAAAATTGATGACTACTAAACCATGTATAGTATTTCATATCTATTTTTATGACCCCAATTCCTATTAATGAATGTATTTTTATGAAATTAAACTCATTTTATTCTATGTATAATTTTATTTCCAAAATTCATATATGTTTTATATGGCATGGATAATAATGTAAATGTTATGATGTGATGGGTGAACCTAGAATTATATAGTACATGTGAATGATATGATATTATAGCTACACCAGGAATTATATAGTTCTCTAATTCATTGGATAATGTGATGTATCTCATGAGATAATGTGATGTATGTGTGGTATTTGGCAACTAAGACGTGATGTTTTATTTTTATTCATTTCTAAATTCCAAGCCATTATTTAATGCTTATTCTCATGTTATTGATCTTTTGCATAAGTTATGATGATAATCATTATGCTCACCCCATTTAATACTAATTTATTTTGTTATCTATCATCTTAATAGTCATTTATCTCACCCCTTTCTTTGATGTATATACTCTGATAATTAAATCTAATAAAGAGAACATGAGGGATACAAAGAAGCTAGATAATAAAAAATTAGATAAGTGTTTATGTTTTATTTTGGAAATGTTATCTGTTGTCCTCATTTTCCGAAGACACTAATCATTTCGATCATGTTTTTGAAATTGTATTGTGTTTTTTATCTTTAACATTATTTAATATCTATGTAAGGAAAAATAAGGTCACTATAATCTCATACTATAATGATAGTGAGAATCTAATCTTAGCACATCAGTAATAAAATTTACTTTATTTGGGGTGAAAAAAATCGCAAAGTCATATCCTTTTAATAATTACACACACGATCTCCATCATAATATTAAATAAAAATATTAGAATTTATATATGAAACTCTTGGGATCTAACAATACAGTAATGTTTTAACCGATGAGATAGTATCACCACAGCATTAGAGGAACATACTTATAAAAATATTTAGATCACACATTGTGTACTTAGGATCATTATGTTGTAATTTTTATCATCCTAAATAGAAGATATATATTACTCAAATAAAAATATAACCCTACTCAAGGGAAACATAATCACAATATCCCACCAAAAAAACTCCATCCATTAAAAAATTTAGAATATGAAAACATATAAAATTTTCATGTTCATACTGAAAATTTTCCAGACTTTGATTGGTAAAAATAATGGTATGATCTATTTAGGCCATTTTTTTAGAGGAATAATATTGTAAGATATGAAAGTTGGGAATGTATTTTAATATCCTAATTTCCCACAAAATATCTAAACCTATTACACATTCATGGGGGATACTGAATAATTCACTACTATAATCATTAAGGGGTCCATAAATACTCTTTATGTATATATAACATGACCGAGTAAATCCAGATCATGAACTAATAACTTAAAATTTCACAACATTATGATTATATTTTTTTCCTTAAGGGTATTCCAAAATGATTAAAATCATTTTCTCAAACTCTTTTTCCTCTAAAGAATACATAAAGATGTAATCACTGAAAACTAAAAAAATATAGTCCACGGACTCCTAAAATAAGATTTTCATAGATCCTATAAACACAATCAGTGCATTTATTACACTGAATATCATTAATATTAAATATTATATACTATATCTATATTTTAATGAAATATAAATAATATTTTCAATATTAACATGCATTTGATTATATCCTAAAAATAACTATATTTTTTAGAAACATCCATCTACCCTTAAATTGATCAAAGATGTCATTAGTCTATGTAATGGGAAGGTATCTATTCACTTCACCTAATTAAAATGATTGTAATTGATTCATAATCACTAAATACCCTACAATTTCTACCTGAACATAAATGGATCACCTTAAGTTCATAGAATTTTCCCAACAAAACAATTATGTATGATATCCTCAATCACAATCTTTAACCCCCAAAACTAATTATGTTCAACATTATATATTGACATTGACGATAGGAAGACATCTTGATGTATCACTATCCAAAACTCCATATCATATAGAGGGTTTAACATCACAAATTATTTATTAAAAAAATAAGGGTACTCTTACACAACACTATGAAATACTATATGGTGTACCACTAATGAGCTCAACATTAACTCAATCATAATAGTTTAATTGTTGTCAATATTTTATAGTAACAATTAATAATCATATTGACTGATTAATTCAAAATTATCATAGTCAAAATCATATAATGTAACCCCCCTATTAAAATAATTAAGAGATGCCTAAAATGAATAATAAAAATAAATGCTCTAAATTAAATAATTTTCTAGTATATGAAATCATTGGAAATATCTCAAAATATTATTCGTCCCTAAAATTAGCTCATAATTCCTACCCAGATCAGGCAAAAATAACTCAATATCCCACTACTGTAGTCAATACCAAGGGAATTGGAAGCCTCTCCACCTCTAGTATCAAATAAAGGACTAGTTTTTATTAAATGAAGGAGTGTGGAAATATTGAATTGAATAAAACGCACCCTTGTAGAATATAAATAGATATCACATTAAAAAACATTTGGTTCTTCAATAATTAGAAATAAAATGGCATATAATTTTCCACCACCACCACTACTTCCTCTCTATCCATGATAGAATCCACCTATTCTACCATGACTATTTCTCTCTCCCTAATGATAAGTTGTTTCTTGGGGTTATCATCAGCCATAACTATATTCTCATTGATGACAATATTTGAGATAAAATAACTAATATTTTTACCCTCCTAACTCAAAGGATCCTTCTCTAATTGATGAAAGTTTAAAAAAACATCATCTGCACATTGGCTGCTCCTAATGGTTGAATAGTCACATTGTCGGTGGCATAATCCTACATAAGAAAATCAAATGAGAACTGATTATTTGGTAGTGTTATTATAAAAACAAGACACGATTAATTTAGATGAATAAGGATGTAATAGAATTCATTTTTTCAAAAATGTATTCTTATAATAAATCCATGAGGAGCCTCTATAGTTAACTCTCAGATCCACTACTTACATCCCTTATATGAAGATACTATTAACTAATAACCTCTTAACATGATCTAATTCAAGACCAAATCCTCCAAAAAACCTCTAACTTCTTCAGATAATCATGAATAATTAAAAAAGAAAATTGGGAAATTTAGTTTTAAATATCTTTATAAAAAGGCTCATAAAAAGGAATTTATCTTGCCTCCACACCTAAAATATGTTTTAAAGTCGAATAAAGATGGATCTTGATATAAATACAGATATCACACATAGTGGAAACCACAATAAAAGTGAAAAACTTTAGGTTGGAAAGAAACCATTATGGTTGATGAAAGAAACATGATGTGAATATGCTCATGGAAAATATCCCTTGAGAGTAATATCTATTTGTGTTCTCTTGAAAATAGAAACCACCCCCACTAAGATACCCCCACATTGTATACTAATTGAAAATATAATAAAATTGCATTCAAGTATGGATTTAACTGAATGTCACATCTAACTCATCTATTAAATCCTCAATCTACAAATTTTATTGGAAGACCTCATACATTTATAATACCCTACACTAAAACACATAAAAAATTTCTTCAAACATCATCATTAATAGTGTCCTCCACTTTGTGGTCATCTGTTAGTGTATCTTTATGAATACCTTTGGCGTGAACCTAATGGGGACATATAACATGTTCCATAACTATATATTGGAATGTTTTCTATAACTTCCTAAATCCAGAATATAATGTACATATTTTTAATTGATTATGTTTTAAGTTATTCCTCAATAGTTAACGAATTATGAAACACAAGAAAATAATCATGTTATATGATCCCTACCTGGGGTATCCATACATCAAATAGTATCACATTACATAGTAGAATAAGTAAAATTATTAACCCTAAATTATATAAAATATGGACAAAAAATATGGAGTCCAATCATGTCTCAATTTATTACATTACATGATATTTTCACGTGAATTTGGTCACTTACCAACCCATGAATTATAACCGGTTCTTATCACCTTGATCTATCCAATTATTCATCCAAAATCATTGATACCCCTTTTTCATTAATTTCCCTATTGATACCCCTCATGGGATTTTAGTACATGCTATAAGTGATTCCCTTAATCCTAACATCAATAATACATGGGTTGGTGATATGAACCAAGAATATCATACCAACAAATGTGAAGAAAGAAACATCTATAACCCAAATCTATCATTTTGGTAACGTGTACAGCAACATAATACCAATAATTTATGAGCCATAAACTTCATAAATAAATTTTTATAAAATATAATGAACCACTCTTGCGTCCATGACTTTAAACTCACATAGCTCACAAATAGCCTCAGGATGTCGTATCATCAGTTCCATCACACAATCCCCCTTCAAAACCTAATTATCAGTTTATATATATACTCAATGTGTATACAAGTATAATCATAAGTATCCTCCATAAAATAACTTGTGATAATTTAATAGATTCATATTATGGCCCCAATAATAATTAAATAAAACAACTCATCACTTAATCAGTCATACTGTGACTTTATCCTCACCCTAGATCGATCACCATGTATTGAATAAAATATACTATCATCATATTAGAAGAATCTAAATATATAAGGATACCCTCCTAAAATATTCACATTAAATTAGTCACTCGATAAACCCCAAAAAACTCATGTCTTGGTTGTCACATCAGCTCCAAAGTCATCCTTTGATGTGGGTCAATCCTTCAACATACCTACCAGAGTCTGTTAAGGATCCCCACATCATCTACTATCATGAATCCATATTTCCACAAAAACATCACATCCTACACTCATATTACCTCATCACTTTTATATCTACTTATTACCTGGTAACTAGGTAGTATGTCCAAATTCCACTAAAACATGAATACCCTACATTACATCTCTTACAATTATATCACATGACAGTGAATTCATATAATAACCTCAACTATTACATCCTCAAAAAAGTATATACAATAACTTCAATACATGAGAATGTAAAAATACTAGTACAATGTAAAAAAGAGAAATCACAACCTGTATGAACCCATGACTTATAACTATAAGAAGGCATTACAACGATATCTCTACAAACATAGTCTACTTAGAGAAGAGAGAGGGATATGGGAGTAGTCTTCCTAACAATCCCTAAAAAACCTATATATATGGAAAAAACTATAATCAAGGTTCATTATGAGCATTAATTTCCCCAACTAACAATGGTGGGGGACATTAATTAGTCACAGAATATAAATATATAGATACCACATAACCTTACAAGGAAAAACTGCATTCCCTTGACATAATATAAATATTTCATCCCACACAAAATCCTGCCTTCCATATCTAGTAATAAATTTATAAAATCTCATAGAAAAAATGTATCAAGTATTATTATTATATTCATTATGTAATAATTCAACTACTATATCTACTATAAACATTCATAAATCAATGTTTAACCATTTTATAATTTTCCTAAATATAATAAATTAATAATTATCATATCAATGAACAGTTTCATATCCACGCACATCAATAATTATAAAATATGTTATGGTTTCAATTTAATCATATAATATCCATAATTAACTCTCATTCTGAAGGGTTAATTTATAATTCATTGGATATGATTGGTATTTTATAACTCAACACAATATATCTCGATGGAGAGATATACCTAAATGAAAAAATTAAAACATTAGAATGTGGAAGGTATAAATCATAATCAATAATAAGGGAAATATGAAATCCCCTCTCTAAAATAGTAACAATCAAAGCATTTAAAATCAAACACCTTTCCATACAATTATTCAAAATTATAAACCACTTTAAAAATACAACAATCACTGAATATCATCTATATCATTCAAACGACGCAACATAAGACTTATCGACCATTGAATATTATTGGTAAGGGTTTAAAATATAATAATTTACACTATAAATGAAATAAAATATTTCAAACTGTTATGAAAAATTATCAAGAGATATTTTTATTTAAGTCAATGCATGAAAAAAAACCATCACGATCTGAATGAATTCATAAATTGTTATTTTAATATTTCCCAAACATTCTATTTTATAATTCCATTAATATTTATTATTCAGAATAATTTTACAATATATAGAATAATAATAATTAAATTTCACTATAAGAAAATTGATATTACAAATAAAAGAGAAAAAGAACCAGAAAAAATAACTCTAGATTTTTATTAATATAAAACACTCTTTTTTATTAATAATAGTTTTATGAAATTTTATTAATTCAAAAATAAATATTTGAAAAAATATATTTATCATTTTTTATTTTTTCATGAAAATTAATAACTCAAAATATATATATTTTCATTTTCCAAAAAAATTAATTCTTTTTCAAATTGTCCAACACATGTGTTGTTGAAGAATATAATAAACAATAATAATAATTCTATAGTATCTAGAAAGTGTTAGGATATAATTTCATAAAAATTAATCTATCACACCATCCATTTCGATTCATTGAATTCTATATTATTAAAAAATAACTATATATTTAATTTTTAGATTATAATATAATAAAACTAAACTAATTTAAAATTTTAATAATATTCTATTCTACTTCATTTAATATTTCTAGAATATTTTCTGGTTGGGTTGGATTCTTTCTTTGACCGAAATAAAATAATGTATGACCATTTCACCCATACATGTTAAATATAAATATTAATTAATTAATTCGTACCTGGATATGATATTTTTTACCCGCAACACATATAGTAAAAAATATATGGGATTACATGGGGTGGTCTTCATTGGAGAATTAAATTGGAAATAATAAATGATTATATTATAAATTGAGGAGTAAAACCTAATTTAAATCACCCATAATAATTACTGAAGAAGTTATCATTGTGCAATTCATGATGAGGAACACAATGAATAATAGGTATGGTGAGAAAAGAATATTTATTTGATATTAGAAGATAAACATGCTACAAACCAAATAACACCCAACATGTAAGGACCCGGGTGTTGAGCCTGTGAGACTTTGAAATTTTCATGATGTTATTCCAAAGCAGGGCATTCAGAGGGCGTGTGATTCTGAGCCCCGGTGTGACCGGAATTAAATTTTAAGTGCGTTCACACTAGGAATTCCAAATAAATAGAATAACTCCTAAACAGTTGCTCGGATGAGAAAACTGAGGGCACATTTGAGTTCGGAGCATGCTTTTTACCCTAGGAGGGGTGTAACTTTCGCAGGCGCGGCCCTTCTAGGGAAAATGCCAGCAGGGTCATTTTCTTAATTTAGAGGCCTCAGGAGTGAAGATTATAACTTCTAAACTGAGACTCAGATTAAAATTTAGAGACTTTGTGTGAGCTTAGAACGTGGATTTTTTCCTAGGGGTGGCTTAACCTCGGCCCCGTCGATAGTTCGGGTACGGGCATACTAGTGGTTGTTTAAGAATTAATTAATTTTAATTAATTATTTTCCCTACTTAAGCACCTCCACCCCACCCTTATTCACCTTATAACCTCTCCCTGGTGGAATCTATAACAATATATGAATCCACCATCTTCAAGCTCATTACCCCACCTCTCCAAGTCGGTTGCGGCTCCGGCGAATCGTTTGTGAAGCGACGGGCTACACCCTGCGAGGTAGGGTTGTGCGTTTTCATTTTTTTAAAATTCTGAAACATCTTTGAACTCAAATTATATTGTCAAATTGATGTTTTTTTGTTGGGTGGAGGCCATATATTTTTAGGGTTCGATATGAGCTTTCCAACGCTCTTTTCAGATCAAAAATTCGAGTCCCAGGGCATCCTGGGTGGCCCCGGGATGTTTTCCTGCCAAACCCTTGTTTTTCCGGCAGTTCTAGGGCGGTCCGACGAGTCCAGTCGGTAGCGGGGCAGGCTCCCAAGGTGGCTGCGTGGCAGGCTACCTAAGCGGTGGTGCGGAGGGCTCCCTAGGTGACGGAGTGGCGGGTTCGGACGTGTGGGTCGGCCAGCTTCACCGATCGACAGGCGGCAAGAGATTTGAGTCCTTGCGAAACCGAGAGCAACTGAGACCCACGAAATGCGGGTCTCATGGGGAAAAACCCAGACCGGCTCATGCCAGTCTGGGTAAAGGTGCGCAGTCCACGTGGTGGCCCCCAGTGGACCGGGCGGGCGAGCCGCGGACCACTGGTATAAGGGGATGGACCAGCAGAACCTCACCGGCCCACCCCATCTCCATCCGTTGGCGCTAAAACGCCCCTAATTTCATACCCGAGTGTCGAATTTTCAAGTTGTCTATGGTGACGCAATCCTAGGATCAAGATGGTGTTTTTGAGATGGTCTTTGGGATTTTTAACTCCCATTACGGGAGCTCGGTGATGTGTCACGCTCGTTAAGAGTTACTTAGCACCTCGCTGTGGTTCTTGTTTCGGATGGTGTGCGCTTGTCCGAAGTCCGTTTTAGGAGTTGTATGTGGTGTTGTGAACATGGAATCATGATGAAGTAGTCCAAGGTGGTTGCAGGCATTGAAGCTGGATTTGGGGCCAGGGCCCAACTGGTCGTCTTTTAAGTTGTGTGTAGCGTATTGCGACTTTTTCATCCGACGTCTGTTCGGGACAGATGAATCGTCATTTTTTGCATGTTTTTCCGAGAGAATCGTGATGGTTCAGTTCACTCGACCTTTTTCAGTACTGAGGTGTGGGCCCCAAGAGACGTTGTATGGGTACAAAGTGTGGTTCAATAACTTTTTCTTCATGAGTCTGTTTCCAGCGAGTAAATAGTCTATCTCGCGTGTTTTTCTGCGAGGATTACAACGGTTTAATCTCCTTGGGCGTGCGGAGCCTCTTTAGAGATATCATTAAATGTGGAAACATGAAAGGGAATTGGTCGGAATTTCCTTTGATGCACTCTGAACCAACACATGGAAACGATGTTAGTGACACCCAGAAATGGTACGGGCAGTGCGGAGTCATCAGACAAGTTCCGGGTTTACCCTCCAGTGGGGCTGGGCAGTGGGTTACCCACCGGTGTATTAGGGTTTACCCTCTAGCGGGTCTGGATAGTGGGTTACCCAATGACCTTAGGGTTTACCCTCCAGTGAGGCTTGGCAGTGGGT
Organism: Viscum album; assembly: GCA_963277665.1. NCBI lineage: Eukaryota > Viridiplantae > Streptophyta > Magnoliopsida > Santalales > Viscaceae > Viscum > Viscum album. The sequence continues at coordinate 1,438,300,111 of OY728122.1, forward strand.
TACCCTTTGACCTTAGGTTTTACCCTCCAGCGGGGCTGGGCAGTGGGTTACCCGATGACCTCTTAGGGTTTACCCTCTAGCTGGGCTAGGTAGTGGGTTACCTAGAGACTTCTTTCAGACTCAGCCCCTTTCTATGTGGCTACTCAGTGAATTTTCTCCTTGATTACTGGAGTGGGACCCTTGGTTGTACAGTATAGCGATGAGACAACTTTGATGTGCAGGACATTTGGGCATCAGTGACGGACATCCTTAGAACTGTTGGTGAGTTTTCCTGGGCTTATCTTGGAGATAGAGATCCCCTTACACACTTTTTCGGGTTTTTTGTTGAGCATATATATATATATATATACACTACTTTTTTCCCAATCCTTGGGTTCAGTTACTCTCCTTCTGGGAGGGGAAAAGACGCGTGGGGTATTCCACGTGCTTTCTGTGTTTTTCCCCTCTTGGTTTGGACGATTCTACTTCCATTCTTTTGTTCGGTTGAGATGGACCCTCTCTCTATTTTACTCTTATAATAATATTTGTTCTGTCTACTACTCACTGTTTTAGTACCTCCTTTGTTTATCCCTTGAGCTTTTGGGGCATCCTACTGAGTATATTTATACTCACCTTTACATGGGGCTTTTCCCGCACTTGGTGTGCCCTTGCAGATGATGAACAGGTTGATCGAGATATGGAGGAGCATATGGGACACAAGAGATTGGGATACATTCGATGTTCATAGTAGGACCTTCATGTGTGAGACTCACCAGTTGTTTACTTTTTCTTACCTTTTTTAGGGTTGTGGAACCTTTCAGGATGGGCTCATGTTTTTTCCTTTTTCTGTTCAGTTATCTTGTCAGTAATTTTCAGTACTTTACTTGTTCTACTTAGAAGTTGATACATGATTGTGGTTGGGTTGTAGTTTTTTTAATTTGGTATCCTTATTACTCTACACTTCTGCATTGAGTGGGTTGTGTGTGTGTGTACAGGTACTTAGGCAACGGCCTCCCCGATATTGTTACACCTTCGGCTCTTGTCACCAGCCCCTGGCCTATAGAGGTGGGCTTGGGGTAGTCGTGGCTCGAGACCTGTAGGGTCAGGTCGTGAAAAAGTGGTATCAGAGGTGGTTAATTCCTTGAGAGTTGTTAGGACATCCCTAAAAATGAATTGGTTGGGATTTAGGGAAATAGTATCAACGTGTCTCGAGAGAGGCTCTCAGGATGGGGAGTCCAGTGATGGTATGGGCGGCCCACGTATCAATTCAGCAGGACCCTGATAACCCGCTTATCGACTCAACACACTAAGATATTTGTTTCAGGGACATTTGGAAGATACATATAGTAGGATTCATTCTTTTACTATCTTTTTTTTGAGACATCTCCCCTTTTTTATTACTGATATATATATGTTCATATGATCGTGGTGATCCTTGATAATTTTCAGGATTCCCCCATGACAGCAGCCTACTAGGTTACCCACTCTAGTTCGTGATGAGGACCTGGTGAGTGATGAGGCATCAGTTCAGGGATTCTCACGTGATCCCCTTCTACCCAGTGTTTCAGCAATGGCCCCTCCATCTAGAGAGCGGTGGTTAGTACTAGCAGCACAGGCCGAGGTTGAGTATAGGCTGAGTGCTCTCTGAGAATTCCAGCGTCAGTGGCCGCAGAAGTTCCATGGGGACCCAGATCCCCAGGTAGTGGATGACTGGCTAGAGTCCATGGACCGACATTTCAGGTTTGTACGGACCCCAGTGGACCAGATGGTAGCCCTAGTTTCCATCCTTTTCCTCGAGATGGCCAGGTATTGGTGAGGGTTGGTTATGAAGACCCATGACGAGTCATCTCTCACGTGGGATAGCTTCCAACATCTCTTCTAGGAGGAGTAATCCCCCTCTTATTTATGCTCTGTTCGGATTCAGGAGATTCTAGAGCTAAAGTAGGGGGATGACCATGAAGCAGTACTTGGCCCGATTTACCGATCTGACACACCACTCGCAGGATATGATTCGCGATAGTTACTTATGGGACCAGAAGTTTGGGAAGGGTATTCTCAGGGAAATATGTTCTAGTTTAATACCCCTATACATCGCTACTTATGTCGGGTTCCTAGACTGGGTGCTTGGGACATAGAGCTTCTTGAATGAGGGACGCTAGCTGGTAGGGCCTAGCAGTGGCCGCTTCAGAGAAGAGTCTTTAATAACAGGAATACGACAGAGAGCATAACCTCAGTCGAGGAGACCCTTACCTAAGCAGACTCAGGGGTAGGGTCGTACACTACAGTGGTCCCATAGAGCACCGGAGCAGTCAGGAGAGATTCAGTGCTATGCTTCTGACGGACGGGGTCACCTAGCAAGGGACTACCCGACCAGGCGTACTGAGCAGTCGTGGTAGGCAGTGGGTGCACCACAGTGGAAGAGGGAGTGTCGGGACCAAGGATCTCCCAGGCAAGGATAGGGTAGACATCAGGGAGGAGGTGCAGGCAGAGCGGCAGGGCATGGAGGTGGGGGACAGAGTTTCGAGGACCTTCCACCGCCACCACCGAGCGTCCCATGCCAGGCTCAGGGATCTGGTGGTAGGGGTCGCGGGAAGCTTTAGGATATGGGTGTGCATGACCCCCCAGCACACGAGATGGTCCGAGGTACACTTTGTGTTTACTCTATGATTTCTTAGTTACTAGTAGACAAAGGATCCATCCACTCTTTTATATCTCTACTTTTGGTACGGGAGTTGGAGCTCCCAGTAGAGGTGCTGACACCCGCGCTTAGCCTCGATGTTCCTACAGGGAGTGCCTCGTTAGTGAACTTTGTTTGTAGAAAGTGTGAGCTATAGTTTGGAGGAGAGAGTTTCATTTAGGACCTACTGGTCATCATGATGGAACCTTACAACATCATCCTCAGAATGGATTGGATTTCTATGGTTCACGCCCAGATCTACTGTCGTCGCAGATGAGTCAGATGCGTGCATTCTGATGGGATGAGATTCACTATCCTCGGTGAACAAGATCTCGTGGCAGAGTAGGCGGGTACTCTGAGTTGGATACCACGACCATTTTCTCATTAGTTGTAAAGCATGGCTCTCGGAGCAGCAGACGTTGTAGGCACCTGGATCCCTACAGTTATAGAGGAGTACATGGAAGTCTTTCCCGAGGATGTCCCAATACTACCTCTGAGGCGATAGATGGAGTTCTGCATTGACTTACAGCCAGGGACTTCCTTGTTGTCATTTTCGGATTATCAGATGGCACCCACAGAGCTTCGGAGCTATAACTTCAGTTGGAGGACCTTTGTGAGAAGGGATTCATTAGGCCTAGTTTGTCCCCCTGGGCAGCCCTGGTTTTGTTTGTGAAGAAGGCAGACGGGAGCCTATGGCTTTGTGTGGATTATCGTCACCTGAATCAGGCCATGATAAAGAACAAGTACCCTTTTCTGAGGATTGATGACCTCTTCGACCAGTTGAGAGGTGCAAAGAGGTTCTCCAAGATTGACCTTCGATCCGGATACCACCAATTACGGGTTCCTGAGGCTGACATCCTGAAGTTAGATTTCTGTTGTCATTATGGGAAATACGAGTTTATGGTTATTCCCTTTGTCCTGAAAAAATTCCCCCACCATTTTTATGTCTTTGATGAATAGATTTTCCAGCCGTACTTGGACCGGTTTTTCGTTGTCTTTATTGACAGCATACCCATATACTCTACGACGGAGGAGGAGCACGAGGAGTATTTGAGTATGGTTCTAGACTTATTCTAAGAGCACCAGCTATATGTGAAGCTCTCGAAGTGTCAATTATGGATTCATGAGGTTAAATTTCAATGGTATGTCATTTCAGAACAGGGTTTAGTCGTTGATCTGACAAAGATAAAGGTAGTGCTTTCTTGGGATCCACCCAAGAATACGTCTGAGGTGCGGAGCTTCCTTGGATTAGAAGGGTACTACATGAGGTTTCTGGAAGACTTCTCCAGGATTTCTTACCCTTTGACCGCATTGATGCGGAAGGGATGATCGTTCACCTGAACTGATCACTGCCAGAAGGCCTTCGAGGGGTTGAGGCAGAGGCTTACTAGTGCTCTAGTGTTGAGGCTTCCAAAGGAGGGCGTTGAGTTCGTGGTGTACTGTGACGCTTCCAGAGCTGGGCTCGGGTGCATGCTGATGCAGCAGTGGGAAGTGATTGCATATGGGTTGAGGCAGTTGAGGCCCCATGAGCATAATTATGTGACTCACGATTTGGAGCTGGAAATGGTAGTCTTCTCCTTGAGGTTATGGAGACACTACCTTCTATGTGAGCGTTTTTCTAATTAATCTTATAATGATGGGATTAATAACATTGAATAATTATTGACACTACCATATTGAAATAAGAATCTAATAATCCAAACAATTAACATTCAATAGTTAAATATAATCTATGGAAAACTAATATGTATGTATATATATAAAATAAATTAATATAAATGATTACAATAAATAGAAATAAAAAAATTATAGTTTTTGAAATTGGGATAGATCATCTTTATGAGATTTTTTAATGAAGGTAAGTGATTCTAATCTCAATACCCTTTTAATGTGTATTGTCCTATATATAACATCTTTCATAGGTGGGTGAATTATCCCAAATTATATGATGTTATAAAAAAGAATATTTTTTTATATTAGTTTGTATTATAGTAATACCCTTTATAAATAAGTGTAATTATTATAATAATACGTTATTATAATATTGGATTGGGTTAATGAATATTGGGGATGAAAAGATAAATTAAATAGATCAAGATAAAATTATTACCTCATTTTATGGAGTCACTCTTTCTCATAATCACATCCTTCGTATTAAAGGATTCGTGATTCATTCTTGTGATGAAAAATACCCAATTTGAAAGAGTACTATATAAGAGGTACTTGGGCTTGGTATGAAATATTAAAATTAATGGGACAAGTAGTTAGGAATGGGTATAGGAGGGTTACTTTAGAATTGAATTTTACTGACTTATTTTTAACTTTATATTCCTTGATGGTCAAGGAAGGTCATCCTAATAAGAGAAGAGGACCATAAGAAGAAAAACCAAATTTTGTAAATATTACTACAATTAGTTTCATTTATTTTTACTTATAAAAGTTTTAAATGACATTTTTACCTCATACAATATTTTAAGTTTTTTCTATTTGTCCATTAAATTCACTATTCTCTCCAGTAATTTACTTTTTCACAAAAAAAAATCAAAATTAATCATATTACATAATTTGGATGGCATGATTCCAAATTTATAATAAATTTTATAAAATTAACTCTCTAAATATACGTAATTGAACATAGAAATAAAATTTCATAATTCATTATATTTTTTTTCTTGAATGATACTGAATACATATGTAATCAAATAATATATAATGATTAAATATCATTTTTAATTTATTTTATAAATATTATTTTTTTAATTAATAATTTTAAGTATATATGATTTACAATGAAGTATTAATTTATATAAATGGATTATATACACATTATAACATATTTGATATACCCATTAGATATATGTGCTCTGAACAGATATATATATAGAAAATGGCCACATAATAGTAAAATTTCACCTTTTCAACCTTATATATATATATCCTTGATTAATTATCTAAAAACAATTCATTATTATCCTTCTTGTGTCTATTTTATTTCATTTATTTAATATTTTTCTTTATTTACATAAACATAATCAGCAGTATAGTCTTTAGAGAAGCCTAAGATAATGAATATTTCTTAATTGTACTATTTTTATTTAAATGTTTTTTCTCAACATTTTATTTTCCAAATTATGTTTAATATATATATCTCATAATTTTTTAATGTTTTTTTATTTTTTGAAATTCATCTAAAAATATATCATTTCTTATTTTAATTAGACGCTAATTGTTAAAAAATGTACTCCACACATTCATGGAATAAAAAATAGTTCAAAGAAGTAATTAATACCAATATAAAAATTGTTAAAGATAATATATCTATCTGTAAAATTGATCATTTCAAAGAGTTGTTTTTTTATTGTAATTCATTTAATGTACTAAAAATTATTTTCAATAATAGGTAGACATCTTGATATTCATTGTTGAATAAGAACAAATATTTTACCAATTGTTAAATCTATTTCTTTATCATACTAATAAATAAAAATTTCTACTAATAAAATATTTTATTGATTAATATAATTAATAAAAAATATTTTTCAATCATTAATTTTTTTAATATTCTATTCAATTACATCAAATTTTTTATGAATAACCAATTTGGTGAAACCAAATTATATATAATTATTTATATTATTTTTTAAACTAAATCCAATATCAACTTTTTGGGGATTTTTTAAAATTATCTCATTAATTATGTTAGTTTTCAATTTTATCTACATATAAATTGTGTTTATATTTTTGAATGTTTTTTATTTTATAGAATATAAAATATATTTCAAAAAAATTAATTAATTATGATATTTATAATATTTACATATATGTTTGATAATATCTCTATATAAGATAATTTAATTTAAATATTTATTTTCAATAAAAACAATTCAATAGAATAAAAACAAATTCAAGAAATTAATTATTTCTCATTTCCCAAATAAAAACATTACAATCAGTTATGTTAGTTTATTTTACTAATAAATGATATTAATTTATTGAAAATAAATATATTAATGAAAATTTGTATTTTTTATAAATTTTCACAGTATTAAAACACATTTTAAAAATATGTAAATATTTAAATTCTTATTTATATTTTATTTTATTTTTATTTTATTTTATTTTTAAATATTACATCATATTAGGATCCACGGTTCCTGTGAAGCCGATAAAACTAATATCCCATGTATCAATTATCCTTGATCAATCCATTCATATTCAATGTATTATAGATTAATCACCCCACCATATATTCATTATTGTAAACAAGAAATCGCCTTATGTTCCAAAATTATCCCCATTTTATATTCAAGACTGTACTTATTAATCAATAGCTAGTTAACCATTAAGGAATTCCATTACAACCCAGTTGTTGGTACTCCTTTGCAACTCCCCATCATTACATCACAAGAGACCAATTGGTTATCACCTCCACTTATTTTAAAAAAACACATAAGAACCTATATATTTCTGTGACACTAATTTTATTTTCCATTTATTTGTGGATTTATTTGGTAATAATTATTATCTCTTCTATTTATGGTGGGTTTCTATTTCATGTTACATAGTATATGAACCCTACATTGGAACAATTATTTAATTTCAAATCCAATTTATTTTTACCCAGAATTTATAACCCCAATTGATTTTCCTCTTTCGTGAGAGTGTATTTTTTGTAATATATCTTTATCATTTCGTAAGAATGATTTGTTTTTTCATTTTTATTCTTCTATTCATTTTTCATTAATTTATTTCCAGAATATTGTTACAATCATTTTCTAAATGAGTTCTCAATAATCAATACTATATATATAATATTTATATATTACCTGATTATTAATTACCTTAATATTTAATCATATTCATATTATAATGTATTAAATTTTTATTTTAGTTCCCTATTATTCTTTTATTCTATAGGAATCCACAATACTTGAATTTCTATTCACATTTTATTATAATTTTAATTAGAACGAATTTTATGTACTTTATTTTAATATTTTTTATATTAATTTTCATAGAATAATTATATGTCCCTATAATAGTTGTTATGTAGGCAGTTTTAATTATTATGATGTTGTTACACTCTATAACCTACAAAAAGTAATTTTTTTCCATCATCACATGCACTTTTTATAAGGAATTAGCCTTAAACATTACATAATCTTGAATTTTGTCAAGAAATCACATTGAGAATCTTTTCATGTTTAGAGTTTTAGAGAATTAGGCCATATCTATTATATAAAAACATGAATATTACATGTAGAAACTATGACTCAGTGTCTATTTTTTTATAAAATAAAAAACTCTTAAAAATAAACATGTGTTGTTCCATGTTTTAGACAGCATGAGTTTTCCTTGATCTCATCCTTGACCCTATTCATCTTTATGTCTTGTAGAAAACATATCAAAAACTTGGTATGAGCATAAAAATCTCAGTAAGGGTTATAATATATGTAAAGTAAACACTAACGCATCAATAAATACCAATCAATGAATCCATACTTTTTTACCATCACATACATCATGAAATCATAATATTTACATAGTAAACACAAATCATAAAGGTAACTTGTGGAATCCATAATAGTATTGCGTTATGTCTTTCCTAGATACATAGGGAATTACATTTGGAATACCCATCACAGTATATTCCCTAAATCTCTTAGGATAAATATTCACGTATACCTCGGTCACATTACCCAATGCATTGGAGAGCTATCTCAGGCTCGCCTGCCCTGGGTTTATCTCGAAACCACCCATATATGTAAACAATGACCAATAACCATAACATAATAATAACACATAACATAAGCATAAATTAAATATAACATTTCCACATTCCAATTACAATATATTATATCAATATATTGAAATAAAAAATGCTTCATCAAACCATTTTCAAAACCATTTAAAAAAATTTAATAAAGTGATTTTTAAATCAAAGTGTCCCATACCAAATTGAAGCTTTTAAAGGAATTAAAATTTTAAAACATTAATTTCCAAATAAATAAATACTTAAAACCATTTTGAAATTATTGACATTAATGAGAAATATTTGTAAGAATAAATCTTTAAAAACAATTTTTTAGTTAAAAAGTTCTTAACCAAATGAGGGATTCTTGAATACAAATAATTAAGGAATAACATTAAATCAAAACCTTATAATATCATGAGAATAAATGTATTCATGATATTATATGCAAAAGGGAAGTATATACACCATTTAAAAGTGAATTGGAGCATAACAAAAATGAAGTCTCAATGGAATGTAAATTGAGATGGAATCCCATATAAAGACGGTATCTTTAGATTAAAGATAAATCGATGAAATTAATATGCATGAAAAATATAAATACACCCAATATAAATGAGTATTAAGTTTAAAACAATAATAGTTTATTCACTCATATTCATATCATGAAATAATCATGATGTAGAAGTTTAACCCAAATAATTGAAATTGGGTTATGAATTTCCCTTACCAAAATTTGACAGCCTAACGACATCAAATAAAATTTCAAAAAAAGAGTTCATGAGAGAGAAAAGGGAATCTCATCACATGGACAAAAAATTTACCGAAATAATGATATGTAATAACATATCCCAACATAATAAGATTTAAATTTAAATACATAACAAAAAGGAGACTTTTAAAAAGAGGAGGGTGAAAGGTTCCCTTACCGATTTGGTAACATACAAAAAATAAACCACATGAAAGAAAGATTATACAATGAAGATGTAAATACCAATAATTAAGAGTATATTACACAATGAATAAAATAATTTTCAGTACATACACCACACAAAAGGAAATTGTGGCGAATATAGCATGAATCTCATTGGAATAAAAAAGTGAAATGAAAACTCCTTACCAGGTTGCAATCAATTGAGTCATATGACCAAAAGTTAATAAAACACAAATTAATCACATAATACCATGAATATTAATAGAATAATGATAATATATATCAAATGTAATTACACAATACACTGCATGTAATAAATAAGTGATGAACAATCGAAATATCACTCAATAAAAAGTGAGATAAGAAATCCCTTACCTCGTGTCAGATTTGACCTGTTCATTCTTTAATCTTATGAATAATAAACTAAAGTTAATTTATACCTGATTAATAACCTTTTATTCATGTTTAACATTTATTTTAGATAACTTATTTCCATGTTATAAAAATTATGTAATCATTTAAGTTAATAATGGTTGTTTTGTCGATATTTGGTACTTGAGCCAAAAATGGACTTCTTATAATTACAAGTTATTCATGTGGTCAAAATTATATTACCTCTACAATGGTATTAATAATTTATATATAATATATATCTGAAATATCCAGTATATATGTGTATTTATAATAGTACATAACATTTGGAGGTAAGAAATGAAATGCACCGTTCATGGAGACGGTAAACCGTACGTACGCATGAACACTACTTCCATTTCTATTTGGTATTTTAATGGAATTTAAACATAATGATACATATATATATTATAATTACAGTACAATATCATATATAATATCATCAAATCTATCCTATATATGTCCCACATATGACATTAACGAGTCATATCACTTTGAGGGGGCGGTACTCCGCACTTCCTCAAATGAAATTATCGTGTTTACCCATAATAGAAACCATAAAGGAATTCTATAAATGGAAAATATAGAAGCATAAAAAACATAAACATAATATATATCATATATAAATATAGTTCCATAATAATGGACTCCATGAGAGGCGGTAGGACATAATTGAACAATCATCGTTTTGTGGGGCGTTAGTTTGTCATCCACAGAAATAGTATATTCTTTACCCATTTGATAGAGGTGTGTGAAAGTGTAGTTTGAATAATTTTAATAAAAACATCCAATTATATTAAGGATAATGGTTATTTTATAAAATACAATAATAAAAAGTTTTTAGGGGTTGGAGATGAAAAAAATAATAATAATTTAAGAAAAATTGTTACCTTTAATTCGGGTAAGTCCCTTTGGTTTGAACCAATAAGAATTCTTGAATTGACGTCTGGCTACATTAAGGCATATAGGTGGAAGAGAGGACTCTTGATAGATTATTTGGTAAGGGGTTTTATTATCCAAGGTTATTCAGAGATATGAGTAACGGGTTATAGGTGAGGTCTTTTTATTAGGTGGATGAGGGGCTCTTTAGGAAAGTGTCAAAATATTATTCAATTATATATTAATTTTCGGTTTTTAAATGTCCAAAAAAAATTAAAGTCTAAGATAAGATGAAAAATTGTTGAAATGTAATCATACAATAAGAATTGGACTGGTTTTGGATATTATTTTAATCCCTATAATATTATTTCTTTAAATTATTTATTAATAAGGTAAACACTATATCATTATTGTGTCATAAATAATTTTATTTATTTGATGTTTAAAAATTATAAAAAAATTACCATGATGTATTAAATATATTTGTAATTCCAAAAAATATTTATAGTAGAAAATATAACTTATATAACATTATGTAAAAATTAATTTAATAAAAGGAATTTGTTTTTGTCATTTATTTCTTTTCATTAAATTAATTAATATAAAGTGTCATTATCACTCCCAAGTGGCTCCATGGGTTCCACAAATCGACCCAATGATACACATGGTCGGATATGTATCAACCAATTGGATTAAGACACATTTTAGGGTAATTTTATATTATTATAATAATATTTCTTTACCCTTATATACATAATTTTCCCGGTAACCATGGTAAATAAAATATTTACTAAAGTAAATATTCATAATGTCTAAAAATAAAAGATAACTATTTACATAATTTGGGCCTCCTGATTAAAAATATGGAATCCATTTTTCCAAATTAAAAACACATAAGTGGAATAAAATAATTTAAAATTAATTCCTACTATCAAAAAAAATCGTGTTTTTAAAAAATAATAACTATCAAAAGATTGACACCTGTTTATGTCCAATTTCAATGTGAAATTACATACAATGACCAAAATTGGATTAAATGGTAAAAATATAATCTAATTACACTTTATAACTAATTAAAAAGATAATATAACAATATATATATATATATATTATTAAATGGAAGATTTGTATTAAAATATATTGTTTTCTACTATTCATCAAAAATTGAATTTTATAAGAAAAATACCAAAATTTTACCCAAAGTGAATTTTGATGTCCTTTTTCTAAAGAATAATTTTATTTGGTCAAATATAACATGTAAAGTGACCAAAACTATATTTAAATAGGGTTCACCATCAAAAGGATATAAATCAACCTTTTAATGTAAATTATGCTTAAAATTAGATTCATTAAAATTATAAGACTCTAAATTTTATTGGATAACAGTAAAAAAACTTTAAAATACATGTATAATCATATTTAAGTTAGTTCTGTTCATTCCCACCAATACAACTGCTATTCTTTAACTACCATTTAAAATAATAATATTATATTATTATTGTGCAATGTAAGATTTCAAAGAAACTCGTTGTTGTGTATCTGGTACGTCATCAAACATAGAAACCCCTTTAAAGTAAAATTAATATTTAATTTAAAAAATATGAATTAAAATAAAAATTTATTATTTCTTTATTTACTTTGGAAGTTATATCCTTCCCCCCTTTTGGAAATCACATCCTCACAATTTTAAAATTAGGCTTGGAAACATCATTTAAAGTCCCATATAGGAAAAAGAGTCAACATAAATTTCACTTTAAAATAATGCATGTGAATTAAATAGGTCAACTGAGATAACAGATTATAGGATTCCATGGAAACATGGATGTAGAAGAGAAACTAACTCTCATATATTAATAGAGAGTGATAGAAAACGTCATCACAGAATGTAAACCACCACAATACCATAAATTTTTGGTAGGGTAAAAGTCTGATTATAAAAGAGAGATTATAAAATTTTTTCTTTAATATCCTTTTCATAGATTTGATGAATTTTTTTAATAACTAGACTAAGACTATAAGGAAATATATTTACTTGTCTTCTATAGTATCATCAATTAATAAAATTCTACCACAAAATCATATTTTCTCCAAACGGTATGTATTAAACATGACTTGATAACACCTTAAGAGCTAGAATAAACTTATATAGTGTCAAATAATATAAAAATATGAACTATATATTTCCCTTATCTTTATACATCAACCAAAGCCAAAACTAGTTAGTACAAGATCAAATAATCCCCAAAAGTATAATCCTTTATAAAAAGATATACTACTCTTAATCTCCACAATTCAACAAAAAGAACCCAATGTTAAAGAAATACCATTCAATATACAAGTGTCCTTAAAATTCAACAATGTAATCCAAAGTAATATTGAATCCCAAAACTCATTAGGATTTAATCACATAGTCTTCCATAGTAAATCATAAAATTTATCTCCAAAAACATCGACTAGTCATAAAGTCTTATACTGATGTGTAATTAACCTAAACACATATTCTCTATGATAGATTAATCATTTCCAAAAATAACCCAAATCACCTTATAACCACAATAAAAACATTCATTCTTCTAAAATAATATTTCAACCACTACCCCAAAAATTAAATCCCATGGTATTTTATTTTCCTTAAGAATATAGTGTTCCCAAGAGAGATAATGTCAACCAAAATAACCTTTATTACTTAATCTCCAAATCGTTTTTATATTAAGGTTGTCCATTTGATAAAACATAAGATCCCAAATAAACATATTTTTGATCCATAAAATCATTTAACTAAAAATAATTAGTCATACTTACCAGGGATAACATGTAGTCCAGTGGTAGACGATAAATCCCAATTGCACTTTGGTTGTGGGTTCAATTCACTCAAATTTGTTCGACATGGTGGGTTGTCAAATGGTCTGTGTGTTGTTAATTTTCAAAAACTATTCAATTTCATAACATTACAAAAAAAGAGACAAATTCCTCAAAAATAACCATAACATATTTTATCCTAATAGGTTATCAAATACCTTTCATTTTGCACCCCAAAATGTAATAACCATTTATAATCTCTAAAATAACTATGAATCTTTCTAATATGCTAAACATTATGTTTATTTCACTTATTCTTAAATAAAACTGTATCCTATAATGTTATCTAAACCGACCTCTGATTCCAACTCTAAGGACCCAGCTTTAATCATTACATAATCTTGAATTATATCAAGAATTGACATTGAGGATATTTTCAGGTTTAGAGTTTTAGAGAAATAGGACAAAACTATTACATAAAAACATGAATATTACATATAGACACAATGACTCAGTATCCATTTTTTTATAAAATAAAAAACTCTTAAAAAGAAACATGACTAGTTCCATGTTTTAGAGGGCATAACTTTTCCTTGATCACATCCTTGACCTGATTCATCTTTAAGTCATATGGAAAACATTTCAAAAACAAGGGATGAGCATAAAAAGCTCAATAAGGGTTATAAAATGAGAAAATGAAACATTAAACCCTCAATAAATACACATCAATGAAACCATAGTTTTTGATTATCACATACATCATTAAATCAGAATATTTACCTAGTAAAAACAAATCATAAAGGTAACTTGTGGCATCCATAGAATACTTACACTACTACATTCATAGCTACATAGGTAGTTACATTTGGAATACATATAAAATTATATTCCCTAAATATCATAGTAGAAACAATCGTGTTTACCTCTGTCATGTTACCCAATGCATTGGAGAGCTATCTCGGGCTCACCCGCCCTTGGTTGATCACGGAACCCCACGTATACGTAAGAAATTCCCAATGACCATAACATAATCATAACAAATAACACAAGCATAAGGGAAAGATAACATTTCCACATTCCAATTACAATATATCATATAATGATATTGAAATAAACAATCCTTTATCAAACCATTTAAAATATTTAATAAAGATATTTTTTAATCAAAGTGTATCATACCACATTGAATATTTTAAAGTAATTAACATTTTAAAACACTAATTTCCATATAAAAATATCATTATAACCATTTTGAAAAGTTTTAAATTAATGAGAAATATTTATAAGAATAAATCTTTAAAAACAATATTTTAGTTCAAGAGTTCTTAACCAAATGAGTGATTCTTGAATTCAAATAATTGAAGAATAAAATTAAATCAAAACCTTATAATATCCTGAGAATAATGTTATTAATTATATAATCTGAAAAAGTACAGTATATACACAATATAAAAGTTAATAGGCACATAAAAACAATTATTACTAAATAGAATGTAAATTGAGACGATATCCCATATAAAGATGGTATCCTTAGATTAAGAATAAATTGGTGACATTAATATGTGTGAAAATTATAAATACACCTGATATATGTGGATATTATGTGTAAAACATTCATAGGTTATTCACACATATTCATAGCATTACATAATCAAGACGTAGAAGTTTAACCAAAAGAATTGAAATTGGGCTAAGAAGTTCCCTTACAAAAATTCGACAACCTAACAGCGTCACATAAAAATTCAGAAAAAGAGCTGGTGAGATAAAAAAGGGTATATCATCACATGGAAATAAAATTTACATCAATAAGGATATATAATAACATATCCCAACATAATAATATGTAAATAGAAAGAAATAAAAAAACTTCTTTTAAAACGAGGAGGGTGAAAGGTTCCCTTACCGATTTGGTAACATATGAAAAATACACCAATTGAAAGAAGGATCATATAATGAATATGTAAATACCCATAATTTAGAGTATATTACACAATTAATACAATCATGGTAAGTACATACACCACACAAAAGGAAATGGTGGAAAATATAGCCTGAATCTCACTGGAATAAAAATGTGAGATGAAAACTCATTACCACGTAGTAAACAATTGAGTAGTATGACCAAAAGATAATAAACACCAAATGAATCATAGAATGGTATTAATATAAAGAAATTAATGATAATATATATCAAATTTCAGTACACAATACACCACATGAAATGTATAAGTGTTGAACAATGGAAATCTCACGGAATTAAAAGTGAGATAAGAAATCCCTTACCTTGTGTTTGATTTGACCCCTTCGTTCTTTAATGTCCTAAATAATAAACTAATATTAATTTCTAATTGATTAAGAACATTTTTTTGAGTTTTATCATTCCATTTATATCTCTTTATTTCCTTGTTATAAACATTATGTAATCATTTCTGTTAATAATGGTCATTTTGTCGATATTAGGTACTTGAGTAAAAAATGGACTTCTTATAATTACAAGTTGTTCATGAGGTCAAAATTATATTATCTCCAAAAAGGTATTAATGATTTTTATGTCATATATATCATATATATCCATTATATATGTATTTATAACAGTACATAGCATTTGGAGGTATGAAATGAAATGCATCATTCATGGATACGGTAAATCGTACGTACGCATGAATGCTACATCAATTTCTATTTCATATTTTAATGGAATTAAAACATAATGATACATAGTTATATTATAATTCTAGTAACATATCATATATAATATCATTAACTCAATCCTTTATATTTCCCACATATGGCATTAATGAGTCATATCACTTTGAGAGGGCGGTAGTCCGCACTTCCTCAAATGAAATTATCGCATTTACCCATAATGGAAACCATAAAGGTATGCTCTAAATGGAAAATATTGAAGTATAAAGAAAAAATAAACATAATATATATCATATATATAAATACAATTCCATTATAATTTCCACCATTAGAGGCAATAAGTGATAATTTAACAATCATCGTTTCATGAGGCGTTACTTTGCCATCCACAGAAAGAGCATGCTCTTTACCCATTAGATAGAGGTGTGTCAAAGTGTAGTTCAAATACATCACATAACAACATCATTTTATATTTATTATACTATTTTTTTAAAAAATAATAATAATAAGAGTTTAGGTGTTGGAGATGTAAAATAAAATAAAATAATTTAAGAGATATTGTTACCTTTAATTCGGGTAACTCCCTTTGATTTGAAGAAAAAGGACTTCTTGAAGTGTATTCAGTCTAAGTTAAGGCTTCTAGGTGGAAGAGAGGAATATTGAGAGATTATTTGGTCAGGGTTTGGACTAGCCAAGAGTCTTTATTGGTGTAAGTAAGGGTTTATAGGTGAGAAATTTTTATAAGGGAAAGTATGGACTCTTTAAAAAAATGTGAAAATATTATTTTATTATATAATGATATTCAGTTTCTAAATTTACTATACTTATTAAATTATAATATAAGATCACTAATGGTATAAATTAAATTATCCAATAAGAATTGGAATGGTTTTGGATATTATTTTAATCATTATAATATTATTTATTTAAATCATTTATTAATGATGTAAACACAACATCATTATTGTGTCGTAAATAATTTTATTTATTTGATGTCTAAAAATTATAAAAAAATACCATTATGTAGGAAATAGTTTTATCATCACAAATAATATTTATAATAGAAAATATAACTTATATAACACTATGTAAAACTTAATTTACTAAAAGATATTTTTTTGTGTCATTTTTTTCTTTACATTAAATTAATTAATATAATGTGTCATTATCATTCCCAAGTGATCCATGGGGTCCCAAAATCGACGTAAGTATTACCATGGTCAGACATGTATCAACCAATAGGATTAGGACACATGTTAGGGTAATTTTATATTATTATAATAATATTTTTTTACCCGTATTTACCAGATTTTCCTTTTAACCATGGTAAATAAAATATTTACTGAAGTAAATATTCATAATTCCTAAAAATGGTAACACCCCAAGCTTCCACGGTACGTTTCTCTTTGAATAATACAGTGGCGTGTGTTGTATGCAACTTCGAGTTCTAACACACCACAACCAATCAAACTAGCCGTTATGAATAGTAATGCCCACTTTTTGAAATTTTATAAATTTTATCTTCCAAAATGGACTTCATTTTTGGATTCATAATATCGAAATTAGCTTAGGGTGAATTTTTGTTATCTTTCTGAAAACATTCAATTTTTGATGAATAGTGAAAACACTGAGTTGTGGTTTAAAACCGAATTTTTATTTAAATAATTGTTTATTTTATTTCAATTAATTTTAGTTCAAAATAGATACATAATACCTATATAAGTTCAATGTATTTCATTGCAGTCAGTTTATAATAATTTTAGATATATAAAAAAAATTTTGAACTTTTCACAGTCTTTTACCCACATCCTAGGAGAATTTGCAAATTCTCATAAAACTTAATTTTACCACTTCTATGTGTGGAATTTCAAAAATTTGAGAGACACATTTTATATCAGTAAGAAAAATGTGGTTCAACATGATGAAAATAATTTTTGGTGAATAGTAACTTTTTACTTTTATTTACCATGGTTAAAAGTAAATAGGGTAATTTAGGGTAAAAATGATATTATTATTACCCTAACACATGTCATAATTCTATTTGAAAGGTATAATTCGACCAAAAACAACCTTAGGAATAAAATATGAACCTCTTTGGTCCACTTGGATTTGATTAGGACATTTATTTTTATTTAATTCAAAGAAGAGTTAAAAGAGTTAAAATCAAGGTTTAATAACTAAAACATTTTTAATATAGGGATACACATAAGATAAATTCAACTATAAATATTCATTAGAACAAAAAATATTTCCTACAAAATGGTATTTTATTTATAGTTTTTAGACTTTAAATAATTTAATTTATTTATGACACAATGATGATGCAGTAATTACGTATTTAATTAAATATTAAAATAATTGATATTATAAATATCCAAATAAATTTAATTTAAGACTTTTTATGAATTATACTAATTTTATAGGTTAATATGACATATTAAGGTTGGTTAGATGAATTTGTTTTGAAGTAGTAATGCTGTTATGAATTTAGTAAAAACTAAATTCCAAATAGTGTCAAAATTGACAAAAAATGGTTTTTAAAATAAATATTATATTATTAATTGATATTCTATTCCTAGAAATCTAAGGTTCGGTCAAAGTACTTATATAATGATAGTTTTATCATTAATGAACCACTTGGGGTTCTCTTGGAATTATATAATAAGTTTATTAACCATATAATATAAAAATACAAAGAGACATGGTAAATGTCAAACTATTTAACTAATAGTTAAATCTAAAATATAAATTTAATATACTGACCCAAACCTATCTAAATCCTTTTGGATGAGTGGTTTTCGACCCATTACTATCTTATCCTTTAAATAATTCATTTTTGAGCCATTATAAACCAAAACTGATTTTATTATAAAATAATATTTCTAACTTTTCCAAAGGTGCCCCTCACCCCTCTTATAAAAGGGCACTCCCCCTTCTCTCTAATTCACACCTTCAAAGCACTTTGTCTCGGCCAAACCCTACCCAAATACCCTTTCAACTGTCCTACCTTCATCCTGGAGGCCTTACATTAGTAAGAAATCCATCCTAAGGATCCCTTTTGATCAAATCAAAAGGAAGAACCTGAAGAGAGGTAAATGACTCATCACCTCTTTCAAGTTCCTTTCTTCTTCCACTTCCTTTTTCTTTGTTGTTTCCATTCTAAAATAATAACCCCAATATCTTTTATATAATTTGATTTTATTATAAATATGGTACAACAAAATTCATTATTCTATCCATAATTTTAATGACATGTCACCATATGTGCGTACGTACGGCTTATCGTCTCCACGTCGTGGTGTAATTGTTATTAAATACATTATTCTTTGGATGGGTATAATAATGATGTTTAATTGATTTAAATTATAAATATAACATGATAATTATTATGTATATATGATATACCATCCAATTATATATTATTTTAATATCAAAAGAATGATATTGTCGCTCGTGCGTATGTACGGATTACCGCCTCCACGAACGTGATGAGATTCATTCCCCGTTGTATCCATTCAAGATTAATTTTCATTTCATGATTAAAAATAATGTTTATATACTTGATATGATTCTGGATATGAATAAGATACATCCCATCCAAAACAAATATGTCTCACATAACAATGAATATAAAGGAAAACAAATCCGTTAACACCCGAAACAACGATAATACTAAGATATTGTTGACAAAGAAATGTTAAAAGATCATATATGAGTTCATATTAATGTATATGATTCTTTTATAATTTAATAACAATTATTTCACCATTATACTAGAGGTTAAACTACCCTCGACTAAGTAAAATCACAAGGTAAGGGTTAATTCTACAATCTCTTCATTATCTAAGTTGTTTATACGTAATTATCCACTGGGACCTCTTTATCATCCACATCCATATTTCTTAAAAATGTATTTCAATAAATTATTACTATTTAGTAGACTATGGTTTAAATTAATTTATACCCTTTTTTACTTTTATAAGATGTTTATAAAGGAGTCTTTTCATCATTTTCCAAACAATGTCTTTTAAAACCTTTTTGACAAAATTAAGGTAAGAATGTTTTTTTAACTTATACGGCAGGTGTGACTATTTTATGCCATTATAACTTCAACAAAGATTCCATTACAATATTATAAGAATATTTTCAAATATAAATGTTTTATTTTATAATTACGTGACTTTTAAATGATTTCAAAATAGAAAGAGATATTCCTCTAAAAAGTTTTTGATTTCATCTATGTCAACATCCTTTGATGGATTTTAAGCTTATTTGAAGTTGATTTATTATGATACAAAACTTCCATATTGTATTGAAGGTTTTTTGATATGTTTGACTATGGATGTGTTATTTTTAAACCATTCATGGTTTACAGATAAAGTATTGACATTTCATATGCTATTTTTAGTACAAATTTTTATGTTATGTTTAAATACTCTCATATGAGGAATGCATTGGACATAGTATGTGATGGGTGGAGCCCGCTATAGCTCCTCGATGCATCGGTAGGTCTCATGAGACAAACTAGTGTCTTGGCACAAGGCCTTGACAAAATATTTTTGGTAGTTTTGGAACAAGGCCTTGACTATGTGGTTATGAAATTCTGGCATTATGCATTCCATCATTTTGAAAGTGGGTATTGATTTTTCATGTGATTATTCGACTAGTAGAATATCCATGTGAGTAAGTAAATGGAATTGTTTGATTTTACCTTTTCCATATTATGCTAAAGTTCAAGTTTAAAAGGCTTTTGTTTTAGTCTTATACATTGCATTAAATGTTTATGCTTATTTATGAATGTTTCCGCTATATTGTTATCCTTTCTGAGCATCTGAGCACACCCCTTTCTATGTTTTATTTTTCCCAGGATGTGAAGAATTATTTTATAACTGACCTGTAGGAATAGTCTGAGGGGATATGACTGTGGTATATGGAAACATTGTTGTTGTTTTTCATTTTATGATGTAATGTAAACCTTATTAATGTATCTAGTACTTCCAATGATACTAAACAAATCGGTATTTCGAGACTTGATCTTTTGTGATCATTCCAAAGATACTTAATAATGCACCGACTCTGGGATTCTGGGTTTGGGGTGTTACAATTGGTATCAGAGGAAGTTTAGTACAAACCTGGGAATCTAGATTTAGATAAACTCTGATTAGAGCACATTACCCTAAGATAGAATTTGAGGATTAGTATATAGAAACTTCCTAGAATTTTGGTAATGTAGATATTTTGTGAGTTTTATGAGCAATACTTCCTTGTATGGATATGATCAGGAAGAGGCAGCTCTGGCACAGATGTACCTAGTGGTAAAACCCGAAAACACCGCTTTGAGCTAGACTCTAATGGGAACTGGTGCATGACAATGGGCCTTACTGCACTCTTGGTTATGAAACTCCTCGGGGATATGCTTACGATAATTATAATTTTCATTATAAACCATTATGAAAGGTTTATGATTATATACTTCCTCAAAGAAAACATTTTTATGATTATGGATTATGTCCGTAAACTGTTTAGTTTATGTTAATCTTTTTACACTTTTGGGATTATGTATTTTGATTCGTAAATATAATCTAGTTTATTCAATTTTTTATAAATGGCTCCTAGAGGAAGGAATGGAAACCATATAAATGCACGCACTGCATGTAGGGATTTCCCTCCTGCTCAAGAAAATTATAGTAGAGCTGGTGATACAACTGGAGCTGATCATCTTATCACCATACTAGGACAACTCACTCAGGTTATGAATAATAACCTTACCCGTATGGAGCATCCTGATCCACAATGTGGAGGATCAATGGTAGATCTCTTCATGAGGAAACAACCACCAACATTCAATGGGAGTAAAAATACATTATTAGCTGATCAATGGATAAATTCCTTAGAGAAAATATTCCATGCCTTGGGGAGTAGTGAAAGGGAAAAAGTTGTCATGGCAGTTTACCGCCTCATTGGAGATGCTGATTAATGGTGGTCATTGATTAAAAACACAAATGAATATGGTTAAGTATAAAATATGGAATGGAGTTAGTTTAAAGAGCATTTCATAGAAAAATACTATCCTCGTGACCATCGAGCGGATATGAAAATGCAATTTCTGAGTCTGAGTCAAAAGGAGGATGAGAATGTCACAAAGTATGTGGCAAAATTTACAAGGTTATCGAGGCATGCTGTAGATTATATATGTAACAAAAGAAGTAATATTTATCATTTATTTGATGGGTTAAGACCATTTCTCCCTCGAACATTAGTCTCACAATCATTATCATCATACGAAGATATTGTCTCATGTGGTATCATGACAGAAAAAGAATTCTCTAAGTCTTGCGACTTTAAAGAAAAGAAAGAGAAGAAGAGATATTTTGAACACTCTAGAAATGGAAATAAGAGGAAGAAGGGAAAAGTTGAATATCCATCCTTTAATAAATGTGGGAATAAACACCCTAGTACTTGCCTGAAGGGAATAGGAGTCTGTCACAAGTGTGGTGAAAAAGGCCACCAAACTCGTGATTGCAAGGGGAAGATAGAGGTTTTCAATGTTGAATTCTAAAATTTTAGAGAAAGGGGGAATTACAAAAATGAAAGTCCTGAGTGTTAGGGGAAATTACCACAAAAGAGGCCAAGGGATCAAAGCCAAGCTTATGCTATCACTACTGCTGAGGTTGAAGCTTCGAAAGACGTAGTGGCATGTAATTTAATGGTTTCCTCATGTTTAGAAAATGCTTTATTTGATTCTGTATCATCGCATTATTTCATATCATCCTAGTTTTCTAAGAAAATTAGATATTTCCAATTTGATTTAACATGGTAGTTTTCAGTCAAAAATCCTAAGGGAAGTTTCATTGCAACAAAGTTTTGTGAATCAGTCCCCATTATGGCATACAAATGTTCTTTATCTACTGATCTCATCGTCATACCCATGATTGAATTTGATATAATACTTATTATTTATTCTCTATCAGACCATGATGAAAAAATCTATTGTAAGAAGAAGGAGGTTACGGTTTTTGATGACGATGATAAAGAACACCTTATCCTTAAATAAGAATCATCACCACCTGATTCTTATCTAGATCTACCACCAGTAGCTCAAGTAAATTCAATTATTGGGGAGGAAGAGAATGAAATAATTTTGGGTGAGGAAAGGAATGTTCAAATAGAGGATGTACATATTGTGAAAGAATATGTTGATGTGTTTCCAGAATATTTACATGGACATCCTTCAGAACTAGAAATTGAGTTTTCCATTGATTTAATTCCTAGATCAAGGCCCATATTGAAGACCCATTATAGAATAGACACTGTGGAATTAGTGGAACAAAAGACACAAATAGAGGAATTTAGTAATATGGGATTTATTCTCCCTATTGTATCTTCATGGGGAGCCCCTGTCCTTTTTTTAAGAAAAAAGATGGATCTATGAGGTTGTACATTGACTACAGGGAGATCAATGCTATAACAATAAAGAACAAGTATCCCCTACCTCGCATTGATGATTTATTCGACCAACTGCATTGAACTATATACTTTTCACAGATTGACCTTCTATCTAGATACCATCAGTTGTGCATGAAGAAGGGAGACATTCTAAAGACAGCATTTTGAACCAGGTATGGGCATTACGAGTTTATAGTAATGCCTTTTGGGTTAAATAATGCACCATATGTCTTCATGGATCTAATGAATAGAGTTTTCAAGTAATATCTCGATGATTTTGTAGTGGTATTTATTGATGATATATAGTTATACTACACAAACTACGAAGATCATGAAAATCACTTGTGCATTATCCTGATGACTCTTAGAAGACATGGATTATATGGGAAGTTTTGGAAGTGTGAATTCTGGCTTCCGGAGATTTCTTTTCTTGGCCATATTGTCTCTAAGGATGTAATATCCTTTTATCCTTCAAAGACCAAGGTGATCCATGAATGTCTAGCATCGACGAGTATAACTGAAGTATGCAGTTTTATTGGTTTAGAAGGTTATTATCGATGTTTCGTCCAGAATTTTGCCCAGTTGGAAAACCCATTAAAAAAGCTCACAGGAAAAGGGGTTAAATTTGTTTGGAAAAAAGAGTGTGAAGAATGTTTTGAAGAACTGAAGAGAAGATTATTCAATTCTCTTATCTTGACTCTACCATCGGGGAATGATGGGTTTGTTATTTATAGTGATGCTTCAATGAAAGGACTTGGTTGTGTCCTTATGCAGAATGATAGGGTCATTGCCTATGCATCACGACAGCTAAAAATTCATGAGAAAAAATATCCTACTCATGATCTTGAGTTATCAACTATAATATTTTCTTTAAAGATTTGGAGACACTATATCTATGGTGAAAAAATGTGATATATATACCGATCACAAGAGTTTGAAGTATATTTTCTCACAAAAATAACTCAACATGAGGCAAAGTCGATGGCTTGAACTACTCAATGATTATGATTTCACTATACACTACCACCTGGGGAAGGAAAATAAGTTGGCAGATGCTTTGAGCAGAAATGATCATGGAGTTTTGAACAAGATGAGAGTCGAAAAGGATCCTATATACCTGGATCTAGTAAAGATGGATATGGGAAAAACCATGGAAGGTGAAACATCAATACTTTTTAAAATGGTAGCCAAATAATCTTTACGAGAAAGAATAAAGAGTTCTCAGACGAGTGATGAAGAGTTTCAAAAGAAGATTAAATCTATGAATGATGGGAGATTGAGTGACTTTTTGTATAAAGATGGAATTTTGAAATTTTGGAAGAGACTTTGTGTTCCCAATATACCTGATCTAAAAATAAAATTGTTGGATGATTCTCATAGCTCCAATTTCTCTATACACCCAGAAAGTACCAAAATTTATATAGATTTGAATGCACATTTTTTTTGGGACAATATGAAGAGGGAGATTACTGATTTTGTGTCAAGATGTATGGTTTTTCAAACAAGTGAAAGCTGGAATGCAACAACCTGGAGGAGTCATGCAACCTCTTCCCATACCTGAGTGGAAATGGGATAATATTACGATGGACTTTGACATGGGACTACCAAAGAATCCTAGAAGGAATGATGCAATATGAGTCATTGTTGATCATCTTACCAAGTCAAGAACATTTTCATGCTTTAAGAGAAGATTTACCACTTGAACGATTGGCAAGACTATATGTTAATGAAGTTGTTAGACTTCATGGAGTACCACTATCGATTTTTTCTGATCATGATCCACGTTTTACATCAAGATTCTAGAAAAGTCTTCAGAAAGCCCTGGATACTGAACTTCGTTTGAGCACTGCCTACCACCCTCAAACTGATGGACAATCAGAACGGACTATTCAAACCTTAGAAGACATGTTTATATCATGCTCACATGACTTTCAAGGTATGTGGGATCAATATTTACCTCTGGTATAATTTTACTATAACAATAGCTTCCATTCATGTATTCGGATGGCACAATAGGATGGATTTTATAGAAATTGATGTCGCACACCAACCTGTTGGGATGATGTTAGTGAAAGAAAATGTGTTGGCCCAGAACTGGTGGAGGAAACGATGGAAAAGGTGAAGGTAATCCAAAACCACATCAAATCAGCTCAAAGTAGGCAGAAGAGCTATGCCAATAACCGAAGGAAGGATTTGGAATTTTAGGTAGAAGATCAAGTTTTCTTGAAGGTATCTCCATAGAAGGGTGTTATACATTTTGGTAAGAAGGGAAAATTGAGTCCAAGGTACATCGGACCTTTTGAAATTCTAGAACAAATTGGGGCTATAGCTTACCGGTTGGTAATGCCACCAAGTCTTTCCAAACATCATGATGTATTCCACGTATCACTATTGAGAAAATACATGCCTGACCCAATGCATGTACTCACCTATGAGTAATTATAACTAGAACCTGATCTTTCTTATTGAAAATATACTATCAAGGTTCTTGATACAAGAGAACAAGTGTTTAGAAACTTGACGACTCGTCGGGTAAAAGTTCTATGGATAAACCATAAGATGGAAGAGACAACGTGGGAACCCAAGGAAATTGTGATGAAGAACCACTCGAGTCTTTTTATATAGTAATACTCAAGAAATTTCAAGGACTCAATTATTTGAAGGAGGGGAGAATGTAACACCCCAAGCTTCCATGGTACGCTTCCCCTTAAATAATATAGTAGTGTGTATTGTACGCAACTTCGAGTTCTAACACACCACAACCAATCAAACTAGCCGTTATGATTAGTAATACCCACTTTTTGAAATTTTATAAATTTTATCTTTCAAAATATACTTCGTTTTTGGATTTGGAATATCGAAATTATATTAGGGTGAATTTTTGGTATTTTTATGAAAACTTTCGATTTTTGATGAATAGTGAAAAACACTGAGTTTTTGTTTAAAACCAAATTTTTATTTATATAATTATTTATTTTATTTAAATTTATTTTAGGTAAAAATATATACATAATACCTATATAAGTCCATTGTAATTCATTGTATTCTGTTTATAATAACCTTAGATATATAAAAAAATTATTGAACTTTTCACCATCTTTTACCCACCTCCTAAGAGAATTTGAAAATTCACATAAAACTTAACTTTAATGCTTATGTGAGTGAATTTCAAAAATCTGATAGACACGGTTGATATAAGTAAGAAAAATGTTGTTCAATAAGATGAAAATAATTTTTGGTGAATACTAACTTTTTACTTTTATTTACCACTGTTAAAAGTAAATAGGGTAATTAAGGGTAAAAATGATATTATTATTACCCTAACACTTGTCCTAATTCTATTGGATAAGTATAATTCGACCAAAAAAAACCTTAGGAATAAAATATGAACCTCTTTGGTCCACTTGTATTAGATTAGTACATTTATTATTATTTAATTCAAAGAAGAGTTAAAAGAGTTAAAATCAATGTTTAATAACTAAAAAATTATTAATATGGGGTTAAAGATAAGATAAATTCAACTTTAAATATTCATTATAAAACTAAAAATATTTCCTACATAATGTTATTTTATTTATAGTTTTTATACTTTAAATATTAAATTTATTTATGACACAATGATGATATAGTAATTACTTAATTAATGAAATATTAAAATAATTGATATTATAAATATCCAAAAAAATGTAATTTGAGACTTTTTATTAATTAAACTAATTTTCTAGGTTAATATGACATATTAAGGTTGGTTAGATGAATTGTGTTCGAATTAACAATGTTGTTCTGAATTTAGAAAAAACAAAACACCAAATAGTGTCAAAATTTAAATAAAAGATTGTTTAAAATAAATATTATATTATTAATTGATATTCTATTCCTAAAAATATATGGATCAGCCAAAGGACTTATATAATGATACATTTATCATTAATGAACCACTTGGGGTTCTCTGGAAGTATATATTAATTTTATTAACCATATAATATAAAAATATAAATAGACATGGTAAATGTCAAACTATATAACTAAGAGTTAAATCTAAAAGATAAAGTTAATATAGTGACCCAAACCTGTCTAAAACCTATTTGTTGAGTGGTTTTCAACCCATATCCACCTTATCCTTTAAAAAATTCATTTTGGAGCCATTATAAACCGAAAATTATTTTATTATTAAATAATATTTCTAGCTTTTCCTAAGGTTCCCCTCACCCCTCTTATAAAAGGGCACTCCCCATTCTCTCTAATTCACAACATCAAAGCCATTTGTCTCAGCCAAAACCTACCCAAATACCCTTTAAACTGTCCTATATTCATCCAATAGGCCTTCCTTTCGTCAGAAAGCCAACCTAAATAGCCCTTTTTATCAAATCAAAATAAAGAACCCGAAGAAGAGGTAAATATTTCATCACCTCTTTCAAGTTCCTTTCTTCTTCCACTTCCCTTTCTTTTTTGTTTCCATTATAAAATAATAAATACAGTATCTTCTATATACTTTGATGTTATTATATATATGGTACAACCAAATTCATTATTCTATCCATCCTTTGAATGACATGTCACCATGCGTTCTTACGTATGGCTTACCGTCTCCACGTCATGGTGTAATTGTAATTCAATACATCATTATTTGGATGGGTATAATAATGATGTGTAATTGATGTAAATAATAAATATAACATGACAATTATTATTTATATATCAAATAACATCCAATTATCTATTGTTTTCATATCAAAAAAATGATATTGTCGCTTGTGCATATGTACGGATTACCGTCTCCACGAACGCGATTAGATTCATTCCCCATCGTATCCATTCAAGACTAATTTTAATTTGATGATTAAAAATAATTCTTAAATACTTGATATAATTATAGATATGAATAAAATACATCCCATCCATAAAAAATATAACTCACATAACAAAGTCTGTTAACACCTGAAACAACGATAATATTAAGATATTATTAACAAAGTAATGTTAAAAGATCATATATGATATCATATTAATGTATATGATTCTTTTATAATTTAATAACAATTATTTCACCATTATACAAGAGTTTAACCTACCCTCAACCAAGTAAAATTAAAAGATAAGGGTTAATTCAAAAATCCCTTCATTATCCGAGGTTGTTTACACGTAATTATCTACTGGGACCTCTTTATCATCCACATCCATGTTTCTTAAAAATGTATTTCAAAACATTCTTACTATTTACTAGAGTATGTGTTAAAGTCATTTATACACTTGTTTTAATTTTATAAGATGTTTATAAAGGAATATTTCTATCATTCTCCAAACAAGGTCCTTTATAACCTTTTCGAAAAAATTAAGTTAAGAATGTTTTTTTAACTTATACGGCGGGTGTGGCTATTTTCTGTCGTTATAAATTCATCAAAGATTCCCTTACAAGCTTATAAGAATAGTTTCAAATATAAATATTTTCTTTTATAATAATGTGACTGTTAAATAATTTAAAAATATAAAGAGATATTTCTCTAAAAAAAATTTTATTTCATCTATGTCAATATCCTTTGATGGATTTTAAGCTTATTTGAATTTGATTTATTATAATACAAAATTTCCATATTGTATTGAAGGTTTTGTGATATTTTTGACTATGGATGTGTTATTTTTAAAAAATTTATGGTTAATAGATAATGTATTGACATTTCTTATGCTAGTTTTAATACGAATGTTTATGTTATGTTTAAACCTTTTCATGTGAGGAATGAATTGGACTTAGTATGTGATGGGTAGAGCCCGCTATAGCTCCTCGATGCAGCGATAGCTCCCGTGATACAAACAAGTGTCTTAGCACAAGGCCATGAAAAAATCTTATTTGTAGACTTGACTATGTGGTTATGAAAGTCTGGAATTATGCATTCCATCATTATGAAAGTGACTATTGATGTTGCATGTGATTATTCTACTAGTAGAATATCCATGTTAGTAATTAAATGGAATTATTTGATTTTATCTTTTCCATATTATTCTAAAGTTAAATTTTAAAAGTCTTATGTTTTAGTCTTATACATTGCGTTAAATGATTATTATTATTTATTAATGTTTCTGCTATATTTTTATCCTTACTAAGCATCTGAGCTCACCCCTTTCTATGTTTTATTTTTCCCAGGATGCGAAGAAGTATTTTATGACTGACCTGCAGGGATAGTCTGAGGGGATATGAGTGTGGTCTATGGAAACAATTTTGTTGTAGTTTTCCATTTGATTATGTAATGTAAACCTTATGAATGTATCTAGTACTTCCAAGGCTACTAAACTAATAGACCTTTTGAGACATGATCTTTTTTGTTCATTCCAATGATACGTAACAATGCACCGACTCTAGGCTTCTGGGGTCGGGGC
The DNA here is from genome assembly GCA_963277665.1 of Viscum album. NCBI lineage: Eukaryota > Viridiplantae > Streptophyta > Magnoliopsida > Santalales > Viscaceae > Viscum > Viscum album. The sequence continues at coordinate 1,438,330,006 of OY728122.1, forward strand.
GTTACAAAAATTAATGCTACATATTTACAAAATTTGGACCTCTTGATTACAAATATGGAATCCATTTTTCCAAATTCAAAACATATAAGTTGATGAAATTAAATTAAAATTAATTCTCATTGTCAAAACAAAAAGTGTGTTTTTAAGAAATAATAACTATCAAAAGATTGACACTTGTTGATGTCCAATTTCAAAGTGAAATTATTTCCAATGACCAACGTTGAATTAAATAGTAAAACTATAATCTAATTAGACATTTAAACCAATTAAAAAGGTAATCAAACAAGATAAATATATTATATTAAAAGGCATTTTTTAATTAAAATATAGTATTTTCTACTGTTCATCAAAAATTAAATTTTATCATTAAAAAACAAAAAATTTATCCAATGTGAATTTTGATGTCCCGATTCTAATAAAGATTTTTATTTGGTCAAATAAAACATATAAAAGTGACCAAAACTATATTTAAAGAGGTTTCTCCATCAAAAGGCAGTAAAACAACCTTTTAAAGTAAATTAGGATTAAAATTGGAGTCAATCACATTTTATACCTCTAACTTTTATTGGATCAATGTAAAAACATTTAAAAAACATGTAGAATCATATTTTAGTTAGTTATTCTCATTCCTTACAATACTACTGCTAGCTGTTAACTACCATTTAAAATAATAATATTATATTATTATTGTGCAACATAAGATTTCAAAGAAACCTGGTGTTGCTTATCGGGTTAGCCATCGAACATTGCAACCCCTTTAATGTAAAATTAATATTTAATTCAAAATATATTAATTAAAATGAAAATTTCTTATTTCTTATTTACCTAGGATTTTACATTCTTTATCCTCTATGTTGTCAGCTTCTACAATGAACGTTTAGGCATTGACCCATCTTTTCTCCATGTAATTCCAAAATAAAGATATCTTTTAAAATTAAGTGCCTTCCACATTATCATTTATTTATACCATTAAATCATATTTAAAATTCATCAATAATTCCAAACATGTTTATATTGAATATTTTACAATATAATTTCATAATAAATGTAAAATATCATACATGTGATTTGTCATGTACTATACCAGAATCTTGAATATTATATTTTTTTATTTAAACAACCAAAACACTAATAAAGAACATTTATTATATATAAAAATAACTAATATTTAAACCAACATGATACTCAAACAAGTTTTTCAAAAACAATTGCATTGTACAAAAAATATTTTCCATTCTTGTTTCATTACCTCTATTTATAACTGACCCATATATACACAATTTCATGTTCATTACATAAAAATACTAAACCACATATATTTAAAATGAATATATGATATTTATTTTCTAGATATATCTGAAAAATAAAATATTTTGTTTTTAATGGAATCTAGAGAATCTATATTAATTTATTCATTTCTTATATCTTATATTTTATACTAATATAGAAATGTGTTCAATAAATTATTCTTTTGAAATGATTATATTCATTAATTTCAGTTATACATACTACATAAAATTTTGTGACCCTTTCATCTTATGCATATATTATGGTTCAAAATTACTATTTGATGAAATAATTTGGGTTTAATTTCATTTTATTTAATGATATTTACTCCAAAAAAATTTCCTAATGAATATTTGAATTGTTATTTACTATCACTTATTTGGTTATTTTACAAGAAAATTTACATTGTTTAATATTTTTAAAATGATTCTAATAAATTAGTACACTCTTTGACGTATATATTATTTATAATATCATGATTTGGTTTAGTTAATTATATCCCTATAAGTAATTTTTAATTCACAACATTATACATTTTATGAATATAATACACTATACTATATAATATATTGATTTTTTTAATACGTAATATAGATACACTAAATTTATATGATATTTCATTATCATATTCAATCACATTAAAATAATATTTTTTCCTTTATCTATAGTATTTTCATCATTCATTATATTCATAAGAATCTTTTTTAGTGGATTCATTATAATTTATAGTTTCAATGAAAAATAACACATTTTTCACGTTCCCTAAATAGCATATTCCCCATATTCAATAGTTGTTGTGGAATGTAGAAGATATAATGTTTAGGAAGATTTTTTTCATTAAAATTTTGTATTATCAACCACTATTTACTAAAACCCTCCAACATTACAATGAAAATACTATATGACACAATACAGATCAAATATACCTTTACAAATATTATTTATTAAAATTCCTTATAGTTATAGTTCACGAGAATTAATCATTGAAGTGTCTACATTATAAATTAATATGAAAAAATTCACTTATATAGCACCATAATTATATATTTTAATTTCATGAATGTTTTCATACCTAATCCGAAAAATTAACTATATCAAAAATCAATGGTTTCATTAATAACTATAGTATTAAATAGTCAAAAAACACATGGAATGTGTATCTTATCCCAAAAGGTGTTGTTATTCCCTAAAAATTTGTAATCATCAATAATTATCTATAAATAACCTATATATTATAGTGATGAACTCCTTCACATTCCACTAGTAGTATATAATATCTAAACTAATATAGTTATTAAGTTAGATATTGAATTTAGCCTTCAATTCCCATGGCCCTTTTTGACTATTTTTGTCCAACTCTATCAGTTTCCATAGTGGTCAATCCATTTTGAGTAGCATACCTGATTTTAAAACTCAATGACATAAATATAAATTGAAATTATGAAACAAAACAATGCATTTTTATTAGAACATATCCTATATTTAAAATGTTATTTTCATGGGGATAATTTCATCCATCCTCGATATAGATCCACAAATTATGGAACTGTTATGGATATAATTAGATTAAAAATATGTATTTTTTATAAATACCAATATTTTGATAATGGACAAGTAAATTGATTTGGGTTTTTATCTAACAACTTATTAATTGATTTATGTGATGATTTATCATAACCAAAATTACCATCATTCAAATAATTGTCAAAATGGAATTAAACTAATTCATTATTCCCATTGACTATCACCATTAAAAAAAATCATAGAAACATTCATTTTAATTGCGTCATAAATTTCTTATTTCACTTTTCAATACCTTTTAGATAAATAAGAACATTTAATACTAATAATAACACAACATCACATTAATAATTTCATAAATATAAAAATAGGATATTTTCAACCTCTATGGTTGTTTGATTATTAAATATAATTTCAAAAGTTCTATTTCTAACAATATAGTATATATAGACATAAAAATGAATATTTAATAGAAGAATAAGAAATATAATTATTCAGAAGATGTAAAATTTTATATAACACACCTATGTAATGCACAAATAGGTGAATAATTACATAATAATATTAACAAAAATAATTAATTTGAAAATGTATATGTAAAATTGTATATTCTATATTTGGATTTTTATATAGGAATTGAATTATGTTTTTAAAAAATCCTCATTAGTTTAATATTTATAAATTTTAATCATAATATTCAATAATAAGGACATATTTGTATTATATAACCTATAATTACATAAATAATCTTCTCACTTCAAAATGAAATTATCTCTAGGAATATGTATTTTCAATGAAATGCCATAATTATTTTTAATCTCCTCATTGTGAAATATGGAATGTCTACATGTGTAAAAAAATTATATGTCATTAACTATGTGTGTGATTTTTTTTCAATATGTTTTTTTTATAGAAATATACATAGAGATTACTTATTAAAAAATCTAGTTTCAATTTATTATCATCTATAATGAAAATTAGAATCCATGAACATAATATATATATCATTTGGAATCATTCTAAAATGTAGATACTATATGTAATTTTTGTGACCTCTATAGTCTGGAATCGATGTATAATCTATGTAATAATTATATAATATATGTAATCTATTTAATCAATATGAAATTTATAATTATTTTTTAATATGTGATGTGCTTAACCTCTATAATTTTTATTTTTCATATTTAATATAGGGAATTATAGTGTAATATATGTAAAATATAGTGATGATTAAATGTGTAATCTCTCTAAAAGATTAATTGTGTAATATGTATGTTATTATTACATAAAAATATGTAATCCATATATAATATCTATAATATTTATTATATATAATATCTTTAATAAATTATAAAAAACATGCTATAAAATATAATTTAATGGGAAATTAGAGAAATGGAATTTAATAGTGAAATTGAAACAATAATACACCAAAATCATGAAAGAATAGGAATTGATAAATCATATGATAGGGTTGGTTATCATATCTAAAAATATATATTTATTCTCCAAAAATATAATATAAGAAAGTGATTTAATGAGGTGACTTGAAATAATAAAACTATTATCTTTCAACTCCAATTTTGTGATAATCTCCATCTGTACATTAATTTGGATTTTATTCATGTAGTAAATAATATCTTTGAATTTTTCACGACCCCATCCCTCCAATGATACCATAATAAGGGGAGAGAGATAATAAACCCCTGATTCCTGCCTCTAGTAGGCCTTCGGTTGGAGACTAGCACCAAGGGTGTAAAAATATCGTAATATGAGTGGCATTAGCCATTAAAATATAATAAATATTAGGAGATAAGATGAATCATCAGCTATAACTACAAGACAAAATACAAAAGATAAAGGCAAAAAACAACACAAAAGCATACAAAAAGTAAATATAATATAAAAATAGTAATGTATCGAATTTAAATACCCAAAATTAAGCTAAAGTAGTGACAAAAAAAACCATCCAAATTTCTAAGCTAGTAACACCAAGTATGGTCTATGAAATACTCTAGGAAACCTGAAATAAGTTTTATATATGTAGGATGAGCATACATGTATAAACATTAGGAAAACCATAGTCTATCATTTCAATGTGAATGATGCATACTAATTACCCTATGAGAAAACATCCAAACCAAAATCACCTCAACGGGTAAACTAACCAAACCTAACCTAACCAAGGCACCACCACCATGTAATGCAAGAAAAGTAATATAATATGTTTTAGAACACATCGATGAAAGGGTACCCTACACAACTTTCCCATTCGTATGATGTTATCTCCAAATTAAGTATGTCCTGGGGAATTAAACTCTTCCATATACAATGCTACCCAAAGATGACAGTCATATCACATCATGCTCGTAAACACCTAGGCTTACCTCCCCACAAGCATGACCACATTACATCTCACTTGTAAACACTTGAGACATCACACCACAACCACTATAATAAGAAAATTATTAGGGTATCAAGGAAATGTAGTACATCAACCTAGTTACGTCTACCTACCATGAATGACCCCCACCACAAGCTACCCCAAAACCACAGTCATATCACACATTGCCTGAAAACACCTAGTCCATCACCCTGCAAGCACAATCATATATCACCCAAAATAGCTAGGTTATCCCAAACACCCTATAATGTACTAATAGGCCTCTAGCCATAATAGACTGTGCAATACCTACCTATCTTAGAAGATAGAGATAGAATATATAGTTTCCTATCCATCTATCCTCCCCACCATATTTCATGAAAACACCCCCTACTTGACTAGACGGGTGTCAGCACATTTTTCTCAATGTGGTTGGGGTGATTATAGAAATAACAAGGAATATACCATTATATGTATATAAATATATATATACACATGTAATCTTAACCTATGGTTTCACAACCAAACACAGTCAAATCAAAACATTACAACCTTTTCTACCACCTCAAAATATATAACATCACACATATCGTATCCACAAGTCACATCACCAACCAATTCCTTTTAGTATCCATTAACCAATTTCATTTCATTAACCAAACCAAACCAAGCCATTCCCACCCTAATTAAATTATTATTTATTTATTCCATCACAATCAAATCATAACTACATAACCACATATGAAAACCAAAAAGTCATCCCAAATATCCTTACCTAGCAGCCCTAAAATAACGGACAAATAAACTATCACCTTCCTGGACCAAATCATGGAAAAAATAATATCACCTCTCCACCCCAAAAGCACATCCAAACAGCCACATATCACCCAACACCCCACTAAAAACATCTGTCGATGTCCCATAAGCACAACCAAACGTCACAACATTTCAAGATCATTTTCATAGATTTATAAAAGAGGCTTTTATCACATTCCACTTTTTCAAGCGGTGTTATCACACAACAAACATCATAGGGGAACCATTCCATTAGCCAAGTATAATTAATAAATAAATTTCAATTTATGGTGACATAACAACAATCACAACAGTCACTATACATAAATCCAGTGCAAACAAAGCACTAAACGTCCACAATTTTTAGTGGGTAAGTTAGCCCATTCAATTTATAATATCACAATCATGTCAAGGATGACAATACATACAAAGAATAAACCTGTACACTAAAAATTCAATTAACCAATTTCTTTATATTATATTTATCTATAAAACCATAATCCTTTTATAAAAAAAGTATTACCCCTCCCACTTATTACAGAATGAGGAGAAATGTGGGAGATCCTACCTCAAAGAATCTTTTCACATCTCAAGTCGATGTAGGATTCTTGTAACCCACAATATCACCATTAGGAATCATAGATCAACCTATACCACACCACATTACCACAAAGACAACCCAAAACATACCATAAACAAAGAAACAGAACCAAAGTAGAAAAATGGGATATGAATGGAAGAAAAAACCATGAAAGGGGAAGAACATACCAATACCCAACCATGGATCCCTGACGAACAAACAATGGGGCCAATAGATAAAAGAGTGATGAATAAGGGCTTTAAGGACACCTCAGGGAACATAAGGTTCACCCAAACAAGAGGAAAAGGATATCACAATCAAATGAATAAATTTATAGAAAAAATAATTTTTAAAACTACACATGATTAGGTTATTACATGATGTTTAATAACCTTTCACATATTTTAATGCGCAATGTTTGGTTGACTCTGAAAAACTCATCACCTCATCATTTTATTATTTATCTTTAAACATTTAAATGTTACACATCGTGAAAATCTCTTTCATGATTTTTGAAATGTGTACAGATCATGAAAACCTCTAGTCAATCCATTAAAGTGACTTTGACATCATTTAATCTATTTTCATGAAGTGTAATCTCCCGACTTCTAGCATTTCGCATCCAAACTTCTCCAAAATCCCTATGATCCTTCTACGAACACCTCTAGGAACCTCAACCAATAGAATAACGAACTAGGATGACATATACCATTATATAATATACCTCTCAAGTGATTCTCTCCCTCCAAAATCCAAAAACATGTCTAGGCGAAAAGGGCTCCAAACAACCCTTGCAAGAGACCTCTCAAGGATCTCATCACAGATCAAATACTTCCACTAACCAAGAATTCCAAACCAAACAACCAAAAACTCCCACATAATATCATCACTATGAAAGCATAACAAAAAACCATCTTCTCTCACTCAACCAAACTACCACAAAACAAACAACCAATATAACCAAGAAACAACACAGTTCTAAATACATTAATTGAATAATCATTTTTTCATAACAAGATACTATCCCATATAAGTGTCACTAACTTTTTCATACATGTATAATTACATTACAGTTAATGTGTCTCGATTAGGAATCTGTTCTTCCCCTATTCATATTTATAGACATTATCACACATCACACCACACACATAAAAAAATAAGGAAAACATCTCATCAAAGAATACAAGGTTCAAACAAAAAATTACAAAGAAAAATAGGGCAATGAAAATATCATACCAACATTGGGTACAGGGCACACATATGTGGATCTCACTCCCATGTTCTATCCACCAGGCCACCATTCTTCCACAAAACCCTATCTAAAGGAATGGATTTTCTTGGAAGCACCTTCTAATAAATATCTTGTATCCCCACTTTCCACTCCAAAAACATTACATCATCCACGATATCCATCTATCCTCAATCAATGAAATGGGATTCATCATGATGATACTGATGAAGAAGATGGATATAGAAGAAATCATGTATCCTAACCAACTAGGGTGTAAATTTCAACTGGTATGCCACTTCAACAACTCTCCCCAACACCTCAAACTGACCAAAAAACCTAGGATAAATCTTACACCCTCTTCCAAACCTCCAATTCTATTGTCAAGGGGAAACCATCAGGAACACATGGCTCCTAATCTTGAACTACATGGTCCTCCTCCTACGATCAGTATATGTCTTATGCTAGTCTTGATTAGCTTTCATGCTCTGGTGAACAAGTTAAACCTTTTCTATCATGATCTTCACTAGATCATGACAAAGAACTAATTTCTACCCAAACTTCATCTAGTACAATGGTGAATGACCTAGACTCCCATAAAAATCCCCATAAAACCCATGCTAGTGGAATAGTGATAGATACTATTATAAGAAAACTTCACCATGGGTAGGTGTTTCACCCAATATCTTCAAAATTCCAAGACATACAATAGCAACATATCCTCCAATGTATGGATAGTTCATTCTATCTACCCACTTGTATGTGGGTGGAAAGAAGTGATAAATCTTACCTGAGTTCCAAATGCATGATGTAATTCCCTCTAGATACATGAGGTAAACCATGCATCTGAATCTAAGATAATGGAACTCGTAACTCCTTTAAACCGCACCAGCTCATCCACATGCCTCTTAGAAAAAGTATCCACTTTTCCCAGCTCATTGATTTATATGAATATGGAATCTTCCATCAATTGGACCTCGGTTAAATAGATAATATTACATCCTCCATGATCTCTAGAAAAAATCAGGAAAAAATCCTTTGATATGTCATCCCATTTACTCTTAGGAGCATCCAAATGCTGCAACAAACCACCAGGAACATGGTTCTTGGACTTTAACTCCTATTAATCCATGAACCTCACCACAAAATCCACCACTTACGATTTCATACTAGGCCACCAAAACTACATCATCAAGCCATGATTCATCTTAGAAACTCCTTGGTTCACCACCAAAGGTGATCTATTAAACTCATGAAGAACATAATCATGCATCACTATTGGAACAAAGAAGATTCTATGAAACAATATCTGGTTCTGACCGTCCATCGATGATCCACTCAGAGCATCACCATGGAAAACCTGATCACACATCATCCCTGCCTCTGAGTATCCCCACTAAGACTCCTCCACCTAATTCATTAGAAAAGACTGCATGTAACACCCCATGTTTTTCTAAAAATAAATATAAATTCATGGAACTTTGTTTTAAGTAGATATTTATAACTATCCTTTTAACATAATTTTTCCACTTCTATGTTTGGAATTTCAAGAAACTGCCATCTACATTTGTGTTCAGTATTTTATTTGGAGTCTTTTGGAACCAACTTGTTTTTTTGGTGAATAGTAACATACCCTTATTAATAGTAATATGAATAGTGATATGACCCTAATGAATAGTAAATTTTATTATTATTCTATTTTATTAAGGCATTAAGATAATTTCATCTCGGTAAATTTTTCATTGTGATATAGAAGTAGTTACCGAATTAGAATTGTTATTTTTTGAATTAAGTATGGTTTCATTTGAAAATTAAATTAATAATTTTTAGAAAATTATTTTCAAAAAATGGAATTTATTTTTGAAATCTAAACATCTGTAAATGGTTAGGTTGGATTTTGGGATTTTTTCTGAAACAGTTGATTTTTCAGTGAATAGTAAAAAAATTAGTTTTTAGTTTCGGTATATTAATGACATCATTAATGATATAATAATGATTTCATCAATATGTTAGACTTGTGTATAGTTAAATAATATATTATTTGTCCCAAGTGGCTTATACCATGAGAAAATAACATGGTCAAGCCAATGGTTTTGCAAATACCACCTGTGACGTGTCCCTTGAAAATTATTAAAATAATCCCTCACTTTTCCTATAAATACCAACTCTTCACTTCATTTAATTCATTTCCTATTCTCCCTCAAAAAAGATCTGGACTCATTAACTTTATAGTAGTCCTCCCAAGGTTTACTAATGCCCCCTAGGTCCCAACCTTCATGTTCTAAGGGTAACTCTACATGGTAAGGAAATTCCCAATTTCTTTCTTTTTTCCTTTTAAGTTCTCTTTTATGTGGTATAGCTTTCAAGTTTCCATACCATGTTCTTATTTTCTTATTATTCTTGATCTACTCAATATTATGATTCATTTCTGGATGGTTGAACCTTGTACCCTCTCTTTTTAATATTTTCAAAAACCATGTTGCGTAGCCGTTAGGCTGCCGAATATTTGTAATCGATTTCACAATTATTCTTTTATTTTGAGTTCTTTACTTATTATTTCTTAATATCTCCATACCCAAGAGTTATGAAATATCCAAAAATCATGTATATTCTATATTTTATCATGTTTATGGAAAATTACTCATAATTATTCTTCTCTTATCCCACTTATTTAAAGAATAAGAAACATTGTCCGTTTGTGTCGAATTACCGACATCATGGACGATGTGATTTCAATTTCCATTAATTCTTTCCAGTATGGTCATGAATCCATTTATATGGTTGAAACAGGTTATAATATATGTTTTATGACTCACCCATGTTTCTGGAATTCTTTTGTACTTCTGGTTTAAATTTATAATCCAAAATGGGGTTGTTATTATCAAATAACCACTAAAATGATCTAAACGAACTTCATTAATGTTCTAACTTATGAATCATCCTCGTGTAAGAATTAAAAATTATGAATAGAATAATTTATGTTACTGGATATATGTAAGTAATAATACATTCGAATTTGGGAGTTTCACTTCCAATCGACAAGAATGTTCATCATGAACCAATCATGGAAATCATGTTAAGAACTCACCCAAAAACAGTGCAAAGGGAAAAATACTAACAATTAAGGGTGAAATGATGTTATGAAATGATCATACAAGATGTTATAAACATGAATATGTTTCTTTAAAATATTAATAACACTCTATAAACCATTATAAAAGAGGTTTAAACAAGTTTGAAGTAAGACAAACCCAAGGTAAGGTAATTCTTAACCTGATTTCCATTCTTTGGGTTAACCTTCTACTTCATTATTTATGTGCTATTTAAATTGTTTGTGTGATGAGTTCTATTTATATTATGTTTTATTATATTTATTTACAGTATATTTACTTACTCCATCCACTCTATTAAGTCTCTCTTCAATTGTATGATATTTATAAGGGGGTTTTCATTAAAAATCCTCTTTTTAAATTCGGTTTTTACGAAATTCCAAAGTAATGTTTTTATGGAATTATTCATGTTTTATGAATATGTTTTGGTTCTTAAGAATTATTTATGATGAAGGGTGGGACCTATATTTCCCTCCAATGCATTGGGTCTGAGTAAGTTTTAGTTCAGTCGTATGGTTACTCCAAGTGTAAATGCGATGGTTACACAATGTAAGGTAGCTGTAAGGGTTACAAATTTTAAGGTAGCCAAGATGGATGCAAGATTATGTAAGTAATTACCCAAGATAAATTTATGACTATATTTATGTTCTCATTTTTTTTGGATATTCAGTAAATATCATGTTACACAAAGTATATATGGGTTACAAGAATGTATTTTGAAAATGCTTTCATACGTTATGAGTATTCATGGACTAATGTGATTTTTCCTTATTTTCCTTCCCTTACTGGGATTTTCTGGTCATCCCAAGTTATTAAATGATTTTCCACAGGTTAATGGATGTGTAATACAAGGAATTAAGACACGTTAAATGTTGAAGTGTCACGACCCGTCCTCGGGCTCGTGCTGTGACTACCCCAAGCCTGCCTTCCGTAGGCCAGGGGCTGGTGACTAGCACCAAAGGCGTAAATCCCAAAAGTAGGGAAGGTGTTGCCTTTAAGAAGTAAAAAACACAACAGAGTATGCAAGAGAAGTAAACACTAAGAAAAACTGATTACAAAAGTAAGTGTTGGAAAGTAAATGGGCCAGAATACAAACCCAACTGAAAGTAAAGTACAAATGAAAGAAAGTACAACATTAGTAAGAAAAGCATAAACACCGAGTCATCCTCCATAAATCTCACCTGAAGGGTGGGTACAGATAGTCTCTTCGAATCATCTCTGGTGTGCCGTGGCCGTAAGCCTCTACTTCCTGGAGCTGAGCCTGCCTCTGGATTCCAGCTCCCTGTGGTCAGGGTGGACCTCCTAGGGGTGGTGGTGGTAGAGCCTTGAAGCGTCATCCACCACCAGCTGCTCTACCAGCACCTCTGCATCATCTGCCTGCTCTCTGCGAACGACCACAGTCGAACCTCTGCCTCTGCATCGGAGGTCCATCCACTATTTTTTGCTCGTCTGCATGTGGTTCGGGCAGTCACGAGCCATTTGGCCCTACCCGCCGCATGCATAGCACAGTCTGCTCCTCGAAAAGCTGGCTCTGCATCGTGTCCCCCGCACAGCCGAACCTGGGTCCTGAGGTCGCCCACCTGACGACCTGGTCTGCTTGGACCCCTATGTCGTCTGTCTACTGCCTGCTGCGGAAGACTCCACTCTGTGTCATCCTACGGTGGGTCTCGTTGCTGATGGCTGCTCGGCGAGAAAGTTCTCCACTAGCAGGGCCCGCTCTAGCACCCCCGCCTGAGTCGGGATACTGAGTGGAACCGTCAAAGCTCTGATCGCATGCCTCAGCCGCAGCTCAAAGGTCTGGGCCCAGAAGAATGGGTCCCATACCATGTCAATGGAGTAGCGTGAGAGGTCGGTAAATCTCGTCGGGTACTAGGCTACTGACATGATGCCATGCCGCAATTGTAGTAACTCTTGTATGTGCACCGCACGGAGGGTGGCCGGAACGAACTCCGAGTGGAAGAGGCTCTCTAAGTCCATCCAAATAACAGATGCCTCATCATGCACCTGGAGCATTAGGAACCACCATCTACCTACTACTGCATGCGAGAGACTCGCGGCGAGGATCACCATGAGGTCTGCTGGTGTACCTACAAACCTGAAGACTCTGAAGATAGCCTCCAGCCAATCCTTGGAGGCCTGAGGATCCGTCTCTCCATAGATCCTGGGCAGCCTCTTCCTCTGAAACTCATGCAATGCGTTGAGACGGTGTGCACTCTCTACCTCTAGGGTGGGTAGCATCGGCGGCTCGGCATGTAGAGGTACTGCCGGTGCCTCCGCCATAAAGGGGCCCTGCACCAAATCCTCATCACTAGGTGGGTTTCCATCTCACACAAATCTCGGTAGCCTAGCTAGCTTCCATCATGGGTCCATCCTAAAAAGAAATAGGTGTGCCACGGTTAATACAGTATACCTGGTCAGCTGACATAAAGTGATCACAAAAAAAATTTGAAACACACATGCAATCAATGTTTTCATGTACTGAGTCAGAAATCAGAAGTCAGGGCCCTGGTGTATGGATACGTCGGTCGCCGCACCAACACTGGACTCCCTGGAATGATAACCACACTCATTACTCTAAACATTATTTCCTCATAGAGAAAAAAATTATCAGAGTCCTCAGTTCTGCGATAGAAACGACTCCTCTGATACCAATTTGTCACGACCTGTCCACGAGGCCCGTGCCGTGACTACCCCAAGCCCGCCGTCTGCACCTGCGGATCTCCCGAGACCCGTACTTTACTGTGAAGGCCTCCAATCTCCTTTCCAATCCCATTTCATCATCTCCAAATGCTTCGCGCATCAAGAACAGAAAAATGGTGGGTTCGGACTTGTTCGTTTGTCTGCACCCACCGCGTTAGTGGTTTGAAACAACTCCCAACAATTACTTGACATGTCAAAGGTATAATCCACATAAAGTAAAATAAACCAAAACCCCTACCCCGACAAGGAAGAAGATCATCAGCGTTGCGATACACAGCGTCGCAGAGAAGAGGATCGTAGGCGTTGTGGTACACGGTGTCATGGAAGAGAGGATCGTAGGCGTCGCGGTACACGGCGTTGCGGAGGACAGGATCGTAGGATTTGTAGTACACGGCGTCGCAGAGGATAGGATCATAGGAATCGCGGTATACTACTTTATGGAGAAGAGGATTTGGCTTCATGTCGTCGATCTCCGAGGAACCAGCGTTCTTCGTCGTTCTTCATCAGAGGCTGGTGTTCTTCGTCGCACAACAAAGCTCTCTCCTTGATCCCCAAAAATAATAGGTCCCCCCTATTATTTTATTATACTCAAAGAAACTTTCCTACAATTATTCACCACACTAACTAAAATGAGTTGAAATTTAATTAAAGGAGAGAGAGAGAAGGTTCCCCCATAATTAAACGCATTGGCAGTTTAAATTAATAAGGGGAAAAGGAAGGTTCCTCATTAAATTATGGGTTGACATAATTTAATGGGTTTAGGTGACAATTAATGAAGGTTTTTCAAAATTAAATGGGGGGTTTACTAATGGTTTTAGAGGGAATTAAATGGTGGGGGTCGTGCGGACCCTACCTCTCTAACACCCACACTTGGGTAGTTAAGTGGCTGCAGGCCCCACCCTTAACTTCCCATGGGAGGGAGTAACCTCCCTTAATAACAAAAATTGTTCTAACAATTTTTATTTATTTCTTAAACAAACCCCCAAAAATTAACTTCTCCTCTTTTTCGAACGCAACTATGGTAAGTGTCCCCTTAACCAATTACAGGTGTTGCGAGATCATCGGTGCCCTCATATTTTAATTCTGAGCATTGGTTTAAAAGTTAGAAAAACTCGCTCATTCGTTCACTGAACGTACCCGAGCTAAACTTCCAAAATTGATTCTGGGCACACCGGGCCTGGGAATCAAGCGTCGTCAGAAGCCACAGACTCATAAAATTCCAAAATATTTTTTTAAAAAAATTCCCTTGAAATATCTAGGTCTTTAAATTACTCCCACCTCAGGGATTTACGTCCTCGTAAAGATACATCATTAACTAGGGGAAAAAATGAGGGTACTGAGAATGCATCTGAGCCTCCCACTCCCATGTGATCTCCTGGAGGTTCTTGTGCTACCACCTGATGCACACCAGAGGAATCGACCGTCCACATAGGACCCACTCCTTTCGATCCTAGATCTCCACCAGGACCTCCGCAAAAGTCTCTCCGTCATCGATGTCCAGCTCCCCATGATCGATGATATGCGTCGGGTCATGCACGTATCTCCTCAGCTGAGATACGTGGAAAACATCGTGCACCCGGTGCTACTAAGGTGGAAGAACCAGGAAATAAGCCACCTCGCCTATCATGCTGAGAACCTAGAATGGTCCAATGAAGCGTGGAGATAACTTGCCGCCCCGGCCAAATCTCCGTAATCCACGTCGAGGTGAGACTCGTAAGAAAACGTGGTCTCCATCCTCGAACTCTAGTGGTCTCCGCCTCCTGTCAGCATAGGACTTCTGTCTGCTCTGAGAAGTCCTCATTCGCTCCTGGATGATCTATAACTTCTCTGTCATGGCCTGGACCATCTCTAGTCCTACAAGTGCTAACTCCCCAGGGTTTTTCCAGCACAAAGGTGATCTGCAAGGCCGGTCGTACAAGGCCTCGTATGGTGCCATCCCGATGGTGGAGTGGTAGTTGTTGTTGTACGAAAACTCCACCAAGGGTAGGTGATCCTCCTAGCTGTGACCAAAGTCAAGGACACATGTACAGAGCATTTCCTTGAGAGTCTGAATGGTCCTCTCTGTATAGCCACCGGTCTTAGGGTGAAAGGCGGTGCTCAGGCGTAGCTGCGTCCTGAGCGCCTCCTGAAACCCCTTCTAAAGATGGGAAGAAAATCAAGCGTCTCGATCAGAGACGATAGACGATGGCACACCATGAAGTCATACGATCTCTTGAACATAGAGGTGTCCCAAGCTCTCCGTTGATCCCTGTAATTTGATAGGTAATAAGTTTGCTGACTTGGTGATTCGGTCAACAATCACCCAGATGGAGTCCTGTCCTCTGGAAGTATGTGGAATCCCCATCATGAAATCCATGGATATCCCATCCCACTGCCACTTCGGGACCTCTAAGGGTTATACCAAGCCTGAAGGTACCTGGTGCTCCACCTTCAATTACCAGCAAGTGAGGCATCGAGAAACAAACTCCTCCATGGCCTTCTTCATACCCGGCCACCAGTACTGTCGTTTGAGGTCCAAATACATCTTCGCTACTCCAGGATGTACCGCTAGAGGGGAAGTGTGGAACTTCCTCAACACCTCCTCCTGTAGTGTAACTGGTACCATGGTACATCCTCGGAAGAGGATTGCATGCTCCCCGCCTTCAGAAAATCCATCGGGTGCTAGCCCTAAGGATATCTGAGCACGTCGTGCCTCACAGTCAACGTCTCCATGATGCGCCTCTCTGACCCGCTGAAGTATTGGAGGAGTGACTGTTAGGGACTAAAGATAGGCTTCCCCATCACTATCCACGAAGGATATCTGTAACGCGGCTATCTTCTCCATCTCCTCTCCAAGTAGCTGGATGTCCAACCTCCTGCTGAGAGCATCAGCTACTACGTTCCCCTTCCAAGGAGTATAGACTATCTCAAAGTCATAATCCTGGAGGAACTCGAGCCATCGCCGCTATCTCAGGTTCAAGTCCTTATGAAAAAATATGTACCTGAGACTCTGGCAGTCAGATTAGACTGTAAAGAGCTCACCCATCAGATAGTGTCACCGCATCTTCAGGGAGAAGACCACTGTTGCTAACTCCAGGTCATGGGTGGTATAGTTCTACTCATGCAGCCTCAACTACCATGAACCATAAGAGATCACTGCTCGCTCCTGTATCAGGACACACCCGAGTCCATCCCCTGATGCGTCGCAGTAAACTACGTACCCTATTCCCTCCTCTGGTAGCCTCAAGATGGGTGCACTGGTCAATCTCTGCCTCAGATCCTGGAAGCTCTACTGACATCTGTCTGACCACACGAAGGGTTTCCCCTTCTTCGTCAAAGTAGTAAGCGGTGCTGCAACTCTAGAGAAGTCTGGAACAAATCTCTGATAGTACCCAGCTAGACCTAGGAAACTCCACACCTCCATCACGCTCCTGGGTGGCTCCCAAGCAAGTACTGCCTCGACCTTCCTGGGATCCACTACAGCTCCCACCTCAGAGATGACGTGCCCCAAGAAGTGGACCTCTCGAAGCCAGAATTGGCACTTCGAGAGCTTACCATAAAGCTGGTGCTCTCAGATTGTATCCAGTACAACCCGTAAGTGGAAGGCGTGCTCCTCCTCAGTAGTCGAGTAAATCAATATGTCTTCGATGAAGACAATGACAAATCGATCGAGGTAAGGCTGGAAGATCCTGTTCATGAGACTCATGAACACTACTGGAGCATTGGTCACACCGAAGGGAATGACCAAGAACTCATAGTGGCCATACCGACACCTGAAGGACGTCTTCTGCACATCCTCGTCTCGAAATCTAAGCTGATGATAGCCTGACCTGAGGTACTATTTGTGTCTACTCCACCATTTCTGCAGTTCTTATAGACACAGGTGCAAGGCAGGAAGAGGTAGGATTAGCTCCAGGCAGCAGAGGCTTACGGCCACGGCGCACCCGAGATGATTCGAGGAGACTATCGGTACCCACCCTTCAGGTGGGATATCTAGAGGATGACTCGATGTTGCTGCTTTTCTTACTAATTTTTTAATTTCTTTCAGTTGTACTTTACTTTCAGTTGGGTTTTTATTCTAGCCCATTTACTTTCCAGCACTTACTTTTGTACTCAGTTTTTCTTAGTTTTTACTTCGCTTGCGTACTCTGTTGTGTTTGTTGCTTCTTAAAGGAAATTCCTTCCCTAATTTTGGGATTTACACCATTGGTGCTAGTCGCCAGCCCTTGGCCTATGGAAGGTAGGCTTGGGGTAGTCACGGCATGGGCCCCGAGGACGGGTCATGACAAATTGATATCAGAGGAGTCGATTCTACCACAGAACTTAGAACTATGATAATTTTTTTCTCTGTGAGGCAATAATGTATAGAGTAATGAGTGTGGTTATCAGTCCAGGGAGTCCAGTGTGGGTGTGGCAGCCGACGTATCCATACACCAGGGCCCTGACTTCTAATTTCCTACTCAGTACACGAAAACATTAATTGCATGTGTGTTTCAAAAGTTTTCTTTGTGATTAATTTATGTCATCTCACCAGGTATATTGTATTAACAATGGCTCACCTGTTTCTTTTCAGGATGGACCCATGATGGCAGCCATCTAGGGTTCTGATCTTTGTCCGAGACGGCAGCCCACCGAGCGACGAGGCCTCGGTGTAGGGCCCCTTTACCACGAAGGCACCGGTGGTACCTCTACCCACCGAGCCACTGATGCTACCCACCCCAGCGGCAGAGAGTGCACACCACCTTAGCGCGTTGCATGAGTTTCAGAGGCAGGGGCCGCCCAGGTTCCGCGAAGAGACGGATCCTCATGCCGCTGAGGATTGGCTGGAGGCTATCGTCAGAGTCTTCCGGTTGGTAGGGACACCAGCAGACCTCATGGTGATCCTCGTCGCGAGTCTCCTGCACGCAGCAGCAGGTAGA
The DNA here is from genome assembly GCA_963277665.1 of Viscum album. Taxonomy (NCBI): domain Eukaryota; kingdom Viridiplantae; phylum Streptophyta; class Magnoliopsida; order Santalales; family Viscaceae; genus Viscum; species Viscum album. The sequence goes on from OY728122.1 coordinate 1,438,348,511, forward strand.
TGGTGGAGCCTGATTCTCCAGGTGCACCAGCAGCTCTCCCGGGACCCGTACTTTACGGCGAAGGCCTCCAATCGCCATTCTGGTCAAGTTTCTTCATCTCCAAATGCTCTGCGCATCAAGAACAGAAAAACGGTGGGTTCGGACTTGTTCATTTGTCTGCACCCACCAAGTTAGTGTTTTGAAACAACTCCCAACAATTACTTGACATGTCGAGGGTATAATCCACATAAAGTAAAATAAACCATAACCCCTACCTCGACAAGGAAGATGATCATCGGCATCGCAGTACACGGCGTCATGGAGAATAGGGTCGTAGGGGTCGTCGTACACGGCATCACGGAGGAGAGGATCGTAGGCATCGCGGTACACGGCGTCGCAGAGGAGAGGATTATAGGCATCGCGGTACACGGCGTCGCGGAGGAGAGGATAGTAGGCGTCACGGTACACGGCGTCGCAGAGGAGAGGATCATAGGTGTCGCGGTACACGGCATCGCGGAGAAGCGGATTTGGTGTCGCGTCTTCGATCTCCGAGGAACCATCTTTCTTAGTCATTCTTCGTCAAAGGTCGGTGTTCTTCATCGCACAACGAAGCTCTCTCCTTGATCCCCCAAAATAATAGCCCCCCCCTATTATTTTATTATACGCAAAGAAACTCTCTTACAATTATTCACCACACTAATTAAAATGTGTTGACATTTAATTAAAGGAGGAAGAGAGAAGGTTCCCTCATAATTAAATGTGTTGGCAATTTAAATTAAAAATGGGAAAAGGAAGGTTCCTCATTAAATTATGGGTTGAAATAATTTAATGGGTTGAGGTGACAATTGATGGAGGTTTGTCAAAATTAATGGGGGGTTTACTAATGGGTTTAGAGGGAATTAAATTGTGGGGGTCATGCAGACCCCACCTCTCTAACACCCACACTTGGGTAGTTAAGTGGCTGTAGGACCCACCCTTAACTACCCATGGGAAGGAGTAACCTCCCTTAATAATAAAAATTATTTTGACAATTTTTAATTATTTCTTAAACAAACCCCCAAAAATAAACTTCTCCTCTTTTGCAAACGCAACTACAGTAAGTGTCCCCTGAAGCAATTACCAGCTATGAGAGTTCATCGGTGCCCTCAGATTTTAATTCTAGGAACCAGTTTAAAAGTTAGAAAAACTCACTCGTTCGTTCACTGAACGTACCCAAGCTAAACTTCCAAAATTGATTCTGGGAACACCGGGCCTCAGAATCAAGAGCCGTCAGAATCCACAGACTTGTAAAATTCCAAAGTATTTTTTTTAATTCCTTGAAATTTATGGGTCTTTACATGAATAATTATCAAGGAGTCTTGTTTTAAGTTTTAATGTTTTATATTTTGAAAAAAATGGAAACTATTTTTATGGTATCCACTCTGTAATAATGTGTAATGTCATGAATTTATTGTCCTGATTATCTAAATATCTAAACTTGAAAATATCTTCAATGTAAAAGGAAGTTTTTTCTTGACTAAATTCATGATTATGTATGTAATAAGGTCGGGTCATTATAGTTGGTATCATGGGATGGTTTATATGTCTTTAGGGGTTCAGGTGATATTAATAGAATACCATAATTGATTTTCACTCTATGTTTAATTTAAAATGTAATGACATTTAAATATTACCATGTTTCTTTATATAAGACATGTTTGTTCAGAATGGTTGTCTGCAGAAGGAATAGGGATGCTAAAGAGGAGAGGCACCGACAGAATGACATCCTTTTGGAACTATAGCCCGGAATGGTAGGGATTGGAACTGAGCAGTTTGTGACGGTAATGGATCAGCTAACGCAGGAAATAAATGGTGGTGGCATCCATGCAAGTGAACCAATAGAGGTACCATAATTGAACATGACATTTTTGGAACATTTTATGAGACAATATCCTCCTGTATTCAATGGATCTTCTGACCCAGTATCAGCTAAAGGATGGATCAAAGCCCTTAAAAAGGTATTCGATGTTTTGGGATATTCAGATAATCAAAAGTTAAGTCTTTCCATTTATCGTTTAGAAGTGGAAGTTGATCAGTAGTGGTCAATGGTATGGAATATCAAGGGTAGAGAGTATTTTGATACCTAGAGTGGGATGAATTTAAAAGTCTTTTCCTTGAAAAATATTTTCATCAGGTGGTGAGAATAAGAATGGAGAAGCAATTCCTTGAATTGAAACAGAAGGAGGAAGATTCAGTGGTTGTGTATGAAGATAACTTCACCCAATTGGTGAGGAATGCTCCAAATATTATTATGGATCTTGATAGAAAAATTAATCATTTTTACTCAGGATTGAATCCAAGGTATCAAAGGGTGTTCACCTCCCGTGAATTCAAAAGTTATGAAAAACTTTTCCAATGTGCTGAGAGGGTAGAGATGGAGTTTTCTGATGATCATGTGAATTTTGGAAGCAAAGAGAAGAAGAGGTACAGTGGGAAAGAAATGGGTAAGAATCAACCAAAGAAATTTGATGGTAAGAAAATCCAATTTCTAGTTTGTGAAAAGTGTGGAAAGAAACACCCTGGGGAATGTCTTAGAAAAACTGGGAAGTGTTTTAAATGTGGTAAGTTTGGACATATGGCCTGAGATTGTTATGAAAATGATCCTAATACTAATCCTGATAAGAAAACTGTAAAGAGTTTTATATGTGGTGAAATGAGTCATTATGCAAATTTCTTCCCAAAGAGAGATCTGAATGATGCAAAGAAGTCAGGCTACAAGAAGAAAGGTGTAGTGGGATCCTTTATGACTACATCAGCAGATGTCGGGCCATCCAATGAAGTTGTATCAGGTACATTGTTTTTTCACTCAGATTTTGGTAAAGTTTTGTCTGATATGGGGTCTACACATTGCGTCATCTCTGAGAAATTTTCTGGTAAATTGGAAATATCACCTCAACAAATGAGACTCGAACATGTTGTTAAAACACCAGGGGGAAATTTTATAGCAAATAGGAATTATAAGAATCTTTCAATTGTGGTCTGTGGAGAGACTTTACCTACAAACCATGTTGGTTTACCCTTATTCGAGTTTGATGTTATTCTGGGGATGGACTGTCTTTCTGATTATCATGATAAGATTGACTGTAGAGCTAAAGAAGTTGTTTTTTCAGAAAGAGTTTCATTTTGTATACAAGAATGAACCCATACAATTGATAACATATTAGGAAGATGAGAAACTATTGGAATATGGAAATGAGAGTTAGCTTTCTCATATTGTTGAAAACAAGGGAACTATTCAAATTAATGATGTGCTAGTGGTAAATGAATACCTTGATGTGTTTTCTGATAAGTTACCCGGGGGCATAATTGATCGAGAAGTCGAATTCACAATTGACTTAGTTCCTGATGCTAAGCCAGTTTCAAAATCCCCATATCGTATGGCTCCAATAGAACTTCATGAATTGAAAAATCAGTTGCAATATTTGCTTGACAAAGGCTTCATTCGTCCTAGCACTTCACCATGGGGAGCCCCTGTTTTGTTTGTTAAAAAGAAAGTTGGTTCCATGAGACTTTGCATTGATTACAGAGCTTTTAATAACATCGTTGTTAAAAACAAGTATCCTTTTCCTCATATTGATGACTTTTTTTATCAGCTCTAGGGAGCTCAGTACTTTTCCAAGATTGACTTGAGATACGGATACCATCAACTGAAGGTGAAAATGGATGACATCCCGAAAACAACCTTTCGTACTAGATATGGGAATTATGAATTTGTTTTTATGCCGTTTGGATTAACTAATTCACCTGCGGTATTCATGAATCTTATGAATAGAGTATTTCATGAGTTCTTGGATAACTTTGTGGTTGTATTTATTGCTGATATTCTGGTATTTTCTAAAAATAAAGAGGATAATGAAAAACATATAAGAGTTGTTTTTAAAACTTTTAAAAAAAACTATATGGAAAATTCAACAAGTGTGATTTTTGGTTGTAATAGATTTCTTTTCTTGGGCACATTGTAAATAAGGATGGAATAACAGTTGATCCTACCAAAACAAAAGAAGTTGATGAATGGACAAGACCCTCAAATGTTACCGAGATTTGTAGTTTTCTAGGCTTAGCAAGTTATTACTGACGGTTTGTTAATTACTTTTCACAGTTATCTAGCCCAATAACTAAGTTAACATGGAAAGGGGTTAAATTTTTTTGGACAGAGGAATGTGAAGTTTGTTTTTAGGAACTGAATAAGATATTGGTGAATGCTTTAGTTTTGGCCTTACCTTCCCGAAATGGTGAGTTTTTCATCTACAGTGATGCTTCTTTGAAAGGAATTGGTTGTGTTTTGATGCAAATTGATCAGGTAATTGCCTATGCTTTGAGATAACGTAATCCTCATGAGCTAAATTATCCCACACATGATTTGGAATTGACAGCTGTGGTTTTTTCTTTGAAAATATGGAGGTGTAATTTATATGGAACCAAATGTCAAATATATACTGACCATAAAAGTCTCAAGTATATATTCACTCAGAAGGAATTAAACATGAGGCAGAGAAGATGGCTAGAACTGATAAAGGATTATGATTGCACGATCAAGTTCCATCTTGGGAAAGAAAAGGAAGTGGTGGATGCCTTATGTTAGAAACATCATGCATCATTAATCATGATAAATTTGAAACATGATCCATTGATTAATGATTTGATGAGTTTTGGCTTAGAAGTTGTTGGTGTAGGGAATACCTCTGTTTTGTTTCAGGTTTCAGTGTAGTCTTAATTGTCAGACAGAATTAAGAAGGTGCAAAAGGAAGATTGTGAGCTACAGAAAAAGGTAGAATTTGTTAAAATGGGTAAGTTGCAAGAATTTAATCTGGATAAATATTGTGTTTTAAGATTTGGTAAAAGTTTGTGTGTGCCTGGTGATTCCCAGTTGAAGAAATAATTGTTGTGTGAAGCTCATAGTTCTCCATTTTCTGTTCATCATGGAAGTATTAAGATGTACAAAGACCTTCGAGAGTATTATTGGTGGGATGCAATGAAAAGAGATATTTTTGGTTTTACCATGAGATGATTGAAATGTTAACAGGTTAAAGAAGAGCGACAGTTTCCGAAGGGGATGATTCATCCTTTTCCAGTGCCATAGTGGAAATGGGAGAATGTATCCATGGACTTTGTGGTGGGACTACCAAAGACTTCTCGAGGTAACAATGCGATTTGGGATATTGTTGATCGGCTGACATAATCTACGCATTTTCTATCTATTTTAGATACAATGTATTTGGATAATCTTTATCGATTGTACCTCAAGGATATTGTCAGGTTACATGGAGTTCATCTTTTCATTGTATCTGACCGAGATCCCAAGTTCACTTCTAACTTTTGGAACGGACATCAGAAATCGTTGGGCACAGAGCCAAATTTCGGTACATCTTTTCATCCTCAATCAGATGGGCTGTTAGAATGAATGATTAAAACTTTGGAGGATATGCTTTGATCTTATTCAATGGAATATCAGGGAAGTTGGGATCATCATCTTTCTTTAGTTGAGTTTTCTTATAATAACAATTTTCATTCCAATATTCAGATGGCACCTTTTGAGGCCTTGTATGGGAAGCGTTGTCAGACTCCAGCATTTTGGGATGAAGTCAGTGAAAGAAATTTGATGGGGCTAGAATTAGTATAATAAGTGGCTGAGAAAGTGAGTATGATCCAACAGCACATGATGAAAGCTCAGAATAGGAAGAAAAGTTATGTAGATAATAGAAGGAAAGACTTCTCTTTCGAGGTAGGTGACAATGTTTTCCTTAAAGTCTCTCCTTGTAAAAGTGTGATTCGTTTCGTTAAGAAATGAAAGCTAAGTCCACGGTTCAACAGTCCTTTTGAAATCTTGGAGAAAGTGGGAACAGTTGCATACCGCGTAGCTTTGCCTCAGATTTTGTTTCAGGTACACAATGTTTTTCATGTTTCAATGTTGAGAAAGTATGTGCCAGATTCATCACATGTCTTCAGCCCAAAAGCAGTTCAGCTGGAAGAGAACCTTTCTTTTGAAGAGAAACCAGTTCAGATTATTGATTGAAGGGAACAAGTATTTCGGAATAAGGTGATCCCCTAGTTAAAGGTTTTGTGGAGAAACCACATGGTTGAAGAAGCAACATGGGAGTCTGAAAATGCTATGAGAGAAAAATACCCTTAGTTGTTTAATAAGTAAATAAAATTGTGAGGACGCAATTTCAAGAAGGTAGGGATAATGTAACACCCAATGTTTTTCTATGAACAAATAGAAATTCATGGAACTTTGATTTAAGTAGACATTTATAACTTGTATTTTAACATAATTTTTCTACTTCTATGTTCAGAATTTCAAGAAACTATCATCTACATTTGTGTTCAGTATGTTATTTAGAATCTTTTGGAACCAACTTGTTTTTTTGGTGAATAGTAACATACCCTTATGAATAGTAATATGAATAGTGATATGACCCTAATGAATAGTAAGTTTTATTATTGTTTTATTTTGTTAAGGCTTTAAGATAATAGCATCTAGGGAAATTTTTCATTGTGATATAGAAGTAGATGAAAAATTAGAATTGTTAATTTTTGAGTTATGTATGCTTTTATTTAAAAATTAAATTAATAATATTTAAAAATTATTTTTAAAAAATGGACTTCATTTTTGAAATTTAAATGTCAATATATGGTTAGGTTGAATTTTGGGATTTTTTCTGAAACAGTTGATTTTTCAGTGAATAGTAAAAAAATACAGTTTTTAGTTTCAGTGTATTAATGACATCATTAATGATATAATAATGATGTCATAAATCTGGTCGACTTTTGTATAGTTAAATAATATGTGAGGTGTCCCAAGTGTCTTATACCATGTGAAAATACCATGGGCAAGCCCATGGTTTTTCAAATCCCACCCATGAGGTGTCCCATGAAATTTATTAAAATAATCCCTCACTTTTCCTATAAATACCAACTCTTCCCTTCATTGAATTCATTCCCAATTCTCCTTCAACGAAGATATGGCCTCCTTACCTCCATATTATTCCTCCCAAGGATTACTCAAGCCCCCAAGGCCCCAACCTTCAAGTTCTAAGGTTTACTCTACAAGGTAAGGAAATTCCCAATTTCTTTCTTTTTTCCTTTCAAGTTCTCTTTTATGTGGTATAACTTTCAAGTTTCCATACCATGTTCTTATTTTCTTCTTATTCTTGATATAATCTATATTATGATTCATTTTTGGATGGGTGACCCTATTACCTTCTCTTTTTAATATTTTCAAAAACCATGTTGCGTAGCCGTTAGGCTGTGGAATTTTTGTAAGCGATTTCACAATTATTCTTTTATTTTGAGTTCTTTCCATATTAATTCTTCATATATCCTTACCCAAGAGGAATGAAATCTACAGAAATCGTGTATATTCTATATTTTATCATGTTTATGGAAAATTACTCATCATTATTCTTCTCCTCTTGTACTTATTTAAATAATAAAAAACATTGCCTGTTTGTGTCGAATTACCAACATCGTGGATGATGTGATTTCAATTTCCATTAATTCATTCAAGTCTGGTCGTAAACCCATTTATATTGTTGAACCAGGTTATAATATATGTTTTATGACTCACCCATGTTTCTGTAATTATTTTTTACTCCTGGTTCTAATTTATAAGACAAAACGGGGTTGTTATTATCAAATAACCACTAAAATGATCTAAACGAACATCATTAATGTTCTAACTTATGAATCATAATCATGTAAGAATTAAAAATTATGAATGGACTAATTTATGTTACTAGATATATGTAAATACTACTCCATTAGAATTCTGGATTTTCACATCCAATCGACAAGAATGTCCATCATGAACCAATCTTGGAAATCATGTTAAGAACTCACACAAAAACAGTGCAAAGGGAAAAATACTAACAATTAAGGGTGAAATGATGTTATGAAATGATCATATAATATTCTATAAACATGAAAATGTTTCTGTAAAATATTAATAACACTCTTTTAACCATTATACATGAGGTTTGAACAAGTTTTAAGTAAGACAAACCCGAGGTAAGAGAATTCTTAACCCGATTTCCATTCTTTGGGATAGCCTTCTACTTAATTATTTATGTGCTATTTAAATTTTTTTGTGATGGGTTCTATTTATATTATGTTTCATTAAGTGTATTTACAGTATATTTACATACTCCATCCACTCTATTAAGTCTCTCTTCAATTTTATGATATTTATAAGGGTCTTTTCATTAAAAATCCTCTTTTTAAATTTGGTTTTTACGAAATTCCAAAGTAATGTTTTTATGGAATTATTCCTGTTGTATGATTATGTTTTGGTTCTTGGGAATTATTTGTGATGAAGGGTGGTAAATATATTTCCCTACAATTCATTGGGTATGAGTAAGTTAATGGTTGGCCGTATGGTTACTCCAAGTGTAACTGTGATGGTTACACAAAGTAAGGTAGCCTTAAGGGTTACAAATTTTAAGGTAGCCAAGATGGGTACAAGATTATGTAAGTAATTCCCCAAGATACCTTTATGATTATATTTATGTTCTCATGTTTTTGTAGATATTTTTTATATCACATGTTACACAAAGTAAGTATATATCGGTGATAAGAATGTCTTTTGAAAATGCTTTCATACGTTATGAGTATTCATGGACTAATGTGATTTTTCCTTCTTTTCCTTCCCTTACTGTGATTTTGTGCTCATCCCAAATTTTTAAATGATTTTTCACATGTTAATTTATATGTAATACAAGGAAGGAAAACACATTAAATGTTGAAGAATTTTCAAGGAGTCTTATTTTAAGTTTGAATGTTTTATATTTTGGAAAAAAATGGAAACTGTTTTTCTGGTATCCACTCTGTAATAATGTGTACTGTCATGAATGTACTGTCCTAATTCTCTAAAGCTTTAAACTTGAAAAGATCATCAATGTAAAAGTACGTGTTTTCTTGACTAAATTCAAGATTATTTATGTAATAAGGTTGGGTCCTTATACTGCACCACCATCCGAAATAAATAAAATTTACCAACATCCTCTCTTAAATCTAAGTACAAGATTACCAACTCCTCCATTACTCTTCAAGAATCCACATATTCCTGAATAATGTCCATATATGACTTTCTTCTCTAATCATTGGGAACAAATTTCCATTTTCTAGTGATGTTGGAGATCTGAACATCATAGTCGAGAAAAAAATCCATCAACCTCTGCTATCGCACGTTTAAATCAAGTTGGGTGAATACATACCTCATGCTCATGTGATCCATAAAGACCAAAAATCACTCCACAATAAGGTAATGTCACCACAACTTCTATGAAAACAAAACCTTTACAAGCTCTAAATAATTAGTGTCACAATTAATCTCATGGGGTTATAACTGTATAGAATAATTATAAATCACTTTTTACTACTTCATTAGCATGCATCCCAACCCCAATTGAGAAGAATCACGAAACACCTAAAACATTACCCCTTCCCTAGGAAACCGGAGCACTGTAGCACTAACCAAATTCCCCTTCATGTAATAGAATGCTACCTAACAGAGGTCACTCCACAAATAATAATATTTTTTCCAAGTCAAATCCATTAACTGGGCTACAACCCGAGAGAAATTGATTACAAACATCTGATAATAGACTGTGAGACCATGGCTACTGCGAAAAAATCCCACATTCTAGGTTTCTACCTAAGAAAAAACTACTTAGACCTTTGATGGGTCTATTTCCATTCCCTAAAGAGACACCTAATTCTCAAGGAAATGCATTACCCATGTACTCGGCTTACACTTGGAAAACTTTCCATAGAGCAGGTGGTGTCAAATAACATGAAATGCAGTTCGGAGATGGTAGAATATCTCTTCCTAAAACTCAGTGTAGATCATGATATCATTGATGAATATGAAGATGTATTGGTCATGGAACTCATGGAAAATAGAGTTCATAATCCCCATGAACTTGTATGGTGCATTCATAACACTAAATGGCATGACTAAAAACTAAAATTTCACATTCCTACATCTAAAGAATTTATTCGGGATATTACCCACATTCACCCTCATCTAGTGATACCCAAACTGTAGTTCGATCTTAGAAAACAGACTCGCCCCACTTAGTTGTTCTAAAAGATCTTCTGTCCTTGGAAGAGGGTAATGGTTTTTTAATGTCACCTTATTTACCATTGGTAGTATCTATAAAACCTCATTCAATCATCCACCTTCTTTGCAAACAAAATTGGAGAAACCCTCGATGAAAAATTGTTCTGGATAAAACCCTTATGTATTAGTTTATCTATCTGAATCAGCAACTCTAACAATATGGATGGTTCCATACTATAAAGTTCCATAAAAATTTGAGATGCACATAGCTTCATGTTTGTCCCGAACTCAACATTTCATCGTGGGGGTAGCATCACAACCTCTATGGGGAAAATATCCAAAAATCCACAATGACCATGGAAACCTATATCATCTAAGTGTCCAACGACTCCAATGATATCTCAACCAATAAGGAAAATATGGATCGATAAGCAGACTACCCACCTGACAACTATAATCTCCAATGAATACCACATGTTTGGCATCCACAACGAAAAAATATGACTCTTCTCTAGAAATAGTAGATAACAACATGCACGAAATACAACCAGTCGATGATGAGGATGATATCATATGGATGCATCTGTAGTAATAAAATAATCCAATGGTTGAGATTCGGTCACATCACCAGTCTACACCCTCAACACACATACAAACATGATGGTCTAGCATCCGACTAGCATAATCAACACTTAGGTTACATAAATACTCTCTATGTATATTCATATATCATTGTATAGATCAGGTGAAAAAAATGAGTTTGAATCTCCTATATCAAAAAAAGTCTCAAACAAGGTTGATAAGCAAACTGATCTTATCTATGACGATATCTACCCCCTCTGGAAGTGTTGCCCCCACTATGTGAAACTAACCAAAGCAAGATCCTATTCCTCTCTACTGATGACCACCTCCATATCCATGCCTAGGTCGCAGTCCCTGGACATGACAAAATTATTGATGTTTTCCTCTACCCGGTTTGTCTTCCCTTGGGAGAGGAAATGTCAACTTCCTCTTCTATTGAAATGGCGTCATTGGAAACTACTGTTTTGGTTGGCACTAAACTTGTCCACAACCACCAAAGCTTTCTTTGGGAACTATTGGGAACTGGTTCTAGAGATGACCATGAACCCCACATCCAAAACATAAAAGCACAATGTTCACAGGAAAAGAACAGAAACCAATGGCACCATAATGATGTAAAGGAAGCTTCTTGGGTCATCTCCCTACTGGTCAAAACCTCAGATTTGTTGGAATAATAGATCTTCCCCAGAAAATTATACCTCTAAAATAAATTTACTGGCTTCCCTATCATATTATACCTACTCGCGAGTGCATCTTATCGATCACCTACAAATTTTTTTAGAACATACAGATATATTAGAAATTTAATAAGAAGTAACTTCATACTGGATATGAGGATGGGGTTCCTCCTCAAACATCTTGCATGAGACTACTCATACAAAAAAAAGAGCATTGAAAAAACAAATAAGGTCCTTTAACTTATTTCCTAGCTCCCGCACAGACATTCTCCCATTCTAAATAGAAAGAATATCCTGCATCTACTAACTTTATGGATTACTAAAGGATCTCAACTCAGAAATCATTTTGGAATTCATCCCACAAAACATTTACCTCCTTCTTATCTCTTAGATAAAATTTCCACCATTGATGCATAGCTCCCCACATTTGACTGAATTCCAAAGGGACATGGTATTCCATCAAGGCCTGGATCGAACTGAATGAGATCTAAATCCCAACCAACCATCTCTTTGTCACAACATTTTAAACACTACACTCATACATCCATGAAGCATGCTGCTGGAAAGGACACAATATGATATTCTAGTATTCATCATCCTCAATTAGATAAACCCTTAAATGATCAACTAAATCAGTCTGCTAGACCATAACCACCTGAGCTGCACTTGGATGATGACTAGGATCCATATCTTCATGGTAAAAAAACATTTCCAAATCATAGTAGTATGGATTTTTGTTAGGATTTATTTTAATCCATTTTATTTATTTTTTCCATGTTAACCTTCCAAAAAACAACATAATTCAAACAAGAACACAAGTCATTTATAATCATGTACCTTTCCTTGGTCTCTACAATATAAGTAGGTCCACCTCACATAGTCATTAAATATGATTAAACCCCATGCACAAGATCATAGGGGGCCTTAACATCACATGTCCTCGATGATCTCATTGTCCTATTTCATGATCCAAGGTCATATGGAACTATTTAATACCATCACATAAATTTATCACTTTTCATAACTCCAACTCCATTCTATCTCTCAACCACTCATTTGATACCAATCTATCACAACCCCCCCCCCCAATCAAAATATACCAAAATGATGTGAGATAAAGTATGACCCTTGATTCCCACCTCCAATATACCCCATGTTAGAAATTAGAAGAAAGGGTGTACAAATATCTCAATATGGTAGGAATTACCCTTTCCAATGTAAAAAATATTTGGATATAAGATGAATCATCCACCACAAATCCAAGATATAATATAAAATAGAAATCCAAAAACCATCCCACATAAATGAAAAATGTAGAACTGCAAATGAAAATAGAAATTTCTCAAAAGTAAATACCCAAAAGCTAGCAGATGTAGTGATATAGAAACCATCTAAAGGTCTGAGCTAGTAATGCCACGCACGATCTAGAAAATCTTCCTAGAAACATGAAATTATTTTTTATATACATAGGATTTGAATTTAAGTATACTCAGTAGGAAAAAAATTATCTTGTTCACTTTTGAAAGAAGCATACTAATACCCCTATGTGAAAATAGTAGAACCAATTACCACCTAAACCAGTATACTTCCCTAACTTACCCTCACCAAGTCACAATCACCATGTAATGAAAGTCATGTAATATAATATGTTATTAAGAACATCATTTATATCCCCCCACCCACACCACTTTCCTACTAGTATACCACTCTGTCCCAATTTCATACATCTTGAAACATTGATCTATCAAAAAACCCACACTTCCCAAAATCACAGTCACATCACATCATGGTCATAGACACCTAGTATTTACACCCCACAAGAACAACCACATCACATCTAGCTCAGATAAACATGAGATATCTCATCACAACAACTACCATAACTAAATTAGTAGGGTATCATGAACATGTAAGACATCAATATTGTTCCCTCTTACTCCCATGAACAAACCCCACAAAAATCCTCACACAAGAACGATCATATCACACATCACTAGAATACACCTAAGCCATCACCCCACAAGAATGGTGGAATATCTCCCAAAAATATATAGGATATCACAACCACTATATAATGCACTAACAGACCTCCATCCATCATAGTCTGTGCAATACCTACCTCACCTGAAAGAGAGAGTGAGAATGTGTGGGTACCCAGTTGTCTATCCTCCCCACCAAATGTTGAGAAAACACCCCCCGTGACTATGTGGGTGTCGACACATTTTTTTCCATATTTGGGTAAGGTACATATTGAAATCACAAAAAATATACAAGTATATATATTTATATACATCCAAAAAATACAAATTAGGAGTTCAAAGCCAAAAATTACTCAACTCAACAAATATCCACTTTATCAACCACCTCTAAATGTAGAACACCACAAAGGACACATCCACAAGTCACACCCCCAACCAATTCCATTTAATATCCATTAAACATTTTCATTTTGTTAACCAAACCAACTCAAGCCATATCCATTGTTATTAAACTATTATTTACTTATTCCATCACTACTCATGCATCTAGAACCACATAACCACTTATCACAAGTAACTTATCATCAAAAATAGCCTCACCTCACCACCCAAAATCCATGTACAAAGAAACTATCACCTTGCTACCCCAAAAGAATGACCAAGCCAACTATAACATCGTTGAACCAAAATCACACCCAAAAAAACTATCACCTCGTCTCTCCAAAAGAATATCCAAAAAACCATGTATATCCCCACACCATATTAAAAAACACCACTCACCATCCAAAAACCATGAAATAAAATCACAAAAATTCAATATTATTTTCATATATTTACCGTATACTTTTAACACATTCCACTTTTTTAGGGGTTTTATCAAATAACCAACATCCTAGGAAAACCATTTCAGTAGACAGGTATACATAATTAACCAATTTATAGTTAAGGTGATTTCTCAACAATCACTATAGTCACAATAAATAAATCATGTGTACACAAAACCCCCCAACAACCATAATTTCTAGAGGGGCATCAAGAATATACAAATCACAATATCACAGTCATATCAAGGCTATAATAACATTAGAAGAATACCCCTATGACCTTGAATTTAAACTAACCAATTTCTTTATCCTAAAATAATCCATAAAACCATTATACCAATATTAAAAAAATTAAAACCCCACTCAAATGTTACAAAACAAGGTGAAAATCCAACCTTAAAGGAGATTTTCACACCACAGGGTGAGGAAGAATAGTTGCAATCCACAGCCTCACAATGAGTAATAATAGATCAACCTACACTGCATCCCAAGTCTATGAAATACAAGCCAACTCTCACCTTAAAACAATAAAACACCACCATAGTATATCCCTGGGAGAAAAATAGAAGATAATAACCAAGAAAGGGGACGAACTTACCGTTGTCTAACCACGAATTGCTGATGAAAAAACACTTGGGCCAATAGATCAATGAGGGATTAAGGAGGTCATAAAGAACACCTAAATATTCAAATGGTTTTCCTAATCTAGAGGAAAAATAGGTCACAAACTAATAAATAAAAATTTTGAGGAAAATAATTTTTAAAACTGCACATGATCAGGGTATTACAGGACGTGTAAGACCACTTCACATCATGTAATACCCAGGGTTCATTTTCCCCTAAAAATGTGTCTTTTATTCATTTTATTACTTATTTTTGAACCCTAAAATATTACACATTATGTAACCCTAGTTAATGATGTGTAAAATATGTACCCATCATGAAACCCTCTAGATAATCCACAAAACCAACATTCACATCGAGTAATCTACTTACATGACATGTAATCTCCCTATTTCCATTCTTTCCCATATGAACATATCCAGACTCCCTCATAGAATTCTCTAAACATGACCAATAACCAAATCAAGAAAAGTAATCTACCAAAAAGGAATTCACCATTAAAGAATATTTAGTAGTATCTCTTTTTGGGAATGACAGGAAAACTAAAGATACATTCCATTATCATCATTATCAGGTATACATAATCAGAAGACATAATATATACCCATGAGTTGATCTGGGTTGAACATGATTGTTCAAAATAAAACAGAAGTGAATTTCGGGCATAAATCAATTATAGATTTTTCTTGGATTTGATGGATCATTCACAAATTTATCTAGACATTAATTTCAAGTCAAAAAAATTATCTTCATATATTTATGAATAATGGTCACCATAACGAAGAGGTTATCATTTTATATTGAATTTATATTTATTTTCAATATGTAAAAAGATATATTACCTCATACTAGAAACTTTAATCAATTAATTTTTTAATCATGTGAAAACCCATTATAGTTAATGATCCTTGAAAAGGATGGGGAGCCAATTTTCATTCCCTTATAATGGTGACCAACATGTGGTCCTTTGATTTATGAAATACACTAATATAATATTAGGTGTTTCTGTGGTTGATAGATTTTCTTATATTATTCCTCATTGTGCTTATTTTTTATGTATCCTTGAAGGAATATATCATATTCTTATCATTTTTTAGAGGAATTTAAGAGGAAACTTTATAGAAATATGTTGTACACAATGATTCTTAATTCTCACTTAACCCAAAAAAAATAGATGTAACCATATACTTATAGAGTAGGTTTTAAAGATAAAATATTATTCAATTTCCCAATAGGCCTTAGATAATATAATTAACCTTATTTAACCCCATGTCATATAATTATCATATTATTAATTTTGTATCATCTGCAAAAAAGGTGTATTAATAAATATTCTTTTACTTTTGTTCTAATTTTTAGTTATAATCAGACATAATTTTTATCCAATCATCCAACGTGAAATTTATAAAATTCCTTGATAAATATGTATTAATAATTTATTCAAAAATAATTATTTGATTCATAGTCTCAGATGTATATATTTATTAAAATTTCAAAGAATAAAATAAATATTTTATTCACAGTATTTTGAATAAATATGTATTAAATATTCACATATATTAATTAATTATTAATAAATATATAGTTATTTTTTACCTTTAGAATAATAATAAATGGATATATAAATATATATATTATTTTCCCATAATTAAACAATAAAACAAGGAATAAATATTTTTTTTAGTAGTTGTGATCAATACTTCTTGAACAAAATTATTACATGTCAATGGTATAAATTTTATTCAAATAATTAAAATAATAATAATATAATTGATACCAACATAATATCTTAGTGTGTGACCCTCTAGATTACTTTCTCATTGGCATTAGGTGGGTTTTGCAAAACACCAAGACAACTATATAGAAATATGACAAGTCAACTTAGATAAATATGTTCATGTCATAACATTGACAACCAAAAATGAATTCTTAATCTATAATATAATCCCTCATTCCCAATATTTCATCAAATAGGATTCACACATGTGTCACCGACCTATGTTCTTGATACATATTTCTTTGACAATCTGAAATAAACTTATTTTTACACCTTGGACATGTAATTAAATGTGATGGATCCATTTTTATCCAAAATACATGACATAAACATCCATAATTATGGAAGAGAAAAATCATTCCATGATATATTCATTATTAACACATCACTGATGGAATAAAAAATATTAGAGACATTTACCTGACTTGTATCATCATGTTTTGTTAAATAAAACAAAGTTTTAATGTCATGAAATGTGTTAATAATAGTCTTATAGATTAAGTAACATTACCCAGAAATCCTCATTAGAATATTTGATGGAACATAAAAGTGTGTAATTACAATATATGGTAATGTTATCATAATCACAAATATTAAAAAATTAAAACATGTTAACTTCATGAGAAGAAGACTCATCTTCTTGTGAATAATCCCACATCCATTCCAAAACTCTATGTGTCCAATCATAGAATGATATCTGACCATAGAACTATATGTTTGAATATGGTCATGGAATATAAATGTTCTCATTATTTGACCCTGATATTCCTTTAGGTATCAGTATATTAATTTTTAGTCTAATTTATTTTATCTGGATGGATGTTCATTATGTGGTCAGGTAGGATATAAGAGTGTTCGGGCATTGATTGTGTCATGAATTAAGGATTTTTATTAAAAAGTATTGAAATTCAATGATGTGGCACAATTTATGCTAATTTTCCACCTCAACCATGTAGTTTTAGAGTGAAGGATCATGGTTTGGAAAACAATTCATTAGGGGTTTCATGACTATGAATACCCATCAATTTTTTTTAGGTTCACCTCTCACATATTGTATACGATTTGGCTAACTACGTGCATCAATCATGTAAGGTGTGGTCTCATGGACATTGATCATCACACGGTTGGTGACTGTTTTAGTAAACCATGTAGAGAAAACATAAACCCCTTTAAAAAGATGATTTTATTTCTACTTCTTGACATTATCCCTCATATCCCCTCTTCCTCCTCCAAACATTTCCCTACATGAGCTCTCCATCACCATATCATATAGTTTTTGGTTAATTTCTTCCATCCAATATCTGAGTTGATCATCATTCATGATATTGGATTCCCCTTGCTATGTATGGAATTAAAATTTATTCTTTTCTCTTCTTCTGTCTCCATATTTGGTGATATCTCCATGCTAGCTAATATACATGATTTTCATGGTGTTTTTTTGTTATATATTTTCACTATTTACATCAAAAATCACAGGCTGATACTAGATGGGGATCTTCCTATCATGGTAAATTAAGAGTTCTACAACATTTCCTCTAAGGTCTCATGGTTTATAATTTTTTCTATTATGTCCCATGTTAGACTTTCCATTATAACATTTAAAAACTATATTAAATTAATTTTATGTTTATACCGTTATCATGGGAGGTTTTGAGTCCCTTAGAAACCATTGGTTATCTAAAAATTCTTCCTAAAACACCATTATATAAAACCCTTATAATTTCCTTGATAAAAGTAATTTACTTTTATCTAAAACCCTTCCTAGGGTGTGTTTGTTTTTTCCTTATTGAAATCCTTTATTTGGTGTATCAAAACCACCCATTTGTTGTGTTGATTTTTCACATAATGAAATCTATTGATCAAATTTATTATTGAATTCCAAATACACCTTACACTGGAATTTTTATTACATTAACCTTTTTTATTTTGATACTGGTGACTGGAATTATTCACACCATTATATGTGTTGAACACATTGACTAATACTTTGATTTATGAGTGATAATTTAGTGGTAGAACATGTAATATGAAACCTAATTCATTTCTTTGTATTCTATATGGTACACCAACTTGTATTCACTCATTTTATTAGTTTTTGGATTGAGATCCATATAGTGCAGGATTCTTCTAAGTTATCTAAAAAATAGAGGATGTTTGGGATGATCTGCATAGTTTTAAATGATGTAATTGGATATATAATGATTCAGCTAATAACTTTTGATTCCAATCAATACACAAAAACTCACATGGATGGTTTTTCTTGATTCAGTTTGAAACCCTTTTTCAGTTAAATGATAGGGGTTTACCCATCACATTACAAACTTTAATAATACTATTTTTCTTCCTTGGATTCTAAATGGGTTTTTTGTTAAGAAATTCAATAACTTGTTCAATGGATCCATGTGTGTTATTATCACATTGACACTAGGGTTATGTGTCCCAAGTCTCATGAATATTAAAAAATAACATATTCAGAGATATTTGACATAGGAAAAAGATGAAATGGTCAGTTGGGATTACTCATAGGATCTTGAGAAAAAAAAGTTGTTTATTTTATTTTTAGTTTCAATTTTAATTACAATAGTACGTTATAAAATTTTACATTGGGACTATATTTATATTAGAAACCATTGCTAACACACTACTAAGATTTACTCAAACCCTATTCTTGCCGGTATTGGTCGGTGGACGATCTTCTTGGATGTAAGATATGGAAAAGAGAAGTTTGGGGGGTTTGGTGATTACATTTTTTTCATTATTGGGGTATTGTAGAATTGGTCTGAGAATGTTATTGGGATGATCATTGAGTTTTTATCTTTTTTATTTTTGTATATTTTTTTTATGAAATGTACGATCAAATGAATAGAGTTATGCTTTTCATGTTCTTATTTTCTATGCAAATGACATCCTTAGTACATGATATTATTTAATACTTTGTATATTTTTTTCTTGGGGTTTTTTTTCTTCTCCCCTAGTATGATGAAAATATTAGTATTACATACTATAATACTATTCTATTATAAAGACCTCATAGTATCCCCAACATACAACCATATACCCTCACTACAAGTCAGAATCCTTCTACATATGTGGTTGATAAACAATGTCTATGTGACCCACATGTTCAATTACATATCATTGAAATTGGGTTAAGTGGGAAAAGTGTATTATTAGAGGTTTCTACTCCATTGACATACTATTCTGGGATGCTAAAAAAGATATTAGGATGTTTTAGAACTTGGTAATTTTTTGTGCCTAAGTGTATCTAACCAATGTGTAAGGAGAATGGAATATTACAAAGCATGCAACTTATTACTATATATTTCTCCTATTACATTATTATTAAATTCACATCGGGTAACACACATGTTTTAATACATTGGTTATGAATATTAATTTTCACCCTTGTGTGTGATTATTGAGGAAGCATTTTTGTTGAATCATATTAGGAATATATATATATATATCATGAATATTCCATGTCATGTTTATTTAATTTCATGTCTCTTGTCATGTGTTCATTGAATTTTATTCTTTTAAATATTCTAGGAATAAATGTAGGAAAATTGAGGAAATAATTTATTACATAAGGTGTATGAATCAAAATATTTTTTTCCTTATATTTCATGATGGTGGAACCTCGGAAAACCAATTATGAAATAGTTAAGACATTGTTCCATTGTTACATGAGACATAACTTTTAATTGGTAATGATTAAATAGAACCAAATTATAATAAATAAAATTTTTTCCTCAACAAATTTTTAATTCCATTCCATATAATTGGATAACCATATATTGTCTTGTTACATCATATGACCATATGTAAAAGGCTTATTACAGTTTTATGAAATACCAATTTAGGTATTTATAAATTTGGAAGGAAAATTCCATCCAACTGAACCATTCTGTATATAGAAATTATTAAATTATAATTTATATAAAAAATATTATACATTTATTAAGGATACAAATTACATCTTAGTAAGAGTCTTCCTCAATAAAATGGAATTAAAATTTTGAATAACTGAACCTTTAGAATTTATATTTGAAAAAATATTCTTATAAACTAACCCTATAAATGTGTAGTTTCCCATCATTTCTATAGTATTCATGACATACTTCTTATCCTTGCTCTCCCAGTTTTATTCTTTTTCTCATTTTATTTTCTTTGTGGTATTTTTTAGGAATTGTAGAAATATATCTACATGATGGCCTCTGGTTGAGAGCTAGGAAGGTGGATATGATCATGTTATTGAAGGGGTGATACCAAACCCACAATTATTACCACAAATAGTTCCACTAGTGACACCTCTAGTGGTAAAACCTATCATTCTTATACTGGTAAACAATTCTACTTTTTGATAGGGTTTTTAACACTTTGTACTATCCATGGAGGTGGTTATATGGGATGAAAAACTATGTTTTGAGATTATGAGAGAATTTAAATAGTAACACCCAACTATAATATTAGGGGAATGTGGTCCCTAAGAAGTCAAAAACTAACATGGGGACCTTTATATGATCTTCAATAACCATGATACTCCTCTATATAAGAGGGTTACGTTACGAACCGACATGCATCATAGATCATCCAAAATATGATGTGATGTTCTGACCTAAAAAAGATAAACACTAAGGTATATTCATGATACATTTCCAAACAAGTTTCTATGACTAATGTTTCATGGATACATTGAGAGCTGATCATGTTAAGGATTTAATGGGCCTAGAGGAAGGTACTATGTTTATTATGAGCTTCTCAAAATTATTCATATATAGCTACTGTTTAAATCCACTATTACTCGTAATAATCTATGCATGGGTGATATGTTTTGTGGCTAGGATTATATAGACCATATTATATCAAGTGTATGTTTTTTTTCATGTACTATATCTAAAATATTAAAATGGGACCTTATATATGACTATAATATGATGTATTTTAATGGCCTTGGCCATGGATTTTTAGTATCTTGGTAGGGATGTGGTTTTTCCATTCGTTAGAAATGCCCCCTTATGGTTTCTCATTAGGAAAGTTGTTGTCATAGTATACACATTGGTAGTTAGTTTATATGACATCAGTGTGGATGATGGATCACATAAATCCATAATTTGATAGGGACATAGTGTAGTTACATGATTATAGTACAATTCATAGACTATACTAATTCTATATTCCATTTCTATTAATTCCTAGTGAGATAGGATCATTAATAGCTCTAGTTTAATGATTGGGATTATTATCTCTATGCTAAAAAATAATCTATAGTTAAACTAGTCGATTATGGTGAGTTTGTGGTAGTGGATGGGGAAGCTAACCATTTAATGTCTTGCACCAGTTGAGTGAACCTGATCAAGGTAGTCATGTTCTGACTTAGGGTCGTCGAATAGGCCATTTACATGTAGTGTATCCTATTCCCAAGGAGATGAGTGTTGGACTGTTTGTAGTCTATAGTGTGATCATGTCAGCCACAACTTCAATATCTATATTATTTGATATACATGCTTCACACTTTTTCTTTTCTATGTCATGATAGGATATTCTTGGACATGAGAATTAGTAATATTGTTTTGTAATGAATCTCAATACTCTGTTAAAAGTTATATGAAAATGTGTTCTCTTATGAAATGTGTTCCCCCATGAGATTAGAGGTTTTCATTACAATGGATCCTTTTTCATCTAGATGGTGTGGATTGATATAATTCTTGAGATGTATTGTTTAGTGACTTATCATTATTGTATCAATTTTTATTGATAGAGGTTTTACTTATAATCCCATGAGGGTGGTTTATATCTTTACAAGGTATAATGGGATATCCAAGAAATGAAATCTCGAATTGATAATAATGGTATGGGAGGAGTGTTGGGCCAAATAATTAGTCATTTAATTTATGATCGAGGGGTATAGTGGGTGGTTAATCCCTAAATGGTGGAATATTTAGAATATGTTTTTCTTAATAACTTTTATAGGATAACTCCTTATAGATAAGTATATTTCACCATAAAACTTTAGTTTAGAGTATAAATAGTGTATGCACCTCCATAAAGGATGTCTCTAACCAAGTATCAGGTAGTCAAGAGGTAGTTAGAGGACCTGGAACCCAATGTTTTTATATGTACCAATACATATCCTTGGGTTTCATTTGTGCTTATATCCAAAAAAATAGATTGTATATCAACATTTTGTGTGAATATATAATTGTTGAAGTGGTTTATAGTCATTAACTAGAACCAACATCATTATATAGATGATCTCATCAATCAGATTTAAGGATCTAGGGTATTTTGAAAGATTCATTTAATATTGGGATATCATTATGTGATTGTTATACCCATAGATAAATGATGTATGAAATTTTAAATAAGGTATGTCTTTTATGAGTATTTTATTATGTAGTTCAGTGTAACCAACATACCCACTATTTTCATGGACTTAATGAATCATGCACTCCCCCATACAAGGATTCCACTATGGTAAATTTTCATGGATGATATATATTTCTATTCTCAAACATAAAATGATCATGTAAAAATAGTTAAAATCATACTAATTATACAAATATATGATAATTTATATTCCATGCCAAAAAATAACACTTTTGGATTGATGAATATAATATCCATGGTCACATAGTATCATAAGAAGGGCTATATGTCAATCCAGTTAAAGAGATATCCATTTTTTTCTCTTGGAGTAGCCTAAAAATGCATTTGATATATAATAATTTTTAGAAAAACATGGTTGTTATCCATTTCTCATTTGGAACATTTCATTCCTTAATAAAATTCATACAAGATTTACTAAGTAGGTTGTAACATTTTCATGATCTGAATCGTGTGAGAATCCCTTTTAGAAGTTATATGAATGATTGACCACATGATCGATACATGTTTTATATGAGAATTAAAGAGGTTCCCAAATTTTTGTGATTCATCTGGCCTCAATCTAGGAGATCATTTGTAATGACAGTGACTTTTTTCATACATGTCTTGTTATTTGGGGCCACATGATCATAATTACCCAATGCATGACCTCGAGTTAGTATCTATGGTTTATGTATTTTATTGGACAATACATTACCTACTAGGGTAATGGTTCATGGTATACTTAGATCATAAAATTATAAAATAATTATTCTCCCACTATGATATGAACCTTATAAAATTAAGATAGTTTTAATACCTACAATCATTTGACATTGAGTTTTAATACATGATAGGGATTGGTAATGTACTGTCTAATAGTCTA
The DNA here is from genome assembly GCA_963277665.1 of Viscum album. NCBI lineage: Eukaryota > Viridiplantae > Streptophyta > Magnoliopsida > Santalales > Viscaceae > Viscum > Viscum album. Next base: position 1,438,372,304 of record OY728122.1, read on the forward strand.
TGAGTGACTAAAATTTTAATAATTTCCTCCAAAATCAATTTTAAGGGATAATTGATAACCCTAATAAGAAATAAGTCACCCAAAAATTCAAACCATATAATATATTACCAATCCATTCTAGATAAATATTGAGTTGTTTGAATAAATAACCATTTTGACACTACAGTTGAAAGAAGTGTCATCTATATTTGGATTATCCTTGATGAGGTCCTTGATGTTATCGTATATCTTTTACTTGGTTTGAGTATACCCTTCCATATTAATTTTGACCTCAATAATTCAATATTCAATGATATGATCCTAGTTTTTTACATTATTCATTTTATTATAATTCAAATTAACTTTTATATCAATATCAAACATTATATTATCCTCTTCCTTTCCCAATTTGAATTTTATAGACTCCTCCAAAATCTCTTCATTAGAATGAATTAAAAAAACCAGGTCACATTAATTTTCATATTCAACCCTTCATTTATCCTCTTAGACAATAGAATTTTTCCCTTCTCTTTCATCTTTTATGGGCTGACTGTATTCTCTCCTTGACCCCCCCCCCCCTCATCCACATCATAAGAAACTGATAATTTTATTCGTAGAATAACATGTTATTGAATTAAATATTATTACCATTCCTATTACTTACCATAGGTGGTTATTTATTTCCCCACATAAAAATAAAAAACATGAACTGGTATTCTATATGGAGCACAAATGATAAGACATTCCTCTTCCTCAGTATAATTTGATTTACCAAATGATTATCTTTCCATCAAAATTAGTAATGTTAATTTTTACACACATTTTCTTGTTAATTTATCTTTACTAAATGGGAAATATCTAGAATCAAAAATACATTTTTTTCATTCCTCAATACATATACAATAACTTTCCAAAATTTATCCTTCTTACAATAATTAATATATTGAGGATACTCTTGTTTAACCCTTAATGGTTGTCCATCTTAGGTCTTCGAACTAACTTGGTTCCTTTCATTTCTGATTTACAATCTACTCCATTTTTGAATTTGGATAAAAATATTTAGATTCATCAAATTATGTGAAATGGTTATGAAGTAAGATAGAGGCTATGAAATACTGTTTTTCGGACACATGTAGACTGTAGATAGCCATTGTGGTGATGATGGGGTCAATGAACCATTAGCACTTTTTCCAAATTTAGTGATTGGGAGAAATCTATAATTAGGCCTCTATAATTTGAAAAAACTATAATACACTACATGGTAATGAGAAATACATTATACAAGAGGAGATTATACCTACTTCCTCTATAACATGAACACTCTATTGGAAACCTTCAAAACCATATCGCAAACTAGAAAAAATGACAGATTCCCATGAATACGTTTTCATTGAACTCACATACTTTTGAGGAGACTGAGCCTTATAATTTCATTCATTACCCAATAAAAATCATGGATACTAACATGAGGATCATTCACCCATCACTGGTAGATTGAAAGATCATGGACCAAGAGTATAAAAGATGAACAATAATCAACCCATGATTCAAAACATACCTGCTACTTCTCACTGATCTCCCCTTCAATTTCAATGCTGATAAAATCCATAAGAACCATGGATTAATTGAATTAAACATATATACTCATATAAATGGGTGTTACAAAACATGAGAATGTTTTTATATAGAACTAAATTAGCACACCATATTTATCAACCTATGTGTCCCGCAAGATTGTAATGAAATAAGATATATAGGAAGTGAAATCGAAATCGGTACAAATGGATAATCCATATTTAGGGGAAGTTTAATGAAAATAAATAAATAGGGAAAATAAAATCCCTTTGATATAACATGGGGTGTTATCCATAGTAAAAATCATCTCATCCTCATATGAATAATGAATAAAAACTAATGTTGGTCCAAAATCCCTAAAACCACTTGATCGAGCATCCCCCATGATTCAACGATGAATCTATTAATTTTTTCCACCAATGGATAAGACTTTACAATGTGATCCAAAAATATATGAATTGCCATTGAAGAATCCTTCATGACATACAACAAGAAAATCTAAATCCATGGAACCCTTTCATTATGTGATAGAACATTATGCATGGTAGAGATTTTTTTTAAGTCTGGGTAAGAGGCCAAGGTTCGGGAATTATTAGAATTGAAGATGAGGATCCATATGATCAATGAATAATTACACGATAATAAAGGATATGATAATCATCAAATTTTCCATGGATCATATTATATTGGTGGAGGAGTCATAGACAGACTCTTATTTAAGGTGGTTATGTTTTTAGTACTCAATGATAGATTATTTCTCTTATTTCATAAATGAATCCATTTGTTATGGATATTCATGAGTAAAATTTTCTCATTGATTTAGTAGTGTAACCATCACATCAATATTATGGGTAGAGGAAATATATTTTATATCCCATAGGATTAGTCTTGAGTACATGTATTTTTTGTGAGGCTTCATCATCTGGTTGGGTTATTTATGTGAATGAGATCCTACATATCCATGGGAATGTATGGGTACCTACAGAAAATTGAGAAGAGATGAAGAATGAATATCATGCTTCTAAATGATCAGTACATACTGATATCACTAAGACATACCATTATGTACAACACAAGTATTGGTGGTAAGTGTTGACAAATGAGATTTCACATTTTGTTACTAGGTGTTCCAACTATAAGAAAGTGAAAGTAGAACACCAATGAATAGTATATCTATAGGAATAAATTACCTTCCTAAAATGGAAAGGGGAATAAATAATCATGTATTTTAAGATTGGTTTTCCATGACACCATGAAATAGTGATGTTGTTCATGTAATCATGGAAGGCAGACGAAGGTCTCCAACTTCTTACCTATCTGAGAGAACATCTCAAAGAAAAAAATGGGAGTCATTATGAATGAGAGGTATTGTGCCTTTTGGGGTTCCATGTACCATCATATCAAAGAGTGAATCTTAATTTACATTTTCGTTCAATAAAGGTTTGTATAGGGTTCTTGGACCATTGTTATTCATGAGTAAAACATACCAACCTCAGATGAATGGTCAATCTGAGTGCTCTATTTAAGTACTCAAGGACAATCATTGACCCTATATCCAATATTTGTCAGGTTCATGAGAAAATACCTTTTATTAAAATGTATTTTCTTATAATAATAATTTTTGAGAGTCTATACAAATGGGTCTATACCAGGAGATCTATGGTCGACCTTATCGTTCACCTCTATTCTGGTTAGAGGAAGTGGTGGTAGCATTATAGGGACCTCTCTATATTTAGGAGACATAGGAGAAATTTAAATAATAATGAAACATATGGTTTCAAATCAACGTATTATGAATTATTATACTGGTCAATTATTTTTACTTATACAGTTTAAGGTCATAGATTGGGTATTTTTTCATGTTTCACATAGATTGGGTCATTGATGGATTTATAGGAAAGGTATATAGTGTCAAAGGTTTTTCAAACCTTATAATATTGGGAGTGGGCTGAACTAGTAGCATATCAAACAACCCTTCCTTAATAGTATATTGATATACATGATATCATTCATGTTTATCAAATATTCCATTACTATTCTAGATTGCCACATGTCCTTCATTCTAATGAAGAAGAATATGAGAATTGTTCTTTTTTTTGAAGAGTATATAATTCATATCATTGATCATAGAATTGAATATATTTGAGTCAACATTTAACCGTTTTTCAAGTAAAATGGAATTATGTCCTTATATAAGATGATATGTGGGATCAATAGTTCAATATACATGTTCAGTAGTCATATTTAATCATCGATGCTGCTCAACCACCCTAGTAAGGGAAATACATAGATGAGCTGTTTTATGTAGACTAGGTTATATGATCCTTTTTTTCTTGAGGTAGAGGAATATTAATTTTAAGTCTAATTTGTTTATCTAATGGTGGTTTCCAATTACCAAATTAAAATTTTGGGAGATTTTATGATTGATTTAAGGAATGAATGAAATGATTTTAAGGAAAAAGTCAGAAAGATAGTTAGTGAATGGTTTTCACTAACTGTACACCGAAAACATGCACCCTTTAGAGGAATGAGAATTATTTGGAAAACTTTTCATTTGGGGATAAATGACCATTAAATACCTATTATTTTTTATAGTTGAAAAATACATGAGTTACACATGGTTTTTCTAATGGTGCGCCTAAAGTGTGTGAGGTATCAATACATGGATAGTCGGAATATAATTGTTAAAACATGTTCAACCCAACAACGTTGAAACATGTGCCCTGTGAAAATGTTGGATTTTACTTTTTTACAATCTATACATCAACCCTAATTTCTACTTCTCATCCTCCATTATTTTCCTTGAAGCCACTGGTATGTTATCTCCCTCTCCCTCCCCTTTAGTCCCTATTTAATCTCTTCTATCTAGATTATAATTTTATTTGTGTTCATCATGTTGTATTTCCCTCTATATTTATATAATTATTCTTTATTCTTTTATTTTATTTCTTATCCATTTTGATTATTATCATCATGTGATCTAATATTATCAAATTTCAAAAAAAAATGTTATTGTATCAATTTTCTCTTGTTCTATCATAAATAATTGGTCAACAAAATATAAAGATTATACCACATAGATATGGTATGTGTTCTATGACATTTCCATAAAGGTTTCACCATTAAAAAATTATTCCATTTTGACACACACTACACTTTCTGTATGTTTCCTCTAAAAATAGTATTCTTTTTATTCAATTTGTAAGCCTTTATCATGAGGTGTTATAAGACCCATGAACCTTATTTCAGGTCAATAAAATCATCCTAAACCACTCCTAGAATTTATTTGATTAAATTAAAATGAAAACAAAAATTTTATTTTATCCCAAACCCCTCTTAGAGTTTGTTTGGTTTGGTCTTAGAGAAAAACATTATTTTTAAACCCAATCCATGAATCGGGTGAGTTCAGTTATAACATAATGAAAATGTTGGATCTAATTAATTATTAAATAGATTTAACCCATTACATGGATCTTCATATTAAATTATCATTTCTAAATTGGTTATTGGTTACATGAATGTTTCACACCATTATAGGTTTTGTCTCATTGGGTAAGCTTTAGATTTATGAGTGGGAACATATTGAGTGAACTCATAGGATGCCACACAATTCATTTATGTAAATTCCTAGTGTTGAAACACCTTGGATTCATTCATTGTTTTACATTATGAATTCACCTTGATGATTTTGGGGGATTAATCTAGGTCCTCTGGAAAATTAAGAATACTATAAGTGATCTCCCAAGGTTCAGCCAATGTCTCTAGAAATAGAATGCCTTAGGTTTCTGTCTTGGATTACAATTTAAATCCTACCTAACTCAAAAGGATAATTTTACATGATTTCGTTATAAAATCATAGGAGTGAAATACTATGGGGCCATCCATGGTATTACTCTAAAACAAAATGTACAAACATCATGGCTTAATCACTTTGAGTTGTATTGACATATGAAGGTCAAAATGTCATGGTAATTTCATGGATTTGAAATGGTTATGATCTATGGGAATTATAAGAAATGTTACATGGATCGATAAATGTATTTATCACATGTATTCATGGGTTTTTATAGATTAAGTCCATTTATTTTTTATTGGTTGCATGTTCAGTGATATCCAACTTATCCAAAAGTAGTTACTGTCAACCACACACCACTAGAGGAGCCTGAGATCAACATTGATTGAATTATATTTAATGTTTAATTATAATTATATTTTTATAATGTTATAGTTTATACATAGGGATTGGATTTTAATTTCACTTATTTGGTGGTGCTCTACTTATTTTTACACTCTCCCTTTTTTCATTATTTTGGTTCCTGAATAAACATCATAGATTTAGGAAAGGACAAAGGGAAGATACGACTATTAGATGCTACATTTTGTTCTATATATGGGTATAGGAGAAGTGGACCGATCTAGTTCATTGGGTGAATATGGATTTTTTTTCTTTTTTATTTTTTTATATTTTGTTAGGACATGTACCATTGTTAACATGGTACAATTATTTTCCCGATCCATGTTTTGATAGGCATGAAAACATCTACACATGATACTATTTTCTAAATTATATCAGTTGTTTATATATAGATGGTTTATTTATGCTACTATATAATATATATTTCATTATTATTATTTACCATTATGTTGAAATATAATAAATAGGTTATGGTATCCCCATTGAGCCATCATAGACCCTCACTTCTACTCATCAGTATATGTTATATGAAGACGTAATCTTGAGGCTATGTTCCCTTATATTTGGTTACTAATTATTGAACAGTACCCATGAAGTCACACCCATTATACAAAGGAACTATTATGACCTTATCAATGTTACATAAACTCTAGATCATTATTAAATTAAATTCATCATGAAAAATAAACATTATGTAATAAGATATATTATTAATATAAAAATCATTGAATATATACGTAATCTAATGTAAAAATAGTTTTTTCTATAAAAACAAAAAAATAGACACCAACATGGACTAGAGCAAACATCCTATGTCTTTCAGTCATCTATAACTCACATGATGATCATCTTTCTACTAAACGTGTTTCGATTCATCAATTTCATTAATTTTTTTTATTTTTATTCTCACAAACACCATCAATTGTGTTACTATTGAATTTTTTAAGTTATTTATGGAAATTAATATTCATGGAAGTATTTATAATGAAACTATATTCATTTCATTGATCTATATATAATATTTCTAAAAGTGTTCTATGACAACCCAACTTTTATTACAAACTTAAACATGATTTATCACATAAACTATTCACTTGAGACAACATGGATGATCGAAAGGTGTAGTGTCCTTGGGGATTAGGATCATTACATAACAACTTAAAACATGAAATACAACATCTTTATTAAAAAATTCCTTTACATGACCACTACATCCCTCGTACTTAGCATTGCATGGGATAACCTGAGGGCATGCGTAAAAAAAGGGGTGATCAATAAAGCCCAGTAAGGGAATAAACATGGAATAAATGAGGAGTACAATACATGTTAGACAATAGTAATATCAATATAGAACAATAGAAACATGAACATAAAGGTATGATAAAGCATGGTAATCATAACATGGAAATGTGGCAACAACACTTGACATGGAATTAGCATGAGCCAAGGCTCATTGCACATAAAGCATGAGTAAATTCTCATTGCACATGAATTATGAGTAAACCCTAGTTTCACTTGAATAATAATGATTCAACACTCATTGCACATGATGTATCATGATACTATACTTTACCCAATGCATTGGAGCGCTATAAGGGCGCACCCCTCTTAAACATTTCATTGCATGCATAAGTGTGCCACATGGATCATAAAACATGGATTCATAAAACATAATCATTTATTCCATGATAAAGGAATTTGGAATTAATACATGAAACTTTATAATAAATAATTAAATGTTCATAAAGGTGAATACCCTTGATGGAGAAATGGGTTTGGTATTCACTACACAATGGCATTGGCTTAGAAAATCGGTGTGATTTCAGCAGCGTAACGGCGTGACATAATAATTCATAAAAATGGTTGATGAAAGATAAAGGGTTTCCTCATCATATTTACATGTAATGGAAAGTAAGTAGTTCATATAGATACAAGTCCCAACAATTTTAATGGAATTTAGATTCATGATAAAAAATTATTGCTTGAATGTAAACGATGAGAGAGAAGTTCCTTTCGGAATTTCGGCATAGTAACGGGTGTACATGGGAGGAATCTAATGAGAGATAAAGGGTTCTACCATAATTAAAACATAAATAGGGAAGTACGAGGGAGTTGTGAAACCATACCCCAACATTCATAATTGAAATTAATTGGGAAAAACAACTTAAAGAAAATTGGACAAAAATGAGAAAGGAAGAAAAAACCCTTACTTGGAAGTGTGCTTCCGAAGGCTTGAGAGAGGCTTGAGAGAGGCTTCTTGGGAGCTTGGGGAACCTTGAGAGGATTCTAGAGAGAGTAGGGCAGAGGTTGGATGAACCAAAAAGTCTTTGAGTGAGGAGGAAGTGGGATCATGGTTGGGTTTATATAGGAAATGTGAGTGAATTCTTTATTATTTAGGTTTGGGACCCCTTACATTAAACTAATCCAAACCACAAATCAGCTCATGGTTTTTTCCCATGATTTTTGGAAAAGGGAAGAAGAAAACAATATTTTATAATGCCAAAGTCCAAACTTCTTAAAATAATGGTGTTGCTTATGTGGAGGTGAGTCACACTCCCATGGAAAATAATTTAAAAAGACAAGATGTTTAATAAGTCTTGAGGGGTCCATTAATGCTATGAAAAGTAAGTCAAACAGACACAAAATTACATTATTTTAATGTTAAAAAATATATTGTCTGAACATAAAGCTTATATTTTTTTTATTACGTCACTATTGGGTCATTATGATGTCATAAAACACATTATATATTTAAACGGTATATAATTTTTACCCAAAAAGTTTACTGTCTCAGAAAATTATGAAAAATTCACCGTTGGAAAAATTTGACATCGTGATTCCAGAAATATCAATTATTTTATCTAAATAATTTTATAAATATTTTAATTTTCACTTTTAAAATAAAAACTGACATTTATCGAAAATTCTCAAGTTTTGACAGAAATGGATTTCAAACATTAATAAAAATTATAATTGCATTCGTAAAATTATATGATCATTGATATATAATAAATTAATTTAATAATAATAATATTATTTTATTAAAATATTATTTAATTCAAAAATACATTAATTTAATAAAATAGATTTCTTAATTAAATAATAACTAAAAACACTATTTGTACCTTAAAAACTATTTACAATGTATCAATAATGACAAGAAGGTATATTAATTATTATATACAAAAAAAATAATATACATGAACATATTACTAGCGATTTGTTACATAACCCCTTAAAATAGCCGCATAAGACCTAAGTGTAAGGTGTGCGATGGTGACAAACTCTTGGGGTGGCTCAGATAACATCGCTCGAGTGGTAATCTCTATCAACTTCCACTTTTCCCATAGACGGTCCCATTCGTGCTTGACATGATGAAGCTCAGCTTGGGATTGGTCAAGAGCGAAGCCCAAGGATGCCACCTCTTTTCCGAGCTCCGACAAATGCGCTTTGTATGGAGCAATTCTACTAGATTAGGTCATTGCTTCCTTTGTTTGAGTAAATTGGATTTGTTAAAGCCCTATATTTATACGAATCATCTGATCACTGTTCAACAGCTATAAAAGCAACGGTCACAATTCTTAACATAAAACCAACGAAGTTGACATTTTATATAAACATTTTACATAAAGATACATTTAATTATATCAAGAGGGATTTCCATTAGTGAAACTTTGGGTCGTTACAATATTCCCCCCTTAAGAAATTTCACCCTATAAATTTCCTTTTTCCCACACTAAAACAGATGTGGGTAACTCAGCTTCATCATTTCCTCTGATTCTCAAGTTGCTTCTTCAAACTCATGGTTTCACCATAACATCCTGACAAGGGGCATTTTCTTATTTCATAGAACTTTTTCTCTACGATCTAATATCTTCACTGGTTTCTCCTCATAATAAAGATCATCCTCCAACTATACCACCTCATAAGAGAGTACATTTTAAGGGTCTGGTATGTACTTCCTTAAGAGGGATGCATGAAATACATCATGTACTTTGTCCATGGTAGGTGGAAGTGCTAGTCGATAGGCCACATCCCCGACACGATCAAGAATCTCGAAGGGGGTGATGTACCTTGGACTTAACTTCCCTTTCTTTGCAAACCTCATGACCTTCTTCCACGGAGATATGCATAGAAAAACCATGTCTCCAACATTAAACTCAAGGTCTCATCAACGATTATCTATATAACTCTTCTATCGACTCTGGGATTCCTTGATATGCTGCTGAATGGTTTTATCCTTCTCCACCATTTCCTCGACCATTTCCGGTCCATGCAGCTTATGCTCACCGACCTCATCCCAACACGCCGGTGTTCTGCACCTTTTCCTATAAAGGGATTCATATGATGCCATTTGGATGATCAAGTGGAAAATGTTATTATAAAATAACTCAACCAGAGGAAGATGTTGATCCCATCCTCATTTAAAGTCCATTGAGAATGCTCTCAACATGTCCTCAAGTGTTTGGATAGTCCGCTCGGATTGGCCATCCGTTTGAGGATGATAGGCTATATTGAAGTTCAGTTCAATATTCAGAGCATGTTGAAGACTCTTCTAAATCTTAAATGTGAATCTTGGATCTCGGTCAGACACAATAGATAGTGACACTCCATGTATCCTTACCTCATCCCTAATATATATCAGCTCTAGTTGATCCAATGAGAAATCCTCCTTAATAGTAATGAAGTGTGCAGTATTTGTAGGATGATCTACAATAACCCAGATTTCATTGTTGCCTTTGGATGTCCTTGGAAGTCCGGTGACAAAGTCCATGGTGATGTTCTCCCATTTCCATTCTTATAGGGGCAATGGTTGCATCATCCCCTTATACTTCTTCCTCTCTGCCTTCACTTTCTGGCACACGAGGCACATTGATGTATATTTAGCGATCACCTTTTTCATATTATCCCACCAAAAGTTTTCTTGGAGATCTCAATACATCTTTGTACTCCCTGGGTGAATAGAGAAATTTGAACTATGTGCATCATCCAAAAGTTCCTTCTTCAGCTCCGGACTTATTGGAACACATATTTTTTTCCCAAATCGCACAATTCCTTCTTCATTAACATTAAACTCTGAGGATTTCCCATTTTTTATAGCTTCCACTTTTTCCTGAATTCCCACATCATCCTTTTGAGCGTCCTTTAACCTTTCCAAAAGAGACGGTTGAGCAATCATTTGTGAAAGGATTGATGATGTTCCCTTCTTTATTATTCCCATGTCCATCTTCATCAAGTATAAGAAGATTGGATCCCTCTCAATTCTCATCATTGATAGAATCACTGGGTCCTTTATACTTAGGGCATCTTCCACCTTGTTCACTTTCCCAGGGTGGTAATGTATTAAACAGTCATAATCCTTGATGAGAACTATCCATCTTCTCTGGTGTATATTAATCTCTTTCTATGTGAATATATATTTAAGACTCTTGTGGTCAGTATATATCTCACATTTCTCCCCATAGAGATAATGCCGCCAGATTTTGAAGGGAAATATCACTTCCACCAACTCTAGATCATGTGTTGGATAGTTTCGCTCATGGATTTTCAACTGCCTTGAGGCATAGGATATCAATTTATAATTCTGCATCAGCACACAGCCTAATACCTTCTTCTAAGAATCACTGAATACCACAAAAATTTCCCCACTTGTGGGTAAAGTGAGCATGGGCGCAGTGATAAGCCTCTTTTTCAACTCCTTGAAGCTTTCTTCGCATTCATCACTCCAAGAAAACTTTACTCCCTTTCGAGTTATCTTGGTAAGAGGGTTGGAAAATCGTGAGAAATTTCTCACAAATCATCGATAATATCCAGATAACCCCAAGAAGCTATGGATATTCTTTACCGATGTTGGCCTCTTCCATCCCTCAATTGCATCTGTTTTGGAGGGATCCACAGATATCCCATTGCTTGTGATAATATGGCCCAAGAATGATACCTCCTTCAACCAGAACGCACACTTGTTGTACTTTTCATAGAGCTTCTCCTTGCGTAAAGTCTATAGTACAGTTCTTAAATGCTCCTCATGATCCTCCTTGGTTTTGTAGTATATTAGAATATCATCTATAAAGAATACCACAAATTTGTCAACGTAATCTCTAAAGACTTTATTCATCAAGTCCATGATGATTGCTGGAGTATTAGTGAGTTCGGAAGGCATTACTATGAATTCATATTGCTCGTATCTTGTATGAAAAAAAGTCTTGGGGACATCTTCCTTCTTCACCCTTACTTGATAATATCTCGACCGCAAATCTACCTTGGAAAAGTATTGTTCTCCACGCAGCTGATCAAACAAGTCATTGATCCATGGAAGAGGATACTTGTTCTTTATCGTGATTTTGTTAAGTTCAACATAATCTTTGCATAGCCGCATTGACCCATCCTTCTTCTTGACAAAGAGGACTGGTGCACCCAATGGTGAATCACTTGGGCATATAAACCCTTTATCTAGATTCTCCTGTAGTTGTTTCTTCAGCTATTCAAGCTCCACGATAGCCATTCTATATGGAGTCTTGGATATTGGTAGCGCCCCTGGTATAAGTTCAATTGAGAATTCAACATCTCTTCTAGAAGGAAGACCAGACAGTTCCTTGGAAAACACTTCAGCGAATTCCCTCACAATAGGCATTTCTTCAAGGATGGTTTCTTCCTTGGACTCAATCATCTGAGCCAGATACGCGTGCTCATAGGGTATTAATATCCATGCTTGAGATGATGGAGGTAAAGAAGATTCATCTTCCTCCTTACACTTGTAAATAATCGGGGGTTGATTCTCCATATGGAGTGTGATTTCCCTCTCCTGACAATTTATGTTGGCTATATATAAGGAAAGCCAATCCATGCCAATAATTGCATCAAATTCCACCAGAGGGAGTATGGCGGGGTTTTCCAAGAAATTCAATCCACATATTATAACAGGGGAGGACTTATATTCATGGGATGCAATGATTACCCCATTTTCCGTACTCACCAACATCTTCACTTCCATAATTTTTGGTGGTGCTGGGATTGTTCTACTAAACTTTTGAGATATAAAAGAATGCGTAGAACCTGAATCAAAAATTACATTTGCTATTCTTGAATGAATAAATAGAGTACCTATCACCACTTCGTTGTCAAGGTTCACTTCGGCAGAGGTGATGGGAAAAGCTCTTCCTTTCTTCCTTGGAGGTTGTTGGTTGCCTCCGAAAACCCTTGGATTAGGGCACTGATTTGCAAAATTCCCCAGTTCTTTGTAGTTGTAGCAACGAACAACGCGTTGAGGTTCGAACGGATCATTCCTCTCCTCTGTCGCAGCTGCGGGTCTTTCTTGCCGATAGTTAACAGCTATGTTCCCTTCTCTTCCACACCTAAAGCATTTCCTCGTCCCCTTGCGTCAATTCCCAGGGTGCTTCTTTCCGCACTTTTGGCAAGTGGGGTGTTGGATCTTCTTACCACCATTGGATTTATCCATCAGACTGCCATCATTGAATTCCACCTTACGCTTCTTTTCCCCATGATACCCCTGTGATTCCCCAATCTCCATTTCAACCTTGAGGGCACATCGGACAATTTACTCATAGCTTTGGAAGTCACGGATCGCTAATGTTTTCCATAAGCTAGGCTTCAGCCCACCAAATAAGCGGTCAACCTTGCATTCAGGGGTAACAACAAAGCCGGAAGCGTATCGTGCAAGCCTTTTGAAGTTTTCCTCGTACGATCCAATAGATTCTTCATATTTTTGTTGAGGGAAAGGAAGTCCTTTCCATCTTAAGCTGGTGGGTGTGTGGAAAATATTTATCGAAAAACATCTTCTAGAAATCATTCCATTCTAACACCTCGATCTCCTCCTCAGTCTTCATATTTTTGATCAACTTCCACCATTGATTAGCTTCACCCTCCATACGATAAGCCACCAGGAGAAACTTCTCATGTTCATAACATTGAAGGATGGAGAAGATCTTTTCAATGGAGTTGATCCATTGTTCAGCGATCAGGGTATCGGATGATCCACTAAAAGTAGGAGGACTTTGTCTCATGAAGCTCTCGATAGTGACTTGTTCTTTCTTAGGGGGGGTTGAACGTTCCTCTTGACCTGTGTTTCTATTCAAATCTTGAGTTAGCTGAGATAGAAGCGTGACAAAGTTCATGATTCCCGCTCCTATTGGATTGGGCATCTCATTAGTACAGTCATCACACTGATCATCACATCGGTTGTTAGCCTGAGTCCTCCTATTACCGTCCATTGGCTGGAATAAAAGGAAAGTTAGGGGTAACACATAAAGGGTAACCCAAATACAAGAGTTTATGACTTATAAAAAAACTTGTATCTTCTTAACTCATGAGTCTATAGGCTTCAATCTAGGATTTTCATGATCTACTTTCTAACATATATTCTTAGGGGCATTTTTTTTAATTCCCTTAATAAGGGTTCATACTAAGCTTGTAAATTTATCAAAACATATCCCCCGGGCGTGTCGTAACCAAGAGTGCAGTAAGGCCCATTTTCATGCACTAGTTCCCGTTTGAGTCTAGCTCAAAGCGGTGTTTTCGGGTTTTACCCCTAGGATACATTTGTGCCAGAGCCGCCTCTAGCTGCTCATATCCAGACAAGGATGTATTTTCTTGATAAACCAATTACTCAGTACTTACCAAAACTTAGGGATGTTTTTATTATACTTATTATTATCTCTAAGGCTTTACTAGGTTTTTCTAATCCTAATCCCAAATATAAATAAACCTATCCTATGATACCAACTATGACGACCGAGCTTTTATTACAAAATTAAACATGATTTTTTACATAAAATATTCACTTGATACAACATGGATGATCGAGAGGTATAGTGTCTTTGGGGATTAGGATCATTAGCTAACAACTTAAAACATGAAATACAACATCTTTATTGAAAACTACCTTTACATGACCACTACATTCCCTCGTACTTAGCATTTCATGGGATAACCTAAGGACATGCATAAAAAAGGGGTGAGCTATAAAGACTAGTAAGGGAACAAACATGGAATACATGAGGAGTACAATACATGTTAGACAATAGTCATATCAATATAGAACAAGAGGTACATGAACATATAGGAATGATAAAGCATGATAATCATAACATGGAAATGTGGCAACAACACTTAACATGGAATTAGCATGAGCCAAGGCACATTGCACATGGAGCATGAGTAAATTCTCATTGCACATGAAGTACAAGTAAACCCTCATTTCACTTGAATTATCATGAGTCAATACTCATTGAAAATGACGTATCATGATACTATACTTTATCCAATGCATTAGAGCGCTATAAGGGGGCACCCTTCTTAAACATTTCATTTCATGCATAAGTGTGCCACATGGATCATAAAACATGGATTCATAAAACATAATCATTTATTCCACGATAAAGGAATTTGGAATTAATACATGAAACTTTATAATCAATAATTAAATGTGAATAAATATGAATACCCTTGATGGAGAAATGGGCATGGTATTCACTACACAATGGCAATGGCTTAGAAAATCGATGTGATTTTGGCAGCGTAACGGCATGACATAAGAATTCATAAAAAAGGTTGATGAGAGAGAAAGGGGTTACTAATAATATTTACATGTAATGGACAGTAAGGAGGTTATATAGATACATGTCCCAAAAATTGTAATGGAATTTATATTCATGATACAAAAGTATTCCTTGAATGTAAATGAGGATGGAGAAGTTCCTTTCGGAATTTCAGCATAGCAACGGGTGTACATGGGAGGCATATAATGAGAGAGAAAGGGGTATCCCATCATTAAAACATAAATATGGCAATATTAGGGAGGTTTGAAACCATACCCCAACATTTATAATTGAAATTAATTGGGAAGAACAACTTAAATAAAATTAGACAAAAATGAGAAAAGAAGAAAAAACCCTTAATTGGAAGTGTGCTTCCGAAGGCTTGAGAGAGGCTTGAGAGAGGCTTCTTGGGAGCTTGGGGCACCTTGGGAGGATTCTAGAGATAGTAGGGCAGAGGTTGGACGAACTCCAAAGTCTTTGAGTGGGGAGGAAGTGGGATCTTGGGTGGATTTATATAGGAAAGGTGAGTGAATTATTTATTATTTAGGTTTGGGACCCCTTACATTAAACTAATCCAAAACACAAATCAGATCATGGTTTTTGCCAATGGTTTTTGGAAAAGGGAAGAGGAAACTAATATTTTATAAGGAAAAATTCCTAAATTCTTAAAATAATGGGTTTGCTTATGTGGAGGTGAGTCACTCTCCCATGGAAAATAATTTAAAAAGACAAGACGTTTAATAAGTCTTGAGGGGTCCATTAATGCTTTAAAAAGTAAGTCAAATAAACCCAAAATCACATTATTTTAATGGTAAAACATATATTGGCCGAACATAAAGCTTATAGTATTTTATTAAATCACTATTCTATCATTATGATGTCATAAAACACATTATATATTTAAACGGTATTTAATTTTTACCCAAAAATTTGACTGTCTCAAAAAATTATGAAAAATTCACCGTTGGATAATTTTGACATCCTGATTCTAGAAATATCATTTATTTTATCTAAATAATTTTCTAAATATGTTAATTTTTACTTTTAAAAAAACCGACATCTATCGAAAATTCTCGGGTTTTGACAGAAATGGCTTTCAAACCTTAATAAAAATTATAATTGCATTCATAAAATTATGTGATCATTTATATATAATAAAATTAATGTAATAATAATAATAATATTTTATTGAAATATTATTTAATTAAAAAATCCCTTAATTTAATAAAATAGATTTCTTAATTAAATAATAACTAAAAACACCATTTGTACTTTAAAAACTATTTACAATGTATCAATAATGACTAGAAGGTATATTCATTACTATATACAAAAAAATAATATACATGAACATATTACTAGAGATTTGTTACATAAACCCTAAAAATAGCCTCATAAGACCTAAAGGTAAGGTGTGTGATGGTGACAGACTCTTGGGGTGGCTCAGATAACATCGCTCGAGTGGTAATCTCTATCAACTTCCACTTTTCCCATAGACGGTCCCGTTCGAGCTTGACATGATGAAGCTCAGCTTGGGCTTGGTCAAGATCGAAGCCCAAGGATGACACCTCTTTTCTGAGCTCCAAAAAATGGGCTTCATATGGAGAAATTATACTGGATGTGGCCATCTCTTCCTTTGTCTGAGTAAATTGGATTTGTTAAAGCCCTATATTTATACTAATCAGTTGATCACTGTTCAACGGCTATAAAAGCAACGATCACAATTCTTAACATAAAACCAAATAAGTTGACATTTTATATAAACATTTTACATAAAGATACATTTAATTAGATCAAGAGGGATTTCTATTAGTGAAACTTTGGGTTGTTACATTTTCTATGTAACATACCATGATTTTTTGAAATATATTTTTTTTTGAATTAATTTATTCTTATGATATTTTCCATTTCACGTGACACTGAAATAGTATTTTATATTAAAGAACTATTATTTTATTATATTATAAGAAACATATAGTAATCATGTACTAAACGTAACAAAAATTTTAATTTTTTGTCCCTAGAAAACTGAGGTTAGCCAACATTATACGAAGGATTGACTTTCCTTGATGTCTTGGGTAACATGCAATACTGAGTGTTACCAAACTATAATATATTGATAAATCATATTATTATTTAATATAATAATATATAACCTACTTATTAAGATGATAGTTCTGTATAATATCAACTAATATATGAAAATAAATCACTGATTTCATTAGTTACAAATTAATTAGAAATGAATATAAGAACGAATTGAAAATATAGGGAATGGATTTATTGAAAACTATTTTTATGCTCACAAATCTATTTTATAAAAATAAATTAAATTAATTAAAATTCATGAGTGTTATTAAATCAATATATATTATATATACAATCAAATATTTTTTATATTCATCAAATATCTTTGGTAAATATAAGATACGAACCAACCCAATTTCACAAATAAAAACCTATATTTTTTTTAAGGCACTTTTACTGCCTTAAAATTGAGAAATCATTTTAATTCAAATTTTTTGAAATTTGATAAATTTTAGATGTGAAAATAAACATAATAATTTAAATTGTAACAAAAATATCTGGATAGGGTGATTTTTTTGTTTTTATGTGATGTTTCATATTTTGAAGAATAGTGAAAAATACTGAATTCTAATTAAAAAATAGTTTTTCATATAACATTTTTACATAGTTAAATTATATTTTAAATTTAATTTAAATTTAAATTAGATATATGTTTTTCAACTAATCGTATTTATTTCATTGGATTCAATTTCACTTTGAAATTTTATATAAAAACATAGAAAACTTTTGAATGTTTTTACATTAAAAATCTGCATTATAGTCTGGTCTATGAGATTAAATTTAAATTAATTTCTACCACTTCAACAATTAGAAATTTAAAAAATGGATTCAATATATTGTATCAATATAATTTATAATTTATAATATGGTAAACTTATTTTTTGACCAAATATATTAGTGAATGTAGTGAAACTTAATTTCAACAATTAAAGGAAAATTAAGATTAACAAGGGAATAAACCATTATCTTAAGGGCCCAAATAAATATTCACTTGTAAAAAACTCATTAGATGGAATTTATTCATCCATGAGCCAAAAAATATTGACTTCCATTGGTTTTGGATGACTATTTTTAGGGGAAAATGGGTACACAAAATATGTTTTTAAAAATACCAAATGAATCTTTCCCTCACCTATGAATGGCCACCACAACCCCCCCCCCCTCCTAGAAACTCTCAAATTACATAGGTTCATCCATTATAAATAAAATAAACTTCCCAAAATACCTCCATTCATCCTTTAATACTCACTTTGGGAAGAGATCTATTCATCTAAATCCTTTTGTGAAAACCAAAAGAAGTTACCCAAAGAAGTGGTAACATCCTCTCTCAAGAATTATTATCTTATTTTAAATTTCCAGCCACTATACTTTATTTATTTCATTATTATAAAAAACAAGTATAATAAATATACAGATATGTTTTTATTCAATGGGTTTGACCTAAAATTAAACACACTTCCATCAAATATGTAACAAACATATTGTTTATTTAAACCACGAACTACCACATACCACATTTAATGGTTTGGAAATATGAGGGACACATTGTTTATATGTGATATATATGATAAATATTATTTATTTATGATTATTTATTTATTTTACAACACATATATTTACACATTCCATTTTCTAAATATGATAATTTCATTTGAGGAAGTGTGTACTACTATGCCCTAAAAGTGATGTGACTCATTCACACACTACATGGAATGTATTAAGGATGTTTTCAGTGAAATTATATGATATATAATACATAATAATAATTTAATTATATAATTTACATTCATATATAAATTTCATTTTCATTCATTCAATATGAAAAGAAAACAGAAACAGTGATTAGGTATATGTACGACCTACCATCTCCATGAAAAGTGTATTCCATTTCATACTTATTTATTATATAGAATACTATAATAAAAATATAATGAATATAAATTATATTTATATAATATTTTACATTATGGAAATCGTGATATATTTTTAAGGACCAAAGATAAAACAAAGTAAGATACATGTGAAAAACAATGTGAATACTATCCCTAACATGAAATTGTTATAAAGATGTAATATAAAGTAAAAATAAAAAAAATATGGAATTATATATAATAATATTTTTTTATAGATTTAAAATAAACTTATATTTATTATAAAAGAATTTTTTATGAGTGCGATGAAAGTCAAGACACAAGGAGATGGAATTTCAAATAACATTTCATTTTTGGGAGATACATGCCTTATAAACAACTCATTTTATTTATGTGTTATATAAAAATTCCATGAATGTGTTATATAAATCTTATAAATAAATTTAAGGGTATTTATATATCAATTTTTTATATTTCTCTCATGGTGTTTTTGATTCAATATTTATCAAATCGGTAATGTAATTTCATCTCAATATTACTTCCTGGAGATAAATTACATTTTATACACCAATTTTTTTCTATGGGATGTATATAATAGAATTATCATGTTATATCATGAATCTTAGAATTTTCATGATATTTATAATCTCTATATAATTTCATTTTCTTACATGGGTAGTATGATTCATAGTTACCATGTGGTAATTTTTTATTAAAATAATCACATGATTTGTCAAGACTGTTTATGATTATATTTTCATTGATTAAATATTATTATCCATATCTAAAGAATGCTCATAAATTTTCATCTCCTCTGGTAATTCATAATATATTCATGTATTTGTCACATTTTTCAAATAGTTGGTACATATTTTAGTTAAGAAAGTATTTTAATGAATTCCAAAATTTAACACTCCCTCTATTTAGAAATCCATGTTAATTAAATAACAAGTTTTATAAAAAAATACAATAATAGTCAACTATGGTCCAATGATCATAAAAATAAATTTTTATAGATTTTTTACCTCTTAAAAAATATTTTTAAAAATTAATCTTCTTGTCATTTTCTGATTGAGACACTTTTATAAACATTTTACAGTTCCAAAGGAATGTTTGACATGTACATATTTACCTTCCATCATTCCATTAATGGTTTTTTTATATGATTATAATGTTTTTTATAAAAAAATTCTTGAAATTTTGTAAATTCATTTTTTTAATGAGGTTTTCATTGAAAAAATGTTTTTAAAATGAATTTTTATTTGAAAGGATTTTTAAACGTATTAAATCATCATTTATAAGTTTTCAAGGAAAATTGTTTTCAAAACATTTTCAAGATTTATATACTATATTTAAATGTATTTTAAATGATATGTTTTTCAAAAAAAATAAACATTATTTTATAAGTTTTCATGTAAAATTTATTTCAAAAATTTTCAAAGTTTCATTTAATAGTTTTCATGGAAAATGGTTTTCAAAAAGTTTTTAATGTTTCTTTTATGAGTTTTCAATGGAAATGGTTTTAAAAATGTTTTTAAAAATTAATTATATGTTTACATGTCTATTTTCATTAAAAATTAATCCATATGGTTTTATGTTTACAAGAAATAATTTTCCTAATAAGAAGGGTCATTTTCCCTACAAAATATTTCTAAAAGATCTTTCAAAATTATATCACATCTAATATGACATCTATTGGTGTAACTCATTCATTTTTTGTGAAATTATAAAATGTTTTTACTTTATATTATTTCTATAAATGGATTATTTTTTATGGAATATTGATTATGAAGTCCATTTCTCTTTTATATGGTATATTACTTTGAAACCCACTTCTTTTCACAAGTTTTTATTGTTGGAATCCTTATGTATTAATCATGTTTTAATGATCATGAATCATATATATTCTATAAAGCCTATTAATCATGTGTAATCATTCTTAAATCATGAACAGATGATTAGTATTTTTATAATTTATGTAATGATATCTAGGATCTTAATTATTATACATTCATTCTGATTACTATACATTATATTTGATTTACTTTATAAGTATTTCTTTAAAGAATGATTAAGTCTAAGTCATTCTATGAATATCACTGCTTATGTCTGAATACAGATATTTTGCTATGTTTCAGACACCGTTATTCTGCCACCATTTATGTTTTTATGGAAGAGGACCCATACACCATGACCATACACTGTGAACAGACACCGTGACCAGACACTATGACCAAACACTGGGATAAGACATAGTGAGAAGACACCGTGACCAGACACCGTATCCAGACACCATAACCAGACACCCTGAGCAGACACCTTGACCAGACACTATGACCATCCAGACACTATAACCAGACACCATGACCAAACACCGTGGCCATGTAGACACTGTGACCATCCAGACACTGTGACCATCCAGACACCGTTTTCATGGAGACACCATTTTATGGAGACATCATTTATAGGCAAACTATGACACTGTTTCTTAATATGTATTGTATTTTCTCAATTTAATTTCTGTCGGTCATATTTGAATCTTTTAAATTCCCTAACATAATTAATATTTCTTTGCATACATGTCTTCTTATAGTATGAGGTATGAAGTCCAGAATACATGTAACATGTCGGCTCCAACACATACACATGGAGAATAAAAAAAAATTGCAGCCTAGAAACATACACACACAATAAAAGAGATCGTAACAACAAATAACACATGATATTTCTTGAGAAAAAAATCAATACATGCAACTCAACATTCATGATGAAAACAAGAAGAATTCTTGAATCAAAAATCTGGACACCATAGATCAGAATTGTTGAGCACATCTTCGCATAGTCAGTACCATGAAGAACATGAGACATATCTATCTGACTTACAATACTCTATTTTCCATGAGAGGACTCGATTTCTACATCTTCTTCATCCCAAAAGTCCAGATATTCATAGAAAAACACTCCAAGCACTTCTAATCTTATCTCATCATTTCATCTCTATTTTGTATTATTTTTATCTTTGGAGCAGTGTCTGTGTCTGTATAAAAACCCACAATGTATCCTATATTAAACTGAAGGATACAAGATATTCTTTCTCAAACATCTATTTACACTTGTTTATACACACAGATAAGTGTTGAAGAGGTTGTGTGTAACCTGTTCTTCATGCCCATGGAGAACTGTGGAAGAGGTTGTGTGACCTGTACAGTCGTGTGTACTGTTGTAAAGCCTGATACAGGTTGTGTATCTAGTTTATTTATATAAACTACTTTGTGGTAGGTGAACACCAATTAGAGTGGATTAGGTCTCGTCTTGAGACTGAACCACTTGTTTTATATCGATTGTGATGTCTATTTTAGTTTTCTCTATTTTACTGTTTAATTCTGAAATCACTGAATTTACTTTGATGGTTATTCATAGAAAGAAGTTATAATTGTATTGAAATATTATAACAGTTCTAAAAGTAATTTTAATTACCAATATTATGATTACTGATAATTAATCAATCTTATAAGAAGTTATTTAAACAATCCAACTTTTCTAATAGTATAACCTTGATTAACTGGGTCATATTTATCTTTATTGGGGAACCATTTTATGAATAATTTTGAATAGAAATTTTTTTAATAGATACTCAATTAACCACCCCCACCCTCTATTTATTACTCTACTCCGACCAAAACATTGTATCCAAGGATTGTTTCTAAAGTCTATGTTTTTAACCCTATTCAACTGTTATTTTAGTTATACTTTAATGATCAGTAAATTTCTATCAATTCTAAATTTCTAGCTTTGTTATGTTATTTTTGTTTTATGGATAATAGATTGGAAGGTTCTAAAACCAACAGACCACCATTCTTTAATGAAACCAAGTATTATCAATGGAAAATAAAAATTAAAATGCATATAGAAAGTATGAGTTATGAAATCTGGTCTTCAATTATAGATGAATATAAGATTCCTGCTACTCATAGAATCACATGTAATGATCCTACCAAAATTTCCTACAAGAAAAATTGGAAATATATTAATGATTTATACTGATATTTAAGAGATGAGTAATTAAATTGAATTTCTGCTTGTATAAAAGCCCATGAAATTTGGGATACCTTATCTGTTTCAATGATGGAACATCTAGTGTGTAAGAAATGAAACTTAATACCTATACTATTAAATATGATAACATTAAAATGAAAACTGATGATCTTATTTTTGACATGTATCTCAGGTTCAACGTAATTGTCAACACGTTGATTTATCTTGGAAGAGAAGTCACTACAAAAGAACAAATTATGAGGATTCTCATATTCTTATCTGAGAGATGGAGAGGAACCTCTATCTCTATTAGGGAGTCATGCGTCATCAGTAAGATACCTGTGAAATTATTCATTGGGAAAGTAATGATGTATGAAGAGGAGTTGAAATTCAACAAGGAAGAAGAGGATGAACTAAAAAGAAAATCTGTCACGTTTAAGACCAACACCTATTATCACAAAGAAAAAGTTAAATTGGAAGTTTTTGTAGAATTTTCCAGTAGTGAACAATCATCACCTAATAGTGATGAGTAGATCACTCAGTTATCCAAAAGTTTCAAGTGATTTTAAAAGAAGAATAACATTTTTAATAATCCTAAATTCAAGGGAAAATATGATCACAATGAAATTTTGAAGAGATATTGGTAAAGAAGTGACATGTCTAATGAGATATTATGCTATGAATGTAAAAAAAAGGACATATCAAAGCTGAATTTTCAAAGCTCATGTACAAAAATAAATATTAAGACAAAGATAGAAAGTATAAATAGAAAATAAAATCAATCTGGAGAGCTTCTGAGGATAGTTCAATTGAATCAAGATCCTCACATGATGAACATGCTGACAAATCCAATATGTGTTTCAAGAAAAACACATCTGAGGTAATAGTGGAATCTCATATATATAATTTTTATTATTCTAAAGATAAGAGTGACTCTGAAAACAAGATTAATGAAGAAATGTTTGAGTATTGTAATATTCTAGAAGAGACGTGCAATTAATTAAAAGATAAATACAAATCATTGAAGAAACAACATGATCTTAACTCAACTATTAAAACTAAACTCGCTGTAGAAAGGGTGAAAAATGATCAACTACTCAAAGAAAACAATGAAATAAAATTGTCTAAGAAAAATTTGAAATGGATATTGATTGGTTTACTATTTGTAAGGATACCTTGGTACAAATTCTAGGTAAACAAATTGATCTTAAATATAATAATGTCATTTGCTATCAACCAGGTAAAATAAATCATTGAAGAACAAAATATCTTTATAAATCTAGGACATACAGCTTTACTCCCAATTCTAGAACAAAATCAAATGGTTCAAGTTATGATACACTCTCTACTGTTTCAATTTTTTCTAGAACAAACTGATTTTAGTTTTTAAATACTTTACATAATGCTTATAATAAACCTATGAGGTATACATGGGTTCCTAAAGAACTTATCACTAATATTATTGGACCCAAACATGTGTGGGTACCAAAATATATTATTATTTGATTATTTTGAAGGAATGATGCATAAAGAGTTCCTTTAAGAGCATATGGTACTTGGACAGTGGGTGTTCAAGACACATGAAAGGATACTACTCATGCTTCATGAACATAATAAAAATTTATGGAGGAAATGTCACCTTTGGTGACAATTCCAATGGAAATATTATTGTCCTTGGCCAAATCAATAACTCTAACTCAGTTTTCATTTCTAAATTACTATTTGTTGATGGATTGAAATATAATCTGCTTAGTATCTCACAATTATGTGATGATGGATTTCATGTTAAATTTTAAAATAATGCATGTAATGTTTTTTAATTCTAATTATGAATTAGTATTTTCTACATTAAAAAATGAAAATGTTTATTTCGTTAACATAAATTCTTTAGCTTCTCAAAAGGATTCATGTTTAAGGGTGTTTCATAAAGAGGCCTAGATTTGGCATAGAAGACTAGAACACTGTAACACTCACTCCCTTAGAAAGTTGGATAGAAAATGCTTAATCAAAGACTAACTCAAACTTGATTTTTCAAACGATAAAGTGTGTAATCCTTGTCAAAAATGAAAGCAACACAAAATTTCCTTCAATCCAAAGAAAGAAGTGTCAACTTCTCAAACTCTCAAATTGGATCACATGAATTTGATTGGACCATCTAGAGTTTATAGTTTCAATGGGAAGAACTATGTTTATGTTCTTCTAGATGAAATTTCTAGATATATGTGGACATTCTTTTTGGGTCACAAAAGTGAAGTCTGCTCTCATTTTACCAAATATGCCAAAACTATAGAAAATATTAGTGGACATAAAATTAAATCCTTAAGAAGTGGTCATGGCTGTGATTTTGAAAATCAAGAGTTAGAATAGTTTTTCTCCCAAAATGGATATAGTCATTATTTCTCTTCCCTTATAACATCTCAATAGAATGGAGTTGTAGAAAGAAGAAATTGAACCCTGCAAGATATTTCTAGAACCATGCTTAGTGAATATGACTTACCTATTTATTTTTTGGCTAAATCTTTAAATACAACATTCTATATAATCAATAGAGTGTTGATTAGACCAATTCCTAAAAGGAATCTTTATGAGTTATGGAACAATAGAAAACCCAATGTTAGATACTTCAATGTTTTTGCTTGAAAAGTTGATATCCTCAATACTAAGGAAAATCTTGAAAAATTTGAATCCAAGAGTGATTAAGGAAGATATTCAATTTCTAGTAAATCCTATAGAGTGTTTAATAAAATAACTAAATGTATGGAAGAATCTATCCATCTCAAATTTGATTATATAGATCCTCATGAGCTTAAGAGCACTCTAGATAACCTAAGGGATGATGTACCAAATATGGACGTTAACTCAAAATCCTCAAAACATCCTGTGAAAGAATTTGTGAAAACTTCCTATTCTAGAAATTCCTTAGACTCAAGTCACAATGAGACTACAGCTGATGATGAACTATAAATCACAAGTCCTTATTTTTCTAGAGCTGTTAGAACTCTTAAGAACCATACCTTAGATGTTGTTGTAGGAAACATTGGAAAAAGAAACTCAAACTAGATCTTCTCTTAGAAATCAGGTTGGACATCAAGTCTTCTTGTCACATCTTGAACCTAAAAAAATTAATGATGCTATTACTGATGAATTTTGGGTAATGTATATGCAAGAAGAACTTAATAAGTTTGAAATGAACAATGTTTGGAAACTTTTAATAAGACACAAAGACACATTCACCATAGGAACTACATGGGTATTTATAAATAAGGTAGATGAATCTAGTAATATAATTAGAAACAAGGATAGATTGTTTGCACAAGGCTATAGTCCAGATGAAGGAATTGACTATGAAGAGACATTTTCACCAGTAGCCAGACATTAAGCCATCAAAATTATGCTTGCCTATACAGCACATTTGAATTTAAAACTATATCAAATGGATGTCAAATGTGCATTTCTAAATGGGTATATATCTGAGGATGTATTTTTGAGCAACCCCCTATTTTTACAAACCCACATTTTCCAAATCATATTTTTATGTTATCAAAACCTTTGTATGTTTTAAAACAAGCTCCAAGAGCTTGGTATGATAGATTAAGTGCTTTTCTTATTTCCAAAGGTTTTAAAAAATGTATATCTGATCCTACCCTTTTTATAAAATAAATTTCCAATGATGTTTTAGTTGTTCAAATATATGTAGATGATATCATCTTTAGATATTCAAAAAATTATTTATGTATTGATTTTTTCTATAATGATGAAAAATGAATTTGAAATGAGTGTAATGCTAGATTTCAAATTCATTCATGGGATTCAAATCCTTCAAAATAATTATGGTATTATTTTAAATTAAATAAAATATACTAGATATATTCTATAACATTATGGATTGGATAGCACTAAAAGTAGTGACACTCAAATGAGTACCCCGTGTAAGTTAGATCATGATGAAGATGAAAAATATGTTGATCAAACCACTTACAGTGAAAATATTAGCATTTTACTATACATAACTTCTAGCTAACCTGACGTTATGATTAGTGTGTTTATGTGTGCTCGTTTTCCATAAAATCCTAAGGAATCTCATTTAAATGTTGTTAAGATAATTTTCAAATACCTCAATCATACACCCAATCTCAAATTGTTCTATCCCAGAGGATAATCATTTGAATTTGTTAGCTATTCTAATACTGACTTCAGTGGTTGTAAGTAAGATAAAAAAATCACCTCTATAACATGTCACTTTTTAGGCAAGTCACTAGTACCATGTTGTAGTAAGAAAAAAAACTATATTACATTATCTACTGCAGAAGATGAATACATAGCTGCTAGTAGCTGTTGTGTAAAAATTTTGTGGAGGAAACACACATTACTAGATTATGGATATCAATTCAGGGATGTACCTATAAATTGTGACAATACAAGTGCAATTAACATCTTGAAAAAACCTGTTTCACACTCTAAGACAAATCATATTGATGTGAGACAACACTGTTTGAGAGATCATTATCCAAAATGTGACATCACATTGGAATTCATTGGTACTGAATATCAACATGCAAATATATTCACCAAACCACTAAATTCTGAAAGAATATATTACATTAAACATGAATTGGTTATGATAAATCTTAAGTAGTTGTCTTACTGTTTCATATCTTACTATTTCATATCTTACTGTTTCATATCTTTCTGTTTCATACATTACAGTTCCAAAAATCACTATCTTGAGATTACTATTTAACTCTAACAGTTCTTTAGTTTTAATTTCTTAAATATTACTATTTCATATTTACGGTCTCATAGTTACTATTTCTTGCTTACTATATAACACTTACTGTCTCAAACAACATAGTCGCAAAGTATAGAAATCACTTTGTTACTATCTCACCATGAATGACTATTACTATCTCAGCGTGAATGATTGTTACTGTCTTACCATAAAGATGTCTTATTGTTTTATTTATACATTATATCATGTATCGCGGTAATTACATATTTTATGCTTTCACATTACCACTCTTTTGTTTTTGCGACTATTGGTATTCCTAAATGATAAAAACTAAATATGATTAACTCATTCTTCACTTGAGATCTCTTATCTTCTCTCAAACCATAACCCTTCTTCAACCCTTCTCTTTCTCGAACATTCAGTGAATGCCCAGGATGAAACACCCTTCATCGTCAACTCCTGAGAAACGCATTTCAAATAAGAAGAGTAAAATCATGCTGAATATAGAACCCGAGGGCCCTCTAAATCCGAACCTAGTGAACAGAGTAGTGGTACCTGAAAACAAGATTTTCCACAAGAGGATCATGTCAAGTAAGTCTCTATTTTTTAAAGTATTAACAGAGAATGGATGGTTGCATATGAGGAACTGTGAAAGAGACCTAGGATCAAATCCTTGTGGAGGCTAATTTCTGGGTTACTGTAGCAGTACTGTAGCAATACTACAGTAGGTACTATAGCAGGAACTGTACAGAACTGTAGCAGGTACTATAGCGGGAACTGTAGCAGGAAATGTTTGGCACTGTAGAAACCAGGAATATTCCCCCATTTGGGCCTTTAGGCCACCGATTTTGTCCTCGAGTCCTATAAGGCCTTCGGGCCACCCAGTCCTTCGGGCCACCTCAAGGCCTTCGGGCTACTTTAAGTGCAGATGGAAACTAGACAACCTACAATGAACAAGATTCAAACGGAGGAGGAGCAATGAGGTTTCACCATAGCAGAAGCTAAATGGGTTGAAAGAATGAGAGGGTATGGCACCTTCCATTGGGACAAGCCTGTGCATGTATGGGAAATCCTAGCTGAACATCCATGCATAGGTGGAGATCTGATTTCACGATGAAGATGCTGGGGAGGATCAGTTCCATGTAGTTAGTCTGGGTTGTATGTAATGTGTGAATCCTATTGGTAATGAATTCCTCTAAGGCCTATGGGCCATGTAATACTTACGCCTATGGGCCTTGTAAGGGTTCCACCTCACCCCTTGAAAGGAGGATTATCAAAAATCAATAAAAAAATGATGGCCTTTGGGGAATTCGAGGAATAGAGAATGGATGGTTAGACATGTTTACAATGGAGGATCTTCATATCTACCTGAAGTTAGTTGAAAAATTTTACCAGTTTGTCCAATTTTATTTTGTTATTGTAGATGGATATGTTGTATGAAACTGGATAAATGGCCATAGATGCATTTTTTCCTCAAGGTTATGGACTAGACGACTTATGATACGTTATGAGGGTATTTGTGAGGACTATCTGATAGGTCTTCCACCCCCAAGTGAGATTTTTCTTTTGGAAGATTATTTGGGAATATTGAATAGAAATAATTATAAGATGAGAGCTATAGCTAAAGAGATGAATGGAGAAACCAGACTCCTATTTATGTTTTTTCAGAATTTTATCAATCCCAGAAAATGTGATTTTTCTGTAATCAAGTATCAGGATGTATTCATAATGCATCCCATGAAAAATGGACATATGATCACCCTTTTCCAATATATTATACACCATATGTGTGAGTTGATCAAAACAACCTCCAAGTCAACCTCCTTGTGTTATTCTTGGATTATCTTAGCCATGCTTCATTCCAAAGGAGTGTTTGGACCAAATTAAAAAGTCATCAAGGATTATGAGTTCTTTCTTTCAAAAGTTATTGAAAATAAAATGAAAAGTATTTGGAATCCTTAGGGAAAAGCATGGGTGGAAAAAATGATAGAATTTATGAATAGTTAAATCTGGTGGAACACCCTTCAAGACCTAAAGATGTTTCTAATCCTGGTTTAGAACCAGATGAGTTTGTTGAGTATCATTTAGATGAAGAAGATGAAGAAGAAGAAGATTTTATGGCACCTACAATAGAAACTTTCCTGAATGAGGAGGACAATGAACCTGTTCTTCAAGACATAGCTGAGAAAGAAGTGCCTATTTCTGAAAAGGTTGTTGATTTGGAAGAACAACCTTCCTCAAAAGAATATTTTGTTGTTGTAGATATAGAAATAGAAGTTGTAGAAGAGCATATCGAAAAATATATGTCTCTTGTACAAGAAGTTGTTGGTGAGGAACTTGTAGAGGAAAAAACTACTCCTGAAGTTATTCTTTCTACTGAAGAGAGAATGGAGATATCCTTTAATATGGATAGATAGGAAATGGATGAGGAAATTAGGGTTCAAATAGTAGAAATATATCAAGGATTTAAATCTCTCTATCCTGAGAAGGATGCACCTATTAAGGGGGAGTAGCCCCCCAGTTTGGAATCTATTTAAGTGCCTAATCAATTTTATCCGAATTCACTAGATACATGGTATAAATTCCCCAGTTATTTCAATGTGAATGATTCACAGGAAGTCATAGTCAAAGGTTGTTATTTTTTTACTATGTTTCATTTTAATATAGAATCTTCTCCTAAATACATTTTTGTAAAGAACTTGATCTTGTCTCAGCTTCTATCTATGATCATTCACAAGAACCTTCATTATTGGTGAATAAGGAAAATCTGAAAGAATTTGGAGGTACCCTATTGGATGGGGTTGAAAATATCATTAATAATCAACCATCTCCATTAACAAATCTAAGTGAAAGAGATGCTCCACTGTTATTGAAAAAGTCATATGGAAGATTCAACCCAAAATGCTTCAAGAGATTCGAGAAATCATAGTTGAGAATAAACTTATTAGTGATGAAGTAAAGACTCTATGAGTTATGGTTGAAGATATGTATAGAGTGTTGAACTCGAGACCAGAACCTTATTCTCATCCTATTGATAATATTGTTACTCATACCCTACACAAATTAGCCTCGTTGATTCAAAATAATCTAAACTCTTTAGCTGACAAAGTAGCCGAAAGAAACAAGAAGATTGATCATGAGATGTGTGAACTTGTTATTGGACTTAACAAGTTAACTAATGAGTATATGGGGTGCCTTCATAAAGTTATAAATCAATTGAAATCCCTTTCCTCAGCTATCACTACTTCTAATACCTCTAGACCATCATCTCAACCTACTTAAACAGTGATCTTCACATAACAGTTTTCAAAGAGGAACTTTAGGTTGTGCTAAGTGCCTTTGATAAAGAATCTCTATTTGAATTTATCAAGAATAGTGACAGAGTTCTCGATTTGGGGAGAATCCATTCCAATATTTCCAATTATTTTAAGCAAGAAATTTCTATGAAATTGGACTTCTATTTCAATCAGATCTTCTCTAAGAATGACATGACCAACCATTTCAAGTACCTTGTGGAAAATCTGAGAATTCCTCCTGTTAATCAGGCTTTCAAAACTCAAGTCCAAAAGCTCAAAAATTTCATTCGTTTATTGGAAAATTTTATGTAAAACTATGATGACATTGAAAAATCCATGCAATATGGTGGAGAGATCATGGGTAAGTTTATCAAGACCTTAAGGCCTTATCTTCATGTTCAGATTACTTCCATTGTTGGTCCTGCAGCTGCACCTCTGATATCTGGTTATCCTACCTCCACCAATACTACCCTAGCCTCCACATATATTTCTATCATTCATGACCTGAGTTAGATCAGTCTTGTAATCCTTGATCAATAGTTCTCTTGGTATTCTACTACCCCTACCTTATCCCCTTCTATTTTTGAATGAATCCCTTTACCTTCTCTGTTCACCAGTTCACTCCCTTCCTCTACATAAACCTCTACTTCTATGGATTCTTCTTCTGATGTTGCTGCTAAGGGAAAAGTGAATACAAGCCAGTGCTGAAGAATATTGACTACTATCTTATGATATGTATTCCTTTTGTATTCTTATTACCTTCAATTAGAAATGACATCTTCTTTATCTAATTCATTGTTCACTTTTATTGTCTATTTTTTATTCACCTGTTTTGATAATCCTCAAAGATAGAGAAATATGATCATTAAAGAAAGAATAAATAAATATGTATTTTATATGTACAATAGAGACATATGTATTCTCTCACTCACATGATTTTTGATCAACAAAACAGGGGATATTTTTTAACTCCTCGTATATTAATCATGTTTTAATGATCACAAATCATATATATTTTGTAAAGCCTGTAAATCATGTGTAATCTATCTTAAAACATGTACAGATGATTAGTATTTTTATATATTAAGTAAAGATATCCAAGATCTTAATTTCTATACATTCAGTCTTATTACTATAAACTATATTTGATTTACCTTATAACGATTTCTTTAATGAATGATTATGTCTAATCCATTCTATGAATATCACTGTTTATGTCTGAATACAGATAATTGGCTATGTGTGAGACCCCATTAGTTTTCCACGGGTTATGTTTTTCTAGTAAAGGACCCAGACACCATGACTAGACACCATGACCAGACACCTTGAGTAGACACCGTGACCAGACACCATGACCAAACACCATGAGTAGACACCATTACCATACACCCTCACTCGACACCGTCACCAGACACCGTGAGTAGACACTATGACTAGACACTCTGGCCATCTAGACATCATGACCAGACACCATTCCCATCCAGAAACTATGACCATCCAGACATTGTGACCGTCTAGATATCATTTTCAAGGAGACACTATTTCCTGGAGATACTATTTACAGAAAAACTGTGACAATGTTTCTTAATCTTTTTTTTCATTTCTCAATTTAATTTATAATGGTCATATTTGGATCTTTTAAATGAACTGACATAATTAATGTTTTTTATAGAAATTTCTCCTGACAGTACGAGGTATGAGGTGGAAAACACATGCAACATGTTAGCTCCAACATAAGCACTCGAGGAATAAAAGAGAAGTGAGGCCCATAAATAAACACACACCAAAAGAGAGAGTAACAATGAAGACCACATGAGCTATCCTGAGAAAAGAACCAACACATGTAACTCAACAATCCTGAATAACACATGAATCATTCTTGAATCAACAATCTAGACACCATAGATCAGAAATTTTGAGCATATCTTCACAAAATCAATACAATGAAGAACATGAGCCAGATATAGCTGACTTACGATACTCTTTTTTCCACTAGAAGGCTCGATTTCTACATCTTCGTCATCACAGAAGTCCAGAGATACATAGAGTAACACTCATATCACTTATGAACTTATCTCATCATTTCTATTCTGTTGTGTATTATTTTTATCTTTCGAGTAGTGTGTCTGTTTGCATAAAAACACACATTGTCTCCTACATTAAACTGAAGGATACAAGATATCCTTCCTGAAACATCTTTTTACACTTGTGTATACCCAGAGATATGTGTGGAAGAGGTTGTGTGTAACCTGTTGTTCATACCCATGAATAACTGTGGAAGAGGTTGTGTGGCCTGGACAGTTGTGTGTACTTTTTAAATCCCGATACAGGCTATGTATGTAGTTTATTTATATAAACTACTTGGTTGCAGGTGATAACCATGTGGAGTTGATTAGGTCATGGATTGAGAATGATCCACTTTTTTATATCTAATGTGTTGTCTATATTAGTTGTCTTTTTTATAGTTTAATCTAGAAATCACTAAATTTACTTTAATAATTAATCTTGGAAAGAAGTTATAATTGTATTGTCGTATTATAATAGCTTCAAAAACAATGTTAATAACCAATATTAATATTACTGAGAATTAATCAATCTTCTAAGAAGTTATTTAAAAGTCAAACATTCATAACAGTATAACCATGATTAACTGGACTGTATTTAACTTTATTGAGGAACCCTTTTAAGAATACTTTTTAAACATAATTTTTTTAATATATACTCAATGCACCCCCCTCTTGAGTAATCTACTCCAGCCAATAGTTATTTTGATGAATTTAATATGAAACCAATATCTTTTTCTATAGGTTATGATGTGAATACATTATTATAATACCCATTTCATTTCATGGGTTATGATATAAATTTTACAGATCTTGTAGAATATGTATGTATGGTTTCATTATGAGATAGGTGGGACTTATATATACCCCCAATTAATTGGGTAAAGATTTATATCCCATGAGATAGGCTAATATGGTCTTGGGAGTGAACCTTGACACATAAGATGGCCATGAGAGTGATCCATGACTACCAAGATGGTATAAGGAGTGAACCCATTCTACTAAGATGATTGTTCGAGTTAACAATGACTACCAAGATGGTATGAAGAGTGAACTCATGCTTATAAGATGGTCATTGGATTTAACCATGACTACCATGATGGTATGGGGAGTGAACCCATAAAATATGATATCCTTGAAATTGATTCCTTAACTACTATAGGTCTTATATTATATTCATATGGTTTTTCAAAAAATCTATGTTTTATTACTATGCTATGCTTTCATGTCTTATGTTATTTATTTCATTATGATTCAAGTCTTATGAGAAACCATATTTTTTTACATCATTCATGTTTATCAAATTTTACATGATGGCTATGATCTTATATTTCTAGGATCATGTTCTCATACCCTTACTCCAATGTTTATGTTTATATATTTCCCTTATTTATACTTACAGTGCCCTGGATATCATCCCATTTTATTTTTCCTTTGATATGTTATGAAGATATATTTGATGTATTATATGTCTAAAAGGGGTTATATTCTTGGATAACCTAGTGAGAGATAACATATCTCACTTATGTACAAGTGTTTATGTATCAATGTTTTCAAATACACTTAACTAATACATTATTTGGATGTATGTTTTTATAATGTTTTGTGTATTCAAAAAAGGCATATAATTTCAATGTACAACAATACGGGGTCATTATAAATGGTATTACAGTGATGGTTTGTAAAATTTCTGAGTCTAGGATGAGAAAACATTTTTTAGATCCCTAGATACATTTTTAATGATATGTCTACGGACATCTCTCATGATATGTAAATATATGAGTTAAAATCATGTAATTTTAGTAAAGGATAGAGTAGGTGGTTTCCTAGAAATACCCCTTTGTCTGGATTCTAAAATTTGAGGTGATTCTATAAAAGATGTACCTAGGAGGAACATTTTTGACAATGTGTGTCAGGACAGACTCGACACAACCTGGTACATGAAAAACAAGTCTTACTATGCACCTAGTTTTAAACTCCAACATGATATTATTTGGAAATTCACAAACTCTTCCTAAACCATCATGAATTATGTTAATGGATGTTAGCTATGAATTACCTTGGATAAATTGAAGGTGTTATAGTTTAATAATGGTTTCATAATTTAGATGTCATATAGGTGGTTTTTAATATTATGTGATTCCCAACTGTGTTAATAATTTCTTACTCAATTCATCATAGTTTTAGTAAATGGAAGGAATAAGAAAGAACCGGATAAATGATGAATATGATAGAAAATATATTTATTAGCAGTTATGTGGGATGACAACTGGGGTGAAGGATGTTGTCTTCCGACCTAATACATTTTCAATGAACCTAATCAATGTAACATCCCAGATCTGGTTTCCACTGATCTAATTCTCTATACTCAGATGGCCACATATCCTCAAGGACATTTCTTCAAACCCCAAAGGATGTCGACAAGCAGTGACGACCAAGTGTGTGATAGTGGGGAAACTATAACCTCATTGGAAGATTATAACACAGCAAAACAATGATATACAATATCAGAAGTAGTAAATACCATAAAATCGATATAAACAACAACACACTAATAATAAAGATAACCCAAAGTCATAGCATAAAAAAGATGATGCTTCTTATCCCATGATCTAAGAAACTTTACAACACAAGTACACTGTAGTAATAGAAAATATATGTCTCAAAAGCACAAAAGAAAAAAAAATTTACTAGGAAGAATCTCTAGACACGACTCAGTCCCATGATCTCCTACTCTTAAACATCACATCAAGTACATATAGCATAGTGGTTTCCCTGATCAACACCTATAATTATATAATCTGTTTGGGCCCAAAAGCATGACCCAAATATTGTGTGAGAATAAATCCCAGAAGAAAACCACCTACGGTTTTTACCAATGTGTTAGTGGATAAATATAACATGCAATGTACAATAGTGAAACCAATAAACTATGGGTACACAAAAGAAATAACAACATATGTCTCAGAAGACAATGTAAATAAGTATAAGTGAATACTGATTCCAAGATGTTTCTTTGGATTTGAAGACACGTCATAAGTCATCCATATCATTATTCATGTTCCTTGAATTATATAAAAATCTCGAGGTCTGGCCAAGGATCGATGACCCCCATATTAAACTAACCGTAAACTCGTGACATAATAATCATTTTAATCATTTTCTAATAGAGGAATCCCTGGTTTCCCCAAATGGGTACATGGTTTTCTCAGTATTTTAAATAAGCCTCAATGAGCCCAACCACCCCATCATTCCTAACTTATGGCCCTTACATAATTACTTCCTGATATATTCTATGGCCTTTTAACAGATACCCTCATTCACCCCAAGGTAAACATAAGGTGAAATTATTCACATTATCTCAACATTTTCTTTTAACTGATACTGTGAATTGCCTATTTCTCATTACCCATCTTTGAAATAATTCAATTCCATATCAAATAAAACACATGTGAATTTATTTATCACATGTCCAGTAATTTAAATTTCTCATGTGGGTATAATTAAAACAACAAGTATCGCCTATGTGGTTCATTTTAACAACCCAATAATGGGAATTCAAGTGAATCCTCTAAGGGTTTCTCCGCCAAATGACCATCTGAGGAAAACAGAACCATGGGTTGGCCCTAAATCAAGGTTAACAACCATAAACATTAGTTTAAATATTATAATTAATTACCTAATCATCAATAGGAAAAATCATTGTTTATTATTTAATCAAAAGAAACCCTAAAAGTTTTTATGTGGAACTCTAGCTAATATACTCGACTCGACAATCAATGAAAGGTAAAAGAACCCGAACCTCATATTATTATGACTCTCCTCATCCAGTGTTGATCACCAATTAAACCAAAATCATAGTAGATCTACAAAAAGAGTAAAAATTCTAAACCCTTTATAACTAGGTCTAGAGAAAAAATAAAAAAAAAGCTGAAGTGGAATTGAGTACTCGCTGAGAGGGTTTCAATAGAATCAATGGAATTAAAATTGGGATTTGGATGATGAAATGGGAGAATAATTATCATTCATATATTCTTGGGTGCACTACTCATCTAAATGTCTCATTTCTATACATCTTCAAAAAATGATGCTACTTCTTGATTTAATCAAAAAAAGTACAAGTTGTGTACTTAAAACTACATGTCGTGTCCGTACAATTTCTTGAAAGAATATTACATGGTCATGTACTTGTATTACATGGCATGTGACCCTCTATACACATCATGTACATAAAAGTACCCGGTGTGTAGGCCCCAGTCACACCGTGTAATAGGTATGTAGTATGCCCTTAACCTCTTTTCACCATTTTCTTATGTATAAAATGAAATGGAAAGATTTGTATCTCAATGGAAGATCAATGTTGTTATAGACATCCCCCCTTAAATCAATTCATCTTATAATTTCCCTTCCAAGGGTGATTAAGAATAAATCAAAGAACAACTCTTGCTACTATGATCGTACGTCGGCCTCCCTCTCCCAAGTCGCATCCTGCACTCAGTCATGCTGTCATGGCACTAGTACCAAATCAATAGACTAGCCTCATAGAACCATTGTTCTACGATCCACAATACAAATGGGATACTCTTCAAAGGATGCATATTCCTACAACTCTTCGTCCTCTAGATAAAAATTTCAAGACTGATTCAAGAATTAATGTCACAAATGAGAAATGAGGAAGATTTCATGCATAACCCTATTTCTCTGAGGCAACTGTAGTCCAAAAGAAACTAACCCAACCCTCTCCAAAATCTCAAATGGACGAATGTATCTTGGTTAAATCTTACCTTGTTTACTGATCCTCTTGTCTTCCTTCCTCAGTGAGACACATAGGAAAAATAGATTCCAGACAATGAACTTAAATTCTCTTCAACAGTGATTGACGTAAGATTTTTGACAAGACTACATAGTATCCAACCTCTTTTGAATCTACTAAACAAGATTAGTGGTCTCCTAAAAAAGTTGAGGTCCTAGCAACACTTCCTCTCCTCCCTCCATCCAACATAAGTGTTCCCAGCATGGGCTATCATAGAAAGCCTTGTATGGATCCATCTAAATAGTAGCATAGATGTTATTGTTGTAATAGAACTCAATAAAGGTTATGTGCATCTCCCATAAATCCGGAAAAAAAACCTAGGATATAAGCCAGAAGCATGTCCTATATCACCTAAATTGTGTGCTCTAACTGGCCATCTGTTAGGGGGTGGTATGTCATGCTCAGAAGCACCTGTGTACCCAAATTCCACTATATACCTTGATATACACAAGTAGAAAACTAGGAATACATATTGAAACAATAAAATGTGGGGCCATGTGATGTCGTACTATCTCACGGATGTACAACCTCCCAAGCTCATCAACACTGAAGGCTCCCTTGATTGATAGGAAATTTGAATCCTTTGTAATCCTATCAACAACAACCCATACTTCACCATTACCTCAAGGAGACCTTGGTAAACCCATCACAAAATCCATCAAAATGGAATTCCATTTCCACTCAAGAATGGGTAGCTACTACAAAATTCCTTCTGTTCTTTGGTGTTTTTCCTTCATCTATTGATCGGTGGAACATGTCATGAAAAAATCAACTACATCACTCTTCATATGTAGCCACTAGTACAAACTATGTTAATCCTAATACATCTTGGTGATACTCTAATGAACCACCCAATTTGATGCATGAAAATCCTACATCAAATCCTCACACAAGTCTACCAAAACCCATACATGACCCTGTAATCATTAGACATCATCCTCATCAATGGTCCAACTAGGAGGAGTGTCTTACCCTGACATAATATCCCATAGAACTAGGATTTTGAAATCTGATGTCTTCAACATCTTCACTTTGTAATGTAATGTTGAGGTAACCACTAAGGACTCATGGACTATCTGTCCCAGACTGTTGTGCACCACCAAATGCATCTTATGGAACACTCCCATAAGCTTCCACTTCTTACTGGCTTATTTCACTACCTATATCTGAGTCCTCATTCTTAGTGCATCTTCCAATACATTTCCAAATCTAGGTGTGTAGGAATTCTCTATGTTTAAATACAAAAGGTATTCCACCCACCCTCACCGCATAATATTTAGATCATGTGGAGTAAATATATACTTGATATGTTTTTGGTCCATGTACACCACAAAAACGCTCTCCAAATCATTAATGTATCCAATAGCATAAGGCATTATCAACCACAGATAAAATGAGATCATGTGTCAGATAGTTACTCTCATGCGGCCTCTACTACCCAGACCCATGTGCAATGATTGGATCCCACTACATAATCATTATTCCCAGTCTGATACCCAATGTTTCGCAGTACACAGTGTAACTCCTACTTGACTCTGAAAAAATCAGTATCGATGCTGATGTTAATCTCCCTTCATCTCTTAAAATGTATTCTCACAAGAATATGACCATAAATTTTTCACAACCATGTTTTTTAAGCTCGTCATCAGCACTTGTAAGGTTGAGAAGTCTTGCATGAAACACATGTAGTAACCATTCATCCCTAGAAAACTCCGCACCTCAAATATGTTCTTAGGATGTTCCTAGGTAACTATTATTCTCACCTTCTCTGGGTCCACAGACACTTCTGTATCTAAGAAGACATGACCCAAGAAGTGAATATGATCCATCCAAATGTGTCACTATGTGATCATATCATATAACTAATTCTCTCATAGTGTACTCAAAACAATCTCAAGATGGGTGGCACGGTCATGTGAATTATGAGAATATATTTTTTATATCGTCCATGAAAATCGCAATGAATGAGTTGTGATAAGGATGGAACATAGGGTTCATCAGTTTGATAAAGACTGTAGGCACATTAAAGAGACCAAATGGCATGAACAAATACTCATACAGACCATACCTTCTCTGAAGGAATGTGTGAAATATGTTTGATGATATAACAAGCACATGATGATAACCATATCTCAAATCGTTCTTAGAGAATACTCATTCTCCTCAGAGATGATCGAAGATAACAACTATTCACAGAAGTGGGAAAAGGTTCTTAACCATCAACTAGTTCATTTTCCGATAATACATGCATACCTTGAGGGTACCGTCTTCTATTTTCACAAGAAGGACAAGAGAACCCCATGAAGAAGTATGGGGTTGGATGAAACCCATAGCCTCTATATCATCTAGCTGCCTCTTGAGATCTTTCAACTCCATCGTAGCATTATTATATCGAGTAATGGATGCTGGTGAAGCTCCCGGTACTAGCTTGATAGAGAAAACTACCTCTCTTACTGGAGGTAAAAATAAAATGTCATCGAATCAGACATCCCTGAAATAATAAACCATTTGACTAAAATTCATCAGACGTGTTCCCTGGTCATCCAGATATAAACTGTAAACTTTTTCTATCATCCCACTAATCTCATGATGCTCAAGTCAACTATGCTCTCCTAGACATCCTATTCACCTTTTTATAGAAATGATCTACCTTCTGGTGATGTAAAACTCACCCTACGGTGATACAAATAGAAAAAGTCTTGAAAAAATACTAACCATTCCATTATCAGTATGAAATAAAATCCTGTCATCTCTATGAAATAGAGATCCCAAATGAAGTGAAACCCACAAATTTCAAGAGGCACTCTTGGAACTGTCTCACACATACCATTCTAATCCTTAACATAGTTTCTAGTTTCATAACATTTACATATTTAAAAACACATAT
This sequence comes from Viscum album, assembly GCA_963277665.1. Taxonomy (NCBI): domain Eukaryota; kingdom Viridiplantae; phylum Streptophyta; class Magnoliopsida; order Santalales; family Viscaceae; genus Viscum; species Viscum album. The sequence goes on from OY728122.1 coordinate 1,438,413,389, forward strand.
CCCTTAGTTCACCTCAATGGACACAAATAAAACAGTATATGAGGAAACTGTATCAAATTGTACATAAGCTCTAATAGAGAAACTATAATAGTACCTATGATAATTGAAGGTTTGGAATCATGCTCTTACTGGGTCTGTTACACTGCATAAGTATAGCCTATACCGTGGCCCTAAGACACTGTTGGGATACTATGAGCTGACCCACCATACTATCACTGAGATCCTGGGGTCTATCTAACATGGCCATGACCACTACCTCAGTCTGAACATCTTGACATATTCTAGTTCCCTAACTGGTGAGAAGTAGCTAACCCTACTCCAGAACGTGGAGTTGGTGCAGACCCTCTCTCACTACATGCTATTGGAATTGTCCTACATAAATGTTATAAATGGAAAATCATTTTTCAATCTTGACACTCGACTGGGTCCATCAAACAATGAGTATTAAAATAACCAATTATTCCACACTTGAATAACCTCACATAGCTACCAGAAGATACATTCTGAGTAATATATTCTCCATGTGTAATATCTAGATGATACTTCCTGATACTCATAGAAATAGTACTAGATCTTGGTTCCAAACCGCCTTGGATCGCACCTCTAGATTCCCTCTGATTTTCGTCATTAATCGACTCCTAGTTCACTATTTTAGATATAGTATTAAACCTGATGATATTCACCGGTGAGAAGATTTCATACCAAAGACCATCCTTTAATTTCCTAGCCTTTGAAAGATCGGCACCCATCCGAATTGGTGTGATGCATTAGAGATTTGTAAAGTTTTAAGAGTAAACCATAACATATAGAGTTCTATTCTCCATATGCATAAACTCATGAGAATTGTTTCCCTTAGCTTCTCTAGATAGATATAGTCATAGAATACTATCTGAAAATATTCCCATGCTATGTCCTACTGACGCTCTATCTTTGTGGTAACATCCCGTCACCACATGTTAGAATCACAAAACATATAAGTCGTGAGATATACCTTCCTTTCAGGAGGGGTCTCAAGATTATCTATTATTGAAAACATGGAACATAGCCAAGACTCTTAATCCCGTAACCCTCCGTCCACAGAAAACATGGGTGGATTATAGTGTTGGAACACTCGTTTCTGTTCTCCCATAGACATGGCAGGCTATGTTGCTCTTCAAATGGTTTTCATGAACCTCATATATCATTCATGGAAAAGTGAATCATCACCTACGCCCAGTATAATAGCTGGTGCCGAATGTGGCATGAATAGAGGGTCCACAGGTTTCCCATGGCCTACCACCTCTGTGGTATGATCATATTCACTCTCCTTGCACACAACTAGAGGTCGTCGTGGGGAATGACTCGGCATGGTAAAACAAACACCTCATTTAAAGTTTATAGATGATTGTAGTTCAAAATTTCAGGATTTAAACATGAGAAATAAACCCTAAATGTTACCAAAATATGATTACATGGTGTGTATAAAACAAACATGGCATGTACACTCATGCTCCTACCTAGGCATATAATTAAACAGGCATTGGCTTCAAAATTTCCCAGGTACATGACGTGTCATCCCAAACACTGTGTGTACTCAATTTCTCCCACCTATTCGTGTACTTCCCCATGTATAGAGTCACACGGGACCTTCCTATGTAAAACTAAATGGTGTGTATCCACCATACACGACATGCACTAACCAACAACCAACAACCCCTGTTCTCCCTCACACGGATGGACACACTTCCAAATACCACATGACATGAACTATGAGTACATAGAGTGTACATAAGAAATATCTCTATTCCTAAATATAAAAACACATGAAATGTGGTCAAAGCATCACACACCATGTTTTATGGATTTCTGGAATTTAAGCCCTTAAATCATCCCTGAAACACCTGTTTTTAAAAATTAATGCAACGATGTTCCAAATTATGATCCTTGTGGGCCCATAACCCATAGGTCCCAGAATCGATAACTGGGTTTGATTCTTCTTTGTAATATCCCGGATCTAGATACCACTGATATGGTGCTCTATACCCGGTTGGTCACATGTCCTCAAGTGCTTTTCCCCAAACACTAGATGCTTTTGAATAGAAACGAGGTCCTAGGATTTGATAGTGGGGAAGTTATGACCTCATTGGAAGAGTGTAACAAAGTAGAACAATAATACCCAATAACAAGAGTAGTAAATACCATTGAACTAAAACAAACAATGGAAGACTAATAATAAAGATAACCAAATGTCACAACATACAAAAGATGATGCATCATGTCACATGATCTAAGAAAGATGCCAAAACAAGTACACTATAGTAATACACATTGTACTTATCAATAGCCCAATATAATCAAATAGTTACTAGGAAACATTGCAAGCCTAGGAATGGCCCCATTATCTCATACTCCTAAGAATCACATCAAGTACTTGTAGCAGGGCACATTCCTAGATCAACAAATGTAATCATATAACCTTTTTAATCCCAAAATCATTACCCAAACTAGGTGTGAGACTAAATACTAGTAGGAAAAAACCCATGGTCTATAGAAATTTTTCAGTGGATATATATAAAAATTAGTGTAAAATAGTGAAAGCAGTAAACTATGGGTACTCAGAAGAAAGAAAAACATATGTCTTGGAAGATAATGTAAACAATTATATGTGGAGACAAATCCAAGCATGTGCTTTGGCTTGGTAGATGCGTCATAAATCATCTATTTCATTATTAATTTTCCTTTAATTATATAAAATATCAAGGTATTACCTAATCCCAATGACCCCCGTATAAAAGTAACTACCAACTTGTAACATAAAAATCATTATTTAATAATTTTCCAATAGGGCCCGGCTTGGGAATCCCTCAATAGATCATAGGTTCGATTTTCCTTTAAAATAAGACTCATTGATCCCAACCACCCCATAATGGCTTGCTCACAACCCATAGATAATTAATTCTTGAGCTCATCCATGTTCTTTTAACTGATAACCTGGTTCACCCAAGGTATACATAAGAAGAAATTAGTCACCTGAGCATTACCTTATCTATTAACTGAGACTATGGCTCATCCATTGTGAATTACCCCTCTATTTCATAATTTAATTACATATAAAAAACAAGACATAATAATTTAACTAACACATGGATAATCATTTAACAAACTCACATGGGCAGAATTCACATAACAAGTGTCACATAAGTAGTTCATTTTAGCAACCCAAGAATGGGAATTCAGGTCAAGCATCCTAGGAATTCTTTACCAAATAACCATCTAAGGGAAAAACACCCATAGGGTAGCCCTAAATCAGGTTTCACATCCCAAAACATGATTTAAAATCGTTTAATTAATTACCTAATCCTGAACAGGAAAAAATATGGGTTTTTATTCAATCATGTGACAACCTAAAAGTGGGTGTGTGGAACTTCGTCATATATAATCGACTCGATAATCAACGAAAGTAACAATACAACCTACCTCATGTTAGTATGACTCCCCTCATCCCGTGTCATTACTTGAATTCAGCCTTAACCAGAGTAGAACTATAAATTGAGTAAAAATGATCAACCCTCAATAAATAGGTCTAGAAAATAAATCTGAAATAAAGGCTCAAGAGGAATCGAGGACTCACTTAGGTGGTTTCCATGGTTTCAAAGGTGTTTGAATCAGGTTTTGAATGATGAAACAAGAGAAGAATTCTTATTCATATTTTTCTTGGGCACGCTACCCATCGAAATGGCTCTCATTAGTCTATCTTCCAAAAATGACACAACATCCCAATTTAATCAAAAAAAAGAAATTCACCCACCATGTACGTAAAACAACAATTTGTGTGTGTACAATTTATGGCCAGACCATTACTTGATTGTGTACTAGGATTGCATGAAGGGTATCCCTCCATACAAAGTGTGTACATAAAAGTACATGGCGTGTAGGACTCATTCACATCATGTAACTAGCATACAGTCAACCCTTGACCTCTTCTTCTCTTGTTTCATAAGTATAAACTAAAAAGGAATGCTCCATACCTCAAAAGAATAACCAAGTTCTTACAATAAAAAATATGTAACTTAACCAACTCTTAGACTCACCATGGAATTGGAAAAATGAGTTCACTAAGATATTGGGTAATGGAGACCATGGAGGAAAGAATATTTGGTTTCCTTTATGTCAAAAATGATGAAATAATCACCTTAGTGAATGTCTTATTGGAACATGATTTTTTTACTATGGAAGATAAGGAAACAAAGCATGTAACTATAAAGAAAAAATGACATGTTCGATTAATGAAATAGATGAAAATATTATCCACCATAAGAAATTATCAAAGGTAAAATGCTTTAAGTGAGGAAGGAATATTCATTCTACAAATCTATGTCCTAAATAGATAGATCTGGAAGAGAATAAACCAACTGGTGCATTTAATGGTTATATTACTGGTGATGATATTATTACTGATGAAATGTGAAATGACAAAAGGTATAAAATAATAGGATGAGGTAGCCTTCATTTTTCTTATGGGTGAAGTGGTATAATAAAAAAATTTATATATTTTAATTCAAAAATTATGTTATATGAATGATGAAATATATAATGATTGTTATGTTTATGTTTTTCTCTTGGAATTTACATGTTTAAGTTTAATGATTCCAATGGATTGGTAATGTGATTTAATGACAAGGAGATATTTTGACAAAGAGACGAAAACACATAATACATTCCTTCTGTTATGATAATGATGATTGGATAACGATATATTGGATATGAATAAGTAAATTGGATGGTACAGATTATATTGGATGAATGTATGTACTTGTTGATAGGTGGTTTATGATATCATTGATTATGTTTACAACTTTTTTATATTTAAGTAATATACCCAATATACATTGGAAAAAGGGAAAAGACATTTTTTTAATATTTATTTATGGAATTCGGGTCATTACCATGTTTCAAGAGAATATACAATGAGTATATTCACATGTCTGGAATGTAATAATGGAGAGCTGCATTTTGATATATAGGGGATCAATGTTTTGGTGATTTCATGACCACTTTTCTAATGTTTTGGATTGTTATCTTGTAGATGGGTTATAAGGTTTACAATCCAAAAATATTTTTTTATAAACATTAGAGGAGTTATTTATGTATTGATATTTTAATGAAAACTGTGGTTAAAATGTTATTTAATTATTAAAAATATTTCTATGATGTCGATTATATTTTGGAAATTATATTACTGTGGTTTTTGAAAAAGAAAACATGTATTTCAGAAGACAGACATTCATGTCGATAAAGTGTATGGATCTTGAACTCATGACCGAATGACAATAACAGTTTTACACCTACCACAAAACTATGTGACTCTTTGGTAAATGTGTAATTATTATTTATGTATAAATATTAATAAAGATCCATTAGAGATACTTTTTATGTTTAGAGATAAATGTATTATTCATATTTATTTTTAAGAACAGTTAGAGACAAATAGTTATAATTTTAATTATTTTATGGTCATTAAGATATACTAAAAAGTTTATTTTATTACATTAGCTATTGATCGTGTTGTCTAGTGAATCAACATAGTTGATTAGTTTTACAGGATTTCCTATAGTATATCAGTAACCCTAGTTTCCTCTCGACGGAGCCTTAGAATGTTAATTTAAACAAGAATGTTTTTGTTTTCAAAATAAATGGGAAGTGAGGTTTTGTAAAATTTATAGTTTTTTATTTAAAAATAAAAATTGAAACTATATTACTAAATGAGGGAAACTGGTTGGAGAAACCACGATCAACCTGGGTTTGTGTCCCATGATACTCAATCCATCTTTTCTCTCAAGTGAAGGGGAATTATCATTCATTCATTTATTTTATAAACTCTGATTATAGTAATGGCATGTGAGTTATTAATAAGTTAGATCCTAGAAATTGATTGATCAATGATATTGATTATTAGTGACAACTAAAACTCAACAAACATGAATCAATGTAAAAAAATAGAACTCAATCAAGGAATCACATCAACAACGTGGTGAGATGACTTGATTTGTGTCAGTGATACTATTTCCACAACTAAATATCATGAATATTCATTTGTTAATGATTCTAGGTTTTATCAACAAGCATAATCTATTCGCATACTCGTGAATGGAAATTGTGAGAAAAGAGGAAACCACATGAAAATCATCACCAGATATGATTTATGATTGAAAGCATGGGGATTATTGTTATTTGATTTGTATTATATGAAAATATAATAAAAATCAAAATTAATAAGTGATTAATAATATAATACAATCATGGAAACTCAGTTTCCTTCCAATGGTTAAAATCATGTAGCTCGAGATTAAAACAAAAAACAACCCTGAAATTGATCACTAAGAGGCTTATATGTAAATGAGGTATAATATGATTAAAATGAATTAATTTAGCTCTAAAATTCCACTCATCCGTAATCGAAGTCATGAAATATTTGATAATCAGAGTGAGGGGTTATTTTATGGACAAATACATTAGACATTTAGTAAAATAAGTCAAGTGCCTAAGGGACTAGGTAACTACTCATGGAATACTTTTTAATTCATTGTTATCCAACTGTTTTACTTGTGAAAACATGTTAAATTGTCATTAAATTATGTGGATATGTGTACGTTCTATTTATATGTCCAATGGATGTGTAATAAGAACCATTGGATCTATGAGTCACATGTTCTTCATAAAATACATAAGGGTGGTCCAATATTTTCTGCCCATAATTTCTTCACACTATGGTCCTATTATGGGGATTTAAATAAATGAATTGGGATCTATGGTCTTCTATAGATTTTTATCCCGCATGTTTTTTCATTCACCCACAAAATTTTATCCCAATTTGATGCATGGGTTATCCATAGTACATATTTAAGTCCACATGGGTGCTTGGGCTCTTGCGCAGTTTGGCTTGTTCTACGTGAAATACAACGTCAGATCCTCAAATCACCTCCTCCTATAATGTAATCATTAAAACATGTAAAAATTACCCATTTAACATTGAAATAAATTAAAAAATTTAATAAAAAATTAATTGTACTTTGTTGTTATATTTTTAATATTCAATAAAAACCCATTTCAAAATTTAGGTGTAAGGGTGAAATGAAATGTGAATTGTTATGCGATCACACCCAAAAACAAAAAAAAAATAGTCTTGGAAAAGTCTTATATCCTAATCAAGTACCATTACTAAATAAAAGGTGATAAAACTACAAATATTATTTAAAATGAAATCCATCATATCTCATTTATGAAATGAATTTTCCTATCATTTTTTTATCACACATTCAAATGTGTTCAAATTTATTTTTTCACCAATGCAACATGTAAAATCCTTACTCACCGAGAAATTTTCCCTCTTCACTCCTGGAACATATGAAAGTGTATTTATGTTATTTTCTCAGAGTTCATTTGATTTTACCATATGACTTCCAAGATTATAATTTCCCTACAGATAGAAACTAGTATACTACTGAAGAGGACTTCCACCAACTTATTATGAGGTTCGAGGGTTGGTAATATTTAATGTAAAAAAAATATGAGGCCAAAAAGGAGCGTTTAATATCTTATGCACACAACAAGTCAAAATTCAGAAATTTTTCAAAATGAATGTACACACTCAACCCCTCATAAGATGTATAACCTCCAACATAGTATCCCCATTTTTCGTTCATGTGGGTCACAACCAAGAAGTGAGTAATAACGATTAAACACATTATTTTCAATATTTTTTCCTTCTGTTTTTTTTTCAATGTATAGAACAATTTTTTATGTAATGATTTTTTTGATATAAAGAGGGAATTATGTGTAAAACTATAATAGAATATGTCTTGTTATCCCACTGCCCATGGAAAATGTAGGTACCCTTTATATCTAACCATAAAAATGATTTTATCCCCCGAATATGCTTGGAAACACCCTCTTCCCCACAATTTCTGAAAATGAAATAAGAATATACAGATGATATGGGTAGGTAGGGATATGTTAGCTTGTAATGTGGCTACCTAATAGGATTTCCATGTCATATAAGGCTTAATAAGTTTAAAATTTCAAGGTGGATGAAAATAGAGGTTAATTGTACATAGTTTTTTTCAATAAATGATTACCTCTATCATGAATGTAGAATACTTGAATTTTATGTCTTAAAATAGAATGAAGGAAAGTTATAGTTTCTCTACATGACCCAAGACTCTAAATAAAATGATTAAAAGTTATAATATGTCACAAAGGGATTATAATGTCTCTTGGATAAGGGATTAAAATATTTTTTAGTGACAATGAGGTGTGGTATTCAAAAATCTATGAAACACGTATGAATTATTTGAAAATAAAAAATCTAGAAAAATATTCCATAACAATATTAATTTTAAAACACTTCTCAAAAAACAATGGAATTTTCTACATAATCGACTCAAGAATGAAAAATGATTTTAGATATTCTTTTTAATGTCAATATTTTTCTAAAAACACAAAATAATGAAAAATAAATAAAAAATTAAAACATATATTTACATATATATTTTGTTTTCTGTTTTTGGTTTTTTTTCTTCCAATCTATGGCATGTCACCCTACCCCACACCTAAAAATTACATTGTCCTCAATGAAAGTATTTTAAATAAATTGAAAATTAAATAAAGGTAGGGAGAAGGGACATGCTTCTAAGTTGTGTCTTATGTGGCATCCATCAGTTGAATTTCATTTTTGAGATTATTTGAAAAATACTCGTAGAATTGATTGAGCCTCTTTTGAATTACATTAAACATCTTCCAAATACTTTCATAAAAACCTATATATAATGATAAGGGTAAAAATTATTAATATTATAAGGATTGACCCATTAGAAATTAAGATTACCTTGGTGAAGCTTTAGAAGGGAATTATAACAAAGGAAATTCTCACCAATATAAATCTACTACTGAAAAATCACCATATCAAGTATAGACTTTGTATTCTATATATATATTTTGGAGTTCTAAAATGTATCATTAAAAATTTCTTCCAACTCCTAAATCTGAAACATCATATTCTCACCTAAATCTGAGAGACTCTGATTACATTTTTCAACATCCTATTATGCATGGTGATCTACCTTTACTATGAGGTGTCAAGCCATTCAAAACACAATCATATATTTTTAAAATTCTGATGGGGGTTTTAAAAGTTGTACAGTACGCTGAATGTGCATCATCCAAGTGAAAACTCCAATATTTACTATTGAATTTTACCATTTTCCATGATTCTCTTATCTTCCATATTTGAGATTATTTTTTGTCTTTGTTTTTGTGGTTATACACTGTGGAGACATTATGTACAACCCCAAATTTAAAGAGCATGTTTTTCATCTTCTGATTGCAAAAATGTGAACCCTAATCACTAATGATAAATCTATAAAAACCAAATCTACTGTAAATTTGGGACCTCAGAAAATCAACAACCACTCAAGAGTCATAGATCTTGGTGGCCTTTTCTTACACCCTTTTAGATACATAGTCAATAACCAATAATATTTACACAAAGAAAATATAATTATTAAAAGTCCCCATGAAGTTAATGACCCATGAATCAAAGATCACACAAAATAACAAGGGCTATTGGGGAATTTCACTCCTCTTGGATATATTCCATGGGAATAGACATAATGTACATGACTTAAAATCTGATGGGAATCTTTATATAATTTTTTCTAATAAATTATTGAGTCATGTAACTTTTGAGTTTTATGTTGAGTTCCAAAGTGACCCCCACCAGCCAAAGTGTGATGATGGTAAAAACATAAGTGAACTCCTGGTCAGGGACACACATATGAAATATTTGGTAGCTAAATATTCTCTATAATTATGGTTCGTCCCAAATGTACCATCAGGAATCACGATTATGTCTATGGGATTGTCATGTACATAAATCAATGGGGAACTAGGATGTTGTTAGAAAATTCATAATGTCTGTATACTCATGGGTATGGTCCACAACCTCACAATGGTACTGATGAGGGAAGAATTACAAAATTGGGAGGGTTGATTCAACATGATAGCATATTGGTGGGAAAATCCTAATAATGTGGTTAGATCCCACCTTTTCCACCCCTCTATTATTTCTAATCTCAATCTGAAACTCTTTGAGGAGAATCCACCGAATGAGGTGTGTCCTATCCTTAGGATTCTTTAAGAAAAAATTAAGGGAAACATGACCAGAATAAACATTTATTATTGACCTAATATAATAAGCACAAAATATTTCCACGGAATTCAAAATATAAAGATGTTCTTTTTTAGTCATTGTGTAGTTCTTCTATGCAGTGTCAAGGGTATGTTAGGAATATGAAATGACATGGGGATCATTCTCAACCCATTGCAATAAAACATCCCCAAGTGAAATGTTAGATACATCACACATAAGTTCAAATGTGAGATCCAACCTTAGCGTTTGGATAGTGGGAGGTGATGTGAGACTCATTTTTAGTTAATTAAAACCATCCTCAAATTTTTTTATCCAAAACAAATTCAATGTCATTTTACAAAAATTGAGATAAGGGAAGTGTGATCTAACTAATGTCTTTAATTAATCGATGGTAAAAATCAGCATGACCCAAGAATGATCACACCTCACAAACATATTTTGGATATATAAGGATTAAATTTAATTCAATTTTTTCGTTATCCATTTGAATTCCTTATTTTGGAATAACATGACAAAAAACCATCCCCTACATAACCATGAAATTGTATTTATCATAATTTAATATGAAATCTTTTTCAATACAATGGAAGAGGACCAAACCTAGGTGTGCCAAACAGACATCAAATGATGTTCCAAAAACCATGAAAACAACCCAAAAAACATCCCTTAAATTTTCAAGGTACTCATAAAAACTCAACATAAATCCATAAAAATTACGAAGAGCATTACATTTCCAAAAGGATACATTTTTTATGCAAAACTAATGAATGTGTAGGTAAATTTTTTCATTCCTTGATCCTTATGGGTTTTATAGATTTGAAAATAACCTTAATATCCATCACAAAAAAAAATTGAAATTACTTGCTAGTCCTTCTAACATTTGGTCCCTGAAAGGTAGTGGAAAGTAGTCCATTAGTGTGGCATGATTCAGTCGATGGTAGTCAAGACATACTCACCAACTCTTTTGAACCTCTATTAGAACCAATTCATTCCATTCATTTGAAACTAATATTATTCCAATTTTTTAAGGAACATTTATCACTAGGAAAACACATTTACTATCATATATACGATAAATTATCCCATCAGCATGTAATTTACTAACTTTCTATTTTACCACTTCAATGACAGAGGGATTCTACCGACGTTAATCTTTCCTTATGATCATAGCCTCATCATCTAATATAATATTATGCATACAAATAGATGGAATAATCCTGAGAATATCTTCCAATGTCTATTATATCCCCTTTTTACATTCCCCCAAAAGTTCATTCTGTATTTATTCCTACTAGGGAGAGTGTGTATTAGAAATAATAATAGGAAATTTTTTAATACCCTCAGAGTAGGCATATTTTAAATTTTATGGTAGTGGTTTAAATTCCAAAACTAATGATTTTTTTCCATGAGGGAGGGGATTTAGAGGATGTGAGGTATATGAAACTATCTATTTGCTCGGGTTTATTCTCTATGAAATGAGAATCTATGGAAATGAGATTAGCATAATCATTTACAGTCATGGATACCTTAAAATGAATACACAAATAAATTAAATAACAAAATTTTCACTTTTCAATACCCACACAAAACTCAAAAATGAATAAAAACTCAAATAATCCATGGATGAAGAAGAGGAAAATGAATCTACTTATCGGTTAAGGATGGAATTTTGTTTCTCTGAGTCGTTAGAGATAACTTCTATCAAATAGACAGAAAGTGTAGAGTTCTCTTCAATGGGGTGTCTCTTCAATGGGGTGTATAATAGCGTAAAGGATATTAAAACATAAATTTTATCCACCGAACTCCATGTAAAGCATTGAATTATGAACATTAATGATCATATTTTTTTAAAGAATAGACTTCCATTAATGAGAGGTCATGTCCTCAAGTTCAGGTACCCTCCATCTCAAGAATGTAGATGTCAGTGGGGAAGATTAGATTCTTCACTTTTTTGAGGACATCCTCGACCACTCCTAATGGGTGTGTTGTGCTCCAGTTTTCAAGTTTCTATATGATTCCTACCAGTTGAATCTATCTAACCAATTGAGAAGTTTACATACTGTAAATGATTTCACTAATTGACGATGCTAAATCTATCATAAAATTTAAATAGAATGTATCCCATATGGTTGAGGATATCATGACAGTTTCTAGATCCCTTCACTTGTTTGGAATTTCTGGTTGAATCAAGGATGAGTCATTCCTTTTCAGTTTTACTATATCGTTCCCCAACAAACATCCTCTATGGATGAAAAATACTTTATGATATTTAGAATAACATAGAATTATCTTAAATAAATCGAATAAAGGAATATTATATTGGAATTTTTTAAATGTATACATTAATTTATTTTCAATCACATTGTTATAATTTTTCATAAATTTAGATATTATTTGGGGGGAAGTGAGAGGAATAGATTATTTAAGGAAACATCATTTAAATTTTTTCAGAATTGTTTTTTTATCTTCATTAGAATCTTTTGATTATTTTGAATGAATGTTTTCAAGATGTGGGAATACATTTTTTCATTCATTGGAAGAATAAAAACCTTTACCATTATGAAGTGTGTTTGAACATGTATTACCTTTATCTTTTGGATTAGAAATAGGTCGGGTTTGAAGATGTCTAGAACCATGTATCTTTATCTCACCGATGGTATTTTCAAATTTTCCCACTATAGTTCATAGGTATTGAATAGATGATTTCATGGTCTATTGGAACTGGAGGTTTTGGGTTTCCATTATCCTCACTATTTCCTCGAGGCTTGGTTATGATATGGGAGGAGTAGGTGTATTGTTCGATGAAGTTGATGGATAATATGGTTTCATAACATGGCCTTATTGATACTAATTCTACTTCTTATCGCTCAGTTTTCCTCCTGGTCTTTACAGTAGTTTTACTATCCTCTGAGGGTTTGGAATTTTCCTCAATTTTGCTTTGATTAAGGGTGGTTCTAGTTAGAATAGACACCAGGGGAATACTGTTTTACAATACATTGATGAATCCTAATGTTGTGGGCACTGGTTAAAAAATAATTTTTATCAAAACATATACCAAAATTTAATGGAATGGAAGAAAAGTGTGAGTTACCTTGTTCTTTCTATAATTTCCTTATAAATGTATTCATCTCATTATTTTTATTATAAACCTTTTTTTATAAATTAATGACATACCTTGTGAACTTATCAAGTGGGTAAAATTGCTTTGGTACCAAATGTTTTGGGCATTTTGAGCCATTTGGTTATTAAGTCACTACCTGTGAAATGGGTTTTATCAACTAGAACACCAATAAATTCATAATATATAGTTCTCCAATCTATGGGGAAAATACTTTCATTGAAGTGTTGAATTATAAATTTCTCATTAATTTTTTGGTGGGGGAAGCTTGAACGAAGCCTTTTGAATCTCTCCAAATATTCATGAAGGGTCTATCCTTGTTATATCCTAATGCCACAGATTTATTTTCTAATTGATTTTGTTTATGAGGAAAGGAAAAAAAATCTATAGAAGGAGTCATTTAAATTCATTCCATCCCATAATTGTGGTGGGGTGATATATATATATATATCCATGATTTGGCTACACCATCAAGGGATTAAGGGATGGCCCCAAAAATAATGATGTTCTTAGACATATATTGAGGTTTTATGGAGGATCACACAATATGAATCTTATTAATATTTTTTTAAGGGTAATAACCAAGAAGACAATAGAATTTATGAAGTTAGTATATGAGGAATGATCTCAGCTCAGTGTTGGATAGTTCATTGATATATGGGATGTATGCGGGTTGCTACTCCACATCTGGGGTGGTTAATTATTTAATGTTAGATTATTAACATACATGACTTATGGTGTTTTATTTGTTTTAAATTTTTATTTAATTTGGACCAATTGAGGTTCCACAATGGTTTCCTCAATGATAAATTATTTTCTTACTCTAGATGAACTAATTTTTGAGTTAATTTTATTTTCAATTTCTAGGTCATATTCAAGTAGTTTTCCTTTTTCTGATCGGGTCTTGAATATAAGTTATGATGTTTGTCATTTTTTTAATTTTTTTATGATTTAAAATGGGTAAAATAAGGTCACTTAAAATTGTTTAAATGATAAAATAAAATATAATTTTATACTATATAATTATAGGGAGAGAGATATATATGAAGAGAGGGAGAGAAGAAGAAACACACAAATACAGACAAAACAAAAACAAAAATAGACAAATGGGATGGGGGATATTGAAATGAGTAAAAATTAAGAAGTAAAATAAATAAATAAAAGTAAATAAAAAGGTTGAAAACTAATCTTCAATCCCAGGAAACATATCCAATATTTTTTCGTGTTTTCGAGCACATCAAATTTGATGTTTAGTTTTACTAGAATTTCTACAGTATACCAATAACTATAGGTCATTTCTCGATGGATCCTTAGATCATTATATTAAAAATAAGGCTTCCATTTTGAAAATAAAATAGGAATGGGTTTTTATAAAACTTTCATTTTTTATTTCAAAATAGAAATTTAAACTATATTATTATGTGAGAGAAACTAGTTGGAGAATCGTTATCAACCCAGGTAAGTGTCCCTTTATGCTCAATATGTCATCACTCTCAGAGTATTGGGAAGGATCATTGACTCCTTGATTTTATAAACAATAAAACCAGTAATGGTATATGATTTATTACTTTTTTTCCACCTTGTATGTGATCGATCAACGATATTGATTATTGGCGGTCACTAAAAAAAATAACCCAAATCTATGTAAAAACATAACTCAATCATAGAATCACATAAAAAAATTGATAGGAATGTCAATTTTTTGTAAATGATAATATTTCCATAAGATAATAATGAGAATATTTATGGGTTCAGGTTTATGTATTTTATAAACCAATAAAATCTGTTTGCACACTCATTAATAGAAAATGTGAGAAAAGAGGTAACCACACTCAAATCATCACAAGATCTGATTTATCCATTTATGAATGGGGATTTCTATTTCTTTTATTTTAAATATATCAAAATAGAATAAAAACAAAATCAAAATGATGAAATGTAGAATAATTGACTACTAACCTATAAATTTAATTACCTTCCAATGGTTACAAGCATAGAGCATGAGATTCCAACAATGAACACCCCCTAAATTGATCAATAAGATCCTTAGAAGTACATGGGGGATAAGAGGATTAGAATGGAATAATAGATAGATAAAATTTGACTCACCTTTACCCATGGTCATGAAATAAGATATAATGAGGTTGAGGGGTGAATTTATGGAAAAATACATTACAATTTTCAAAAAACAAATAGCTGAGTTCCTAAGGGACTAGGTCATTATTCCTGTAAGAATTTTCCTCCTTATTTATCTAGATGGTTGACTAATTAAGACATGATAAAATTTAATTGAATTAATTAGATATGTGGTCCTTCTAGTTAGAATTCTAATGAAGGTAATATTATCCTAATTGTATCTCAGAGGACCATGTTATGGCCCAAATATAGATGGGTGGTCCAATCTGGCCCCCCAGAATTGCTTCCCATTTTGGGCCACTTATAGGCCTCCAAATGAACAAATTGGGCTCTATGGTCTTCTATTGAAATTTATCCAACTTGTTTCTTCATTAATACACTCAATTGTTGTCTAGTTTGACTCACATATTATCTATAGTAAATATTTAATTCCAAATGTGTTCTTGGGATCTCATAAAATTTGGCATGTTTTGCTTGAAATATATCAAGGGCTCTCCAAATCACCTCATAATACAATGTAATCATTGAAATAAGTAAAAATTACCCATTAACATTGATAAAAACTAAATAATTTAGTAAAAAATTTAATGAAATTTATTATTATATTTGGAATATTTAATACAAAACTAGTTAAAAATATTGGTGTAAGGGTGTTATTGAATAGTGAATCAATATGTGATTAGGTACCAAGTTAATTACTGGACATCCATTTCTTTAAGTAATGGATAAATAAAAAAATTGATAAAATAGTAACCAAAAAATGATTTTTTTAAATATTTCATGTAAGTATATTTCCTTCAATTCATGGTCAATAAAATAATTACTCACTGTTAGGGAGTTATCCAAAAAAATTCATCATAATACAATAATTTTTGGTTAACTGATAGCCTTTTCAATCATCACATATTTATGATGTTGAGCCCCTGAAATTTCAATTTATGATTCACTTACATATGAATGATGACCTCATTCACTCCATACTAGTATTTACCCTTTTCCTCTATGTCCATGTTATCACTTGCCTCCTATGTTCTCCTTTTTGGAAACCTAGTTACATTTTCCTTTAGGTAAGCATTATGTTTCAAACGTCCCCCTTTTAAAGGAAGCTTGAGGTTTCATTTTAATGATGGGGGTTTCTATTAAAATAATATAAAATTATTAAACCACTCATTACTTAGATGAATTTTAAAGGATAAATTCATTTTATTAAGGGGTAGAATGTAACACCCTAAGATTTTGAAAAATAATATTTTTTGAATTTTTTTTAATATTTTATATTAATAATTTCACGGAATATATAAACTAATTTTTTTATATTAAAGAAGTATGTTTTATATGAATTATAAAAAACACCAAGTTATCATGTACTAAATTTAATGTAATGTTTAACATGATATATAGGGAACACCGAGGATAGATTAAATTACACCAAAGATTTACTTTCCTTGATGGCTTGTGTAACACATAAGGATTAGTATTTCCAAACTGTAATATATTATTAAAAATATTATTATTTAATATAATAATATATAACCTAGTTGTTAAGTTGATGGTTATTAATATGATAAAGTAAACTATGAAAATATATGATTGAAATCATTAGAAACAAATAAATTAGAAATGAATATGAGAACCAATTGAATATAAAGGGAATGTTTTTATATAAAACATTTTTCATCCTCAAAAGAAATTACCATAAAAAAATAAATTAATTAAAGTTAGTGAGTGATATTATTTTAATATATATGTAATATATTTAACCAAATTTTTTTTTATTCAATATATTTGATAAAAATAATATAGGAAGAAATCCAATTTCATACATAAAAATTGATATTTTTATTAAGGGAATTTTACCTCCATGTAATGGATAAACTATTCTAAATCCAAAATTTGGAACATTTTTAATGATTATATATAAAAATAAAATTTATATTTTATGTAGTAACAAAAAAATTAGATTAGGGTGATTTTTTGTTTATTTTTTTATAGGGGTTTCATATTTTGATGAATACTGAAAAATATTAATTTTTAATTCAAACATGATTTTTTTATAATTTATTTATATGGTTATATTATATTATTATTTGGTTTTAAAGTATAATTATATTAAATTATTATAAAATAATATATTTTTTAAATTTTAATCAATTTCACATTGAAGTTTAATATAGAAACCTAGCAATCTTTTGAATGTTTTTACCTTAAAAACCTTCATTATCGTCCCATATGCAGGATGAAATTTTAATTAATTTCATCCAATTTTGATATTGGAATTCAAAAAAATGGATACCATATTTGGAATCATAATAATATAGAATTTTTAATAAGATAACAATTGTTTTTTACCAACAACATTAGTGATCTTAATTAAAATTAATTATAATGATTAGACAAAAATTAATCTTAACAAGGAAATTAAACTTTACCTTACAGGCCCAAATGAACTATAAACTTGTTTAAAACCAATTTTATAAACATTATTCTTCCATTAACCATTTATTCTTGAGTTTTTTAGGTATTTTATGACTTTTTTAGGTAAAAACATCAGTACACCGAACTAGTTTTCTAAAATATCTAGTGTAATGTCCCGGAAATTCCCTATAATTTTTTTAATTATATGGAGTTATTTTGAGACCGTGAAATCTGACGGCACATGATTCCAAGGCCCGAAGTGCTTAGAATGATCCGTCAAAATTTTGTTAATCTTTAATTAGCATGCGTAAGCAGTTTTCCTAAAAAAGTGGAATAACTCTTAAATGGTTACTCAGATCAGAAATATGAGGGCACCATTATGCTCAGAATGGAGGTTTTACCCTAGGAACGACTTATGTTTTGTCAGCTCGGACATCCTGTGAGAAAAACCGAAAATGGAATAACCGTAAATAAAATAATTAAATAAAATTATTTTATTTTTCAAATTCTTATAACTCAAGCTTGGTAACTCGGATTAAAAATCTGAGACCACTGCTGAACATGTGAAAGTATGATCTATTTAGGAAGACACTAACACTGTACGTCGTGGGCCACCAGTAAAAGTTAGTTTTTGGCCATAAATAAAATAATTAGGTGACAGTTATTTTATTGCAAAATCCATAACATTTAAATAGTAACTCATATTGGAATTCAGAGATTGTCGTTGGATTATTTGGGGCATGTTTCACTTAGGTAGAGCCTAACCTTGACTAGTACAGATCGAGGGTTACTGTTAATAATTTTTCCAAACTTTTTTTCAGGTGTGTTCAGTAAATGCATGAGCGGCATTTTCTAACTTTTGAACCATTGATCGGATTTAAAATCTGAGGGCACCTTTGGATCCACTATGCCAGGATTCTATTAAGGGAGGTATAACATCGACTGCAGTAGTTTGGGTGAAAAAGTTATTTTTGTGGACTTTTGAAAGATTAATAAAATAACATGTTTTGTTATTTTATTTTCTTTCTTTCCTCTAATGAACGAACGACTCTAGAGGGACCGGAGATGTGACAATACAATAAATGGATTGACTCTTCATTTCATTTAACTGCACTATTAGGAATTCATGAGGTTCATTAATTAAATGAACCTCATTAATTCCAAGATTTTTGCACACTATTTCTCCTCTCCTATTTATATGGTGCTCAGGGAGGGTTGTTGGAACGACTTCTTCAAGTGACGAAGCCTTAGAAAAGTACCGTGATTCCAACCACCTAGAGGGCGAGACTAGTTCCAATGAGTGTTGACGGGCACCACCGAGTCACGAAGCTATGACAATGATAAAGGAGGTTCTGTCAACCGTTGTCAGTTGACATCTCTTCCAGTTAGGGTTTTTAATTCATTTTATGCATTTGAATGATTTTCCTCTTCTGTGTTCCTGAATAAAATGGAGAACGTGAGTCAACCGACTAACGGTTTGACCTCCAATTCATTCATCTTTGCAGGAGGTTATTGTGGGGAATAATGTGGGGTTAATCTTTTATTCAATGAAACAATTTATTGAACTCCTTTAATATCCTTCATATAGTGATCTAACGTGTAGGGTGCAGGCCTAACCAACCCGGTCTTAACCCTCCTCTATCTTTCTTTCCTTGCGCCACCTCGGAACACCGCGAACAGGTTGACGCACTCCGCTAGATGAGGGTCGCATCTCATCATCCGTGGAGAATGGAGCAGGCAGGTTGCACGATGGTCGGCCACAGGAAGGAAGGAGGTGTGACAACTATGCCACTGACGAATGAAATCCATGGGCGATGTCACAGTAGAGGCCAAACCCACCTTCGGCGGGATACGCAGTGCCCACGGGGCATCGCCGCCTCGCCAACCGAACGGCCTCTCAGCCATTCGGGAATTCTAGTGACCGAGGGGGGGGGGGGTTACACTACCCCTCATCAAACCAAACTGAGCCATCACCCTTGAGCCGGGCCGCCACCCTTGATTCAGGCTTCCTCCCTTGAGTCGGTTCACCACCCTTGCATCGGGCCATCGCCCTAGCACCGAGCCACCGCCTTTATACGAGCATCCACCCTCGCATCGGGCCATTTCCCTCGGATCAATATCTCAAGGAGAAGATTCTACGTAACTAGAGCACACCGGGTGTGAGGAAACTTGTGGAATGATACAACATGAAGAAAAAACATTGATCCTATGTGGGTTAGCATCTATGGATCTAGTGTGGGTCAGATCCTATGTGGTTCAGTGCTCAGCGATCTTGTGTGGTTCAGATCATGTGTGGGTCAGTCGGGATTAGTTACCTAACGACCTTGTGTGGGTCGGCGGGGGTTAGTTACCTATCGATCCTATGTGGGTCAACAACAGTGCTTATTAACAGAATAAGATGATCTAGTTTACATCTAGTCATCTGTACTTCTGTACTTATGATATACCTAATTGTGAGATGAGTCTTTTACCTAGGTGGTACTTCAATCATTGTGGTGTTACCTGTGTGGTACTTTTATCATTTCGGTGTTACTTGTGTAGTACATCTATCTTCCGAGTGTTACCTGTGTGGTACCTCTAACTTCATGGTGTTAACTCTGTGGTACTTCAACATTTGTGGTATTGTCTTCATTATGGTAACTTTGTGGTACTTCTAGCTCTGTGGTGTTACATGTGTGGTACTTCAACCATTTTGGTATCGTCTTCATTGTGTTACCTATGTGGTAATTCTATATTTGTGGTGTTACCTATGTGTTACTTCTATCTTCATGGTGTTACCTGTGTGGTACACCAACCTTTGTGGTATCATCTTCGCGGTGTTACCTGTGTGGTACTTCTATCTTCATGGTGTTACCTGTGTGTTACTTATATCTTCATGTAGTTACTCGTTTGGTACTTTTATCTTCATGGTGTTACTTATGCGGTACTTTTACCCTTTTGGTATTGTTTTAATGGTGTTACCTATGTGTTACTTCTATCTTTGCGTTGTTACTCATGTGGTACTTCTACTTTTGTGGAGTTAACTTCGTGGTGTTATCTTCGTGGTGTTACCTGTGTGGTACTTCAACATTCATGGTGTTACCTATGTGGTGTCCATAAATTATGTATGAGATGATTATATCTTGATAACATAGGTATATGTATGGGAATATACCTAAGTATAGTTGATGTCTTGCTTTGTGGTTTTTCCTTTGTGGAACTCTAGGAGACCTAAATATGTCATCGGGTCCCTAGTGAGTATTTTTATACTCACACCTGCATGGGATTCTCCTGCACCTTGTTGTGTCTAGTGTAGATGATGTAAAGGGTTGATCGAGGCTGAGGGAGATAGGACAGGATGGTGCTCAGAGGTGGACCATTCAGCGTGACGTGACACGGGGGAGACTGACGGACTTGGAGTGCTGAGTATGCGATATGTACATACCCTCTAGATAGGAACATTGAAAGATGTTTCAATAGATATTTTCTTTTTTCTTTCAATTTTATTTTACTTCCAGTTGTACTTGTACTTTTACATTTGGGCTTGTATTCCATCCCCTTTTTACTTTCAACACTATTTTACTACAATTGTTTACCTTGTGGTTGCATCTTATTGTGTTCTAGTCTGTGTGGTTGATTCTTGTTGTGTTCTTAGACTGTGCTTCTATATAGGTTAAAAGGAAATGTCTTACCATTTAAGGGATATGCCTTTCTGGTTCTAGTCACCAGCCCCTGACCTATGGAAGGCGGACTTGGGGTAGTCATGACACGGGCCCCAAGGGATGGTTCGTGACATCTAGTCAATCATTTCCCACCCCTATAAGGGGAAACCACCTCTTCCTTTCCTCACACCTATCTAACCACATTGTTTTGGACAATATATGAACAATAAACTTCCCAACATACCACCCTTATTACATTAATCATCCCTTTAGGTACAAATCAATCCATTTATGATATTTGGTGAAAACCAAAAGGAGTTATAAAGAGAAGAGGCAATTCCCTCCCCCAAACTCATTTATCTTATTATCATTATACAACCCCTTCACTCACTATATTCCATTATTGTACACAAAATAAATATCCTAAATATAGTATTATGTTTTTTTATATATTTTTAGATTTAATCTCACACACACTTCCATTTAATGGCTGATGAACATACAGCTTATGAGTACAGTGAACTACCACCTCATGAAAGGATGATTGTTCGTTTTTTTACTTTACAAGAATTCCTAATTAGGAATTATGATGTAAACACTATTTATATATTATATATATGATAAATATTATTTCTAAAATCTTATATAATTATTTTACAAAACTTATCTTTATACTTTTTATTTTGTGAAAATACAATAACTTCATTAGTATGTGTGGACTACTACCCCTCAAAGAAATTTGAATCATTACCACACTACATGTAATTTATTAAGGATGATTTTAGTGAAATTATATTATATATATGACATAATAATTCTAATTTAATTATATTATTTAATTATATACACATATTTAATTTTCATTCTTTTTTAATACTACAATAAAACGAAAATAGAGTTCATGTATACGTACGACCAACTGTCTCTAGAAATGGTGTATTCCATTTTATAATTCTATATTCTATATTTCATTATAATAAAAATATAATGAATATATATTATATTTATATAATATTTACATTATTTAATTCAGTACATATGTTTGTGTACCAAGGATATAATAAATTATGAAAAATGCAAAAAAAATGAATAATACTCGAAGCATAACCTTAACATGAAATTTTTAAAAAGAGAATAATATATAGTTATAATAAAAAAATTAAAGGTATTAGATATAATAATATTGTTATTTTATTGATTTATAATAAAATTATAATCATTATAAATTATGTTTTTATGAGTACGATATGAGTTAATCACAAGGTAAGGGAATTTCTTCCCATTTTTATTTCCATGAGATATTTTTTATATGCACAACTAATTTATTTTCTGTGGTAAATATATGCCAATGAATATATTCGGTGACTCTTATAAATAGATTTATTGGTATTTACATATATATTTTATGATCTTTATTTCATGTGGTTTATCTTTTAAAGGTTTCCAAATCGGTAGAGTAATTTCCTCTCAATTTACCCTCTTTTTGACACATACCATGTTACCCAGAAATATTATTTTTAGGAGGTTCATATTAAAAATTTATCATTTTATATCATAAATATTTTTCTTTTCGTGATATTTTTTGTCTCCATATAATTTAATTTTATTATATGGGTAGTATTATTTAGAGTTATAATGTGGTAAGAGTTTATTAAAATAATCTCTTTGTTTGTTGAGATTATTTATGATTATGTTTTCATTAATGAAATATTATTATCAATATCTTATGAATGATATTGAATATTAATATACTCTAGTAATTAATGAAATCATCATTTATTGGTGCCATTTTCTACTATTTAGTTAATAAGATAGTTAAGAATGTGTTTTTACAAAAGACCAGCATTACCTCTCTCTTCGGTTGGAAATATGTGTGTTTTCAAACCCATGTTTTCCAAAAAAACGATTCCAAGAATATTATACTATTACCAGATTATCAATACATGACATTTCTACCCATGGTTTACCTTTTAAAAAATGTTTTTTTAAGAATGTTCTTCACATTTTCTGGTCTATGTAATTTTCTAAACATTTTACAACGAAAAATGAATGTTCTAGATGTATGTATTTACCCACTATCTTTCCCTTCATGTTTTATTTACAATAATAAAGTGTTTTTCATATAAATTTTTTATATAATATTATATAAATTAATTGTTTTAAATAATTTTTAAATGAAAAATATTTCCAAAAAGTATTTATTTTTAAAAAGTGTTTTCAATTTTTTAAAACATATTTTATATGTTTGTAAAGAAAATTGAATTAAAAACGTTTTCAATATGTATTTATATGTTTTGAATTCATATTCAGTGAAATGGTGGTTAAATTGTTTTGATGCTTATTTTATAAATTTTCAAGGAAAATGGTTTTTAAAATATTTTCAAGATTATTTAATATGTTTTCAGGAAAATGGATTTAAAAATGTTTTTATTCTAGGTTTATATGGTTTCACGTTTATTAAAAAAATGGATTTCAAAATGTTTCATGATTTAAAAAAAATTACAATGAAAAAGAAAATTTTCCTCAAAAAATGTTTTTAAAAGATCTTTCAAAATTATTTCCCATCCAATATGATATCTATTGGGTTTATTAATTAATTTTGGGGGAAATGATTCATTTTTTCATTCATATTATTTCTCTCAATGGATTATGTTTTAATTAAATGATGATTTCAATGGTTATATGCATTTAAAACCCAATTCATCTCATGAGTTATGATTGTGATGAAATGATAATGAAACCTGTATCTTTTTCCATGGGATATTCTATGATTACATGTTTATGATACCGACATAATTTCATAGGTTGTGAAATTAATTTTAATGATCATTGTGATACATGTATGCATGATTTATCAATGTTATTAGTGAGGATTATATCTCCCTTCAATTCAATAGGTAATTATTTATAACTCCTTACATATAATAAGTTAGTATTGTGTGTTAACCTTGGATACTAAGATGGACATGGGAGTGAAAAATGAATACCAAGATGGTTTGAGGAGTGAACTCATGCTATTATGATATCCATGGGAGTGAACCATGACTACCAAAATGGTATGAGGTGATAACTCATGAAACTAAGATGCCCATGAAATTGAACAATGACTACCAAGATGTTATGCAGATAAAACTCATACTACTAAGATGGTTTTGGAAGTTATTCCATAACTTCTATGGAAATCATATTATGAACTTCTTTGTTTTCCAAAATTACCTATTTTATTCTTATGTTATTATTTTATGGATTATGTAGTTTTTCCCTTATGATTCATATCTTATGAAATTCCAATATTTATTCTATGATTCTTGTCAATTTCCTTTGATATGTTGTGTATGGTCTTCTATTTTCATGATCATGCTCTCATACCCTAATTACCTTGTTTATACTTACAAATTTATGTTTTTTTACCGTTACTGAGCATCTAAGATCACTTATTTCTATTAATTCTTCCCCAATTAATGAATATATATTCAATGTTACATATTTTTAAATGTAATGATATTATTGGATAACCTAGTGTGAGATAATTTTTCTCTCTTATATACCAATGTTTTTGCTTCCATGTTTCCAAAGAAACATAAATCACATAGTCTTTCAGTGTCTGTTAGTATAATGTTTTATGTATTCCTCAAATGTTATGTAATTTCTATGTACATTAAGAAAAGGTAATTATATTTCGAACATGTTTTTATCAATTTCTACAAAACTATTCTTACCCAACATGTGAATGCATAACGTACAGAATCAACCATATTTTTGGATCAGTATGTTTGTATTATATACCCTATTCTATCTAGAATGTATGGTTAGTTAATACATAATTTTTATAGAACCCTAAATTTTATAAAAAAAATTTATGGAACATCAAACCAAATTTGAGGTTAATAATTATTTATCAACATTACCTTTGTAATTTTTTCATCTTATGAAGGAACCCTATGTTTGACTATTCAAAAGTGGATTTTTAATTTTGTGATATTATCCATGATTTTTTAAATGGCCATGGGGTTTGTAATGTTCTTCTCAATTCTATTATAAAATTTTTTAAAAGATCATTGTTTTTTTAATGGATCGTATTCAATGGAGTAAATTGTTCATATTGTTATGAGAGGTTACAACTTCTATTGAATGATTTGAATTTAAATATACCATATTTATTTTTTGATATTTCTAGATCTATTCTTTCCTAGATATTTTTAACTCATATTATAAATATCATGGCAATCATAATAAAAATATACATGTGAACATAAAAAACAATACAATATAAAATGCCTTGTGATTTTGTTTTCAATATAACACATTTGATACATACAAGTTTTTATCAATAGTATCAATTTTTTTCTTTTCATTAATACTGCACTTATGATCGCATATTATTATTCAGGAAAATGGATGTTTTTTGTAGATTCACTTCAGATAAATACATGTTTAAATTTTTTTTGGTGTTTTCACTATCACTGTTTTAAGAAACCCTATAAAATGATAGAGATCTATTTACATATGTGCTATATTAAAGATTTGATTTCATATTTTAGTTATTGTTTCAATTCTGATGTTCAACTTGGACCATCAAAAAAATAAAACTCTTTTTATTTATTTGATACTTGGATACTCGTAATCATTCAAGGGAGAGTATTTGCTTCTCAGACTAAGTTGTGGATATTTTGGTACCCTATAAAAGAACCAAAAGTCCTTCTAAAATCATTATAAGGATTCAAATTCCTAAACTCATTTATTGTTCAATGATCATAGGATTAGAGGACCTGATAGTAAAATAACCAGAATCATGTAGTTAATCATTGGTGGAGTAGACTATGGTAACTTTATGCCATGAACCATTATAAATTAGTGTGTTCATTTCCATTATTTTATATCTTCTTCACGGTAATCTTAGAGAAAACTAATCATACACTAAATAACGAGAGGAGAATTTTGATTCTTTCAATTTGTTTTTAGAACACAATTCACCACACCTAATGTGTCTTTTCCTTCATCATAATAATTCAAACCAATAATTGTTACCAAATAAGGGACTCTAGTGAAGATATTTATAATTCAGAAAACTGTAACTACATATTACTAATAAGGAGTAGTCAAACGAAATTATCATTTGAAATATTGAATATTTTCTTGGATCTATCAATCCTTAGTTAAAGACTTTGATGATGAAATCATGAAATTGATGATTCCAGAGAAGATATGTTGATAATTAATTTTCCATACTTTAATGTTGATAATTATGGATACTAGAAGGTCTCTATGGTTATTAATTCAGAGGGTGTAAATATTTAGGATATTAGTAATAAAATTTTTAATATTTGAGTAATAACCAAGAAAAATAAAATGATTTCAATTTAAAAGATATTAATTCTACTTTTTTAAAAAGAAAAATTTAATCGAGTATCTCAATTCCCTACTACATATGATATGTTGAAGACTATTGATGTTTCCTATTAGGGATATGAAAATATCAAACAATTAACATACAGTATTGAAAATTTAATGTTTGATAATTTTAGAATAAATTAATTCGAAACTATCAATCAAATGAATGAATTGTTTATATAGATTGTCAATAATATTGTTTCTTCATGAGATCGAATTTTTCAATCAGATCCATGATTAAAAGTAACAAAAGGACTACCAGCTATGTGGAATGAAATATTTGATGTTATACAATATGAAACATCACTAATGAATTTGAAAATGATAGAGTTGATTAGGAATTTCATGATGTTTGAAGATGAGATACATGTTAAGGCTGAAATTCATATCAAACAGGTATAAGATTCTCCCAATAATACAATGGATTAATCATGTGAATTAGGTTTTCTAGATTTAGATAATTATTTATTAGATCATGCAAAAAAAATTGAAAAATTATATATAAAGGAATAAAACGTTAATGATTAAAATAGATTCTATAAATTTAAGTAAATAATTCATACAATGGATACCTATCCTTTACTAAAAGATCAAAGGAAATTCAATTAAAATAGAAATAGAAAGGATTTTGTAATGCCCCCTAGAGTAATTCCTTAGGTTCAAAAGATAAATATTCTATAAATTCATAGACTTTCATAAATATTTTGTCTCACGACAGATACTAATGAGGGAAAAACATTTTACTCTCAAAAAACTATGTATGATAAACATTCAGATGATGTGTTAAATAAGTATTTATTTTATGTTACTGAAAATATTTTAATTTTTAAAGAAAGTCCATAAATAATTAAAAACTATTATGATACATTTTTTATAGGTAATAAATATTTTAAGAATATATTATAGATTAAAAGTATTATTCTTGTAAACAATATTGTTTATTCATGAAACTACTAATAAATAACTAAGGGGTGACATTGATAATTCAAAACAACATTATAGTATGTTGATACTAGGAAATGGATATTTAAATCAAATACTTAGAAAAAATAAAATACCTAAAGAAAAATATGGAATTGGAATTAATTGTGAAAGACCAAAACTCTATAAAAATTATTTTATTCCTCGTATAAATATAAAAAACGCATTTACTCTTAAATTTTTTTTGTGATATTAATAGTAATTATTAAAATTATTTCTATATTTGAAAGCCAAAAATTTATTTTATTAAAACTGTTAATTTCTCAAAATTATTATCAAACTTATATAGTATAATTCCAACTCAAAATAAAAAAGTTTGGATATAAAAATTTCTATTTCTAATAATTATGAAAAAAAACATTTGCATACCAAAAAACCATTGAATTTTATGTTTTCAAGGATTAAACCACTAAGATATACCATTAAATCATTATGTAGTTGATCATTTTATATATTAATGTATCTAATAAAGTAGTTAACCACATAGAATTAGTTAATTATAAAAAATCCTCAATTTTAATTACACTGATCAAAGAATTATTTCTTATTTATATCTATATGCTTCAAGTTTATTATGTTTTTATACAAGGAATGAGTTATATATAAAAATTATTCTTTAGTATTTAAATCGAAACCTAGACTATTTTCATTATATAAATTATTTAAAACATATTTTCTTAGACATTTTTTAGGAATTTTATTACACTTTAGATAAATTTAGTAATTTATAAATATATGAAAATTTTCTATTTTCCATATTTAAACTTATTAATATATTTATATTATTTGTTATTATAATTTCATTTTTTTCTAATCATAAAAAATCTTGATACATAACATGTCTCTTCAAAAGATAAAATCTATAAGTATTATTTTGTAATATATGACTAATGAAAATGAAATTAAATTTATATTTTCTCATAAAAAACATTTCATCTACTTCCTAAAATAAATTAAGAGAACCTTTTGTTTATGATTTTACCCTATTATTCTTCTTCAAAAAATATTTTTCAAACAACTCTTGAAACGATTCACAAGAGGATGATTTGGTCAAGTAATTCATGTTCAGGAGAAAAACATTCTCACAAAAGAAAAAAAGGTAATCCTTCTAATTAGTTGAATGAATAGTCTGTTTCGTTTGTTGAAGATTCTTATGAAAATTCTTCAGGAAGAAATGATGAGGATCATAATTATAAAGATCTAGAAATATCTTCTTCTCAAATGTCTTATGAAAGGATACTTTTCAAAATAAACACATTTAAGAAATAAAAAATAGAAGCTTCAAGATACATTGGATGCATCCATAAAATCATATGATGATCTATAGAAAGGATATACCTCAAAATTTGTTTTAAATTCGTTTCAAAATGAATATTATAATAGATAAATATAAAAATAATACTTTGAAAATTTCAAGTCAGAAAATTTAATTCAAATGGAGTTTCTAAAAAGTTAATTTGTTACAAAGATCAATATAGATAAATTGATGTTGTTTCTAATATAACTTTGGTTATATTATTCTCATAAATGATATAACTCATTTTTAAAGCATATTTGAAAAACTATCTTGATATTTAGCAAATTTAAATGAAAAAGGATCGAAGTTTGAAATGATCAGAAAAAATAGTGCACTCCTCTTAACTCTTTTCTTATGATAATTTCTCAACATAATATTTTTTTTAGTAATATATTTTTTAGATAAAATAGTCATATAAGTATATTACTAATTTATTTTTAATTTTTTAATCTAGAAAATTAGTTCATAATTATAAGTAATAAATTTGGTTTTATATTACTTATGTAAAAATAAATTTTATATGTTGTAATTCATTTAATAATCTAGTATGAAATAATTTAGGAGGGTTTTACTAAAATAAATTGTCTTTTTCATTAATATTTTATATATTCTCCTTATTTATATATTTATAACATTTTAGAGAAGTAATAATTTTTAGGGGTGTTATTTTTTATTTTTCTCTAATATTTTTGATGTCACAAAAAATGGGAGATGTATATTTGTTATGTGGGAAAAGTGTTCCGAAAAATAAAAATTATAAAAAGAGATAATAAAAGGATATGTATATATTTTATAAAATTATTTTCTAGTATGATTGTTTGTATTTCTGGGGGATTATTTTTTTGTCAAAAAACTAATATGGGAAATGTTTTAATCCTATAATTTAATAAATTTTATTAAAAGAAAATTCTTGAGAAATTTATTTTGTATTTCTCTAAAATTCATTTAGAAAACTCTATTTTTTATGGGTTTGTGATTATAAAAAAGGGGATATTTTTGGAATGTTTTTATTCAACAATTTCGCTAATTTATTTTGGTTTTGTTGCTTACAAACTCCCACATTTTTTAAAAATGAATTTTATTTTAAGTGACTTTAAAATATTAATATTCATGGAAAAAATTATTCTAGACATATATTCAAGTCAATGATCTGTGGAATATATTATTTAATGTTTTATGAATGTGTTTTAATGGTTTTTAAAAACACTGGTCAAACCCTACGTGTTTAAGAATATCATTCAGAATCATTCCAATGTTTGGATCAACATATATAGATCATTTTCCCTACACTTCCAGGAATGCTTTTTTAATCAATCCTATTTTTTTATGGAACCCTATGTTTGAGGAAACAAATGTTTGGTACATCATCTCAATATTTTAGATAACCTATATATTAGAAACCCTACATTTGGTGTTTTTTTCTTATAAAGAAACCTTATATATGACTAATCACCAATGTAATTTTAAATCAGTGGTATTATCCATGATTTATAAAATAGACATGAATGATGTAATGATCATTTAAAAGCAGTTTACAGATTATTTTAAAGGAAATTTATGTTTGTTTTATTATCTCATATTAAGTAGTGTAAATTGTTCCAATCCTTATGAGAATACATGACCTATCATGAATGATTTTGAATTCAAATATTCATAATTTAATATGTGATATTTATAGAGTTGGTTTTTCCTAGAGATGTTCATGTCAATGTATAAATAATGAGACACTGGTTATCGGAATATAAAATTGGGATATACATGTAAGGACCCAGAATTTCCATGTAATTTTTTTAATTAAATGGGAATTTTACGAGTCTGCAAAAATTGGCGATGCATGATTCTGAGGCCCGAAGTGCTCAGAATAAATTTCTGAACTTTTCTTTACGTATGTTCAGTAAACGTATGAGCAGGTTTTTATAACTTTTGAACCGGTGCTCTGAATTGAAATCCAAGGGCACAGTTGAACATGCAGCACTGCTATTCACATAAAGAGACTTTCACCTCGACAACAGTTGGATGAGGGTGAAACTTACTTTTTGGTTTTTTCGTGAAAGAATAAAATAAAAATAAAATTGTGTAACTATTTTTTTTTATTTGAAACACCCATGTGGATGTTGAGAGGTGGGGAATACCAAAACTAATCCACCCTTTGAATGTTAATAGGTGGGGTCCACTGGAACTAAACCTCCCTTATGGGGTTATGGTGGTGGGGACCACCTGAGCCTAAATCCCCAATTTTAATTTTAGAGGTGGGGACCACCTGACCCCTCTAAATGGGGAGAAACCTCCCAACTCCCCAATATTCCACCCCTTCCCTTAAATTGAGCCATTAAATTATGCCAATTAATTGAGCTAATTAATCATTCCAACATGGTACATTAATTATGCCAACTTGGTTGATCCAACATAATTAATACTTTAAGTTAATCATATTGACACCTCTTTCATTTTTTGGGTGGGATTGGGAGAGGAGAACCCTTGGAGGACTACACTTCTCCAACGAAGAACGCGTTCTTCCACGAAAAACACTCATCCAATGAAGAACACTGACTTCTACTTCTACCTCGGGACACCATCCAATGAGGAACGTCTTTAACTACGAAAAATAGGCGCACGAGCCCGATATTGGAGGTGTGTGGCTGATGATATGAACGTCGACAACTTAAACTTCCTTCTCGCACCAACGTCATCAAACTATCCAATTTAGGGGTTTATTTATATATGATTATCACTTCCCATGTTCTCCCCTTCTAATTCATTTGCGGGATTGGGAATAGAGATTGACGAGTGTTGTGGGGATTTATGTTTTTAAATATCTTTCATACACATTCATGATTCAATTTTTGAGAACCGCTTGCTACTGCTCTAACGCGGAGGGTGCGGTCCAAATGAACATGGCCCAAACCCTCTGTTGTTATGCTCCTTCGATGTGTTCTTCACAATGGAAGAAGGTGATGTTTGCAATGGAGATCCACTGCCCGCGGCCACTGCCGCCCGCAGCATCCCCACCCCATGGCGCTCTGCCACACTGCCGGTATGCCAAGTCTCCACTGTCATGCCGAGTCGAGCCGCCACAGTCGTCCGAGACATCGCCACCGTCCGAGCCGAGCCACCACCCGAGCCGCCGCCACAGAGCCGAGCCACTGAGCCGAGCCATCGAGCCGAGTCGGCACCGCCGTGTTGAGCCGAGCCGCCGCCCGAGCCACCACTGCTGCCACTGCCCAAGCCGCCTCTACCGTCTGAGCCGCCGCCACCATCTGGGTTGAGCCGTTTCCACCCTTCCAACTGAACCGCCCCAGTCTAGCCATCGTGTGGTCTCGCGCCTTCCACAACCCTACGTGGCCCCTCGTGGCCTGCCGGGCCAGGCCGAACCCAACAGGTCTGGGCAGAACCAGCGGGTAAGGCCTGGTCGACCCAAACAGAGTCAGGTCGGGGCGGTCCGACCGGGTCGGACCAGACCCTGGCCCACTACGACCCATTTACGCTCTTTTGTTCATAACATTGGCACCGAGCGTCCCTTTGATGAACTTTCAGTGGAACTAGAAATCTTGGAGTGAGATAGTCATTTTGAGTATACCCCCTAGAGATTTGGGTTAATATAGGGTACGGTCTGGTTGGATCAAACACGAATCCAAATGGGGCCCTGGGACTAAAAGGCTAATAACTCACAGACCGACCATCTAATTGACACGAAGTATGTTTGTTTAGACCCCTATGATGTGGCGAACCATTGAGATACTTCTTCGTGGGACATTGTTAAAGTTCGAGAATCGACTAGTGTCTTGGGGAACAGACTCTCCCGGAGACGAGAAAGCCCGGTGCGGAACCCAATAGCAGGCTGTGACGAGAAGAGTGCTCCTAGCTATCCTGTGCGGTTCATCTCCTAGCGATCCAGCATAGGTCAGCTCCTAGAGATATTGTGTGGGTCATCTCTTAGTGATCCTGTGTAGGTCAGCTCTTGAGATCCTGTGAGGGTCAGCTCCTAGCGATCCAGTGTGGGTCAACTCCTAGAGATCCAGTGTGGGTGAGCTCCTAGTGATCCTGTGTGTGTCATCTCTTAGAGATCATGTGTGGGTCAGCTCCTAGCCATCCTGTGTGGGTTAACTCCGAGCCATCCGGTGTGGGTCAACTCCAGCAATCCTATGTGGGTCAGCTCCTAGTGATCCTGTGTGGGTCAACTCATATTGATCTTTTGGGGGTCATCTCTAGCGATCCTGTGTGGGTCAGCTCTTGCTATCCTGTGCGGGTAATCTCCTAGCAATTCTCTACAGGTTAGCAGTAGAGTCTCTTAATAGAGTAAGAAGATTTATTAGTTACATCCAATCATCTCTACTACTGTACCAAAAGATATAACTGGTGGGATCTGAGTCAATACCTTTGTTTCCTCTTGATTAAGATGGATTACTTGATAACTTAGGTATATGTATGGGAATATACCTAAGTAGGGTAATCTGTTGATTTCATACTTTTTGGTTTATCCTTGGTGGATTTTGAGAGACCTTGAAGGTCTCGGGGTCCCTACTGAGTATCTTCGTACTCACCCCTGCACAAGCTATGCCCGCACCTTATTGTGTGGGATGCAAACGATGGACAGCGGTGATTGAGGATGAGGGTACTAGGACTGGACGGTGCTCGAAGGTAGAACATATGGTGTGTCGGTTCACAGAGGATACATGTGGATGTGGAGTGCTGAGGAGGAGATATGTACCTACCCTTTAGGTGTTAATCGAGGTGGATGATCTAGGAGCTACTTTTCACTAATCATTCGTCTTGTACCTTTCCTTTTTCCTTGTACTTTCCAGTTGGGCTTGTATTCTGGGCCCTTTTACATACTGTTCTCACTCTGTTTAATTTTCAGTTTACTTGAGTTCGTATCGTGTTGTGTGCTTGGTTGTGTGTTTACAGGTTATAAAGGCAATTCCTTCCCAGTTCTAGTGAATTACATCTTTGTTGCTAGTCTCCATCCCCTGTCCTAAGGAAGGCGGGCTTGGGGTAGTCATGGAACGGGCCTTGGGGGACGAGTCGTGGTAAATTGGTATTAGAGGATTTGGTTCTACCACATAAAATAGGACTATCATCTTTATTTTTAACAAAAATAGTGTTATGTATAGTGAGTGTGGTTATCAGTTAAGGGAATCCAGTGTTGGTGCGGCGGCCGGCGTATCCATACACTAGGACCCTGACTTCTGATTTCCAACTAAGTTCACGAAAGCACTGATTGTGTGTGTGTTTTAAAAAGTTTTCTTTGTGATATTTTGAGTCAGCTCCCCGGGTATAACTTATTGACCGTGGCACACCTGTTACTTTTTAGGATGTATCCACGTAGACAGCCAGTTAGGGTTCTGAGAGTTGTAAGCACTGATAGTACACTGAGAGACTAGGCCTCAGTGTAGGGCCCTCTTCTAGTAGAGGCACCAGTGGAGGCACCAGTACTACCATTACCCATTTGGCCACCAATGCCACCAGCCCTAGTAGTAGACGGTGCAAGCCTCTTGATCCCATTACACAAGTTCCAGTACCAGAGGCCACCCAAGTTCAGGGGAGAGACGGGACCATAGGTGGCTGAGGATTGGATGGAGGCTGTAGTGAGAGTTTTTTGACTGGTAGTGACACCCTCTGATCTCATGGTGATCCTTGTCGCCAGCCTTCTATAGGCAGTAGCAGGAAAATGGTGGAGATTGATGCTCTAAGTTCACGATGAGGTAACGCCTCTCTCGGAAGACTTCAAGATCCTATTTCAGGAAGAGTTTTTCCCAACTACTCTTCGTGCAGTGTGCATACAGGAGATCATTCATATACAATAGGGTAGCATGACTGTGGCTCAATACTTAGCGAGGTTCACTTACCACTCATGCTACTCCAAAGATATGGTGCGAGACACATTCTTCAGGGCCCGGACCTTCGAGCAGGGACTCAGGAGAGAGATCAGCGCTTCGATGATCTCACTCAGTGTCCCAACGCAGGTGGGGTGTTAGAGAGAGCCCTCCTAGTGGATTTTTTCCTTACTGAGCAGTCTCTAGCAGCAAGATCCACCACCAATCGTCACGTAGTGAAGTCTTCTACAGCAGGCAGCAGACAGATGTCACAGAGGTCTAAGAGGACCAGATCTATAGGTGGACGACCACATGACTCAGGATCGGTTGTGCAGGGCACCCAAGATTGAGCCATTCAAACCAAGAGTAGGTAGTGTTACGCATGTGGCGTGTAGGGTCACATGGGTCGTTACTGTTTGACCCGTCGTATGGATGATCAGTAGATGGTCGAGGGACCACCCAGGTGGAGATAGAGGTTCGACAAAGGAGGTCTGCAAGGAGCAGGCGGACGTGGAAGAGGAGCTGGTCATACAGCTGGTGGTGGGAGACGATTTGAGATGTTACTTCCACCACCACCAGGAGGTCCACCCCGACTGCAGGGAGCAGGTGGACATGGGAGAGATCAACTCCAGGCAGCTGAGGCTTATCATCATGGTGCTCCGGAGATGATACCAGGTGCGATTTGTATCTACTCCACCTTATATGTAGTACTTGTAGACCTAGGTTCCATTTATTCTTTTATTTCCACTGCCCTCTTTTAAAGCTCATAGATTCTGATAGACAAATTGGCTTGATCCTTACGGCTAGAGACTCATACGGGATTGGATTCGAAGATTACGCACTGGTCCTGGCAGTGTGAACTTACTCTGTGAGGAGAGAGCTTTGGTTGGGATCTCCTAGTATCAGGTTTGAGGCCTTACAACTTCATCTTGGGTATCGACTGGTTATCTTTAGTCCATGCTCAGATTGACTATATTAGGCATAAAATGCAGTGTGTCTGCATGGATGGGACCAGGTTCACCTTCACCGGTGAGAAGGGATCCTTTGCAGTGCAGGATGGACTTTCTCGAAGGAGGGTGAAGCCGATCAATCATCGGTTGGCCAGACTTACCCTCAGGTTGGTTGATGTGGAGAGTCCGAATTATCCTATAGTGGTGGACCAGTACGCAGATTTCTTCCCTGATGATATCTTGGGTCTACCTCCTCACAGAGAGGTGGACTTTTACATTGACTTGTACCCCAGGACGGCACCGATATCTACACCGGCATATCAGATGGATCCTATGGAGCTTCGTATGTTGCGGGTACAGTTGGAGGACTTATAGGGGAAGGGGTTCATCTGGCCCAATGTTTCACCATGGGCAGCCCCGATTCTGTTCTCCAAGAAGGAATATGGGGGCTTGAGGCTTTGTGTTGACTATCGCCGCCTGAACCAGGTGACTGTGAAGAATAAGTACCCACTCCCCAGGATTGACGACCTCTTTGATCAAATGAAGGGAGTACAGTGGTTCTCAAAGATAGATCTAAGATCAATCTATCACGAGCTCAGAGTATGAGACGAGGATGTGCAGAAGATGGCCTTAAGGTGTCGGTATGGACATTATGAGTTCTTGGTTATGCCATTCGGTGTAACCAATGATCCAGCAGTGTTTATGGGACTCATAAACATGATATTTCATCCATACCTTGATCGATTTGTAGTGGTATTCATCGACGACATTCTAATATACTCAACTACTAAGGAGGAGAATGCCTATCATTTACAGGTAGTGCTGGACACACTCTGAGAACACCAACTTTATGGTAAGCTCTCGAAGTGACATTTCAGGATCCGAGAGGTTCACTTTCTGGGACATGTCATATCGGAGGCTGGAGTTGCAGTTGATCCAACAAAGATTGAGGTGGTACTAGCTTAGGAGGAACCCATGAGTGTAACAGAGGTTTAAAGATCCCTAGGATTAGCTAGATACTACCAGAGGTTTGTTCTAGACTTCTCTAGAGTTGCAGCACCACTATCAGCATTGATGAAGAAGGTGAAACCCTTCATTTGGTCGGAGAAATTCTAGTGGATTTTTCAGGTGATGAGGCAGAGGCTGACTAGTGCCCCCATATTGAGGCTTCTAGAGGAGGGCGTAGGGTACGTAGTGTACTACGACGCATTAAGGACTGGAATCGGATGTTTCCTCATGTCGGAGGGAGTAGTGATCGCATATTGTTCTCAACAACTGAGACAGCATGAGCAGAACTACGCTACCCATGACCTGGATTTAGCAGCAGTGGTCTTCATCTTGAAGATGTGGCAGCACTATCTGATGGGATAGTGTTTTATAGTGTACTCTGATCACAATAGTCTCAGGTATATATTATCTCAGAAATACATGAACCTGAGAAAGCGACATTGGTTTGAGTTCCTTTAGGACTATGACTTCGAGATAGTCTATACTCATGGGAAGGGGAACATTTTTGTAGATGCACTCAGCATGAGGTCTGGTATACATCTTCTAGGTGAGGCGACAGAGCAGCTAGCTGCTTTGCATATAAACTTTGTGGGTAGAAATGGAGAAAATTTCTTTCAGTATCTTAAGGTCACTCCCCCACTTCTTCAACCAGTCAGGGAGGCGCAGCATGGGGATGCTGACAGCGAGGCACGACGTGCTTATATATCCACAGGATAGGAACCTAATGGATTTTATGATGGTGGGAAGCATGTCATCCTCTTTAGGGGATGTACCATGGTACCAGTGTCACTTCATGAGGAAGTTTTGAGGGAGTCCCACACATCCCCTCTAGCTTTACGTCCATTAGTGGCGAAGATGTACCAGGATCTCTGATGATAGCACTGGTCGCCGAGAATGAAGAAATTAGTAGCAGATTTTGTCTCTCGATGCATCACTTGTCAGCAAGTGAAGATAGAGAATCAGGTACTAGCAGGCTTGGTTCAACATTTAGAGGTCCCAGAGTGGAAGTGGGATGGGATATCCATGGACATATTTTTAGGACTTCCAAATACATCTAGGATACATGACTCGATTTGGGTGATCTTCGACCGACTCACCATGTTGGTCCACTTCCTACCGATCAGAGAGCAGGGTTCAGTAGAGATCTTGGCATGCCTCTATGTGCAAGAGATTTTACGGCTACATGGAGTAACCTTGATGATTTTCTCCAATTGTGATGCCCGTTTTACTTCCAGTCTATGGAAGGGGTTGCATGAGGCTTTCGGGATGAAGCTTCGTTTGAGAACCGCCTTCCATCCTCAGACGGATGGCTAGACTGAGCAGACCATTCAGACCCTCGAGGAAATGTTTCATGCTTGTGTCCTCGACTTCAGTCACAGCTGGGATGATCACTTTCCTTTGGAGTAGTTTTCATAAAACAACAGCTATCACTCCACCATTGGGATGGAACCTTT
Organism: Viscum album; assembly: GCA_963277665.1. Taxonomy (NCBI): domain Eukaryota; kingdom Viridiplantae; phylum Streptophyta; class Magnoliopsida; order Santalales; family Viscaceae; genus Viscum; species Viscum album. The sequence goes on from OY728122.1 coordinate 1,438,451,779, forward strand.
TTAAGCGTTGTACGGGCGGCCTTATAGATCACCTTTTTGCAGGACTGACAGAGGGGATTCAGCACTAGTGGGACCAGAGATGGTACGAGCTACCACAAAAAAGGTGAACATCATCCAGGAGTGGATGAAGACTGCACATAGAAGGCAGAAGTCGTATGCCGACAGAAGATAGAGACCTCTGGAGTTCGAGGATGGCAACCACGTCTTTCTATGGGTCTCACCCCGATGAGGTTTACTGAGATTTGGCCGAGTTGGAAAGTTATCTCCGAGATTCATTGGACCCTTCCAGGTCCTCAATAGAGTTGTTGAGGTGGCTTACTGCTTAACTCTTCCACCTCAGTTACATAGGGTGCACGATGTCTTCCACATATCCCAGGTGAGGAGATATGTGCATGACCCTTCCCACTTCATTGATCACGGTGAGCTGTACATCGACAATGGGGAGACATTTACAAAGGTTCCTGTTGAGATTGAAGATCAACAAGGGCAGGTCCTCCGTGGGAAGTGGATACCTCTGGTGCACGTTCGTTGGCAGCACGGGAACCTCCAAGAGATCCCATGGGAGCAGGAGGCTCAAATGCGTGCTCAGTACCCACATTTGTTTTCTAATTTTTATGTTGTGGCTTACGGGGACGTAAATCACTATGGTGGGGAGAATGTAAAGACCTGGAATTTCTATGTAAATTTTTTAATTTTTTAATTAAATAGGAATTTTACTTGTCTGTGAAAATTGACGGTGTGTGATTCCAAGGCCCGAAGTGCCCAGAATGAATTTCTGAACTTTTCTTCAAGTAAGTTTAGTAAACGTACAAGCGGGTATTTATAACTTTTGAACAGGTTATCATAATTTAAATCCAAGGGCACCATTGAACTCGCAGCGCCGGTATTCTCTTAAAGAGACTTTCACCTTGACGGCAGTTGGTCGAGGGTAAAAGTTAGTTTTTGGGTTGTTCGTGAAAGAATAAAATAAAAATAAAATTGTGTAACAATTTATTTTTATTTGAAAAACCCATGTGGATGTTGGGAGGTTGGGACCACCAGAACTAAACCACCCTTTGAAAGTTGAGAGGTGGGATCCACTGTAAAAAATCCTCCCTTTTGAGGTTATGGTGGTGGGGGCCACCTGAGCCTAAGCCCCCTATTTGAATTTTAGAGGAGGGGACCACCCGACCCCTATTAATGGGGAGAAACCTCCCAACTCCACAATATTCCACCCCTCCCATTAAATTGAGCCATTAAATTGGGCCAATTAATTTAGATAATTAATTATGACAATGCGGTACATTAATTACGCCAACTTGATTTAGCCAATATAATTAATCCTTTAAGTTAATCATTTTGGAACCTATTTCATTTTTTGGGTGGGATGGTGAGAGGAGAACCCTTTAAGGATTACAATTCTCTAACGAAGAACGCATTATTCCACAAAGAACACTCCTCAAACGAAGAACGCTGACATAGATTTCTACCTTAGGACACCCTCCAATGAGGAATGTCTTCGACTATAATGAATCGGTGCACGAGCCTGGGATTGGAGGTGTGTGGAAGACGAGATGAACATCGACAACTTCAAGTTCCTTCTCACACCAATGTCAACGAATAATCCAAGGTAGGGGTTTATTTCTAATATGATTATCACTTACCATGTTCTTCCCTTCTAATACTTTTGTGGGATTGGGAAAAGAGATTGATGAGGGTTGTGGGGATTGATGTTTTTAAATATCTTCCATACACATACATGATTCAATTTTTGTGAACCACTTGCTACCACTCTAACACAAAGGGTGTGGGCCAAATGAACATGTCTCGACCCCTCTGTCATTCTGCTTCTTTGGTGTGTTCTTTGCAATCGACGAAGGAGATGGAGGCGACGGCGCTCTGCCACCCCCGTCCACCTCTGCCCATGGCCTCCATGCCCCGTTGTGCTCCATCACCCGTGGCCTCACCACACCGCCACCGAGCTGAGCCACTGAGTCGAGCCACCGAGATGAGTTGCCGCTGCCCTGCCGAGTCGAGGCGATGTCCAAGATGCCGCCATCGTCCGAGCCGTCGCCTCCATCCGGGCCGAGCTGCCGCCCGAGCCGCCGTCGTCGAGCCAAGCCACCGCCGCTGGGCCTAACTGAGCCGCCGCTCGAGCTTCTGTCGCCCCCCTAGCCACCGCCACTGCCTAAGTCGTCGCTTCCGTCTAGGCTGAGCCGCCGCCCGAGCCACCGACCGAGCCGCCGCTTCCAGGCTGAGCCGCCGGCCGAGCCGCCACCTCCGGGCTAAGCTGTCGTCTGGGTCGATCTGTCACCTCCCTTCTGGCCGAAACATCCCGGTCGGGCCGCCCTATGTCCTCACACGCTCTGTGGCCTCCCAGTCACCCGTGGCCCTCTGAGGCCCATCACGGCCTGCCGGGTCAGACCTAGTGTGTCGGGATGCCCAGCGGGACGAGATGAACCCAACAGGCCAGGGCGACTCAAACTGGGTCGGCCTAGGCCAGGTCAGTTCGGGTCGGTCTGACCAGGTCGGACCGGACCTGGGCCCACTACGACCCATTTATGCTATTTTGGCCATAACTTTTGCACTGTATGTTTGTTTCAAAAACCGTCAACGGCTCTAGAAATCTTGGCGCGAGAAGGTCTCTTTGAGTATAACCAACTAGATATTTGGGTTAAAATGGTGTACGATCAGGTTGGATCAAGCACAAATCCAACCAGGCCCCTGGTACTAAAAGACTAATAACTCACACACTGGGCGTCTGACTGGAAATTCATTTTTTTATTATAAAAACACTTTTAAGGACAAAGTGAGAAACCACCAGTACAACCAAAACCAACAAAACAAGAACAACCCCATCATAACCAGTCATTATCTCACCCCATCAAAAGCATCATGTCAAAGACCATCACCAATGCCCGACCAGAAGAAAAGCAGTCTCGTGCGAAATGCACGGGCATGGAACCGATGGCCTTAGCCATACCCTCTCAAACTTCCATTCAACTGGAAAGGACAAGTGAAGGCCACATGCTCTGAACCCCATCTAACACAGAACCGAGTAATGCTGGGAACCCAAAAAATACCTCAATCTATACAAAGATGAAACCAAAAGAAAATTTCAAACGAACCCAACAGAATCCAACCTAGGACCAAAACTCTCAAAGTTAGCAAGGGGCATTAAAAAGTAAACTGATATTACATGTACATGTCTCCCTGAACAACTTCCATGAGATAGAATTTACTTTTCTTGGACACACCGCCATCATATTATCAATCTCTGAGGCCATCCGATCCCAAGATTGTATGTACTCCTCAATGATAATCACCCCTCTGTTGAAGCCCCCGACAAGAATACTATCTTTCTTATCAACCCAGGTATATTGCTCCTCATTAAGGGATATTCTTAAAGGTCTCCCCATCATTTTAGTTTCCTTCTCTTCAGATGAATTAATCATTAAGATCTGTTCAACCGCTTCCTCTTCAGAGCATAACAAGAGCTCCAAGCATTTATCTCCCTGAACCCCTGGCCTCTGAGTATCCACATCTTGAAGAACTTCCTTTTTGGATTTTCCTTTCTAGCCAATCGGGTCTCCAAAGGTGGGGGTAAAGAAGAGTAATCCTTCATACTATTACTCCGCCTATTACCCCTACTGATTCTCGGACTTGCAGCTTCACAAGCCTAGAAGCTATGAATATCCTCTCTGCAATCTTCCACGCACACCCCAATGGCCTTCCACGGTGAGAGAAAGCGCATTGCTCATTCCTACCTCATCCAGCCCCTCGAACCTGTTGCTTAAATGTATAGGAGATGGGTTTCCTTCATTGGGTCCCCCTGGAGTCCTATCTTCGCTTGGCAGGTCCGTCTGTAGACCAAGGCCCTACCTCCCTCCCCACGAATTGACCCGGGCATCTGATTGATGTGTCATCTATTTCTTTAATACCCCTATGACATGGAAAACCTTTGAGAGACTTCTTTGCGGGACATGGTGGTAGTTGGAGAGTCTACCAATGGCTTGGGGAACAGATTCTCCTGGGGATGATAAAGGCTAGTGTGGAAACCCAGTAGCTAAATGTGGCGAGAAGAGTTCTCCTAGCTATCCTGTGTGGGTCAAATCCTAGCGATCTTGTGCAAGTCAGCTTCTAGTGATCCTGTATGGGTCAGCTCCTAGAGATCCTATATCGGTCATCTACAACGATCTTGTTAGGGTCAACTCCTAGTGATCATGTGTGGATCAGCTCCGAGCGATCCTGTCTGGGTCATCTCCTAGCGATCCTGTGTGGGTCAGCTCCTAGCGATCATGTGTGGGTCAACTCCTAGGGATATTGTGTGGGTCATCTCCAGTGATCCTGTGTGGTTCGGCTCCTAGTGATCCTGTGGGGGTCAGCTCTAAGTGGCCTAGTGGGGGTCAGCTCCAGCGATCCTATGCGGGTCCTCTCCAAACGACTCTCTGCAGGTTTGCATCAGAGTCTCTTAACACAGTAAGATGATATAGTAGTTACATCTAATCATCTCTACTACTATACCTAAATATATACCTTGTGTATGCTGAGTCAATACCTCATTCTCCTCATGATTGAGATGGATTACTTGATAACATATGTATATTTATGGGCATATACCTAAGTAGGGTTATATATTTATTTCATACTTTGTGGTTTATCCTTGTTGTTTTTTGAGAGACCATGAGGGTCTCAAGGTCCTTACTGATTATCATGATACTCACACCTACACGGGATATGCCCGCACCTTGTTGTGTTGGATGCAGACGACGGATAGTGCTGACTGAGGACGAGGGTACTAGGAATGGACAGTGCTCGGAGGTGGACCATACGGCGTGTCGGTTCGCAGAGGAGATGGGTAGACATAGAGTGCTGAGGAGGCTATTTGTACCTACCCTTCAGGTAGGAATCGATTTGGACAATCGAGGAGCTACTTTTCACCTATCATCCATCTCTTACCTTTCAGTTTTCCTTGTACATTCCAGTTGTTCATGTATTCTATCCCCTTTTACTTACTGTACTCACTATGTTTACTTTTCAGTTTACTTGACTTCATATCTTGTTGTGTGCTTGGTTGTGTATTTATAGGTTATAAAGGAAATGCATTCCCATTTCTAGGGAATTACACATTTGGTGCTAGTCTTCATCCCCTAGCCTAAGGAAGGCGGGCTTGGGGTAGTCACGGCATGGGCCCGGGGGGACGGGTCCTGAAAATACAATATAATATAATATAAAAATCCTTATGATTTTGAATTTAGAACTACAAATTTGGGATATTCAGGTTTTTATCTATTTTCTCACTACATTTGTTGTCCTTTTTACTGCATTTTAAAATTAAATCATCTTATGTAAGAATGAGGAATAATTTTTTAGAGAAGTACTAAGGATACATACATGTTTAAACATCTTAATACTATTTTCACAATCCTTTTTTAAATAAATTCTATGTGAAATCAAAGAACTATTTTTTGTTGTGCTATATTGATGATATGATTTCATCAATCAACTGCTACTACAACTCTAAAGTTCAACATTTTCCATAAAACAAATAAAACTTTTTTGATTTATTTGAGTCTCGACTACTCATACTCAGTTGTGGTGGAGTATCAACATCTCAAACTAAGATATGGATATTTTGGTTCCTTATAAAAGATCCATAAGACCCTATAAAATCCTTTTAATGTGTCAACTTCCTGCACTCCGTTTTGGTTCAATGGTCTTCTAATTAGATGAATTAATGGTAAAATCATTATGCTCGTGGATTTTAGCATTGGTAGAGAAGACTAGGGTATCTTTTTGGGCAAAAAACTATAAATGTCTATGTTCATTTTTTTATCCACTACTCACTCTTCTCATATAAAATGAATGGTTTGTTTCATAACAAGATAAGAATTTGGAATCTGTAAAAGTGTTTAAAGAATGAAGTCCCACTGCTTTTGTGTTTTTAACTATCATAATCATTCCGACCACTAATTAATAAATAGTTAATTCTATAGTCAAGTGGTATTCCATGTTTTTTACCAATGATACTATTATCAAGTTGATGTCTCCTCTTCGAGAAAACCTTATAATGTGGTGATACATCTAATGGATGTGCTGTATCAGATGATGTGAACATAGATATTTTGGAAGAGACACTACTGCACAATTATCATAATAATGTGTGACTGATTTTCTACTTTAAGAAACCATATCAATATCATGGATGATGTTTCATTTCCAAAATACTTCATTAGTAGCACTATAAGACACAATATTGTTAGAATCTATTGTAGAATATATAACCATAACTTGATTGGAGCTCTTTTATCTCACAACACCTATATTGATAGTAAAAATGTATCCTCGTTATGATTTTAGATCATACTGAACTACATTGAAACTAGAATCAACATATCCAATAATTAAAAGGTCCTCATATCCTCCATATAGTAAGAAAATATCATTATTATGCCTCAAATAATAAAGGTTTTTCTTGACTACCATCAAATGGATGTGACCTGGGTTATATTAATATCTTCCTACCATATATATAGAAAAGGAAACATCTACCACTATACATATCATACCATACATGAAAAACAAAATCACATATGTGTATATTGTAATTTTTATCATTTATTTTTCATCATGTGTGTGGGGATACATTATAATGGAATGGTGAAATCTATTTCATTCTAGAAATAATCCCCTCTTAGATTGTCTTATACTAAATCCATTCAGTATCATGTCAATATATATACCCTGACTTATTCCAAGAAGACTCTTAGATGTATCCAGATAGATATTGATCCAAATAATATATACTTATTTTCCTAAGTCCTTCATGGAGAATCATGTTTTTATATATGAATTAACATACAACAAGGCTAGTATTTATTTTTTAGTTAGATGTATTTCATTAACATAAACAATTAGTAAAATTAATGCACTCTCACTAAACCATTTATAGACCCACAGATAACATTCATTATTTGGGAAACTAATTTATATTATGGATTCATCACACTGGATATTCTATTATGTTGATGATTTCATTAATCCTTAAATGGTTCATTACAACATGAATAACTTGATTATATTATTTGGAGCCACAAACCCATTGAGTTATGTCATATAAAAATCTTCCAAAAAGTTACTATTATGGAAGAAAATTTAAAAATATATATGAAATAATATCATTTTATTGGTTATCATCATTGGAAAGTTGAATTCTAATTGATTTCATCATTAAAACTAGTATAAAGGTTACATCATAGTCAATGAAATGTATTTTTTTGAAACCTTACACAACCAATCATGCCATATATGTATTTCATTTTCCTAACATGTCTAGATTTCTCCTGAATTCCATTTTATAACCACATGTATTGATGTCCACTTTAGGATATACCGAAATCCAGACATGGTTTTTATATATGGAATCCATTTCACAATTGATAAAATATATCTAATTGAAATAATCTATACAACCAACTGGTTCCTTATAGGTTAGAGGATCATTTTTATTGAGAAAATATTATTCTCGATCTATGGTCACTAAAAAATTATATCAATGAGGTTCTCAATCCTCTCATTTAATTCTATACAGAATGTGTGTCTCTTAACATTACCCTCCATGGGATTTATTGAATTTTTCCTAATTCCAACTCTTGTGTATCATGAACATGGACATTATCAAATCCCAAATTTCTCCCACAATATCATTAGTTATTTCATCCCATTCTAGAAATTTTTGAAATCTATTAACAAAATCATTCTTGTATATAAGTTCATATATAAAATATACTGGAGTTTATTTAGAATATCCATTAAAAATACATTTCGTGCCTCAGGGTGGATTTTATTTTTCCATAAATGGACTTAAAAAATTCTTCTAATCTGAACACTATTATATGAAAAAATATGATCTTTTTTATACTAATGCTGATATAGAATATCAATTTTTTCTTTACTAAAGTTTTTTAACAATTTATGCTTCCTCCATTCTATTACACAATCACACTGGGGTTTATAATGGGGATTTTGTATGGATCAAAAATCAAACATTAATAAAAAGTATATGAAGTCAAGATTAAGATATTCCCCACCATAGTATAAGAATATTTTGTTAATCATCTCAATGATATGGTTCTCAATTTCATTCTTATATTTCATTAATATGTCAACGGAATCAATCTTATAAATCATTGTGTAGTCACATTGATGCCATCATAAATCATATGTAAATGTTTTTATATATGAGTATCATCTAATTAATTCAAATAGAAATTGTCCACACATAGAGATATGAACTAATTAAATAGGATCTATGGCCCTTTAATATTTTCCACTAAATGGAGCTTTATTCATTTTAAATTTTAATATTTTTTTTCATGAACCATGTGGTTTTAGATCAAAATAATCCAAATATACATCATAGTGTAATTTATTCACACACATTTATTTTACATGAAATAGATAATGATTCCATTTAATGGCGTAGTATGAATCATGTAAACTAAATTCATTGTCGATTTACATTACATGGTTCATGTAATATAACTCACAATGACCATTAATTAAAATTCTCTTACTATAAAAAATGATATATTAATACATTGAGATTCATTTATTCATAAATTTTAAAATAAATCTATATGAATCAGGTATAGAAGAAAAAATAATGTTTTTATTAAATGATGGAACGTAATAAAAATATTTTTAAACAAAAATAATTTATGTCAGCAACATGAGTTGGTAGTATCAAAAAATAAATATTATTAAGTATATCCCCAAAATATTCTCATAATTCAACCTCACCCTAGGATATTTTCCACAAATTTAATGTTTCTTATATTTTAATTCAAAGTTTAAAACCTCATTCTATATATAATAATAAAATTTTAGAAACAAATAAACATCACTCGTTAACATAAACACATAGGGAATCATCTTTCATAATTTTTTGGTTGATAGTTGTCATCTAGTGGACCTTATTTTAACATGTGTAATATATTGTATCATGTTCCCTTCCTTTCCCATTCATCATTTTATTATTGGAAAGTATTTGAAATGATTAATTGTGTTTAGGGTACTTCACATGAAAATTATATTTTTTCACCATAAGTATAGAATGAATTTCAAGATTCAACTCCTAATGAATTTTGAAATGTAGTGTGAGAATATTTGAAAGATATTTCTCTATGCTGTTCATATTGTAATTAAAAAAAATTATGAAAATATTTTAAGAAATGTTGGAATAATGTGATAAACATTTTTCTATTTAAGAAATTTAAACTATAGAACCTCTAGGTGGTCAACAAATCTATTGATTTTTACTATGCAACACACATAAAGTTCTAATTCTCCATGTTTACTCTGAAATTGTGCCTTCAATTTCTAAAAACTTTCATGTCTTGATATCTCTAGGAAAAGACCTTGGAGATACTAGAGAATGATATATGCATCCATGTATCCATGTGACATGGTTATAATATTTATAATAGATGAAATAATTATACATTGAACATAAACTTCATCACTCAATTTTTTATCATAGATAGATAACTCTTCATCACTCAACTCCTTCGCTGATGAGTTAGGCAGGGAGGGTTCTTTCACCTAAAATTTTAGTTCATGGGGTTACAAAACACATATCTATCTAAAAAATTCTTGGAAGTTACTACCAATTTGGAGAAAGGAATTCTCTATATTTATTCATAATGATAATGTTGTTAATTATTATTTCATTGTTCAACAATATTAGAATTATATATTTTTAGCACATTTCTTGATTACACATTATGTGATACGTAATAATAATTTTATTATTTACTATGTACCCCACAATATTTTATTATCTCAATTGTCATCACCATTACTCTATAAATTTTTTATAAATCATTTCATTTTTTGTATAAATGATCCATATTATATTCATTATGACCCTAACTAAGGGCATGAATATTAGAAGAAGGTATTTGAGTAAGTGGGCTTGTCAACTACTAAATAGAATATCCTTGAACTATTGAGTAGAATCCATAATCTAAAAAATTCAAATTATTATTTCCTCAATGAATAACTCCAAATTTTTATTAAACAGACTATGGCTATTAAATTCAATGTAATTTTAGTAATTTCGACGGGTCATTTTTGTTAAGTGTCCCCAATAATTAAAATTACATTAGACTATGACCCTAACTGACAATTTATCAATGTTTTTATCTTCATTTAGATAATGGAATGTGTAATGACAAAATATTAATATTTAGGATTTTTTTTTATTATGCATAGTTTTTTTTATTTTATCTTGTACATGTATCACAAATATAATGTTGATTTTTATTAATTCATTAACCATATTTTAATGAACCATTTATTTTTTATAAATTTACTTATTCTCCACCTTTTTATATTGCTCCATTTATTTTTATGATCCTAATATTGATTCCATGAAATAAATAAATAAATAAATATAATAATAATAATAATAAAAGACCCGATCAGGATCTTATCTAATTGTTTATTTTTTGAGATGAAAATAAATATATCTACAAAACTATGGGAAACTCATTGAGTTGGCATTAACATGAGATACAACATTATATATGCACACATCTATGTCACCTGAGGTGGATTCATCTTGATTCTATACTGAAATGCCTCCAACCACATTCGGATATTCATTTTACTACACGTGAAACAAATACAATAATTTAAACTGTCTAACATAAATATCAATCCATTCATAATTATTAACATAAACATGCTTGTATTGATTAATTAATTAATTAAAAATTTAGTTATATTTATATGAATGATCATAAAATTTCCATGGATATAAATTTATTTAGATAATATAAATGTTATGCCCAATAATTTTATATATTAAAAATTATTATTTGATCATTTATTAATTCATCAAAACCATTATTAAAAAGTAAAATACATCTTGTGAAAAAGTGTAATTGGGTTTTAATGATATAATTAAATATTTTTATGTAATTTTATTGTATCCTCTATTGGGAGACTACAAAGCATTAACTAATGTGTCGCACGTCAAGTTCCTATTTTTTGTTTTTGTGGGATAAACACATATGTACTCAAAAATATATCTTGGGAAAATTATATGGTGTGTACTAATTGGCTACACACAATGTGATAGACTCTAATCATTTCTGCGTAATGTGAAAATATACTTGGATTGTTCACTAAACAAGGGGATTAATGATTCACATAATGTTTAAACCTACTAACAGGTGTGTGTTTTATTAATTTTATAGGATGTTAGTGAAATGTGGTATAAACCATGTATGTGACAACAATGTTAGGGATAAATTCTCCACTAAAACATGTATACTAAATGACATGTATGAAATATAAACACCATGTAGTCTAAATAATAATGTTCTTGGTTATCCCGGTTAACACCTAATGTTAAATAAATGCACCACATTCTACTCAGAGAATCATGTATCCCGTGAAATCTCCAGGTGATGTCAACTAGGGTAACCCATTTGTACTCCAGCTACACACCATGTGATCCATCATACCAGCTAGAATCCTTGGCACATCCCAGTGGAATCTCTAATCATTCTTTATTTGTTCTTAGTTTAGAAGAATATATTAATTTTTAATGAAGAATAAATTTTTTTGAACGAATATTAATTAAACATCCAATTAATGAAAGAATAATATTGAAAAGAAACCTAACCATAATTATATATATGTCTTCAATATTCAAATAAATAAATGTAAATAAAAATTGGGCAACTCCTTGATACTATATGATATTTCCAAACATAGAAAATTTTCATGTTTATAAAAAATGAATTATGAGTTTTGTCACAATTTATAGATCATTCAAAAAAAGTTCAAAATATTAATGTAATTACCAATTAAATTTTATCATCGACTATTTAAAAAATGGCCACTAAGATCAATGGGATATTTTTTCAAAAAATAATAATAATTTAAATAGATGATAAGAAAATTTAACTTATCTTAGGATCTTTCTTTGATCATATTTTTGATCATATGAAAAATCATTTTTGTATAATTTTTTTTGCCTATGATGGAATAAAACTATATCCCATGTAGAAGTGATCAACATGATTTCTTCTCTTCTCAAAATAATGAAGGATATTTGGGTTCTGGTAGAATAGATAGATAGTATTGAATTTATTACCCTGATCATTATAGGTTTCGTCAGTATTAATGTAATCACTTTTTTCCTTTTCTTGAGAGGATGAGAGTAGGATGAATCTTGAGAGAAATCTATTGTGCACCACAATTCTCAATTCCGGACTAACCCTACACAATATAAAAACCCATATACATATAGAGTAAGGGTTATGGTTAAAATATTATTTAATTTAACAACGACCCATAAATATTTTTATAGACCTTATATGGCCCCATGATATGTTATTATTAATATTAACATGAATATTAACAATATTATTTTTTTATTATGTAAAAAATGTATAGGAATAATAAATATTATTTTACCGGCTTGGAAATTAATATTTATCACTAAAAATTGTAATGGTAAACTGACCCTCCTCAATATTTATCAAATACCCGAAAAATATTTATTACCAATTTATTAATAATGAAAATTATTTTAACAGTTTGGAAAATAAATATATATTAAATTTTGAAATAATTAAAAAAATGTTTTCAAATTAATAAATAATTATTTACTACTTTGTAAATAAAAATAACTAAATAAATATAATATATTTTCATAATATAACAATTAAACTATGAATAAATATAAATTTGATATTTTCAATCAATAAATCCTAAAAAATAATTTCCCATCCTTCAGAGTAATACTTATTCTAATAATTATATCAAAATTTAATGCAATTTAGATCCATGGAAACATTTACTGTGGGACCATTAAAAATTATTTTTTATTGTAAATTAGTGGCTTGCATAATGTTCAAGATTAGTGTTTATAAAAAGGTAAAGGAATCCAAGAGATAGATGTTAATGTGACACTGTTAACAACCACACATCAATGATAACAGTGTAATATAATCCATTTATCCCAATATATCATAAACTAGGTTTCACACACATATCTCCAACATATGTTCTTGATATGACTTTCCTTTGTAATTAAAAATAAACTCATCATTACACCTTGGTCATGGAATTTAATGTTACTAATCCATTACAACCAAAGGGACTAGATAAAAACATAAATAAATATATAAGGGAAAAACCTTTCCTCAACTTTACAATTAATAACCCATAACTCCAGATGCACCAAACATATCCAACATCCCCAAGTATTGTTTCATTATGGTTTATGAAATACATCAATGTATGATAATGAGGACATGTATTAAAGATAATACAAATTTATATAGTTTATTATAAATGCTTGCAAATAGGGATATCTGATGACACATAAACGTGTGTAATTCCTATAGGTGGGTCGTTTCTCCAAATATATCATATTTGAAAAACAAAAAAAATGTGATCTTTATTAAAATGAGTCTCATATTATTTTGATTAATCACACATTAAGTTCAGAATTTATATCTCCCATAATAAAATGTTATATGTCCATAGATATATAATTATGAATAATGTCACTGAATTTTGAGGTTCTCATCATATAGGGGAACTCATATAACCTTATTTATGTGAAAAATACATTGGAATATTATTAAATAATAGTCATGTAGAATAAAAAGGATGTGTAATAATATATTTTATTAGTTTTTAAATATTCAAATATACATGTAATATATTGTACAAAATGTTGGTTCTAGAACACCCACACAAATTGAACATATATACCAACAATAAGATTTTTATTGACAGAGAATAGTAAAAATGAAAGGACAAGTGTACTTATCTCTATGGATTATTATATAATATTTAGGTGATTTTCGGTAAATATAACAATAATTGGACCTCATCATCAGTAACCGATGTTCTATTCCAATACATATCTAGTAGCCTTATGATAATCTATAGAAATTTTAGTTATCTTAAACAATTCCATTAATGAATCAAAATGACCATATGGTATGATGTGTGTTTCTAGAACCATTGATAATACATTAGTGTAGGTTTGGATATACTTATTCCTATAATTTACAAATAAGAACCCAAAGATTGGTCACCTAGACTTATTAAGAAAATGTAATAAAATCTAACCTTATAAAAAATCTAGTTCCATGTTCTTTCATTCCATGTTTCATCCTCTTATTAAGAGGATAGTATTTGATATTATGAGATAAATGGAATAAAAATCTAATTATTATGTTATTTAGTAAACATATATATATATATACATGTGTGTGTGTTTTTTTTTATTCAGAAATTTTTCATATTAGAGAATTAAATATGGAAAATACCTTTTATAGAAGTGAATTATTTTTATCATTTTGAGTCTCTATGATTACGCTTTTAATATATATTATAGTAAAAAATGTCATTTTAAAGAGGAATACAAAAAATAATAAATCGGGTTACAATTTCATTTTTCCCATTTAAATATTAAAAATTTCTATACTTTTGATAGTAATTTCTATTATTATTATCATACTATTTAATGTGTGGATTGGGAATTTTTTTTTACATGTAAAGATCATATTTTAATTTTGAATTATATATTTGTGGAATTATTAATTTGTTTATATAATGTTATTTTTAAGAATGAATTTTTTTAGAAGTGGGTTATTTTGTTTTTTATATTTTTAAAATTTTTATAAATATCGAGGTATTAATTTGGACATATATAGTATAGGTATAAGGATTTCAATAATATTTAAAATAATAGAAAAAAATAATGAATAAGTGTATTTTTTTATTTATTCATCCGAACTCAATTTCTAGGATATAGTTTAACTTCTCCATTTTCTAAATTATTTTTCTTTAATTTTTTAATTTTATTTTATTATACGAGTATATATAATTTTTTAGAAAGGTAGTGGAATGGAAATCAGATGTTTTTATTTATGATTTGAAGATATGTACCCATGGAAAAAAACATGAAATACCCTGCACTAGTTTACTAAATTTTATTTTATAATAATGAAATGCCTATGTTTTATTATCTATATAGATTCAAAATATTGTTCTTATTTCTAGACCCTAATGATGGGTTTGGATGAAACATACATGTTTCTTTGTAAATACAAATTCACGTTTTTTATCAAATATGTGATGATTTCATATCTCATCATATCATTATCTATTGACCACATTTGGATTAAGTTATTTTTCATATAAATATTTTAGGATTTGGATAAGTTAGAACTGTTTTAATTATTATTATGAAATGTTTTATTTATAATTTTTTTATGAACCAATCGATATATTTCTCCATTATTATTTATAAGTATTATGTTTTGATGTGAATTATTAGGCTTTATGTTTTGTAGTATTATTTACAGTATTTTTTTATTCTGTAAATTGGTATATTTTTCATTGAAATAGTGTGGGGTGGTGTTATATATTTTTCAATTTTTATCTTATTTTATGATCTATCATGTATTTATTTGTTAAATTTCTCCAAATTATCTGTATTTTTTAAGAAATATATACTTTCATCTCATTTATTGAACTATGTACAATATTTTATTTTTAGTCAATCATTAAAAAATTTTGACAAAAAAAATAATTCTATATTCTATTAAACAAATGGGTTGGGATAAAGTGGAACCTTAAACTCATCAAGTAATAAAGATAATTTTATTAGAAATATTAAGTCCCCTTTCTTTCCCATGAGCATATTTTTTACACAACCCATCAAATTTCTATAGTAATTTTTTTGTGTTGATTAGAAATATCATTTAATTATATTTAAGTGTTTTTATTTACATAATAAATCATTGATATATTCCCTAATAAAATGTCCCCAGCCCAGGAATAAAATTTTGACTTATTTTTTGTTTGAATATCATATAATGAAAAACCATAAAATCCTCAACAAAAACTAAATTGATGAATTTCATGGTAAAATCCACATAAAATTTCCTAAAAATATGAAAGTAATGAACCAATACACATATGATATTTTTTTGAGTTTCAAATTACAAAAAATAACAACATTGTTAATGTTATCCACTAGTTGGTTTTCATTTTTTTTATTTCATTTAACATAGTTTTTTTATCAATGATTAATTTATTAATGAATTAACTCTTAAAATTCAATAACAATAATTGATGTATGTTTTTATAATCTTATTTACTATAGTTTTTTTACCATACATTTTTAAGTTTGTTATTTAACTGATTATTTTTTGATATTATAAAAATAAATAATTAAATATATGTGATGTTTTATTGTAACTTTATTATTGTAATATAATTTTTATTTCATTTAAGTTGATTAAATATTAAATAATTCAAATAGAATATATTGGAATAATAAACATTTTTTGAGAGTCCAGAAAATTTAAAAACTAAAAAAAGTGGATTTAAATATATGATATTGTTAATATTTCAATTTTTATTATATAAACCTATAATAATTTTATAAGATATATTTTAGATTACAATATTAATACATTAAAATAAATGTCAGTAAATCTAGTTTCTGTTTTAATTTTATAGTAGTTGAACTAAATAAATGTTTTAGTTTAGTGTACTATTTAGTGAATCATTCAAGGAAATTTCCTTTTTCTTCCAAAATTGTACATAGATGTTTTTTTGATATGAAATATATAAGTAATAAATGATATTTATAAACATGTTTGACTAAAGCATTCAATTTCTGAATTAAATGTGTTATTTTATTTTACAATAATATGCTTTGTTTTGATTTTATTTTTAACGCATCTTATTTTTCAGGATAGTGTGATATTAATGATGAACTAATTATATCAATAAGTGTATGAAATTATAAATTCTTATATAATTGGGTATTATAAATAAAATCCAACCTTTATTTTTAGTCCTACCTACTTCTAAAATTGGGGAGGGTCTAATTCTTAATAAAAAGGGAGATAACTCTCTATAATCACCACCATTATGGCCCTGTCATGACTGAGTTTTTGAATTACATGAATACACCCTAGATATAATATGAATCAAGAAAAAACATGTGATATGTTAGATAAATAACATTATAATGATTCCTTATAGTGTTTATTGAATTTACTCTTAGATTTTGAAGATTTTTTAATATGTTTCTCAGAGTTTCAAGTTTCTTTCGTGGATTTTGAAGATAGTTTTAAATCATGTATTATTATGTTTGTTCATTTAGAACCTCAGTTTCATTGATTTTATATATTAAATTTTTATTAATATTATATTATAAATAATAAAAATATAGAATACATAATTATATTAGTGATTAAAATTTAAAATTTTAGCCAAAAATATTGAAATATCAATAAACAGTTTTTAATTTACAAAAAAAATTACTAATAGATATTAATTTTTTTATTGGAATAATGATAGATAGTTTAATATTTTTAATAAATTTATTGATTGAAATATAAATTCTGGTTTTAATATTATCTGTGGATAAATATTTCATATGAATCTTTTTTATAATATTTTTACCAAATTATTAATTATTTGTTTGTATTGTTATAATGTAAATAGATCTGTTTTATATATCTTAGTATCATTTAGGGATAGTTTTTTTTATAATTTAGTGAAATGGTAACAACTATTGGTAAATCACTTTTTCAATAGATAATTTACCTTTATAAATAGATATACCCATGTCGGAAGGAGTAAATAATTTTTATTGAATTTTGGACATTAAAAAGATCAATAGAATATATACATTGACAATTTAGTTTTATTTATACATAGTGTAAGGATGTGATTCTAAAAAGGTATGGCACTTCGTAGGGAGGGAAGTAGTAATGATGGGATAGTTGTTGGTTTGACGTGGTGGTGTAATTTATATGAGACCAATGATGGTGGTGTGGTTCTATATCTAACTAAAATTGGAAGTCACTGGAGTTGATTTGGATTCATGAGGCTAAAACCCTATGGTCTTGGAGGATCTATTTATATCCTAATTAATGTGTTGTAATGGAGATGGTTACTTTTTCTACATGATTAATGGGATGAAGATGTAGTATTTTAAGGATATATAACTTATGTATAGATGGGTGGAAAGATTCAAGGGACAAATAGGGTTAATGATTGACCTAGATAAACAATTTAAGGGTGAGGAGAGTAAATTGAGCCATTATTTGTTAATTTTTGTAAATCCCAAATCATCAGTTGGATGAGGATTTTAAAAAAAATTATTATTTTTTTAATTTTTATTTTTAACTTAAACATTTTAATGTAGTGGTATGTTGGAGTATGATTTCAAAAATGTGTGATAATTATATAACCATAATTAAGGGGATATTTTTTATGGGAGAAGTAGAAATTAAAGTAAAAGGAAATAAATTAATTTAATGTATTTATATATTTTGTTCCTGAATATTTCACGAAAAAAATTTAACATCACACTAATTTTAATGTAATTGATTTTTTGAAGACTAATTTTGATAGATTTGTGATTGAAAATTCTATACATTCCATTCTTATCACAATATTGGTATCTTAAATGATGGTTGTGTTCCATAAAGGTGATTTTCTAGCATAATAAAATATTTGGTATTGGGATTGATAGTGACATAACATGTGGAAATTTTGAAGACACTAAAATGATCAATTTCTAGGGTGGGACATAATACGAGGCTATGTTAATGATATAATGATCTTAATATGAAAAAATTGGAAATTATAAATTTGGTTATTGTAGTATGCTTATGTGAATAGTGATGATCATGGTGATGTAAATAATTGACTTTTATCTAGTAGAAACCAGAGGTGTGTAAATAGTTATAATGATCGTTAGGGATAAATTTTCATTATATAGCATGATAATTGATTTATTTTTCTAAATATAGTATCATAAACACTTTTTTCTCCTACTAAGAATAATGGTGTGTATTAATTATAATTTAACGATTTGAATGATGCACAATCTATGATTTTATATGCTATCTTGATTGAATTAATGATAAAAGGATGATACATATTGATATTTTATGGATCAGATGATGGTCCTATTGAAAATATATAGAATCATATATAATATGGATCATTGTTTTATGATTAGTATATTAATTACATTATTTTATGTTTGAAGATTTTACATTTCATATTACGATCCAATAATAGTGATGAGGATGATTATCCAAAAAAATAAATTATAGTGATTGTGATTACACATATGGAAGTGACTGACTAGATTATTGTGATGATAATTATAGTCTAGAGTAGTTTAGATTATACTATGACTTGAAGAGTTTTGTTACAATTTTAAAGTGAATATTTTGATTTTAAAAATCCATCCTTAATAATATAAAAGGTTAATTTATGTGGATTTAATATTTCTAAATCATGTATTGAAATTTATATTCTTATCAGTTTACCTTGTAGATATCTATTAACTGACATTAATGTTGTGATAATGACATGTAATACATATAATGAATATTGGTATATTCCACCGCCAAAGAGGTTAATTTTAATTAATAGATTAGTATCATAATTATTAAAAATGGTAACCTGACCATATGATAGATATGATTTAGTATGAAATGATGATATAGAAAATTTAATAGTGATTTTGATTTTGATTTTGATAACACAGATTATTTATTGATGATGTTGATTTTGTTAATGTTATAGGGATAAGTTATATAAGTAGTTTGATCGTGTGTATAGGATCATGAATTGTTTTATCTATATATTTTGATTTAGTTTAATTATAGGAGTACAATTCACAAATAAACTACCACATGACAATGATTTTCAAAGGTATAACCCAACATCATGATTGGTGTGTGGGTTAAAAATCTAAAAATGCGTATATACCCTCTCTTAGGACATTAAGTGGTAAATATTATATATGGATTGGTAATATATTGGTTAGAATATATAATATATATGGATTTATTGTGATTCTTGAATATGGTAGAGAACTAGATATTAGTTGTTATGGATATGGATAACAGATTGTATGACTTTATTTAGAGGTGTGGGTGGGGATTTTATTTTTACAACATCAATTATATTAAACAAACCATTTCATTTATTTATTTATGTTTTGGTTGAGTTATCAATAGAATTATATAAAGAGCAATATTAGTGAAATATCATGAACCAATAGGGGCCATCTCTGATCCACATTCATAGATAGCTGAGGAATGAACTGTAGGGAATTTCTATTCCCCACAGGCTATGCATCAAGTAATATAGAATTGTGAATAGTTTCACACATATAAATTTTTTTATCATGGGTATAAAACCAATAATGTGGAATTACCTAACCATTTTTTTATGATTAATGTCTTAATGGATGGATAAAAAATATAAAACATGATGTAAATAGATGATAACCATAACTAAACATAACCACATTCCACAAAAAATAAAATATTAACATAACACTCTATCAAAAATATATTTAATAGGATGGATAGTTGAGATGAATATAAAAGATCTATATAATTTGTCTAACAAATGCGGAAAAATAAATAAAATCTCTAGAGACACATCATCATTTGACCTAGGAGATCATCTTATCACCATGTCACCTCCTATAAACCAAAAAATGTAGTTTGGACACTCACAGCCTCCATGTGTAACTTTTCCTTTTCATTTATAAGATATAATAAAGTATGCATATATGCATTAGTTTATATTGGGGTTGATCATAAAAATCCTAGTACGATCCAGCCAAGTTTCACATATAAAAATATCTCTAGAAAAAATTATTCATAAATTTTTGCAAGTAAATCATGAATGTATCTTTTGATAATTCTATAAAGATGAAATTATTTTTACAGAATAAATTAAGTAATATAAAATTTTATAATTAATTTTTTAAAATATATATCATGGAAGTGAAACCTAATGTCCTCATGTTTTTGATATATCATGTAATATTAAATAACTAATTAGGTATGGTTCTTCAATTAGTATAACAAATAATTAATGATGTCACTGGCTTTTTTTGTCACATAATTTACATTAATAGTAAGATAGACACACATAACAAGCTATAGGGACCTTATCTCATCTTGGTTAACATACTCGTCTACCTAGGTGTTTCACCTCCACTTAAATTAATGTTACATCAAATATTTATCAAATAATTTCATTAATTTATATAAACCATTCTAAATTTCTATATATATTATTATTTATAGTCCTTTGTAACACATACATCGATAAAAAAATCTCAATGAAAATTTCTCAATTAAATCAATCCATAATTACAGCTTAAAACATTATTATAGAATGTCTCTAATTAAATTTAAATATATAAGTTCCCATTGATTATTCTATAAATTTAGTAAATGGGACCACCAAACATATTAAATTTAAATGAATTGGAAATGATTTAAATCAACAAGTAAATGGGAGTGTTAACCCCTTTAACCCAAAGTGAATCCCGATGATATAGATCGAAATAATATATGTCCAGATAGAAGGAACCCTAGGATACCATGGATTCCTGGTTTAAGGAAAACTATAAAAGAAAGGATAATAGAGGTTAATGGGTTAGGAGTAATCACTAAATAGGTGAATCAGGTATATTTCATTAATAAATCCACATGATATCCACACAAGAGGAAGTGGGAGAGGTTCCTCATGCATGAAGGGGGCTCATGAGTGTGGGATAAAAATTATGGGTTATGAAAGGCCATATACCACATATAAGAGCTTCTCATTTCTGTGTGACAAACAAATCAGATAAATTTGTCCAATGTACACTCACTAATAGGTCGCACATTCTTCATAAAATAATATACTTGGAGTATGGGATCAAAACATAATTCTTGATAATAGATTCATCTAGTTCCAAATCATGTTCCTGTAAATTCATCACATGGGTATTATTATTTTTATACTTCATAAATCATGGGACATGAAGTATTTCATTGATTTACATTAGCTGATATCAAATATCCTTTCTATAAAAATCATTTATAACTCACTAAATGATATGAAAAGGATAAATATATCTTATGGAAAGATTCCACTATTTATCAAATATATATTGACCCGAATGAGGCGATTCCTTAAAAAGGAAAAATTCATTTATGGAGAACACAAATGGATGAAAAAAGTAGTAAAAATAATATTTATAGAGACATTGTGGTTTTTCTAATTAGTTCTGAATAATATATATCGTATTGGTTGTGTCATGGACAAGGTTAGGTACCTATATGAACGACTCACATTTATCTACATAATATATATGAGAATAGCATGGTTTACCATAAAATCCTCAACTATGGACATTTGAGTTGGATACCAGTAATAGTTAATATATGAAATAAAGAAATAGAAAATTTGTATCTCATAAACATCCAATGCCTAAAATATGCAATCAATTCACATATTACAAAATTTATTTTAAAGATCTTTCACCTATCCATATGGTGATGGAAAGTTGTACTTAGCTTCACCTGGGAGTGTATTTCCTCTTATAAGACTTTCCAAAATAATGATGTAAAATGGGGTACCCTTCTAGATATGATGGTGGAGGGTAATATATATATCCTGAAAAATTAAATCAAAAAAACATACTGAGATCCCCTACCTTCATATATTACATTATCAGTATGATGTTAGAAGACCTAGTCAACCCATGAATCATGACAAACATAAATAAAAACATTCACATTGAAAATATTTCTTAAATAAAATGAATTTATTTGAAAATAACATTGTTTATTTAAACCAAAAAATTTACAAATAAATTCTTAATTCCTTTTAAAATTTAATTAAAATTTCATGAATAAAGGATAAAAATATAGAACAACCTCAAAAATTAATCAAGAAAATGAAAGAAAGCATTCACATTTTTCACACAAATCAAAACAATTGTGGATTATAAAATGGGATATAGATAAAACCATAGATAAAATGGTTAACCAAGTGATTGGTGTCTTGGGATATACAATAGATATAATAGTGAGACATTTATAGATAGTACAATTGATGGACCAACATGTTCTCCTGTATATTGTCCTAAAATTAGTCTTCCAACAAGCCTTCACCCATCCTCATCATGGACACCCCCACTACCCTTGGCATATTGAACCACTAAACAGAATAACAGTAATGTGATGATACATAGTGTAGTATAAATCAATTATTTTCACTTAACTTCCATGGGACCCAAAACATAACAATGTGTGAGTTATAATTTTAGTGTTAAACATTTCCAATAAAAAAATATTTTCAGCGTCACCTATAACTACCTCACAAGAAATTTCCCCTATCATATATCCATCATATCAAACAAAATGGAAAACATTCCTTATAAACCAAAATCCATATAAATCAAAATCAAATGAGGATCATGAATGTCTCACACACTCTCACATGCACAAAATTTATAATCCACTTATAAGTGTCTTATGAAACTTCCCAAAAATCCTCTTAGGATTCCATTTTATTAATTTATAATATCTAAATTAATTATAAAAAATATCCATATGATACATTAAAAACTAATCACGAACTCCTTTTATGTATCACTACCCTTTTTATAAAATCTATTATAATTTTGAAACATTATTCCTTAATTTTTAACACGACCTAAATGGGGTCAAATAACTTTTTAACCACACATTTTATTTATTTTGTCAAATTGAATAATTTATTGAGACTACAAATTTTATGTCCCAGCTGAAATTCCAATTAATAATGTGGAGGAGTAAATTTTTAAACACCAAATATATTTTCTATCATAAATATAGTTTTTAATTTTCTATTTACAAAACATAAAAAACAACCATTAATGGTTTAGTAAAAAATGAAACCATTACATTAAATATGGAAAGTCGTATATTTATATGGAAAAAATGAAAAAATCATGTTTTATCTTTATTAATCAACTAAACATAATTAATATAACCATTAAATATTTAAAACATGAATTTATTATGTATACCATTATAGTCCTATAATTAAAAATATATGATATTAGAAAACCTTTCTTTTATCAAAGTCGAATGATCCAAAACATTGATTATGTGTTGATATAGAATAAAGAAGACATGCATGTCCTAACATTTGTAAAAAACTAAATAATAATATAGATCCATTATAGGGTACAATAAATAATAAGTAAAATGATGGGAGAACTATATTCTCATAAAAATAATAAGGGAGGTAGAAGAGAGGGAAGATGTGTCCTTACATTTGAGATCTAATCTATAGTCATAAAGAAATTGTGTAGAATTTTCATCGACGAGGTATTGGATAAGGGGAGGAATTTGTGAGGTAGGCCCTCTATCGTTATTCATAAAACAAGAGTAATGGTTTGAGGGTTTATTATAGTTTATGGGGTATCAAAAATACGAAGTGTGAATGAAATTCCTTGAAATTTAAAATATTGTTGATGGTGAATGGATTTGAAACCCGGTTAAAGGAAATTGTGTTCCACCAATGTAGGATCAATATTACACAATATACTATGACATGTAGTTTCTAGGGAGCTCAATGTAGTTTTTCTAACCATGTAATGATCATAAAAATATTACTATTATATTATATACACAATCACATGAATTTCACATGGTTAATCAAAACCACGTGACATCAAAAAGGTACACAAGAAAGTAAATTCCAGTAATAAAATAACTAAATTAAAAAATAATGAATTATTACAAGAAATAATGTAAATACTATTATAATCAAATATGGGTGTGGTAGACCTCCCCACCATGATATTGTTTTCCCTAGAAATTAATAGATTAATCTATAGTTAATTTGAACATTTGTCCACTCAACATCAATTTATGAGGTTGTTGGGCCATGGGAAATAACAAAGAGAGATAAAACAAAGAGAAACACTCAAAAATATCCCTTATCCAACTATACATAATATTTTCCAAAACAACCAAATTGGTCTCTGAAATTCATTTTACTTATATAAAAATATCATGATATAAGAAAAATTTCATAGATTCTATTAGAGGGTACAATGATCACGATATCCCTTCCATTTAGAATCAATGAAAATGGTGAGAAAAATAATATAGAATAAATTAAAATAGGAAGAATCATAATAAAATCACTATTTACACAAAAAAACCAAAAATAATCATCCACCTTATCCAATAAAACTATAAGAGTAGAACAACCCAAAAGAAAAAATATAAACCCACAAATCACTACATAATGACTGTGAAGATCGTATCGAAACCCATATAATGTCATTCGATTTTATCATGCGTCAATATATAGATGTGATATTAGGGGTCTCAATAATATATCAACATCTAGTGTAAGACGAAAAAAAAAAAGAACAAACACCGGTATGTATACACCTGATCTAGTTCCATCCACCCTCTTTCCAACCAACCATACCCCATGGTTCTTCTAATTACACATTATCTATTAGAAAACCTTATCATCTAGATAAAAAACAAATGAACCACTAGAAAAAATCTCCACAAACAATACAAAATAAGACCATTAGGTATCCAACATATCTTTGGAACTGATCATAGAAGTAAAAAATGTAAATATACAAGAAAAAATTAGCAAAAAATAAACAATAAATTTCAAATACTCAATGGAAGATGAAAAACTAAAGTAACACACTTGTTACACATATTGATATATATAAAAACTCCTATAAAAACTCACAACAACTCTCACCCCTAAATCTCTTAGAGAGTTATGTGAGTTGGGGATTTATATCAACTCCTCCTAACCACTCCACCAAAATATAAGCACCATTATCCCCAGTGGAATATGGAGTTCACTGAAATAATATACCCTTATACAGTGTCTAATAAAATATGGTTTGGTTCCACCACTCTATTTATAATTAGGGTATGTGATAAAACAAAAGAAAAATCATAAATATGAAAAACAACTCGTTAAGGGGATAAATCAAAGAGATAATCCCCTACTAATATCATTTTTAATTCTCAAAGGCATGTTAAAAATAGAACTAGACATAAAAAATCAATTCATTCCTCATAATGTACAACCCATAATCCCATAACAACTAGGAAAAAATTAAAAACAATTAATTAAAAAATAAAACACGTCAATATTAGATCATAAAAACAAGCACCATTACCTTTAAAATCACAGACCATTAAGAGTGATTTTTTCTTAATAATATTGTCCACTATGAAATTTATTTGAAAATAACATCTATATGTAAACTAACCAACCTTGGTATAATAGGTGTTAATGTTTTTGAAAATTAAATGATTCCATTTGAAAACTATATTAGAAATAAAAATTATTCCTGAATAAAATAAATTCATTTCAAATAATTCATAAAAAACAAACATTTCTAACCAATTTTTTTTCAAACCCCTAGATAAAAAAAACACTTTATAAATCATATTTTTCAGAAACAAGAAAATCATCTAAAATGGAACAATAATATTATTTTTTAATCAAAATATGTTTTCAAAAATAACATAACACTATCATAATTAAAATTTATAATAATAACAAAAAAATGATGAAAACACCACATCATATTCCTTCAAAAAAACAAAATTTCCCTAAAATACTAAATAATTTCCATCAAAGAAGTGAAAATTCACATTCAGAGTAATTATAGAATACAAATAGGTCACTAGGAAATAGGAAAACAATTCTTGACCTCTAGTGGGTCTAGAATAATCCTTATAACTATCCACATAAGTTGCACATGGTTGGCTAGAACATGTGGTCTATGTGAGTAGGTTCGTATCTTCCTGCTTCATCATACAAATATCATGGAAACACCCAAATAATGGAAAAAATGGGAATTCAAATATAATTTCCACATGAAACACATAAAACTGGTCAAGATTATATTAGATACTAAAAATATAATAAAACTACCCCTAGAATCTCAAGGCTCTAAAAGAAAAATATCTTGCTAAAATCTCTCCCAAAACTTCCTCTCAAGATCTAAAAACTATATTTCTATTCAACCATAACAAAACTAAAATAAAAATTGTGATACTAAAGAATTTTACCTACTAATAGAGAACATTAAATATGAAGAAAAAATTTCATGACTATGAATTGTATTTTTATCTGAACTATACCCATTTCATAATGTGAAAGAGTCAGAAGGGAATTCCTAAAACACACAAGTTATAAACTTCTAAATGAGAATCAATGAACAACTGATATGGAATAATTTAGAATTCATTATGGAGAACAAGATGTAATAGAAAAACAAGCATATATTTCATGTATTTTATAGGTATATTCCCCTATAGATAAGAAATGAAAAAATATATATATAATTATAAATAAAATAATTCCCCAGTTCATCATCAATTACAAAAAAAAGAAAAAATTTCTTTTATTTAACATCTAATATCAAAAAATATATAAAATACCGATTAATTAATTATAGGGATATGAGGAAGGACAATTTGGTTGCTGGAAAAATGATACTAAATAATATATAATAAAAACAAACCTCTACATAATCATAAGGTACCCCCAAGACAATAATAATGTATGCTCTGTGACTAGTCAGTATATGATCCAAATAGTAAAACTAAAATGTAATATAGTCATGAATGTAAATAATCTCTGTAATACACCACAAATAATTACAAAATATAAACCCTTAATTATAATCCCATTTCAATCTATTTTATATTATGTTAAAAAATAAAGGTTTTTAAAATTTTGTAATGAAAAACTAACCATATGTCAATATGGTTTCACAAACATTACTCTTTATGTCTCTTATATGAAAACAATAACAATGAATATTTTTTTTTAAACCTAGAAACCATAAATATAAGACCCCGGCCTTAAACATTACAAAATATTGAGTTAAGTCAATAATTTAACATTAATTCTCATAAAATATATTTTTAGGATTATAGGTTTAGAGAATTAGGTCATAACTCATATATAACAACTAAAATATTAAAATTTTGACACTTCTACTCATGATCCATTTTTTCATAAAACAAAAAAATTTCAAAAAGATAGAGGTATCATTTCATGTTTAAACATAATAACTTTTCCTTGACCCCAACCTTGACTCTATTCTCCATTAAATCCTATAAAAAATTTAAAACATTGTATGAGCATAAAAATCTCAGTAATGGATACACAAAAAAGGAAAACATTTAGTATTGTGAAAACATATAAACCATGAATAATTTATCATAAATTAATACTTTTCACCATTATTAAGTAGTAAACACTCTTCATTGAATATAATCATGTTTAATACCCTTTTTCTAATCAAAATGTTACCATAATACTCGTATAAAGAACATATAACATATAATAGTAACTAGGGACATAATCATACTGAAATAGAATATCCATATGGTCGACTTCCACACATATCAATCTTACAAATGGAATAGCCACAACGCTGACTTCCATACCCAATGTATTGGAGGTTATAATGTAAATATCCATTTGTGATTTATCATAGAACCATCCATATTTGGATTATCATGTAACCACCCATCTTGGATTATCATGTACCCACCCCTCAAATATCTAAATACTATTATATAATCATAACACATAACAATTGCAATTACCAACATTTCACTCAAAACATTTCATATGTAATAAAATGAATTCTATTATAGATATTGAACTAGTAAAACCACTTTTAAACTATTTTCAACTCTAAAATAACAAAAATGGAATAAGTAATTTCTTTTCCTTTTGAAAACATTATGTCTTATAGAGGAATCCAAATATCAAAAAACGGTTACTACAGCAAAGAATTCATTTTTACAACATCTATTAAAGAATATTCCTTTATTCATTTAGTAAAATTCTTCAAAGAAAAATATTCCTTTAAAAATAAATTTGTGAAATTGAAATTATAATTGGATAATTATACCTAGTTTAAAAGAATGTGGTATATATTATCGAAATATGACTCAATGAAACGATATTAAAACAAAGTCCCTTACCTTATGTCTGAATCATCATGTATTTTCCTTGTTCTCTCTAGATAATAATTATTGGTTAATTTATACTTGTTTAAAAATCTTTTTCATGTTTATTATTTTTTAACCCTTATTACCATGTTATAAAAATTAAATAATTATGTATGTTCATGTCGAACATTTTTCGATATTTTGTACTTTTGTCAAAAATGAACATGGTTTGATGTCACTAGTCCATGTCATAATTTTATCATCTCTAAAATGAAATTAATGAAATTATTATTAAATTTTTATTTAAATTATTAATTTAAATCAATCCATGATGTGTGGTTATGAAAAATGAACAATGTTATATTAATTAAGACGGGAAGTCGTATATACACATGAGTAACGTATTTATTTTTATTGATCATTATGAAAGTAAGGTAATTATTATTTAATCATTACATAATGATAATTTCATAATTATAATCATATTAAATATTTATATATACTTATATATATATCATAAAAGTGATATAATGAATAAAAACGAGTCACATCGCTCCGTGGTGGTGACAGTTCACACATATGCATGAATGATGTTATCATTTTTAAGTGCATTGAAGTAAGAATGAAGTTGATAAATTATTATATTATAATGATTAATGTGTCACTAATATCAAAAATTAATATAAATTACATTATTATAAAAAATCATTAGAGACGGTTATGGAAAACTAATTACACTGGTTCACAGAGGTGAATGTTCGCACGTACACACAAATGATTAATTATTTTACCATTTAATAGAAGGGGATATGGATTTATGTGATGATATTATAAAAATTAAATTACATTATATTTAGGATACTTTAGTTATTATTTCATCTAGAATGTATAATATTTGATAGAGGTGGAAGAAGAAATAAAATAGAATTATTTAAAGAAAATGATACATCTTTTTTGGTTGATCACCTTTGAAGAACACCTTAACACCTATAAGGAGGGAGTTATGAATCAAATAAGTCTTAGAGAATGTGGGGAGAGATTATAGGAAGTGTTTTGGGATGATATTGTAGGAATAAAAATTCTTTTTAAGTGTGAGTAATAGAAAGGAATGGGTGTCTTTTTATAGGAGAGGGGAGGGGAAACCTTGGAATAATTAAAATTATTAAATTAATATAAATTTAATTTCGATTCCAAATATTCCAAAACTTATTTATTTATAAAATAATATTCATATAGTTATAAATAATTTCATACAATAATTTTTAGACATTTATTGAGTTTATTTCAAAACTTATCTTTTCAATTTACCCTTAATTATTCTCTTTTAATTTTAATTGTGGTAACAACATTTTAAACATTATGAGGATATAAATTTTACTTTTATGGGGTAAATTTCTAAAAAATCGATGCATTATGAACATTAAGACCTTATCATATTCAATTTTGAAATTTTAAATATTTTTCTGATTTCTAAATAATTTAATAAAATATTATTTTTATAAAATAAAAATTATGTCAATTTTTATACTATTCACATTGTTGAATTTTAATAAATTCAAATAAAGAGATAACTTTGAAAAAAACATATAATAGTCTTATAACATTCTATATTAACCGATAAATGTTTTCATATTACATTAATTATATTAATTAATGTTTATTTTAATATTAATAATATAATTTACTTGATGCTTCCATTAATAAGGTAATACATGCATCATCATTGTGTGATAATTAAATATAATTATTTATTTTATAAATATTATGATTAAAATACCATGGTGTAATTAATATTTTTATATTAATAATAACTATTTATAGTCAAATGGATCACTTATACAACCACTAATTATAATTATTTTAGTAATAAGAATCATTTTTATGATATTATTGCCTTTACATTAAATTAAATGTTATAAATGTCATTATCACAGTGATGTGGCATACAAATGACATAAATTCATTCCAAGGGTTGTACTAGTAATCCATAACTCATCCCATAATACTATCATAAGTGTTAGTGTTTTTTTATATTTTTATAATATCATTTTAATCCTCATTTACCAATTTTACCCTTTAACCGAGGAAAATAATATACTAAAGTTACTTTAGACAAAAAATTATTTTGATCCTATTAAGCCACATTTTTAATACTTATTATAATCATGTATATTAGTTTTTTAAAATTCAATTCATATAACTAGAAAAATTAAATTTAAAATTAATCTTATTGTTTGAATGAGAAAACGTTTTTTCAAGTAAAAATCACCAAAAGATTAACATGTGTTTATATCAGATTTCAATGTGAAATTACATAAAATTACCAAAACTGTATTAAATGATAAAAACATAATCTAAATATACATTGAAACTTATTGAAATGAAAATCTAACAATAAAAAATAATGTAGATGAAAAGGCAGTTATAAATTAAAATATATTATTTTTCATTATTCATTAAAATATGATTTTTATGAGGAAAAATACCAAAATTTCAACGAAAGTTAATTTTTGATTTCTTGCTTCAAAATAAGAAGATTGTTTTATATATATAACATATTATGGTGAGAAAATCTATATTTAAAAATGGTTTTCCGTCAAAAGGCATCAAAACTACATTTTAAAAAATATTAGAGTATTTATAAATAAAATTAGATTTGTTATCATATTAAGCCTATAAAATTTATTCGATGAATGTAAAAATATTTAATAAACATTTTTAAACACAATATTTTTAGTTCTATTCATTCATTCTAGTACATTGTTTTAGCTATAAATTCTATCTAAAATAAAAATATTAATACTGTATTATTGTTCATTATTACTTTATCTTATGTGAAACTTAACATTTTGGAAGAACCTATTGTTTTGTGTTGGTTATTCTATCAGTAAAAGAATCCCATATTAAATTAATATTAATATTTTATTTATAAATATTAATAGATATGAAAATGTCTTAATCTATAATTAGATGGGATGTTACATTCTCCCCCCTTTTAAAAATTTCATCATCTCAATTTGAATTTTCGGTTTGTATCTATGTTATGACATTTCAAATAAGATTATTGAAATCCCATATCAGAAAATGTAATAATTAAACTACCACTTTAAAAGAATTAAATGATAGTATGAAAGTCACATTAGATAAAACATACTAGTAATTCATATATGAAAACATTAATATGGAAGAAAAAATAACCACAATGTTCTAATAGAGGGTGATAAAAACCATGATCAGGAGAAAGATAATAATTAAAAAACTATAAATTTGTGACTGGTTATAAGTTCATTGATTTTATAGGAGTAAATTTAAATAGAAAACTTTTTTGTTTTATGGTCATTTTCATAATGATGTGAAATTAGTTCACTTATAAGAATAATAACATACAAAAATATACTAACATGAGAAGTATAGTTTCATCCATTAATAGATTTCCACCACAAAGTCATATTTTTCTCCAAATGATGAGTATTTAAGATGACATTGTCACACTAGAAGCAATAGAATATACTTTTATAGAATCTCATAAACCACAAAAATGATATATATTTATATTTCCCTTATCATTAGAAATTAACCAAAACCAAAATGGATAGTATAATATCAAATAATTCCATGAAAAATACTAATCCTTTATAAGATAAGGACTGATTTTAATCTCTAAATTTCATCCGTAAGACCCAAGTTCTATATAGACCATTCAAAAAAAATTGTCCTTAAAATTATTTAAAATAATCTAAACTATGACAAACCCCCAAAAAGGAGATAAATTTGATAACATACTCTTCCATGATAAATTATAATTTTTATCTCTAAATAATATAATTCACTCTTAATGTCTCATATAAAAAACTAATTTCATAATCACATATTCTCAATATTCTGTTAATAATTTCCATTAATATCCCAAATTTCTACAAGTCCACAATAAAATAATAGATTATTCCAAAATATTACTCCTTTAAAATACCATATTATTCTATTTAACTTGATCATATAGGGTTCCAAATATAGTGAACATCTTCTAAAATAATGTTAATCACTAAGTCACCAAATCATTTTCCAATTATATGGTTTTTAATTCAATAAAATATATGTATCAAAATCAACATATTATTAATCCATAAAATAATTTAACTAAAACGAAAATAGCATACTAATCAGGGACTTCTTGTAGGCTAGTAGTAGGATATACCCCTTTTTCACCCTTCATATGTGGGTTTGATTCCTATATCTTTTCCAAACATGATGGATTGTCACCTATCCTGTGGGTTGTCATTTTTCAAAAACATTGTCAGTGTTATAACATTCTGAAAAATAATATAATTTCTTAAAAATAACTGTAATCTTTTATTACCTAAAATTTTATCTCATACCTTTCATTTTGAATCCTAAAATGTAATTACCCTTAATCACCTCCAAAAAAAATATTATATGATCCCAACATATTATCCTTTACTTTTTTTGTTATCTCAACACAAGAAAAGAAAATTATTCCTTCAATAACATTTTCACAAAACAAACTTCAGGGATACACATACTAGAAAACGTGTTCTAATGTAATTCCATCATAAAAAGAGAATTAATAATTTTAATTATTCCATCATCCTTTAATATACCATAACTCTTGAATCCCATATATGAAGACTTATTAATCATTGGTCATTCTTCCTGATAACCTTGTTGTGCATTTCCATTTAATTCCTATATACCTAATTCCTATAAAAAATTGTGAATAATTTACTAAGATTAAATAATGTAAAAACATGGGCCAAGAAATAATCCATATCTTTCATGGGTCATTTTCAGTTACATCATCTTAAATTAAAAATTAATTTTTATTGGTAATATTATATTTCTGTGTTCATATTGATACCATTCCTAAAACTTATTCTTAGTTAACCTATATTCCTAATTACCATACTTCCCACATTTGAAACATTAAATTGATAACTCAGAAAGAACTTCATTTTCATTCCTAGAGTCAAAAAAACACTTCCTTTTTCCTTGATAGGTTATTGATTTATGACCTTCATTACCCCATATATAATATCTTCAAATCCCATTAGAAAATTTTACTAGGTGTTTCTTTCCACATCCTTGACACATATGTCTTTTAATATACATACCTTGATGATAATTATTACCTAAACTTCTATAAGGATTAGTTTATATTATATATGATGCAAGATAAAAATCCCCAAGGTTTAAGTGGTTAATTGTGACTCTATATACTTGGAAAAGAATAAATACAAGAGTTATCAATTCATCTCCCATTTCATTTTGTTTCCTATTCAGAGAACCACCAAATTTTCCTTTACATTCATTGTTACTTTAGTGCCACTTGGATCCATCCATTTAATAAAACCAAAAAACTGTTAGTTCGAGTATATCAATAAAATCATCACATACAATCATATGAGGAAGATAAACACTAAGATATATTTACTCATGTTATTTAAAACTCATTAAATTGATCTAAAATAACTATGAATCGTTATAATATTATAACAATTGTGGTTATATAAAACTTTTCACTTATTCTTAAATAACACCCAAACCGCTAAAGTTATCAAAACATACCTCTAATACCATCTATAAGCCCCCAACCATAATAATTACACAATTTTTAGAAAAGTAAATAATTTAAATATCATTCTCGTAGATGGTCTTTTTAGGTTTAGATATCTAGATAATTATGCCATTACACAAAAATATCAACTTAAATATTACAAAGTAGACTATTCTACTTGCTATATATTTTTTACATGATGTAAAAACATTTAAAAAAGAATCATTGTTTTGTTTCTTGTTTATACATAATGACTAATCCTTGATCTTACCATTGAATCTATTCTAGTTTAAATCCTATGAAAAACATTTAAAACATGGGATTAGCATAAAAAACTCAGTAATGGATATACAATGAATGAAATCTGTTATTCTTTCAAAAACATTTAAATCATGAATACTTTATAATAATGTAATACTTTTCACCTTTATGGATTAGTAAATATTCTTAACTAAATATAAGCATGTTTCTTACCATTTTTTTAATCAAAATATCACCATAAAACTAATATAAATAACTTATAATATATAAATGTAATATGGGACATAATCATTATAAAATGGAATAACCATACAGTTGTCATCCATAAATATCACTCTTACAAATGGGATAGTCATAAGACCGACATCCTTATCGAATGAATTGTAGGTTATAATGTAACCACCCATCCTTTTTTATCAGGGAACCACCTATTTTTTAATTATCATGTGACCACCCATATTTGGTTTGTCACATAACCACCCGTTTAATGTCCAAGTACCACTATATAATCACAACACATAAATAATAAAATTATCAAAATTTCACACCTAACATTTCATTTGAAATCACAAGAAATAATTTAAATATATTGAAAAAGTAAATACACATTAAAACATATTTTAAATTCCAAAAAATAAAAAAAGGTAATAACATATTTCTTTTCCATTTATAAACATTAAGGCTTATATAAGAAGCAAAATTTCAAATAATGGGGACGATGGAGGAGAATTCATTATCGCCGCATATGTTAAAAAACATTCAATTATTCATTTCAGAACATTATTCATATAAAAATAATCCATTATAAAACCATTGAATTAAATTAAAAGTCTAATGGGATAATTATACAGTGTATAAAATAAGGTGGTGTATATTATCAAAGTATGCCTCAATAAAAGAAGATTGAGATGAAGTCTCATACCTTAAGTTTTATTCATAATGTCTGTTATAAGTTCGTTCTAAATAATAAAAAAATGTTAATTTATACATTATTTATAAACATTTTCATTTTAATTAATTTATATATCACTTATTACAATGTTGTAAAAATTTCATAATTATTTAAGTTCATATCAGATGTTTTGTTGATATTTGCTACTTGAGTCGAAAATGCACATGGTTTGATATCACTAGTCCATGTGTTCATAATTCCATCATCCTGAATATAATATTCATGACATTAGTATTATATGTATACCTCAATTATACCTTTAAATAAAACCATAATGTGTGGTTATGAAAAATGAACAATGATACATTCATGGATATGGTAAGTCGTACATATTCATGAGTAACATCTCCATTTTTCATTTTTCATTATGGAAGTAAGGTTATTATTATTAAATATTTACATAATGATAATATAAAACTTAATATTGTATTAATAATTTAAAAATAATTTTATATATCATACAAGTGATATAATGAATAAAAATGATTCGCATCACTTCATGTAGATGATAGTTCATATGTACGCACGGACAACTTTATCATTTTTATATCCATAGAAGTAATAACATAATTGATATATTATTACCATATAATGATAAATATTCAATTAATATCATATATGAACACTAATTACATTATAATAACCACTCCTGAGATATTGTTATGGAAAACAAATTGCATTGATTTGTGGAGGTGATAATACACACATACGGACGAACGGTTAATTATTTTCCCATTTAATAAAAGTGGATATGGATTTAGGTGATTATATTATCATAATAAAATCTCAGTATATTTTGGATACTTGATTTATTATTTCATAAAATAATAATAATATTTTATGGAAGTGGAAAAATAAATAAAATAGAAATATTTAACCAAAACGATACATCTTCTTCAGTTTACAACCATTGAAGAACACCTTAACACCTCATAAAAGGGTGTTAAACATAAACTAAGGCTTAAATAATGTGTACTAAGATTCTACTAAGGGTTTTGTGAAGATATTGGCTGAACCAAAAGGCTTTTTAAGTGTGATTAATAGAGAAGAATGGGTGACATTTTATATGATAGGGGAGGGGAACCCATGGAATTATTAAAAGTAATAAATTAATATAATTTAAATTTCCATTATAAATAGTATATAAATAATTTTTTATAAGATAATATGATAATTTTTCTAAATCCACTGATCCAATAATTTTTAGACATATATTAAATTTATTTTAAACCTTATCCTTTCGGTTTACCCCTAATTATTCTTTTTTTAATTTTAATTGTGGTAACAACATTTTAAATTTTATAAGGATATAAATTTAACATTTAAGCATTAAATTTCTCAAAAATGGATTAATTATGAACATTTATAACTTATCCAATTAAACTATTAAATTTAAATATTTTTAGTGTTTTTAAATAATTTAATAATATATTATTTGCATAAAATATCAACTATGGAAATTTTGACACTATTCAGTTTATTGAATTTAAATAAAATCAAAAATATACATAACTTAGAAATAATTATTTAATTGTTTTATAACATGTAATATTAACCTATCAAATTATTGTATTATATAAATTATTTCATATAAAATTTATTTTTATATTTATAATATCATTTTTTTTATTCTTTCATTAACAAGGCAATCATTGGATAATCATTGTGTCATACCTAAACTTAATTATTTAATGTCTAAAAATTATAAATAAAATATCATGATGTATTAAATATTTTAATATTTATAATGACTATTTAGAGTTTAAAATATCACTTATAAAACCCCATATTGAAATTTTTTTAGTAATAAGAGTCATGTTTGTGATATTTTTTCCTTTATTTTAAATTAAATGTTTCAAATGTCATTATCACACCAAAGTGTCATAAAAAGGCCAGAAATTCATTTAAAGGGTTTTATTAGTTGTATATAACTCATTAAATAAGATTAATATAATTTATAGGGTAGTTTTATATTATTATGATATTATTTTTACCCTTTGTTACCTGATTTTACTTTTAGACTTGGTAAATAAAATAATAATGTTATTGTTTAACAAAAAATATTTTGATACTATTAAGACACATTTTTCATACTGATTAAAACCATGTATGTTATTTTTCAAAAATTAATTCTCCTAAATGGAAAAATTAAATTTAAAATTAATCACATTGTCGGAATGAGAAAATGGGGTTTTAAAAAGAAAAAACCATCAAAATATTGACATGTGTTTTTATCAAACTTCAATGTAAAATTACATCAAATGAATAAAATTGG
Organism: Viscum album; assembly: GCA_963277665.1. Lineage (NCBI taxonomy): Eukaryota > Viridiplantae > Streptophyta > Magnoliopsida > Santalales > Viscaceae > Viscum > Viscum album. Next base: position 1,438,489,713 of record OY728122.1, read on the forward strand.
ATTAAATAATTAAAAAATAATCAAAATATTATTTAAAACAATTCATTTTATAATCTTCTAATACAAATAAAATAGACTAAATGGAAGTTTTAAATTAAAACACAAGATTTTTCACTATTTATTAAATTATGAATTCTATCAGAAAAATACCAAAATATAAACCGAAGAAAATTTTGTTGTCCAACATCCAAATTAGAATATTATTTTGTTAAATATAACTCATAAAAGTTTCAAAAACTATATTTAAAAATGTTCCTCCATCAAAATTTAGTAAAACTACCTTCTAAAAATATTAAAGTATTTATGCATAAAATTGGATTTATTCTTATTTTGAGCCTCTAAAATTTATAAGAAGAAAGTAAGAGAATTTAATTAACATTTTTAAAAATTATATAGTTAGTTATTTTCATTTCCTCTGATACAATTACTAGGTGATAGAAACAATTTAAAATAATAAATTAATAATGTATTATTTTTCAGTATAACTCGTTCTTGTGTGCAATGTAAGATTTTGGAGAAACTTATAGTTGTGTGTCTGGTACACTATCGGAAAAAACATCCCCTTTAAAGTAAAATTAATATATTTTTAATAAATATTAATAGATATTAAAATGTATTATTCTATAATTACATGGGATCTTATAATAAAAAACAACACTTTTACATTAAAACCCCATCTTAAAAATATTTCAAAAATTATTTGTTGTATTATTCAAACTACATTTATAGAATATCAAATTATGGAACTATAGAACCAATGAAACAAACTAATGGAATGAAAAAAAAAATCATAGGTTCTACAAAAATAAAACCAATATGGGATTATAAAACAAGAACAAGAAAAAATCACATTTCAAACTGATAACCAAGTTAAAGGTTTCATGGGCTCTACCCAAGGTATTAATTGGAACAGTGCATGATATTACCAAACACTTAGCACCATGTTTGCTTATTATTCATCCTAATAGAATTCACCCATGTAACATGTAACCATATTAATTTATAGATACTCCCCACTACAATTGACAGTTATCACAACAATGGGGAATAATAGTAAAATGTCAGTACATTGTGTGGAATTAATATAGATGTTCAATATAACTTCATATGTTCCCATGATCAATAAAGGTACGAGATAAAAAAATGATGTAAATACATATAATAATAAATTTAATCAATAATCCCACACTCTTCTCCTTGTCCATCTCCAGAAATTGCATCAATCACATATCCATTTTATCTAGAAAATATATAAATCATACCCACAAGGGAACAATCTAATTCAATTATAATAAATTGAATCATATTATGGTCCCACAAGTATACATTTTAAACCAACATTATGGTTCAATAACAACTTATTAAAAAATTAAATGGGATGAAAATTCTAAATATTATATTTTAAAAACTAATTTATAAACATTTTTTTAATAGCATCTCATTCAAAAACACTTTTAGAGAAAAAAAATTAAAATCACTACCCTTTTGATAAAATCCATTAATATTATTTAATATCATTCCAAAAAACTACCATTATGTGGAAAAGGATAAAATTATTTTTAATCCTCCCATTTTATTCAAATAAACCCATTAAATAGTTTATCGATACTTGAAATTTCATGTACCACATGAAATTAAAAATTAAACAATTAGAAAATAAATTTTAAAATAAGAATATATTTAGTAACTTCAATTTATGTTTTAAAAAAACAATTTAAGTGACATAATAAAAACTAGTGTTTATGTTTTAGTAAAAATATATTTATATTATTCATCAAAACAAGGGGAACCAACATTTTCTATAGAATGTAATATATAATAATATTTTGACTTTATAATATTGATATAGAGAATTTATACTACCTATAAATAATTAAAAACTTAATTTTGAATTCATTCTATAAATTATTTTAAAATTATTTGTCAGAAAATTGTAAAACCTATGATTATTTTATTGAGAATAGTAAATAATATCAATTTCTTGTTTAATAGAGATCTAAAAATATATCAAACTCTTGAATATCTAGAACAAGAACCAAATTATAAATAAAACCCCACATAGGGTTCAACCAATATGGGGAGAAGTGATGGGGGAAGAATTAATGGTGGAGAACAATTTGAGAGAGATAAGTGGGGGAAGATGATTCCATTCCAAGGATATCGATTCTTGAACAATGAATAAATGATGTAGAAATATCAGGAATGATTATGGATTATAGGATTATAGGTATGTATGAGTGAGGACCTATGTTAGATGTGATTTTAATGAAAGAGGGGGATTTATATTAATTCTAGGGGTTTTAATTAGAAGGGGAAATTGAGAAATAAAAAAAATGAAACTGGGTTAGTCACATGGTTTATCTGCATGGTTAGGGGAATTAATTTTACAACCATATAATATTACCCTTATACACCAAACCAAGCCACATAGTTTCAAATATGATCATAATAGTTAGAAAAATTATGTAGAGACATTGAGTGAACACACTATCAATCCAGTTAGAAATTACTTGGTTTTGACAAGGTTACTCTTAGTCATCTGGGATAACCATATGAAACTGAAAAAAGTTCCCCAAAACATAAATACCATTCCAAATATTTTCAACTTTTGCGCATATCTGGAAGGGATCCAATCACAGTTTATGGAATTTTAGGTCCCTTAATTGTATATAATTAATGCATCTTCATATGTATGTAGAAGCTCTATTGAAGTCCAACTTTCACCTGAAGATGAATCTCACTTCACACTAGATGTATCGGGAAATATTACAACTTTTTCTCATCCCTAAAATGACCTATGTGCTTCTCCAAGCCTATAGGGAATGTGTATCCAAACCACTTGTGTGACACTCACTTATTCAATACAGAACATGGGAGACTAACACCCTTTTACGCCTAAAGAAGTATTGGTGCACAACTATCAACTGGCACGCTACTTCTGAATATCTTTATACATGTGCGCCCAAACCACCACATGGTCACCTGAACCACATGTGTGAATGGAGCTCTAATTTTCTCTAAGTGTTTATCTTATTTAAAAAAGTGGATGGGTAGCCATCAATTTATTGGCATTTTGGACACCTTGAGCATCGATGCGCAAGTCTTCTCTCAGCGCGCAAGTCCAGCCACCCTAGTCTTTGTCACCCTAGTCACCTTTCACACCCAAACAAAAACATGGGCTCCCCTATTTCATTTTCCATATTTTGATGTTCTGATCTTTTAAAACTTTTTACGCACAAGTTTCCAAGCCTATAAGACACAGGCATGCAAGTCCCTCTACACATTTTGTACTGCCTCCAGATCATCCCTTCCTTTATAGAGGTTCTTCATTTAATCATGGATTGTCATTAATGTTTCATAAACTTGAGAGATCGTAGTGTAAACCCCTTTTGTCAACAAATTGAACATCATGGTCGGCTTTGTCAAAAAACTCAACATAGAGGAGTTCTTTGTCAATAAACACAATCACCTCAAAAAATGCTCCAATGATACATTGAGAGATTTTTTCCCAACAAAATTGAGATATAATTAATATATACATCATGGTATGATTTTATGTTAGTTTATCAAATGAGTCTTGGATCTCTAAATTTGATATAAATTTCAGTTTCATCCAAGTGATTACTGTCAAAGGAGATGATATCATGGTGAAATCCTTTTTGAAACCTATATTCTAACAAATTAGTGAAAAGAAGATTTAAATACTAATTAAATTGATGGGATCCTACCAAGACATATTTCAACATAATTTTACTTCGAAAATCATGAAAATGAAAATGGATGTCGTACTATAAATTAGATGTTCTAAAATAATCCCTGAGAATTTTATTAGATGATTCTCAAGATCCCCTTTAGGTGGTCAAACAAGCTATTTTTTTACAATATGAGACACATATTATTGATCTTGACAAGGTTCAATGTTATATAATCAATATAAATATTTAGTGTCCTATCTTATATTATGAGAGAATGAATTGGGTTATTAAATTGATAAAAACATAGGATAAGAAACCCCTTGTCCTTAAAATCATTGGTTTAGATATTTAAATACTTCAACTCTACTTGGGTGATACCATAGTGGTATAATGATATCTGCTACATCATTGAAATCAATTTCATAGAGAACAAAATATCTCATTTAAGAGGAAACCCAGATAATTCATTTGGGAAAACCTCATGGAATTAATAAACTTCATGGGGTAGCATACTCCCATAATTACAAGTATTGGGAATTAATAAAAAATATGAGGCATGACCAAAAATCATATTTTACTTCATAAAAATATGTCCTATCTAACTAGAATCAAGAATCTATTGGAATTGAAACAGATGAATGGTCCCATATGGGAATGTAAATGACACCCATCAAAGATATCATTCAACATATACATTATTGGTCATCATCCAAATCATCCCAAAGATAATTTAAAATAGGTCTATTTCTTGTATGTGGAAATATCAAAGAAAAAACTAATTTAGATAGAGAGAAAAATGGAGTGGGACACAGAAAAAAAATTATTTACACATCTTATGAGGTGTTGATACTTCCATGACATAATCCATGATCTCTATGGGTAGATTCAGAAAAACCCAAAATATAACTATAAATAAAAGATAGAGAATCACACACATAAAAAATTGATACTTCCTTTAATGATTCAAGAATTATTGTACCTATCAACGTATATAGTCCCACCTAAAATCCTCTATGATCTAATTACACTTTTGTAATATACATGCTCTCTCCCAATGCTTTAGACCTTCCACCAGTTAGAGAGCTAACCCTCAACTAGATCTACCCATTATATGATCCATCTATGATTTTTTAACCTTTATAACTAGATCTAATAGCTTTTATATAATCAAATTGGGCCTAGGATCCTTTTTTAGTAGAGGATCTCACCCCACTCATCACCATATAAAATATTCCTCAAAACCTCCTATGATATTCTACAAACCCACATAGATGTAAATCAATGATATTTTTGTGGATGGAGGTATTATTATGTCCAATAGTGCGATAATAGTGATAAAAAGGTGTTTCCCCATGGGAGAAGAAGTAACCATCTACTATTCGTTTTATAAACCTCTAGTAATGCATCCAATATATTCCTCCAACCTCCATTTCTTCTCATTGAACCCAATATCACTTCCAAAGAACATAGAAGAATCTCAAACCATCATTGAAATTCCATTATGGTAAATCACTACAATCAGGGATCCTAATATATATTTAGCATTAATCGAGATCTTCATTAAAAAAAATATAGATCATATATCAGGAGAAAGGTTCATATATATCTTTTGACAATTCAAATTATCATTTAAAACAATTTCATGGGTGAATTGAATGTGTTTGGGGAATCTGTTAGTGTACACCAAAACTATCTAATGTCACTTTTAGAGGCATAAAAATTCTCTATATATTTTCAATTCCAACATATCAGGATACAATTTCTTACAAAATATCCACAAGAAATCAAACCAATCATAATTTCTATGATTTATATCTTAGATAACAAAATACAACCATTTTTATCTTGGTACTATAATTTTTAAAGTATCAAATTTCACCTTGATAGAGTTGAGAGTCCTAAAAAATTATAAAAATTTATTTATCAATTATATAAAATAATAATATTATTGGGAATTATTACATACATAGAAATTATGAGTCTTATATCAGATGAATTACATATCTTATTCTTGATTTAAATGTATTCGAACTTCTTTAACTAACATGGGGCATCGATATACTCCATGTCCCTTAGCTCTAATAATTTTTAAAACTCCTTCAATTAGTATCCCAACAATGGGATGGTTAATGTGTATAATGTTTTATTTATCTCCCTCTAGAGGATTCATTTGGAGTATTTGTGTTGACATAATACTATTAAAAATTAAATAAATGGATGACATTATAAATTATTATGAATATATGAAATTCATAACCACACATCATCTAATTAAAAAATTATTAGAAATTGGAGAATAAAAAATTCCTAAAGTTCACAAGGCATGGTCCTAGGGAATAACCTATATATCTCACCACATTCCACTGAATGAAGTCAAAAATTTCCTAAAATCCAAATAACACTTTCTTAATATCCCTAGAAAACATATGTTGGGGTATTATATGTGTTTTCTAGAAATACCATTATACCCACTCTCCTTGAGTCCTGAAAATCCAATATTTTATTTTCTAGGACATTCAAATTATCAATATAAAAACCGATACCTAATTCTATTTTTACCACATCTAACTGGTTGACCCCCAATATGGGATGCAAATCCAGCTAGTGATAATTCATGAAGGTAAATTCAAATACCAAGGGGTTTTCAACTTGTTCTTATTTATTAAGGAACATTATTTGGGAATAGATTCACACCGAGAAATGTTTTATAATGGGGTTCCATCGAAGATCCATATATGAAATATTTATATATTGGTGAGTCATTCCACAAGAGACTGATAAAAAAACAAATTAAATAAATAGATATAAATAATAAATAAACATAACCAAATTCCATTTGTAAAAAAATATTAATAAAACCATAAATCCAAAAAAAAATGTGGGATGAGAATAAGAGATAAAGATAGTAGATAAACATATGTAAATTTTAAAATTCTACAATATAAACAAAAGAACTAGTGATCCATTTTCACATATCCTTAGGAATAATCATATCACTATGTCACCTATAATAATGTAATAAATGATACCATGACACCCTTATTCCTATAAAATTCACATTCTCATTTCATACATTATAAAAATAATGGTTCTCATATAATATTTAGTGTTTGTAAGAAGATAACACAATAAGCATAGTTTTATCCCATTAGGTTTCACATATAAATAAATTTTAGAGAAACTAAATTATTCTTGTTTATTCATAATACATGAAATTCTCTTTAAAACATTTTATGAAAGGAACAAAATTTAGAATGGTTTTGATGGAATGAATAAGGTGAAATAATGTTTTCAAATTAATTTCTTAATATATCTGACATATGGGATCTCTCAAAGGTCACTAAATCAATAGAACCCTTTTATTATAATTTTGCTGATTATGGAATTATAAATAACTATTGTGGTTTATTATAAATTACTTCACTTCCTAGTGGGGGCACAATACAAATGAAATCATTGGTCAGGGAGACCTAATAAAATTATTTTTAGGGATCTCCTCCCATCTTGGATAACCTACACATGTATATTGTGTTTTAAATTTACATTGAATTAATATAACAACCATTACTTATCAATAAAATTATTAAATTATTATTAAAAGGTCTAATTTCTCATATATATCTAGAAAAAAATCAATTATAACACTTATAATATTGAGTGAATCACAAAGAAATATTTTTTTGAAATTTAGTTCATAAGTCATTATTATAATATTTTTATAGAATTTTTAAAATTCAATTTAAAGTTGGAATAAACCATGAGTTAGAAAAACAATGGAATAAATGGAAATACATTTATCATTTAGCACAAACCAAAAATAAATGGTCTAAATCCACTACCAAAGGAAAGTGATAGAACCTAGAAACTAAACATAAGACCTAAAAACTAGATTCACATCAATTAATTTTAAATTGAGGGAACCAGTGGCAGATATGGAATCCAGGTTGAAGGAAACCACGATAGCCTAATAATTTTATACCAAAATATAAAATCATTTAATATGGATATTTTATAAATTCTATAACAAAACATTCCATATAATCATAAATTTTTAGGGTATTTTTATACACTATTCATAATCAACATATTCCATAAAATAAATTCAACATATACTACAAATTTATTCTAAAATAATACCCTTCACTACATATCGTATAAAAACCATTCTTTCAAATCTCGAGAAATGGAAAATAATAAATTTTTAGATTAGATTATCAATAAGGTTAAACAATGGAGATACTGATTTATGATTATTAGTGAGATTCATGGTTTGATTACATGATCATTACATGAAAAAACATACCAACAACTCATAGACCATAAATCACGAGTTATGGTACATGGTTTTTTCATAAAAAATTACAAGATTCTTAAGATTAAACAATCATCCATAATTAATCTTGAGAGAATTAAAAATATGATAAGAATAATATATAAGATTATATCATAAACATAAGAATATAAAATCATTTCATTATTAAAGGCTCACTTATATGAATTTCTTATTATTATATACAGGTCTCCATATTGGATTGGTGTAACTTCTCATTCCCATAAACAATATGGACTGAGTCACGTTGTCAATTATGATTACTCCCCACTCCCTTTATTTTTATACCATAGGATATTAAGAATTTACCAACTCATTTGAGATATATATAATTTTGATCATTCCCAATACATATTTAAATTCATACATATGTGTTCCATATGATCATAAAACATTAAACATTTCATCATAGATTATTTTAATTCATGTAATTAAATAGGATTCATAAAAACATTTACAAAATATTATCCTCATTTTCCATTCAAAAAATTATTTTTCATGGTATCATTAGATAATAACCTTAGTGAATCATGAAAATTATTATATGATATTTATATAGAAGAAAAAAGAGTTTTAAAAAAGTATTATAAATATTCTTTCAAAACTATAGAAAACATCAATTTTTTATATCATATTTTAAAATTTTAATGTCATATAAATAGAAGAATTATTTTCATTATAAAACCAAGGAAATTTATTAATGATTCCAACTAAAAAATTAATGACATGAAAATTAAAAATTTACCTCATTCTAGAAAAGTTATAAAAAATTACATCCATACTATTTAAAAAAATCATTTAAATAATATTTAAAATATTATAATGATACCTTTATAAGACATTTAAGATAAATTATAATATATTTGAGAATTATTTTAAAAAATAATTGGATTAAATAAAATAAAATTAATAATCATATGAATGAACATTTATATGGATAAAAATGATTCCCATCTATGAAGGGATAAATAATGTCATTTATTTATATGTTTCTTCTTATTGAGTTCCATGGAGGTAAAATTGAATGAATACTTTAAAACCACATAAATAACTAGAGTAGAAGAAATTTTGTTTGTTTTAGGAGAGAAAAAATATATAATTTTTTAAATTTAAATTGAATCAAAAATAATCTTAATAAAAAGTGAGATTGTAACACAACCCTTACCACAAGTCAAAAAATACTTCTCACTCAATCTAAACATATAGATCATAAAATAAAATTTATTATAAATTTATATGAGAACCATATTAAAATACATATTTTTAGATATTATATTATTTTAATTTATGTTTACCTGATTTTTAATAATTAGTCATTAAAATAATTATTGTAATGTTAACTAGTCTATTTTTCATGAATGGTTTGATTTTATAGTTTGGATACATTAACCATTATATTTTATTCAACATATTAATAGTAATTTTAATTTCATAAGTATCATATTTATTCATGATATAAAATTTTAGAACTATCCACATGAGGATGTTGTGAAAAAGGAATTAGATCACATTGTATATGTACTAGCCCACTCATATGCATATGGGATGTATTCATTTTTCAATTAATAGAATAATGGAAGGTAAATTATTATCTATCATCCCAAAATATTAATTCATTATAAAATATAATGTATACTTCTTAGATAAATATATACACCCATAATTTATAGGTGTTGATGAAAACATAATTATATCAATTCATGGATCAGGTAGTGCACCAGTATGCACGAGTAAAACATTGTTTTATAGTTAGAAAGAAAAGTGATAAAAATATTTTATACCATTAAAAAAATAATTTAACTATATAAAATATAATTAGTTATTTTTTTTATATTGATATAGAATATTTTTTGATGGTTAAACAATAAATAAAAAAGAAAAAAGTCAGTAACAATATTTACATGTTTTTTGGATAATCTTCTTTTAAAAACTCCTTAAGGCATCTTGGATGGGTATGTTTGGAAGAACAGAACATATAGTTCTTGAAAAATTGTTTTGGGATATTTTTATGGATGATAATTTTATGTTATAGTGCTCATGTGATGTGGATAATTGAGAAAATGTGGATCTATTTTATAATTGTGAAGAGTGGAACCCTTGTAATCACCCTTAACATTAAAAGAGAATAAATTCCTTTTCAAGGGTTTGTGAAACCAAAAAAAATTGAATATAGGATATAGTAGTTTCAAAATACACTCAATTAATAATATTTGGAAAAAACTTAGTGAAAATTGGAGCTTTATCTCTTAGTTAGACTCCAACATTAACATTTTTAATCCTTACCACGGTGACATGATTTTGAAAATGATAATTTTTAATTATTATAGAAATATATGTTAACATTTTCACCAAATGTATATTATGTTTAATATATTAATGTAATTTATATTACATGATTACATTCCTAGTTTGGGAATAAATTAATTCAGATATCTGCACAAAATATGCTTAAAAACCATTTAAAAAAATTTATTTTTAACATAAAAATGATTTTATTCTAATTAATTTCTAAGTAAAAAAAAATTATATGAACGATAATGTATTCGTTGGAAAATATTATCGACCCATATAATTAAAATAATTCTTTTATTATGATTAATTAAATTTTTTAATATAAAATACACTATATTTTTTAAAAATAGTTTTAAAAAATATATATATATTTACACCTTAAAACAATTTTATCTATATTTCTAACAATTTCATAATCAATTTTGAATAATACTTAATTTCAATAAATATATAAAAATTTATTTAATTTTGTTTAATAATAAAAATAATTAAAATTTACTCTTTTATAAAACATATTTAAAAAAATAATGTTTGTACGTAATGACTTTTTTTCAGCCAATAATTATTATGATAAAATTTATTATCAATACATAAACATTCTATGGATATAACTGATTTATTTTATTTTTTATTACATCAAAATCATCTATAATTATTTTATATCATTTTGAAAATGTATTATAATTAAAAAAAGTAAATAACTCCACAATGTAGTTTAAAATAGTCTAATTATAATTAACTATATTTTCTTATGTGAATTTGTCGCATTTTACAAAGTCATTCATTTTATAAATTTTACATATTTATCAAATAATTTATTTCATTTTATATTTTTTAAAGCATTATTCACATGTGTTAAGAGATATATGAATCCAAAATTTTCAAACACATATAATTTATTTTAAATTATAATAATATACAAAGTCATGGGTATTTATATTTTACCCCCATATAAGAATTTTTACATAAACCATATCATTGGCATTGTTCCATACCACAGTATCTACTTGATCCAAAATGTCCACTTGTTTTTTCTCATATGAATAATCACGTTCTAACATTATAATCTGAATGTTTAGTATGTGTAATGAATCAGGTACATAATTTATAAATAGAGATTCATGTAAGGCCTCATAAATAGGGGAGGGTTTTACTAGAAATTACAAGAGAAGAGATATTATTATAAAATATGACCAATCTTTCATTGAATGATATAGTTAAGGATCTTCTTCACCATTTTCTAAACCATAAGCCCATTTTCAAAGGATATATTCAATGGAATTCCATATCACAGACATGTAACATTATATATTTTCATCAATTTTCATTATAACATTTTTTTCAAATCCTAGATATATTAATGAGTTTATAAATGGATCTACCATTATATATCATTTCATCATCAGGATAGAGTCCAAATAAAATTATTATACCATCATCGTAAAATCATATTGGAATTATGTACTTGTTTTTATAGAGGGATTCATATGGATCCGTCTAAATACTCAAGTGAATGGTTTTATTTTCATTGAATTAAACTATTTAAAGGTGTTGATCCCAATAACCTTAAATATACATAGATTGTGATTAATAAATTATATTCTCAAATTTTAATGGTCCCCTCAGACTATCCCTCTATATGAGGATTATATACAGTGATAAAGATTAACTACATATTAAATTCATAATGAATGATTCTCCAAAAAAGTTATGTAATCCTGGGATACCAATTATAAATCCTTAAGAATGGTATTACATAAAACATTTACACTTACATAAAGTATATTCATGAAATATGATCAAGCATGAAATCATCAGTAATAGAAATTAAATTTTGTAACTTTTTAAGGGTATCGACTACAACCCAAATTATTTTATATATCTATTATTTCTTAGCGATTTTAATGATAAAATAAATGGTTATGTTTTTTCACCTTCATACAGGTATGAGATGTGGGTCTATCATCCCATTAGATCTGTTATGTTCACCCTTAACATGCTGAAATAGTAGGATTAGAGATATATACATGGAAAGATCAATTTTCTAGTTATCAAATGGGAATGGTTTCTTGAGATCTATAAACACATTTATACTAATATATTGGATAATTAATTATGAGCTATGGGGTTACTCCAAAATATCCCTCTAAAATTCCAACATTGAGTGGATAAATAATCGGTTATTGAATATTATCATACTATAATAATTAATGTTGAACTTCAGAACATTCCACACTTATTTAATTGATCTGAAACCTACTTCTACATCTCTTTAATTTTCACAATAATAGGTGGGTGATCATTAATTTGAGAATGATATAATTTCACCAATTCCCTCAAGATTATAAATCCCATTATCTAAAAATCCATAATTATTGTGTCATTTTCAATCATCGACATTTATATGTTAACATTATCCTTATAACTCTAAGCATTATAACCCCTATTCACCTTCCTTAGTTAGAAATTTATCGAGTAGTCATAGTATTTAATCAAATACAACCAACTCTACTGGATTATTTTTTAAGCTATTTCTATATGAATATATACATCAAGATTTTATTATCATTATATATAAATAAATATATATATATATATATATATATATCACATTTCACCATAAATTATATTCCACTCTGTGTTAAGTGGAAAATTTTCAGATTATTGTCCCAAATAATGAGTCGGGTATTTTTTTTATCACAAATCATCCAATAGTGTATTGTATATGGTATGAATATATCATAATGACTGAGAATTTATCTCAGTAACTTCATTTATTATTCATTATATATAGAAAACCCCTTCCAATTCTGGGGATTTTACTTATTGTTAAACTAGCAAAAAGTTTCTTTAATTCCCTTTCATTTTCATAAAATTCATTTATCCAATTATAATTGTCTCCATTTCATGTAAACGTAGATATTGGATTTGATATTCAAGTTAAATTTCTAAAAAATCATCAATAGTTTCTATCCATTATATGAAAAATATGGATCTTATTCATAGATCCATTTGTGTGTCAGGGCTCAATAGCTTTTTTCTGTAATGGATCTATTTATATGCCATCACATGTATTAATGTTTCGCATGGAAAAAAAATTATATTCCCAGAATCCATATGTGATATATTTTTCATACATTTAATCTTTCATAGAGGTCTTCAACATAATCTATAAATGATCTTCAGTATATTCATTACTATTTTAAAATATAATAATATCATCTATATAAACTACTACAAACTAATCATCAAAATATAATCTATTCACTAATTCAATGATGATAGTTGGGTAATTTGTAACTCTAAATAAAATCACTATAAATTCAATGATTTCATCCCTCCTATAAAATTTTATCCTTTTTATATCTTCATTTTTTAACATTATTCAATGATATCAAAATCGAATTTCAATAATTGAAAAGTAAATAGGTACATAAAGTTGATCAAAAAAGTGTTCAATAACTTCTAGATGGTAATTTTTATTGTTAGAAATCATTTTATATTCTGAATAATCAATGTAATGAATTTTTGACCAATCATTTTTTCTAACAAAAAGAATTTGCGATGCCCATGTTGACATAGAAGGTCGTACAAATCCCTTATTTTGATTCACTTAGATATTTTTATTAAATTTTAGTAACTAAATCGGGAATATATAATAATTAGACTTTAAAATATGTGTAACACATGGTATGGGTTCTATTGAAAACTAAACATTGTGATTCGTGGTGAAGACTAGGAAATTCATTATGAAATATGCCAGCATATTCCCATAAAATAATATATAATTAAATGTTGATATTGTATCCAACCATTAGAGATAAATACCCCTAATTAATCGGTATTAAGTCCCATATAATGGAAATAATTTTAATTGTAAGATCATATAAATTCTCCCACCAATATATGATAATAGGTTGATTTACAATATGAAATTTTTTTTTCCCATCTTTCGAGAGTGATATGAAATATATATAGAGAGAGATCACCCATGCCAAAAAACACATAAAATTGGTCTATAGGTAGAATAAAAACATTTTAAGGAACAAAATTTATGAATTAATATATTAGATAGGATTTGTAGACATGAGATAAAATCACCATAAAATTAAGAGTTTTCATGGATAAAACAAATTTTAACTATTAATATTATGATTTGATACACTTACAAAATTATTTAGATATAATATAGTAGGATATTTACAATTCATACAAGACATTTTTAGTTTTATAGTGGATAATAAGTGTAATTTTCACTACTTTAATCTCATTAACCACTTCAATAGTTGTGATTTAAAAATTCATACCTTTTTCATATGTATTAAGAGGATATTTATATTAATTGTATTAATTGACCCTTATATTCATTCATTGATTTTAATATTATTTTTACTCCAAAAAATTGTAGCATTATTATGTGAGTGGTTTATTTAATTAATCCTTTTTAACATTTTCATGAACTCTTCATGTCTCTATAACATTAATTTTCTATATATCCCCCTTTTATATTACATTATACAAACATGACTATTATAATTACATAAAATAAATAAACAAAAAAAATTATAATAATTTTTAAATAGCATTTTTGTTTATAATTTTGAAAAAATAGGATGAAATTTTAACTAAATAAAATCAAGAAATTTTGAACTAATGGACATTTTCTCTAGTATATAATCAACTACTTAATACATAAAAAGTCTTCAAAATCTCCAATAAATTGTATTCATAATATAATTTTTATGACATTTCATTGTATTTCATTACATAATTATATGAGAAAATTTAATCATAATAAATGGGTGAGTTTTGACGCTTAATAATTGTAAATTTATGTGAAAACAATAAATGATCGTATTTGATATTAATGAGAATGTTTGGATAATGAATGAAAATAGAAAAATCAAACCCAATAAAGCATATATTATAAAAAAATATTTACAGAATAAAACCTGACATTTCAAAATCAATGAATCAAGAAAGTGGGACACATGATTTATTAAAAATGAACAATGATAGTAGAACATAGTTAAAATAATAGTCATAAAATTATGGAGAAAACATAAGAATAGGTAAAAATTATGAACAAATGTTATCATGTACGCCCTTTATTTTTTTAATAAATTTATGTAGTCTAACCGTTATTACTGAAAAACAATCCAAGTATTTTCATGAATCAATATCACATGAGATTTAAATATTTAACTAATGAATTAGAGACATATAAAAGACCCCACATGTCATCATCCATATATATGAGTTCCATATAATATCAGTCAACATCATATAATCAATAACCCATGGAAAACAAATGGTTTTCATATATATATTTCAAAAGTAATCATTTTAGGATAAACCTCCTGATTACATCAATAAATATAATAACCCCATAGAATATAAATGGGTATCAAATGAAAATAAATAACATTCTATATAGAAACATTTGAATGAAGAATGTGTTATTTACACCTTATAGATATGTCTATATGATTTTTTAAATTATTTCTCCTAATCATTCGATGAATGGAATCAAGCTAATCCAATTTAATTAATATAATAAAAAATTGAGTATTTGTATAAGAAAGGAATTATAAAGAAAATTATTTTTATATAATGAATATTTTTATCTTTGAAAAATGTAGTTATAGAATATTTCCTCTTATAGGGATTTAAATTTTCTCATTTATAAAAACCTAGGTAAATAATAAATTGGTTCATGAAGAATATAATTATAATTATAGTATAATTTTACATTTAAAATCAAGATGAAAATTACCCTTTTTAATGAATGATATTTTGAAAATAGAAAACATAAAATAAAGGGAAAAATAATTTACATAAAAAAAACATGAAACCTAAGGAAAATATTTCAAAATTAATGAGAAATATGTTCTTATGAATGAATGTGAAAAAATTATATTTTTTATAAAGAATGTCTATGAAATAAATTAACAGATAAATTTTGAGAAGTGAATTTCCAAAAGGTTTTAAAGAATAACTATGATATATATTAAAACATTCTATTTTATAAATTCTATTTTAATAGAGTCTCGAAAAATAGATAATTTTTTTATAGATAAAACATTGAGTGGAAGGTGATAAATATATCCTTGATATGTTAAACCATATAATATTTTCAGACCAACTATATTAAATATCTACATCATAAAGAGAATATAAATTTCCAATTTAAAATTTGGTAATGAAAACTAAGATATTGAAAAAAAAAATCCTTTTTCCAATTCCAAAAAAGTGAGGATAACATTATTATGATGGAAAATATGGAAATCAATGAAAAGGGTTCCTTGGATATAATGGATAGATTCTTAACAATGTGAAAAAAGGAGAGGGTATTTCATCCATGTAGACAGAAAAATTAAACTGATGTAATATAACCTAAGTAAAAAATAGAACATACTATTGTAAAATATAAATATGGTGATAAATATTGGTCTTATATAATCATATCCATGTATAGAACATATGACTCAAAGAGAAAGAGTTTGAGTTGGGAAATCAGTTGCAAATCAAGTAAAATTAAAATAAAACCCACTTGAATGGGAAAGAGTATGAAATTGATCTTCAAATAACATAAAAATTGGTAATTACTCGTAAAATTAAATAAATATAATTATATGTACTATATATAAGTTAATTGGGAGAAATAATAATTATGTCTCGAGAAATAGAAATTTAGATTAAGAAACTATTTCTAGTAAAATAATAATTGAGGTAAGAATCATAGGATAATGAATTTATAAGGAATAATTATATAAAACTATTAAATATATAAAATACAATTCAATTTATTCATTAGTTAGAATTTATCATTCATGGAATAATATATTTTCATAAGAAATCTTGTAACTCAATAAGAGAAAAATTAAGTTATCCAAAACCCTAAATGTGGTCTGAATTAACTATACACATGCATCAAAAGCTTTAAATTATCAAATTAATTTTCAAATATACCCTGTTAGGAAACATATTCATGTATATTTCTTTTAATAAGGAAAATTAATTATCATATAATGTTTATTTGTTGTATAATTTTTTCTTATATAGTTATTTTAAGTAGTTCAATCAATTTCAATGTAATTATTTTAGTATATTGTCCATGGTTAATGGTTATGTGAAAAAAAATCATAATCTATATTATTTAAATGTTATCCATTATTCTTTTATTTTCATGAAGTTGATATAATTATATAACTTTTTATAAATGTAATCACATTAGAGGATGTACTCTAATATGATCATTTTTGTTGATAATATTTTCTAGGACTATTTATTGATAATATCACATTGTTAATTTATATTATTATCTATAAATAACATGAATGTATTTATAATAATTTTTTCACTAAATACATTTTTTAAATAAACCATGTTTTAGTTTTAGACCATATTTCATTTTAGTTATTAAATCGACCGAAACAAGAACACACTGTAACTCGATGTGTGAATATGGTCATGGGTATTTATAATGTCAATATAATCAAATAATATTGGTATTAGTTTAATTTATATATGTTTTTCAATCATATTTCATATTTTTATATATATAATTAATATCATTATGAAACATGTAAAATGTTACCACTTGGAGGATATAGTCTACATAACACAATGATAACATTTTTATTTACCAACAAATGAGAGGGAATGATGGTGGATTATATGTTGTCAATAAGAAATAATAATTATATAATATATTCCAAATTTATGGATTTATTCCATTACTATATCATGTTAATATATTTGGGGGTGGAAATGGAAAATGTTTCTTTGTGTAGGTGGTAGTTCGCACAGACACTTAATCGATGTTATTTTGTTTATTTGAGTTGAAGAGAAGAAATAACAAAGTTTTTTTACATTAATATTATAAAACCTAATTATAGTAATTAAACTGAATAAATTATATTATGATTTTTAGGGTTTTTTGGTAGATAAATATTAATAATAAAATGATACAGATTATGTAATACTCACATTGGGTCAATAGAATTTCTTATCAATGTCTCCATAGAAATGAAGGCTTTTGGATAACTTATGGTAACCATGGGATTTGTTTCTTGCATAGTAATTATATAAAGGAAAATTTTGTGGGATTTCAAGGAATTTTTGAAGAGAATGTGAATCATTTATTGGGTGGAAGTTATCCCATTTTAATATTGAAGAAAAAGGCAGTTCTCCGAACCCACATAATTTTTCCATAATGGAAGGACACAATTCACGGGTCAGTAGATCAAAAAGCCTGAAATAAAAGAAGACAGGGAAATATAATGTTTATAAGGCCTCCTAAAATCATACTATGACAAACATTAAATTTTATTGAGGATTTTTACATCATGATTTTTTCATTTTACATTTTTTATTTATACGTTGGTTACCAGTTGTCACATTAGTATTCTATGTTTTATAAAAAAAATGTTAAACCATATATATAATTTTTTATTTTATAAACCTAATTTTTTTGATATATTTTAATTATATGTCAAAATTAGTGAAAATTATATTTTAAATTAAAATATTTAATATATAGAGGAATTTATTTATATAAAAAATTACCATTAATTATTATTGATCATATTTCATATTTATTACCAATTTAATGAGTGTTAATGTATAAAATTTTTGGTTTGAAAATTATATTAGATTCATTTTTTTCATTATACATATTAAATATTAGATATAAGTCACACAATGTGAATAAAAAATTCTTAAAAAATAACAATTTTATAGTTATCATGTTAAGTATCTTTTATCCAAGGAATCGTATATTTATTACATGAAAATGATATTACCCTTATAAAAAAATATGACAATTTTGATCAAAAATATTAAATAAATTTTTTAATAATAATTTCTATAAATGATGAAAACTACTCTTTTATCAAAGGGAATAAAAAAATTAGAAAAATATTATTAATTTTTCTTAAAAATTAATCATGGGTTCTATAAATTAAACACATTATTTTTTATAATTTATTTTATATAATAAATATATTTATTGTATAGAAAATGATTTAAATACTTCTATTTAATTAATTTATTATGAAATTTTCATAAAAGGTATATTATTAGAAAATTGATGTTTTTACTATTCAACAAAAAATAAATTATTTTATAAAAACATAAGATAACATCCTAATAAAATATAAATCGGGTAAATAAATAAAATTAAAAAATATAATTTCAATTAAAATTTAAAATTTCATAAATTTAACATTTAAATGAAAATAAAATGGATAATGAAAAAAAAAATTAAGGAAAAAACCATTTTTATAATTTATGTTTTCTTAATCGAGTTTTTTATTCATTTAAAATTGATTATAATATTTTAAATTTCTATTTACTATAATATAATTTCTGTTTTTTAATTGTTAGGAACATATTAATTGGGTGTTTCATATGTTACAAGATATACAAAATTATATTAATTTAATGTATCCAAAATATTTGGTCATTGTATTATAATCTGCTTAAATAAATTTATTCCCCACAAATTTAATTACTAATCACTAATGAAAAAGTTATGAGTGTACATATATGTGAATTAGGATTTATTTTATAATTATATATCTCCAAAATATTATTATCCATTATTATAAATCTTTTTCCTCAAAAAAATTATTCTTTAGAATTTTAAAGAGACATACATTTCATAGATTCATTTAAAATAGAATGTTTTAGAATGAAAAAAATTAAACCCAAATGATTATGATAATTGTAATAGTATCCGAATAAATTATCATATGAATATGAAAACTCAAGCATAAGAATTATTCTCTAATGAAACCTTCATTTCAACCAATAATACTTTGATTTAAGCTATGTCACACTTGATTCACCCTTTATCTATATTTGTTCAACCTATCTTACAATAAGTTGTTTTATATCAAACATCATTACCTAATAAATTAATGTAATTAGTGAATAAATGTGTCATTATGGATTATATTTATAATGTTAATAACTAATGAATATCCATGATAATTTTAAGGTCAGGTGTGTCGTCATTGGCCCACTTATCTTACACTAGTATGAATATTGATTCAACTATCAACAAAAAATTTCAGGGTTATTGTGTTTAGTTGAATATATGAAAGTATCACATTTACCATCCAATGTCTAGACAGGAATGTAATTTCTAGAATAACCAAACAATTTATACTTTAAAAAAACTTGATGATGGTATACTACACCTAGACTTATCATTTATACTTATCCATGGGTTTTTCACTAATGTTCCCTTATTTAATACCAAATAAAATTAAAAAAATTGATACTACTTAAACAAACCTAAAGTGACATCTATAACATTGAGATTACACCCAAACATAACATATAAAACCTTCATTTATCCTCAAAAAAAACATCAAGACATATGATGTAATTTAAACCCTAATCTAATATAAACTATAGTAGAATGTGTGTGTGACCATATCAATTAAACGAATTTAAGAAAATATATCATTATAATAAATTCCAAATAACTTTTTAGATTAGTGTTTTTTATAAATAAGGAAAAGAATAAACAAGTAAAACTCATGAATTTTTAATATAATGAATATTTTTCACACTATATAAGAAACTTCATAATCTATAATTGGTCATAAACACTTCCTACAAATTTATCCACCAACATAGTCTTTTAGTGACATCATTTGATTACATTCTTCTATAACATGTAGAAATGAAAACATAATAAAGGGGTGATCTAAAATTCTCTATAAATTTAAACATAATAAAAAACAATAATATACCATAATAGATAATATGATAAACATATTGGAATAATCATGATAAATAAAAAATAATTCCCAAGATATATTAGATCATAAAACCAGATTTATGGAATTTGATATGGAATAACATAATAAATTTATCAAGAATGGGTGGAAACATGATTCATTAAACATGAAAAATGATAGTGTAAAATTATCAAAATAATAATCCTTAAAATTTAGAACAAACATAATCAAAGGAACATATTATGGAAAATTCATGAATGACAGCCCTTTTTGTGAGAAAATCTAAGTATTCCCACTCATTTACTTGTGCAAAAATCCATGTATGTCCACAAATCATTATATCATGATACATAAATCCTTATATACTTCATTTAAGGGATATATATACCCTTTTTAATCAACAAAGTTATATATTAATTCTACATAAAATAAATCACCATCATATCATAAAAACACCAATGAAACTACAATAAGATTCATGTCCCTTTCAAAAGGAATCAGATACGAAAAAAAATTATAATTCGATCAATAATTATGTTAGTCCAATGAGATATAAATGGGTATAAATAAACTAAATATGATTCTATGAAGAAATAATTCAATAATGTATATTTTATTTAAAACATATATATATGGGAATATGGTTTAATTAATAATTTCCAGTAATCAATTGATGTAAATTATCTAGGTGAGTATTCTTTAACAAAATGAATCATAAATAGTTTATTCACTGAGGAAATCAATTAGATTAATATTTATAGCCACACACTGAATATTATTAGGAATGAAAATTTTATTAATGGGTAAATACTATATAAATATATAACATTACTCATTAGTTAATTAGTAGTTAATGAATATACAGGTTGATAAAGAATAAATTTAGAACAATTAAAGAAATGTATATTTTAATAAATGATGAAAATTAATGTTTTTCAATGAAAACCCTTATTTTAATAATACTAATATAATAATGTAAAAATAATTTACATTTTGATAACTTGAAACACAAGGAAGAAGTTTCAAAATAATAGGAAATCCATACTTGTAAAAGAAATTAAAAAATAATTTTCTTTTATTATTTTTATAAAGAGTTTTGAAGAAATAAATTCAATTATGTCATTTGTAATATCATTTCCCAAATTAATGGAATGAAAATTATTGAGATATATAAATTTTTTTATGAAATTCTAAATTATGAATTATTGAAAATTATATTGAGGTTTTATATAGATAAAATGGAGTTGATGATTAGAAAAATATCCAAGATATATACAACCATATAATAATTTGACAAAACATTTATTGAAAACACGCATCATGTATAGGTAGATAATAGTTAAATTATAAATATATTGAATATAAGTAAGAGTATTTTTTAATTAATATACATTTGAATTCCCAAAAATATTGGATTGCATTTACAATGGGGAAATGGGGATATATAGGAGAAACATAAATTAGATTGAGTGGGTGTTATTCTTTATAATTTTAAACTTATATCTGATAAATTATTTCATCAAATTAGATGTCCTTGATGAGTTTAAGTAGCCTCCCTGGATAAAATAAATAAATTACCAATCAAGAAGATAAAATAAATGGATGAAATGGGGACTTTAATGATCATAACCAAGTAGAGAACAAATAATTCAAGGAGAAAAAATTTGAGTTTGGAAATATTTTAGGAATCGAGTAACTATTAAATAAAACTGCTTGAATGAAAAATAAAATGAAATTAATCATAAAATAACAATATTACATATTACATGTGATGTAATATAAAAAATAAGAATCATATAAAACATATATAGGTAAATTTTTGGATAAAAATAATTTTTTCTCATGAAATTGTAATTGAGGGAGTGAAACCCTTTCAAGTGTAATAATATTGTGGTAAAAATAATTTGATAATAATGTTTTAAGGAATAATTATAGAAAACTATAAATAAATAGAAAATAAAATTCAATCTATTCATTATAGAGAATAAATATATTAGTCGGAGTATGTAACTCAAGAGGGATTGGGTTACATGATTTCCCTATAAAACATCTTCTCAAAAACTTTAAAAATAAGAAAACCCAAATTTTAAAAAACACCATGTTAATAAAAACTATATAAATATATAATTTTATTTATGAAATATCTTCTCATAGAGGAATAATTTTAAATTTAAAATTATATATGAAATCACATTAAATCATCAAACTAAATTTCTTGATCAATATCTATATATATAATAGAAATTTAAATTAAAAATCAATGTAATGTCATGAAACCAATTATTAAAAATATATAGTTTTAAGCATTGAAATGAAAAAACACAATATAGAATTTAAAAAATTATTTTTGTCTCAAGTCAAGACTTAATCCCCTCCACATGGTAATCACCCCCTTCCATAGAGTTTATTAAACAATAAACATGATCTAAAAGTTGGATTTGGTTTTACAAACAATAAAAAAAATGATGTCCTAAAACAAATATTCTTTCACTATTATAGGTTATATAAAAATACTTTTAGGGTAATAAACATCTTCTTCCAAATATTTTTTTGGTATAAAAATGATTAAATTTGGGATAGATTGTCAAGAAGTCTCTAGTTAATTATTAGATACGATGTTCCATAGATAAATAGTTTAAAACTAAACAAAAATCAAATATAATGAATAAAAATAATGAGATAATGATTACAAATTTGAAATTTTAATGCATTTTAATCCGAAATGATTCATATGTTTGGAGGTACTCAAATATATCTTAGTGAGAATCTTGAACAAATTCTATGAAATGTAAAACAAAAAAAGTGTCATTATGTTATGAAAAATCATTATATTTTATGTATATAGAAATCCAGAATTATTCTACAAAAAAGAGAATTTATTATTCATCTTTTATCTATATATGAATAGTAGTGTAAACAAGGCATGTATCACCCTACATGTTCATGATTAGGTTTTTCTAAATTTATATCACTCTAGATCTAATTATTATTTGGAGAATAATGACAATGTCACCCCAATCCTTATACTGAGAATAAAATCAAGAAAGTATTAAAATATATTTCATCCATTTGTAGAACAATTTAAGAATAATGATTATTAAAAACCTGAGTGGATGATTATGTTTAATTATATAAACATTTCATTAGAGAAATTAATTTTTGAAATTAATTTGGATAATAACTGTATAACTCTGGAAATATCTATTCTAGGTAGAAATATCACTAAATGTTAGCATAGATTGATAGTATATCAACCCAGTAATAGATCAGTGTGGAAGAATATCAACATGGTTATAAATCTAACAGGAAATAGTTGTTTTCTTATAGTAGATCTGACGATTGATTGATTTTTTGGTGAAATATTAATATAATAGTATTTCTTATCATTAATAGATATATTCTATGTTAGATATATTCAATAGTTGATCTATTCAGTGAAATATCTTATTAGTGGTAGATTTATTCAGCGATGTATTTATATAATAGTACATATAATAGTAGCCCACCATAACTGAGGGTAGTTTCATTCAAATAATGTTATATAATAACTTATCTATATATGTTTATACTTTTACTAGAAAAAGATTTAATGTCATAATCTAGTAAATATTTTAGAAACATAAAAAATGATATGTATCATTAAAATAATGTGGTGAAATAAATATCCCCCTTTTGATAATCACAAACCATAGTATTTATAACAATGTATATTAAAATAGATACATAGATAGTTACATATGGATGTGGATAAGTTTTTGCTTAACATTTCAATGTAGTTATGAGATGTACATATTTACCCTTACTTTAATGATAATTAATAACATAAATTTCATTTAAGTATAATTCCAATTCTGGGATTATAAAAAAATACAAGGAAATAAAAGTAATAATTCAATAATTAAAAATAAACAATTAGAATATTTTATAAATTTCATAGGGTAAATCCAAAAAAATATTAAAAGGAAAATGAATTCTCTATAATGGAGTAATAAAACTCTGGACCACTCTCAACTCAATGAGATAATAGAATATTTTAATCATTTACCTTCCCATGACTAGAGGAACAAAGGTGGAGGAAGATTATATCGAAGTAGGTGAATAAGGGTTTCTAATTATGATCGTCCTAAGATGTCAAGCTACCTCAATTGGAATCATGCCAAAAGGCTGAAATTTTTTAGTAAGCAGTGCTGAAGTGGGATCAAAAGTCTTATAAGAGGATGTTATAGCTAGAGTTTTCACTAATAAATCCATATATTCATATATAAATGGTTTCATAAATTGAAAAAAAAAATTGTAATACTATTTCTACCTTGCTCCATTTTGTTGAAGAAATACATCATATCCTCTATGAATATCTTGCTCATATGTTCCAAAACCATAAGCTGACTCACATTCCATTTGAATTAACATTTCACAAGTGAATTTCATATATTCTCAATAATAAGCATAATGTGAGAATTGAGATCATTATTTGTATAAATAATTTATAAGTAATATTTAATAGCTTTAGTGATAGTCTCTCAGTCACTACTATCCATATTAAATCATTATCTAACTAGATATAAATATCATCACCATGTTTTGTTCTTGGATGAATCACCTCTTGATGAGATGTTGAATGATCACACATGACTGCATTTAGATCCTCTTTAACAATAGATCAAATCACATCTGCATCAATAAAAGATGAATTTGAGAACTAAAATTGGAAGCACCAGCTATAGGTAGAGACTCTAATCTCTCTAGAAGAGATATCTAGCCTTAAAAAAATTCCCTTTAATACCCTACAAGATAGATCCTGCCTCTTCGGTCTAATCATCCATATACATGTTTTCAATTTCTATTTCATTCAAATTTTTTATTTTATTGATTAATAGTTCATATATACATTTGGTATCATATTTACCTATTTAGGTCACTTGAGGTTGCGTAGATCTTAGCATCCCACCTATATCAGAAAAGGGATAACACTAAAGGCATTAAATTACTCGTTAGTCACATTTCTAGAAGAAAGAGACATAGAATAAAAATCAGATGGAATATTATCTTGTCTTTTAAAGGTAGTATCATAATATATAGACTAAGACATAGGAAAATCATAAGTAAATTCTTCTAATTATCCTATATCATCAACCATTTCAACTAAATATCCCTTAGGATGTTTTTCTGAAACAGGGATGAAATGTCAATAATCCTGAGGTGGAATACTATGGTCATCAATATCTTCACCACCTATAGCATAATATTCAATACCAATATGATTAGATCCTCGATATTTCTCCCCCTTAGTAGGTTCTCTCTCTTCATCTCTATGAGAGACAAATTCCTCATTCTGATTATTATAATCCTTAAACTGTTCAAAAAATTTGTATTTGATTAGAGATGACCAATCATAAACAATATTACCAATTATAGTATCATCATAAACATAAAAAACAACTCTTAAGTTATCATAAGAAGATCTATCATTTTGAAATTAATTTTAGGATATAGTTTCTATATAATATTTATCTTCCCTTAGTAATAATTCTCTACTATTAAGAGAAAGTGATAAAATAAATGATCTATATGAAACATAAAGGACCCTAATCGCATTAGGTTAACTTCTTTAAACTAATGTAATTAGAACTATATCTTTTTATATATATCATGGTTCCTCTTCCTCAACATCAAATTTAGCATCCTCATCAGAAAAAAGATATAACAGCTTCATCTAGTTTTGAGCTAAGATCAACAAAAACTCTAGGTCTAGAAAGCTGTTTCATAGGGGTAAATTTCTAATAATCATTATCATTATCATCAACTTGTTTCATCATCCAATGTTTTGAATTAACCTTCTCCCTTTTTAATGTAATATGAATTAGGAAAAAATCTCCACAAATGATTGTAGCCTCATTATATTCTTTCACTATATCCTCAAATTCTGATATTTCCAAAATAAAATTTTGATACATCAAGGAATTATATCTAGATGTAGTCATGTTCATTTATATCATATGGTAAATTAGGTATATGTTCAAGTTTGTTTTATCTCATGTATTCATAATAATTAATAATAATATTTCATGGTACCTCATGGTGATAAATTATATCCTACTATGAAAAATCATATGTTGTAAAAACATAAAAAAAATTATTCACTACCCCTCATGCCCAAAATATATGGGCCATCACAAAATATTATTTCTAGTTAACTCCAATAATGAATCCAAATAAAAGAAAAACTCATTATTCATCACACATCACAATCCATTTGGCTAGTGAAAAACCTAACCAAATAATCTCCCAACATCCAACCTCTCATCTTATAATCCTCACTTTGGAATGAAATCCAACCAAGTAATCCCATTTGTTCAAACTAAAAAGAGTTAACCAAAAAATATGTAACATTATTCAATGTGCATTTCTGTGTTATATATTTTTCTACCCATTGAATTATTATAATTAAATTATTATATAATAAAATTATTATCCTCAATATTCTGATATGCTTTTATGTTAAGGGGTCAGCGAATACCTAAACAAGAATCTATAAAATGGGTAACAAAATTTGCGTAATTGTGTATGGTAGACTACCACCTTGTGAAAGAGTGTCGCTCATTTTTCAATTAATATAACTCATGGTTTGGAATTATTATAGAATAAATTTTTAATATTATATATATATATATATATTATTTATAATTTTTTAATACTTTTTTAATTTTTATATTAACATGCCTTCATGATTTCCATTTTATGGGAGTACGATAATATCCTTTGTAGACATGTGGACTACCACCTCCTCAAAGAGATGTGATACATTCGAACATTAAATGAAATGTATTGAGGATGTGATTAATAAACATATGTGGAATACATAATATCTATATAATATTTCTGACATAATTACCATTCTATAAATATAATATATCATTTTCATTATTACCATTTTCACACAATAAAAACTGTGGTTAAGTTATTCCTGAACGAGTGGACTATCGCATCCTAGACGCGATGTGATTATATTTACATATAAATAATTACATATAATTTTATATTATTAAATAAAATTTTGATTGTAATGTAATGATAAATTGGGAATGATAAATGTTACTTAACTTCTATCTATAATGTTCATTGAAAAATGAGAACGTTACTGATGAGTATGTATGTCCTACCATCCCCAAGATTGTAACATTAGTTACTTTTTAATAACCATTATTAATGAGTGGTTTTAAAAGTATAATTAATGTATAATTATGATAATAATTTAATAATTATTATACTAAATATATTTTAATAATGAACCCTTTGACTATAGTTGACATAAAAATATTGTTTTTGACACCTATGCTGAATATGGTTAAAACACCATGCATAATCATAATTGTTTAAGTAGTTGTATAAAAAAATTTAATACATTAAATAAAATTAATGATAAATTCGAAAATGGTTTTGATGAAATTATATAATTGAAAATGTTTATTATTATGGAAGAATAAAACACAAATGAGATATCGAACTCAAGGTAATGGTTTTCATCTCAATATTTTTTATTGAGTCATTTCTTGATGATATGAAACTTTAATATTTTATACGGTTTATATATAGAATCTTTTAAAGGGAATATTTTCAAAGGAAATTATTTACTACTTATTAAGGGTAGAAAGTATTAAATTATAATAATTTTTTCATGGGTTATAATTTTTATCAACCGATTAATAATTTAATTCTTTTTATATCCCTTATTGAGATTTTTAGTCTCATTCCATGTTTTTATCATTTTTCATAGGAAATAAGGATGAGTAAGGGATTATAAGAAGTCGTGTTGAATGACACGGGGATTTTTTATAAAATAGATAATAATTTTTATTAAATGTTTTATATTATAGAAAAATTAGATACTAATCACCAATTTCCATTTTTTATTTTATGGTTTTGTTATGTATGAGTTATGGCCTAATACCATAAAACCTGAAACCTGAAAAGATACTCATTATTAATAAAAGTAATTTTTTTGAATAAAAGTAAAGATTATGTAACTTTAAAGGAAATTTCCTTATACTATGGATTTTTTATGATAATTTTTTCCATGTAATGTGTTTACATTTACTTTCCTGATTCATATTTATAGTCATTTATTATACCTTGAAATATTCATTAACTTAAGATCATTTTTCATTAAATTTTCCATAAGTATCAATATTATTTATCATGGATATGTTTATTTATTAATTTATATGTCATTTTTATGTACAGTTTTCTACATTCTATGTTATTTTTTTATTTAGGAAAATATAAACAAATCATTTTTCTTAACTCAATAAAGATATTTGAAGATAAGGAATATTATTCCTGAATTTAATCCATTATTCCTGATTTAAATCCTTTATTTGATATATCAAGAATTATTTGGACATTCATTGATGGTTGGGGATTTGGATTATATATCCCCCCTAATGCATTGGAAGTCTCATGATCCAAAACAATGAGTGACCATTAAATTGGGGTTTCCCATAGTTTTAAACTATATAGTGAATGGTTTTACAATAAAGGTATCACAGATACTAAGATAATGACATATAATAATTAAACAATTACTTAATTAAGAATTATATACTAACTATCCTAAAAATTTTCATAATCATATTATCTATGGATGCATTTTTAGCTAATTTTATTGATTAAATGGAATGTGTGTTCAATTCTTTACATTACAATAATATTTATGCCTTTTCTATTCATTATAGTTTTTTTAATGTGGAAAATGTATCTTGTTATGTACTTAAATATATTTATTAGTCCTTATATATTCATGATAGTACAATTATTAATTAAATTAAATTTTTGTTTTGGTTATGTACATTGAAATATTGACAATTTCTTATCTAATTTTTATAATCAATTTAATTAAATTTCATGGTTTTTATTTAATTTTTATTTCTATATTGATTATTCTTATTGATTCATGATAGCTTCTATTATACATAGCCATTAATGGTAATTTGAACCCACCATTATCTTTTTTTTATATTCCCAAGAATCCTAGATGTGTACTCTGAATGATATACAAGGATATAATATAAATAGAATGATATTATTAAAAAAAATGGGTTTATATTTTTTCATTAAAATATAGTATGGGAATTATGTATGTATCTAGTTTCCCAAGACTATTAAACTATTCGGTCCTTTTGAATAAAAATACTTAAATCTTATTCCTGTGTAATAAAGTGGACACTGGATCTAGTTTATTAGAGTCTAGGTCACAACACACATATGTCATTTAAATAATTTGAATATACTGATTAGATAAGTCATAATCAATATTTCATGGTACATAACTGAACATACATTTCCATTTAATAGATAAAATTACTATCATGAATATATAATGAAACATAATGTGGAATGGTACATATCTAAACATAAATTAAACTTAATCAACAAATTTATTATCATGAATAGATAAGGGATAATCAATAGGGTAAGGAAGATAATTTTACCCATATTACATTTAATATATAACTTCATAATGAAATTCATCATGTGATAATATCTTTATGAATATATAATTGGTAATATGATTCATATAAACGTCACCCTTAGTATTCATCAGAGATCCCCATTATATTTCTTCCATTCCCAAGAATTCAATAAGTTTATTATGCATGATATGTATGGATATTCTAGAGGGAATAGTGATATTCTCTATGAAAATATGTTTTCATTTTTTATTCAAATATTATATGGGAATAATGTATGTATCGTGATTACCAATATTAATAAACTATTATTTCCTTAAGGAAGTGATTCATTGTATCTTATATTGATGTAATAAATAATACATTGGTTTAAGGATATTGGAGTCTGGGTCACTACAATTTTTATTAGAGGATTTTTGGAAGAATCCATTAAACTGGGTTAAGGAAAACATATATTAGAGATCTTAACCATATGATAAACATTGAGGATAATTATTTAAGATAATAATACTTTTTGGTAAGTCGGAGATTATGAGGTATTCATAGAAATACCACTATATCTGGATACTATAAGTGGATGAGGTTCTAACATGGATCTACCTAGTAAAATAACTATAAAAAATACTTTTTAGGACTTATTTTATCATTTTCTAGAACATTACAATTGGCCTTATTGTGCATATGGTTTGAAATTATTGGGGAATTTGCATTGGATAATTCACATTTTCATTACAAACCATTATAATGAATTTTAAATGATGATTGAAATAAATTATTTTGGTTAATCCTAAGGTGAATTAAACTGAAATTATGGTTTCTCAATAGAATAAGAAAATGATATAGTTATAGAATAGAAGTTAATAAAGGTATAATTTTTTGAGGAAAATAGAAGAATGTGATAGAAGGGAATAAATTTCATCATTTGGATCAATTTATAGTTCATTTTCTTAAATATTGGTAACTCGTTCATCATCCATGTCAATACCCTAATATAAAGGTTAAAACCTAGGAAAAGAAGGTCTTATTAGGATAAAAATGGATGATATATTTTTTGTATTGGGATAAAAGAATTATATTATAGAATTATTTTTACCAATGGTGTTATGGATATCAGAATCCTGAAACATCTATGGATTTTGTTAAATTTAGAATAATATATGTCTTCTTTTACATAAGTCTTGTCTATACCATCATTGATTTTTGAGTTTAATATTTATAATATGTTCATTGTATGTAATACCCCTTTTTAGGTTTTATGTGAATGAATTATAATAATATTAAGGAAATTTTTGGAGACATTTATGGAAACACAACCCATTGGTTTAGTATATGTTTTAGGGAAAATGTTAGTTAATTAAATATCCCTTACTTTATTGTGTATAAGTATACAAGTATTAGTAAAATTTAGGGTTTCTTTTATTTTTTATTTAGAGGTAATTAAGGTTTATTTCAATTTGGGAATGTTATATGAATAATATTAATTTGTTTTTTTAAAATTGATGACTGGCATTCCATGTGACAACCCTTTACATTTGGAAATACCATTGGGATTAATCCCGCAACTAAAACATGATAAGGTTTTATCACCTTCCATTGGCCTACGTGATGTTCTAGTTAATGTGTAATTATTTTTACTTAAAAAATAAACTAATAAGTATTAAGGATGAACAAGTGGTGTTTCTATTAAGGAATAGAGATTTATAACCTATTATTAGCATATTGTATTTTGAAAATATTTAAAAATAGGTGGAATAACTTATCACTATTTTATGGATCTTATGATATGTTAAAATTTAATTTTAGTTATTAAAGAATAAAAAATTAATTTATGGATATTCATTTCATAGAGTAATAAATTAATTGTAAATTGACAAATGCATGACCAAAGGATGGAATTTTTGTAATTAAATAAAAAGATATCATGTAGGTATATTTATATATATTATTAAATAGTATATTAATTAATAAACATTAGGAAAAGGATATTGCAACCAAAAAAATTTCATATTACCTTAATATCTGATGAATCAATTTGACTTTTAAATAATCACATATTTATGGTTTTTAGGTATTTATATGTATATTTATCATGCATTTTCTTATGTTCAACAACTATTATCACTCTTTATAATTATTTACCATTTTATTACATTTCGATGTATTCACATGGAACTGATGTTATCTTACATATAATGCCTATTATGTGTCATTCTATGTGTCCTTTATTACTTCCCATTTTCTATTATTAAGAGAATGTTTTGTCAACCCTATTTCCATTTTTTTAATTTAAAAAAGTAATTTATAGATAAAAATAAATTGATCTTCTATGTACATGTTTAAATTGTGAGGACACAATTTTTTGAGGGTGTAGAGAATGTAAATGCACTACATTTTAAAAGATAAAAAATGGGGTTGTATTCATATATGACACACAACACCAATCTTATATGAGAATATAACACCTTGAGACTCCATAACATATATATCTAAAATAAATCCGACCTCCTCAATACCTTAATGAAAATAGAACCCTAAGTCTAAATAAATTTTAATTTAGATTATCATTATAGCCTACCATTTAAATATTCATGTTTGAATAGTAAAAAATAATTTTTTATATTATAGTTATCTATTGATTTGAAATAAAAAGTCATTATTTAAATGAAAAAAGAAATGTTTTCCAAAAAACAATATTTATCTTAAAATCGGTTTAGTACCAGTTTTATAACATAATTTAAATATACATTTTAACCCATTTAGAAAATTTAATTTATAAAATGAATTTAATTTTTGAAAT
Source organism: Viscum album (assembly GCA_963277665.1). Lineage (NCBI taxonomy): Eukaryota > Viridiplantae > Streptophyta > Magnoliopsida > Santalales > Viscaceae > Viscum > Viscum album. The sequence goes on from OY728122.1 coordinate 1,438,523,051, forward strand.
AAGCATATAAAAATTAACTTATGGTGAATTGTTTTTATTAAAAGATTAGTTTTTTACGAACACTGGTGAATACTAATTTTTAAAGAAAACATTCCTTTTATTTCTGTTATTTTCAATGTAAATTTATATTTTAAATTGGTTTTAAAGTAAAATTAGTTCAATTAAATTAAAATTGATATAATTTATCTACTTCCAATAAATTTAATATTTAATTTTGATATTAAATACTTCTATGCATATGTGATTTTTATCTTAGGAAACCTACTTTTTTATTTGTTTGTTGATATATCATTATATAATATTATTCCAATTATATGAATTAAATTTTGAAAGTTTTATTCCATATTATTAATCCTAATAATTTGTATTATTTGGTAATTTCAAAATAATTTTTAACCCTTATTTATAGTAAAATCATTAAATATTAATTATAGTGAGTATTGTAAAAACTAATTTACCAGGGGTTTAACTAAAAATATAATTGTTAAAATGGCCTACTATATTGTTCAAAACCCATTGTATGGTCATATTTAAACCTTACAAGACATAGGGTTATAAAACTAAACTTTTTGGAGTCTTTTTTCTTTATGAAAATTTTGTAGTAATTGATTATTTTCAAAATTACCTTGTGTGTACCCTCCCCGATATATAAAAGGCAACCTCTTTTCATCCCCTCTTCAAAAATAGAAACAAATTTGGAAAAGAAAATTCCAAAAAAATCACTTACATACTTTACTAATAACATTTTTTATACATTTATTGACCATAAATACCACATAGGAAAGATTTTTTAGCAAACTTTAACAAACTTTCCAAAGAAAAGGTAACATTCTAAATTGAGATTTTTTATTTAATTTCATCCTAAACCAACATAAAATCACATTATAACATGATTATATAACATAAATATTATATTAAATAAACTTAAAAATAACTATTATTAGGCAATGAAAAATATTCATCACCTCTTCAGTCAAGTGGGTAAGGATTTCATCGATTGTTTGTATGATGAGTTAGCTTCCTATAAATAGTTATAGCCCATTTTCTTTCACAAAATTTCAATATGGATATAATATTTTATTTAACACATTTATAATATATATATTATAATTATTATTTGATTATAATATCAAATATATCTTCTTACGTTTAAATTTAGAATTTGATAATGTCGCTCGTGTGTACGGTGGACTATCGTGTAATGATGTGATGTTTTTTCCTTTTTCATAACACATTACATAGAAGGTAATAAGGATAAATTTTTATAATAAATGTGATATATATGAAATTTTATCTATTTTTAATTATTAATATATCGTGGACTTCCTTACCCTATCACCCATTTCTGAAATCATAATGTTTATTGTGCGTATGTAATGATGATTTTCCCTACGAAGCGATATGATCCATTCTCCATGTGAACAAATCAATAATTTTTATAAAAATGTATATAATGATGAAATGTTATATTGATAAGTTATATAATAATTTATATTATGTAACTATATAATATCCTCAAGAACAGGTACTTTTAGAACAAATCATGCATGATAAAACAAGGAAATTGATAATTGAAAAATAAAAATAGTGAAATATTATAAACATACATGTGGTAAAATGTTGTGATGGGTTATATATGATATTATAAATATATATGTGCTTATTTTATAAATTATTATCATTATTTTAACCATTATATATGAGTTCAAATCATGTCAAAACCAAAAGGAGGTGTGAGGTAAGGGACTTTATCATGATTTCCCTTTTATTAAGGTATATTGATATGTTATGAACATAATTTCATTTATACGATGTATATAATACCTATTTTACATGTAATATCTGGATTAATTAATAATTAATTGTCTTTTAATTTTTTAATTGAAATGTTTCATATAAGGGGACTTTTTAAAAAAGTTTACAAGTGGTAAATATTTTCATAATTCAATTTCCTTTCATGGTGTTATATTAATTATTTGTTGTGTTTGATATTCTATGAATATGTGTGTAATTAATTTTGGTTATATTATGTTATATTTTAACATTTTTTATTTTTATTTACATTTGATACATAAAATATATTTATTTATTAATTCTCATTATAACATTATGATCATTAGTATATTTTATTTCAAATTCTCATTTTAATCAGGGCTTTTTGTGATTGAATTTCCTGTAAACGAAATTATATGATAAGTAGATTATAAACCCATTTTGGTGTCTCCAAATTTGGTTATGAATGAAAATATTAAGTAATAATTCCATTTATCAACTCATTGGTTTGTAAAATTGTTGAAAAATGTTTTTTTATGAAAAATATGTCTTCATTTCTTCGTTCATTGGAAAATCCTTTTTCATACAAATCCATATTATATAAAAATGTTTTTAAAACTGTTTTTAACAATATAAAATTGATTTTTTAATGATATATTTACCCATGTATTAATTTAAACAAATTATCTTTGAAAGGAATCATCATGTCATTTTCAAAATAAAGAATGTTTGGATTTTTTGGAAAATGTGAAAGGATTATTTTTTTAACATATATAACATATACATAATTCAATCCCATTATAAACAGTACCTGATTTAATGATTCATATATATATTCCAAAGGTAATTTTAAATGTAAAATATTTTTAATATATTTTTTTGAATTTCAGTTCTAAAAAAATTTATTTATTCATAGTGAAATGGTATTTTTTTATAAAGAATTTTTTTTAAAAACATTTTTTAGTTTTCATGTTCATCAATGAAAAAACCCATTGATTATTTTTTACTCCACTAGGGATACGCTATTTTTATAACATTCATATTCATTCTATTGATTTTTTATCATAATTGTTTCCAAGAAAAATATTGAAATTCTGTTTAATATATCATTTTCATAATCATTAACTTTCCCTTTAAATATTCACATTCCTATGATTATTGGACTGTAAATTTATACTAAATTCACATATTATTGAACATGTATTTTTTATTTCTTATGAATAATATCATTTCTACATGTATTTTTCTTATTTAATATTATTTATTTATCTGGGGAAGTGTTGATACAACTATACTCTTTACTGAATATGGATATTTTTTGTTAAATAACATTTTTGAAGTATTCAATTTAGTATTTAATATATTAGGAATTAATTTTACATGTAGTGATAGATGGGGATAAAAAATATATATCCCCTCAATGCTTCATCAGTCTTAGGGGTAATGAGTAAGCCATTATATAATGGTTTTTACCCATACTTTGAAACTAACAAGTGAAATGATTTGGCAGTATAGGTATTATGAAACTAGAGGTCATAAGGTCTAATTATAAAAAAAACCATAATTAAGAGTCCAATTTTTATTATCCATGAAATTATAACAATGATATTATATCTAGATGTATTTCATTCTCAAGATATTGATTAAATAGAATGTGTGTTCAGTTATTCTTCTTTCTATACTGATTCTTCCATATTATTTCATGATATCAAAGATATTGATTAAATATCATGTGTTTCATGTTTTTTACCATTAATTATTGATTATGCCTTATATATTCATGATAGTCATATTATTGATAAAATTGAATTTGATTTATATTATGTACCATTCTATATTCTTTATTCTATATCAAATTATGATAGTGAAATTATTTAAATGAAATGTCTGCATTGTTATTCACTATTCCAAGATGGTTATCCTTATTGATTCCTGGTGTGTTTAATTGTACATAACCCTTACTAATCATTTTTTCTCTTCTATTTGACCCTGAAAGTGTACCATAAATTATATAAAATGATATATTATAGGGAATAATGATATTATCAAAAAAATATGATATAATATTTTTTTTAAATTTAATATGGGAATAATAAATGTATCTAGATTACAAATAATACTATAATATTTGGTATTTTGGGATTTGATTCATTGTATATTATTCTAATGTAATAAGGTAGACATCATCTTGGGGTTACTGGATTCACGGTCACTGTAATTACAAGCATTCTATGAATTCTAATTTATTTTACTGAATTTATTATATAAAAATTTCATTAAAATTAATAACCAATAGTAAATAGTCCAAATTTTTATTATAAAATACATTTCGCACTTAAAAAATAGTTTTTTGAAAAAAATTGATATATCACTTTTTATATTAAAATGATATGATCATCATTTAAAAATATTTCATAATAAATTTATGAATGATAATTCATTTTTATACAAGTATAATCAATGTTATTATATATGTTTAGTATTCAACATAAGCTATATTATCATTCAAATAAGATCATATATAAATTAACTAATATTTTTATAGAAAACATTTCCAAAATCTATTATTTACTACAATAATATTTATTATTTTTTACTTAGCTAATAAATGGATTTTTTTATCTAATTTTATTAATCATTGCTTCAATTTTATTAAAAAATTATATTTATATCATCTTTAAAATTATTAAAAAATTTAAAAATCTATAATTCAGTAAAATAGTTCAAAATTCTCTCTTTAGAAATAATTATATTTCCTCAAGTGAATTCGACCCTTTTAATAGAGACTTTCAATTTACCCATTTATACTACTATATAATAATTTCATATATTTAATATTATAATGAAATATTTTTCATTTATTTTTAATGTTTCCTTCCTATCAAGATATAGAGTGCATAAAATTTATTTTAAAGTAAAATATATTCTAAAATTTGTGGGGTTATATAAAACAATGAAAGAAATGAGAGTAAAAGTTTTATTGGAAGAAGGGTCTACTTATTGGGTGATTCATTCAATATTTCATGAATTAGAAAACTTTAAATAAAAATAATATGAATGGGGAGCAGCGCCTTGTGCATCAGAGTTGGATGTATCTGTGAAACAATAATAGAAATCTCTATAGATAAATAATTGTAGGTTTTTCATGGTTATCACTGCGTTATTTGTAAAATTTCATGAACTGTGTGAAGCTAACTACATCCCCTTTTCCTAAAAGTACAATGAATAATATCCCAATAAAGAATGATAAGTCTGTAAAATCACACATTTAGTACATAAAAATGATATCAAGGGAGTGACATGAACTATGACATATACATTAAATGAGTGGAATGATTTTTTTTTAGTATTTAAAAAATATCAAGGACAAGTAATTTCACTAACTAGGGTGTGACTTAGACAACCCTAGGTCATTTAGGTTAGTGAAGAAAACACAATGTTTTTTTATTGTAGTAATTTATTTTTATACGTACATGATATATCCAAGGATTTCTCACTCATTGGAATGACCAGCTATGTATATGGATATATGCACAAAATCTATTCTATAATAGTTTTAAACATTTAATGAGGGTGATATTAATAGAAGATAGATCAATAAGAAGTGTTATTAATTTATATACGTGTATATGGATTGATTATATACCAATAAGGTATACATGTGATTTATTGTTTTATCTATATGTTAGGGGATATTAATTAATATTTTTATTAAAATCATTTTTAAATATTGGTTATATAGTATTATATTAAAAAATGAGCATTTTTTATATTATTTGGTAACGGTTTCCTTATTATTCATTGTTTCATGGTTATCCTTTTACATTATGTTATTTTAATTAGTTCATTAGTTTGGGATTGTATGCCTAGTTTCTGATTACTTGAACATCACTCATGAGAAACACATTTACCAGAATTTTGATCCATAGAAGGTGTCTAGTCTACATATATAGTCAATAGTTCTTTCCCTTGTCAAGAAGTTATAGTTTCATATGATGTCCATATCTTCTAATGATATCAAATATTTCTATAATTTTAATCAAACTATCCAGAATGAAGTATCTTGAATGATTTAACTAGAATAGTTTTTCGATATTAGCAATCAGATTCAATGAGTTTCTATAGATTCTAGTTACAATCACAAATGTCAAAAGGTAGTGAAACAAAGATAATTCACTGATGTTTCTCATAAATGGAAGTGAAAAAAAATTGTGTAGACTCTTAGTTATATGAATACTATTTCTTGGTTACATATCACATTTATATTGAGTAAATCCTCTATAATGATTTCATACTAATTTTTTTAGTTGAATATAATGTCGTACTTATTTTGATTAAAAGTAAAAGTAAAAATTTTCCCTTATGCATGTCAGATATCTCATCAGAAGAACATAAATCAGCTGTGTTTATTTCATTGTTTTGTTTGATTTTGTTGTTTTTTCTCTAACATGAATTTTTATAGTGTTGTCTGAGTATGTGAAGTGTTATCATTGTGTGGTGGGTATGGTATAGTGAATTTCATATTCTTGTAAACATTTTAGATGGAGTACATGTTCTAGAGATTTAATTAACCACATTCCCTACCATTGTATGAAATTATTATTAATCTAAAATAATTTTTTTGGTTAATTTATTTGGAATTTAGGTAATAATAAGAAATTGTCTCCCCCTAAAAAATTGGTATAATATCTTGTGTTTCAGTTTAGAACACCAGATTAATCTCATGGTCCCTTCTATGTTTCCTTTAAAAATATATCATTTTAATTGTATTTTACTATCTTCAATGGATATTTATATATTTTTAGAACATTTGATGATTTATAAATGCAAATAAATCGATTTTAGATTTTTGAAAATGATGTTAAAGGATGATCTAATTCATAAATACCTTCAAAATATGATCATTACTAAATTCCCAACTATTATAGAGAAACATAATGAGAAATGTTAGATAAGAAGTATATGACACATGTGGGGATGTATATGGAACTAAATATTTCCCTCAACAACTCACAATAGAAAAATAAAATGAATGGTTTTAATGATTTGTATAACAATTATAAAAACAATTAATTTTTTTAAATAATTTATATATTGTAGTGATTTTTCATCAAATGGTTTACTAGAGGAGGACCAGTAGTATATAATATCAATGAAATAAACAAATTGTTTCGGTATAATGAATTTTTATGTTATTATTCACAAATTTTGTAAGAGAACTACCTCTATTATGGTATCTTCAAAAGAGAACAGATGTTATAGTTACTATTGTAGGTAACTCTGGAGTAAAAATAAACCTATAGTTTGATTTTGTATATAAAATGTTAAAAAATTAAGGTCTATTATATAGATAATTTCATGTTCCATCTATAACTTTTTTCAATATTGTTGGATTAGAATGATATAATAAATAGAATAATTTTTATCCGAATAAATCATTGGATGATAATTCCTGAAAATGAAGTCACTATAAGTCCTTTGGCCCAGTTCTAACATGTTAAAGTTGTGGTAAGAATTTTAATATTAAGATGTAATTGAAATTACTCAAATATAAAACTATAAATGTATTAATTAATTATAGTTCTCCATAAAATAATGTTATTTAAGAAATAAAAAATTTGTTTATAAGTTTTAATAAATTTTCACAGTCATCGGTGATTGAATTTTCAACAACATTTCATTAAATATGGTATCGAATACGCATGGTAAATTATGAAACATGATGGTTTATAAAAAACAATCAAGTGGATGATAAATCCCAAGATGTTATTTTAAAATGGATATTTAAACATTTGATTAAATATTATAGGTTATTTGTTGCTAAAAAGGGATAGGTGTATCACATATCTATAGAGAAATTTTAATTTTAATGGATATACTAATACTATGGGATTTGGAAATACCCTTTTAAATGGGGTTAAAGGATAAATAATAATTATTATGGGTTGATATATGTGTACAGTATTGAACAATTTGTTTAAAATAAATTATAAATGCAATTTCAATTGCATGATGTATATAATTTTAAGACCTAAATATGTTGAATTATAGCAGCAGTCACCTATGTGAGAAAAACATAATAGTTCTAAAAATTGTATACTAAATATTGATCACACATTCATTGTATCATATTAAATTAGAGTGTTGTGAAATCAGAGATATATGTATTTTATCTTAGATGGATGGAATTGTAGATCATAGAAACTAGATTCGGTTTACTCAAACATTTGGCCATCTAAGTCTTCTTATTCTTATAGTGTTTATCTCATCTTTTCAACCTCTATCATTGGTTCTCAACAATTAATATATTTACATTTCAAAACATAATAATTATATTTTTTTTATTCAACGGAATGATTTATGGAAATTAAATAAAACCAAAATATGAAATTTATTCATTCAAAAAATATATTTTGGTACATAAAATATGAATTCTATAATTTCTATTGTAATATGGTAATATCTCATTAAGGGATGGTTCTTGGAACTCAATAGTATAATATTTTTTTGAGAGGAAAAATCACTAATTGATTGAGATATATAGCAGTATGTGTTTTCACTATGGAATTTATAAGGGGGTTTGGGAGAAGAAACTTACTATACTGGAATAATTGATTGATTAAATTGAATATTCAATAGTATAGTATGATATTTTAAATATTGTATAGTCTAGTAAATTTACAAAAAATTTCATTATCTAATCCTCATTTGAAGCATTTGAAGTTTTCATGATGATGTTATAGAATGTGATAATCTCGAGGCTAAATAAAAAATATGATTATTTTTAATATAATGAGATGAAATGTTTAGATTTTGATTAAGTGAAAATTCCTAGTGAAATTTCAATTATAGTGTAGATATTATCATTAATGAGAAGATTCAATTTAATGATATCATCTTACTAGATAATGAAGTTTTGGCCATTAAATAAACTATTTATTTCTATGTTGGTTATAGTTAGGTCATTCGAGGTATGAAACTCTTAGAGAAATTAGATAAGTATGAATAAATCAGTGAAAGACTATATGTAATACCATTAGAGTAAATTATTTAATGATCCAAATTCAAGGATTGTAGAATTGTTGTATCAATATATAAGGCTCTTATGGAAATAGTAGTTCCAACTAGTTCATAGTGAAATAATTAGATGAGGATATAAACTGGAATCTAATAACTCAATCATAGGTTTGGATATAATATAAATATTATACTCTTAATGGATGAAAGGGAACCAATTTTTTAAAAAATTATGTAAAAAATAAGGATGATATATATTGTAAACACAAAGTAATGAACAAATATATTCATTAAAAACAAATAGAACATGGGACCTGACATAGTAATGAAAAGGTAAAAAGAAATTTTAATGTAAGTTATTTTTTATTAAAGTTGAAAGTGTGTATAACTAAGTGTTACAATGTGTGGTGAAAGTAAATTTTATTTATAAAAAATGAATGTGTTTTATTGTTATGAGAATTTTTATTGGTAGTTAAACAATATTTTCTTGAAATGGTGATAATCATAGTTACATAGGGGTATTTGTATCTTGAACAACTGTTAATTAAGATAGTCCTTCTTCACAAAGTCTAATTTAAAGAGATTTATTTTAAGAAAACATTCATTTATGGAGAGTTATAATATGTGATATATTTGAAGTGGAAAATAAGTTTCATGTATATTAGAAACTGGAAAGTAGTTTGTATATTGAATAATTATTTTATAGATTGAAGAAGACACCATGAAAATTGAATTAAACGGTTGATGATTTTAAATTGGAAAACGGTTTTGAGAGGTGAAACACATATCATTATTGTTACTGTATGAAAATGGATTATATAAAAATTATTATTTCTAATTTTTATTGTTTTGACATGCAATTATTAGTAATAAATTATAAAAAGATTCAAAAATATATGGGAATGTTTTCTAAATGATTGAATTTGATTTATTTGAGGAAAGATAAGAAAATAATTTGTATAAGGACAGAGAAGAATAAGAAAAACATAAAAATTTATCTAAATAATAGTACATTGGGATTTTCCATGAATGATTAGGTATAAAAGGATGTAAACACATCGTGAATCCTCTTACTAGACACTTTTAACTATCAAATGCATTGTAACCTTCAAGGGAAGATGAATGGTAGAACAATGTAATGTTTCCTTATACAGCATCAATTTGAAGATTAATGTATGGTATGATTTTTACTGTCTAGATATGTAATTTACCCATTGTTATTGAATATTGGAATATATCAAACCCTATAATGGTTTGTTGTGAAGTTTTTAAATAGATCATTTGGTACCTGATTGTAATGGAAGTAATATATTTCAAATTTTGGAGGGAAGCTTCATTATAATTTATGGTTAATACATAATTCACTCATGTTTCAGAAAAATCTAAAATCAAGACTGATTTTATATTTATCTATGTAGGAACACCTATTGGTATTATGTTTCAACTATAGAATATTGTAAAATTAGGTATAATGGAATAAAATTACATAGGTGGAATTAAATATATTTGTGAGTTTTATTTGATAAATAAAATTATAAATATTTTAATAATAATTCAAGTAAAATAAATCAATTTGTTATTTAGAAAATTTGATTCACCTATATCAAAATACTATTTTCCATGTATGGAAAAAAGAACACTAACATGATCTACCACTTCATTAGAAATTTTCTAGGGTAGATAGTAATCGATCTCTTTAAGACAGTCAATAGAAACAATCTATCATAAAAATTGAAAAAAAAAATAAAGAATGATTGATGAAGCATCATTCCATAGTGGGGATTTAGTGAATAGAATAAGGTGGATGAAAAATGAATATATTAGAAAATGAAAAATAAGGGTGAATGTTGGATAAAAATTCACAGATGTTCTAGAGGTGTTTCTCTAAAAAAAATCAAGTGTCATATTATTGGGATATAAATCACTATTTTGGACTACAAAATATACAATCCATTGAAATAAGATTTCAAAAATTTTAATCTATAAAACATGGTTGGAATAAGTGTTTAGTTACCCAATGTTAATTTAATCATGCATTTACTGGTTCATCAGAAGATTATATCTTTTAATGAAATCATGGAGGTTCAAAATTTTACAATAACTCCATAAAATGATGTGTATTAAATGATGTTTCAAGAATAGTTGTTGTTGTAATATGTTAGATACAATTAGATATAAGATTTCACTATTTTCCTCTATAAAGAATAAAAAGTTTTAAAACTGAGAAAACTAATACAATTTCCCTATAAAAGGAAATGGGTGTCGATATATATATTATATATAAGATATAAATAACACAACCTATTTGTTCACACTACTTACATATATCAAAATATCTATAATGATGTTTTACTAACTGATTTTTATGTTTAATTATATTTGATACATTTAGTGAATATAAAGGAAGTCATGGTGTTTCTCCATCTAATGTTGGATAACTATCCTAAATTTCCATTATCACTTTTTTCTATTTTATTAAATTATGAAATTATGTATGATTATTATATTTTTTTATTTTTTTATATTTTTGTATTGTGTGAATGTTTTACAAAATAATTTTTTTGTCCTTTACGATGTAGTGACCTCTTATATATAGTATAATTATATCAGGTAAGCATAGTTTTAGAGATTTTGTTTTTCCCTATACTGATCTAGAAGAAAATTTTGTACATATAAATTATTATAGTTCTGTGGGATTTAACAAATTCTCAAGAGTTCAAAAGTGATATTCCTCCTCTAAGTACCCCAGAATACACTACCCCCCCCCCATTTTTTTAGATTAATACCATTAGTGATTATCTTTAATAAATATACTATTTAATTATTTATTTATGGGTCGTGTATTATTGTGTCCCAATCTAAGGGGGAATAAGTTGAATAAAATCATAAAAATATAAAGATGAATAATATTTTCAAATATATATATACATTTATATTCATATATTTTAGAAATATTTTTTTATTAAAATATTGAAAATATAATCTTACTGATTAAAGGGTATTCCCTAAGATGAATGAGAAAAAATCATACAAAATCCTCCAATGTATTAAAAAATAATTGATTTCAATAATTATCAGAAAAAAAATTATTCATACAATCCTGAAATAATTTTTAATATTTAATTAAAATGCTATTACATCACAATGTACTACACATTTCTTCAATAATTCAATATTACCAAGGATTATGTAATTTTTTTAATCACGTTTAAAAATTTTTACTTCACCTATATGAGTTGTAAATTGAAATAATGGAATTTATCTCATTTTCATGATTTTAAATTTAAACAATTATCAAGAACCCATCATTAATGTTATATAAGAGGGATATATATTATCAATTAATGTATATATTAAATTTTAATTTGATAAAAATTTAATATATTTATTAACTTAACTTTATTTTGAAAAATATATTTTTGAATTATTACATTATTTTTCATGGAAATAATTTTCCAAGTAATGTATCAAAAAATTATGTTCAAAATATGTAATTATATTCAAATATTTATGTTTTATATATAAATTTAATTTAATTTTTTTCTAGTGCATGTAAAATATTGATGTAATTGGATCTTTAAATGTTATAAACATTTTTTAATTTAATGGACCTAATCTAATGCACTATTGGTCAATATATATCTACAATGAAATAAAATTAACCAGTGATATTAAATATTATATTATATATAAAATTAATCTTATTTATTTATTAGTGAGTAAAATGTACAATGATAGAAATTATTTAACATTCGAATAATGTAACGAACTAAATATTCCTCTTTTTTCTTCATAACATATATGTGTTTTAGGATTAATTTAAATTCACATTATTATTTGATATAAGGAATGTAATTATACAATTACTTCATTTCCAACTAAATGAATATAATATGATAAAAAAATATCATATTTTTTTAAAGGAATGTCAAAATAATTGGCATATCCTTCTTTTATATATATATATATATAATAAAAAGTATAAATTATAAAAAGTATATATTATTTCTATGAAATGTAAATATAATTTTTCATGGTCATCCATATTCATAAATACTATGACGATTAATGTTGGATGAAATAAATATATTTTTCATATTAATCATAAGATTTATTTTACAAATGTAATGTATAATATAAGAAATTACAGGTTAATATGAAAAAATAGAGAATAATAAATATAAGAAAATATTATTTATTATAGAACCCAAAAATATGGGGGTGTCCTGAAAACATTTAATTTTTCATAGTTCCTTACAAATTATGGTTTTCTATAGGCCTAATGGTAGAAAAAAATCAATCATTTAATGGGATTCCTAGAGGTCATATAAATTTTTTGTTGGCCTTGTGGCTTTACAAATCTAGGAAAATTGTTATAGTACCTATTACATTACTCTAACACATTATCTTCTAATTTTTTTTAATTTATATCATATTGTAATTCTCAATTACAATACATACTATAGTGAACCAAAATTGTTTTCTTCTAATATAATTCATATCGCATTCATCTACAATACCGAAACATTTCCCCCAAAAAAACACATAGTGGATAAAAATTCAAGTAACTATATCAAAAGATATAACATAAAAAATGTACTTATATGAAACATTTTACTTGAGAAAAAAGAATATGATATATGATATAACAGAATTTAATGGTAAAATTAAGAGAATAAAAGTGTTTATAATGGTGTGTATTTTATTTGATTTTGAAATGAACATTGAGTATTCAATGTTTTTGAATTATATTTATATAATTATTTTGTAAAAAAATATATTAAATCAAAACTATAAATAATTATTTATACTTTTTTATTATTAACCAGGATTTTAAAATGTTATTTTATTAAATAATTATTAATTCACCATATGGTTAAAATATCCTTCTATGAAAGTATGTTTTTATAGCACACAATTTCATCTATTTCATATATTAATATTTTTATAAAATTATTAATTTATCAATTTGTATATAATATTGAAAAATATTTTTCTTAATCCATTCACCATGGTGGAGTATTATATATATTTTTCATAATAATAATTAATTTTTAACAATGGTTTCTAGTAATTCATTGTATGATATTAATTATTCATTTTACCCAAATATTGTTATTTTATTTCTAAATTTGACATTTTAATAATAGTATTTTAAATTATTTTTCATCATTTTAATGTAAATGTTATAATTTTAACATAAATGTAATAGATAATAATTCAATATAATGGTTTTAATTTTTAAATAATATTTTATGTATTTGTCATTAACTTCATATATTGTTCCATATGCATTTTCATTATTAATTATAATTGATGTATTTCCTAGATATTGATTATTTAGAAATCTAAATACAATACATAAATCATAATGCACAACACCAAAAAACAAATAACCTTATATTTATTTATATATATAAAATCTAATTAAATCCATAAATATTCTATATAACTATAAATTATGGAATGGGATGATAAAAATAAACAAAAAGGTTACATTAAGTGAAATATATCATATATCTGAGTCTCTCGTTAATATCACATATAGAATAAACTTAATAAATTTAAGGAAATTCACTTGAAATAAAGGTTGATTTTTATTAATTTCAAATTATAATATGAATTAGGGTTTTTTGGTATGTTATAAAGTAAATTTAAATGATGTTATGTGGGGTACTATAGTTATTCAAATCATGCAGTTATAATCTGGTCAATAGAATATTATCATTATCTAAATGTTCCATGATATTCTCTTATTCCAAATAAATATCAATTTAGTTACTTTTAAAAATATCTAATAAAAATTCAAAAAAAGTTCAAATATTATTAATTCAAGATTAAATAGTAAATAATATGTTTAGTCATAAAAAAAATTATTTCCTATAAAAATATACTTTTCTATATATTATAGGTTTTATTTATTTATTAATATTCACATATTAGTGGTTTATTTTATTAAATTGTACTTAATATTTGGAATCAAAATATCATAATTAATCAATAATTACAATTTAATATTTTTTGGGAATACTAATTTTTTTTATAATTATAAAGGGAAAAGTTGTTTTTGTTAATTATATGTTTTTTATTCCCATTTTGATGTTGTAATTTCCTAATGACATTTATTTTTATCATTCATATGATAACTAAAATAATTTTTTTCAAAAATAATATCTTCAATTTGAAAACTGAAAAGGTACTTTCTAAAAGGTGAAAATTATTTTACAATTTCAAAAAAAATATTTTTTCTTTAAGATTTTTTTCATATTTAATGTGAAGTAAAATAATGGATTTCATTCATTAATGTTTGAAAAATAAAAAACCATTATTTAGAAATCAAATATCTTGAAATCAACCCTATATAAAGAATTTAATATGTAGTTTTTCTTTTCAAAATTTTCATGATTTGTATTAAGATAATAGAAAAATATATAATATTCTCTAAAAAATTAACATCCTCAATACATTATCCTAAAATAAAATTTGAAATTAAACATTTATTTTCTCTAAAATACTTTCTTTTAGACTTATATCCTTAATTTATAATAAAATTAAAATTATAAAAGGGTTAGTTTCAATAATATGACAACTCTAAGAAAGAAAAATGATCCAATTATTTCATTCAATTTCCTTTTTGAAATTCAGTTCTATTATCACTTTTAATATATTGTCTGTAAAAAATTATTATTTTATATTAATTTAGTCATTTTATATTAGTGTTATTATTCCAATGTGATACATATTTCCATTAAATATACTCTGGTCATAATAAGAAACAATCTTTTATCACATACTTTTTCTCTAACTATTGAAGGATATTATGTATAGGTAGTTTGAAATAGTAATGTTGGGTAAGTGTATGTTCCATCAGAATATTGTTCATTTTATAACACAATTACATGTCTTTTGAATTTTCCATTTACCCCTTTTTATAGTCTTAACCTTCAATCCTACTTCTATAATGATACATTTGATTATATTAATGATAATCAATTTATGTAATCATTTTGTAACTACATTGATTACCATATACCTCACAATGAGGATTCCTTATATATCATCATTCTTATTGAACATTTTTAACCTAAATAAACAAAATATTCAATTATAAAAGGACTTTTATGATTAAACCCCCATTCCATACATTTTTTTAACCTTGATTATGGTTATGCACTATGAATGATTTTTGGTTATTCTCAAATCTATGAATGTATTTAAATATAATCATTGTACATTGGAAATATTGATTTATGTGTGTGGATGGTTATATATCATTCAAATTTATTATAAGATATTTCATCTCTGGTGTTACTATTTATCTAACATTATTTTGATAATGTAGTTTTTTAGAATGTTAGAGGTTGTGAGTATTTCATTAATAAAAATAATAAGATAAAATTACAAGGTATTACAGGGAAACACAGCAAGAAAACCAATGAAGAAGCTAAATTCCAAGATTTTTCTACAATCTTTCAGTTAGGTGCCTTTCCTCTTTACAGATTTCATGCCAGCCAACTCTGCCACAACCTCGGCCGTGTCCCCAGCCTCATGATCTCCCCATACATGGAGGAAGGGATTTGAGCCAGTCATGTAGTATCTCAAAATCAGTACTATCAGTGCCAAAGATATCCTCCTGGTTCTCCTCACATTTTTCAAGATATTTATCTCATATCGATGTAATCTACATCCCCTCCGCCTATAGTGCTTCATTCGAAGTGGATCCCAAAGTAATACCATTTATCTCTATTGAACCATATATAATTTTGGAGGTGTTATTACCTAAGTTAGATTACAATAAGTGTACAATCGTAGACTTCACCTTCTTGTATGAAACATAATAAGATCCCTCATTATCCATAAGAGGTTTGAGGAAGGAATTAGAAATGAATGGAGAGTCAGATTCTATGATTTTCATACCCTTGAGAATGATATCCACAATTTCATTTGAGAGATGTTTATCAACAACCTTTTGAATTTCATTGTCATTTTCTTTTTCAACCATAAATTTATCATCACATACTGGTGTCTGGGAAGTTGAGAGTTACTACAAGTCAACATTTTTACCTTTGTAAGAAGGTTTTTCATTATGGACATTCACCTCATTAGAGAAGATGACAGCCCAAGACTTCGTCTTAAACACAAGTTTAGGTGATTCATGTGGCCTACCATCCTTAATCATTGGGTTGGCTACATATCTTGGAAAAATTCCTTTCACATTGTTTATTTGATTTATATCATCATCAATAATTCTAATTTCATATTCATTAATGGAAGGCCCAATATTATCCTCAACTATCCGAGGGAGAATATAAGCTTTCTGGGGTGGTATTTCTCTTTTTTATTAATATGTTGGGACCATGTCCACACAATTTGTAGAAGCATCATATAATATAGTGTCTACACGTAGATAGTTCCTAACCAATGACATTATAGTTCTTGCTGAATTCTGTAAATTTATCATAGATGATCTTTAGCTAAATAATATCATTATCAGTGGAAAGAATTACCTTTTCAACTAGCGTCGAGCCTAGTTCAACATCCTCCATAAACCTAGTGAAGTGAAAAAAGAGAGCCACATCTATTTCATTATCCATTTTAATTAGAATTCCAATAGATAGATAAATGTCATACAAAATTTTGGGATTCTAGAGTATCTATTTTAATCCATAAACCCTAACCCACATTTATGTAGTGGTGTTTCATACCTCGAATGTGTTGAATTTATCATATCATTTCTGAAGATGAATAATCCTAGGTTTGAGTGAAATGGAACTGAAGCCCCTTGCTCATACGTTTAGTTCTACTATGGGGGAAATCATATGGAAATATCATCTTCCTAACTAGTCAAATTTCCTGGATGAAAATCCCAAAATCATCGAAATATGCTCCTTGTGTTAATAAATTGTCAAATGTTGACAAAACATAGGAAGAAATAACTATACAATGATATAGAACTCTTTCTTATTGATACATTATGAAATAAAATAAGAACTATATTCGATGTTTTCAGTGATTCCCTTTCTTCGAATGGAAGAATATGAAATTACTTTAAAATTGAAAATGAAATGCTTCACATAGCCTCCTTACTCAGAAATATTTAGTCCATGTTGCTAATACTTATTCAACACTGAAGCTAGACTATAGAACCTACACCCCTTTTCCCCCCAAAACATTATCAGTCACATAATTCTTCTCATCCACCCTCCTAGGAACCAATTCCATAGATGACTCCACACTAGCCAGATTCCTCACATCCACTGCCATCATGTTCAGCTCATCTATCGATCTGGTCGATCTAACTGCGTCTCTTTATATTGTGTTGAGATTCAATCCATACTTTGAGGATTTTGACTTCGTAGATATCTTATTTGTTCCATAATGAAATCTGTCAAACCTACCACTAGATAGAAAATTTCTCTCCATTATGAAACCCAAGATCGCCGAAGGAAGGTCCCATCTCACCTCTATCTTCTATGATATTGTAGTATTTTCTAGTAGCCTTTCAATATGATCTGTTATGATACAGTTTCTTTCATGGGTATCACTATCATATTTGTTCTTTAATGATATCATTATAATTATCCAATTTAGTTAGGATTATATTGAATATAATCAATTTGAGAGGTAGTATGAATTAGGTTGTTGACCAATTTAAATCATTTCATTAAAAATTTCAACATGCTTTTATAGACCGTGTTCTTCTATCATAGGAACACATTCAATATATTATTCTTATCCTCCCTTGCATGAAATGATAATACATATATCGAAATTAAATAATACAATACATAATGGTTTTACTTGGATCGCCATAATGTTCTATTATATGTAGTATATGTCATTGATGTGACGACATACCATGTATTCCACTATAACCATTTTATTATATGGATACATGATTCTGGAATGCACACTAACATTCCAATGGAACTACCTTTTCATAAATTATTGTGTACTAATCATAAAAAATGTAAATATAGTTTAAAGGTTATGTCACTCGCATCAAAAGTTTACATCAATGATGTTCTTCATCAATAGTTCATAGAAATATTTATCTTATTCATGTTTATACTATGTTTCCAAAACACCCTTAACCATCGCCTTCAAAATAGATACAGTTTCTACTCCTCCTTATTGTAATTTTTCCTTCTATCTAGATGATACATACACCTTTCAAGGATATAATCCATGGGTTTTCCAATCCACAATCCAAATGAGATAGTCCTATTTAATTGATGATAACATTCTTCTTTGCAATTATCAGTAGTGGCACTTTTATTTCTGGATAATGATAAATCCAAACAATAATAATATTCTTTCCTACTATTATTATATATACATATATAGTAGTGGTATTCCACTTATTATATTACAACATAATCTATAAAAAAACAAATTCTAGGAATGTTTTTCTTTTAAGGATCATCTACTTTTTAACTAAACTGAAAATATTTCAATATTTTTAAGCAGTGATTCTTCTTCATATCAATATTTAATATATAAAAGTGATGATATTTAATATCTAATATCCAAAATGATCAAATCCATATTAATTTAAGAAAATATGAATTCATTCATTTTTCATTAATCATTTCAATATATTGTATCTTTAAAAATTCATCCAATATTTCATGGTCAAAAAAATAATTCTATAAAATTATTTTTATTTCACTAGATTTAGAAATATATTATTTTCAAATCCCTATGAGATAAAGGTGTGATCATCTTCCTCATTGGTTGGGGACATTTTAAATAATAAGAAAAACCAATTCTATTTGATATTATCATTTAAATTCTTTATAAATCTCATTATTGATCCTCCAATCCTTGCATAAGGTAATATTGACTTATACCTATGGAATGAAACATAACTATGTGAAATTCCCAGTGAAACACTATAATAATAATTATAATGGAGTGGAATTTTAAACTATTAGAGAAAAACCCATTTGAAGCTATTTTTCTCTATGATGACTACTTGTTTTATATTCTACCTTAGAGACTTGAAACTGTTCCCTTTTTAAGGATATTTAGTTACCACAACCCCAATATTTGGATTCATTATTTCATACAGATAAGGAAAAAATGAAAATAGTTACCACCATGGAGTGGTATCTATCCATTTTCCTAATTTGAAATACCCAGTTTTCATGGTATCTAATATTCTATTAGCTTCAACCTTAAAATCCAAATCACTCATTCATGTCTATGTCAAGTTACACCAGTGAGTCCCCAATTCGATATTCCAATCTCCATGATGTTGTGTGAAATGGTTTCCCATTCCCCTCCTTTTTTACATTTCCATTCTATACTAATACCTATATTTCACCAAGAATTTTTTCATAGTAATTTTTTGGAATATTTGTTTTTATTATTTCTAATAGGTATGTATTGCATTTGAATGACTAAAAAAATCACAAACCATATCTTTTTGAGTCTTTTCCATCATAAAAGTGGAATTTTTAGACCATCCATGACATGATCCTTGGTGTGTTGCATGCAATGTAAAATTTTTTACTTAACCAAAAATCATTAACACCTCTCTAGATCATTTATTTTGAACACCACCCCATTCAAATAAAAAAATGTTCTTAAAAATTATTCGCTAACTTATATTGTTTAATTACTTCCTCTACAGGACTTGGTTTCCATATTAATGGTAACAATCATCCCAAAACGTCCATGAGTCACCAAATCATACTTAATAGCACTAATTATTATTAATTACATTATTCAATATATTAAAATATCTCAAATAATTAATATAAATTCAATCATTAACAATACCTCTATCCAAACTCCATTAGGTAAAAAATACTCCCATTTTGAATTTTTTTCAGTGCTATCTTGAATCCATTATACATTTCTTAATCCATTTTTCATCTAATTATTTGGAATCATGATTCTTTTTGTTGCATCCCATTTAAAATAAAAATATTTTGTAATTTTACTAATTACCGTAACTTATCTTCTCTTTTGAATATAAGGATGAAAAGTATTTATTCACATCTAGATTTAGCATTTTATTTTTTCCTTCTATTGGACAAGAAAAATTATACGTCCTTACAACATTATTTCCCCATAATTTTCATCAGACTAAAAACGATCTTATTGGAAATATTTCCACTTTAAATTATATTATATTAATTTTTTGTACATGTTCAACCCCAATATTTATGAACTTCATGAGTATAGATCCAATAAAATTTCCCCAACATCAAAAATAATAATATTTCCCCAAATATTCAAATTAAATCATCATCACCTCATAAATTTTATCCCTACATACCTAATATCCTCACCCAAAATGTTATAAAAATTAATTATTTATTAAATAACATTAACCATGAATCCTTTTCTTCCATAAATGGTTATATCTTCCTTCAATTATTCGAGTTAATATACCAATTCATATTCCAGCATTGAAAAAGTCATCTAATTTTTTTGATATTGAAATAATTGTAAGATATAATATATTAAGAAAACATTCAAAAAAAATTTATTTCACTCACCTAATTAAATTTAGGAAACTTTTATTAATATTTTCATAAGTTCAAAATAATGGGTGATATCAATCACACAATACCAAACTATAAGTGCAAAAGAAATTATTCTAAGTGTGTGATACATAAAACATGTTGATGTTATTCAACCATTGTTCATAGGGATCCATCATTTCTATATAATAAAAAATAAACCATGATTGATCAGCACCAACTCACCAAAAATACCTTGATCTCTTCTAATCATATTTTTGAAATTATCTCTTGCATGGTGAATGAATTTATTATAGTGATTATATAATATAGTTTATTTTATATATCTTGATAATTATTAAATGATTTTATTTTGTTATTAAAATAAAAAACAATTAATCATGAATTTTGGGGCCTCGCAAATATATATGTCCATTTATTCTCAGTGTTCTAGTAAAATTATCCCATTATACATTATTGATTCATTAATTAAAGGATAACACAATTGGATCTACCACATAAATCATTGACACCTATTTAATGGTATATATGGATCTAGATAATTTATTCTCTTTAAAATAGATTACAATTTTCAATTTTATCATTGAACTATAGTTTTTTATGGTCTCTTCTTATTGTGTAGGTTTAGGGCCCTGATGGCCTAATATAAATTAGATGTATAAATGACCATGAATCTAGTTTCATCTCATCAAATTATCTCTATAAATATATTTCCTTAAGATTCATACAACCCAATAATTATCCATCCTCTTATGACTGTAAAAAATATAGCAATAATAATTAATAGAATGTAGGTATATCACCATAGGGGTGCCTCTTACATCATTAACTAATGTGATGTTATTGGTCCTAGTGAACCAATCATTTATTGAAAATATTATACTTGAAATCAATTACTATGGTTATATCTACAATACCAATTATATAAATTTCAATATATATTCTCTACCTAGGATTATTTATCTTCAATGGGTTATTTTAGTTCACTATTATGGGAATAATACCAATTGTGCATGTTTATTAATTTAATACAACAATGTTACATATTTTATCATGAATCTTCCATTATTAGTTGTATTTTCATCCAATATTCACCATATTACTTTTGGTTTGTCATATGAAACCACTAAGGTATTAATTTATCCATCTCTAATATCCATAAGATCCACTTCATACTTAAATATCCTTTGTGACTCTCTTCTTGAAATCACTTCATTTTTCCTCAAAACAATAAAAAAAATCTATCATCCTATTTATTATAACGAATTAAATATTTTATTTATAATAGTTCTACATTGAGTATAGAATGATATGTTCTTCATACACCATAGAATGATCATTATTCATCTAGCCCATCATAGTGTATCTATATACCATATTAATTGTTTATGTTAAATGGATTGTATATACATTATATGACAAAGTAATGTAGGATTTCCTCATTACCTCATTGGTTTGATTATATTTACACTCTATCAAAAAATAAAAATTGTTAATAATATTTAAGACATATCTTTTTATGTGCATGTTTTTTATATTAATACATATTGATATATTTAGAAGCAACCATTATTATTCATCATTGATCCATTTGGGATTCAAACACACACTAATGGCATTCCCCATTCTACAATTGTAGTAGTATATTGATGTTACATTCTTCTATGAGAAATTTATTCTATAAGGTTCCTAAATATAATATTTACATACAAATTTATCAATATAATTCTTTTTATATAATGATTCTATCTCTAAATATCATTTCATTCTAATATTTTAGTCTACCATTTGAGGTATCTATATTTTTTCTTATAGATTTTAAACATCTCCTTTAGATTCTTAATCCACATATCATTCCCCATCAATTGATAATTTTACAAATTAGTGTTTTATTTGGACTCTATTCTTACCCATATCCATTATTATAGATGAATCTTATGATGTATGAAACAAGAATTAATTTATTTTATAGAAAACATTTTATTTCAAATTTTTATGACTTTTCTCCATGTAACTCACATGGATCATTCATTTTTGTATCTACCATATTGATGTAAAAAATCAAGGATTATTTAACAAATAACATAATTTTTCTCTATAAAATTATTTTTATTAGATTCTATATTCTTATTATCCCTAACCTTCCATCAATATAACATTCCATGAAAGGTTTGGATATCCTTATTACCACTACATGAATGTTTATTATACTGATGAAAACATGTTTTCCCCAATCTTCCCATGATAACACATCATTAATTATCAAAAAATGATTATGAATTTAAAAATGTATAATTATCATCATAGATAGTTTTAGTATAATATTTTAAATTTTTATCAATCCAATGTACCATACCCAGTGTTTCCTTCTTATAATTAGTCTTCTTATTATACACCTTCCTTTTTTATTCTAAAATATTTTATTATTCTATATCCTTATTTGCTTCTATATATTTTTTATATATCATCAAGAGTCTTAGACACAACTAAAATGAAATTGAAAACGCAATAGGGTTCTTGATAACTCCATTAGGTAAAGATCGATTAGCTTCTTCTTTGTCATAGAGTCACCTACTCTCTATCTATTATTTTTTAAATCTCCATCTGGATAGATTTTAATCATCAATAACATTCAACAATCTTCAAGTAAACTAAGGATTTATCTTCAATAAAAATCATATATAATTCAATGTAAAAATATAGGTTTAAATAATCATATATTTTCCTTCTGTTATAGTAACATGTTTCATCTATCATTCATATTCTCCCTTATTTTGAACGAAAAAAAAAATATAGAAAGTAAAGGATACCATACACATAGACATTACATGGTCTAATAAAAACGTATAGTAAGAGGATAATACACCATAAGTGTCATGATGTTCCATGGATTCCACTATAACTCATTGTTTTTTATATGGGATTAGAAAATGGAAAATGATGTTTCAATTCCACTCCCACATCATTTTTAGGTTGGTATTTCTCAAAGAAGAGTCTATGATAGTGTATATAATATGATCATATCTTCAACAGTTTATAGATATTAAGAAATAATTAAATATTCTATAGACAAGGATGCCGCATTAAATTATATCATATGATACTAAAAATCTCTAAACCATAAACATCAAAATAGTTGACCTATTTAGCTCTTACATGTTATAAATTTTTTTTTGAAATCAAAGGACACTAACTCATTTTTTGGAGTTAATTCAGGTACATTCTTTTTAAAACAAAATATGATATAATATTCATTATTTTAGGGTTACTCTATTATTTTAAAATTATAATAGAAATAATATTATATGCTATATAATGAAAATTCCCCCTTAATATTATATAGTTTACCTATATACTTCTATATATAGATATCTCTATTTTATTGGTCTTCTTTTATTGATCCTTTAACATGAATATGGAACATGATGTTGAAATTTCATTCCTATAAAACTAAAATTCATTCATTTTCACTGAAATATAGATATTTCAACATTAATAGGATATATCTTAACTATTTGTCATGGATTAATATATAACAGATATATTATTTAATATCCTATATCCACCATGGTCATATCTTTTTTATTATATAAAAGGGTTTCTTTATTTGTTTTTTCTCTAGTCAATGTAATTTTCCCAGGAAATTTAATGACTTAACATTGGGTCTGGTCGACTACCCCAATTATACACTATTATTTTTAATTTACTAAATCCATAAATATCCTATTTTTAAATACCCAATGATCAATACATGGTATTCTTCCGAATTGTCCTGGGGATTGTTTGACACATGAGTCCAATAAATTTGGTAGATATCGATATTTAAAATCCCAAAAAAATATTATTTTCACTATAGACATTGAATTTATAACATATAATTCTTATTATGTCATGAATAATCCCCATGTAAAACACCCTAAAACTAATAACCATAAAATTGAATAGTAATATTCTAGAAAAACTCCCTTCAAAATGATCCATTATGACACTCACTACTTGTTTTTCTTCCACCATAAAGACTCAAAACTCTCCACATGTTATTAATCCATGATAACCAACAAGCCAAATGTGGGATACCCTATTTCTTAAATTTATACCATACATGGAAAATTCAAAACCCTATGACATAGAATCTATATAGTTTCTTTTTTTGTACATCACTAGTTCTACAAGTCACTGAAATGCTATCATCTTTGAACAAGTCATCCAAGTCACCCATTCTATTCCATCTAAAGTTACAATGAAAAATTATCAATATAAAACACCCAAATCCATGGAATGGTGTGAATGTTTTGGTTTTCTTATCAACTTTACTTTTTCCAATTTACAATCCCCATTGTTTCCATCATTCAATCACTATAGAATTTACTAGAAAAATGTGACATGGTGATCTTAATTTTTTCTATTTTTTAGGGATTCTATTTGAAAATCCTATCAAAATAACTTATCCAACTCTATTCAAGTATTTTATATTTCACTATATCATTTACAAATGAACAATGTATTTTTCTATAGAATGGTACATGGTGTGGGGATGTTCTCTTTAACCCTACTCATTTATCTCATCTCTAGGTCATTCATTGTAATCACCAACCCATTATAGGAATAGAATATGATGTAATTTTCATTTTATTAATTTTTACATTGAATTATATCCTCTTCTAAATGTGGTTTCCAATGGTATTGTAACGATAATCCAAAAATATATTTGACTAACCCACAAATCCTTGAAAACGCATTATTACTATTCTCATTAACTATGAATATCTCAAATAATTGTTATAAAATCAAATATTAACTATGATTTTTCCAAAATCTTTTAGTATCCGCAAGTTATTGTATATTACCATTGAATTATTATTTTTATATATACTACACTTTACCTTATTTTTTGAGTTTTCTATATTTTATATCAAGTTACATGAATTTATAGAAATTGATATATTATCAATAATTTTTTACCCTTATTTGGAATTTGAACACACCATTATCTTATATTTATTATTTCTGGATGAAAAATGTATTTTAATGGTTAAAAAATATTATTTCATGGATATTTGAAGTGGGTGGTTTAAATTTTTAATGATGTATTATTTTTTATATGAAATTTTCTTATTATTATATTCACTAAACATAATGATTGTGTGAGTTATTTTATGTCCAATTTTTTATGTTATGATTTTTTTCAAAATTTGATGTATACGATATGGGAGTGCGGGTATGAGTCATTTCAATAGAAGTAATATAATTAAAAATATCATATAATGGTTAAGATAACCCCACCACATTATCCCCAACATACACATCGACTCTAAATTAACTCAGCCTTATATTTGGCATATAAAATATTTCAAATTATGATTTTTTAAATATAGGTTAGCTTTAAAACATCAAATTAATGGAATTAATTTGAGTCTTAAAATTTGAGAATACCAATGAAATTATATATGACATTCCATGTGGTTTATTAATTTTATTTAACCCATAAAATATGTCATACTTCTGTATCATGAGTTAACTGTGTAACTTGGTATGAGCCCATACTCATAATAAAAATAGGATATTTCTAAAAATAATGATATTGAATGATTATTATAGGATTAGGAAAATTATGATACTTTCCATCATGATTTTTTATCTTTTCACACCAATTTTATATTAAAAAGGTTTAATTAATTATAAAATAGGAATTTATTTTCATTATAAATCATGTTACATTTTTATACCCCAAATAATTCATTATATAAATATATTTAATGTGTAAATACAAAAATATATTTACATAGGACATATTTTATAAACATATTAATATATAAGGTTTTCAAATAAAACTAATTTATAGAAATGTTATAAGTTTTAAAATAGAAATTGACACACAAACATATAACACTTACTATACTTATATTTATACATTTTATGTATCATTACATGAAACCATGTATTAATTTTTGTTACACTACCTCGGTTTTTTTGTTAATAATGGTTTAGAATATTATTAATAACAATTATAAAGATATTAATGAATCTGGTTCATTTAATTTTTCATATTTAGATTTCTAAAACATTTATAACATATTTATCACATTATTTTTATCCAGACATATGTTTTAATTTTGTAACTCAAAAACAGTGTCTCAAATCAAAATTTTGAAAAAAGAAATATGTATGGAACATGATTATTTTTTTTCTACAAGTTGTATTATATTCATGTTTAGTTGTAATTTATTTAACTAATAAATATTTTATTTCCAAATAAAATATAAAATTTTTGATATTTAACCAATGATTACATTATAAATATAATCTTATAATTTTTTCATGGGAAATATCTATTTCCAAAAAATATCAACTCAAATTGTTTTATCTCCATCTTTAGAATTATCTCTATTCTTTATAGTGGTGATTTTGATGAACAAATATTGATACATTATTAATCAAGCTAAAAAATTCATTTCCTTGAAGTAGGTAATTTGAATATTTATTTATCTTGCATCCCTAAATAGTTCAATAACTCTTTTATGATTTACTTCTATTAATTTCCTTTTGATTATTATATGATCAGAAAATTGAATAATAAATTGAATATTATATAAACGTTTGATTAATTATGAAATTAGTTTAGTTTCATGAATTTACATTATTTTTAAAGAATAATTGATTGTTTTGAAGAATATTACATATGGTAAATAATATATTTTAAACTATAGAATTCAATAGAATTTAATTATGTGTAAAATATATTGAGATTCTCTTGATGAAAAAAAAATGTTCTAGAATTTATAAATATTGGAAAAAAATAATAATGAAATAATTACTGTTATTTATATAATTAATCTTATTTTGTTTGATCGTGGGAATATTTTATTCATCAATTATTGAGTTAAACATCTCTTATTAGTATTTATCTTAACATATTCTATGATGAATGTAATTATAAATTAATATATATGTGTTTATTCCACAATCCAATAACATTATTTTATGTTTTTATTACCTACTATACCATTTTAAATTTATTATAAATCTTAAATCATTGATAATGGATTTTCAATGGATTTGTATTCACATATATTGTAAACAACTAAACAAAAGGCTTCAATTGTGTTTCATTTGTGAATTTGAACACATGATTAAATAGGAGAAACTGATATAACTCTATATGATTATAAATCAGTTTAGAATAGTGTTATAGTGATATCATGGGTGGTAGATACGAGAATCATTTGAAAATGATATGATTAAGAGGTTTCAGTGTCAATGGAAAAGGCTTATATGAATTAATGTTTAATTATGAATTTCTTATCTGATAATGTACCATGATTCATGATGTGCAGTTTGTATGATATGACTCTAGGGAAGATTATTTTTATAAATGTGACATTATATGTGAATATGGGTCGTATGTCTTGGTTTTTGGGACAATTTACCTTGACATGTCTTTGATTATATTTTATATCAATGAGTAAGGGACACATGATGTGTTTCAACTTCATACATGACATGTATATCAGAAGCAGTGACACATCATGTACAAGCAATCCATCCCATGTAGCCACGTGGATTATAATTTCTTGAATAACATGAAGACACCACGTGTTTCTTATTATATATCTTAGATAATATCTATAGTTCATTCCATTTGAACATAATTCACACTAAGTACATTCTACATACTTGGGTAAATGCCAAAGAAACCCACTACAATACACATATAATTTTCCATGTAGTATTATACATTATATACTCTATAAGTATAAATCTTGTACAATGATTTTAAATGAAATGGAATATTTTTTATTATCCCCCGAAACAAGAATTTTGAAAATATCATGTATTACAAAGTACATTTTGTAATTTGGGTTGATTATTGTACTATATATCTTTTTATACTCTAGAGTTAGTGTTGGAATTGTGAGTAGTCCACATATATTTTTTTCTAAGGATATAAATATGGTAATTATTTTCTTATTGTATGGGGATTATCTTATCTATTTACAAATTATAGGTTTAATATAATTATAGACGATGATGTCTTTTTACATACATCTAGAGAAAACATGAGTTTGGTTACCCCCTTAGAAGTATACCATCACTATATAACAAATCATATATATACATAGTGAATTTTGTTTCCCCATTAGTGATATGGAATGGGACATCCACATATGTGTTATGTATATACCTCAACTGATGCACATTAGACACAATGATTCATAGGTCCTCTATTATAGTTAGTATTCCCTTAATTGATGTAATCTTCATCATGGTGTGTTCCACCAATTACTATAGAATTTGGGGGATGATTTTGAGGAAATATATGTCTCATATGTTAGTATCTTTAGTTCTATTAGGATCTTATTATAATACTTTTTGTTCAGTATTTTACATTAGTGGAGAGTTCTAGTGATGATCACTGAACTACTTGACATTGGTTTCTTTTTAACTTATAGGATATATTTTATTATTTCTTAAATAAGTATTTTTGTCTTGTTTTCCCATTCATTTTTTATGGAATCCTACTAAGTATATTTTTACTCACCCCTAATAAGTCCTCATGGAAACACATGTTTATTTTGTTCAGAGGATAAAAATATATATTTTATATCAATAGAGACATAGATAGTTGATCCAGTGGTGTTTCTACAAAGAGGATCATTGGGGAGTCCACTTTTTGAGATGTATGTGTTTATATTAATGTGATAGGGAGTCCATCATCCATAATAATTTGAGTTTATTTATTATCATAGGGTTTTTGGTGTTTTTCTATTCCTTATGTGTTAGTTTATCATTATGATACATTGTAATGTTATTCATAATTGTTTGAATCATTTTATATAACTATTGATTTATATATATATATATATATCATTGAAATTAATAAATATATTTTCTAAGAGATGTGTATTTATCAACATTGTAATAGGCCAAGGCCTCCCATTTTGGAGTCATTATATCTTGAGGTTTATATCCCACCCTTAGACTATAAGATGTGGGATTGGGGTGTAATTCATTGATTATAACTATACAAGATGGGGTATTAAGGATTTGGGTCATGTTAAAATTGTATTGGAGCCATCTGAGTCTCAGAGATGGATTATGGAGTTATTGGTGTTATACAAATTCATTTGGGATACATAGGGAATCAATGTCACGAGGGTCTACGTTTGGTTAAAAGGTCTGGATAACCAAGGTAAAGTTTAGTTAGATGATATAATCTCTCAATGGGACTCTAATAATCATGTATTTATATCAAAATTCTATGAAATTAGTTTTTAAGAAGAATGTGATAGTATATACATATTTGAAATGAATGTTTTATATTCATTCTTTCTTTCATTGAGTCATCACATATTTATATTCTTAAATATCTTTGGGTATATATCTTCATACATGTTATTCCACCTTATATAAATAAATTTAATATTTAATCTATGATTCATCTATTTCCCATTAAAATTATTGAACTGCAAGATTCTGGATATCTATGTGATATGGAATTAGTTCAAGGACCTAATAGATAGATTTTCCCCCTACTATAGGGAAGATGATTACGTCCCTTGGATTACAATAGGTTTTAGACTTAACCAAATCATAGATAGTGGTTTCTATTGTGTAGTATGAGACTAATAACTGTCCCAGTGAACATTACAAGTTCCAAAAATATATTCATTCTTGGTTTGTGAGAGATATTGATCCCTTTGTAGGAAATGATTTTATTTTTTTAGTTTCTCATATATTCACTGTGATATTCAAGCACAATGATTATATAGTTATTATAATGTCACGTTTTCATCATGATTATTGAAAGATGTATTTAGGGTGAAATTAATATTTAGACAATACACAGTTCGTATTCTAATTTTTTTTAATGTTTTGGTGATTTCATTGGTAATTGACTGTTTTCTTTAGGGATTACTTCCTAGAAATACAGAGGATACATTTAAAATGACTATAAATTAACAAAAAAATAATATCATGTCATCATAGACAAGTACATTAATGACACTGGATGTAAAGGTATTTATCATAGTGATATCATACTAGTTATACCCATCTAAGAGAAAAAACCTATTAATATTGTTTTCATAGGGGACATGTGGAATATCATTCCCCACTGGGAGGGAATAAATGTTGGGTGGAATGGTGTATGGGCATACCCATAAGTGGAATAAAAATATTATAAACCACTCTAAGGTGGATAAGGTATCCCCCTAGAGGAAGTTATTGTCATAGTGATAGTTGTGATGGGGAAGCTATTGGAGGATGACTCTTTAATCCACATCCATCATCATTATCTATAGTTGGTTTATGATTAGATTAGGTCATATAAGGTTAGGTCAGATGTTATTTTTATATAATGGTGGCCTCCTATAAGGAGTTTTATTTCATGGTTTCGTATATGAATTTTTTTCCTTCTTTATATTGGCACTTGTAATCATCAATTATGATTAGAAACATTCGTTTCAATATAAATCCATCATCCATGGAATGATATTCGAGTGAATACCCTAGAATGAATTCCTATGATAGAGAATATAACTAGAGGAGATCTTTATCTCACTCTCATCATTCATTTGTATTTGATTAATCCTAGTGGAGATATATTTCATTGAAATTTCCTTGGGGAAAAGGTGACAACATACAATATTATTCTCAAAATAGGATAGTTATTTTCAATCCACGATTGTGAATACTTCTATCTACATAGATAAAATTTTCATTAGGGAGATGGGCATGTGATCACCTTAATAGATGAATGTTACTCTCAAACCGAATGACTATTGATGGATCTTTAAATATTATATTCAATTACCTATCAATCAATGGTCCTATAACTATATTCCAATAATGATGTTGATGGAAAGTGGTCTGAAATAATAAAGGAATATATTTATGTAATTCTAGAGGATGGGTTTAGGGTTAAACCTAATTTATAAATCAATTTTAGTATCTACATGTATCATATAATTACATTGATATATTTTGAATCATATCATGTGCATGTATTTGAGATCATATAAATGAAGGTTTTATTGGAGGATATTTTATAGAAATGCTTTTTCTTACCCAGTGTGTCCCCATTTTCAAAAAAAGTTCACTTTTCTAAGAAAGTGGATTGGATTTTGAGCTTTATATTCACATTAGACACATTAGTCTAATGAATTTAGAGAATTTAAAAACTTTTTGGAGAATAAATAATCTCTTCATCATTATGAATGGATAAAAATCATTCATGATGATAAATATCAATTACAGTTGTAAAAAACCTTATTGAGGTGGATATCCTGAATATGATTTTTAGGTGTCTCTATGGTTGTGATATATATTTTTTGATATCATTCAGTGATATAAATTCCCATTTAATGTTGAGTAGACTAATGTGTTAAATTATTCGAAATTGTATGGATTGTTTCATTATGGTTTTTTAAGATGATGTCATCATTTCATCCAGGATGGAAGAGAAATGATACAACTATTTGTGGATTATTTTAGACTAACATAATGGGTGTAAGATGTATATATATCTCATTATGTAGATGATATATATTTAGGTAGTTCATTTTCAAGGTCATGTCATTTTTGGTGGTGTTGATGTCATTCACACTATTTACGATGAAATTATGGCTTCGGATCCACCAAAGATAGTGTTTAATGGGATTAGTTTCCTTTTATTGGTGGAACATTTATAGTGATTAATAGATAATTATTTCCATGTTGAATCCACAATGTAATCTCTTACCCAAAAGTGAAATTCATTTCTTGGATGTAACAATTGAAAAATAGATTTTGATGACTCGAAGAATAGGTTGACCAACACCCTTTTATTGTTATCCGTGGAATAAGTGTAGTATGAGGTATATTGTGGTGTATCCATATTTATGATAGGTTTCATGATGATGTATATATGGGTCATTATTTTTTAATGGTCTTATATTTTGAGACCACTTGATAATAATTATTATACCCATCAAAAAGAGCTACCAAAAGTGTTGTTTTTCTTGAAAATGAAGAGACATTATCTTCTCAATAAGTGATTTGTATCCTATATTAATCATATTTTCCTCACGAATATCTTATCATAGAGGGACCCTTAGAATAATTTCACGAACCATCCTAGATCGACCCTAAAACAGTCACCTGAGCTAGTCCATGCCATGGCCTGAAGGGCATTCCCGATCCACATAGGCAAGAAACTAGTGACGAGCATCATCAAAGTAGACAAGGGAATGATTTCACCCAAATATAAACAAGTAAAAAAAATTGGAAAGGAACATAAATCCTGATATATATATATATATATAAACATAACTGAACAACATTTTTACAAGAATCTGAAAATACAACTGAACCAAACAACTCAACCAGTCGAACTTGACAACCAACTAACTCCTTGTGACCCCACATGTCACTCTAAAAGAAAATTATCACACGTCGCTCAAGGTGATCGAACTCATGATGAAACATTCACAAGGGATAAAAATAGAAAAGAACCATAGGCATGAGTATTAAATTTTAGTAGTCTATCATGATAATATATTACCATTGAAAATCCTTTAAAAAAAGAAACAACCATTTTCATGTTTGAACTACATTATATAAAAATATGTTTTTCTATATGTTTATATAAAAACAAAGTAAAACCCATTTCCCTTGTTCATTTCTAAAACCAAAATTATTTTATTACTAAGACATTATAAATTTAAATGGGAAAGTGATGTTTACATTTTCAATTTTTACAAAAAGGATAAAATAGTTTTTGTTGAAAATGGTTTTCACAGGACACATTAAAACCAGACATCACTTTACAAATAAAAAATTACACATAGAAGAACTACAGTAGTTACATACTGAGGGAAATGAAAAGTATACATACAATTATCACATCCAACACTATAAGAAACTATGAACGACTAGACATAGGTGAACCTGGAAGATTTATAATAATCACGAATACATCTATACATGAGACCTCATCCCCATTGGTATGCCACATATGATGGAATAAAAATTCTCAATATGCTTAGCCACCATAACTCTGGACAGTCCGAGGGAAAAACCCATAGTAATTAACTCAAATATATCCACATACTATGGGACACTAGTCAGTCCATCCACTACCAGTACAGTAATAATTCATAGAATATTCTCTAAATATTCCATGTTCCTATATCATATTCATATTATATGGGTGAGCCAGCTGATTCCAACTGAATATCCATTAAAATTATATATAAAATAATAAATCAAAAACATAAATCACCCCTAGTCACTCCCATGACCATTATCATGCCAATGGTTAAATAAAACAAAAAGAGACAAACTCGAGGCACTCTAATAATGGATTAAAACGATTATTGAGTTATTTAATCCCATCCATTATATACATACATGCATGGAATGATAAACATATATATGAGGTTTTTATAATAAACTCATTCTCTATTTTTTCAAAACTACCAAACATTCCATTAAGAACTTTTTAAAAAACAACATTAATTGAAATAAAAAATTAATTTTTCAAAAAATGGTAGAGAAAGAACATTATCAGAAAAAAAACATTTACATAAACACTTCCAAGAATTTAGGTTACACATTCAAATTGTAACCATTTTTATCAAATTTAGGAACGGTCCATTTTCCAGCAACTCATACCAAAACGTCCTAAAAACCAATAAACATTTAATTATAAAACCCAAAACACATTGGAAATCCATAAAAGGACCCCAAAATTTTACTTCTCACAATTCCAGTACACTAATAAATTCAAACAATTCATTTTATATCACATTTAGCACAAAAAAGACAACTGATAACTTTTCTAAAAACTAGGCATGCAATATTTAACAATACAACTTCTATATAACACTCAAAAGGGAATAAAACCAATTATTCATGTGAAAAATTTATTTAAATTTCTATACCATATTAAAAATATCAAAAACTAGATGTTAAATCTAAGGGAAAACTTAATTAAACAAGCAGTTTTCAAATTTATAATAAAACAACATCATTTTCACAAAAAAGTTATAAAATACCACATTCCACCGAAAATAATTATTCTAAGCATAAAACAACAATATTGACAACATAAGAAAAGTGAAAATAACATGACACATATGAATCATAAATAAAAATCACATGTGTAATTGGAAATCTTCCTCAAAACCATTGCGCAATGGGGATTCACACCCAAAAACACCCACCTCAGTTTCAAAAATAGTAAATCTATGATGGCCATCCATAAAATAACAAAACCCCTATACAAACCTTAGAAAAATAGAACTCTGGTCTATAATTACTAGGGGATAAGATATAACAAAGAAAAATTGAGAGATAAAGGATGATAGAGAAGAAAAGAGAGGTAAATACATTGAAGAAACTAGTCATCCATTAACCTTCTCTTAGATATTCACCAAATGGGGAGAACGAATGGGTTGGAACTCCATGGGAGACCTCTTTAGGTCTGGGCGCACAAAATGGATGTGTTTTTTCCTAGATTAGGTCTAAAAATACTAAGGGGGGGAAAGTTGTAAAATTAAAATTTTTCATACTGGAAGGGCCACATGGTTAGGCTGCATGGTTTATTAAACTATGAAAAAAAACATGTGGCAGCCACGGGGTTGACCGCACAGTCACCCGTAAGTGGAAACATGACCATGCTCAATCTGTGCAGTATGTTTTATACATAATTCATGGTTTCAACTAATATATCACATAGTCATGTGCTAATTGTGCGCAGTCCATTTTCATGCCCAAAATATTGTGATTCCTCCAAAACTCACAAAAAATCCAAGGGGAAATCAAGAGGGAAATATTGTTCAAAGAAAATAAATGAAACACCCAAACTCTTAACACTTAGAACCTTCGAAAAAGACTAGGATACAAAATAAAATTGATCAAGTCCCAAACATGAAAGACCACGTGTGACAAGGAAGGTGTTGGAGTTCCAAAAGAACAATGTCTTTCAAATAGTATATAAAATAGAAAATAGAAATATTTTATTTGACCGCATTTGAATTATATCTGATTCATTGTTAATAGAGGATGTTTAAGAGTATTACAATTCAAAATTGTTGTATTATATTAAAAAATAATATGTTTCTTACCTTCATTCAATGTTTTATTGTATATACTTATTTACTATGTCATTTAGACCCATATTTATAATGATTAATGTTTGATTAAATGAGATAAATATTTTTCTATATATTATCCTATAAGATTCTCTAAATAACAGGATCATTTCATCATCTTCTAGATTTGGATGGTGGTTCTTGTTTCAATGAATGAAGATATGTTATGTGAATTTCAATCATATCATATGGCGGTACATCATTGGGATATAATGTTGTATAAATATATAAATAATTATCTTGGTTGGTAAGGAATTAAATGGCGTACTAGTAAGTTCGTATGGTGTTTCCTCCCTTGTCATCAAATGAAGGATTACCATCATGTTTTTATAGGATTTATCCACACACATGGTGTTCCATAATAGAATTACGATGTTACTTTGGTTTAATTCATTACTAAATATTTTGGATTGTTCAGCGGTCATCTCATTGTTTGGTGATTATAGAATTCTAAACCAAGACAAATCACATTATTCTCATTAATGAGTGGATTTTAGTTATGATACTTGGATATATTAAAAATATGACATTTTTCAATTTCATGGGGTTCTTGAGTATGATTTTATACTACTATAATTCTCGATTAATATCTTGTTTATAGAGAATTTGTTTTGGTGGGTTTTAGGAACCATCTTTGTTTGAGTATGAAATTCCATATCTAGATATACAGTAAAATCATGAGTACTATCTGTGTACATGATGATATATTTTGGTAATGAAGTTACATATTATAATATTTTTGGAAAATCATTATGTATTACAATAGTTTTCATAAAAAACTACTACAATTATACTATGGAAATTTTCTCCTACGATATCCTATAAATGATACAATGATGGTTATCCCTTTGTAAGTCCTATATTGGTAATTCAAATTTTATCATTCTTAAGAAGGTGTGTTTGATGAAAAATATGGATTAGGTGATCCATTAATTTATTAGTATAGCCTATAGAGAGTATAATTAATAAACATAATGTATAAAATTTCTTTTATTTTTAATTATAGATGTCTAGTATTTTTGAATGTCTCACTTAGAAATCCCTTACAGAGGTTTGGTCTGCATAGCAGGATATATGTGAGGTTCATTGGATGATTATAGTTATTTATTAGGGTAGGTGATGTTATTATCATCTACTATTACACATACCTAATGTTATATTATACAAAACTCTCCATATATTAGAGCCAGTAAGTTATGTATCTGAAACGTAACTAATAATAAAATGTGTTAAACTAGATGTTGAGGAAAAAACTACCTTTATAGATTACCTAATAACTATAGGGGTGATTCATTAGAAGATATTTCATGGGATATTTATTCCTTTGGTTCATTTATTTTAATTGTATAGGGATATCATGGAGAGTTCATGGGAAAACAATAACCAAATGCATGCATAATACACACACCTTGTTTATGTAATTTTTCTTCTTTAGGTTGAAAACCTATTATGGTGTAGAGGATTTAGTGACCATGATTTTTTTAATAATTTCATTATATAATTCTGATTATACATATAATGGTTGTAAAAAATCCCATTTATTTACTTTTAGTTAATTTATTTTTAAAAATATATATTATATTTAATGAATTATTTTTATCCATGAATAAATAAACATTTAAT
Source organism: Viscum album (assembly GCA_963277665.1). Classification (NCBI taxonomy): domain Eukaryota; kingdom Viridiplantae; phylum Streptophyta; class Magnoliopsida; order Santalales; family Viscaceae; genus Viscum; species Viscum album. Next base: position 1,438,561,095 of record OY728122.1, read on the forward strand.
AACTCCTTAACATTTACTTGAATAAAAAATATCACCATGGATTTGTGTCAAAATAAGTAATTTATTCTTAAGGGGAAATACTTTCTTATTATTTTGAATTTTTTTTTCTCGGGATAAGAAATTGTGGGTATTTTAATAAAATATTTTTTTTTGTAATATGAGCAGGTCTTACACAATAATTTTGAATTTATATTGCTTTCAAGTAGATTATTTTTTTTTAATGAATGTTCGATCAAGAGGATTAATCTCAATATTTGATGTTCATTCTATTCTATATGAAGTTATGAAATTTACCACATTATGGAATGGAATTTTATTATATGTTTTTATCATATTATTCTTGTACTCAATCATTAAACTATGATTGAATTATATTAATTCTCACATAACAACAATATGTTAATGGAATTGAAAAAAATAATTGTTATTAATTTTTGGACTATTTTAATAATAGTGTAATTCAATCAAAATTATGTTATATGAAAATAATATTTGATTATAATAATGAATAGTTCATGTGGGAGTTTATGATTTTTAAATTATATAATTTGATGTAATTTAGAAGTAGGTAAATGGTCATGATATTTTCATTTTGGAACATAAATATTATATAATTAAAAACTAATGTATAAGAATATTTGATTATTTTATTAAATACATAATCTTTGAATTTTTATTATTATTTTATATATTATATTTATTTTTATTATTTAGATAATTAATTTTTTTCCTTATTGGGGACAAATTGTATCCATCAGCTACTAAGATGAACTAACCCATTTTATATTTCACATAATATATTCTTCAAAAAACACAAATGTAAACATGTATTATTGTTTTCATACCCCATAATGGCCAATATTCAATGAAATTTTCATCCAAAATCATCCCATTATGAATTTATTATAAAACTATAAATCCATATAAAATGATGTTTTGGAGAATTTGGGTTTTTATGGTGGTTGTTTTTGAAGTGGATGTTTTGATGATTTTTTTGGGTATCAGTTCTAAAATAATACTAAAAAATGAAAATGGGGAATAACTAGGAATGATAGAAAATAATTCATGAAAGGTATGATAGTAACTATGGAGGCATCATATATAGGAAACACCGATGGAATATGTCTCCCACTTATGGATTAAGTAAAATCACTAAATAATGAACATTATAAATGAAGAGGAAAATATCCTCAATTGGGGTGCACACGACATCAATTGACATACTCTTTAGTGAGGATTACTTCCCTCATTACTATAGTTATTGATAGATGATGTGGGGGAGATATATTTTAGTTACTTTTAGATCATAGGTTATACATTTCTATATTTATTTTATGTTAATTTCGATTTACGACTTTAGTAGAGTTCCTCTATGAGGATTGATAAGCTTTTTTTATTTGTTTACCAATTAACATAAACAATACGTATGAATATTATATTGATATAACATTATTTTTTTTTCTAGTTTTATTTTTGTGTCTTCTTAATAGTAATTATTATACTCTTCCTTGCATAGGCCTCATAACCACAAATTTTTTAATGGCCCAACATATTGGATCCATTAGAAATATTATCTTAGATATCTTTCTCTATGAAAAACAATGAACTAAATCTAGGGACGGAATATATATTATTAAAAAAATAACAATAATAATAAAATCAATAATAAATAAAAAATATTTCAATCAATTAGGATATTCATAAAAAAAGAAGATTAGAAATAGATAATTTTTTAAAAATGAATGTTTAAATAAAATAATTTTTTCATTATATATATAGAATATTCATTTTAAAGTAATATTTGTATATTTTATAATTTTTTTTATAAAATTGTCATGTTTTTTTAATTTCACATATAAAATTATCTTATGTTCACTATTTATACTTTTCCAATATAAAATATTTTTATCTTAATTGAAAAAAATGTCTTACTTTGCTAATAGCGTTTCTTTTATGACATTATCATAAAACAATAATTCCTTAAAATTTTCTCCAACATTATATATATATAAATTCATATTTATAAAATAATATATGTCATTTAAAATTTTGTTGACGAATTATTTAAACCCATATGTATCATTTTCAAATCATAAGTAAATTTTACTAGAAAAACAATTTTTATTTTCATATATTATAGAATAGGTTTCATCACCTATCGATATTATGTAACACCCCAAGATTTCATAGTAATTTATTTTATTTAATGTAATTCAATAGCTTGCGCTCCACGCAACACCGAGTTTGAGTGCACCACGAATTACCAAACTACTCATTCAAAAGAGGTTATGAATAATATTAAATGATGTTTGAATAATATATACTCTATATAATTTTACAATCCATATTATGTGTTTCTTAGATATAATATAAGAACAAATTCATTTTTTTCAGATAAAATAAGTATTATTAAAAAAATGCAATTTTACCACCTTCTAATGGAAACTACTTTTTAAAACCAATAATTGAAACTTTTATATATTCAATTTAATGAAATTAAATTCTTATTTAGAATAGGCAAATAAAAATTTATTTTGAATAAATTTTTGGTACTTTTCTGATAACATTTATATTTGGATGAATACTGAAAAATAATAAATTTTAATTGAAAACAACTTTTTTAATCTAAATAATTTATAGGATTAAATTATTCATTTGAATGGTTTGGAATTATAATTATATTATATTTTTATCATTTAATACAGTGTTAGTCATTATATGTAATTTCACATTTAAATTTGACATAAACACATGTCAATCTTTTGATAGTTTTTACTTTTTAAAAAAACCTGTTTTTCGGTTTCGACAAAGGAAATTTATTTTAAATAAATTAATGAAACTTCTATGTTTCTAATTTAATAAAATAGAATTAATTTTTGAATTTGTAATATCAAAATTATCTTAGGGTGAATTTTTAGTATTTTTCTGAAAACATTCAATTTTTTATGAATAGTAAAAAACACTGCGTTATAAATTAAAACCGAATTTTTATTTAAATAATTATTTATTTTATTCAAATTTATTTTAAGTCAAAATAGATATATAATACCTATATAAGTTCAATGTAATTAATTGGAGTCATTTTATAATAAAATTAAATGTGTAAAATTTTATTGAACTTTTTACCGTTTTTTACCCACCTTCTAGGAGCATTTGCGAATTTGAATAAAACTTCATTTTACTGCTTCGATGAGTTTAATTTCAAAAATCCGAGAGACACGGTTGACATAAATAAGTAAAATGTGGTTCAATAAGATAAAAATATTTTTTGGTGAATAGTAACATTTGAATTTTATTTACCACGGTTAAAAGTAAATAGGGTAATTAACGGTAAAAATGAAATTATAATTACCCCAAAAAATGTTCTAATTCTATTGGATAAGTATAATTATACCAAAAAAACCTTAGGAATAAAATATGATCCTTTTTGTGTAAAGACCCGTAAAATTCAAGGGAAATTTTTTCTTAATTTTCTTTGGAATTTTACAAGAGCGCGGTTTCTGACGGAACCTGATTCCGAGGCCCGGAGTGCCCGTAATCAATTTCCGAAGTTTGGCTCGGGTACGTTCAGTGAACGAACGAGCGGGAATTTCTAACTTTTGATCCGGTGCTCGGAATTGAAATCTGAGGACACCGATGAACTCGCAGCGCTGATATTCACTTAAAGAGACCTTTTCCGTAGTTGCGTTTATTTCTGGACGAAAGTTAGTTTTTGGGAGATTTATAAAAAGTAAAAATAAAAATGTGGAACACTTTTTATTTTTCTTACTTTTTGGTTAACTCCTCTCAAAGGAAGTTAAAGGTGGGACCCACATCCACTTAACCTCCCTTGGGAGGATTAAGTGTGGTGGGGCCCACACATAACCCAACTTTCCATCTCCTCTCAAAACTCCCTTAACTCCCCTTTTTAAATGTGATTGACAACTTAGCTTATTAATTGGGTTGAGTTGTTTAATCTTTTTCAAACCTTTGAAATTCAAAAAGGTTTGGTTGAGTAAATAAAATAAGCTCTTAGCTTATTTTATTTGGTTAGAATTCTCTAGCCTCTTGAGAGTTTTGAAGCCTTCTCCTTCTCCTTCTTCTTCTTCTTCTTCTTCTTCAAGCTTGACGAAGAACGCGAAGAACCTTCGAGCTCCGACGAAAAAAGCCTCTCATCTCTTCTTCGTAGCCGATTGTATCCGAAGATCGACGACGCCTTCCGTGTCAATGAAAGGGAACGCCGCTTCCTCCTCAGACTTCCTTCGTCGGCTTACGAAGATTCGACAACGACGTACCTCTTCGGACGTACCTCTTCGTCATCGGATTTGATGAATGATTACCGCGACGCCCGACCTCCGCGACGTTGTCTTCCGCGGGTCGTTGACAATCTTCGAACTTGAACCCAAGGTAGGGGTTTGTTGTGGTTTATTTCCTTAGTCTCGTTCTTGGTTCTAGAATGATAAATTGTGATTAAATATTTAAGAGTTATCATCTAACGAGAGGGGGGGCGGACCGCACAAACACGGCCGAATTCCCCCTCCTTTGTTCTTGGTTATTTATATAATCTTGTGATGAACGAGAAGGCGTGGTGCCGTCGCACCACGCGGGAATCGCCCGGCTTATTTACGCGACGCCGTCGCGTCGCACCGTGGATGGATTATCATGAACGCGACGTCGTCGCGCCGCGTCGAAGGGAACCGAAGGCGCCGCGGTCGGAGCGGGGTCGCGGCGGAGGGGCGCGGTGCCGTCGCACCGCGCCGGACGACGAACACCGCGGCCGGTTCCGGGCTGCGGCGGGACGAGAGGACCGGCGGCTTGCCGGGCCCCCGGCATCAGAAACCGGATGGGGACCGGCTTTGCCGGTCCCATTGAAGAAAAACCGGCCGGCCAGGTGGGCCGGCCGGAAGGTCAAAGACCGGGGGAATTTAACTCCCCCGGTCAACTCAAAAGCCCCCCCATTTATTTGGGGGGGGGCGGTTTCTTTGAGGGGGGCAGGCGGCCCCCCGGTTTCCCTCACACAGGCCCCCACGAAGGGGGCCGGTTCTCCACAAAGGTGCGGCTTAAGTCGCGCCACCATCTGGAAGCGGGGGCCATGCCCCCCGCGCGTGACACCAGCGGCGCCAGGCCGCGCCGCCGCCGGCCGGGCCGCGCCGCCGCGCCGGACCGCCGCCGGCCGGGCCGGGTCGGACCCGGGTTGGGTCGACCCAGTTCGGGTCGCCCGGTTCGGGCCGACCCAGGGGGGGTCGGGCCGGGTCGGCCCGGACCCGGATCCCCCTTTTCGTGTCGTCTTCGGTCTTTTGGCCAAAACTTGATCCACGGACCTCCGATTGACGAACCGTCAGCAGCTACGCGATCCTTGGATCGAGACGGTCGATTCGGTATATCGCACTCAAAGTTTCGGAATACTTTGTGTTCGGCCGTGTTGGTTCGTTCACGAAACCAACCGGGCCTTCGGAGCGGAAACGCTCATATCTTGAGCTACGGACGTCCGATTGACGTGTCGTTAGCTTTGTTGTGTTCCTCTTAGTGAGACGGATCTTTTGGAATACTCCGCCTGAGGTTTGGACGTAGATGGAGTACGGTCGGGTTGGTTTTGCCTTAAAAACCAACCGGGCCCCTGGGACGAAAAAGCCAATAACTCTCAGACCGGGCGTCCGATCGACGCGTCGTTTGTTGCGTTGAGTTCCTGTTGACGATACGGAACTTTTGGATACATCAACTCTGGACTTTGTGACAGTTGATGTATCAGCCTCTCGGCTCGTGGAGCGGATCCTCCTGTACGAGCTTGCTGTGTGCGGGAACCCTAGTGCTGGCTGTGACTGTTACTGTGACTACTACTGCTACTGCTACTGCTACTGTGACTGCGACGATGACAGTACAGAGATCCTGTGTGGATTCGACGACGACGACTACAGCACTCAGTGATCCTACGTGGATCAGTGCTACAGGTCCTGTGTGGGCCCGATCTTGTGTGGGTCTGATCCTGTGTGGGTCCGATCCTGTGTGGGTCTTTTGCGGGGGTTAGTTACCTATCGATCCTTCGTGGGTCCGACGACTTAGATGGATCAGAGATCATATTTATCGTCTTTCGAAGAAGTATACCTGTGTGAGCTGAATCCAGTTGCTTTCCTGTGTGGATTGTGTTGTGCTATCCTGTGTGGATTTCATTTTGCTTTCCTGTGTGGAATACGTTTACTTTCCTGTGTGGACTGAGTTGTACTTGGGCTCGGAGGATGGAGCGTGTTGGAATTGATGACTTAGGTATATGTATGGGCATATACCTAAGCAGTGTCGGTTGTTACTTCGTGATTGTACCTTTCTTCGTGATTTATCCTTTGTGGATTTTGAGAGACCTTCAGGGGTCTCGGGGTCCCTACTGAGTAGCTTATACTCACCCCTGCACGGGCTATGCCCGCACTACATTGTTTTGGTTGCAGACGACGGACAGTGTTGATCTTGGCTGAGGCTTGCAGAGTAGGACGGTACCTGGAGGTGGACCACTAGGCGGGACGTGTTCGGAGCGGACGACGGGACCCGTGGAGCAGTGGAGCTATCTGTACCCATCCTTCAGGTGGGATCTTCAGTGGACAGCTCGGTGTAGCGGCTTTTACTTACATTTGTTGTTTTCCCTCTCGAGTTGTACTTTACTTTCAGTTTGGGTTTGTATACTGGCCAATTTACTTTTCCGGACTTTCAGTTGTACTCTGTTTTTACTTAGTGTTTACTTTCTGCTTGCTTACTCTGTGGTGTTTGTTTACTTTACAAAGGCAATGCCTTCCCTTTTTACCGGGATTTACGCCTTAGTGCTAGTCGCCAGCCCCTGCCCTATGGAAGGCGGGCTTGGGGTAGTCACGGCACGGACCCCGAGGGCGGGTTGTGACAAATTGGTATCAGAGGAGTTCGGTTCTACCACTAACTCTGATCTTTTCTATGTGAAGCAATAATGTTTAGCGAATTGAGTGTGGTTATCAGTCCAGGGAGTCCAGTGTTGGTGCGGCGGCCGACGTATCCGTACACCAGGACCCTGACTTCTGATTTCCGACTTAATGCACGAAAACATTGATTGTGTGTGTGTTTCAAAGTTTTCTTTGTGATTACTTATATCAGCTCACCAGGTATACTGTTCTGACCGTGGCGCACCTGTTTCCTTTTTAGGATGGCCCCACGACGGCAGCCAGCTAGGGTTCCGAGAGTCGAGTGTGATGACAGCCCACCGAGCGACGAGGCCTCGGTGCAGGTCCCTTTGTCAGCAGTGGCACCGGCGGTAGCACTACCCGCCGAGCCACCGATGCTTCCAGCACCAGCCGCTGACGATGCGCGTCGCCTCAGCGCACTGCATGAGTTTCAGCGCCAGCGACCACCCAAGTTTCGCGGGGAGACGGATCCCCAGGCAGCAGAGGACTGGCTGGAGGCAGTGGTACGTGTGTTTAGGCTAGTGAGGACACCAGCAGACCTCATGGTGATCCTCGCTGTGAGCCTACTACACGCAGCAGCAGGACGATGGTGGAGCTTGATGCTCCAGGTGCACGATGAGGCATCTCTTCTATGGACGGACTTTGAGAGCCTCTTCCGCTCGGAGTTCGTCCCAGCCACCCTTCGTGCGGTGCGTATCCAGGAGCTTCTTCAGCTGCGGCAGGGCAACATGACGGTCGCTCAGTACTCGGCGAGATTTACTGATCTCTCGCGCTACTCGACTGACATGGTACGGGACCCATTCTTCCGGGCCCGGACCTTCGAGAAGGGTATGAGACACGAGATCAGTGCATCTCTGATCTCCCTCAGTATACCGACTCAGACAGGAGTACTAGAGCGGGCCCTTCTGATCGAGAGCTTCCTTGCTGAGTCTACACCAGCACCGAGACCCACCGCAGGGCGGAACGTGGCAGAGTCATCTGCAGCAGGCAGTCGACGGATGACTCAGGGGTCTAGGAAGACCAGACCTTCGGGCAGACGACCTCAGGACACTGGCTCAGCAGTGCGGAGCACACAGCGTGGAGCCAGTCTTTCGAGAGGCAGACATTGCTACTCGTGCGGCGGGCAGGGCCACATGGCTCGTGACTGCCCGACCCGCCATGCCAAGGAGCAGTAGTCGGTTGAGGGACCACCGAGGCAGAGGCAGAGGGTCGACCGTGGCGGTCCGTAGGGAGGAGGCGAACGAGGTAGAGGATCTGGTCGAGCAGCAGGTGGTGGGCGACGCTTTGAGGCTCTACCACCACCACCACCATGAGGTCCACCCCGACCACAGGGAGCTGAAGGGCAGAGACAGGCACAGCTCCAGGCAGTAGAGGCCTACGACCACGGCGCACCCGAGATGATTCAAGGTACTATCTGTGTCTTTTCCACCCTTTCTGTAGTTCTTATAGACACAGGAGCGAGTCACTCTTTCATAGCCGCTTCCCTTGTTCAGAGCTCGGAGATTCCGACAGAGTCGTTGGCTCGATCCTTACGGCTAGAGACTCCTATGGGAGCAGACTCGACGATTATGCACTGGTTTCGGCAGTGTGAGCTTACTCTAGGAGGTGAGAGCTTCGGCTGGGATCTTCTTGTAGCAGCGTCGAGGCCTTACGACGTCATCTTGGGCATGGATTGGCTATCTACGGTCCATGCCCAGATTGACTGTTTTAGGTGAAAAGTGCGATGTGTACGCACCTACGGGAGCAGGTTCACCTTCACCGGCGAGAAGGGAGCCTTTGCAGCACAGGATGGACTTCCGCGGAGGAGAGGAAAGCCCATCACTCATCAGTTGGCTAGCCTCATCCTTGGAGCAGTTGACGTGCGGAGTCCTGGTTTTCCTGCAGTGGTGGATCAGTTTGCGGACGTTTTTCCCGACGACGTTCCAGGGCTACCTCCTCGCAGAGAGGTAGACTTTTATATTGACTTGTACCCCGGGACAGCCCCGATATCCACTCCAGCATATCGGATGGCCCCCGCCGAGCTTCGAGAGCTACGGGTACAGTTGGAGGACTTGCAGGGCAAAGGGTTCATCCGACCCAGTGTTTCACCCTGGGCTTCCCCGATTTTGTTCGCCAAGAAGGCGGACGGGAGCCTGCGACTTTGTGTTGACTATCGTCGCCTGAACCAGGTGACAGTGAGGAACAAGTATCCGCTACCGAGGATTGATGACCTATTTGATCAGCTCAAGGGAGCACGGTGGTTCTCGAAGATAGACCTCAGGTCAGGCTATCATCAGCTCAGAGTCAGAGATGAGGATGTGCAGAAGATGGCCTTCAGATTTCTGTATGGCCACTATGAGTTCTTGGTTATGCCTTTCGGCGTAAACAATGCTCCAGCAGTGTTCATGGCCCTCATGAACAGGATCTTTCAGCCATACCTTGATCGGTTTTTCGTAGTCTTCATCGACGACATTCTGATTTACTCTATGACTGAGGAGGAGCACGCCTATCACTTGCGAGTTGTACTAGACACACTCCGAGAGCACCAGCTTTATGGTAAGCTCTCGAAGTGCCAGTTCTGGATATGTGAGGTCCACTTCTTGGGACACGTTATCTCTGAGGCGGGAGTTGCAGTGGATCCTGCGAAGATCGAGGTTGTGTTAGCATGGGAGCCACCCAGGAGCGTGACTGAGGTTAGGAGTTTCTTGGGACTAGCTGGATACTATCGGAGATTCGTTCCGGACTTCTCTAGAGTTGCGTCACCACTCACATCTTTGAAGAAGAAGGGAAAACCCTTCGTGTGGTCAGACAGATGTCAGCAGAGCTTCCAGGAGCTGAGACAGAGATTGACCAGCGCACCTATCTTGAGGTTTCCCGAGGAGGGAGTAGGGTACGTAGTCTACTGCGATGCATCAGGGACCGGACTCGGATGTGTTCTGATGCAAGAGCGGGCAGTGATCGCCTATGGATCACGTCAGTTGAGGCCGCATGAGCAGAACTACGCTACCCATGACCTGGAGTTAGCAGCAGTGGTCTTCGCTCTGAAGACATGGCGACACTATCTGATGGGTGAGCGCTTTACAGTCTTTTCCGATCATCAGAGTCTCAGGTATATCTTCTCACAGAAGGACCTGAACCTGAGACAGTGGCGATGGCTCGAGTTCCTCCAGGACTATGACTTTTAGATAGTCTATACTCCTGGGAAGGGGAACGTAGTAGCCGATGCCCTCAGCAGGAGGACGGGCATTCAGGTACTTGAGGAGGCGACGGAGCAGCTAGCCTCTTTACAGATATCCTTCGTGGATAGAGATGGATCATCCTTCCTCCAGTCTCTCACAGTCACCCCTCCACTACTGCAGCGGGTCAGAGAGGCACAGCGTGAGGATGCTGACTGTGAGACACGGCGTGCACAGATATCCTCGGGACAGGCACCTGATGGTTTCTCCCTTGGAGAAGAGCACAACATCCTTTTCACAGGACGTACCATGGTACCAGTCTCTTTGCGAGAGGAAGTGCTGAGAGAGTTTCACACTTCTCCTTTGGCGGTACATCCTGGAGTGGCAAAGATGTACCAGGACCTCAGACGACAGCACTGGTGGCCGGGCATGAAGAAGGCAGTAGCAGAGTTCGTTTCTCGATGCCTCACCTGCCAGCAGGTGAAGGCAGAGCATCAGGTACCAGCAGGCTTGGTACAGCCCTTGGAGGTCCCGGAGTGGAAGTGGGACGGCATATCTATGGACTTCGTGACTAGACTTCCACGCACTTCCGGATGGTCAGACGGAGAGGACCATTCAGACTCTCGAGTACATGCTTCGTGCATGTGTCCTCGACTTTGGTCGTAGCTGGGAGGACCACCTACCCTTGGTGGAGTTTGCGTACAAAAACAGCTACCACTCCACCATCGGGATGGCACCGTATGAGGCATTGTACGGCCGACCTTGTAGATCTCCTTTGTGCTGGACAGACCCTGGGGAGTCAGCACTGGTGGGACCAGAGATGGTCCAGGCCACGACAGAGAAGGTCCAGGTCATCCAGGAGCAGATGAGGACAGCTCAGAGCCGGTATAAGTCATACGCTGACAGGAGGCGGAGGCCACTAGAGTTCGAGGATGGTGACCACGTCTTCTTGCGGGTCTCACCTCGACGTGGTATTCGGAGATTTGGCCGAGGCAGCAAGTTATCTTTGTGCTTCATCGGACCCTTCCAGGTCCTCAGCAGGATTGGTGAGGTGGCTTATCTCCTGGCTCTACCACCTCAGTTGCACCGGGTGCACGACGTCTTCCACGTATCTCAGCTGAGGAGATACGTGCACGACCCGACGCACATCATTGACCATGGGGATCTTGACGTTGACGATGGGGCGAAATTTACGGAGGTCCCGATGGAGATAGAGGATCGACAGGAGCGGGTCCTACGTGGGCGATCGATTCCTCTTGTGCGCATCAGATGGCAGCACGGGAACCTCCAGGAGAGCACATGGGAGCGGGAGGCTCAGATGCGTGCTCAGTACCCTCATTTGTTTCCCTAGTTTTTGATGTATCTTTACAGGGACGTAAAGCCCTGAGGTGGGAGTAATGTAAAGACCTGTAAAATTCAAGGGAAATTTTTTCTTAATTTTCTTTGGAATTTTACAAGAGCGCGGTTTGTGACGGCACCTGATTCCGAGGCCCGGAGTGCCCGGAATCAATTTCCGAAGTTTGGCTCGGGTACGTTCAATGAACGAATGAGCGGGAATTTCTAACTTTTGATCTGGTGCTCGGAATTGAAATCCGAGGACACCGATGAACTCGCAGCGCCGATATTCGCTTAAGGAGACCTTTTCTGTAGTTGCGTTTATTGCGGGACGAAAGTTAGTTTTTGGGAGATTTATAAAAAGTTAAAATAAAAATGTGGAACACTTTTTATTTTTATTACTTGTTGGTTAACTCCTCTCAAAGGAAGTTAAAGGTGGGACCCACATCCACTTAACCTCCCTTGGGAGGATTAAGTGTGGTGGGGCCCACACGAAACCCAACAATCCATCTCCTCTCAAAACTCCCTTAACTCCCCTTTTTAAATGTGATTGACAACTTAGCTTATTAATTGGGTTGAGTTGTTTAATCTTTTTCAAACCTTTGAAATTCAAAAAGGTTTGGTTGAGTAAATAAAATAAGCTCTTAGCTTATTTTATTTGGTTAGAATTATCTAGCCTCTTGAGGGTTTTGAAGCCTTCTCCTTCTCCTCCTCCTCCTTCTTCTTCTTATTCTTCAAGCTTGATGAAGAACGCGAAGAACCTTCGAGCTCCGACGAAGAACGCCACTCCTCTCTTCTTCGTAGACGATTGTATCCGAAAATCGACGACTCCTTCCGTGTCAACGAAAGGGAACGCCGCTTCCTCCTCGGACTTCCTTCGTTGACTTACGAAGATTCGCCAATGATGTACCTCTTCGGACGTACCTCTTCGTCATCGGATTTGACGAACGATTACCGCGACGCCCGACCTCCGCGACGTTGTCTTCCGCGGGTCGTTGACAATCTTCGAACTTGAACCCAAGGTAGGGGTTTGTTGTGGTTTATTTCCTTACTCTCGTTCTTGGTTCTAGAATGATAAATTGTGATTAAATATTTAAGAGTTATCATCTAATGAGAGGGGGGTCGGACCGCACAAACACGGCCGAATTCCCCCTCCTTTGTTCTTGGTTATTTATATAATCTTGTGATGAACGAGAAGGCGTGGTGCCGTCGCACCACGCGGGAATCGCCCGGCTTATTTACGCGACACCGTCGCGTCGCGCCGTGGATGGATTATCATGAACGCGACGCCTTCGCGCCGCGTCGAAGGGAACTGAAGGCGTCGCGGCCGGAGAGGGGCCGCGGCGGGACGAGAGGACCGCCGGCTCACCGGGCCGCCGGTGTTGGAAATCGGATGGGGACCACTTTGCCGGTCCTGTTGAAGAAAAATCGGCCGGCCAGGTGGGCCGGCTGGAAGGTCAAAGACCGGGGGAATTTAATTCCCCCAGTCAACTCAAAAGCCCCCCCATTTATTTGGGGGGGGCGGTTTCTTTGAGGGGGGCAGGCGGCCCCCCGGTTTCCCTCAAGCAGGCCCCCATGAAGGGGGCCAGTTCTCCACAAAGGCGCGGCTTAAGCCGTGCCGCCAGCTGGAAGCGGGGGCCATGCCCCCCGCGCGTGACACCAGCGGCGCCAGGCCGCGCCGCCGCCGACCGGGCCGCGCCACCGCGCCGCCGTGCCGGGTCGGGTCGACCCAGTTCGGGTCGGACCCGGTTCGGGCCGACCCAGGGGGGGTCGGGCCGGGTCGGCCCGGACCCGGACCCCCCGTTTTTGTGTCGTCTTCGGTCTTTTGGCCATAACTTGAGCCATGGACCTCCGATTGACGAACCGTCAGCGGCTACGCGATCCTTGGATCGAGACGGTCGATTCGGTATATCTCACTCAAAGTTTAGGAATACTTTGAGTTCGGCCGGGTTGGTTCGTTCGCGAAACCAACCGGGCCTTCGGAGCGAAAATGCTCATATCTTGAGCTACGGACGTCCGATTGACGTGTCGTCAGCTTTGTTGTGTTCCTCTTAGTGAGACAGATCTTTTGGCATACTCCTCCCGAGGTTTGGACGCAGGTGGAGTACGGTCGGGTTGGTTTTTCCTTAAAAACCAACCGGGCCCCTGGGACGAAAAAGCCAATAACTCTCAGACCGGGCGTCCGATCGACACGTCGTCTGTTGCGTTGAGTTCCTGTTGACGATACGGAACTATTGGATACATCAACTCTGGACTTTGTGACAGTTTATGTGTCAGCCTCTCGGCTCGTGGAGCGGATCCTCCTGTACGAGCTTTCTGTGTGCGGGAACCCTAGTGCTGGCTGTGACTGTTACTGTGACTACTACTGCTACTGCTACTGCTACTGTGACTGCGACGACGACAGTACAGAGATCCTGTGTGGATTCGACGACGATGACTATAGCACTCAGCGATCCTACGTGGATCAGTGCTACAGGTCCTGTGTGGGCCCGATCCTGTGTGGGTCCGATCCTGTGTGGGTCTTTGCGCTCAGCGGTCCTGTGTGAACCAGTGCCTACAGGTCCTATGTGGGCCCGATCCTGTGTGGGTCTTTTGCGGGGGTTAGTTACCTATCGATCCTTCGTGGGTCCGACGACTTAGATGGATCAGAGATCATATTTATCGTCTTTCGAAGAAGTATACCTGTGTGAGCTGAATCCAGTTGCTTTCCTGTGTGGATTGTGTTTTGCTATCCTGTGTGGATTTCGTTTTGCTTTCCTGTGTGGAATACGTTTACTTTCCTGTGTGGACTGAGTTGTACTTGGGCTCGGAGGATGGAGCGTGTTGGAATTGATGAATTAGGTATATTTATGGGCATATACCTAAGCAGTGTCGGTTGTTACTTCGTGATTGTACCTTTCTTCGTGATTTATCCTTTGTGGATTTTGAGAGACCTTTAGGGGTCTCGGGGTCCCTACTGAGTAGCTTATACTCACCCCTGCACGGGCTATGCCCGCACTACGTTGTGTTGGTTGCAGACGACGGACAGCGTTGATCTTGGCTGAGGCTTGCAGAGCAGGACGGTACCTGGAGGTGGACCACTAGGCGGGACGTGTTCGGAGTGGACGACAGGACCCGTGGAGCAGTGGAGCTATCTGAACCCATCCTTCAGGTGGGATCTCTAGTGGACAGCTCGGTGTAGCGGCTTTTACTTACAGTTGCTGTTTTCCCTTTCGAGTTGTACTTTACTTTCAGTTTGGGTTTGTATACTGGCCCATTTACTTTTCCACACTTTCAGTTGTACTCTGTTTTTACTTAGTGTTTACTTTCTGCTTGCTTACTCTGTGGTATTTGTTTACTTTACAAAGGTAATGCCTTCCCTTTTTACCGGGATTTACGCCTTAGTGTTAGTCGCCAGCCCCTAGCCTATGGAAGGCGGGCTTGGGGTAGTCACGGCACGGACCCCGAGGGCGGGTCGTGACATTTTGGTCCACTTGAAATAGATTAAGACATTTATTATTAGTTTATTTAAAGATGAGTTAAAAGTGTTAAATTCAAAGTTTAATAACTAAAAAATTTTTAATATAGGGTTATAAATAAGATAAATTCGACTATAAATATTCATTAGAAACCTAAAAATATTTTATACATAATGGTATTTTATTTATAAATTTTAGACACTATATATTTAAATGTATTTGTGACACAATGATGATGTTGTAATTAACTTATTAATGAATGATTAAAATAATTGATATTATAAATATCCAAATAAATGTAATTTGAGACTTTTGATGAATTACACTAATTTTTTAGGTTAATATGACACATTAGGGTTGGATAAATAAATTTTATTCTAAGTGATAAAGTTTTTATGGCTTTCAAAAAAAATCAAATACTAAATAATGTCAAAATTGACATAAATGAGTTTTTAAAAAAATAATATATTATTGGTTGATATAATAATACTAAAAATATAAGGTTATGCCAAAGATCTTATATAATATTATATATATAATTAATGTACCACTTTAGGTTATCTTGAAAGTTTATAGTAAGTTTATTAACCATATAGTGTAATAATACAAGAAGACACGGTAAAAGTTAAACTATTTAACTAAGATTTAAATCTAAAAGATAAGGTTAAAATGGTAACCTAAACTTGTCTAAAACCTATTGGTTGAAGTTTTTTTGACCCTTCACCACCATAGATTCAAAATAAATCATTTTGGTTCTATTAGAAATAGAAAATGATTTTTTTATAAAATAATATTTCTTGGTTTTCCTAAAGTGACCCTCACCCCTCTTATAATAGGGCACTTCCCCTTCTCTCAAAATCACACCTACAAAGCAATTTGGCTTGGTCAAACCCTGACCAAATATCCTCCCAACTTCTCTCACATCAACCTAGAGTCCTTAATTTGTTTATAAAGCCAACCTAAGGATCTCTTTCGATCAACTCAATACGAAACACCCGAACAAGAGGTAATAATTTCACCACCCTCTTTCAAGATCTTTTCTTCTTCCACTTCCTCTTTCTTTGTTGTTTCCATACCAAAATAATAACTCCAGTACCTCCTACAAACTTTGATGTTATTATAAATATGTTCCAACCATATTCTTTATTCTATCCATCCTATAAATGACAAAGTCGCCATATGTTCATATGTATGGCTTACCGTCTCCACATCGTGGTGTAGTTTGTTATTCAAACACTTCATTATTTGGATGGGTATAATAATGAGTATAACTGATGTAAATAATAAATATAACATGTTAATTATTCTTTATATATGATATACCATCCAATTACGTATGTGTAACATCCCAGGTAAATAAAGAATAATACATTTTCATATTTATTAATATTTACGAATTAAATATTAATTTTACTTTAAAGGGGTTTCTATGTTCGATAGCATACCCGATACGCAACAAAGAGTTTCTTTGAAATCTTACGTTGCACACTAGTAATAAAATAATATTATATTGAATGGTAGTTAACACGTAGCCGTTGTATTGGGGGGAATGAATAGAAATAACTAAAATATGATTATATATGTCTGTTAAATGGTTTTACATTTATTCAATAAAAGATAAAGGCTTAAAATATGAAAAGAATTCAATTTTAGACATATATACTCTAACATTCACAAAAGGTCGACTTATCGCCTTTTGATGGCAAACCATCTATAAATATAGTTTTGGTCACTCTTATACATTCTATTGGACCAAATAAAATTCTTCTTTAGAATCGGGACATCAAAATTTACTTTGTGTAAATTTTTTGTATTTTTCCGATAAAGTGCATTTTTTAATGAATAGTGAAAAATGTTGTATTTTAATTAAAAACCTCTTTTTAATCTAATTTATTTATATGATCATATTATCTTTTGAATTTGTTTTAAATTTCAATTAGAATATATTTTTACCATTTAATCCAATAGTGGTTGTTGGAATTAATTTCACTTTGAAATTGGACTTAAACTAGTGTCAATCTTTTGATACATATTGTTTCATAAAAACACGCTATTTGCTCTGACAGCGGGAATTAATTATTGAATTAATTAATGCAACTTATATGTTTTGAATTTTTTAAAATAGAAATCATTTTTTAATTAGAAATATCAAATATATCTTAGGGTGAATTTTTTGGTATTTTTCTGAAAAACTTCAATTTTTGATGAATAGTGAAACCACTAAGTGGTACTTAAAAAAAACTGATTTTTCATTTAAATGAAATTTTACCACCTCTGTGTTATGAATTTCTAAAATCTGACATACATGGTTGTCATTAAGAAGTAAAATGTGGTTCAATGGGATTAAAATAATTTTTTGGTGAATAGTAACTTTTAAGTTTTTAATCGCGATTAGAGGTAATTAGTGTAGTTTAAGGTAAAAATAATGTTTTAATAATATGAAATGAACTTGAAACATATCCCACCCTTATTAGATGTGTCATGGACGACCAAGACAATCCATGGGTCAACTTGGGGACCCCATGGAGCCACTTTGGTAGGAAAATGACATTAATAACTTTTTATTTAAAGTTAAAATAAAAATGTCACAAACATGAGTTGTTTTACTAAAACAATTTTTAAATGGGGTTATACAAGTCAGATTTTTTACTATAAATATTCATTATAAATATAAAAATATTTCCTAAATCTTGATATTTTTTTATAATTTTTAGACATTAAATAAATTAAATTATTTATGACACCATGATGATGCAGCGATTACCTCATTATTTAACGATTTAAATAAAATGAAATGATAGTGTAAAATATAAGACCTACACATGTAAAAAACCTATTGGATGGGTGTATTTAGAACTCTTATAAACTTATCCTCTAAATATATAATTTTGGGACCTTTTTTATCCGAAAATCATTTTATAATAAAGTAACCTTTTATAACTTTCCAAGAGTGCCCCTCCTCTCCTCTTATAAAAGGCCCCCACCTTTACCACCTTACCCGCACCTCTAAAGCCTTTGGTTAGTCCAAGATCTACCCATGTTTTCTCTCCACATACCTCTCTTACTCCTAGAAGCCTCAATTTGGGAAGAAGTCTTCCCAAGGAAGCCTTTGAGCTCAAATCAAAAAGAGTTACCAGTTTTAAAGGTAGTGTTTTCACTTGTGTTCTTATGTATTATTTTGCTTCTCCAACCCCCTAAACTCTTTTAATTACTTTATTTTGTAACAACACCAGTGTCCTAAATATACTAGGATTTTGTTATAAGAAGGATTTGAGCTACACTTACACATGCCTACATCTAATGGTTAAAGAACATATTGTTTCTGTGGATGGCGAATTTCTGCCTCACGAAACGATGATTGTTCAACACTCAAATAACACCTTCAAAGGTGGCCATTAAGATGTCACTATATTTATATATGATATATAATATGTTTATGTTTTACTTAAGCTTCTTTATTTTTCATTTATGTCATACCTTTATGGTTTCCATTATGGGTAAACGTGATATCTTCATTTTAGGAAGTGCGGACTACCGCCCCCTCAAAGTGATTTGATTCGTTAATGCCATATGTGGGATGTATAAAGGATGGAGTTAAAGTTATTATATATGATGTTATACTGGAATTATAATATTCCTTTATATCATTATTATTTCTTTCCATTAATATATGAGATAGAAATGAAAGTAGCGTCCATGCGTACGTACGGCTCACCGTCTCCATGAACGGTGCATTTCATTTCTTATCCCCAAATGTAATGTACTATTATAAGTACATATATATAATGGATATATATGATGTATGTTACATTTCTATTATGAATATAATTCTGGAATTAAAATATACATATCTCTCATTTAGTTTTAATTCCATTAATATGATATAGAAATGAAAGTAGCGTTCATGCGTACGTACGGCTTACCGTCTCCATGAACGGTTCATTTCATTTCTTACCCCTAAATGATTATGTAATATTATAAATGCATGTATATACTTGATATATATGATATATATGATATCTACATCATGAATATAATTCTTGATATAATGGATATTTTACCACATGAACAACTTGTAATTATAAAGAGTTTATTTTTGACTCAAGTACCAATGATCGACAAAATGTCCATTATTAACATAAATAATTACATAATGTTCATAACATGGTAATAATTGATATAAAAGGAATAATGAACTTGAAAAAAGGTTCTTAAGAAATTATAAATTAACTCAAGTTTATTATTCAGGACGTTAAAGAACGATCGAGTCAAGTTGGACCCGAGGTAAGGGACTTCGTCTCAACCTCCTTTCATTGAGGAATATTTTTGTTTTATACACAACTTTCTTTTATACAGTGTATAAACCCCTTTGACTTTTAATTTTATACAAAAAGAATCTTTTTCTACGAAGTGTTTTTCTAAACGAAAAAAAAAGGAATGTTTCTTTTAACGTACGCGGTGACAACGACCTTTTCCGCCACCGCGAGTATCATTTGGTATTTGGCTTCCTCAAGAAGCCGTAATGTTTTTAAAATGAAATAAATACCATATACCCTTTTATGTATTTTGGTATTGAAAATGGTTTTTTATAATGGATTTTTTATTTCAATGTATTTAAGTGATATATTGTGATCAAAGTGTGGAAATTTTTTCTTTCTATTATATTTGTTTTTTGTCTTATGATTTTATAATGGTACTTGGACATTTGATGGGTGGTTACGTGATAAACCATATGACAGGTGGTGCCGTGAATACCATGACGGGTGGTTACGTTATAACCTCCAATGCATTGGGTATGGAAGTCAGCCGTATGGCTATTCCATTAAGTGATATGTGTGGAATTCGACCGTATGGTTATTCCATTTAAGTATGTTTATGTCCCAAGTTACCTTTATATGTTATGTGTTCTTTATATGGGTTTTATGGTAATATTTTGGTTACAAAAGGGTAAGTATTGATCTTTTATTCAGTGAATATTTTTTACTACTTCATAAAGGTGAAAATTATTACTTTGATAAAGTATACACAGTTTACCTGTTGTTTTGAAAAACTAACAGTTTTCATTCTTTATGTTTCCCTTACTGAGCTTTTTATGCTCACCCAAAGTTTTTTGAAATGTTTTTCACAGGAATTAATGTGGAATAGGGTCAAGGATGGGATCAAGGGAGAGTCGTGCTATCTAAAACATGGAACTAGACATGTTTCCTTTTAAAAGTTTTTATTTTATGGAAACTTAGTAGAAGTGTCTAATTTGTAATATTTTGAGATGTAATAGTTCTGTTCTAATTATCTAAAACTCTAAACCTGAAAATATCAT
Organism: Viscum album; assembly: GCA_963277665.1. Lineage (NCBI taxonomy): Eukaryota > Viridiplantae > Streptophyta > Magnoliopsida > Santalales > Viscaceae > Viscum > Viscum album. Next base: position 1,438,581,253 of record OY728122.1, read on the forward strand.
CAATGTGAATTATTCATTTAATTCAATATTATGTAAGGTTTAAGGTCGGGGCCTTATAGTTGGTATCATAGGTCGGTTTAGACAACTTTAGGAGTTAGAAAATTGTTAAATTTATAAATTAATTTATGGTATGATTGAAATGATATAGCATTTAAAGATTACCATGTTGCTTCGCCTAAGATATTTCTGTGTTAAGAATGGTTTTCCATAGAGGAAACAGAGCAGATTTTCTAAGAAGGAATGCAGAGTATAATGACCTTTTGAATCAGCAACTAGAGATGGTCGGAATCAGAATTGAGCAGTTTACTACACTAATGGCTCAGTTGAATCAGGTAATAAATGGTGGTTGTGTTTATTGATGATATTTTGGTGTTTTCTAAAAGTAAAGAGGAGCATGAAAGTCATTTAAGGTTTATCTTGCAAACCTAAAAAGAAAATAAACTGTATGGAAAATTCAGCAAGTGTGAGTTTTGGTTGCAACAAATTTCTTTCCTTGGGCATATTGTTTCTAAAGATTTAATAACTGTGGATCCTGCAAAAACAAAAGTTGTTGAAGAATGGCCAAGACCCACAAATGTAACCGAGATCCGTAGTTTTCTTGGTTTGGCAGGTTACTACCAAAGTTTTGTTGAAAAAATTTCACGCTTATCTAGTCCAATGACTAAACTAACTCGGAAGGGTGTTAAGTTTATCTAGACAAAAGAATGTAATGATTACTTTCAGGAGTTGAAAAGAAGATTGGTGAATGCTCCAATTTTGGAACTTCCTTCCAGGAATGGTGAGTTTTTTATATACAGTGATGCTTCATTGAAAGGACTTGGTTGTGTACTAATGTAGAATGATCAGGTAATTTCTTATGCTTCACGTCAGTTGAAAACTCATGAGGTAAATTACCCTACACATGACTTGGAATTAGCTGCTATTATTTTTGCCTTAAAAATTTGGAGGCATCATTTGTATGGAGTAAAGTGTGAAATATATACCGATCAAAAAAGTTTAAAGTATATATTCACTCAGAAAGAATTGAACATGAGACAGAGGAGATGGCTAGAATTAATCAAGGATTATGATTTTACAATTCATTACCATCCAGGAAAAGCAAATAAAGTGGTTGATGCTTTGAGTCGAAAAAGTAATGCTTCATTAACAATGTTGTGTTTGGAACGTGATCCTTTGGTTAAGGATTTGATGAACTTTGGCATGGAAGTTGTTTATGTAGGATTTCCTTCTGTTTTGTTTCAGTTTTCAGTGAAATATTCTCTATCAGACAGAATTAAGCAAGCACAGAAGCAAGACAGCGAGTTGCAGAAAAAGATAGAGCTGGTTCAGAAGGGTAAGTTGCCTGAATTTAACATTGATAATGATTGTGTTTTGAGGTTTGGGAATAGATTATGTGTGCCTAGTTATTCACAATTGAAGAATGAGTTGTTATGTGAGGGTCATAGTTCCCCGTTTTCATTTCATCCTGGCAGTACTAAGATGTACAGAGATCTGCGGGAGTATTACTGGTGGGATGGAATGAAAAGAGATATTGATGATTTTACTGTGAAGTGTTTGACTTGTCAACAGGTTAAAGCAGAGCGGCAGTTACCGAAAGGGATGCTTCAGCCATTGCCAGTGCCAGAGTAGAAATGGGAAAATATATCCATGGACTTTGTTGTGGTATTACCAAGGACATATCGAGGTAATAATGCAATCTGGGTTATTGTTGATCGATTGACTAAATCTTCTCATTTCCTTCCTATTCGAGATACATTCTCTCTAGATCAACTTTCTCGATTGTATCTTTAAGATATAGTCAGGTTGCATGGATTTCCCCTCTCCATTGTATCTAATCATGATCCCAGGTTTACTTCTAAATTTTGGAAAGGCCTTAAGAATTCATTGGGTACTGAATTAAATTTTAGTACAGATTTTCATCCGCAATCAGATGGGCAGTCAGAATGAACAATTCAGACCTTGGAGGATATGCTATGAGCTTGCTCTATGGATTATCAGGGAAGTTGGGACCAACATCTTTCTTTGGTTGAGTTTTCTTATAATAACAGTTTTCATTCTATTATATAGATGGCACCATTTTAGGCATTATATGGGAAGCGGTGTCGAACTCCAGCTTTTTGGAATGAAGTGGGTGAAAGGGAACTGATGGGACCAGAATTGGTAGAAGAGATGGAAGAAAAAGTTCAGTTCATTCAGAAACACATGAGAACAGCTCAGAGCAGGCAGAAGATTTATACGGATAACCGGAGGAAGGATCTATCTTTCGAGGTAGGTGATCATGTTTTTTTCAAAGTTTTGCCATGGAAAAGTGTGATGCGATTTGGTAAGAAAGGAAAGTTGAGTCCAAGGTTCATTGGACCATATGAAATTCTGGAGAGAGTTCGATCAGTTTCATACCGAGTGGCTTTACCTCCGAGTTTATCTCAGGTACACAATGTTTTTCATGTTTCAATGTTGAGAAAGTATATGCCATATCCAGCTCATGTTTTGAGCCCAGAGGTAGTTCAGTTGGAAGAGAATCTCTCTTATGAAGAACAACTAGTCCAGATTCTTGACCGAAGAGAGCAAGTGTTGCGAAATAAGGTAATTCACCAGGTAAAGGTTTTGTGGGAAAACCATATGGTTGAAGAGGCAACATAGGAATCTGAAAATGCTATGAGGGATAAATACCCCCACTTATTTTGATAAGTGAATAAAATTGTGAGGACGCAATTACCAAAATAGGGGAAGGATGTAACATCCCAGGTAAATAAAGAATAATACATTTTCATATTTATTAATATTTACGAATTAAATATTAATTTTACTTTAAAGGAGTTTCTATGTTCGATAGCGTACCTGATACGCAACAAAGAGTTTCTTTGAAATCTTACGTTGCACACTAGTAAAAAAATAATATTATTTTGAATGGTAGTTAACACGTAGCCGTTGTATTGGCAAGAATGAATAGAAACTACTAAAATATGATTATATATGTTTTTTAGATAGTTTTACATTTATTCAATAAAAGATAAAGGCTTAAAATATGAAAAGAATTCAATTTTAGGCATATATACTCTAACATTCACAAAAGGTCGACTTATCACCTTTTGATGGAGAACCATCTATAAATATAGTTTTGGTCACTCTTATACATTCTATTGGACCAAATAAAATTCTTCTTTATAATCGGGACATCAAAATTTACTTTGTGTAAATTTTTGGTATTTTTCCGATAAAGTTCATTTTTTAATGAATAGTGAAAAATGTTGTATTTTAATTCAAAACCTCTTTTTAATATAATTTATTTATATGATTAGATTATCTTTTGAATCGGTTTTAAATTTCAATTAGAATATATTTTTACCATTTAATCCAATAGTGGTCGTTGGAATTAATTTCACTTTGAAATTGGACTTAAACTACTGTCAATCTTTTGATACTTATTGTTTCATAAAAACACGCTATTTGCTCTGACAATGGGAATTAATTATTGAATTAATTAATGAAACTTATATGTTTTGAATTTTGTAAAATAGAAATCATTTTTGAATTCGGAATATCAAATATATCTTAGGGTGAATATTTGGTATTTTTCTGAAAAACTTCAATTTTTGATGAATAGTGAAACCACTAAGTGGTACTTAAAAAAAACTGATTTTTCATTTAAATGAAATTTTACCACCTCTGTGTTTTGAATTTCAAAAATCAGACATAAATTTTTGTCATTAAGAATTAAAATATGGTTCAATGGGATTAAAATAATTTTTTGGTGAATAGTAACTTTTAAGTTTTTAATCGCGATTAGAGGTAATTAGTGTAGTTTAAAGTAAAAATAATGTTTTAATAATATGAAATAAACTTGACACATGTCCTACCCTTATTTGATGTGTCATTTCCGACCAATAAAATCCATGAGTCAACTTGGGGACCCCATGGAGCCACTTTGGTAGGAAAATTACATTAATAACTTTTTATTTAAAGTTAAAATAAAAATGTCACAAACATGAGTTGTTTTACTAAAACAACTTTTAAATGGGGTTATACAAGTCATAATTTTGACTATAAATATTCATTAGAAATCTAAAAATATTTCCTACATCATTATATTTTTTTTATAATTTTTATACATTAAATAAATTAAATTATTTATGACACCATGATGATGCAGCGATTACCTCATTATTTAATGATTTGAATAAAATGAAAAGATAGTGTAAAATCTAAGACCTAAAAATGTCAAAAACCTATTGTATGGGTGTATTTAGAAACTTTATCACCTTATACTCTAAATATATAATTGTGGGGCCTTTTTTATCCGAAAATCATTTTATAATAAAGTAACCTTTTATAACTTTCCAAGAGTGCCCCTCCTCTCCTCTTATAAAAGGCCCCCACCTCTACCACCTTACCCACACCTCTCAAGCCTTTGGATCGGCAAATATCTGCCCATTTTGTCTCTCCAAATACCTCTCTTACTCCTAGAATCCTCTATTTGGGAAGAAGTCTTACCAAGGAAGCCTTTGAGCTCAAATCAAAAAGAGTTACCCGTTTTAAAGGCAGTGTTTTCTCTTGTGTTCTTATGTATTATTTTGCTTCTCCAACCCCCTAACCTCTTTTCATTCCTTTATTTTGTAACAAAACCAGTATCCTCGATATACTAGGATTTTTTTATAAGAATTATTCGAGATACACTTACACAAACCTACATCTAATGGTTAAAGAACATACTGTTTCTGTGGATGGCGAATTTCTACCTCACGAAACGATGATTGTTCAACACTCATATAACACCTTCAAAGGTGTCCATTAAGATGTCACTATATTTATATATGATATATAATATGTTTATGTTTTCCTTAAGCTTCTTTATTTTTCATTTATGGCATACCTTTATGGTTTCCATTATGGGTAAACGTGATATCTTCATTTTAGGAAGTGCGGACTACCGCCCCCTCAAACTAATTTGATTTGTTAATGCCATATGTGGGACGTATAAAGGATGAAGTTAAAGTTATTATATATGATGTTATACTGGAATTATAATATAACTTTATATCATTATTATTTATTTCCATTAATGTATGAGATAGAAATGAAAGTAGCGTTCATGCGTACGTACGGCTTACCGTCTCCATGAATGGTGCATTTCATTTCTTATCCCCAAATGTAATATACTATTATAAGTACATATATATAATGGATATATATAATGTATGTTACATCTAAATTATGAATATAATTCTAGAATTAAAATATAAATATCTCTAATTTAGTTTTAATTCCATTAATATGACATAGAAATGAAAGTAGCGTTCATGCGTACGTACGGCTTACCGTCTCCATGAACGGTGCATTTCATTTCTTACCCCTAAATGATTATGTAATATTATAAATGTATGTATATACTGGATATATATTATATATATGATATCTACATCATTAATATAATTCTTGATATAATGGATATTTTACCACATCAACAACTTGTAATTATAAAGTGTTTATTTTTTACTCAAGTACCAATGATCGACAAAATGACCATTATTAACATAAATAATTACATAGTGTTCATAACATGGTAATCAGTGATATAAAAGGAATAATGAACTTGAAAAAAGGTTCTTAAGCAAGTATAAATTAACTCAAGTTTATTATTCAGGACGTTAAAGAACGATCGAGTCAAGTCGGACCGGAGGTAAGGGACTTCGTATCAACCTCCTTTCATTGAGGTATATTTTTGTTTTATACACAAATTTCTTTTATATGGTTTATAAACCCCTTTGACTTTTAATTTTATACAAAAAGAATCTTTTTCTATGAAGTGTTTTACTAAACGATAAAAAGGAATGTTTCTTTTAACGTACGCGGTGACAACGACCTTTTTCGCCGCCGCGAGTATCATTTGGTATTTGGCTTCCTCAACAAGCCGTAATGTTTTTAAAATGAAATAAATACCATATACTCTTTTATGTATTTTGGTATTGAAAATGGTTTTTTATAATGGATTTGTTATGTCAATATATTTAAGTGATATATTGTGATCAAAGTGTGGAAATGTTTTCTTTCCATTATATTTGTTTTATGTCTTATGATTTTATAATGGTACTTGGACATTTGATGGGTGGTTACGTGATAAACCATATGACGAGTGGTGCCGTGAATACCAGGACGGGTGGTTAAATTATAACCTCCAATGAATTGGGTATGTAAGTCAGCTGTATGGCTATTCCATTAAGTGATATGTGTGGAAGTCGACCGTATGGTTATTCCATTTAAGTATGTTTATGTCCTAAGTTACCTTTATATGTTATGTGTTTTTATATGGGTTTTATGGTAATCTTTTGGTTACGAAAGGGTAAGTATTGATATTTTATTCAGTGAAGAGTTTTTACTACTTCATAAAGGTTAAAAGTATTACTTTGATAAAGTATACATGGTTTACTTGTTGTTTTGAAAAACTAACAGTTTTCATTCTTTGTGTTTCCCTTACTGAGCTTTTTATGCTCACCCCAAGTTTTTTGAAATGTTTTTCACAGGACTTAATGTGGAATAGGGTAAAGGATGGGATCAAGGTAGATTCATGCTATCTAAAACATGGAACTAGACATGTTTCCTTTTAAGAGTTTTTATTTTATTGAAACCTAGTAGAAGTGTCTACTTTGTAATCTTTTGAGATGTAATAGTTCTGTTCTAATTCTCTAAAACTCTAAACCTGAAAAGATCCTCAATGTGAATTATTCATTTAATTCAATATTATGTAAGGTTTAAGGCTGGGGCCTTATAGTATGATTCCACTATCAATATAATGATATTGTCGCTCGTGCGTACGTATGGAGTACCGTCTCCACGACGCGATGAGATTCATTCCCATGCTCACCATTCAACGATGATTATAAAAATATATATTATTAATAAGTATGTAATATATGACATAATAATGGTACTATATATATATATATATACATATATATATGTATGTACTTACATATATCTTATTCACTTACTTCCGTTCAATACGATATGAAAACAGAAACAGCGTTTATGCGTACGTACGGCCTACCATCTCCATAAATGCTGCCTTCCATATCATATATCTATCTATTATAAAAATTTGTATTCTAAATATATATGATATATAAATTAATATTTATATTCTGTAAGTATTTAAATCATGATCTAAATGATACGATCAAGAATAACTTGTTAAAACATGTACGATAAAGAAAGAGATTTTTACACAAAATGTTAATTTAACATGGAAATAATTATTAAATGGTTAGTATAAAGTCATAAATGAATCATGTATGATATAATAAATATTAATATGCTTCTGGTTCTAGTATAATTTAATAACATACTATAGTCATTATACAGAAGGTTAAACGTACCCTCAACTAAAGGAAAGTGCAAGGTAAGGGGTTTCTTATCTCACTTTTAATTCCGTGAGATTTCCATTGTTCGCCCCTTATTTATTTCTTGTGGTGTATTTTGTACTTCCATTTGATATATATTATCATTATTCTCTTTATATTCATGATATTTTGTGATTCATTTTTTGGTTATTAATTTTTGGTCATACAACTCGATTGATTACAACATGGTAAGGGGTTTTCTTATGTCACTTTTAATTCCGTGAGATTTCCATTGTTCACCACTTATTTATTGAATGTGGTGTATTTTGTACTTCCATTTGATGTATATTATCATGATTCATTTTATATTCATTTCATTCTTTGATTAATTTGGTGGAAGTTATCTTTTGGTCTTACGACTCTATTGATTACAACGTAGTAATGGGGTTTTCATCTCACTTTTATTCCTGTGAGATTCATGCTATATTTGCCACTATTACCTTTTGTCTGGTGTACGTACTGACCATGATTATATTATTTGTGTAATATACATTAATTTATGGGTATTTACATCATCATTGTATGGTCCTTTTTTCATGGGGTTTATGTTTCGTAAGATACCAAATTGGTAAGGGAATTTCAAATTTCAAATTTCCACTTATTCTGTTTTACGCAAACATTATTGATTACTTTACCCCAAGATTATGTGTAAAATAACTATTTATTTACTTATTTGGTAATTTACACTCCCCTTTTTTTTTATATACTTTTGATACACATAATCAATCCATTGATAAATTCTCAAGACATCGATATAAACTTGATAAGAGTAATTTTAACTCAATTTCTATTCATTGAGTTAAGCATCGAATTCATTGGTGTTTTTTTACAAGAATATGTGTGTGTGTACTATGATTGATTTACACTGAATATCCAATCATATTGAGTGTATTTATATTTTCCACATATAATTATGTCCTTGATTTATCCTTAACCTAAGGATACGGTTCTTTATAAAGGAATTCATCTCAACTTACATTCCATTGAGAATTATTTTTTGTTATGCACCAATTCTCTTTTATTTTGTGTATATACTATAATTTGACATATTATATCATGAATACATTTATTCTCATGATATTATATTGTTTTTATTACCTCAATTATATCTATTCAAGCGTCTCTCATTTGGTTAGTAAATCTAACTAAAATATCATTTTAAATGTTTTAAAAATTTATTGTTCTAAATAATTATCATTAATGTCTATGTTTTAAAAATGGTTTTAAGGTTTTATTTATATGGACATTAATGTTTTAAAATATAAATCTCTTTTAAAAGTTTCAAATTGGTATGGGACACTTTGATTCAAAAATCTTTTTTAAACTACTTCTTGATAAATAGTGATACATTTAAATGTTTTCATGAAAAAGGGATATTTCTCTCAAAGATTTTTACTGATCATTTTCAACTATGTCAACATAATTTACGGGGTATTATTCTTGATCGAGGTTGATTTATTTTGATACAAATATTTCATACTATATTGAGGTTTTGTGATATGTTTGACTTTGGAAGTGTTATTTTTATACCATTCATGGTTTATGAATAAAGTATTGACATTTCGTATTCTAGTATTAATATGAATGTTTATGTTATGTTTAAAACTTTTTATATGAGTAATGCATTGGACTTAGTAAGTGAAGGGTGGAACCCGCTATCGCTTCTCGGTGTATTTTTAAGTCTCATGAGACAAACTAGTGTCTTGGCATAAGGTCGTAACAAAATCTTATTTGTAGTCTTGGCACGAGGCCTTGACTATGTGGTTATGAAGTGTGGAATTATGCATTCCATCATTATGAAATTAGTTGTTGATATTACATGTGATTATTCGACTAGTTGAATATCCATGTGAATAAGTAAATTGCATTATTTGATTAATCTTTTCCATATTATGTAGAAGTTTATGTTTAAAAGGATTGTGTTCTAGTCTTATACATTTCCTTAAATGTTAATTCATATTAATGATAGTTTCTGCTATAATGTTATCCTTACTAAGCATCTAATCTCACTCGTTTCTTATGTTTTATTTTTCCCCGGACACAAATAAATATATTATGATTAACCTGCAGGAATAGGCTATGGGATATAAGAGTGTTCAAAGGGGAAAAAATGTTGTTTTCTATTTCATGATGTAATGTAAAACTTATTTATGTATCTAGTCATTCCATGGATACTAAACTGGTTATTCTTTCAGGACACGATTCCTTGTATCATACTAATGTTATGTAATAATGAACCGATTATGGGTAATTGGGGTCGGGGCGTTACAGTTGGTATCAGAGGAAGTTTAGTACAAACCTTGGAAGCAAGATTTAGAAAAAAACACTGATTAAGAAAAACTACCCTAAGATAGACATTGAGGATTAGTATAGAAGAACATACAAAATTTTTGGTAATGTAAATATTATAAGGGATTTCCAAGAAATAAATCCTTGTCTGGATACGATTAGGTAGAGACAGCTCTGGTACAGATTTACCTAGGAGTGAAAACTCCAACAAGTAGTTTCGGGCTTGACACGGGGTATCTTGGTACATGACAATAGGCCTTACGGCACTCTTGGTTATGAAACTCCTGGGGTATTTGCTTAAGATAATTCAAATTTTATTTACAAATCGAATTGAATTATTTTAATATAAGATGAGAATATGAAAAACATGTTTAATCCTAAGGTGTTTTAGATTGAAAATAAGGTTTTATTATATTCTCTAAATGATTGTATGACTCACATTATGCTCTCTTGTGTTAGTCAATGGCTGGATTCCAAGGAAGTCATAGTAACATTGAACATGATGTACAAGGTGGTCCCGATGGTGGAAATGATCAATGAAATGGATTGTTGATAGGTGTAAAAAATATCATGTTCATGCCGAATTAGTTTTCCAAAAATATGATCAACAACATATATATTAACCAACTCTCGTACTCAAAAAAGAAGATAAAGGAGATGAATGATAAGAGCTCCAATAGTGGAGACCATGGAGAAAAGAAAGCTCAATTTCTATCAAGTAGGAAATATAGAAGGAGACACCTAGGAAAGTTCCTCAATGGAATAAATAAATGATTTATGTGTGGGAAAGAAGGACATAATGTAAAGAATTGCCGAGGAAAAATAAAGATTACTATAGAAGAAAATAAAAATGATCCCAAGAATACATTATAGTAATTTTCCATAAATTCCAGGGACTTGGGCATTACCCGAGTGAATGACCTATTATTTAGGATAACTGCTTGGTCAAGGAAGAACCTGTGTGGAAATAAATGGATTTGGAAATGTTTAAAAGTATTAGTGATCTTTGTTGATGGGATTACTTTGGAATACTTTTCTCTTGTATGTGTAACCCTACAGTTTTTTATGTGAAAATTCTATTTTAGGAATAATTATCTTTTCTATTATATTTATAAATAACCATTTGGGTTTATATGATCCTTAAATTTGAGGAAATTACAAGTTATTAAATTTTTGGATGAAAATGCGAGGTACGAGATAACATTTGTGGTGAAATTATGTTATGGTTATTTTGAAGAATTAATCTCATTTTGGGAATGTTATAAAAATTGTTTTTAAAAAAGGACAACACATAGACCATGTGACAACCTGTTGCGTTGTACCACACAGTGGGAATCGAACCCACAACCAGAGTGTCATTGGGATTTATCACCTACCACTGGACTACGTGAATTCCCTGGTTAGTATGACTAATTTTTTTTAGTTAAATGATTTCATTGATCAATAATAATTTGATTTGGGATCTTATTTCTTATAAAATGGATATCCTTAGTATAGGAAAATGAATTGGTGATTAAGTGATAAATGTTATTTTAGAAGATGTTCACTCTGTTTGGAACACTATATGCCTAATAAAAATAGAATATAATGAGATTTAATTTTAGGATTAATGGTGGATTTTTATCAATGTTTTTATTGTGTATTTATAGTGATTTTGGTTATTTATAGAAATAATTAACCTATCATAGAGAATATGTGATTAGGTTAATTACTTTATGCATGTGACTTGAAGAGTAGTCGATGTAATTTAGAGATACAATTTAACATGGAAGACTACATAATCCAATTTTTCTATGTTTTGGGTTTCAATATTAGTTTTTATTATATTGAAGGATTTTAAGGACAATTGTTTATTGAATGGTATTTATTGAACTTTGGGTATTGTTGGTTTAATTTTAGAAATTAAGATTAGTATTTCTTTTTCTAAAGGATTATACATTTTTGGGATCATCTGATCTTATACTAACCATTTTTCTTTTGGTTAATCTCTAAAGACAAAGTAAATATATAGTTTATCCTTTTTGGATCATGTGATTATCTAGAAGTTGATTCTAGCGCTTTATGTGTGACCAATTCATCTTGAATACTCATCATTTGAAAAAAAAGGTGAGTTAGTGGTAGAAATTTATTAAAGGTTGAAAATATACTTAAAAATTAATTATATATCTTTATGTTCTTAGTCAATATCATAAATAAATTCCTCAACATTATGATATGGAACATAAAACAAAAAAAAACATTGGTCGTTTACTTTTCCTACTGGGAAACTAATGACCATTTATCCCATTACAAGTTTGTGGTTTTCATGTTGTTAAATTCCTCCTGATCATGTTTTCTATCACTCTTTATCAGAACTTTACACTTAGTTTATCTTCTATATCCATTTTTTTCTACATGGAATTGTAGTATGGGTTATCTCGGGTGACCTTTGTCCTTCTATTTCTTTCTTTTAAAGTGATAGTTTTATTGACACTTTTTCTGATGTGAGACTTTCATTGAAGTTCCCAAGCCTTATTTTAAAATTGCGAGGATGCAATTTCAAAAAGGGGGGAAGAATTTAACACCCCAAGATTTCATAGTAAGTTATTTTCTTTAAAGTAATTCAATATCTTGCACTACACGCAACACCGAGTTTGAAAGCACCATGACTTACCAAACTAGTCATTCAAAAGCATTTATGAATAGTATTAACTGAATTTTGAATTATATATACTTCATATAATTTTAGAATCTTTATTATGTGTTTCTTAGACATAATATAACAACTGATTCATTTTTTTCCAAATAAAAGAAGTATTTTTAAAAAAAATGAAATTTTACCACCTTTTCATGGAAATAACTTTTTAAAACCAAAAATTGACAATTTTATATATTCAATTTAATGAAATAAAATTATTCTTTAGAATCAGGACGTAAAATTTTATTTTGAATAAATTTTTGGTGCTTTTCTAATAACTTTCATATTTTGATGAATACTGAAAAATACTAAATTTTAATTGACAACAACTTTTTTAATCGAAATAATTAATAGGGTTAAGTTACGAATTTGAATGGTTTGGATGTATAATTAGATTATCTTTTTATCTTTTAATACAATTTAGGTCATTATAAGTAATTTCACATTTAAATTTGACATAAACACATGTCAATCTTTTGATATTTTTTACTTTTTAAAAGAACTCGCTTCTCGGTTTCGACAATGGTAATTTATTTTAAATTAATTAATGCAGCTTATATGTTTTGAATTTTCTAAAAATAGAATTCATTTTTGAATTTGGAATATCAAAATTATCTTAGGGTGAATCTTTTGTATTTTTATGAAAACATTCAATTTTTGATGAATACTGATAAATACTACGTTATAGTTTAAAACCGACTTTTTATTTAAATGATTTGTAAAGACCAAGAATTTCCATGGAAACTTTTTTTCTTAAATACACGGGAATTTTACAAGTCTGCAAAAATTTACGGAGCTTGATTCTGAGGCCCGGTGTGCCCGGAATAAATTTATGAAGTTTTGTTCGGGTACGTTCAGTAAACGTGCGAGCAGGATTTTATAAAATTTGAACCGGTGCTTGGAATTAAAATCTGATGGCACCGTTGAACTCACAGTGTCAGTATTCTCTTAATAAGACTTTCACCTCGGCGGTAGTTGCTTGAGAATGAAAGTTAGTTTTTGGAGTTTTTAAGAATAAAATTAAATAAAAATAAGTGTGTAGATTATTTTTATTTGGTGGTTAAAACCTCCAAGAGGATGTTAGATGTAGGGTCCACCACACCATAACCTCCCATGAGAGGTTATGGTGGTGGGGCCCACCCGATGTCTAAACCCCTCTTATCAATTAAAGGGTTGGGGACCACCCGGGCTTTAAACCTCCTTGAAACTCCCCATAAGTGGGGAGAACCCTTGAACTTCCCCCATTAAAGTGCCAATCCACTCAAAACATTAATTAATTAATTTGAAATGTTTTGAATATTTTTTCCAACAATTAAATAATGGGTCAAATTAACCCATTATTTTTTGGTTGGCATTTTCTTTTGGTGGAACTTTGGGAGAGGGGTTGAAAAAGCTTGGAGAAACTAATTCTCCCAACGAAGAACGCTTCTTCCGCCAATGAAGAACGATCTTGAACCGGGGAAAGAAGGGGAAGAGCCTTCCTTGAAGAACGCCGATGATGTCATCCTCGACTTCTTCATCTTCTTCCCGACATCAATGAAATGACGTCCACCTTTCTGCGACATCGTCAACGAGTAACAAAACCGAGGTGGGGAAATTTAAGATTCATTTGTTTCTGTTTTCCTCGCTTGTTGAAGACGGTGGCGAGCAACGGCATCCGGCGTCGGGCCGACAGTGAAGAAATCTGGCCGGAAAGGGAACCAGTGGCACAAGGCCGCCAAGTCTTCGAAAAGGCACGGCACTATCGTGTCGCACGGAAGAATAGGTCGCATCCCTGGGCCACGGTGGTGTACACGGGTGGTCGCCCGGCCACCGGAGGGGCGCCGCAATGTCGCGCCATGCGGAAGAAGAAGCTTCATCCAGGGAGGGGCGCGGTGGAGGAGCAGAGGCGGACGGCATCGGGGTGACCGCCGGCAATGCAGAAGCGGCTGGCCGCTCGGCCAGCCGGGAGGAGCGGGACCCAGCGGGTCCCGCTTCGTGGACCGACACCACCTGGCGCATGTTTGGTACCCACCCGAAAGGCTCTGCCGTTCGGGATTCCAGGGGGCGCGAGGACTCCCCCTAGGATGTGGCTAGGGAGGGCCCCATAGGGCACCGCCAGCTGTTGGCTAGCCAGGCCAGAGCGGGCTGCCAGCCAAGCCACGCGGGCCGCCAGCCAGGCCACGCGGGCCGCTGGGCCTGACCCAGCCCGGGCCGGACCCAGCGCGGGTCGGTTCTCCCCCGCGGGTCAGGCCACCCCTTCGATCCAGGCCACACCCTCGGGCTGGGCCGCCCCCTCGGGCCGGGTCAGACCAGTGGACCAGGTCAGACCCTAGTCTGGACTCGTTTGACCCGAATTCACCTTTTCACCCATAACTTGGGCTACGGGTGTCCGATCGACGAACTGTCTATGGTGAAAGAAATCTTAGAGCAAGATAGTTCTTTTGGCATACCCAACTTGAGGTTTGGACATAGTTGGGGTTTGGATGGGTTGGTTTGAACCTAAAATCCAACCGGGCCCCCGGAACGGAAATGCCAATAACTCACAGACAGAGCGTGCATTTGACACACTGTCTGTTGCGTTGAGACCCCTATGACGAGGCGGAACTTTTGATATACTTCTACATGGGACTTCTTGACATTTTGAGGATCAACCTGAAGCTCATGGAGAAGATCCTCCTGGCGATGAGAAAGCGGAGTACGGAGACCTAGTAGCTGGCTGAGACCTGACGACTGCTGACCTTTTGACTCGGAGTGTTTCGACTAGCCCAGTGAGGATCGCCTCTATGTGAAACGGTAGACCCAAAGTTGGGAGCGCATCTATGTGATGTGGAAATCCCACGGTACTCTATAGGAGGAGTACCTCAGTAGGCTATGAGGGGGAGCGCCTCTGTGTGAGCGCGACAAACCCACAGTGGGGAGAGCCTCTGTGTGAGTGCAGCAGACCCATAGTACTCGACGGGAGGATTACCATAGCAGTCTAGGATAGTGGGAAGCGCCTCTATGTGAAATAGCAGGCCCATTGTACTCGATAGAGGAGGAGTACACCATTATCTGAGGTTCCTACAGTGTGACTGGGGATGGTACTTGATACTACCCCTAGAATAAAATCCTGGTTTGAGCTGAGTCAATGACTTTTTTGTTTTCCTCATGATTGAGATGGGTTACAAGATAACTACAGTATATGTATAGGCATATAACTAAGTAATGTTTTTCCATTATTTTCATACTTTGTGGTTTATCCTTGTTGGATTTAGTGAGACCTTGAGGGTCTCAGGGTCCCTACTGAGTATCGTTATACTCACCCCTGCACGAGCTATGCCTGCACCTCATTGTGTTGGTTGCAGATGACGGACAACGCTGACTGAGGACGAGGGTAGTAGGACTGGATGGTACCCAGAGGTGGACCTTACGACGAGTCGGTACACGGAGGATTCGGACGGATGTGGAGTGCTGAGGTGGCCATCTGTACCTACCCATCAGTTAGGAACCCTGGAGGACGTCCCAGTCACTACTTTACTTTTCTTCAGTTGTACTTGCTTCCAGTTGTACTTGTACTTTCCTATGGGGAATGTATCTCCAGCCCCTTTTACTTTCCACCACTTCTTTTGTATACAGTTTTACTTAGTGTTTTTCTTCTAGTTTTGTACTCTGTTGTTTTTTTTACAGTTATAAAGGCAATGTCTTCCCAGTTTAGGGATTTATTCCTTTGGTGCTAGTCTCCAGCACCTAGCCTATGGAAGGCAGGCTTGGGGTAGTCATGATACGGGCCCCAGGGGACGGGTCGTGATAAATTGGTATCTAAGGAGTCGATTCTACCGCAGAACTTAGAACTCTGATCTTTCTTTTCTGTGAAGAAATAGTGTTAAGGGTACTAGGTGTGGTTCTCAGTTTAGGGAGTCCAGTGTTGGTACGGGAAGTCAACGTATCCATACACCAGGACACTGAATTCTGATTTCTAACTCATTTCACGAAAACACTGATTGTGTGCATGTTTTAAAAAGTTTTCTTTAAGTTGTCTCAACCAGGTCAGCTCACCAGGTATAGTCTTTTAACTATGTTGAATCAGTTTCATTCAGGATGCCTCCCCACAGACGACCAGTTAGAGCCCTGAGAGTCTTACGTACTGACAGCCCAATGAACGATGAGGCCTCGGTGCAGGTCCCTTTACCAGCGGAGGCACCTGCGGTAACACTTCCTGTTGGGCCACCAATGCCACCAGCCCCAGCAGCAAACGATTCGCGCTACTTGAGCGCATTGCACGAGTTCCAGTGCCATAGGCGACCTAGGTTCTGGGGAGAGATGGACCCACAGGTGGCTGAGGATTGGCTGGAGGCTGTGGTGAGAGTCTTCAGGCTAATAGGGACACCAGCAGACTCCATGGTGATCCTTTCCATGAGTCTCTATCAGGTAGCATCAGGAAGATGGTGGAGCCTGATTCTCTAGGTGCATGACGATGCAACACTACTCTGGACAGACTTCAAGAGCCTGTTCTGGGCAGATTTTGTCCCAGCCACCCTTCGTGCAGTGCGCATATAGGAGATAATACATCAACAGTAGGGTAGCATGACTGTAGCTCAGTACTTAGTGAGGTTCACCGACCTCTCGCGATACTCCACAGATATGGTACGAGATCCATTCTTTAGGGTCTGGACCTTCAATCAGGGGCTCAGGCGAGAGATCATGGCATCGATGATCTCCCTCAGCATCCCAACACCGGAGGGGATGTTAGAGAGATCCCTCCTAGTGGTGAGTTTCCTTGCTGAGAAGTCACCAGCAGCGAGACCCACTACTAGTCAACATGCAACTGAGTCTTATGCAGCTAGCAGTAGACAGATGACGCAGAGGTCCAAGGGGACCAGACCCACAGGTGGATGACTGCGGGACTTAGGATCTGTTGTGCGGGGCACTCGGGGTAGTGACCTACCTTCCCAAAGTAGGCAGTGTTACTCATGCGGCGGGCAGGGTCACATGGCTCGTGACTATCCAACCCGCTATTCAGATGATCACCAGACAGTTGAGGGACCTCCCAGACAGAGGCAAAGATTCGATCGAGGCGGTTTGCAGGGCACAGGTAGATGTGGCAGAGGAGCTAATCGAGCTACTAGCAGTGGACAATGTTACGAGGTGCTAACGCCACCACCACCAGGTGGTCCACCCCGACCGCAGCAAGCAGGTGGATAGGGGAGAGATCATATTCATGTAGCTGAGGAATATAACCATGGTGCTCCAGAGATGATTCGAGGTACAATCTGTGTCTACTCCACATTATTTTTAGTTCTTATAGACACAGGTTCTAGTCACTCTTTCATTGCCACATCCCTCATTCAGAGCTCGGAGATTCCAAAGGAGCCGTTGGTTCGATCCTTATGGATAGAGACTCTTATGAGAGATGATTCAACGATTATGCATTGGTGTTGGTAGTGCGAGCTTGCTCTAGGAGGTGAGAGCTTCGGCTGGGATCTCTTATTTGAAATGTTGAGTCCTTACAACATCATCTTGGGTATGGACTAGTTGTCTATAGTCCATGCCCAGATCAACTACATTAGGCGAAATGTGCAGTGTGCCCGCACGGATGGGACCAGGTTTACCTTCACCGGTGAGAGGGGAACCTTTTCAGCATAGGATGGACTTACTCAAAGGAGGGTGTATCCAATCACTCACCAATTGGATTTACTTACCCTCGGAGTAGTTGAGGTTGAGAGTCTGACTTATCCTGTAGTGGTGGACCAGTATGCGGATGTTTTCCCTGAAGATTTCCAGGACTACCTCCTCGCAGAGAGGTGGACTTCTACATTGACATGTACCCCGGGACGGCACTGATATCTACTCTAGCATATCGTATGGCTCCTTTTGATCTTTTCAAGATGCAGGTATAGCTAGAGGACTTGCAGGGAAAGGGTTTCATCCGGCCCAGTGTTTCTCCCTGGGAAGCCCCTATTCTATTCACCAAGAAGGTGGATGGGAGCTTGAGGCTCTATGTTGACTACCATCTCCTGAACCAGGTGACCGTGAAGAACAAATACCAACTTCTGAGTATTGACGACCTATTTGATTAGCTGAAGGGATCATGGTGGTTCTCGAACATAGACCTCAGATCAGGCTATCAATAGCTCAGAGTTCGAGACGAGGATGTGCGGAAGACAGCCTTCAATTGTCGGTACGGCCACTATGAGTTCTTGGTTATTCCCTTATATGTAACCAACGCTCTAGCAGTTTTCATGAGTCTCATGAACAGGATCTTCTAGACTTACCTCGATTGCTTTGTTATAGTCTTTATCAACGAAATTTTGATATACTCGACTACTGAGGAGGATCATGCCAACCATTTGCAGGTAGTACTGGATACACTCCAAGAGCACCATCTTTATGGTAAGATCTTGAAGTGTCGGTTCTAGATTCGAGAGGTTCACTTATTGGGACACATCATCTCAGAGGTTGGAGTTGCAGTAGATCTAGCGAAGATTGAGGTGGTACTTTCTTGGGATCCACCCAGGGGTGTGGCAGAGGTACGAAGTTTCCTGGGCTTGGCTGGATACTACCGGAGATTCGTTCCAGACTTCTCCAGAGTTGCATCACCACTATCATCCTTGACGAAGAAGGGGAAACCCTTTTTGTGGTCAGAGAGATGCCAGCAGAGCTTTCAGAAGTTAAGGAAAAGGCTAACTAGTGATCCTATCTTAAGACTTCCAGTGGAAGGTGTAGGGTACATAGTCTACTGCGATGCATCAAGGACCAGACTCGGGTGTGTTCTATTGTAGGAGCGATTAGTGATCACATATGGTTCTCGGCAGCTGAGACAACACAAGAAGAACTACGCTACCCATGACCTGGAGTTAGAAGCAGTGGTCTTCACATTGAAGATGTGGAGGCACTATCTGATGGGCGAGCATTTTACCATGTACTCTGATCACAAGATTCTCAGGTATATCTTATGTCAGAAGGACCTGAACCTGAGATATCGATGTTGGCTTCAGTTCCTCTAGGACTATGATTTCGAGATAGTCTATACTCCTAGGAATGGGAATGTTGTTTCAGATATGCTCAGCAGAAGATCTGATATATAGTTGCTAGGAGAGGTGACAGAGAAGCTGGATACCTTACAGATATCCTTCTTGGATAGAGACGGAGCAGCCTACCTACAGTCTCTTACAGTAACTCCTTCACTTCTTCAATGAGTTAGGGAGGCACAGCATGGGGACGCTGACTGTGAGACATGATGTGATCAGATATCCACAGGGCAAGCACCTGATGGATTTTTTGAAGGTGGGGAGCATGTCATCCTCTTCAGAGGACATACCTTAGTACTAGCTGTACTTCAGGAGGAGGTATTGAGGGATTTCTACACATCCCCTCTAGCGGTACATCCAGGAGTGGTGAAGATGTACCAGGACCATCGACGACAACACTGGTGGCCAGTTATGAAGAAGGCAGTAGCGGAGTTTGTCTCATTGTGCCTCACTTGTCAGCAAGTGATGGCAGAGCACCAAGTACCAGCAAGCTTGTTTCAGCCCTTAGAGGTCCCATAGTGGAAGTGGGATGGGATATCCATGGACTTTGTGACAGGTCTTCCATGTACATTCAGGGGTCATGACTCGATTTGGGTGATCGTCGACTGACTCACCCAGTCAGCCCACTTCCTACCGATCAGAGAGTAGGGTTCAGTGGAGAGCTTCTAACACTTCTATGTGCAGGATATTGTGTGGCTACATGGAGTACCTTCATCTATTGTCTCCGATTGTGATGCATGGTTTACTTCCCGGCTATGGAAGGGGTTGCAGGAGGCTTTCGGGACACAGCTTCACTTGAGCACCGCCTTCCATCCTCAGATACAAGGTCAGACTGAGCAGACTATTTAGACCCTCAAGGACATGCTACATGCTTGTGTCCTTAACTTCAGTCATTGTTGGGAGGATTACTTACTATTGGTAGAGTTTTACTACAACAACAGTTATCACTCCACCATCAGTATGAAACCTTTTTTGGCCTTGTATGGTCAACCTTGTAGATCGCCACTATGCTAGATAGACCCAAGGGAGTTAGCACTAGTGGGACCAGAGATGGTACGGGCTACCACAGAGAAGGTGAAGATCATCTAGGAGTGGATGAAGACTGCACAGAGCAGGCAGAATTTGTATGTTGATAGGAGACGGAGACCTCTAGAGTTTGAGGATGGCGACCATGTCTTTCTACGGGTCTCACCTCAATGAGGTCTACAGAGATCTGGCTGAGGAGGCAAGTTATCTCTACGATTCATCGGACCTCTCCAGGTCCTTAACAGAGTAGGCGAGGTGGCTTACTACTTGGCTCTTCCACCTCAGTTGCACCGGTTGCATGACGTCTTCCACGTATCTCACCTAAGGAGATACGTGCACGACCCTTCCCACATCATCAACCATGGAGAGCTAGACATCAATGATGGGGTGAATTTCATAGAGGTCCCAGTAGAGATTGATGATCGATAGGAATGGGTCCTATGATGATGGTCGATACCTCTGGTGCGCATTAACTTGCAGCACGGGAACCTCTAGGAGAGCACATGGGAGCGGGAGTCTCAGATGCATGCTCAGTACCCCCTTTTTCCCCTTAATTCGAGTTATAACTTATAGGTACATAAATCCCTGAAGTGGGGAGAATGTAAAGACCCGGAATTTCCATGGAAATTTTTTTCTTAAATACATGGGAATTTTACGAGTCTTCGAAAATTTACGGCGCTTGATTTAGTGTCCTGGTGTGCTCGGAATAAATTTCTGAATTTTTTTTTGGGTACGTTCAGTAAATGTGAGAGGAGGATTTTATAACTTTTGAACCGGTGCTCGGAATTGAAATATTAGGGCACCGTTGAACTCACAGCGCCGGTATTCTCTTAAGAATACTTTCACCTCGACGGCAGTTGGTCGAGAATGAAAGTTAGTTTTTGGAGTTTTTAAGAATAAAATTAAATAAAAATAAGTGTGTGGCTTATTTTTATTTGGTGGTTAAAACCTCCAAGAGGAGGTTAGAGGTGGGGGCCACCACACCATAACCTCCCATTAGAGTTTATGGTGGTGGGGCCCACCTGAGGTCTAAACACCTCTTATCAACTAAAGGGGGTGGGGACCACCCAGGATTTAAACCTCCTTGAAACTCCCCATAAGTGGGGAAAACCCTTGAACTTCCCTCATTAAAGTGCTAATCCACTCAAAAAATTTATTAATTAATTTAAAATCTTTTGAATATTTTGGCCAACAATTAAATAATGGGTTAACATAACCCATTATTTTTGGGTTGGCATCTTCTTTTGCTGGAACATTGGGAGAGGGGATGAAAGAGCTTGGAGAAACTAATTCACCCAATGAAGAACGCTTCTTCTGCCAATGAAGAACGATCTTCAACCGGGGAAAGAAGGGGAAGTGTCGTCCTTGAAGAATTCCAACGACATCATCCTCGACTTCTTCATCTTCTTCCTGACATCAACGAAACGATGTCCACCTTTCCACGATGTCTTCAACAAGAAACGAACCCAAATTAGCGGAATTTAAGATTGATTTGTTTCCATTCTTCATCGAACAAATCTTGGTTTATGAATCTCCAAATGTTATCACCATAACATGGAGAGCTAGGGCCACATGAAAATGGATCGACCCTCTCCCTTCGTTTTTCCTCTCTTTTTGATGATGGTGGCGGAGCAACGGCGGCCGGCATCGGGCCGGCCATGAAGAAATCTGGACGTGAAGGAAACCAGCGGTGCAAGGCCACCGAGTCGTCAGAAGGGCGCGGCACCGTCGTGCCGCGTCCAAGAATAGGTCATGGCCCCTGGCCGCGGTGGTGTACACGGGTGGCCTCTAGGCCGTCGTAGGGGCGCGACATCGTCACGCCGCGCGGAGGAAAGGAGCTGCCGCCATAGCGGTCCGCGGCAGAGGGGCACGACGCCGTCGCGCCGCGTGGAGGAAGAAGCCGCGGCTAGGGCCGGCTGCAGTGGAGGAGCAGAGGTGTCTAGCATCGGGCTGGCCACCGGCAATGCGGAGGCGGCTAGCCGCTCGGCCATCCGAGAGGAGCAGGACCCAACGTGTCCCGCGTCATGGACCGATGCCACCTGGTATCGGTTTGGTACCCACCCGAACAGATCTGTCGTTCGGGATTCCAATGGGAGCATGGACTCCCCCCTAGACGCAGATAGGGCGGGCCCCACAGGGCGCCTTCAGCCGCTGGCTAGCCAAGCCAGCCCGGACCGGACCCGGCACGGGTCGGGCCGCCCCCTCGTGTCGGGTCGGACCCAAGGACCGAGTCGGACCCCAGTCCGGACCCATTTGACCCGAATTCACCTTTTCACCCATAACTTGGGATACAGGTGTCCAGCCGCGAATCATCTATGGATATGGAAATCTTAGAACGATACAGTTCTTTTTGCATGTCCCACTTGAGGTTTAGACACAGTTGGGGTACGGTCGGATTGGTTTGAACCTAAAATCCAACAGGGCCCCCGGAACCAATATGCCAATAACTCACAGATTGGGTGTCCATTTGATGTGGCGTCTGTTGCGTTGAGACCCCTATGATGGGGCAGACCTTTTGAGATACTTATACATGAGACTTAGTGATAGTTGGAGGATCGACCTATTGCTCATGGAGTGGATCCTCCCAGAGAAAAGCGAGCGGAGTACGGAGACCTAGTAACTGGCTGAGACCTGACGACTGTTGACCTTTCAACTCGGAGTGTTTCGACTAGCCCAGTGGGGAGCGCCTCTGTGTGACGTGGTAGACCCATAGTGGGGAGCACCTCTGTGTGACGCGGCAGACCCATGGTACTCGACAGGAGGAGTACCTCAGCAGGCTACGAGGGGGGCACCTCTGTGTGAGCACGGAAGACCCACAGTGGGGAGTGCCTCTGTGTGAGCATGATAGACCCATAGTGGGGAGTGCCTCTGTGTGAGTACAGTAGACCCACGGTACTCGGCGGGAGAAGTACCACAGTAGTCCAGGATAGTGGGAAGTGCCTATGTGTGATGCGGCAGGCCCATTGTACTCGATAGAGGAGGAGTACACCATCATCCGAGGTTCCGACAGTGTGATTGGGGATGTTACTTTATACTACCCCTAGAATAAAATCCTAGTTTGAGCTGAGTCAATGACTTTTATTTTTTCCTCATGATTGATATGGGTTACTAGATAACTTAGGTATATGTATGGGCATATACCTAAGTAATGGTTATCCGTTGATTTCATACTTTGTGGTTTATTTTTGTTGGATTTTGTGAGACCTTAAGTGTCTTAGGGTCCCTACTCAGTATCGTTATACTCAACCCTACATGGTCTATGCTCGTACCTCATTGTGTTGGTTGCAGACAACAGACAGCACTGACTGAAGTCGTGGGTAGCAGGATTGGATGATACCGGGAGGTGGACCTTATGAGGAGTCGGTACACGGAGGAGCCGGATGGACGTGGAGTGCTGAGGAGGCCGTCTGTACCTACCCTTCAGGTAGAAACCCCAGAGGACATCCCAGTAGCATCTTTACTTTTCCTTAGTTGTACTTGCTTTCATTTGTACATGTACTTTCCTGTTGGGCTTGTATTTCTGGCCCCTTTTACTTTCCAGCACTTCTTTTGTATACTGTTTTACTTAGTGTTTTTCTTTCAGTTGTGTACTCTGTTGTGTTTTATTATAGTTATAAAGGCAATTCCTTCCCAGTTTAGGGATTTACGCCTTTGGTTCTAGTCACTAGCCCCTGGCCTATAGAAGGCATGCTTGGGGTAGTCACGATACGGGGCCTAGGGGACGGGTCGTGACTTAATTATTTATTTCATTTAAATTTATTTTAAGTCAAAATAGATATATAATACATATATAAGTTCAATGTAATTCATTGGAGTCATTTTATAATAAAATTAGATGTATAAAATTTTATTAAACATTTTACCGTCTTTTACCCACCTTCTAGGAGCATTTTCAAATTTGCATAAAACATAATTTTACCGCTTCTGTGAGTTGACATTAAAAAATCCAAGAGACATGGTTGACATCAGTACGTAAAATTTTGTTCAATAAGATGAAATTAATTTTTGGTGAATAGTAACTTTTGACTTTTATTTACAACGGTTAAAAGTAAATAGGGTAATTATGGTTAAAATGATATTATAATTACCCTAAAATAGGTCTTAATTCTATTAGATAAGTGTAATTAGAACAAAAAACATATCAGTAAAATATGATCCTCTTTGGTCCATTTGGATTAGATTAGGACATTTATTATTATTTTATTTAAAGAAGAGTTAAAAGAGTTAAATTCAATGTAAATAACTAAACCATTTTTAATATATGGTTATACAAAAGATAAATTAGACTATAAATATTCATTAAAAATATAAAATTATTTACTACATAATGGTATTTTATTTATAATTTTTAGACACTATATATTTAAATTTATTTATGTCACAATGATGATGCAGTAATTACCTTATTAATGGGAGATTAAAATAATTGATATTATAAATATCAAAATAAATGTTATTTGGGAATTTTGATGAAATAAAATAATTTTATAGGTTATTATGCCATGTTAGGGTTGATTAAATAATTTTTGGATGAATTAATCTTTCTGTTATGATTTTCCAAGAAACCAAATACTAAATAATGTCAAAATTAACATAAATGAGTTTTTAAAACAAATACTATATTATTGGTTGATATAATATTCCTAAAAATATAAGGTTTGGCCAAAGGGCTTAAATAATATTATATATGTCAATAATAAACCACTTTATATTCTCTCATAATTTTAGAGTATGTTTGTTAACCATATAGTGTAACAATACAAGAAGACGCGGTAAAAGTTAAATTATTTAACTCAGAGCTAAATATAAAATATAAGGTTAAAATGGTAACCTAAACTTGTCTAAAACCTATTGGTTCAGAGGTTTTAGACACATCCCCACCTTATCTTAGAAATAAATCATTTTTGATCCATTAGAAACCGAAAATGGTTTTTTTTTATAAAATAATATTTTACGGTTTTCCTAAAGTGACCTCGCCCCTCTTATAAAATTGATCTTCCCCTTCTCTCAAAATCACACATCTAAAGCCATTTGGCTCATCCAAAAACTGCCCAAATATCCTCTAAAATACCCTCAAATTATCCTAGAGTCCTTAATTTTTTCAAAAATCCAACCTAATGATACCTTTTGATCAACTCAAAAGGAAACACCCTAATAAGAGGTAATAATTTCACCACCCTCTTTCAAGAGCTTTTCTTCTTCCACATCCTCTTTATTTGTTGTTTCCATACCAAAATAATAAATAAATTACCTCCTACATAATATTATGTTATTATAAATATGTCCCAACCATATTCTTTATTCTATTTATCTTATAAATGACAAACCCACCATACGTGCGTACGTACGGATTACCGTCTCCACGTCGTGGTGTAGTTTGTTATTCAAACACTTCATTATTTGGATGGGTATAATAATGAGTATAAATGATGTAAATAAAAAATATAACCTGTTAATGATTATTTATATATGATATACCATCCAATTACATACTATTCCACCTTTAATATAATGATATTGTCACTCGTACGTACGTATGGATTACGTCTCCACGACGCGATGAGATTCATTCCCATGTTCACCATTAAATGATGATTATAAAAATATATTTTATTAATAATTATGTAATATATGACATAATAATTATACTGGATATATATATATTTACTTACATATATCTTATTCACATACTTCCGTTCAATACGATATGAAAACGAAAACGGCATTTATGCGTATGTACGGCCTACCATATCCATAAACGGTGCCTTACATTTCATATATGTATTTATTATAAATATGTATATTATAAATATATATGACATATAAATCATTATTTATATTCTGGAAGTTTTTAAATCATGATATAAATGATATGATCAAGAATAACAAGTTAAAACACGTACGATAAAGAAAGCGATTATTACCCAAAATGTTAATTTAACATGGAAATCATTATTAAATGGGTAGTATAAAGTCATAAATGAATAATGTATGATATAATAAATATTAATATGTTTCTGGTATAATTTAATAACATACTATGGTCATTATACAGGAGTTTAAACATACCCTCGCCCAAAGGAAAGTGCAAGGTAAGGGGTTTCTTATCTCACTTTTAATTCCATGAGATTTCCATTATTTTTCACTTATTTATTGCATGTGGTGTACTGTGTACTTCCATTTGATATATATTATCATGATTATATTTATATTCATGATATTTTGTGCTTCATTTGGTGGTTATTAACTTTTGGTCATACGACTCGATTTATTACAACATGGTAAGGGGTTTTCTTATCTCACTTTTAATTCAGTGAGATTTTCATTGTTCACCACTTATTTATTGCATGTGGTGTATTGTGTACTGAAATTTGATATATATTATCATTATTGAATTTATATTCATGGTATTATATGATTCATTTGGTGGTTGTCAACTTTTGGTCTTACGACTCGATTGATTACAACGTGGTAATGGGGTTTTCATCTCACTTTTATTCCCGTGAGATTCATGCTATATTTGACACTATTACCTTTTGTGTGGTATATATACTTCCCATGATTGTATTCATTGTGTAATATACTTTAATATATGGGTATTTACTTCAAATTGTATGATACTTCTTTCATGTGTTGTATGTTTCGTAAGTTACCAAATCGGTAAGGGAATTTCAAATTTCAATTTCCACTCATTCGGTTTTACAAAAACTTCATTGATTACTTTACTCCAAGATTATGTGTGAAATAAATATTTATTTACTTATTTATTAATTTCCACTCCCCTTTATGTGGATATAATTTTGATACACATAATCAATCCATTGATAAATTCTAAATTCATTGATATAAACTTGATAAGAGTAATTTGAACTCAATTTCTATTCGTTGAGTTAAACATCCAATTCATTGGTGTTGTTTTTACAAGAATATGTGTGAATATCCTCTGATTGATTTACCCTGAATATCCAATCATATTTATGTATTTATATTTTCCACACATAATTATGTCATTGATTTATTCTTAACCTAAGGATGCAGTCTTTATAAAGCAATTCATCTCAACTTACATTCCATTGAGAATTCTTTGTTGTTATACACCAATTAAATTTTATTTGGTTTATATACTGTACTTTGACATAGTATATCCTGAATACCTTTATTCTCAAGATATTGTAAAGTTTTCATTACATCAATTATTTTTCAAACATCTCTTATTTTCTTAGGAACTCTAACTAAAATATCATTTTAAATGTTCTAAAAATTTATTCTTCTAAATCTTTCTCATTAATGTCCACATTTTAAAAATGGTTTTAAGTTTTTATATATATGGACATTAATGTTTTAAAATTTAAATTCCATTTAAAATATTCAAAGTGGTATGTGACACTTTGATTCAAAAATCTATTTTAAACAGCTTCTTGATAAATAGTGAGACTTTTAAATGTTTTCATGAAAAAGGGATATTTATCTCAAAGATTTTTACTAATCATTTTCAACTATATCAACATCATTTACAGGATATTATTCTTTATCGAGGTTGATTTATTATGACACAAATCTTTTATACTGTATTGAATGTTTTTTGATGTGTTTGACTGTGGATGGGTTATTTTTATACCATTCATGTTTTATGGATAAAGTATTGAAATTTCGTATGCTTGTTTTAATACGAATGATTATGTTATATTTAAACCTTTTCATATGAGGAATGCATTGGACTTCGTAAGTGACGGGTGGAGCCTACTATAGCTCCTCAATGGATCAGTAGGTCTCATGAGACAAACTAGTTTCTTGCCACAAGGCCTTGAAAAAATCTTATTTTTAGTCTTGGAACAAGGCCTTGATGATGTGGTTATGAAGTCTAGAATTATGCATTCCATCATTATGAAATTGGCTATTGATATTACTTGTGATCATTCGACTAGTAGAATATCCATGTGAATAAGTAAATGGCATTATTTGATTAATATTTTCCATATTATGTTGAAGTTTTAGTTTAAAAGGATTGTGTTCTAGTCTTATACATTGCCATAAATGTTTATTCTTATTTATGACAGTTTATTCTATAATGTTATCCTTACTGATCATCTAAGATCACCCCTTTCTTAAGTTTTATTTTTCCCAGGAAGCAAAGAAGTATATTATTTTTAACCTACAGAAAAAGGAAAAGGGATATAAGAGTGTTCACAGGGGACACAATGTTGTTTTTTTATTTCATGATGTAATGTAAAACTTATGTATGTATCTAGTACTTTCAAGGCTACTAAACTGATCGGTCTTTCGGTACATGATTCCTTGTATCATGCCAATGTTATGTAATAATGCACCAATTCTAGTAAATGGGGTTGAGGCGTTACATGTTAAATATTTAAAATAGGATTTATAATTTTATATACACATTATCATATTATTTAATTAGCTAAATTTCATTATTTGGTAAAAAATGATAAACTGTAAAACTATTATTAACATGATATTAGTAAAATAATTATTTTAAATGATTTTTCTAATATATGTTATTTTTGTATAATATAATAATTCAATTTCCTCCAAAAAACTAATATTTATTTTAAAACTATAAAAAAAATATTGAAACCGATTCAATTGGTAATCAATACTAAAAAATATTAAGAACACATAATGTTAAAAGAAACATTTTCAAAAAAATATTATTTTTAATATTTAATTTAGAAGTTAATTTTTTATTTATTTGAAATTAAATATGATTAAATCAAGGTCAAATTAGGAATCAAAACATCCAAATTTGGTAATAGTGGCCATTGTATATTTTTAGTAATACATTTATTACTTTTTTAAGAACTAGTTACCTTGCTAAAAATCAAAAAGGTAAAATTTAAATATAAAATGGAAATGACATGAAAAAATTATAATAAATGTGTTAAAAATATATATAGGGTATTTATCGATCTCATATGAGCCCAAATTCCAATATTTGGTTGTTTTGGGGTTGTTGACTATTGAATAGTGTAATTCAAATTTTTGGAACGTAATGGATCTTCACAAATGTCACATTTTCTTCACTTATAGTAGGGGAACACTTTAACCACATCATGTGATACCTATTAAATTTAATTTCTTCATGAAACTCCTTTATTTTTTCACATAATATAATCCTATCAGATAATCATTTTTCCATAGTCTCAATTAGTTTTGCCAATCCTGTAATTAACAAGGAGGCTTTCAAGAGAATGTTTAGGTTCAAAATCATTGTTTTTGTTAATCCTTATACATTTATACTTAATATCTCTCTTGAAAACCTATTATATCCATATTAATATAACAAACACAAACTCAATAATTTTTTATTATATTAATGTAAGAACCATTATTTATTCCATATCATTAATACAAACCAATAAAACAACGTCAATTGTGAATTTGTGAATACTACCACCTCCTTGAAGTGATGTGATATATTTTCACCACCCCCTCTATTTATATGTTAACTATATGTGATTTAATAATAAATTTAAAACTTATAATATAATTATTATTAATAAGATAAAAATTATAATTCAACTTTACCCATTATCATTAGTTTAAAAATGTAAATGTTAATCATGTGTTGTGTGGACTACCGCTTATCCTAAGATATGTCTTTAATTTCTCATCATGATTTAAATTATATATATAATACTCCTAAAATATGATACAAACCCTTTAAATAAACTAAATAATATCATTACTCGTTGTTTATACTTATATTATTTCAAAAGTATCCATTTCCTAACCATACTCAACCATCAAATTGTGGTATGATCATGTTTGGGTCAGTTTAGACACCTTATTGACCAATTCTATAAAAATATATCAAAGATTACTATATAAGAATAAATTATTATATAATATTATTTTAATAATAAAATATTTTTTTATTATTTTTATTAAAATTAAATATTAATACTTCTCCTAATTATTGAAATTTCAAATTTTATCGCTAAAATTAATGAAATAAGCCAACACTAATTCCATTTTGACTCATCATATTAAAAACTAATAGAATGAGATTATATAATTATAAATCATTATAATTTACCTATTATAGTACATTAAATGATATAAGAATGATTTTTTGGGGTGATTAATGAAAAACTACACCACTATTATGAAATTAGTTCACAATGATCAAGAAAATTTACACATAATATTGAATTTTTTTAATAAATAACTAACATACATATAGATAATAGTTATAAATTATATTTATAAAATGCTATAAATATAAATAATTTTATAGAATGGGTGATTAATATTGTAATTCATGTTTTACTAGAGATCAAATTCCCTTTGTATAATTTAGTAATTAATGTAAGGGTTTCTTTTCCTTATTTTAAAATAAATGAGAGATTTTAACATATTACATACCATAATTACTCTTATATGGTGTAGTCAATAAATCATTACCATAAATTTTAATTAATATATTTAATTTTACGATAATTAAATCTCCATATCTCAGTGTCCCTCTTATTTTCATTGAATATTATGTTACATTACTGTAATGTTTTTTATTATAAAAATAGTATCAATAATTTTTAATGTGTTTTCATAAACATTATTATACAATGATGTGTTACTTCTATACAAATATATTATTTCAAGGTATTGTATTCATCATTCTTGGTAATGGACACCTTTTATTGATATCTTCCGCCAACAAAATTTTATTTTAGTATAAATTATATCATTTTTTGGAATAATTAACATCCTATTCAGTGACGGTTTCCCCTTATTATCTATATTTCCCTCCCCACCAATTTTCACAATTATTTTTTTGAAATTATATTGTAACTTCCATGACCAGGGTTCCACGAAATCGGTCCCTTGAGCTGGGTCACCACATGAACTCTAGCATGACTCCCCTTACACTTGACGTTACGTACTAGCAGTGAGGATCTAGAAGTCATGTAGGGAGACTATACCCTTTTTACTAGAGTAACCCACAACTATAAGCATATAGAATAATTGAAAAAACATTAGATAACCAATGAACATGAATAAATAACCATTTTCAAAAAAACTAGGTAAAACCACAACCAATAGTAAATATGTCATATAATACTACAATTTCAAGAGAAAAATCACCAAATAAGAATAATAGTAGAATCCCAAAAATGGTCCTGACACTAAGTCTGAATGCTCATACAAGCTCATCCCAAACCTGACACAGTTCCCTATCTTGGGGTATTTTTCCATTCCTGACTTGCAACCATGAAATCTTCTCAGGTACCCAATGGAATCCTGAGTAGGGTGTGAGTATAACTCAAAAGGTCACCACCAATTAAATCCAAAAAATATCCAGTCTAAAAAGATAGTTCATGCAATAATGAATAAATGGAAAGTAAATAAAAGATAGTTTTATCCATCTATTAACAATCTATTCCCAAATACTAATAACTTTAGTGTAAAATTCACCATGTGAATCCTCTTCATTAAATTTTCCATCATCAACATGTAATTCATTGCTTGGTCATTTAAATCTTCCCTAAAAAGGTTCATTACATTTATCATTATTAATAAGGGAATAATTCATGTCCATATCTCACTAGGGATAACACATCAAAACATCACAATATCCTCACCTCAAATCCTTATTCCATGTGGAATGAAACCATTAGGGTAATAGGGCTTTTCCCCCATTACTTAAAACATTTAACATGGATGGATTTAGAGAATCAGTATAAATTGAACCGTGGGAGGAGCCTTGGTCCTTTATCCCACACCACAAGCCATGTACACAAGCTTATTCATCCATTCAATATAAAAAAACAACATCACAACCTATTTAATCCAGTACATATAACAATCACAATCCATAATAATAAACATGGGAATTAATGTTATACCATATCCCATTAACACATTTTCCATTTACATTAGTTATCTCATTTATCCCAATTCTCATTCTCATTACTAGCTCACTAAGCATTTTTAATAATTCCATTATATCATCTGTTTTTACATATTCTATATTTTCCATTATGAGAATCCATTAAATATAATCTTTATTTCATATGTCATTACTAAGTCTAGATACATTACCAATATTAAATTTTCACTTCCAATAAACATATCAACATACTCAACAAGGGCTCTATGTTATACCACAATGACCTCACACTCAATTAACTTATTTCTAGGCCTAGAAATATTGGTGTACCCCAGGGGTGGCCCTAAATGGTTCAATTCTCCAAAATTCATCTCATGGAGACCATTTGGGTTTCTATTTCACATTTAAAAAATACTTTTATCAAAACTCTCTAAAGTAATCAAAATATTAAAAATGAGATAATAAATAAAATTCCAAACATGCACAAATCTACAACAAAATTATGGGATATAAATTGTAGACCACCTACATTGAATTCGTTGACGAACAAAACCCCAACAGAAGTCGTAGATCCTAATTCAAACACCCTTATATTCCTCAACATATATATCACATGAAAATAGGGGTTTTATAGATTATGATGGAAATAATATAAATATGATGACCCTAAATCAAAAGGTGAATCAAGGGAGAGATTATACTTACCAGGTGATTCGACCTCCAACTGACGACACTACAATCCAGATAGAGATTAAGCATAATAGCCCTTGGAATCCCTTGAGTGATATTGTTCATCACTAGGGTTGAGAGGGATAGAATGGGAGTAAAATCATGTGAGGGATTAAAATCATATAATGTCATTTTTGTAATTTTTTTGAACTTTATAGGGGTGCACGGTTTACCCCCATGACTTAACTAACAGCATGATTTCCACTATCAACGGGATTATAGGTAACACACTTACCTAGTAAGACCAAATGGTTTTTTTAAAACATACTCAAACTGTGTGTTAAGCCTCTATCCATTCCTGGATGGTTACCTGGGAATTCTACACAATTTTCTTAACCTTGTGCCAACCGTGTTTCATGCACAGATTTGGCCGATTTCCCACTTTCTCGTGTTCGGAGCCCTTAGAATACCCCAAGACCCCACATACTCTCCATAACCACTTCATCAACCAGAAACAGGATATTTAAACACAAATTATAAATATGGACATACCATCACTATTTTTGGGATCTTAAAACCTCTCCACATTATAATGGATCGTCCTCAATCATCTCTTCCCAAATCCGCTCTTCCATAGCATTACATGGTTTCAGAATAAAAGTTATCTAGCCACTAGGACTGTATATCAAATTATCACTCCCATATTTATTCTTGGACATTCCCATGATTCCAAAAAATTAAAACTAAGGGAATAGTCATTCCCCGCAAGACTTTCTCTCTACGGTCCAAAATAAATCAGGTGTTCCTTAAAGGACGCCTCAACCTTGGTCTCAACATCATTAACATTAATTAATAAAATGAGATGGATCATAGTGATACTAAAAGAGTTGTGAAATAGAAAATAAATCATGAATCCAACAATACCATTGTGGAAGGGCTAGTTTTTAAGACATTGGTTTGATCCTCTCAATAATTTGAAATGTCTACACATACCTAGATACCAACTTTCTCTACTTCCAAATTTGATGGTGACCCACGCTTTTTAATACCCAAAGAAGAAATGTATCACCAACCATAAGATCAAGAGGTATATGATACCGATATTTATATGAATTTAACCTTCTATGAGTTGTTTTCATGTACATGTGAATGAATTTAATGTTTCTGACTTCTTTTACATGAGTCCCAGTCCTAACAGCTCAGACTCCCTAGATTCTAACCAACACAATATTTATATACCCAAACTCCCATAAGTTATTCAAAAGGTTCTATCCTAATTGTATCCCAAAAACTATTTGTGTAGGTTGACACAATAAGAGACTAATGTTTTTCCCACGAACAACCAATATCTAGAACACAAGATCTCCACATGTCTTCAAATACCTAATTTGTACAATCTAACCTCCCGTCTATCTACAAGTGATAATCTGTACTAATAAAACACCTAGGTACCAAACACCTTTTATAACCCCTGTCATAAGAACAAAATGAAACAAAATTCATGATATGAAACTATAGTTATCATTACACCATGTATCCTCACAATCTCTAGAACATATAACTAATTCAATTGATCAACTATGTAAGTCTCCTGGATCGGTAATAAATTGGCCACCTTAGTGAACCGATCCATAATTAAAAAATTGCATCATTCTTCAAAGGCATAATTGGACGTCTCACTACGTAGTCCATTGTGATTTCATTCTACTTTCACTCTACAAAGGGAAATGATTGTAACAAACCACATGCACACCGATTCGCATCCTTCACCTACTGACAGGTAAGGAATCATACCACAAAACCTGAAAAGTTTTTTCCCAGACACCAATACTGCCTATGATGATCTTGATATATCATGTTCAGACCTGGATACACTTTCCAATTCATTTCCTGGAACGCACAAATCAAATCATCCCATATACACACTGGTAAAACCACACGAACACAAACATTTAGAAATCCATCATCACCAATAACCCAACTAGAAGGTGACTCCCCACCTTTATGACTTTACTATATATCCAAACACTTCCAATATTCCAGCTAAATCTCACTAACATGGCTAAAAATATAGGAATCCACTATTATTGTCATCAGAGTCATCATTATGTGCCCATCCTGTACCTCCATGTGAATTTCGGAAAACAAGGCCATCAATCCCCACTTAGAGATGGATTCTTAAACAACTTGATTTGGATTCACCTAGATCAGTGCATTCACAAATCGATTACATTTCCCTTCTGTGAAACCTATCATGATGCCTAAGTATTTCATGTACTCAACATAATATCCCTATCTAAGATTTAAACCACACTACGAGAAAATATACATAAGAATTTTATGATCGGTAACGACTGTGAAACATTATCCCAGCATGTAATTCCTCCAAAACATTAAGGCATAACCCACAACAGATAGATCAAGGTCATGATTTATGTAATTTCTTTAATGAGGCCTCAATTTTCTATACCCATAAGCTATAACCATATGGTCCTATATAATCGCTACCTCAAGTCCAACATCGGTTGCATCACAGAATAAGGAGTACCTCTTACCTGGTTCTGGTAAGATCAAAAAAAATTGATAGTTAATAGCTTCTTCAACTATTGAATATAATTCTAACATTCCTCTGACCACTCAAACTTTACTCCCTTATTTATTAAACCTGAGATTTGTGCAGCCAAATGGGAGAAATAACTAATAAACCTTCGGTAATAACTGGTCAAATCTAGAAAACTCCTATCATCCAAAACATTATTGGGTTGCTCCCATGATAGTAAAGCCTTCACATTCTCTATATCTACTAACACTCCAGACTCAGAAATGATGTGACATATGAAATTCACATTATCAATCCAGAATTTAAATTTTGATATGTTGGCATAAATCATATTCCCTATTATTGTACTCAGGATGATGTTAAGATGTTTTCCATGATCATTAAGAGTTCTTGAATACACCACTATATCATCAATGACCAAAATTAAAATTGATCCAGTTAAGGGTGAAATATCTAGTTCATCAAATCCATGAAAATATCTTGTGCATTGGTCAACCCTAAGGGCATCACCAACAATCCATAAAACCCAAATCTACACGGTAAATCTATTCACGGTACATTAGAAGGTATCACATCAATTGGTGGTAATCATGTCTTAATTCATTCTTTAAGAACGCCAAAGCACCCCCTAGTTGGTCAAATAGATCCTTGATTCTGGGAAGTGGTTATTGGTTCTAATCTATCATCTGATTCAACATTATATAGTCCATATATAACCTCAACGATATTTCTACCTCTAGGTAAAATAATATGGGAAATCCCCAAGGTGACATACTAGGATGAATGAACACCTATTTGTCCAAAACATCCAATTGATCCTTATGTTCCTGTGGTTATGTTGGCATTATTAGATATAGTGCAATAAAAACTGGTTCTTCCCTAGAATAAACTTGATCATAAACTCAACATCCCTCTCAAGAGGTATCAATGATAATTCCTCATCAAATACATCCATGAATTGATCAACAATAGGAGGGAAGGCCGATTTTTCTCTTCCTCCTTCATCTTGAACAATATAAGACACTTGGACATTGATTTGTCCCAACTATTGGAAAATTGTCCATGTGTGGCCTACTCGAATATCCCACTCACCATGAAGGACATAAGTGTCTCCATTGAGATAGGTAAACATCACCTGGTGTCGGTAATAGTCGATATGGGCTTGATGCTGCACTAGCTAGTCTATACCAAAAATCATAACAAAACCTGACACCTCAAGGAAAAGTAGATTCCATAGAAAATAATATACACCAACCTCCAAAGCACTACCCTTTCACCATACTATATCCTCATCATGTATGTCTAATGTAGTATTAATTAATATAACTTCACACACAATTTCCATGATTAGTCCCAACACAACTATAAACTGTTCAAAAAATAAAAGAATGCATAACACTAATGTCATATAAAGCACTAATGAGTGTGGAAGCTATAAGAATCCTTCCTCAAAATATATAAGGTCCATCCTTACCACATCCAAGTGCATACTGAACTATGTGAAGGTGACCTACCCAAAATCCTAGTTTCTAGCTTCAGTACCCTTCACTGCACTACCCTGCTAGTACGGTTAGTCTTGCCCTAGAGATCCACATCCACAACCCCTACCGAATGACATGTGGATCTCCAACTACATTCCAGATATGGGGTGACCGACCCACAACCTGTACATGGAATATTCCTCTGATCCCCATCAGTTCCTGAATACCAAGGGTTCTTATAGATCCTCTGTATACATCCTAACCTGTTGTATAACCATTACTTGACTACTGGCCAGGGACATAGATCCTGCATGTACCCCGATATTCCACACTATTAAAAGAACACCTGATCACCTCAATAAAGGAATGACACTCTCTTATGACTAATTTTTTTACATTCATCCAACTAGAAATTCCTAAAATGACTCTTCCTTCTCTCAGAAGTTGTACCACTTGACCTCCCTGGTAGCACCACAAGTCCACCACCTGAAGGTCCCTTCAGGTTCACTTCTAATATAAGGGCCTTGTCCACCACTTATTACAACCAATTTAGATTGAAGATATTCATCTATGACCTAATCTCATGCCTAATACCATCCTAGAAGTGCATCACCACAGTCTCCTCATCTCCAGCTAACATCAGAATGAAATGGGGCAGGTTAGTGAAATGACTTGCATAATCCATCACTGATGTAGCCCCCTGTGTCAAACTCATTGACTCTATAGACTTATCCTTTCTCAAGTTATAGGGGTAATAGTTCTATAGAAACATTTCTATAATTTATTTCCATAGTATTCCTTCATCCTACTCTATCTGAACTATAATGTCCCACCAGCACTTTTCTCGGCCTAGGAACATATAGGCCACTATCTTTACTCGCTCCCCAAAAGGAGTCTCCAATTTATCAAGAATTTTCTAGATAAACTATATCAAAAATTATGTTGCCTCTATCCCACCCTCTTCAACAAAGGTCATAGGGTGATGTAGCTAAAACTCTCTAGTCAACTCGGGCATACTCAGTGAAACCCTCCATGTGTCCCATTCCATCATCTATATAAAACAAGAAATGTTCTCGTGTTACTTCTATCCATGTCATCTTGAACCACAAGATCTTATTTCTCTATTATAGGGGGGCATTTTCAGAAACATTCACTTGTCTCCCAACTAGAACACGTATTATTTGTGTTATTTCCCTACAATTCCAAACATGAACTTTATAACATAGCTATATAGATTTCATAATACATAAGGTTTCATCACATGACATAAAAAAACCATTTCCCATACACTATCCAAACGGTCTTGGTCATACCTTGAACACTACCATCGACCACACTTACTGAAGGTCACGACTAACACAATGTAACATACATATACGATTAAAATCATTAACTTGTACACCATTTAAAAACAAATTTCTTTCCACATTTACTCCATTAACTTTTTAATTCAATTACTTCCCCTAATAAAAAAATTATTATTTATTATTCAACATTTTACTTCTCTTTTTACCCAATTGCATCATCTCATCAAACACCATTTAACTTAATTTCAAGAAAATCAATTGCATCCAACCCCATATTTCCCACACACACATCAAGTGTGTTTTTACAGTGATGCATGTATCCAATTTACCTAGGTTCTTATAATGATGTATGAGTGTAGAACCCCATTCAATTACATCCATAAGAAAAACATTCTAAAAAATTCACATCAAACCGCATGTGCATTACCCAATAGTGAAATATGATTAGTTGTAATAACAAACAACAAGAACAACAATTCCCACCATAGGGGACCTAGGTTTTCCCTCTTACTTGGGTTATCTACTCCCATGAATCAGATCATTTTAATGGAAAAACTCATTCCTAATCACCTATCTATCATTCCCAAATAGTAGTCACATAAAATATTAGCTCTGATACCACTTTGTAATGTCCCTGACTAGGTTCCACTAAATCATTTCCCTGAGTTGGCATATCACATAACCTCAAGTGCACCTCCCCATGTGATAATGGTTTCTAACTTTCATCGTGAGTCTAAAAGTCACATGGGGAGACAATAACCTCTTTACCATAGTAATACAAAATAGTAAACAAATAGAATAATGGAAACAACATCAGATAAACAATGAAAACACATAAAAACTATTTTCTGAAAATTGGGTACAACCAAAACCAATAGTAAATATGTCATGTCTTAGAATAATGTCATGAGAAAAAAACCAAAAAAAAGAATAATATAATAACCCCTCTAGAACCACAAATATACAAATCCCAAATGTGTCTTTGTTACCAAGAATGATGCCTTGTCCCTTTCCTAACCTACAACCATGAAATCTGATTTGGTACCTGATGGTGGCCCAAGAAGGGTTTGAGTACAACTCAATAGCACATCACCAATGGTGTATATAAAATATATGGTTTAAATAAATATGGAATGGAACAATGATTAAATAATAAGTAAATAATGGCATGTTTAGGGGCATTAGTTAACAATCTATACCTTACTGTTACTAACCATAGTGAAAAATTCATCATGTTCATCCTCTTCATTAATTTGTTCATCATCAGCATGCAATTAGTGGGTTGGGAATTTACATCTTCCATGAAATGGTTTTTGAGATTTATCATTATTCGTAATAGAATATGTCATGTTCATATCTCAATAGGGATAACACATCAAAACATCATAATATCCTCACCTCGAAGCCATAATACTTGTGGAATTCATCTGTTAGGGGAATAGAGCTATGTCCCCTTCCCTAACCCATGCATCATTGTTGAATTTTGAGCATCATTCCCACTCGATCCATGGGAAGAGAGTCATCCCTTCATCCCAGACCCCAAAAAATGTCAACATGATTATTCATCCATTCACCATACATAAACCAAATAACAATAAATTTCATCAATTACATATGAAAATCATAATCCATACAAGTAAACATGGGAATTAATATTATTCCATAATCCTTTAACACATTTTCCATTAACATTACTTATCTCATTCTCAATCCCAGCTCACTAGGTATTCTCAATAATTCCCTCGTATCATCACTTTTTTACATATTCATCATTTTCCTTATGAAAACACATTTAACATATTCTTAAATTCATATGGCATTATAATGTCTAGATAAAATACCAATATTCCATTAGCACTTCCAATAAACATATAAACATACTATACAAGGGATCTATGTTATCCCACAATGACTTTTCACTCAGCTAACTGATTTCTAAGCCCGGAAATATTAGTGCACCACATGGGTAGACCTAAATGGGTCATTTATCCACAATGTGTCCTATAGGGGCCCTGAGGGTTTCTATTCACTATTTAAACACCCATTTTATCAAAACTCACCAAAGGAATCAAAATCATAAATATCAGATAACCAAAATTGATCCACACATGCATAAATATATAAGGAAACTATGGGATTTATCTTTTAGAACACCTACCTTGAATTTTTTTAGGGACACACTCTCAAAGGAATACTTAGATCCTGATTCAAACCCCTATCAAAGCATCAAAATAGATCATACCTGAAAAAAGGGGCTCTA
Organism: Viscum album; assembly: GCA_963277665.1. Lineage (NCBI taxonomy): Eukaryota > Viridiplantae > Streptophyta > Magnoliopsida > Santalales > Viscaceae > Viscum > Viscum album. Next base: position 1,438,621,756 of record OY728122.1, read on the forward strand.
GATCTTTATATGGAGATAAGAGAATGATATAAACCATAAAAAAGAGAAGTAAGAGAGGGATTATAATTACATGGATCTTTAATCCGCAACCTAGGACACTCAAAACAACCAAGAGATGAAGGAGAACCACCATTGGAATCCCTTGTGATATCTTGTTTGTCACATGGGTTGGGATGGAGGGAATGAGAAGAAAAATAAGGTGATGGTTTAAAATCCCATAATGGAATTATTGTAATTTTTCAAATCATTACAGGGGAACAGGGTTTACCTACTTGGTTTGAAAAAACTTGCATGAATCATGAAATAGACACAGTCCAAAGGAAGTTGGGTCACACAATTACCTAGGTAGTCCGCATGGTTTATATAACCATGCACCAATTTCACATTATTCATTTATCAAAGGATTCACATTTTTTTGGAAATTCTGTATAGTTTTCTTAATCATGCAACAATCGTTCTCCCTGCAAATATTGGCCTAGTTTTCCCATTTTATGTGTCCATAACCCTTAGAACACCACATACTCCCCAGAACCACATCATTAACAAAATAATATGATTGAAACTAAAATTATATATAGGTAAAAACCTTCAAGAAGTCCTGGATCTTACCAAATAATGTGTTACATAATGATATTTTCAAATTTTTGTTCTGTTATTTAAAAATTAACTTTTATTACACTTTACAAAATAAATTTTTATTATAGGTATTTATAAATACTAAAAAGGTTTTCTATCCATTGAATATAAATTTTTTTATTATCCAATCATCTGAGATTTGTGTAACCTCATTATATTTTCCTGGATCTATTATTTATGATTATTATTTTCAAATGTAAAATTTATCAAAAAAAATTCACATAACCATTTTGAATAATTTTTTATATTTTCAAGGATTAATATTTAAAGATTATTTTTAAAATTAAAATTTTTTAATGTGTTTTAACATCACCTTTTTTAAAAAAGTATTTATTTTTGGAATGTTCCACAGATTTAATTTTAATTTGTTTTTCGATTTTTTCCACATTATATTTTAAATAATCCTTTTTCAAATTGACCCTAACTTAATATTTTATGCTAAAATATAATGAGATTTATAATAAAAATAATCAGTGGAAGTGTTTGACAATGGAAGAATGCTCAAATGTATTATAGGTTGAGTATAATTTATAACTAGCCCTCAGTGAAACTTAACCAAATAGGTCAATGAGGTGTGTGAGAGTTTTATGAGATGTAATAATAATGTGATTTGTTTAAATTGGACCATATGACTTGATATCATATTTATTTTATAAAAATATGATTTTTATCCCATGACCTAGGATTATGGGTCTGGGGAACCACACATATTGTGTCTATGTAGATTATGAACATCTATCTTGTGGATTCATTGGATATGGAGATAATTGAGCTAGTGGGGGTAGTTTATTGATGATATAGGTGGTTTCGATTTCCATGTATACATATTTTTTTGTTAGTGTGGCATTGATTTTATGTATCAATATTGTTTGAATTTGTTCATTATCATGTTTTCTTAGGAATCATACATTTAATTTTTGTACTATTTTTGGATTATAGTACATTGTTGGGTTATTATTTTTTTTTTGTAGGTATTTAATACTATAGTTTATTTGTTAATATATATGAGGTTTATTATTTTATATGATGTTCTAGACATGTGTGTGTGATTATAGATATATAGGATGAAGAAACCCATATGTGTGATATGATTTTTAGTGCATGTCATCATCCCATGGCCTATTGGAGGTGGTATTGTGGTGGAAATCATGGATTATTATCACCCATGGTTTGGTCATGGTGGGTAAAGTTGTGTCAATTTTAATGATATGGAATATTTTGAAGAACATATTTAGAAAATAGAGAAATTTCTATTGATGACTCATTCCAAAGTGTAACCTTAGTGTTCAACATTTTTACTATCCATACAAAAAAATGTTTTTATAACATTAACTCTTATTATAAAATAAGGTCATATTTTCTTAATAAATAACCATATAAAATATATCCAAAATTGTTGTTTCACTACTAGCCTTCATAATTTTTCTAGTCAAATTGTTGTTTCAAATTTAGATAATGATTATAAAAATGTATATAGTGAAAAAAATTATAACATTAATATAATTATAGAGATTATGAAACTATGTAATATTTGCAAAAACCGGAACATTTAGGACAGAACACACAAGATAAAAGAAGGAAATTAATACCCAAAACAAAAGAAAATAATGAAATATGATTAACAAACGGGTGGTAAACTTTTATAATAGGATTATATATGATATTAAAAATATGTACATGGTTCTATTATATATTAATAACATTATTAAATCCATTATATTTAACATTGAATAAATTTAATACAATGATTGACTTACAGGACTTTGTCTAGTTTTCCCTTCTTTGAGGCATATTGAAATGTTATACACACAATATCTTATGTATGGTGCATATAATACATATTTTAAATGTAATATCTAGATTCATTGATAAATCATGGTATTTAAATTTTCAATTTTAATTATTTCAAACTTGGTTAGTTGATGTAAAAGTAACCAAGTTGTAAATAATTTCATAAAGAAATTCCCTTCATTGGGTTTTATTACTTCTTTTTTTATTTGATAATGTGAGATTATGTGTGTAATGTCTTTTAATTTTCTTATATTTTATTTACATTTGTTTTATTTAGGCTTAGTTTTGATTCAAATAATCCAATCATTTATTAATTCTCACTCCATTGTTATGATCTTTGTGAGGGATTATTTCAAATATCTATCTAAGAAATTTTTTTTTACATAATTTCCAATGAAGGGAATTATTTCAAAACAGGCTAATAAAAACATTTAATTTTTTCTCATATATATATTCAAGAATTTATCATTTAATAAAACCATTTTACTACTCATATACACTTAAAAAATTTTATAATTTTGTTTAATAAAACCATACTTGATTTCTCTCTTCAGTCAAAAATCCATTTTTCTCCCAAAACCATGTTTTTCTTAAAAAAAATCCAAATTCCTTTTAACATTATCCAAATGGATTATTAAATATGTTTGTTCTCATGATTTATTTTTCAAAAATGATATTAATGGAATATTCATGTTGTTTTCCAAACATTTCTAGTTTAAATTTACCAAAAATGTGAATAGAATAATGGTTTTATCATTTTTTAAATGTATGGAATTTTATAATGCCAGGAAATATAGTGTTTTAAAGATTCTTATATTTGTTTCAAATGATTTTTTCAATTTAATGTATTTTTAAGTTATTTTATGATAATTTATTATTGATAAGGAATATATTTTGAAATATAATTTATAATTAATTCAAAAAATATTTTTAATTTTTTTTATGATGTTTCTATTAATGTACAAAAATACCTTTATTTTGTTTATATTGTGATAGGGATATGTTGTATTTATACCATCCATATTCATTTTGTGTGTAAAAACATAGGTAATTATTGATTCAATAAGGTTTCCTTATGAACTTTCCATTCTTAAATGTTTTGAAAATCACAAACACTTTATCATAAGGCAAATGTATTTCCCTAATCATTATTTTTCTTAACAATAGTTTTCCTTCTCTAAGAAAAATTTTGTCCTTATCTTTGTTTTCATTGTCATATTTTATTATATCAATAAATGAAACTCATTTTATTTCAAAACTATAAAAATTAATATTTGTATCTAAAACCATAGAATATTATAATTCATTTAATATAGAGTGTTTTGTTTTTAGACTCAGAATTCATTGAAATTTAGATTCTGAATTCCTTGAAACATAGACTTCAAATTCTATGAAATTTTGATTCTCAATTTTCAGAAATTCAAAATCTGAATTCTATAAAATTCTTATTTTGAATTCCCTAAAATTCATATTCTGAATTCTCTAAAATTCAAACTCTAGATTCTCTAAAATTCCAATTTTTAATTATTTGAAATTCAGAGTCTGAATTCTATGAAATTATGTCATTGAATTCTATGAAATTCTAACTTTGAATTCTTTGATATTTAGAGTCCTAATTCTCAGAATTCATACAATAATTTCTCAGAATTTAGACTCTAAATTATTTAGAATTCAGACTCTGAATTTTCCCGAATTCCTCAAAATTGCGACTCCTAATTTCTCAGAATTCAGACTCCGAATTCCTTGGAATTTAGACTCCAAATTCCTTAGAATTCATACTTCAAATTCATTGTAATTCAGACTCCGGAATATATAGAATTCATATTTGTAATTCTTTATAAAACAAAAACTGAATATCCATGTCTTATAGACTCTGAAAGTTTTTTTGGATAGACTCTGAATTATATTTTCTCTTAGACTCTGAAAAATAAATTTGGTTATGTGACATCATTTTTCCTTACACATGAAATTAATATGGAATGATGTCGTACAATCTATTTCTAACTAACCGTTTGTAGAGTGACATGTATACAGGTCCTTCCGAAATACAAGGAAAAATATGACCATTAGAGGAGAGAGATGATCGTTGGACCTATGCCTATAAATAGGAGATCATTTGAACAATCTCATAACCATTCCATCAATCTATAGATTAAATCTTGTGAATTAATTTCTAGATAATAATACTCACATTACTTGTGCATTCTGAACAACTTGTTCAGCTTTCATCGTGCGACTCTGATTGTTGTTGAGTACAATTGAGGGATTCCAGGGATAGAAACACAAAGGTTCCAACTACCTTAAAGTCCATGGAATTCTAAGAATATTAAGACAGAGGTTGTGATTTCCTTAAAGATTGGGGGCTATGGGGGGATTGAAAGACAGATTCTGATATTCCTATCAAGGGCTTACCCTGGTGTGGGTAAGATAGACTTTATTTAAAGTATAAATCAAGGGACCTTTATCCAAGGTTGTTTTATAACCTTATATTTGGGTTAAAACATTTTATACTTGTTACTTTTATTGTTTCCAATTTTATTTCCACTGGATTTTGAAAAAAAAATTATAACATTCTTATAATTTCTTATACTTTTGTATACTGTGTTAAATAAAATTTTATATTATTTAAAGTAGAATCATTCCTAAGTAATCTTTTCTTATGTTTCTTTTCTGAAACCATATTTCAAGAACCTAAGCATGTTTTTATAGTAGAACTATTTTATGGTTTGTGAATTTACATTGTTTAACTTTGTTAAAAATAGTTTTTCTTAAGGTTAAAAAGGAATTTATTTTAAAATTACAATTCACTCCCTCTTGTAATTGAGCATCTACATTATTTATTTTGATCCTAAAATTATTTTCAAAGGAGGTCTCTGAAATACTTATACTCTCATATGTATTTTCTTTCTCTGGTTTTACTTGTTCAAAATTTTCTTCCTTAACTTTTCTTGCTTATGTTTTTCTTAAATATTTTTATCTTTGTTTATAAACTTTTACTACTTACAAGTTTTGTGGAAATATATTTTTTTTATAGGATGGTAGGTGTGAATATTGGTACTACTGATAATCTAAATCCTACTACACCACCTATTTTGGATGGTAATGATTATGAGTACTGGAGAGACAGAATGAATCCTTTTTTCATTAACACTAGATTAGAAAAAAAAATTATTCTTACTGGAGATTACAAAAATTCATGACAAGGATGTCAAACCATCGCCAATCAAGAAAAATCATAATATAAACAAAATTACATGGTATCCAGTACATTATTGTGTTCCATGACTAGGAATATATATATTCAAATTTCTACTTGTGAATATTCTAACTACATCTAGAAGAAACTGTAGGTTACTCATTTTGGTATATTAAAAGTGATAGAGACTAGAAGATTTATGTTGAGATATGAATATCATAGATTTCTATTTCTAAATGGAGAACCTGTTTGAAATGTACAACAAAGATTTATGAACATTGCCAACAGTCTACAATTTGTTGGAGAGAAACCCCATGATTATGAAGCTCTTGTAGACAAGATAATTGATATTATGCCTAACTAGAGGGAATAAAAAAGGACAGTTATTGATGAGAATATAAAAGTATCTAAAATTACTCTTGATGATATATTCAGAACCCTTCTTCAATATGATACAAGAATGAAAGATATTATGATGTGAATAAGAAGAATAATAGAAATGGATGTGTAGCCTTTATTACTACTAAAGTCAATACAATGGAAAGGGTTACAAATCTAGGTCAAATAAATTCATCGTTCGATCTGAGTCATATGAAATTGAACATTATGAGATTAAATTAGCTATTCTTACTTTAAGGATGAAATATTTAGTGGGAAAAAATAATTTCAATACATATATAAGAGGAAAGAAAAAAAGGACAAGAATGATTCAGAAGTCACTTGTAATGAATGAAAAATAGATGGACACATTAAGCCAGATTTTCCAATTCTTAAAAGAAAAGATATAAAATAAAATAATTCTAAGAGGAGTAGAAATTAGTATTACAAAAATAAGGATAGTAATGTCTTGAAGGAGGATTATAAGAGGAGTTTCAGTGGTGGTGACTCATCTGATGAATCTTCATAATATGAAACTTCTAGTCAGAATAATCTTAGTCTACTTCCCAAACTACCCATTGAAAATTATTGTTTAATGGCAAAGATACACAATGCTGAATCTATTACTAATGTATCATTGAATAAAAAATACTCTAATGAGAAATATTATAAGTATTCATATGAAGAATCTTCTTCTAATAAATATTACTCTTTAACTTCTTATGAATATGTTTATTGATTTTCAAAACTTTCTGACATTGAAAATTGTAAGATAAAAAAGAAGTAAGAGAAAGAAAATTAAAGAATTTATATTTTAACTAAAGAAGTATCAGATAATTCTAATGATCGTGATCAGGAAATTTTTTATTTTTAATGTGTTTAAAAAACCTTAAGGAAGTTAATTTTGAGAAGGATAATCTTTTTAAGGATCTTGAAGAGGTAATTTATAAGAAAAATATTTTAGAGGCTAACTCTAGTTCTAAGACTAATAACATTGAGGATAAGAATTTGGTTATTAAACTAATATCAAAAATATTTTCCTTAAGAAAATTTCTATAAATAATTACATCTAGAAAGGAAAATTTTAACAAGTTGAATTCCAAAATTCATCCTTTAAGGAATAGTTATAGATTTGGTAATACTCATTCGAAACCTATTTTTAGTAATAATTATTTTGTTCCCCAAAGTGATCCATTTTGTACTAAATTTTAATGTGTTGGACATTGGGGAAAATTTTCATTAAAAAACCCCCATATTTATGTTTTCATAAAGCTTATTTTTCTAATAAAATGTTGTTTCCTAAAATTTTACTTTCTGAAATTTTAGGATCCATGAAATTTTGGATTTTGAAAGTCTAACACTTTTATTTTTAGATAAATAAATAAATTACCAAAATAAATACATGGTACATGGATAGTGGATGTTCCCAGAATATTACTGGTAACAAAAACTTCTTTGAAATATTTATCAAGAAGAAAAAAGTAAAAATAACTTTTGGAGATAATGATCAGGAAAAATTTGTTGTTAAAGGTAACATTGTTCATCTTGAAAAAACATTGATTTAAGATGTTTTATTAGATAATGGTCTTAAGAAAAATATCATCAGCATAAGCCAATAATGTGATGAAGGTTACCTTGTGAATTTTAGGAATGATTAATTCTTAGTACACTATTCCAAGGAATAGTTTATTCTTTCTTCCTATAGGTATGAGAATGTATACACACTAAAATTTTTAGAAAATAGGAGTCAAGATCTACCTTTATTTAGTTCAATGGAAGATCATTATTGGTTATGGAAAGACTGTTAGAACATTATAACCATAAATACATATGAAAACTCTTGATGAAAAGACTAATTAAGGATTTACGAGATCTTAGATTTGATTCTACAAAAGTTTCTGATCCTTGTCAATATGGAAAGAAAAATAAATCAAGTTTTAAATTAATCGGTGATGTATCAATGTATGATGCATTACAGTTAGTTCATATGGATTTTTTTGGTCCAACACAAACATGAATTATTAAAGGAAAATATTACATATTTGTCTTAGTTGATGATTACACTTGATTTACGTGGAACTAATTTATAAAAAATAAAATTAAAGCTTTTTTATTTCATAACAATTATATCCCTAGTTAAAAATGACAAAAACCTTCCATTGATAACTATTCATAGTGATCATGGAGGAGAATTCCAAAATTCTGATTTTAAAACTTTTTGTAGTAAGAAATTCATCACTCATAACTTCTTATCTCCAAGAACACCTCAAAAAAATGGTGTTGTTGAAAGAATAATTTGAATTCTTCAAGAGATTACTAGAACCATACTGAGTGAATATTCTATAGCTAAACAGTTTTGGGATGAAGCTATTAGTAGTGCATGTTATACTATAAATTGAGTTTTAATCAGACCTTTTCTTAACAAAACACCTTATAAATTGTGGAATGGTATAAAACCTATACTTTCATACTTTAATGTATTTGGTTACAATGTATTCATCCTGAACACTAAAGATAACATATATAAATTTTCACCCAAGACTAAGGAATGAATTTTTCTAGGTTATTCCATAAATTCAATGAATTATAGTGTTTTTAACAAAAATATGTGTATTATTGAAGAAACAGTGCATGTTAAATTTGATGAAGCTGATAATTTTGTTTTTAAACAACCCCAACCTACATCCTCATATGTGTTTTCAAAAATTGATTATTAACCATTAATAGTAGATCCTTCTAATAAGAAAAATTCTCATGAAAATATTTCTAAAGAATTTAACCCAGAATATTTTCTACCATATATTGATGAACATGTTTTACAAATCCCAAATCAATTGTTTCTTAAGAATCATCCGAGTTATAATATCATTGGTGATGTAAATCAACCTATAATGAGTAGAGGCTCCTTAAGGAGTGACATAGAACATCTTTCATTTCTTTCCCAATTAAAACCAAAAAGTACTAATGAATATTTAGGTGATGATTATTGTATTAAATCCATGAAATATGATCTAAATTAATTTGAAATGGACAATGTATGGATCTTGGTTGAAAGGCTGAAGGAAACTTTTGTAATTGGAGTAAAATAGGTCTTCAAAAATTAGTGTGATGAAAATTGAATCATTATAAGAAATAAAGGTAGATTAGTTACTAAAGGCTATAATCAAAAAAGGAATATACTATGAAGAAATATATTTTCCAGTATCTATACATCAATATATTCACATTTTACTTAACTTTGCATCATTCATAAATTACAAACTTTTTCAAATGGATGTAAAGTGTGCTTTTCCTTAATGGATATGTTCAAAAGTGTGTTCTTATTGAACAAACTCCTAGTTTTGAAGACAAAAAATATGCTGAACATGTTTTCTAACTTACCAAAGTTAAATATGGACTTAAACAAGCCCCTAGAGTCTGGTATGATAGACTTAAAATATTTTTGTTACAAAACAATTATGTTAAGGGAACACCTGATCCAACCCTTTTTATAAAGAATGATTAGGAAAATGTTTTGATTGTTCGAATGACATTATATTTGGCTAAACATTGAAATATTTAACTGATTCATTTTCCAATCTAATGAAATATTATTTTGAAATTGGTATGATGGGTGAGTTAACATTTTTCCTAGTTTTTCAAATTTCTCAAAAACCCGAAGGAAATTTTATATCTCAACATAATAATATTAAATATCTTATTAAAAATTATGTATATGAAAACAATAAAAGTATAATAACTCCAATCGGTACCTCAAATTCTCTTGATCTTGATGAAGCTGGGAAACCAGTAGATCAAACATCATTTAGAGGTATGATAGGAAGTTTACTATATTTGACATCTAGTCACCCAGACATAGTGTTTTCAGTATGCTTATATACAATATATTAGTAAAATCCAAAGATAACTCATTTAAAAGTATAGAAAATAATTATTCTCTATTTAAAAGGAACCATGGATTTTGGACTTTTCTACATTTCTAGAAATTATTTTTTTAATAAAATACTTTTCATATGATGATTTTTGTGGATGTAAAATGGATTGGAAAAGTAAATATGGAACATGTCATTTATTAGGAGATTCATTATTTTCTTTTTCATGCAATAAAAAATACTCAGTATCACTTTCCACTGCTGAAGCTGAATATGAAGCAGCTGGAAGTTTTTGTTCTCAAGTTTTGTGGCTGCAACACACACTCACAGACTATGGCATGACTTTTACCAAAACACATATATTATGTGACAACACTAGTGAAGTTTCCCTATTAAAAAACCATGAACATCACTCTCCTGAAAAAAAGACAGATATTAGGCATCACATTCTTAAGGCTCACACAATGAAAGGAGGTATCATTCTTTAATTTATCAGAATGCAAGATCAACTTGGTGATGTTCTTACAAAATCTTTACCCTCCGATAGATATTAATACATTAAAAAGAAGTTAGGAATGATAACCCAAAATTAATCTTCCATATTAACTATTTGTTGAAACATATCTCCACACATTAAGAAACTCCTTTTCATAGGGGGGTAAATTTTCTTGTTTAATCAAATTTTTCCTTAATCAAAATTTTTTGTAATAAAATTTTTTTCTGAATAAAAATTTTCAAAATCAAAATTTTTCCTTTATAAATTTTTTTTTGTAATCAAAATTCTTCCTTAATCAATTTTTTCATAATCAAATTTTTTCCTTAATCAAATTTTTTTTCCTAATCAATATTATTCCTTTATTTTTTAGTAAAAATTTTCCAAAACTCAATTTTTTTCATTACTTAAAATTTTCCAGTTTCAAAATTTTCCTTCCTTAATAAAAATTTCTGGAATCTATAAATTCTCAAGAATAATATATTTCCTTACTAATAATTTCTTACAAATATGGATGTTATTTTTCCTTATATAAATTTTCGTAATCGATATATTTTAATTGATGTTATTTTTTATCTTGCTTTATGAAAATTTTCATATTCACTTTCCTTAAATATGAATTTTTTACCTTCAAAACCTCAAAAGATAGAAACCTATAAAATCCTTCATCAGATTTTATCTAAACTGTTAGATCAGATCATTCTTGTTTCAAATATTAGATTAATTTAGTAATCTGAACCATCTCTTAAACGCCTATTGAAAGGCCCCCTATTCATTGTCCCATACCGATTTCCGTATATTTTTGTGTTGATGCTCTAACTCTCTACATATGGGTTGTTCCGTATTTCTAGTTTTCTTAACTCTAAATGTCTTTGGAAGTGTCTCCTTAGAAGAAAATGTCTTTAGTAAAGGAAATATTAGAATGAAAACTTTATAGGTAGAGGTTAGTTGATCCGAAATTCTATGCGAAGTATAATACCATCATTACAAAAAATATCAAGATGAATGTATAGGAAAGCTTGTGTGTAGCCAAACTAAAAGAACATGATCAAGTTTATCCATAGCTACTTGTTATGTTCTATGAGGGAGTATTTTTTTTAATAAAGGTTGGAGAGATAAATTTTCATTCAAAAGTTATAGGAAAACCTATTCCATTTCCTTCAATATAGAAGCTAATATCATTGGAATACCGTATGAAGGCGAATCCATTTTCATCACCCACTAATAACCAGATGAATCAAGAAGCGTTGAGAAGGATAAGTAATTAGATTGCCTTAGAATCAAAGGAGTGAAAACACAAAATATAAACCTTCTCTCAACAAACATCAGGATGCTAAAATTATGGGTTCAGGGTTTTGTAATTCTTAGAAAAGGAGATAAGGACAACTTAAAGAATATTGATATCTTCATTCTGGATTTCCTGGTGAACTTGAGGATAATAAATCTAGTGTATTATATCTTTCTAACGATCAAAAATATAAAAAATGGGACACTCAAATCACAAATCATTATGTATTCGACAATCCTATCCATGATTATTGTCTTATGTCTAGATTTTTTCAAAATCCCTTGTAGTTCAAAACCTAGATCTTTCAAATTCTTGTTTCTCAGTAATGTTTCTTTGAGGAGGATGAAAGTTGGTTTTAAAAATCAATCTGGAGAATTTTATGAATTATCTGAAATTGAAATTGAGACCTTATCTTAGAATATAGACATAGTAGAGACTTCCAAGAAAGTATCAAATAAGATAAAGTAGAAGGAATTGAAAGTCATTGAAAAACCTACAGTTCAAGAAACTTAGTCAGAACCCCCAAAGTCAAAAAAAGAAGAAAACCTACCCTGATGAAGTGTTTTCAAAGGGGAGGGAAGAGAAGAAGAATATTATGGAAGGAGATCCTATCATTGGCATGGATCCTGCTGATGCAAAAGCATTGAAATTTTAGGCTGCTGAGGAGTATGAAAAACATGAAAAGAAAAAGAAGAAAAGGAAGAAAATTTTTGATGTAGAGATAGTTTAAACTCTTCTCAAGGACACTGAAAAATAATCTGAACAAATCCAGGTACCATAATAATTTCTTCAAGAATCAGTTCCAGTGACTCTAGAAAAAAAGTTGGTTATTCCGAAACCAGAGAAGAATAAGAGGTTGTTTAGGAAGAGGAGGTGGAAGAATAATAAATGTATGAATTATATGACACTGATGATGTGATAAGGATAGTTGAAGAATATCATAAGAGGTAAATCCATTCTTAAAAGTTTTAAATCTAGACTTCCCAAGCTGAATCTACAAAAACTTTTTTTCCTAGGAAAATATGACATAGTTCAGGAAGAAGTTAATAAACCATATGATGATGAAATTAGTTATCATGAATTAATTCAACCTGATGATCTTAAGACAAGTGCTGAGAAGAAAAAGGTTAATAAATATAGAATCATTCAAGTATCATATAGTGAACATGAATCCCCAAAATCTACATAGACCATTTCTAGAGCTGATAAAGTAAAACAACTGATAGTTGGTACACCTATGAAAGATGTGGTATCTAAGAAAGATATTAGTGGTTCATAAAAAATAAAAGATATTAATATAGGGAAAGAATCCTCACCAATAAGGAAATAAGATTTAGAATCATCCTCTATGGGTCAAGACATTGTGGTTCAGTCCCTGAATAAATTAGTTTATACCATTACCATATTTCCATATATTGACTCGAGGTGTCATATGCTTCAGCACTCATTCAATCAGAAATAGGATTTGGTTAACATGATTATGGAGAAATTCATCAGGCATGAGGCCGATTTTAAAACCTTTTATATTGGTTATAATTCTTATAGGAGGTTATACGAGGAAATCACTATGTGTCCCAAAATAATGATTGAATATTTGAGAATTATTGGTGAGATTCAAGACTCTATGAAAGATGATTTTGATTGAGAATATAATTGGATAAAGAAGATTAAATTTTTTTTCATAAAAGCTGAAACTGGAAAAATAATCCCATAAAATAGAAGTTAAAATCTGAATGGGAATCTCAATTCAGTTGCTTTGAATTTAAAGAGGTAAGGAGATCTCATAATTGGTTTCAAAGAGAATTTCAACAAGAAAGAAGATATTTTGACGTCTCAGACAGAAATCCTAATGTCCCGGGATGTAAAGATCAATGCTCTGGAGAATAAAAATGAGGATCAGGAACAACTTATCAAGCGCTTTGAAGAATATCATAAGGAGATTAACAAGGTGAATACCACCGTGAAGAAGTTTATTCAGAAGTAAAAAAGAAGATGAATATTTTTTCCCATTAAAACCCAATCTTTTTTTGTGCCTTCCTTGAATCAATATTTCCTATCATAATGAAAAATGTTGTTATGATTCATTTGGTTATTGTATAAAGTTATAATATTTCAAGTACCATATTTTATTTCCATTCTTTCTATTCCTTTTTGAAAATGACAAAGGGGGAGAAAGGAATCATAAAAAATAATACTATGTAATGAAGGGAATACCCTAAGTAAGTGGAATTTAACTAAGGTGGAGTTTACTAAAAAAATACTTTCGTATGGAAGAAAAATTAAAATCTCTCTAAGTAAGTGAAGAATATAATCATTAGGGATTTCAAAACCTATGGTTGAGGTAGTTGTATTCATCATTATTCATAAAAATAGGAGATGAGTTTTTCTTTTAATGTTCAAAAAGAAAACTCGTAATCCTTATATTATTATTGAAAAGGATGTTTGTGTTTTCCGGAAAGGGGGATATTATTGAGTCAATAAGGTTTCCTTATGACATTTCTATACCTCTATGTTTTGAAAATCAAAAACACTTTATCTTAAAGAAAATAATATTTTCCTGAGGATTATTTTTCTTAAGGAATGTTTTCCTTCTCTACGGAAAATTTTTTCCTTATACTCTTTTTCATTGTCTCATTTTATAATCACTCTAAATCAAACTCATTTTTTTCTAAGTTAAAAAAAATTATTTGTATCTAAAACCTCATAATCTTATAATTACATGAATATATGGTGTTCTATTTTTAGACCATGAATTCTCTAAAATACAGATTTTGAATTCTCTGAAACTCATACATTGAATTCTCTGAAATTCAGATTCAAAATTTATGAAATTCAGTATACAAATTCTCTGAAATTCATATTCTGAATTCTCTAAAATTCAGAGTCTGAATTCTCAGAAATTAAGAATCTCAATTATATGAAATTCAGATTCCAAAATCTCTAAACTTTAGAAATTGTATTCTATGAAATTCAGACTCCGAATTATCTAAAATTTAGACTCCAAGTTTCCTAGAATTCAGACTCTGAATTCGTTAGAATTCAGACTCTGAATTCGTTAGAATTTAGACTCCGAATTCGTTAGAATTCAGACTCTGAATTCATTAGAATTTAGACTCCGAATTCTTTTGAATTCAGAATCTCAATTAATCAAAATTTTGACTCTGGATTTCTTAATATTCAGACTCTGAATTCCTTGGAATTCATACTCCAAAATCTATAGAATTCAGATTGTGAATTCATTATAAAACAAAAACTGAATATCCATTTCATATAGACTCTGAATGCTTATTTGGATTGAATACAAATTCTATTTTTACTTAGACTTAGAAAAATAGATTTTTTTAAGAAACTTCATTTTTCATTATAAATTCTTTTGTCATTAAATGATGTCATACAATCTGTTTCTAACTAACAGTAGGTTGAGTGACACCTGTAAAGGTCCCTCCGAAATTGAAGGAAAAATATTACCATTGGAGGAGGGAGATGACTGTTGGAGTCTTGCCTATAAATAGGATCTCATTTGAACAAGATCATAAATGTTCCATCAATTTAGAGATTACATGTTGTAAAGAAATTTATAGAGAGAAAGAATCTCATGCGTTTTGTGTTCTAAAAACCTTGTTAATCTTTCTTCGTGCGACTCCGATTGTTGTTGAATAAAATTGTGGGCTTCCAGGTATAGGAACACATAGGTGATGATTACCATAAATTTCAAGGACTTTCGAAGATATAAAGGAAGATGTGTTGATTACCTTAAAGATTGAGGGATTGCGGGGATAGTAAGATAGATTCTAATATTCCTATCAGGGACTTACCCTGGTGTGGGTAAAATAGACTTTTTTGAAAGTATAAATCAAGAGACCTTTATCCAAGGTTGTTGGATACCCTATTATTTGGATTAAAATATTTTATACTTGTTACTTGTATTGTTTCAAGTCTTATTTCTGCTTCATTTTAATAAAAGATGAAATTATAACTTTATTATACTTTTTTTTACTTTTGTATACTCTGATAAATAAGATTATATACTCTTTAAGGTAGAATCTTTCCTAAGTAAACATTTCTTAAGATTATTTTCCAGAACCATATTTCCAAAACCTAAGTAAGTGTTTCTCATAGAACTATTTTAGGGTTTGTTAATTTACATTGTTTAACATTGTTAAACATGTTTTTCTTTAAGTATATAAATGAATGTTTTTAAACTCACAATCCCTCCCCCCACCCCCTCTAGTAATTGTGCATCTACATTCATTATTTTTATCCTACAATGATGATATGATTTTTTTTCATATTTATTAATATTCATGAATTAGATAGTAATTTTATCTGAAAAGGGATTCCATCACTAATAGAATACATGACACTAAATAATGAGTTTCTTCAAAGTTTTGTGTTACATAAAAGTATGAGTTATAAAATAATTTAATATATAATTATTTAATATGAGATTTTTACCACCTTTTAGTGGTTCATATGTTTCAAATATAATTTTTTAATGTTTTAGAATTTTTATATGAAAAAAACTTCAAATTTTGATGTAGAAATATAAAAATAAACTTTTATTAAATTTTTGGAATTTTATGAGATGTCTCATATTTTGATAAATAGTAAAAAATAATGAATTTTAATTAAAAAATGAAATTTCATCTAATTTATTAATATAGTAAAATTATTTTTCTAATGGTATTAAATGTAAAAATTTTCAACTATATATAATTCAGTCCAATTTATTCCATTGAAATCATTTTCACATTAAAATAGGATATAAAAAGATGTCAAACAATTTCAACATTTCTCTTTAAAAACCCATTGTCTTATCTCCTCTGCATAATTAATTTTAAATTAATTTTTTTAATGTGGTTATTAGAATTTAGATAAATGTATTGCATATTTTAAACCCTCATAATTTAAAATTTTTAATAATTTAAAATTGTTTTTTCCAAAATTATTATTGAAAATAATTAAAATTAATTATTTCAATCATTGTAAAAGTTAGTTTACTTAGTTGTTAAACATTAATATTAAGTGGGAAAATGGCATAAGAACTTGTTAAAAACTAATATTATGGTCTTTATTCCACCATACACTCCCTTCTATCAAACATGGACCATTATTGACACACAACATGTAAGGGAGACCTCTCAATGTTGTTTAAAATTATACATTTACAAGAATGCCACTCCACCTCCACTATAAAAAGGAACTCTCCCTCCCAACATCATTTCACCAATAAAACCCTTTGGATTGTATAAAACCTTACCAAATAATCTCCAAAAATCCCTCCTCTCATCCTAGAAGACTGTACTTTGGAGTAAATCTAACCAAGGAATCCATTTGGTTCAAACCAAAAAGAATCACCGGAAAAAGAGGTAACATTATTTAACTATAATTTATGTTTTATTTCATTATAAATTGATTAAATTATTATTATTTAATTATTTAAATAAT
The DNA here is from genome assembly GCA_963277665.1 of Viscum album. Classification (NCBI taxonomy): domain Eukaryota; kingdom Viridiplantae; phylum Streptophyta; class Magnoliopsida; order Santalales; family Viscaceae; genus Viscum; species Viscum album. Next base: position 1,438,638,858 of record OY728122.1, read on the forward strand.
AATAATTATACCCAATATACCGATTTGTTTTTAATTTATAGTTTTGACCTACACCAACACACAATTCTATCAAATTGGTAACAAAATTATTATTCATGTGTATGGTGGACTACCTACTTGTGAAAAGATGTCATTTATTATTTCCTATACCAGCTCTCAAGGTTATGAATTGTGATAATAAAAATTATTTTTACATGAAATATTTTTTATATTTATTTTTTATTCATACTTTAATATTTTTTATGTACAAATACCTTAATGCTTTTCATTTTGTGGAAGTATGATAACATCATTTGTAGATGCGGAGACTACATTCTTCTTAATGTGAAGTGATACATTTATAAAATACATGGAATATATTTTTGGATGGGTTTAAAAAAATATGTGACATACATATGTCTATATTATATTCATGACATAATTTAATTTCTTTAAATATAACATATCAGTTTCATTATTACTCTTTACACACACTAAAAAAAGTGCTAACTTCATTTGTGGATATGTGGAATACAACCTCTTTAGTGGGATTTGATTCCTTTTAAATAAAAATAACTTTTTATAAGTATATATGATTAAATCACAAAGTATTTATTATATAGTGATCATTATGTACTGATAAATGTTACTCACCTTCTTTCTAAAATCACTGTTGAAAAATGAGAGTGCTACTGAAGTGTATGTATGACTAGTCGTCTCCATGATTGTAACGTTGGATAATATTCTATAAAAATAATTCATTATTGGTTTTAAATGTATAATTTATTTATAATAATAATTATTGTTATTGTTATTTTTCAATAATTACCCTTTTGATCTTATTTGACCTACCATAGTCTTTTTTTACACATAAACTAAATATGATCAACACACCTAACATAAACATAATGGTGTAAGTAGTTGAATAAAAAAATGTAATAAGTTAAATAAAATTAATCATAATCATGTATAAGGATCTTATGAAACTAAAAATAACATAACTTTATTATTCAAGAAGATAAAGGCCCACATGACATGTCAGACTCAAGGTAAGGGATTTTATCATAATCTTCATCCATTGAGGAGTTTCTTGATTATATGAACCATTATTCATTTATAAGGTGTGTATACATACCCTTTTACATTCTATATCCATATTTTATCTATTCTCATGATATTTTGTTATTTTCATAATTTTATTATTTCATGGGGATTATGATTTAAATTTTCGAAGAGGAATGGTACACTCCTAATGTTTAAATATTTAATCCTTTCCTCCATTCAATATTATTTATATTATTTTATATAATTATTTATATGTATATGAAAGGATTATTAAAAGAAAATATTATGTCATTTTTGGTATTTTGATTCCTCTACAAGCCTTCACATTTTTAAAATGAAAAGGAACAACTCATTTCCTTTTTTCTATGGTTTTTTATGAAAATTGGTTTTAAAAATTGATTGGTTATATAAATATCTTGAAATTTATTTTATGATCTCAAATGAAATATGATGAATGAAATGATTAAAATTTCAATCATTTATATGTTATGATTATGTAATAATACTTGTAAATTTTAAGTGTGGTTATCTGATAAACCTATAATGGGTGGTTTCGTGATAAACCAATGATGGGTGGGTTTGTGATAACCCTCCAATGCATTGAGTATGTAAGTATAAAAAGGATATCCCATTTCTATGAATAACATGAATGGAATATGATCACATGTTTATTCCATTTATAATAGTGAAAAGTGTAACGATGGTCCAAAAAACCAATATTTTTTATCTTTGTTCGCTATTTGTATTATTGAAATATTTTTATTAAAAAATGTTAAAAAATGAGATTATTTACACGGGAATGTATTTAATACTTCATAGGGTTTAAAACTATTACATTTTGATAAATCATTCGAGTGTTTTAATGTTTATCAATGGACCAATGGTTTCATTCTTTTTATATCGTTTACTGATATTTTCATGAAAATCCCTCATTTTTAATGTTTTTTATAGGACTTAAGGATGATTAATGTATTTTAAGAAGTAATACAGAATGTCATGATGATTTTTTCATAAAATATATATTGATTTATTTTAATACTTTTATGTTATGGTAAAATTGATACAAATCATAAGTGTGCATTCTGTATTTTATAGTTTTTATGTATTATTTGTTGCTTATTTCTCTAAAAATATAATCCTAAAAATATCCTCAATTTTAAAGAAAGTAAAATTATTTAATAAAAATGAAGATTATGCAATGTTTAATGATGTCCACTTATATTTGGTATGAAATAAATTGATTAGGTAAATTTAGATTTTAGGTTAATATTAGTAGCATGACCCTAAATTATTTCACTTTATGGTTAATGTGAATTGATATAGAATTTGAATATTATTATGCTGCTTCATCTAATATATATTTTTTCATAATGGTTTTCCATAGAATAATCATGGTAGTTGTAGTGGGAACACATCGAGAGGAAAATATCCTTCTGAAATTCCATCTTGAGATGGTTGGAATTGGAAATGAATAGTTTGTTATAGTGATGGATCAATTGACACATGCTATAAATGGTGGGGGTTTCCATGAAAGAGTCCAAACTGATCTACCATATAGGAATATGAAAAGGTTGATAATTTTATGAGACAAAATCACCCTTCATTCCAAGGATCACATGACCCTATTCTGGCTAAAATGTTGATTAAATACCTAGAAAATATATTTGATATATTGGGTTGTTCAGATAACCAAAAGGTAACTCTTTCAATTTATCATTTTGTAGGTGAATCTAACTTGTGGTAGTCAATGGTTAAGAATACTAGAATAAGTGAATATATTTATGTATTATAAAGGGTTGAATTTATAAATCTTTTCCATGAGATATATTTTTATAATGATTTTCGACATATGATGGAAAAATATTTCACAGTATTGATAAAAAATGAGGATGATTGGGTGGCTTCATATAAATAAAACATCACTCAACTATCTAGGTGTGTCCTATATTTTAGCTAGGATTTTGATAGAATGATAAATAAGTTTTACATATGATTAAATCCATGTTATCAATGGGAATTCATGTTTCATGAGTTTAAGGGGGATGAGAAACTTGTTAGATGAGATGATAATTTATAAATGGAGTTTTTAAATGATCATGTTGCCTATGAAAACAAATAAAAGATTATTTCTTGTTGGATTTTAAAGGGAAAACATTCATAAAATATGTTTTGAGATAAAAACCTAATTCCTATATTGTGAGATTTTTGGTAAAAAATCTCATGGATAATGATAATCAAAGTATTGTAATTTATTCTAATGAATTATGTGTTTTCATATGGCTTAGGAATATAGGTACTATGATCAATAAATCATTTAAAATAAAGTAATAAGATGTTTTTATCACCATGTGTGGGAAAATTTATTCAATGTGTGACCAAATCTGATTAACTGGGGTGGAAACCATCAATATCAAAAAGTAAAATGGTGTTGAAGGATATTTTGATACTAATTTAGTTGAGGTTGTGATATCAAATAATGCTTTGAATGGAATGTTACTAGTTTATTTAAATTATCTCAATACTCAATCTGATAGAAAATCATCCCATTCTTTTAGTTCTAATAAATTTACTAGTAAATTGTTAATATCACCTCAGGAAAGTAAGATATATCTTTGGTAAAAAAATCTTGTTGGGAGTTTTAAAGTAACAAAAAATTTATAGTAATCTTCCTATTTTCATTAGTGGGATGATCATTCATGTAAATCATGTTAAACTTCCCATAGTGAGGTATGATATCATTTTGGGTAAAGATTGGCTTCCAGTTTATCATTCTAAAAATTACTGTAAATACATGGAAGTATTATTCAAGAATTTCATACCTTTAATAACGTACCAATATACTGATAAACTGATTAAATATGGAATTTAATGTTATCATGATCATGTTGTTGGATTGAAAGAAAAAGTTCGGATTGGTGACACCTCATTAGTAAATAAATTTACAGATGTTTTCATAATTATTTTCCTATTGTTGTTCCTAATCGGGAAGTCAAATTTAATTTGATATAGTTCCTAATGCTAAGAGTATTTCTAAAACCCCTTATGGAATGGATCGTATAGAACTTGTGGAATTGAAAAACCAGTTGAACAAATTTCTTGATAAACGTTTCATTAGACCTAAAACACCACCTTGGTGTGGACCTATTTTATTTGGAAAAATAAATATGGTTCCATGAGAATTTTCATTTATTATAGAGCCTTGAATAACTTCATTGTTATGAACAAGTATCTTTTTCCACATATTGATGAATTTTTTCATCTCTAGAGAGATTGGTGTTTTTCAATGATTGAAATAAGGTCCAACTACCATTAGATAAAGGGGAATGAGGATAATATTTTGAAGACCACCTTTCATATGAGATATGGGAATTATGAGTTTTCAGTTATTCTCTTTGGCTTATCTAATTAACCTGTTGTATTTATTAGTCTTATGAATAGAGTATTCCCTTAATGTTTTGGATCATTTTTTGGTTATGTTTATAGATGATATTTTGGAGTATTCTAAAATCCCTAAGGAACCTGAAATAAACTTATGGATTGTTTTGAAAACATTGAAAGAAAAATCCCTATATTAGAGGTTGAGTAAGAGTGAATTTTGGTTGAAAAAACTTTTATTAATTAATTATATTGTTTCTAATTATGTCATAACTATTGATCATATTAAAACAACAGTTTTTGAAAAGTGGCCAAGACAAGCCAATATTATAGAGATTCATAGTTTTATTGGATTTTTAGTTTATTACTTATAATTGGCTGAATACTTTTCCTGGTTATATAGAAAACACTCTATGTTAACACGAAATGGGGTTATGTATATCTTGAAAAGAGAATGTGATGTTTTTTTAGGAACTAAAAATAATATTGACCATTTCCCCAGTTCTGGACCTTACATAAATGGAGATTTTTTCATCTACAACGATGCTTCATTAAAAGGAACTAGTTGTGTCATGAGGAAAAATAAAAAAGTAATTTCTTGTTCTTTGTGTTAATTGATAAATCATTATTTAAATTAGACAACCCATGATTTGGAATTAACTAATGTTGTTTTTTCATTAAAAGTTTTGAGGAATCATTTTTATGGATCTATGTGTGAAATATATATTTATTATATGAGTTTGATGTATATATTAACTCGAAAAGTGTGGAACATTGGACAAATAATATGGTTGGAACTGGTAAAGGATTTTGATTTCAGGATTTATTATCATCCTATAAAGGCATACAAGGTGGCTGATGTTTTTAGTCAAAAAATAACGAATCATTAACCATGTAACATATTAAATGTTTCCCTTTAGTTAATAATTTGATGAATTATGTCCTAAAATTTGTGGATGAAAGTTATTTTCTTTTTTGTTTAATGTTTCAGTGTAGTATACTTTTTTAGAAAGAATGATGATGGCTCGGAAGGTGGATCAATGATTGTAAGAAAAATTGGAATCCATTAAAAATGGTATGTTTATTGATTTTAATATTGATTAAAAAAATTATTTGGAAATTGATAATTGGTTCCTTATTATTCACATTTGATGAAAGAGTTTTTCACTGAATCTCATAGTTCACCATTTTTCATTCATCTAGGAAGTGCTGATACATATAGAGACATTCAGAAGTATTACTAGTGGGATTGAATGAAAAGTGATATTATTGAATTTACTGTGATGTATTTGACTTTTCAATAGGTTAAAGTTGAGTGACAGTTAGCAAAGGGGATTATTCAACCTTTCCCAGTTCCATAGTTGAAATGGTAGAACATATCAATGGATTTCATTGTATGATTGCTAAATAAAACTCAAGGTAAAAATGAAATTTGGGTTATTTTTGACTGATTAACTAAATCTGTACATTTCTTTCCCGTTCCATATTCTATTACTTTAGATCAGATATCTTGACTATATATAAACAAGATTTCTAGGTTATATGGAGTTAATATAATTAATTTAATGGACAGTGATCCTTAGTTCACATATAATTTATGGAAAGGATTTTAGAAGACGTTGGGCATTGAGTTAATTTTAAGTACACCTTTTTATAATCAATCAATTAGACAATCTGAGCATACGATATAGACCATGGATAATATTATTCCTTCTTACTCAGTGGATTATTAATAAATTTGGGATCAACATATTTCATTTGTTGAGTTTTCTTATAATAAATATTTTCCTTTTAAAATAAATATGGCACCTTTCTCGGAATTATATGAAAATCAGTGTCAAAAAATGTTTTTTAGGATGGTGTAGGAGAAAGGATGTTAATTAGACCATAGATCATAGAGGGGAAAACATAGAAATTTTACTTGATCCAGTGAAACATGAGGAAAACTCATACAAGATTGAAAATTTATGCGGATAACTAATAGAAATTATTTTCTTTTGATGTAGGTGATCATGTTATTCTAAAATGTTCTCCTAGGAAAAGTGTGTTGTGTTTTGGTATGAAGTGTAAGTTGCATCCATGGTTCATTAGATCATATAAAATCCTAGATAAAGATGTATTAGTTTCATACTGAGTGGATTTACCTCTATGTCGATCTAGGGTACCTGATTTATTATATTTTTCAATTTGTATGATGTATATATTAGATTTGACTAATGTTTTGATTCTTAATGTAGTTTTGAAAGAAGGGAATCATTATTATGAGGAATAACCAGTTCATGTTCTTAACCATAAATAGAAATTTTATTGTAATTAGTTAATTAACCAGGTTATGGTTTTATGTAAAAACCTTATGGTTGAAGAATCAACATTAGAGTCTAAATATTCTATTATGGAAAAATATGTGCACATTTTTAGTAAGTGAATTAAATTACGGGGAGGAATTTTCCAAATGGGGGAGGGGATGTAATAGACCGAGTGATGATAGAATGAATCTTCTTCATATTTATTAATAAGATAGAAATTTTACACTAAAACTAATTCTATATCCAATAGTGTACATGACACACAATAATTAGTTTCTTAGAAATCTTGTGTTACAGAAATTATTGAGTTAAACCAAAAAATAATATGTTAATTTTTAATATGGAAGTTTTACCTCCTTTTAATGAAAGACATGTTTTAAATATTAATTTTTTACAATTTTATAAATTTTATATGACAATATGAAAATCACTTTTTATAGTGTAATATCAAAAATAACATTGTGATAATATCTTTTATTTTTATGAGAGGTTTTATATTTTTATTAATAGTGAAAACAGTGATTTTTAATTGAAAAATTCATTTTAATATAATTTTTTATATAGTTAAATTACATTTTTTATTGGTTTTAGGTAATTTTTATTTGAATTTTAAATAAATTAATCAAATTTAGGTGAATGAAATAAATTTAAAATTGAAATAAGAAATAAAAATATGTCAATCTTTTGAACTTCTCTCTTTAAAAACTCAATTTATTATCCAATAAGTAGGGTAATTTTAAATTAATTTCTGCTAGTTTTGTGATTTTAATTTGGGAAAATTGAATGAATATATGGAATTTGGATAATATATAATTTATAATAAGTTGTACATAGTTTTTTACTAAAAAAATTATTGACAGAAATTAAATTAATTACATCAATTAAGTTTTTTGTAAAAGGTTGGGGTCAAAGCCTAATTTTATTATTATAGCCAAGCAAGGACCTCTTTTAACTTGGCAGAGGGAGACCCATTACATTGCTCGAAGTCCCAGTGGGCTTTTAATCCATTACATTTCCCATAGGACCAACTTTTTGGCCCATTTCCCATTCTATGAAATGTACGGCTACAGTAACAGCCTGCTATAGTACCCACCGAGGCTGTAGTGTCCTATCACCACTCCAATGTCTTGCCACCGCTATAGTACCTCCTCTGCTACAGTACCTCCACTGCTACAGTACCACTACAGCCCTACTATAGTAAAACTTTTCCACCACCTATTTTTTGTAAATTATTCAACCATATTAACCCTTGGATGAAAAATGGATTGTTTTTTATTCACATTATTTAATGGAGCCCTCCCAGTAGTATGTACTTTTTTATATATACAAGAATACAACTCCACCTCCACTATAAAAAATCAGTCACCCTCCCCACATCTTCACATCTCAGAAGCCATTTGGATAGTAAAAAACCTACCCAAATAATCTCCCCATGTCAAACAACTCGTCATAGAAGCCTCAGTTTTGGATTATAGCCATCCAAAAAATCCCAATGGTGAAAACTAAAAGCATTTACCAAAAAAAGGTATCTTTATTCAATTTTCATTTATGTTTTATTTATTTCTCCTCCCATTGAATTATTATTATTCAATTTTTATATAATAATACTATTTTCTTCAATATTTTTAGATTTTTTTATCTTAATGGATCAACCTGTAGCTACACAATCTTTAATAAAATGGATAATGAAATCATCATTCATGTGTACAATAGACTACCTCCACACAAAAAGGTGTCTCTCATTTGTCAAATAACACAACTCATGGTTGGTAATTATTATGGAAACTTTTTTAATATGATATATATATAAATAAATTATATGATATTTATAATTTCTTAATACTTCTATAATTTTTATATTCACATACCTTCATGATTTCCATTTTTGGAGTTCTATAACATCATTTGTGGATGTGTGGCTTCCACAACCTCGATGATGTATGATACATTCACACATTAAATGAAATGTTTTAAGGATGGTATTGATAAAAATATGTGACATAAATAAAATCTTTATGATATTCCTAAAAATTTTCATTTCTCTAAATATAATATATAATTTTCATCAATGCCATTTTCACACAGTAAAAAAATAGTAACGTCATTCTTGGATTAGTGGACTACTGCATCATCGATGTGATGTGATTCCTTGTACATCTCAATATTTATATATAACTATATATGATAAAATAAATTTGTATTTATGATGTAGTTATAATTTTGGAAAGATAAATGTTACATACCTTCTTTCCATAATGTCCGTTCCAAAATAAGAAAGTTACTCATGAGTATGTATGCCCTACAGTCCATGTGATTGTAACAATGATTAATTTTTCATAACCATCATTCATTAGTGTTTTTAAAAGTATAATAAATGTATATATTTAATAATAAGGTCAAAATTATTATTTCGAATATATTTTAATAGTAACCCCTTTGACTGTAGTTGATCTACCATTGTCATTTTTGATACCTAAACCGAATATGGTCAAAACACATAAAATAATGTTAATTGATTATTTAGTTGTATAAAAAATGTAATAAGTTAAATAAAATTAATGATAAAATTGAAAAAAGTTATTAAGAAATTATATTATTGACATAGATTTATTATTATGGAAGAGTAAGACACACATGTGTAGTCGAACTCAAGGTAAGGGATTTCATCTCAATCTTCTTTTATTGAGGCATTTCTTGATGATATACACCTTTAATATTTTTATAGTGTATATATTGACCCTTAGAAATTATATATCCATATTTTATCTATTCTATAGTTAATAATTGTTTGTTAATTTTATTACTTTGTTTGGCTTGTGATTTAATAGTTCAATGTGGTATGGGGCACTTTGAATGTTTAAAGATTTAATCCTTTCCACCATTTCAATATTCTTGATATTATTTTATATATTTATTTATACGTATTTAAAATGAATATAATGGATTTTTTACTTCTATTTTGGTATTTGGATTCCTCAACTGGCCTTCATGTTTCGAAAATAAAAATAACCCCATATTTTCCTTTCTTAGGGTAAATTTTTTAATTGAAAATGGATTTTAAGAATGGAATAATTTTGTCAACGTAAAGAAATATTTTTTTATGAGTTAAAATGATGTTTTTTATTAAAATGTTTAAAATTTAATTAATTTATGTGTTATCAACATATAATGTTACTTGGAAATTTGAAGGGTTGTTATGTAATATACCAAGGAAAAGTGGTCTCGTGATAAACCAATGATGGGTGGGTCTGTGATATCCCTCCAATGAATTGGGTAATGAAGTTATTCATATGGATCTTACATTTTGAAGAGTGAAATTTATGTAATTTGAACACATGGTTATTCCATTTATAAGAGTGACAAGTATAATTTTTCCCAAATGTTCAAATATATTAATCTATTATTGATATGGGTTTTATTGTAACCGTTCGATTACAAAAAAACAAATAAGTGAGAATATTTTAAATGGAAAGTATTTAATACATATTAATGGTGAAAAGTTTTACATTATGATATTGTTTTCATGGGTTTTAGTGTTTATAAAGGACTAATAGTTTTCTTTTTTTATATCCCATAGAAATATTTTTAGTCTCATTCCATGTTTTTATTATTTTTCACAGAAATTAAGGATGAGTAAGGTATTAGAAGAAGTCATGTTGAAAGCCACGAAGAATTTTCATAAAAGAGATCATACATTATTTTAAATGTTTTTTATTAAGGAAAAATAGATACAAATTAGTAGTTTCCACTTTTTATTTTATGAATTTGTTATGTTTGAGTTATAACTTAATTCCCTAAAACATGAATCCTAAAAAGATACTCAATGTTAATTAATGTAAAATTATTGAATAAAATTCAATATTATGTATCTTTTAAGTCAAGTTCCTTATAATATAAATATTTTCTGATAGTTTTTACCAATTAATGTATTGAAATTCACATTCTTGATTCATTTTTTTTGTAATTAACTCTCCCTTGAAATATTCTCTATCTTATGATCATTTGGAATTAAATTTTCAAAAAATATCCATATTATTTATCATGGATATGTTTATTTATTAAGGTGTATGTAATTTATATATATATAGTTTCCAAAATTGTGTGGTATGATTTTATCTAAGGAAATTTAAAGAAATCATTATTCCTTACTCAAAATAGATATTCAAGGATAGGGAACATTTTTCATGAATTTAATACGTTATTCATGAATTAAATCCTTTATTAAATATATAAATATTATTTGGTCATTCATTGATGGTTGGGGCTTGGGATTATATATCCCATCAATTAATCTGTTGTGTCATGAGGCAAAATAATATTCGACCATTAAATTTGGTTTTCCCATAGTTTTAATATATATTGTGAAAGGTATTGCCATTAGAGGTATCATGATTCCTAATATCATGAAATATGGTAATTAAGCATTTAATTCAGTAAGAATTATATACTTATTTTACATGAGGTTTTCAAAATCATATTATCTCTAGATTCATTTCATTCTAATGTTATTGATTAAATAGAATTTGTTTTCATTTTTTTTACATTACCATAATATTTATACTTTTTATATTCATCATTATTTATTTATTATGTGGAAAATTTGTTCTATTATGTACATATATATATTTATTATTCATTATATAAGCATGATATTATAGTTATTTATTATATTAAATGAGTGTTTTCTTATGTACATTGAAATATGGATAATTCGTTATCTAATCATTATGATCAAATTATTTAAATTTCATGTGTATTCATTAATTTTCCATTCCATACTAATTATTCTTATTGATTCATGATAATAATATTATCCTTAACCATTACTGGTAATTTGGGATCACCATTAATTTTTTTCTATTCCAAAAAATCCTAAAAGTTATTATGAATGATATATAAGGATATAATATAAGGAAATTGATATTATTAAAAAAATGGGTTGATATTTTTTTTATTGAAATTTAATATGGGAATTATGTATGTATCTAGTTTCTGAAGACAATTAAAATAGTCGGTCCTTTGGGATGAAAATCCTTTTATCATATGAAAATTTAATAAAGTGTACATTGGCTCTATTTTATTGGAGTCTATGTCACAACAAACACATGTAATTTAAATAATTTTACTATCATGATTAGATTAGACATAATCAATATTTTGTGGTACATAACTAAACACACATTCCATTTAATCAATAACAGGACTATCTTGAATATAAAAGGAAAATCAATATGGAATGGTAAATAAATAAAAATAAAGTAAATTTAACCAATAAATTGGTTATCATGAATAGATAAGGAATAATCAATATGGTAAGGTAGATAATTGGACACACATTCCATTTAATCTATCACTGGATAATGAATTTCGTCCCAGTATAATATAATTGCAAAAATATCATTGATAATATCCTTCCTTTATACTTCACCCTTACTGAGCATCATATTTCACCATTATTTTTTTGTCATTCCCATGAATTCAACAATTTTCCTATAAATTGTAAGAACCTGGGTTTTTTGGAACAGGTCAAAATCCCGACCCTGTTTGAACTTTTGACTGGTTTCTAAGGAAACTAGAGAAAATGCGAAGTTTCTGGAAATTTCCAGACTACACGCCGTGTACTTTAAGTACACATCGTGTATGCGTAGGCGAGTGACCGGCCGTGTGCTCGCCGAGTACATGTCATGTGATGACTGTTTAGTAGTTTCTTACTACACGGTGTGTAGTTTTGAACACGCCGTGTATACCCCCGACTGTGTGAGTCCATACATGGCGTGTAGGCCTATTGTCCGGGTAAAACCAGGGGCATGCTGTGTTCCCTTTGGACACACCGTGTAGTCTAGTAGTGTATAGGGAAACACATGGCATGTGGGTAATTCGGCAAGGAAGAGAAGAGAAACCCAGTACACGCCGTGTACTCATGTCGACAGGTTTGGAAAGTAAGTCGGAGGAATCCTGTCGTCTTATGAATAGTTAAATGAAATATACACGGCGTGTAGTCCTAAAGTACACACCATGTACTTCCTTTTTTCTCTTAAAACGGGCAGTAGCCTCGTTTTGAGGTTCTGGACAGAACCTCCTCCCCCAAGTCGTTCGAATCTTCAATCTTCTCCTGATTCTCTATCTGAAGTCGGATTCGATCGCAGTTGGATGCGTTGGAACCCCCTCGGTAAGGCCTCGATTCTCCTTTGGCCGTTTTGTCTGATTTTCATTCTAGAATGAGATATAGGCATTTTAACGGTATTTAATCTTTTGTAGATTTACTGTGTTTAAGACCGAATTGGCGGTTGTTACTGGAGGAGTAGCATCGTGCGCGTCTCAGGTAGGTGGTGCATACTTCATTTTGTGTTTTCGCGGTTGATTGAGTGACACGACCTTCGGCACGTTTTCGAGTATTTTGATCGGGACCTGTTTTATCTGTTATGTCATATGGAATTGCTTGTTGGACTTATGGGATGCCTCTGGGTAGTCTCTGTTACCAGTTTGCGTGAGCGGGGCCGGGAGAGGGGTCGTTGCTCATCGGGGCATTTTGGCCGGGGGAAGGCCAGAATGGTTTTAATTGAAATATAAATTTGTTAAACTATTTAGTTTAATTTATTAAAGTCTGATATAAATTGTTAGAGGAATTCAAGACCTTAGTGCTGGTATGGGACAGCACCTCGCATAGTGCAATTCAACTGTTTAGTTTGTTTTTCCGATTTATGTTTTCTGTTTACATATGTTATATATGAAAGTGCTAAATTGCATCTACTGGACCCTTTGGGTTGTGTTGGGCTTGGCCTAGTTACGTTTGAGTGATGCTGGTCACAGGTTGGGGCCTTGCCCATGTTACTTTGGGTGGTTTTGACCATGGGATTGGGCGTCATGGACGTCATCTTGAGACAGTACAACTGTCAGGTTGGGGCATGGCCCGGGTTACTTGGATGGCGAGGCCATCAAAATTAAGTGACATGGTCGCAGGGACATGAGGTGTCAGATGTTTTGGTGGCTTAGGTACTATTTTGGTTATTACCGCTCACCCGGGACTTTGAGTAGTGTGCACATAGAGATACTTCGTGATGGGGTGGTTTTGAACACTCGTGTGGGTAGAGGCACCCATAGTTTCAGTTAGGTATTTTGGTTGGGGGTGCTTGCTGTAGAAATCCACGTGGGAGGTGAGGAGCCTTCAGGGGATGGGCGTGCCTTCGGGACGTCGGTACTTGAGACACGAGGTGTCAGGAGGCACGTGGTGCCGAGTTACTATTTTTGGGCGTGCCTTCGGGACATCGGTACTTGAGGCACAAGTTGTCAGGAGGCACATGGTGTCGGGTTACTATTATTGGGTGTGCCTTTGGGACGTCGGTACTTGAGACACGAGGTGTCAGGTGGCACGTGGTACTGGGTTACACGACAGAGGTTCCGGTGTGGTCCAAAGCAGGTGATACTCTATGGTGGCTGTTGAGCACCAGTGGAGTTTGTGTTTACTTATGCATAGTACTATTTACTAATTTCCTTGTAATGCATGACTACTTAAACACATATATTTGGTGCGCACCATTGGGTGGTATCCTACTAATATTTGTCTCACACCCTGCATGGGCCCTTTGAGACACGTGCAGACTTTATGGATTTACGTGCAGGAAAGAGGCCAGCTTCAGGAGCTGGGCTGCATTAGTTATTGCATGGAGATGGTATGGACCTTGAGGTCACGCCTAGTCGGGGTTTACTTTGTTTTGGTTCTTTTCTGTATCGGAATGCTTACTAGTTGTAGCTATTGTTGGTTAGCCATTGGCGCCCTTTTTACATTCTGTTGTGTATGACCTGCTTGGTATGCATGTTTTACTGTTTAGTATTAGTTACATGTTATCAGCATGTTGTTCTGTTTACTTTCCGTTGTTGTTGTTTCTATATTTCTTCCACTATTTATCTATATTGATTATTCTTCCACTCTGCGGGTCTGGTTTGAGTCTACTGAGTCTTTCTTTCTGCTACATCTTACTGTTATACTTGGACCAGTACCCTTATTATGATCCTCTGAGAGGGTATAGCCTCCCCACTATACCTATTCAGACCCTCACTGCTAGTCGGCAGCCTTTGTTATTCAGGGGAGGTGCGCCTAAGGTAGTGACACCCGACCCGTTAGGCACTGTTCGGGTGGCTGGCCGGGTGTGGGACGTTACAAAGTGGTATCAGAGGAGTTCTTGACAGGGATTTAGTAGCAGCATTTTACTGGCTACTAATCTGTTTGAGGCTTCTCGTTTCTTTATGCTGGTTTTACTATTTGGGATATGGTAGACTGGAGATAGTTTGTTACAGGGACTGGGTTTCTAGCTTGTGCTTGGGTTCCTGCAGCCCCAGTTACGAGGGATGTACCTAGTTGTTGCGGGTGGGAACTGCTATTTGTTTTTGCTCAGATTACAATTTATATGATTTCCACCTCGGTGGCTCACTTGGTGTGTGATGTTCGTGATTGTGATATGTGACCCTTGACCCGATATGGTAAGGGATAATTGGACCTTAGCCAGTATGGTGAGGCTTGGTTTCTTGGCTTTTGATAGGTACCTTTTTAGGGTATTTCAATTTCATAATTGCACATACACTTTGTGAAGTGATAATTACATGTGAATGAAATATCAATTGCCATGCTTTATATGCTTTGAAATGTAATTTGGTGAAATTCTTGATAGAATTTATTGTTTATTGCAATATGGATTCCTTGCTTTATTTCTGTAGAATTTCATGTGGTGGTATATTTGGGTCTGGCTCTTATGGGAGCAGGCATGTACTATGGATGAGGTAGTGTAACTATCAGGATTGGGCGACTCGGTCGTCGGTTTGAGGCAACGTGAGTTGTCAGGACGGGCATGGCCCGAGGTACTTTGATACTTGGCTCTATTGAGGGCAGGTAAGGAGGCCATGATATCGGGATGCCATGGGGCATGGGTTGCGGTGAGGGGGAGTAAGGGTAGTTGTTATGCACTGCCTTTTACTACTTTCCTTATCTGCGTAGAATATATTGTTATATATGTATGGGCTGTCTAACCATTTATGGTATTCAGTGGGTTACTCCTTCATGACTCGATGGAGCGTTAGGTAGAAGATGATACAGTGCTGCAGGATCAAGGTCAGAATTCGGTACAGGAAGAGCATGAGCCGCAGGTACAGGCTCAGGGATAGGATTAGGTTCAGGATCCAGTGCAGGCAGGACAGCAACCGAGTTTGGCATCGTTCAGTCCGTGGCTCGACGAGCTGCTCCGACCGAGCCTGGTACGCGTCTTGAAGGGGATTGACAGAGGCGCGTAGGGTACAGAGCCTTCTATGGCGTATCTGACACGGGAGTTCCCGTTGCAGCACCCGCCGCTTTTTCAGGGTGAGGGTGGTCCACAGGTGGCAGAGAACTGGATAGAGAGTATGCAGATGATCTTCGAGCAGCTCAAGACGCCTCCAGGGAGGAGGGTCAAGCTGGCGACGTACATACTAAGAGGACCGGCGAAGCTTTTTTGGTATGTACAGGTACAGGCTTGTAGGCATGAGGGACTGACTTGGAAGGACTTTGAGGACAGGTTCTTTGATCACTTCTTTCCAGAGACACTGAGGGCTGAGAGAGCTTGGGAGTTCTTGAGTCTTCAGCAGGGAGATATGTCTGTCATGGACTACGTAGCTACCTTCACAGAGCTGTCTCTCTTTTCACCTGGTATGGTAAGCAATGACGCAGCTAGGGTGAGGCGCTTCGAGGATGGCTTACAACACGCCATTTGGGTCCAGGTGAACATCTTTAGGCTGGGTTCTTTCTCCGAGGCGGTAAATTAGGCGCTCATAGCCGAGGGCAATGAGAGAGAGAAATCTCACTTGGGCAGGGCGACAGCTTCAGGTGATGGTTCAGATAGCAGGAAGCGAGGACGAGATGAGTTCTAGTAGGGCAGTAAGACTAGGGATTCAGCTAGACCACCTCGTGGTAGTTCTTTGGTGAATTGCTTCTAGTGTGGACAGTCGGGACATGTTCGGGCTCAGTGCGATAGGCATCCGAAGGAGTTCCGGGCATGTGGACAGGACGGACATCTAGAGAGGTTCTGCAGGCAGCCTTCTTAGATAGCAGGCAGGCAGGGACCAGGACAGACTGTAGTGTCTGGAGTTGGTTCGGGTTCGGAACCCGGTGAGGGTAGTCAAGGTTCAGCTGTGTGCGGAGGTTATGACAGAGATAGTGGGACCCAACCGAGGGGTCAATGGCCAGTGACTAGAGCAGCATCGCAGGGAGGTTAGGCATCAGGAAGGCATGTTTCAGGCCAGGTGCACGCCATGGAGCTGCCAGAGGCTAAGCAGGTTGGTGAGCCGACGACAGTTAGAGGTACACCGCGGTGTGGTCGTGATCTCCATGTTTCCTTTTTGGCATGACCTATAGAGGCATGTCTATTTTGAGTGCACGTGGGGCGCAGGATCTTTTTGGACTGACTAAATGCTAGTCAGTGGGATTGGCACCATATTGGGTGTGTGATATATATATGTATAAGATGCGTAGCATCAGGGCATCGAGGATGCGGGTTACTTGTGGTGTTGTGGGCATCGGGGCATCGAGGATGCGGGTTACTTGAGGTGCTAGGCACCAGGACCTCGTATAGGCGGACACCGATGTGGTGCGGGCTACATTGAGTGTCGGGAGCGACACGTGAGTGCCAATGAGGTGAAGGGGTGACGATGCGTCACGGAAGGACTATGCATCTGGAAAATAGGTTAGTAAACCTTGGTTGCTTTGAGCTTTGTTGGTTGAAACCGAGTAGGAAATTCCTAAGGTGGGGAAACCCATGAGGAATTTAGCTAGAACCTTGGGAGAGGGGTATTCCAGGTTGTTTAACCAGGATGGGCGTGTTCGGTGCCATATTCGGGTTTTGTTCGGTAGCTCGGGGACGAGTTACGTTAAGGTGGGGAGTTTGTAAGAACCCGGGTTTTTGGGAACGAGTCAAAATCCCGACCCTGTTTGAATTTTTGACGAGTTTCTTAGGAAACTGGAGAAAATGAGAAGTTTTTGGAAATTTCCAGACTACACGCCGTGTATGCGTAGGCGAGTGACCGGCTGTGTGCTCGCCGAGTACATGCCATGTGATGACCGTGTAGTAGTTTCTTACTACACGGCGTGTAGTTTTGAACACGTCGTGTATACCCCCGACCGTGTGAGGCCATACATGGCATGTAGGCCTGTTGGCCGGGTAGAACCAGGGGCATGCCGTGTTCCCTTTGGACACACCGTGTAGTCTAGCCGTGTATAGGGAAACACATGGCCTGTGGGTAAGTCAGCGAGGAAGAGAAGAGAAACCAGGTACACGCCGTGTACCCATAGGTACATGTCGTGTACTCATGTCGGCTGGTTCGGAAAGTAAGTCGGAGGAATCCTCTCATCTTATGAATAGTTAAATGAAATATACACGGTGTGTAGTCCTAAAGTAAACATCGTGTACTTTCTTTTTTCGCTTAAAACGGGCAGTAGCATCGTTTTGAGGTTCTGGACAGAACCTCCTCCCCCAAGTCGGTCTAATCCTCAATCTTCTCCCAGTTCTCTGTCCGAAGTCTGATTCGATCGCGGTTGGATGCGTTGGAACCCCCTCGGTAAGGCCTCGATTCCTCTTTGTCCATTTTGTCTGATTTTCGTTCTAGAATGAGATATAGGGGTTTGAACGGTATTGAATCTTTTGAAGATTTACCGCGTTTTAGACCGAATTGGCGGGTGTTATCGGAGTAGTAGCATCGTGCGAGTCTCAGGTAGGTGGTGCATACTTTATTTTGTGTTTTCACGGTTGATTGGGTGATGCGGCCTTCAGCGCGTTTTCGGGTATTTTGTGCGGGACATGTTTTATCTTCTATGTCATATTGAATTTCTTTTTGGACTTATGGGATGCCTTTGGGTAGTCCCTCTTACCAGTTTGCAGGAGCGGGGTCGGGTGAGGGGTCGTTGCTCGTCGGGGCATTTTGGCCGGGGGAACTCCAGAATGGTTTTAATTGAAATATAAATGTGTTAAACTATTTAGTTTAATTTATTAAAGTCTGATATAAATTTTTAGAGGCATTCAAGACCTTAGTGCTGGTATGGGACAACACCTCGCATAGTGCAATTCAACTGTTTAGTTTTTTTTCCGGTTTATGTTTTATGTTTACATATGTTATATATGAAATTGCTGAATTGCATCTGCTGGACCCTTTGGGTTGTGTTGGGATTGTCCCGGTTACGTTTGAGTGATGCTGATCACAGGTTAGGGCCATGCCTGGGTTACTTTGGGTGGTTTTGACCACAGGATTGGGCGTCATGGACGTCGGATTGAGACAGTACGACTGTCAGGTTGGGGCATGGCCTGGGTTACTTGGATGGCGAGGCCATCGGACTTGAGCATCATGGTCGTAGGGACATGATGTGTCAGATGTTTTTGTGGCTTAGGTACTATTTTGGTGATTACCGCTCACCCGGGACTTTGAGTAGTGTGCACATAGAGATACTCCGTGATGAGGTGGTTTTGACCACTCGTGTGGGTAGAGGCCCCCATAGTTGGGGTTAGGTATTTTGGTTGGGGGTGCTTGCCGTAGAAATCCACGTGGGAGGTGAGGAGCCTTCATGGGATGGGCGTGCCTTCGGGACGTCGGTACTTGAGACACGAGGTGTCAGGAGGCACGTGGTGCTGGGTTACTATTTTTGGGCGTGCCTTCGGGACGTCGGTACTTGAGGCACGAGGTGTCAGGAGACACATTGTGCCGGTTTAATATTCTTGGGCGTGCCTTTGGGACATCAGTACTTGATACACGAGGTGTCAGGTGGCACGTGGTGTCGGGTTACACGACAGAGGTTCCGTCGTGGGCCGAAGCAGGTGATACTCCATGGTGGTTGTTGAGTACCAGTGGAGTTTGTGTTTACTTGTGCATAATACTATTTATTTCTTTACTTGTAATGCATTACTGCTTAAACACATATATTTGGTGTGCACCGTTGGTTGGTATTCTACTGAGATTTGTCTCACACCCCGCACAGGCCCTTCGGGACGCGTGCAAACTTTATGGATTTACGTGTAGGAAAGAGGCCAGCTTTAGGAGCTGGGCTGCATTATTTATTTCATGGAGATGGTATGGACCTTGAGGTCACACCTATTCGGGTTTTACTTTGTTTTGTTTCTTTTCTGTATCGGCATGCTTACAAGTTGTAGCTACTGTTGGTTAGCCATTGGCGCCCTTTTTACATTCAGTTGTGTATGACCTGCTTGGTATGCATGTTTTACTATTCATTATTAGTTACATGTTATCAGCATGTTGTTCTGTTTACTTTTCACTGCTGTTGTTTCTATATTGCTTCCGCTATTTATCTATATTGATTATGCTTCCACTCTACGGGTCTGGTTTGAGTCTGCTGAGTCTTTCTTTCTTCTGCATCTTATTTTTATACTTGGACCAGTACCATTATTATGATCCTCCTAGAGGGTATAGCCTCCCCACAATACCTATTCAGACCCTCGCTGCTAGTCGTCAACCTTTGGCATTCAGGGGAGGTGCGCCTAAGGTAGTGAAACCCGACCCGTTCGGCACTGTTCGGGTGGCTGGTCGGGTCTGGGACGTTACATAAATGATATTCAAGGATATTCTAGAGGTAATATTGATAATCTCTAAAAAAATATATGTTGTAACTTTTTTATTCATATGTTATATGGGTATAATGAATTTATCTAGTTTAACAATATTAATATATTATTTTTTCCATTAGGATGTTATTAATTGTATCTTATGTTGTTGTAATGAATAAGTCATCAGTTTAAGGATATTCGAGTCTGGGTCACTACAATTTTTATTAGAGGATATTCGGTAGAAACCTTGGGAACTAGATTAAGGAAAACATATATTTGATATCGTAACCATTTGATAAACCTTTAGGATATGTATGGAAGACTATAAAAATGTTTTGGTATTTTGGATATTGTTTGGTATTCATAGAAATACCTTCATTTATAGATAATATAAGTGGATGTGGTTCTAAGATGATTGTACCTAAGGAAATAACTCTAAAAAATAAATGTTTAGATTTATTTGATCATTTACTAGAACATTAAAATGGGACTTACTTTGAATCTGGTTTGACACTCTTATGGAATATTCATTGGATAATTCACATTTTCATTAAAAATAATAATGAATGATTGAATAGATAATGGAAGAGAATGCCCTTGGTTAATGCTAAGGTGAATTAGATTGAAATGATGGTGTTTCAAAGGATTAAAAAAATCTCTTATGTATAGAAAAGAAGGTCATAAAGAAATGAATTTTTGAGTAAAAATAAATATTGTTATAGAAGGGAATAAATTTCATCCTATGGATCCATTTATAGTTCATTGTATTAAATATTGGTAACCTAGGCATTATCCATGTCATTACCCTCATATGAAGGTCAATACCTAAACTAAAGATGGTCTTATTCTGATAAAAAATCATTGATGTATTTTTGTATTGGGATTAAAAAAATATATTATAGAATTATTTTTACCGATGGAATTTTGGTTATAATAATCATGAATCATTAAAGGATTTTTTTAAATTTAGAATAATAGATGTCTTCATTAACATAACACTTATGGATACCATCATGGGTTTTTTATATTAATATCTATCATATTTTAAATGTATGAAACACCACATTTTAGGTTTTATGTGAAGGAATTATAATTAGATTAAGTATATTTTTAGATAAATTTATCTAAACACAACTCATTGGTTTAGTATATGTTTTAGTGAACTGGTTTGTTAAGGAAATTGACCATACTTTTTTTTGCATACGTATAAAGTCATTAGTGACCTTCAGGGTTTATCTTATCTTTTATGATGAGGTAATTAAGGGTTATTTCAAATTGGGAATGTTATATTAATAATATTAATTTCGTTTTTTAAAAAGGATTACCCGCACTCCATGTGACAACCCATTGCATCTAGAAACCCCTTTGTGATTAAACCCATAATTGAATGTTGATAAGGGTTTAACACCTACCATTGGCCTATGTGATGTGATGGTTAATATGTAATTATTTTTACATAAAAACAATAATTAATAAGTATTAATGATGAACTATTTTGGTTACTGTTAAGGTTTAGAGATTTATAACCTATTCTAATTACCATATTGTTTTTGGAAAATATTAAGAAATAGTTGGAATGAGTTGTCACTATTTTATACATCTTACGATGTGTTAATATTTATTTCTAGTTATTAAAAAATAAGAAATTAATTTAGGGATATTCATTTCATAGAGTAATAAATGAATTGGAAATTGAGTGAGGAGTGACCAACATATGAATTTGTGATTATGGAATAGAAATATATCAAGAAATTATATTTCCATATATTCTTATCCAGTAAATTAATTCATCAACATTAGGAAAAAGATTATACAAAAAAAATTATCCTATTAATATTTATTTAAAACTACACACAAATATATTAAAACTCATTCAATTGTTAATCAATACTAAATAATATTAAGAACACTCAATGTTAAAAAAAATATTTTCTAACAAAAATAAATATATTTAATATTTAATTTTGATGTTAATTTGTTATTTTTTATAAATTTAATATGATTAAATCGAGGTAATATTAAGATTCAAAACATCCAAATTTAGTAATATTGTTCATTTTATATTTTCAGTAATACATTAATTACCTTTTTATGTACTATTTACCTTGGTAAAAATTAAAATGTTAAAATGTAAAATTAAAATGATAATTTAAAAGAAAATAATTTAATAAAATTTATAAATATATATATGGGATTTATCTTTCATATATGAACCCAAAATCCATTATTTCATAGTTTTGGGGTCGTTGACCACTGAATAGTGTAATTCTAATTTTTTGGAATTTAATGGATGTTCAAAAAAGTCACATTTTCTTCACTTGTAAAAGGGGAACACTTCCACCACTTCATGAGATTCCTATTACACTTAATTTATTCATGAAACTATTTTATTTTTTCCTTAATATAAACCCTTAGATAATCATGTATCTTTGGTCTCAATTATTTATCTAAATCATGTAATTACCAAATAGGATTTCAAGAGAATGTTCATGTACCAAACTAGAGTATTACTAGATCCTTGTCAATTTATACTTAATATATCTCTAGAAAACCAATGCTATCTATATTAATATAATGAAATCAATGTCAATATTATATTTAATTGTTATTATGTTAATGTAACAACCATTATTTATTCAATTTAGTTAACATAGACTAATAAAACAATGCCAATTGCGCATTTATGAATACTACCACCACGATGAAGAGATGTGAACTGTTTTTAAACCACCCCCTCAATTTGGTTGTTAAAAGGATGTTATTTAATAATAAATGTGAAAATTATAATATAATTATTATTACGAGTTAAAAATTATAATTCAACTTTACTCCATCGCATTATTTTAGAAATGAAAATGTTAATCGTGTGTTGTGTGGATTCCCGCTTCTCCTAAGTTATGTTTTTAAATTTTCATCGTTATTTCATTATATATAAAATAAATTTAAAATATTATACAAAACCTTTAAATAAACTATATTATATCATTATTCTTTGGTTATAATTATATTATTTCAATAGTATTAATTTTTAAACCATACACACCCATCAAATAATGGTATGTTCATGTTTTGGTCAGTTTAGCCACCTTCTTGAACAATTATATAAAACACTATCATGGAATACTATAGAAGAATAAAATATAATATTTTAATATTTTAATAATAAAATTATTTTTGTATTATTTCTATTAAAATTTAATATTAATATATGGGGAATCCCCCTTTTAAAGGTTGAAGGTAAGCCCTTACATGACTCATATTCCAAAGGCATATGGCCAAAACATGACACTACATGGCCCATAGGCCTGAGGAACAAGGCCCAATACATGACCTTAATAGACTAAGACATTAAAAACTTGAAACATCCCATCCCCAACATCTAAATCATGATGTCTCATATCTCCCCACCTCACATGCCTGATCAGCTAGAAATCCCCCATGCAGGGCTACACTATGCTTGGTCTCAATTACAGATGCCATTGTCTCTCATATCTGATCACTAAGTTTAATAAAATAAGCCAACACTAATTCAATTTTCACTCAACATATCCATAAAACTACCAGAATGAGATTATATAATTATAAATAATTATAATTTATCCATTATTTTAATTTAAATGGTCTAGGAATGATTATTTTGGGCGATGAATGAAGAACCGCACTGCTATTCGGAAACTAGTTCACAACGATCAAGATAATTTACACAAAATATTGGAATTTTTTAATAACCAACTAATATACATACAGAAAATAGTTATAAATTATATAAATAATGTTGTACATATAAAAAAATTATAGAATAGGTGATTAATATTTTTATTCATGTTATACTAGTGATCCAATCCCCTTTTTATAATTCAGTAAATAATATAAGGGTTCCTTTTCCTCATTTTCAAATCCATGAGAGATTTTTTCATAGTACACACCATAATTTCCATTATATGTTGTATTCAATAAATCATTAGATTATCTTATAATGAATACATTTCATTTCATGATAATTTAATATCCATATCTCAGTGTCCCTCTTATATTCTTGGATTATTATGTTACCATTATTATAAGTATCAACACTGAGTTATAATGTATTTTTTTAGAAAACTGTATTCCCTGATGGGTTACTTCAACAATAATATGTTATTTCAATGTAATTTATTCATCTATCTAGGTAAATGACACATTTTATTGATGTATTCCCTCCTATTGAATTTAATCCTAGTAGAAATTACATCATTGTGGGGAATAATTAACATTATATTTAACAACAGTTTCCCCTTATTATCCATATTTTTCCTTCACACAAATATTCAAAATTATCTTTTGGAAATTATAATGTAACTTCCCCGACCCTGGTTTTACTAATTTGTTTCCCGGAGTCAGGTCATCACATAACCCTATGCGTGCCTCCCCATACACCAGAGGTTTCCAACAAGCAGTGAAAGTCTAGAAGTCGCATGGGTATACTATACTCTCTTTAATATAGTAATCCACAATATAAATAATATAGAATAATGGAAACAACATTAGATAACCAATGAACATGCATAAATAACCATTTTCTAAAAACTATGTACAAACACAACCAATATTAAATATGTCATATAATGTTACGATGTCTATTAAAAAAACCCAATATAAGAATAATAGAAGAATCCCCAAAATGGTCTTTACTCTGAGTGAGAAACCTTATACATGCTCATCCAAAAACCGTCCTAGTTCCCAATCATATAGCATTTTCACTTTCTTAATCAACAACAATGAACTCTTCTTAGGTACCCAATGACAGCCTGAGTAGGGTATGAGTACAACCCAGAAGGCCACCACCAAATATGCCCATAGAATATTCAATCTAAATAGATTGTTCATGAATCAATGAATAAATGACAAGTAAATAAAAGACAACTCTATCCATTAGTTAACATTCTATACCTAACTACTACTAATTGTAGTGTGTAATTAATCATGTGCATCCCCTTCATTACATAGTTCATTATTAACATACAATTCATTGGTTGGGAATTTACATCATCCCTACAAAGGTTTGTGACATTTTTCATTATTCATAAGGGAATAATTCAGGTATATATTTCACTCGGGATAACACATCAAAACAACAAAATATCCTCACCACAAAGCCTCAGTCCAGGTTGAATGAAACTATTTGGGGAATAGAGCCGTATCCCCTTCCCTAACCTTATAATTGTGTGTGGATATAGAGAATCAGTCCAAATCGACCTGTCGGAGGAGCCTAAGTCCTTTATTCCACATTTCAAGACATATGTACATGCTTATTCATCCATCCACCATTCATAAACCATAACAAAAACAATTATATCCTATTCATATAACATTCACAATCCATAACAATAATCATGGGAATTAAATATTATGCCATAACCCATTAACAGATTTTCCATTTATATTACATTGCTCATTTATCCCAATTCTCATTCTCATTCCTAGCTCAGTAAGCATTTTCAATAATTCCATTATATCATCAATTCATATATATTCTTCATTTCCCTTATGAAAACCCATAAAACAAATTATTAATTCATATTCCATTTCCAAGTCTAGATAAATTACAAATATTCCATTTTCACTGTGAATAAACATATCAACATAATCAACCAGGGCTCTATGTTATCCCACAACAACCATGCACTCCCTTAACCAATTTCTAGGCCCTAAAATATTTCGCACCCCATGGCAGGACCAAAATGGTTTAATTATCTTATATGTATCCCATGTGGACCATGAGGGTTTCTATTCATCATTTAGACTCCCATTTTTTGAAACTCACCAAAGGAATCAAAATCATAACAAAAAGATAACAAGAACAAACCGAACATGCACAAATCTATGACAAAACTATGTGAAATAACTTGTAGACGACCTACCATGAATCCATTGATGAACATGCTATAAATATAATTCATATATGTAATTTCAATCTCCATTTGAATCCTTAACCTAGATCACATCGAAAAAGAGGGATTTTGGATAATCGTATGGATATATGTAAAGGATGCAGACCCTAAACCATAAAATAGAATCAAGATATAAATTAGACATACCTGGAGCTTCAATCTGCAACCGAAGACACTCCAACTACTTAGAGGTAAAGGAGAATCACCCTAGTAATCCCTTGAGAGATCATGTTTGTCATTAGGGTTGATAGGGATGGAATGGGAGGAAAATCATTTAGGGATTAAAATCATGTAATAGCGTTTTTTTTAAATTTTACATATATTATAGGGGTACATGGTTTACCCACACAGTTTGAAAAATCATGCGAAAATAATATGCTTGATACTTTCAATAGGAATCAAGGTCACACGGTTACCTGGGTAGGCTTCACGGTTTACTTAACCCTGTACCAACTGTGCATTAAGTCTCTGTCAAAGGCTTTATGATTAGCTAGGAATTATTCCCGATTTTCTTAATCAGGTTCCAATAGTGTGCATTGCATAGATTGGCCCGATTTTCCACTTTCCTTGTTCTTGAACCCTTAGAACACCCCCAAGGCCCCACATACTCCACAGAACCACTTCATTAACCAAAATCAATAGATTTAAACAGAAAATTTAAACATGTACTTAGATTTTGAATGTACAGGATCATAAAATTTCCCCACCTTATAATGGCTCAACCTCGAGCTACTCTTTTGGAACATTAGTAGGTTTCGAATGAGAAGATATCTATCCACTAGGACTGCATATCTAATTCCCACTCCCTTGTTTCTTCTTCGACCTTCCCATGGTTATATAAATTCAAAATATGGACATAGTACTTCCCCGCAAGACTTTCTCACTACGGTCTAGAATACAAACTAGATGTTCATCAAATGATGCATCAACCTCAAGCTCAACATCTTCAACATTAATCAAATGAGGTTGCACATGAGCCTCAGCCCAGTTGGTGAAGACTCCTTAAGTGCATCCATGAGACCTGGGATCAAATCCAGGTGGAGGATAATTTCCGGTACTGTAGCAGTACTATAGCAGAATTGTAGTAGGAACTGTAGCAGGAACTGTAGCAGGAACTGTGCAGAACTGTAGAAGGTACTGTAGCAGGAACTGTAGCAGGAATTGTTTGGTACTGTATCAGTCGGGAATATTCCCCCATTTGGGCCTTCAGGCCACCGATTTGATCCCCGAGTCCTTTAAGGCCTTCAGGCCACCCAGTCCTTCGGGTCAGTAAGGCCTTCAGGCCACCTCAAGGCTTTTGGGCCACCTTAAGTGCAGATGCAAACCAGAAAACCTACAAGGAACAAACTTCAAAGGAGGAGGAGCAAGAAGCTTTCACCATAGCAGAAGCTAAATGGATTGCAAGAATGAGAGGGTATGACACCTGTCATTGGGACAAGCCTGTGCATGCATGGGAAAGCCTAGACAAACAGCCATGCGAAGGTGGAGAGATGATTTCACAATGAAGATGCTGGGGAGGAGCAATTCCAAGTAGTTAGTATGGGTTGTATGTAATGTTTGAAGCCTACGGGCTTTGAATTCCTCTAAGGACTATGGGTCATGTAATACTTACGCCTACGGGCCTTGTGAGGGTTCCACCTCACCCCTTAAAAAGTGTATTATCAAAAATCAATAAAAAATGAAGGCCTTAGGGACATTGGAGATTAATCAAATGAGGTGGATCAATTTGATACTATAAGAATTATGAACATCAAAAACAGCATGCATCCAACTATACCATTTTGTAAGGGATAGTCAGTAAGACGCTAGTCTGATCCTCTCC
This sequence comes from Viscum album, assembly GCA_963277665.1. Classification (NCBI taxonomy): domain Eukaryota; kingdom Viridiplantae; phylum Streptophyta; class Magnoliopsida; order Santalales; family Viscaceae; genus Viscum; species Viscum album. The sequence goes on from OY728122.1 coordinate 1,438,666,903, forward strand.
CCAATCTCAAACAGTACCACATACATGGGTTCCAATATTCCCTACTTTTGAATTCAATGGTGACCCAACATAGGCAATAACAAAAGAAACAATCTATCACCCTCTACAAATTAAAGAGTTATATGATGTCGATCTTTATTTTAATTATGAATACTCTGAGTAATTTTCATTTACATCTAAATCAATTGAACATTTTCTAATATCTCCTACATGAGACCTAGTATGAACAGCTCAGACTCCCCAGCTTCTAACCAATACAATGTTGATCTACAAGGCCTCCCATAGAGTTCCTCAAATGGTTCCATCTGAATTGTATCCTAAAAACTATTATTGTAGGTGAACTCAATAAGTGACAATTTTTTTCCCCTAAACCAGTTAATTCCATAAAACAAACTCTCAACATATATTCTAATTCCTAAATCGTACGCTTTGAATTCCCACTTTTATGCGTGTGATAATTTGTGCTCGAAAACACCTAGGTACCAAGCACCTATTGTAACCCCTGTCAGAAGTGAGACATAACACATTATTCATGATCTAAAACTATAGTTCTTGGTAATCATGCAACTGCACTCTATCTAAAACATATAACTCACCCAACTGATCAACTGTGTAAGTATCCTGGATCAGTAAGAAATGATCCACCTAAGTCAAATGATCCATGACATCCCAATTGCATCAATATTCCATGGAATCCTCGTAATACTTACTATGAAGTCCATTATGACATCATTACACTTCCACTCCAGAATGGAAATGACTGTAACAACCCAACTTGTCATGGATGCTCATCCTTCACCTACTCATAGGTAAGACATCATACCACAAAACCCAAAAAATCATTTTTCATTCTTCGCAATCTATACTACATATGAAGATCATGATACATTTTTATTTTGACTAGGATGCAGTGCTCACTTCAATGAGTGGAACTCAAGCATCAAATCTCCCTATATACACACTAGTACAACAACATGAACAGAAAAATTGACAATCTCATCATCATTAGTAGCCCAAATATTGTGTGACTCCCCACCTTTAATATTTTCATTCATCGCCAAACACTTCAGATCCTCCATCTAACTCTCTTAGACCAATTTCAAAGGAGTAGACTCCACTGTTAAATATGTGAGGGTCATTTTTCTATGCCCATCCAGTACCTTGAGGAGCATGTTAGCAAAAAAGGAAATCAGTGTCCACTCAGAGTTGGGTTCCTGAACCACTTGATTCTGATTCATCAGGATCAGATCATCCACAACAATGTTCCCTTTACCTAGTGTGAAAACTATCTTGAAATTGGAGGATTGTTGGTATTCAACCCACCTTGGCTATCGAAGATTTAAATCACATGAAGAGTAAATATGAATAAGACATTTATGATGGTTAAACATGTTAAACCATTCTACCAGCAAGTAATGACTCCAACATATTAATTAATAAACCAGATGTGCTAGATCAAGGTCATGAGTAAGGTAATTTCATTCATGAGACCTCAACTATCTTGACCCATAAGTTATAACCTAATGTTACTTCATCAACACTACCCTGTGTCCAACACTAGACACATCACAGAATAATGTGTACCAATTACCTAGTTCATGTAAGATCAGATTTAGTGCAGTAGTTAACCGATTATTCAACTCTTGAAAAGAATTATCTCATGTCTCTGACAACTCAAACATTACTCCCTTCTTTGTTAAACCTGAGAGTGATGATTCCAAAGGGGAGAAATTACTAAAAAAACATTCAGTAATAACCATACAAATAAAAAAGATTCGAACATCTAAAACATTATTGGGTTTCTCCCATGACCCCAGAGTTGGCACTATTCCGGTATCCACTAACACACTTCACTCAGAAATGATGTGACATAAAAAATTCACGTTATCAACCCCGAACTGACATTTTGATATCTTGGCATAAAGACTATGACCCTTTAGTTTACTCAAGACGATGTGAAGGTTTTTTTCATGATCGTTACGAGTTATTTAAAACACAATTATGTATTCTATGAAGATGATTACATATGATTCAGTTATGGGTGAAATATTAGGTTCATCAAAGACGTGAACATTGTTGGTTCACTGGTCAACCCGAAGGGCATCACCACAAACTCATACAAACTATACCTACTCTGAAAAGCTATTTGTAGTACATCAGAAGGTATCACCCTCAACTATTGGTAACCTGATATTAAATCGTTATTGGAGAACACATAAGCACCCATTAGTTGTTCGTATAGATCTTTGATTCTAGGAAGTAGTTATCAGTTCTTAACTATAATCTAATTCAACATTCTAAATTCCACACATATCTTCAATGATATGTCTAACTTTTTGGAAAATATTACGGGAGATCCACTAGGTGAAAAACTAGGATGAATGAGCCCCATATTCTCCAACACTTCAAGATGATCCATATGTTCTTGTAGTTACATTGGTGGTATTTGATATGGTGGAGTAGAAACTGGTTCTTCCCCTAGCATCAAGTCGATCATAAACAAAGCTTCCCTCTCATGTGGTATCCTCGACAATTTATCAGAAAATATAAACAAGAATTGATCCAATATATGAAGGATGGGTGGTTGTTCTCTTCCTCCTTCATCTAGAACAAGATAATCCACTTGGACTGTGTGTTCTCCCAACTATTGGAAAATTGGACCAACGTGGCCTGCTCGAACATCCCACTCACCACGAAGGACAGAAGTGTATCCAAAGAGAGATGTGAACATCACCCAATGTCAGTCATAGTCGATATGGGGTTGATACAACACTAGCCAATCTATACCCAAAATTAGTTAAAAACTGACATCTCAATAACAAACATATTCCATAGAATATGATATCCACCAAACTACAAAGGAAACCCTTTCAAAATTTGATATCCTCAACCCATACACCTAATGGAGTATTAAATGACATAAATTCATGAATATTTTCCATGGTTATACCCAACAAAACTACAAACTATTCATAAATAAAAGAATGAATTGAAAAAATGTAAAAGAAAGCACTATAGAGCATAGAATATACAAGAATCATGGCTCAAAAGGTAGAAGGTCCATCCTTTCCACAATGCATGCTCACGTGTCGTTGGGAATGAGCAACAAAGTAAAATTTATAACCTACTTACTACATAGAATAGGTGAAAGGTGGGGTCAAACCACAAAGAGGCCTAAATTTGTTCTTAGTGATCTACTAAAAACCAAAACAAACAAAACACACACACACAAAAAATCAGATGGTGGTACTGGAGCGAAGTGAGTAAAACTTAGTGTGTGAGGATGTGTTAAGGAATTGTTGATTCCACATAAGCAGACAAGACAACAAGAAAGCTTGTGGTGAAAGCATCCAATTGATGAGTTGGGGGAAGTCCACTGCTTGATTTCGATACTGCTTAGCCTCATTCACGCACTAATGTTTAAGAAATATGGATCTGACCCAAGGTAACTAGCATGATTTATTGTATGTATAGTTTGTAATGAAATAACCCTCACAGTACTTCAACTATAAAAGTCATTCCATCCAATGGTGATAAAAGTCAGATGTCACTAGGCTAAAACTATCAGTTGATTCAGGTTTGTCTCTCTCATTTGAGAATGATTCATTTGTTAGTGAAATCCTCAAATTGAAACAATTTTCATTTAGATTGAAGCAATATTATTTTTCAATCAACCATGTTGTTTTGAAAATAAAATTGTCCCTCAAATAGTGAGAGAGGGACGATCCAGAAAAAGATGCAGTGCCTGAATTAGAGTAAAAAAATCTTACAAGCAAGCTTAGCCCCCCCCCCCCTAAAGGAGTTTAGCCAGACATAATGGTTGGCTTCAGTGAAAAAATATAATTACAATCAATGATGTTCATGTTGAAATAAGTTGCAGAAAAACAGAGCATAAGGAAAATAAATATGTTCGTCTCCCCGCTTAATCTTTCGAAAGCTCCAATTCCAGTTGCTCGATGGTGGATGTGACGACAGAGTGTGAAAAATATAATTACAATCAATGATGTTCATGTTGAAATAAGTTGCAGAAAAACAGATCATAAGGAAAATAAATATGTCCGTCTCCCCGCTTAATCTTTCGAAAGCTCCAATTCCAGTTGCTCGATGGTGGATGTGACGACGGAGTGTGATCGATGTCCCTCCCTTGGAATCGTTATATAGAATGTTGATCTACTGCTCTGATGGTTGGACTCTACTCGCTAAAAGTGGTGATGACTTGATGGATTTCTAGATCTTTTGGATGGATGTGGAAGGATGAATGTGGAAGGAGATTGTCCCCCCCAAAGAGGTGTCATCATGTTCCCTTGAATTCTCACGGTGAATTCTGATGACTCAATAATCGAAGTCTCTAGAATCTCGCCCGAAGTGTTCCATGACCTCCATGTGGAGCTTTCACAATTCTACTTCTTCTGCGCTGGTCACTGGAGCAGTTTCTCCTAACTGAATGAATGAGTCATGCACGCTAAGCCACAACCCTCCCCTTTCTTTAAACAACAAAAAATGCACGTAAGAAATTGAAAAGAAACAATTATAAACATATATTCATTATATTAATGTCACTGCATAAAATTAATAATAATAATAATAACTTATTAATATTATAATACCTAAATTATTTGTAATATATATTTAATAACTATTTTATATATTATTATGATATATAAGTAATTAATATTATACATATGTATAATATTATATACAATTATTAATATGCATTGTTATTATATAGTATATTATATATTATATATTATATATTATATTATAATAATAAAATAAAATGAAAACTAAAAGAAGAGAAGATGAATTTGGGGATGAGAGTCTGTCTTCGCCGCGTGGATGGGAGGGGGGGTCGAGGGCTGGGGTGATTCGGGAGCAGCGCATCGAGGCGGTATGCAGGCGCAGCAGCGGGATGTCGAGGACGTGGTGGTGCACCTCATCAGGGTGAGGCGTCGGCTGAGGAGTTTTCGGGAGAGGGAAGAAAGGCAGAAAGGGGTTTGGCGTGGGGGGATTCAACGTGTTCGGCTGCTGAGTGGAGCGACGCCGGCACTAAGGGGTGTCAGTGTGCAGAGGCGACGGAGGCAGGGAGTTTTCCCTTTGTTGGGGGGAAGGGAAGAGCTAAGCAGCTGCAGATCTTGGTTGCTCGTGACAAGGGACACCGGCTCGGCGGAAAGGATAAGCAGATTTGGATGAATTGATTTTTGAGGTCTTGGTTTAGAAAAAATTTGGGGTTCGTGGTTTGGAATAGGGATTTAATGCTGATGGTGGTTGGAGTTTTTGAGTACAACTTTTTATTTGATCAAACTAAAATTCTATAATACTATGGGACTGCTGTCGCTGAATCTTGTTTGTTGCAGTTCAAATTTCTTGTGTTGGTGATTTTGATTATGATTTTTCTCAAATTCTGGTTCTGCAAGTTTGGTAATTTGATGGTGGATGGAAGAATGATGTGATTGAAAGAAGAATGATGCCAGGGTGTGAAGGAGTGGAGGCAAGGAGATGGAAGGGTGACAGAGGCACCATGAGTCCGGCACCGTGCGGAAAGGTGGAAGTGGTTAATTGAAACGGTGCGTGAGATGCACGGAGAAACTGTGGCGGGGGTTTGCTGTGCCACGGTTAGGAATGGTGGAACTGAAAGTGATGTTCACGGTGGGACAGTCAGTGTGGACACGATGGCACCATGATTGGAAATGGAAAGTGAAGCGGTGGCACCGTGAGTGATTCTCACGGTTGCTCTAAGGAGGACATGGTGACTCTGTGACATGGTTCTACCGAGACACCTTCAAAACATACAACACCACCAAAAATTAAAAGAATTTACTAAAACTAAAAATGAAATAATAAATCAGTCAATTGAATTAACACAAACAATTAAAAACTAAATAAAAAATAAGTAAAACAAAGTTAACTAAAATAATAAAATTAATTATAAATTATTTAAAAGAAAGAATTTTATTCGTATTAAATAAAAAAAATTAATACAAATTAAAATAATTATTGTTATCAATTAACCAACCAAGTAATTAATTAAATAATTAATTAAATAATTAATTAAAGAATTAATTTTAAAAAATAATTAAATGTATTAATTGAATAAAATAAAATTTCTAAATCTAGTTAAACTATTAAAAGAATTAGAAACTAACATGTGTTATTTATTTAATATTTAAGAATAAAGAGTTAATTAATTTAATTAATGAATTAATAAATAACAAGAATGAAAAATTATAAAAATAAAAGAATAAAAAATAAGAGTCAAATTCACAAGAATATATTTTATTTAAGAATTATTTAAAATGACAATAAGAAAAATTAAAACACATGATTTAGACTAAAATACATAATTTTACACAGTAAGGTACAAAATCACAATAATTATCAAATATTTAATAAAAAACAACATTTTGGTATTAAAAATGCAGTAAAACTACAAAAAAGGACGTGACAAAGATTGTGAAACCACTGCCACAACAATCTCCACCACATATAAAACTTTGTTTGTCCTCAAATAAGTACATGCCTTTGAAATTAAAACAGAAATATGATTTGTGAGTTTCAGTTCAAAAATTGCATGATTAAAATTTAATACCCAGAGGAGCAAGACCAAACAGTGAGTTACTCTATCCAAAGGTGTTAAAAAATGATGACCTTACTAGCATTAAAAACTCACTAGAAGTTAAAAGCCTCACACATTCATACACTTCCATGTTTGTCATGCCTCCTATATGTACATATTAACTGTCCTACTTCAATTTCCAATTTATGTTCTGATTCAAAGAGTGTTGGTAAGTTTGATGAAGTGGAACTAAAAACATAACCAAGGTTACCTTCCATTCTCACCTTCTCCTAGGTTCCAAAAATTAAATTCCTTTAATTTCATCACTTTACTGATTCAACACAAATGAATTTTAACCATGTCAATTTCTCCCTTCTTCATCTGGGTTCAAAATTCCCCTCACTATAATGAGTTCATTTTTAACAGGGGTACTTTATTTTTAATTTTTTTCCAGCCATATCCCATGTGCAGGGCACTGTGTATAACACTTATTATGATTGAAAATTGCTTTATTTACTAATAGAAATCTACCCAATGCACCATCTCTCAGATACGCACCATGAGATATCATTTTCCCATTTTACTCTAGTTACAAAGTACTTAATTAATAATCAATCGAGTTGACTTCCTAAAGTGATTGAATATTATTTAAATAAAACGTGAGTCCCCTAGGTTCCAGTGAGAACTTCTATTTACCCTACGTCACTATCCTTATTCCACAAAACCTATCCTATCACAATCCCATCCTCAGTTCCTAAATAGATAGATCCATAAAGTCAATGAACAATTCCACTCAGCAATCACTCAAACGTAACAGTTTCTGACTAAGTGCCAATCTTAACAACCAGTAAAAAGTTATCCACTAAACTGGACAGAATTGAAGTACCAGTGAACATCCAATGGGCGTAAAGCGATGAACGAATTTGAATTTTTTTGATTGATTTTGAACGATATTTGAAAAAAAAATTGACCATTTTTTAAGCAAACTCAGGTTCAAGAAGAGGGAATTTGACATCACACTAGAATGGCCCCTCCCCCACACTAAAAACCCAAAATTGTCCCCAATGTTGAATTATATGGTGGAAGATAGTTTAATTTCAAAATAGATAGACATGTCAACTTAAATAGGATATGGATAGGGTAGAAACAAGGTTCAAAAATTTGCTTTGGTGCACAAAAATGAAAATGGAAATAAAAACACACACAAAAACAAAAGAACCAAACCCCACCAATCATCACCAGCAAAAAGATTGGTTGTATTCCTAAAATGTTCATGCTTTGAATCATTATGAGTAGAAAAAAGATTTTATCAATGACATATAATTAACAACATGATTAACAATGATGTGCAGCAACAACTCAATGAGAAAAAAAATCAGTGGGTGTAGAAAGTTTCAAAATTCAGTTGAAAATATTTTTTCAACTAATTATTTATTATCGAGCTAACACCCAAGAAGGAAACACAGTACACCTTTCATAGGTAAGGGGGGGAAGTCCCCCACACATAATTTACAGTGAAGATTAAGCATGTAATAAAAAGTGAAAAGGGGCAGAACAACACTTCCTTGAATTATTTGAGCTTTAACACTGATTTCCATGGACAGATCCTCGTTAGAAACACTGGTTGGTTACTCCTCTTAATTAACCTACAAGTTCAAATAAGTAAAATAATATTGAATAGTTTTAAGTTCAAGATAAGTAACCCAAGGGAGTGAGTAGAAAGAAATGTTATCCATATGATGCAGTGGATTTCTCCCATGGGTTTTCATTGCTAAGTTTCAGGAAACAACAACTCTCTATCTCGAAAAACAACAGATCATAAGGCACCATCAAGCAATCAAGAGGTTAAAACGGAGAACAGGCAGGAAGGGTTAACATTATTGAAGAACAAAAATAAATGGAAAACAACTAAGCAACCATGGGTTAGTTCCCATGCAACACTGAGTTTATAGTCCTCAGTTAGACTTGAAATGTCTCATTCTTCCAAAAGATATATGGCAGCCAAGCCCTTTGACTGTCCATAAAAGAGGTCCTTTATTATTTGACCATTGACTAAGAAAGGTAGATTCACTTCTCTAACTAGCTCAACAGGTCCATTAACCAAAACTCTAACAACAGTAAAGGGCCCTGACCACATGGTCTTCAACTTTCCTGGAAATAACTACAATCTAGAATTGAAAAGCAGAACCCTCTTACCAACCATGAAATTCCTATTTTGAATGATTGAGTCATGAAAAGCCTTTGTTCTCTCTTTTTAAATTTCAGCATTCTAATAGGACTCTCTTCGAATATCCTCTATCTCCCTCATCTCTAATAGTCACCTCACACCCGCTGACATGAAATCAAAGTCAAGAGCCTTCACTGCCCAATAAGATCTCTATTGTAACTCAACAGGTAGATAACATTTTTTCCCAAAGAGTATCTTATATGGTGATATCAAGTTAGGAGTATTATAAGTAGTTATATAGGCCCAATGGGCCTCATCCAACTTCCTTGACCAGTCCTCCCTAGAGCTAGACATTGTTTTCTCTAAAATCTGTTTGAGCTCCCTGTTTGAAACTTCTACTTTCCCACTAAAATGTGGGTGATAAGTGGTGTATATCCTATGTGAGAACCCATACTTATCCATCAAACTTTGAACTTATTATTCTTGAAATGATTCCCATTATCAGTGATGAATGCGTGAGGCACACCGAACCTAGAAATGACGTTTTTCATGATTAATTTCACAACACTAGCAACTGAATTGTTGGGTAGAGTTACTGCCTCAACCCACATGGACACGTAGTCCACAACAACCAAAATGTACACATTCCCATAAAAGGGAGATAATAGTCCCATGATGTCCAAGCCCCACTCATCAAAGATTTTAACCTCTAGAATTCCTTTTTGGGGGCAGTTCCTACCTTATTCCAAAATTTCCCAACATTTGACATTTCTCACAGCCAATAACAAGACTCATAGCATATTTAAACAACGATCGCTAGTAGAAACTATAATGTAGGACCTTTTAATAATTCCTTTCTCCTCCAAGGTGGCTGCCCCAATGTGAAGAATGGCAGTTCTCATGTATGGGAAAAATCTCATCCTCAACAACACATATATACAAAATCCAATCAGAACATATCCTAAAGAGAAGAAGGTTATACCAAATATAATATTTCAACTCAGATATAAACCTCATCCTATGGTTCTATGAGAGATCCTTGGGAATTCATCCAGCTACCAAAAAGTTTCCATTGTCTGTGAACTAAGAAGACTGCTGCACAGAGGCAGCAAACAATTGTTCATCAGGGAACGAAGTGTTGATCTCTCTTGGTTCCTTACTTGGGGTATTGGGAAAATGGGACAATTGATCTACAACTAAATTCTCAGCCCCTTTATTGTACTTAATCAATATATCAAACTTCTGTAACTGAAAGGTCCATGTCATGAGTCTGGGTTTTGAGTCCTTTTTAGCCAGCAAGTACTTTAGGGTTGAATGATCTTTGAAAATTATGATCCTTGATCCGATCAAATACTGCCTGAACTTTTCCAAAGAAAAAATCATAGCAGCCAACTCCTTTTTAGTGGTAGAATAATTATTTTGGGCATAATCCATCAGCTTTATTGCATAGTAAATAACATGTAGTTTCTTATCCTTCCACTTCCCCAAAATAGCTTCTACTGCAAAGTCACTAGCATCACACATCACCTCAATGGGAAGCTTCCAGTCAGGAGCAGCGATTATCGGTGAAGTAGTCAACTTCTCCTTGAGATGATTAAAGGCCTCTATACATTTCTAATCAAATAAAAAAGGGGTGTCCTTAACCAGAAGGGAGCACATGGGTATAGTAATATTAGAAAAGTCATAAATGAACCTCTTGTAGAACCCAACATGAACCAAACAACATCTGATTCCTTTGACATTTTCAGGTGGGGGAAACTTTTTAATGACCTCAACTTTAGCATTATCATTCTCCATCACCTTATTAGAAACATTGTGTCCCAAAAGTATTCCTTCAGTGTCCATCAATTAACACTTCTCCCAGTTTTAGACTAAGTTGGTCTCTTGGATCCTTTCTAACACTAGTTCCAGATTTTTCAGACAATCATCAATGTTATTTCCCTAAACCAAAAAAATCATCCATGAACCCTTCAATTACCCTTTCAACCATGTCTGAAAAAATTTCCATCATGCACCTCTGAAAAGTGGCATGAGCACCACACAAACCCAAAGGAATCCACCAACAAGAAAATGTCCCAAATGAACAAGTGAAGGTTGTTTTCTCTTGGTCCTCGTGTGAAATGGAAATAATATTTTAACAATAATAACCATCAAAAAGCAGAAGAATTAATTATCTACCAATCTATCTAACAATAGATCCAAAACAGAATGAGAAAGTGATCCTTTCTTGTGGAAGCATTAATTTTTTTGCAGTCTATACAGACTCTCCATCTATTCAATTCTGTTGTCTGGATTTTCTCATTCATTTCATTAGTGACCACTGTCACTCCACTTTTTTTGGGTACCACCTAGATAGGACTTACCCAAGGGATATTAGAAATGGGAAGAATTATTCCAGCATCAGGTAACCTAATCACTTCTTCTCTCACAACTTCCTTCATGTTTGGGTTGATTCTTCTTGGGGATTCTACTCTAGGCTTAGACTCAGGTTCCATGGGTATTTTATGAATGCATAAGGATATAATTATCCTTTTTATATTAGTAATCGACCATCCTATGACTGACTTGTACTTCTTCAAAACACTAAGAAGATTTTTCTCTTGACTCACCTCCATGTTGGATGAAATGATCACAGGAAGGGCGAAACTTTCTACTAAAGAAGAATATTTGAGATGGGTAGGGAGGGTCTTGAGCTCAAGGGTTGGTGGTAACTTTCTTGGGGGAAGACACTTAGGCCCAGGTGTCCCAAGGTCTTCATGTTGCGTCTTGATAAAGGGAGTAGAGAAGGATTCTTCCTCATCACTAGAGCTTCCAAAAAAAATCTCCTCAAACCTAGTCTCTTCTCTTAGGGTAAGAATGTGCTCCAAAAAAAACTCATCTAGGTTCTCCAAATATTCTCCCTCATACTCATCAAAAGATTCTCGCTCCTTACTTTGGATGATTCCCATGTAAGAAGAAGTAGGGGTTTTAGGTTCACTATTTATTTCGCATATCATTCTCAAAAACTCCTCTTCCTCTTTATCAACACTACTCTTAGAAACTAATATCTCATCCTTGGGGAAGATTGGGTGGGTGGTATTTGGATTTTCATAAACACATTTAACTCATATTTATGTTATCCAATATTTAAAATCATTTCCCCCTTAGACAAGTTTATCACAGCTCCCCCTATGGAAAAGAAGGGGCTACCGAGAATGATAGGAAACTCTTACTCATAGTTCATATCAAGGCTAAGAAAGTCAGTAGGCAAAAAGATTTTTTCTACTCCCACTAACAAATCATCGAACCTACCCACTAGATGAGTAATGGACCTATCAACAAGTTGTAACACATCAATGGTGGGTTGGGGAACTCCTAATATCAGGTGATGAAAATGTGAAAGGGGAATAAGATTAATAATAGCACCAAAATCTCACAAACAATTGAAATGACCACCTCTATCCTCAAAGGTTCAAGGGATGAAAAAGATTCCTGGGTCCTGATGCTTAGGAGGTATCTTATTCTACAAGATGACACTACACTCATATGTTAAGCAATAGGTCGAAAATTCTTCCAATGTCATTTTGTTTGAATCGATTTTCTTGAGTGATTTTTGATATTATGGTATTTTAATAAATCTTTCATGAATGGGATATCAATGGTCATCTTTTTAACCACTTTAAAAAAATTCAATAGTTCAGGATCATGAATTGGTTTCTTAATTATTTTTGGGAAGGGTATTATTGGGGAACAATTCCTCAGAATTGGGGGCATCTCTACAACTTCCTCTTAAAAAATTCTTCCCTTTATTTTCTTTGTTTTTCCATCCATTTTCATTAGGTTTTTTAGACGGAACAGTAGGAACTAGAGGGATTCCAATGGTGATTTCATGTTTTCTAGATTCATGTTTTTTTTAGATTTGAGTTTCTAGCTTCATCCAATTTCTCATTTTCAGCATTTTGGGGATCTTTCCTAGACTCTTGGTGAGTTTGGAGACCACATCTAGTGGTCAAAACTAGGGAATTCTCCCTAGTATTGGCTTTAGTGGTGCTAGGAAGCCTACCCTTTTCTCTATTACTCACATCCCTAGCCAACTGCCCCATTTGAATTTCCAAGTTCTTCATTCTCGCATCCATTTGAACTTTATCATATTCAGTTTTGGTCTTTTATTCATCAAACCTCCCTATCAACTGATGGAACTTGTCTCTCACCTCATCTTTTGAGTTGGATGACTCAGCCATAGGTCGGGGTTGGGGATGGAATTGCAGCCTGGGTGGCTGCTAGAATCCATGAGGGGCAGTAGGTCGGAGGACTCCCTGATACCTCCATGATAGTTTCAGATGGTTTCTATACCCTTGATTGAAGGTGTTGAAAAAATGATCTTCCATAGGCTACATCTGAGGTCCATAGCCAGCAAAGCTGGCACTCTCATGAGGTTGTACGTGCATATCGATGTTTGGAAAATAGGTTTGAGAAAGGTCATACATGCCATAGAGGTGGCACTGCTCCATAAGGATATGATGTGGGTTCTCAATAAAGAACCTAGTAGCTTGGGCTTCAGCTTGAGGGGAGTGGGAAATTTACTTTTTCACAATGGATCTCCTCTTATAGAATTTGTGCTGAGAGTTTTGACCTAAGGTATTAAAGGTTTGTTTGAGCTCCTCAGCACTCCTGTCACTAAAGTCTCCTCCAGAAAACTGATCCACCAAGGTTTAGTGATAAACGGTAATACTATTGTAAAAGGTGTCCATGAGGAATTGGGGTGTACATTGATGGTTTGGACAATGCCTAAGATAACCTCTTAACCTATCCCAAGCTTCATAAAACAGTTATCCTTCATCCTCAAGGAATTTAGTTATTTTGTGCTGAATTTAAGATGTCAACCTCTTAGGATAAATTTCTTTTTGAAATCATTAAAAATTAATCCCAGGTGACAAAGATTTATTCTTCTAACTGTTGAAACAATTTCCTATAATTTCCCTTAAGGAAGAAGGGGAACACTGGTAGTTTAAGCTCTTCCTCAGTGAGACCCCTATGTGGTAAATATTGGACACTACAATAGAAGTCTCTAATGAAGTCAAGAGAGTCTCCACTAGTCATTCCATTGAAGGCAGGAAGCTAACTAAGCATGGGTTGCTTTATTTCGTAATTCATGGACCTAGGAGAGAGCCTAATGCATGAAGGGTTACTAGACACTGAAGGAAGTAAGAAATTTCTCAAACTGTGCCTCTCAGATATCTCATTTCCAAGAGGGTTCATCATTCCAGGTCGGTTCAAATTCTCAGGATGTGGATTATTCAAGTTTTCATTTATGTTATCTTCAATTATGATCTTGTCTTTCTTCTTTTTTAATTCATTGAGGTGCTTATAAATTTCAGGATTACTAGGTACTATGTATTCAGACTTAGACCAGGTTTGTATGCTTGAGGTTCATAATTTTGTGAATTTCAATTTGCTTTTTGCAGATTTTTTAAGCTATTTTTTGATTTTTTTTCAATTGTTTTTTATGTGTTTTTTTTGTTTTTATTTATATATTGCAGCTGGCCTCCCCGGCAATGGAACCCAAATTTTCACGCTCATGCGTCATTCGGAACAAGAAAAAAACTAAAATTTATAACCTACTTACTACGTAGAACAATGGAAAGGCAGCGTCGAACCACATAGAGACCTAAAGTTGTGCTTAGTGATCTAATAAAAAGACAAAATAAACAAAACACACACAAAAAAAATCAGATGGTGGTACTGGATCGAAGTGAGTAAAACTCAGTGTGCGAGGATGTGATAAGGAATTGTTGAGTGCACGATAGTAGACAAGAAAACAAGAAATATTGTGATGAAAACAACCAATAGATGAGTAGGGGGAAGTCCACATGGCTGATTTTGATATTTCATAGCCTCGTTCATGCACTGAAGATTAAGGAATATAGATCTGACTTAAGGTAACTGGCTAAATTTATCACCTGGTCAGTTTGCAATGAAATAACCCTTACAATCCATTAACTGTAAATTTCATTCCATCTAATGGTGATAAAAGTTAGATGTCACTGGGCTCAAACTGTTAGTTGAGTTCAGCCTGTATCTCTCATTTGAGCATGATTCATTTGCCAATTAATTCCTCAGATTGAAACAGTTTCCATTTAGATTCAAACAAGATCTGTTTTCACTCAACCTTATTGTTTTGAAAATAATACGACCCCACAAATAGTGAGAGAGAAACGATCCAGAAAAAGATACAGTGCTTGAATCAGAGTAAAAAAATATAATCAGCTAGCTTATCCCCCCCAAAGGAGTATAGCCGGACATAATGGTTGGCTTCAGTGAAAAAATATAATTAAAATCAATGACGTTCATGTGGAAAAAGGTTCTATAAAAATAGAGCATAAGGAAAATAAATATGTTCGTCTCCCTGCTTGATCTCCCGAATGCTCCAATTCTGGCTGCTCGATGGTGGATGCAGCCATGGAGTGTGCTTGATGTCCCACCCTGGGAATTGAGATATGGAATGTTGATCTGTTGTTCCGACGGTTGGACTCTACTCCTTGAAAGTGTTGAATACTTGAGGGATCTCCAGATCATTTGGATGGACGTGGAAGGATAAAAGTGGAAGGATAAAAGTGGAAGGATGTAGTCCCCCCCCCCAACGAAGTGTCACCTTGTGCCCCTGAATGATCACTGTGAATGATGATGAACTAATAATCAAAGTCTCTGGAATCTTGCCTGAAGTGTTCCTCAGCCTCCATGTGGAGCATTCACAGTTCTACTTCTTCCACGATGGTCACTAGAGCAGTAGCTCCTAACTGAATGAATGAGTCGCGCACGCTGAGCCACAACCCTCCCCCTGCTTGGAATTTCCAAAACGCATGTGAGTCATTGAAAAGAAACAATTATAAATATATATACTTTATATTAATTTCATTAATAATAATTACTTATTTATATTACAATACCTAAATTCTTAGTAATATATATTTAATAACAATTTTATATATTATAATGATATATAAGTAATTAATATTATACATATGTATAATATTACATAAAATTATTAATATATATTGTTATTATATAGTATATTATATATTATATATTATATTATAATAATAAAATGAAATGAAATCTAAAAAAAGAAAAATTGAATTTGGGGGTGGGAGTCTGTCTTCCGCGCATGTATTGGAGGGGGAATTAAGGGCTGAGGTGAGTTGGGAGTAGCGCGTCGAGGCAATATGCAGGTGCGACAGTGGGATGTCAAGGACATGGAGGTGTGGCTCGTCAGGGTGAGGTCGAGGCTGAGGAGAGTCCGAGAGAGGGGAGAAAGGGGGAAAAGGGGTTCTGTGTAGGGGGGTTCAATGGGTTCGGCGGCTAAGAGGAGTGACACCAGTACTGAGGGGGGTCTATGTGTAGAGGTGATGGAGCCATGGAGATCGCTCAGCATGGAGTGACAGGGAAGAGCCGAGAAGCGGTGGATCTTGGTTGCTCGCGATGAGGGACACATGCACTGCGACAAGGGTAAGAAGATCTGGATGAATTGATTTTTGAGTTCCCAGTTTAGAAACAATTTGTGGTTCATGGTTTTGATTAGGGATTTCATGCTGCTAGTGGTTGGAGTATTTTAGTTCAGATTTTTATTTGTTCAAACTGAAATTATATAATACTGTGGAACTACTGTCACTGAATCTTGGTTGCTGCTGTTCAAATTTCTTGTGCTGCTGATTTTGATTACGATTTTGCTCAAATTCTGGATCTGTGGATTTGGTAATTTTAAGATGGATGGTGGAACCGTGTGATAGGAAGAAGAACGACGTAAGGTTGTGAAGGAGTGGAGGCATGGAGACGAAAGGGTGACAGAGCCACCGTGAGTCTGGCACCGTGAGGAAAGGTGGCGGTGGTTGATTAAAATGGTGCGTGAGATTCAGGGAGAAACCGTGGCGGGGGTTTGTTGTGCCACCATTAAGAATGGTGGATCCGCAAGTGATGTTCATGTTGGGATACTCTGTGGAAATTGTGGCACCATCATTGGAAATGGTAGGTGAAGGAACCGGTGGCACCGTGGGTGATGGTCACAGTTTATGTGAGTCACCAAGGAGGACACACTGACACAATGATAGGGTGCTACTGGAACACATGAAAAACATACAGCAACACCAAAAATTAATATAATTGACTAAAACTAAAAATGAATTAATAAATCAGTCAATTGAATTATCCCAATGAATTAAAAAATAAATAGAACAAAGTTAAGTTAAATAATAAATTTAATTATGGATTATTTAAAATAAAGAATTTTATTCAGATTAAATAAAATAATTTAAAAGAAATTAAAATAATTACTGTTATTAATTAATCATGCAATTAATTAATTAAACAATTAATTAAAGAATTAATTTATGAATTAATTAAATTAATGAATTAAAGGTATGGATTGAATAAAAATAAATTTCTTAAACAAATTAAACTATTAAAAGAATTACAAACTAACATTTGTAATTCATTTACAATTTAAGAAAAAATAAATAAATAATTTAATTAATGAATTAATAAGTAACAAGATAGAAAAATTATTAAAATAAAGGAATAATAAATAATATTCAAATTCACAAGAAAAGATTTAATTTAAAAATTATTTAAAATGACAATAATGAACATTAAAACACATGATTTAGACTAAAATTAATTATTTTACAGAGTAAGGTACAAAATCACAACAATTATCAACTATTTAATAAAAAATAACATTTTGGTATTAAAAATCCAGTAAAAATACGAAAAAATGTGGCAAGGAATGCGAAAACACTACCACATCACACCACCAGGTGCATACTGAACTGCGTATAGGTGACCTTCCCCTCTACCTCAGGTTCCATCCTGAGTACCCTGCACTTCACAACACTAATTGTATGGTCGATCATGCCTCAGATATTTACATCCACCATCCCTACTGATATGACCTGTGGAGCACTATCTTCCTGCCTGATATGGGGTGACAGACCACCTACCTGTACATGGAATATGCCTCTAAACACCAACTTTTCTCGGATTCCATGGGTTCTTATAGAACCTCTATATATGTCCCAACCTGCTACACGACCGATACTTGACTGGTGGTCGAGGACACTCTCCTTGTGCCTCGACATGAAACACTATTATAAAACACATGATCACCACTCGGAGGGACTGGCCCTCTCTTATGGATCTTCTGTGTACATTCACCTTAATGGAAATTCCCAAAATGACACTTCTCTCCAAATCGATACAACTTGTCTGCCTAGCTGGCAGCACAAGTCCACCACATGAATCTCCCTTCAGGTTCACTTATGAGATAAGGGCCTAGTCAACAACCTATGAAAACCTCTATGTGGAAAATATTCACCTATGACCCAATTTCATGACTAATCCCATCCTTGAAGCACTTCTATATGATCACCTCATCTCCATCTAACATCGGAATAAATTGCACAAGTTAGGGAAATGACACGCATAATCCATCACACATGCATCCCCCTATGTTAAACACGTAAACTCTATTTCCTTCTCCTACCTCAAGGTCTCTAGGTAAGAGTGTTATAGAAAAATATATATAAAATCAATCCATATTGTTCATCCAGCCTGCTCTCTCTGAACCATAATGTCCCACCAATGCTTTTCTTGTCCCAACAACATATAGGCTACAAACATGACTTACTTCTCAAAAGGAGTCTCCAAATGATCAATAATTGTCTGGATACACTCTATCTAAAATTAGATTGCCTATGGCCCGCCCTATCTAGTGATGTTCAAAGGGTGATGTAGTAGAAACTCTCAAGTTAACTCGAACATACTCGATGTTACCCTCCATGGGTCTCATTCCTTTATCTACATAAAATGGGAAAAGTTATCTCGGAACATCTCTCCCCTATCATCTGGAACCACTTGATATTTTTTCTCCTCTATTAGGAGAGCATTCTCATCAACATCCTCTTATCACCCTACCAGCACCCATCTTCTTGGTGTCATTTCTATACAATTACAAAAACGAACTTTAGAACACAACCATAAATCTTTCACTACATATAAGGAGGGGTTCATCACTATCCAAACAGAAAAATTTCGCATACAATACCCAAAAATTCATGATCACACCTTGAACACTACCCTTGACCATCATTATCGATGTTTATGTATAACCCAAGGTAACATACATACATTGTTACAAGATTTACCTACAACACCATTTCAAAACATTTTCCTTTTCACATGTACTCCGCCAACATTTAAATTCACTAACTTCCCCTTATCAAATAAAATTTATTAATTATTATTTAACATTTTACTTCCATTTTTACCCAGTTTCATCATCTCATTAGACATCATTTTCATTACATTCATTAAAGTCAAATCCATCCTAACAATTATGCCCCATACACTCATCCCATGTGTTCCTACTGTGATACATCTTCCTATGTACCTAGGTTCCTCAAATGATGCCTGCATGTGAAACCCCATTCCATTACGGAGACATGAGAAATATTATAAAAAATTCGTATCACACTGAATGTGCATCACCCCATTGTGAAATATCAACCATTTTAACAACAAAAAAGAAGAACATTAATTCCCACCCTAGGTTACCTAGTGTTTCCCTCTTACTTGGGTTATCAACTCCCAAGAATGAGCTCATTTTTAAGGTTCAACACCTTCCTAATCACCAGTATACCATTCCCAAATAGCAGTCACAAAAAAACTACCTCTGATACCACTTTGTAACGTCCCCGACAAGGGTTCCACTAAATCATTTCCCTCGGCCTGGTCGACACATGACCTCAAGTGTGCCTCCTTGTATGCTAGAGGTTTCATACTATAATCGAGGGTCTTGAAGTCATGTGGGAAGACTATACCCTCTTTACCAGAGTAATCCACATTAGTAAACATATTTAAAAATGCAAACAACATTGGATAACCAATGAACATACATAAAAATCATTTTCCCAAAACTGGGTACAAACATAACCAATAGTAAATATGTCATGTCATGATACAATGTCCAGTGAACAAAACCCTTAATAAGAATAATAGATGAATCCAAAAAATGGTCCTAAATCCGAGCCTATAACCTCATCCATGATCATCCCGAACCCGACTCAGTTCCCAAGAATGATGATTTTTTTCTTTCCTGAACTGCATCCCGGAAATCTGATCAGGTACATGACGGTGTCCTAAGTAGGGTTTGAGTAAAGCTAAGTAGGTCACAACCAACAATGTCTAAAATATTTCCAGTATAAATTGATTGGGCACGCAACAATGAATAATGAAAATTAAATAAAATATATTTTGGGACATTAGTTAGTAATCTATACCTCACTACTAATAACCGTAGTGCAGAATTAATCATGTGTATACTTTTAATTACACAGCTCATCATCAACATAAAATTCATGAGTTGGGAAATGACATCATCCATGAAAAGGAATGGGAAATTAATCATTCTTCATAATAGAATAATTCAAGTGCATATCTCATAATGGACAACACATCACAACATCAAAATAACCTCACCTCGAAGCCACAATCTTGGTGGAATGAAACCCTGAAGGTAATAAAGATATGTCCCCTTCCTTGACCTGTGCATCATGGGTGGAGTTAGAGAATAAATCCAACTCAAGACATGGGAGGACCCGTATTCCTTTATCCCACACCTCAATCCATGTGCACATTCTTATTCATCCATTCACCAAACATAAACCATAACCCAACCAATTTCATCCATTACATATATCAATCATAATCCATAACAATCAACATGCGAATTAATATTATTTCATAACCCATTAACACATTTTCCATTTACATTATATAGAACATTTATCCGAATTCACATTATTAATCCTTGTTCTGTATGAATTCTCAATAATTCCCGCATATCATCCCTTCTATCATATTCATCATTTCCCTTATGAAAACACATTTAACATATTCTTCATTTCATATTCCATTACCATGTCTAGACACATTACCAATATTACATTTGAACTTAAAATAATCATATCAACATTCTCCATAAGGGATTTATGTTATTCCACAGTGACCTTTCACTCACATAACCAATTTCTAGACCTGGAAATATTGGTGCACCCTATGGGAGGAACTAAAGGGGTAAATTGACCCCAATGCATCCCATGGGGACCATGAGGGTTTCTATTCTCCATTTAGACACCCATTTTATTAAAACTCATCAAAGGAATAAAAATCATAATAATCAGATAACCCAAAATAGACCAACCATGAACAAATATACAATGAAAAAAATGGGATATGACTTATAGAACACTTACCTTCATTTTGTTGAGGAACACACTCTCAACCGAAGCCTCAGATCTTGATTCAAACCACATAAAATACTCAGACCAAATCTCACAGAAAAAGAGGGGTTCTATAGATTTAAATGGATATAATTGAATGATGAAAAGCCTAAACCCGAAAGGGAAGTAAGAGAGGGATTATAATTACCCAGAGCTTCGATCCACAATCAATGGTACTCCAAATAACCTAGAGATGAAGGTGAATCTCCCATGGAATCCATTGAGGGATCTTATTTATCACATGGGTTTAGTGGGAGAGAATTGGAGGAAAAATAAGGTGAGGGTTTTAATCCCATAATGGAATTATTTTAATTTTTACAAAAATTATAGGGGCGGTCGTTTTAGCTAAACAATTTGAAAAACCATACCAAAACCATGCACTAGCCACTATCCAAGTGAAGTTGGGTCGCATGGTTACCTAGGAAGGCCATATGGTTTACATAACCACACACCGTCTGGCCATTAAGCCTCTATCCAAGGATCCATATTTACATTTGAATTTCATACTGTTGTCTTAATCTTGCGCAAACCATGTACCCTACACAGATTGGCTCAATTTTCCCCTTTCTCGTGTCCTTTACCCTAGGACACCCCAAACACCACACATACTCCCCAGAACCACATCATTTACCGAAAGAAATATTGAAACCAAAATTTTGAACATGGACATACCATAATCATGTACAAGATCACATAAGATTATGTGTTTCATAATGATGCCTTCATAATTAAGTTCAATTATTTAAAAAATTACCTTTTTTTAAACTTTTTAAAATACCCATTTTCATTATAGGAATTATTATATATTAAAAAGGATTTCCACCCATTGAATATAAATTTTTTTATCTTCTAATCAAATATGATTTGTGTAACCTATTTATATTTTCCAAGGATCCATTATTTATGATTATTATTTTTAAATGTAAAATTTATCAAAATGTTTTCGTTTAACCATTTTGAAAACATTTTGACATTTTAATGGATATATTATTAATGATTATTTTTAAAAGTAATAGTTTTTAATGTGTTTTTACATCACCTTTATTAAACCAATATGAATTTTATCAATGTTCCATTATTTAATGTTACTTTTAATAGTAATTTGTTTTTCAATATTTTATACATTATCATTTCACAAATGGTTTTTAAAATTGACTCTAATATCATCTTTTACGAAAAAATGTGATTTCTAAGAAAAATTATAAGTATATGTGTTTTAATATAGGTTAATGTTCAAAAGTATTATAAAATTTATTATCCATTATAAAAAACCCTTAGAGACAATAACCAAATATATTAATGAGGTGTATAAAGTTTTTATGAGAAATAATACTAATGTGATTTTTTTTGTATTTTTAACTTGGATCGTATGACTTGAGGTCATATTTATTTTATAAAAATATTGTCTTACCATTGGACCTAGGAGTATGGGTCTGGAGATCCAAAAATTTTGTGTCTTTGTACATTATGAACATCTATCTTGTGAACTCATTGGATATGGAGCTAATTGAGCTAGTGGTGGTAGTTTATAGAGTATCTGGTTGGTTTTAATTTTTTTCTTACATATATTCATATTAGTGTAACATGTATTTTATATAAAATTATTGTTTGAGGTTGTAAATAATCATGGATTATTAGACATCATACATTTAATTTTTTACAATTTTTGGTTTATGGTACATTGTTGGGGTATTCGTTATTTTTTCTTCTATGTAATACTATAGTTGATTTATTTATATATATGAGTTGTAATATTTTATAAAATTTTCTAGATATGTGTCAATGATTATATATTTATTGGATAAAGGATACCATATGTGTTATATGATTTTTCAGTGCGTGTCATAATCCCCTGGCCTATTATAGGTGGTATTTGGGTGGAAACCATGGATTATTATCAGTCAAGGTGCAGTCTAGGTGGGTAAAGTTGTGCCAATTTTAATGATATGGAATATTTTAAATAACATATCTAGATAACGATGAAATTGGGATTTTTGACTCATTCAAAAATGTAACCATAATGATCAACATTCTTACTAACCATCCAAACAATTTTCTTTATAACATTAACATTTATTATATACTAAGGTTATATTTTATTAACAAATAACCACATATAATATTTCCAATTTTTTTGTTTTACTAATGACCATCATAATTTTTCTAGTGAAATGTGTCATCCCAAAAATGATCATTTATTATGAACATTCATTTTGGTAACATGACTCAATATACCTTTTAAAATTATATTTTTTCAACCAAAAAATCATCAATATATCTTATATTCTGCTTATGTTCTTTAGTGAAATCTTGAAAAAAATTATATTGAATTTTATGTGAGATTAATTACTATATTATTCAAAATGTAAAAGGCAATATATCCAGTATAACATGAAAAAAGGATAGTCTATAAGACTCATACCATGTTTCATTTTATTGTTTTATCTTCATAGATATTATTTTATATAATCTAGAAATAATAACCATGTGTTATTTTTAATGAAACTATACCATAAATTAACATAAAATAAACTACAATCTTATGGAACCATATATTAAATAACTATTTTGGTATAAAATAAATAATTAATCAATCTAACAACACTTTTAAAACATGAATCATTATACCCCTTATAAATATTTTATATTTATTGTTTATTAACTTAAACATGTTCAAAATTTTCTCTTTGATTATTCATGAGCTTTACATTCCCTATCAAGAAAATAAATGTATCAAATGACAAAATTTTTTTGACCTAATGTATTGTTAATGTAAAAATACAATAATTCATTTACATAACTAAAATACAATAAATTTGTAGAATTAGTTCCAAAATAAAACATCATATTCCAATTTTTAAATACATAACATTTAAAAAGATAAATGTTATTATTACATATTCATGACTCATATAGTACCTTTTGTATTTTATTAAATGGAATATGATTATGTGTAAATTTAATAAAACCTTTAAAATATAAAGATACAACCTATCATTGTATGATTCAATTTCATTATTTCAAATGATATGGTTACTCTTGGTATAATTATTCTCATACTCCATCTTGTAAAATTATCATAATTGTATTACAAAAAATGATTATATACATTGTTTTAAATATATTGTATATTTAAATGCAATAAACCCCAATAACACCAATTTTGTGAGGAATTTTTTTATATATACATCAATAAATAATTAGTTTTATTTATCAATACCCCTCTCATATTTTTATCAAAATAAAATTTTGGCAATTTTTTTTAAAAATAGCAATCAAAATAATTGAATAATTTATAATTATATTATTTAACAATCCATTTTAGGTAATATCACTTCTGAATACATAGCATGCCCCAGTGAATCCAACCCATTTGGATAGGTTTTTCCAACGGTTCTAGGAACTGTTGGTACGAGAGCTGTTTGGATAGCCCTATACCAATGGTTTCTAGTGAACCGTTGGTATTGGGTGGCTAAAATTACATGTTCCCAATGGTTCAAGATGAAATGTTGGGACATGCCTTTCCCAATTGTTCAAAATTATTGAAATAGACATATCCAAAATGTTGTAACTTTTGGTATAGGGATATCCCAATAGATTTTAACTGTCTGGATAGATGTATATCAATGGTTATAAAACATTTGGAATAGATCCCTCCAACTCCACAGCAGCATCCCAACACCTAAAATGAACCTACACCAACATAATTGAACAATACACCTGTAAAATAGAACTAACGACAATGCAATGAACCTAGAACCATCCATCAAAACATAATTCAATAGTAAATAAAAATTGAACACCATCAACAAAAACATCCTCAATAAATAGAACGAACAATTAATGATGATAGAACAAATAAATTGATTCATTTAACCAATGATAACAAACATAAAAAATATCACACATATATTTAGCTATGGAATATCGTAAAACATAAAATTTCATAAATATCAGTCCAGAATATAATAGATCAATTCATCCCCCTCCACCATTACCATCGTCATCATCATTAGCCCTATCTGCATCCTTATCCATGTCCAAGCCATCATCCCCTTCCTCGTCCTCTTCCATATCCTCATATCCATTATCACCATCGGTTGATTCATATTCCTCTTCCACGCCATCATCCTCACCATCCCCTGGAATGTCATCAACTTGACCAACACTAGGAAAAATACATGGTTCACTATATAAATAACTCATAAATGATATATACGCATCATAAGATGTGATGGTCTTTAGTTGAAGTGATGGGCATAAAACTTCCATCAGTTTCATAAATTATGTGTATTCCTTTAGATTCTATTCTTCCACCTATATGTATCTTTTAAAGAATGTTATTCATATGAATATTTATTTTCCAAATCATTGATACTATAAACAGTACCTAAAGTGGGCCAATACCTTGTCGAGACTATACTCTTCCCAGGTCGATAGTGCACTCTTCCATGGTGCTCATCTCCGAAAACATGATGCAAGTGATCATTTGGACCAAATTTATCTGGTTCCTGGACATCAAGGGCCTCCAAATAAGACTATTATTGTCACGACCTGCCCTCGGGGTCTGTGTCGTGACTACCCCAAGCCCGCCTTCCATAGGCCAGGGGCTGGCGACTAGCACCAAGGTGTAAATCCCGGTATAAAGGGAAGACATTGCCTTTGTAAAGTAAACAAGCACCACAGAGTAAGCAAGCGGAAAAGTAAACACTAAGTAAAAACAGAGTACAACTGAAGTGTGGAAAAGTAAATGAGCCAGTATACAAACCCAAACTGAAAGTAAAGTAAAACTCGAAAGGAAAAACAATAACTGTAAAGTAAAAGCCGCTACACCGAGCTGTCCACTAGAAATCCCACCTGAAGGGTGGGTACAGATAGCTCCACTGCTCCTCGGGTCCCACCGTCCGCTCCGAGCACGTCCCACCTAGTGGTCCACCTCCAGGTACTGTCCTGCTCAGCAAGCCTCAACCACGATCAACGCTGCCCGTCGTCTGCAACCAACACAACGTAGTGCGGGCATAACCTGTGCAGGGGTGAGTATAAGCTACTCAGTAGGGACCCCGAGACCCCCGATGGTCTCCCGAAATCCACAAAGGATAAACCACAAAGGGAAGATACAATCACGAAGTAACATCTGATACGGCTTAGGTATATGCCCATACATATACCTAAGTCATCAATTCCCGTTCTACTCCAACGTCCGAGCCCAAGCACAACCCAGTCCACACAGGAAAGAAAACATATACCCACACAGGATAGCTCAACACAATCCACAAAGGAGAGTAAATAGTAAATCCACACAGGATAGCTCAACACAATCCACAAAGGAGAGTAAACAGTAAATCCACACAGGATAGCTCAACACAATCCACAAAGGAGAGTAAACAGAAGATTCAGCTCACACAGGTATACTTCTTCAAATGACGATAGAGATGATCAGATGTAGCCACTGATTCATCTAATCCTTCAGACCCATAAAGGATCGAAATGTACTAATCCCCCGCAATGACCCACATAGGATCGATCATGAAGTTGGACCCAAAGCTATTGGGAAACCCCTTCTCCATCAAGTACAGTGGTTATGCCGCTACAACCAAGCGCTCCTCCGTCGTGGGTCTGCTGCTACAACCAAGCGCTCCCATGTGCTGCTACAACCAAGCGCACCTCTGTCGTGGGTCTGCCGCTACAACCAAGTGCTCCCATGTGCCGCTACAACCAAGCGCACCTCTGTCGTGGGTCTGCCGCTACAACCAAGTGCTCCCATGTGCCGCTACAACCAAGCGCACCTCTGTCGTGGGTCTGCCGCTACAACCAAGCGCTCTCATGTGCCGCTACAACCAAGCGCACCTCTGTCGTGGGTCTTCCGCTACAACCAATGGCTCCCATGTGGGATATCCGTAACACACCGAGTCATTCGATCAATAGTCGTCAAATCTCAACCGGCTCTAGGGTTCCGCACACAGCATGCTCATTCCGGGAGGGTCCACTCCATAAGCAAAAAGGTCGATGCATCAACTGACATGCAGTCCGGAGTTGATGTATCGCAAGGTGTACCGTAGTGGTCACGGACGAAAACACGGAGGATTCCCGTACTGTTCTCATCATCGTCGTAGTCGAATCCACCGAGGATCTCTGTATAGTCATCGTCGTCGAAGTCGCAGCCAGCACTAGGGTTCCCGCACACAGCAAGCTCGTTCCGGGAGGGTCCACTCCACGAGCCGAGAGGCTGATACATCAACTGACGAATAGTCTGAAGTTGATGTATCCAAAAGTTCCGTATCGACAACAGGAACTCAACACAACAGACGGCGCGTCAATCGGACGCCCGATCTGAGAGTTATTGGCTTTTTCGTCCCAGGGGCCCGGTTGGTTTTTAAGGAAAAACCAACCCAACCGTACTCCACCTGCGTCCAAACCTCGGGCGGAGTATGCCAAAAGATCCTTCTCACTAAGAGGAACTCAACAAAGCTGACGGCACGTCAAACGGACGTCCGTAGCTCAAGATATGAGCGTTTCCGCTCCGAGGGCCCGGTTGGTTTCGTGCACGAACCAACCCGGCCGAACTCAAAGTATTCTCAAACCTTGAGTGCAATATACCGAAACGACCGTCTCGATCCAAGGATCTCATCGCCACTGACGGTACGTCGTTTGGAGGTCCGTAGCCCGAGTTATGGGCATTTGAATCCAAACCGCTCGGTAACGGGGGTTTCGGGCCCGGGCCGTCCCGGCCCGAGACCCCCCGGTTGGCCCGAACCGGGTCGACCCACCCCGGACAGGGTCGACCCGGCCCGGCACGGCCCGGCGCGGCCTGGCCTGGCGGACCGGCCAGGCGCCGGTCCAGCGCAGCGCGCCGCGTGCTGCCAGCTCGGCCGAAGGCGGAGCTGCTGGAAAATGGGGGGGGGGGGGGGGGGCGCCTGCCCCCCTTTGTGAAACCGGCCCCCCTCATAATGGGGGGCCATTATGGCTGGCCGGGGGAATTAATTCCCCCCGGTTTTGCCTCCCTTCCGGCCGGCCCGACCTGGCCGGCCGGTTCTTCCTTAACGGGACCGGCAAGGCCGGTCCCCCTTCCGGCTTCCGACACCGGCGGCCCGGCTAGCCGCCGGTCTTCTCGTTCCACCACGGCCCGGAACCGGCCGCGACCTTCGTTTTCCGGCGCGGTGCGACGGCACCGCGCCCCTCCGTCGCGGCCCCTCTCCGGCCGCGACGCCTTCAACTTTCTTCGACGCGACGTGACGGCGTCGCGTCCTTGCATTACTTTATGACGCGGCGCGACGGTGCCGCGCATTTCTTGCCGCATGATCCTGCGCGGTGCGACGACACCGTGCCACTCCCATTTCAATCCACAACAGAATCAATATGAAAAGGAGGAGGGTCGGTCGTGTTCGTGCGGTCCGACCCCCTCGCGTTATTTGCTAATAATTGGACAAATTTCACGAAGAATAATCACGAGTATAAATCATGATCAAAAGAATAAAATAAACCCCTACCTCAGATTCAAGTGCGGAGCACGTCAACAAACCGCGGAAGACTAGCGTCGCGGAGGTCGGGCGTCGCGGAAACCGAACGTCGTTTCCATTGACGTCGAGGTGCGTCCGAAGAGGTACGTTGCTGGAGAATCTTCGTAAGCTGACAGAGATAGTCCGAGGAGGAAACGACATTTCCTTTCATTGACACGGGAAGAAGATCGGAGAGCAGCGTCGTCGATCTTCGGAAACACACCGGCTACGAAGAAGAGTGAAGTGGCATTCTTCGTCGGAGCTTGAGTGTTCTTCGTGTTCTTCGTCAAGTTGAAGAAGGTGGAGAGAGCTTCTCAAAACCTCTCAAGATGGCTAAGGAGATCAACCAAAATAAAATAAGCTAAGGCTTATTTTATTTACACAAATAAACAACTTGAATTTCAAAAGTTTGAAATTCAAACAACTCAACTCAATTAATTAACCAAGTTGTCAAGTTTAATAAAAGAGGAGTTATAGGGAGTTTAAAAAGAGGAGGTGAAGTGTTAGGGTTCGTGTGGGCCCCACCACACTTAATCCTCTCAAGGGAGGTTAAGTGGATGTGGGTCCCACCCCTAACTCCCTTTGGGAGGAGTTAACCAACAAGTTAAAAATAAAATTTGTGTTCCACAATTTTATTTAACTTCTTCTAAATTCCCAAAAACTAACTCTCAACCCGCAATAAACGCAACCTCGGAAAAGGTCTCCTTAAGCGAATATCGGCACTGCGAGTTCATCGGTGCCCTCAGAATTTGATTCCGGGCACCGGTTCAAAATTTAGTAATTCCCACTCGTTCGTTCACTGAACGTACCTGAGCCAAACTTTGGAAAATGATTCCGGGCACACCGGGCCTCGGAATCAGGTGCCGTCAGAAACCGCGTTCTTGTAAAATACAAAAGAAAATTAAGAAAAATTTTCCCTTGAATTTTACGGGTCTTTACAATTATAGATATAAATAGACTATTAAGTTAAAAAATATATATTAAAATTTTAAATCAACAATCTAAAACATTCAATTTATTATTGTGTCAGTTCGTTTACCACACTTCCATATATCTTCTTTTGGCATGAGAAAAGCAGTTTTTATCGAGGCACACCTCCTTCAATATTCAATACCTCCCTCTATAATGACATTAAATGAAGGAAACTATAATTGAAAATAGGTTACAAATAATTAATTTCATAACTAAAATCAAATGGATATTAATATTAAATGAATCTAAAAAGAAAAACATATGGTAAATGAATTCATGTTGTTATATTCCAATTTTTTTCCTAGGATTGGTTTTCTTTACTACCATTTAATTTAGTTTAGTTTAAGATTTATAAATTTGTTTCATATCTATTTGAGTCTATTTAGTGCATGTTGGATCAATTTTATTAAATTTAATTCATATTTACTTTGGTAGATTTGAGTGCTTTCAATTGTATTTTATGAAATCCAAATTTATTTATTTATTTTGGTATAGTTTGATTAAATTTTATATAATTGTATTAAGTGTGGATTATTTAAAAAATACTTTGTTTAGTGTGGCCTGTCCCAATTCATATTTATTTGGATAGATTATATTTGAGTTGATTCAATTGTATTTTATGCAATTTGAATATGGGGGATACAATTGAATGTGAAAATACTAATGAAAATTTATAAACAACTATCATACCTTCTTTATCTCACGGTTTGGCATTGTATCCCACCGCAAAGTGTGGAGTTATTTCTTAAAATCTTTTTTTTGTCTTTTCCTATTGATCCCCAAAAAATAACAGTAAATAAATTATTAATGAAAAACATGAGTATTTAAAATTATAAACCTAAAACATGGTTAATACCATTCATGTGGTACTCATCCAATGAGTAATAATTTTTCAAAATTGTTCTATCGCACTGTCATCCATGATAGGTATGGCCTCTAAATATATGAAAGGTCTAGAATTCTAGCAAAGAAACAACTCATCCTTATAGCTACTCCACAGATCACCTAATTCCATGAGTAGTGTTGGCCTCACACCCTCTCCATCGTGAACATTAAGGGAAGATAGAACAGAAATATTATTTCATATAAATACAATAATAGTACAATATTAAATCCAATATATTTTTTACCCATATTTGTGCCCACATGTTAATCTTTACTTCATTATGAAGGTGTATCAATGATATTATAATGATGTGAATGATGTCGGAGTATTTTGAAAGCATTTCCAAAAAACTCCTACATTCCCGCCCTGTTTCTTCATTCATTTGGTGGCATTAATTGTAATCCACCATCAACTACATGTGCTAGATACAAAACACATGAATGCATGTAAACCCATGCCGCATAATAATATATTTAGCTATTACAGAAGAAAACAAAATATTGTATCAATACATTTTAAAATGGGAAAAAATTATGGTAAAAAATTAATAGTGTTCAATAAATATAAGTGTGGATATATGATTAATGGGTGCAACATGATCCACATGCACTGAAGGAACACCCCCCCCTGTATATATGGATTGGGTCCTATTCTATGCTCTAATGGATCATAATGTGTTATAGGATGAGTCAAAGAAGAAGGAATGTAGATGCTCAGAGAGAGGTAAAAGTGCCAGGAATGGATTTCTACCCAAATTCATGATATGGATGAGGAGTAGGAATCAAAATCGAATATGGTAAGGATGGGTGAGGATATTAAGATATAAATGATATTAAAAAATTGGGTGGCCTAAATATACAATGTGTTGCAAATGGTACTTCAAGATTAGAATGAGTGGTAGATGGTTCTTTAGTGGGTGGGATGGGGTCTAATAAGGTACACCAACTAGAGTGCCTCACTATGGTACCCCCCCTCATATCATCACCCTGAGTTATGGGACCATTAGGCTGATCAGAGAATAATTAGTGCCTATGTAGTGGATCCTATATAATTTTTATTTTAAAAAAATTAATTCCATGATGTTATATTTTATTGATATATATATATATTTGAAATAAAATACTCACAACATAAACTAATAGAGGAAGTCCCATATTTGTTATTCAGATATTTTTTTTCATCATCCTTTTTCTTCACATCTCCTCAATTGATTTCATTTTCTATATTTGAAAATAAATATTGAATTAATTAGAAATTCCTAATTAATGAGTAACCTAAAACAATTATCAGACATTAATTAATTAATGAATACCACTTTTCAAAACAAATTCAAGATACATAGTGATATAAGAGAGATACTTTTTAATTTTTTGGGAATAATATCAAAACAGAATTCATGTCATAGATTAAAAAATATGTTCAAATTTTCTTATTTATAATAGGTGTGATATATTTTTATTCAATTTTCATTTTGATCCAATTCAATTTTGGTTATGTTATTTGTCGATAAATATTTCTCTTATGTCATTTGGTTTCTTTTTTCAATAGGCTGGGTTAGTTTTCTATTTATATTTCACTTTCTTCATTTGGTTTCATAGCATTGTATACAGTTCAATTAAATATTAGAAAATGAAACTAAAATAAAACTAAAACCAATTAATATTGAAAATTAACATTAATCTCAAGTCGGAAACACAATATTTTTAATTAATAGTAAATCAATATGAATAGTACAATCCATAACAACCCATGTCGAGAAAAACCAAAAGAATTGTGAAAATTGTAGGATGATTTTATATATTTCCCACCATAATTTCAGGTTCACAAACACCTCTGAAAATTTATCTATCAGATTCATCATATTTAATAAATGGATCAGGGCCAATGGGAGAAGGGATGGTTTAATTACATAATAACCATCATCAAAAAACATTTCATGGAATTACTTTAATAATGACACCAAATTCATGATGAATATGATCTTTGACATAAAAGTATTATTTCACCATTGATTCCAATACACATGGTTCATCGATAGAAATAGTGTAAGTCATGTTAATAACTCAATGTCTATAATCATAAATAAATGTTCCCTTCCTCATCATCGAATCAATCCATTTTTATTTCATCACAGTGACTCGAATATGAGAGTAATAATCTAATATTTCTATTTTCCAATGACTCCATAATTTGATAAATTTTAAAATCGAGGACTACAATTCGATGCACTAGCATAATAGACTTTGTTTTTGACAATTTCCATAACACCATCATGTTGTGTTCACATGTTCTTTTCTCATTCAGTGATAATAAATCTATAAACATTGATCATACTTTATTTATAGTCAATAACTAAGGTATTATGAAAAAAAATAAAAATCACTCCTTTACTCAGAGATAGATCCAGCAGAAAAACACAATACCTGAAATATAAATGAATATTAAATATAATTAAATATTTATTTTAATAATTCATTATAGTAATATTTCTACATTCAATTTCAACTAAGAATAAAACTCTTTTCTATTCCATGTCTCTCTACTTCATAAACATAATGAATAATTATTTCTATTAATATTTTATTTTTGATCCCTATAGATAAAAATGGAAATAGTTTAACATATATTAAAAAATACATCAGATGAGATAAGATATACATATTCAATTTACATAATTGATGTAGTCATTGAACAAATCAACGTTGAACAAAATGGTGCAATGTGCCACCTCCCACACTTTAAGTCTTAATGTCATCATTATATATGATCCAAGAATTCCTCCAATTTGAGGATGTGATGGAAATGTTGGTAATTTTTTCTCAGACTATTCTTCTTCATTTCTCATTAGTCTATTTACTCTCATAGTAAGATCAGACAAATATATTGAGTTGAAATAGATACATTCTTGAGCTGAGTAACCATTCAAAATCGAACCTTTAGATTGATTCATCTTCCAAAAATAGGATTTTATTGTGTACATATTTCATTCAGTTGTATACATCCAATTAAAATAAATAGGTCCTCTGAGAAGTATTTTGTTTGGAAGATAGATAGTCATATGTATCATGCATGTAAAAAATGATCGAGGGAATATTTTCTCTAACTCGCACAAAATTAATGATGCATCTGCCAACATTTTTGGTAATAAAGACTTGGAAAACATCTTATCACAAATATTTCAAAATAAATTGAACAACTGAACAACTGAAACAATCACATTATTGAAAAAAAGGTGATGGATTTATATTGGAATCAAATAAATCAGAACGATGTGATAATCATGAGTATATTTCAGCTTCAAATTTATTATGTTTTCCCATTTTGATATTCTTCATGAATATCCATTAGAAACATTTGTTGTCTCTAGTACATATAGAATGTGATTTTTTTCGACATGTGTTATCACATAAGACTCACATGGAAGATTCAATTTATTTTCATTGATACACACAGAACACAATTCTTGTCTGATGCCCAAATACACCAAGTCATAATGAGATCATAAATCATCTTTTTTTACCTTGACATTTAAAATAATTGAAAGCAAAATTTTACATATATTATTTTCAATGTGCTTTACATATATGAAATGATGTAACAAATTGGTGGAAAAATAAGGCAACTCAAACAAGATACTCCTCTTCATCCAATTGTAACAGGGTTTAGTAGAATCATTTTTACTCTTTCTAGATTTTATTTTACCCTTCTAGAAGAAAAATATAAATTTTTTCAATTCATTAATAACTTCATTTCCAAACATAAACTAAGCTGGATTTTCAGTCTCCATGGTATTTTCAAATCTTCAATTATTATTTATATATGGATGACCCTATAGAAAGAATCGTCGATGTCCCATAAAACTGAAACTACAGTTATATTTTATTATTTTGAATCATGTATTCCTTGAACAAAAACTACATGATATATTTCCCTTTTTTCACCATCTATACATCATTTTATAAGTTTGAAAATAATTTATTATCCACACAATCCCAACACAAATATGAAATATTTCATTCAAAAATCCATCGTATGTTCTCAAAACCACATCCCAAAGAAGTTTCAACTCTTTTATTAAAGGTTTAATGTATACATCTATATCATTACTGGGATAAGAAGGGAAAGATAGAGTATACTCTTGAAATTGAAAGGGTTTTCCATACACAACCATGGTGGAAGGTTATAAATGTGTATCAAAACCTTCCATGTGCATTTTCATGTAAGAATCTTCCAAAAAATATTAAAATCATCACACGAATGACCCTGCCTCACATTCCTTACATCATCTATGAAATCATGATATCCATAATAAAATCTATTCCATGAAAATCCATCTCTATGTTGAACCAACTAATTATTATTTTTCATTCGATCGGTGTCATGCTGTCACATTTATATTGATATTTCATCAGACGTGAAGAGATTCTGGAGTCTAGGGATTAATGAATGGAGACTCATTACTTTGTATGGCACATGACATGGTGTTTCCATCATCTTTTTTATTCCATTGGCATATTCCATATTTTATACAATAATTTTGTTTAGTAGTTTCCTTACAAGAATATGATAAAATATTTCAGGCAAGTATGAATTGTATTTTTTGAAAATCCATGTTCATTTACTAACATCCATGACATATAGTGGATTTAAGGAATATATACATCATTTGGAATTATTTCCTTCAAGAAGTTAAGAATGTAATCAATATTAGTATTAGAAATCCCATACATGGTGTTCCCATGAATCAATCAGATTAAAAATTAAATCTTATTCATTTTACCACATTACCGATATAATAGAGTCATGGTAACATCATTCAATTTTTTTCACTCTGTCAACATCATCATTTTCATTAGATGCATCATGTGGGCTCATATAGAAGGCTTCTTCATTCAAAATCCTTTCCTTCTCATGATGAAAAATAAATGGAAATTGGTCATATACAAAATTATCCAATCAAGTCCTCTCATTTGAATCATCAACATTATGAGATTCAATTTTATCCTTATTATGATACCACATATAGTAGTTTGTTTGAAAACCATATTTACTTAATCTAGTTTCTAAATTCATCATGGATCAACCAAGGAATTCCAACATAATTATATCACGGGAAGTGTATGTGACCACTATATGAAGAATTTTCAAATGAAAAATCTAAAAACATCTCCAACTTATTTAGAAAATTTATTGAGATTTTATCGGTTTCAAACATCCAACTTCTATTCATTCGGTAAATCAAATTTTATAAGTCATTTAGTAAAATAAATTAAAAAACATTGAAATTTCATCAAAAACATATTTATGTAATTGAGAACTATTCACTTTATATGAAACCATAACTGATTCACTACTCTATATGAGAATCATAATATAAAATATGGAAAAAATAATATTTAGAACAAAATACTATAAATATAAAATAGTGATATTGAATTCATTTATAAATGTTATTACATGGAATTGCATGGGTTTTGTTTTTTTATTTGGTATGAGATGGTGTATACATATTAGGGATTTATTAAATATTATTCAAATCAGTTAATTTTTCAACATTACAATAGAATTCATTTTATTCAGGTTCAATTTCATTCACTTCTTTTTATTTTAGTTTATTTTGATGAATTTTAGTGTTGTTCAGGTCTAATCATGTATTCTTTAATCCAATCAAGTCATTTCAGTTCAATTTAGTTAGATTGGTCAAGTCGGTTTGATTATGATATTGAAATCATTTGTTAGTTTGGTTGGGATTCTGTGTGTAAAGGGTTCATAGGTTCAGTTCATTTATTTTCAATACTAGTTAGGTCAATTTTTAACAATTTAGTTTCCTTAGGGTTTGATCAATTAATTTAAATTTAATTTATTTAGTGGGTAATCATAATAAGGAATAAATTGGGTAATTATGTGAAAAATAGTGTATGTGATGGAATTTCATTGTATAATGACCATATAGGTGAATGATTTCATTATATCCTAGCTATTAAACATCCCATAGAAGTGTATTTTTCTCTCAATAATTTCAAAATAATACCAAAATGTAATAACATGTAAAAAAATAATATTATCATTATTTATCAACAATTCATCTTCCAAAAAAATTAATCTTTATTAAAATACTAATATATAATGTATATATCATTAAATACATTGTCAGTCATTACTGAATCACTTGACAGCATCTTCTATTATGTATCGCCACCACAAAATGCAACTCACTACACAAACCATTGCACACAACCCGTAATTCTTCTCTTTCATTTATAGATTCAACCAATTTCTATATTTTCCAATTTATCAACAAATATAACTTTAATATCCAATTTATACCATATTTATTGAAAAACCCTTTTTTTCAACAGTCGTATTTATTCCCATTTATCAAAATTCAATTTTTAATCAATTACCACATATTGTATTCTATCCCAAACATATTTAATTTATATTGATGTCATTCTTATTTTATTATTACAAATCATATTCCATAGCCACTAGAAAACTACAAAAAACACACTACATAAAAACACATCAAGATTATAATGAACCCCATAACATCCTACCACTAATCCATCAATAAAGAATAACCATCACACGAAAACCATATTCTTCTATTCTCCACTAGCCAACCCTAAATGAAACCCATTCTAATCAAACCACAACCTTGCTTCTTCAACAAAATCTACAATGGAACTGTTTTTCACCATCAATATAATTTCTCAAAAATAACTAGAAAATCAAAATGTAAAAATATAACATACACAAAAATAGATATATATTTTTTCAACCACTATAATTACCCTAATTTTAATTTAAAGGGTGGTTTAAAAACATTTCCTCATATCTCATATCACTATTTTCCAAAAATTTCTAGTCTCGCGTGAAAATTTTATATTTAAATATATAACCTTTTATGAATGGTGAGTTCATACAATCAATCAAATAATTGGATTATTGGACATAATGGCTAAAAATAACACAACAGAACAATGTTCAATTTTAATTTGAGGAGGTTGCAGGGGAAGCTTAATGATAGAATCCAAAATAATTCAAGGTAGAAGATATAACATAGGTACAACATAATGATTTAAGGTGGAAGAAAAAATTACATTAATCAAGGATGGATCGCATGTTGGGAATAAGTTCCCTGGCTATGAAGAAGTGGAGATCTATTCTTAAGGAAAAATATAGGTTGATCGATTCAAGAGTAAGGAGGCTGGAAACTATGTTGTTGGGGGTAATCTATCCTAATGGTTTTTAAACCCTTTAAAACACCCATTATCTAATGGAATCTATCCCACAAGTTTAAAAGAACCGTTTAGATAGTGGGTCCCATCAAAATAGTTTTCTAAAACCGTTGGGAAATCCAAATCTTCAAATCCCTATCCCTACTGTTTTATGAAACCATTTGGAAAGTGGTGTTAGAATAAATGGAATTTCAAATATTTTATTTTCATTTCTTCTTTATATAACTTAATCAGTAAATAATTTTAGAATCAATATTCTCTATAATTTTATTTATTTTTTTACATACTAAATTATCCATGTCCATAAAATAAGTTTTTATTTAAATTCCATAACATAAATTGTTGATTTTTATTATTAATCTTCCTTAATCTAACCCCTTATAGTTAGTTTTTTATTCTAATATCAACACTAAATCCAACCTCTAATAATTTTTTGGTTATAAATTTCCATGGATGGTATAAATAAAAAATAATAAGGGGAATTTCCCCTTAAAACCATTGAATATAAAATAAATACACTAATTAACTCCATCATATAATGATAGAATACAATATTATCACATAATTTATGAAATTTAATATATAAAAATGTCTCAATGATAAATACATAATGGAATATATCATATGGTGATGAATTCTACACCAAATTATCTCTACACCATGAACATGTACCGTCCACTCTGATCACTAACTTTATCCCATAAATCTAATAAAATATTATTTAGAGATTGGGATGAGTATACAAGAATAGTTATTATGTTAATCCAAATATCATCCCATGAAAATTTTGATGAAGTGTGAAAATGGATTAATGAATAAGTTGAGTAATTCACCAGTTACATATACCTTTCTCACTATTGTAACAAATAACATCATTACAAGTTGGTGATTTAAAAAGAAATATAAATTTTCATAAATTTACAGTAGGTAATGTTGTTGTTTGATATTATAAATTTATTTTATTTCCATAAAGTGTAATTATTTTGGTGTATTAGTGTTTTCTTAGATTTTTAGATATTGGTATATGCTCATAGTAGGTATTCATGTTTTAGTTAATAAAATTATATAGCCTGAATCCACTGAGTACACAGTACTAGACACATGGTATGCGTTAAAGGAATGTAGGGGTATAATATCTTGGAGACTCATAGACCTATTCATACAGTGCTCAGTGCCCGATATATCCCACCAAGTACCATTTACAGGTTGAAGTTACATTTTTAGAGGGGGAAGACCCATCATTTTTGGGTAATCCCTCTTGTAAATTTATATTAATTTCTATGATATAATTTAAATTTATCCATCCTTCCTCTCTTTGGTTGGTCCCCTATGATACCCTCTCCCTTAATTTGATCCTCTATCAATTAGGGTTCTTCAGGGAACAATTTCTCATAAAATACTTTGTAGTATATAATAAATATTTCTTATTCTCCAACGTTTATAGTTCACAATATGACATAAATTGTTTTATTTAGTTTTATATTATTGATTTTACTATAGAATGGTCATTCCATTTTAAGATTATTGGTATTATTGTGCAATGGAATGGAGACATGAATAGTGGAGGGGCACAAACATGTTGATGTCATTATGAATATTTTATGGTGATAAATGATATGATTTTTTCTTTTCATTGAATTTGAATTGATTATAAATTTATTAGGCCTTAGATCATGATTAATCATTCTATTAGGTGAGTCTAAGGGATGATAAATTTCCTGAAACATTGTTTCTTGTAGTTTCAGTTCCACATGGATGCTCAGTATATTTATTATGATTATTCCATATAGTGTTTAATATATATTATAATTTTATATGTTCATAAATAGTTAATGGATTCCCTTGATATGAGATATATAATTCAGATGTTTGAAATTATTAATCTATATTTTAATGGGGTTTACAAGCATGGATGATGTAATGACCCCGTCCTGAGTAGATCGGAGTTGGTTCCTTACTTTATTAAATTATTGTAGATAAAATATTCTAATCCAAAATGACCGAACATTATAGAAGTTTTAGAAAAAAATATTATATACATGATACCTATAATACATTTTTAAAGGAAAATAAATTATAATAAAATTAAAATATCAACATCTATGAAACACATTCCAATAATCCATTTTCATATATTTGGGAAAGTAAAAACAATATGCGTGAGGTAAAATTCTCAGTAAGGGTTATGTAAAGTGGATGAAATAATTAATGAAAAAAGAATATTCCCTATAGAAATGTAAATAAGTGACCACGCATTCAATTAAAATAACTATATATGACATAATCCTTATGTAATATTAAATAACTAAAACACATTCCTTTTAATCACTAAAATTAGAATGAAATGTATCCATAGTTAATTCCCAAGAGAAAATATCATATATAAATAATAATAATAAAATAATTATCAATGAAAAAAAGTTCTTAATTATCGGTATACATGTCTGAGGTAGATTAAAACTTATAACTTCAAGACCTCTCCCAAGATGGCTTAAAAATAAAGTTAGAAACCCATTTAATTTGGCCAATTAATTTTCCTCCTGAGAAAATGTTAAAGAATCCAGGGGATATATAACTTCTAGGAACCACCTATAACTACCAGTACAAATAATTCCTTACATATCAAATAATATATTTTGTCCATGAACAACATTCCTTATCAAATATCTAATTTGATTAAAGAATATGTATATATCAATAGTTTCCCAAATAATAAAATATTTATCAAAGTAAACAACATATTTAAAAATGGTATAAAATTTAAGGAATATTTATATAAATCACTCAATAATAATTATATTTAATTTAATTTTAATTTCCAATGATAAATGATTACAATAAGGTGATTTTTTTCAAGATAAAGTAAAAAAATCAAAGAAGAATGTGAGATTTCACAGTAACTTTCAACCCTTTCTAATTTCAAATCCAAACCCCTGGATGAAATAAAAAATAGAAACATTAAATTGAAATTAATAATTATGTATTCATGATTTTATATTTCAAGGTATCAATATATACATCTCATATAATTAAATTGTTTCCTAGTAATAAATAAGGCACAATAGAATGTAAATTGAGATGAATTCACAAACCCTATGTCTCCTTTTTCTAACAATCTTTAACCCAATGTATAATAGTTTTAATAATTTTATTGAATTATAAAAACCATAGTAATATTTATTATATAATATATTATCCCTTTAAAACATATTATTACCATTTTTTACACTATTTCATTATTTTCATCATTTTTGGTAACAATTTGATTAGTTTTTTGAGTGTGTTTCAACTTGTTATTTTTTAATATTTGTTGATAATGATTTAATAATCACCTAAAAGTATATTTTGATGTAAATATAATATATATTCATCAGGAATGAATTTATAGGAATCCATAAAAATTGTTAAAGGGAAATAAAATGCACAATTCATTGAGATGGTAGGTTATACGTACGCACGAACACTACATCCATTTTATTTTCATATTAAAATAATGAAAAGTAAGTGATATATATATATATATTATAATTACAACATCATATATTTGTTTTATATATCACATATGTTTATTAAACTCATACTTAATACTTTCCATGTGACATGGGAATAAATCACAGCGCTTCACAAGGCATTAGTTTTTCGTACACAAGAATGATGTTATCATATTCCCATAAAATGGAAAGCATGAAGGTATGTGTTATATAATAATTATAGTATAATTAATATATTATAAATAAATTATATCATATATAAACAATAAATCCATCATTATTCCCAACCTTGAAAGAATATAATGGAAGAATGAATGATATTGGTTTGCGAGACGATAATCTTCCATACACACGAATGATGATTGTGTATCCCATTTTATGGACATGTGAGAACATATAGATAATAATAATAAGATAAAAAACATATAAATATATTTATTATGATGATTTTATTTTATAATAATGATATAAAAAATTTATGTATATTGATAGGGGAATAAAATGAAAAAATGATTTTAGAAAACATTACCTCTTCTTCGAGTATCCTCCTTAGGTTTGCACCAAAACCATAAAATGATTTCTATATACCCAAAATAAGGACTCTAGGATTAGGTTATTTATTTTTAGGAGGTATTTATTCAGTTTATGGACAAGGGAAAATGCTATATAGTTGTGAATAAGTGATGGGAGTGAGTTCCCTTTCAAAGTGGAGGAGTGATATTCTTATAAATACCAAAAATTAAACACTATTAGGAGGTCTCCCTTACCGAATTTGCCAAAATTAATGAAACATTATTTGATAAAATAGATAATGTGGTCAAAATATGTCCATAAAATTGACTTTGGACATGTTTAGGGTCATTTTTACACTATAATTGTACGTTTAACAACTTAGTAAACTTGTTTTCTCATAATCGCTATAATTAATTTTGCCGCATTCACTAATCATTATAGTCAATAAATATGTTTGCCTAATTAAACATTATTAATTACTCCGATTAAAAATATGGAATTCATTTCTCCAAATTCATCTTATATAAGTTGTAAAATTTAATTTAATATTTATCCGACAAATGTGATGACAAAGCGAGGTTTTGAAGAGAAAATTATCTAGAGTTTGGATTGATTGTATATCCAATTTCAATATTATAATGACTCAAAAAAACATAAATTATATTTATATATGTACAATATATATTTTCTTACTATAAATCCAATTTATAATATAATTAATCATTATAAATTATTTAGATGAAAAGGCATTCTTTAATTAAAATGTTGCATTTTCACTATTCATCAAAAGCTGAAACATCATTGAAAAAGACTAAAAATTATTCCTACGATAGTTATGAATTAAAATTTAAAAATTAAATTTATATTTGAAAATAAAACTTATAGAACTGAAAAATGTTAGTATTAAAATGACTCCACCACTAAAATGTATAAAAACATCTTTTAGAAAAATACAACTTTTTATGTGTAAAATTTGATTTGTTATTATCTTATGCCAATAAAATATATTGGAATTATTTAAAAACATTTTATTTAATATATAATTTATAAATATCATTAATATCATTCAATAAATATTAATTAATTTAATTTATTATTATAATATTCCAATGGTGTATAATAATAGTTTTTCTATAAAAATATTTCCCATATATTCAATTGGTTTTTGTGTTTGCATGTAATTAATTATTAACCCATGAATTCAACCACATAGTTTCATAATATATTTAATACTATTCATAACCTCTAATTTTAATTCTCAGAGATAATTTTAATTTTTAATAAATTTATTAATAGTATTTGATAAATCTATATCTTGTGAGTCACATATGCTATCAAAGAAAGTCATCATTGCATGTATTACACACTAACTTAGTATTGAGTGCATTGAAGACTATATCAAATATCAAATTTATTAACAACAATAAATATATTTTATAATCTTAGGATGTTATATTATATTCTATTATTATTGTTTCCAATCATACATGATATTAAATAAAATGTTATTCTTTCATAATTTTTGGGTGTTACATTCTCCCCACCTTATGTTAATTGTGTACTCCAAATTTAAATAGGATATATATAATCAAGGTATTGATATTTTAAAATTCCATTTTTGAAAACCCTACATCATAATTTTTTTAATAAAATATCCTATTACATTGACAAAAATGTAAGTACACCTGTTATATAGAATATAATATATCCTAGTTTCAATGTAAGTGAACATTAGTTTAAAGTTAAGATATTGACTTGGGTAAAAATAATAAATAATTATAGAGGTGGATTGAGGTCATTGATAATAAACAATTAATTGATGAAAATAATGTTTAGGTCCAAAAATAAATAAATCTAATAGGTATGAATTTTTTTTAATATTATCTAAAACAATTATAATTGGATATAATTTTATTTCAATATCTTTTTTTTAAGTTTAGGAATTCTTTTACTACCTATGAAAATAGGGAAATATCATTACATGTTACCTTTCTAATTCATTGGAATAATTTCTCCCTTCATTTGATCTTTGATCAAATTAATCTCTTATTATATTAATCAAATATCCAAAAAATATTTTTTTTATTCCTGAAGCACTAAAATTTACTTTTAATGGATTGTAATATCTATAAAAGAGTGACAGGTCGTTATGCCTATCTTTATCTATTTTTCAAAAACTATTTTGATTATTAATTTATCTCTAAACCTCAAAATTAATACTACCAATTCATCTGTAATATTCTTTTCTTAAAATTTTTAACATAAAATATTGACATATTAACGTAGACATTGTGTAGGTTTGTAATTGGATTAAACCTTTATCGTTCTTCAGGTGTGGTTTCTAGCCCTACAACCTAGCCAGACATGATGGGTAGTCACCCAACATATAGTTTTTCACTTTTATAAAGTCAAATTAAGGTAATTGTAAAAAAAATATTATGTAAATACACAAATATTATTCATTAAATAACCATTTTGATAAGGTCTTCAACAAAACAAGTTTTTTTCCAAAGTATAACAATTAAATTTTTATGTCTACCCTGAAGAATATCAATATCTTTAAAATTATGTCTATTAAATGTAAAGGAATTATCCATCATATAAAATTTCCACTAAAACATATAATTATTGTTGTTTAATCCAAAATTACCACAATCATAGTAGACTACAATTACATAAAACCTAAAAGAGTTTATACTGTTATTGATCTTATTTTCAATTATAAACTCATTAACCTGTGATGGAATACATATCTTTTCTATT
The DNA here is from genome assembly GCA_963277665.1 of Viscum album. Taxonomy (NCBI): domain Eukaryota; kingdom Viridiplantae; phylum Streptophyta; class Magnoliopsida; order Santalales; family Viscaceae; genus Viscum; species Viscum album. The sequence continues at coordinate 1,438,711,296 of OY728122.1, forward strand.
AATGATGTCAAAATTTCTCCAATTATTAAATATAATCCTTATATTTTTCACGATTAAATGAAATACCATAGGTAAAAATACATATACAATTTAATTCTTGAATCCTAATATATATAAAATTCATCAATTTTTTCCACTCAGGTCCTTCCTTGAACTATGCTTTAACCTTGGTTATTCATTTTCATAATCTATTAAAATCCTTCAGAATGGTTTATAATGAAAATGTGAATTTTACTATGAAAATCCCCTAGGATTTTCAAACTAGTTTTGCAATAAAGAATGTTATCATATACTAGGAAACACTTGAGTCAACCTGACACATCCTTTTTTGAGTTATTTCCCATAGGTACATTTATATAAAAACCATGTAGATTTTTAGTATCCAAACATGGATGTATTAATAGTAAAACAAACATTGTCTCCACCGTACCAAAACATTAGGATGTTCTCCAATACTTATCATTAAATTATATCATATTTTTTATTCCATAATATATGTATTTCTAAATCTAGTTCCCATGAATTATAATAAATATTCCTTTGATACCAATTGTAGTGACCCCAAACCAAGTGACTTAGAGCAGGTTCCTTACTATATTTCATTGGTATAGATACATGATTTACATCCCAAAATACTGAGCTATTTATTATTTTTAGAAAACCATATTATAAACATTATACCCATAATACATTGAGAGAAAAATAAAGCCAAAAAAATAAATTCTCTGCATCATTGATACCCATTTCATGGATTTATATCCATATATTGGGGATTGGATACAAAATAAGGGTGATATCAAATGATCATTAGTTGTTAAGTACAATCAATGTAATAATGAATGAATAATGACAATCACTATGAAATAGTAATTAACTAATAACATTATCTATTTAAATAACTATATAAGGCATAATCAATATGGAATGTTATATAACTAAAACACATGCCATTTAATCAATAAACTGATAACGAAATAAATACATCAATAATTTCAAAGATAAAATCTCATGATTAAATAATAATAATAATAACGGAATATTCAATGATGACAATACATAATTATTGGATTTCATGTCATAGGAAAATTAAAACCTATACTATCAAGACTTTTCACAATAAGTTTTAAAAATATATGTATATACCATTTTAATTTGACAATCTTATTTTTCTCATGAGAACCTATCGATGCATCGAGAGACTATATGAATTCCATGCTCAACCCATCAATTCTAGTCAAATTCATTCCTTTTATATCAAATAATAAATATTTTTTATAAATAATGTGCCTAATCAAATAATCATATTGAATAAATAATACAGATTTATCAATATTTCCCCATATAATCAAATAATATTCAAAGTTAACACCATATATAAAAATGTTATACAATTTTACAAATAATCATATTCATAACACAAGAATATATATTTAAGATATTCTAAATTTCAAATGAAGAAATATAATAATAAATTGATTGATTCAGGATAAATATAAAAATCACAAAAGAATGTGAGGTTTCATAATAACATTCATCACCTCGTAATTTTTAAATCAAATCCACTTAGATGAAATAATAAAATTTGATACATTAAAATACCATGAACACTAATTTATTCATGATATAATATGTTAAATTATAATTATATACACAACATATAATTTAATTGGTGAATAATATCAAATAAGTTCAATGCAATCTAAATTGGGAGGAAATCCATTACCTTGGGCTTCCTTTATGATTGAACACAATTTAACATCCTTTATAATTGTTTTAGAAATGTTAATACCTAATAATATAACTATATTAATATTTATTCTATCATATATGATCCTTTAATAATATATTATTACCATTTTGTTAATAATCTATCATTATTTTCATTATTTTGTGTATTAACATGATTTAATTTCAAGTGTGTTTTGACTATTTATTTTTATTCCTATTAGAAAAATAATTATTTAATAATATCTATAATATAATCCATGATGAAAATATCATACATATTTAGTATATATTTATTTAGTGTAAAAAATAATATTCAGTTTATGAAAATTAAATACACTGTTCACAGAGACAGTAGGGAATACAAATGCCTGAACATATCTTCCATTATTTTTTCATATAAAAAATGAAAATTCATGGATATCTATATATATATTATCATTAAATTATCATATTTATGTTTTATATTTCATATATTTTTATTAGTCTCATCCACAATACATTCCATTTAACATGTGAACGAATCACATCGTTTGGCGAGGCGGTAGTCTATCTTACACATGAAAAACCCTATTATATTCCCACAAAATCAAAATCATAAAGGAATTGGTATAGAATAATTAATTAATAATACTTAAATTATAAATATAATATATATATCATATATAAACTATAAACCCATCATTATTCCCAACCTTGAAAGGTTGTAATGGAAGAACAAATGACATCGATTCAAGAGGCGGTAGACCACCGTACACATGAACAATGATTGTATATACCATTTGATGATAGTTTTAGAATTTTTAGGTCATATAATTATCATAATAACCTATATGTATATTAATGATACTGAGGTTAATATTTATTAATAAAATAAAAAGTACTAAATGAGGTATATAAGGAAATAAAATGAAAAGTTATTTTAAAAGAACATTACCTTCTTCGTGTGTCCTCTAAAGGTTTCCAAAAAAACCCTCAAAGGATTTATTTTCACAAAATAAATCTTCTAGGATATGGTAAGGGATTTTTTGTATTTATGTTTCCTTTTTTACGATGGGAAAATGGTTTTAGAAGTGTTAAGACGTTAAGGGAGAGAGCTCCCTTTTATTGTGGAGGAGTGGAATTATTGAATATACCATAAAGTAAACTATATAAAGCGGTCTCACATACCTCATGTGGCTCTACTAATGAACCATTTTAGATGAAATATTGTAAACTTACGAAATATTACCCTTAATGGGTTTTTTACAAGTGTTGGATAATTTGTACACCTTGTACTAAAATTTTTACCAATAAGTAATCTCTTTTTTTTCTTAATCAATATAATTAATTTTAACAACATTCACTAATAATTACGGAAAAAATTCTGTTTAAATAATTAAAAATTATAAAATAACATGATTTCATATATTTAATACATTTTTACAAATTATAGTCTTATATTTGGACAAATTTAATTTAAAATTTATCTCCCTAATGTGACGAAAAGCTCATTTTTTAAAAGATAATGGTAAAGTGTTTGGAATGTTTCTATACCTGATTTCAATATGAAATTTATTCCAATTACCTAAATTGGTTTTATAAACCTAATATATTTCTATTGTGTCCTTAAAACTGATTAAAAATATAATTGGTCCTTATAAATTTTTTAGATGAAAAAGAACATTCCAATTAGAATTAATTATTTTCATTATTCACCAAAAAATGAATCATGTCATAAAAATAAAAAAAATCTCATAAAAATAATTATTACATTAATTTAAAAAGAATTAATTTTATTTTTTCAAACATTATTAATAAATGTGATAAATTTTGGGTTTAAAATAATTACACCACTAAAAGCCAGCAAAACTGTCTTTAGAAAAATACAACATTTTATGCATAAAATATGATTTTTTTCTTTTCTTATTCCTATTAAATATGTTGAACGAATGTTAAAAAAATTGATTGAATATATAAAATTTAAAATTCCTTAATTTAATTAACTAATATTAATTAAATTAAATTATTATAAATAATATTTTTTAGTGCATAATAATATATTTTTATAAAAACATTTCATTTATTTTCATTTTTTATTCACATATAATTAATTACTAACTGATGAATTCAACTATATATTTTTATAAGATATTTAATCCCATTCATAAACTCCAATTTATCTTCAAGCAAATAATTTTCATTTTATATAATAATAATAATAATATTCTATAAAACTCGAACATGCGTGAACCGCAAGTTATCGAAGAAAGTCCTTGTTATGTGCAACACAAGATAAATCAGTCTTTCTTGCATTGTAATTTATATCATAGGTTGGATTTATTTAAAATTTTATGTAAATTTTAAGTTATTGTGATATTATATTCCATTCTATTCTGGGTTATGGGTGTCATACAATCTATTGAATAAAATGTTACTCTTTCATAATTTTGAGGTGTTATATCTGATGGGTGATAATTACCTTACTTAATATGTGGGACTTTAATACCTAAAAATATGTGTGTATGATTATGTTTTTGTTTTCATGTTTAATGGTTCAAGATCATAATATCAGTATGGTAGAAAATATGGGTATTATTTTTTTATTGTAAGGAATCACTGGAGTTAAATATAACGTCCCCCACATAACATATATTAACATTAAGTAATATTAGATGAATATTCAATACATAACATTATTATATATTACTCAAAATGATAATTGATTATTTTATTTGGATAATATATATATATATATAAACATATTAATTCATAAATTATCTTCAAAATTATAATAATTTTTATCATTAATAGTACATTACTTAAGAATTACCTTCTCAAATACTATTCTTTGTAACTAGGTGAAAATTAAAAGATAAGAAATGATAATATGAGATTCCCAATAATGGAAAACATAAGAGATATCAAAAAATGATAATAAATAATTATATGTTTACGAAAAAATGATTATAACATAATAAAGTCTAAACCAATCAATTAATAGATTATAAATCATGATTCATTTCATTATTATTTGTCGTAACAAAATAAAAAAGTCTTAAGAGTGTGGACTCATTAATAATCATTCAGGATCCATCAGGGGAAATCATAAAAATTGGAATGACATAAAAGAATAAAAATATAACATTTTCAACTTGTATAAATAGTAATATGTTCTCCCTTTATGTTAAGTATGTGAAATCAGGTCCACTCATGAACATACAGATAAGAAAATAGGTATATTATTAAAGTAGTAAACATGAAATTAGTTTCACACATAACATAGTTATCTCCAATGTTATCCATTAGTACCTAATACATTCAAGGTCTATAATAGACCTAAATGTCACATAACTATAAACCTTAATTATTTTCTAGGTTCATAAAAACATTTATCTATAAATCATATTAAACCGTGTTAAATGAAACAAGATTCAATCCATTATTTAATCATATCATAAACTATGGAAACGAAAAAGGTATCCTAAATATTATCCCATAACATAATTAATATATGGTAAAAAAATTTTTTTCACAAAATTATCCTAAAATAATTATCAACATTAGACATCAAGATAGGTAATGTGTTTGGGGACATAAAATCTTATACCTAGTGAACCAATATAACTAATCAAATGTGTTGGCATGGATGAAAAATATATTTGACAAATCATACAAAATATTCATCAAAAAATAAGAGAAAATGTTCTTCAATTTTGATAATATTTTAATTAATAATTCCTCAAATATATAGAATAACTATTTTATTTGAAAATAACATTAAAAACATTTAATTGAACATTTATAGTAATGACTGGGTATAAAAGTGGGAAAATATATTCACACTGTTCATATTAAAAGAAAAATTTATTTTCACACTTTTGTAAAAAGTCAAAAATACTTATTCTAAAAAAATATTTAGATATATATCCCTCATAAAAATTTGAATATAGATCATAATGGAGTGAAAATAACATTTTAAAAAACAAAAATTATTAGTAAAAATTTCAATAAAATAATTTTGAAGCTCATATAGATTGTAGAATATTTTCATTGACTAAAAAGGATATAAAGTCCATCATTCTTCAAAAATAGTTTCTTGATAATTTGAAGTAAAAATAGATAATAATTTTAATAATACATAAAAAAAGAATAACTATATGATAATAAAATATATGGTTTTTAATGGATAAAATTATATAATTTCCCCTCAATGGAAATTTGGCATCGATAATACAAAAATGAAATTATATTGTAACATAAACCCTTACAAAAATTATAAAATTTGTTTCGTAAAATAATGAATCAAATAAAATTAAATAAAACATTAAATAAAATGAATGTAAATATATTCCTTACATATACTCGCAGTGTTGTTATATAAACACCACATAAATGATATAAGTGTGGAATATGACTAGTATGTTACAAAAACCAATGTGGGACCAGAAACCATTACCTCAAGTCTCCTCTATATTCATACATTTTATATACTATATTTAATAAATATAAATTTATAATAAATATATTATTCAACAATATTCACACATTTAATACAATTAATTATCCCTGTATAATTTCCTAGATTTATTTCTAATAATAATTATTTCTTTAAAATGATATTCATGTGAAAACTGGTCTGTTTTACATGCATGTTAGGTTTAATGGTTCAAGTACATACATAATGGACACAGTTTGATAATAAATATAATACTAATCAATATATAATTTAAATTTTAATTCATTATTTGTACTTTAATTTCCATTAATTACAAGTGTGGGTGAAAAATTAATGACATCACTTCATGGAGACGGTAGTCCTTACATACACACAGGGGAAGTTTCTACTTTTAGATGGTTGGAACAAAATAAATTTGAATAATAATTCACCAATAATCATTATTATTATGTCATAAATGTCATATATATTAATTAAAAAAAAATCATTATTACAATTTATGTAAAACGTATTGGAAAAAATCACAACTCTTTGTGTAGGTGGTAGTCTATACATACTCACCAGCGATGTTATAATTTTCCATGGGATTGAAATTTAATAATGGTAGAAAAGATTAATTAATTATAGAATAATTATTATTCCATAATTATAATATGTAATCCTTAAAAACAATACGAATAATGACCATAAAATATTTTATTTAAAATTAATCATATCAGTATATAGAGGCAATAGTCAACAAATATGCACAAATGATACTTCCATTTATGATTTAATAGAAGGGGTAAAAATGGTTGATAAATCATCAAAATTAAAAATAATTATATTTTTTATTATTAATTAAATATTTTAAAATGGGTACCACATATATAGAGAATTTTTATGAAAAAAATTAATCAAATGTTCTCAATTTAGTGTTATACCTCTTCCTTGAGAAAACTACATTAACTTAAAACTTACTCATTGAAAAATGATATTCTGATCAAACCATATATTATAAAATGTGGGCATATATTTTTTTGAAGGGATTTGGTGTGATATTATCTTTGTCATAAATTTCATGACTTTTGAGGATTATATGTTATGTGGTATCCATTTACAATAGAGGGAGAGGACACACTTAAATTTTTTCAAAAAAAAAACATTATGGATATTAATTTCATACTAATGATAATTGAAAAAAAGTTTCTCAATTTAGAATAAAAAATTATATATAACTGATATATAATAATAAAATATATGTTTTATACTCTATTTAGTTTATTTTAACCCTTATCTATTTAGTTTAACCAAAGGATACCCCTTTTATCCTTAAAACCATTAACACATTATTCCAATAACTAATAGTTATAAATATAATTATAAGAAGATAATGGTTTATAATTACTCTAATGATTTAATTTTCAACCATTTCCTAATCCAATTTTCCTTTTTAATATTTTTATTATTTTTAAATCATTTAATAAAATATTATATATCATAAAATATCATTAATGTCATTTTTCGGACTATAAATTTAATTCATCGTTGATGTCTGGAATAAAACAATTTATTTATAATATATAACCCTTAATGATATCTTATAAACTATAATTACCCATTAAGATCATGTCACACCACAGTTAATTAAAAACATATTTATTCTAATAATTTTAATTTCTTTAGTAATATTATCACATTTTCTTCTAAGAATGGTGTTAGTGTTTCCTAATAATTTAATGTAATTAAATCATCATTAATATTTAAAAAAATTACTACATGAATAGAAATAATTATATTAAAATTATCATCTATAACTAACCATATATTTTTTTATCCTTATAAATTAGTATTTTAGTTTTTAAAAAAATAATGGGTGTCATGTTCTATTATTCTTTACATAAAATAATATATAATACATTATCAAATAAAAATATAAATAAATTTCTAAAAAGTAAAAAAAATTAATGAGTATGTAAAAAACACTCATATTACAGATTAAAATAAATCTTAATGGTTATTTTAAAGGATTATCCTTTAGTTTTAACCCTATTTTAATCGTTTTACCCTTACCGTAGTGATGAAATTTTTACTAACTTTACAATTCAGAATGAAGAAAAATAAAAGGGGCTTATTGAAAAAAACCACAATTAAAAATATAATATATATTTTTAATGATTAAATTTCTATAAGTAGAATAAATTAATTTTAATATAAATTCATAAAATGAAACTAAAAACAAGTTTTAAAGAAATGCATTTTCACCTAGAAACAAACTTATATCATAAAAATGAACATTTTATATTCAAATAAAATTAATTATATAATTAAAAATAAATTAGATCATATTTAATTTTTATACTATATTAAAAATACAATGGGAATTTAAAATTACCAATTTAAGGAAAGGATATTGAAATATTTGAAAACCCATTATTTTCACTATTCACTAAAAATTCAATCATATTACAACCTATATTAATTTTGATTTTATGATTTCAAAAATAAGTTTAATTTTATAATATAAAATTTCTAAAATTAGTAGAAATTAATTAAAACTTCCTATCAAAATATTCAATAGAAATCATTTTTGAAGAAAATTTATTTTTGAAGCATAAAATGAATTTTATTAAATTATAGTTCTTATTTTTAAGGAATATATTAATATAATTTTATTAGGTGAATCCATCAGACAAATATTTAATAATGTGATTACCACTATTTATAACCTCTAATACAATGGCTATTTTATAACTGTTATGTGAAAATAAAAATATATGATAGTATATCATGGTTTGTTAGGTCTTCAGGTGGTGTATAAGGAAATATATAAAATAATTAAATTTTATGAAATTAATATATATTATAAATTATTATATTTTTATGTTATAGACATATATATAAATTACATACTCGCATTTTAAATTATCACTTACTAGAATCAGTGCGTCATGACATAGTAATAAAATCTGATGTAGATTCTATTATAGTAACTAATTTCTATGTAACCACTAAGAAACATAGTATTTCAAATTTATTTATTTCTAAAATAATGGATGTATCATTAAATGAAATAAATGTTTTTAAAAACATGCCTGGATATTCTAGAGATACATTCCACATAAGTCACAATAGAAATATCTTCATCTAACTTGAGTTGATGAAATCATTCACCATCATGTTAAAAATTATGAGATAACATACCTACATGATTTATTTCTATAAAATTATCATAATTGCATCCTTTTTATGTTCTTCAATAAATTTATAATTAATATATTACTCTAGGAATCAAATATTAAGGATGAAATTTGAAAGCATGAATCACTATAATTAACATTTATTATATCATAAGATCCTTAAAAATGAAAATTCCTTCCTCCTATATGGATATTTAATAAAAAAAATGTTATAAAATGTTTTCTAATATGGGTAAATCATCATATAATGATATAATAAATTAATCCATATAAAATCAACAATAAAACAAAAAATATCAACTTAAACAATCATATAAATTATATCATTAGGACTACTCCAAAATATGGCTATCCTAATTTAAATCCTAAAAATTTAGAAATAATGTCACTAAATTATCATAATCAACTTGTCATTAATCCTAATAAAAATATTTTAGATCCTATTTTTACACACTAAACATATCAATACCATGATCAAATATTCCCTTAATACAATCTAATCGCTATAAAATGTCATTGAAAACATAAACGCATCCAAAAATTAATTGTATTCTTATTCCATAAATAACATTGTATACTATAAAATACAATTAATAAATAAAAAATTTACCAAATGATGTAAAACAAAACATAAATCACTGTTCCTTAAAATCTATAATTGATCCATGTTTAACAATATGATCCAATTTAAATTATCAATATCATTCACCACTATATCCCAAATAGACATTACCATCTCATCATTAAGAAAATATTGATTGTTATCTACCCCTTAATAATTTATTTTCCAAAAAATATCACTTTAATAATAAATAACATTCATGTTTATCAGTACAATTTAATATACAATTGAAAATACTTATATTAAAACTACATCTAAACAATCCTTTGATGTTTCATGATTATATAACTAGAATATCATTGATAAAAAAACTTCTACAAAAACAATTATTATATCCAAATACATACACATTTCCTTCATTTCACTAAAATTGACTTCATAACAAAAGAAAATCATTATTCTAGGATTTAGCCTTGGGATTGTCTCATTGACTTGGATAATTCCCAAGTTACTCACATATAATACAATGAACTATAAATGGAACCTTAGGAATTACTTTATTTCCCTCCATTGAACTATTCATTTATCCTGTAAAATTATTTTATCCATATCTTTCCATTCTAAACCAAATATATATTTTAATTTCATTTAGGAATTTCAATAAGTGATTCGTCTCATATAATTGACATATATGAAGCTAAATTTTATTCACTATAAGTAATGTATCTACTTAAATTCTATGAGAATCCATTTTTTTTATTATGTGTTTTACGAAAATCATACAAGTTGAGTTTGTTAAAAATATAATGAGATATATGATTAGGAATAATCAACAGTTTTAAAATTCCAAAAATATATTAATTTTGTTTCCCATGGGAAAAGCCATTCTATAATTTATCACATTCAAAATTCACATGATTCCTTCTATTTCAATCCATTCCTTAAAACCAAAAATCATGGCGTGATAAAAAAATATTCATTTTGAGAAATCATATAATCTTGAATAAGAACTAATAGGATTCCTATATAGTGAAACATTCCTTTCAATATATGACTCTTTACATTTTACCTAGTTTATAAAAGATCTTCAACTATAAAAATCCTTCATAATGGTTCATGAAGAATACATGAATCAACCAATCGTATCACCTGAGAGTGTCTATCTAGGTTTGTAGTCTTAGGCCCACTCATTATTCACCAGATATTATCGAGGTAATACAAATTTGGCCGATTCAAAATTGTTACCCATAGATATACATATTCAATAGTTGTATCCATTCTCTATTATCAATATATAGATGCATTTTATAGAAAAAAACAAATTCTACTTTACCAAAAAAATTAAATGTTATGCAACAATTATACTTATCCCCATGGTTTTTATATAAGTTTTATAATATCAATTTTAAAAAAACAAATAAACCCTAAAATTATGAAAACAATTATAACTGAAACATAACATACATTAATATTAAATCATTTTATATAAATATTCAATATGTTACAAAATTATAGACACCCCTTTACTATAAAAGTTTAGTGTATTTGGTGACTAAATACATAAAAATATTATTTTGAAAAGGATCTTCAATAAACTCATAAATTTTTTTTATTTCATAGTTAATTCATTAAAAATAACCTACTTAAATTCCATTCTTCAAAACCTATGGAAAATCGAAATGTTAGAATGATTTCACTTAGATGATCAGTAATGGTAAATATATGTGATGTCAATAAATGATAAAAACTGAGAATAAGGGTATTGGGACATGAAAATAATTTAATAATGACATAGCAAATAAATTTATAAATCATAAATCATGATTCATAGAATAATATTTTTTTATAGCAAAAGGTAAAAGTCATAAGGATGCTAAATTTTCTATAATTGATAATTATCCATGAGGGAAAATCATAAACATAGGATTGTGGGACAAGAATAAGGTACAAAAAAATGGACATGGAAAAATACTAGCAAGTTTAGTCATTATGTTAAGGACATAAAATAATTCATCTCAAAAACATATGGGGAAATTGATCAATTTAAAAATTGTTACCTGTGAAATATTATTCACACATAACATAGTTATCTCATTAGTTATCCATATTTAATCAAGTAATTACATGGGTTTAATAAACCCAACCATCACATAAAATTAATTCATAAATTTTCCACAATACCATTAAAACATTCATAAATTCATCATATCACAATATACGGATAATAAATTGTATTCATTATATCAGTTTATCATAGTATAACCTATTAAAATGAAACAGGTTTCGTGAATATTTCATCTTAACCCAATTAACATGTTGGAATAGAATGGGTTTTATAAAATCATCCTTAATTATTCAACACCATAATCCATACCATGAATCAATGTGGATGGTATCATAAAATCAAATCCCCAATTAATCATAATAATTCTTAATATATGTTTATATTGATGATAAGTACCATTAAAAATCACTAAAAATAATCATTGAAAAAATAGGATATATTTTTACCTTTTGATAAAATATTAAATGAAAATTCTTATAATATTGAGAAAATTATTCTCAATGAATATAAATATGGTAAATTTTAATGGATTATTAAATTAAATTATTTTTATTATGCTGATAAAATATATTTATCATGTATTCATTAAAATAAAATATTATATTAAAGTAGCTGTAAAATGGTAAAAATAAATATATTTGGAATCATTTATATAAATTTTTTATTTTAAACATCTGTAAATAAAGTAATATTTTATAAAATTATATTTTGAAAACATTTATATTATATATAAACACTCTTATAAAATAATTTTTAATACCATATACATGGAAGAGAAATTTCAATGGAAAAAATGAAATAAATTTTAATTTTCCTAAAAAAAATTTCATCAACTAATAGTTAAAAATATTACTAATTCATAATAATTAAATATTCACTAGATGATAATAAAATAGATTCGGATTAAAGATAAAAAGCATATATTTTCACTCTATAAATCTTTCATTTAAAAAATCCCATAATGAAATGAGATTGCAATACAAACCCTTACTGTTGTGTTAACTTTTTAATATTAACCCCTAAAGGAAATAACATAACATGAAGCCATAAATTACATTAATATTAAAATATTAAAGATATATCATATAATATTATAATTATATACCCACTTTAATGAAATATTTGTTGAATAAAGAATATATCTCATAGAAACAAAAGTGAGATGAGAAACTCTTACCTTATGTCAAGTGTTAATTGGTACTCATTAGAACATTAGGTATAATATCTATAGATTTATTGTAAACTTATTATATAACCATATTCAGACATACAATACAATATTACATTCATTTATGATTTCCAAATATCCTTTTATCAACAATTTTACAACAAAATGGACATTTCAGTGAAAAATGGTGTGTTTTCCAAGCATATTTTGGTATGATGGTTATGGTAAATTAAAATTGGTCATGGATTAATGATATTTAGAATCATAATCTTTATATAGTTCTAATATTTATTCATTATATATAATTTTATAATCATTCATAAAAATTGGGGGTGAAAAATGAATTATCTCACTTAATGGAGATGATAGTTTGTATGTACGTGCGAGTGATGTTTACACTTTTCAAAAGTAGAAAAAAAGATAAATAATAATTTAATATTATATAATAATTTATATATTATAAATTTAATAAAATTAATTATTTATAAATTTATTATCATAAATTTATAATAAAAAAGAAAAATCAATATCATCGCTTTGTGGAGGTGGTTGTCCACACGTACGCATAAGAGATGTTATAATTTTCTATTGGATTGAATGTTATGAAAGGAAGACAAGATATTATATTTATATAAAAATAAATATTTTATTAAAATCATAAATAAACATTATATCTATCATAATAACCTACCCTGAATTAATTTTAGGGAAAATGAATCATACCGCTATGTGGAGGCGTTAATCCACACAAACGCATGAGTAATACTTTCATTTCCCATTTAAAGGTATACATGTGGAAAATGGTTGATACATCATAATAATAATAAAAAATTATATTTAATATACTAAATCAATAATTTTATAATTTATTTAGATAATGTGGAAGAATAAATAAATTGAAGGTACTTGGTTAAGAGTTATAAATCTTCATTGAGAAACCACCTTTGGATAACACCTTATGCATTAATTAGATGGTCTTTTCATCAAACAAGGACTCCTAATACATGTGGAGATATGTTATTAAGTGATTAGGGTTCATATTTGGTAATATATAATTCTCATTTAGTGTAAGGAATATATTATTGGTGGTATCCATTTATAAGGGAGTGAGAGGATATACATGTAATTTTTCATAAGATTAAAATAAAATGATAACTTACTCAAGAAAAATGGTTCTAAGATAGATCATGTTAAAATATTGGTTGTCTTAGAATCGATATATAATCATAAAAAAATATGTATACATGTTTTTGGGTAATTTATCTATTATCTTCTTAGTTTAACCCTTGTAAACCCTTTATATCCTTAAATGTAGTGTCACATTTTTCAACCATTAATGCTTATAAATTTACATATAATGTAATTTTTTTTCATAAATATTCCATTAGTTTCATTTTTATCATTTAAAATTCCACTTGTACTGTTTCATGTTTTTATAATTTTTAAATTGTTTACTAAAATATTATATAACATAAAATATCATTAATCTCTTTTTGGGGACTATTGAATTAATTTGATTTTAAAGTTAAGTAGATATAAATTTATTTCAAATATAGAACATATAACCATAAAATGTACATTATAATTACCCATTAATTTTATTTCATTCAAAAATTCATCCCAAAAATATTTATTTTAATTCATAAAAAAATTATTAATTTTTTCTACTACTTTCTAAAGAATAGCGTTAGCATTTTATATGAATTTATGGTATTTTAACATCACTACAAGATAAATATAAATTAATATAATTAAAATAATCTATTACAATAATAAAAAATCATTTATAACTGATTTTAACATTTTTATCCCAGTTAAAAAATAGTATATGTTTTAAAAGAAAAGATAGAGTCATTTTCTATCATTCATTAGTAAACATAATATGTAAGTCATTATCAAAGGAAAATAGAAATGAAATTACATGATAATGCCTGACTAAATGGACCAAAGTCCTTCATTTTTATTTTATTATGGATAATCCCCCTTTTAAGGGTTGAAGGGGAACCCGTACATGACTCGTAGGCCCAAGGCATAAGGCCCGACTAACTCGTAATGCATGACCCGAAGGCTCAGAGGCATACCATGCACAAACATGACTCGTTGTCCCATCCCACTTAAACTGCCCCTCCCTGGCTTCTACATCATTTATCACTTATCTCCCCACTTTAAATTGTTGATCTGCAAGCATTTCCACATACAAAGTTGCACGATGCCTGGTCCCGATGGCGGTTGCCATACCCTCTCATTCATTTAATCCAGTTAGCTCGTCTTCTGGTGGATGCTACTGTTGTGGCTTTGATCCTCTTCTAGGTCCTTTTTTGTGTAAATTAGGCTACTCCATGGTCTTCATGGCTCAAAGGCCCTATGGCCCAAAGGCCTTTGATGACCCAAAGTCCCTTGAGACCTGTAGGCCCAAACTAGTAGCCCGAAGGCCCAAATCGGATGAATAGTTATAGATGCTATAATACCAAACAGTAACTGCTACAATACTGCTATAGTAACTGCTATAGTGCCCCGAAAATTCGCCTCCACCCGGTTTTGAACCTGGGTCTCTTGGATGCCAAGTAGGAGCCCTTACCACTCGGGTACAGACTCATTGGCTTACATGATAATTAATATTTGATGAATATGGTCTAATAAAACTCATAAAAAATATATGTCATGTATTTTGGTTATTTTATAGACTTATCCATTATTTATAACCATGTTTTACTCATTTTACCCTAACCATGGTGACATAATTTTGTCATAGTTTTTATTTATAATGACACAAAATGAAATAAAAATATTTACAAAATTTTAACCTCATTATTCCATATATGGAATCCATATTTAAATATTAAATTTATAGAGGTTTCAAGAAATTAAATATTAAATAATATTGTAAAATAGAACAATTTTTGTAGAAAAATGTGTATTGAAGCCTAAAAATTAACTTATAACAAAATCATGAATATTGTTTATTCAAATGAAATTAGTTGGATAATATTAAAAAAAATGTATCATAAATAATATGATTACCAAATTCAAAATATAATAGGAAGTTTAAAGTACATTATTTAATGAAAATTAATAATAGGATTTAAAAAATCGATATTTTTCAATGATCAATGAAAAATTAGAAGTTTTAGAAAAATTATTAAAATTCACCCACAATTAATTTTTTTATGTATATATAAAAAATTATATTTTTTTTACAAAATAATATTTATAAATGTTATATAACCTTATTATAATTGTCATGCATAAAACATAATACAAAACATTTTGGATGAAAATGAATTTTTGAATCATAAAATGACTTTTCAAAAAAATTGAGTTCTCATTTCATAGAAATCAATTAATATAATTTTACTTCAAAAATACCTTTGAAATATATTTCATAATGTTATTACTAATATTCATACCCTCTAATAAAATGAATAATTTATAATATTTTTTTTTCAAATAATCTTATATCATAGTATATTACATATTGTTAAATCTTGATATTTCATATAAATCAAGCCATCGAAAACTTTTTATAAAAGATAATATATTCCTAAATTAATGTGTGTTAGATTTAATGTGTATTTATATGTGTCTTGGTAGTTTGAGAGGTTACCTATGAATATTTCTCCAAGGGGAACAATTGTTAGTGATTTTTGGTGAACCCATGATAGGCCTTATACTATTTAATGAATAATGGATGACTTGGTATAAGTCATGGGTTCTAGGAGTTAAGGACTCCCATATAGGTAATTATTTGTCTAGTGATATCATCTATCATGTATCCTTTTTAGAATGTGCTAAATACTGTAGATATCATCTTGGAACCTTGAAATTCCCTATAATGAAGTAGTTTGATGGAATAAGAGTAGTAGAACACAATTATCTATATAGGAAAATTAAGTCATGATGATTTAGTTTTATGGGAGAGGTTCCAGGGTGTATCCACTCAACATAGTTGTTTATAGTGAAATTAAAAAGATATGTTTGGGATATGGTTTTCCCTTGGTAATTTCACTCCCTTGAGAGAGGAGTGTTACGTATGATATTCATAGGTTTTTATCCTAAAGAATTACATTTCATGGATACTGTGATGTATGTGCTACCATTGGATAGGCTAAGTGGGAAGTTATAGATAGTCTCTCAAATTATTTGAGAATAGTTAGGTAGAAAATTTATTCAGGAATTGTAAATTTTATTGGATCATATCTTCAAATGTAGAAACATGAGGTGAATCTTCATTGGGTTCCTGTGAGATAGGAAAATATTATTATCATATAAATGATATGGTTTATTTTTTTTCTATAGAGTATAGTTTATAAGATCTTGTTTTCTATATGATCATAACCTAAGGGTTTTGAATTATCATGTGTCATGGTATTACCCACAATTTTTTTTGAGTTGTTTGAGTTTAGTGTGATGGGTCGGGATAGATGTTCCTCATGTTATCCTCTGGTGGGATTCTATGTGTGGATGAGTTTACATATGAAAGATAGGATATGGGAAAGTATTTAAATTCATGTGTTTTTTCCTAAAAATGATAAAGTTTTATGTCTATTGATAACAAAATTAATGAGATGTTTTAGGATATTATCGTACCCAGGTATGGATATTTATTACATCTCCCTAATAGGTTTTCTAAAGGTTGGTAAATCTAGGTTACATATTCCCATATATGTTTCCAGTATTTTATTTTTATTATATATATGGGTTTGACTTGGTTATTCCTTCTCAAGGATCATTTATTATTCTTAGGTATGGATATGTTACACCTATTCTTAAAGGGTTTATATACATAACATAAATTTTTTTAGGAATATCCTAGATGATTGTCTAATATAGAATGGAAACAATTGAAATTATTATAAAAAATAGTCAAATAATATTGGGTCAGGTGTTGTGAGGTCCATGTTAGAAAATTATGATCTAATGATATTCCATTTATAATAATTACTTTCTTTATATAAAAGAAAAAAAGGATATTGTGGTATTTATAATGAACACCATAGGTGGTTCCCTAATAAGTTATATTCTAACACACTACATGAGCCACACAACATATGTGTACACTATTATGTTTGTTTTTTAGTAAGTATAGTGTACATGAGATCTGGTTAGAGTTGCTTGGTGGGTATTTGGAAGATGGAACTGAGTTGAGATTCTAGTTTTGATATTATGTAATTTATTTTATTTTTTTGGAATATTTTTACATTATATCAACTTACTTATAAATCCCTTATAAATTTTCTATATATGATGGACATGGTTCTATTTTTTAACACATGAAGATATTGTTTATTATCAGTCTTAGTCCTTTTTTCATAAACCATTATTTATATTGTGATATTATTAGATGCATTTTTATTTATTGTTTTATTTTATTATATCATGAGTATATCCCCTTAATGTTGATTATTATCTCTCACTACTAGTTGGAAGCCTCTAGAATATAGGGAGGTGCAATAGAGGTCCTAAGAAAGCACCAACTCAATTTTTCCTCTCAAACCCCTAGATTAGAACATGATAAAATGGTATCGATGATTTTTTTAGTTATGTTACTATTTATGATATATTGGATATAACTAGGAATAATTTTAGTATGGGATGTACACTTGTTCTATACATCACGAAAACCTATACAGTGGAATCCTATGTTACTAGGGGTATGGTATTGATGTTTTTTTAATTTAAATTTATTATTTAGTTATTTTATATGTTCCTAGTATGATGTATTGGGTCATTGATTTTTGATTTTACTCTATCATTAGGGAGGAAGGAGGTGTACAATCGTGTATAAATTTTAGGGAAACACTAACACATAAAAAGTGAATTATTGTATGTTAGTATAGACTCGATTTTAAAAAGAAAACTAAATTGGAAATTCATAATAATAAATAAATTAAAAACATTTTTTATCAAATAATTTAGTTAAATAAGATATGAGAATAAGTTAATGTGTATTTTTCTAAATAAGATTTTGGGTCATGTATAAATAAACCAAAACTAAGATGGTTATTTAATTATTTTATTATTTGATATATATTATTTTCATCATCCTCATTTTATAAGATAACCTTATAGACTCTAGAAATAAATTTTATAATCATTATGTATGGTGTGGTATAGTTAATATACACCAATGGTTTTTTGTGTCTATATTAGATAATTTAGTTGATGATATACCCATACATTGTTTTGAATTACAAATATATTTTCTTAGGGTATTTGTTTATGAATACTTGTTGGTTGATTTATGGGATTTTTCATTAAGGGAAAAGGTTGTGCCTATTTGGTGAGTATTTTACCTTTGTATTACAATGCTCATTGTATTGGGTGAAATCTGTCAAGAGGGAATGTATATATTCTTATGATGTTATAATGGTACTTGATTGATATGGGATTTATTTTATTGATTTATTTTTTAAGTCATTGAATATATTTGAAATAAAATTTTGGTTTTTCTTCATGAGGGATATATTGTCATTCTATTCATGGGTAATGTCTGGAGTTTCCCTTATAGATTTTGGATTCAAACCATAGTGATTGTTATAAAGAGATCATGGTAAATTTTTATAATTGGAGTTCTTAAATTCATGTGAGTCATTGTTGTCCTGGGAGTAGTGAAATTTGGAATTATAGTAAGTTATGTTTTATATTCCATTAGGGTTTTAGCAATAAATTTTAAAGAACCTTGTCGATATTAATAGATCATCATGTAATGAGATTCAGGTGAGGACTTTAGAATTAATAGTAAATCAAAGATTTATAGTTACACATATAGTGTCATTAATAGATAATTAATACCTCAAACTAGAAATAAAAAAATAAAAAATATCCATGGGAGTGGTCATTTTTTGTATTTAAGGATTCTTATCCAGTTTTTGAGATTTTTTTTAGAGTTTGAGATAAAAGTCACATGGGTTGTTTGGAAAAGGAAAGTGAGGCTTATATACAATGAATTACATTTATATTAGAATGTATAAATGTATTTCCCCATTCATGGAATATTATTTATTTTCATTGAGTTTTAGAGGATTCCCCATATGAAGCATGGTGTTACATCAGGTGTTCTTGTGTAGTAGGAGATTATGATTTGGGGTCATTATGATAAGGTTATTGAGGATCTGTATATGGAGTGTTATTTGTTGGTTATGACATGATTATATTGAGGTTTAGTAGTAATGGATAATTTTATACCAGATCAGGTGAGATCTAATCAAAATATGAAATTATTATAGATCCTAGTAATAAGTCTTATTCAGAGTCACATATAGGTTTTAAAAAATGATGTCTTAGTGAGATAATTCTTATTTAAAGTTTTAATTCAAATAATATTGTGTTATTGGGATGATGATATGGGTAATATTATTGTGGGTATTTAATTACTAAAAAAACCCACTAATTTATTCTGGTTTGATGTAAATTGTTGGGTTTGGTTAATAGATGTACCATCAATATTTTGGGGTTAATGTGGTTTAATTTCATCAATTTTATCTATTTATTAAATGAAAATAAAAAATATATAAATTATCAACAACTTAATGTTTATAGTTCTTGACCTAATATAGATTATCCATAGAGAGAGAATGGGTTGTTTTTATCATAATTCAGTTCTTAGAGGCAGGTGTTTAAGGATTTTCATAGTTTCACCCAAGTGGATAAATCATGGATTGGATAAGGAATATAGAACTGTGGAGAGTGGGGAATGTATATTATAGAGGTATATAGAAGAAATGGGAATATTCTTGTTCTTTTATGGGAAATTGGATATTGTAGGATCAGAGATAGAATTCTCAATAGAAATCCACATTTATTATAAGGAACATGAGCACTGTACGGTATCTAGTCCTTTCTATGAAATGAGTAATGGTATATAATTTGGAGGGATTGGTCCTAGATTATGGGATCATCACATGTAGTTATTGAGGATGATAATCCCTAAAATGGGTATACAATATTAAAAATAGTGATTATCAGTTTGTTATTTTATAATAACTTTCAATTTTTATGGATTAATAGGAGGGTAAGTTTTGGTATGATGTTTTATATTGTATTTCTAGTATATGAGTGTTAATTTGAAAGTTTTTTTCATTTCTTAAAATTTTTCAGTTATTAGAAGATGTGTAGAGTTAGTTCATGTGGTTTTTCCACAAATATGAAACAGTAGGAAGCCACTAGGTAACCAATAAAAATAATTTAGTACCCTATGAGGTATTGTGTACCTACTATATGCCACTAGGTACCAGGAAAATGTGTCAATATTTTATTTAATTAGTATTGTACCATCATTAAAATTTTGTCTCCAAAGTCTTTTTATTTTAATTTCCATTTGAGGAATTCTATTTTATTCACATTTCTTCCCACAGGAGGTCTAATTTAATCCCTGATCCCTTCCCACTAAATCTAATTACTGCCATGTAGTTCATGGAATTATTTATCACACCAAATTATCTAATATCTCCACTCCTCTCCTTACTTCTTCACATATTTTAGTTCTCCCTTTGATATTTATGGGGTTTTAGGGTTATTATAATTATTACACAAGTGTATGGTGTAATCATTTAAAGATGATATATATTTTTGGTGCAATAGAATGGGTATGTTCAAAGGGGAGGAATAAACATCACTTCACATCATCCTTGTCATGATATATTAAATGTGTATACTTTTTAGGATTTCAATGAATTTCGATTCATTATTATTTAATTGGGAATCGAATAATAATATTTTTCATAGTAATATTGTTAGAGGAATGAGATGGGTATTATATACATTATTGCCCACAATTTTAGTGTCATGGTGATTCTCATATATTTTTTATCTATTATATATTCTTGTAATAATATAATATTATAATTATTGATGTTCTTATATAGTTAATAAATTCTTTCGGTATGTGATGGATACTTGGGATCAAATAAAGGATTAATATGGACTTTGATAAGTTTAGATAGAATGATAAGGTAGGAATTTCCATGTTAAGGTAGTTGGTCACATTAATACTTAACAATATGGGTGTATGCATGTGTAATAATTCATATTTTTAGGGTTTTATGATGTTGATTTCAATGTAAAAATTAGGTGAGATCATTATGTGGAAAGGATTGGGGTAGATACACATAAGGTAGGAACATGTATTCTTTATGTTGATTGGGAATTAGATTTGTGAATTATGGCTACATCACCATGGGGTGGAATTACTAGTTATACTTAGTTTACCCCAAGAGAGAATTAGTTTATTTAATAAATACTATGTAACATGGGATTATCATTGATGATAAGAGTTATGTACTCCCAAGGTCATAAGGCCTTTTATTTTGATTTAGGTTAATGTGAAACTATACGAGTTTTTCAGTAAATGATATTAAAATCCACTTGGGGATATGGATTTTTCTATAATTTAATATATTAATGGAATAAATATAGGTGACCTAGATTATCTATTTATACATAGTTTCTCTTGTAATACATGAAACCCGAATTAATAAATAATCAATTCATTACCACATCTATCAAATAACACAGGCCCGTTGATTTTATCTTCATAACTCACTATACACATGAAAATTTCATTCACTCTATATACTAAAGGTAGTTCTACTAAACTCATAAAAATATATGGCTTCACCGTAATTTTAACATATAGGCGACCTTACTAAAAAAATGTATAACAAATATAAAATATACATTTCTCTAAAGAAGAAAATAATAAACAATGGATAAAAAGGGTAATTTAACTGATAGAATGATATGATTTTTTTAGTTGTAAGATTAGCATGTATATACAATGTGTAATAAGAAATTTTGAAGGGTATAATTACTATTAGAATAATATCATTCCAATATGATTGTTGTCATATTAAGGTAATTGTGATAAAGAGAATTTTCTAATAAAACAAATTAATAATTTAGTAATAATAATATTAATAAATAATAATTATATACTCTGATTAATAAATAGTAATATAATTTCACAAATATGTTTTTTTTCTCAAAATCATATTGAATTTAAAATCAATATGTTTAAATTTGATAATGGTTAATTTTCTAAAATATTTGATTTTATATTGAATAGTAAAAATATAGTTTACAAAAATTATATGTATTATTATATAATTTTGATAAAGAAATGATTATATAATTAAATTATGTATATCCATGACTAATAATAAGTTATTTTTTAGTTATAATGCATTTTATGATTTGAAATCTATTTCTAAACCTATATGGATTCCCAAAATCATAAAATAGAAATTATGTATTAAAACAATATTCATGGAGAAATTAAATATCTATGGAAAAAGTAATGTATAAAAATAAATTTCAATTATTAATAGAAAAATGGGATTATCCATGTATTATATATCAAATATAATGAATTAATACGAATTTAAAATCCAATGGTATATCATCTTTCACATTATATGTGTCCAAGGACAAAATTAAAAAATTATTAGGCTATTCTACCCCACATTCTATAAATACAAATGCATCACCACATTCCACATCACACAAAAATAATTAAGTATAGTTATCATCCTATATCTAGTCTCAAGAGTCCCTCCAATGAGTTCTTATTGTTTTAAATAGTTCTTTTACTATCTTTAAAAATATACTTTGTAATTTAATGGTTCTTAATCTCATCTTATACATATTTTGTATCTCCCTTTCCAATTTCATGTCCTTTAAATTTTATTATAGTGAGATCCATCATTATAAAATAATTATTTTAATGTTAATGATTGATCAACACTCCCTATCCTTATACCCCATTTATATTTTGTAATAATACTATAATTATTCTATGATAATAAGATCCATTACACTCTATATGCATTCCATGTATTTTTTAGTATTATGGATATATTATTTTTATGTGGTTGGATTTTTCCAAGGAAGGATGGTAGTGAACTATCATGGGTAACCTCAATCTAACCACAAAATGGTTAAATTCAACATTGTCATAAGTTACCACTATGTAATAAACTCATTCCTACCTATATTTTTACCTTTAACAAAATATTATATCCATAATGCATCAAAAACATGTGTTTAACATACACATAATTTTTAGAGGGGCATTAAGTTTCATTTATTTGGTCTCCTACCACTATAAAATATTTTATTAAAAGACTATTTCTTATTAGCATCCTTATATAAAGAATGTATCATATCCAGATACCCCATTATCGTCTTTTTAATATTGATACATTACATTTCATTGTGAATATCATGAAATTTCTAATTTGATCAATGGGTATTCACAAGGATAGAATTTTTATTCCATTTAATAGGGAAATTTTAAATATATATATATATATATCGACTATTTTAATACATAAAATTATTTTTTAAATATCCATAATTTTATAATAGGTTCCTTAATAAATAAGATGATAAGTATTTCCATTCATAATTCTCTTATCACTAATGCATTGGAAATTTGTACAATGGGTGGAGCCTAAAATTGTATATCCCCTTGATGCATCATTGGGTCTTATGAGAAAAAATATCCTTGAAATATCTTGTATGTATTCCCATTTGGGTATGATAACTTATCATGTGGCCCTATCAGTATAGTTTTAATATCTACCATTATGAATTCCATTAATATTAGATCAATTATTATAATCCATGGGTTTTTTTTCAATTTCATTTTAACCCATGCATATATCATAATGATTAATTTTTTTATTTATTCATTATTTTTTTATTTATTCTTATCATATTCTGTATATCTTGATTATTTTATGTTATTTTTCATTATAAAAACCCTTATGAAGAATTCATTCTTACCCCATTGGGTTGTATCTTATTTCCATTTGAAACCATTAAGACTACAACATGTGGCCAATGGATTGGAATGGATAAATAATAAGGAATATTGCATTTTCATAATATATTCAATGTTTCCAATGTAATATAATGATTGTATATGTATCTATCCTTAATACTACTAAATTTTTGGATACTATATATTATGATCTTATATATTATGTTCTATTTTAATAAATAATGATTAGATTTTTGGTACTAGTGTTTGAACTGGATTCCATCACTCCCCAAGCATTATTAATTGAGATTGACCATCTTTTTGTGTGGAATTGAGAAATCACATCATAAGCCTAATAGATATTATCAAACGGCTATTCCCTGTACCCTATATAAGGATATGTGGGGTTAAATTTTCTAAATAAATATCATTTAGAATATTTTATAGTTTTAAGATTCCTTTAAATGTTATCTTGTATTAATATAAGGAAAAAAATATCATGTATGGGGGAATTTCAAGACCGGTATGTGGTATTAGAGTAAAACACACATGCTAGAACAAGATGGGTAATAATGAGGGGTATATTTTTTGAACCAATGCCTAGAAATTACTAAGGTTTATGACATGGGACTAACTTCCCTCCCATATGGCTTCCAGGAATTACACATTGTCCCTAATAATTAATTCTATGTGGCTAATTCTGGAGTACCACATCACATGGGATGGATTTCATGTGTTGGATAAATATTTTATTTGAATATTACCCCTATATTTTTCATTTTAGTCCCATGAGGTGGTGAACGGAAGTGTAACATATCTTGTACTGAGGGATTTTAGAACATGTATCACTGTTATCATCTAATTTATTATTAGTGTTTTTGTATGATATATTTTTAACTCATATTTATTTTCTGTGAAATATTTTTTATTAGAAAATATATATTATCGGTGATGATTTTTTTATCTCAGAATGTATGTGAATGTTATGGATATATTGAACGATGATGGGTGATGTATTTGGTTTCAATCATTTAATTATATCTATAATATCTAATAATCATATTGTTCTAGAATATTTTTTGTTTATACATTTTTCAATAAGTCTTGTGATATTATTCTAGATGTTGTTCTAAAATAGGTGAAAAAAATGTTTTGGAATATGAGTAGTTACCACATTCATTCTAGAATAAGTGTTAAAGGTGTTCTAGAAATAAAGAATGATTTTCTAGTCTTTAAATTGGTGACATTTGGATGTATCATAATCGAAAATATAATCTAAACATTATAAAACATTAAGAAATATACCAATGATATTTAGAAACATTACTCTACATGTGTTTAATGATTTATTTTCCTGAAGAAAATAGGGTTATGTCACCATAAGAATTTTTATTGAATGTTTTCAAATTTTTCATCATAATATCACACTGTGTGAAGACCAAATAATGTTTTTATGATAAAGAAGATGAATAAACAATGTTGTTATTACAAAATAGTAATTATTGGAATAGGAATGTATAATAATGTCTTATTTTGGTTTCCTAGAATTCCCAAAAAAATAATAAAGGCACGAATCCCCATATATAATAAAGATATTTTGATAGATAAATGTAATATTTATATGATATGTAATATATTATAGAATACTAAAAAATGGGAAAAGGAAAAAAGACACTTTGATAAATAATATATTTTATTAAATTTACATGAAAAAAACCACTAAACAAGCATAATGGTCACAATATGAATAATTGGATCTCATGAAATATATAAGTGATATCAGATAACAAGTAAGGGTATCATTAAATATTACAAATGGGTACCCAAATGATTTTGTGGATGGGTACTTTGTAGAGATATCCCATGTGTAAATATTATTCCATTATTTTTCAAGTTTAGCAATCAGAACTAACTGAATCCATAAGAGTTATTCTAGAAGGATTCACAATAAAAGTAGTATGGTTTCACTCTAAAACGTTTTTGAAGGATTTAAATGGTTCTTATTACTTAGATATTTCCATGATGTGGAAGAAGTATATGTTATTATAATTTGATGTACAAGATTTAATATTCCTGAATTCCATCAGACTATATCACGGTGAGAAGAGTTGGGTTGTGTTGTAATAACAAAAGGCTATTCTATATTATTTCATGTTGATATGTTTTTTTGGGTGATATATGTGAAATTAATATGTTTTTGAATAAACATTGAAATTTACAAAATCATGTCATAGAGTTTCTATTATAGGTAGGAGTTTGGGTGTGAGGATTCAAAAAGATATAAGGATCATAGCTTGATGATGATACTTATTAAATGATGATAAATGTATTAAATTTTGATTGAAATTTTAATATAGAGGTCGCATTGTGATAATTTTGTCAGGTTATAAATTAGATGAGTCTCTATGTTTCAATTTTTCAAATACCCTATATTTTTATGGGAAAATATAAGAATTCTGTTATTGAACGTACCTCAAATATAATGTAAATTTTTGAATGGATCTTATCATCATACTTAAAAACAATTAAAGATAATTAAAGAGGAAATAATGGATAATTTATCCTCAAATAACAAAAACTAAATTCTAGAAAAAATAATTTTAAATATATTTATCTCAGTAAATATTAAAAATTATTGTATCACTGAGGGTAGGGAAGAACCTTGATGTATCCAAAAATAGAGGAGGAATTGGGTGAATTTAGTGAAATTTAAATAAAAAAGGGAATTTCTTACAGATTTAGGGAAGAAGATTGTTGAAATCAAGAACAATATTTGAAGGAGAAGAAAATATAGATTCCCTAAAAACTCTTGAATGTTAAATATTCCTTCATTAATGTTTTCATTTTTAAACTATGATGGAGTGTAACATGGATATTATATATCACCAATATACACTAAAAAAAAACAACTATGATACTTCTTTATATAGTCTAACAAGGTAATGTTATTTTTCTTTATTGGATCATTGTGAAAATAAAGAGGTGTAAGGGTGGAACTTTTGTAAGGGGAGTGTCCCTATTAATTGAGTACCCTAGACTAAAACAACAATTTAATAGTGAGTATTATAGATTCTAGTACATCATAGAACTCTTTTAATATGCTCCATGGAGTTGTCTAATTTGGGTGTATCAATAAATATTCTTATCTCTTTTATGAATGAATTAGTTAATTTCCACATGATATAATATGTTCTTTGTGGGATAAGTATTCATTAAAAAAATAATTAAATCTAATGATAAGATTAATATAAATTATATTAATGTTAAAATAATAACTTAATTTCCCCCCTAAAAATGATGAGTTATTTATCTTTTATGGTAGATATAATTTGGAATGGGTTGTATACTATGATTTACCGTTATTAGGTTATCAATCCTTAAAGACACTTACTAGATTAAAAATTGGTAACATATTATAAGTCCTTCATATGGGATTTATTATTTCTTTAACGATATAGTTAGGTCTTGGTGTAATGTTTTCTTCCCGATTATAATTTTTTGGTCATAAAGAAGAGGGAATGAATGTGATTAAAATGAAAAACATTGTTATAATTCCATATAATATAATATTTTACCGAAAAAACTTTGATCTAATGAAGAATTAGAGTTTATTACAAAAGGGTACTATAAATTAGTTAGATTATATATCCATTAATACATTCAATAATCCTACAATAATAGATATAGATACCACTATTGAAAATCATATTGGATACCCTAATGAATATGAGATTCAAAGAAGTAAAAATGTGGAATATATCAACTTATTAGATAATATATATAACGGGATACTAGAATAGAACATAGAGTTTACAATAGAAAATGAGGAACATTTGTTCCTAGTTATAGAACCAAATATTAAGGAAAAAAATTAAAAACTATAATAAAAGACTAAATGAAGTGAATATTGATCTAAGGAAAAAGAATATATCTCCAACTGAGGATTTGAATGATATTTCTTAAATAGTGGAGAATCATAAAGTCATATCCAAGTATAAGGGACATGTTTCAAAAGATTTTCAAAACATAATGTCCAATAGGGATGAACTTACTCTACACATGGTAGAACTAGTAGAGGAGAAACAAAGTCTAAAACAAGAGAACATAGTCTCTAAGGATTTCATTGCTCACTTGAACACAAATAATAAATAAAAAATTGACATATTAGACGATCATTCCCATGCTTTAGAGGATGAAACATATAAGGATATATGATTAAAGAAAAAATCATTGATCATATTTAGGAAATAATTAAATTGATTGATAAATTTTAATAGGATTTAATTTTGATTAAGAAATAAGTGGATAAATTGAATTCCAAGGGTATGATTATTCTAATGTATTAGAAATAGTTTTTATTATATTATCCTATTTCAGGTGATAGTGGGATGAAGAAAAATAATTTTTATCATAGAAAAAAATTAATGGATATTTTTTAAAATATATTTTGAATTAAAAAACTCATAATTTTATATGAATGAACTACTCTGACACAAGAGATGATGAGAACCATGGGAGTTTCATAGAAAATGGGAAACAATAGAGGTCCTATAGAATAACTTGAGAAATTACTTTTATTAAGTACAGATAAAATTATTATTTCTAGATGAAATTTAGATATATATTATTTTACTATGAAATTAAATGATATATTTCAAGATTTATCTATGATACATTGTAAAATATTTATTACATTGAAATTAGTTGATGTTTAAAAAACAGATTTACCAACCACATCAATGAAGGTATAATTTGTTTTTCAAATAATTACAACCTTTGAAATTATGTGTATACTGGAGATATTAGGATTAATTAAGATGGAATAATATTAAAAAATTAATACACATTTAATGAGATATATATTGTTTTTGGAGATAGATATCTTTGGCCAATTGAAGAATATCTCCATGATGATAGTGCCTTTAATAAAAGATAGAAATTTTTTATTGAGAAAAATATATCTTCGAAGGATAATAAATTATTTATAAAATTTAAATATGTGTTTATGATACATAAATTTATAAATATCATTTTAATGAAGTATCAAAAGGAAATGTATGTGCAGAGAAAAAAATGATTCTTTCTAGGATAAAGAAAGAATAATTTGTTTGGAAAATAAAATTCCAATTAGTGGTATATGAAGAAATACTTAATGGAAGAGAAACCAAAAAAGGTTAAATTTATAATTTTATTTATAAATTTAATTTAAGTCCCAAATAAAAAATAGATATATTGGGTTAAATCAAAACTAAATATGGATTTCTAATTGATGGAAAATGGAAAAGTGGATGACTATAGTGTATCAATATCATCCTCAGCTTGAGGAAAATGTATGTTTCGCATTACCCCTACATTTAAATTATATATATATTATATAAATGTCTTTGGATAGGGGTAGATAAGATCAATGGAAATATTTCATTAAAAATACAGTTGGTAGTGAGACCGAATTTAAAGATCCAATTGATGACTAAATAATGAATGTGGTATTATATGAATCTGGAATTTTAAATACATGAATGTAATAAGATTAAAATATTTAAATAAAAATGTTTTTCATGTTATAATTGAATTTTTTGTAATGATAAAATTATAAACCAATGGTATTAAACATAAAATATTGAATAAGACACCAAAATGGGTAAGCAATAAATTTTTTTTCCAGTTTTTTTATTCTTATCTAACATGTGATATCATATTTTTGTTCTGTGGATATCATAGGTTACTATATATGGGTGAATTATTCATAATATAAACATTATATTTATTCATATATGTAATAAATTTAGGTGCAATATTCATATAAAGATATGAAATGTAGAATCCCAATATAAAAATGCATATAATCTAGTGGAGGAATTAAGAAATTTGTTTTTTATTTAGAGATGATTTATGGAGAATAAATATAATATAACACCTACACTACTAATTCATTTTCTCTCCACTAATTAATTTTTTAATGTTTGACTAAAATATTGGTGGGGTTTTCTATGGTAAATCTTGATTCCATTTATTTATTAAAAATAGTGAATTAGGAGAGGGAAATGGGTAGTATTGGTGTAATTTAATAAAACCACTTTTCTCCTACAATTATTACAATCATATTATGCCAAAAGGAAACTTGGTTTCTTATTTATGTGTTTTAGCATCACCAAATAAAAATATTTAATTTTTTTCTATTATATTTTAGAATGAGATTCAAATCAAGAAATGGGATTAATAAGTGAAGAAGAATATAGAAATCCAAGAAGTGATAATGCTTATTGTAAAATTTTGTGACCAATTTTCTCTAAATTTGATGAAGGGACTATATTTTTATAAGGAAATAGCATATATTATTGATGGTAAAATTTTCATCAGATATAGAGGGTAATATTTACATAAAATATTGTCATCACATTTCTTTTGAAAATAATATACCAGAAGTTTCAAGGGTTTTGATATTTTTGTTGTTTAACATAAAGAAGTCATGGGGAGAATGATATTAAAATTAATGGTAATTCCCATTTTTCTCAAGGTAAATTCTATCCAAATATTATAAAAATTAATATTTTTTTGGATTATTTTCTATATAATTCATGTTAATGTGGGAGAATATATTATCATTAATCTAAATTATTTATAAGTGAAAAAAATCATAGAGATTAAGTGTTATATGATTGCAAACAATAAGATTTTTTATTATTTGATTCATGATGGTGTCACCAAAAAAACCCATGGTGGGGTATTATCAGTATATAATTTAAGATTGGTGTTGGTGTTGTATTTATTGTTAATACATATTGATTTTTGGTGTTCGATATATTTTCAATTATTATTGATTATTGGTGATGGATTTTTTCAAACAATAAATTATGATAATGATAGAGATTTAGTAAAAGATGAAAGGTAGTGGAATATTTTCAAATCATATCACTAGAACTGAAAAAAATAATTTTTTATGGATATTTTTTATTCCATAAATTTTTCTAGTAGATGATCTATGGTTTTCATCGAATTTATTCTAAATGTTAACCTTAATATATATAAGAAGAGGAGTATTTATAAAATTAATTATGGACAAAAATTTGGTGATTTATGGGAAATGAAGAAGTGTTGTTATGTCCTAGAATAAGTGACATGAAGATATTGAATATTTGGGAAGAAAAAATGTCTATTTCATAAATACAAAAATGATATCCATGTTTTTTGAAGAAAAATTTCATAATTAGTTACAGATATATGTTCTAAAATAAAATAAATTAAAATAAAAAGAATATTTCTAAACATGTTTTTGAATTTTAAAGTCACAAAATTACAATTTCTAATTATCTGATGACTATATTTTGATATAGAAGATGAATTAAAAGAACGGTTTTTAGAGAAGAAAAATATTTTTCAATGAAAAATGGTAGAAATAATAACTTGAGTTCCATGTTATTTAAAAAAATTAAAAACAAAATAAAGCTCTATCTATATTTATTTTTTTCCAAAATATGAGTAGAATATTTTGATGATATATAATATCTTTTAAAATGTTGAAATTTTATAATGGAAAAACATTCCCTTGGATATGTAATATATTTTAGTGAAATTATTAGAAAAAAGACCAATAAAATAACCAGTGTCACATGATGAATAGTTAAAAATACATAATACGTAAGAGTATATAAACAATACAAATGGGTATCAAGATAGAGTACATAAGGGTACATGGAAGATCATATGTAATGGTACTATGGGGATATGGACCATATGTATGTATTTTTACATTTATAATTTAGTTAAAGAGTTAATAATAAAGTAATACATAAGAATTATTGTGGATGAAGCCACATAGTGAGAATTATGGTTGTTCCTTTGTAAGGTTATATTTAATTTCATTGAAAATTCATATTTAGATATGAATAAATCAAGGATTAAGAAAATTTCACATTGATTTATTATATAATATTTAATATTAGTAGAATCATATATATTGTAATGTGGTTAAATGAGTAGTTTCATGGCTGGATGGTCAAAGGAGAATCCAAAAAATTTCACTATGGTGTATTCTTTGCTCCGTAAGACATAAAATTTAAAGGTTAATAATTGAACACTATGATGGATGATATCATATCATGGAGTTTTCTATACGTACATGAGTATGGGATCATGGTTTTACAAGGGCATAAGGATCTTACTATGATTACAATTATCATACATTGAAGATACATTAGTCGGTAGTATCATGGAATTAGAATATAGGGGGGTTGCACTATGATACATTAAGACATGTTGTAAATATGTTGAGTTTATAGTTTTATATATTTAAAATATACTGTCTTTTAATTGGAAAATTGAGAATTAAATGAGTGAATATCTCATAGATTTGAATATTATAATTGAGAAGATTATCCAATCATAATAATAGATAATTAAAGATCATTAAAGAGAGAAGAAATATTGAATTTCTCATAGAATAGATAAATATAAATTCTAGAGAATAGAATTATGGAAATATTTATCTATATAATTAATAGGTATTGTTGGTATGGAAGCAGGAGATAAGAACCTTTATGTATTTTTTATTTAAGGAGAAAAAATATTTTGAAATAAATTAAATATCATATAAAATATGAATTTTTGAAATAAGTGTGAAAAATATATTAAAATGAATCATAACTCATCGAATAACATTATAAAGAAGGTAGGTGTAGATTCAATGAAATTTTAATACCTGGGATTTCCATTATTTTTTTAAAAAATATTAAATGGGATTATTTTGATACTAGGCACTAAGAAGACGTGCAATACCAAGGCTTGGATTTCAAAGAATGATCCGTCAAAAAATGTTATGTTTTAAATAGAGAATATGTGCAGTTTTTTTTTGCAAAAGTGGAATAACTATTAAATGGGTGATCAAATGATAAATATGGGGGCACCATTACATTCAAGATTACGGTTTTACCATAGGCGCGATGTAAGTTTAGTCAGCGTAGGCCTCTAGTGGTATAACCAAAAAATGGAATAACTGTAAATAAAATAATTAAATCAAGTTATTTTATTTTTCAATTTCTTATTACTCAGGAATGGTGACTCGAATTGAAAATCTGAGACCACCTTTGAGCTCGTGAGGGTATGATTTCCTTAGGTAGAGTCTAACATTGGCTGGCGCGGGCCAATAGTGGATGTTGTTTTTTGGTCGTAAATAAAATAATTATGTAACAATTATTTTATTTTCATATCCTTATAACTCTTAAATGGTAACTTAGATTGGAAAGCCTTGAGTACCATTGACCACGTGAGAGCATGTTACCTTTAGGTGGAGCTTAACCTCGACCGACATGGGTCGAGGGTGAGAGATATTTTTTGAACTTTTTTAACTGAATTAAAATGGTGTGCATGCGCAGTTTGGGAAACATCTAAACGGGTGCCCGGGTTGAAAATATTGGGGCACTATTGCATCTATAATACTTAAATTACATAATAATTAACCTAACCATGACCAATTCTGGTTGAGGGAAAAAGATAATTTTCGTATCTTTTGGGAGAAAAATAAAAATAACTTAAAAATTTATTTCATTTAATTTTCCTCACCATTGAGAAGTGGAATGCGAGCACTGCGGTGTGGGGACAAGGTGGTAACGAACCCCATTAATGAGGATATTAAATGAACAATGTAACAACTCATTAATTAAATCATAACAGATATGTTGTTTCACTAATGAAAAATTGTAATGACTTGACAACGCAGTGTAACATAAACACTACAATGAATTTCTCTTTAAATGAGATAAAGTGTTGGAGAATAAGAGTTGGAATTTCAATGGAGAATGATGAAGGAATTTCAATGATGAATTATGAAGGAATTTCAATGACGAATGATGAAGGAATTTCTCAATAATGAATAATTGTAGTGAATTAGAAAGCGGAAACGACACTATAGAAGAAGGATCCAGTACTAGAGATCGATGAATTGCAACGGCTTCGAACGGATCGACACTAATGAAGAACCTTCTCTATAAAGGGGTTTATTTTTTTTAATTAAAGTATATTGTTCTTCTTTATATACAACAAACGTGGATCTAACCACGAACAGGTTGATCTGTGGAACATATGTTCTTGTGGGAGGGATGTTTGAAAAGTGGATTTGAATTGCAGGGTAAATTCTATTGAGATGGTATTTTTGAGTATGATATACTCTATAATACCAAATTTAGGATCGAATATGTAATATGAGATACAAATACAAGGGTGGGGGGGGGGATGAATTGTATACTTTAAAAATTCCTTAAGGAAATTTTGTATAACCAAAATTCAAAACACCTCTAAGTTTTAAAACTTACTTGATTCTAGAAAAGTGATTCCGGAAATGAATCTTAACAAAAGCTTACAACAGATAAGATTCTACCTTAAAGCGTATAGAATCAAACTAAATCAGAGTACAAGAGTAAGGAAGTTTAAGAAAGTTATACTTTCCTTAATAATACAAATGCAGCGGAAAAAAAAGTAGTAAAACTACAGGTAACAAGTATAAACACTTTTAACCCAAAGAGGAGGGTATCCAACAACCCTGGATAAGAGGTCCCTTGATTTATACTTTCAAGAAAGTATGTCTTACCCAAACCAGGTAATCCCTCAATCTGAAGATTGGTATCTGTCTTGCTATCCCCGTAAGCTCTTGATTTGTAAGGAAATTGGCACCTCTAACTTCACAACCCGAAGTCTCTGATTTTAAGGAAATCGAACCTCTGCACTAAGAGAATCTGCATGAAGCAAAGTTTGAACGAGCAGTTCAAAAATTTCTGCATGAAGATTGAGAGTTTATAAGAGCCTCTCTCTCCAGAAATCACTTTAACAACACTTTGTCAAAAGTCTTGTGAAAGTTTTTTGTATCTTTTCAAATGAGCTCCTATTTATAGGTGTGGCTTCAACGGTCGACTCCCTCCTCCAACAGTCATATTTTTCCTTGAATTTTAGAGGGACCTGTACACATGTCACTCAAACAACGTTTAGTTGATAACTGAAAGCACATCATCGTTTTATAACAAAATAAGTGTAATCGTAACCAAAAACCGATATTCAGAGTTAAAGTAAAATAAAGTTTAGAGTCTAAGTAAAAACTGACTTTGGAGTCTATAACACAAGGATATTAGGATTTTGTTTTATAGGAATTTGGAACCTGAATTCTATAGAATTCCAGAGTCTGAATTTCAAAGAAATTCGGAGTCTGGATTCACAAGAATTCGGAACCTGAACTTACAAAGTTCGGAGTCAGAGTTCATGAGAATTCGGAGTCAGAACTCATAAGAGTTCAAAGTCTGTATTCAGAGAACTCGGAGTCAGAACTTGGAAAAGTTCGTAACCAGAATTCTTAATTAGAATTCGGAGTCAGAACTTAGAAGAGTTCGTATCCGGAATTCGTAATCAGAATTATTAGTCAAACTTTACATAAGTTCATAATCAAAATTCAGAGTGGAACATCATGAGAGTTCATATCCATAATTCAAAGTTAAACTTCATGAGAGTTTGTATCCAGAATTCAGAGTTGAACTTCATGAGAGTTCGTATCCAGAATTTGGAGTCTTAAACAAAATTCCTCATATCTAAGTATTATATTATTACGAGGTTTTTGGTTTCAATCTGATTTTTAAACATAGAAAAAATTATGATTTGAGCAATGAAAACATGATAAGGATAAATTTCCTTAAGGAAGTAAATTTTTCCTTATCGGGGGAAAATATAGGGTAAAAAGAAGTTTGCCTTAAGATAAGTTGTTTTTGATTTTCAAAACAAGAGAAATGGTAAAGTCATAAGGAAAGCCTTAATGACTTAGCAATATCCCTCTTAAAAGAAGGAATGGAAAAGTTATAAGGAAAACCTTATTAACTCAACAATCTCCCCCCTTTTGGAAAGCACAAACATCTTTACAAAAAAGAATATAAGGACTTATAATAAATTTCTAGACTTTGAAATTAAATATTATCTCCCTTTGTTTATAAATAAGGGTGAATACGACTAACTCCCCCTTAGGCTTTGGAAATCTAAGGATCGTATTCTAGATTTTAGGAATGAGGATTTTCATTTTAATGTGGAAATATTCATAATGAGAAACTCCCCCTTAAATATACTCCCCCTTACTTAGGGATAGTTCTTCTTTACTTATAAATTTTTCCTTCACCTCTTTAGAATTCTTTTTTCCTTCTCCCCCTTTGTGATTTTCAAAAAAAAAATTGAGGTAATGGAAAAGAATATAGTACCTGAAATATTAGTATAAACAACTAAACAAAAACAAGAAACAACCATTTCATTATGATTGGAAGAATTAGTAAAAGGAAAAAACAAATACAACAAAAGATCAGAGTGGTATATTTTGTTTCTTTTTCCTTGGGAATGAGATTTTTCACAATTGTCTTCAACTTCTTCAGCTCTTTATGATCCTTCTCAGATTGTTTTTCTAAGTCTATGATTCTATCCCCTTGAGCCTTCAAGGCATCTTTCTGAGCCTTCGACAATTCCTCTTGCTTCACAAGCCTTTCTTCCATCTCGGTCTGGAGATCATTCTCTATTTTCCGACTTTGGAAAAAATAAATCAGCTTCCCATTCAAGTCTTTCATCTATTGAATCCGAGTATTTTTATCTAGATTTATATTTTCCTGAAATCTATATGAAAGATTTTTTATTTTGACATCTTCAGTACCAAAGGCTTCCTTGACATCTTCTTGGAACTAATCAAGATGTTCCATATCTTCAACGATTTGTTTAGACCATTTGGTTATATTCTTGTAAGATTTCCTTTGGGATTCATAGTTGATCAGAAAATTTTTGTGATCAGATTATATCTTAACAAATCTATCCATAACCATGGATGTAGAGTCTGTTTTCTGATTCATACTGTGCTGAAGCATCTGGAATCTTGATTTAGTTACTGGAAAAATAGGAATGGTTTCCACCAGCTTCTTCTGGGACAGAACCACAAAATCATGTCCCAAGGTAGATGAATCCAAATCAGACATTTTACTTCTAGATGGTTCTTCCTCTATCTCTACCAACTTCCTCTTAGAAGTTCCTCCAGCTTCTTTCTTCTTTATAATTTCTTTCATTGGAATGTCAAAAACTATTTGTTTCCCCTTACTGATTTTTGGTATGGCTTCCTCATCAGGAGATTCATGATCACTATCGGATAATTGTAAAATCTTGTCTTAATCAACCTTTTCTTTCTCAGCTCTGGATTCAATATCCTCAGTAAGAATAAAGTCCTGATTGTGACTCTCTTCCTCAGATGGATTTTTGACTTCCTCTTAACCCTTTTCATCATCTCTAGGTGTTATAAGTTTAGAATATCCAGCTTTAGAATTCTAGAGTGAAAATTTCTCAGAAGTACTTCCCCTTTCCTGATACTCTTCAACTTGCTTTAACAACTCGGCTATCTTTTCATAGCTTTGAGCTTCCTGAACTTCTTCCACAGCTTCCTTATCAACTTTCTTCTCTTTGAGTTTTTCTAGAGACATGAATTTCTTTCCCGGAGTCTTAGGAAATTGTTCTACTAGGAAGGGCTTTGGAACATAGATATTCTGGTATGTAAACTCAGTATCCCTCAGAAGGGATTGACAAATTTCGGCCTCTGACATCTTCTTCTTGAGATTCTTATCCTTGGCCAGCTTCTCTATCTTATCAACAACTTTTTCTTTCAAGGCCTCAGCCTCATTAGGATCCAAACCGAACTGTGGCTCCCATGCTTATCTATTTTTCTTATCCTCCCTATATTTTTCTATGACTTCATCAGGGTAGGCCTTCTGCTTCTTTGGTTTAGGAGGTACGGATTGGGCTTCCTTAGACCTAGGGGTTTTATCTTCAACTTCCACTTGCTTCAACTTTCTTTTCTTGACATACTTCTTTGATGTTTCATCTTTTTCAACATTTTCCGGATTGGATTCTGCCTCTTCCTCAGGTAGATCATAGAACTCACCTGACTCCTTTGAGAAACCAATATTCATTCTCTTCAAGGTATCATCACTGACTAAAATTACCTTGCAATTCCTCAGCTTGGAACTCCATGGGATCTTGAAAGATTCAAGATGCCAAACTATTAGCTTGGAAAGTAAAGTAGTATACATGATAATCTGAGCTCTTAGATTTCCATTCTTGATGTTCTGAATCGTAATGAGAATACGTCTCATGCGATTAACCTTCCTGAGGTTTACTAAAAAATATAGGATATACATGTCACTTTTCTTAAGGGTGTCCTTATAACCCTTTCTCGGTATAATGAGACCTTTCACCCATAACTGTAGAATCTGATTGTTGGTAGATAGATGGGAAATCTTGGTTGTCTTGACATCTTTGAGCCCAATTCATTCCATATCCTTTGTATTAACAAAACTTCCTTGAACATCTGGAAACTTGTGAGAGAAAAATTCAGTTTGTCTTTCATATTTCATCCCTACCAAGCTAGCTACCTTAGTGTAAGAAAGATTATACGTCTTCCTATAACTCTTGAAGGAGAAATTTTCTCTACCTTATTCCTTGAAGAAGCAAACTGATTCCTAGAATTATATAAGAAAATCTAGATAGACCACATCTTGAGATCCTATCTTTGAGATAGATACACTTTCCAATCCATTGAGCTTAATGTTCTTAGATATAATTGAGTCATACTTATTGAAGAAGTTTGGATGAAATCGCCTCTCCCTGTATATTTGCCATTCCGGAATTGGATTCACAGTAGACATATCTTGAGGAGGAGCTTCTGCATACATTCAGACTAGAACACTTCTGAAGAATTTGGGACGGGCTTTTGTAGAGAGGCAGAGATTTAACATGCGAGAGCTTGGAAACCAATGTAGGACAACCATCGGGGGTCCTCTTTATATAGGCGATTAAGTGACCTTTCAACTTCCAATTTGAATCTAATGGTTGGTAAACCTTCAGATCTGATCTGATGGTTGATATGATAGCCGCAAGGAAAAATTTGGTTGAATATGATCTTTTGAGGTTTTAAAAAGAAAACATTCGGATTTAAGGAAACTTGAATCCGATAAATTTTAAAACCAAAAGAAACTAACATCAATGAGATAATGACTACAAAAATATAAGAAGGAAATCATACCTTTCGGATTTCTAGGAAGATTATTCGTAATAGGTGATATTCTTTTTGAAGAACTTTGGATTCAAAAAAAAACTTGAATACGAAATATAGCTTCACTACGAAAATTTAAAATCCGAGAATTTCCATTACGAAAATTTAAGGTCAGAAGATTTTCTTTATGAAAACTTCAGGTCCAAATATTTCCATTATGAAAACTTCAGGTCCAGGAATTTTCATTAAGAAAACTTCAGGTTTGAAGATTTTCATTACGAAAACTTCAGTATGAAAAACATAACTATGAGAAACATCGTTACAAAAAACATGAAAAAAATTATTACGAAAAACATAAAAAACTTTATTACGAAAATTTTCATTATGAAAATTTTATTATGAAAATTTTGAAAAAACAGCTACGAAAAATTTTCATTACGAAAAATTTGGAAAAACAAACTACGAAAATTTTCATTATGAAAAATTTTGAAAAACTCACTACAAAAATTTTCATTATGAAAAATTTTGAAAAACCAACTACGAAAATTTTCATTATGAAAAATTTTGAAAAACCAAATACGAAAATTTTCATTAAGAAATTTTTTGAAAAACCAACTACGAAAATTTTCATTATGAATTTTTTTGAAAAACACTTCAATAATAGATGTACTCCCCCTATGAAAAAAAGTTTATTACTATAAGGAGATTGGTTCAACAGAAAGTTAATGGAGGAAGATCACCTCATGGTTATCATTCCTAACTTCTATTTAATGTATTCAAATCTATCGGAAGGTAATGATTTTGTAAAAATGTCAGCAAGTTGATCTTGTGTTTCGATAAATTGAAGAATGATATCTCCTTTTTGTGTGTGATCCCTAAGAAAGTGATGCCTAATATCTATGTGCTTTGCATGAGAGTGATGTGCAGGGTTTTTACTAAGGGAAATGACACTTGTGTTATCACACATAATTTGAGTCTTAGTAAAACTCAAGCTATAGTCTGTGAGTGTGTGTTGCATCCACAATACTTGAGCACAACAACTTCCAGCTGCTACATATTCAGATTCAGTAGTGGAGAGTGCTACTGAGTGTTGCTTCTTGCATGACCAAGAAACTAATGAATCTCCTAAGAAATGACAAGTTCCGGATGTACTTTTTCTATCCATTATACATCCACCAAAGTCAGCATCTGAAAAACTTTTTAAAACAAAATCATTTTCAGAAGTATAAAAGAGTCCTAAATCCATAGTTCCCTTTAAGTAGCGAAAAATTATTTTCACTGCCTTTAAATGAGATTCCTTAGGATTGGATTGATATCTTGCACATAAGCATACTGAAAACAACAAGTCTCGACGACTGGCTGTTAAGTAAAGTAGACTTCCTATCATACCTCTAAAAGATGTTTGATCTACTGGTTTCCCAGCTTCATCAAGATCAAGTGTGTTTAAGGTACCGATTGGAGTAATTATACTCATAGTGTTGTCGAATCCTTACTTTTTAAGAAGTTCTTTAATATATTTATATTGAGATATATAGATTCTTTCTGGTTTTTGAGAAATTTGAAAACCAAGAAAAAATGTTAACTCACCCATCATACTCATTTCAAACTCATATTTCATTAGATCCGTAAAGGAATTAGTTAAAGATTGCTGAGTTGAACCAAATATAACGTCATCAACATAAATTTGAACAATCAAAACATTTTTCATATCTTTCATTATAAAAAGGTTTGGATATGTATTTCCCTTAACATAGTTATTTTGAAGCAAAAATCCTGTGAGTCTATCATACCAAGCTCGAGGGGCTTGTTTAAGACCATACAAATCTTTGGTAAGTCTAAAAACTTAATTAGGATGTTTTGTATCTTCAAAGACAAGAGGTTGTTCAAAAAAAACTTCTTCTTGAACATAACGGTTAAGAAAAGCACATTTCACATCTATTTGAAAAAGTTTGAAATTGAAGAATGCTGCAAAGGAAAGTAAAATACAAATAGATTCAAGTCTAGCTACTGGAGCATAGGTTTCTTCATAGTCTATTCCTTCTTGTTGATTATAGCCTTTAGCAACTAATCTATCTTTGTTTCTTACAATGACTCCATTTTCATCACAGTTATTTCTAAAGAACCATTTTACTCTAATAACAGAAGTTTCCTTAGGTCTTTTAACCAAAGTACAGAC
The DNA here is from genome assembly GCA_963277665.1 of Viscum album. Lineage (NCBI taxonomy): Eukaryota > Viridiplantae > Streptophyta > Magnoliopsida > Santalales > Viscaceae > Viscum > Viscum album. The sequence goes on from OY728122.1 coordinate 1,438,753,410, forward strand.
TTTATTCCTTTCGAATTCATTTAGTTCATCTTTCATAGCTTTAATCCAATAATCATCACCTAAAGCTTCATCAGTGATTTTTGGCTCTAATTGGGAAGGAAATGCTAGATGTTCTACTTTATTTCTTAAGGAACTTCTAATCCTTATAGGTTGATTCACATCACCAATGATACTATCACTAGGATGATTCTTTAGAAATGACTGATTTGGGTTTTGTAAAACCTATTCATTACCATAGGGTAGAAAGTCTTCTGGGGTAAATGTTTCAGAAGTATCTTCTTTAACATTTTCCTTATCAGATGAATCTTCTATCAAAGGTTGATAATCAGTTTTTGAAAACACATCCGAAGATGTAGGTAGGGGTTATTTAAAAAAAGGATCAGTTTCATCAAATTTCACATGCACTGTCTCTTCAATAGTACAAGTGTTTTTATTGAAAACTATGTAAGACTTAGAAGTTGTGGAGTAGACTAAGAAAATTCCTTCATCAGATTTTGGTGCGAATTTATGTAGATTATATTTAGTATTCAAAATGTATACCTTTCAACCAAAAACTTTAAAGTAGGAAAGTCTAGGTTTTCTACCATTCCATAACTCATAAAGAGTTTTATTAAGAAAAGGTCTAATCAAAACTCGATTTATAGTATAACAAGAAGTACTTAAAGCTTCAGCCCAAAAATGTTTGGCTACAGAATACTCACTCAACATGGTTCTAGTTATCTCTTGAAGAATTCTGTTTCTTCTTTCAACAACACCATTTTTTTGGTGTTTTGGGTGTTGAGAAGTTACGAGTAATTCCTTTTCTACTACAAAAAGTTTCAAAATCAGAATTTTGAAATTCTCCTCCATGATCACTATGAATAGTTTTCAATGGAAGGCTTTTCTCATTTTTAACTTGGGCTCTAAAACTTTTGAAATACGAAAAAGCATCAGACTCTTTTGCTAGAAAATAGACCCATGTAAATCTAGTGTTGTCATCAACCAAAATAAATACATAGTACTTGACCCCAATTCTTCCAGTTTGTGTAGGACCAAAAAGATCCATATGCACTAGCTATAATGCATAAGTAGTTTTAACTTCACCGACTTATTTAAAAATTGATTTATGTTTCTTTCCATATTTAAAAGGGTCACAAACTTTTGAATAATCAAATATAAGCTCCAGTAGATCCTTAAATAATCTATTATTAGAAAGTTTTCATAATTTCCTAAGGTTACAGTGTCCTAACCTTTTATGCCATAACTAAGAATGATCTTCCATTGCACTAATGAAACGTAAGACTTGGCTCCTAAGGTCTTCTACGTTTAGTGTGTAAACATTCTCTTGCCTATTGGCAGAAAGAATAAATTCTTCCTTGGAATTGTGTACTAAGCACTTATCATTCCTAAAATTCACAAGGTAGCCTTCATCACATAATTGGATTATGCTAATGAGATTGTGCTTAAGACCCTTAACAAATAAAACATTTGAAATAAAAGTTTTTCCAAGAAGAACAGTGTTACCTATACCAATAATTTCTCCCTGAGCATTATCTCCAAAAGTTACTTTTCCTCCTTTCATCTTGATAATATTTTCAAAATAGTTTTTGTTACCAGTAATATTCCTAGAACATCCACTATCCATGTACCAAGTATTTCTGTTGGTACCTTCTCTATTTTCCTAAAAAAAATGAAAAAGTTAAGTTTTCAGAATCCAGACTTGCTTGAATCCAAAATTGTTAGATAACAAAATTTTGGGTATCTACTTTTGTTTAGAAAAATAATCTATATGAAACCCAATATATTGAACTCTATTCAAAGAGAAATTTTTCTTCCAATGCCCACAACTTTGACATTTAGTGAAAAAAGGGGATTTAGAAGAAACAAAATAGTTATTTTTGAAAACCAGTTTTGGTGAGTATAGCCTACTCCAGTAGTGTTTCCTTGAGGTTTAATTTGAGAATACATATTGTCAAAATTTTCCTTCCCAGAGGTAAAGTTTTCAAGAAGCTTCTTAAGATAAAATATTTCGGATTTTAGTATGATGACTAAATTCCTATCCTCAGGAATCATTTCCTTAGAGTTAGATTTTTCCTAAAAAACTTTTATCTCTAAAATAGAATTCTTAAGATATTTAGAAAGTTCTTCCTTGACAGAATTTTCTTTCTCAAGGTCTTTATAATGTTTTTTATGAGCTCTTATTTATCTCTAAGATCGGTAGAATGATCTGAAATCTATTTTGTAATAATTTCTTCCCTAGTGTTTTCCTTGTCTAATTTCTTGGAAATTTTACTATTTTTTGCTTCAAGTAACTTGGAAAATCTAGATACTTCTTCATATGAAGGTTATTCATTTTATAAATATGAAGTATCTTCATTAGATGTACTATGTTCAGAATAGTAATTCTTATCAAGAGATAAATTTGTTAAATCCTCGGCAGAGCGTACCTTGGCCATAAGACATGTATTGGGGAAAAAAGTAGTTGCAATGAATCCCATATTATTCTATACTGATGAATCATATTCAGAAGATTAACTTTCTGAAGAGTCTCTATAGCTAGCACTCCATGTATCATTAGCTTTAATACTTTTATTGTACTTTGATCGATAGAATTTCTTCTTGTTCCTTTCTGAATTCCTTTTCTTCTTTTCCTTCTTTCTCAACAAAGGACAATCAGGTCTGATATGACCTGTTATTCTAAATTCATAACAAGTAACTTCTCCATCTTTCTTATCTCTGTAGTCTTTCTTCTTGTACTTATTCTGATGATTCTTTTGAGCTACAATCTTGTTCATTCTCTGAGCAAGATTAGCTAATTCATTCTCTGACTTTTCTGTGTCACTAGATTCGGACTTAATAACGACTTTCTTTGTCTTTGATCTAGTTACTCTTTTTGGGGTCTTGGATTTAATATGTTTAGAAGTGGTTGTAAAAGAAAATCCTCCATTCCCATTATTCTTCTTAACATTTTCAGCATCTCTCTTCATTTTGGTTTCACGCTGAAGAAGAGTTCTAAACAACTCATCTAAGGAAATCTGAGTGACTTTTCTATTATCATCAATAGCTATCCTCTTGGACTCCCATTCATTCAGAATTATGTCTATGATTATATCAACAAGTGATTCATCATCTAATCCTCTTTCTCCCATAGATTGTAATCTATTCATGATAGTCATAAACCTTTGCTGTACTTTACATATGGGTTCTCCATAAGGAAAATTAAAACCATGGTATTCAGATCTCAACATAGCTCTTCTAGTTTCAATAACTTTGGAAGTTCCAAAGTGATTAACTTCAAGTTTCTTCCATATAGAATTTGCTGCTTCATAAGAAGAAATTTGGCTATATATATTTGTAGTCATAGAACAAAGTAAATTATTGCGTACCTTATAATTCAATTAATATTCATGATTTTCTTGATTAGTAAAGGTACTAACTTCTTTGTTAGGGATTTTATATCCTCCAGTAAGCATAACAAAATTATCAACACCAGTATTGATAATGAAAGTCTTCATTCTATCTCTCCAATATTCATAGTCATTTCCATCAAAGATAGGTGGTCTAGTTGGATTGAGATTGTCTATGGAACCAACATTTAAACCTGCCATCCTCAAGAAAATCTTTGGAACACAAAACTTGTTAGTAGTATGAGTTTGTAAACAAGAGAAAATATCCTAAGCAAGGAACTAGATATTGTATCTCTAAGTAGAACCGAATCTGAACTATATGAGTCTGAATATATGAATCCGACAAATATGAATCCAGAAAATCAATTCTGAGAATTCTCTTCTGAATCTAATCGTGAGATTAATTCAGAGGTAACCAATCCTTTGATACCAATTGTTGAGATGGTATGTTTGAGTATGATATACTCTATAATACCAAATGTAGGATCAAATATGTAATATGATATACAAATACAAGAGGAGGGGGGGGGGTGAATTGAATACTTTAAAAATTCCCTAAGGAAATTTTGCATAACCAAAATTCACAACACCGCTAAGTTCTAAAAATTACTTGATTCTGGAAAAGTGATTCCGAAGATGAATCTTAACAAAATATTAAAACAGATAAGATTCTACCTTAAAGCGTATAGAATCTAACTAAATCAGAGTACAAGAGTAAGGAAGTATAAAAAAGTTATACTTTCCTTAACAATACAAATTCAGCGGAAAAACAAAGTAGTAAAACTACAGGTAACAAGTATAAACACTTTTAACCCAAATAGGAGGGTATCCAACAACCCTGGATAAGAGGTCCCTTGATTTATACTTTTAAGAAAGTTTGTCTTACCCAAACCCAGGTAAGCCCTCAATCTGAAGATCGGTATTTGTCTTGCTATCCCCGCAAGCTCTTGATTTGTAAGGAAATCAGCACCTCTGACTTCACAACCTGAAGTCTGTGATTTTAAGGAAATCAAACCTCTACACTAAGAGAATCTGCACAAAGCAATGTTTGAATGACTAGTTCAAAACTTCTTGCACGAATATTGAGAGTTTATAAGAGCCTCTCTCTCTATAAATCACTTCAACAACACTTTTTCAAAATTCTTGTGAAAGTTGTTTGTCTCTTTTCAAATGATCTCCTATTTATAGGCTTGGATTCAATGGTCAGCTCCATCCTCCAAAGGTCATATTTTTACTTAAATTTCATAGGGACCTGTACACATGTCACTCAAAGAATGGTTAGTTGATAACTGAAAGCATGCCATCATTTTATAACAAAATGAGTGTAAGAATAACAAAAAACTGATATTCATAATGAAAGTAAAAGAAAGTTCAGAGTCTAAGTAAAAACTGAATTTAGAGTCTATAACAAAAAGATATTCAGATTCTGTTCTGTAGGAATTTGGAACCTAAATTATATAGAATTACGGAGTCTGAATTTCAAGGAAATTCGGAATCCGGATTCACAAGAATTCGGAACCTAAACTTAAAAAGTTCGGAGCCAGAGTTCCTGAGAATTCGGAGTTAGAACTCATAAGAGTTCGGAGTCTGTATTCAGAGAACTCAGAGTCAGAACTTGGAAAAGTTCATAACTAGAATTCGTAATCAGAATTCAAAGTCAGAACTTAGAGGAGTTCGTATCCGGAATTTGTAATCATAATTCTTAGTCGAACTTTACATAAGTTCATAATCAGAATTCGGAGTGGAACTTCATGAGAGTTCATATCCAGAATTCATAGTTGAACTTCATGAGAGTTTGTATCCATGATTTAGAGTTGAACTTCATGAGAGTTTGTATCCAGAATTCAGATTCTTAAACAGAATTCCTCATATCCAAGTATTATATGATTCCGAGGTTTTTGGTTTCAATATGATTTTTACCCTTAGAAAAAATTATGATTTGAGCAAAGAAAACATGATAAGGATAAATTTCCTTAGGGAAGGAAATTTTTCCTTATAGGGGTAAAATATAGGGTAAAAAGAAGTTTGCCTTAAGATAAGGTATTTGTGATTTTCAAAACAAGAGAAATGGTAAAGTCATAAGAAAAGCCTTAATGACTTAGCAATATCCCTCTTTAAATAAGGAATGGAAAAGTCATAAGGAAAACCTTATTGACTCAACAAATTCATTTGTTGGAATCCCAAAACCCCCCTTGTTAATTCAAACTTTGAAAATCTAACTCGGAGGGTGTTGGCCAACATGAACAAGGCCCGATCCCCTTCGTCTTGTGTATTCTTTGTGGTCACACCATTGAAATGGAGGTAAAGAGATTTTTAGTCCTTATAATGAAAGGTGGAATCCCATGTAGGCCAAGGGAGCAGATGACATGAGGAACGTACCACCACAGCGAACCCGATGGTCCACAGAAGATGCCATCGGCGGTAGCCCGCTGCAGTGGTCATGGGCGAGTGGCGGCTTCCCATGATGGCACACCAAGGAAGGACATAACCGTTTCGAGCTGGTAGATGGAGTTAGTGGTCGTAGCCACCCGACCGTGTCGGTGGAGCGGCTTATGCATGCCGTATCGGTGGGGCATGCCGCGTTGGTGAGTTGGCCTGCGTAGGCCACGTCTGTGGGGTGGCCCCCGGGGGCCACATCAGTGGAGAGGCCTATGAATTACATGGATCTTCATTGGAACATGGTCCAACGACCATGTGTGGGACCCCAATGCCATATATCTTCAGCCGGTCATGACACACAGTAATCAGATGCATTATGGATTCAGGGCGGGAGGGGACCGGTCCGGCAGGCGGGCCAGACTGGGGCCTACAAATCAGGTTGTGGCATGATCCAGGGTGGATTTAGCCAACACCCTATAGAAGGCTGGGCTAGTAGGGTATAATAGGGAAACTAGGTGGCCTAGGATGAAAAAAATTGGCCCAACTTTTGTGGGTCTGTCTGGATAAATCTGGATCAGTGGGCGACCCGGCGGGCTGGACCCATTACGAACTGGGTTGGGTCCAGTAAGGCCTCATGGTCCTAGCCCTCTGGTCGGGTCAGATCTGGCAAACAAGGCGGGGTCATGTAGGACCCATGAGTGGTGTTGGTGGGATCAATCTGACCGGGTTGGACGATCCCGAATGCAACCGGCCCCTATTTACTAAAACTCTAATATCTCTCAAACTGGGCATCTGATTGCAAGGAAATTGTGGTGTTGGAACCATCACAACGAGGCAGATCTTTTTTACATACACTAAGGATAAATTAATGGATGTTAGAATACAACTAATGTATTGAATAGAGGTTTCTATTGGAATCAAGTTCACTACTTGCAGAGATCCTGTGGCTGGTTGAGACAGAAAAACATGCAACCCTGTGTGGATCAGCTCCTAGTGACCCTGTCTGGATTAGCTCCTAGAGACCCTATGCAGAATAGCTTATTGAAACCCTATGTGGATCAACTCCTTATGACCGTGTGTGGATCAAATCCCAGCAACCATATTTGGATCAGCTCCAAGTGACCCTGTGTGGATCACCTCTTAGCGACCATGTGGGGATCAAATCCTAGTGACCCTTTGTGGATCAACTCCTAGAGACCTTATGTAGATCATCTCCTAGTGACCATGTATGTATCAACTCCTAGAGACCCTGTGTAGATCATCTATAAGTGACCCTGTGTGGATCAGCTATAAGTGGATCTTTTTGACCCAGTAGACCCACATTAATCATATGGGATGAGTACCTCAATAGTCCAAGAGGTTCAGTGTTATGACTTATAGTCTTTATTTTTGTACATTAGATTATACCTATGTGAGATATATTTATTTTTTATCATTTTTTTTGGTTTTATTTGTGGATTTTTTTGTGGTATTTATTTTGGGGTTTGGGGTCCCTACTAAGTATTGTGTTACTCACACGTGTATGGGATTCACCCGCACGTGTCATGTACCATGCAGGTGATCAATGCTCGATAAAGGCCATGGTGGTCCGGGACTAGGTTGTGCTCAGTGAGATGGGATAGACAAACACTTCTACAGAGACCTTGGTTGTCTCAAACTAGGTGGTGCTCAGTGTTATAGGGCAGATGAATGCTTCGACAGAGACCTTGGTGGTATAGGATCATGTGGTGCTTAGTGAGACGGATCAGACATTCATACTTCTACAACTACATGTAGCTACCCTTCACCAACCCTTCAGGTGGGGTCTCGAGATGATGGATTGTGGTAGTTGTACATTCTATTGTGGTTTTCAACTTTTATTCTGGACCCTTTATACTTTCATTTTATAATGTACTCTCAGTAGTTATCTCAGTGACGGTTGTGGTTTACTTCGTGTTTACTTTCTGCAGTTTGAGATTTGTGTGTGTGTAAAGGTTTAAAATAAAATGCCTTCCCTTTTTGAGATATTCCTATTTGGTGCTATTCGCCAGCCTCTGACCTATGAAAGGTTGGCCTGGGGTAGTCATAGCACCGACCTTAGGTGATGGGTCATGAAAAAGTGGCATCAGAGATAGTCAGTTCTACCAGAAGAAGTAAGAGATTGTAAATTTTTATGGGGAAACATTGTTTAGTGTTTTGAGTACAACTTTCTGGCCAAGGAGTCCGGTGTTGGTATGACAGTCGACGTATCCATAAACCAGGACCTTGAATTATGTTTTCCAAACATGTACTTGAAATCCTTTTTTTCATTATTAATTGAGTGTTTTCCCATGATCATTTTGATTTAGATCCATCTCATAAGGTATAATCTATTAATTGTGATTCATCTAGATCTCTTTCAAGATGCCTCCATGTAGATAGTCATCCGGGATTCCAGTGTGTGACCATGAGGATGGTCTAAGAGTGATGAAGCTTTGTTACAGGGACTATGGCCTAATATGGAACATTTGGGCGGTGTCCCAACATTTTCATCTCCTATTGGTTAGTAGATACTACTAACACTACTGGTATAGGACGCATGTAGTCTCGGTGTCTTGCATGAGTATCAGTGACTGGGACCCTCAGGTTCCTAGGAGAGCCTAACCCATAGGTGGATAAGTACCATCATGAGGTGGTGACATAGTTTTCTATCTAGTTAGGGCACAATTAGTTCAATTTTTTTTCCTAGAAGAGAGCCTTCTACGTGGCTCAGTAGGGCGATGATAGGGTTTATATTACCCGATTATTCAGTGTGGTGACTTTTCCTTGGTAAGATCTTGAGAACCTCTCCCCAAGAATGGTCTATTTACATAAAATATAAGGATTGTGTGTTCCTAAGATCTTCTATAGCTTTATCACGACGACAAGTCGGTAGCTGCGTATTCATCTAGGTATACCAACCTTTCTAGGTACTCATTGAATATGATAAAATTAGTTCTTCGGGGATCATACCTCTGAGAAGGATGTATTTTGGGACATCCAAGATAGAACTATTCCTCTGTACATTCCTAGTTATGATATGGTGATAGAGAGAACCATTGGGGTTGAATGTTATTTGGCTGACTAGATACATCCAGTGGATGTTAGTATTAGGAAAGCAGGAAACCGACATAAGTCATAGAGACTTGGACAAGTATGAGGATATCTCTTTAGAGGATGTTCCAAGACTACCTCCTTCTAGATAAGTAGATTTATGTTTTTATCTGTACCTTAGGAATAAATCAATATCTATATCTGCATATCAGATAGATCCCGCATAGCTCCTGGAGCTAAGGGTGCATTTTGAGGACTTTCCTTGGAAGGGGTTTGTAAGGCCCAATTTTTTTCCATGGGAAGCCCCAGTGTTGTTCGCCAAGAATTAAAATAGAATCTTGAGGGTTTGCGTGGACTTCCAATTCCTGAACTAGGTGACCATGAAGAACAATTATCCTCTACCAAGGATTGATGACCTCTTTGATCAGCTAAAGGGAGCAGGATGATTCTCAAAGATGGTCCTCAAATCAGGCAATCACCATCTTCAATTGTGAGATGAGGACATCTCGAAGACATATTTCGATTGTCTATAACACCACTACATGTACATAGTGATGTCTTTTGACGTGAAGAATGCCCCAAATGTGTTCATGAGACTCACGAACATGATCTCCCAACCTTACCTAGACCAGTTTGTAGTGTTCTTCATTGATAACATCTTAGTGTATTCAATGTTAGAGTAGGATTAAAAGATACACCTAAGGATGGATCTGGACAAACTATGAGATCAAAAATTATATGGAAATCTATGAATGTTTTAGTTCTGGATACGAATATTCCACTTCTTGGGTCATGTCATCTTATTATCTGGAGTTATGGTAGATCCAGAAATGATAGAGGTGGTACTTTCTTGGTAGCCACCCAAGAGTTTTACCGATGTGTGGAGTTTAATTGGGATATTTGGGTACTATCAGAGATTTTTAACCAAATTCTTCAGATTATTAGCACCCATGAAGGAATTAATGAAGAAGGTAAAACCCTTCGTGTGGACAGAAAGATGCCAGTAGAGCTTTCAGCAGTTGAGGCAAAGCTTGATGAGTGCTCCTATCATGAGGCTGTTAGAGGAGGGAACATACTCTATGGTGTTTTGTAATTCATTAGAAATAAGGCTTGGTTATGTCCTGATATAGGGTAAAGTATTGATTTCTTATGGATCGTGATAGTTGAGACCTCATGAGTAGAACTATGCAACTCATAACCTTAAGTAGGAAACAATAGTCTTTGTACTAAAGATGTGGGGACACTACCGTATGGTCGAATGATTCATTGTCCACTCTGACCACAAGAGTATCAGGTATATCATTTCTCAAAAAGGATTTGAATATGAGATAGCGACCTTGGCTAGTGTTCCTCCAGGACTATGATTTCGAGGTAGTATATACTCATATGAAGGGTAATTTGGTGGTAGATGTTCTCAACAATAGATCGAGTTCAAAGCTACTAAATGAGGCCTATGAAGAGTTGTCCTTGCTTCAGATATCCTTTGTGGATTGAGATGAAGAAGCTTATCTTTAGTTAATGGTGGTTTCTGCTCAACTCTTACAACGAGTCAGGGAGGCTTAAATTAGATATGCCAACTGTTAGGCCACATGTGGTCATATGTCCACAAGGAATTCCCCAGATGGATATTGGAAAGGTGGGTAGCACATAATCCTTTTTAGAGGAAGCACCATAGTACCAATGAATTTTAGGAGGATGTGTTGAGGGAGTTCCATACATTCCCTTTGGTGGTGAATCCAGGTGAGTCAATGAACTACCAGCACCTCCAATGTCCATACTGGTGGCTGGGGATGAATAAGGTATTGTTATAGTTTTTTTACAGATGCCTCACTTGTCAACAAGTAAAGGCTGGTCACTAGGTTATAACAGGTTTTACACAACCCCTAGGGGTACCAGAGTTGATGTGGGATGAAATATATATGAACATCATAAAGAGGTTTCCATATACATCCAGAAGAAACAATTCTATACGAGTTATCATTGATCGACTCACCTAGTATTCCCACTTCCTAACTACCTAGGAGTAGTGGTTAGTATAGGGATTGGGATGCATCTATGTGCTATATATTTTATGATAGAGTGACATTTGAAATTCTACCATTGTATGTATAGGATTCACATGTGTGGGTCTTTCATGGATGGTCAATTTCTCTAGTGCATGTTTGATGGCAGCACGATAATCTCCAGGAGATCACATGGGAGCTCGAGTCTGAGATTCATGCCTAGTAACCCCTTTTTATTTTATTAGCTATTGTTTTGGATTACGAGGATGTAAATCCCTAAAAGGGGGATTTACTTAATACCTCATCATTCCATGATTTCATAAAAAACAATTAAATGAAATTATTTCAAGATTAGGTACTGAGACGACTCACGATTCTAAGGTGTGGAGTGCTCAGAATGATCCATTGAAAAATGTTATGTTTTAAATAGCGTAGATGAGAGGTTTTCCTAAAATTTTTTAATAACACTTAAATGGGTTCCTGTGTTAGAAAGTTGATGGCACAATTGCATTATGGATGGAAGACTTACCCTAGGAATGAATTATGTTTAGTCAGTGCAGACCTCCAGTGAGAAAACCCCAAAATGGCATAACTGTAAATAAAATAATTGAATAAAATTATTTTATTTTTAAAATACTTATACCTCATGAACAGTGACTTGAATTGAATATCAAAGGCCACAATTGAGCTTGTGAGGTTTTTCTTTCCTTATTAATAGCATAATTCTTTCTAGAGCAGGAAAACCATGGACATTAGTTTTTTTGTCGTAAATAAAATAATAATGTAATAATTTTTTTCATGTGCTTATAACTCATAAGAGGTAACTAGGATTGGAAATCCAAGAGTACCACTGAGATCATGAGGTCATGTTACCCTTAGGTGGAGAATAACCTCGACATGCACAGGTTGAGGGTGAAAGATAGTTTTTGAAATTTTTTAAGATAAATAAAATGGTGAGTGTGCGCGGTTTTGGAAACATCTAAAAGGGTTCCCATATTAAAAATCCAAGGTCACCATTACATACAGAATGGTGACATTACTTAATAATGGACCTAACCTTGACCGGTGTTGGTTTATGGAAAAAATAATTTTTGACTCTTTGGGAGAAAAATAAAAAAACTTAGAAATTTATTTTACATTATTTTTCTCACCATTGAGTAGTGGCATGCTAGAAATGTGGTGTGGTGATGAGTCAGTGAAGAACCCCATTAATGAGGATCTAAAATGAGTAGTGTAATGACTAATTCATTGAATAATAACATATATGTTGTTTCATGAGTGAAAGGGCACAACAGAAACGTTGTGATGCATTTCTCTTTTAATGAGATAATGAGTTGGAAAATAAAAGTTGGGATTTATTTGACAAACGAAGAAGGAATTTCTCTTAAATGAAGAGTTCCAGTGGATTAGAATAATGTGACGATGCCTTAGAGGAAGGAACCAGGAATATAGATCAACGAACACCAACAAATTTCAATAGATCGACACCAATGATGAACCTTATCTAGGTAGGGGTTTGTTATATTTGAATTAAAGTACTCTATTATTAATTCTATAAAAACATGGATCAACCAATGAATAGGTTGATCTATAGATTGTATGTTCTTATAGGAGGGATGTTTGAACTTTGGGATTTGAATTTAGGGGTAAATTAATTTGTTGGAATACCAAAACCCCCTGTCAATTACTTCTTTAAAACTCCAACGCGGTTGGTGTAGTCCAAAAATAACAAGACCATAGCCCCTATGTCTTGTGTGTTCTTGTGCATTATTCATGGCCACACCATATAAATGGTGGAAATGAGGTTTTGAGGCCTAAGTAGGAAAGGTCGAATCCCATAGTGGGAAGGGGCACAAACAACGCGAGGAATAGACCACCAGAGCAGACCCGGTTGTCGGCAACAATGGTTGTGGGTAGGTGGTGGCACACTACGCCGATGAATCGATGAATGTTGTGACTGAATTGGGCCGCATCAAAGAAACATGATCCTATGACACTCGGGCAGGTGGATGGCAGTGGCGGACACAGCCACATGGCTGTGTTGGTGGAGCGGATCGCATCGTGTGAGCCGTGGTTCTGCACTAGAATGCGGTTCAGTGACCACATGTGGGACCCCATGGTCGGACGACTTCATCTAGAAATGACACAAAAGAATAGGATGCCTTATGGCGTCAGAGCTTGAGGGGACCAGTCAAGTAGGCAGAAGGGACATGGGCATGCTAATCGAGTCGTGGCACGACCCGGTCTAGATTTTGGCGGCCCATTATAGGGGGCTTGGATGGTAGGGTAGAACCGGGCTGCTGGGTGGCCTGGGATGGGAACAACTAGCCCGCCTGTTGCAGGCCGGGCCGGGTAAATCCGGGTCACCGGGTGACCCGGAGGGCTGGACCCACGACCAAACCGGGCCGGGTCTAGAAAGGACCAATGGTCCTGGCCCATTGTCCTAGCCAGAACCAGCCGAACTAGACCTAATACGGATTGGTTCGGGCTAGTTGAACCGGGATGGGTCATGGAGGGGACCATGGGTTGGGTTGGTCGTGTTGGTCTGATCGGGCCCAGACGCAACCAGTCCCTATTTACTAAAACACCAATAACATTCAATCCAGACATCTGATTGACGAGTTGTTTGCGGATTTTGAACCCTTGCGGTGAGGAGGATTTTTTTTCCACACTACAAGGAGGATTTAATTAAAGTTGGAATAATAAAAATGACTTCCGTAGTGGTTTCTCCCAGAAACAAACACACTACGTCAGGATAAATTTTGGCTGGATGAGACCCAAACAGAAGCAACCCTGTGTGCATCAACTCATAGTGACCATCTATGGATCAGATCTAAGAGACCCCATATTGATCAGCTCCTAAAGACCCTTCATGGATCAGCTCCTATATACCCTGTGTGGTTCACTTTCTAGGGACCCTATGTGAATCAGCTCCAAGAGAACCTATGTGAATCAACTAAAAGTGGCTATGTGTGACCCAGTAGACCCAAGCTACTCATTTGGGATGAGTACCTCAACCATCCAAGGTGTTCAGTGTTATTATTGATAGTATTTATTTTCATAAATTATTTTATACATATGCGAGTTGTCTTTATTCGTGATCATGCTTTGTGGATTGCTTTGTGGATTCCTTTATGTTCATTCCTTTGTGGTTTGGGGTCCCTAATGCTTATTGTGTTACTCACCTCTGCATGGGATTCACACATATGTGTCATGTACTATGTAGGTCATCGATGCTCAAAGGAGAACTCGGTGGTTTGAGACCAGGTGGTTCTCAGTGAGATAGGATAGACGGATGCTTCAACGGAGACGTTGGTGGTATGAGACTTGGTAGGGATCATTGTGATGGGACAGAAGAATGCTTTTATGGAGACCTTGGTGGACCAAGACCAGGTGGTTCTGAGGAGACAAATAAAAAATGTGTATTTCTATAATTACAGGAAGATACCATGCACCTACCCTTCAGGTGGGGTCTCGAGCTGACAAACCATGGAATTTGTACATTCTTTTGTGGTTTCGGTCTTGTATTTTGTCCCCTTTTTTACTTTCAGTTTGTATTTTACTCCTTGTAGTTGTCTCATTGATAGTTGTGGTTTACTACGTGTTTACATTCTACAGTTTGAGCTTTTTGTGTGTGTATAGGTTTATAGGAAAATTCCTCCCCTTTTTGGGATATTCCTATTCGGTACTAGTCACCAGCCCTTATCCTATAGAAGGAGGGCTTAGGGTAGTTAAGACATGGGTCCTAGGGGATGGGGCATGACATAAATCTCATGGATGGTGATGATAAATTCATCATGATGTTCACAAATTGTGTGTAAAGGAGAAACATGTTCAAATTAAAGATTACTTATCTACACTAAATGCATCAAAAAAAAATAATGATATTATATTTTATGGATTTCATAGTAAACTTGTATTCTATTCTTGAATCATTTTGGAATGAGATATGAGTAAGGCAGTGGCCCTTTTATTGGTAGTGACCTCATTCAATGAGTTCCCTAGACTATTCCAACCATCAAATAGTGTGTTTTTTAATTCCATTACATTAAAACTTTATCATTGTATGATCCATAGATTATCCATGTTTGAGTAAACCAAGTAAAAAATTTGTGTCACATGTACATTAAAAACATTTTTTATATTATAAACAAGTTTTTTTGGTAAAACTAGTCACTATAAAAACTAAATAAAAGCATTGGTAAGATTAATAAATATTAGATCAATATTTAAATAACAATATAAATGTTTCCCTACTAGAAATGTAGTCAATTTATTCATGGAAAGTGAGAGTATTAGGATGTAGTGATTAATTTGGAATGAGATTCATACCCTAAATCATCCTCTAAGGGTATCTCTCACTAAAATACAATTTTGGTATAATAAATGAAATATATATTTTTCTAATTTATATCAATGAAAATTAATTTAAAAAATTGTAAATTTACTTAAATAAACAAAATTAATACACTAAAGTATATTAAAACCCATTAAAAGATTCTATAAATTTATCTATAATGAATAGAATAATTTACAAACACTTATAAAATAATTCATAGGAACAATATACTGATTCATATTTCATAGTGTTATTCTTGAACAAAATAATTATTTATCATGGTTTATAAATGGATCTTAATGGATAGATTAGAGACTATGGAAACACCTAAAATCATTGATGGGATTTTTTTGTACTAATCATTCTAATGAATCTAATGTTAAAGCCAATAAAATTATCATCATATATTTAAAGATAATTGAATTTATTAAAAATAATCTTACACATATACAATAAAATCAGTCCCATTGATATAGTATGACAACCTTGGATGGCCTCATAAGGTAATAATATACACAATTTAATGGTACCACTAATCTTATGACAGAATTATTTAACTATAGTGTTCTATTTTCTAAACTTACAAATTATTTTCGGATAATTTAAATTATAGAAATCGTTTTCCTATAATTTTAAAATGTTTTGGTTGTTCTCTGGTGCATGGTTCAAGAATGGTAAGGTAAAATTATGTAGGTTAACCATGAATAGTGATGTAAATTTTAATATGTATCTTTTCGCTGCTGGAGAATGATTTTGAAAACCATGAAAGGTGTCCATAAAAAGCAGTTTTATTAGTTATTTTGTGGGTTTGAACACATGTTTTGTTCATAGTTATGGGAAACATTGAATCCATTCCATGTGAAGAGTGGGGATTTGACAAAGTTTCTCTCACTTGTTATTCATACGACATGGAAACCCATGTGACCAAACAGTATGGATTTCCCAATTTTACATAAAAGTGCATTTCTAATTATTTTTTGTCGAATTTTAAGTCGTTAGACCCCCTTCATTTCCCAAATCATTAATTCATCTATTGTAAATATAAAAGGAGATCTCTTCAACCCTTCATCTTAATGTTAAGCTTACTTATAATTAATTTCAAATAGATTCATTGAGTTATTATCCTTAATTTACCATTATCTATTATACTTTCATCAACACCTCTTGATTTTTTGTTTCTCATATGAACCCTATGGTTAATTGGGGTAAATATTAGGTTAATGGGGGATATAATCATGGGTGTTTGGGTGTTAGTGGTTATGGACGGTTTTCCCTCTCTCAGTAGGTTAATCACCATTTATGATGGTTCACTATAATAGGTCTACCAATCGAATAAGGTAGGATTTTCTATGAAATATCCCAAAAAATTCATTTCATTAAATTAGTGAATGTTTCAAATAATTTTTAATATAATTATATATATATATGATAATTCTATCGTGGGTTGATATTTTTCATCTATTTCATTCTCACATGGAATAAAGAACATTTTAAGGGGGTTTACATTTTGATTATGAATATAATGGTTGTGGGATATTTACATTTGATAAAAATATTGAAAAAAACATTCAATTGGATTAAAGAATTTACAAGGGGTTTCTTATAATAGTTTTAGATTGTAAACTGGTTCATAGCTATGGTTGGTTATTAATGAATTTATTTATGTTTTAAAAGTGGTGTTTAATGATTCTAAAGTTTTTTTTATAAATGGTTTGATTTAGAATGTACCAAAGTGTTTTGAAAAAATTGAACCATTTTTAATTAAAATGTGGTTATTAATGCTAGGGTTGATAACCAATTGGATATTAAGTGTAATTTTATGGTTGGTTTTTGAAAGATGTATGAATTGAGTATTCAAATGATAGAAATTTTCATTACATTCCAAGGATATGTTAAAATGATCATTTGGAATTTTATAAATGAATTATCTTATGATGTTAGAACCAAAATATATCCCTTGTTTTTTGTAATTGATCTATATTTTTTCCAAAAGGGGATGTTTTATACTGGTACATTCTTATGTAATGCATTAAATTGGATGAAATCAAAATAGATTCTTTCTTGAGGGGTTTCGTGAGTTTTGATGAGGTTTATTTAAAACTGTTTTACTAATTTTAATTCTTATGATTTATATATTTATTGTAGTTTAATAACCTCTATTTATTGATAGTAAATGATCCTATGTAACTATATAAAAAGATAAGATGCATTTTACTCTAGCTTAGTGAGAAAACACCATCTGGTTCCCCAGGAAGGTTATTCCTTTTTAGGGGTTTTGAAAATAATGATCAGTGTAACTTAAATCGACATTTATATTACATTTATAATTTAACATATGGGTCTAATGAATGATCTTATTAGAAAATTAATATCTTATTAAAGTTATATCCTTTTGAGTTTTCCATAATGCAATGTATATTTTGGGAATTTTTAATGAGATCTCGTTTACTGACCTAATCTTCCCCCGTATACTTTTTTGATAACTAGATACTACTACTTAGTGGTATTATATTTATTTTTCCTCATTTATATTTCAGTTTTGGGGAATTTGGAATTCAATTCTAGTTATTTTGGTGATTTTCATTAAAATTATTTCAAAAATGTATTCAAAAGGGTAGTTTTTAAAAACAAGGGGAAATTGATTCTATATTTAATTTGGGATGTGATTTTTTGGAAAAGAGGGGATACAGGGTTGGGTATTGTTTCATACATGTAAAAATAAAGCTTTTATGGATTGAATGAAATTTTAATGAAATGTTTTTATAAAAAATTAATTTTAATTTTTTGAATTTATATTGGATATTCCTCATTTATAAAAATATTTAATTATGGGTTTTAAACAAGAAAGTGATTAAGTATATATTTTTTCACATTATAAATTTTTATTAAATTGGAAAACCATTTTTTCTCTCATATGTTCAAATAAGAATTAATGAGTTTAATTATGAAGGTAATTTCATACACTCTTAGTTTTAATCCGGCCTCACATGTTTTTCTTATAAACTACATTCACTCTTATAACATTGTTTGGAGCTCACCAGCTTTATTTTAGGTTAATAGGTTATGATTCTAGTTGAATGTTTATCTTGTTCCAATAATGAATGTGTGCTAATAGTCAGTAACTTTGGTCAATGTGGAGATATTATAGGGGTATAAAGATGTGTCAGCCTTATTGGTATGATGTAGTCTATATTATTAATGGTATTATTCTATGATTATTATGTGTTTGGTTGATTTATTTATGAAAGGTTGAGTTTGTTGTTTATTTTTATTATTCCATATTTTACCTTTTTATTATTTGGTATCTATGACAACTTATATTTTTAATTCACCATAATTAATGAATATTACATAATGATTTATATAATCCCATCCCATAAGATCTCGATTCCTAGTGTCTGTGGAGATTGTTTAATTGTACAATAAGATAAAACAGTGGAACAATATCATTATTTAAAAAATATGAAATATGATATTATATTCCTCGGAACATCCAAAAAAATGGATATCTTAGGGTTGTACTAAATAAAGGGATGATATATAAATCTTGATAAGGGATCGATCAATTAATAGCATAAGGAAAAATAGTAAATATCAGTTAAGAGGTATATAAAGTAAATTTAAAAGGGGTGAGAATCATAAAATTGAACATTTAAGAATGATATAATATGATAACATAAAGGCAACTTAGGGATATAACAACAACATAAAACATAATTGAATTATAGACAATGATAAATCATAATATAGTGTTCTTATATAAACTACCATGGTCAATAAATGATATCCAATGAGAAAGAAAATTTTCGTTGTGCATAGGAAGGCTATATAATTCTATTCCCACTTGTCATATTCAATTCAAGTACATGCATAATGTTTCCACATATACCATACAACATAAGGATGTATTTAATAACTATTAATCCCATGCTTAATATTTTTAGGTCACATAAATGGTAGTACCCAATAATTAATGGATAGGTACATCTAGTTAAACACCAGTGAGTGGAAATGTTGATTTCTATTCAATAAAAATGTCTAGTATAGAAAACTGCATGATAATTTCAAAAGTATAACAAAGGTATGTAAGGATTCATTGAATTGTATAATGAGATTTCAATGGGACTCTAATTACATATAAATAATAATAATAGTAATATGGTTGGGTAAAAACTTATAGCAACATAAAAAATTGGAAATTAGATGGCATCATAAAAAGGATGTGATTGGATAAAAAGAAGGATGAGAGGGTCCATTACGTTGAGAGGGAATTTCTAAATGAATGGGATGAGATTCTTATGATCTTGAGGGAATATTTGGAGGAAATTAGAGATATAAATTCTAAGAAACATATTG
Source organism: Viscum album (assembly GCA_963277665.1). Classification (NCBI taxonomy): domain Eukaryota; kingdom Viridiplantae; phylum Streptophyta; class Magnoliopsida; order Santalales; family Viscaceae; genus Viscum; species Viscum album. Next base: position 1,438,772,924 of record OY728122.1, read on the forward strand.
ATCAAAGGGTCTACAGTGAACAATAATGGATGGTTGGGTTCATTTTACAATAAAAGAGTGGGGAATTTATTATTAATTTCTAAACATTGGTTTTCCATATATAATAAAATAACATAAAAAACCTTCCAATGGTTATATCCCATGGTTTCATTAATAGAGTATTGGTTTTCAATATTTTATAAGTATATAAACTACACTGCTTAAATTAATAAGATTGGAGTTGTGGATATTAGTCACATTCACAAAGAAATGATTTTTAAACCATAAAATATAATATAGGTTTTGGAGGATTCATTAAGGATTTATAAAATTAATAAAATAACATTTACAACACTTTATTTTATATAGGGATCATAATTTTTTTTCCATGTATAAAATTTATATTATTTATTAAACCACTTTTTGGATTTTAGTATGTCATAATACTGACCTTATATTTATAATGTATTGGATTTTTACCAAAAAATTAGAATGATAGATTAAAGTCACCACTTTATAATTTATAAATGATTAATTAAAAAAATATTTTCTTTATCAAGATAATTCAATATATATATATATAAATTTACACATTTGAATCAAATATTTTATTTTTTTTAAATGTACTAATTTTTTCGTTGTTGATGGGTTTTCACCCTTATAAAAAATAAAATTTACTCCATGAATTTATATTATCATTTATATTTAAATATATATTAACTAATAATAATATTTTATTAAAATATATATTTTTCAAAATGTTCCTAAACTCATCCAAAAGTGCGTCTTGATTGAAATTATAATTTCCAAAATATAATTTTTTTCATCATATAAATTCTAATTTCTATCAAAATAAATGTTGAATTATTTATAATTTAATGATAAAAAATATAAGTATTTTCATTATGTTATTAAAAATAAAAATAAAAAAATTAATACTATTAGGGTCTAAATAGATAAACCCTTATTAAAATAATGTATACCCTATGGGTAATGTGTGTGATTTAGGGGCTTTCCTACGGTGGTTTGGAAAACATGGTTTGGGCCCCCATCATGGAAATATTTCGATAATCCTATTAAAAAATTTCATTCATAATTCATATGTTAAATTTCACCATGGTACTAGTTAGTGGAATATCCCAGTGAAACCATCTTCTTATGATGTTCTTATAGATTGACTTCGATGGGTATCATCCTATAAGTTGTGGCCATGTTTTCTTCCTTCAGTGGAAAATGTATTTTATCATAAAAAATAAAATATTCTATTAATAATTAATAATTTAATAATTACTATATTATCATTGGTTATTATTCCTAAGAGAATTTTAAATTCAAAAGGATATACCTTATAAGGGTCTAAATTAACAAATATAGTGCATGTGGTTTTTATATATTCATTATATAACAAGGAATTAATTTATCTAAAAGTGGAATTTCATTTATATAACATAGGGTAATTATATTCTCCCCCAAGAAATTTCCCTCATTAAATTTCATTACACATAAAAAAAAGATGAGGGTACTTTTTTTCATTTCCTCTTTTGGTTCCCACATTTCTTCCATAATATTTTTGTTTCACCACTGAACATTTACAAGGTGGGATGTCTTGTTTAATATAATATTGTCTCTATGATCTAATATCTTCACCAACTTCTCCTTAAATGTGAGACCATTATCCAAGGGTACCACCTTTGAATTCAATACATATGATGGGTCCGATTTGTACTTCCTCAAGAGGGATACATAGAAAAAAATCATGTACTATAAATATGTTAGTTTGGAGGGATACTTGATAAACCACATATCTAATGTTATCCATGGAAGAAAAAGGGGAAATTTATCCAGAAATAATATTTCAAATCATCCCAAACCTCATGAATTTATTCCTTTGTAATATACCTATAAATACTTTATCTTTGAACCCAAACTCTAGAACTTATCGACGAATGAATTCAAAGAATTTCTATAGAATTTATTCCATTTTTATATATTGTTAAAGCATTTAAAAATTATATTTTTCATCTCTTCATTATATTGAATTCTCTTCTTATTCCACTCTCTATCTTTATACCTATATGTTTTTTTCCGAAACTGATTCTGATTGAGAGACTTATAATGTCCCATTTTAATTCTAGAATATAAATTGCTATTGTTAGAGAACTCCACTAAGAAATGGTGTTGACCTCAATATCATTGTAAATCCATTAAATATGATATTAATATATCCTCATGATTTTTGATGGTTCTCTTAAACTATCCACCCATCTAATGGTAAAAATAAGTACTAATAATCAAATCTGTACCCAACTCATGAATAATAATTCTCCAGAATCATGTGGTAAACCTCAAAAAACAATCACATACAATGGAGAGTGGAACTCCATGTAGTCTTACTGATTCCATTATTTATATGTTGTAAATCTGATCAAGACAGTAATATTCCTTGATACCAATGAAATTTTATAATATTGAATGGTGATTGACTACCACCAAGATGTTTTTATTGCATTAAGATGTCTTGGGGAGTCTAATGATGTAATTCAAGGTTATTTTTCCCCATTTTTATGCTAGTATGTTGAAATTTCTCATCATAGTCTCAGACTTATTTCATTTTTCCTTGACTATTTTTTATTCCAAGCATTTTAATAATCTAAAAAATCTACGACATCATTTTTTTCCGCCAAAAGTTTTATTTTTCAGATCTCTATAAATCTTAGTGCTTCCAAGATGAATATATCATGATGATATTTTTGTAACATCCATAATTTCCATCATTAGTGATAATTTTTCTGAAAAAAAATCCCTATTAAAAACATTATGATTATATATCTGTCAAATTTGATTTATATAACATTTATTACAATTTTTTTAGTTCAAAATCATCATTTTTGAGCTTCCTTGATCCCCATAAGAATGGATTATTGGGAAGTTATTTTATAAATTTATGATGAACATATTTTTATTATCTTCATGTGAACCCTATATATGTTCAAGAATATTTTATACCTCAAAAATCACATCTTAGATAGGGGTTCAAAATTATTTCTACTCAGAGAATATTTCACTTTTTTTCTACCCAAGATGGAAAAGGATTGAACAATCATAATAATTGACCGGATATAACCACCTTTATTGGTGCATATTGAGATTATTTTGTGCATACATATACATGGGTATTTTATGATCCATATATATTTCACACATCTTCCTATGGTGATAATGTGTCCAAATATACAATGTTTAGATCACTTTATCTAATTGCATGCACTGGTTATTTTTCTAAATGGATATTTTATTGGTGGTGAAGTTAACAATTTTTCATCTTGATTATGATTACAAGACACACCATTTTTGGATGCATCATTATTGATCACACATTCATCCCTACGTTTCAACTATGCGAATTTAGGTGTAGTGATTAACCTCTTTATTAACTATTTAAATCTCTCCTCACAATCTTCAGTATAGAAAATCATGTTACTATTTTGAGATATATTTTTTAATGGGAGTGAAAATAGTGATATGTTTCTAAACAATTTGTAATAGTACCCAACAAATACAAAGAAATTGTGGATTTATATCATATGTGTTGTTACATTCTAACATTTAATTGCCTGAATTTTTCAATGATTCACTTATATACATTTTCTAGTGATATCATTCCCCATAAAAGTTACATTATCTATCCAAAACTCAATTTTACTCTACATCTTGTATAACTTTTTCTTTTTCATTGTCATTAGTAAATCATTTAAATATTCGAAATGTCATACATTGTTTTTGGATTATATTTTAATATCATATATAAATACTAAAAGAAATTTATTGAAGTATTTTCAAATGTCCTTATTCATAAATTTCATGATGATTTCGAGAGATTTAGTGAGTCTAAATGGAATTATTGTAATGTCATAGTGTGCATACATTGTATGAAATGAAGTGTTCATACTGGGATTCACATCACTGATTGAATAAGCTTTTATTCTATGGTATATGATTATTTTTCTTTTACAATATCATAATGATCTCATGATAATCTATATAGTTTTTCATTGAATCTTCCTTCTTAATGAATTAAAGGACAACTTCATGACATAGTGAAGCACCTGGGAATATAAACCCTTTATACTAATTATCCTTTAGTTTCTTCTCCATCTCTAAAAGTTCAATACTGGCCATTATATATGGTATTTTGGATATTGGAAAAATATGGGTATATGATTGATTGATAACTCATCCTTATGGCTTTGTGGAAGACCAAACAATTATTATGGAAATAAATCATAGAATTACATTACTATTTCCATGTCATTTATGATTATATTTTCCATAGTCTCAATCGTTATTGTTAGATACACTATAATATAAGAAATAAAATAAATGTCTAAGAAAATTATACCAAATGATATTCAACCTCTTTTATTCACATATACAAAATAAGAGAGTGATACACAATACAGAGGGTGGTTTCCTTACATCAACAATTTATTTTTTTATATGAAAGGAAACTAAATCCATGTCTAGAAGAATGGATAATTATGTTAAGGAGAGTATCAAAAGGTTCCCTAAGAATGTCAACATTCAATTATATATTGGGGAATTTATATACATGTGATGAAATAATTGACCCATTTTCCATATTCACTAATAACTTGACTTCCCTATTTTTGGTGGTGTATGAATAGTTATAATAAAATTAATGATATAATGTTTATAACTAGAATCAAATAGAATGTTCAATGTTCTTGAATTAATGACTAATGTACCTCTCACCAATTCATTTTAAGGAACATCATCATATTTTTTTGATTTTATAAACTCACCCATCCTCTCTAGGACAAAGAGGTTGTTTCTGAAAATTCTTATTGAAACAATATTTCTTATTGTAATGATTTTTGTAGTTTATTGATTCTTTGTTGTTGAAAAATCATAAAATAGGATGAGGGTTCACTGGATAATTCTATTCTTCCATAACATCAGCAGGAATCTCCCATCAGTATTCAATATCAAGGATCCATTCTTTCCCACAATTAACAAATTTTATTGTCCTATTTTTGAAATTTTTGGTATAATTATTCTTACACTTTTCACAAGTGGGATGTTTGAATTTCTATCCCCTATTATATTTATCCATATCACCACTAGAATTAAAATCTATTATCCACATCTTATCTCCAAACCCATGAAACCCATGACATTTACCAATCCCCGTTTTTAAATTAGGAGAACATCAAACAATTTACTCATATCTATCAAACTCTCGAATCACTATAGCATTTCATTAACATTTATTTATACCAAAAAAGAAGAATTTAATAAATACATTTCCATAAGATTAAACTGTGAAGGCATATCATTCATGTCTTTTGATGTTCAACTCGTATTCACCATTGGTTTCATTGTACATTTAAATGAGGGAAATTAAATCCATCTCCATTTTATGTTAGATAGTGAAAAAATATTTATCAATAAATTTTTTCTATAATTCATTCCACTAAATATATTCAACCTATTCCTTGAGATTCATATTTTTATCAATGTATAGTATTCATAATCATCTTCTTATATATGATAAACAATTAGTATGACCTTCTCATTCCTAGATCATTTAATGATGGATATGATATTTTCAATGGAGTTAAACGATTATTCATTGATTAAGTGATTAAAATATCTATTGAATATCAGAGGCCTTTTCCCCTTCAAGGGACCAATTAAAACATGATCTCTCATTGAGAGATGCATAATTTCACCATGATTCTATTTATATTTAGAACATGAGTTAATTGTGAACATATGTTTATGGTGTTTTTGAATCCTTCCCTTGTTGGTTTGGGAATCTCATTTTTTGATCCATTAAAATTCTTGCAAATTACTTGATGAATTGGTTTCTCATATTCATAGTTAATAAATAAAATAAATTGAAAATTTGGGAAGAATATTTTAGAACAACTAAATGTATAAGACAAAAACATTGATAATTAAAGGGGTAAAAATTTAAGGGAATATATTGTTTGACAATTGAATTTATAGGTGTCAATCTATGTTATCCTTGATCTATTTCTTAACATGAAATATTATTGGAATTTTTGTTCTAATAATAATAGTTCTTAATGATATTGTGAATTTACCATGGAATATACCTTATGAGTTCTATAGTAGGTCTGTATTATGGTTTTTTTATCATGTACTAGGTGGAGATCGAGTCAAAACACATTGAACCCTTTTTGGTGTTGTTACCCCTAGGTATAACTATGTGAAATCCCTATTCAATTTTATTATCCAAAAAATGATTATGTTTCTTGAAAATAACTTACCCTAAACATTACCATATTTTTGAGATATTTTCCTATCTTTGGACTTGTCCATGAATCTTTACTATGTTTTTATAATACAAATCTCTTATAAAAAATAGACATTCCTCTTATACCAACTATGATTACAGGTATTTTTTATAAAACATAATTTATGATTAATAAAATAATGATATATATATTAACATCCCGGAAGATAAAGAGTTATAGTGTGTTTAGGGAATTGGGTATACAACATAATAACATTAAACATGGTTACAGCATAATTATTTAAACACTCTAAAACATTCCCTTATACTCCTTAGATCATATAAATATACATTGGATTACATGGGGATGTAAAAAAGAATGGGGTGAGATATAAAACCCTATGAGGTATTAATCAATGTATTAGATAGAGTAATTCAGTAGATGTGAGACTATAGAAATATCAATGTACCAAAATAAAGGTAGGACTAATAAACATGAAAATAGAATTATAATATAAGATGATAATATATAGGAAATATGCGAATGTGGAAACACATATAACATGACATTGTAATTTTTTTAAGGGTAATAAATGAGAAATAATAACATATTTGTATTATGATATCCTCCCACACACCTTACATGGTATCTCATTAGATAAAAAATACCCAATTCATTGGAGAGGTATATAAATTTGGGCCCACCCATCACATTCATATAATGTACATGAATATGTGTTCCATATAAATCATATAACATAAGGATGTATTTTTTCAATTTTAGTCCCAATAATATGGAGTGTGGGTAACATATATGGAATAAACCAATTAATGAAGGATAATTACATCTAATTGAATACCCATTCATGTAAATTGTGTTTATTATTCACATCATAAATGTTTTTCCTGGAAAATCGTAGAATTATTTTAGTATCCTAACAAGGGTATGTGAAGATTCATAGAATAGTTTAATTATATTTAATGGTATCTATAATCACATGGAAATCATAAGGATGATAATAAGGATATATAAATACATATCATTACATGAAAAATTTGAAATCAAAAGGAATAACACAAAGTGTTTCAATGAGGAGTATAAAGAGAAGCTCCCTTACCTTGAGGGGTGTTTCTAAAATCATCAGATGAGCTTCATAAGAGTTTGGTTTCACCTTAAGAGGTCATTAGAGAGTGAAATTAATAATGAATTCCTGATCCCAATGTTTTTAGTGAAGTTTAATGGGAGTTTGGGTGTGGGTTTTATATAAAAAGTGATGGGAATTATTTATTAATTTCTAAACAAAGGTTTTGGACTCTATATAATATATTAATAAAAACTAGAATCCTTCCTATTATTTTTCCCATTATTTCTTCAAAATGAATTTTTTTTAAATACATTATATTGATATGAAACTAACTCCTTAGAATAATACCATTTGTGGTATGGAATTTGGTCATGTTTATAAATAATGTATTTTAAAAAATTAAAATACAATTATTTATTTTGAGGATTCATTATGTGTTTATAAGATTAATCATATATCTTCAAAAACACATTATTTTAAAGGGGAAACCTATTCTTTTGGGTATAAACTTTATATATATTATTTCATCTCTTTTGAGATTTTATGATGGCATAAAACGTACCATATATTTATATCATATTCAATTTTTACCTAAAAATCAAACTATCTTAGAAAATTTTGAAAAATTCAAAGTTGGATAATTTTGATGTCCTAATTTCAAACTATAATATTTATTTTTTCAAAATACATCAATCATTATGAAAATTTACACTTTTTTACCTAAAATCCACATTTGTTGAAAAATAATGGCTTTCATGATGATGATAATTTCTAAACCTTAAAAAATAAATTTCACTTCATAACAGTATATTAAATTTTATTTATAATTAAATATTATTTAATAATAATTATTTATTAAAATAAATTATTATAAAATTATAACATTCATAAAAAATAATTTCTTGATTGAAACTATATATTTCCAAAAAAAATAATTTTCATCACAAAAAAATAATTTTTTTATTAATGATTATTTTTAATCATATATAAAGTAATAAAAAGGGATAAATATAATCCTTGTTTTTTAAAAAATAGAAAATATATAAATTCATACTATTAGGGTATAGATACATAACCCCGTATTACACTAGTGTATTCCCTAACAGTAAGGTGTACGATATTGGGGGTTTCTCACGGTGGTATTGTGAACATGGATTTGGTCAGGATCTCAACAAATCTAAACATCTCCCAAAAATTTTCTTATTCATATTGTTGTTTTTGAATTTAATATTGTGATTGGTCAAGGTCAAATCCTAGTTATACAATCTCCCTCATAAGCTCTAATAAATGTGCTTTATGAGTACAGTCATACTGGTTTAGACTATCTCTTATCCAGCAATTGAAAAAAAGATTTTATCAAAAGCCTTACTTTATAGTAATCATAATGGTCATTGTAAAATTTCTATATTATCAATGTTTGAGTTTCTTAATAGTATTTTATATCTGATATGATATAATTTATAATATTCTTAAATAATGAATGTAGTTCTTTTTTTCAATATCATTATTACTTAATGATGAAATTATTCAATTCAAAATGTAATTTCATTAAAAAAACATTAATTCAATAATAGAAATTTATTTGATATACATGGGAGTAAAATGTAATTATTGTTTTATCCATATTCATGCAAGTTTTCATGGATTATTTATATTTTTCATTTTTGGGTAAAAACATTTTAATGTTTTTATTTTGAAACCAAAGAACTAGATTCTATCCTGTGGGGATTCAGAATGATCTTCAGACCAAGGGGTGGAGTTATTAGAGTTTTATGTCAGTGGTATCCAAAGTTAGTTCATTAAATTTTTTATCAAATCATAGTTTTCACAATGATGATGGCTCATTATTGTTCCTCTTATTTTTGATATGTTAGTAATTATGGATATATTAATGTTAAAACTTGATATGTAGGTGAATGAAGAGTCTAAACATCCTTTTTCTCACCTTAAGACATTATTTATCACAAATATTTGGGTTTTGGTTTCTTTTTTAACTATTTGTATTTAATTGAGACTTATGGTAATGTTATTTTATCCTCATAATCATTATATGACTTTCCTTGATGGATTTCTATATAGTTTTAAAATACAATTGAATATTAATGAGAGGTGTGAGATTTGATTTCGTGTCCAAAAAAACCATCCAGTGAGAAATCTTATTATTTTGGAAAAATTTAGATAAATATTGAGCTGTTGACACATGGAATATCAAAAAAATAAAGCATTATTATCAATACTTCTTCTTCTCATTTGGTTTCATTATTTTTAATACTTGATTGGATGGTTCTTGATTGATTATTGGTATTGTAAAAAAATTTAGGGTTGGTATTATGATATGTTGACATTATAGAAATGAATTTTTTCCAGAGTCGTTATGTTATCATTCTTATAATCATATTCAGAAACCTTTTTCAGGTGTAGAAAGTTGATTTCATGAAAATTGATTTCAATTAGATATATGTCCATATGAACTTTTTATAAAATTAATATTGTTATTATGTAATGTTTTCTGAATTGTTTTATTTTATTATAGAAACTTGGAATCATTTTAGCTTAAAAAGTTGTGATAATACAATTTTAATATATTTTAAAACTATGAAATTTTATTTTCATGAGGTTTTTGTTTTAAAATTAAAATTTAGTTGAATATGAAAAAAATACAATGGCAGATATGTTGATGAAAAAAGAATGTGTTTAAAAAATATCAAATGGGTTTTTATTTTAAATCAGTACTATTTTAAGAAAATTGTTTGATTGATTTTTATCCACTGAAGGGTTTCTAAATAGTATATTATTTTGAAATTTATCAAAAAAGATAATTTTTTTTAAAACTTAATATTGATATTATGAATGTTTTTTGAATTTAGGAAGTTAAGAATTTATTATTAAAATTAAAGGTGAAATTGATTTCCTTGTGTATTCTATGAGAGATGGAGTGTTTTTGATGATTTCCATTTATTATAATATGTGACAGACTTATAAATGGGTTATTGGACTATTAGATAAGGTTTCATTTTTTAAAATGATTTTTTGATTTTTTTCATAAATTATTCAATTTTTTAGTCCCATAAATAATATTGGGAATATTTGATCTGATTTGGAAAAAATGATTGGTTGGGTTTTATGTTTCTTATAATTAAAGCACACCACCAAAACAAGTCTTCTTAAATGGTTTACTGTTTGTCTTTTGGGGTGGTATCATTTAATGTTACTTAATCTTCCTAGACTCTGAATAGAGTTGTAGGTGTTTTCCACTATTCATGATGGTGTGTTGGGATGTCATTGAAATATTAAATTTAATGTTTCTCTATGTCATTGATCCTCATTTTTAAGGATGTCTAATTGAGGACCAGTCTTCATGGAGTTTGAGAGTCTCTCAAGATAAAGTTAGTCTCGTGGTAAAGTCTTGATTTTGGATGATGATTTTCTTTTTCAAAATTTCCCTCTGAGTTCATAGAAATTATGGATTAGATGTGATTCATGTTTTGTTTTTTATATATCATATCCTCATTTATATATGTCTCAGTTAGTGGTAGATAATTTTAATTTTTCTTAACATGTTATTATTTTTTCACGTTGGTATCCATGGGTTATGTTTGGTTGGATAGTTTGAACATGAAGAACCTTGGTTAAGTGAAAGGGTAATTAGGGTGTGTGGTTGTTTCTGGTTTTAAAGTGGGAGTTACTAGGATTATATTTTCATTCATGGTAATTATAATCTAGTGTTCTATGTGCTTAAAACTAACTTTACCATTAATTCATTTTCATGCACTGAGGTTAAAATCAAGTTATTTTGTCAAATAATTTTTAAATCTATTGTGTCATTTTGATATCTTTGTATCTGATGGGGTTGATGTCCCAATATTTGGATATGCCAATTGTGTTTTGGATCATGCTTCCTTAGTGTAATTTTAGTCAGATTCTTAGGGATTGATTGGGATAGGAGTCGTTTTTTCATTCCCATTATTGATGGGTTGAACAATACTTTTCTCGAAGATACTCTCTTTTTAGAAGACGTTTTATACTACATTAATAATTTCTAATAAAGTGTTGATAGTGGATTGAACTTTTTTTGTCTATATCATCCTATATATTCATTTTAATGGGTTTTGTATGGATCACTATTGATGTTTATTTATCTTGATTTAGTATTTTTATATGTTTGAAAAATGGATGAATCAATCATATTATTTCACTAATTTAGGATCCTATGATTTTTTTCAAAACCCCTTTAACATCAATGAGTTTTATATTGACAGTTTAATGGAACATTTCTTTTTTAATTTATCAAATAATTTATAAAGGTATAAAGTCCCATGGTTAGGATAATTTAGATACCCTTAACTTACTATGGTGTTTCAATTTATATTTTTTAGACATTTTTGTTTAATTTAAATATTAAGAAGTTTCAATCCTAGATTTTTTTATTTTAATGTATTTCCTATAGTTCATGTTTCACACATAGTTAGGAGAAATTTTTTGGCTTTAATATGTGAAATGATGTAACTTTTGATAGTGTATTGTTTCATGGTTGGCACATAATTTTTTTCAGAAAATGTGGGGTCTTAGAATAAATTGTAAATCTTAGTTTATGTGTAGTGGTTACATTAACATGTGATTAAAATATAGGGGATTACATGAGGAGAAACCATGTGAGGTGTGGGAGTTAAATATACTTAATCCGGTATGGATGGTAAAATGTTTTGAAACCTATGTGGCTAATCCATGTGACCTGTCCAATTTTATATAAAAGTTTATTTCCACTTACAACCATTAAAATATTTATGGGAATTGACCCCCTATTCTCCCATATCATTTAGTTATCCATTTTTTGTGCAATGGGATCTCTCTCCCCCTATTCTCATATATTTCAATCTACCTTTTCCTTAATTTTAGGATGTTTCCTTGATGTATTCTCTTACTTTTACCTCAATCTCTTTTCCTTTCATCCTTCCATATAAATTTCAGTTTCTCTAATGAAGACTAATGGATATGGGTATGAAAAACAAGGTTATAATGGATTTAATCTTTTGGGTTGGGGTGTTTAGGGATTATGGGGGGTTATTCCTTACTGAGTTGGAATTATACATCAATATTCACATATTATAACATTTTTTGCAGTTTTATGAGGTTGATATTTCTTTAAAATCACCAATATAATACATTTTATGAAATTATTGATTTATTTCAATTATATAATATAAAATATTTATATATGGTATACTCTTGATGGGTTGCAGTTGGTTTTCAGTGATTATTGAAATTGAACAAATAGTGTTTTTATTTATTTAATGTATTATTTTAAAAATAATGATTTGGTGTGAAATGTGTTTTCCAAAAATCATTAGTTTTTATTTTTAATGGATTAAATGATTTATAATGTGTAAATTAACCATGTTTGGAATTTTAATGTATTTCTTGTTAATTATTAGTTTTCAAAAAAAGTATTAATTTTATAAAAGGTGGTGTTTTATATTTCTAAATGATTTGTTTGATAAGTGGGTTAATATGTATTATACAAAAGTCTATGAATTTTTTTGGGTACTAGTCATTTATATAGTTTTCTTCAAATACATGATAGGTAACGAAATTAATTTCATATATATTTTCATGGTTGGTTTCTAAAAGAGTATCAAATGACTTTTAAAATGATTCAAGTGTCATCGTAATAAAATATTTTTTTAAAAGGCTATGTTTTTATTTCAATAGTGAATTTTGTTTTGGATTTGGGACCATCATTTGAGGCCATTTTTTATCATAGATCTAAATTATTTCCCTAAGGGGGATGTTTTATATTGTTCCATTGTAATGTGATATTTATTATTGAATTAAGTTAAATGATGTTGTTTCTTATGATAGTACATGAGGTGAGAAGATGTTTATTTCAAAGTGTTTTGTTAATTTAGATAATTTTCAGAAACTCGAGACATTTTTTCCTATCACCTCTATTGATTAATGTAAAGGGATCGTAGGTAACAAACATTTTGGTTTTTATTTTATTTTATGATACCTTGTTTTTTACACATTTGTTAGGACTATAGGGATGTGGTGCTATCTGAGGGGTTGTGTATAATGTTATTAGAAGGACCAAAAGTGAAGCCGATATGGTTGTTTATGTTTGTTATAGGGAACCAATGAATGATCTGATGTGGAAATTCGTGTTCGAGTCATGTTAATTACTAGGGAGTTTCCAATGTTTCATGGTACACATTAGATTTTGTTTATAGAGTCACCTTTCATTACAATTCTATATCCTCTATCCACATTTCAATCAATTAAATAAAATATTATTTTCTCATAATTTTATTCTTCTTCACTGATATCTTAGTTCCTATGACTTATATATTTAATTCATATTATTATTTTTATTTTTTAAAATTGATTAAAAAATAATTTTTAGTTGTTTTTTATAACCAGAAGTGGATATTATTTTATAAATGAAATATTGGAGGTAATTTTTTTAGAAAAATTTTGTAATGTAGGATTGGGTATTGATTTCTATATATTAAAATCCCATGTTTTTTGGGAATGAAATAAATTTTAATGATACTATTTTTTCAATCTACGTATTTGAATACAATGATAAATAATCTAATATTCTATTTTCTTGAAATACTTATTTTTAAAATATTTAAAATTAAAGTGATAATGTATGTATTTTTTTTATTCAAGATCATTAAAAGTAAAAACCAATTTTTATATTTTATTTTAAAATTATAATATATTAGTTGTCTTATAATGGTAATTTCATATACCTTATATTGGAATCCAATTAGGCATGTTTTTCTCACACTGTTCATTTACACTAATGTATGAGTGCGTATGAATCTATATAATTTTCCATTAGATTCCCAAGAAATTATGTTAATAGGATTTTAATCTTGGTTCATTTGTGGATGTGAGGTTATGGTAAATGATAATGGGTCAGTTGTAAATGTTTGAGCAATATACCATGTTACTATCTAATGTATTTGTATAGTTCATTGATGTATTTTTCATTTCAACCAGTTGTGGAAAAACATTTTATCTTTGTTTTATTGACGACTTGTTATATATTTGGATGATTTACTTATGATCATTTGACATAGTTTTTTATTTCTAGTATTCTATGTTTGGATTTTTCAATATTCAGTATTAGTTTGTTAACTATGAATAGGTGTAAAATGTAATGAAATTTCATACTAGAGTCATAGAATTATCTACTACTAGTTTATATTTAATTTTTTACTAAAAATAATCACAATTTAATATCCATGATACTCATGCACTAATTACTAGCCAATGTGTATAGAGAATGAACTTCATACCCAGTGGAAGAGTATATTAGGTACCAAATCAATTGTAGCATGGGTCGGATCACAATAAATACATTAGTGAAAGCATAATGAATAATTTATTTATATATGAATTTTCTCACATTGAGGTGTATTTAAAGGGAAAATGTTATCATGGTTGTTTTTTATCTATGTGGGGATGTTTATCAATAGTGGTTATTATTTTAAAATACTATGTTAGATGAAGATATATAAAGCATGTACTAGGATAATGTTGAGGTAATATTCCTATAAAAGTACATTGTAATGCCCCAACCCTAGTTACCCAGAGTAGGTGCTTTATTACATAAAATTTGCATGATCACAATAGATCATGTCTCAAAGGACCGATTAGTTTAGTAGTCTTAGAAGTGCTAGATACATACATAAGTTTTACATTACATCATGAAATGATAAAAAAACATCAAAATTGTGCCCCCTTTGAACACACTCATATCCATTAGCCTATTTCTACAGTTTTATCATAATATTTTTCTTTTTCATCCTAGGAAAAGTGAAACATTGAATGGGGTGAGCTAAGATTCTCAATATGGATAAAAATATAGTGGAAACTATCATAAATAAGTATAAACATTTAAGTCAAGGTATAAGACTAAAACAAAAGCCATTTAAATGTAAACTTAAGCACATTATGGAAATGAAATATCAAATATGTCCATTAACATATTCACATGGATATTATACTTGTAATGTCTCAGATTTTCCATGTATTATTTTTAAATATTATATGGAATTGTTTTGAGACTAGGCGTGAAAACGACACATCATTCCGAGGCCCAGTGAGCCCAGAATGGTTGTTTGAACTTTTTTTTAAGATAAGTGAGTCGGCACTTGTGCACGGTAGTGGAATTTTCCAAACGGATGTCCGGATTAAAAATTTAAGGGCACCGTTGAGTCCGGGGCGATGAATTTACTTAAGAATGAGCCTAACCTCGACATGTGCAGGTAGAGGGAAAAAGTAAATTTTCATACGTTTTAAGTAAAATAAAATAAAATAATTTCGCAAGTATATTTTATTTCTTTTATGGAAGCATCTGTTGTAGCATGGCAATGAGGCAGATGTTTCCTTAATAAATTCCATTTCATAATGGATTAATAAATATCCACTTGACTCATTAATGCCACAGCGTAACAAAATGCTGAATCACATTTCCCTTTTTAATGGGTTAAGCGATTGGTGGTCATTGATGAATTTTTGAGGGGAAGCTCTGGAGAAATTCGTGGAGCCTTGGAGGAAACCCTCGGTGACAAATGATGATGAATCAAAGCTGTGAATCGTTGTGCCAATGGAGTTGAAGGTTCTCGATGATGATAGCAGTGCGACGCGACAATCGTTCTTCAACCGGTTTAAGGTAGGGGTTTGTTATTTAATTTTTCTTTTCCCTACTTGCGATTTAAACGATGAACGCGGATCAACCACGAACAAGTTGATCCGAAAATTAATTTGTTCTTGTGGGAGGGTTTTATTGGGATGATTATGGGGAAATAGTCCATTTTGTTTATTGTTGATTTCTGCTCCATTTAAGCCTATTAACGGGAACAGATCAACGCCGTGACGAACGACGGTGGAGGTTCGTTCCTCAATTTGTATTATTGGATTCTTTCTTTCTTCTTAGTTCTTTGCGTTCTTCATGGGGCGATGAACAAAGGATCATTGTGCATATATTTTGCGACGCAACAATCCCAAATTGATGAATCGACACCATAACGACCTTCCGGAGGTGTGATGACGATGGAGGACGACTAATCGGCTCGGATCAGAAGAGGTTATTCTTCGAGCGTTCTTCGCGCGGGAAAATAAAAACTTGTTTTCGGAGCCGATCGGAGGTTTGAAAACACTAGAAGTGGATTTATGGTGCCGGGGTGACCAAAACCCCGGAGTTTCGTGGTGATCAGACGACCAGATTGATGAACGGGGCAACTCGGAAGGCGTGATGGCAGAAGGCCGCGATTCTGAAAATTTCTAGAATACACGGCCTGTACTTCTGAAGAAAAGGCCGTGTAGTTATTAGGACAGCGGCTAGGGTTTCGTGGGTCATAGAGGAATCACACATCATGTGACCTTGGTCACACGGTGTGTTGCGTTTTCCCCGAAGCTCGGCATGTATTTTGGGAAGTACACGTACATGGGTTGGACTACATGACTTCAGGTGACACTGCGTGTATAGTATGGAAGAGGCGGCTATGTAGGACTCAATGTGTATCCAGGGGGTACACAGACACAGGATGGAGTACACGACCGTGTACTCTATCACACGGTCAGGCGAGGCCAGTAACGCGGGCCACCCCGTGTACCGATTACACGGGTTGGAGTACACGGTTTGATGACCATGTACGGGGACATGACCATCATACACGGTGCCAACCCTAGTCACTTGGACACGGGGTGTACACCGTACTACAATCCGTGTACTATGTTTTCTACATGACCAGCCTTAGGACATGGGCCGTTGTACACCGACATTACCCGGGGTCAGACAACATGGCGTGTACCTTTTGGAAAACGGCATGGTCCTCTTGTTCACCGAATCTTGGACATATTTCATTTGGATTAGGGCCCCTTCTTCTCATTTCCCTGAAGGTTAGGCATCGTTTCCTTTTACAAGAATATGATCCCTTCATCAGGACTTTCTGTGTTAGAGTCAGGCATCCATCCGAGAGGCCCGGATCAAGATCCTCTATCCATTCTTGAACCTAGGTAGAGTCTAGAATCGACATGACCAACTCCACCAAGGATTGACCCTCTACCTTGAAGGTGAATTCCGGATGAGTCTTGGTATCCAACATGGCCCTGGTAGTGATCCTCATCTGTGTATCATGATCTTTACCACTCAGGAGTGTGTCTCCCGTAATGAGTGCATCTATCTATCAGAATCTTCCCACTCAGGAGTGTGTCTCCCGTAATGAGTGTAACTACCTCTCGTGATGGTTACTAATGAATTGTACTTCTCGGACGAATGTCATTAGAGCTATAAGACTCATGGAGTGTGTTATCCCAGAATGATTGCTTCGTGGAATCTTCGAAATGAACCCCTAGCTGGGGGTATGGGGTTGTGTGACTTGTCTCTAGACTACGGGTCTGGGTTTTGAGTGTATCCGGTTTGTGCTATATATTCTATAGACATATACTGTGCATAGATGACTGTACCTTTACTTTGTGTACTTCTTGGTGGTTTTCAGGGTCCCCTACTGAGTATTTTTATACTCACCCCTATATGGGCTTTGCCCGCACGTGTCGTGTTTTGTGCAGAAGAGAAACCTTTTGACAGAGTCCAGGGAAGACAAGGATAGGACCAAGCTTTCTGAGTTCCCTACAGGCCGAGTCATTCCTATGGCTATGAGTGGAAGTCCCAGTACCTTTTGTCTTTATAGGTTGGACTTTGCAGTTTTCAGACTTTTTATCTGGTGGGATTTTATTCTGGCCCAGTTTACTTTTAGTTCTTTACCTTCTGTCGTACTCTGTTGGTTGGGTTTAGTTGTATGCATGCATTTTTGTTCCTTATGGTTTTTACATTTTAGAATTTGTGGGCTTGGAGATGTGTGTGTGTGTACAAGTACTTAGGAAATGCCTCCCATGTTTAGTAATATGCCTACTCGGTGCTAGTCACCAGCCCCTGGCCTATTGGAGGCGGGCTTGGGGAGTCATGACGCAGGCCTCACTGGGACGGGTCGTGACAGAGTGGTATCAGAGGCGGCTGGTTCTAACTTAAGACCAAGAGTCTATGAGTTTGGTTTGGGGAAATAGTGTTAAGTGTTTTGAGTTCAACTTTCAATCCAAGGACTCTAGTGTTGGTGCGGCAGCCGACGTATCCATAAAGTAGGACTCTGATAAACTACTATTCAACTTGATACACGAAAACACTGGTTGTGGGGAAATAAAAGAATAGTACATGCATCATATAGGAATGTGTTCTTTTTTCCATATCCTTTGTGTCATCTATCCAGATATACTCATTGACCATGGTACATCTTGTTTCATTACAGGATGCCTCCGCGACGCATACCCGCTATGATTCAGCAGCGCGATCACGAGGACAACCCCCTCAGTGATGAGGCTTCGATACAGGGACCAGTTCCCCAGGAGTTTCCACCAGGTGGTTCACCTGCTATGCCACCACCAGTGGAGCGGCCAGTGGTACCTGTGGTAATGACCGACGATGAGCACAGGCTTAGCGCGCTCCATGAGTTCCAGAGACAGAGACCCCTCAGGTTCCAAGGAGAGCCCGATCCTCAGGCGGCTGAGGACTGTCTTGAGGCGGTGACCAGATTTTTCTGTCTAGTGAGGACACCAGCAGACTAGATGGTGATCCTAGGAGCAAGCCTTCTTCAGGGTTTAGCGGGATGATGGGGGAGTTTGACCACATAGAATCATGATGAGGAGACTCTTTTGTGGATAGATTTTGAGATAATCTTCAGGGATGAGTTCTCTATGGTTATGCTGAGAGAAATACGCATCCAAGAGCTTTTCCAGCTCCAATAGGGTAGTATGACAGTAGCTGACTATTCATCGAGGTTCACCAACCTCGCCCGGTACTCGATGGATATGTTTAGGGATCAGTACTTCAGAGCTCGGACCTTCGAGTGAGGTCTAAAGAGGGACATCCGAGCTAGTGTTGTGAATCTATGCATATTGACTTATGCTGGAGTGCTCGAGAGGGCCTTGGTGATCAAGAGATTCTTAGCGGAGTAGAGACAGCCGACGATAGTCAGCTGCTGGCAGACAGGTGCAGAGACACCGGCAGTAGGAAGCCAGCGTCAGACACAGGGATCTGGATGTGGGAGGCATCATAGGAGGACCCAAGACAGTGGATCGATAGTCCAAGGCTCTCAGGATGGATCTAGATAGCCTAAGGAGAAGCGATGCTACATGTGTGATGGTAGGGGATATATCGCTAGAGATTTCCCGACCCATAAAGCTGCTGACAGGGAAGTGGTGGATGGACCACCGAGGTAGAGGCAGAGAGTGGAGCAGACCGACCCGCCGGTTGGTGGATGTGGAAGAGGAGTAGGGAGAGCTGCGGGTGGTGGCAGCCATTTTGAATTACTCCCACCACCACCCCCAGGTGGTCCGCACCAGGCTCAGGAAGCTGGGGGACAGGGGCAGGGACATCTGCATGCGGTCGAGGCATACGACCCAGGGGCTCTAGGAATGATTCAAGGTACGATCTGTGTCTTTTATACATTAGATTCTATAATTATAGACACAGGTTCTATTCATTCCTTCATATCCACATGTCTTGTACGAAACATTGAGATTCCGGTAGAACCGTTGAATTGATCCTTACGCTTGGAGACACCTACGGGAGGAGACTCGATGATCACACACCTTTGCAGGCAGTGTGGTCTTACACTTAGAGGTGAGAGTTTTGGTTGGAACCTCTTGGTGGTATAGTTGAGGCCTAATGATGCCATTCTTAGTATGGATTGGTTATCTTCAGTCCATGCCCAGATTGACTGTTTTAGGCGAAGAGTGCGGTGTGTCCACCTAGATGAAATGAGGTTTTCCTTTTTCAGAGAAAGGGAAACCCAGACAGCCCAGAATGGGCTTATGCATAGGAGGGCGAAACCAATCGCTCATGAGTTGGCTATCCTTGGCCTCAGAGTAGTGGATGTTGTGAGCTCCCAATTCCCAGTAGTAGTGGTGGAGTATGAGGATGCCTTTCCCGAAGATGTTCCAGGATTACCTCCCCACCGGGAAATCGACTCCTGCATCGACTTACACCCCAGGACAACACTGATTTCCTCATCATCATATCAGATGGCTCCTGTAGAGCTTTTCAAGCTAAGGGTGCAGTTGGAGGATTTTCAGAACAAGGGCTTTGTGAGACCCAACATTTCACCCTGGGTGGCCCTAGTCTTGTTTTCCAAGAAGGCAGACGGGAGTCTGAGGTTGTGCGTAGATTACCAGCGCCTGAACCAGGTGACGGTGAAGAACAAGTATCCACTACCAAGGATATATGAACTATTCAATCATTTAAGAGGGGAACCGTGGTTATCGAAGGTTGAACATCGATCAGGCTATCACCAGCTACGTGTGTGGGATGAGGATATACCGAAGATGGATTTAAGATGCCGTTATGGTCACTATGAGTACTTGGTGATACCTTTTGGCATGATGAATTCCCCTGCAGTGTTCATGGGACTAATGAACTAGATTTTCCAGCCATACTTGGACCGGTTCGTAGGGGTCTTCATCGACGACATCCTTGTGTACTAGGCGTTAGATGAGGAACATGTAATACACCTGTGAATGGTTCTAGATGTACTTTGGGAGCACCAGCTTTATGGGAAGCTCTGAAAGTGTCAGTTCTGGATTCAGGAGGTCCACTTTCTTGGACATGTCATCTTAGCAGATGGATTATCTATAGACCTAGCCAAGGTGGAGGCTGTGTTAGCATGGGAGCCACCTCGGAGCGTGATGGAGGTGCAGAGCTTCCTTGGATTGGCAGAATATTACTGGAGATACATTCCTGAATTCTCCTGGATATCATTACCGATGACATCCTTGACCAAGAAGGGGAAACCCTTCATATGGATGGAGAAGTTCCAGCGGGCTTTTGAGCAGTTGAGATAGAGTTTGGCGAGCTCCCCAGTCTTTAGATTTCCATAGGAGGGTGTCGAGTACATAGTTTTCTACGACGCATCAGGGATCGAGATTGGTTGTGTCCAGATGTAGAGGCAGGCAGTGATTGCTTATGGTTCACACCAGCTTAGACCACATGAGCAGGACTATGTGACCCATGATCTCTAGTTGGCTGCGGTAGTCTTAGCATTGAAGATATGGAGACACTACCTTATGGGTGAGCGGTTTATCGTCTACTCTGACAATAAGAGCCTCAAGTATATCTTCTCATAGAAGGATCTGAATCCGAGGTAGAGGCGTTGGCTAGAGTTCCTCCAGGATTATGATTTTGAGATCATCTATACTCTAGGTAAGGGGAACAAGGTGGCAGATGCTCTTAGTAGGAGGTCGAGCTCACAACTGTTGAGTGAGGTGACAGAACAGTTAGCCGTGTTGTAGTTATACTTCATGGATGGAGAGGATACAACTTATCTACAATCAATTGTTGTCACACCTCCACTCTTACAATGGGTTAGGGAGGCACAACTAGGAGATGTTGACTATGTGGCCTTACGTGCTCAGTTATCCATAGGACATGCTCCTGATGGATATTCGCAAGGTGGAGAGCACATAGTTATTTTCAGAGGACACACTGTTATACCAGTGACATTGTAGGAGGAGGTACCGAGGGATTTTCATACATCACCCTTGGCGGTACATCTTGGAGTGGAAAAGATGTACCAGGATCTCCGACGATAGTTTTGGTGGTCAGGCATGAAGAAGGAAGTAG
Source organism: Viscum album (assembly GCA_963277665.1). NCBI lineage: Eukaryota > Viridiplantae > Streptophyta > Magnoliopsida > Santalales > Viscaceae > Viscum > Viscum album. The sequence continues at coordinate 1,438,794,957 of OY728122.1, forward strand.
TAGAGTTTGTTTCTCAATGACTTACATGCCAACAAGTGAAGGCTGAGCACCAGGTTCCAGCAGGATTAGCTCACCCCTGGAAGTTCCAGAATGGAAGTGGGATGGAATATCGATGGACTCCGTGACAAGATTACCACGGATGTCCAAAGGTCATGATTCCATATGGGTGATCGTTGACCGACTCACCAAGTCAGCCCACTTCCTAGTTATTAGGGAGCAGAGTTCCGTAGAGAGATTGGCATGCCTCTACGTGCAGGAGATAGTTCGGCTTCATGGAGTCCCCTTGACAATAGTCTCAGACCGATACGCCCGCTTTACATACCAGTTGTGGAAGGGATTGCAAGATGATTTTGGGACTCATCTACGCTTGGGTACAACGTTTCATCCCCAAACAGATGTTTAGATGGAGAGGACCATTCAGGTTCTAGAGGATATATTGCGATCCTGTGTCTTGGAATTTGGTCGTAGTTGGGAGGACCACCTACCACTAGTGGAGTTTGTGTACAATAATAGCTACCACTCCACCATTGGTATGGCACCGTTCGAGGCCTTGTATGGGAGACCCTTTCAGTCACCTCTTTTCTGAACCGACCCCAGAGAGTCAGCACTCATGGGTCCAGAGTTGGTGCGAGCTACCACCAAGAAGGTACAGATCATCCGAGATCAGATGAAGACTGCACAGAGTCGGTATAAGTCTTATACTGACAGACGACAGAGACCTATGGAGTTCGAAGAGGGAAACCACATCTTTCTTCGGGTCTCACCTCGACGAGGGTTATGGAGATTTGGTCAGGGTGTCAAGCTCTCTCTGAGGTTCATAGGGCCTTTCCAGATACTATGTAGAGTTGGAGAAGTGGCGTACCGCCTAGCTCTATCGCCACAGTTGCATCAGGTACATGATGTCTTCCTCGTGTCGCAGCTGAGGAGGTACGTGCATGACCCATCACATGTCATCGACTGGGGAGAGCTGGACATTGAGGATGAAGTGACCTTTGCTGAGTACTCGGTGGAGATCGAGGATCAGCAGGAGAGGATCCTTCATGGGTGAATGATTCCCTTGGTGCGCATCTGGTGGCAACACGAGAATGTTTAGGAGAGCACGTGGGAGCGGGAGGCCTAGATCTGTGCCCATTACCCACATCTCTTTGAGTAGTCTTGTTTTGGCCTTTTAGGGACGTAAACCCCCAAGGTGGGGAGAATTTAATGTCTTGGATTTTCCATGTATTATTTTTAAATATTATATGGAATTATTTCGAGACCGTGCGTGAAAAATACACATCATTCCGAGGCCCAGTGATCCTGGAATGGTGGTTTGAACTTTTTTTTAAGATAAGTGAGTCGACACTTGTGCGCGGTAGTGGAAGTTTCCAAACGGATGCCCAGATTAAAAAAATGTGGGTACCATTACGTCTGGGGAGACGACTTTACCTAAGAATAAGCCTAACCTCGACCGGCACAGGTTGAGGGAAAAAGTAAATTTTTAGAAGTTTTAAGTAAAATAAAATAAAATAATTTCGTAAGTTTATTTTATTTCTTTTATGGAAACATCCGCTGAAGTGCGGAAACGGGCCAGCTGTTTCCTTAATAAATACCATGTCATAATGGCTTAAGAAACAACCACTTGACTCATTAATTTCGTAGAATAACAGAACGTTGAATCACATTTCCTTTTTTAATGGGTTAAGCGGTTGGTGGTCATTGACGAATTTTTGAGGGGTAGCTCTGGAGAAATTCATGGAGCCTTGGAGGAAACCCTCGGCAAAAAAAGATAAAGAACCGAAGCTATGAATCGCTGCACCAACAGAGTTGAAGGGTCTCGACAATGACAGTAGCGTGACACGATGATTGTTCTTCAACCGGTTTAAGGTAGGGGTTTTTTATTTAATTTTTCTTTTCCCCGCATTCGATTTAAACAACAAACACGGATCAACCACAAACAAGTTGATCCGTGGATTCGTTAGTTCTTGCGAGAGGGTTTTATTGGGATGATTATGGGGAAATAGTCCATGTTGTTTATTTTTGATCTATGATCTGTTTAATCCTACTAACGGGAGTGGATCAACACTGTGATGAACAAGGGCGGAGGTTCGTTCCTCAATTTGTTTTATTGGATTCTTTCTTTCCCCTTCGTTCTTCACGTTCTTTGCGGGGTGACAAACAACAGATCATTGCACATCTGTTTTACAACACAATGATCCCAAATTGAAGAATCGACACCATAATGAACTTCCGGAGGTGCGACAACGATGGAGGACACTGAATCAGCTCGGATCGGAAGAGGTCGTTCTTCGAGAGTTCCTCATGCAGGAAAATCAAAACTTGTTTTCGGAGCCGATCGGAGGTCCGAAAACATTGTAAATGACTTCATGGTGCCGGGGTGACCAAAAACTGGGAGTTTCGTGGTGATTGGATAGCCAGATTGACGAACAGGGTAGCTCAGAAGGCAGGATGATGGAAGGCCGTGATTGTAGAAATTTCCAGAATACCGGGCATGTACTTCCGAAGAACACGCTGTGTAGTTCTTGCAACAGTGGCTAGGGTTTCGGGGGTCAGAGAGGAATCACACGGCATGTTGCACCTTCCCTGAAGCTCAGCGTGTATTTTGGGAAGTACACAGACACATGTTAGACTACAAGGCTTTAGGAGACACGGCGTGTACAGTATGGAAGAAGCAGCTATGCGGTACTCGACGTGTATCCAGGGGGTATAAGAACACGGGATGGAGTACACGACTGTGTACTCCATCATACAGCCAGATGAGGCCAGTAACGCGGGCCACCCTGTGTACCGATTACATAGGTTGGAGTAAACGGGTTGATGACCATGTACAGGGACATGGATAGTGTACATAGAGCCAACCCCAGTCACTCGGACATGGTGTGTACACCATAATACATACCGTGTACTATGTTTTCTACACGACCAGACTTATGACATAGGTCATTGCACACGGTTAGTACCCAGGGTCAGACAACACGAGGTGTAACTTTTCTACACGCTATGTACCTTTTGGAAAACGGTACGGTCCTCTTGTTCACCACATCTTGGACATCTTTCATTTGGGTTAGTGCCCCTTTATCACGTTCCCCTGAAGGTCAGGCATCATTTCCTTATACAGGAATATGATCCCTTCTGTAGGACTTTCTGTGATAGAGTCAGGCATCTTTCCGAGAGGCCCAGATCAATATCCTCTATCCATTCTTGAACCTAGGTAGAGTCTTGCATCGACGTGACCAACTCCACCCAGCATCGATCCTCTACCTAGCAGGTGAATTCTAGATGAGTCACGGTATCTGCCATGACCCTGGAAGTGATCCTCATCTGTGTATCATGATATTTCCCACTCAGAAGTGTGTCTCCTGTAATGAGTGCATCTATCTATTGGAATCTTCCCACTCAGGAGTGTGTCCCCTGTAATGAGTGTAACTACCTCTCATGATGGTTCCCGATGAACAGTACTTCTTGGATGGACGTCATCAGAGCTATAATAATTGTGGAGTGTGTTCTCCCGGAAGGAGTGCTTTGTGTAATATTCAAACTAACCCCCTAGCTGGGGGTATGGGGTTGTGTGACTTGTCTCTAGACTACAGGTCTGGGTTTTGAGTGTATCTGGTTTGTGCTATATGTTCTGTAGACATATACTCTGCATAGATAACTGTACGTTTACTTTGTGTACTGCTTTGTGGTTTTTGGGGTCCTCTACTGAGTATTGTTATACTCACCCCTGCACGGGCTTTGCCCGCATGTGTCGTGTCTTGTGTAGACGAGCAGACTTTTGGCAGAGTCTAGGGTGGACCAAGATAGGACCAAGCTTTCTGAGTTCCCTACAAGCTGAGGTCTTCCTACAACTACGAACGACAGTCCCAATACCTTTTGTGTTTACAGGTTGGACTTTGCAGTTTTTAGACTTTTGTTTTGGTGGGCGTGTATTCTGGAACAGTTTACTTATAGTACTTTACCTTCCGTCATACTCTGTTGGTTGGGTTTAGTTGTATGCATTCATTTTTGTTCCTTAGTGTTTTTACATTTCAGCAATTGTGGGCTTGGAGATGTGTTCATGTGTACAAGTACTTAGGAAATGCCTCCCATGTTTAGTAATATGCCTACTCGGTGCTAGTCACCAGCCCCTGGCCTATTGGAGGTGGGTTTGGGGAGTCACAACATGGGCCCCATTAGGACGGGTTGTGACAATACTAGTCTAATAATCACATGTAATATCAATAGACAATTTCATAATGATGGAATGCATAATGCTGGACATCATTACCACATAGTCAAGGCATCGTGCCAAGACTACAAATAAGATTTTTTCAAGGCCTTATGCCAAGACACTAGTTTTTCTCATGAGACCTACTGATTCATCAAAGAGCTATAGTAAGATCCATCTGTCACATAATTTGTTCAATTCATTCCTCATATAAGAAGGTTGAAACATAACATAAACATTCATATTAAAACTATCATACAAAATTTTAATACATTAACCATAAACCCTGAATGGTATAACAATAACACATCCACAATCAAACATATCACAAAACATTCAATACAATATGGAAGATTTTATCATAACAAATCAACTTCAAACAAGTGTAAAATCCATTAAAAGATGTTGACATAGATGAAATCAAAACTATTTGATAGAAATGTCTCTTTATATTTTGAAATCATTTAAAAGTCACATAATTATAAGATAAAACATTTATTTTGAAAATATTCTTATAATATTGTAAGGGAAGCTTCGGAGGTTTTATAATGGTGGAAAATATCCACACTTTCCGTATAAGTTAAAAAACATTCTTTCCTTAATCTTGTCAAAAAGTTCATAATAGACCTTGTTTGGAAAATGAAGGAATGATTCCTTTATAAACATTTTATTAAAAGTAAAAAATGACTATAAATTACATTAACCCATTTTCTAGGAAATTGTAAAAATGTTTTGAGATGAATTTTTAAGAAACATGAATATGGATGATAAAGAGGTCCCAGTAGATACTCACATATAAATAAACTCAGATGATGAAGAGATTGTAGAATTAACCATTACCTTGAACTTTTCCTTGAACGAGGGTATTTTAACCTCCTATATAATAACCATAGTATGTTATTAAATTATAAAAGAACCATTTTCATTTTTAGGATATCACAATTGATTTATTTTATACTACCCATTTAATAATAATTTCTATGTTAAAATAACATTTCAGGTAATAATCGCTTTCTTTATCATACATATTTTAACTTGTTATTCTTGATCGTATAACTTATATCTTGATTTAATTGATTCCAGAATATAAAACATTATTTATGTATCATATATATTATGAATATATGTATGTATAATAGATTGAAATATTAAATGGAAAACACATTTTATTGAGACGGAAGGTTGTACGTACACATAAACGCTGTTTCCGTTTTTATATCGTATTGAACAGAAGTAAGTGAATTAGATATATGTATATAAATATATCCAGTACCATTATTATTTCATATATTATATACTTATTAATAATATATATATATATATATAATCATTGTTGAATGGTGAACGTGGAAATGAATCTCATAGTTTCGTGGAGATGGTAAGCCGTACATACGCACGAGCAATGATATCATTTCCTTATTGATAAAATGGTATGGAATTGGATGGAATTTTAATTATATAGAAAAATTTAAATGTTATTTATATTATTTACCTCAATTATACTCATTATTATACCCATACAAATAATGAAGTGTTGAATAACAAACTACACCACGACGTGGAGACAGTATGCCATACGTACATATGTATGGTGACTTTTTCATTCATAGGATGGATATAATAATGAATATGGTTTTAAAATATTTATAATAACATCTCAGTATGTATAAGGTATTGTATTCATTATTTTAGTATAGAAACAACAAATAAAGAGGAAGTGAAGAAGAAAAAACATAGAAGTGTTGATAAAGTAATTACCACTTCTTCGGGTTCTTTCTTTTTATATGATCACGCAGGCTCCCTAGGTTGGATTATAATCAAATTAAGGCCTCTAGGTTTAAGTGAGGGTAGTTTTGAAGATTTTTGAACAGGTGTTGGCCAATCCAAATGGCTTTGTAGTTGTGAAATTTAGAGAAGGGGAAGTACCTTTTAATAAGAGAGGTGAGGGTCACTTTAGAAAAAGCTTTAAATATTATTTTATTATAAAATAATTTTCAGTTTATAATGGTTCCAAATGGATTTATTTCAAAGATATGGTGGGGATGGGTATAAATCCTCTCAACTAATAGGTTTTAGACAAGTTTAGATCACCATAATAACATTTTCTTTAAGATTTAACTCTTAGTAAAATAGATTAACTTTTATAATGTATTCTTGTATTTTTATATTACATGGTTAATAAACGTACTATAAAATTCCAATAGAACCTAAAGTGGTTCATTAATGACATATATACAATTATATAAGTCCTTTGGCTGTACCTTAGATTTTTCACTATTCATCGAAAAAACGTTTTCATAAAAATACAAAAATTTTCCCCTAAGATAATTTTGATATTTAGAATTCAAAAATGATTTCTACTTTACCAAATTCAAAACATAGAATTTGAGTTAATTAATTTAAAATTAATTCCCATTGTCAAAACCTGAGAAGTAAAAACTATCAAAAGATTGACATGTGTTTATGTTCAATTTAAAAGTAAAATTACAGACAATGACTTACATTATATTAAATGATAAAAATATTATCTAATTTTAATTTAAAACTACTCAAATTCATAATTTAACACTATAAATTATATCGATTAAAAAAGTTGTTTTCAATTAGAATTTAGTAGTTTTCACAATTCATCAAAATATAAAAGTTATTATAATAGTACCAAAAATATATCCAAACTAAATTTTTATGTAACTCTTCTAAATAAGAATTTACTTTCATTAAATTGAATATATAAACATGTCAAATATTTTATTTAAAAAAGGGTTCTCTATTAAAAGGTGAAAAACTTCATTTTTTGAATAATACTTCTTTTATCTGAAAAATTGAATTTGAACTACTACAAAATGGGAAAGGGAAGCGCCACCCATTATCGGTGCTAAAAAAAGTACTGATAAAGGGGGGGCCTTTATCATCCCTAAAGAAAGTGCTGATAAAGGGGCAATTTTAACAGCGCTAAAAAAACACTATTAAAAGTGACCCTTTATCAGTACTTTTTTAGCCCTGATAAAGCCCCCCCTTTATCGGCGCTTTTTTTAGCGCTGATAAAGGGGACCCCTTTATCAGTGATTTTTTTAGTAGGGCTGATAAAGGGAGGATTTATCGTCATTGATAAAATTTATATTTAAAAAATTCATGGAAAATAATATATTTTTATATAAGTATATTTTTATTGATATAAATATAATATATATTCTTTAAATATGTTTTAGATAAGTAAAAATAAAATATTACATTTAATATATAATAAATTTAGTGAAAATAGATTTAAAATATTTTAAAAAATATTATTAAGTAAAAATTTATTATTATCATCAATTAATAATAATTTAATAACAATCTAAAGACACAAAAAATCAAAAAAATGAATAAAAGATCAAAAAAAAGTTGAAAATGTAACTCAAAATTCAAACGGCCATAACTTTTGATCTGAGTGTCAGTTTGAGCTCTACATCATATCAAATCGAATCTTATGACGAGATCTACGCACTAATGATTGAAAGGAGCCTTCGGACACATTTTTTGAGGCCCAAGAAGGCCTAGAAGACTTCCAAAACTGAGTTTTTAATTGGGATATGCCAATTGTTTAACATTAAAATAGTTATAACTTCTGATCCGGATGTACTCTAGGCCTGTAGTACATATCATATCGAAGAGTGTTTCATTTTATTTGATTTGACTGGTTGTCGAGTTGAAAAAAACTTCTGGATTATAATTTATGCTCTTTTTAACATTCTATGGCTTTTGAAATACACACATATATGTGTATATATATATATCTCTGTGTGTGTGTCTCTCTCTGTGTGTGTGTGTTATATGTAAATATGTATGTATGTATTTATTTATTTATTTTTGAAAACACATAAATAACATATTTTATAAATGTATTTAAAACTAATTTTATAAACATATATTAATATACAAATAAATGTATGGATAAAAAATTATATCTAAAAATATATATATAAATAAATATAAATATAAATTAATATACGAATAAATATATATACTAATATATGAATAAATATATACATATTAATTTAACTAAATTTATTTATATTAATATGAATTTATATTAATATATGAATAAATATAACTATATATATAAATATATATTAATATAAGAATATATATATATATATATTAATAAATGAATAAATATATATGTATTAATATAAATAAATATATTTATATTAATATGAATCTACATTAATATACAAATAAATATAACTATATATATATATATATAGATATATCATTAAATAGAGAAACAAACTAAATGGATTAGTGTTAAAGGTGATGGCCCGCAAGTGGGGAGGTCTTGGGTTCGTGTTTGGGTGGAAGCAAAAAGGTGCACACGAGCATGTTGGGCAATGCGCAGGAATGGAAACACACAGGATAGTGGGAGGGGGTCTGCCTAGCGCTGATGGGGGGGGGGGGGTAAAGCACTATTAAAAGATCCCCCACACATTATATATATATATTTTTATTTTTTTAAAACAAACTAACTTTTATCAGCGCTTTTCTGAGCACTGATAAAAGAGACCCCCTATCTTCACCTCGATTAACAGTCCTTTTTTAGCACTGTTAATGCACTTTTCTAGCACTGATAAAATCCATATTTGTAGTAGTGTTTTTCTTATATTATATCTAATAATCACATAATATGGATGTTAAAATTATATTCAATATATAAAAGTAAAAATGCAGTTAATGCTATTCATAACTTCTTCTTGAACAGCTAGTTTGGTAAGTTGTGGTGTGTTAGAACTCGGTGTTGTGTGTAGTGAAAGATCTTGTACTACTTTAATGAGATAACATTCTTTGAAATACTTGGGTGTTACATTCTCCCTTCAATAAATTGCATCCTCACAATTTGAAATTGTTCCTAAAAAATAAGTGGACAAAAATAGAAAATACCTTTGTCAAAAACCCACATCGGAAATAGGGTTAATAAAATTTAGTCATAATAAGAGGGAATGTGAAATGAAAAAGTCACCACCAAATTAGGATTTCTAATATGAGAACATTGGTGGAAATTTGAGGCACATAATTGGATGGAAATGTAAATATTTATAGGGAGTGATTGAGGTCATCAATCACAAACAAGTGAACAATAAATAGAAAATTAAGGGCCTCAAAGCCATAAATATACGATGAATTAAAAATTATTGGTTCATAAAAACATAAGGTATTAGTATAACACATTTTTTAGATATTTTATTTTTTGAAGAGGAGGGATTAATTTACTATCAAGATAAGAACTCGAGAAAATATACTTGATTTCATTACCCGACTTAATCATAATATAATAACTTGGTTGTGCTTTGATCTATTTTTACTTCATCCCTTATACTTGGAAAGGAATGTTCAAAATTTATTTTTTAATGCTTAATGTGCATTTGATAAATCATAAGGTCTAAATGTATTTCCTTAATCCTATATATGTTTACAGAAATCCAAAAGGTTAGGTCAGTGTATCAAATAAATTATAGTTTAACATCATAAAAAATATCAAGTTCTCAACTTAATCCATTCAAACCATTAGACTTATCCAAAAATACTTATGTCCAAACTCACAGTATAAAAATTTAAATGGGACGTAAACATAATGAAGATCACTTTTTTCCACATAATAACATGTGAATACCTTCATCATGTATTTTCTTAAAACTTGGTAACACTATAAATTACCATAAAACCTTATTGAATATATTCATGCTCCCCTATTCGTTATAGAATACCAGATATACTCCTTAAATCAAAAAATGTTGTAAAATCCAACAATGATGGAATAAAAAAACAATTAATTAGTTCTAAGGTAGTAAATAATATCCAATATACATTATCCAACTCAATTATATCTTATTCTGAAATCATTTTCTCAGTTTCAGAAATATATTAAGGGTTATATTTCCCCCAACCATATATTTTCCAAAAACTTTAACTTGAAACTATGTCACTTTAATTGCTAGTATAAAAAATCAAATACTTAATGAAAACATACTATAATACAATCATTATATACTTTATAATTCATATAACTTGTACTCAAATGACACAATTATTTAATGACAACTTAAGAACATTAATCATTAATCTTCATATGTGGTAGTATCATATCTTGATTATTATCCAATAGCATCATCTAAGGTATACTTTGATGATATGGACATTGATTCACGTAGTGTCCCAACTCCTTGCAGATGATGCATTGTACATTTGAAACATTTTTCTTATCCTTTTAATCATGAACTTGGTGTCCTTTTTCTCTACACATATAAAAAACTCCCATTCCCTTCAAGAATTTACCAAGTTTATTTTTTCCACAGTTATCACATATAGGAAAATCCTTATTTCCATTTTCCCTTTATCCATATTTCTCTCTACCATATTTTTCTTCTATGGCTTCCCTTCAATGATATAAGACCCATAGAATTATTTACTTATCTTATTAACATAGGATACTATTTTTTAAAATTATGAGAGTAGGTGGGAGACTATTTCCCCTTTAAATGATTGTATTAATACCATGAATGATATGATCCTTCTAATACTTTGGATCATGTGTATTGCCGAAGTTTTCTTTCCTTCTACTAGGCAACATTTTTAAACAATTTCATACACTTACTTTATGAATCTCAATGAATAATTCCAAACTTGTAAAATACCTAACATAAATTGAATATTTTATGCATATAATGCATAATCATAAAATTTTTTTCATTGAGGAAGTATTTACTCATAAATCCTTCATAATGGTTTCTAAAAAAATTGGGAATATCCTAAGAATATCCCCTAGGAGAGTCATAACCATGAGTGCAGCAAGGCCCGTTGTCATGTAACAGGATACCCCGGGTCAAGCCCAAAACTCCTTATCCGAGTTTCCACTTCTGGGTACATCTGTGCTAGAGCCGCCTCTACCTGATCATATCCAGACATGAATGTATTGCTTGGAAAATTCACAAAATCTCTACATTACCAAAATTTTAGGAAGTTGCCCTATAATAATCCTCAAATTCTATCTTAGGGTAATGTTCTCTAATCAGAGTTTATCTATATATAGTTTCTGAGGTTTGTACTAAACTTCCTCTGATACCAACTGTAACTCCCCGATCGTAGTTACCCATATATAGTGCATTATAAAATAACATTGAAATTATCACAAGATATTAAGTCTCAAAATACCGATTAGTTTAGTAGCCTTGGAAGTGCTAGATACATACATAAGTTTTACATTGCATCATTAAATGAAAAAAAATAACATTGTGTCCCTATTGAACACACTCATACCCCTTATCCTATTTCTGTAAGTTAATTGTAATATACTTCTTCACATCCTAGGAAAAATGAAACTTTGAAAGGGGTGAGATCAGATTCTAATTAAGGATAACAATATAGTGGAAACTATCATAAATAAGCATAAAAATTTAAGGCAATGTATAAGAATAAAACAGAAGCCTTCTAAACGTAAACATCAGCATAATATTGTAAAGATAAATCAAATAATTCCATTTACTTATTCAAATGGATATTATAATAGTCAAATAATCCCATGAAATATCAATATTCAATTTTATAATGATGGAATGCATAATGTCGGACATAATAACCACATAGTCAAGGACTCCTGCAAAGATTAAAAATAATATTTTTTGAAGGCCCTGTGCCAAGACAGTAGTTTGTCTCATTAGACCTATCGATACATTGAGAAGATATAGAGGGCTCCACCCGTCACTTACTAAGTCCAATGAATTCCACATAAAAATGTTAGAAACATAACATAAACATTCATATTAATACTAGAATACGAAATGTTAATAAATTAAAATAAAACATGAATGGAATAAAAATAAAACATCCACTATAAAATACATCACAAAATCTTAAATATAAAATGGATGATTGTATGATAATAAATAAACTTCAAACAAGTGTAAAATCCACCAAAGGATGTTGAAATAGATGAAATCAAAACTATTTGAGAGAAATACCTGTTTCTATTTTGAAATCATTTAAAAGTACCATAATTATAAAAAAAATTTATTTTGAAAATATTTTTATAAGATTGTAAGGGAATCTTATAAGGTATTATAACAGTATAAAATAGCCTCACTCACCGTATAAGATTAAAAAATTCTTCCCTTAATTTTGTCAAAATGGTCATAAAGGATCTTGTTTGGAAAACGATGGAATGATTCCTTTATTAACATTTTATAAAATATCAATCAAGGGTATAAATGAATTTAACCCATAGTCTAGGAAATAGTAAAAATGTTTTGAAATAAATTTTTAAGAAACCAGGATGTGGATGATAATGAGGCCCCAATAGATACTCATGTATAAACAACCTCTGATAATAAAGAGATTGAAAAATTAACCCTTACCTTGTAATTTTCCTTGATTGAGGTTACGTTAACCTGATGTATAATGACCATTTTATGTTATTAAATTATAATAGGATAATTTTTATATTTATGACATCATAATTGATTCATTTATGGCTTTATACTACACATTTAAAAATAATTTCTATGTTAAAATAACATTTCGGGTAATAATCACTTTCTTTATCATACATGTTTAAACTTGTTATTCTTGATCCTATAACTTATATAATGAATTTATTAATTCAATAATATAAAACATTATTTATGTATCATATATATTTAGAATATAATTATGTATAATATATTGATATATTAAATGGAAAGCACCATTTATGGAGACGGTAGGTCATACATACGCATAAACGCCGTTTCCGTTTTCATATCGTATTGAATGGAAGTAAGTGCATGTGTTATATGTAAATATATGTAAATATATATATATATATATATATATATATATATATATTTCCAGTAGAATTATTATGTCATATATTACATACTTATTAATAATATATATATATATATATATATATTTATAATCATCGTTGAATGGTGAATGTGGAAATGAATCTCATCGTGTCATGGAGACGGTAATCTGTATGTACCCATGAGCAACGTTATAATTTCTTTAATGATTTTTTTTATAAAATTGGATAGTATATTAATTATAAATAAACATTAAAATGTTATATTTATTATTTATATCAATTATACTCAATATTATGCCCATCCAAATAATGTAGTGTTGAATAAAAAACTACACCACGACGTGGAGACGGTAAGCCGTACGTACGTACGTATGGTGACTTTTTCATTCATAGGATGGATAGAATAATGAATATGGTTTTAAAATATTTATAATAACATCTCAGTAAGTATAAGGTATTGTATTTATTATTTTAGTATGGAAAAAAAGAAAGAGGATGTGGAAGAAGAAAAGAACATTGAAAGAGGTCATTAAGTAATTACCTCTTATTCAAGTTCTTCATTTTAATTTGATCAAAATGGTTACTCAGGTGGTCTTATGATCAATTTAAGTCCTCTAGTATTAATTTAAGTTAGTTGGGAGGATATTTGATCAGGTTTTGGCCGAACCATATGGCTTTGGAGGTGTGAAATTAAGAGAAGGGGAAATACCCTTTTATTAGAGAGGTGAGGGTCACTTTAGGAAAAGCTTGAAATATTATTTTATTTGAAAACAATTTTCAGTTTATAATGGATTAAAATGGATCTATTTAGAGTATAAGGTTGGTATAGGTCTAAATACTCTCAACAAATTGGTTTTAGACAATTTTAGATCACCATATTAACCTTATCTCTTATATTTAACTCTTAGTTAAATAGATTAAATTTTAAAATTTCCTCTTGTATTTTTATATTACATGGTTAATAAACATACTATAAAATTCCAAGAGAACCTAAAGTGGTTAATTAATGACACATATACCATTATATAAGTCCTTTGGCCGAAATTTATATTTTTAGGAATATTATAGCATTTAATAATATAGTATTTGTTTTAAAAACCCATTTATGTCAATTTTGACACTATTTAGTATTAGGTTTTTGTTAAAGTAAAAAAAATTGATTTCATCGAGAAAAGTAAATTAAATAAACCCTAAAATGTCATATTAACCTAGAAAATTTGTATAAGACATCAAAAGTCCCAATTTACATTTATTTTGATATTTATAATATCACTTATTTTAATCTTTCATTAATAAGGTAATTACTAATGAAATTGAGAGACCTTGAATTCTTTCGATCCTCGTCGGATGCGGGTTTCGTTGTCCCTGAAATATACGTTGCTACGAAAGTCCCTAGTTGCATTTCAGGTCAGCCTATTGTTCTGGTTTCGGTTAAGGAGTTCTTTGAAGCATTGGTGTTTTTTTCTTTGGCTCTGATTGTGATAATTGCGTGACAGTGGCCTCTTGTGGAACACTTTGCCAAGGCCATCAATGAGGATTGGGTCTTGGAACATCGAGCGTAGGTAGGTATTCTGGGTCCGCGTCAATTCCTTATTATTTTTTCTGATGAAGAAGATCTGTGGAGGGCTTGGTCTAGAAAGAGGAAATATTTCTCTGGTCTCCCGTTCCATTTACTTCTCTGGTCTTTTGATACTCACATGAACCGTGATTCTCCCTATATGGAGATTTGGATTCAATTTCCTGGACTTCCTCTCCCGTTCCAGAATCTTGGGTTGCTGAGATCAATTGGAAAATCTATAGGACGATTTGTGTGCAGTGATCAAAGAACAACATCTCTGTCACATCCCATGTCGTCAAGAATATGTGTCGAAATGGATCTCTCAAGAATTCCACCGGAGATAGTATGGATTGTTATTGAGGAGGAGTACAGGTATGCACAACCGATTGTCTATGAATCCTGGACTAACTTCTGTTCATATTGTCACAAACAAGGTCATGTTGAGCATGGTTGTCGAATAAGGTCCGGGAGTGTCCGACCCTCTGAGACCACAACTGTTCCCAATGATGTATCTTTGAGGGGTGGTGTGGCCATCCCTAATGCTATGCAAAGTAGTTCCCAGACCACATATGCATGCCTATCTCAGGAGTATCAGGATCCTTCTAACCCATGTGATGTCAATATCTCACTGGTGCCGGGGGTGCCTTTAGGGGAGGTAGGATTGGATAAGGTTAGGAGGAAGGTACCCGTGTCTGAAGATGCTGTGGCTATTCCTTCAGATGTTTCTGAGCCGTTCAGGAGAGAGACTGGTCACTCTAAAGTGTTGAGTCTTGATGCTAATTTCCAGTTTATGGGCAGGGGACTTTAGATACAGCCCAACTCTAGCGAGCCTGTGATCCCAGTTCCGAACTCTTCAAACAATTCGGTGAAGGGTGTGGATAGTGGAGAAGGATGGGTGGCCGGATTCTCCATGGAGGCTTGTGTGGAGGCTAGGAAGCAGATCTCCCCGGTGATAGATGTGGTCAGAGAGACAGCTTCTGTTCATATGGAGCTTATGGAAAAGGGGATGGAGGAAGGTATGGTTCAAACTGAAGTAACTGGAGGCAGTGCAGAACAAGTCTCTCAGGAGGGGACAAGGGGAGAGGAAGCTGATGTTATGCAAGGAACTGTCTTGGAGGTACCTTTCCAGACCAGTCTTGGGGAAGCATGGGGTTTGAGCCCTGGAAATCAGGCAGGGGGAGCGGAATCTTCAACCCGGACCCCAGTCATCTTGAGCAACAAGTTTGATAGTCTTGCTGAGGTAGAGTCCAGAGAGGAATCATCTGAAGAACCCTTTGAGGTTAGTAAGGGCTACTCTGAAGAAGAACCTGGTTTGAAGAGCAATAGGTGTGATAGGAGGAGGAGGGGTAGGAAGGACTACTCCTCCCAGCCGCCTCCTATGAGGACTCGTCCAGCAAAAAGGATAGTGGATGTGAAGTTGGACAATGGGGTCGGGTGTCAGCTAATACCAACTGGTAAGTCTGATCAATCCTTGGACTTGATTTTGTGCTCGGATGATGAGGTGAAAGAGCAGGTTTTATTTATCAATGCCTCGAAAGAGGATGCAGCCAAGATTATGGGTCAGACTATTGACGTGGATCTTAATGAGGAGCAATATATCTGGGTTGACAAACAAGACATGATACTGGTTGGGGGCTTCAACAAGGGGATGATCAAGCTAGAGGAGTACATTCAGATCTGGAATAAGATGACTTCTTCATTTGAAGACCTGATAAGGGAGGATCCACACTCTCAGGTATCCACTTTATCCTGGAAGTTGTTTAGGGATATGGACTCTGGCAGAATTCAATTGGTTTTCAATGATTCTTCTTTCTCCCTTGATGTGTGTGGAAATGTTTGAGGGCCATATCGGCTCAGATGGGCTAGAGCATGCTACTTTCTCCACTGCAGGTCATTTGGGACATGGTTGACTTTGAGGGAGGGCTTTGCCTTCGGGAGGGACCATGATTGCATGAGATCTCCGAGTGGTCCTGTATTGGAGTTGGCGGTTGTTGCCTTTTCTTGGTTGGGAATGTTTCTGGTTTTCTGCTTGGGGCTGTTTGGTGCTTGTTGAACTTTTCGGTTTCTCACTTTCCCCACAAAAGTGTTTTTCTTAATAAAAAAAAAATATTTTCCGCCGCTACCTAATCTATTCCAAGTAGACCAAAAGGATAATATTTTATACCTATGGCTGATTTTGGTTGACATAAACTTATCCAATATAATTAGGACATGTGTTGGGGTAATATTAATATTATTTTTTCCTTTAATTACCTTATTTACTTTTAACAGTGACAAATAAAATTTAAAAGTTACTACTCACAAAAATTATTTCCACACTATTGAACCAAATTTTACATACTGATATAAAAAGTGTGTCATGTATTTTTAAATTCAATTCATAAAAGCAGTAAAATTACGTTTTATTCAAATTTTCAAATGTGCCTAGAAGGTGGGTAAAAAGACATTAAAATGGTTCAATAAAATTTTATATAACTTATCATATTATAAAATGATTAAAATGACTTAAATTTTACTAATATATGTATTATGTATCCATTTTAAGATAATTTATTAATTAAAAAATAATTATTTAAATGAAAAAGTTGGTTTTTATACCCTATGTAGTATTTTTCACTACTCATAAAAAATTGAAAGTTTTCAGAAAAATACCAAATATTCAACCTAAGATAATTTTTATATTCTGAATTAAAAAATGATTTCAACATTAACAAATTAAAAACATTGAAGTTTCATTAATTAATTTAAAATTAATTCTCATTTTCAAAACCAGAAAGTGGGTTTTTGAGAAGTAAAAACTATCAAAAGATTGACATGTGTTTATGTCCAATTTAAATGTGAAATTACTTACAATGAATATCATTCAATTAAATGATAAAAATATAATATAATTATAATTTAAAACTACTCAAATTAATAATTTATCACTATAAATTATTTCAATTAAAATAGTTGTTTTTAGTTAGAATTTAGTATTTTTCACTATTCATCAAAATATGAACGTTATCAGAAAAATACCAAAAATTTATCCAGACTAAATTTTTATGTCCTTATTATAAATAAGAATTTTATTTCATTAAATTTAATATATATAAGTGTCAAATATTATAATTAAAAATGGTTCTCTATTAAAAGGCGGAAAAATTCATTTTTTTAAAAATACTTCTTTTATCTAAAAAATTGGATTTGTTCATATATTAAGTCTAAGAAACACATAATATTGATGTTAAAATTATATACAGTATATAAAATTCAAAATGCAGTTGATATGATTCATAACTACTTTTTGAACGACTAGTTTGGTAAGTCGTGGTGTGTTTGAATTCGTTGTTGCGTGTAGCACAAGCTATTAAACTACTTTAAAGAGATAACGTACTATAAAATTCTTGGGTGTTACATATATTCCCAATGAGAAAAGTGATAAAATGAAAATGACATTACAAATATTAATGAAATAGAAAAAAATGTGGAAGTGTGTGAGGAAAACATTAAAAAGATAGTGAGACATGTAGTGTATTATGTGCAAATCCTAAATTTATGATTGATCTATTATTTTTTATAGATCAAAAGTTTTTATTATATTGGAATTCGTCCCTCATATATTCTCATCTTACTATTATATTGTGAAAAGTTCCATAAAGGAAGAGAAACATTTTTCAAAGTGTAACATATTGACATAAAAACAAGAGAAGAAGAGGGCGATTGAGGGACACATAGATAGAGATATATAAAATTAGAATAAGGGGGTCATATAATTTATAACTAGTAATAAATGAAAAATGATACCACCTAAGTATTTCCTGAAAGTCAAGGATGTTTTACAAATAAGTGAATATAAAGGAGAGAATGATCATGAGTGTAGTAGAAATAAATAATCCACTATTGCCCAATTCTATAAATGTATGGATATGGGACATTATTCTAATTATTTCTTAAAAAATTAAGTGAATATAACCCAAATTATTCTTTGAGATCTTGTATGATATTGTGAAATTAATACATCACATGATGAGGCCCCAATTGATGTCATGGAATGTACATTGATACTAAAAATAATGTACAATGAAATGATATTTGATTCTAGATTTATGCAGTCTTTTACATATTCAAAGTGTCATAATAACATTGAATCACCCCCAACTACATTATGAATGTTTTTATTAGATAAAAGTCATAGTGAGAATTTTTTATCAATAATTATTGATTGGGTTATTTCCATTAAAATAGTTTGAGGATTTGTAGTTAATAATTTTTTATTATATCAATGGTTGATTTTGGCATAACAATTTCGATG
This sequence comes from Viscum album, assembly GCA_963277665.1. Classification (NCBI taxonomy): domain Eukaryota; kingdom Viridiplantae; phylum Streptophyta; class Magnoliopsida; order Santalales; family Viscaceae; genus Viscum; species Viscum album. The sequence continues at coordinate 1,438,813,831 of OY728122.1, forward strand.
GATCGTCTCTCAAAATATAATTTGAAAATTTATTATAGAGAGAAAGGGATTGAATTTTTTTTATAGATATAGAATCCCAAATTTAAAATTAGGGAATTTATTACCTACTTCTTTTCTGGAACCACTTTAAGTGTATCGTCTAATAAAAATTCAGAAAGATGAATAAAACCACATAAAATAATTGTATGGAAAATATACGATGAAAATAAATTATGTTTCTATTTTAAATATTATATTTATGTTTTTATTAAGGAATTACATTGACATTAACATTATCATAAAGTATAGTTATCCATTTAATTTATTCCTAATGTAAAACCCATATATAATCCTCATTATAGAATGGTTTTGGTAGAATTTGTGGAATTATACAATAAACTAAATGATTTTTGTGATAATGGATTCATATACCTAGTGTATCACCTTGGGGAGAACCCTTCATATTTGTGAAGAAAAAAATGGTTTTATGAGGACGTTAATTGAATATAGAGAAACTGATGCTTTAGACTGACTGTAAGGTAAATGTTTTATTACCCAAATACTTTTGAGGAAATTTGAGAAACCAAAATATTCCTACTCACAAAAACTAACCAAAAAGAGATATAAAAAATCCATCAAAGACTAACCTATATATTTTAGTTTACAATACTCTAAATAACCCCTAATTCCTGTCAGTTACCAATATATAAAGATCAGCTTGTATAAAATCTTCAATCAGATCTACCATTCTATTTCATGTTTCATTATATTCCTCCAAAGAGACCTTACCTCTATTGAATCCTCACAACAGAATGCAAGATTTATATTTAATCCAATTACATTGATTCTCATTAATAGATACCTAAGTAATTCTCCCATACATCTTTATGACAACCTCTTCTTGAGCATCGATATTAATGAATTATTATAATATTTCCACCTTGGAATTTAGAACATGTTTCAAGTGTTTTTTATCACCTCTCCTATTTGTCCTCCCGCCATGTTTGATCATTATTCTAACAGTGTACACTAATGCACCTTGAATCCTCCCTTCATTTCTTTTCTAACCTCAGCAGGTGTTTACTTTCCTATATTTCCTGAATCCAACATCGCACCTTCAATCAATGAAGAACCGTACAAATAAACTTATGTCCCATTACTATGCATTGTTGATTTTTTTTTCAAATTTAATGGGATTAAATATTTTTCAAATATTGAAATTTGATATCATTATCATCAATAAAAATTTTAAATGGTTGATATACTAAATATATTTTTTCATATAAGGTATGTGAATTATGATTCCACAATAATTTATTTTTTAATAAAAACTCACCCTAAATATTTATGGATTTAATAAACCTAATAATAAATGAATATTTATTAAAATTAATTATGATATTAATTGTTTATAGATTGATATATTCAATGCAATGTGATTTTAATGAGAATTTTCATTGACTTTTTTATACTCTTAAGGAAAAATATTTCTAATGAAAATTTAGTAATTGAGAGTGATGTATTAGTAAAATATATTTTCATGGCCATATTTTCCCCATGGATGGATTTTTTATTGTAACATGGATGACAATGTGTTTAATGTATTGACTATACCAATGAATATAACTAATATATGTAGTTTTTATGGATTAGATTATTACTATCATATATTTCGTAAAATAATGTTTTTATTAGATAATATATTATGAATATAACATGAAAAGGTGTATAATTCATTTGTTCAATATAATGTAAAGAATGTTTTTGGATATAGTGAATAGATTAATAAATACTCTATTATTAACATCTTTTTCATCAAATGAATATTTTTTGATTTATTTTGACTCTTTAGTGAAATGTTTGGGTTATTTCACGAGGAAAAATTATATAGTTATTGATAACGCATCAAGTAAATTATAAAGACACATAAACAAAAAACACTCCTTTTTATTACCTATAGTTTACATATAGAATATATATAATTATTATATGAATAAATTATATTTATGTTAAAATATATGATATATATGTAGGTGATAAGACATTAAATTATACATTCACATTATAATATTATAACATGACAAGAAAGAGATGGATGGAACTACTCAATGTCTTTGACTATGTGATATAGTAATTCCTAGGGATGGAAAACATGGTGGATGATACATTAATATAGAATTATAATGTATTTAAATATATTAGGTGTATGAAAAAGAAATCAATGTTCATAGATTTAGTAATGTTTGACATGGAAATTATTTTGGAAGGTGAAACACAATTCCTTTATCCAATAAATTTACCAAGAATGTTTACTGAAGATGATAAAGAAGTATGAAAATTTAAAAGGGTATATAAAAGATTATTAAATCGATGATAGTAGTGAAAAATATTGAATTTAACTATGAATATGGTGTATTATTGTTTCGGTGGAGGCTATGTGCACCACTGGTAACTAAAAAAAGATAAAATTTCTAAATTTTTATTATTGTTCAAATTTATTTATACACCCTTTATCATAAGGATTTATTTTGATTTAGTATAAAAATATAGGTGAGACAACATGACGTGGAAAATTTCTAACAATGTGTTAACAAGTTACATTTTCTAACAAGTATAGTGTGAGAGATACCTTCCAATAGGTGTTATGTCATACCATTTTCTAATAGGTGATATTGTGCTAGTTAAATGATCATAAACCATGATCTATAAATTATTAGGGGCTAAAGTATTATCTAATAGTTATATTAATATGAATGTGCATGATTAGATGGGTCAATGCCTATTATACCCAATTGCATTATTTGAGATTCAATCTCTATTGACAAGATATGTATTTTAACTTTTGTTATCTTAAATCCCGCCATGACTTCACCATATATAAAATTAATCATTCACTTCATTGAATGAGCTATCATATATAATTTTAGATAATCGATTTCAATTAATACCATTCTTGAGGATGCATTCATCATTTAATATTTTCTATTTCCCAACTATCCAATATGGGAACACACCCAATACAGATTAATGAAGCTTAATAATATTACTCAAAGCCCACACCTAATCAGTATAAGATAAGAATATGGGAAAAGTTATATTGATTCCTAAATTTATAAAATATTTCATCACACTACTATAACCATATTATTTTGCATCCTATTTTTATCAAATACATTAAAAGAGATACAACATTGAATACTTCATGATTTTTTTTGATAATAACTACATAGACCAAGAAAAGTTTATACCTCAAAGAAATCCATTAGGACTATTTTAGACATCACCAACTCAATGTTTTGAAGATCCATAGAAATAAAATCTTCAGATATCACATTCCCAAGGAACATCATTACTCAAATCCTGAAGGATCATTTATGAAATTTTTCAATATTTTTATGATCTATTAAGATATGTTGAAATACATGAATATTCTGACTATCCCTAGCATTATAATATGAATAAATAAATATATCATTGATAATCACACCAATGATGCTGTCTAGAATGGATATTAAATAGTGTTCATCAAATCCATGAACATGAAAGTGGGATTTTTTGGCCAAATGGAATTACAATATATTCAAAATCAATATACCAACTTTAAAAGTGTTTCTTAGTAATTTCCTATCACTTATCATAATGTTCATGGTATTCCAATAACATGTTAATAATAAAAATACACATTTAAACTTTAATCTAATAATACATATATTTTATCCAACACAAGGGGTATAAGTAATTAATTTTGAACTAGTTATTCTTATGATAGTGTAGGAATAATATTAGGATGACATCATCATCTATAGTGAATAGAATCAAAGAACCCAATAGAGTATTACATAGTCAAATGAGTCCTTTATATTCAATATCCTTCAGTTGAGTCCTTAACTAATGAAACTTGGTAGGATCCATCAAAAAAGGTGGTTTATATTTCTATTTTCATTATTTATCTAGGTGAATGTTAATCTTCACTTCCCACTCAGATGAAAATTCTAGTATTTATTTGGGAAAAAATTGGAATAGAAGTCCACTATAAAATTTAATACATTAAATTCCTTTTAATCAACTACCTTTGGAATCAAATAATCTATCTGAATTGTGATCTTTATTACTTATCTTACATTAGGACCTCCATGAGAATTGTAACATCCAAATATTTCAAAAGGAAACACTATGTGATTTAATGAACTAATAAATACTATGTTACCTTCATAAACTAACCATTAAAAATAATTTTTCTGCTTCATTGTTTTGAATTTTGAAAAATGATCATCTACAATTGTGTTCAGTAATTTATTTGGAGTCTGATAGAACCAACTTTTTTTTTTGTGAATAGTAAAATAACCATATGAATAGTAATATGAATAGTAGTATGACCCTAATGAATAGTAAATTCTATAATTAATTTATTTTCATAAGGATTTAATATAATGACATCTTGATTAATTTTTCAATGTGATTTAAATGCAGTTATAGTTTTAAAATTGTAAATTTTTGAATAAAGTTGGATTCTATTTAAAAATTAAATTAAAAATATTTAGAAAACTAATTTCAAAATTGGAGTTCATTTTTTAATTATATAAGTTGAAAAATGGTTAGTTTTAATTTTTGGTATTTTTCTGAAATTCTTGAATTTTTAATTAATAGTGATATATTGTAAAATATCTTTTATTGAAATTATTAGTTAAATACACTATTCATGACATACAAAGTTGTAACACCCAAAGGTCTTGAAAATAAATATATAATATAATCTAACCATTAAAAACAACTTTGTATCTTCTATGTTTTGAATTTCAAGAAATGGTCATCTAGAGTTGTGTTCAGTAAGTCATTTGGAGTCTGATAGAACAAACTTGATTTTTGGTGAATAGTAACATACCCTTATGAATAGTAATATGAATATTAATATGACCCTTATTAATAGTAAATAATAATATTATTTTATTTTCTTAAGGCAATATGATAATGAGATCTTAATTAATTTTTCAATGTCACAAAAAACTAATTGCACTTCAAGATCGTTATTTTTTGAATTAACTATGACCTTATTTAAAAATTAAATTAATAATATTTAGAAAATTATTTTTCAAAAATGTACTTCAATTTTTAATTCTACATGTCAAAAAATGGTTAGGGTGAATTTTTGGGATTTTTCTAAAATACATGATTTTTTTATGAATAGAAAAAATACAGTTTTGAGTATTCGGTAGTTTAATGAAAACATAATGATGTAATAATTAAATATAAAAGTATGGTAGACTTTTTTATATTAAATTATTTCATGAGGTGACTTATGTGGCTAAAACCATGGGAAAATACCATGGGCAAGCCCATGGTTTGGCAAAAACCACTAATGAGGTGTCCCTTTGAAATTATTAAAAAATTACCTCTCTTTTTCTATAAATACCTACTCATCCATTCCATTTATTTCATTCAAAATCCCTCATCCTATAATCTCTAGTGGTTTTACCTCTCTAGGAGTCCTCCCAAGGTGCCCTAATCCACCAAGGTCCCATCCTTAAAGATCTAGGAGTTATTCTACAAGGTAAGTGAATCCTTCATTCTCCTCTTTAAGTCGATACTTCTTTTATGTTATCTATTTGAAATTACTTTATCATATATTGAAGTTTGATTTTATTAATAATTCATACTTTCATTTTGATTACAATATGATGATATACCCTTTTGTTCTCATCATTTGATTTTATGAAATTTTAAGTGACGTCGTTAGGCTGCCGAATTTTCATAAGGGATCTTTTAACTTTTATTTTATTTTAAAGTTCATCTCTTTTATTTTTCTCTCCTCACATCCTCTATCCAAATGATCATGATAACTATAGTAAAATATATATACTAGATTTATGTCATGTTAATGGAAGACCCATCATAAATATTCTTACTCCCTCCCATTTATTTTTATAAATGAAATCAATGTCCATGAGGTTCCAATTTATAGCCTTTGTGGATGACGGAGTTTCGCTCTTCAATTTAATCTTCATTACTGGTCATGAAACCATATTTATGGTTGAACCAGACTTTAATATATGTATTATAACATAATTAATATTCAAGAACCAGAATATGTACATATAATTAAGTTATATGATAAAACTAGTTCATAATAATCAAAATACCGCCAAATAATCGAAGTGGTTCTCATCTAATGATTCATCCTCATTCCATATAACCAAATGATATAAATTACCATTAATAATTATTTATGTTCATAAATAATATATAATTCCAATCTTGGAGATTTATAACCATTCCACATGAACTCCATTACATAAAAACAAGTGAACCGATTATGAAAATAAAGAAAATGAACACCCTGGAACAACGAAATTCAATATAATAACTTAGAAATAAGGGTATAAATGAACTGAAAAGAATTATGATAAACTAAATACATGTCCAATATGTTTTTAAATAAGTTATTAATAAGTATAATTTCATATTCCAGGTGCTTAATTACAATATAGGAACACGTTTGGAGTTAAGGTAAGGGTTTTTCCACCCGAACTTCCATTTTCATTTGGGATACTTTAATTATCTAAATTACCTCAATGAAATTCTTATGTATTGTTATTTACTCATCATATATTCTGTGTGAGTATCATATATATGTTTAAAAACCATAACCCTTCCTTATTATATGTATAGTTACACTTTTTAAAAGGAACTTTCAAAATTGTTTAAAAAATATAAGCCCGATTCAAGGGAATATCTCAAATTCTTACCTATTTTCAAGATCACTATATAATATGTTTTTGGAAACCATTATCTTTATAAAATAACTAATTTTATTATGAAAATACTATCTTACTTCACTTCTGGTTTTATACAAAGATTTTTCCAAAAGAACTCTTCTTTTCAAAATAAAAGAGTATTTATCTTCAGAATTGCTTAATGATTTTATAAGAGTGTTTTCATCTAATTCAACACCCTTGTTGATTCTATGGTATTATTGGGTTTAATCATTTATGAAGTCATCTACCATATTTGATTTAATGGTTTATGACTAACTCTATTGTGGATGATCTATCCTAAAACCATTCACCATATTATTCTGAATGGTTAGTGTTTTATGTTTAATGATTAGGGAAAGATAGTTACATTTCATATGATAGTTTCAATATAAATGTATATGTTGTTTATGTTTATCCCCACTCATATGAGGAATTCATTGGACTTATTATGTGATGGGTGGGTCCCTCTATAGCCCTTCGATGCATCGGTAGGTCTCATGAGACAAATAGACGTGTAATTGGCCAAGGCCTTTCCCAAAGTGATATGGATTTTGGCCGAGGCCTTAATCACTAGATGTCTTGGACAAGGCCATGAGAAAATGTTTTAGTATTTCCAGCATATGCACTTCCCTCATTATAAATCTAGTAATTTAAAGATCATGTGGTTATTTTACTAGTAGAATACCCATGATTATGTTTTATTTTGGCATTATTTACTCAGCTCATTTTCCTGCCATAATGTGTTCATGTTTATTATTAAAGGCATGTGTTTTCAATTATTCACCATGTCTAATGTTTATATTATCTTCTGATGTATTGATTACTCTTACTGAGCATTTGATCTCACCCCTATCTTATGTTTCATTTTCTCAGGATATGAATAAGTAATTTATGAATGACTTGCAAGCATAATCTGGGAGACGTGATGTTTCTAGTGGAACAAAATAGTGTTTTTGATTTCCCTTCATGTTGTAATGATAAACTTATGTATGTAACTTGTTTCCAATAATACTAAACTACTCGGTCTTTTGAGATTCGTATTACTTGTATGTATTCCAATGTAATCAAATACGACACCGGCTTTGGGCAACTGGGGTCGGGTCCTTACGGTCGGTATCAGAGGATGTTTAGTAGAATACTTGGAAATTAGATTTAGAAAATGTAGAATTAGGGATGAGTCCCTAAGTTAGTCTTTGAGGATAAACATACAAGAACATCCTAGTATTTTGGTAAGGAATATATTATGTGGATCTTTCAAGGAATACATCCCTTTCTGGATACGAGCAGGTAGAGGCAGCTCTGGCACAGATGTGTCTAGGGGTAAAACCCGAAAACACTGCTTTGAGCTAGACTCGAACGGGAACTGGTGCACGAAAACGGGCCTTTCTGCACTCTTGGTTACGACATTCTTGGGGGATATGCTTAGGATAATTCACATTTACTTTACAATCCATTATGAAGTAGTTTAATGTAAATATTACTCAAAGATACCATTTTTGTGAATATGGGATTAACCATGCGTAGGATCTCAATTTTTCTGAGTATTTTTAAGTTAAGATTATAAATTATGATTCATGACCTAATATAGTGTATTCCATTATCTAGATATGGAACCTAGTGGACGAAATGGAAATCGCATGAATGCACGTGTCCCCTATAGGGATTTTCCTCTAACGTAAGATAATGATGTTGGATCTAGTGATGTGACTAGTGCTAAGAAACTCATAACTATACTGAGACAACTTACTCAGGTTATGAATAATAACCTTAACTGTATGGAGCATCCAGATCCACCATGTGGAGGAGCCATGCTCGATTGGTTTATGCGACAATAGCCTCCATCATTCAACGGGACTACAAACCCATATGTAACAGAGCAGTGGATATGTTCCCCTGAGAATATATTTCTCGCTTTGGGATGTAATGAAAGAGAGAAGGTTGTCATGGTAGTCTATCATCTATCGGGAGATTCAGATCAGTGGTAATCCTTAATCCAAAACACAAAGGAGGAGGAAGAGATAGAAGAGATGGAATGGAGGGGTTTTAAAGAAATATTCTTAGAAAAATATTTCCCTCGTGAGAAGTGAGCGGATATGGAGAGACAATTATTGAATCTGAGGCAGAAGGAAGATGATAATGTTGCAAGATACAAAGCTAAATTCACAAGATTAGCAAGACATGCTGTAGACTATATACAAAATCCAAGGAGAAAAATTGATCGATTCTTTGATGGCCTAAAGCCATTCCTCCAGCGGGCACTGATCTCCCAAAGTTTTTCATCATATGAGGATATAGTTTCAGGTGGCATCAAGACAGAAAAATAATTCTCTAAGTATTATGACTTTAAGGGAAAGCAAGAAAAGAAGAGGGATGCTGAAAACCTAGGGAAAGTAAATAAGAAAATGGGGAAGAAGCGAAGAGTTGAATTTACACCATGTGACAATTATGGAAAGAAACACCCTGGTGCATGCTTAAAAGAAAAAGGTGGATGATACAAATGTGTTCAGAAAGACCATATTGCTGGTGATTGCAAAGGGAATAAGGAAGCCAATGATGTTCAATGCTATAGTTGTCTGGATATGGGGCACTATGCTAATGATTTTCCAGAACATCAAGTAAATATGCAACAAATAAGGTCAAGGGATCAGGGACAAGCTTGTGCAATCAAAAATGCATAGGTTGAAGTTCTTAATGATATGGTGGCAGGTACTTTAATTGTTTCCTCAAGTTTAGACAATGATTTATTTGATTTTGGATCATCGCATTATTTTATATCTTCCCATTTTGCTAAGAAAATTAGATATTTCTAATTTGATTTGACAAGGGAGTTGTCAGTCAAAACTCCTAAGGGAACTCTCATTTCTACAAAGTTCTGTGAATCAGTTCCCATTAGGGCATATAAATGTTCTTTATCTGTTGATCTCATCATCATACCCATTATTGAATTTGATATAATCCTCAGTATGTATTGGATTTCAGATCATGATGCAAAAATTTATTATAAGAAGAAGGAGGTTACGATTTTTGATAATGATGATAAATAACACCTTATATTTAGAGTTGAATTATCACCACCTGATTCTTATCTAGATCCACCCCCAGTAGCTCAACTAAATTCAATTATTGGGGAGGAAGAGAATGAAATAATTGTGGGTGAGGAAATGGATTTTCAAATAGATGATGTACCTATTGTGAGAGAATATGTTGATGTGTTTCCAGAAGATTTACCTGGATATCCTCCAGAACGAGAAATTGAGTTTTCCATTGATTTAATTCCAGGTTCAAGGCCCATATCTAAGACCCCTTATAGAATGGCCACTGTGGAATTAGTGTAACTAAATAAACAACTAGAGGAATTGAGTAATAATGGATTTATCCGCCCTAGTGTTTCTCCATGGGGATCCCCTGTCCATTTTTTTAAGAAGAAAGACGGATCTATGAGGTTATGTATCGACTACATGGAGATCAGTGCTATAAAAATAAAGAACAGGTATCCCCTACCTTGCATTGATGATTATTTGGCCAAATTCATGGAGATTAATACTTTTCAAAGATTGACCTTCGATCTGGATATCATCAGTTGATTGTGAAGAAGGAAGACATTCCTAAAACAACATTTCAAACCAAGTATGGGCATTACGAGTTTACAATAATTCCTTTTGGATTGACTAATGCACCCTCTGTCTTCATGGATCTAATGAACATAATTTTCAAGGAATATCTTGATGATTTTATAGTGGTATTTATTGATGATATCTTGGTATACTCCAAAAGTTACGAAGATCATGAAAATCACTTGCACATTATACTGAAGACTCTTAGAAGACATGAATTATATGGAATGTTTAACAAGTGTGAATTCTGGATTTAGGAGATTTATTTTCTTCGCCATATTATTTCTAAGGATGGAATCCTAGTTGACCCTGAAAAGATGAAGTCAATCCAAGATTGTCCCATTCCAACAAACATAACTGAGGTATGCAGTTTTATTGGATTCACAGGTTATTATCGGTGTTTCATACAGAATTTTTCCCGACTGGCTAACCCGCTAACAAAGCTCACACATAAAGGGGTTAAATTTGTTTGGAAAAAATATTGTGAAGAATGTTTTGAAGAACTGAAAAGAAGATTAGTCAATGCTCTTATATTGACTCTACCATCGGGGAATGATGGGTTTGTTATTTATAGTTATGCTTCAAAGAAAGGACTTGGCTGTGTACTTATGAAAAATGATAGGGTTATTGATTATGCATCAAAACAATTAAAAATTCATGAGCAAAACAATCCTACTCATGATCTTGAGTTAGCTGCAGTAATCTTTACTTTGAAGATATGTAAACATTATCTATATGGTAAAAAATGTGAGATTTATACTAATCAAAAGTGTTTGAAGTATATTTACTCACAAAAAGAACTATACATGAGGCAAAGGAGATGTATTGAACTAATCAAAGATTATGATTACACGATACACTACCACCCGGGTAAGGCAAATAAGGTGGAAGATGCCATGAGCAGAAAGGATCATGGAGTTTTGAGAAAGATGATAGTTGAAAGGGATCCTATTTTCATGGATCTAGTAAATATGGATATGGGAATAACCATGGAAGGTGAAACATCAATGATTTTTCAAATGGTTGCCAAACCATATTTACTAGAAAGGATAAAAAGTTCTCAGGATGATGATGAGGGGTTTCAAAAAAAGATTAAAGCTGTGAATGATGGGAGATTGAGTGACTTTGTATATGAATATGGAATTTTGAAATTTGGGAAGAGACTTTGTGTTCCCGATATACCTGATCTAAAAAGGGAATTGTTGGATGATGCTCATAGTTCCAATTTCTATATACACCCTGGTAGCATTAATATGTATAGATATTTGAAGGAACATTTCTGGTGGGACAATATGAAGAGGGAGATTGCTGATTTTGTGTCTAGATTAATGGTTTGTCAATAAGTGAAAGCTGGAAGGCAACAACCTGGAGGAGTATTGCAACCTCTTCCCATAACTTACTAGAAATGGGATAATATCACGATGGAATTTGTCATGGGACTACCAAATACTCCTAGAAGGAACAATGCAATATGGGTCATTCTCAATCGTCTTACCAAGTCAGCACATTTTCTTGCAATAAGAGAAGATCTACCACTTGAACTACGAGAAAGACTATATATTAATGAAGTTGTGAGACTTCATAGAGTACCCATATCGATTGTTTCTGATCGTGATCCATGCTTAACATCAAGATTCTGGAAAAGTTTTCAGAAGGCCCTAGATACTGATCTTCATTTGAGCACTGCCTACCACCCACAAACTGATGGAAAATCGGAATGGACAATTCAAACATTTGAAGACATGTTGAGGTCTTGTTCACTTGATTTTCAAGGCATGTGGGATCATTATTTACCTCTCGTATAATTTTCCTACAACAATAGCTTCCATTAAAGTATACAGATGGCACCCTATGAAGCATTATATGAGAAGACGATGTCGTACACCTACTTGCTGGGATGATGTTGGTGAAAGAAAGCTTGTGGGACCAAAACTTGTTAAAGAAACAATGGAAAAGGTGAAGATTATCCAGAACCATATCAAAATAGCTCAAAGTAGGAAAAAGATCTATGCAGATAACCGAAGGAAGGATTTGGACTTTTAAGAAGGTGATCATGTTTTCTTAAAGGTATCTCTATGGAAGGGTATTATACGATTCGGTAAGAAGGGAAAATTAAGTCCCAGGTACATCAGACCTTTTGAAATTCTGGACTGAATTGGAGCCGTAGCTTACCATTTGGCAATGCCGCTAAGTCTCTCCAAGGTTCACAATGTGTTCCACGTGTCAATGTTATGAAAGTACATGCTATAACCAACACATGTACTCACTTATGAAGAAGTGGAACTTCAGCCCGATCAATCTTACTGTGAAGAGCCTATCAAGATTCTTGATACTAGAGAACAAGTATTGAGAAATCGGATGACTCGTCTGGAAAAGGTTCTATGGAGGAACCATAAGATGGAGGAAGCAACATGGGAGCCTGAGGATCTTATGTTAAAGACACACCTGAATCTTTTTAGGTAATATTTTGTGAATTTCAAGGATGGATTTTTTGTAAGGAGGGGAGAATGTAACACCCCAAGGTTTTGAAAATAAATATAGAATGAAATCTAACCATTAAACACAACTTTGTCCCTTCTATGTTTTGAATTTCAAGAAATGGTCATCTAGAGTTGTGTTCAGTAAGTCATTTGGAGTCTGATAGAACAAAATTCATTTTTAGTGAATAGTAGCATACCCTTATGAATAGTAATATGAATAGTAATATGACCCTTATGAATAGTAAATAATAATATTATTTTTATTTCGTACGGAAATATGATAATGTGATCTTAATTAATTTTTCAATGTCACAAAAAATTAATTGCACTTCAAGATTGTTATTTTTCGAATTAACTATGACCTTATTTAAAAATTAAATTAATAATATTTAGATAATTATTTTTCAAAAATGGAATTCACTTTTGAATTCTACATGTCTAAAAATGGTTTGGGTGAATTTTTGGGATTTTTCTAAAATACATGAATTTTTCACGAATAGTAAAAATACAATTTTGAGTATTCGGTAGTTTAATGACATCATAATGATGTAATAATTAAATATAAAAGTATGGTCGACTTTTGTATATTAATTTATGACATGAGGTGTCCAAAGTGGGTAAAACCATGGAAAAATACCATGTTCAAGCCCATGGTTTGGAAAAAACCAATAATGAGGGGTCCCTTTGAAATTATTAAAAAATTACCTCTCTTTTTCTATAAATACCCACTCATCCATTTGTTTTATTTCATTCCAAATCCATAATCCTCGAATATCTGGTGGTTTTACCTCTCTAGGAGTCCTCCCAAGGTTTCCCTAATCCCCTAATGTACCATCCTTCAAGATCTAGGAGTTATTCTACAAGGTAAGAGAATCCTTCATTCTCTTCTTTAAGTCGATACTTCTTTTATGTTATCTATTTGAAATTACTTTCTCATTTATTGAGGTTTTATTTCATTCATTATTCTTACTTTCCTTTTTATTACAATATGATTAGACACCCTTTTGTTCTCATCATTTGATTTTATGAAATTTTAAGTGACGCCATTAGGCTGCCGAATTTTTGTAAGGGATCTTTTAACTTTTCTTTTATTTTCAAGTTCATCTCTTTTATTTTTCTCTCCTCACATCCTCTATCTAAATGATCATGATAACTATAGTAAAATATATATACTAGATTTATTTCATGTGAATGGAAGACCCATCATAAATATTCTTACTCCCTCCCTTTTATTTTTATAAATGAAATCAACGTCCATGAGGTTCCAATTTATAGCCTTCATGGACGACAAAGTTTCATTCTTCAATTTATTCTTCATTACTAGTCATGAAACCATATTTATGGTTGAAACAAACTATAATATATGTATTATAACATAATTAATATTCAATAACCCTAATATGTACATATAATTAAGTTATATGACAAAACTAGTTCATTATAATCCAAATAACGCCAAATAATCGAAGTGGTTCTCATCTAATGATTCATCCTCATTACATATAACAAAATGATAGAAATGACCATTACCAATTATTTATGTTCATAAATAATATATAAATCCAATCTTGGAGATTTATAACCATTCCAAATGAAATCCATTACTTAAAAACAAGTGAACCGATTATGAAAATAAAGAAAATGAACACCCCAGAACAACGAAATTCAATATAATAACATAGAAATAAGGGTATAAATGAGCTAAAAAGAATTATGATAAAATAAATAAATGTATAATAGGATTTTAATTAAGTTATTAATAAGTATAATTTCATATTCCAGGAGTTTAAGTACAAGATAGGAACACGTTTGGAGTTAAGGTAAGGGGTTTTCCACCCAAACTTCCATTTTCATTCGAGATACTTACATTGTCTAAATTACCTCAATGAAATTCTTATGTATTTTTATGTACTCATAATATATTCTGTGTTAGTATCATATATATGTTTAAAAACCATAAAACTTCCTTATTTTATGTATAGTTACACATTTTAAAAGGAACTTTCAAAATTGTTTCAAAAATACAAGCCCGATTCAAGGGAATATCTCAAATTCTTACCTATTTTCAAGGGCACTCTATAATATGTTTTTGGAAACCATTATCTTTATAAAATCACTAATTTTATTATGAAAATATTATCTTACTTTACTTCTAGTTTTATACAAATATTTTTCCAAATGAACTCTTCTTTTCAAAATAAAAGAGTATTTATCTTCAGAATTTCTTAATGATTTTATAAGAGTGTTTTCATCTAATTCAACACCCTTGTTAATTCCTTGGTATTATTGGGTTTAATCATTTATGAAGTCATCTACCATATTTGAGTTAATGGTTTATTAATAACTCTATTTTGGATGATCTATCCTAAAACCATTCACCCTACTATTCTGAATGGTCAGTGTTTTATGTTTCATGATTGGGGAAAGATAGTTACATTTCATATGATAGTTTCAATATAAATGTATACGTTGTTTATGTTTATCCTTACTCATATTAGGAATGAATTGGACTTATTATGTGGTGGGTGGGGCCCTCTATAGCCCCTCGATGCATCAATAGGTCTCATGAGACAAATAGACGTAGAATTGGCCGAGGCCTTTCCCAAAGTGATATGGATTTTGGCCGAGGCCTTAATCACTAGATGTCTTGGTTGAGGCCATGAAAAAATGATACAGAATTTCCAGCATATGCAGTTCCCTCATTATAAAGATAGTAATTGAAATACCATGTGGTTATTAAACTAGTATAATACCCATGATTATGTTTTATTATGGCATTATTTATTCATCTCATTTTCCTGCCATAATGTGTTCATGTTTATTATTAAAGGCATGTGTTTTCAATTATTCACCATTTCTAATGTTTATATTATCTTCCGATATATTGCTTACTCTTACTGAGCATTTGATCTCACCCCTTTCTTATGTTTCATTTTCTCTATATATGAAGAAGTAATTTATGAATGACTTGCAAGACTAATCTAGGAGACGTGATGTTTTTAGTGGAACAAAACAGTGTTTTTGATTTCCCTTCATGTTGTAATGATAAAATTATGTATGTAACTTGTTTCCAATAATACTAAAATACTCGGTCTTTCAAGATTCGTATTCCTTGTATGTATTCCAATGTAATCAAATACGGAACTGGCTCTGGGCAACTGGGGTTGGGTCCTTACATAAGTTTTGTAAGAACACTTGGTTCGAACTCACATACAATTATTACTGTTTAGGGTCACATTAATTAATATTATTTATAGTATTGAGCAAAAATATTATAATAATGATAAAAATAATTAAAAACACCTCCTCTCCTCCACTATAAATAACACCCTCATTCCCCTCTTCCTCTCACACCTATCAGGCCTTGATAATTGTCTAAATTCTTCCAAATTCGGTCCCAATATTATTCCCCATGTCAAAAACATTATGGTCTAACCCAAATTCCAAGAGGCCTTAAAGAGGATATTAATGAGAAGAGATCAAGTGGTAAAAAATCCTCTTCCTTTTCATGTGTTTTCCTTTCCTTTTCTATTATTATAGTCTCCTACCCTCCTCTTATCCAAGTTTCATTAAATCTATTAAAATCATTTATATTATGGATGTTATCATGTTCATTGAATATTCATCAAATTTTTTTCTCCTCTCTCACTTATTCAAGGAATAAAAACATTCTTCGTGATGTGTTGAATTACCGACATCATGGATAATGTGATTTCAATTTTATTTAATTCTTTCCTGTCTAGTCATGTACCCATTTTTATGGTTGAACTAGGTTATAATATATGTATTATGTCTCATCCATGGTTATAGAATTATTTTGTACACATGGTTTTAATTTTTAAAACAAAATGGGGTTATTATTATCAAAGAACCACTAAAATGGACGAAGCAGGCATCATTAATGTTTTAACTTATGAATCATCCTAATTTTAGAATAAAAAACTATAAATGATACAATTTAATGTTATGGAAATATTTAAATACTATTCCATTAAAATTTTGGAGTTTCACTCCCAATCGACAAGAATGTCCATCATGAACCGATCATGGGAACTTGGTAAAGAACGCATCCAAAATAATGCAATGAACAAAATAAAAACAATTAAAGGGTGAAATGATATAATGAAATGATCATATAAGGTATTATAAACATCAGTATGTTTCATTAAGACCGTAATAACACTATTTTAACCCTTATACAAAAGTTTTAAATGAGTTTGAAGTAAGAAAAACCCAATGTAATGGAATTCAAAACCGATTTCCATTCTTTGGGTTAAAATTCTACATCATTACTTATGTGGTATTAAAATTGTTTGTGTGATGGGTCTTGTTTATTTTATGTTGAATTATGTGTATTTATAGTGTATATATATATATTCCATTCACTATATTAAGTTTCTATTCAATTATATGATTTATGTAAGGGGATTTTCTTTTAAAATCCTATTTTAAAATTCTATTTTACAAAATTCAATTGAAATATTTTTATCCAATTATTAATGTTGTATGATCATGTTATGGTTCTTGGAAATTGTTTCTAATGAATTATGGCACCTATATCTCCCTTCAATGCATTGGGTATGTGTATTCTGGAGGTTGGATGTATGGTTACTCCATGTGTAACTGCGATGGTTACACATATTGTAAGGTAGTTGTGAGGGGTATAAATTCGAAGGTAGCCAAGTGGGTTACAAAATTCTGAAAGTAATGCCCCAAGATACCATTACGGTAGTATTTATGTTATTATGTTTTCTGTGGATGTTGTGGAAATCTCATGTTTCACAAAGTAAGTATATATGGTAGACATGAATTTCTTTTGAAATTAATTTCATATGTTACAAGTATTCATGGACTAATGATTTATTTTCTTCTTTTTATACCCCTTACTGGGAAATTTTTCTCATCCCATTTTTTTAAAATTCTTTTCACAAGAATCCTTAGATGTTGAAAAGGGCGATTAACGTGCTAATGCAGATGAATCTAGTTATTTATATTATATATTAATTTTTGTAAAATCTGATTAAATATATGGAAGTTGTTATATAATTCTCCAGAACATAAACCGGAAAAATTTCCTCATTTTTAAAATGTACTGTGTATTTTTTATTAATCTTTTATAAAAATATACATAGCATGTTTTAGTACTGAATCCAGAAGTGCGGGTTCGGGGATTTACAGTTGGTATCATAGGAACATACTATAAAACATTGGATATTAGATGTTGGTGTTTTTAAAAAAAATAGTGATGAAATTTACTTTTTATCATATAGTTAATTATGTACACATAATAATTTTTTTCATAATTATTGATATGAATATTCATAATTATAAGTACAATAAATGAATTGCGAGGGCTCAATTCCATTTAAGGAGGATAATGTAACATCCTTATATTTTAAAAGGAAACACTATTTGCTTAAATTAACTACTAAATACTATGTGAACTTCATAAACTAACTATTAAACATAATTTTTCCACTTCTATATTTTCAATTTCAAATAATGGCCATCTACGGTTGTGTTCAGTATATTATTTGGAGTCTCATAGAACCAACATGTTATTTTTGGTGAATACCAACATATCCTTATAAATAATTATATAACCTTAATAAATATTAAATTTTATTATTATTTTATTTTCGTACATCTTTAAGATAGTGACATCTTGATTAATTTTTCAATTTGATATAAAAGCAGTTATATTCTTAAAATTGTTAATTTTTAAATAAAGTATGTTTTTATTTAAAAATAAAATTAATAATATTTAGAATATTATTTTCAAAAATTTTAGTTAACTTTTGAATTCAACACATAGAAAAAATTTTAGGGTGAATTTTTGGGATTTTTATGAAATTCTTGAATTTTTTGGTGAATAGTGAAATACAGTAAAATACCATATATTCAAATTATCAGTTCAATAAAAAATTTATGACATCATAAGTTATGTAATACCACATTTTTCAAACTCACATTCCATTATTACTATTTGGGGTAACATGAATTAAGAATATTCATAGTCTTGAGAAACAATATTATAATAATGATTAAAATAATTAAAAATACCTTCTCTCCCCCACTATAAATACCACCCTCATTCCCCTCTTACCCCAACAACTCTAAAGACTTGAGAATTGTCTAATTTATGCCAAATTCCCTCCCCAATATCCTTCTCCATGTCCACGACCAGCTGGTCTCACCCCAAGTCCAAAATCAAAGGCCTTAAGGAGGATCTCAATGAGAAGAGATCAAGAGGTAAGAAATCCTCTTCTTTTTCACGTGTTTTCCTTTCCTTTTATTTTATTATAATCTCTTCCCATAATCTTATCCAAGAGGAATGAAATCTCCAAAATGATTTTATATTAATTATTTTCTCATGTTCTTGTAAAATTCATCATCATTATTCTTCTCCTCTCCCACTTTTTAATGGAATAAAAACATTGTCCGTGATGAGTAGAATTACCGACATAGCAGACAATGTGATTTCTAGTTGATCTAATTATTTCAAGTATGGTCATGATACCATTTTTATGGTCTAACCAGGTTATAATATATGTATTAGGTCTCATCCATTATTTTTGAATTCTTTTTTACACATGCTCTTAATTTATAAAACAATATAAGGTCGTTTTTATCAAAGAACCACTAAAATGTTCTAAAAGAACATAATTTATGTTTTAACATATAAATCCTCATAATTTCAGAATTAGAAATGATAAATGGTATAATTTATGGTTCTTTAAATATTTAAATACCATTCCATTCAAATTTTTTAGTTTCACATCCAATAGACAATAATATCCGTCATGACCGATCATTGGAACCATGAACAGAATGCACCCAAAACAATACAAGGAACAAAATACAAACAACTAAATGGTGAAATTATGTAACTAAAAGATCATATAAGTTATTATAAACACTATTATGTTTTTATAAGATAGTAATAACACTCTTTATACCATTATAAAATATGTTTTAATGATTTTGATGTAAGAAAAACCTGAGGTAAAGGAATTCTTAACCTGATTTCCATTATTTGTGTTAAAATTATACTTCATTATTTATGTGGTATTAAAATTGTTTGTGTGATGGTTTTTTTATATTATGTTAAATTATGTGTATTTTTATTTTATATATATATTCCATCCACTCTATTAAGTCTCACTTTAATTATATGATTTATGTAAGGGACTTTTCTTTTAAAATCCTCTTTTAAAATTCGGTTTTACAAAATTCAAAAGCTACGTTTTTATGAAATTATTCATGTTGTATGAAAATGTTATATTTATTAGGAACTATTTATGATGAAGTTTGGGACCTATATTTACCTACAATGCATTTTTATGTGTATGTTGGAGGTCAGATGTATGGTTACTCCAAGTGTAACTACGATGGTTACAAAAATTGTATGGTAACTGTGAGGGTTAAAAATTAAAAGGTAGCCAGGAGGGTTACAAAATTGTGTTAGTAATTACCCAAGGTACCTTTATGGTTCTATTTTTGTTCTTATTTATTTTGTGGATCTTCTGAAAATATCATGTTTCACAAAGTAAGAATATATGATTGAAAAGTATGTCTTTTGAAAATAATTTAATACGTTACAAGTATTTATGGACTAATGTTTTCTTTTCTTTTTTTATATCCATTACTAATCTATTTTTATCATCTGATGTTTTTGAAATGTTTTTCACAGAAATCCTCAGAAGTTGAAAAGGGAATTTAAGGTTCTAATGTATATGAATCTAGTCATTTATATTAACTATTAATTTTTGTAAACTCTTATTAAATATATGTAAGTAGTTGTCAAATTATATAGATACTAGTCCGAAAAAGGTCATCATTTGTATAATGTACTATTTATTTTTCAGTTATCTATTATACAAAAAAAATCATAGCATGTTTTAGTACTGAATCTAGAAGTGCATTTTCCGGGCTTTACAAGCATACTCAAGCTCCCTCACCCCATAAGGAGTAATGTGAACGCATGAGGGATATGAGATAGAAAATATACTATTTTAATTGTGAATACAATAATTAAACTTTTTTAATTATTACACCCCAAAAAAATATCAAAATAATTCATATTATGAACCAATAGATCCCATGAATTCCCAAATGATTCTTTAACTATGAAAATGATGAATAATTCCTAGTTTTCTATATAATATTTCATCGTAAAATATCAAGGATCATGCATGAATCTTGAGTATCTATTTTTTGTTCATATAGTAATAATTTTTTATCACAAATAAAGGGTTGAGATGAACCTATGTTAAAGATATTGGATTCCAAAATAGATGATACAAATAATTTGTAAAAATAAAATAATGTCTAAATCTAGAATTAGTAACAATATTCAATAAGAAATATATATCTCTTAGCTCCTCATTATCCCCATGATATTTATCCCTATCCATAAGACTATAATACTTATAGTTTTACCAAAATTACACATTTACCACCTCATCAAAATCATATAGGCAGTAGTGAACTTGAACCAATAGACTACACATATAACTATTCATGGGATTCCCAAGCCATCATAGAAGACATCAAAACACCTTTAGAGTACTCTATAATTCAATCCTATACACGTAGTAATATGGACTATAGGTGTAGAATTTTTTTTCCATGAAGGTAGAATTATAATGGAGGTAACCAGGACACCCAAACTAATAGCACAGAATAATGGTTATATTGAGAGAGAAAATGAAGTTACTTCACGATAAACTACCATAAGGGGATCTAAATCTTATGTACTCCTCATAGAAATAATATAAAATTCCAAAATAGTAATCTATATATCAATTTATAGGTAATAAACAACATTTACCTTATCCCCCTTTTTCACAAGTCTCTACTATAATAGCATTCCTGACCACTACTGTGTATTTTCAAAAATGTAAGGGAGATTCCATTGTTCTTAAAGGCTCTTAAATACCCATATATATGTGTAAAACCATTGATTATTTATAATTTATCCTAAATATATTGAATCAAATATGATTAGTGAAGGTGGTGACGTATTCAATTACTGTCATTGAACCTTGCTAATGGTTCAAGAATTCTATTATATTCACTCGATGTGGGGTATCTAGATAGAACTATTCCAATAATAGTTTCTAAAAACTAATATAGGTGTGTCTCTTAATATTATTATCCAAAATAATCACATACTACCATCTATATGAAAGTCCTTCTAACATAAAGGTGATAATGAAAACTCAATTCTTCCTAGAGATCTCAATAATTTCAATGAAAAAGTGTTGATAATTAATCAGTTCCTATAATACCCCAAAGTGAAATATCATGTAATTAATTGATCCATATAATATTTTTTAGTAAAATAAATTCCCACCAAATTTTTATTTATTGATTATTAAAAATGCATGATAAAAAAGTAACCAACAAAACTAAATAATTTTTTCACTAATAGACATTTTCCCCATTATATTAACAACCACATAATCCAAACAATGATTCATCATCCCCCAAAAATTATTATCATATGGTACCAGTCAAAAAATATCATACATATTAATTTTATTCAAAACATAGGTAAATATAAATATAAAAAGGGTTGAGGTTGAATTCTTGGTCAAGATTAATATTAGTGATAAGAATAAATATTTATAATTGATAATAATATTAGCATATGTGTTCAATCAATATATAATAAAAAAATATGAAGGAAATATTATGTTATAAATAATGGAATAAATATTTAGATAACATAAGATATAAATAAAAATAGTGTTTCAATAATAATGTACCATGATATCATAATATATTAATGATAATCAGAATAAACTATGAAATACCCTTTAGATATAGAAAATATAACAATATAGGGAACATGACATTCATGAGCCCCACCATTAACTACCATTATTATGAGAAACTAAAACATAAATATGAATAAATTTCTCATTAGATATAAACTCTAAATAAATGCATTAGAGGGTGATATCAGGCTCCACCTGTCACCATCCATACTTATGAGCAGCACATGAATTAAATCACTTATCAATTCATAAATAACCCATTGAAATAAAATAGCTTTCATAATAAAGTTAAAAATGAAAATCCATCATATTTATATCATAAAAACACATATAAAGGGAATGGGTTTAATTTAATATTTTATAATGAACCAATGTATATAAAATGGGATTCAATGACATTTAGTGAATTTATAGGTAGATACTTTACAATCATGGAGATAAAAATATGTTATTATCTAGAATAAACCAAAATATAACATCTAGGTAAACAACCTTAAATGAAATTAGTTAATAATGTGGTATTCACAGAAGAATTTAACTGGAAGAAATATTATAGTTATGTACTTGAAATTATTAGAAAAGGAATAGGTAGTGATGGATCATTTATTTTCGTGATAAGAAAATTACATACCTACAATTGAAAAATATTGTTTATGGTTACATATTAAAATCACTCTAGATCAATATTTTTATGTGTCAATGGAAAATCACATAGTAAAAAAAAACATTATGATATTTGAAAAACATTCACATTCGAAATAAGAAATATACTTGATCTTATGAAATCGATTTAATTGATATATTTTTTAAATCTAGTGGAAAATAATATTCTTTATTGAAAGTATGAAAATTTTGATATGATGAATCAAATAAAATTACAAAGTTGGAGTAAATTTGTGTTCCCATAAAACACTAAATTATATCATTTTCATCATATTTGGAAAATGTTGATTTTTCTTGTAAAAATAAAAAGTTTTATTAAAACCTAAATTGAGAAAATTGGAAAAATTTTACCATTGGAAAATAATATTCAATATTTATTCCTAGAAAACCCATAATGAATATCAAAACATATTTGGTGTGGAAAATATTTCTAAATATATTTTTTGAAATCCAAAATCTTAAAAGGAGTATTAAATATTAATTCTTAAAGGGGTAAAAAACTATTAGAATTATAGAAAGTAATACACATTATATTTTCAAAAAATAAGGGTTTGTTTTGGTGGGATGAAAAATATAAAATTTAAACATATATACAATTAAAATATGTAGTGTCTTTATTGATAATATAATAATTTTAGGCGAGATAACAATAAAATAGGATGATTTGAATCAATAATGAAATTTCACATATCAAAATAAAATACAAAATAATTTTTTAATCATGGAAACATGATAAACTATATATCTTAGATTTATTTTAACCATGAAAAATAAAACATCATATAAAACATAACAATGTCTCAATGAATTTAAATTTGAAACAAAGAACCCCTTACCTTATTTCCCCATATAGTCGAATGAACTCTAATATCTAGTATATAAAAAATATATATTATAATCACATATTTCAGAACTATTTTCATAAACATAAACTTATATAACCATAATTAATAATTATTCTCTATATTTATATGAATTAATTGTTACCTATTTTTGATGTTGTTTATGAATAATCTTGATAGTTTTGAACTAGTTTTGAATAGTCGGTGTTATTATGCATTCATATCATTATGTTGAACAATAAAATATAAATATAATTACTCAAATGGGTTAATTATAATTATTTATGGTTCTTATATTACATTATTGAGTGATTTAGTTTAAATCTAAGAAGACGAAATCAATAATAAACATTTTTGTGATTTTTAACCTAAAATGTGTTTTCGCATAATTAGAGTATAAAATATTGAAGAATCTTTTACAGTAAAAAAATTATCTACTAATTTATATCATATTATAATTAGAAATATGTTTTCATAATCATATATCATATAATCCAATATCATTTTTTACGTTAGTGGTCAAACTGACCCAAACATGATCACATAATGATTATTGATGATTATTAGGTGATTTAGATGAAAAATCATTAAATTGGAAGTATAATGATATCATTTAGTGTTTATTAGTGAGATATATAATAGTTAATTATTATTTATAAGAATAAGTTTTTGATATGATGATAATAAAAACATTTAAGTAAGGATTTTTTGTTTAATACTATAGTTTTAGATGATTCAATTAATGATAAATGTTTGTTGATCATATAATTAATTGGTTACCCTATTTTTCAAAACATAACATTTATTATGTCATAAAAATTATATTTATACATTAAAGTAAATCTAATTACCATCCATGTAATGTGGTGATTAACTGGAATATGGAAATGAATCAACCCATAGAGGTGGTAGTCCTCATGTAAGCATAGTGGCCAATTTATTTTACATGGAATTATAGAAATGAGACTGTATTCACCATTATAATTGTGTTTCTATCCCCTATTTATATTTTTTTTCATATTACTTGGTCAAAAATAAAGAGACCTATATATATATTGAGATGGGATCATATAATTATTCATTACAAAAATTCAACAATAGGTTTTCCCCACCCCTAACAAAATAATAAGTAAGTGTATATACTAGAAATAGTAATAATATACCTAAAAAGTAATCATTAATATATACCCCATCATATATTCTATTATATTTATTTTATTTTGAATGTAAATTCCTACCTAGAGAGGATCTCTATCTAAATTCTTACATATAAACTCATATTTGGACATGAGGGGATAATTTGGTCATCCCTACTAGGAAGAGAATATAATTCCATTTCTTAGATTATACATATACTTATAATAACCCACACTTATGGATAGATGTGTACTATGATGTTATGATCCAAATGAATGATCCGATTAATAATAATTAGGTCATGATAATAAAGGAAATCAATCAAAACATTCCAGATAATAGGGGTACAAGTATAATATGTTTTTTCATTACGATCTGTTCCCACTCATTCAGTTGATATAATGAGTCAGGTACCAAATCACATCCATTTAATTCATCATATATGCCATTAGTAAATATACTAATTCAAACTCATATAACATAACATGTAGATATATGGGTGGAATAACATGTCTATCCAAATTAGATCAACCATCTTTGATATACTATGTAACCATGGCATGACATGCCATAATAATTCATATAAAATAGTGCACATCAATATCAAATTAACTATTCTATAATTCAATAATTAACTAAATAATTGTACATTATAGGAAATCATGAAAATAAATCATACAAAATCACCCAAAGGTATATAATGGAATAATTTCAGATTAATAGAATCAATAGGGGAATCATAATAATTTTTATACATATTCTCATTTAACAAAATTTTAGTAATTAAAACCCTTGGTTTATCCATGGTAGTTTCTAGGATAACACTATTTGAGTAGAGGAGGTAGAATTCATATTCCAACATATTCCTCCAATTTTTTTTCCTGAGAACACATTTTATGGAAATTTAGAACTAACAAAGATTACATGAAATACAAAATTCCCAACCACATAGGAAATTATCAACTTATTCCCTATTCCAACACATTAAATTATATAATAAAATAATTTGGGTCTCTAGGAGAAGGTTATACCACTAGTTGAATTTAAGATCCACCATATGACCAAAGAATTAGGGATTGAACTAATCATTGATTGAAATAAAAAATTAAGGAATAGAATAAATGAAATTTCATGAGACTATGAAGGAAAAATTTTCTTAGCCACCATAGTAAAAGAGTATTCCTGATTGATGATGCTTCATTAAGATCTAAATATGGGCGATTAATGGTTTTCTATCTATTATAATGATAATATTAGAAACATGAAGCTAGGGTTTGACATGGAATTAGTTTTATTAGATAATTATTTCATATCCACTGATAACCCAATATAACAATGTTCTAGACGGAGATTCATAGAAGATATTAGAGGAGGATAGTAATACCTAATAGAGTTGAAATAATTTATTTTGAAATGAAATATGAATCCCCATCATTGTTAGGAATAAATTTATGTGTTGATAGGATGAAAATTCCATTTCTAAAGGAATTCATCACCAAAACCTACCATATACCCACTAGGACACCACCAACACTTCATAGTTAAAATAGACCCACAATTAAACTATATCTTCTCATCTAGTACCATGTAAAAAGCCACTGGGTACCTGGTTCTTCCAAAACCTTACTCTTTTACCATTACTCCTAAAAATACTCCCAAATAATGTCATAACATCAAAAACCCTAGACAGACATTTATAAAATTTTAATTATATTTAAATAATTTTCAAATGATCTAAATTTCCTTTCCTAATGGTCAGGGAATTTTAAACCTCCAAAAAATTAGACTTTACATCCCAGAGAATCATTAACTAGATTCCTAAGGGAATAAAATTTTCCATTTGATTATGATATGGTATTCATGTTCCTAAGCATCATCATTGGTCTTCCCATGTTTCTATTTGACTAAAATGAACTAAAAAATCATACACATTAACTACTTATGGATTCAATTAATCAAATATATAATATTTCTCATATATGATGCCTTGGACAAAAGATCCACATTATAATTCTGAATCATGTTAAAATGGTTTTAAACATACTTCATCATATAGAATCCTTAAATGTGTTGTTTATGAAACAAAATATAGGAGGTAATAAAAGATAAATAGAATCCTATAAAATTAAATCAAATATCTCAAAAAGAATGACATGTGATGAAGATTATATCACTTTTTTTCTAAACATTGGTAATTCAACTATGGGGAAATATGAAGGAAGACAAGATCACCAACATAAAATTAAAAGGATTATATATAATATTCAATAGAATCCTTTTTCTATTATTGAGTAGTAATGAGATGCATTTTAATCATCATTATATGTTCTTTCATATTGTGGATGATACTAGGCCCCATTATTTATGATTTATCAATCTTTATCTAATATAAGGAAAAACTTCATGAACTCTTGTATAAATATTCCAAAATATCCATTTGAAAAAAATATTATTATATATTGTTATAGAAGAATTACATTGGATAATTATTACTCTCCCATGATCTAGAAAGATTAAATATACAATCATGAAGAATATCCTATGAAATGTCTATGGTTCAATTGGATGGACTATCGGTCTATTATGGAAAATCCATACTCTACAATAGATGTCAATACAACACTAGTTTCCATTATTTTTATAATCAAGATGTGATTTTTAGAACCCTTTCATAGAAAATACTATCTTGAATGAACTAATGTTTAACAATCTCCATATAATATTTTTCCCAATCACATCAACTAACGATGCATGTTTGTTCTATAACAAGGGATATTTCTTTATAAGACTATATTCTATCACCTATACCATGTATTAGACATTAATTGTTTTTCAAGATCATATACAAAATCCATGGTGATCTCTCCCAAAATCCAAACAAGAAATGTAAGTGATTTAAGCTTCCCCCAATACATTCATGCCCAAGATTAACCTTTTGGTAGGTGTGGAATCATGAAATAAATTGCAAAAATAATATCTATTTTTATCTGGAAACTAGGTTTATCAATGAATATCACGATACATATTCATGACTCGAGGATTCATATCCCAATGAGAATCATGATACACCACCATCACAATTTCCTTTATACCATATGGAATAACTAGTCTCCCATAGACATCGAGAAATATGATTGGTTAAAATATCAATTTTTAAGATTCTCACAACCATTGAGTATTTCCTAAATAGTGATACATTCCAAATCAGTCATCTATATGTCAAATGGTTTAATAACCATTGAGGATAAATATTCTGAGTAAGGTCAATGATTAAAAGAATACCCTTTCATAAGGCATATTGAATATCAATGTCAAATGATTACAGGTATTCTACCCAAAATATTTGTTTGAGATGAAATTACCATTGATAAAATATTAATTTAAAAATCTTGTATTCTATATACAATTTGAAGAATTCACTTTATAGTAAGTGCCTCTATAATTTCAATTCATGGACAATCATGACATGTTATAGATCAAAGCTGGGGTAGTTTTTTTAGGATGTACTATCAAGAAGAATAATTCACTACCTAATGATATTTCATTTGAAATATTTTACCCTAAGGTCCTACCATACACCCTTTGACGGGGATATATAATGGAATTTATAATTTTTTTAATTCATGTATTATAGGATCTAATATTCATGTTTTAAAAGAAACATTTAGTCTATTGTGATGAAAACAAAATAAAACTAAATAAATATTGAATAGAAAATCTTAGTCATAATGATTTTACTTGGTTCACCTACACTACGATTCATCAGTGTATAACATATCAGTGATATGCTGATAGGTAAAATCAACAACAATGAACTAGTTTCTGATTACAATATTTAGGATAAGATCACTACCCATGTATATTATATGACCACTTCCTCATTTCATCCCATTGATTTCCAAAATGGTAATAAAAAAATATAAAATTTTCATACATAGGTCTAACTCACTAGAATGGTAATGGTGAATATTACTATAGACAATAGTGAGTGTTCTCTATAATTATATATTTTCCACATCATAATCTTCAATTATATAGAAAAAATATCTTCCCCACTAATCCTGGTTTTTTAATATAATTCAATTTAATAACACTTGAATGTTGTAGTATAATATATTCAATAAATTACACAATTTGGTTGGTCTAATTTATTTTTTCTTATTATTCCTTATTCTTTATCTAGCATAAATATTCATAAATAAAAAAGATTCTAATATATCAAATGAATATTGAAATTATATTTAAATCTTCAAATCTATTTCAAGTTATTTCGTCCACTACATTAAATTCATCAATGGAATTGATTCTTTGTTAATGTTTTCCACTAAAATTTTAAAAATATAATTATTGTATTTTTTAAAAAAATCCAATCCATCTTGAGAATTCTTAGTCACATGTTTTGGTCAAATTCCTCATAATTAAACCATTATTTCATGGAATAATAGATAGTATCATGATCATTCATTTATTTATTCAGCATACAATTTCACTAAGATGTCATAAAAAACATTTTGGCTTGATCTTGATTTGGGTTCTTAAATAGAGAAAATCATAACTTTCATAGCCCTTCTATTTTCTTCACGGTCTAACCATCACTTCAGGATTTTCTTAACCAAAGTTATACCATATTATCAGGAGTATATTAAATTATATATAAACTCAATATCCATATAAATTATGAAATGAAACTCTCTCACTACACGAATATGTCCATATTTTATATACAGTTAAAAATTTTCCTTCCCTCATAAAGGTATGAAACTTCTATCAGGGTTTGAATAATAGAATTTCTCAAATTTTAAAAAAATCCATATTTTATTTAATTAAATTAGGTTACTCTATATTAATTCAGTTCATTCATAGTCCATGTCTATAAATATATCTATTTATTAATTCATCTAATTTTATTATAAAACTTACAAGTTTTCTTCATATAAAATTTTTATCATTGTTAAGGTTTCCAATAAAATCACATTCCAAATATAACTAAATTACTATTAAAGATTTATCTATGACTTTTGGAGTTGAATAAAATTATAGGAAACATTATAAAGATTAAATTCCATAAATTATGTCCACTTTTAGTGATTTTGTATGGATTTTGAATCCCCCTATTTTATTACATAAAAGAGAAGATCAATTCATATAAGATAAAATAATATTCAAAAGATATTTTATGTATAATGAGGAGAGGGTATAATTATAACTCATTATATTTAGGAAATTAGTCGAGCCATGAGACTCGACCGATGAATCCCAAATATATGTTCATCTAATTATTTCATAAATATATATTCCAGTTTATTATTAGTTATAAAAAACATTCATTAGATAATTTTTCCTTGACCATCTCCTTTATATTGCTCAAACATATCTAAATATATTATTACTGATGGTGTTTTATTAGATTCTTTGTTAACTTAATTCAATTTTTATTCTAACATTGAATAATCATCAATTTCTAAATAACTTCTACATAATCTATTAACTATTTATTTATCCACATAAACTATGTACACTCTTGGGATACCAAAATATAATATTCCAATAATTTTCTCATGGACACACAATCCTATATATTACATAGCCATATAACACAATTTATACTAATGAATAATGTTCCAACAATTGTGGAATTTCCTTCTGTGAGATATCCTAAATTCTTGAGTTTGATTTTTTTATAAGAAGTATTGAATTTTTTATAAGATCTCTATTGATAATAATTGGTGATTATTTAAGGATTTATTGAAATTTTTCTTTACATTCTTGTTTATTTTATTTTACTAAAAGGAATGATAATGTTTTTTTGGATATATCAATCACACAATGTAATGAAATATGTCTCGTGGAAATATAGAATTGGAGGGAATGGAAGATAATTTCATAAGATCATGAAAAGGATAATCAATAAATATAATAATGTTTAAGTGTTCGTGATGCTAGTTGAAAATTATACATATATGTTACCAAACTCATATAATTTTTCATGTTAATAAGGATGCTCCAAATAAGGGAAACCAGAATTTAACCACACTTTACTAGTTCTTGTGGATGAGTTCTAGAGCACCTTTGAAAATGGTTCATGAAATAATGTATGTAGAGAAGGATAAAATCAATAATTGAAAATGATAAAACAATTTGTTCCATTAAATAGAGATAAGAGTGTTGTGATTGAATTTTTATAAAGAAAAATTGACAAAAATGTGACCATGGTGGTTTTTGTAGTTGAAGCAATGCACTAAATTAAAGACTTGTTTCTAGAAAAAGTCCAATATATGATGAAATACATTTTATAAAGTTAATGGGGGTGTTGGAGGCTCCATATGTTATATGGGTTATCCCATTCATGGAAAGGTTGTGCTTAATGGTGGCCATGATTGACAAATGGAGATGGGTTCCAAAACAACCAACAAGAAGGTGGAAATGCCATAGTTTCTATCATGTAGGAGGAATAAGGGATAGAGTAATATCAATAAATCATGTTTAAGGTTTAATTGATAGGTTATGAAAATATTTTGTAAGAAATCACTATGTTGATTCTTGAATGGATTATCAGTGCTTTATACATCATGGGACAACAATTTAGGCCATGATTCATGCCCGATGTGATGGATTTTTGCAGTGCTGCATATGTGTATTAAATGGTTATTTAATTATAATTATAGAGGATAAATTAATTTTCAACTAAGTATTTATTTTATTAATTCTAATGGATGGTAGAAAAGTGGAGATTTGGAGGAGTTATGGGCAGTTTTATTAATCCATAATGTTTTAACGGGTTTCCAAATGTTTGGGAGCATGAACTCCCTATTTTAAATGGTAGAGATTGTATAGATACATGGGTAGAATATTTTATATATATTTCATATAAAATTTACATAGGTGGAGTAGAAAATTTCTAGGTGAGGGGATATAATTATGTAGGTGTTGGTAACCATTGGAGACTCTTCCAAATGGAATATTAGACTGTTATGAAAGTTAAATTTGAAGATTAGTTCCCATTTTACTCTAAAAAAGTAATAAGAATCATTAAAGATAGATTAATATATTGTGAGGGGTCATCCACGAACACATAACCATAACATCTATCGATACCCAAAGATGTATTCCATTCATGTGATTTTTTGAAGAGACTGACAAGTCACTTAATAATGGGAATGTTACTTTTCCACCAGTAGTGAACCAATTAGGGGGTTTTCAAGGAAGTCACCATTGGGAACCATTGAGATATACCCAAACAATTATAATGGGAGTGAAAACACTGAAGAATAGTTTTATTATAGTTTTTTGGAACTCAGATATACACAGATTCATTCTACTTGGATACATCCTTGTGAGGATGAACCCTGTAAATTATCGTGCCGCTATTTACATTTGGAATGCACACCTAAAATGATCGAGTAAATTAATATATATCTATTAAAATAGCGTAAAAAGTTACCCTAACTATTTTGAGGTTAATATCTTTTAGTGAATGTGAATGATTTAAGGAACATGGATTTTAATTAGTTAAGACATTTCGTACCTAGATTTACCCCACACTCTCTAGATGATCATATTTTAAACCCACATTTAGGAACTAACATATTGTATAAAAGGGATAGTTAATATTACTTGGAATTTTTTTATCTAACTTGATTTGATTTTTTTGAAGTGAAATGGATCCCATAGCTAAGGATACAATGTTTGATATAAAAAATTTCAATAATTGAAAATGGTGTCAATTGACTACAATGAAGATTCACCTAGATATCAATGAGAATTTGTGGGATAAGTAATGGTTTTTTCAAGATGACATGGATTAAACTAGTCATCAAATAAGAGAAATATTGAGGTTTTTGTATGTGTGAAAATTTCATTAAAGGATTCCCGTAAATATTTTTCATATAAAAAGGTGGTGCATATAATGTTTGATAAAAATATGTCGACAAATTAGGATGTAGTACACAGAAAATATGATGAATAATGCTATATTTATAAAGGAAAGAATTATAAGATCATGTTAAAGTCATATCAAAATATGAATTCTACAATAATTGTAACAAACATTGATTCTAATGTCACATCGAATTATTTAAATTGGGTAGATAATGATTGTGTAATAATAGAATTTATTTTAGATCTAAAATGGGGATTCTATGAAGAAGGGTAGAAAATATCAAGCTTTAATTTAGAGTTGTTAATGAAATTTTAAAAATGAGTTTTCAATTATACAAGAAATGGTGGAACAATGATAATTAATTAATGATGTTTATTTTTCTACGATTCAAATTTTTTCTGTAGAAAACAAGGGAAAAAGAAAAAATTGGTGTCACTATATTTTCGCATGATGAAAATGGGAAAAAATGAATTAATAGAGAAACATTGTTGAAGATATATTCCAATAAATCATAATGAAAATGGACATACATAAGGAATTGATGGAATGAATTATTCCACTCAAGACCCAAATTTATTAAATTATTGAATCAGGTATGGATGCATTTTCAATCATTAATGAAATGGTATCAATATTAATGATTAGATATGAAAAAATAAATGCATTTTGGGAGATGATCTAAACACTCAATGAGAGGAGGAACTCCCCTTCTATGTAGGCCTCAACATGTAAAAAAATTCCCACATTAAAATCTAGAAGAAATTTCATGTTCCATGCAAGTGGTAATACCAAAATAAGGAAAGAACCAATTTGATACTATTGTTAAATAAATGGTCTTATAATGAGTAGTTTTTTAAGATAACAATCCCAAATATACGATCAAAATTCTAGAGTTGTCAATATATAAATCAAGGATAGACCATCTAATGTATGATTCTTATAGTGAATTCTATACTTTCTCTAAACTCAATCACAATGTAAGGAATTGTAATTATAGTATCTATAGAATGGTAAAGAATCCATATGAATCAAATACACTCTTATGACTTTCAAGGGGAATGATTATCCAGGAAGTTGTCATGGTAAGTTAGAAAATCGGTTCAATGTTTTATCGAATGAGAATGAACCTAAATAAATGGTGTATCAAGAAAAAATATCTAGATACTCACACAACTCTATTTGAATAAAAGAAAAAAATATGGATGAAAAATAAAGAGGTTATTATATATATGGGAAATATGGATGAACATGTAAAGGTGAATCAACTGATGAAGAATATGTTTTCCAAAATAGATCTCTTGGCTATCCAAGAATTGTTTTTAGTGTTATTATACAAAAACCACTAATAGGTGAAAAAAATAATATGAAATAATAAATCAACCTAGTGGTGAGATACACTATTTATGTAACATATTGAGATACTAGTTCATGTGTGATTGATTCTACAACTATGGAAATTACCAAGCGAGTGAAAAATGTCAATGCTCACATCAATGAAGTGATGTGTGTAAGATGTATCACACAAGGGATGTCCTCTAAATGTGTACTAGGTATCTAACATAATGAAATGGTGATGTGTATGAATATAAATAAATTATTTTGTTCCATTCCCTAAAGATAAAAATGTAAAACAAAGTATAGAAGGTGATGTGCTGGTCTAATATGGTCATCCACATTACTCAAATTCAAGGTGTTTGAGAAACAAATCACCCCATATTATTTAGAGTTTATAATCATTTTTAGAGTTGGAAAATTTAGATAAATATAACATATATGGGGTGACAGCGGTAGAAAATAACATGTAATAGAGATTAATGAAGATATACTAAAATGTAAGAAATTGGAGTCTCCAAATTTGATCATAAAAAACTACTGTCAACATATAATGAATCATGGAGAGTTTTGATGTAAAATAACGTCTATTAAGACTTCTCCAAATATTCTAAATCCTGTTAAGAAATGAAATACATTATGTTAAAGTGGAATCATTTGTTAAATGTTTCAAAAATTGGTATCCATTGATTTATCTTGTAGTATGACCCTCATAAAATGTACATTAAAAATGTCTAAAAACTATTTATTATGAATGTGTGTTAGAAATAAAAGGTTTTTTTGAGAAGTGAAAATTCCAAAATTTTAACTTATTTTTTGGTAATCACATGTGGCATTGATAACTATTTTTATTATCTTTAAAAATATTTTTTTTGTACACTATGACTAGTCTTAGTAATCTTAGAGGACATATTGACTTCTCAAGTTACATGTACTAAATTTACTCATGTAATATCTATTGAAAACGAATTAGGAATGGTTATATGATAATAAATTATTATTAGGTTTCATAAATCTTATAGGAATTTTTTTCAATTGGGTCCAAATGATTTTTCATATCAAAACATGGATACCATTAAATGCTACAGAAAATATGGGAGTTGAGATATCATGGTGTTTCTTCACATATATCATGGGGTAGAAGATATTGAAGATATAATAAGATAAACCTATTATAAATCCATAAATGTGAGATGAGAAGTAATATCCCAACATTTTAAGGAATTATATGATCCCTTTATTTTTTTCTTCTAAGAAGGGGATCTTCAAAAAATGGAAATCTTATCAAAAAATTACAAAGGGGGAGATTAATAGGAATAGAAAATGATTATGTTAGATTTGTTGATAGGAAGTGTGGGATTTATTTACTATAGTTTTTATAATAAGATGTTGTGATTATTAGATGATTTTTTAAAATAAAAATGATTGTGTGTTGATTGAATTTATAAAAAATAAAACTTGAAGGTTGTTGTGATGGATACATCATCGATAAAAAGTAATAGAGGAAGATTGTAGTAAATAAAAATGTGAGTAGAATGGATTATCATTGTACAATAGTGATAAATTCCCAACCAAAAAACATCACCTCATTGTGGAGGTTGTGATATGTTTTCAAATGGATATTATTAGGTGATTAGGATAATAAAATCAGTTTTCTTGAGAAATAAGTTCCCTAGAATGGAACTAGATAGGGGACATGTTGTAGTGGTCCCATGGTGGATTTCCAAAGAACATATGAAAAATGGTCAATGATAATTTTTATTTTTAGAATGTCATGGTAAAGAGTTTTGATGTATAAAATAGTTTTTTATTCTATGTAGATCAAAGTGTCATAATGGAAGTGTTCCTAGGAACAATAGTCATAATGTGACCATATAGGTGGTTTTAGTTGATGAGAAGTTCTAATTTAACAACCTTATATTCAAACAAGGAAAATTTGGGATTGAATGTGTCCTTGGAAAGTCGTATTAGTGTAGGATGGTCCATTTAAAACATGGGAATCCCATTATTGGAATGGTTGGGTATAATACTATTCATGGTTGATAGGTGGAAATAGAAGCCTAAACATTAAATATAATGTTATCACACTATAATCCCTAACATGTTGAAGGAAAACATCTATATGTTTTTCACTATTCCTTATTGAAGGTTGTTTTGATAGGTGATGTTCATATTTCTATAGAAATCACTCTAATGATTCTTAAATGGATAAAAATTATTCATACATCATGGGATTGAAATATAGAACATTATCTATGCCTAATTTGGATTATTTATGAAGTTATACACATGTGAATTAAATTGTGATTTAATTTATACTATAAAATGTATTTAATGTTACATGAAGTAGTTATTTGTTGATTACTAATGGGGTATATTATGTATCTATTTTCGTGGAGTTATGGGTGGTTTTATTAACCCATAATGTTGCTAATAGGTGTACTAATGATTTGGGGCATCACCTTCCTATTTGAATCAGGGTATATTGATATGATAAAGGGGATTAATATAGTGAAAATATTGAAAATATGAGTTTTAGAGGGGTAAATGAGAATTTATAGGAGAGGGTCTAGAAAGAAGAAAGAGTTGACATCTAGTGAATAACTTTCTGAAGAAGAAGTGGATATTTTTGTGAAACATAAAGGGGAAATTTTATTCTAATTTTGTGATGAAAATGGAAAAATAGTTTCAAGGGTAGATTCACATATTGTGAAGTAGAATCTAAGAGGACGTTGATATAAAATCTATCTCCATATAAAGGTTCCTTCTATACTAGTGATGTTGGGATGGGAAAAAAATATAATAAACTATGATAAGGTGATCTTTTCAACTATCTATAAATTTAAGATGTAATTTTCATGGTAGAGACCCTTTGGAAGATATGATCAATCACTAAACCATTTTTAGGGTTTGACGCCTGTGATGATAATTTCACTTATAATGATTTGGTTTTTGGAACATTTTCAGTACTCATCAGGTATATTATATTTAGGGTGAACCATTTAAATTCTCATATACTTATTTAAATTTTTCAAGCACACAATAACATATCATGAATCTTAATTTATATCCGATAAAAGGGATTTAAAAGTTACCCTCAATGTTAAGAGTTCAATATCTTACAGGAAAAGTGAGTAATTTAAGGAACACATGTTTCCATTTGTTATGAAATTTCATACCTTGATTCACCCCCAAGTTTAATCCCACTCTAAACCCCCAATATACAGACTAATGTAATAAAAAATATCACCATCCAATATAGAATCTCAATAGTCCATCAAATATAGATATTTTCCCTATAAAACTAAACTATATTTCATTATTCCCTAAATATACCTAAATATACTCTTTACTACCAAAATACTGAATTAAAATAGAAAAAAAGCAAATCCATTCTTCCAAACACATAACATAAAGTATATTAGGTATGGTTGTAAAAATATATTTTAATCTTTGAAAAATTATACATTACAACATTAATTATACACCCATTTTATCCTCATGAGTTCAATTTTTTCTTCTAACATCTACTAGGGTTGAATTGAATTTTCATTCTTCCATTTTTCACTTCTTAAACACATACCTTGAATATTTCAAATTTATGATGAATGTGTTTCCTTCATTATTATGTTATTAAAATGTTTAATCGTATTTTATATCTTAAATCATAGACCTCAAAAATAAATTATCACATTAACTCTAAAATCATATCAATAGAAATGTGATATTTGATAGAAATATTGATATCATCCCCATATATAATTATAATTTACTAATATTTATATAAAATATTTAATATATTGGTTGTGATCAGACTATATATAATTAAACACTATATTTCTCAAATTTAATTCCATCCATTAATTTAATGCACAATGTTCTTTTTTAGGCGACATAATGACTTTTTTAATATATCATCCATTGAATCATAATT
The DNA here is from genome assembly GCA_963277665.1 of Viscum album. Taxonomy (NCBI): domain Eukaryota; kingdom Viridiplantae; phylum Streptophyta; class Magnoliopsida; order Santalales; family Viscaceae; genus Viscum; species Viscum album. Next base: position 1,438,852,228 of record OY728122.1, read on the forward strand.
TAAAATAAGAAAACCTACTTGTTGTTTGATGTAGACGTATTAATTCAAAACACAATTTAAAAATTCTATTTTATTGTCTATTTTAAATACTCTGAACTTTTTTCAAACTACCTATACTATAAAAAATCTTGTTTATTCCATTATTTGATCTGCTAAAAATATATATGTAACATTAATTCCTTATATTGAACAATAACTAGTGTAAACTATTATCCCTTTTTTTCAACCACTTTTATATCTTCATCATGTTTTTTAAGATCATTTTTTAAAAATTCCATTGAAAATTCAAGGTATGTACATATGTTCCGAGGTTGTAATCTACTCAATTTTGTCTACCTATTTATTCATGGTTTTCACTAATGGTCCCTCATTTTCTACATAATTTAATTAATTTTTTTCCACCAGTAATATTATAGGAGTGTATTCAATTCCAATTATTCATTACGTTAGTTTTGGATAATTATTATCTCCAATAATGATTCTTTATTCAATATCAATTATCCTTCTTTTTGTTAGAGTCATGCGCTAACTCTCTGGAAATTTATTTTCATCCTCTAATTCAAATTCAGATTCGTAACCAATTATATAAATTTGAGATTATACAGAATATATAATTATCAATTATTATTACTTATTAAATAATTCATGAATGATATTTTCATAATTATCTCTACTTGTACATTCAATAACATTTACATCATTTATTTCAAATATTCTTTTATGATCTTTTTAAAACCATTATATGATTTTAAATTTTATGAGTAGCATAATGATATTCTATCATCTGTTGTATCACTAAATTTTGATGTTTTCCACCATTATTATGAAAAAAATATTATCTTTCAAATACACATATATATTTCAATGTGTATTTAATTCAATGCCACATTTTCGATATAATATTATCTTCTCCAGCATAAAGTGATTTATGATTCTAAGTGTGCATTATGATGGAAGAAGGATGATTCAAATAGGATATTGAATGTTTTATATGTTTTTATCAATCTTTTATGTATTGATCAATGGGTTTGAAATCCTTGAGTGGTTTTTTTCATTAAAATGAGAGAGTGGGAAAATATTATAATTGGACAGATTTTATATGGATTTCTTAATTTTAGGTGAATAAAATCAATATTTTTGCGATTTTTCATGACAAATTTGATTAAATGGAACAAAAACAACATAGTTCCAACTCAAAAAACAATGTAGGTATGTTAATATGAATAGTTTTTTTAGTAATGGGGTTTTTTATAGAATATATGTTTCCATGAAGAACATATGTGTCATTTATATTAAGTATCTTGTTAGAGCCTTATTTTTTGTGTGGAATAGATATAATGGTTTTTGACCTATTAACTAGTTGGGGTTTTTCACTGATGGAATTTAATAGAGGCATCAAGTTCATAATGTTTGTCTGAAAACGACAAATTATGTTCATAAAATTAAAAATTTTCTATAGAAATATGTTCACATTGATATATATTTCACATCGGTACCCCCTGGTTCCCACTTAACTAAAATTGGGCCTTGTGGGACTCCCTAGGATTGCCTTAAATTTTTCAATTTATGGCGATAAGAACAATGTAATAATATCTCACGCATGATAGGCCTTATCCAAAGGTACCCAAGAACATGAATACATTTTCAAATGACTATAAAATGATTAAAGGTAAAAATACAAATAATTCCAATGCATCAATCTATCTATATCCCACTATAAAATTATGGTAATAAAAATAGAATGCATAAATGTCCAAATAAAATCCCACAAAGACTGTAAATGAATTCTTAAATATTATACGAAGGGGACTACATTGAAATGAAATAATTAAAATGAGCCATTTTTGTTTCTTGAGAAACTATTCTCTGTCTTCTCCTGGTGCACCAAGGGCCCCATAAAAAGGAATGCCATCTTTATTGGATAATACATGTGCTAGAATATCCCATGTAGGGGTGAGTAAATAAACACCAAGAAGGACACTTGGTAACCACCAAACATACATCTTCAATAATGTTTTTAGATAATCCCAAGAGAATTTCATTCAGAATATGATACATTTAATAATAACATCCAAATATAATTGTCATAGATACTATGTCTTAGGGTAAGGTCATGACTGTAATGAAAGATTGAGATTCTTTCTCGGGGATTCATAGTAACACTCATTCAGTATAACTCACACTAAAATCCCAGTAACTATGATGGTGGTCATCTGAGAGATTATTCATGTCAGGTCTCATCATAAATAACTATATACTGGAATTAAAATAGATTGATACACAAATAGGGGAACCCATACGAGGCATTAGGGACACTAAAAACACAATCTGGATTATCCTTCTATATATGGGATCAACACCCATGTAATATGGTTACACAAATTCATAAATACCTACATAGGGTAGAAGATATGATAAGGGAATTTTCTCAGGGACCCATGAGGGATTCTTAAGACTCTATCAGAGACTTGTCATTTATAGGTATCACATTCTATTATCAGGATAAGATTCATCACTCTACCCTAATGTGAAATGAACTGAGGGATCACACCCTTTAAAAATTAGTCCATAGTGATGAGAACAAGGGCCTATAATAGTCTTGGAGAAGTTATGGGGAATGTACATGGAATATATGCGGTGTCCCACCAACCCTATGTCTGCCGTTGTAATCCTGCTAGTTCCCATGTTATTTTAGTTAGTCCAATGTAATTTTTTTTGTTCATGTACAAAGATATTTTTGGTTATTGGTTCATGCATGTATACACTATATGTGCTTATGTACCAAATCATCTCCCTGACCATTTTCCCAACTGTACACACACAATCACATTTAATGGATTACAAGGAATGTTATATTTTCCACACAATATATAATATTTTATTTTTGTGAAACCCTAGATAGAATATCCATGAAACTATATGGGTTATGTTCTATAATATTAATACCATGTAGTCAGTATTTTACAAGACCTTATTGGTTCTTCACATTATTTCATCAATTCTTCAACTGCCACTGGATCTTCCACGAGCCCCACCATAGATCCTTGATTTGGTTGACCAAACCTGCCTCACCACCAATGGTTGGATTTTTACCATCAGAATCGATTGAGGATCACCTATTATCGCACCATACATCTCTTCCATACACAATATCTTGAATCATAAGTCCAAATTCGTTCCTAAGAATCCTTCATCACTCTATATAAAAAAATTGACATCGATCTCGATCTAAAATCCACGGTATCTACCTATTCTTGTATGGAATAGTAATGAAATGATTGATTTCTAGAACTATCAAAAAAAGATATTACTCATGATTAATTCATGAAAAAAGTGGAGAGAAAATCATAGGACATAAAGGTGGGGAACAAAACATGGAAATTTCTCAAGTTGGCCTCAATTAAATGTTTTTATGGCGACTAACTAAGTTTAATAAAAAGTGATAACAAATAATATGAATTCTTAATATTTTTGGTAGATAACAAATCATAAATTCTATTATCAATCCCTGAATCAATCTTGTTAGAATTATTGAATCGTGTTCTACATTGGAAAAAATGTGGATAAAACCAAACAAATCAAACATTATACCTCAATTTGGGATTTATCATTCACAAAGAATGGTTCTAGTCCATTTTTATCAAGAGATCCATTGGAGCACTGATTCCCAAATAACTATAATTTTTTAAAAATACACTTATCCTCATCAAATGGCCTTATCTCAATCCCTATGGTTATATAGATAACCCTATATATTTTCCATAATAAGGATATTATAGTTGGAATATTAGGTTGATCCTTTAAAATAATAAATTAATTTAATTATTTATTCATTTTATTATTCTCATCCATGACTTAACCTTTCCAAAATGGTTAAAGTGGAAAAATATTATATCATGCTAATTGAAAACATACTTTCTTGATTTCAATGGTTTTATCAATTTTATGATCTGAGTCTCTATTTATAAGTTATTCAATTATTTCTAAAAAAAATCTATGTGATGTAATATATTTATTATTTTTAATATATCAACACCAAACCACATCATTCATTAGAATATTGTGTCATCTTAGCACCTATCTATTAACATATTACATAATATTATTTTAATTCATACATTGAAAAAATAATAATCATTACAATCTTCCCACATCATGGAATTACATCATAAAAAAACAACTACTCAAAAGGATGAGAGTACTGAGCTCATATCTTCTTCTCTCACTCCCACATTATGTCTAAAATATTAATGTGCTTCCATCAAACAAACACAATGGGAATCACTCTCTCATGAAGGATATTCTCCTACTAATCCTCTATATCCAAGAAATACTCTACAATGGTAGCTCTATCCTCAATTTAAATCTCACCCCATTATATAACATGCCATTGGTTTTCCACATAACTCATCAGCTACAACACATAAACAATGAAATTTTTTAGGGTAGCTGGTTTTCTACCCTGCCAACCCAATGTAGTATTTGGAATTTGCAAAAGAATTTCTAAGATAACAAGACTCCCTTGATATATCTATTCAATACACATCAATATGACACCACTAAGAAGACATGGTCATCATATTCCAAATCTAAATGCCTCCAATGATTATATGTATAAGGCATATGATGGCTCTGTGTAGTCCTAATTCTCTCTTAGTTGATCTTCATATTCTCTATTGTGGATTACAACAACTCTTGGCTCCAGAGTGCGGAAACTGCTAGCTCAGTCCAATATAGTGGTTATTTGTAAGGCCACCCACATAAATCCGTGAATTGTACGATACAAATGGGGGTGTTTTTTCTATCATTGTATGAAAAACTATCAAGGGTAGGTTATTTTCACCGCAACAGAAAAAGTATAACATTCAATACCAAATCATGTCCTTCCAAACATGAATGGTCCACTCAAACAAGCATACTTTTTGGGGGGTGAAATTCTATGATCTAATGAAATTGAGTCCAAAAGGCATCCTAAAATACTCTCCATAAGCATGATGTGAAGAAAGACAAAATGTATGAAATAATCCTCAAGGAAATTTTATGAATCTAGACTATCTCTAACTTATAAAGGCATCTAAATCTCCCAACTAAACTATTCTCTTAGATCACTAGGATGTGGTCCATCATGGTGAAATTGTCTACAATAATCCAGATGTAATCATGCCTTACATATGATTATGGGATCCCCAACACGAAGTCCATAGAGATATCATACCCCTTACTGTATAACACCTCTAAGTGTTAAGCTAAACCCCCTTCAAACTAGTTCTCAACCATCACTACTAAAAAGTGAGACATCATGATAAAAACACATCTATGAACTTATTTATTCTCAACCAGAAGAATGAATAAATAAATTATTACTACATAATTTACTTACATGGATTTTTATCTAAGGGAGATGTGTAAAGCTCCCTCATAACATCATCATGCAACATCAACTATACCATCATTCATCCTCGTAAAAGGACAAGATTCTCCCCACCTTTAGAAAATCCATCAAGAGTACTTCAATTGGATATGTAAATAAACAATGCATCATAGTTGGTACCTCCAATATAATCCTCCCTTATATACTATATAATTTATTAGGTAATAATGATAGACTAGAGGTATTCTTCCCCATCCATATCCACTAAGTACAACTAAAATGAGGATAAATTATCTAACACAGCCCACGAAAAAAATCTCTTATAGGGGGAATCGAGAAGAAAAATCCCACATCCCTAGTGTATAGAATATCATGAAGTTATAATCTGAGAGGAACCCTATCCATCTTCTATATCTCAAGTTGAGATCCTTCCATAAATATATCTGCCTAAGACTTTTGAGGTTGGAATAATTGATTAAATTATCAACCATAAGATAGTGTCACCACATATTCAGGGAAGAGGCCACCACTTCCAACTCCACATAATGGGTCACATAGTTATTCTCTTATAGTCTCAATAGTTGGGGTACATAAGTGATCACTTACTACCTCAGCATCAATAAAAAATCAACTTGAGTTCTAAAGAAATCCTAAAACACCATATATGATAGCACTGCGTCAACCTTTATCTGTTCCAATGATACTCCATCATCTATGATAACATCTCTTGGGAAGTGGGATTATTGAATCCAAAATTGAAACTTTAGGTGGTTCCCATTTATATGGTTATGTAAGAGAATATCATGAACCATCCAAAACTATCTTTTGTGCTCCTTATCAAACACCGTGTACACAATGTTAATTTTAATGATGACCACCATGAACCAATTCATGAAGTGTTAAGTGATCTGATTCATGAACCCAACAACACTACATGGGTTTTAATCATGAAAAATGGATTCACCATTTAATCATTGTTACAATACAAATATCATAATTTCATCTCATATATGTCCTCATCATGAACCTGGAGCTGATGATAGCCCGATCTGATGTCTCTCATTCACAACCATATTTCCCCTATCAACTATTTTGTGAGGTTTTTGATCCCCATAATGGGTAATTATTCTTAATGGTCACCTGTTTTTGGAGGCAGTAATACACTAAAACATTAAGCTACCCTTTACTTTATTGAAAACAGAAATTAGGGATACCCGCTATGACACTTTGAATATGACAATACCTATCATCTACAAATCCTACAACTAAACCAAAACATCATGAATATCTATTGGGGATATCTGATATGAAAGAGTATATGTCATGTCAGTCTCTTATAATAAGTACATGAAGAAGTTTATCTCTCTATGGGGAGGTAATCACAACACCTCCCCATAGAATATGTTCTCATACTCTACCCCCACTATTTGAAACTTTTATCCCACAACTTCTTCTCATCCAATGGTAATAATTTAAAATATGTTTGTATTCATATTTATCTATAAGTGTATGACCCTATAATAATTTTCCTAGGTTTCCATATCACTAACAAAGTGAAACATCATCCAATATAGGAAGACGCACCACATCCACCACCTAAGACATTCAGTCATTTTATGAACTTTGTAAATTTAGTTCGTACCTAGTATGAAATAATATTAAATCATTGTTATAATATATAAATCCATGTTAATATCTACTCCATGATTTAGTTCACAATATTTGTAAAAGTGTGGGATCCCAGAATCACATCGTGTTACATTCTCCAGAAGTAAGGATTGATTTGAAGGCTCAAATGGAATCTCTATGTATTGAAATATAGATATAGTAATAAAATAGTGGATCATTACAGATTCTATTAGTACTACAACTAATGTAAAAAACACATATTATACCACAAACAATTCTTGTAGCCTCTAGTATATGTTCCTCCACTACTTGCAGCTATCCTCATCCATTACCACCAGCTCCTAGAGCCTGGCAGAGACCACCTGTGGGTGGTAGAGGAAAAAGATAAAACTATACACTATATCTATCTTCTATCCCAACCCATATACTACATTAACAACTACATAGATCACCATTCTCTATCAAATTCATATAACTTAATGATGCAATAGTTGTCTGTCTTTCTATTGTACAATGGGTCTAATAATCCAGCTCGAAATTTCCTTGATAATCACAATAGTAGCACCACTTCTCCATAAACAGTCTAGTTCCATATTGAGATCCCTGAACATTATACCATCTATCCCAAATCACCTATTAAATAATATATATCATTTATATATCCTAGTTTATATTTTTGTTTTCCCATTATTGAGGTCTCAACTCCAGTGTTCCCACTACCTACACCAACTATTGGTATCTCTCATCCAGAATTATTTTTCCTACTACAGAATAGTCAAGGACTCCATCATAAGTTGGAATGAAAATAGGTATCAAAATAGTCTATATATATCATTGTGTATTTTGATTGTACATATGTTCTTGAAAGAAATGGACATGAAACATATCTATAGAGTATCATAATATTTTGTTGAACATTGATGAATACACAACCAAAGTCATGCTACCCTCTTAAAGCAAAAGATGATTCTAGATTCTCAAAAATCACAACACATCTGGACAGAACATCTCCCTAAAATGACCGAAAACATTTTCTATGAAAGTGTCACCTCATAATAGAATAGTGTCACTAGAATCTACCATTAACGTAAAGATCCATAAAGGAGTCTCCCTTTTAGGACCAACATATGATCTATAGGTTTACAAATGATCTGAGAAACCCATGTAACTACCTCAAGATAGTATTGAACTAACTATAGTTTTTATTACACTAAAACATTATAGGTTATTTTCACTGAAATACATAGATTTTTTTCATCCATCATGCATTACCCATTGGCACTATTTATGCAACTTGCTGCTTGTTGTGTGATGGAAATATTGGAAGACCCCATAGGGGTACCACCTCCTAGATATGTCCCTGTATCAAAGCCTCATAAATGTGTGGATAATCCTTATGATATTCTTGTAGAATCATACCTAGAAATCGTTATAGATGAATAATAAAATTGAAACGATGTACCACGATCAATATTATATCTAGTTAGATGATTCAATATAAACATATAAATAATAAACCACTCCTCAATGATGCATATACCACTGTTTTCCATGCAACCATTCCCTAAATGTGATGATTCAATCCAAAAAGTATCTTATCAATGTCCTAGTAAATGGATACACTATATGAAACACAAACACTAGATTCCTATTCCCAACAGAAGAAGTCGAGACACATTAAGATTATTTCCCAAAACTCCCAAACCAATCCCATTGCAATAAAATCTACAAACTCCAGTATTAATATGAAATATCATTGAAATCACTCTATCATGTATTTATCCTCCTATAAAAACATATATGGTACTAATTTGAGTGTGACACCCCAATCCAACCTTCTATAGTCCTGGGGTAACAGACAAGCACTGAGTAGACATATCACACACATTGGGGTCCTTAGTCTAATGTACCTATAAAAATTCATAGATCTCAATATTCCCATAAAATTTTTAAAGGTTAAAAGATAACTAATACAAATGAGGGAATATATCGATATCTCACAATCCAAAAAAAAAAGAATTCAAAATGTGGAAAATAGAGTCCCATAAAGGCAATAACGGAAGTCCATCCAACTAGAAGTAGGGGAATGTCATAAAATGAAACACCTGGTATGAACCATAGTCTGTCGACCTCAAATATGATTCATATTCTTTTGGTCAACCAAGTACCCCCACACACATCATTTCATATTCATAATACATGACATGGGTGGGAAGATCCCATGTAGAGGTGAGTACAAAAATACCATGTAAGACACCTAGAAATCACCATCTAAAAAAATAAAGAGAGTAGTTAGCACATTACAGGGTCATGTCAATCATAATATGATACATACAATAATAAAATTCATATATAATACTCATAGAAACTATGTCTTGTTGTTGGGTCTTATCCACAAAACATGCATAATATTCCTACTATAAGTGTCAAAGAAATGACCATCAATGATTGGTCACACCATGATCTGGATAACATTGATGTTAATCATCCAAGAGTTCCTTCCAGACAAACCTCACTATGGATTAATACATGATGGAATATAAAAGAGATTTATTCATAGATAATGGATCCTATAAAGTTCTATTGAAGACACTAAAACCCCTAATTTCATTAAAAAACAAAATAGGGTATTAATTAATGTTAATTTTGGTGACGTTTACACATAAAATCCCACCTAGGGAAGAATAAATTATTAGGTATCCCAGCCCAGGCTTCATGGGGGATTCTAATAACTATATTTGAGAGTAATAAAATAAAATTGATCTCATCTTTTGATCATGACATGATGAACCACTCTACCCTCAGGGGGAATGAATCATGGGAACACACAATAAAGAATCTAGCCTATATGAAAGAGTAAAATGGACTTATACTATCTAGTATAATTTAAAGGGTATTTATTGGAAAAACTTGACATGTCTTTTCTGCACCATGTCTGCTATAGTGCTCCATCCTATGCCCCTATATTTCAGATCTTACCATGTACATTGGTTGTGTCCATGTACCGAGATGGTTCCACGAACTGGGAATTTTCTATATAATTAGTCATTTTGCGTATCTCGTTGTGTCCATGATCATGTTCCTTGAGGGTACAAGTTGAGTTAATAACCATGGGTCACATGGAAAGTGACACATTTCACACGACGTGTCATTAAATTTCTATATAACCCTAGGTTACAAAACAAAGGCACAATATGGTGTGTGTTCTTTAGACTTCACCAAGTGTAATCATGATTTTAGAAGAACCCTTAGGTCCTATAATTGATTCTATATATTCCTACCCTTCTTCTAGATCTACCATAACACCTGTTATAGATCCCAGATCTAGTTTACCACACATACCTCACCACCAATGGGTGGTTTTTTACCACCTAAATTACTAAGGGATAACCTCTCATCACACCATTCCACTACTACATGTAAAAATATGAATCTCAAGTCCTAATCCATTCCCAAACATCTTCTATCAATACACATAATAAAATTATAGCCTATATTGAGCCTGAATTGATGGTATCTATATATTTTTCCAAGGAATTATTGTTTAAGGATAGATTTTGTAGTATGTTTTGAACTAGTATCCAAATATATTACTAGAATTGAACAAATTGATAATGATGAGAGAAATACAAAAAAACATGAGGAAAAATCACGATCATTTTTCTGGTTTTCTATGATTCTCTTTTGTTGGTTGAGGAAAGAATATTAATAATAAGTTATAAAAATGATATCAATTCAAAATATTCTTTGAGGAAAAAACCATCATTCTATCTATTAATATATAAATTAATATTATTATAATTAATGAATATCATTTTACATGGGATAAAAATATGGATAAACTAAATAAGGTATATACCTGTCCTCAGGTTTGCATCAATCGTTGATGAAGAATGGTCTAGGTCTATTTTCATTAATGGGGTTCTTGATATTCATTAGTGAACTTATTTCCAAAGAAATATCTATTTTTTATTAGCCATATATCCTCCCACATCGGACATCTATCGATACCTTTGATTATGTGAATCACCCATGGAATTTTACATAATAGTTATTTTATAGAGGGAGGATTTGGATGATCCATTAAAATCATAAATAAATAAATAATTTAATTAATTTTAATATGTTCACTAATAAATAAAATTCACCAAAATATTTGATTCCAATAATGATTATGTAACGCATAAGGAAAACATACATTTTAGATTCAATGGTTATCTTGGATCTCCTATATGATACACTTTTCGAGAGTTATACGACAATTTCTCAAAAAATAGTGCACATGATATAATATATTAGATATTTTTATTATAACAACACTAAGAATAATGGGGCCTCTAAATCATGTTATTTTTCATCTCCAGACTCTAAAATTTCTTCATAATATATTCTAAATTCTTAAAAGAAATAAAATATATATTTTAATATCACTGTTGGAAGATCGTTTATAGAGAGGAGGTGATAATAGTTTCCAAACCAAAAATGAGGCATGTGTTGTGAACCACATAGATATGGTTTCCCTTTTTTTATATAATGTGTTTTTTTTGGGAAGAAAATATATGATCAACCACATAGAAATTAATTTGGTTCACAAAGGGGATTTAATTAAATTTTCTTGATTATCTAGTTTTTCGTATATGTTATCTTATAAATATATTTATATTCCTTCTATTGTGAATATAATAAAATATTAATAAAGAAATTATTTTCTCTGTAAAATTAATAAAATTAGGATACCTATATAGTAATGAAATTCTCTATTTCTAGGATTGAATATACAAAAATTTCATCACACAAATGTTATGAAAATTAGACCACAAATGTGGTTTTTTGTTTTTCTTACAACATGTTATAATGTGTAGTTATAATTAACCAATGTAGTGAAAATTGTAATTATGAGTCACATTCAATAGGTTTTATACCACATATAATAAGTTTCTTCACCAAGAATAGAAGACAACTCATTAAGCATATGGTGTAGTGAATAGTTGTCCATGTTGCACTTAATTCATGGTAGTTTTTGGGTACATCATTGTTTGAAACTATATCCACTAATAATTATATATAATGAAGATTTCATAGGAGAATAATTTATATTATTCATGATGAAAATATAAGCATTAAATTTTTAATGAAGTAGAACATACATTCAAGTAATTAAATATGGGAATACTCCATCTAATGAAATGAGAAAGAGGAGTTGGCTCTTGTGGTCTAAGAGAGATATTGTAGTATTCCATAAACACTAATAGTTGAATTGTTCCTAGAATGAATTGATCATCTTAGAACTATTATATTACAAAAAAACTAGTTAATATTATTGAATTATTATGCACCTGAAACGTTACAGGCCTATACATATGGGATTATCCCTTAGTGGTAAACAATATAAAATTGGTGCATTCAATTTTATTTCTAAATTTCTATTTAGGTAATATGATTTTTTTGTGAAGATAAACATTTTCCTACCAATATAGGATCATGATCCCATAAATAAAAATTATATTCTAAAATAATGATTCACCCCTTCCCTCTTAGTAAATATTAGGGCATAACACATTGAAACATTCATATATTCTTCCACATAATGGATATATACAATAAATCAACAAGGTCTTGAACATGTATTTTACAATGTTATTAAAGCATTCCAAAACTACATTATAGTGAGTATTCCTTACCACTAAATTATCATTCCATATTCCATGTTTCTCCAAAAAACCTTCACCATTAATAGTAATGTCTTCAGTTCCATTTAGAGACAGTGTAATATTGAATGTTATTTTATATTACACTCTTCTTCAATATATTTTGATTTTGAAAAACACATCTCTCTAAGACTACATCATCTTTTTAAATCATATCCTTATATATTAATATATAAATAAAATTAAATATTACTCACTAAGAGATATATCATGATTGATTTTACTACATACATTATTTTACACTTAATTTGATATATTTATTGCACTCTTATTCTTTTCATAGTAATTATTTATCACCATTATTCCCCTAAACCATAAAAAAAATATTTTCTTTGTTACTCTTCAATAATGGAATATCAACAACAACATTTAACATTGGTAAATTCTTCATAATATGTTTATGAATTTGGATATGTTTATAAATATGTAAACTATTATCATTTTCTTTAGTAAGTGGAAAAATATTTTATTTTTTATCCACCACATACATGTTAACATTCATTCTCCATCATTATATATGAGAGTTTTCATACTTTTATTTGATATTACAACCATTTTGGTTGAATATAACATCCAAAACCTTTTTATATAATTAGAACATAGTCAATAAATTATGTCAATGAATATAAACATATTTAACATCTTTATTCTTTATTTAATATCTAGAAAATTTATTTTTACCACTCCATCTGGTCTTTATAGAATTACCATTTCAAAACCAAATAGTTCCATCAACTATTTTTTTCATATTCATGAGAAGGATCTTGTTACCTACCTTTTGTGGTGAAAAACCACTATCAATAAATAAAATCTTCCAATATATATTTTATCTTCATATTTATATTATTATAATTCCAAGAAACATTATAATTTGTTGAGGCATACATTGTTTTATTTTAATTTCCTTAAACATAGGAAATTGTGTCTTATTATTCTTCTTCCAAAGGGTATAATCTATTTCTCAATGTAATTTACTTTTATTAAATTTAATAAATTATTATTTTCCTTCCATAGGATAATATTATACTAATAATCATAAAATTAGTAGTGTTTTACAAAAAATAAGATAAATTATAATAGTATCCATATAATTATTTTTTATAATGATATGATGGATACATTTTTGTTCTTTTTTAAAAAATTCCAATTGATCCTCCTATATTGTAACATTCAACTTCACCAAAATAAAAAATTATTATACCTATGTGTATATATAATTAAAACATGTTCGACGGTAACATATTTTTGTTTTGATCTCTCCAAATAACCTTTATTTATATGTAAAAACATTCTTAATGATAACTTGTTAATGGTTTAGAAATTTCTCATTCTATATTATTCCCCTTGATGTTTTATATTTTATACCTCAAATTTTTAGGTTTTAGTAGTATATATTAGACCAATTTTACCATTAAAATTTAGTCTTTGGTAACTCAACACTACCATGAGACATATTGTGCCACATTCATCTTTTTCTGATAAAAAATTTATCTAAAATATTTTCAAATGGTAACTTCTTCCTTGAGCCTTCTATTTTAATTCATGACTCAATATTCCCTCTAATTTTTCTGAACTTATTCATTAATTGTTTTAATATTATTCAATTTATCCTTGATGAACAATCTAAGATCACCAATTATCATTACATGTTCTTCATTCCATAACTTTTAGTTCACTATATCTTCAGGTTTCAACTGATCAATTTAATTTTCTTCCACTTCATTCTCTACGAGATCCATTTTTTATTCAAAATCATCATAATAACATAAAAGTTTCTTCTATAATCCTGAAATATTTTTCACATTCTTTAATTTAACATCAATATCCTCAATATCCCCTTAAAATTCCTTATTTACATATAGAGTTTCCCATTGTTTTTCATCTTCTTATAGTTTTAATTATGATTTCTATATGACATCAATCTTATCTTCTTCAGGGTCTATAATAATAATTTTTTCAATAAATTTAATGGGCTTTTATTTGGTATCATAGTCTTATATTATTACATAGATACAATTGAAAATTTCAATATGTTATTGACAATAAATAATTCATTTTTTGATATCTTTATCCACATGAAACATAAAATATAACTAATTGAATTACTAAACTACCATTTTATTAAATAATTCATTTTGATTGATATATTTATGTTACATAAATATATTTGAAATTTTTGAACAGAATTATTTTCTAAAATTATTTTTAATAAATTATACATTTAGTATTGGAAACTTTTTATAATAATTTAGTGACTCAAAATAAAAAATAGATTAAAATTTGGAATCAATAAGTTGAAATTATATAAAAAAAACCTTTTTTTGGTCTTAAATGATAAGTTTCCTTAGATAAGAACTAGTTTCCATAGGAATAGATAAAATGGAAAAATTAACAAAAGTACGATTAAAATTTCAAAAAAGAATTTAAAAAATAATTGATAATAGGACATTTAAGTATTTATTGAAATTATCTCATCAAATATCCATTATTAATTAGTTTTGGATCCATAATCTTTGATTGTGACATCGCATTATTGAAATGTTTTTTTGTGTTTACAAAAAATGCTCACCATTTTCAAAAATAAATGGGTCTCTCCACTCCCCACTTACACTCACACGAAAAAAACATTTCATTGTAAAAAACTAAAAATAATCCTATATTTAACATTAATTCTCTCCTCTATGAGCTTTTGGTATTATTTTAAGACCATTTTTCAATAGATTAACCTTTTTGGAATGGAGATAATCTAAGAAGTGAGGAGTAAATTTCTATGCACTATTTTATTTTTCTCTTTCATTATGTGAACTCATTTATACTAAAAATTTATTAAAAAATATTAAAATTATAACATTAGTATCATTATTATATTTTTATTTTTTAATAATTATGGTAGAATATATAACAACCATTCCATTTTATATAATGAAATATCAAACTTCCATTATTGCGTTGTGTGAACTTTTTCCTCCATGATGCTATGTGTTTTGTTTTCCTTCACAAAATACAAGAATAGTGGAAATAAGTAATATAATAAAAAATTATTATATTTTTATTATTCTATATTATAAAATGATAAAATAATTTATATATTTCTCCTGGTCTATGGAAAATTAAATCATCATCTATGCATACGTGTGGATTATCACCTCCATAAAATGATTCATTTTCATTTCTATTTTCAATGTTGAAATTTATGGATGGTAATAAGAATGTTTTAAATGGAAAAAAATGATATTTAAGATAAAATTACGCCTATTATATGATAAATTCAACATCCTATAAATGATATGATCAAAAAATGGTTATTACTAATTCAATCTTTTAAAATGTGTAAATTAATGGAAAAATGATCTCTTCTTTAAAAGTAATGAATTTATATAACATATCATATCTTTATAGATATTAATAGCAGTGATATAATAATAATAATAATAATGAAATATAATCATAGTGTTTCTATTATGAGGATATTATTACTAAACCACCTCATAATCACCCATTATTCATTGTGGGTTCAAGATTGGGTCGGTTTTACCGACAACATGAAAAATATTATAAATTTCTATAATTAATGACCTAGATAACATATTTAGTGATATAATATGATATAAATATATAAATAATGTGTTTTCACATAATTTAATGTTTATATTTAACTATTTAAATATACGATCACATTTTGTTCATTTAGAAACAATAAAACCTTTTCGTCACTGATTTCAAGCACATGGAACATTACCAAAAGTATTAGTAAATGAAATTAAAAATTATAAACTACATTAGAACACATTTTTTGGTAATTTTTTTTATTTTATAATTATAAAATCTTTATAAACAATGAATACTAACACCATTTTTATCAAACTAGTTCAAAGTGATAAAGATTCTTTACACACAATATTGAAAATTGGTAAAAACTAAATAATATATATATATATATATATAGTTTTTATAAATGTGGAGTATATATTTTTATATTTATGAATAACTTTATTTAGTGTGAAGTTAATAAATTTAATTTAACTTTTCATGACGTTTAGTGACAGTGCAGAGTGAATCAGGATTGGGGTAAGGGGTTTTCATTAAAAATTTCCCACTCTGAGATTTATTGAGTATTATGAACCTAATTTTATTTAGGTGGTATATATAATACCTATATGATATATAATTCATGAATTTTATTTTACTCATGGGATGTTATTTTCAATTTAAATCCCACTCATTCGTATAATTTTTATTATAGTGTTACTCAACTCTCAAAGCTTTTCTTGGCCTCAATTACAATATTTTGAGACCTGTTACATATTATGAATCATTATTCCTTTATATTATGTTATATTAATTTAGTATTAAATTAATTTTACATAAATTATTTTCCTTTTAACTCATGGGATAATATCTAAAAAATCATGTTCCCTTCTTCAAATTTCAAGTGACTCATGTGTTACCCCTATTGTTAGAGTTTTTGATAACCCAATTTTCATTCATTGAGTTATGCTCAATAAATTGTTCTTATTTCATATATGTTGGATAAATTCATACATTTTATTGAATTATTTTAAATTATCTCAATTTTTACATTTTTAACACATAGTCCCCTTCTTAAATGATTCACACTTCAAAGAGTATATTTTCTGTATGGGATATTCAAAACCCAAATCTCACTTATTTGTTTTATAATGTTAATTCATTGAACTCTTATTTTTCATAGTAAATTTATCATAGAATAATATTTTAATATATACTATTTTATGTTAGTCTTTTTTTTAAAATTTTGTTTTTTAAAATTAATGCGCTGTTACTCCTCTAATAATGTGTGGTTTAAAATAATTTGTTTGAAAATAATAAAAAAGTTGTTTCGTTTAAAATTGATATGTTTTTTTTTCTTCAACATATTTCCAAAAAAATAAAAATTATTTCTTTTCATGGATATAAAATAATAGATTAATTTTGAAAGAAACACTTTTAAAAATCATTCACGTAATCTTCTCAAATGTTACTTTTTAATGTGATGTGAAAATTTCTATTTTATTTCATTATCGAAAAATTATTTCTAAAATTTATTTTAAATATAAAACTAAATTTCCTTTTTTATTTTCAAAAGGATCTTTTAAAAAATGGTTTATATTTCTATTCATATAATTTAATATATTTTTTATTTTAGATATTGACCACATTTTACCAAACAAGCCAATTCTTAATCACTTATTGGGTAGTATCTTTCAAAAAACAAATTCAATGATGCTTGAAATATTTTCAACATCCTTCTAGGTTCCCTTTGTTATACTTGGTTAATTTTTTTTTGAAACCAATCACATTCTCTATATGGATGGATTACAATAATTTTATTTAATTGTTGACATATCCATATACTCATTATTATATATGCTGTGAACATCCATTTTTTTATAAACCCTATTTTATAGTGTTCACTTAGAAATAATGTTATTATATTGGTATGGGGAAAATATAGGCATCTGGTCTGTTTTTATTCCAATAAAAATGATTATCAATATATTTATTATGTATTTTGTAACCATATTACTTCTTTCATCACATGGGTTGTAATCATGATATCACTTTTGTTGACATGGTGATTTTTTTTGGAAAACTATATATTTTTATTCTAAAACAAATGATTATTGGCAGGTAGGTTATGTACTTTATGACCATCCACCTTCTTTATATTGATGGGTTATGATCATGTTATCGATTTTATTAACATAGTAAATAATGTTGAAATTATTTATGATTATTGACTATTAATATAGGTTGATCATTTATTAATATTTTTTATTCTTTATTATATTGAGAGCCATGTATTTATTCAGACAATGGTTCCAAATAGAATAATATGAAAAATCATGATGAATCTAATATTTAATGAATTAGGTAAAATAAGGTGATGGGTGTGGTCTAGAACTATATAGCCACCCATTATATAAATATGTCCCATGACACCAAAATAGTTTGGGTTTTGGTATATACCTCTTCCCAAAACAATATAGTGTCTTGGTACAAGACTTGATAGAATGTTTTTGATGTTCGGCATGATGAATTCCATCGGTATGAGATCAATAATTATTGATATTTATAATTTAAATTATTTTTGTGGATATTTAATTCTCTAATTTTTAGTTTATTATTTCATTAATCAGATAATTTAATCTGACTATATTGTGTACATTGTCATTATTTTTTTAAAAATAATTTTTTATATGTTTCCCATATAGAGTGTTTGAGATCCAACCTTTCTAGTGTTTCCATTCCACATAGTACGAGGAAAATTATTTCACAAAATATTGCTAAGAGGATATAATGTTTAGATAATTTTTGGGATATAATGATCACTTTTAATTGAATAATTAGTCTCTTATATAGTAAAAAAATACCAATAGTTAAAAATAATAAAGTATTTGTTTAATTATATTTTTTTTATAATTTTCTAGATCAATAAACATAATTCTTTTGGGATTGTATATAACTAATTATTTTATTTTATTTATGTAATTATTGGATAGTTATGTTTGTGAATTTATATTTGGTGTTGAATCTACTGTATAAAGTTTTTGGTTATGGAATCATATATGAGGGTTCTAGTCTAGGGTGTTATAGTTTGAATTAGAGTCATGATTATATAACATTGAAAATTAAAATATTTGTTGAGGATAATTTAATGGTTGATAATTTAGGTTTGATAATAATATAAATTGTATTTATTTCTATTTGTGATATTATATGATTCAAATTAATTAAAATGATACATTTTTTTGGGGATTAAGATAAGATAACTTTAGTGAAAACCCTTGGGATAGGTTAAAGAGGGAATTCATGGTATAATATAAAGTCCAAATGTTTTAGTGATGTATATATTATATGGTTATCATATAAAATACATCCTTGCCTAAATAATACTAGTGGATGAATAATCTATTTAAAAAACCAATAGATAATTACCATTAAAATGGTGTATTGGTTAATGAATCCATAATCACCATATAAACAATAAAGATATCTGACTATAAATGTTGTTTTAATCTCGTAGGGAATTTTTTTAGTGAATTGCATTTTCTTTAAAATCAATTATTATGGATTTATGTATGATGTTAACAAACTATTTTAGATAACATAATTGAAAAATGATCATAGATATCAAAAAATTGAATAATGTGATTCAAAGATTGATTTTAAAGAATCATTTGTTAAAAAAAATCTTCATAAGGGTAGAAGTATTTATATTATTTTTTTTCATATTTATATTTTTGATATTATCATTTCCATATTGTAATTATTATTTTGTAGAAATATGATCGTAAAAAATATGTTGGGAAGGTTATGTATCCTAAAACAACTATTTCTTGTCTCTAAATATGGTATAACAGTAAAATGGTTAAGAGTATGTGTATATGATTTCTATAATGGAAAAGGTGAGTGTCAGATTCCAACATAAGGTAGTGATATTGATATTTTCAAAGAAACTGGTTCTTGATACTCTTAATATATTTTTATTTGTGATTGATATTTATCAATGAATTTATACTATATTCTAAATTTTATTTGGATTATATGATATATATAATGATTGTTATACAATAGTTCTAATTTTATTATATGTGAACTATAATAAATGTTATCAATTAACATGAAAAGTGATTTTATGGAATGGATCTATTTTTGAGATAAATATTTAAGAATGCATGATTGATGTATGAATTACTATTAGGATAAAAATATGATTTATATTAAGGAAATAAAGTTCTATTTATTTTGATAAAAGTGAGTTAGATATTATTAATAGGCTTGGACTTGACTATTAGTTTAATGATAAAAGTAATCCATGACATTTTTAGAGATGTTTATCAAATTTTTGGTTTTTTTATATATATTTATATATTTACTAGTTTTTGACTATATGAGAAACTAATTAATACATTCAACATTTAAATATATATTACTTATTTAGAAGAATATATATTATCGTTAAGGATTAATATCATAGAGATAAAAAAATTAGGAATGTATTTTATTGAGAAAAAATTATTAGGTTATATACATACATGGGTATAATATTTTATAATTATATATTTTTTTAACAATGATAAATAACTTCATGTATACCAAGAGAGAAATTTTTTCACGACTGGACCTAATGGGACTTGAGTCATAACAACCCCAACTCGGTCTCCATAGGCCAGGGGCTGGTGAAAAGCACCGAAATAAATAACTAATATGGGAGGACTTTTCCTAATGAACCTGAATGAACACACCCAACCATATCAATGCATACGTGTTGAGGAATAATAATAAATGATGATACATCTATAGAAAACCATGCATATAAAACCTCTAGGGACTTAAAGAGTATGACAATATAATCTGAAAAGTAAAGGGTAAAATACACACCCAACTAGAAAAATGTGTCGACCTAAAAAAAATAGAAATAAAAATGATGAGAGATCCTAACTCTAGATCTCTAATATCCAACCACCATTTATGAAAAAATGTACTAGGGTATCCCTATTCTTCTCTGTAATATCCACCAACCAATCTTCCATATTCATAAGACATGATAACTGTATGAAACTCCCATGTAGTTTTGAGTATATATATTCCCATTAGGACATCACTAAAGATATAGGGGGAGAAGTAGGAGACAAATATATCTACCCATAACAATATAGAAAAGAAAAAACCGATAGGGATATATTCCCATTAATGAAACCCATACGAAAAAGAAAGGTGTTCTCCATCTCATATCCTAGAAAAGGAAAAATATTATTCCATCAATTCCATAGGTCCATCAGTGATGCCTATAATCTCACACATTTTTCCACCACAAACATCAATTTTAATACACACATCATCACTATGACCCAACTTTAAGGGGAAATAATCATTATGTTGAGGCCTCATTTTTGAGTACAATATGATGGTTCCTATCAAATGGTTGGGCATGCATTCCCTGACATCGCAGGAGGGTGACACTCTAATGTTATATGGAGGACCTATGATCTATCCTAGTATGAGGGTGTCGCTCTAATAGTGGAGGACCCAAGCCCTGGAACATTAAGAGGGTGCCACTCGGATAATAGATAGAGGACCCATACCATGTCTTGGTAGGAGGGTCACACTCTAATGGTTATGGATGATTTCACTTTACCAGCTAGTGGGTGAAAATATAATAGTACAAGGAGGACCCTTTGTCTATCCCAGCAATAGGGTTCCACTATAATGGTTGAGGACCCATGCTCTATCCCTGCTGAAGGTTTTCACTCCGATAGATTTGGACCCATTCCTTAACACTATAATTGGGTGAAACAATGATAATATATATAGAAATAATTCCATTTCCATGCAGTAGGGTTCCACTAAAATAGTTGATAGTAGTCTCATGCCATGTCCAAGTATGAGAGTTCAACTCTAATATCTCTAATGATCTTTTACAATTACTAAAATCATCAAAAGTCTCATAAGAAGCATCACAATCCTAATACCTCGAATCATATATAAAAATCCAATACGAAATCTACCGTTGTGTTTTACATGGAAAAAATCTGAACATAGGATACTTTTTTTTGACTGAAAATTAATTTTTTATTATCAAACACTTTGAGAGGAAGTGAGAACCGCAACGTCCAACACAACAACCAAAATCAACCAAAATAGAGAAAACCCAAAAATCTGAAGCTGTCCCTCCCTAGAAATTGCATCGTGATGATAAGCCTTCACCAAAGTATGTTAAATGGAAAGCATCCCTTGCAAAAGGCCGGGCCCAGTACCGATGGTAAATCCATACCCTCTCATTCGTCCCAATCCAAATGACATGCGCCAGTGAAGCCTTCATGCTCTGGTCCCCATCTGGAACAGCTCCAAACTTCACCACAAAACCAAATATATGAAATAATCGATAGCAGATAGATCTGACAATAGAACCCTCCAACGAACCCACCAAACAACAGCTTAAACAGATACATTAAAAATGAAATTTAGATTACCAGGATCTGATTCCCTAAACAAATTCCAGGATAAGTAAGACACCTGGGTGTCAGGGGCTTTAGTCATTCGCTTTTCAAATTCCATAGCCAACTGATCCCATACCTGAATGTAATTCTCAATGCAAATCTTCCCTTTATTGAAGCCTCCCAGCAGGATTAGATCTTTCTTTTCAATCCATGAGTATTGATCTTCATTCAGAGACATTATTAGTGGCCTCCCCATCATTTTAGATGCCTCCTCCTCATTAGCGTTAAGCAGTAAAACCTACTCAATCACCTCTTCATTGGAGCTAAGAAGAAATTCTGATGGTTGAGCTCTCTATTCCTCTGTTATTTGACTGCTCAGAACCTCAACAACCATTTTCAATCCGTTGGCCTTATTCATAGATCAGGTCTCCAGAGGAGGAGGTAAAGAGGAGTAGTCCTTCCTCCCTTTCCTCCTCTTAATAATCATATTACTTCCCGAGCTTAAATCTCTATCAACCATAATTTCAAGTTAACTTCTATTAGAATCGTTCGTGGATACCCCGTTATGAAGAACCCAAGTGTTTGGGTCCAGAATCAAACCAACCTCAGAAAGGCTTCCGAATGAGTTGCTCAAGTGAATAAAGGTCTGGCTCACTGGTCCCCCTACTTTCCCAGTTCTGCTTGAATTCGCAGCATCTTCATAAGCTTCTTTCCTCCTCTTACCCTCATCGCCACTGTCCGACAACACCACCTCAGCGTCAGCAGCTGGAGAAACCTCCTCCCCGTATGCCATAACTTATGTACTCCCACATTGTGTGTGGTCAGGATGTGCTTCATGGCCAGGTCCTCTCTAGTACACAGATCATTGGACATGTATCCCTAAATGACATGTAAGGGGACCACATCGTGCGTCTCATTCAACTGATGGTAGGACATGTTATAATGTATGTTATTTTTTCCTATGGGACCTTTCCATGTACAATGGTCATGTGTTGGGCAGTTTATGTGTTCATGTACTTATAGATTACACATCAGGCATCCAGTACTGGGTTACCAAGAATTTGGTCATCCCTCATAATGTGTGATACTTATAATCTCTAAAAAATCATATCTTTTTAGATTTCCAAAGAACATCCCACAGGTTCATCTAAAATACACAGTATGTAGACATGATTTTCTCAAAAAAATAATTTCTCATCCATGTGTTCCTTATTCAAACCAATCAAGATAAATCCCACCAATTGAACACATGATATTAGTGGTAATCACCTCATATCATCATTTCGAGACCTCTGATGGATGGAAATTGGTGTTTCAATACTATCTTTGATACCCACACACACCATCATATCCATGTTCATCTCCAATTGCCCAACCAGATTCCTGATCCCTAGTTAAATAACTAAAATCCTATAATCTATCTGAATTCATATCTAATTTATCCAACCATTTTTCTCATGTGAATCATCTATGATCTGAGGTTTTGATCATTCATGATCCCGTCTAGTAATGTCTACTTGTGGATACAATAGGTCAACTACGAAGAATCTGGAGAGCAATGGGGGAAGAACAAGAAACAGATTTGAAAAAAAATATCCCAGAGTTCTTGGCTAAGAAATAAGAATTTATGATATTTGGTTTTAGAAACCTATCACAATGTGGATTATTTGAATAGATAATTAAATTTTATACATGGAAGAATGAAAAGGTTCAAAATGAACATAGATAAAAAAAATGAATTGTTCATTCTCAATAATTTAAACATTATAAAATAGATCCATATATGATGATTCCTACCTAAATATAAGTTTTCTTTACGATCCAAAGCACTATTATCAATGTAGGAGGAATCTCTATTGTGTTCTATACTCTTTCATTTTCCATGATCTGGATGTTTATCCTCACTCGATCTTTATTCACCAAATAATAATGATGGATTATCCTCTAAACAATCCCAGGGTTATGTGGATAACCCTATATATTCTCAATAACCACTTATTTATAGAGTTAATTTATTTTAGTTCATTTAATATGTGGATTAATACCCTAAACGAACCTCGCCAATGGCCGATTTATCTGAACACCCCAAACTGACTAAATTAGGATGCACTTAGTGTAAACCCCACATTCTGGATTCATCCATGGTATCATATTTTCAATATGATTCTCTATTTAAGAGATATCTCATTTTACATGAAAAAATAGGTGCATGAGATATAATATATATTTTATATTTAAATAAAATCAATTATGAGAACATTGGGCCATGTAATTTTGCGACGTCATAGAACCTATGACTAAAAAAATTCTAGTTATATTTAAATGTTTTACAAAGAATGAAAAATGTAGCAACATTATACCCTACTTCTTTTTCCATCCTCAAAATGAAAAAACTAAAATAAAGTTATTTTGATACTAGGCCTGCATCTTGCTCTCCCACTCTCCAGAGGTCTCTAGAATTATTCTATGCTTCCAAAACACACGAATAAATGTTATGGTCTCTATATAAAAGATCATATTTTTATGATCCTTGATTTCCACAAGGTGATCTATGAAAATGGATCCATCCTCAAAATCATGCTCACTCGAGTCAATAACATGTATGGGATCATGAACGTATCTCCTTAGTCGCAATATATGGATGACATTGTGAACCCAATATAACTATTAATGAAGGGTGAGGTAGTAGAAATCCTAAGAAACCCTTGGAAATATCTTGAATGGATCGATGGACATCAGGCATTGCTTGAATTCTTGTCCAAATATTCACAATCTTCATCGTGGGAGACTCTCAAGAAAACGTGGTATCCCTTTTCAAACTCTTATGACTTATGAAATTGATCAGTGTAATATTTATTCCTATTCTTGGATATCATCATCCGGTTGGGGATCACCGGGTCCTTCTCTATAATCTCCTACACCACCTCTGGTCCAAAAATTAATGACTCACTATTCTCAGTCGATCATAATGATGAAATCTTGGCATTACTATATTGATCCTCCAATGATTTAATGTTTATAGTAGAATAATAATTATTATTTTAAGAAAACTCTACCAAGGTAAAGTGATCCTCCCAGCTATGGTTGATGTCTAATATGAAATCCCCCAATGTATCCCTTAGCACCTAGATAGTGTGCATGGTCTTACCACCTGTTTGGGGGTGAATTTTTTTTCTCATCCTCATCTAAGTCTTCAATTCCTCCTACAGGCCTCTCCAAAACATTGATGTAATCCATGAATCACAATCAGAGATAATCGTTGAGGGAACCCCATGAAGGTGAATAATATCCATTATGTTTAACTACCCCAGACTCACTACCAAACTCTTATACATGATATCAAGGATGTGAGATGACTTATTTAGTTGGTTAACTATCACCAAAATGGGTTCACAACTTCTTGATATCACTAAAGTCCCTATCATGAAGTCCAGAAAAATTCTATCTAACTTCCACTCTGAGATCTCAAGAGACAGCAATATACCAGCCTAAACCTAATGCCCATCCTTCACCTAATGACATGTAAGGCACCATGAGATGAACTCTACTATGATTTATATCTTTACATACCACCAAAACAACCACTAAAGTTCACTACACATCTTCCCCACACCAGTAAGTACTACCAAAGGATATGTGTGAAACTCCCTCATCGCCTCTTTTCACATGATGAGCTGGGCCACCACCCATTCCTAGAATGGGTTTATGTGATTCTATCCTTCATTAAATCTATCTAGTAAATCCCTTGAGGATATCTGATGATGAACCACCACACATTTTCTGTCTCCTAATTGGGACTCTCCCACAGACTAGAGGAGTGGAGGAGTCAACACCATCAACTGAAGAAAATTTTCACCCTTCTCTTATAAAAGGGTAACCTATAAGGAAGACAACTACTCTGACACCTCCTACAAAAAATTATCCAAGGACATCCTGCTCTAAGAATCATCCACCAAGATTCCCCTTCCCATGAATATAATCTATCTTAATGTCAATGTTTTGCAGGAAGTACAACCACCACCTATATCTCATGTTCCGATTGTATATGTGAAGACATACCTAGGACTCTGATGGTTTGAGTGAACAACAAATATCTCTCCCAAAATATAGTTCCATGACATCCCCAGTGTGAAGTCTATAGATTCTAAATTTTTGTCCTTAGTCACATATTTATTTCATGGGTACAATGTAACATAACTCACATGCAATAAATTACTTCCTCTACATCAACGCGTTGCTGATCCCAAGTTTTGAGGCATAAAAATATACTACATACTCCTCACCAACCTATGGTAGTAACAAAATAGGATAATTCATTATCCTTGACCTCAACTAATCGATGGACCTCTAACACTACTCAGTCTAGATAAACGATATCCATTTTTGCATCAAGGAAGTCAAAGTTGATGCAATAATGTAGAAGTTGGTCAAAAAAACATGTAATACCCCCACCATTCCAGGGATACTCGACACCACTAACAAACTCTTGTTTGGTTCCAAAGTAACCACTACAGTGATCATTACTAAGTCCACAACCAATCCAAGGTAAAAAAATGATGTAACGTAGGAAGTGAACCTCGTGGATCCAGAACATGAACATCGAGAGCTTACCGTAAAGACGGTGCTACCAAATCATATATAGGACGATCATCTAGTGCATGGCTTGATCCACCTATGATGTAGTGTATATGAGTATGTCATCAATAAAGAGAAAAAATAATAATTGAGTGTATGGTTGGAAGATCCAGTTCATCAAATTCATAAACCTGGTGTGGTAATTCAACACACCAAAGGGCCTCAATAGGAACTCATAGTGTCCATAGTGACATTGGGATTTCATCATCAGATTATCATCCTCATATAATATTAACTAGTTGCATCCAGACATGAGATTTCTTATCAAGAACCAATGTGCACCTCACATTTGATCAAAGAGTTCTTCAAACCTCGGTAAGGGGTAATTTTTCTTTATCATGACCCAGTACAGGTGATGATAATTCTCAGAAAGATTCAATCTCCCATTCTCATTTTTAACATACAACCCAAGTGCTTCCTAAGAGGAGACATGGGTTATGATGAAACCATTATCTTGGTGGTCCTCAAACTGTAACTGCAACTCAAATATCTCGTTAATGGACATCCAACATACTATAGATGATATAAGAGAGGTCGTGGTATTGAAGTCAATGAGAAACTCTATATCCATACTCAAAGGTAGTACTGGAAGGACCTTTAGATATATGACTACATAATCCTACATGACCAAAGGAATATAGATTCTTGAATAGCCTATTATTTCAAGGGATGGACTCACGAACTGTTGGTGGATGGGTTGTAGCCTCCTGCTTGTGAAACCTACTCATCTAGCCATGAGATCCTTATCAAAATGAGAATTTGTCCCCAAAAGTGTGAATAAATATTAATCATATGTGGTGATATTCAAAAATTCATCATACCACGGAAAATCGGTCAACACCCATAATGACATCATAAGGTATCATTATGATGACCAAAATCTCCCTTTAAAAGGTCTCTCCACGAAGAAATGAACTTCTTTACCAAGAAATAAAAGAGATCACAAATGATTTTCATATTAAAACCTTAAGGATATTTTGTTGGGAAAAAGTATCAATTGGGAGCTAAAACTCCTACACCAGGAGTAAACATATAAAGTAATGAGTCACACCTATATTTACTAGTACTAAATAATGATTAGAATAAATAGATATTGAGTCTATAATATTCTCATGTGTTGTCAAGTCATAGGCCTCCATAACATAATTCTTCCAATTGCCCCAAATGCTAGATCCCAGAGCCCGATGTGGACCTCTTGGAGGGGGTGGTGGAAGGGTCTCATAACATAATCCACCACTCATAGATCCTCCTCCTGGAGCCCCACCTTCTCTTCTGGCTGCTCCACCTCCCTTAGGGCACCAACCATTCATATATGAGATCCATGTTCATGGTGGTACCTCTAACATAGAGGTATATATCCTATATTTATTCCATCATTATCACATCGGGTAGGGAAATAATTTGTTATATGACCTCTTCAATAACATGAATTCAAACACCCCTCCCTAGGATTCCATGGTCTCATGTGTAGTCCTTGTACTGCATCACCATGTGGCTCAGTATAGTTATAAAAAGTTATCATGCACTGAGATCATATTTATTAGTCCCTTTTAGCTGTTGTGGATGAATTAGATACAAAAATCCCACTACCATCTTCATTAACATGGTGTCCCTCTGGCGGGAAGCTCTCAGCACTAGTAACTGCTCTGAAACTCTAACATGTGTGTGAAAGCAATGGTTTAACACACTGGAATGGATATATCTAAAATGGAAATACTAAAATTTATGTGACTGAATGTATCCATCTCCAATCATATCAAGGGATTATCGCATAATGTTAGTGAACATCATGGAATTCATAGAAGTTGTCATCCCTCCCCATTGGAGGTCTATAAAAACCTAAATACGAACCGAGTGCAATCATGAAGGGTATTACTCCTAATAGAACATCTAATAGAATTTGGACTAAGAAATTGTCGACTCATTCTGAATCTATATGACTAAACTCCACCAGTACCCACATGATCTATGGAAATGATTGGATACCTATTACACTAACGGATCAGTCATTTTCATGATAATCCTGAAAACTCAAACCACTGACTCAATCCAATCATCTACATCTGGGGGGATATGGACCATTGTGGTAAGATAACTACCTCTAGCACCAGAACATGAAAACTAAAATAATCCTATATGAATTCTCATCCCCTCTACTGGTATTATCTGAAGTATGATAGGTGGGGTTATCACTACATTTCCACCTAAAGGAAAAATCTCATGTGATGTCCCATGAACTGAGGACTAATCACTCATAAGTTCATCATCACGATCCAAAATCGGTAACATGACTGGATATCTTCATGGAGTAAATGTGAAAAATTTATCGAGATGCAACTCAATCATAAGAGAATATATATATATATATATGGGTATATAAATCAAGATGGATATCCAGATACTTAACCCTTTATAACGCATGTACCATTGATCCATGCAACAAATTTCTCAGTATGAAGAATCAATAAGAAGGTGGTCAGAGTCCTGGAAAATGGATATGTTGGCTGCTACACCAACATTGGTTTCCCAATCCTAAAAGCTTCACTAGATACACTTTGAAATTTTTCCCTAAATCTGAAACTTATCCTCATAATGGGAAAAATCCAAACACCTTCCCAAGGAATGAAAAGATCTAATACCAATCTATCGTGACCGACGCAATGGGGCCTGAGCGGAAACAACCCCAAGCCTGCCTCCACATGACAAGGTCTAGTGACAAATTCCAAATTGAATAACTAATATGGGATCCATTTCTAAATTTACCTTTACAAATACACTTAACGATCTTTATGCTATTATGTAGAGGAATAATAATAACATATGAAACACCTCTAGAACAACCATTCCGGAGAAACATCTAGAGAGTACCAATATTTGATAACATAATACGAAAAGAAAAGGGGAAAATTAAATGCATATCAAGAAATATTTCATGATATAAAAAACTAGAAATGTAAATATTGAGAGATCACAGATACATATCTCCATGATCTGACAACTATACATAGTCAAATACACCAATGCATTCCTATGTTCCTCTATAATCACCATAGAAATGTCTTTTATCATCATAAGATGTGATTTCTTTAGAAAATTTCATGAAGGGGTGAGAATTTACTTACCAATTATGAAACCTTAAATTCATTAGGGGGAGAAGTAAGAGAAAAATAGTTCAAATGATAGAATGATACCAATGAAAAACAATAAATAAGGATATATTAACTTAAAAATAATCCTAGAAAAGAGAGGAAGGTGATCACTATATCCCTACCAATCTTACGAAAGGGTGTTTGACATCAGTTCCAGAGGTCCATCAATGATTCCTAGAATTTAACGCTTCTCCCCCATAGAAACATACATTTCAAGTCACACCTTGTAACTGTGGAATACAGGTGAGTGGACATAATCTATCAGTAGGGTAACCATACTCGTGTAAAAATGGAGGGTTAAAATAATGGTCAGGGACCCATTCTTGAATACTGGGGAGAGTTCCATGTAATGGTTTATATATTACACATTCCATATCCTGGTAGGAGAGTTAAACTATGCTAGTCGAGCATCCATGCCTTGACACCATAGGAGGGTACCACTCTGATTTTAGATAGATGACTCATATCATGTCCCAATAAGAGGGTACCACTCTAAAGGTTGAATACCCATGTAATGTACCACAAATGGGTTTCCACTATGACTATAGATAGAATACACATTCCCTACCCCAGAATGATGGATCTACTCTAATCATTGATGACCCATGCCATATCCCTGTAGTAGGGTGCCACTCTGACAGTCGAGGACCCATTCCCTAACAACGTTTTAGGATGCAATTATGATAATAGATAGAGGATCCATGTAATTTTCTAGTAGTAGGGTGCAACTACAATGGCTAACATAGGAACCATGACTATTCTTAGCAGTATAGTCCCACTCTAACCACTCAGATGGTTTTCACGATCACTTCTATCATTGAGCATCACCTAAAGAAGTGTCACACAAAAAACACCTTAAATAATATCACAAAATCCACTAAAAATAAAAAAATATAATTCTATGTTAAAAACACCTTGGATAATATTCTTATAAGACAATATCCATTTCCAAATGAATGAGACATGAGAGGTATAAGATTCCTAAAAAGTAGGGCACATGGAATGTAAGGTAAACAACACAGTGTCCAGTCCCACTCTTCTACATAGTTGAGTCCTCACCATTACATAGATCACTATCCATGTTGCCCAAAACTTTCTTTAAGGGGACTAAAAAAATATCTTAGTTACTCGGGGTCGAGCTGTGTTCTCCTAGTTATTCCTGACTACTTCTGGTCATGTCCTTGTAAACTAGTCATGTGCACTGTCAAGCATGTGCATGGGTATTCACAGAGTACACGCTTGGTCTCTAAAACCATCCCAGAATGTATATGGGGATCCCACGTGGTGTGTTATACTTATAATTTCTAGGAAACACAATACCATGTATATCCAAATAACACACAATGTGTTATTCTGAACTATAAGGTTTGTACTCTTGATTTTTGCACAAACTAAAATCTACTCATCACATTCTTGATCCATGACCACTATCATGAATCCCAACATAATACCAACCAATATCAGTGGTAATCACCCATGGTCATCATTTAAATCCCTCTAGTGTCCATAATTCAGAGTTCTAATTCTTCGTTCCATACCTGCACTAGTCATCATGTCTCTATCAATCTCTCATTACCTGAAATTATTCCCAATACATGACGAAATCAATAGAATAAACCAGTATATTGAAATATCCATGATATTTCAATACATTTAAAATGTGAGTCATAATTGAATCTATGGGTCCGATCATGCTTGGTCCCACCCGAAAATATCAAATAATAGTCTCTATAGGCTAACGATGAAGGCCATGAAGAACATTGGAGGAAAATACAGGAAACATTTGTGAAATAATCATTGACTATGTTCTCTTGGACAACGAATAAAAATTGGGGATATTTAGGGTGCGGAACGCGAAATAATAGGTATTTTCCATATTAATAAATAAATATAATATATGGGTGATTGATATGGCTCAAAACAGGCACAAATAAGAAAATTGAATTGATTATTACCAATCATTTAATCATAAGGGATGAAATACACATATAATGATTCCTACATTGAGATTTAATTTTTTGATGATAAAGAAAGTTTTCTTATGAATGAGAAAGATATTTTTCATTCATTTTTCTTTTATTTTCCTTGATCCATCTATTGATTATTGCATGATTGTGATTCACCAATGAAGAATGGAGGATTCTCTTATCAATGTTCCCCGGGTTATTAGGCCAAACATAGAGATACTCCATAATGAACTATTTATAGAAGGAATATTTTTCAAGTCATTTAGTGAATTAATTAAATAATTAATTAATAAATTCACTGAATGAACCTTCCAAACAATTAGTTATCCAAACACCCATGAAGAACATATTTAGGTCATTTACAAGGTAAACCCTATGTTCTGGATTCAACAATGGTGTCAATTTTTTTATCCAAGACCCCATATAAAATATATCACATTTTTTATGAAAACATTTGAGAACATGATATCAAATATATTTAATATTTTAATAGTATTAATTATAGGAACATTGGGGCCTGAAATTAGTCATTGTCTTAGCACCTGGTTCCGAAAATATATCAATATATATATTTATAATTTTTATAAGGAAACAAATGGGTCTCCCTAAATGTATATTTCATATTACATGGTATATCCAATTTTATAAATATTTTAATAATATAATTACTTAATTTCATTATTAGGTGATAATGAAAATTTTTAGGAAACATTTTATATAATGGGTGAGGATGTAACACCATAATATTTTTGTATATGAAAACGTTTAAATTAGCCAATTTCTTTGATAGCATCATCTACAAGAATAATTATTTTAAATAAATCATGATATATTTAGAATAAATATAAATATTCAATTATGATAGTTATAACCTAGTTGTTGAGTTTTTATAATTTAAGAGTATTAAACATCTTTTAAAATATTTATAGAATGAATATAAGTTCTACTTATAATAGGAATTAAAATAAATTGGTATAGCTAAAATGACTAATATTATCAATTTATAATTTACAATTTATTTTTCTAAATATTTCTTTCTTAAGTGATATGTATTTATATTTCAAAAAAATTAGGATTAATGATGATAAAATATATTTTATATTAATTATGAGTTAATATAATTTAATCATTAAATTATAGAAAATATATATGAGAATTATTAATATTCTAAAAATTCATTTTCCTATAAAAAGGGTTTTCAATATATATTATCTTTAATTTAAATCATTTATTTCTAAATATTATAATTTGAATATTAATAAATGATCCGAGAATTTTTATTTAATATAGTAATATTTTCTGAAGATACATTCTTTTGGTTTTTCTTAAAAATCATTTTTTGGTGTGTAGTGAAAAATAGTGTTTTTATAAATAACCTGACTTTTATTAGATTGTTAGTATATAAGTAGGAAAATTAAATTCATTGAACACTTTTTTATACAATATATATATATTTTTAGTTTTTTTATAATTTTAAATTTTTTGGGTTTAATTTGAAAACATATATTAAACATTTTAGAACATCAGTTAAATTTTCCATGAAAAAATATAAATTATATATTTAATATATTAAATTTATTTTTATCTATTTTATAAAATTATTTTAATAAAATGGATTTCATATTTTTAATCAGTAAGTATAAATTATATAATAATGGAAATTTTACTTTTATAAAAATATGATAATTTCTCTTAGGTAAAAACTAGTTACCACGATAAAACCTAAAATCGAAAAATTAATGAATCTAAGAAGAAAAGTTCTCAATCATGTTTAAACCATTTCTGGAATGAGTTTTTGTGTTCTTTATCAACATTATCCATTCAAGCCTCCATTATTTATAAATTTTTGAGCCACATTCATTGATAATGACTTTCTATTACAGAAATGTTTTGGGTATTTAAAAAAACATCATTTTTTCTTTAGAGAAGGGGATACCTTATATTAACTCCCCTTGCACAAGAAACCAAATTCTATTGGCCAAAACAATGAGAAATACTCAAATATAAATTCATATCCACATTTTACATGTTTTGTCCTTCTAAAAATACAAACCCAAAATGTTTAAATCTTTCACAAATGAGATAATCCATGAGGTGAGGTATAAATTTATAATAGTTCTTTTCTTTTTCTTTTTCGTTAAGCACACTTATTGAAAAAAATTAATTTAAAAATAATAAAATGATAAAATATATATAATTGGAATATTTTAGGAAATTATAATTATTTTAATTGAATCAAATACCTTACTCTTTTCCATTAATAAAAACAAAACCCACACTTATGCATTATGAGAGTTGATGCCTATACAACACAAAATGGTTCATTTTTCTCTATCACCTTAAAAAGATAATATTAATAATTATTTTAATATATAAATATTTATTTGTATATAATAAATTATATTCTTAAATGATAAAATATATTATACATTTCTCAAATTTTATGAAAAAATAAACCATCAACTACGCATACGTCTAGACTATGGTCTCCATGGAATGAATGATTATTATTTTATTGTTTTTACTAACACCATTCATGAATTGTAATAATAATGGGATTAATGATTAAATATTACTTTTATGATATACCTAATATTATGGTATGAAAAATTTTATAACGTATTGATGATTTGATCAACAAATTATTATCATTAATTCAATCATTTAAAATCAGAAGACTAAGTGGAATATGATGCCTTATTTCATTATAATGACTTTATAAAAATAATCAAATATTAATAATTTTTTAAAATTATGATATATCACAATAATTATAAGATAAATGGATCATTATTTGTTTTTATAATGATATTATAACTTAACAAACTCATAATCACCAATTAATCTCGGTATGTTTGAGTTTGGGTCAGTTTAACCACCGTCATAAAAAATTATATTCATTTATATCATGGATGAATATGAGAAAATATTTGATTGGATAATTTTATATAAATATGTAAATTATTGTTTTTGAAAGGTTAAATGTATATTAAACTCATTAATTATGAAATCACATTTCATTCATTAAGAAATAATGAAACATGCTCATCGATGATTTCAACCACATGGATAACTTCAAAATCAATAATTAAATGAAATTATATAATTAAAAAATATCACATAAAATATATCCAAGTATATTAAATTTCCTTGGAGTTATAAATATTATAATAAGAATTAATATTTGTATAGTTTTTATGAAACCTATTGAAATAAGTAAATATTTCTTACACCTGGTGTTGAAAAAAAGGGAAAACTAAATTATATATATAATATTTATAAATGTGCGGTATAAGTGGTTATAGTTATAAATAATGTTCTTGATTATCTATTTAATTAACACAATTTAGTTATTATGGGTGTTTGGTGTATGTTTATAAATAATCAGAATTGAGGTGAGGGTTTTACATCTCAAGTCTCCCTCTTTGAGACATCATTGTAATGTTGAACCTAATTAAATTTATGTGGATTATATACTACCAATTTGAGATATGATAACATGAATTATATATTAATCATGGTCTTTTATGTCCACATAAAATACCACTCTTTCTAGGGGTTTTAATTAATTTGTTACACAAGAAATAAAGGTTTTCTTAGTCTTAATTCTATTTCTTTGAGACATGTTACTTGTTATAATTTATGTTTCCTTTGTATGTTATTCTATTTATTTTCTATAACAAAAATTATATATATATATATATATATATATTTGTAATTTATGGTATAAAATAATCTAAATCATGTTTTTTCTTAAAATTTATTTTGACCTAATTTTTACCTCAGTCTTAATATGTTTTTGTAAACGTTTTTTCTTCAAAGTGTTTTCATTGTTCACTTGATCTTATTTTTTATATTTTAGATACGTTATACCCAATTTTTTTATTGGTATTATCTCATTGTTTTAATTTTTACGACATATATAAGGCCCCAAAAAAATATTACATAATATTAGGATATGTCAATAACTGAACATTAATTCACGTCGAGGATCCTTTCAGGTTTATAGTTTTAAATAACTAGGCCATTATTAATACATTACATCTCAAATATTACAAATAAGACACATATAACCCATCCAATATTTTCAAATTAATAAAACTATTATAATAATACATAAATTATTATCTTGATAAAAATATTCTTGAATTATTCCTTTAACTTACCCTTCCTAATACCCTATGCATTTTTTTAAACATGGGAAGAACATAAAAAGCCCAGTAAAGGAGATTAAATAAGTAAAGAAAACATTAGTCCATGAATACAAAAAAAAATCAACAAAGTCATACTTTTCAATAATAAAAAATAAGTTCTTTAACAAACCTCATGAAATCATAATATTGATGAAAAAATAATAGAAATAATAAATCATAAAGTTAACTTGTGGAATCCATAACATACATACATTGCAGCTTTCATAGCTACATAGGTAGTAACATTCATGGTTATGTTTTGAATACCCATCACATTATATTCCCAAAATCTATTAGGAGAAACCTTATCATTTACCTCTATTAGGTAACCAAATTCATTGGAGAGCTATCCTGGGCTCACCTACCATATTTTTATATTGGAACCTCCTATATACATTTTTAATTCCCAAGAACCATAACATAATCATAGCATATAAACAAGAATAAAGGAAAAATAAAATTTCCACATTGCAATAATAAGACATCATATCAAGATAATGATAAAATTATTCCATTATTAAAACCATTTTCAATACCAAAATACATAAAATAGAATATGGTATTTACATTTCTTTTGAAAATCATTACGACTTATAGAGGTATCCTAATATCAAATAATTATCGCAGTGGTGGAAAGGTCATTGTCACCATGTACGTTATAAAGAAATATGACATCTTTCATTTAGTTAAATGAATTAAACAAAGATTAATTTTCAAAACCTTTGAATGCAATTATAAGTCAAAGGGGTAGATTATACACCGTATAAAATATGGTCATATATAAATCAAAATATGCCTCAATGAAAAGAGATTGAGATGAAGTCCCTTAACTTGATTCTGAAATGACTTGTTCATTCCTTATCATCCTGAATAATAAAAATAGATTAATTTATACTTTCTTCATAACCCTTTTCATGTTTATTATTTCCATTACTTCACTAATGACCATGTTATAAGAATTATTTAATTATTTGAGTTCTTTTCGGATGTTTTGTAGATAATTGATTCTTTAGTCGAAAATGAACATGGTCTGATGTCACAAATCCATGTGTTAAAAATTACATCATCTTTAGAATAGTATTCATGAAATATTCATAACTATTATACATAAATCATAATGTTTAATTTAAACCGTTAAATAAGGTTATGAAAAATTAGCAACATTATAATGATGGAAACGGTAGGTCGTACGTACGCATGAGTAACATTTCCATTTTTTTGATCACTAGGGAAATTAGGTAATTATAACTTTATCTATACTTAATTATAATGATATTATTAAAATAATCATAATAATTTACATATACTTATATATATCATACAAGTGATATAGTGAATAGAAACGTTTCACAACGCTTCATGGAGGTGATAGTTCACACGTCCGCACGAACATCATTATCATTTTTATGCACATGGAAATAAGAATGTAAATGATATATTATTATATTATAATGATTAATATATCATTAATATCACATATAATGATTAAATACATCATTATAACAAATCTTAAAAGATGGTAATGGAAGATGAACTAAATCGGTCTGTGCAGGTGATAATTCACCCGTACGCTTGAATGATTAATTCCATTCCAATTTGATGGATGTAGAGATAGAATTGGAAGATGATATTAATATAATAAAATATAAGTATATTCATGATATTTTAGTCACTATCTCATCATGGTTGGATGATATTTGGGGACGTGTAATAAGAAACAAAATAGAAACACTTAAATAAAATTATACCTCTACTTCGGTTGATCGCCATTAAGAAACACCTAAACACCTCTATAAAGGGTGTTATTCCAAAACTAATGCTTTACGAATGTGGGTAGGAATTATAGAAAGATTATTGGACAGATATATTATGATATGAAAGGATTTTGAAGTGTGAGTAATAGAGATGTATGGGAGCCTTTTTATTGGAGAGGGGAGGGACACCCTTAGAAAGGAATAAACTATTAAATTAATATAAATTAATTTTTTATTCCAAGTGGACCAAACATTCGATATTAAAAATAAAATATGATGTTATATATGAATAATCTCATAAAACAGTTTTTATACATGCATTTAGTTTATTTTAAATCTTATATTTTTGGTTCACCATTAATTATTCTCTTTTATTTTTAAAAGTGGTAAAAACATTTTAATTGTTAAGACGCTATTAATATTACTTATATGGGGTAAATTTTCCATAATTGGAAACTTAATGAAATTTTGGATCATATAATAATAAATTTTTGATTTTGAAATATTTTTAGATTTTTTAAATAATTTAATATATTATTATTTCATAAAACATTAATTATGTCAATTTTTACACTATTCACATTATTGTATTTATATAAAATCTAAAACTAGAGATAACTTCAAACCAAACAACTAAATAGTCTAATAAAATGTCATATTAATATATATAATTCTTGTAGGACATAAATTGTGTCTTATAATATTTATTTTAACATTTATACAATCATTTATTTGAATCCATTCTTAATAGATAAATCACTCCATCATCATTGTGTCATAAGTAAATTAATTTTTTTAATCTATAAAAATTATTGAAAAAATACCACGATATGTGAAATAGTTTTATATTTCTAATTAATATTTATTTCAAAATATATCACTTATATAACACCATATTAAAACATTCTTAGTAAATAGATACATGTTTATGTTATATTTCCCTTTAATTTAAAATAATTATTATAACATGTCATTTTCACACCCAAGTGGATCCCAAATTCCAAAAGTTCAGCCTAAGGATTTTTGTATCACCCATCACTCGTAAAATAATATAATGACATGTGTTATGGTATTTTAAAATTATTTTAATATGATTTTTACCCTTATTTTCCTAATTTACCCTCTAACCATGGAAAATAAAAACTAATTACTAAATTTACTATTCATAATATCCAAAAAATAAAGGGTACCTATTTATATATTTTTTATATTATAATTCCAAATATGGAATCCATTTATTCAAATTAAAAACACAAATGTTGCATTAATTAATTTAAATTTAACTCATGTTATCATTGCATGCAAATGGGGTTTAAGAAATAAAAACTATTAAAAGATTGACATATGTTTATGTCCAATTTAAATGTGAAATTATTTAAAATGAAAAAAATTGGATTAGATTATAAAAAATACTATAATTAAACTTTAAAACCAATATAAAAGATAATCTAATGATATTAATAAAATATATGAAAAGGTAGTTTTGAATTAAAATGCAGTATTTGTCTTTACTGATTGAAAAATGATCATTATCAGAAAACTACCAAACAATTATCCAAAGTAAATTTTTTATGTCACAATTATATAGAATATGTTTATTAATTCTAAAATTACATATAGAAGTGAAAAAAATATATTTAAAATGGTTTCTCGATCAACATTCAGTAAAACAACCTTTTAAAAATGTTAGAGTATTTTATGATTAAAATTGGATTTATTCTCATTTTATTCCTATAAAATTTATTTAATAATTTTAAAAAACATTTAAAAAATAATTAAAATCATAATATAGTTAATTGTGTTCATTCCATCCAATATAAATGCTAGTAATTAACTACCATTTAAAATAATAATATTATAGTTGTATTATTTTTTTATAACAGAGTGTTGTGTGCAACACCGGATTTTAGAGAAACTCATTATTTCATGTCAGGTATGCTATCATACCTAGTGTTCCCTTTACAATACAATTAATGTTAAATTCATAAATATTAATAGATATGAAAATTTTTTAGTCTATAAATACCTAGTATGTTACAATATAAACCCCTTTTTAATGATTCAGGACTCATGGAGTATGTTTCCCAAATGTTATATTGATATCTCAATATTCTATATTTGAGTTATAATGTTTCAATTTGAACATTTATTTTCAATTATTAACTTTTCCATCCAAATATTTTATTATATGTTATTTTATTATACACTTTGTAGAAATAATGATATAATTAAAATTATTTTTTTATTACACTTCTTATATTGGGAGTTTCAAAAAAATAGTATTTTGGAAATAATAAAAGTGTGTTTCCTTTAACATTCAATTTTTTTCTTCCTCTCCACATTTATCTAACTTTAATTGTATGTAACTTCAACAATGAATTATTGGATATTATTTTTTATTATAATGGTTTTCAAAATCATTAATTTCACTTTTTGAAAGCTATCTCGGAATGAGACATCTAAATTTATGGTTTATACTAATGTAAAAAATTTTCAAAATGATATTTGAAATTTTTACTTTAATTTCTATTTACATTATCAAAATTATTTACAATAATAATTATTATGTGTCAATATTTACACATTAATATATAGTAAATTTTGAGGGAATTAACTCACGATACAGAACAATACAATTCCTAATCCCATCCTTGGAGGTATCATTCATGAGCTTTTTACATGGATGTTTTTCATCTATGGAAATATTTTAAATGGTTTCCTTTGTTACTATAGGGATATATTTTTAGTAAAGATACCCCTTAATTGTTTTTATGTATTATGAAAATGTTAATATTTTATTGAAGTAGTTGTATACTCGTTTTTTATATGGTGTGAACATCACATTTTACATAATTCAGATTAGATAATGTTCACTTGGAAATAATGTCATTTCATTAACATAGGGAGAAGTATTTTCATTTTATATGTTATTCAATTATGTGTGATTATTTGAAATTTTACTATTTACTGTATAACCATTAAAATTATTTCTCTAGATGATATATGATCATGTTATCCCATTTATTTATAAGGGAAAATGTACTGGAGTTTCATATATTTTTATTCAAATACAGATGATTATTAAAATGTATACTATATTTTGTTTCACCATCCACCTTCTTTCTCTAGATTGGTTATGGTATTATTATCCCATTTATGAACATGTGTAAAATTATTAAAATTCCTTTTTATTACTTACTCATAATTTAGGTTGATCATGTAAATACTCAGAAATTCCATAATAGTTTTTTTCAAAATTTAATGGAATTATTACGAGACTGCAAAAATTGATGGGACGTGATTCTGGGGCTCAAAAAGCCCGAAACAAAATTTTGAACAATTATTAAGGTATGTTCAGTAAATGTGTGGGTGCGAATTTCTATCTTTTAAACTGGTGCTCCAATTAAAAATCATAAGACACCGTTGGACTTGCTGTGCCGAGATTCTCTTAAGGGATGCTTAACTTTGATCGACAAGGGTTGGACGGAAAAATAAATTTTTGACCTTTCGTAAAAATAATAATAAAATAACTAAAGAACATATTTTATTATTTTTGATACTATTGAGCGATGGTGTCTGGAATGAAGTGTAATATTAGGATTTAATTGAGAGCCATTTATTGACACGATCCTTTGGTTATGTAACCACAATGATCATAGAATTAATGGAATGTTAATTTTGGTTCATTAATGAACCACATTATTGAATGAAAAATAGGTGGTCCTTTTGGGTTTTGGGAGAGCTATGAGAGGAAGCTTTTACAAAATGCTATTGAAGTCTTCCTTCAATGAAGAAAAGAGATTCGACGATGCCATTGAGGATTTGAACTGGACATCGACGGGTGATGGGGAAATCCAAAAAACAACTTCACACAACGAATTATCCTCCTTAATAATTAGTGAATCCAAAGTGTTCAAGTAGAGGCTTTTTATTATTATAATAATTTTATAATTCATCTTCTCTTGATGATGTTTGAATTCTTCCCTTGTTATATCACAAACACAGAGGGCGCAGCCCGAACCGAACAAGGCCCAAACCCTCTGTCGATTTTTTCTTTGGTTTTATTCTTCATGGGTGACTGATCAGTACAACTTCAAAGAAAAACCAAGGGCTGTGTAGTGTAGGAGGTGTCCTGGGATGCCTGTGGGCATAAGCATGAAGAAAATCAAACCATCAGAGCTTCACTGGTGGCCCTTAAGAAGCACAGTTGGCGTGGTAGTGCCGGCAGACTGAGCAGGTCACAGCGGCGCCGCCCGGCTGAGCAGGTCACAATGGTGGAAGATGTGGCATGCTAGTGCCACATGGGGGAGGTGAGCAGCCCACTCGTGTTTCTCAGATGGACACCAAATTGCTGGTTGAGCAGACCATTTCAGAAGGGAGGGCGGTACCCCGCTGGCCCCGCTTGCTGGGAGAATCATCACACACCACGGGTTTGGTTTTTTAGGTGGGATGAACCTACTATCATGGATGGACCCGTGAACTGGGCTGGTCTAGCAAACTGGTCCGGACCTGTGAGTCGGGCCAGCTAGGTCGGACCCCTACCAGACCCAACCAACCCCTTTTAACTAAAACATGTATATCTCATAATCCAGACACCTATTTAACAAACCATCTTCGGCGTTGGGATCCTTAGGATAAGGAAGTTCTTTTGAGATTCTTCAATTTTGTTTTTGAGAGTGTTGGAGTATGGACAGACTAGATCGTAATCAAATCCAATCGGGCCAACGGTACTAAAATGCATATAACTTACAGGTCAGGCATCTGATTGATGTGCCATCTATTGCGTTGGAATATTTATGACATGGAAAACCTTCGTGTTACTTTTTCATGGGACTTTTGGAGGTTCAAATATGACTAATGTCTTAAGGAAAAAAATCTGCAAAACTCAAGCACACCGAGTGCGGGAATGCTGTGGCTAGTTGTCAAGTGACGAGTGGCCCCTTGTGGAATAGCATGAGAGAGACCCTTTGTGGATCGATGACTAAAGAACCTATGTGGATCAGTAGTAGAGTGACTTGACAATGAAAATACTTAGAGTGACCTGTCATGGATCAATGACTTACGACCCTATGTGCATTGACGACTTACGGCCCTATGTGGATTAATGACTTACGACCATGTGTGGATCGACAACATACGACCCTATGTGGATCAGTAGTACCATGGCTCGGTGAGGACCCGCCTTAGAGTGGCCCATCCTAGATCAGTGACTTACAAACCTGTGTGGATAGATGAAATATGACCCTGTGTGGATCGATGAATTATGAACCTATGTAGATCTTCTATAGAACAAATTCTTCGTTGTTCAGCAGTAGAAATTTTCAACTAAATTAGATGACTTAGCTTTATGACTAATCATCAATATTATTATTCTTTATGTTATATACAAGGTTTGAGATATATTTTTATTTGTTCTTTGTGATTGAGTTCATGCTTTTTTGTTTTTCCTTGATAAATTCTAGGAGACCTTCAAGGGTCTCAGGGTCCCTACTTGGTATTTTTATATTCAACCCTACATGGGCTTCA
The DNA here is from genome assembly GCA_963277665.1 of Viscum album. Classification (NCBI taxonomy): domain Eukaryota; kingdom Viridiplantae; phylum Streptophyta; class Magnoliopsida; order Santalales; family Viscaceae; genus Viscum; species Viscum album. Next base: position 1,438,896,122 of record OY728122.1, read on the forward strand.
ACCACACCTTATTGTGTCTTGTGCAGATGAAAGACCACTTTGACTAAGTTTTTAGAGTTAGGAATAGACGGTGCACGGAGGTAAACTATTGACGCGAAGAGCTATAGGGATGAGTTGTACATACCCATTAGGTAGGATCCTTGGTGGATGACCTCAGGAGTTGTTTTTTTATTTCTTCTATATTTTCTTTTAGTTGGGATTATATTCTGATAAATTCTTCTTCTGTTCAAAGTTTTTACATTCAGCAGTTATACTTCCTAGTTTTCTCTTATTGTCTACCTGGTCAGTGTGTTTTCATTTTTAAAGGCAATGTATTCCCATTTTTGGGATATTCATTTCTAGTGCAAGTCTCTAACCCATATCCTATGGAATACGGGCTTGGGGTAGTCACGACATGGGACCCCAGGGACGGGTCGTGACAAAGTAGAATCAGAGTAGTCATTTCTATTGGAAAACTAAGACTCTGATCTTTTTAATGGGGCAATAGTGTTATGTGTTTTGAGCATGGATTTTAGTTTACAAAGTCTAGTGTTGGTGTAGAAGATGGCGTATCCATACACCAGGACCCCAAGTTTTGATATCCCACTCGGTACACGAAAACACTGTTTGCGTCTATTTTGAATTTTTTTCTTTTGATCTTTTTTGAGTTAGCTCACCAGGTATAACTTATTGACCATGGCTCACCTATTTCTTTATAATATGCCGCCGCATGGACAGCCAACCATGACTGCTTTGAGAGTTCACAATAATGGCCCAGCGACCAATGAGGCTTCGGTACAAGGCCCTCTTACAGTGATAGTACTGTCAGGTGGTGTACCAGTAGCCCCACTACCTATAGGGTAGTAGTTTCCACCAGCCCCACTAGTAGATGGTGAACTCCGACTAAGCACGCTGCATTAGTTTTAGTGGCAGAGGCCTCTGAGGTTTTTAGGTGACATGGATCTGCAGGCAGTTGAGGAACGCCTGGAGGTTGTGGCTGGAGTTTTCCGTCTAGTTGGGACACCAGCAGACTAGACGGTGATCCTAGTTTCTAGTATTTTTTAGGAATAATAGGGAGATTGTGGATATGAATAATCCATTTGTATGATGAGGTGAACCTCGCCTAGTTGGACTTCAAGTGCCTCTTTAGGGAGGGTTTCGTTCCATCAACTCTATGCTTTGTGCGTATTCAGGAGCTCCTGCACTTACAGCAAGGCAACCTGACAGTAGCCCAGTACTCGATGAGATTCACTGACCTCTCCCTCTACTCCACTGATATGTTACGAGACCCTTTTTTCATGGACCTGACCTTTGATCAGGGTCTCCTATGGGATATTAGAGCATCGATGATATCGCTCAACAAACTGACAAAGGTGAGACTGATAGATCAAGCACTACTAGTGGAGAGCTTCATAGCTGATTAGGAACTGGAAATATGAGCCATCACCGAATGAAACATAGCTGAGTCATCTATAGAAAGCAGTAGGTAGATTAGGTAGAGGTCCAAGTAGTTCATGCCTTTCGGTGGACAGCCCTAGGATGTAGGATCAGAGGTGCATATCTCATGGGGTAGAGGAGGTCAACAGAGGAGCAGGCTGTGCTACTCTTGTGAAGGGCATGGTCACAAGGCTTGCGGCTGCCAGAATCATCGCACTGAAGATCAACAGATGGTCACGGGGCCACCAAGGTAGTGGCAGAGATTGGAGTGGGGAGGTCCGTAGAGTGGTGGATGTGGCAGACAAGCTAATCGTGCAACAGGTGGTGGGTGGTGATTTGAGGTTCTATCACCACCACCTCCAGGTGGTCCACCTCAACCTCAGGGGGTAGGTGGACAAGGATGAGCTCAGAATCAGGTAGTAGAGGAATACAACCACGACTCCCTTGAGATTATTTGAGGTATGATCTGTGTCTACCTTACCCTAGATGTAGTTCTTACAGACACAGGTTTCATTCACACTTTTATTTCCATACCTCTAGTTTGGAGCTCAGAGATTCCAATAGAGTTGTTGGATCAATCCTTACATTTATAGACTTAAATGGTTGGGGATTCAATGATTACGCACTGGTGCCGGTAGTGTGAGCTTACTTAGGAGAAGGTATCTTTGGTAGGGATCTCCTAGTAGCAGCGTCAGGGCCTTACGCCGTCATCTTGGGTATGGACTAGTTATTCAAAGTCCATGCTCAGATTGACTGTTTTAGGCACAAAGTGTGGTGTGTCTACAAGTATGGGACAAGATATTTCTTCACCTAAGACAAGGGAACCTTTACCAATCAGGATGGAATTTCTCGGAGGAGGGTATAGTAGATCACTCATCAATTGGATAGCCTTACCCTCAGAGATGTTGATGAGAGGAGTCAGAGCTATACTGTAGTGGTGAACTGGTATGCTGAGGTATTTCATGATCATGTTACGGGACTACCTCCTCTCAGAGAGGTAGACTTTTGTATTAACATGTACCCTAGAACGACACCGATATGTACACTAGAATATCAGATGGCTCCCTTGATTCTTCTTGAGTTTAGGGTATAACTGAAGGACATGCAGGGGAAGGGGTTCATAAGGCAAAGTGTTTCTACATGGTAAGCCCTAATTTATTTCCTTCTAGAATGAAAATGAGAGTTTGAGGTTTTTTTCGAATATCGGTGCCTGAAATAGGTGATTGTGAAGAACAAGTATACACTCCTGAGGATTGATGATCTCTTCAATAAGATGAATGGAGCTCGGTGGGTTTTTAAGATAGACCGCAAATCAGGCTATCATTAGCTCTGGGTACAAGATGAGGATGTACCGAAGAGGGCCTTTAGATGCCGGTATGGAAACTATGAGTTCTTGGTGATGCCATTATGTGTGACCAATGCTCCACTACTGTTCATGGGACTCATGAACAAGATCTTCAATCTTTACCTCAATCAATTGGTGGTGGTATTCATTGAAGAAATCTTGGTGTACTCACAGTCATAGGAGTAGGGGTGTCCATGGGTCGGGTTGGTTCGGGTTGATGGGGTTTTTGGACCCGACCCGATCGAAAGAGGTCGGGTCGGGTCGGGTCGGGTCAGGCATGTTTTTTAGCTCGGACCCGACCCAACCCAACCCGTACTAAATCGGGTTGGGTCGGGTCGGGTTGATGGGTTTATGGAAAAAAAATCGATTGTTTCTAGATATCTCGCATGACATCTCCGCTTCAACCCGGTGCAACCGCTATCCTTTCCACCCAAGAAGGAGCTTCCTCCCTACGCCTCCAAGTCCTCCAATCAATATTCTTAAAAATGGAGGCAATGGAGAATCCATCATCGGTGGAAGGTGGGTGCTAATGAAGGCGACAATAATCGTGGTGGTGGTTCTATGATAATCCTCCCCAATCTTCTTCGCCTCCAAGTAGCAATCGCACTTCCATACCCCCATTGTTGAAAACACACCACGAAAAACTAGTAGAATGATGCAAAAAATTAATAATTCTAACAGTTCTAAGTTCGCTTACATGCTCGAATGAAATCAATCGCTACGCTCAAAAAATTACAGCGCTTCTAAGTTCAGTTCCATGCTCAAAAAATTCCAGCACTTCTCCTAAAAAATTGAAAGAATTTTTTTTAGAATGATGTGAAAATAAAAAATTGATCCCCACTATCGAAAAAATCTAGAGCTTATAGGTTTTTTTTCATTCTCGATCGAAATTAATCACTTCCTTATCCTCTATGGTTGGATTCCTTTGATGAAACCCCAACACTCATCTTGGATCTGGAGAAAAAGGAGCTCCCCTCCCTGGTGGATCTGGTGCCGTAGTCGTAGACGAGATGGAGGAGGAAGGCGGTAGTGAGGCGATGGACTTAGGGTTAGTGCGGTGGAGTGGTGGCCCTTGGACGAGGTGGAAGAGATGATGAACAGTAGGGAAGGCTATGCAGAAACAATAGTAGAGGCGGGGGTGATGTGCGGTAGTGACAACATCGGCCGAGCAGGATGGATGGTTGGCATGGGTGTAGTAGGTAGGCAAGGAGGAAGATGATCAAAAGGGCATCGGGTTGGGAGGGAGGGAGTAAATAGAGTGAAGTCTGACGAGAAGGTGTTATGCTAGAGAAATATCGGCTCGGTGAGTTGACACAATGCAGGTGGATATCGGGTTGGTTGGGTCGGGTTGGGTTATTTTTTCCCAACCCGTGACCCGACCCAACCCGTGGAATATTTTTTTTAACCCAAACCAACCTGACCCAACCCGGTCGGGTCGGGTCGGGTCGGCCGGGTTGGGTCGGTTCTGGACACCCCTACATAGGAGGAGCACACCACTCATCTGCAAATAGTTTTGGATACACTCCAAGAGCACCAGCTTTATGGTATGATCTCAAAGTTCCAGTTCTAGATACATGATGTAGACTTTTTGGGAAAAACTATCTCGGAGGCTGGAGTCGTAGTGCATCCAGAGAAGATAGAGGTTGTTCTTTCTTGGGAGCCACCCAAGTGTGTGAACGAGGTGTAGAGTTTCTTGGGGTTGAATGAGTACTATTGGAGATTTGTAACCGAGTTTTCTAGAGTTTCAACACCCTTTTCATCTTTGAAAAATATTGGTCAACACCTCATATGGATGGAGAGATTCCAATAATGTTTCTAGGAGTTGAGGCATAGATTGAAGATTTCCCCTATCTTGAGGCTAACAGAAGAGGGAAATGGGTATTTAGTATACACTATAGCATCATGGACCATACTAAAATATATCCTAATGCAATAGAAAGTAGTGATTGCCTACGGATTTCGACAGTTGAGGTAACATGAGATGAACTATGTGACCCATGACCTAGAGCTAACAACAGTGGTCTTTTCGTTGAAGATGTGGTGGCACTACTTGATGGGAAAATATTTTACTATCTACTCTGATCATAATAGTATTAGGTATATCTTCTCCCCAAAGGACCTTAACCTGAGATAGCGGTGATGGCTGGAGTTCCTCTAGGATTATGGCTTTGAGATAGTCTACACTTTAGGGAAGTGGAATGTGGGGGCAGATGCACTCAGTATGAGGTCGGGTTTACAGTTTCTGAGTGAGGTGACAAATAATCTAGCCGTGTCAGATTTATCTTTTGTGGATAGTGATGGAGAAGATTACCTCTAGTCTATGACAATCACTCCTCCACTCCTTTAGTGATTCATGAAGTCTCGGCTTGGGGACGTTCACTAAGAGACCTGACGTGCTCAGATATCCTTAGCACAAGCTCCTGAATGATTTTATGATGGTGGGGAGCATGTCATTATTTCCAGAGGATGGACCATGGTACCAGTGATTTTATGTGAGGAGGTGTTGAGGGAGTTCCACACATCCCCTTTGGTAGTACCTCATGGTATGGAGAAGATGTACCATGTCCTTCGACATTAATACTAATGGACAGGGATGAAGAAAGAAGTGGCATAGTTCATTTCATGATGCCTCATTTGTCACCAATTAAAGGCTGATCACCAGGTTCCAATAGGCTTGAATTAGCCACTTGAGGTACCATAGTGGAAATAGGATGGTATCTTGATGGACTTCATGATAGGGTTACCACATACGTCTAGAGGACACGATTCCATTTGGGCGATCGTTGACCGATTCACCAAGTCGGTCCACATCCTACCCATCTGAGAGCAGGGATCAGTAGAGGTATTGGGATGCCTCTATGTACAGAAGATAGTACGACTTCACGGGATGACATCGATGATCATGTCAGATCTTGACACACGTTTTACATATCAGTTGTGGAAGGGATTGTAGAAGGAAATAAAAAAACAGCTACATTTAAGAACCACCTTTCATCCTCAGATAGATGGTCAGATTGAGCAGACCATACAAACACTTCAGGATATGATTCATGCTTGTGTCCTTGATTTTTTCCATAGTTGGGAGGATCACATGTCCTTTTTGAATTTCACATACAACAATAGCTGTCACTCCACCATCATCATGGCACCATTTGAATCCTTGTACGGGCAACCATGCATATCACCTATATGTAGGAAAGACTCAGGGAAGTCCACACTCATGGGTCCAAAGTTTGTAGGGGCTACCACTGAGAAGGTGCAGGTCAACTAGGAGTGAATGAAGACTACACAAAGTAGTAAGAAGTCTTATTTCGACAGGATATGGAGATTAATGGATTTTGATGAGGGCGGTAATGTTTTCCTTGGGGTATCACCTCGATGAGGATTGTAGAGATTTGGTCAGGGAAACTAGCTATCTCTGAGGTTCACTATACCTTTTCAGATTCTTAGCAGAGTTGCGAGGTGGCATACCGCCTAGCTCTTCCTTCACAGATGCACTAGGGGCATAATGTTTCCCATGTGTCACATCTGAGGAGATATGCGAATGATCCATCACATGTCATTGACTGGGGAGAGCTAGACATTGATGATGGGTTGATGTTTGTGGATTTACCGGTGGAGATAGAGGATCGATAGGAGTGGGTCCTTCATGGATGGTCGATTCCTATGGTGTGAGTTCAGTGAAAGCACAGGAACCTTTAGGAGAGTACTTGGGAGAGAGAGTCTCATATTCGTGCTCAATACCCCCCATTTATTTTCTTCTCCTATGCTATGGATTTTGAGGATGAAAGGCCCAAAATTAGAGAGAATGTAGAGACCCAAAAATTCCATACAATATTTTTTTAAATTTAATGGAATTATCACAAAATTTTAAAAATTGACATCATGTGATTCCATGGCACGAAGAGCCTAGAACATAATTTTTAACTTTTTAAGGTAAATTTAGTAAAAATGTGGGTGATAATTTCTATATTTTTAATAGTTTACCGGATTAAAAAATTCAATAACACTGTTTGACTCGCAGTACTTGGATTCTCTTATGGGAAGCATAACTTTGATTAGTAACAGTCGAACAGAAAAGTTAAATTTCTGACCTTTTGGAAAAAAATAATAAAATAACTAAAAATTAATTTTATTCTTTCTAAAACAATTGAGCGATGGTGGTAGGACTGCAACGTAACATCAGGATTTTATTGAAATCTATTTATTTAAATGATTCTTTGGTTGTATAACCCCAATGCTCATAGAGTTAATGGAACATTAATTGCGGTTCATTAATGAACCACATTAATGAACGCAATGTAGGTGGTTCATTTTATTTTATTTAATCAAACCATTGGAATGAGATTTGGTAGTTATATTAGAGGAATATTTGATGAAACACCTGAGGAATCTTCCTCAAATGAATAATGATGATTCGGCGATTCCATTTATGATTTGAACTAGACATCGACGGGCGACGGAAAACGACGACGAACATCTTCGAACATCGGATTCTCCTCCTTCCCCATCAGCGAATCCAATGTGTTCAAGTAAGGATTTTGTGTTATTTTAATAATTTTATAGTTAATCTTATCTTGATGATTTCTAAATTCTTCCAATGTTATAAGGCTAACGCGGAGGATGCGGGCCGAACCAAACAAGGCCTAGACCCTCTGCCGATTTTATCATTGGTTGTGTTCTTCATGGGAGACCAAGAAACAAGGAAGAAAGGGGAAAACATTGGGCACACAGTGTAGGTGGCATCCTGGGAGGCCCATGGGTGAAAATGGAAAGAAAATTGGACCACTAGAGCTTCACCAATGGCCCGTGGAAGCAAAGACGACACGACGTCGCCGACGACCAGTGACGGCGGACGGCTGAGCCGGCTATGTGGGAAATTTGTTGCCCATAGGAGCCTTAGAAAATAGGGTTATAATGGTGAAAGACATGGCGTGCCAATGCCGCATGGTGGAGGTGATCCACCCACTCAGGTCGGCTGGTTGGACACCAAATGTCCGGCTCAGGGCGGTGCCCCGCTGGCGCCGCCAACTGGGAGAACTGGTCCAGACCACAAGTCGGGTTTCCCATGAAGGATGGATTTGATAGTCGGGACATACTTGTAAATGGGGTCGAACCCGTATACCTGGCCAGAATCTCAATTCGGGACAAACCCATGGGCCCAATGGGATGGCCGGGCCGAACCCCTACCAGACCTGACCGACCTCTTTTCATTAAAACTTGTATATCTCTTAAACCAAACGGCCTTTTGACGAACCGTTTTCAGATTTTGGACCCTTAGGATAAGGAAGTCCATTTGAGATACTCCACTTGGGTTTTAGAGAATGTTGGAGTATGTCTGGGTTGGATCGAACTTGAATCCAACTAGGCCCTCAGTACTAAAATGCCCTTAACATATAGACTGAGCATCCGATTGACGTGTTTTATATTGCGTTGGAACCCTTATGACATGGATTTCCTTTGAAATAATTCTTCATGGGACTTTGTGGTTGTTGAAATATGACTAGTGGCATGAAGAGAATATTTTTTGGAACTCAAGCACACCATGTGCGGGAATCCTGTGGCTGGCTGTCAAGTGAAGAGTGAACCTTTGTGGAACAACATCAGAACAACCTTGTATGGATCAATGAATTATGACCCTGTGTGGATAAGTAGTAGTATGGCCCGACGAGGACCATCCTTAGAGCACAGTGTCATGTAACATATACTTATGACCCTCAGTGGATTGATGACTTATAACCCTGTGTGGATCGACAACTTATGACCCTGTGTGGATCAGCAGTAGCACAACTCATCAAGGACCAGACTTGGAGTGGACCATCATGGATCAACGACTTACGAACCTGTGTGGATTGATGAAATATGACCTTGTGTGGATCGGTGAATTATGACCCAGTGTGGATAAGCTATATAACGAATTCATCGGGGTTCAGTAGTGGAACTTCTCAACGGAATAATATGATTTAGCTTTACGACAAATCGTCAATATTCCTGTTCATTTTGTTTTATACCTAGTGTGAGATGTATTTTTTTGTGCGTCTTGATTGAGGTCATGCTTTTCAGTTTTTCCTTGTGGAATTATGGGAGACCTTCGGGTGTCTCGTGGTCCCTACTGGGTATTTTTATACACACCCCAACATGGGCTTCACCCGCCACATGTTGTGTCTTGTGAAGACGATAGATTTATTTGACCGAGTTTTGGGAGCTAGGACTAGATGGTGAAAGGTGTTTACTGGTTGATATGGATAGTTTTAGTGGTGTTATGTACCTACCATTCATGTAGGATCTTTGGCGTATGACCTCATGTGCTATTTTTCTGTTCTCTTGTATTTTATTTTAGTTGGGTTTGTATTCTGGCCCATTCTGCTTTAGTTCACACTTTTTACTTTCAGTAGTTATACTTCATGGTTTTCTCTTATTGTGTACTTGGTTTGTGTGTTTGCAGGTTTAAAGGAAATACCTTCCCATTTTAGGGATATACCTTTCTGGTGATAGTCGCCAACTCCTGGCCCATGGAAGGCAGGCTTAGGGTAGTCATGACACAGGCCACATAGGATGGGTCGTGATAGATCATGAAATTATTTTCTGTATTCTTCATTATATAGATAACCTTATTTTTTATTTAGCAAAAGGTTCATTAGGGTATTGCATGAATATTCATGTTTACTCTAATGAAAAATTCATTTGAAAAATTAAGGTGACTGGTAGGGCCTGGAATGATATATCCCTTTGATGCATTGACAATACTCTAGAGACAAAATAAGTTTGGATTTGGTGTATAAATCTTTAATTAAGAGGATATTGTCTTGGTTCATGGCCTTTAAAACCTATTTTCTATGTCTATCATTATGCATTACATTAGTATAAGATCAATAAGTATTGATACCAATTTTTTCAATAATTTTCATGGATATAGAATTTTCTCTATTTTAATTTATTGTGGAATTTTTTTAAATATTTAATCTTATCATATTATGTTTTATATGAATTATTTAAATCTTTAGTTATATGTTTCACTTATTGAGCACTTTAGATCAAATATTTCTTATGTTTCTATTACCTAGGTTATAAAAAAGATTATTACACATGATAATACATATAGAATTTTTTGGGTGGAGAATTTTTAGTACCTTTTTAATACATATTATGAATCATGTATTTATTATATATTTAAAAAATTCTAATAGTTTCCAAAGACATGGGATTTAATAGTTTTTGTTTTATACAATTTCACCAAATCACATAGCTTGATATGTCTTGTGAATGTATATAATGAAATATTTTTTTATGCCATTTAATTAAGCAGTTGTTATGTCTAGGAATTTACAGATTGTATCAATGACACTATGTAAAGTATGTGTTTATGGAACTAGATAATAATTTTTGGGTCTGGGGTGCTGCATACCATCACTTTTCTAGACAACATATTTTCAATTTTATTTATTTATTTAATGGTTTGTCTAATATGGAATATATTTCTTTTTTTTTTCATGAATTCAAAATCAACACCTATACTATAATTTTTTTGTAATACTAATGATGATGTTCTAAATTGTTATACAATTAAATGATGATAAATATTGAATAAATTCAAATTATCATTTTCCTATCTCATAAATCCTTACCTTGAGTTATAAGTAATAATCAAAAACAACAACATCAATTTTAGTCCACTAAATTGCATAGTTTTTTTCTATGTTGATTTATATATAATTAGATAATTTTTTTGATTTAATTTTAACATCCACTAAGAATTTATATGAGATAATTATACTATGAAGATTATTGAGTGATAATTAACAATTATTTTCTTATTCGAGGTCACATACTATTTAATTATATATTAATGATAATATACATGGTAGGTTTGGGGGAGGGGAACAAAGGAAAGAAAATTTGCAGACGCAGAGGCTCGAAACCAGGACCTCCTCAACTCACCACCACAGGTAAAACAGGGGCGGAACCACTGAACTGCGCCCTATGGGGCTATATATTAATGATAATATACATATTATATTAATAGTTATATCAATACACTTCATATCATAACCATATAAAAATATAGATATAAACACATTAATTATACAGTTGAAGAAACTATTTAAAATTTTACTTGAAATCCTCTTTAAATCATTATATATATTTTGAATAACCTACATATTTTAACTCCTTATCATTGTTTTCACCATCATAAATATTTTGAATTATTATTCATAATTCCATTATTCATTACAAAAATAATCACTTTAATGTATATATTATTTGAAAATTCCATTTATGAATCGATTAGATACATTGCATCATTATTCAAAAAAAAAATATCATCTTGAGTCATTGAAATTTCATTCGAAACACATACATGAATTCCAAGTACCACTACTAAGTAAAAATTAATCCCAAGAGATCATTAATGCGATCTCCATATATTCGTTCACACCTAAGGTTATAGTCATTAAATAAGATTACTCCATTATAATTTATAGCATTATACATAATGATAAAATCTATATAGAGATTCTAAATTATGTCTATGATACAACTTATTTTATTTTAACGTCCCACTATAACATAAATATGGGTCAATTAGGTTCTCTTTTTAAATTTCAGAATAATTTAATTTTACCAATATCATTTCCCTATGTTTTCAAAGACACCATAAATATTTCTTGATGACCACACACAAGAATAACCAACTTTAGAAAGAATAAATGAGTACATTTGTTCACCAACATTATGCTAAATTCAAAGAACACATATCAATGATATATTGAAATGATACATGATCACTAATATATTAGTTTTATAAAAAAATATATGAAGTCATATATTGAATTTAAGTTTAATAACCTCTTTCTATTATTCATTATATTCAATTAGGGTTAAAATGTTATAATATTAATATATAGACTAAAATAATTATAAAGGAAGTAGATGATATACCATGAGATAACTTTTGGTCGATATCTATAATTCTATAATATAATATTCTTTATCTTCAAAAATATGAACAATAACACTAAACTTCAATGATTTATCATTCAATGCAACTCAATTCAAACCTACTAACGTGAAATAATAAAAAATTGTCAATAAATTCAAATACTCATTAACTCTTATTTCATTCATCATTATATTCTATATTCCCTCTATATTTCTTATCTTCATTTTTATATAAGTTTCTAATATGTCCAATGAATCTTTAAATTGAAATTGAAATTTCATTTTTCAATAAATTTCTAACATTTTCAACTTCAAATCAATTTCTAGAATTATTTACATCTAAATAATGACTATATAATATAAAATTGGTAGTTAATGTAAGTTACAAAAAACAAAAAAAATCCTATAAAAATTTTCAATTCATATATTTTGTTCAAATTATACAAAATTAAACTATCATGGTGTGATATATTAAATCATGGTGTATAGGGTGTGTTACTTATTCAACTATGATTTGTGATAGGAGATTAGCTTTAATTCAGTTCCTAAACTGCCCAAATCATAACTTTAACATACCCAATCCCATTTTTCTATTTTTAAAATCAAAATTTTATTTATATAATGACTATTATACCTTTTTATCAAAACATTATTAAATTATTGAAAATATCGACCATCAAATATGTTGTGGAGTGACTCTATTCCATGTTTTTTTATCTCCATATTTTAAAAAACATAAAAATATATCATAAATTATTCATGAACTTACATATTAATCATGTTGTGATAGATAGAATGTGTCAAATATGTAATTTTATTAAAAATTTATAATTCTTTCATTTGAGATATCTTTATCAGGTAACCATGAATCTGATAATTTATACCCTAATGTATCAGTTTTTTACTCAACACTTCCTCATTTTAGAGTTTATTTTTTCCACATTTTTACTCCTATGACCATATGGTAACTTGTTCAGGAAAAAATATGATTATATATATAAATATTGACTGACATAAAATACTCTTCAGACATTTTATATTACTTTTAATAACTTCTAATGCACATCGTGTTGAAATCAAACACAAAGTTACATCATATGGTTGAAAAAATAACACAAATGAGGATGATTGATTAAGAATCATTGCATACCCTAAATCCATCACCTTTTCACAGTTGGATATGAATAACATCTTTGGTCAGTGGAATATTCAGATCCTAAAATTCTTACTCGGAATTGTATAATGACATAAATTTGGATCCTATCTCAATTAACGACATTATATGATTCATAACATTATATAACTCCTTAATAATGTTTTGATAAAATCCATTAACCCTAAAAAAAACTTCATACCTTGAATAAATTCATTAGGAAATTATAGGACATCATAAACTCAATCTTATTACGATACATAGAAATAATATATTCATATTTCATAAGCATAAAGAACTTGAAATATCAAAGTAAAATTAGAGAATTTTTCATAAGGATTATGTTACTTTAAGGTCTCTAAAATTACCAAATTATATTTCCTACACATGAAAAGGGAACTAGAATAAATAAATATATCATCCAAAAACACTACAATAAAGGTGTCCAAGAAAGGATGTAAAATCCTATTCATCAAATCCATAAAAATAAATTGAAAATTTGTTATAATAAAAGTCATTATAAAATATTCAAAACTCTCATAATGTAATTAAAACCATATTAAGAATATTTTATATCCAAACATGATGTTTATGTTAACCTAATCAGGATTCAATCACAGAAAACCATATTTCACATTTAAGATGACCAAATAGACCACCAATCCTATGAAAGGGATTCCAACTTTTAATTTCTACAAGGTTATGACATCAATTTTTCTCCCAATACTAAAGGGATTCACTACATATCACAATTAAAATAACTATACAACACCATGGAGAAATAATCTATTGGATTAAACCATTATATTTTAGATATTATAGCTGCATATTTCTATTACTTATCTTTTTTGGATCTATTTGATAAAAAGGAAAATATATCAGTTTGGTTTCTAGTACAATGTTGTTGCTAAGATCCATTTTCCAATTTAAGGGAATATTTGAAATTTAATTAGGGAATATATTAGGATAAAATTATACTATATGGTATATCACATTTAATTCCAATGCCTCAACAAATCTTTGAATCAAACAAACCATCTCAGTTATGATCACCACTAATAGTCCTTGATCTAGGCCTTTTTTAGAAGAATGGACCTCCCATAACCTATAGAGATTTTTTAGATACTATATATATATATGATAATGATCTTTTCTGGTTATAACATGCATTACTATATTCTAACATGGTTAACCCATCTGTACCATGGGTAACATCGACATTGATCATACAAAGAACAATAATATCCTAGAGATTGAAAAATGTAACTATAATTAGGGAATAATAAAAAATACTTTATAGTATATTCCATTCTTTTACTCAGTGGATAATCAAGTATAATATATGTAGATCAAGATTCAAAATTATATTTCTTGAGTAACAACAGTTTCTGTGAAATAATGGGGGTGTTTTCACAATCTGACCAAGGCTTCACTAGACATGGGTACTTGATATGGTCTCTAGAATGTCCTAAAGAACATTATTATGCACCAAAAGTTGGAATGTAGTCTTTGGGAATTTAGAATACCCTTTTAGAAAGGTTTCCCCCAATTATATAATCCATGTCAGGTTTTAATAAGTAGGCATGTCTGCATCATAAATTGGTTAGAGATGCATCAATATAAGTTCCAAAAATTATTATCACCACAATGTAACACAAAATAAAAGGAAAAAAATAGGAAGAAAATCATAATAGTCATGAAAAAACTAAAAGAAATATACAATAGAAGAAACCATAATATTAATAAATAGATGTGATGGGAATATATTTAGGAAAACATCATCAGGAGAAAACAAAGTACAAATGTAAAATTATAAAAACAAATATATAGATCACCATAACTGTGAGATAAGATGGATCATACCACCTTGTCATCGCAACAAACCAAAATACAGATATCAAAAAAAAAATCAATGCCACCAAGTGGTTCATTTCAATTACCTAAATTAGTATAAAAAGTCCTATGAATAATCAATGGGTGAAAGAGTGATGTTGGTATAATAATCCCAATAGGATATTGTTTAATATATCACCCTTGAGAGAAAATATATAACATCATAGTTTTAGGATAAATAAATAGAATAACCATTACATAATTTGAAATAATAAATTAGTATGTTACAAGGTTATAATAAAGTGAAAACATATAAAATGTAATCCATATAAAAAATATTTTGAATAAATATGGGAGAAACACCCTAAGTTCACCAAGGGTAGTGGTACATAGTAATTATATGTCACTAATTAGGGAGTACCTCAATTAGCGTAATAGAAAAATAATTAAAATATTAGGCTAGTGGTATACACATTAAATTAATTTACTAATTAGGGAAACACTGCAACTAGAGTGATGAGACCATTACCTAATCGAGGGTTTCCTACCCCATAACCCAAGTTTACCATGAGCTATGATCAATATTTTTAAAAATTATCTGAATGAATTTTGTTAATAAATACTGAAAAATCCTTAATTTCACTACATAAAGTACATATCAGAATCCATTTCGATCATCTAATCAATAAAGGACACCATAAGAATAAATTTTTATAAAATGAATGAATTAAAATTACTGTATATAATTTACATAAAAATTTATAAAATAATGTTTAAATACTAAGATATAATGTTTTTCCAATAAATGGGGAATATAGAACCACCTACCTCAATCAGTCCAACCCACATGGTAATAGATAAATTGCATTATAAAAGAAGAATCAAGACTCATATGATTATTTAGGAGGTCTAAAAATTTAAACCCTCGCAATAAATATAAACTAGAGGGATACTTAGGTTACTATTGCATTGAGGAAAAGATAAATCCATGATTAAATGATGGAAATAACCATTAAGGGGAAAGGAAACTACATGCACGATGATTTAATTGATAAATACATGAAGAAACACAAAAAAATAACTAATGGAGAAGGGGAGGGAATCACATTAAGGAGGAGAGGATGGGGTCATGTGGTGGTGATGGTGGAGGTCTAGGTATTTTATTTAAAATATGGTTAGAATAGTTATTTCATCATTTGATAAATCTATCTCGAATGCATGGTTCCTCTACATGGATTGGCACACCATGTGTCGATGGTGTAGGTGGTACTATCTTCACAAGGGAATATGTATGGTTTTTCCATATCATTAGGAAAACAACGCATCAATCATGAAAATTATCTCTACAAAAAGACTATATATTTTCATGGTTATCCTCATAGTTAGTAAAAACCATACAAAGCCCATTGTTTGTCAATTTTTTCATGAAATTACCTAGAAATGAATGTTGAGGATAAAAAATTAAATGAATAATTAGAAAACTAAAACTGTTATTATAGATCTAAAAAGCATCACCACTATATTTTTTTAGAGTCAGGAGGCCTCTTAAATTTCTTTTTTTGTTAAATCACTAAATAAAAAATAAATAAAAAAAACATACTCTTAATTACTATTCCAATGTGGGTTATCTCCCCACTATATTAATCACATCCTTATTTTATGATGATTATAAGATCCTAAACATCCATCACATTCATGGAAAATAATATACCATATAACAATATAATCTAAATAAATAAAAACATTACAAAAAAATTATCCAAACCACAATCAATAAATCACATAAAATATTTTTCATAACCATTTCAAAAGAAAACTTTTTTACCCATAAAAAACCAAATAGAGATTTAATATAAAAAAATACACTTTATAACACTACAATATACAAACCAAAATGGAAATATATAATATAAATTTCAATATTAATAATTTGATAAAGAACAACACATAATGAATTTTTTAGAATAACTCAATTACAAACATAACAAAAATTGGCCAAATAAATAACAGAATATCACTCAAAAAAATTATAAACCATGATAACCAGAATCCCAGGCATCATTATATATGAAATGTGAATGATTTAATGGTTAAAACCAGGTTTTATTTAAAAAACCAAGAGAAATATCAGGCTTTAAAAGTTTCATCAAAATGTGAAAACCTAAGAAAAATTAAATTTGTTTTATATTAATGTCCCCCACTACTTTTTTTACAAAAAAAAACAAATAATTTTTAAATTGGTGAAAAAATAAGTATAAAATTAATTATAAATTATAAAAATAAATCATAACCAGAAGAATTATGACCATAAACCCAAATTTTTTTGTATTGACACTAATTTTTACTTGTATTAATCTAGAATATTATATGGATTATATTCATATCCCTATTCGGAGACGACATGAGATTCTGTGGCGTGGTCTTGAAATTGATATTTAAAAATTATTAAATATATAAATATTAGACATGTGTAGTTTTCTATAGAGTGTAAAAACAATTGAATATAGTATTGCATCCAAAATCAATGACCATCGTTGATTTCAAAACGTGGTTTTTTACCTAGGTGAGACATAATCATTTTCTATGTCGGGTGTTTTGATAAAGTGATATCATGGGTGAAAATATTAAAATAAATTATTTTAATTAATTTAGTTAATTGTTTCTATATAGTTTCCTTGCATCCTCTATTTATAAATGAATATTCCTAAATCCCAATTCTTAGCCACATAACTTATGTATTGAGAGTGGCCTTTAGATTGGATATATTTAATGATAATTGGAAAAATATATTAGATTGAGATGAGATCCTGGATTGTGTGCCAGTATAGTTCATGGATCTCACCAATGATGTAAGGAATGACCATTATACATTAGTGATCAATCTAAACCCCATGTAGTAGGTTTTATTAATGTGAATTCATTCCATTAATTTATCCTTATAAAATTTAGATCAGTTCCTTATATCAGAATTCATTCAAAAATTAGATGTTGATTTATTTATGATTGATAAATTTGATCACTGTTGTTTACACCTATTTTTTCTATTCTAAGACAATGTATTGATTTAAGAAATGAACAATGGTTGTGTTTTGTTACTCTTGATTATGGTTAATTTCCCCCCATGTTTCTCCACACATTTATCTTTGGTATTCTCGTTAGTAATTAGATTGGAAAATATTGGGTATATGAATATTATGTGACCGTTATTCATCATATAAGAACAATACTGTTGGTGAAGTTCAGGATTGAGGGTGTGATCGAGGTGAAATGATGATGGAGGATGATTGGTGGTAGATCCTAATGGATCGACGGTTCTAATTCTTACTGATTAGATATGTGGATGTGATATTTTCCCATTAATGTTGATGTTTTCTGAGATTATTAGGGCCCGAATATAGTTGATCAGCATTGGTAGGGTTCAGATAACATTATCTTCATGATTCCTAGATATAATTGTTGAGATAATATCATGGATGGACATTTCAGAGAAGAACCTCACCGTTCCAGAAATTTCCAGGTCACAAGGCATGTAATCTAAAATAAAAGATCACGTGGGGCCATAGTAATAGACCCGAAGTTTCCATAGTAAACATAAGGATAACAGATAATGGGGTCCCTACAACATTCCACAGGACCCTCCAATGAATTATCGGCATGTAACTCTTTGTTTCAAGTGTAGTTACATGACCAGACAGACATAATGGAACATGATCAGGCTATGAGTACATGAGTTGGGAAATGTTGCACGACTAGGGTTCCAAAAGGCCTCTACACACCATGTACCCTTTAGTACACACCATGTATATAGATATATACATTTCTAGTGATATGTAATCACATGGGAAAACTAGGAGATGTCAAGGAATTCCATGTACCCCTAGAACACACCACGTAATCCCTTTGAAGGTTATTGGATACCTTCATTTATTCAGTATGGAATTGTATTAGTTTAGTGAGTTCCCTTCTTCCATCCCCTTGATGGTAAAAATGATGAATTACATCCACATATATTGATTATGAACCCCTATTATGGATTAGTCTCAGATATAGTTTTTGGTGTCCCTTTAAGTGCTCGGGGTTGATCATTTGTCATTAAATCTTATACCCTAGGTGGAGTTCATGTAATATTTATCACTTCTATGATAAGGGAGTTAGTCCCCCATCTATTTTACATTTTTGTAGGTTTCCCGATATCATCAACATATGATCATCCATATATAAGTTTGATCCAAATTGGGTTTGTGGTTCCCCCAAAGGTCCGAGGTGTGATACCATATCTACCAATCAAGGCCTTCATAGAGTACTGAGTTTTCTTTGGTGGGGGACCAATGATCATGAACTCTAGATTTAGTTTCTTCATTTATATCATGGATCATGGAGTGGATTCTCCTGGAATGATCATGTCCAAGAAACTTCTAGAAAAATCATGTGTCTAGTAGTTTAGTTGAGACCCCCATGAATCATGGTGCAAATCCTGAGTATATGTAGGTTTTTGTCCTTACATTCACTCTATTATTAATTTTTTGATATTGCTACCAATTATTATATATGTTTAGTTATATTATGGATTCCTACTATATATTATAATATTAACCCCTTCATGGTCTCTAATAACATGTTTTGTGTTTTAAACATATGGAAGATCATTTGATAGAGTCCTAGAGGGACCATAACTTAGAAGAAAATAGTGAGATAGATATATCAAAGTGTGTATTTATGGTTTAATTTGAAAAAAGTTCCTATTACATAGAAATATGGATTTTTTTTCTATTCCTTTCGAGTGGGATTGTATTTTACATCTATTTTTATTTCTAGTACTTGTTATGCACTCAAAATGTCATATTGTCGATGTATGCATACATTGTTATCAGTTGTTCTACATTTTAAAATTTTATGGTCTTGGAGATATGTCCATTTGTACATGTGAATTAGGATAACTCTTATTATGTTTTTTATATTAATAATCGACGATGGTCATCATCCCCTGGACTATATGAGGTTGTCAAGGGTAGTCACAACATGATTCCCATTGGGACGAGTCATGTCAGAGTTATATCAGAGGAATCATTTTTACCATAATAATTGGTTCTATAATATTTTTTTAACATTTAGTTTAATTTTTTAAAGTGTTTTAAATTCATCATTTAGACTAGGGACCCAAGTGTGGGTGTAGTGGATGATGCATCCATTCAACAGGACTCTGATAACCTACCATTTGGATTAGAACATGTAGTCATTGGTTGTATGGAAAGCACTTCCACATGCATCATAAAGGAATGGGCTATGGACTCTATGTAAATCCTATGTAAGCTCCCAAAATATCCTCTTAAATTAATCATATATTGATTATTTCATCATGCCTTCCTGAAGACATACATTTAGGATTCTTCGGTGTGATCATGAGGATCCTAATCCAGGTGATGAGTATTTAGTCCATGGGATTATACTGGAGAGAGTACCTTTGGGTGGTTTACCAGGTATACCACCACCAGTTGTTAAGATCTTAGTTCTATCAATATCGGCTGAAGATACACATATGTATAGTGAAATATATGAGTTATAGAAGCAACTGCCTAATTGATTTTTTGGATATCCAGACCCCCATGTGGCTGGGGACTGGAGAGAGGTTTTAACTTGAGTATTCCTCCTTACAAGGATGCATGCATATCATATGGAAGACCTCATGAAAAATTATTCTTCAAGAATATTATGAGAAATGTTAGAGTATGGTGACTTTATCAAATGTTGAGATAACTCTCTCCTACCCCCACATTGAACATATCTTCATGGAGGATCTTTATTTGACCTTGTTGTGGTCAGTGTGAATCTAGGTGTTTCTGTATCTACAGCTAGGAAGTATGTTATAGTGGATTATTTGGTGAGTTTTATTTATTTATGATGATATACTTCAGATATCATGTGAGATCCATTAATTTGAGAATGGAACATTGAGATGGGATTATGAAAGTATTGCAAGGATTAGTGATATATCATTGCATTTCCTTCTGTGCTGGAGTGCCTAAGTGGGCCTTAGTGGTGGAAAGCTTCTTGGAAGAGTATATGTCAATAGAGGGTTCTAGTAGTGGGAACCCAATAGTGGAGACCTTGGTAGATGGTAGTGGATGATAGTCCTAGGAACTCACAAATGTCATATGCTTCAATAGATGGTCCTAGGATAGAGAATTAGTGGTGAAATTCTCTCTAGATGGCTCAAGTCTGATGATAGATATGCAAAGTTTATCCAATGATATTTGAAGAAATCTAGAAAAATATTTTCTAACTCATTATACAAACGATTGAGAGACTATCGAGGGACCACCAAGGAAGAGAAAGTGGTTGGAAATAGGAGGTCCATATGGTGGTGTATATGGTAGAGTGGTAGGAAAACATCAAGAGGTCCTAGGAGGTTTTCCCTATCTCCACCACCAACCTAGGTGGTCTGCACATGGATTAGAGATATAATTGTCAGGGATGAGAGTTTTGTAAAGATACAGAGGCTTATAAACATGAGTATCCATGGTTTTTATGAGGTACAATCTATGAATCTTCTACCATAGCTATAGTTTTGGTCAACACAACTCTCAATCATTCCTTTCATGAAACATCTCAGGTTTGAGAATTAGAGAATCTAGATGATCCATTGGAATGAACCATGTTCCTAGAGACAATGACTTGAGTTTATTCACTTATCTATCATTTCTATTGGGCATGTCATCTGTCGCTGGGAGGAGATAGATTCATATGTGACCCTTTGTAGTATCAATGAGGCATTTTGATGCCATAATAGGCATAGAGAGGATATTCACTATTAAAACCTAAATTGACTATTTTTGGTGTATGATGTGGTGTATCCATGGTTGTGGGATGAAATTTTACTTTGAGGTTGAAAATGAAACCCTGGTAGTGAAGGATGAGCTCATGCATAGGAGGGTGCACCAGATTTCTCATTTGTTACCTAGAATGAATCTTGGTGTAGTGGATTCTATGAGAAACCACTTTCCAGTAGTGGTGGAAGTGAATGAGGACATCATTATATAGGAAATTCCATGATCGTTCCCCTACTGAGAGATGTAACTCTACATTGACTTGCACCTCACATATCCTCGAAACCTCTTCTAGCATATCGGATGGCTCTGGAGGAGCTTCATGAGCTAATGGTGCTTTTGTTGAACATAGAGAATATGGGATTTTTGAAACCTAGTGATTCACCTGGGAAGTCATAGTGTTGATATCCAAGAAGTATGACTATATATTGAGGTTAAGTGTGTATTATCAGGGCATAAACCATATGAGTGTGAAGAAAAAGTATCCACTACTAAGGATTTATGGACTCTTCAATCATTTGAGAGGGGTAAGACGGATCTCGAATATTGACCTTAGATCATGCTATCACCATATATGATTATGAGACGAGGATATACTAAAGATGAAATATGAAAGGTTCTAAGGTCATTATGAGTACCTGGAGATGACTTTTTGATGTGAAGAATACCCGACCTAGTTTCTTGGGACATAAGAACCAGATCATTCATACTTTATTAAACCAGATTTTAGTGGTATTCATTAACGACATACTAGTGTACTTTGTGTCTAAGGAGGGTCATGTGAGACACTTTAGGAAGGTCCTAGACATAATATGAGTGAACTAGATTGAAGGGATAATCTCAAAGTTCTAGTTTTGGATTCAAGTGGTCCATTTGTTCGACATGTCATCTCAAAGGTAGGTGTGGAAGTGGTTCCAGAGATGGTTGATACTATCATAGCTCATGATCCACCCAAGAATATTATAGAGGTGTGTAGTTACCATGGGTTGGTATGGTACTGTTGAAGGATTGTACCTGATTTCTCCAGATATGTAGAACCATTAAAAACTTTATCCTAAAAGGGACATCTTTTTTTGTGGATGGAAAACTTCCGACAACATTTTCAAGAGTTAATATAGGGGGTGATTCCTACCCCCTCCTTTATATTATCAAATAAGTGTGTCGAGTACATAGTATTATATGGTTCCTTAGAGACTAGATTTTTGTTGTGATGTCATGTAGAGGTTTCCTATGGTTCTAGTTAGTAGAGACCTCCCATGAAGAACTACACGACCCATTATATTGATCTTTCAGCAGCAGTCTTCATCTTGAAGATATGGATACACTAACTTACAGTTAATTGGTTAATATTATACCATGAAAAAAATCTTATCAATTATATATTTTATTTGAATTATCAAAACTTCAGATAGAGGTTATGAAATGAGTTACTCTAGGACTATGACTTTGAGATAGTTTATACTTCTGGGAGTGGGAATGTTGTCACAAATTCACATAGAAAGAAATCTTGTTCTCTATTTTCGTATGAGGCATCATATCAATTCATATTATTTTTGTGGTTGTTGTTTTAGAGAGGTATAGTTGTTAATATATTTATTTTATGGTTTTTACCCCACCACTTTTACAACATGTTCTAGATTCTCATCATATAGATACTGATTTTTTATATATTAAATAATTATTTATCCACTGGACATTCTCCTGATAAATTTTTTGATGGTGGAGAGAAAGTTATCCTTTTCATAGGACATGGTGGTACCAGTGAAATTGTGGGAGGATATTATGAGGGAGTTTAATTCATAACCCTTGGTGTTATATCTTGGTGTGGAAAATATGTACCAGGAACTTCGATATCCATTTTGGGGGCCGAGCATGTGGAGATCTGTTTCATAGTTTCTCTATTGATGACTCATTTGTCAATTGGTGAAGGATGAGAACTAGATTCTAGTGGGTTTATCTCAACCCATTAATGTTATAGAGTTTAAGTTAGATGGTATATGTTTGGACTTCATGACATGGTTATCATGTTCATCCGGAGGTCATGATTCCATCTGAGTGATCATAGACTGACTCACCAACTTAACCCACTTGAAAACTATTCAATATTTGAGTTATGTATAGAGAATATAATGGTTGTACATGGAAGAGATAGTAAGGCTCCACCTATTTTACATGGTGATCATTTCATTCCATGATTTTTGCCTGAAGTTTTGATTATGGAGAGGATTTCCGGATGCCTTTAGGAATTTGTTATTTTTGACCATGTTTATTCTCCCCCAAACCGATGGAAAAACTAAGAGAACTATTAATGTCTTCGAGCATATGTTAAAATATTAAATGATGGAATTTTTAAATATTTTCTAGGATCACATACCCATGAATGAGTTTTCATAAAACAACTAAAATCAGTCCATGATAGGTTTGGAGCCATTTTAGTCCTTGTGTGGGAAACCATACAGGTCACTACTTTGTTGGATTTATCCAAGAGTGTCAGCAGAAATGGGTATGGAATTAGTGTGAGATATGATAAAGAAAGTTCAGATCATCTATGATAGCATGAGGACTACAAAGATCCATTAGAAGTCATATATGGACTGACAACAAAGTCCATTGAAGAATAACGAGGGAAACCTTGTGTTTATGAAGGCCTCACCTTAGTTTGGATTATAGATATTTGGTTGGGGAAGAAATAGTTATCTAATATTCATTTTTTCTTTATATGTACTAATTAGTGTAGTAAATAAAGAACAATTTGTGGTACTAACAACGTAGTGAGACTGGGTACATAAAAATGTTAACATGTCTAAGTAAAGGAGGTACATGCATGAATCGTCACATTTTTTAAATTGTAGAAAGATTGAGATTGGGAATTTGGATAACTCTACAAAGTGACCAGTGAAGATCACAGATCAGTAGGAGATATTCTATTATGGGAGATATATTCTAGTAGTACATGCCTGGTAGTGGCATGAAAATCATTAGGAGATAACCTAGGAGTGTGAGACACATATGCGACCATAATACCCTCATCTCTTTGAATTGGTTTTATCTTTTAGGAAAAAAAATACCTAAGGTGGGGATAATGTATGGTCTTGTATTATAACATTTATTAAATCAAAAAATTATATATATTATATTTAGATCTAGGATCTATGACAATGTGAGATTGAATGGTATGGTGATCCGAGAATTAATATTTGAAAAATATTAAATATATCACTATCATAAGCTTACAGTTTCCCTAAAAAAGTGGAATAACTACCAAAATAAGGCGTGGATCAGAAATCTAATACCATTGTTCAATTTATAACATAGGTTTTACCCTAGGCACAAAATATCCCTTTTTAATGTTAAATGTTTTAGAAAAGAGTTAATGTGGGTTGAAATAATAAAATAAATTGATTTATTACATTTTATTCTTTATTTCGATGCAGTGACCTAGAATCCTCTATTAAATCATATGTATAACTAAATCCCTAGGGTTATCCCAATAACCTAGGTATTTATAGGGTATTTTAAAGAGTATCTGTGGGAGGATTATTGGAATATGGAATTGGATTGAAATTAGATCAAGGGTCGTGTGCCAATGGAGTTCATATATCTCGCCAATGATGAAAACATTGGACTATACATCATCAGGGATTTATTCAAACCACATGTAAGAAGTTTTACTTTTGTTATTTCATTCAATTACATTATCCTAGAGAAAGTTACATCAATTCCCAGAACATGAATTTATTCACACATCGATAGTTGATTTAATTAATCATGATTAAGTTTTTCATTGATGTTTAAACCTCTACATTCATATTTTTATAGTAAAATTAATGGATTCTGAAAAAATAAAAATATGAGGTTTTTTTTCTCACCTTTATGGTTTACGGTTTTATCTCCTATTTCATCGCATGATTATCAATGGTATTTTTTTCGGCCAATGGTTCAAAAAATATCAGGTATATGATCATTGAAAGATCATTATTTGGTGAAAAGAATCAATAATATAGGTGAGTTCATTATTGAGGGTTTGAATGTGGTTTGATGATGATGGAGGAAGATTTAAGGTTGGTAGTAATTGATCGATTGTCCCTATTCATCATTATTTGAAACATAGTGGTGATGATTTGGCTTGCTGGTTGTGTTTTTTGAGCTGAATAGGTCCCAGATCTAGTCCATTAGTGATGGTAGGGGTCAAATAACCTTAGATATGTTATTCCATGATAGAATTTAGGCGATGATATCTGATTAAAATGAAGCAAAGAATAACCCATGGGTTCTATAAATTTCCACGTTACACCTCATGTAATTTAGAACTGCACATCGTGTGGCGACCTGGTTGTGACACTAGGTTTTCCACAGTGATGATATGGATTACACACCATGTGGTCCCAACCACATTTTGTGTGACCTTAAACTAGAGACCCGACAAGCAACTTCAAGGTGCAAGGTTAATTTCCTGTCTAAGAGGAAGGGATGGTACACTAGCTGGTAGGTGTACATGGGAATAGAAAGACTGTGTGGTCAGGGTTTCATAAGACCTCTACATGGCATATAACATTTAGTAAATCTTTATTATATAGAGATATACATGTCTTGTGAGATGGAAGCACACAAAAGAATATGGATAGTTGGATAAACATGTCGTATACACCTGGTTGATTTTATATACCCCCTTTAAGGGTGTTTTGTCCATTTGTTTCTTTAGTTTGGACATGTATCTACTGAGTAAATTCCCTTGGTCTATATTATAAAGGTTAAAAAGATAAATTATGTCCACAAGTCTAGATTTTGACCCCCTATTGATTATTATTATCCAATAGAGTATGGTGTGTCCCTCCATGTGACCTAGGTGTGATCCTCCATCATTCCTTCTTATACCCTAGGTGGGGTACAAGGACTTGGCATGACCTTGTTGAATTGGGTGTTGATCCCCCATATTGAAATACATTTTAGTAGGGTTCAAATTATCATTGACATTAAATCCCCTATAAAGTGAGATAATTAAAATTGGGTTTCTTATGTCTTCCATAAATCCCGGGTGTGATCCCATATTAGTGTTTCAAGATATTCAGAGACCAAAAAGTTTTATTTGGCCAGGACCAACAAACATAACCTCTGGGTTGAGTGCCTCTGATGATAGCATGACTCAGGGAGTGGGTTTTCAGGGAACAAGAATTTTCTATAAACATCAATTAAAATCATATGGGTAGTAGTCTGGTTGAGAATTCTTGGAGGCATGGTCTCCATCCTGAGCATATCTGGGTTTTTTTACCATTTATGTTTTGATAGTATTTCTGTTTTTATTTTTATACACATTATGCTCTATGTTTAGTGATTTGGGGTGTACTAATGGGTATTACTATAATAACCCCTACATGTTATTTTCCCACATGTGCCATATCTTAGGAAGATGGAATACTATTTAATATAGTCATATAGGTACCTAGAATAGGTAGAGCATAGTGATCCAGATGGACTGAGGTGCGTACCAGTGGTGAAATTTGAATGAATTACACTCCAAATTAGTAGGTTACACTTGTTTTTAGTTCCTTTATGGTGGTATTGAATTTTCCCCTTTATTCTTTATGGAAATTTTTTGTTCTCTAATTGTAGTATTACAGATTTATGCATGCACTATTTTTTATTTTTTAATATTTCAACACTGTATTCGAATGAAGATATGTGAATTTGTACAATTAAATTTGGATAATACCACCCATGTCTGTGATTTTTCTACCCAAAACTGGTTTCCATCCCCTAACCTAGTAGAGGTGGGATTCAGGAATTCACAGCTCAGGCCCTATCAGGTTAGGTCAAGACAACCTTAATGGAAACATGATACAACCAATTTAAAATCATCAGATAATATCTATAACTCCCAATATCCTTTTACAAATCATTATAACTATATAGAAATGAATAATTTATATGTTGTCTTCTCCCCACCAATTATTCATTTTCTCAATTTATCATCCAAAAATCATTTTATTGAGTAGTTAAATACATAATAAATTTAATAACATGCATACACACATTAAAGGATCCATTTACAACAGTCAGTATAGCTTAAAACATATATACAACGAAAATATTATTACTAAAATGTATATCTTTCATAATGAAAAATCATATAAAATTCATTAAAGGGAAAAACTGAAATAATTAAATCATGACACTTTAATTATCTTAAAAAGTTATTCTAAAAAATAATGCATTCATTTCAAAACCAAAAAATGGAATAACTTCCAAATGAAAACTAGATATCATATCCCCATTAATTACAATTTCATAATGTGTAAATATACATTTTTACTAAATTTGAACAATAAATAAACATAAAAATAGTAAAAATACAATAAATAAATAAATAAAGTTATAAGGATCCATTTCGCAAAACCAACCAAACCTTTGGGTCCCAAGATTATATGAAAGTTAAAATCATTAAACAACCCAACCAAAGAAAAATAATTATTAAAAAAAAACAATTTAAAAACTACATTAAATAAAAAAATGTGGTTTTAAATTTCAATAATATACTTTCCTCCACAAATCGTTAGAAACCAACTAAAAAAATCAGTGTAAAATATATGATTAAAAAAAATTATTTAAAAAAATCATAATAGAAATATAAAAATGAGGGAACATCCCCATACATCATTACATATAATATTAACATAATTTATATAGGAACAATCCTAAATTCAAACACTCTAGAAATAATTAAATGATTTTGGTCCTTTAAATTTTTTCAAAATAAAATTTTAAAACAATGATTTATATTTAAACATGAACATCACATAATTATTATAAAGAATCATTACCCTTTTTAAATTAAAAAATATTAACAATGTTTAGAAAAGGAATAAAATTAATCATATAGAAATATATGAAAATCCACAGAGTCTCACTAGAAAAACATTATACAAGAAGTTAGAAAAGAATATTTTAAATGGCATTATTCATACAAAATATATCTCAATATAAATAAATTAAACATAACTAGGTATATTTCAAAATCACCCACCATTAATAATATAAAATAAAGGATTCAATAGAAAAATATCTCCATTTAAAAGAATACAAAAAGGATAATATCACTCGTTTAAAGCCCAAAATAATTTTTATAAGTCCCATTATATATGAACATAGTAAAATTATAATAGATTTTATTGGACTTGGTATCCATAATACTAGAGAGAATGTCAATAACTAACAAAAAACAAAATTTTTATTAACTTTAAATCCCTTCATTAGAACCCTCATTCCAATATAGTATATTTTAAACAACATGAAAATCATATTCACATTTATTATAACCTCCCAAATAATTTATTTAGGAAATAAATTATCAACATACTAAAATATAGATATATTTTAGAATAAAAGAAATCACCAATTCAAAATGTGAAAATTGAAAATTCATATTTTATAAGTAAAAAAATTACCTAATAGACCCATTAAAATTTAGTTTTAAGAAACATGTTATAATTTAATACAAATTTAATCATCTTTATAATTAATTTAAACAAAAAATGGATTCATAGTATAGTTTCTTTGAAAAAAATATCTTCTTTTTTATAGCATAAGTTTTGTAAAAATTAAATAAAATTACACATAATCAAATATACATTATGGTATAAATCAACCTCAATCTATATTAAATTTCAATTTAGTTTAGATAATTAAATTTATACCTCATAATAATAATTATGATCAATAAAAATGAATCAATTATATCTATTATAAACACTAGAAACCAATTAATAGAACCTTAAAACCACATTTTTTCATGATTCTGTGTCTGTGTGTATATTGTATGGTCCATACACCCTCCCCATGTAGCTTTCTGGTTCCCATAAAAATATCCATGAATGTTTATAGTACACCCATGAAGGAAGTATAACATAATACTAGGACCATAGGAACCCACCCCAACATCCCCTCAAAACTCAAGGTTCGGTTCTAACTATGTTTTATAGACAGAAGGTCGTACCTATATCCTTAGTCCCGATGATATGATCATATTTTTACCTTAATTCCAAAAATATCATAAAAAATATCAATTTCATACTACTTTTTTAGGAAAAATCTTTGAAAACATCTCAATCAATAACCCTGGCTAGAGCCTGGTATAGTTTGAAAGGTATTCCCTAAGCACACATGCTAACTACTTGTTCCAAGGAATTGAGAATAAATTCTGTTGATGGTTTCACCCAATACTATCAGTAACAGGTCCTTTTTTAAAACCCAACATGACCCCATTATATATATGTGATTCATCCATTTGTAAAAGTGACCACAATAATCATCAACACATGTACCATATAATCAATGAAAAAATCACGAGAAATAAAACATTATATTATTAATATATAGAAATAAAATATACAATATAATATTAAAAAATAAAAAATCAAATAAATAGTATGATGTTCTATTAGGATGATAAGTATCATAAGAAAATATAATAAAATCTATACAACAATAAAAAAACACAAATTTCTCATCATTATTTGAGATGATTTATCATTAAATCATGTCACCTCAAACAACCTAAAAAAAGATATCATGAACATCCACAGCCACCAAGTGTTGGATTTCTTTACATTTATCAGTATAAACAAGGCCTATAAACACCCAATGGCTATAAAAAGGATGTGAGAATAAAAATCCTAATAGTATTCGACCAAGATATCAAAAAATCCTTTTAAAAAAACAATACCCCCTTATTTCATGATAAATGAACAATATAACCATTAAATAGTTTTTAATAATAAAAGTTGTGAAGTATGTCATCATATAAAGAGAATAGAAATGAATAACTAGTCATATATATAGTATTTTAAAACATGAACCATGGGAGTAACACCGTAATTAATATGAGGTGATGGGGACCTAGTAATTTTATTTCACTAATTAGGGATACCCTCAAGTAGTGGAATGAAACTAAAATTACTTCACTTGGATAGGGGGATGTGAAAAACCTTACTTCACTAGTTATGGAATCATTATAACTAGGGTAATGGTAATTTTTTCCAATATAATATTTCCTACTTAGGAACTCATGTATTACATGAGATTTAATAATCACAGGTATGAATTACTAGAAAGATCTTCATTAGGAAAATAAAGTGAACATTAATTTAAATTAATTAAAACATTCTTCAGTAGCCACTTCCATCATCAAATAAAATGGTGACACCACAATAATACATTTTCATGAAATTAATATATAAAATACTAACATGTATAATTAATATATAAATTTAGAAACTAGTTCACTAAAACTAATCCCTAAAGGAGCAACCAATAATCGATGGACATGGAACCATCCAACTCAATTCATCCAAACCATTTGTAAATAGGGAAATTCATAGTGGAATAAAGACTCTAAAGATTCCAAAGGAAGCTTAAAAATCAAACAAAGGAAAACAAAAATTTTTATAGAGGGAAACCTGGGTTACATTGGCCTTAAAAAATACAAATCCTTGATTAGAGGAAACAAATAATTGTAGAAGGAAGTACATAATTGATCATTTCATTGATGATTCTTTGAATAAAATACAAAAATGAGTTTTATGGGAGAAGAGGAGGGTGTTGCGTGGGGGATCAGAGCCTGGTCTCATAAGTGAGTGATAAAATAGGGTTAGTGGATTAATTTACATTAAAGGTAGAGTTTTAATTAAATAAATTTTATAAAATATAAGAAAAAATAGATTATTTCAAACGGTGTGCCAAAAGTGTGGCTAGTTCTCTCTTCACGTGGGAACTTACATGATTTCACCAAATAGATAGTAAAACTATATACTAACTATGTAAAACAATAGATAGAAAAACAATATTGTTTTCATTTTTTGGTACATATTTTTAATAATAATAAATAAATTGTTTAAAGGTGAAAATTTACTATTTTTCTCATAGAATTAATCCAAAATAAAGAATAAAAATAAAAATAATTTAATAATATATTTTTCGTATAAAAATAAAAGTGTGGTCTTGGAATGTTTGAATCATTCATATTAATTACATAATAATCTATACTGAATGATATAAGTGTAGTACCTATAATAATAAAAGAACCAAATCTAGAATCATTTATAGGGTTTTATGTGGAATACATACATCTAACATCCTTAGTCCACCAATATGATAGGTATCCATATACCAAAGACTATATTGATGATATTAAACCTTAAATGTATATTCATTTACTCAAAAATGAACTTCTAGATGACAACTAATTTATATAAATATATTCCACTTCTGATTAACCCTGGGATACCTAACTGTAAAAAGAATAATGGAAAGATAATTTTGAATTACACCATTGAAAAACCCTTAAATAGTCTTCATACTAACTTATTTTCTCTTTGAACATATAATTAGTCTGGTTGTGATAAGTCCCCTTTTAGGTATGACACTGAACATGGTGTCTTCTAGAGATAGGTAATAAACTTACACCACCAGCAGTGTCCTCTAGTGGAATCTAAATCTACTTAAATCCTCATAAAACCACTTATGAAAACATCAAGATCTATATATGGGTGGATTTATAGTCTATGAAAATCCTACATTACTATATTCTTTTTACTAGTCACTATCCCAAATTCCTTGTTCACCAATTTTTATAATATTTTAAAAAAATGAGAGAGGTACGGGTTTGAAGTGATCTATAATCCCCATATCAATGAATCTTTCCTTAAACTAGTCATCCATGAATTGATGTTGAGTTACAAAAAAATTATTAGTAAAGTTAGTTCCATATTATATAATCATAATATAATCCTCCAATAGTTTCATAAATTCATTCTCCTTCAGTTTATGTAAGGTATTATGATATAATATCACAATTTAGGGTTATTGAAACTCTGCTCAAGTGAGGCTATAATCTTTATTAGCCTCAATCATCATGTCCAATCACTAATAGATTACTCATTCTAGTATAAATGTGGAACGTTGAAATTGATGTAGTCTAAGCATTGTGATAATTTCAAATATATTTTTGATGCAGTAAATTCACTCATCGGCCTCCTGAGGAGATGCATTATACTAAGAAAAAGGCATGGATGATGTAAATAAAAATATCAGACAAAATTAAACTCTTTAGGTTCCATTCATGATGTTATTGATCCAAATTTATGATTTTTTTAAGGAAGAATCTCCCATATATATTGGATAATAATAGGTTCATCAGGTAGTTCATTATCGACTACACCTTCTAGATTACATAGAGCTGTTATTCGAGGTCGAATTATATATATTTGAGTAGGGAAAAAAATTAAATATCTCCCACTAAAAATAATATCCCCATGGAAATGTTATATCATATAGTCCATGTAAAACCACACCTCTCTCTCCCTCACTTTAAATTTATATATCAATTTTCATTATTTGACTCTTTATAAACTATTTTATAATAGGCTCACATTATCAATGAATAATGTAAATACATATAAGGACATGTATTACATATAACATAAGTGAATTTAGCTACCATTATAATATCAATGAACTATCAATGATGGAACAAATTACACACCCTCGTTAACCAAATCATTGATAATAAATATACTGAAAACACCATTTATTTAATTTTAATTTTTTCCTAATATGTATCCATTTCTTGAAATAAATTAATAAAAAAATAAATATTCATTAATAATTGTATGTTATCATTACCATTCATCGACACAAAATATGATACATGAGACTCAATTATTGAGGAATAATTCATTGAAATAATAGAGAGAGATGAAGAACACTGGAATACCCCAATTAACTTCAGATTAAAACATAATTATTCTATCTATGAATATTTATATATTACTTATTTAGTATGGATGGTGTTATTATTATTTATATTCTCATGCCCAAAACTCAAGATCCCTTAGTGAACTTTGATACAACTTTCCAATGTTTATAACCCAAGTACCCATACAACACTAATTATGCATCATCATAACATCACAGGTGTACCTAAAAACTTCTATAAGACATCATAAATGATAGGGTTTACCAATATTAATTTGGTAGTTCATTTTTTAGGGTCTTTGGATATTTTTTCAACACTCAGACTGAGGTTTTTTGATTGGAATTGATCAAACACGGTTTTACATATCTAGGTAATTATGAAAAAAATGGTGATAAAAACAAAAGTATTTATCCTACTATTGTGTTAGAGTGTTTGGAGCATGGATTTTTTTTACAAGATAGAACTTATATCGAAAAAAGTTCATTGGATGTAGTCTCATTCGATATAGGGATGATTGAACATAGATCATAAAATGGAGAAAAGATTCCCTTTAGATGATAATCGAAACTTACAACTAACCTTAAGAAGGTTTTCTTTATTTATTGATAAAATTAAATTTGTAGTTTCATTGGAAGATACTAATCAGTATTAATAGTTTCTCAATTCAATGGATGGTTGAACACAAATATAAGAGGTTTGTGTAAGCATGTTGACATGAAAAACACATCTATAAACAATTGGTGTCCTAGATCTCTAATATGAGGTAGATAATAATATAAAAATTATGAGTTTTTTGAAGTTATATTCTGAGAACCTTTATTGTGCAGTAATTGAGTGAGTGCCTTTTAATTTATCGTATATTCTAAAAATTAAAATGTTTTTGGTGTTCCCTTATGGATGCAGAACATTTTTCAAATCATGGTAAATCTTGTTTTTCATTTTCTTATTTCTATTTTTTGTGATATGGAATCATTGTGTATATGTTTGGTAATAATTGGGTTGCATCTCATCTAATTTCTATTGAACACGTATCAGATGATAAAAATTATCATACAAACACCTTTTTTTATAAAACATTATGAAGTTATTCCGCTACGCAAGATGAAATGTATTGATGACCATATTAGTCTAGCAAACACTATCTTGTATAGTATTTCCATTTTCAATTGAATAGAAATATAATTTTAATTACTTCAATGTGTTTCCCCATTACTTTTTTTCTCAAATTGATTTAAAGTGAAATTTTATTATACTAAAAAATGTTATTTCCCCCTTTAAATTACAAGTTGTTATATATTATTTGTTTTACTATTATGAGTAGAATTAATTAAGAATAAAGAAATGTTTTTATCGTCAAATTTGATGGTGTGATTATTTTAGAGAATGTGATTGGAATATATTCTATTACTAAAAGATCTTGATTCTACTTTTCTAACAAGTGTATTAAACATGGATGAAGTGTAAAGGCATGGTTAGAAAATGGTATTTAGACTTAATGAGGATTTCTGTTTACCAAAATATTGCATTCAACATTAGATAGAAGAAATCTATTACTGGGGTTGTTAAATCATTGGATGAAATCTATGAGAAGCCAACATATCATAAAAAAGTATTCATTTAGAAAAAATTGTTAACTTGAGGTTATTAGATGTAAGGTCTATTTTTGACCACGTGAATTACTTCAATATGATCTGAGGGATGGTAAAATTTATAAAGATAACATTCTTAGATAATGTGTGTGTTTTTCTTATTCTTTCATAACATATATAGTGTTTGGAATAAATGATGAAAATTGTGTGAAAATCCTATGGGAAATTAGGTATTGTGTTTGAAGATATTTAAAACATAATTTTTAATTAATAATTTAGGTATATTGAAGATAATAAATCATTAATAAGTGATTTGAATACTATCATACGGGGATGATTATTTCAAAGAATAAACTATTATAAGAAGAAATCATCAGAAGATAAGTCCTTGTCATGAAGTCAGTGTCAGATGACATGTAATGGTATAACATGGTGGCTTTATGGAAATAAGGGGAATATATAGAATGATTTTAGGAATCCATTAGATGCATAAAATTTTAGAATGATAAACTAAATCTATAAAATTCACTGGGGGTCCAACATTAAATTTATTATGATCATTCTGAAGAAGTCATGGGTTGTTGACTCTGGTGCATCCATACAATTAACTAGTGATATAGGGTGTATGGTATATTATGTATCATGAATCTTTGGAAGAGTCCATATAATGGACGATGATGCTCTTGAAATAGTTGGTAATGTTTATATGAATATTTAGATGAAAATTTTAATTATCTTTTAATTAAAAAAATCTAAACACATTCTAGGTATCCAAATGAACCCTATAACAGTGGGAAAACTTGATGATTAAGGTTTCAAAATAACTTTTTAAAATTATTTTTGAATGATCATAAGTGGTTCCATTTTGAGTGCTCAAAGAGTAAAAAATGTACTTTGTGTCTTACTTCCTAAAGTGATGACATTGTATCTATTAGAAATATCTTCATTAGATGGTCTGACGAAGTGGAACTATAGGTATAGTCACCTCAGTGATAAAAATATCAAAATTAGAGTAATAAAGTGGAAAAAATAATACACATTGACCTTGGAAGATATGAGAGTTATAATTTAGCAAAATGAAAGAATGTTTTTATCCTCATTGATGGAAAACAATACAAGAAACTAAAATATAGAACTTCTTTATCTTGATTTTTGGGGTCCTAAGTCTAGTATGATCATATAGAGAATCACTATATTATGTGACATTAATAGGTGATTATACATTAATTGAAGAGATATAATACAAAATTAGTAAATATTATGTGTTTCAATAACTTATTTAGTGGAAAGATATGGATGAGAATGAGTGTGAAAGAAAGTTGAAATGTATTCGAAGAGAACGATGGTAGGGAATATACCTGACATGACAATCATATAATCTATAAGAAGAAGGTTATCAGACATGATAATACTATTATTTAAAATACAAAGTAAAATGGAATATATAAGAGGATTAATTGGACACTAATAGGGAAATAATGATGTATGATTATACACATGGGTATGCAGAAGGGAATTTGGGAAAAGGCCTTCAATATAGTAGCTTACCTAGTGATAAAAAGTTTAGATTCATCATGGGGATAAGAACATCACATAGAAATTTAGTTTAGTAATATACTATAGTTCAACCATATTGAGATCATCGTAAATATCACTTATATTCATATTGATGAAAAATATGGTTATAAGATGGATGTGAAATCTAAAGATTGGTTTATTGTAAATTTTTTTGAATAAAAATTTTGTTATAAAAGATGGAATGGTGAAAAGAAACAAGTTATCCATAGTTGTGAATCTATTTTAAAAAAAGAACATATGTGAAAAGATTGGAACTGTGACGAGAAAAAAGGTGAGTATTGTTCACCAATTATTGTTCAGATTTATTAGATGGAAGTTACCATACAAACCTTTTGTTTAGAAAGATCATATGAAACCTCAGATTCTATAAATATTTTAGTAATGGAATAATAAAAATGATGATTATATATTCCATTGATAGATATTGAATGTATGGACAAATACATATCATAAAAATAATGGTTGGATGGTCTTTTAGTAAAAATATGAATACTTGATAGTAGTGTTCAAATGGATGATCCTATGTTTGTTCTGAGGAGATGAAATCATATTAAAAAATATGTTCAATGTTTTGGAGAAAATATGAACATCATAATTATAAATGATTTTGGGGAACTAGATAGTCTATAAGATGAAACTAATCTTATGAGTCTAAATAGTGGAAGTTAGTCATGCAAGAGGAAATTAATTCCTTAAATTTGAATAAAACATGTTAGATGGATGAGTTACCATAAAGAAATAAGGACTAGTAAAAAATCGATCTTCTATATAAAATTGTATTTTGATGGAAGTAAGAGATAGAAATCAAAGCTGGTGGTGAAAAGTTTTTACCAAAATAGAGGAATCTCCTTTTCAAAATTTTTCTTACTAGTAGTGATACACACAACTATTTAGACAGTGGTCATCATGGTTATCTTTGATGATCTATAATCGGAGGATATGGATGTAAAAATATATTTTCTTCATATGGATTTGGTGGAATAAATAAACATTTTTCACTATATGGGTTTTAAATTTAGTCGCAATAATTATTTGTTATGTAGGGTGAAATGAAGCCTTTATATATTAAAAGAAGATCCAAGATAATGGATTAGAATGTTTTTTACATTCATGATTGAAGAAACTTATATTAGATGTGATTATGATTGTTGTTATTAAAAATAATGAACACAATATTGAAAATATCTCATATTTCACTTGTTTGAGGATGCTATATTGATTTCTTGTCTAAATTTTAAATAGATCATGAACTTATGATAAAGTTATCAAGAATGTTCAAGATGAAAAATATTGGGAGAGTGATGAAAATCATGGAGATAACAATAGAGAGTGATGATAACATTATCTTATTGATTTTATCCAAAAAGGAATACATCAGGATAGTAACTAAAATAATAGAAATGACTCTATGTAAAAAAATTCTACCCCTCTCTCTAGACACATAAATCATACAAAATCTCAAGATCCATAAAAAAATGGAATAGTTTTTTATATGAAAAAGGTTATTTATTATTCATTTTTTTAATTCTTGATGTATATAATGGTATTTAATTGACCAAATCCTAATTTTGTTGTTGGTGTTGTTCTCTGTTTCCTAGGAAATCCTAGAAATAATGATTTGGAAGATGTGAAATAGTTATTATGATAATTAAAATAATTTATAAAGCAGCATTATGATTTTGGGATGAAAATTAGTTAAAGGGATTTATAGATACATATTTTCTTGGAGGAGTTGATTCATGGAAAAGTATTATATGGGTTTTATTTACATTTAGTGGAAAACTATATGATGTTTATCATAGTTGTAAGTAGTGGCAACATTTGATTTAAAAAAAATTAGAATATACTACTACTACAAAAACACAAATAGTTATGATATTGTTCAATACCTTTCTAAATGAATATAGAAATTGATCAGATAGTAGAATGTTATTCTATTATTATTACTGTGAAATCCTTCTTGTATGTATCCTTACATTTCATGAAAGAATGAAATACATTTATCTTAAATATACATTTATTTTATGTTTTTAGGGAGGCAATGTGTCACATTTTCATAAGATATTTGGGAAAAAACCTATGGATATGTTTACAGTGGTGAGAATATAAGTAATGTGGAAACATTTTTCATTAGTGGGACTTGACAAATCAGATATAATGGGAGACCCAACTTGCATCAGGAAAAGGAAAAGTTCAGGGGACTAAATGATGACAAATGATAAACTCCTGAATCAATTTTTAGGTGATATATTGTTAGGTTTTTGGAAAATTCTTCTAGATTCATCAAATGGATTTTTATATAATTTATCTGAATTAGTTTAACAAATGAAGATAGTTGTAAATATGTTATAATTCATATTTGATGTCTATTTCCAAATGTTGTTTTAGAGTATGTTGTATAATAATGTTTATTATCAGATAGAACATCACTTAAATAATGATCAATGAATTTAGTGTCATCCTAATGTGGGATGATCATATATAGAATGGATACCCAGACACAAGTAGAATAATCATTATGATACCCTAAACCAAGTGTTTTTTGGTTTATTTATAATTGGAAATCGGTGGTTTCAATAATTGATTCTAGAAGGTAACAATACTTTCTCAAGTTAAAATAAGGTTGTCTGTAATGAATATATTTCTATGAAAATTGGGTAAGGAAAAAATACCTCTATAAATAAGATGTGTCTTAGGTATGAAATATAATTTTTATAGTTGAATAAATATTCTTAATTTATAACTTAAATTTTTGAGCTCTGACTTTTGAGAAGAAGTGGGCTAGTGTTTTGAAATCACTTTTACCTATTGAATATAAAAATGTTTTTAGTGTTCCCTAGTGGTTGTAGGACATTATCCAAACCCTGTTAAAATTTTTTGTCCATTTTTTTATCAGTTTGTGTGAAGTTAAAACATTGATTTTGTTTTAAGTAATTTGGTTGGTGCTTCCCTCCCTAGTTTTATTGTAAATATATCACGAGGTTGAGACTATCATAAAAACATCTCTCTTTGATAAATATTTTTGAAGCAATTTCAATATGTTTTCTAAAGTGTCTGAATTGAAATGTTCCTCTTGGGAACATTATCACACAAAGATCATCCATTTTAATTTGAATTAACAAATAATTTTTTATGTTTTAAAGTGTATTATCTATTTTCAATAGTTTTACCCATTAATATAAATTAATAAATAGATAATTTTTGATATTTAAGGTGGGATGAAATATATTGTTTCTTATAGTTATGCATATAATTTACGAGCATTAGAAGTGGTGTAAAGGTGTAACAAAGAGAAAATATATCATAATAAATGAACAATAATCATACATCACAAGATGGGTTCATTGGAGACGAAATATATATAATGTATGGGGAAGCACACAAAAAAATTATATATATAGTATTGTGTTTTCAAATTAAGTCATAAGGACCCAAAAACAAAGATCCTCAATGTGAATCCCTATTAAATTTTCAAGGGGATCCCATGATTGGCCTATATAACCACTTATCAATTACTAATTGGAATCTCTCCAACACTCATACTCCTCAAGTGTTTATCCCCCTATATTTGAGTTCATTTTCCATACTTTGATCATAAATAAAGAGGCATTTATGAACCCAAAGAGGGGATCGTACAAGAACTGACTATAAAAATTCAATAGAAGGATTCCAAACCACCCCTAACAACCTTTTTAAATCTATAGTGCATATTTGAAATAATATTAACCTATATTAACAAGTAATCATCAAACATATATAACATAATTTTTTTTAGCATAGTCAATTTCATAAAAAATAAACTCCCTAGAAATTTAGGTTCAATAATTATATACCTTCTTCAAGAAACACCTCATGATCTTGTATGACAATAATTCCATCATTATTTTGAGTAAATACACTTAAATATCTTAAAATAAACATGTAAAAATAGTCTCCAACACATATTATTATATGTGTACTAATAATTCATGGTCATAATGGCTTGTACCAGTATAAATAACTAAGTTGTTCATGTCATGTAAATATTGAAACCTCTCTAAAATAATGGTGAAATGAGTATAAAAAATTGGGGTTTTGAAATATCATCCCACTCAATATATTTAGACAATGAGTCCGGGTCCAAGGCCCATCCATGTAAAGAAATCTTTACACCATTAAGGATGGTATCAATGAAATATCGTATAATAAAATATATAGATCACTGAAATGAATAAAAATTCCAACCAATGTATGAAAACCATATTTGGGATATCATTTAATTATGTCTCTGAATGACATAAGAGTGAATTTCAAAAAATTATGTACAAAAACCATTGAGATGAAATTAACCATTATATATTTCAAAAATTACTAATATTTTTTATATATCAAGAAATAGTAAAAAATGGAAGAAAATTACACAAGTCATAGCATGGAATATTCATGTAATAACACAATAAATAGAGGAATGGAAATTTTATATCCATGAAATGAATTATTTTTATTTATTAATCCAAAAACATTAATTTGATTAAATTTACTGAGCCCCAAACCATCTCTAGTATAGTTATCTAAGATTTTGGGAGGAGGAATGGGTGTTCCATCTGATTAGATTGAATAATTTTCTCATATGTTACCATAAGTGACGATAAAAATACTAATTAGGAACCACCAAAAAACCAAAATTGAAATGGGTATTTTTATGATCCTAATATGAAAAATAAAATTGATGAAGTGAATAATGAAAAAACATTGCTATTGTTGATGCTAACATTATATAGCCACCAGACTGATAAACTATTAAAGATAAAAATTATCCACCAATACCTAATGTTAGAAGGGGATAGGTCACAACTACTATTAGTAATAGAATCCATTGAAAAGGAAGCTACTATTATTCATAGAATTACCAAGATGGTAAATTTATTTCTAAACCACATAGAACCCCATAGACCAAAGTCGAAGAATCATATATCTTTAAGGGATTAGATGAGCAGGGTGTTCTTGGAAGAGAGTAAATATTATGAATTTTAAAATGAAATTGTGATGTCTCAAATTTAAAATAAAATTATTTTAATAGATCAAATATTGAAAATTACCTTTCTAAAATGTATTTTTTTCTATGAACATAGCATGCACCATTTTGGATATTGTTGGGTACTTGGTGGTTCAAACATAAACACCTAAAACCTTTAGGATCTTACTAAGTACCCATTATTAAGAAATTTATTACCTAATGATTTCATTACAATACCCTATCCCATATATAATCCCACTTCTCCCAAATTATTTAATAACATTCTAATCCCCCTTAAATATAAAAGTCATAATTAAATTAAATTAACATAAAATTCAGTTTAATTACCTATCTGGAGGATTAGGGTTTTTTCATTACATTTAACTGGCACCTTATGTTTAACTGTGGATAAATATAAAGATAATATTAAAATTTCTCTAACACATGACTAAATTGGATTATTAGATTAGATTGAGACCATAAAATATAAATTCATACAAATTGGACTAAATTGGATCCATATTCTATGAAAAATACAATAATTATATTTTACTATTCTTAACATCAATAAGGGTGCCACTCCCCTAACTTTTAAATGGTCCCCTCCTCTTTTCAGTTATACACACCACATGATAACCTTATATCGATCATTATAAAATCAAAAAATTTAAAATATCTCTTATAATTGTACTAGAAGTTCTAGTCTTCCTAAAAATAAATACTCAATAATCCATATGGAGTTTTTCAATGTAGATAAATTAAGGAAGAAATATATGTTCTTACCAACCATTTTCATGTATATTTATTTTTAAACCTAGTATAAATGTTTAATTTACTTCATAGAAAAATGATATTGATATATTTACTATACATAGGTGTTTTTTGTTAATTGTGAAACCATTTTATATCTCATTTCTATCTAATGTAAAATGTAAACTTCACCCAAACATATATGCGAACTACTACCTACATGAATGGGAATTTTTTAGTTCCCATTATTATCACCAATAGATCAATATGTTGATTTATTTGATGAATATATATGATATTATTTGAATATTAATTATTTTTAAAAGATAAATCATTATTTACCCTTATTTCATTCCATCAATCAAAAAATTAAAACCTTATTCGTGTATACACATGGACCATCACCTTCATAAAGTGATGAAAATAATTTTTCATCACCAAATTAAATGGGTCGTTATAAAATTATATATAATTAATAAATAATATATTTATAAAATGTTTATGATTTTTATAAAATTGTTGTTATCATTGTATAAAATAATTTTCTTACTCATTCAACTATTATAACATGTTATTGTTTTGGTTATGTTTACTACCTATATGAACATTGTTATAATGTTTCATTCATGAATTATTAAGTTATTGTATTAATGGGTAATATTATATAATGATATTTAATTTAAGATGTTTTCATAACTCTATATTTTTTATATTCGATAATATATTTAGCTAATAATTTAATTCATTTGTTATATTTAAAAATTAATAAATTTTAAATTTTAAAAAGTTCAATGAAAACCATTAAATTAGTATACAAAAAGTTGTTATTAAAACCATAAACTTTTTAAAAAATCATGGTTAACATGTTACTGATAATTTTTTATTTGGTAAGACCAATACCATGGTGCATGGATTGGAGCCGTTCCCTCAGAACATACGTGGAAAACAGAATAGTTAATACAAAAATAATGATTTTAACAAGGGGTCACTTCATTGTAGATAATAAGAAATTATAATTGAATGTTATATAGTAAGATAAGTATGAATATAGTTATATTAAATATTTATAATAATTCTAAATTTATTATACAATATTTTATAACTATTTAAAATAAGAGAAATTCTAATGTAAGGATATTTTTAACTTAATTTCCATCAATTTGGTTATATACATGAATGGACCGAAGTCCTTCTTTTTATTGATTTTTGATAACACCATTTCTAGGGATTATGGGTAACCCTTAAAAGGATCACAGTCTTAGAGGATTACATGAAATGAAGTCCTTATAGAAATTCATCCCAGACATGAGCACTTAGAAATGTACCTCCATAGAATCTAGATCATGAAGTCAGCTTCACATCTTCTCATTTCTTGTTCGTCTAGAAATAAATGTGTAGATGTGAACAGGCCTAGTCTTGAGGGAAATTGATGTAAAATATCATTCTTACATATCAGTTTAGATTTGTTTTGGTCAAATTTCTTGCTCTAAGTCATCATCTGCTGCTAGTTCCTTTAGTGAGTCTGGTTGCGCCTGCACTGCATGATCTAATTGAGGTGCCCCAAATGCCTTGAGGTGGCTCGAAATTCTTAACTGGACCGAAGGCCTTGGATAGCCTGACGTAATTAAGGACTCCAAGCCCAACCAGGTGTCCCAAAGGTGAATAGTTCTAGATTCTATAGTACCGAATAGTACTTTCTACAGTTCCTACAATAGTGCTTCCTACAGTAACCTGAAAATATTCCATTTCCCAAATTCGGACCACGGTCTCATGGATGCACTTGGAGAGTCCTCACCAACTGGGTTTCAGATCATATTCTTCAATTTGGTTCAATCACTTCTCCATTTACTTTGATATAACTAGATTGTATGTGTTATAACTTATTAT
This sequence comes from Viscum album, assembly GCA_963277665.1. NCBI lineage: Eukaryota > Viridiplantae > Streptophyta > Magnoliopsida > Santalales > Viscaceae > Viscum > Viscum album. The sequence continues at coordinate 1,438,940,182 of OY728122.1, forward strand.
TGTTTATGTTTAAATTAATTTTTTTTTATTTTAGATCTATGTTTTATTCATATAATTGATTCATTAATGGTTACTAATTTCAAATGTTATTTATTTTTTCATAGATTTATTATCTTCTAAATCCTTCTTTTAGATAGGTTTTGAATTATAAAATTTGTTCATTATATTGGATATATGATAAAAATTTGAAATATTATTTCACAATCCATGAAATAATCATTTTAATTAATGTTTCATTTCATGTTATCTCATCCAATACGTTTTTATTCAAGTATTTTAAAATCAATATTAGTTCTTCTTAACGATATTGTTTCCTTGAGACATGTTTCATATTCCACAAAATATGTTCCTTAATATAGTTTATTTTCTACATAATGAATATATTTTGATTAAATATATATTTTTTAAATAATGATATTTTTAGAACCATAACATGTTTTACCATTTAATGTCCTTTTATTCAAATGTTAACAATGTTGTAAGGTTTTATATTTAAATCTCACATTTATTAAATATTTCTTCTACTTTAATCTTATCTAGGGAATTTATAATAACTTTGTACATTAAACCTCATATGTTATATATAATATTATTATTTCTTATTTTTTTCTTTTATTCATTCAATTTTTCCACTTTTTATTAGAAAAAACCAACAAAAGAAAATTTATATGAACATTCAAACTTATATCTCATTTTTGGTTGGGAACTATTCACTTCCATATCCCTATTATTTAATTTGTTTCAATAAAGTAATTTTCTATATCAGAATTATTAATCAATGTGAATTTATATCATCTTTTACTTTCTATAAAAAAATTACAATTAAAATTTTTAAATATTTTATGATCATGTTATCATTTACATTATCTACAGAAGTGAGAAAATAATTTCTATCTAAATATTTTTAAATGAAATAATATTCCCACACATAAAACCATTAATCATTATTTATCTTCCATTATAATTTTTAATGGTTTTTTAAATTAATATATTTTTAAATTATTCAATAAAATTTTCAAATTAAAATGATATTTGTTTCTTAAATCTTTTGAAAAGTGATTTTATTCCTATTATTTATATCTTTATCTTCAACTAAACATTTTATCAATTAAGCATAGTTTATTTTAAAACATAAATTATTATAAATACTATTAAAAATAATTTACTTTACTTTATGAAATATAATGAGATTTGTTTCAAAAGATAAATTTAAATTCATTCATGAAACAAAGTTATAAATATTTAAAAGAAAACTCTTGTTAAAAGAATCCATCCCATTTTCCTTACTATTTAATGAAGGTATTTTTTTACCACAATGCCTTCAACAATAATTAATTTATCATCTCCTTTATTTCTATAATCATTAATATAATGTATGTATTCTACATTATTTTCAACACTGACTTAGTCATATTCTGAAAAATATATATGTTGTAAAAACTTGATTTTAGATAAATTTTATATGGGGTGTTAACAAAGAAAGATATATTGTTTATTGACTGAGGATATAGAGAAAACCCATATAATTATTAATTCAATATGAATGATTATTTAATTATAAGATTGGTCAAATATATACAAGGTAAATACTAAAGGTTTCATGGTTATTTTTCTAATATTAATGTTTTTTACTAAAGTATGTTACTTATGTATAGAATTGTTTTAATTTCTTTCATAAGATAAACACATTTGAAATAGTAAGTGATGGGTCATTTCGGGCATTAGATATCCGCATAATTAATTAATACATCTAATGAAAAACAATTCCAAGGTATTAATTGTATTCCCACACAATTATTAATTATTTCTCTACATGTGGCCTTAATAGTAAGATTTATGATATCAAAAATTATAAATTTCATCACTATAATATCAGTTATTATTGTACATTAAATTTTTCCTATTTTTACTCTTGGATATAATTTAATAAAATGTGAGTAGTTATATGGAATTATATGATTATCATTTATTATTTCTATATTTTGGGATCCTGGTTAATTCTATTATATCTTATAATGAATTCTTTCTCGTACTGAGCATCTGAACTCACCCTTATTATGTATTCATTTACCCATGTGATGAATAATAATAATATTTAAGATATGTCATTAAGGGTGTAATGTGAGGACAATTTCATTGGATATGTTTAATACTTATTATGGAATAATGAAATTTGGGTATAGTGAAAAAATTATCCCATAGATGAGAGTTATTGGGGTTTTACATTATCATAGTTTTTCCTAATTATCTATAACTCTAAACATAAAATGTATTCAGGTTGTATAGATAATAATTATTTATTTTTAAATCATTTCACTTTAATCGATATCAAATTGGTCATGTAAATAATATTTATTTATCACCAAACCTGAGAGTATGTCTCCAGGACATCATATTTAGTGTCGAAGTGGGGTTTAGATAACATTGGTGGTTATGATGTTATAAAATGAGATAATTTGTTTACCTTTTTTTGTATTAACTCTATATTTACATAGTTCATATAAGGAGGGGCCTAGAATACACATGGATAGATAATCACAGGGGATATGATTTAGTTAAATGTCATTCATTCCATAAACAATTATAATGGATTTCAATATATTAATATATATTTTACTACGGAGTGATTAATTTTTATTGGGGATTGTGGTTTAATTTATATTGGTAATATATTTTGAGTGTTATGGATAACCTCAGTGATTGAAGAGTAATTCAAGGTCAAGGTGATTTGGTTTGTTATAGGATTGATTATTATAATTTTTGGGAGAGTAGATTTCAATGATTATTGGGTTTAGTATATAGTAGGAAATATTTTTTAATGATTATTGAGGTTTAATAGTTTTTAAGTAAAGTTAAATTTTCATTTAAGAATATTTTTGAACAAAGATTCTTGATATTTATTTTTCAAAATTGGCCATGAATATTTTGATTAATTTTAGGGGTATTTATTTAGGGAATCATTTATGATGAACATTTGGTATTATTATTGAGTCTTTTGAGACTATTTTATTATTTATTTATATAAAGATTTATTCTTATTAAATTTGGGTATTATCATTACTTCTCCAAACCAATTTTGGTTTTAGTAAACGACTATATATAGTAATAAAAAAATGTAATCCCTTTTGTAGATCATGTGATATATTAAAATTAATTTTTTTTTCTTCATCCATTAAAATTTTATCAAGGGTATTTATAATTTATAATATAATGTTAATTATTGGTGGAGAAATTATTGAAAGATAACCAAAAGGTGAAACTGTTATTAAAAAATACTGATAAATAAAGTAATTATATTTTCTCATATTCTTCTAATTTATAGTAAATGAATTCATAGACTCATTAAAGAGAAATATATCTTTATAAATTAATATGTAGATAATATTTATCAACTATAAAGGTATGCTTTTTTAAAATCATATAAAAGTATGATTATATATAATGAAGCATTCATAATTTTAGAAATATTTTATTAGTATATAATAGGTTCCCAAAAAGTTTTATAGAAATTAATTATCATCATTGACACATTTTTTGTGATCAAATTAAAATTTCAAGGACCCAATTTATTTAAGGTGGGGAATATAAGACCTAAATATTTTAATAATGATTCTACTTTAAATAAATAATATATTGAATAGTTTTTAATATAGGAAACATTAAAGTAGAATGAGTTTTGATATAATATAAAAACCATTATGACGTAGAAATATATTAATCTATTATAGTACTTATATTTAATTATTTTATTTTATAAAAAAATTTAATGATTAGAAAATGAAAAATTTATGTGATATAATTAAAATAATTTAATGGTAAAACTAGATATTCTTAGAAATTTTTTATGTATTATTTATTTTAATAAATTGAAATCATATAAAATTATTTACTATATGAACTAATATTTAAAACCCAATTATTGTATAATTTCTTTGATATAAGATTGAGAAAACTAGAATATTATAATTTGTATTTTTAATTAAATTCTATATTTTTATATATTTATTATTATCATTTTAAATTTGAAATCCAAAATTTTATAAATTATATTTTATTAAATTAATTTAATTGGTTTTTTTCAAAATTTAAAAAATATTTTATTGTGTTTTTTTGAATTTTTTCTAAAATATTTTATTTTTTGGTGAGTTGTTAAGAATACAAATTTTTCAAGTACTTTTATTTTATTACATAATAATGATAGGAAAATGACTTAATTTTTTATAAAACATTATTTTTAGAAACAATATATTCTTATTATGTAATATAATTCGTTTAATAAAATATTTTGGATCATAAAAATCTATTTTGGACACATTTTAAATTTAATTATTGTTTTTATTCAAATAAAAACTATTTTTGATTCATCACTTTCAGAAAAGTATGAAAAATGATAAAATAGGTTTTGGTTTATTTTAAAGTTAAAATAAGTTCAATTTAATTTAAAATAATAAAATTAGTTCCATATTAATTGATAAGTTATTTCATTTTTGGGCTAAAATCATTGTAATGATTAAAAATCCATTTTCCTAAAAACAAATTTCATTTTGTTTTGTGAAATTATAATAATTTTTTTTGAATGAATTATAGAAATTGAATCATGTATATTGTAATATATATTTGGTATTTGTGTATTCAAATTTATGTTCTGAATCCATTCAAATTTTTACTCATATTACTGGTTACCATGGAAAAAAGTTGTGATCATGGTTTAGGTTAAAACGATTAATGGGGTTAAACTAATATATAAGGCTTCAAATATCTATTAAACATGTATAAATGTGATGATCTAACCTTATTTGATCATCAATTTATCCTATATTTTGACATTGAATATATTGGTTCCATATTCCAAGATAAATACATCAAATATATTTTAATGTTTGTAATATTTACAATGGTTCCACTCCACAAACTTATAAATAAAATACTCTCATCACATATCGAAACCTATTTAGCACTATATCATGACCAATATATATTTAAATAATGGGTTCCCTAGACCCAACTATGTAGTACTTTTGATTACCATATCATTTGTACAGTTAGCTATGCATGGTGTTATCTTACCATTATAGTGCAGAATTTTCTACATCCACTATAAAAATGGTAATGTACGAAGGTTAATTGTCGTTTTGAGAGGTTATAATAGATCCGAGGCTATAATGAGAACCTCGAGAAAAAATGAAATTTATCTTAAATATATGTTATATAGTCTAGATACATCTTACTGACTGGACATAGTAGATGTGTGACTATCAGGTGCTTGGGGCTCATAAGCATTGAGACTTCTTCTCATGAAGTTCTCACTTGGTGATATCTAGTTATGAGATCATGAGGACAAAACTGTCAATAGGAACACCACATGTTTTGGGTGTCATTGGTTGTTCCTATCTACGAACATGTGTATTGGTCTCCTGACTTGAGACCATTACCAATGTATATCATTTTATTATGTACATTCATGCAAGACGAAAAACATGGCAGTGATGTCGTCTCGAGGTAGTTTGTGTTGGGTGTGTCGTTGGTGGTATGACATTGGTTGAATGGTCAATAAAGGATTTGTCGCTTCCAAGTTCAGGAAGTTGTATATCTCAGGCCTGGTTGATCAGGACGGTGCTGCCTTCATAAGTGATTGGCCAAAGCATAAGAAAGGAAATTCCATCCGGATAGATCAACAAATAATAAATCAAGATAAGGATGTTGACACAAGAGTGCGTCCAGCTTTATGAGATTTTTAATGAAAAAGAGATTATTATACACAGTCAGTGTTCGTAGGATGGTAGTCATTGCTATGAATATCCTTATCTATTTAAGGGCCATGATCGGTTGCTAGACTCTACTATTGGTCTGTGGATTTTATTCACTCCCATTAAGGTAAGAGCCTAGAGGGTCACACACAATAGCATATTCAAGAATCCACCCTATTCAGTTGAATATGTATATGGACATTGTGGGCCCCACCACGGGGTCTGAGTATTGTCCAAGTTTTCGATCACCAAAATAATTAAATAAATTAATTATTATTCATGTTATGAATAATTGGGAATGAATTTATTTAATGTATTTACAAGTTTTGTAAATACAATAAATATATTAATTGAGCAAATATTATTTAATATTCAAGGTTCGTTTAATATTAAGAGGGATAGTGAGTCAAGTTAAATTCCTTGGTTTTATCACGCAATATATTATATATAGAATGTGATAAAATAATAAATAATATTGGCACAGTTATGTTCGTCAAAATTATTTAGTGAACGTTAAAATAAACGGGGGCCGGAGAACCCTATCGGGTATTTATTAACGTCACTGTAAATATAATAGGAGGCTCTCTATTATGGTGTGAAAATCACTATTCATTCATTTATGGAATGAATGATGAGAGCCTCTCTCTCCTACTTATCTCTAGAGAGAGAATCTCTCGATCCAAGAAACCCAGATCAAGATCTCTCTCATGCATCGAAGGCTTCACGATGCAGTGATCATCAGTGCGTCGAAAGCATCGCCGGATCACCTCACTAGCACTTGGAGTATGACGATTGACATTCCAGTGGATTTTTGGAGTGAGTGAGGACGATCTAGAAGGATTCAGCTTTGGATCCTTCACGTGATGATCGCTATCGAATAGTAGCAGTTGACCACGACTTCATATTCGAAACAGGTACATTTTCATTTTAGTTTTGTGCTCTTTACAATTTACGCGAGATCCTCAGACCTCTCCGGGGCTCGGACCGTCGACGATGACAAGTTCCGTCATCCCACCGATGAAAATTTTTAAAATCCTCAGCTCACCGACTTTCACTACAGGCCCCAAAACCTAACAGTGGTATCAGAGGGATCACATAATTTTTTCGATCCAAATAAAATTTATTTTCATAAAATTAAATATAGGGTTCAAATACCGTCCCAAAGGTTCAAACAGCGCGTCGATCCGATGCCAAATGACCAGGTTATAGTCATTTTAAATTTTCAGATTGGATCGAATTTTTTGTTTAATATTGTCTATTAAATTTTAATTCATACCGAAAAAATGATCAAATTTCGATCGGTTTCTATTAATTGGAATTAGTTCCAAAAATGTGCAAATTTTATTTTGAGAATTAAATAATATGCACAATAATTTTATTATTATAAAAATAATTATTTTATTATTTTAATAATGTAATAATAATAAATTATTATTTTATTATAATAATTATATTATTATGTAATTTTAAAGGATAAGATTAGCCTTTGGAATTTATTTAAAATTGAATGGAGACTTAAAACATTTGGGGAGGACTTGACTTCTAATGAAGTGATAAATTTAATTAAAATGGTTGTGGAATATTTTTTGTTTTAAAAAATGGGTAGGAGACTTGACTCTTCTATTATAAAAAAACAAAAAAAAGACAAAAGGGGATTTTGGGGGCCAGCACATTGGATACCAAAAAAAGGCAAACTAAGGGGTCTTAAAACCCCTTGTCTTCTCCCGTGTGGCGCATCGAACCCGGCTGTCCCGCTCCTGCCCTGAAGGCCACTGCCCTTGACAAGACGAACCCTCACCCTATGCCTTCCCATCATGGCCACAAACCCAACACACACCACCTCCCGCATCCCAACCAAGTCCTCCTCTGCCTCCGCATGCCGCCCAGGTATAACCTCGCACAGGGCAGTGGATTCTTCCATATACTGCTGTAGCACCAGATTTCCCTTCCTCATTGGCTGCCCACGCTGCAGGTCACCGCCCTCCCTCAGACGCCCTCTCCACTTTCTCTCCCAGTAGGTGCGCTTCCTGCTCTGGCTGTCGTACCCCACAAGTGACCACCATGCTGCAGTGCCGACCTCGTCGCCGCCCGAAAGCCGGCTCCTCGGCACTGCAATGAGCGATGTAGCCACTCCTAGAGTGCCTATTACCCAGCCACGCACCACCATCTCAGCATTCTTCTTCCAGGAAACTGACCCCGCTCCGACCTAGGGACCCACGACTGGCCAACACTGACCTTTCGTAGTGGGAGGGCGTGGCCCTAGCCCTCTGGGCCTCCTTGGCTCACTAGAGAGACGCCGCCACCAACCTCTTCCTGCCCGGTTGTTTTCCGTCCGTGCACCCAGTCGTGGCACCGCATCTCGAGCTTCCCCACATGCTCTTGTCCAGGATACCTCGTTGGCGGCGCCGAACCACTGACCCGCCTCCGTCTACACCCGTGAGGTATTATTTCTTTTGTCTGCAATTTTTTTCGCAGAGCATTTGTGGCCCTAATGTGGTCCAAGAAAAACTTCCCAACTTGGAATGAGCATGGAAAAATTTATCCGGCCCTAGTTCGACCCCTGCACGACCTACTAGGGCCTTACACAGGTCTGGCCCGACCCACACAGGCCAAATAGTGACCTTTCGGGTTCGAACTATTTAAATTAGTCAAAATTAATTAATTTAAATTTAGTTTTTATATTAAATTAATTAAAATTAATTTTGGTTAATTATTTTAATACCCGAGCATATAATTTAATTTAAATTTGCAATTAAATTAAATTGATTAATTAATTTAATTTTGGCATTGAAATTAAATTAATTAGTAGACCTATGATTAATTAAATTAATTAAATTTTATTAAATTATTTAAATTAATTAAATAAACCCTCATACTTGATTAATGCATTTTTATTTTATCATTTTTTACCCGCCGTCTGGTCTTGAGCATCAACCCTTGTATGTCTGCATTTAATTAATTATTCAATTAATTATTTAAATGCGTGTGATTCTTGTAATTAATTAAACGGACAATCTGTACATCGTCTTTAATTTTCGGTTAAAATGTATATGGACCTTCGTTTCCAATTCATTTGGTGTACATTTATAACCCCAGTTCCCCTTGCCTACGCGTGAGTAATTTTGTATCTCGGACGAAGACGAAAAATGACGTGGACCCCGCCAAAATGAGGCGGTGAACATTAATGAAAACGGTGCAAGATGACACATGGATTTCGCCAAGACGAGGCGGTACTCCCAGATGTGATGTGGACCCCACCAAGGAAAGGCAATGTTCTAGAAGTGATGAAAACATACAAGACAAGTGGCAAGCTACATTTGGAGTCAATCTTAGACTCAGGTACGATTCCCTTAGGTCGTTTAGATGATCAAGACTAGTTGGGTAATAGTTTTACTTTATGTGTTTATTTATTATTTTATACATTTTAGAACAGTGGTAAAATAAATAAAATAATAGATAATAAAATTCATAAAGAAGCGGCGTATGTTTTTCTATAAAATTTAAATTGTGACTGCGACAACATAGATGAACAAGTTTAATAGAAATGGATTACATTAATCGAGAGAAAAACCAATAAAACCATAAAATAAAATATTAAGTCACAAACAGCTTTCCATCAATCAAGTTCGAATAAAACTGGGTGTTTGAGGTGCCGATCATGCCTTAGCTGAGGGTTCCTCTTACTAGTTGGGAGTTCTTATTCATGTGGTGGTTCGACATAACTAAAATTACAACAAAGAAATAGCCATATCTATTTTTTTATAATTTTAGAGGCAAGCATTGAGTAAATCAGAAAATGATTTTTGAAGCTGAGACTTCACTCAACAGATCATGGAACTATGAGTTAATGTGGTTGGCCAGCCAAAATCATACCTTGGACCCTCCGAGTAGTGGCATAGCCATAGCTTGTAGACTATGAGGGAGGTTCATGGATCCTTTCCACTAGAATACTCCTGAGTATTTCGATTCTAGTACTGAGGGTTCCTAGAATTCGAAAAAATAGTGGGATACATTTAATGATAAAATAATACGTAATGTCACATTAGGTAATCACATAAAAGTAAAATATGCTAAAGTATATTTGTAGATAATGGAAAGAAATACCACAATAAAACTGAGATAATTATTAGAAAAATTTAATGTCCAAACAAGCACAAAATTCCAAGTGTAGTATAGGCACTTGTGCACATTACTAGAATATCGAAAATTCAAGGTTCTTGTGTCTCAACCTGTTTAGCTACCACAAGAAGCAAGGGTGTAAAACTGCTTATAAGAGACTCATGAATCAAGAATATGATGTATATTTCCTAATGCTATCATCAATGTATGATGTTAGTTGCGGATGCTACATCATGACATAGATGATGTTACATGTTGTCTCATCTCAAAAAAAAATTCTAGGAGAAAGCTAAGTGATATTTGAATGCGATGGTCGCACTCGGTTTGTGTGAAGTGAAAGAAGGTTTACAATCTTTCATGTCGTCTCATTCTTATACCTTTTACACCAAATTACTCTAGTTTCGTTTAAGGGTACAAACGAACGGTATAGAGTAAGCACTTCATTACCTTTAAGGTAACATTCTCCAAGTAATAAGAATATTGGAGATAACGCCATCTTTTATTCTTATGGAGAATAAATTGAATGACAAGGCGAAAAGGCCTATGGAAAGTTACGCCAAAGGCACCTTCATCGTGACCTTCAAAGAAAAGTGGATTGTTACTTAATATGAGGTTATTTGAATAAATTCATGGGTGTTTAAGAACTGAAATACAAGACGTAGGTACTCACTTCTCGTTCTGTTTATATTCTTCAAATAAAAGTATTGTTTTCTCACACATTTCTCGGGTATTAAAATACAATATGATTTTCACATATATTTATTGAAATACATTAACCATGTAAGTATAGAAGCATTACTAGAAGTAAAGTGTATTCTCCAAGAAACTGAGAAAGGGTTATTCCTAAGTCAGCAACGAGAAACACATAACTTCAAATTGCGAAGTAATTTATTCAAAATGAACAAGTTGTTGAGTATAACCAAAAAAATTTATCTCATGTGCCCATTTGGACATGATGAGACATTATTCCATGTTTTCGAATTAATGTTGTTTTTGGTGTAACAAACTCAACAAATAGTTCAGACGTATTTGAATCAAAGGCAATACATGATGAATATAAAATGTAAGACCTACCTAGTTGTGGAAATTTAGTTTTTTGTCAAGTAAAACTAAAAGTGGACGTCAAGAAAATACCCAGTAGGGTATTTTGGATCGGCATATCTAAACACCTTTAGTATTATTGACATCCTTAGTTTGGACAAATAAACCTTTAGAAATACAGGTATGCTACAAATATTTCAGGATTAGTTCAACAAGAGAGTGTAAACTATTAAAAAGGAAAGAAAGAGGTAAAGTTACTTCATAAGATTCTATTAAGTTATTAAGGAATAGTGAAGTATATGTTTGGTAAGAAGATATGAATTTCTTCGTATAGGCATGGAAAAGAATATGTTGACCAAACAATCATCGAGCATGATAATGTAGTGTGGAGAAATTTTAAAATGCATGTTACCTTATCTACATCACCGTATTGATGTTCATACAGTGGATCTATGAAGAGTCTTACATATTAACATTGATAAAAAGAATGTAGCATGGAGAAATTTATAAACGCACATTTTATACATCAAAGTTATGATGTAAGTTGTATCAATGTTACAACCTGCAAGAACGTCAATTATATTTCAAGATGTGCTTTGCGAATAATGGCATAAACCCATAACCAATATTCCAAATAAAATGACAAATAATTATCATATGAGTCATAGTATGATAAAAAACCATTATTCCATAGATCATGTGTTAGTATGCAAAGAGTTTTTTAAAAACAAACATGCATCAATCTAAACACGTTGTGCATCGAAGGTAATTATCCTAGCAGTTTCATAGAATATTACATAAATCCCTAAGATAGAAAATATGTAGTAAAGTATTAGACTACATTTCTATATAAGGTTTCACATATCTATTAGAGATTGTGGGAGCTGAATTTAGTGGGACTTAGTCAATGCTCGAGATGCACAAATGGTTGACATAGGAACAAGATCCACTAGTACATGTGTAATAGGGATGTTCTAGTGACTTATACAATGTAGGAATAACAAAGCCATGGTAATGGTTTTATATTCATCGCGGTCGGTGATAAATTATTCATTGAAAATAATAAATCCTACAAGAATTCAGTATACAGAAATTAGATAATATTTACAAGATCAAGTAAAATTCAATAATGGATTCCATGTATTAAATTGAAAAGGGTCTTATAAATTGAATACTACGGTGGGTATTCAAATGATAGGATACATGTATGGTAAAATCCTGGTACCAATAAGGCTCGATTGGTTATACCAAGTCGGTACCCCAAAATCCATTAGAATATTTGTTGTCATAACTAACTTCTAAGATCATTCTATTGGTCATTGGATGTCAAGATTATCTTTCATGGAAGGTGTCTATAAGACACAACCAGAAAGATATAATGACATCATTTGATGCCAATAAGGGTTGCAAGTTACTGAAATCCAATTCTGGATTAAAGTAAGAAACAAGATCTTAGATCATTCATTATAAATGAATCTTTGCCTTGTGTCTACCCAAGGTTAGTGGGAGTGCCAATGTTTTCCAAGTGAAATATGTTTGGAAACATATAGAAAATAGATTTTGGTCTTATAGTTAGATAAGATAAGGTTAAAATTAATTCTCCAATAATTTAATTAAAGTAGAAACCTATGTTCTAGGGAATAGGACTACTAAGGTAGATCTAATAGTTCTTGGAAATAGTCAATTGTACATAAAGTGAAATTGTATTTAAAAATACAAGTTGTAACAATTCAAGTTCAGTATTGTTTCCAATGTCACATGACTTAATCTCTCCAGGTTAACATGTTCAGTGCATGGGTAGAGATTAAATGTTGTGAATTGATACAATATGCTTTAGCGATGGATCAATCAAATATGCCATGATATGTTCCTTGAATATGGAGAAGAAGGTATACTAGTTATGGTGGGACACAAACTAGTAATCATTTGATCAATTTGATCTAGTGTCACAGTTAGGAAAAGGTGATGAGTGAGTCAAGGTCATGAAAGCTGGTGGTAGCCATATCTACAAATACTGAGCACGTTGCAGCTTCTAAGGTAGCTAAGAAGTAGTAATTAATCACAATGATTTCTTCCAGTTCATGGATTCGCACAAAGTGAGAAAAGTATTATCAAATTGAGAATTATGATATTCTTACTAGCCATGTTTTCATGTTATGATAATGGAAAAAAGTAATATACTCAAGGATACCTTATCTTAAGAAGTTTTACTCAAGCCGATGATGTCACGTATAGAAGATATGCCACATTGTGAAAATGTGGGAGGCCAAGCAGTTAAAGCCATTACTCAGCAGAAGCATGATATTTATCATATGAGTAGCTAACAAGTTTAGTTAGAAAGTTGGCTCTAGTGCAAGATGGAGTTTTGAAATAGTGGGTTCCCTAGACCCAACTATATAGTACTTTTGATTACCATATCATGTGTATAGTTAGCTATGCATGGCATTGTCTTACCATTATAGTGCAGACTTTTCTGCATCCACTATAACAATGGTAATGTCGAAAGGTTGATTGTCATGTCGAGAGGTTATAACAGATCCCAGGATATAATGAGAACCTCAAGAAACAATGAAATTGATCTTAAATATAAGTTCTATAGTCTAGATACATTTTACTGATTGGACATAGTAGATGTGTGACTATCAGGTGCTGGGGGCACATAAGTATTGAGACTTCTTCTCATGAAGTTTTCACTTGGTGGTCTCTAGTTGTGAGATCATGAGGACATACCATCCAATAGGAACACCACATGTTTTCGGTGTCATTGGTTGTTACTATCTATAGACATGTGTATTGGTCTCCTGACTTGATACCATTACCAATGTATATCATTTGATTACGTACTTTGATGGAAGAAGAAAACCATGACAGTGATGTCGTGGTGGGGTAGTTTGTTTTGGGTGCGTCGTTGGTGGTATGACATTTTTTGAATGGTCAAGGAAGGGTTTGTTGCATCCATATTCAAGAAGATGTATATCTCAGGCTTGGTTGATCAGGATGTTGCTGCCTTCATAAGTCTTTGGACAAAGCATAATAAAAGCAAATCCTTTCAGATAGGTCAATAAATAATAAAGAAAGATAAGGACGATGACACAAGAGTGCGTCCTGTTTTATGAGATATTTAATGACAAAGAGATTATAGTACACAGTCAGTGTTTGTAGGATGGTAGTCATTGTTATGACTATCCTTATCTCTTTAGGGGCCATGATGGGTTGCCAGACTCCACTCTTGGTCTATGGATTTTATTCACTTCTATCAAGGTAATGGCCTAGAGGGTTACAGACAATAGCATATTCAAGAATCCTCTCTATTCAGTTGAATAGGTATATATACATAGTGGGCCCCACCACGGGGTCCGGGTATTTTCCATGTTATCGATCACCAATTGAATTTAATAAATTCATTATTATTCAAGTTATGAATAATTGGCAATGAATTTATTTAATGTATTTACAAGTTTAGTAAATACAGGAAAAATATTAACTGAACAAATATTATTTAATATTCAAGGTTCATTTAATATTAAGCGGGATAGTGAGTCGAGTTGAATGACTTGGTTTTATCACGTAATATAATATATATTGTATGTGATAAAATAATAAATAATATTGACGCAGTTAAGTTTATCAAAATTATTTAGTGAATGTTGAAATAAATTGGGACCGGGGAACCCAATTGGGTATTTATCAACGTCATTATAAATATAAGAGGAGGCTCTCTGTTATGGTGTGAAAATCACTATTCATTCATTTATGGAATGAAAGTTGAGAGCCTCTCTCTCCTCCCGCTCTCTAGAGAGAGAATCTCTCAATACAAGAAGCTCGGATCAAGATCTCTCTCATGCATCAAAGGCTTTACATTGTGGTGATTTTTGAGGCATCGAAAGCATCGTCAGATCACCATGCTAGAACCCAGAGTTTGATGATTGATGTTCCAGTGCATTTTTGGATCACGTGGGGATGATCTAGAGGGATCCTTATTTGGATCCTTCAAGCGAAGATCACCATCGACTGGTGGTAGTTGACCGCGACTTCATATTTAAAATGGGTACATTTTCATTTTTTTGATCTTTACAATCTACAAGAGATCCTCAGACCTCTCCGGGGCTCGGACTGTCGGAGACGACAAGTTATGTTGTCCCACCGACAAAAAATTTCAAAATCCCTGACTGATCGGCTTCCGCTGCAGGCCCCAGAACCTAACAATATATACCAGAGTACCTTCCCAAATCCCCTGTTTCTATCCTAGATCATACTTTCTTCCCAAAATACCCATCAAATTTCCTTATGGTATCATTTAAGGGAGGTTATGAAATGAAGATTCATATGTTCTTACAATCCTTCTTCAAGATTATTTCCTTTAAAGAATCCTAAAAATAATCAATAAAAATATTTATATAACGACGTTAGATTATTTACTATATATAATTTTTTATGTTAGTTGTATAACCGTGTTCTCTCTCCCTTACATCTAATAGTAAATTTAAACATCATTCATGTGTATGCGGGGATTATCAAATCCATAAATAGATATTTTTAATTACTAATTACCATATCTCATAGGTAATATCATAGTTTGATTTAATGAATATATATGATATTTAAGAATTATTAATTATTCTATAATGCTAAATTATTATTTTTCTTTTTTATCTCCATCCATGAAAAACCTGAAACATCACCTATGCATATATGTGGACAACCA
This sequence comes from Viscum album, assembly GCA_963277665.1. Lineage (NCBI taxonomy): Eukaryota > Viridiplantae > Streptophyta > Magnoliopsida > Santalales > Viscaceae > Viscum > Viscum album. The sequence goes on from OY728122.1 coordinate 1,438,955,794, forward strand.
CCTCAATGAAGTTATGTGATTAATTTAACAACATTAAATTACTTGTATATTTCTAGTAGTTTATATAAAGAATAAATATTAATTTTATAATTTTATTAATATTATTTAACAAGTTATTATCATTATATAACGACATGTTCTTACTCATTCAATTGTTATTAAATGTTCTTGTTTTTGTTGGTTTATCACCTACATGAACATTATTATTGTGTTTCTACAATGATTTTTTAAATACTATTTTATGGTTGTTTTATTTTTTAATAATAAAAAATATAATATGTATTAATAATTTTTAGTGTAAATATTCAAATTTATATTTACCTATTAATTAAATTCTTTTGTTAAATGCAATAGTCACCGAAAATGTAATTTTTAGGAATTCCATTAAAACCATTAATATAACTTCAATAAATTAAATATTAAACACTATAACTATGTAAAAATACTGATATACTTATTATTTAAAATTATGGGGATGATGAAACCATGGAAAGGGTTCAAATAATAAATCCTTCAAACCAAAAAAATGCACGGAAAACTAAAAGATTAATTCAAAAATGTTTATTTTAATAAATAATACTATTAAGTAGATATTAAGAAATTATAATTGATTGATGTATATTAAAAAAATAATAAATATGGTTTTTTATAGATGTATAATAATTTTAAATTTATTATACAAGATTTTAGAAAGTGTTCAAACCAATAGAATTCTAAGGTATGAGAATTTTTTTACTCAGTTTTCTTTCATTGTGTTATATCACTTCTCCATTGACTATGTTATTAGAAGGTTATGTGTTTTATGACCAATGATTTATTATGTTGTATGTAAAATTATTTTATGTCATGTTACATTTCTTCAAATAATCATTTCACTGATGTATTTCTATTTTCAAAGTTATGAATCTTCAAAAGGGTTTATAATATTAAACTTCCTGATTTGAAATATGTTTTGAATTACATGATTGTATAAAATATTTTGAATATATACTAAATATATGAATTATTTTATCCTTATACACTATTTAATCCTGATTATTAATGTTACATTTAATATCTTATATTTTAATATTTTTTTATTCAAATGTTTTAAAATATTTGAGACATGTTTCATACGCAAACCGATGTTTTATTTTATATGGTGTGATTACATAAACATGAATATATTTTTACATTGTATTTTATTTAACTAATTATATTCATTTAACGATATAATTTTTTTAACTTTTTTTGTTTTTTGATTCAATTGCTACCAAATCCATACGGGTTTTGTTTCAATATCAATTTTAATTGAGACTCTTTATGCTTCACAATTATGTTGGATAATCATATATTATCTCCCTCTATAACCAAATTTATCTTATTATTATCTAATTTTTTCATGATTTCCGAATTACACTATCCATTATTAATTTTTTTTCACTCAAAGCACCAAAATAAAAATTATTAAAAAGATTTCATTATTTCTCCATTTTGGCCACAAACCAATCTATATTATATCTATATTGATTATTTTATTTTAAGGAAAAAAATTTATATACCTAAACGATTTCTAATAGTAAATATATATTAACATTGACATTATATAAAAAATTTAAAATGAATTTTTTAAAGGTTTTTGTGAACAATTCATTTTTTACTTTCCTTACTACAATGTCTAAATAAATTATTTTTAAATGTTAGCCACATGAATAGATTATCCACACACTGTAACATTTCATCATGATTTATCTTCCCTTATAATTATTTATAGAAAAAAAAATATAATATATGTTACCATTATTATGTTAAATTGTTTAAAAAAACAAAATTTATTTCATACAATGTTTTTGTAAAGGGATTCAATTACACTTTTGTATATTTTATTTATTCTACTCTGTAGTTATTTAATTACGTAGAGTTTATTTTAAAATTTGAATTATTTTGAATTATTTTACAAAATTTTATAATGGCCTTCTTATATCTTAAGAAAAAATTTCTCAAAGTGAGCTTTAATTTAATTTTTCATAAAAGGGATAAAATATTTAAAGGGAAACTATTTTAAAATATTCACTTCCATTTTCCTATTAATATTAAAAAGGATGTTTTATTTTTTGAAATACTTAATTTAATATTAAATAATGATATCATCCATTTCCATGTCCATTATTATCATTGATTTACTCTATATTATTTTTAATATTGAATTAGGAATATATTCATAAATCAATATTTTGAAAACAACCCGTTTTATATTAATAATATTAGGGGGTGTTTAAAAAGAAATATACCTTGTTTATTGACTGGGGAAATTATTATAGTCTATGTACATGTTAGTAATTTAAAATTTATTATTGAATATGGAGTTAGTTTGAAAATGTATTGGTAAAATATTAAAATTTGATATTATAGATTTCCAATATGAATGGTTATTACCAAGGATTGTTGATTATGTATTGATTTTTATTAATTTATTTCATATGATGAATACATTTGACTTAATATGTTACAGGTATTCCCTAACATTATATTATTCTTAAATGAATCAATATGTATCATGAAAAAATAATTCCTAGGTACTTTTTTAAACGACCCATTCCTGACCTACATAGTCATGACATCATTTTTTTAATATATAAAACATTATGTTTCCCCCTCGATTACCCTCTTGTTCTAAGCCTTGGATGTCCACCCATGTACCCTCTTATTTTGGTATTGGGGTATCCACTCGTATCCCCTCTTTTTCTGGGATTAATATTTTCTCTTATTTCGTGCTTGGGATTCCCTCTTGTGTACCCTCTTGTTATTGGATTTTTATTCCCTCCCATGTACCCTCTCTAACTCATAAAAAAATTATCTTTACCCAATGAATTGGAGGGAGATATAGGTCCCACCATTCACATAATAAATTCATACATACATAAACTATAAGATAATAAAACATGCATCATTTCCAAACCCATAAAAAGATATGGATTTCATAAATATCATATCATAAACCATGATATTAAATGTGTATTATAACATTCTATCATTTTATTACCTATTTTAAAGAGTTCGTTTTCATTTCATCAAAGAATAACCCATAAATAGAAATGGGTTTCAAAAGCCTAAAACTCATTTCAGAACAATGGGTGTCACAAACATCATTCTATGAAATCATAAACCATTCAAGATAGAATATTAATTTTATTCCTGGATCATATCCAATAAAATAATAAAATATCTAAATGTTTTCATCATATATGGAGAAGGATTTTAAAATATCACCTGGAATATTTCATAAGGAAGATAGTGTATAATTGAAAATCCTTTTGAAAAACCCATTTAAAATTCCATTTTCTTATAAATAATGATTTACCATTTTATTTAAAAATTCATGAGGAAATATCATTAATACTTTTAGATATGGTTTTAAAAAAAAACCTTTTTAAAACCATTTTCTTTGAAAATATATTGAACGCAGAAAAGGAATTCTCGAAATCATTTCAAAAATCATTTATCCTTAAAAACATCTAAAATAAGCTTCAAATAAATATAAAAACCCTTATCTAAAAAATTCTTTGAAAACATATAATTTATGATTTAAAACTTTTTTAAAACCATTTATTTGAAAAATAAATTGAAAACTTATAAATACTACAATAAAATGCTTTGAAACCCATTTCATTGAAAATACAATGAAAAAATTTATAACAAGATTTGTGAATCATTTAAAATAATAAAACATATTTGAAAAACTTCTTAATTGAAAAGAGTATAAAAAATTATTTCTATATTATTAGGAAAACTTTTTATTTTGAAAAAAATATTGTTATCTTTTAAAGGATACTTTAATAGAATGATGGTCATTACGACAGGTAAATCCGTACATTCCAACCATTCCTTTTGCAATGTAAAAAGTTTAGAAAAGTTCTTCAATTAAAAAATGACAAGAAGATTCATTTTTAAGAACTATTTTTTTAAAAAATTTAAAAATATGGTATTTTTTATAAAATATAATTTTATAATAATATAATGTTTTTGGAATCCTTTTAATAAGAATTTTTTTTTGAAGGAATGTCGATTTATGACCCAAGAGAGAGGTAAAATTGTTACAATTAATTTTATATAAAATGAATAACTAGGTGTTAAGAAAAATCAAGATAATTATTGAGATTTGGATCACAAGGTTTCATCAATGGGAGCATAATCACAATCAATCTCGGAAAATGCTGAGACTATAGCTATAAACCGTTACCAATTTTGTAAATTTGAATCATAGAAAAATGGAATCAATAAAATTAAAATAATATTAACATATCATTAAAATAATTACATTCATTATAACACATGTAAAATGAATTATATACACCTCATGGAAAGATATATGTGCATAATATGGCATGTGTCTCAATGAAGAAAACCTGAGACCAAATCACTTTCCCAGTTTGGTAACTATAGAAACATAGACCCCATGAAAGATAGATAATCAAATATAAATTTAAATACTAATAATTTTAATTGTAATAATCATATAATATATCCATGGGCAGTATACACACTATACAAATGGAATGGGTGGTGAATAAAGAATGTATCAAACGAAAATAAAAAGTGAGATAGAATTCCCTTACCTCATGTCTTGAATCTCATTATACTCATTAAAAAATAATTTATTATAAATATAAATGTATTATAAATATATCACAGAACCATATTCATATATATAAAACTATATTTGTTTTTATTATGATTTTTTACCCACTTTTTAACAATTCTATGTTAAGGTTTTACTTTGGGTAATATATTCTTTATTCTTCACATGTGTCTTAATTTGTAATATATTTGGTCCATATACATATATCATTATTTCTAGAATTAAAAAATGATATAAATTTCAAGTATATTCATTATATTTTTATTAAAATAATCTATATAATATATATTTATAAAATGTAATACACCATTAATGGAGACGGTAGGTCGTACATATGTTTGAAAGTTGTTTCCATTTTTTTATTTTAAAAGAAAGAATAAAGTCAAAATATATGTATATATGTATGAAATGTAATTAAATTAGAACTATTATGTGATATATTATAGGACCCCAGGACACCCTGGGAGGGGTGGGGTGAATCAGGGTGTCAAATTTTCCTTTTAAACTCATGAATCTTGTACCCACATTGGTAGGAACAAGTTTAACCTGTATGATGGATATGAGAAGCAATAAAACATTCACATGCAAAGAGATGACACATCACTTTTTACTTGGTTCACTACTAAGGGCTACGTCCAAGGGGCATACGCTGACATATTTTCGGTCTTACCAAATTCCACTATTCTTCACTAGATATGGATTACAAAGGTTTGGGAACAGTCACTCTGTCCCAGGCTCACTACCTTTACAACTATTCAGGGATATCCCTCTACATACCTTGGGTCACTCCCATTGACTCCCCCTAGACCAATGATTTTGGTGAAGTCCCAGTCAGTTTATAGATGTGGAGGTCTCTTCAATAGATTCGCATTCAAGTCTTCGCCTTTGTTTAGCACAAGACTCTGCCTGCATCGAAGTCTGGAAATGATGCACTTGAACGCACTGAACCACTGAACCAGATAACTAGAATGTACAAATAGGTTTCACTAACAATTTCATGCAACACCAACCCTTTACACGCAAGACCTTACTATTGCGTGCAGTATTTCTTTTTCGTGCGGAAAAATATTTCACACAACAATACCCTTTTCGTGCAACTAAATCTTTTACTCGCCACCTCGATTTTTATGCTCAGCTCTTCCTTTTTCGTGTAGCCTGTAATTTTTTTTGCAACCCAGAATTTTTTGCGCAAGCCTGGATTTTTCGCACAGCTCAGAATTTTTCGCATAAGCCCCTTTAGGCGAACCTTTTACGCACATCAGTACTTGGATCTTCTCTTGGTCATCAGTTGTACGTAATGAGGGGGGTGACCTCTTATTTATAGGAATCTCTGATCCCCGTGCGCAAAACTCCCTATGGCCTGAAAAAACTCTCATTTTGAGCATAATATTTTGTGCATGTATCATTTTTCGTGCATATCTCTAGGTTTTTCGCGCAGCCCATAACTTTTCTATTTTTCGACGTTCTGATTCTTAAACTATATGATCACTTTACTGGCACACATTATGAACTTCCACTGAGGATTGACAACAAACAAAAACCATACTCCAATTCATGCATAGAATAGCCATGGTTCCAACATATATTTCATATAATTTCATGAAAATTATCCTTAATACATTCCATGTAGTGTGTGAATGAATCACATCGCTTTAGGAGGGCTATGGTCCACCCTTCCTCAAATAGAATTATCATATTTACCCAAAATGGAAGCTATCAAGATGTATGTTTTAAAATAAATACAAAAAGAAAATAAAGAAATAATGAGTATCAAATATGTCATATATAAATATTGTTTCCATCATAATTCCCAACCATTAAAGGAGGTAAATGAAAAATTAACAATCAATCTTTCGTGAGGGGATAGTTCATCGTACACATAAATAGTGCATTCATTACCCATTAGATGGAATTGTGTGTATGTGTTGATAGAAATAATTTAATAACATCATATCTGAATATTTGTTATACTGTTTATTTTTATAATTGTTGAATAATTAGACTGTAGGGGTGGAGAATGAAAATAAAATAACAGATCATGAGGGAGGTTGTTACCTCTTCATTGGGTAGTGCCTGTTGGTTTTCACCAAAGGGATTCTATGGATTGATTTATTCCAAAAGGAGTGATTTAAAGAGGAAAAAATGGATGTTGGGAATTGAATTCGTCATATATTATTCTAACTTAATCAGTTTGAGAGGTGTGAGTAAGGGGGATATGTGGCGGACTTTTATAGAAAATGAAAAAGACTCACTTCGTATTTTTTAAAACATGTTTTGTGTACCAACATCTTTACCCAAAAAAATTCATCCAAAAAAATAAATCTCTACAGTAAAATGTTAATGAAAGTATAATATCTAGACAATGAGTGTTTGAAAACTGGATAGGTCATATGGGACCTTATGTTTAAGGTTTATTCCCTTGTTAAACTTAATTTTAACTTAATCACAATAACTATTTTGATCTACATTCACTAATATTTTGTCAAAAATTACTTTGAATATATTATAAATTATAAATTATGATGATTAAAAATATGGAATCTAATTTTACCAATTATCATCACATAAGTGGATGAAATTAATTTAAAATTAATCTTATTACTCGGACAACACTCTGGGTTTTTAAAGAAAGACAATCAATTGTTAGAAATGTTTTTATATAAAATTTCAATGTGTAATTGGTTTCAATGATTGAGATTGGATTAAATTATTTATATTTTATATAATTATTCTTTAAATAAAAAATAATTTATAATTTATCTATATAATTAAATTATATTAGAAATTTATTTCAAATTAAAATTTAATATTGTTCAATATTCACCAAAAAAATGAAACATCACAGAAAAATAACAAAAATTTACCCTAACATAATTTTTATGATGTTTTTAAAATATGAAGTTTACTTTGAAATATTTAAAATTTTAAATTGAAATAATTTGGATTTGAAATTGGTTCTCCATTAAAAGGTGATAAAACTACTTTTATCAAGAAGATATGTTTTTATGTGTAATATTTGGTCCATTCTAATATTATGTATATAGAATAAATTAGATGAATATTAATAATTTTTTTTAGAATATACAGTGTAACATCCCAGGTAAATAAAGAATAAGACATATTTCATATTTATTACTATTTGGAATTAAATATTAATTTTACTTTAAAGGGGTTGCTATGTTCGATAGCGTACCTGATACGCACCAACATGTTTCTTTGAAATCTTACGCTGCACACTAATAACATAATATTATTATTTTAAATGGTAGTTAAATCCTAGCCATTTTATTGGCGATAATGAACAAAACTAACTAAAATATGATTATACATGTTTGTTAAATGTATTATCATTTATCTAATAAAATTTAGAGGCTTAAAATGTGAATGAATCTAATTTTAAGCATAATTTACCTTAAAAGGGTTGATTTATAGCCTTCTAATAGAGAACCTTATTTAAATCTAGTTTTGGTCACTTTTATATGTTCTATTTGACTAAATAAAATTCTTCTTTAGAATAAGGACACCAAAATTTACTTTGGGTAATTTTTTGGTATTTTTATGATAAAATTCAATTTTTTAATGAATAGTGAAAATACAGTATTTTAATTCCAAAGTGCCTTTTAATTTAATTTATTTATATTGTTATATTATCTTTTAATTGGTTTTAAATAGTAATTAGAATATATTTTTATCATTTAATCCAATGTTGGTAATTGGAATTAATTTCACTTTGAAATTGGACATAAACAAGTGTCAATCTTTGGATAATTATTTTTTCTTAAAAACACTCTATTTGTTTTAAAAACATGAATTAATTTTAAATTAATTAATGCAACTTCTATGTTTAGAATTTGTTAAAATAGAAATCATCTTTGAATTCGGAATATCAAATATATCTTAGGATGAATTTTTGGAAGTTTTATGAAAAACTTCAATTTTTGATGAATAGTGAAACCACTTGGTAGTAGTTAAAAAACTCACTTTTTCATTTAAATGAAAATTTACCACTTCTGTTAATTTAATTTTAAAAATTCAACATAAATGGTCATTATTATTAAGAAAAATTTGGTTCAATAAGATGAAAATAATTTTTGGTGAATAGTAACTTTTGACTTTTATTTACTGCGGTTAAAGGTAAATAGGTTAATTAAAGGTAAAAAGAATATTATAGTAATTCAAAGTTACATTAAAACTTGTCCTAACCATATTGGATGAGTAATGGGAGACCATGGAATTCCTTGGGTCGATTTTGGGACCCCATGGAGCCACTTATGAACGATAATGACACTTTATTTTAATTAACTCAAAGTAAAGGAGAAAATGACATAAAAAAATATCTCATTGTAAATTAATTTTTAAACGGTGTTAAATAAGTTATCATTTTGAAAATAAATATTAATTTGAAATCTAAAAATATTTCCTACATCATGGTACTTTTTTTATAATTTTTAGACATCAAATAAATTAAATTATTTATGACACAATAATGATGTAGTGTTTACCTCATTAATAAATGATTTAAATCAATAAGATTATAAATATTAAGATAACATCCAAAATGAGTCCAATTCTTATTGGATGAATTTATTTCTATGATGAGTCATCTTATATTTTACCTTAATGAGTCATAGACCATTAGAAATCTAATATCATTATATAATCAAAAAATATTATCACACTTTCCTAAAGAGCCCCCTCCTCCCCCTTATAAAAAGCCCTCAATATTAACCAATTACTCACACCTCTCAAGCCTTTTGGATCATCCAACCTCTGTCCAAGTAAGTTCCCTACATACCGCTACTCCTCTTAAAAGCCTTACCTTAGGTATAAGGCACTTCAATAAACCCTTTTGGTTCATACAAAAGGGAGTTACCCAAATTAAAGGTAACAGTTTCTCTTAACTTCTTTTTATTTTATTTTACATCTCCAACCCCTAAAATATTTTTATTCCTTTATTTTATAACAAAACAATTATCTTCAATATACTAGGATGTTGTTATGAGAAGTATTTGAACTACACTTACACACACCTCCATCTAATGGGTGAAGAACATACTGTTTCTGTGGATGGAAAACTAACACCTCACGAGATGATGATTGTTTGATTATATCCTATAGCCTATCATGGTGGCCATTAATATGAAACTATATTTATATATAATATATATTATTTTTATGTTTTCTTTATGTTTATGTATTTTTCTTTTATATCATACCTTTATGGTTTCCATTATGGGTAAACGTGACAATTTCATTTGAAGAAGTGCGGACTACCACCCCCTCAAAGTGATATGACTCATTAATGCCATATGTGGGACATATAAAGGATGAAGTTAATGATATTATATATGAAATTATATTTTAATTATAATATACTTATGTATCATTATTTTTTAATTCCATTATAATAAATAATAGAAATGAAAGTAGTGTTCATGCGTACGTACGACTTACTGTCTCCATGAACAGTGCATTTAATTTCTTACCTGCAAATGATATGTACTATTTTAAATATATATATATATATACTGGATATATATCATATATATGATATCTAAATAATTAATATCATTCTGGATATAATGGACTATTGACCACATGGACAACTTGTAAATATAAGGTGTTCATTTTTGCCTCAAGTACCAAATATCGACAAAATGAATGTTATTAAATTAAATGATTACATGATGTTTATAACATGGTAATAAGTGATATAAAAGGAATAATGAACTTTAAGAAGGTTCTTAAGAAATTATAAATTCACTTTAGTTTATTATTCAGGAGATTAATGAATGATCGAGTCAATTCGGACATGAGGTAAGGGACTTCGTCTCAATCTCCTTTCAATGAGGAATATTTTTTTAATACATGACATTATTTTATATATTGTATAAACACCTTTGAAATTTAATTTCATTCAAAGGGAATCTTTTTATACAAATATTTTTACTAAAATATAAAAAAAGAATGTTTTTTTAATATAGCGGTGACAATGACCATTCCGCCGCCACGAGTATTATTTGATCTTTGGATTCCTTAACACGCCGAAATGATTTTAAAAGGAAAATAAATACCATATAATATTTTATGTTTTTTGGTATTGAAAATGGTTTTCATTATTAATTTTGTTTTTTCAATATATTTAAATGATATATTTTGATTGCAATGTGGGAATGTTGTCTTTCTTTTATGCTTAAGTTATGTGTTAGGATTATTTTATGGATCTTGTGCATTGTTTACGTATATGGGTGGTTCCGTGATAAACCTTGGGTGGGTGAGCCAGAGATAGCTCTCCAATGCATTGGGTAACGTGAAAGAGGTAAATGTGAATGTTTCTCCTAAGAGATTTATGGAATATTATGTGATTGGTATTCCAAATTAACTCCCTCTATAGCTGTGATAGCTAAAATATAAGTATGTTATGGATGACACAAGGTACCTTTATGATTTATGATTTCTATGTGTTATTCATAAATCTTATGATTTCATGCGGTAAGTAAAAGATTTTATGTTTTGTATGTATTTTTGAACTAATGTTTTCTTTCTTTCTTTTATAACCCTTATTGAGCTTTTTATGCTCATCCCAATTATTTTAATGTTTTCACAGGAAATAAAGATGAATAGGGTCAAGGATGGGATCAATGAAAAGTCATGCTATATAAAACATGGAACTAGACATGACTCTCTTTCTCAAGACTTTTTATTTTATGAAAAAATGGAAATTGAGTAGAAGTGTCTACTTTTTAATCTTTTTAGAAGTAATAGTTATGTCTTAATTCTATAAAACTCTAAACTTGAATGGAACCTCAATGTAAATTATTCATTTAATTCAATATTATGTAATGTTTAAGACTGAGTCCTTATAGTTGGTATCATAGGCTGGTTTACATAATTTTAGGATTAAGGGTATTGTTAAATTAATATCCATAAAGTAATTTATGTTAATATTGAAATTATATAGAATTTACATATTACCATGTTGATTTGCCTAAGATATTTATATGTTCAGAAGTGTTTTCCAGAGAGGAAACAGGGCAGCTATGTTGGGACGACATCAGCAGGAAGACAACCTTCCAAATCAGCAACCTGAGATAGTCAGAATCGAAACTGAACAGTTTGTTGCAGTGATGACACAGTTGATTCAGGCTATAAATGGTGGTGGTATCCATGCACGAGATCAGCCATATCAACCACATATGAATATGTCACTATTAAAGCATTTCATGAGGCAACATCACCCATCATTCAGAGGAACATCTGACCCTGTGCTAGCAGAAGGGTGGATTTAATCACTAGAGAAACTTTTTGATGTCCTGGGGTGTTCAAAACATCAAAAGGTTAGTCTTACTGTTTACCATTTTGAAGGTGAAACTGATCAGTGGTGGTTGATGGTGAAAACTATCAGGGATAGTGAGGATATTGATGCTCTTGATTGGGATTAATTCAAAGCTATGTTTCTTGAGAAATATTTTCCTAAAGTGGTTTATCTTAGGATGGAAAAACAATTCTTGGAATTGGTGGAGGAGGATGACTCAGTGGCTACTTATGAAGAAAAATTCACTCGACTGGAAAGGTATGCTCCAAATTTCATATGAGATCTTGATAGTAATGTCAACCATTTTTACTCAGGATTAAAGCCAATGTATCGAAGTGATTTAGCTTCCTGTGAGTTCAAAATTTATGAAAAACTTGTTCGATGTGCGAAGAAGGTGGAAATGGAGTTTGCTGAGGATCGTGTTTTCTTTGATAAAAAATAGAATAAGAGGTTGTGGTGGCAAGGGAAAGGGAATAACTCTTCATCAAAAGTCTGATGGTAAGAAACTTATGTTTACATTTTTTGATAATTGTGGTAAAAATCATGCTGGGGAATGTCTTTTGAATTTTGCTAAGTGCTACCGATGTGGTAAAATGGGACATAAGGATCTTAATTGCACTGAAAATGATCAAGGTAATGGTATAGAAAAATATGATTTATAGTCAGTAAAATGTTTTAAGTGAAATAAAATGGGTCATTATGAAAATTAGTGTCCAACAAAGAACTCAACTGAGGGAAAGAAGCCAGACTACATGCAGAAAGGGATGGTGAAATCCTTCGCAACTACTTTAGAAGATGTTGGACCATCAAATGAAGTAGTATCAGGTACACAGTTTTTTTGTTCAGATTATTCCAATTTGTTGTTTGATTCAGGTTCTACACACTCTTTCATTTCTGAGAAGTTTTCTAGAAAATAGGGAATTCCATCTCAATATATGAATACAGAAATTATGGTAAAAACACCTGGAGGAAATGTCGAGACAAAAAAAAACATAAGAACCTTTCTATCCTTGTTTACGGAAAGAATCTACCTACAAACCTTATTGTTTTGACTCTAGTAGAGTTTGATGTTATTTTGGGCATAGATTGGATTTCTGTTTATCATGCTAAGATTGACTGTAGAGCTAAAGAGGTTTCTTTTTAGAATGATTTTCAGTTTTTGTATAATAATGAACCCCTGGTTTTGATAACATATCAGGAAGTTGAGAAACTAGTAAAAGATGGAAATTAATGTTACGTTTCATATATTGTTGAAAACAAAGAAACTATTTAGGTTAATGATGTTCTAGTGGTAAATGAGTACCTTGATGTTTTTCCTAATGAATTTCCTAGTATTATACCTGATCGGGAATTTGAATTTACTATTGACTTAGTTCCTAAAGCTAATCCAATTTCAAAACCCCCTTATCGAATGACTCAAATTGAACATTTAGAGTTAAAGAAGCAATTGCATGTTTTATTAGATAAAGGTTTTATTCGACCTAGCACATCACCATGGGGTGCACCTGTCTTGTTTGTTAAAAAGAAAGATGGTTCAATGATACTTTGCATTGATTATAGAGCATTGAATAACATCACTGTTAAGAACAAGTATCCTTTGACTCATATCAATGATTTGTTTAATCAACTCCATGGAGCTCAATATTATTTAAAGATTTAATTGAGATCGGGGTACCATCTGTTGAAAGTGAAAGAAGCAAAAATTCTGAAGACCGTGTTTCATACTATATACGGCTATTATGAATTTGTAGTTATGCCTTTTGGTTTATCCAATGCACCTGTTTTATTCATGGATCTTATGAATAGAATTTTCCATGATTTATTCAATAATTTTGTGGTTGTGTTTATTGATGATATTTTTGTTTATTACAAAATTAAAGTGGAACATAAAAGTAATTTAAGGGTTGTATTGAAAACCTTAAAAGAAAAGAAACTATTTGGGAAATCCAACAAGTGTGATTTTTAGTTACAACAAATTTCTTTCCTTGGTCACATTGTTTAAAAAAATGGAATAACTGTTTATCCTTATAAAACAAAAGTTGTTGAATAATGGACAAGACCCACAAATATAACCAAGAACTATAGTTTTCTTGGTTTTTTAGGTTATTACTGGAGGTTTGTTAAAAAGTTTTCATGGTTATCTAGTCCAATGACTAAGTTAACTAGGAAAGATGTTAAGTTCATCTAGAAAAAATAATGTGATGGTTGTTTTCAAGAATTTAGAAGAATATTGGTGAATGCTCCAGTTTTGGTACTGCCATCCAGAAATGGTGAGTTTGTTTTCTATAGTGATGCTTCATTGAAAGGACTTGGTTGTGTCCTTATGAAAAATGATCAAGTAATTTCTTATGCTTCATGTCAGTTGAAACCACATGAGTTAAATTACCCTACACATGATTTGGAATTAGATACTGTTGCTTTTTTTTGAAAATTTAGAGGCACCATTTGTATGGAGTAAAATTTGAAATATATACTGATCAGAAAAGTTTAATGTATATATGAACTCAAAAATAATTGAACATGAGACAGAGGAGATGGTTGGAATTAATCAAAGATTATGATTGCACAATCCATTACCATTGGGGAAAAGAAAATAAAGTGGATGATGATTTTAGTCAAAAAAGCATTGCTTCATTAACCATGTTACATTTGGAACACAATCCTTTGGTTTTTGATTTGATGAACCTTGTCATAGAACTTTTTGGTACAATAAATTCTCTTGTTTTGTTTCATGTGTCAGTGAGATCATCTTTATCAGATAGAATTAAGATAGCAGAGAAGGAAGACAGTGAGTTAAAGAAAAAGGTAGAGTTAGTTCAAAAGGGTAAGTTTCCTAAATTTAACATTGATAATGATTGTGTTTTGAGATTTGGAAAGAGATTATTTGTGCCTTGTGATTCACAGTTGAAGAATGAGTTGTTATGTGAAGCTCATAGTTCCCCGTTTTTAGTTCATCGTGGAAGTACTAATATGTACAGAGATCTTCAGGAGTATTACTGGTTGGATGGAATGAAAAGAGATATTGTTGATTTTACTGAGAAGTGTTTGACAAGTCAGCAGGTTAAAGTAGAGTGGTAGTTACTGAAAGGGATGTTTCAGTATTTACTGGTGCCCGAGTGGAAGTTGGAAAATATATCCATGGACTTTTTTGTAGGATTACCGAAGACATCACAAGGTAATAATTCAATCTAGGTTATTGTTGATTGATTGACTAAATTTTCTCATTTCTTTCCTATTGAAGATACATTGTCTCTAGATCAACTTTCTCTATTGTATGTTAAATAAATAGTCAGGTTGCAGGGAGTTCCCCTCTCCATTTATCTGATCGTGATCCCAGATTTACTTATAACTTTTGGAAAGGACTTCAGAAGTCGTTGGGTAGTGAATTAAATTTTAGTACAGATTTTCTTCCTCAATTAGATGGGCAATCAGAACGAACAATTCAGACCCTGGAGGATATGCTATGTTCTTGTTCACTAGATTACCGGGGAAGTTGGGACCATCGTCTTTATTTGGTTGAATTTTCATATAATAATGGTTTTCATTCTAGTATACAGATGGATCCATTTGAGGCATTATATGGAAAGCGTTGTCGAAATCCATCTTTTTGGGATGAAGTAGGTGAAAGGAAGCTGATGGGACCAGAATTGGTAGAAGATATGGCAGAAAAAGTTCAGTTGATTCTAAAGAACATGAAAATAGCTCTAATTTGATAGAAAATTTATACAGATAACAAGAGGATGGATCTTTATTTTGAGGTAGGTGATCATGTCTTTCTCAATGTTTCTCTATGGAAAAGTGTGATGTGTTTTGTTAAGAGGGTAAAGTTGAGTCTGAGGTTTATTGGACCTTATGAAATCCTAGAGAAAATTGGATTAGTTTAGTACATAGTGGCTTTACCGCCATGTTTATCCTAGGTACACAATGTTTTTTATGTTTCTATGTTGAGAAAGTATATACCAGATCCATCTCATGTTTTGAGCCCAGAGGTAGTTCAGTTGGAAAAGAATCTCTCTTATGAGGAACAACCATTAAAGATTCTTGACCTATGTGAGAAAGTGTTGCGGAATAAGGTAATTCACCAGGTAATGGTTTTGTGGAAAAACCATATGGTTGAAGAGGCAACGTGGGAATATGAAAATGATCTGAGGGATAAATACCCCCACTTATTTTGATAAGTAAAACTGTGAGGATACAATTCACAAAAGGGGGGAAGGATGTAACATCCCAGGTAAATATAGAATAAGAAATATTTCATATTTATTAATATTTGTGAATTAAATATTAATTTTACTTTAAAGGGGTTTCTATGTTCGATAGTGTAACCTATATGCAACAACAGGTTTCTTTGAAATCTTACGTTGCACACTAATAATATAATATTATTATTTTAAATGGTACTTAAATCATGACATTGTATTGGTATGAATGAACAAAACTAACTACAATATGATTATTCATGTTTGTTAAATGTATTTATATTTATCCAACAAAAGTTAGTGGCTTAAAATATGAATGAATCTAATTTTAAGCATAATTTACATTAAAAGGGGCGATTTACCACCTTTTAATGGCGAACCCCCTTTTAAATCTAGTTTTGGTCACTTTTATATGTTATATTAGACCAAATAAAAATCTTCTTTAGAATTCGGACACCAAAATTTACTTTGTGTAATTTTTTGCTATTTTTCTGATAAAATTCAATTTTTAATGATTAGTGAAAATACTATATTTCAATTGAAATGTACCTTTTAATATAATTTATTTATATGGTTATATTATATTCTTAATTGGTTTTAAAGTGTAATTAGAATATATTTTTACCATTTAATCCAATTTTGTTCATTGGAATTAATTTCACTTTGAAATTGGACATAAACAAGTGTCAATCTTTTGATCGTTATTGTTTCTTAAAAACATGATATTTTTTTTAACAACGGAAATTAATTTTAAATTAATTAATGAAACTTCTATGTATATAATTTTCTAAAATAGATATCATTTTTGAATTTCAGAATATCAATTATATATTTGGCTGAATTTTTGGTAGTTTTCTGAAAAACTTCAATTTTTGATGAATAGTGAAAACATGTAGTAGTAGTTAAAAAACTGATTTTTTAATTTAAATGAAAATTTACCACTTATGTGAATTGAATTTCGAAAATTCGACACACATGTTTGTTATTAGTAAGTAAAATGTGGTTCAATAAGATGAAAATAATTTTTTCTGAATAGTAACTTTTGACTTTTATTTACCACGATTAAAGGTAAATAGGGTAATTCAAGGTAAAAAAGGATATTATAATAATAAAAAATTACCTTAACACTTGTTCTTACCTTATTTTATGACTACTGGCCGACCATGGGAATCCTTGGGTCAATTTTGGGACCCCATGGAGCCACTTATGACTGACAATGACACTTTATTTCAATTAACTCAAAGTAAAGCCAAAAATTACATAAACAAACATCTGTTTGAAAATTAATTTTTACATGGTGTTATATATGTTATATTTTTGACTATAAATATTAATTGGAAATATAAAAAGGTTTCCTACATCATGGTATTATTTTTATAATTTTTAGACATCGAATAAATTATATTATTTATGACACAATAATGATGTAGTGTTTACCTCATTAATAAAAGATTTAATGAAATAAGATTATAAATATTAAAATAACATCTAAAACTAGTCCAATTCTTATTTGTTGATTTATTTTGACCATGGGTCATCTTATCTTCTACCTTAATGATTTTTGTACCTTTAGAAAACAAATATTATTATATAATAAAATAATATTATCACACTTTCCTAAAGAGCCCCTCCTCCACCTTATAAAAAGACCTCACATCTATCCAATTCCTCACACCTCCCTTTTGGCTTATCCAACCTCTGCCCAATTAATCTCCATACATATCTCTCCTCCTTATATAAGCCTTACCTTAGGCAGAAGGAACTTCAAGAAACCCTTTTGGTTCATACCAAAGGGAGTTACCCAAATTAAAGGTAACAGTTTCTCTTAACTTCTTTTCTTTTATTTTACAACTCCAACCCCTAAAAACTTTTTACTCCTTTATTTTATAACAACACTAGTATCCTCAATATACTAGAATGTTGTTATTATAAGGATTAGAACTACACTTACACACACATCTATCTAATGGGTGAAGAACATACTGTTTCTATGGATGGAAAACTAACACCTCACGAGACGATGATTGTTCGATTATCTCCTACTGCCTATCATGGTGTCCATTAATATGACACTATATTTATATATAATATATGTTATTTTTATGTTTTTTTATGTTTCTGTATTTTTCTTTTATAGCATAACTTTATGGTTTCCATTATGGGTAAATGCGATAATGTTATTTGAGGAAGTGCGGACTACCGCCCCCTCAAAGTGATATGACTCGTTAATGCCATATATGGGACATATAAAGGATGGATTTAATGATATTATATATGATATTATAATTGAATTATAAAATAACTATGTATCATTATGTTTTAATTATATTAGAATAAGAAATAAAAATGAAAGTAGCATTCATGCGTACGTACAGATTACCGTCTCCATGAACGGTACAATTCATTTATTACCTCCAAATGTTATGTACTGTTATAAATGTATATGTATACTGGATACATATGATATATATGATATCTAAATAATGAATATCATTCTGGATATAATGGACTATTGACCACATGGACAACTTGTAAATATAAGATGCTCATTTTTACTCAAGTACCAAATATCGACAAAACGAACGTTATTAACATAAATGATTACATAATGTTTATAACATAGTAATAAGTGATATAAAAGGAATAATAAACTTGAAAAATATTCTTAAAAAATTATAAATTAACTTTAGTTTATTATTCAAGAGATTAAATAATGATAGAGTCAAGTCAGACATGAGGTAAGGGACTTCGTCTCAATCTCCTTTCAATGAGGAATATTGTTTTTTAATACACAAATTTATTTTATACACTGTATAAACACCTTTGAATTTTTATTTCCTTTAAAGGGAATATTTTTTTACAAATAGTTTTACTAAATGACAGAAAATAATGTTTCTTTTTGACGTAAACGGTGACAACGACCTTTCCGCCTCCACGAGTATTATTTGATCTTTGGCTTCCTTAACAAGACGAAATGTTTTTAAAAGGAAAATAAATACTATATAATATTTTTTGTACTTTGGTATTGAAAATGGTTTTGATAATGTATTTTGTTTTGTCAATATTTTTAAATGATATATTTTGATTGCAGTGTGTGAATGTTATCTTTCCTTTATGCTTATATTGTGTGTTATGATTATTTTATGGATCTTTTTAGCATTGTTTACGTATACGGGTGGTTCCGTGATAAACCTAGGGTGGGTGAGCCAGATATAGCTCTCCAATGCATGGGTTAACATGATGGAGGTAAACATGAATGTTTCTCTTAAGAGATTTAGGGAATATACTCTGATGGGTATTCCAAAGTAACTCCCTATGTAGCTATGATAGATACAATGTAAGTATGTTATGGATGACACAAGTTACCTTTATGGTTTATGATTTCTATGTGTTATTCATAAATATTATGATTTCATGAGGTAAGTAAAATATTTTATGTTTTGTTTGTATTTTTTAACTAATGTTTTCTTTCTTTGTTTTATAACCCTTATTGATATTTTTATGCTCATCTCATGTTTTGAAATGTTTTCACAGGACATAAAGATGAATAGGGACAAGGATGGGATCAAGGAAAAGTCATGATGTCTAAAACATGGAACTAGACATGAATCTCTTTTTCAAGAGTTTATATTTTATGAAAAAAGTGAAATTGAGTAGAATTGTCTACTTTGTAATCTTTTGAGATGTAATTGTTATATCCTAATTCTCTAAAACTCTAAACCTAAAAATATCCTCAATGTGAATTATTTATTTAATTCAATATTATGTAATGTTTAAGGTCGAGTCCTTATATATAGAATATAAATATAATTAATATCACTCACCAGTAGTAATTAATTTAAATATTAAGATAAATCACCTTTTTATATAAGAGTATTATTTAATAAAATCATTCCCTTTCTATTTGGTCTCTATATTCATTTCTATTAAATAGATAAACAATGAATTACAAAATATATTTTTTTAAATTAGTTATTCCTATAATAATCAATTTAATTTATCTGTTAAATATTAGAAAATAATAATAAAATATTATTAATATATAACACTCAGTCTTGTGTGTTCCACCATCCATGAATGAAAATTAATATTTCTTGTATCATAAGATAACCATTGTGTTCTGTGTAGATAATGCTTACATTTATGTTCCATGTAGTGTATAAATAACTTTGTGTTTCATATAATATAGGGAAACCATAGTGACTTAATATAAAATAAAATATTCTTAGTGTTGTGTGAAATTAAAAATATCAAAAAATATTAAATTAATTAAAAAAAACAGTTCACAAAAACATGGGGTGTTACATTCCACCCCCAAAAAATGAATTTCACCCTAAAAATTCTTCTATGTTATCAAAGGTTTAATACTTGAAAGTTACATTCATAGAACCCACATACTAATAATGAATACTAAAACTTCTTTAAAAAGGAATGTTGGAAACATAATGGTTACCCAGAGTAACACATAGCGGGGTTTCCATATAGGAGAACATAGGAGGTAAGTGAAAACATGGACATGGAAGAGAAATATAATTATCATGTTTTGGAGGAGAGTGAAATAGAACTTGGTTGCAAGAAAGTTAAAAATCCTAATGATATATATTTGTGATTATCTAAGTGACTATTTGATTCATTAGAAAATAATGTATAATGATAACCTTTTTTGTTTCAATATTATTTCCCTAGAGTTGAGGAACATTCTGAGAAGTTATGAATTCTTTATTTTATTACCATTAATGTGTAAAATCTCAAACTTTAGTTGTGTCATTTCCAATTTCCACTTCACCTATTTCTCTAAAAATAAAGGTGAAATTTTCATTCTTAAAGCACTAATAGATCACGAGATCCATGTGAAGTCATCCTATATATCTTCAGTTACCATCAAAATGAGTTTACTAGAGTCGGTTATCCAATATGTATAAATCCTCATGTGGTGTAATAATATGTTAATATCACAAAATTCATCCAAAGTATAAGAATTCCATAAATTGTTATCCATATAACCTTATGAAGGATTAAATCCAAAACATTAGAAAGAAGGTCACAAAATCCACTTAACATTAATCTGCTGTGTATCACAAAGTATCACTTGGTTGTCATATTCCATACCTGTGAATACCCTCATCATATATTACCATAAAACATGGTAATAACCATAATTACTATAAATCCTTTTTAAAAACATTCATTATTCCTTATTCAAATGACTACTATAAACATTATGTAAATCTAAGAAGTTGTAAACATCATCCTTGGTGAAATATACCACATTTTCAATAGTAAGTTCCGGGATAATATGTACAATCCAACTTACATATTCATATCAAATATATCATTATCAAAAAAATATTATCTCAACCTCAATCATTAATAATGGGAAATTTTTATTAAATAAAAATATAAGTTTTCTATGAAATCAATTTTCATTTTCTTCATCACCATTGTACATGTCTTTTCAATCCTTAATGAAAACTTATACTGATAATACTTATATATTCCATTATTCTTATAACATAATATTTGAATTCAAAAACATAAACACATCATTTGTACATCTTTATTATTAAACCATTACATCAGCTTAATTGACCAATTTCTTTACACCTCTTTCCTATAATATGATTTATGAGTATTCTTTTAGTGTTCCGAAACCTCTATTTATTCATGGTTATTATCTTTAATGTAAATAATACTTGAATAAAATCACATATCTTTCACATGTCATTTGTGTTATCTATATATTTAGGAGTATAAACAATACGTGTACAACCTTCTCGGTTCTCTTTCGAATATTTACACTTGGGAAATAGATTTTCATAATTCGCATACATCGAACACCTAAAACTTTCAATACTAAATGTGTTCCTTCTAGTTATCATCATTTACTAGAACGAAAAAAACTGTGTGAGAAACCCATATCTAAGAAGAAAACCACATAATCATGAAAAATTACTTATAATATGTATAAATCCCGACACCTACTTTTTAATCGATGACACCTTAGGATTATACTAGGTTATTCATAGAAAAATTAAATTTAAATCCTTTATGAAGGTTCATTAAAGGTTTGGGAAATTCCAAATCATATCCCCTAGGAATGTCAAACCAGGTGTTCAACAAGGCCCGTTGTCATGTACCAGGTTGAACCGAGTTAGTCCTAGAACACATTGTCAGAGTTGTTACTATTAGGTACATCTGTGCCAGAACAACCTCCACTTATAGTATCCTGACAAGAATGTATTTCTATGATGTCACTCACACTATACATTACCAAAATTCCAGGAAAGTTTCCCAATCATTAAATAATATTTATACTTATCCTTATAGATATACCAAGATATATCATGATAAATATAAAATGGTATCTCACCCATGTTTTCTCATACTAGTTTCCATATGTTGACTAAACCTTTACTCTGATACCAAATATAATGAACTAGTCTTTACGTATAGAGACATTACAAATTTTTTTCATAGTTCTTAAAACACAGTACAAATGGATGCCCAAAGATAGTATTAGTTAAGTTCTATTAAAAATATGGAAATGTGAACTGCTATAGTTATTTGAGATATTATCTCACAATATGTTCTTTTGGACTAGAACTCTTCTTAGACACATCAGAAATATTACATATCTTCATAATGTAGAGGAAAGGAAACATAAAAATGGGTTATCTCAGATTCTCATCAAGGGTAAACAATAGAGACATGTAATAATAAAAATTGGAATAGGGGTATGAGAAAGATATCATAACATTAAAATTTCATAACATTCATATCACAAGATCATAAACATGAATCATGGAATAAAGCTTGGCAGTTCATAAGACATGAATCATAAGGAAATAAACAATATAATACATGTAAATATAACATTGTAATAAGACATGTAATGTGAAGCATGGACATAAACAAAGAAAATAATATATGAAGGTTACCTAACAAGTCCTTGAAACATGTTATTATTAGGATAATAACTTGTTTAATTTCATCAGTCATGGGATTACCTCCCATGTTCCCTCTTATTTTGGGATTCAGAAGTCCACCCATACACCCTCTTGTTTTGGTCTTAGGTTTCCCATTTTTATACCCTCCAGTTTTGGGCTTAATATGCCCTCTTGTTTCGGGCTTCAGATACCCTCTTGTGTAACCTCTTGATTAGTGATTGGGATGCCATATTGTGTACCTTCTATAGCTCATAAAACATTTATCATTACCCAATTCATTTTAGGAAGATATAGTTTACACTCATAACATAATAAAATCTGGCATACATGTTTTAGAAGATAATAAAACTTACATCATATCCTGACCCTGAAATAGTTATGGGTTTCATAAACATTGAATAATATCTCATGAAATGAAATGGGAATCATAAAATTAAATCATATCAATACCTATAGAAAATATATAGGTTTCATTTCATCAAAGAATAACCCATGAAAATAAATGGAATTCAAAATCATATAACATCTGGAAGAAGAATGGATGTCACAAGCATCATTCCATCAACACATAAACCGTTAAATGAAAAATATAAATTGTATTATGGGATCACATCCCAAAAAATCATAAAATAACACAAATTATGAAGTATTAGATGTAGAAGTATTTTGAAATATCACATGGAACATTTCTTAAGGAAGATAGTGTTTCATTGAAAATCATTTTCATAAAACTATTTCCAAAATCCTTTTTTATAAAGAAATATTTACCATTTTATTTAAATAATTTATTTAGGGAAAAGTCCTTTATTAATTAAGATATTCTTTTTAAAACATAAAATCTTTTGAAAACCACTTTCACTGAAAATACATTCAAAACATAAAGAAAATAATTGAAGTAATTTTGAAAATCATTTTCCCTTGAAAACATATAAAATAATCTCTAAAACAATATAAAAACATTTTTATTTGTAAACAATTTGAAAAATTATAAACAAATATTGAAAATGTTATAAAAACCATTACTTTTAAAAAACATTGAAATCATATAAATAATGAAGAAATTTTTTTGAAAACCATTTCATTGAATATATATTTAAAACTTATAAAATAAGGTTTTAAAATCATTTAAAATAATAAAAATGTTTTTTACTCATTTTCCATAGAAAATAAAATTAAGAAAATGTATTTATAGAATTTTAGGAAAACATTTTCTTTTTATGGAAAAAATAAATTTTCTATCATGTAAAGAAAGCTTCAAGGGAATAACGATCATGATGGTGGGTAAATCTATACATGTTGAACATTGATTTTTAACCTTAAAAAGATTAGATAAGTCCCTCGACTAGAAAATAACAAGAATATTTCATTTTAGAACCCTTTTGTTTGAAAAGGTAAAACAAGGGTAAAATAAATTTTAAATATCATAGTATAATATTTTACTATTTTTAGAAATCTATCAAGGAAACAAGGTTTTGAAGGAACACATATTTCTTAAACCAAGAGAGAGGTAAAGTCGAACATTCTAAAAACATGTTTTTGATCATCTTATGTACCAAAGAGTGTAAAATTGGCACCATTAATTGGATATAAAATCAATAACCATATTTTAATATACCGCATGATATTTATTGTTATCTAGAACATATTATTTCATCAATGTGAGTATAGTCATAAACAATCCCAATAAATTGTGACATTGTACCTATAAAGTGTTGCCTATTAGGTAACATTGAATCTTAAAAAAATGGAAATATTAACATTAAATGAAGCATAAAAAATCATGAAAATAAGTAAATTAATTATATATCATGTAAAAGGTAGAATATAAACTTCGTGGAAAAATATATATGCATAATAAGGCATGTGTCACAAAGAATGGAAATTGAGACAAAACCACCTTAAAAGTTTAATAAATTTTGAATCGTAGAGCCCATAAAATAAATTTCATAAAATAGATAAGTAAATAACCCTAAAAAACTTATAATAATTATAAAATTAATCTTTGGGAATTATACAAACTATGGAAATTGAATTTGTGGTGAATAAAGCATGTATCGCATGGAAATAAAATGTGAGATAAAATTCCCTTACCTCATGTCTAGACTCTGATCATATTCCTTTAAACCTATGTATAATAAATTTAACTTTATTATACATATATTAAAGAATAATATTGTTATATGTAATATCCTATATTGTTTTATTATGAAATTTTATTACCAGCTGGTTAACAATTATATTTTAAGGTTTCACTTCGAGTATTATCCTCTTTCTTCTTCACATGTGTCTTAATTTGTTATGTTTATGGTCATTATATTTGTATAATGATTTAAATAATTTAAAACAAGATATAAATATAATTTATATTAATTATATGTGTATTAAAATAGTCTATACAATATAGAAGTATGAAATGGAATACATTGTTCATAGAGACGATAGGTCATATGTATTCATTAACATTGTTTCATTTTTATTGTCATATTGAATGAAAGACTAAAAATTAAATATATTTATATATGTATATAATATAATTAAAATAGAATTATTATTATATATATATAATATAATTTCACTAAACACGTCCTTAATATATTCCATGTATTGGTTGAAGGAATCGCATCGCTTTGAGGGGGCAATAGTCACCACATCCTCAAATGAAATTATCATATTTACACAACATGAAAATCATAATGATATGAGTTTTAAAATAGTAAAAAAAGATTAAAGAAATAATTATAATAATAATATATCATATATAAATATTTTTTCCATCATAATTCCCAGCCATAAAAGCTGATAAAAGAAAAACAGACAATCATCGTTTTGTGAGGCGGTAGTTCCTCAAACACATAAATAACACGATCATTACCTATTAGATTAATGTTTTTGTAAGTTTAGTTATAAATATTAACATAAAAACATATCATTATAGTTATGATAAGTATTTTGTTTTATAATCATTGAATAAGGAGAGTGGATGGGGTGGAGAATGAATATAAAAGAAAGGATCTTGATGGAGGATGTTACCTCTTCTTGGGGTAATTGCTTTTGGTTTTCATAAAAGGTATTCATTTAATTTATTTATAAACAAAGGGGGGATTCAAGTCAGAAGGAAAGTATTTTGGGAAGTTTATTTTTCAAAGTTTGGAAGAACCTAAGTGGGTTAAGAGGTCTGAGGAAAGGGAGAGATGGTGGTCTTTTATTGGAGAGGAAAATGAATCACTTTATATTTTTTAAAACAAGTTAGGTGTACCCATGTTTTTACCTAGAAAAGTCATAAAAAACGAAATAAAATCAATACTATAATGTTAATTTATGAATTATTTACATAAAATTGGTGTTTTACAAGTTTATATGTCATTTTTTCCCTTTAGTTTACAGTTTATTCCCTTGTTAATCATTATTTTCTCTTAATTGCTGTAATTAATTTTAGCTTCATTCTCTAAAAGTTTTGGTAGAAATAATGTTGAACTTACTATAAAATATAAATTAAAATTATTACAAACATGATATTAAATTTTTTAGATTTTTTAAGATATGTGGTATAAATAATTTAAAATTTATTCTGTAGATGGGATGACACAGTTAGTTTTTAAATTAAAAATTATCCAAAGTATACTGAGTTCTTTATATCCAATTTCAATGTGAAATTAGTTCCAATTACCTAAAATGTATTAATTGATGTATATTTGATATAATTATACTTAAGAAAATTAAAATATAATTTAACAATATTACTAAATTCGATGAAAAAAAAAGTTTTGAATTAAAATTTAGTATTTTTATCTATTCATAAAAAAATGAATCTTCACACAAAAATAACAAAAATTTACCCTAAAATATTTTTTTATTTATAAGATGAAGTTTTTAAAAAAAAATAAATTTATATATGTTCTAAAAATTATATTTAAATATAAGTTCTCTATTACGATAAATCACCTTTTCACATAAGAATAGTCTTTTAAAAAATCATTCCCTTTAAATTGGTTTCTATATTCCATCTATCCATCCGAATTAAATTTTTTTATTAAGAAAAATCTATTTTAAGGGAAATGGTAAACCATTGTTCTTCAACAACAAAAAAACTACGTACTGAAAGAACTAACAAACTGATTAAACACCAGACTGAGATTACTTGATTCAGAAACTCTATAAAGCTCCAAGTGTAGCGTGCTAACCTGAGTTTTCGGATCCTTTTTGATAAGATATTCAAGGTGAGTGATCATACTTTCCATTGTCCGAATAAACTCATCTATTATGATTTTTATCTGATTGAATCCTCGGGCCATTATAGGATCTTGTTTGTCTAGCCACACTTCTTGCTCTTCATTAGCATCAACCTACAACCAACGTTCATAAATTCTTTAGATCTCTTCTTCAGAGACATTGGGTCGGAGACTTGTTTCTATCATTTCATCCTTGGAGTTAAAGATAAGTTTCAAGCACTCCCCAACATCCTCTTACATGTCTCTTTTGGTTTCAATATTCATTTATAATTAATAGAAAACCAATGAATTAAACAATATATTTTCATAGTTTATTTAATATTAAAATAATAAAATTAATAATTGGGTTCTATCTTATAAAACAATATTAGTATATTATTGTTTGGTAATACTTGGTCTTTATTATTGTGCAATCTATCGAGGAAAGTCAATCTACTATTTAATATAAGCTAACCTTGGTGTTCCATGTAAAGAAATATAAAATTTATATTCCATGTAGTGCATCATTAACATGTTTCTACATATAATGAAATGAAACCATACTGATTTTATATAAAATAGACAATATTTAGTCTTGTATGAAATGTAAAATATCAAAAAATATTAACTTAATTTGAAAAACATATTGCACAATAACTTAGGGTGATACATATTTTTTATGATTTCTCAATTATTTATGGTTTATATTCACAAGGCCTTTTTTAAAATATTTTTGACGTCTGGAGTGATAATTTCCATCATTATGAAAAAAATTATTAATCCATGAATAAAAACTTATTTTTTATTGATGGATATAATTCAAGATCATGTAAGAATATATATGGAATTATTTGATTATTTTTTATCCTTATCATATTATTCCCACCTTATTTACTATAGGATATCTCTTGACATAAGCTTTCCCATACAGAGTTTCTTAGATCACACATATTTTTTCAATTTCCCCTGATTATGAAGAATTATATAGCATAAGATATACCTATAAGGGTACCATGTTTGTAGAATTTTTTAGAGGATTTTGAATACTTATTATGAAATTATAAAATATTGGTATAGTGGGAAAAATTGTTCTTTAGATGAAAAGTATATATATTTTACATTGTAAAAGTGAATCCAAAATCTACAAGTCTATAATCAGAAAATATATTTTGGATGTGTAAGGAATTAATATCTATTATTTACAATGTAATTATGTATGCTTAAATTTTTTCTGCTCAAATCGTGATAAAATTATATCTGTAATGATTTTGTAGTTAGCATCACATCATAGAGTGTGATTCTGAAGCATCACATTCAAAGATAATGACATGACTAATCCAAATTATGATTATCCAAAGATAACTAATCGGGATTGAATTAATATTTAAAAATTATTTTTTCTGTAGATGTATAAGATTTATTATTAAAAAAATATAGACCATTGATTTATAATAAAAAATAATTATATTTTTTGAAAACAAAAACAAAATTTTATGTAAAACCAAACATGAAAAACCATTAATAAATGGTATGAAATGTTACAACATAAATTTAAATAAATCATATAATTATTTATAATACAAATATTTCATATATAATAATATTTATAATGGAATATATATATATATATAATTTTATTAAATTTAACATGATACATAAGAAAACATCATAATTATGCCTAAAATATTTGAAATTTTAATATAAAAATCAAATAAAACTACTTGTAGTTTGAAACATTAATTTATATAATAACTTATATAAGCCTCAAATATGCAAATTTAAAAAATTATATATATATGCATATATATGTAATTCATAATTTTTATTTAAATATAAATTCTTTATTTTAATAATAACATAGTAAACATGAACTCTTTGTTTTTTATTAAAATATATAATTCACTCAGATACATTAATACTCTAAATTTCAAAACACATTATCAAAAATATTTAATTTTTTTAGAGATTTAAATTATTGAAATATAATATATTTTATTCATTAATGTAATATAAAAATTTATTTTAGAGATTATCTACTCAACAAAAATAATTTTTTTGGGTCTAAAGTATTCTTGAGTTCAGTACAATTTTATGTTGGTGATGGTTTTTTATAATTTTTTAAAATAATATATTATATTTTTTGATATATCATATATCATGTAACATAAAAAGAATATCTAGGAGTATTACGGGTTTAATGTTCATCCTATATGCATGTAAGGGTTATTTTCTAGCTTCATGAGGTATCAAGGTAGCTCAGGAGTGAATTTGGGATAGATTTGAGAGACCTACATCTAACCAGGTGTTTCATTAGATAATTTATAGTGTGAAACTATATTGGAATCCATTAAAAAAATAAATTGATGACCCTAGTGGTGTTATTCCTCAACACTACATGGCACAAAATAGGGTTTCATGTAGTTAATGTCTTATGGTATAATTTCTTAAGGGGTAGCCTCATCTTTTCACTTTAAAACACCATTTAAAAATCCACTAATTATATATGAGATTATATATTGATTTGTCTTATGGTAGGCTCCTATTTGAAGAAATCATCTCTCCTTTCCATTACTATACATTGTTTTCAATTTCAGTTGTTGTAATGGTCCCCTTTTAATAATGCTAATATCATTATACTTTTGAATCATTGATATCATAATATTATTCATACTTAACCTTTCCTAAAACCCTATTTTCGTATTTTTTGGGATGATTTTATGATTCACCATTTCATGGTTTTGGGTGGATATTAAGGGTGTATGGGATTCACTACACCAATGGATGGTAGTTTCTTACCATTTTACAGTGTTTTCATATTATTGTGTCTTTTTGCATCTAAGTGAGTTTTTACCCATGTGATTCTTATGTATTTAGTTTTAGAGTGATAAATTAATAAAATATAGGTATAGTGAACTATTATAGGCTGAAAAATGTGTTTGACGCGACTAAAGTGGTTATTCCACTTCGTTTCATGGGTGTCATATTGGTGATCCTTGTGGTTAAAGTGAACTTATGAGAGTGGTTTGGGCATGGTTTGGGATATTAAATCTAGGATAGATGATGTATGATATGGGGTGGTGTTTCTTCTTACATGTGATATATTTTATTGATTCATGTTACTTCCTACTTCTTGTTGACTTCATAAGAATGTGTGGGATGGGTCATCATGTCTTTGATGGCCTCTTAGGGATCCATGGGTTGAGTCATTATTCTCAACGAGGTTTTGAACTTTTATAAATTCATGTATTATAGTTTATATTGATATATTGTGGTTCTGAAAGACTATAATTCCATCATAAAGAAGAAGTTTGTATAACAAGGGATCACGACGGCCTTGGTAGTTCATGATGGAATGGCGGTTTATTCAATTATTTTTGAATTTAATTTTTTGTTAATGAATCCACCTTTATACACTTTATTAATTTATGTTATGTGGTTGTTGGTTGTGTCCTATATATTTTATTCACAAAATATTATTAGGAATATTGAGGTTCTTATATACTTAAAACCCTTGGATCCAACTAAAGGACAGTACCTCCTATCTGGTTGTTGGGTAGGCACTGGTGGATTGGGATAAAAACAGTGTTGGGACATGTTTAGGGATCTTAAAACCATTCATATATTTTTTTATTTTTTATTTAAATTCATTTTTATGTTGATCCACTACAATTGAATATCATTTTTATTGATGTATAACCATGGGTGTTATATTCCATTGTATTATATAATATTATGTTGGGTTTATTTATTTTATTTATTGTTATTCTACATAATTTTATATTTTCTATTTGTTAATAAATTATTTTCCTCTTTACTATTAATGATAATTGTTACTCTAGGTATATTCTCCCAATGTGCAATTTATTTTCTCTTCCCTAGTCGGCAATCTCTTATATATAGGGAGGCGTGCATAAGGCCATGTTGACACCCCTTGACATGATATAGATGATTATCTTATGGGAATTACAAATTTATATCAAATATATGTTATTAGTTGTGGATAGGATTCATATCCCCCTTTTTATTTTGATTGTAATATAGACTATAATAGGAACATTGAGGCCTGGGTGGTATTTTAAGGATTAGGACAAGGTCAATACCATTTGAGAAATTTTTAGTTTCAACAAGATTTCAGGATTTAAATTTCAATTTTGTGTAAAATTTTGATTCTTTCATTTCAATTTATATGTTTTGAGGGATGAAAATGTGTGTTAATTTCCATTTAATGGCGAGCTCTCAAAAACTTTCAAACCATTTGAATATTGATTTCTTAGTTCTATATTACTTCCAGATGTATTTTCATGATTGTCAATTGCTCATCTAAACTGTGGGTCCATGTAATTTAAAACCACTAGTACCTCTAAAAAATGTTTTTTTAATGTGATGATATTGATGTGATTTTGGTGGGAATGTATTAATAAATGGATTTAGAAGAAAA
Source organism: Viscum album (assembly GCA_963277665.1). Classification (NCBI taxonomy): domain Eukaryota; kingdom Viridiplantae; phylum Streptophyta; class Magnoliopsida; order Santalales; family Viscaceae; genus Viscum; species Viscum album. The sequence continues at coordinate 1,438,987,519 of OY728122.1, forward strand.
ATATATGGGATTAAAAATTTTAAATGGGGTATTTTGTGATAAAAAATCTGGTTTTTGAAGGGAAGTAAGATTTCCTTTATTGGATGTACATTTATAAGGTTGTACAATTAATTAGTTGTTCTATACAGTTGTATTTTCATAGATTTTTTTCTAGTCCTGACTCGAAAGAGTCGGTGAATTCATTCTCAATTTATAGGAACATAGATTTACGTGTCAATTGATTGCTTAATATGATTCATAGAGGAATAAATTAAATAATTTCTATAAATTTTATATTTGGTGTTTTCCAAAATACATTGTTGGTGAAGTTTAATTAATTTAGTTTTTGCATGTTATATACAATTATGTGTATTTTTTACTAACATTTAAGTATTTATGGTGTAGAGTGGAACCTAGAGTAACCCTGTATGTTTTATTCAGTGTTTTGTGTCCCATTATTTCAATTTCTTATAAAATGGAAATTCACTTTCAATAATATTTTTTTAAATGTTATTCAATGGAATTTGGTTACAATAGGGATATTGAAAAGAATGCGTTTGTGAAATTTTTCTTAATTCTAAGTGGCTTTAAAAAAATTTCAATTGGTTTTTATCTAGAATTGGGGTTTTAATGGTAATTGGCATCCATTGGTTCATTCAACATGGTGAACTCTTAGTTTTCATGGAATAATTTCCAAAGTTGAAAATATTTGTTTCATATCAATTCTTTTATAATGAAAAGGAGATTTTTATTTCACCTATTTTTCAAATGTTTCGAATGTGGGTTATCTGACTGTTTTAGTGGAATATTTTTAATTAGTTATGTATTTTGAAGAATATCCTCTCCTAGGGGATGGGCTCAAATTTAAATGTATGATTTATCCAATTATTCTTAATTATAAGTGGAAATTTGAGAGGTGTTGTTTAGTTTCAATGACTTCCTTTAATGGTGATGTACCTTTCATTTGTGTGAGTTTAGTGGAGTTTTAGGATATTGGTGGTTGGGTGAGACCTATTCTAGAAGGTAATGCATATGTGGTTAGGCTAGTGGGGTAATTTTTTAGGTAAACACCCCTAAACTAGATGGGTTATTACGTGGTGATGAACTAGAAAATTGATATTTGACTCTCAGTGTGAGATTTGGTAAATGGTATCATGTAAAAATAGTAGTTTTTTTGTCCATTGGTTCAATGCTCATTTGTTAGATAGTCAGGAATCACAAACCTTTAGGGGCGTGTGAGTGGGTTATTCTCTTCCCCTGGGGTTGCAAGTGAGTTGGTTTATTTTGGAATTAGGAATGTGGTATTTAATTAACTATGATATAGATACCTTAAGTGGTGAGGCTTGAACAACATAAGATATAGAATGTGTAATTGATAGCTAATGCCTTAGTTTTGTGGATTGTTATCTCCGTGAGAGATTTGGGGCCATAAGAGTGGTATTGAGACATGTTTTGGAAAGTTGGTCCGGCCAGTAGTAGATGTATGACTACCTATAAGGGTTCACAATTTAAACCATGTGTTTCATTCAATAAATTTCATCTTGGAATATAATTTTTAAGTTTAGTATTTGTGAAATGTCGCACCCAAGAATTAAGGTTTTATCATTGTGAAGTAGTGAAAGTGCGGTGGATCATCTTCAAAAAAGTGTGGTCATAGGCACTAATAAGTGTGATGTATTGGTTTGATTGGAGGTTGGATCTTGTCATTTGGTTGTATAATGTGTGTCACTATTGATGGTTGGGTGATATAGGTTCCAACAATATGTTTTTCTATTGTAGGATGAATTTTGGATAGCCATTGAGGGATTGTAGATTGGTGAGGTGATGTTTGAATGTGACAAATAACTAGTGGAGTGTTATTGAGGTACCTAAATGGTTTATGGTTTCTAGGATGAATAAGTGAGCCTATTTGAGGAAATTTATATAGTTCTGATTAATTATAATGTTCTGTGGATAACAAGGTGAGTCATGTTCGTGGTTTTGTAGAAGGGAATGATCCATTTTACATGTCAGGATTGGAGTATAGGTGAACCTTCCCCATGGGTAGGGTGGGTTGTAATCTAGAATGCATTAAAATGATTAAATTTTACCCAAGTGATTGATACACATTTGTGGGTACCGGTCATGGGAGGTTAGTTTTGATTTTTTTGGGCCAACCATAGGATAATGGATTGCAATGTCAGTTATGATTTTGGAAAAAGTTAGTTCATTTTTAAGAGGATTCATAGGATACAACTATCATTAATAACATAGTTTATGGATTGGTTTCCAATTTCATCAGATGTTTTGGGGTGGGAATCTATTTTATCATGTGATTTTGGGGGTAAAATATCGTTTTTCACATGAATCAATGGTGAATAATGGAGTTAAACCTAAAGAAGATGTCACATGGGGAAAAATTTATGGACGAATGAGAAGATGGTACCACAGCTTGAGTGCCTGATAGGTACCTAGATTTTGAAGTCATCAGTGTAAAATATTTTTCTATAGGATGGTATATATTTTTAGGATCATCCAACATCTATTTTGCTGATTTAAATGATGATAGGGATATATGGAAGGGTAGTCTCTGTCACTTGAGTTTTGTGATATCATGAACCTCTCAGGGGAAGGATTTCTGAGATGGATTTGGTTGTTTTGGATTAGAGTATTGGTTTCTTAGTAGATACCCAAACATAAACTTATTAGGGATGAGAATTCATTAATGAGGGATTTTGTACCACCTATAGAATTTTGAGGCATGTTATATGTATAACTGTTTGCATAAATGTGTGTTTCATGGTCTTTTAAAGATGTTGGAGGTGTTTTGGTAACATTGTAGTCCATTGAGGAGGGCTAGGGGAGACCTTCAGCTGACTAGGTACTGTATGAGTGATTTCATAACATACCTTATAGGATTATAATATGAAAATCCATTTCATTTCCCTAGGGTTGTTCTATCTCAAAATTACACTATGTGAAACTTTCATTTGCATCATGAAATCCTTATGGGAGAATTTTAAAACGATTATCCTTTTCATTTCACCTTATAACAACCATATAACCCTCCCTCCAACTTCCTTAAACTTTGGATCATGATTTGGAAAATTAAGGACCCTCTTTTAATAAATAGGATCACCTTTCCTTGGTTTTTCATCATTTTCAACACCACTTTTTATGGTAGTCCTCTTGCTGAGATGAAAATTCCATTCTACACTTCAATCATAGTTTCAATTATTTTATTGATCTTTGGGGAATGATTTTATTTTTTATTCATGTTGGGGTTGTTTCCAGTGGAGACTAAGTTTTTTATGTATTTGTCTTACCGAATATATGAAATCTCTTATTAGTTTTTTTGTTTGGAAAATTTTTTATTTATTGTTTTGTATGAGGGTTCATTTTTTGGCCTATGAGACTTCTAAATGAACTTTTAGAATACTTTCTTCAATCCGTTTAGGTGTAGTGGGCCCCTTCAATAGGGAGAGATGGGTTATATATCGATTAAAGTGGAAATCCACATTTTTTCATGGGTGATGTAGGGGTTTTGAACCTTGATAAAGTGATGTTGTGGGAGTGGTTCAGGATTAGTTTTGGATGAAATAACAAAAATAGTTGAGGTATCAGATGGAGTGGTTTTACCCCTTAAATAAGTTGTATTTTATGTTTAATTAATGTCACATATTCTATACTACTTAATAACCTCCCAAGAACCAATGGGATGGTTTTTTGTATATCAGATGACCTACCAAGAAACAATGGGATTGGTTAACGTTTATCAAATAACCTCCCAAGAACCCTCGAGATGGATTGGTGTGAATTAGCTGAACTCCTTTAGTGAGAATGTATGGGTCATATTTTATGATGAGGTCATGACCCATGGGATCAGAACTTGTCTTGTGTTTTACCTAAATACTATGGATTCAAATTAATATCCTTTTAGTATAGGGTGAATACAATTTGGGATAGGGTCAATGGAGGCCTAGTTAGTGCATAATGAAAGTGTGGTTTATATGTTTTCTCTATTTAATTTTTTTATTTATCCACCTTTATACACTTACCCCACTTATGATAAAGGCCTATTGGTGCTGTCCATATGATATTTTTATCACATCCTGAATAGTCATCTCAATGGGAATGTAGACCACATAACCAATAATTTATAGAAGAAAAATTTCCCTACATCCAATATCTATGTTGGTGTTTTTGTATTGATATATTCATAATGTTTGTACATGTTCTGAGACTATATCGATTTACATATTTTTCTATTTTTTTCTTTAAATTGTAAATTGATCCACCATATGTGGGGATTATATTTACAATTATATGACTTTGGGTATTATTTGTGATTTTGATATATGTCATAAACCATCCTAGATACCTGCTACCCTGCTACCTGAGGTAAATCTAACATAGCCTAAATGGAGATCTTGATCCTCAAGGGTTGGAGACTAGCACCTGGCATCATAAAAGAACCATGAAGGAACAAACTTACCATAAAAAGTGGAAGATAAACAAGGTACATTTCATATATCGATACTCCTAATATATAATGTTCCAAAACTCATATAGGTAAAATAATAACTTATAATATAAATAAACAAATCAACAATACATTAACCCAAACAACCATCAATAATCATCAAAACTCTCAAAACTCTATTTAAAAAGTGGAACTTTTCTCCACCATTCACTATCATTACTCTATGGTCAAAACAATCAACAAAATCTTCCACCTCCAAGTGGAAGAATCCCTTTTCTTAGACATAGAATAATAAAATCTAAAAATTTAAAAATGAAAACATACGTGTGAGCTATTAATCCTAGTAAGGTCTCACCAAGTTTTCCATAATAGATTCATTAACAATAAACCAATCATTATATCCACTTAAATAAAACAAGGAATAGAAATACATTTTCATACATAAAAAACATGATTTAGTTTCAAAGTGATGGAAAATATTTCAAACATTGATTAAATAAATATTTTATAAAAAAGTAATTTATATATATTAGTTTTCATGAGTAAAATAGTTCAATAACAAATGGATTATATAATGAAAACATACATAAAAAGAACCATGTTCATATTCCATGAAGTCCAATATTTTATTGCTATAGTATCCTAAAAATTATCAAATTACTGATCATAGATAAACATGTGTAAACACATCCCTTAGCCTCTTGCAGAATAGGACTCATCCACATCCCATCAGGGATAATCATGTTGAACTAGGTTTTTCTTATAGTAATCATCATATATCCATTTATAGGGGATAATGATCCTAGAATTCTTGTCCCAAATAACCCACTAACTACCAAGCTAACATGTTCTCAATCAGTCATTAAATAATGGATAAATTACCTCATTTAAAATCAAAAATAATTTCAATTGAATTTCCCAATTATTAGTTTCAATAGGTTAATTCAATTTCAAAAATAAAACAAGGATTTTTCATCATATCATGGATTTTCAAAACAAACCAAAAATGGGTTTCAATCATTTCAATTTATTCCATTTCAATAAAACAAATCTATAATCATTTAATCGATTTCCATGATTTTTAAATATTACCCCACATTTCCAATTTCTTTGTATTTGGGGTGTTTTATCAAAATTTATGCAATGTAAAATCTCAATTTCAAATCACATAAAATCGTGGTTTTGTAAATAAATTGAAATATTTTTCAAAAAAATTAAAAAAAGTGTTATAATTACATAGAAAATCACAAATAGAACAACCTACCTTTAATAAATGATCAATAATCATCACCAATCATGGGAACCATCATTGAAGAACAAAGGCGTTAGGTATCATGACATAAAACCTAGAATAAAGATAAAATTAAATGGAGTTTAAAACCATAAATTATTTAAGGATCTACCAAACTATATGAAAAAGAGATAGAGGGATTAGAATAAACTATGTGAGAGAATATCCACTTACATAGAGGTGATTAAACATGATCAACCAACCTCCAATACTCTAACTTAAGGTGATTGAGGCACCCAAACAACTTCTTGAGATATTCTAAATACAAATAAATCATTTTAGTACTGAATAGTGGGATTAGGATTCTAAAATGGTTGGTTTGGTATTTTTAATTAAATTTTTGGGGCATTAAAAACTTTAATGCATGGTTTTCTTAGTAGTGATTAATAGTTAATCAAAAAATGTGACCAAACTATGTGCCCCTTCTATCAAGGATGCATAGTTCCTCCATAGTGGGAACATTATTTCATTAACAGTGTATCAAACATGAAAATTCCCATATCATGAGGCCACATAGTATTGAGGGTATATCCAATGGTTTTGAAAAATCATTTCCTCCCTCTAGAGAACCATCAAAGGGTATGTGATTTTCTAAGAAAAGATTCACTATTTTACATAACTATGTGCCATCCAAGGATAGGAAAAATGGGTTTAAAATTTCTTTAAATTTCACTTGAAGCACCCTAATACAAGACCCAACATAATTGGTATCAAAATGAGGGTCAAGGAATAACTAAACGAAGGTAACATGATGTGACAACCTCCACAATATAAAAAATTGTGTCCCCAAAAATCTATCCAAGAAGATTCCATATCAAATATATGGGAACAATGATCTCTCATCGGTGAGTTACACTGCCCAGTTTCATGAGAATGAAAAAAATACTTTTATACTATATGGACCAAAGGTATTGTACTCCCATGAAGTGTCCTTGTCTCAGAATAAACAATCTTGACTAGATACTCAGTCAAGGATAAATCTGGTTTGACATTAAGATATTTTTTAGATAAGTACATGAAATGGTTCAGAGATATAATTTCAAAGATGTAATAAAATGGAGACATTATGTACTGACATCAACTATTGGTGTACATTTTAAATAGTAAGATACTTTCCGCACCAACTAAAAAACATAAAAAGTTCTCACAAACTATGTGAGAGGCTTTCCCTATTTTCCAAGATTCCAGTGACCTAACTAAGATGAAACTCTCATGAACACCTAATTACCACACAAAATATCCAATTATTCTCAATGATGATATTCATAAGATTTATATCATCTCTTTATTGTCTGCATTCTATGATGAATCAGCTGAATCATTGTTGTAATCTCTTGGACCATTCTCGGTCCAACCAAGGAAGATTAACCAATCTAAAAATAACATAATGAGCATAAAAATGGGTTATTAAACAATGTCTTAAAAGTATGCATATGAATGGATAAGTGGTAAATGTTGTTACTGAAAAACCCAACAAGCCCCTATGTGGTTATCCTAAGATCTACCAAAATCGAGGACACAATAATGAAGCATGTCTTCTAAAATCATTATAGGTTGTTATTTCTTGAAATCCACATAAGGATGATGTTATATTCTAAAGATTAACTAATATCCAATTTCCTCATAGAGGCCTTTCCATATAAGATAAGTCAACTAAGGATCTCTATGAGATACTATCACATACACAACACTTTGATAAAGAATTATATATTTCACATAGAGATTTCCTAACTCTTATACTATGCTTGTACCATAGATGGGTGTGATGTGAGTCGGGTTGGACATTTGATTAATCAAAAATTATATTGTGTTATTCAATAAGGGGTATGATGATAACCCACCCTGAAGATCATATAAATATTAACTGAATTACATGTTGGCATTGGAAGGGTTTAGAAAAACATGAATATTTTTTTCCTCTTCCTTAACCTGTTGGAAATTATAACAACATTAATAAAATTTAGTGATGTATTATCTCATATGTAGCCACCAGAATCATCACCACATATCATAGAGAATATTCATGGTACTAAAGTGTAATCCCCACTAAGAACTATAATAGTCTTCCATCAAGTCATTTCTCATATAAGAAGGAACAACGTTCAATTTTCGAAAACATATAATTCCATAACTAGAGAATGAACACTCACCAATGGTCTTACAACCATAAATAGAGTCTCTAATTGAATGGAATTAATCATCATTTAACTGATCCTGAAGAATCATCTTGATATGAGTGTAGGAAAACTAAACCTTGGTCAAGATAGCCTTAGACTCATTCTATAAGACCAGCAAATAAAACTATGAAATAAGGGGAGTCAAATTAAGATATTCTAATGATTATTTATTTGCCTTTTTTTAGAAATTTCCAACTAAAAAAATCTATGAAAATATACCTCTTTCATGGGGTACATGTAATGTTGATGTAAAATGACTATAAGTTCGACAACCAATTATTCTGATAGAGAATCAAATATTTTTTAAAGAATATGTATCTCAATTTTTTTTGATTTGAATAATTTTAAAACCATTCCAAAAAATTTTAATTCCCCCAAAATTTAATATAATATATAATGTCTCTAAGTTAGAGTTTATAGGTCAGATAATTAATTTCATTTTTCTTAAGCTTTTGAGAACCATACGCTATAACATGATCACCCCATATAAGAACACATCCCAAACAAAAACCAAATGCATCACAAAAAACGTAGTTGGGGTTTGGCTTAGTGGTAAGCACCCCATAATGCTACACGCAAAATGGGGGTTCAAAACCCATTGGAAGCATGTTACTGTAGCAGCACTGTAGCGGAACTGTAGCAGCACTGTAGCAGCGGCGGTGTAACGCCCTGACCCCAGTTACCCAGAGTTGGTGCATGATTACATAACATTGGCATGATCACAAGAAAGATCAAATCTCGAAATACCGATTGGTTTAGTAGCCTTGGAAGCACTAGATATATTCATAAAGTCTTACATTACATCATAAAAATGAAAACTACAACAACATATTTTCTTCATAGTCCACACACATATCCCCACATACTATCCCTGCAGGTCATTTATAAAATACTTCTTCACATCCTGGGAAAAATAAAACATAGAAAAGGGGTGAGCTCAAATGCCCAGTAAGGATGACAATATAGCAGAAACTTTCACAATTAAGAATAAACATTTAAGGCAATGTATAACTAAAAAAAAAATCCTTTTAAACATGAACTTCAACATAGCATGGAAAAAATAAAATGAAATAATTCCATTTACTTATTCACATGGATATTCTACTAATCTAATAATCACATGCAATATCAATAACCAATTTCATAATGACAGAATGCATAATGCCGAACTTTAATTTCTGTGTCGAGGCCTCGTGCCAAGACCTAATGGATAACTGTAACCGGAACCCAACCCAGAGAGCCACTGTAACCGGACTCCATCCCGGAGTGCCTCTAATAACCGGACACCAACCCAGAGTGCCTCTAATAACCGGAAACCAACCCGAAGTGCCTCTAATAACCGGACACCAACCCGGAGGGCTTACTTTTACCGGTTCCCAACCCAAAACATACTAGTCCAACACATTTATCTTAAGAAGAGGATGAAATATAACATAAACATTCGTATTAAAACTAGCATACGAAATGTAACTACTTCATCCATAAACCATGAATGGTATACGAATAACACATCCACAATCAAACATATCACAAAACCTTCAATACAATATAGAAGTTTTGTATGATAATAAATCAACTTCAAATAAGCGTAAAATCCATCAAAGGATGTTGACATAGATGAAATCAAAACTCTTTTTAGAGAAATATCTCTTTATATTTTGAAATCATTTAAGAGTCATATATTTATAAAATAAAACATTTTCTTTCAAAATATTCTTATAAGCTTGTAAGGGAAGCTTCGAAGATTTTATAACAGCGGAAAATAACCGCACCCACCGTATAAGTTAAAAAAACATTCTTACCTTAATTATGTCGAAAAGGTTAAAAAGAACCTTGTTTGGAAAACGACAGAAAGATTCCTTTATAAAACACTTATAAAAACTCAAACAAGGGTATAAATGACTTTAACCCATATTCTTTTAAATATTAAAAATGTTTTGAAATACATTTTTATGAAAAATGGATGTGGATGATAAAGAAGTCCCAGTAGATTATTACGTATAAACAACCTCGGAAAATGAAGAGATTGCGAAATAAAACCTTACCTTGTACTTTTCCTTCGTTGGGGTAGGTTAACCTTCTGTATAATGGTGAAATAATTGTTATTAAATTATAAAATAATCATATATATTAATATGATATCATATATGATCTTTTAACATTTCTTTGTTAATAATATCTTAGTATTATCGTTGTTTCGGGTGTTAACTTACTCGTTTCCTTTTGTATGTTTTGTTATGTAATCCATGTTTATCATGGATAGGTTGTATCTTATTCATATCCAGAATGATATCAAGTCCTTAAACATTATTTTTAAATCATCAAATGATAATTATACTTGAATGAATACGATGGAGAATGAATCTCATCGCATTCGTGGAGACGGTAGTCCGTACGTATGCACGAGCGACAATATCATTCTTTTGATATTAAAATAATATATAATTGGATGTTATATCATATATACATAATAATTATCATGTTATATTTATTATTTACATGAGTTACACATCATTATTATACCCATCCAAATAATAATATATTGAATAACAATTACACCACGACGTGGAGACGGTAAGCCATACGTACGCACGTATGGTGACATGTTATTCAAAGGGTGGATAGAATACTGAATATGGTTGTACAATATTTATAATAACATAACTGTATATATAAGATACTGGATTTATTATTTTAGAATGGTAATAACAAAGAAAGAAGAAGTGGAAGAAGAAATGAATTTGAAAAAGGGTGGTGAAAACATTACCTCTTCTTCGGGTCCTTCCTTTTGATTTAATCAAAAGGGATCCTTAGGTTGGCTTTCTGATCAAACTAAGGCCTCTAGGTTGCAGTGAGGGAAGTTGAAAGAGTATTTGGTCATGGTTTGGCTGAACCAAAAGGTTTTGAAGGTGTGAAGTAATGAGAAGGAGGGGTTCCCTTTTATAAGAGGGGTGAGGGGCACCTTTGGAAAAGCTAGAAATAATAATTTATAATAAATTCATATTTGGTTTATAATGGCTCCAACGTAGATTATTTAAATTTTAAGGTGGTTATAGGTCTAAAAACATTCATCCAATATAATTTAGTTAGGTTTGGGTTAATATATTAACCTTATCTTTTAGTTTTAACTCTTAGTTAATTAGTTTGACATTTACCATGTCACTTTGTATTTTTATATTATATAGTTAATAAACTTACTATATACATACAAGAGACCCTAAAGTGGTCCATTAATGACACAACTATCATGATATAAGTCTCTTGACCAATCCTTATATTTTTAGGAATTTAATATCAATTAATAATATAATATTTGTTTTAAAAACTCTTTTATGTCAATTTTGACACTATTCAATAGTTGATTTTTGTGAAACTTATAACAGAATGATTACTTCAAACAAGGTAAATTAAATCAATCCTAATATGTCATATTATCCTAGAAAATTAGTTTAATTCATTAAAAGTCTCAAATTATATTTATTTGGGTATTTATAATATCAATTATTTAAATTTTTCACTATTATGGTAATTACTGCATCATCATTGTGTAATAAATAAATTAAATTATTTAATGTCTAAAAATTATAAATAACATATCATTATGTAGGAAATAGTTTTAGATTTATAATGAATATTTATAGTCTAAAATCCAAAATATATAACCCTATGTAAAAATTGGTTTTCTAAAAGATATATGCTTATGTCATTTTTGTACTTATTTGAACTTAATTAAAATAAACTGTCCCTATCACCTAAAAGTGGATCCATGGGGTCCCAAAATAGACCCAAAGATGCCTATGGTCGAACATGTATCATACAATAAGGTTAGGACACGTTTTAGGGTAATTTAGTATTATTATAATATTATTTTTAACCCTTATTTACCGGATTTACCCTTAACCATGGTAAATAAAATATTTACCGAAATAATTATTCAAAATGTATAAAAATAAAAGTTACCTATTTACACAATTTGAAAATCCTGATTACAAATATGAAATCCATTTTTCCAAATTCAAAACATAGAAGTGGCAGAAATTAATTTAAAATTAATTCCCGTTGTTAAAACAAAAAGCGTGTTTTTAAGAGATAATAACTATCAAAAGATTGACACTTGTTTATGTCCGGTTTAATTGTAAAATTATCTCCAATGAACAAAATTGTATTAAATGGTAAAAATATATTCTAAATATACTTTAAAACCATTCAAATTCATTGTTTATCACTTTTAATTATTTTTCTTAAAAAAGTTGTTTTTAATTAAAATTTAGTAATTTTCACAATTCATCAAAATATTAAAGTTATCCGAAAAGTACCAAAATTTCAACTTAGGCTAAATTAGATATTCCGAATCCAAAAATGAAGTCCATTTTGAAATATAAAATATATATAATTTCAAAAATTAGTTATTACTATTCATAACGGCTAGTTTGATTGGTTGTGGTGTGTGTTAGAACTCGAAGTTGCGTACAACACACGCTACTGTAGTATTCAAAGGAAAGCGTACCGTGGAAGCTTGGGATGTTTCATTTTAAATTTTTGATGTCCCCATTTAGTCAAAAAGTTTAAAATATTGTATTTAAAAAGGGTTCACTATTAAAAGTTGGTAAAAGTGCAATACTGAAAATGAATTTGTTCTTACATTATGTATAAGAAACTCATAATATGGATTCTAAAATTATAAGGATTATATAAAGTTTAAAATTTAGTTAATACTATTTATAACCTCTTTTGAACGGCTTGTTTGGTAAGTCATGGTGCACTTGAACTCGGTGTTTCGCGTAGTGAAAGTTATTGAATTATTTTGAATAAATAACACACTATGCAATCTTGGGGTGTTACATTCTCCCCTCCTTCAATAAATTGCGTCCTTGCAATTTGAAATTGTTATTTGAAAATAAAAGGTTGAAAATAGAAAATATCTTTGTGGGAAAAAACACATCGGAAATTGGGTTACTAAAATTTAGTCTTAATATGAGGAAAAGAGAAATGAAAGGGTCACCACCAAATTATGATCTCGATTAGGAGAACATTGGTGGCAATTAGAGACATATAATTGGAAGAAAAACGTAAATATTTAAATGTAGTGATTGAGGTCATCAATCACAAACAAGTGTAAAATTGAGGTCCTTAAATTCATCTATCTATGATGATTTGAAATACCACCAGTTAAACAAAACATAGGGTATTAGGATAACACATTTTTGGTTTTAGGATTCCTTAAATAAAGTATAAGAATTAATTTCTTCATAGAATAAGAGAAGAAGAAAAATATATTCTTGTCAAGTAGAGTTCCATCCTTTAACTAATTTCTACCACAAACTCATCTTTCACTCTAAAAGATAATAGAACATAAATAAAATATTCTATTTATCCTATTCGTATAGGATTCAAAAAAAATGAATTTATAATTCATCTACCATATATTTTAAAAAAACTATATTATTTAATCCTAGACATCACATGGGTCAGTGGTAGGTGATACACCCTTGTCGCCCTTCAGTTGTGGGTTCAAGTCTCGCAGCCTTGTCGGACACGACGGGTTGCCACCCTACCTCCGGGTTGTCCCTTTATGGCAATCCAAAATAATCCAAACTAGAACTATCCAAAATACTTCAGTCCAAAATTTATAAGGAAGGTAAACACAATGAAGATCCTTTTTTTTCCGAATAATAACATCTGATCACCTTCATCATGTATTCTTTTAAAACACTGCAACATCCTGAATTATCATAAAACCTTATTGATTATATTCATGATCCCTTATTCCTTATAGAATAATAGATATACTCCTTCAATCCAAAAATGTTTCAAACCCCAACAATGATGGAATATACAAATCATTAATCAGTTTCAAGGTAGTCAAGAATATCCAATATAATTTATCCAAAACAATCATGTATTATTCTAAAATCACTACATCGGTATCAGAACCATATTATGGTTTATCTTTCTCTCAACCATATATTTTCCAAAAATTTAACCTGCTATTGAGTTACTTTTCTTTGTTCCACACAATCTCAAGTCCATAATAAAATAGTACTGTAGTACAATCCTTATATAATCCATAATTATTATAACAAGTACATTGTTGATACAACACTCAAATGACATAATCAACATAAGAACTCTAATAATTTCTCTTCATCTGTTGTAGTATCATAACTTTATTATTATCCAATAGCATCATTTGCAGCATAGTCTGATGACTGAGACATAGGCTTACATAGTGTCCAAACTCCTTGAAAATGAAGCATTGTACATTTGAAACCATTTTCTTACCCTTGCAGTCACGTACTTTTTGCCCTTTTCCTCCACACTTATAACAAACTCCCATTCCTTTCAGGCAAGTTCCAGGGTGTTTTGTTCCATAGATATCACATATGGGAAAATTCTTCTTTTCCCTCTTCCCTTTATCCATCTTTCTCTCTTCCATCCTTTTCTTCTCTTTCTTCCCTTCAAAGCCATAGGACTCAGTAAACTCTTTACTTATCTTATCAACACGTGATATTATTTCTTCATATGATGATAATACATGCGAGACTATTTCTCTTATAAATTCTGGCTTAAGACCATGAAATATATGATCCTTCTTTCTCTTTGTATCATGTGCATTGCTGGAGTTATCATTCCTTCAACTGGGCGCCATTTCTAAACAATGACATACACTAGATTAGTTTATGAATAACAATACCTAATCCCAAACTTTTAAAACACATAACATAAATTAAATAGTTTATGGATATAATCCATAATCATAAAAATGTCTCCTTTGAGGAAGTATATACTCATAAACCCTTCATAATTGTTTATAAAGAAGATGAGAATTATCCGAAGCATATCCCCTGGGAGTGTTGTAACCAAGAGTGCAGCAAGGCCCGTTGTCGTGCACTAGTTCCCATTCGAGTCTAGATCAAAGCGGTGTTTTTGGGTTTTACCCCTAGGTACATCTGTGCCAGAACCACCTCTACCTGCTCATATCCAGACAAGGATGTATTGCTCGGAAAACTCAAAAAATCTCTACAATACCAGAATTCTAGGAAGTTCTTCTATACTAATCCTCAAATTACATCTTAAATCTATGTGCTCTAATCAGAGTTTATCTAAATCTAGCTTCCAAGGATTGTACTAAACTTCCTCTGATACCAACTGTAACGCCCCGACCCCAGTTACCCAAAGTCGGTGCATTGTTACATAACATTGGCATGATCACAAGAAAGATCAAATCTTGAAAGACCAATTGGTTTAGTAGCCTTGGAAGCACTAGATATATTCATAAAGTCTTACATTACATCATAAAAATGAAAACTACAACAACATATTTTCTTCACAGTCCACACTCTTATCCCCACATACTATCCCTGCAGGTCATTCATAAATTACTTCTTCACATCCTGGGAAAAATAAAACATAGAAAAGGGGTGAGCTCAAATTCCCAGTAAGGATAACAATATAGCAGAAACTTTCATAATTAAGAATAAACATTTAAGGAAATGTATAACTAAAACAAAAGCCTTTTAAACATGAACTTCAACATAGCATGGAAAAAATAAAATGAAATAATGCCATTTAATTATTCACATGGACATTCTACTAATCGAATAATCACATGAAATATCAATAAACACTTTCATAATGACGTAATGCATAATTCCAAACTTTAATTTCTGTGTCGAGGCCTCATGCCAAGAACTAAGGGATAACTGTAACCAGAACCCAACCCGGAGAGCCTCTGTAACTGGACTCCATCCCGGAGTGCCTCTAATAACCGGAAACCAACCCGGAGTTCCTCTAATAACCGGACACCAAAACGGAGTGCCTCTAACAACCAGAAACCAACCCGGAGGGCTTACTTTTACCGGTCCCCAACCCAGAACATACTAGTCCAATACATTTATCTTAAGAAGAGGATGAAATATAACATAAAAATTCGTAATAAAACTAGCATACGAAATGTAACTACTTCATCCAAAAACCATGAATGGTATAAAAATAAAACATCCACAGTCAAACCTATCACAAAACCTTCAATACAATATAGAAGTTTTGTATCACAATAAATCAACTTCAAATAAGCGTAAAATCCATCAAAGGATGTTGACATAGATGAAATAAAAACTCTTTTTAGAGAAATATATCTTTCTATTTTGAAATCATTTAAGAGTAATATATTTATAAAATAAAACATTTTCTTTGAAAATATTCTTATAATCATGTAAGGGAAGCTTCGACGATTTTATAACGGCGGAAAATAACCGCACCTGCCGTATAAGTTAAAAAAAAATTCTTACCTTAATTATGTCGAAAAGGTTAAAAAGCACCTTGTTTGGAAAACGACGGAAAGATTCCTTTATAAAAATCTTATAAAAACTCAAAAGGGTATAAATGACTTTAACCCATATTCTTTTAAATAGTAAAAATGTTTTGAAATACATTTTTAAGAAACATGGATGTGGATGATAAAGAAATCCCAGTAGATTATTACTTATAAACAACCTCGGATAATGAAGAGATTGCGAAATAAACCCTTACCTTGTACTTTTATTTGGTTGGGGTAGGTTAACATACTGTATAATGGTGAAATAATTGTAATTAAATTATACAAGAATCATATATATTAATATGACATCATATATGATCTTTTAACATTGCTTTGTTAATAATATCGTAGTATTATCGTTGTTTCGGGTGTTAACTTACTCATTTCCTTTTATATGTTTGGTTATATAATCCATGTTTGTCATGGATAGGTTGTATCTTATTCATATCCAAAATGATATCAAGTCCTTAAACATCATTTTAAATCATCAAATGATAATTATACTTGAATGTATACGATGGAGAATGAATCTCATCGCGTTCGTGGAGACGGTAGTCCGTACGTACGTACGAGCGACAATATCATTCTTTTGATATTAAAATAATATATAATTGGATGGTATATCATATATAAAGAATCATTATCATGTTATATTTATTATTTACATGAGTTACACATCATTATTATACCCATCCAAATAATAATATATTGAATAACAATTATACCACGACGTGGAGACGGTAAGCCGTACGTACGCACGTATGGTAACATGTTATTCAAAGTGTGGATAGAATACTGAATATGGTTGTACCATATTTATAATAACATCACAGTATATATAAGATACTGGAGTTATTATTTTAGAATGGTAATAACAAAGAAAGAAGAAGTGGAGGAAGAAATGAATTTGAAAAAGGGTGGTGAAAACATTACCTCTTCTTCGGGTCCTTCCTTTTGATTTGATCAAAATGGCTCCTTAGGTTGGATTTATGATCAAAATAATGCCTCTAGGTTGTATTAAGGGAAGTTGAGAGAGTATTTGGGCAGGGGTTGGACGAACCAAAAGGCTTTTAAGGTGTGAAGTAATGAGAAGGAGGGGTGCCCTTTTATAAGAGCGCTGAGGGGCACCTTTGGAAAAGCTAGAAATAATAATTTATAATAAATTAATATTAGGTTTCTAGTGGCTCCAAAGTTTATTATTTAAATTTTAAGGTGGGGATAGGTCGAAAAAAATTCAACAAATATAATTTAGACAGGTTTGGGTTACTATTATAACCTTATCTTTAATTTTAACTCTTAGTTAATTAGTTTGACATTTACTATGTCACTTTGTATTTTTATATTATATAGTTAATAAACATACTATATACATCCAAGAGACCCCCAAGTGGTCTATTAATGATAATCCTATCATTATATAAGTCTCTTGTCCGAACCTTTGATTTTTAGGAATTTAATATCAATTTATAATATAATATTTGTTTTAAAAACTCTTTTATGTCAATTTTGACACTATTCAATAGTTGATTTTTGTGAAACTTATAACAGAATGATTACTTCAAAAAAGGTCAATTAAATCAATACTAATATGTCATATTATCCTATAAAATTAGTTTAATTCATTAAAAGTCTCAAATTATATTTATTTGGGTATTTATAATATCAATTATTTTAATTTTTCACTATTATGGTAATTACTTCATCATCATTGTGTCATAAATAAATTAAATTATTTAATGTATAAAAATTATAAATAAAATATAATTATGTAGGAAATCGTTTTAGATTTATAATGAATACTTATAGTCGAAAATCCAACATATATAATGCTATGTAAAAATTGGTTTTCTAAAAGATATATGATTATGTTATTTTTGTGCTTATTTTAACTTATTTAAAATAAAGTGTCCCTATCACCTATACGTGGATCCATGGGGTCCCAAAATCTAACTAAAGATGCCTATGGTCGAACATGTATCAACAAATAAGGTTAGGACACGTTTTAGGGTAATTTAGTATTATTATAATATTATTTTTAACCCTTATTTACCGGATTTACCCTTAACCATGGTAAATAAAATATTTACCGAAGTAATTATTCAAAATGTCTAAAAAAAAGTTACCTATTTACACAATTTGAACATCCTGATTCCAAATATGGAATCCATTTTTCCAAATTCAAAACACAGAAGTGGAAGAAATTAATTTAAAATTAATTCCCGTTGTTAAAATAAAAAGCGTGTTTTTAAGAGATAATAACTATCAAAAGATTGACACTTGTTTATGTCCGGTTTAACTGTAAAATTATCTCCAATGACCAACATTGTATTAAATGGTAAAAATATATTTTAAATATACTTTAAAACCACTCAAATTCCTTATTTATCACTTTTAATTATTTTGATTAAAAAAGTTGTTTTTAATTAAAATTTAGTAATTTTCACTATTCATCAAAATATTAAAGTTATCCGAAAAGTACTAAAATTTCACCTTAGGCTAAATTCGATATTATGAATCCAAAAATGAAGTCCATTTTGAAATATAAAATATATATAATTTCAAAAAGTAGGTATTACTATTCATGACGGCTAGTTTGATTGGTTGTGGTGTGTGTTAGAACTCGAAGTTGCGTACAACACACTCTACTGTATTATTCAAAGGAAAGCGTACCGTGGAAGCTTGGGATGTTTCATTTTAAATTTTTGATGTCCCCATTTAGTCAAAAAGTTTAAAATATTGTATTTAAAAAGGGTTCACTATTAAAAGTTTGTAAAAGTGCAATACTGCAAATGAATTTGTTCTCACATTATGTCTAAGAAACTCATAATATGGATTCTAAAATTATAAGGATTATATAAAGTTTAAAATTTAGTGAATACTATTCATAACCTCTTTTGAAAGTCTTGTTTGGTAAGTCATGGTGCGCTTGAACTCGGTGTTGCGTGTAGTGCTAGTTATTGAATTATTTTGAAGAAATAACACACTATGAAATCTTGGGGTGTTACAGGCGGCACTGTAGATCAGTGGGTACTGTAACGGTGGCAGAGCACTATATCAGCGGCAGTACTGTGTGGTACTATAGAAGCCGGGTTACTATTCATAGAATGGAAAGTGGGCCAAAAAATTGGGCCTACTGGCTATGTAATGGGCTATAAGCCCACTGGGCCTTCGGGTTATGTAGTAGGTCTCCCTCTACCCAATTAAAAGAGGCCTTTGATTTGCTTTAATAATAAAATGAGGCTTCAGCCTCAACCTTTACAAAAAACCAAATGCATCACAAATGACCACCTAGCCCTATATATCTTCTATAAGAACCATAACTAGTCAAAAAACCAATACCCATTTCAAATAAAAATATCTCTAACAATTATCATCTCATGAAAAATTCACTCCCTTTCAAGTGATATCATTAATTGAAGATGAAAATTTTGAGAAATCATTCACAAAATTACAGTATTAACCCACCAAAACCATGAATCTTTGTATCTAAAATACATTTCCCAATTTATCTAATTTCATGACATCTTTTACATTTTAAGGATAAAATGTGAAATTATGTTCTCAAACCACATGTCAACATAATTTTACTTCGTGGGTCCAGACATTAAACTTTTAATGTTTTCTATAAAGTTCGTTTTATCTCAAGATTTATCAAACTATTCTCAAATGATGAACATGAACCTCCTCATACATAGATTAAACCATAATATCATCCATGAAAACCACCATGAACATGTCAATAAAAACCTGAAAAACTATGATATAAAATCCATAAATACTAAAGGAGAATTGGTCATTCCAAAGTGTATAAAGTCAAACTCAAAGTGAATATACTTTCACTTGAAGGTAGTCATATAAATGTTTTATTCTTTTATTATCAACTGGTGATAATTGAATCATATATCAATATTTGATAACTATTTTTCCCTTTTTATCTGGTCAAATAGATCATCAATCCATGGAAATGGAGACTTTTTTTGTCATAGTAATTCATTTTAGTTTTTAGTAATCAACAAAAAGGTGATGTTTTCCTTCATCATTCTCTGTAAAAAGTAAAGGAACCTCCCAAGGTGACAAATTGGAGTGTATAGAACATTTTTGAAGAAAATCATCAAAATCATTCTTCAACTCATTCAATTACGTTAGTTATATATGATAAGAAGAAAAATATACTAGCTGAGAACCTGTTATTAAATCATTATAGAACTATAAATCTCTTACAAGTGGAAAACTGGAGAAATTATAAGGAAAAACATCATTAAACTCAACAATGACTGATGTGAGATCATCACTTAATTATTCTCACTGTAAGTCAATTAAATAAAAAAATTACCCTAACCAATTTTATATATGATGGATCATATCTACTTGGACTTTGTTACCATTCTCCCTAAAAAAAATGGAACATCACATCATACATGGTAGATGTGACCTTCTAAAGATAATATTAAATATATTCCTGATGAGCTATCATCTGATCCATCCCATGATCTGTGTTGTAATGTCCTGGATTTTTCTATAAATTATTTTTAAAATATTATATGGATTTAATTCGAGACCGAGTGATGAGACAATGTGTGATTTCATTACCTGGTGTACCTGAAATAAAGTTTTGTATAATATTAAAATATTAAATAGTAGGTGTGCACATTTTTCTTGAAAATGTTGAATAAAAACCAAATGGGAGCCCGAATTGGAAATCTAAGGACACCGTTGCTTTCAGAGTAGTGGATTTATCATATGGGAGGCCGAACATCTGCTGGCGTGGGTCAGCTATGAAAAGTAGTTTTCAAAAATTTTAATAAAAAAATAAATTTGGGTATTTATTTTATTTTATTCTATTTCGTCGACTTAGCTATTCAACGACAATTTATTTTAAATAAAACTAGAGGTAGGGATCTATGTTAAATCTCATAGCCCTAGAATTCCCTAGATAATTTGAAGCTAAACCCTAGAGGATTCTCTCGACATTGAATAATGACAGAGCCTTAGATTAATGATCTATGAATGCCGTTCTTCATAGATCTCTCCATTGGAGATGATACAACAACCAATATTCATTAGCAAGAGATGAAATCCCTAAGTAGGGAATTTGTTTTTGATTTCCCTTTCCCTATTCTCAAATTCAATGATGAAAGAGAACCAACGAACGAATATGTGGATCCTCGGATTGGTCATTCTTGCGAAATTGGATTTAGCTATGGGATTTTATCAGGGTTTGTTGATTGAGAGTTGATTTTGTTTTATTGGTAATTCTATTGGGAATATATTGTGGCCGAAACAAACAATGGGAAAGGTTCATTCCTCAAGATTTTCATTGTTCCTTTTCACCCTTGATATTTTTATTTGTATTCTTTGCTCTTCTATTTTAGTGGGTTATGAAATAATGATCATTAAACCTTTGTTTATTGTCCCAATGATCCTAAATTGAAGAACTAACATTAGGGTGATGTAGGAGAGGTTTGATAGTGATAAAAATGGAAAAATTTATGTGATTCTTTAATAATCTTTCTTTATATGATTTATGAGTAGATGAATGGAATCATATTTCAGAGTCGATTGAAGGCCTGAAAGTCACTGATTGGGTGTTGTGATGGTGAGATGTACCAGGATCTAAAGGTTTTAGGTAAATTAACCATTATATTGATATCATTAACATCAACCAAGGTGTATAGACGAATAATGGAGGATTCATGATAATCTAAAGGAACATGGCATGTAACATGGGGTTACATGGCGTGTGGCCCCCTTTGAGTGGTGGAAAGGTTTTCAGGAGTTAGTTGAATCCCACATGGCATGTGACTATCTTACACAACATGTAGACCATCCCTAGATAATTGGTGTGTATCTCAAGAGATACATGGACAAGGGGTGTTTTACATGAGTTTCCTACACAGTGTTTACCCCACCACACAACTTATCCCTGACCGGAAACACGGGTAACCCTATGTACTGGTACATGGGATGGCAGACCCTTGTTAACACTATGTATTGAAACATGGTCAAAGCACATGGCTAGACCTCAGATGGAAAGACATGACATGTGACCATTCTATATGGTAGGTACCCATCTTCTACACAACATGTTCTAAATGACAAGGGTCGCTGTATGTGGGCTGTACATGGGGTCAAGGGATGTGGTTTGTGATCCTACTACACGCCATGTATCCCTTATTACATTGCTTTAATCTCTTATCCACTTTATCTAGGACATATTTCTTTAGGGATCATTCCCTTGATCATTTCCCTAATGGTTGATGTGTATCATTACCTACACATAATAGTATGATCCCTTTAGTATGACTTTCGAGACAGAGTTGTTAGAATCCCCCCTGATATTCTTCGAGAATGATCATATATTCATTCTTTATGCCCTAGGTAGAGTCTATGGTATTGATGTGACAAACTTCACCAGGTTAATCCAAATTGAGTTGTTAGTGTCACCCCATGGACCTGGTTTTGATACATATTTATGGTATCATATTCTCTTCAGATCTATCACACTATCTCTATAATGGTAGTTCTCAAAGAACAATACTTCTTGGACGGACATCATTAGTGATATCGGACACTAGAGTGTGTTCTCTTAGATTAGTGCTTCATGGATTCTTCAGACTGAATCTCTAGTGATGGTTTCATTGATTGTGAATTTCCTCTAGACTGTGTGTCTTGGATTGAGTATATAGGGATATTCTATTATATATACTATATACATATACTATATAGAGATGAATGTATATTCCTTTATGTATTTTAATGTGGTTTCAGGATGTCATACTAAGAATTGTTATACTCACCCATGCACAGGATTTTCCCGCACATGTCATGTCTTTGGTAGATGAGTGACCTTTTGATGGAGTCCGTGGAAGACTATGATGAGATAAATCAATGTGAGTTCATATCGGACTAGGTGTGTTCCTACGACTACAGACAGCAGTCCTTGTATCTTTGTTTACAATATGGACTTTGTAGTTTAAATACTCTTTTTGATGGGCTTGTATTCTGGCCTGGTTTACAAAACATTACTTCACATTCCATTCATACTCTGGTTGGGATATAGTGGTATGCATTCATTTGGTTCATAGTGGTTTTTACATTCCAGAGATTTTTTGGATGGAAAATTTGGGTGTGAGTATAGGTACATATGCAATGCCTCCCATTTTTGTGAAATGCCTACTCGGCACTAGTCACTAGCCCCTGAACTTTTGGAGGTGACTTTGGGGATTCACGACATGGGCCCACTAGGATAGGTCGTGACATAGTGGTATCAGAGGTGGTCAATTATAAATTAGGAACCAGATTCTATGATATTGGTTTGGGGAAACATTGTTAAGTGTTTGGAGTTCAGCTTTTAGACCAGGGACTCCAGTGTTGGTGTGGGAATCTGTCATATCTATACACCAAAACTCTGATAACCTTCTTCTTAACTCGGTACATTAGGACATTAGTTGATGGGAAAATAATGGCACTTTCATCCTATAGGAATGGTTCATGGTTCCATATCATTATTGATTCAGCTCTATGGATATACTCATTAACTGTGGTTCATATTTTTTTTACAAGATTCAAACGTGATGAATATTTTATAGAAATTAGTTTCTAGATCATGAGTATGACCCCCTTAGTGATGACACTTCGATATAGAGACCATTTCCCTCAGATGTTGCCTCCAGGTGGTTCATAAGCTATGCCCCAACCTGTGGAGGAGCATGTGGTACCCGCAGTACAGGTAGATGAGGAGAACATGCTAAGTACACATCAAGAGTTTTAGAGATAGATACCCCGTAGGTTCTATAGCAAGCTCGACCCTTAGGCCGCTAAGGACTAGTATGCAGTAGTGACCTAAGTTTTCCGCTTACTCCGGACACCAGTAGATCAGATGGTGGTCCTGTCTGCGAGCCTTCTACATGGATTTGCAAGGAGATGGTAGATTTTGGATATCTATACTCATGATGAGGTGACTCTTTCATGGATAGAGTTTTAGTATCTCTTTAGAGAGGATTTCTCACTAGTTACACTAATATTTTTTTATAGAGGATCTTCTATAGCTTCAATAGGGTGCAATGATAATGTATGATTATTCATTGAGGATTACAAACATTTCTAGGTACTCAATAGATATGGTTATAGATCAGTACTAAAAATCATAGACCTTCGAGCAAGGTTTGAGAAGAGACATATGAGCCACCATTATCTCTCTATACATTCTGACTTCTATTGCGGATCATGAGAGAGCTTTATCTGTTGAAATATTCTTGGATGATTAGATACAACCAACGATATTTTTCAAAGGATGAGAAAGAGTACAGACTGCGATAATAGGGAGATGATGTTAGTCCCATGTTCCTAGATGTGGGATACATTTCAAGAAGAGGTACTAGGAAAAAAGAGATGTTGGTCAAGGCTCACAGTGTGGGTACATTCATCCTAGGGGGAGGTGGTACTATTTATGTGTCATCATGGGGCATCTCGCTCGGGATTTTCCAACCCACCACAATGCAGACAGAGAGATAGTCGATGGACCACCGAGGAAGAAATAGTTAATGGATCAGGATTATTCATAGGGTGGAGGATGTGGAAGAGGATCTAGGAGAGTTCAAGGAGGTGGTCTATGTTTCAACATGTTACCACCACCACCCCTAGGTGGTACACACCAGGATTAGAAAGCTAGAGGATAGGGGAGGGGAAAGATTCATGTGGTCGAGTCTTAGGAAACAGGGACTCCAAGAATGATTTGAGTTATGATATGTGTCTTTTTTTACTTTAGTTACAGTAGTGAAAGACACAGGTTCTATTCGTTCCATTCTAGCCACATAACTTGTTTGAGACATAGAGATTCTGGATAAACTGTTGACTCGACCCTTGCACTTGGAGACACCCACTAGAGAAGAATCAGTGGTCACATGTCTATTCTGGTAGTTTGAACTAGACATTGGAGAAGATTCTTTCATTTGGAACCACTTTGTGGTGGCATTGAGGTCTTACGATGTCATTCTTGGTATGGATTGATTATCCACAGCCCATGCCTTGATTATATATTTTAAGAGAAGAGTGTGATGTGTCTACAGTTATGTAACAAGGTTTAACTTTTTTTGGTGAAATGGAATCCCAAATATCACTAGATGGACTCATGCAAAATAGGGTGTATACAATTAATCATCAGTTGGCTAGCTTGACCCTTGGTGTAGTGGATGTTATGAGCTACCAATTTCCTATAATGGGGGTGAAGTACTAGGATGTCTTTGAAGTAGATATTTCTAGGATTACATACTCACTGGGATATAGAATAATGAATTGACTTACAACCCAGGATGACAATGATATCTGCACAAGAATATCAGATGGATACTATAGAGATTTATGAGATGAGGCTGTAATTAGAGGAATTTTAGAAAAAGCGCTTTGTGAGACCCATTTTTCCACCCTGGGTGGCCTTAGTTTTGTTTTCCAAAAAGGTATATAGGAGCTTGTGGATTTTTGTGGAAAAATATTGCTTAAACTAAGTGATCATGAAGAACAAGTATCCACTATATAGAATTGATGACCTCTATTATTAGTTGAGAGGGTAATGATGGTTCTCGAAGGTTTAACTCAAATCAGGCTATCACCATTAATGAGTATAGGACGATGATATACCAAAGACAGAATTTATATGTTATCACATTTACTATGAGTACTTGGTGATTCACTTTTCTATGTTGAATTACCCAGTAGTGTTTATGGGACTCATAAACTAGATCTTCCTTGCTTATATAGACCAGTTCATGGTATTCTTTATCGACGATATCCTTGTGTACTCTGCGTACGAGTAGGATCATGCGAGACACATAAGGATGGTTTTGGACATTCTCGGAGTGTACCAAATTTATGGGAAATACTCAAAGTTCTAGGACTATATTTTGGTGATATACATTTAGGGACATGTTATCTAAATGGATAGATTAGTTATGGACCCAACCAAATTTAAAGCTGTGTTAGCATGGGAGCCACCTAGGAGCGTGGCAGAGGTGCGAAGCTTCCTCGAGATTTCAGGATATTACTGGAGATTCATGCATAATTTCTATAGGGCATCAACAACACTGACATATTTGACTTGATAGGGGTATCCTTTTATTTGGCCAGAGAAGTGCTAGTAGGAATTTTAGTTGTTGATGTAGATTTTGATGAGCACTCAGATCATGAGATTATCGAAGGAGGGTGTCGAGTATGTAGTGTTTTGCAATGCATCAGGAACCGGGAATGGATGTGTCCTGATATAGGATAAATCAATGACTACATATGGTTCATGAGAGTTTAGAACACAAGAGTATAACTACACAACCTACAATCTTGAGTTAGCAATGGTATTCTTCGCATTGAATATGTGGCGACACTACCTAAAGGGAAAGTGGTTTATCATCCAATTTGATCATGAGATTATCAAGTATATATTCTCTCATAAATATCTGAACTTGAGATAGAGGAAATGGGTAGAGTTACTCTAGGACTATGAAGTGGGGATTTTCTATACTCTTGGTAAGGTTAAAATGGTGGTATATTCTCTCAGCATCAGATATAGTTCAAAGTTGTTGAATAAGGAATTGAAGAAATTGGCCTCGTTGAAGGTATAATTTGTTAATGGAGATGGAGAAACATACCTCCATTCAATAGTTGTTTCCCCTCCACCCTTATAGCATGTCATAGATAAAAGGCTTGGGGATACTGACTGTAAGGCTCTATGTGCTCAGATATCCATAGGGCATGCTTTAGAAGGATATTTGAAAGGTGGGGAGCATGTATTCCTTTTTAGAGGATGAACAATAGTACCAGTGTCATTGTGGTAGGAGGTTCTAAGGGAGTATCATACATCCCATTAAGTGGTATATACAAGAGTGGAAAATATGTAATAGTACCTCTGAGATCGTTTTGGTAGTAGGGAATAATAATGTAAGTGGTACAGTTTGTTTCTAAATGTCTTTCTTTTTAGCAAGTGAAGGCTTAACACCAAGTTCCAGTGTGTTTAGTTCAACCCCTTGTTGTGCCAGAATGGAAGTGGGATAGGATACAGATGGAAATCCTCATGAATTTACTACATATATCTAGGGGATATGATGCCATCTGGGTGATCATTGATTGACTCTCCAAGTTAGCCCAATTCCTTGCTATTTGAGAGTAGAGTTCAGTAGAGATCTTGGGATGCCTCTAAATTTATGAGATAGTTTGAATACATAGAGCTCCATCATTAATTATTTCATATCTTGATTTTTCATTTTACATACATCTTGTGTAAGGGATTGCAAGAGGCGTTTGGGACCTACTTAAGCTTGAGAACAGTGTTTCAACCACAGATTGATGGCCAGACGGAGTGGGTCATTTGGGTTCTAGAGGATATTTTGTGACCTTTCATGTTGTAATTCAGCTGTAGTTGAGAAAATCACATACATATGGTGGATTTCATGTAAAAAAAATTCTACCATTATACCATTGGAATGACACCATTTGAGGCCTTGTAAGGGTTACCCTTCTGGTCACCACTTTTCTAGACTGACTAAGGAAAGTGAACACACATGGACCTAGAGTAGGATCGAGCTACTAAAGAGAATTTAAAAAACATTTAGGGGTGGATTATGAGTGAAATTATCCCTTATACATTTTATGCTTTTAGTAAGTGGAGGCCTTTGGAGTGTATGGAAGGATACCATTTGTTCCTCAAGGTTTCACCTCGATGTGAATTATATATATTTTCCTTGGGTGGAATCTATATCAGAGATTCATATTCCCTTTTTAGATATTGTGCAGAGTTTGTGAGGTGTAATACCTCTTAGCTCTACCAACATAGTTATATAGAGTACATGAAATATTCCATGTGTCGTAGATGAGGAGGTACATGAATGACACATCGCACGTCATCGACTAGGTTGAGCTGGAGATTGTGGATAGAGTGAATTTTGAGGAGTACCCAGTGGAGATTGAGGATCAGTAGGGGTGGATCCTCAATGGGTGAGATATTCAATTAGTGTTTGTCTGGTGGTAGAACGGTAATATATAAGAGATAACTTGGGAGTCGGAGGCTCATATGCATGCTCAGTACCCACATCTTTTTTAGTAGCCTTTGTTTTGGATTTTTTATGACAAAAAGCCCCAATGTGGGGAGAATGTAATGTCCCAAATTTTTCCATGTATTATTTATATATATTATATGGAACTAATTTGAGACTTGGCGCTAAGAAGGCATGAGATTCTAAGGCCTGGTGTTCCAAAAATAAATCTTTGAATAATATTAAAATATTAAATAATTCATGTGAACAGTTTTCTGGAAAAAGTGGAATAACATCTAAATGGGTGCCTGAATCAGAAATATAAGGGAATTTTTGTTTTGAAAGCATTAGATTTATCCTATAAAATGCCTAACATAGACCAATTTGGGTCTTCTGTAAAAATTAGTTTTCAAGAAGTTTTAATGAATTAAATAAATTTGGGGATTTATTATATTTCATTTTGTTTCATTGACGTAGGGAAATTTTAATTTAAAAAAATATAGAGTTAGGGATCCAGGTTTAAGCTGATAACCCTATAATTCCCTAGAGGTTTTGGAGATAAACCATGATGGATTCTCTCAATGGAAAACATTGATGGAGCCTTGGATCGAAGATCGTCATACAAATTTTTTTTGTAGATCTCACCAATAATGACGACGTGGAAACTGATCTTCTAAAGCTAGTGATACATTCCCCATGTAGGATTTTTTTGATTTAATTTTCCCCATTATTGGATTCAATGATGAATGTGGAGCAAAAAATGAACAAATAAATCCACAGATCGATCATTCTTACAGAATGGGATTTAACTGTGGTGTTTAATCAGGGTTTGTTGATTGAGAGTTGATTTTGTTTTCTCGATCATTCTTATGGGAATGGATCAAGGGTATATTGGACAACAACTATGTTTTTTTTCTTGGGGTTGTTCATTGTGATTTTTATCCACTGATATTTTTCTTCGTGTTCTTCATTCTTCGTGGGTTATGAAAGATTGATCATCTCACCTTAATTTTTAAATGCAATGATATGAAATTGATGATTTACCATCGGGGAGACATAAAGGATCTAGAACGATAATAGTTACAGATGAAAAAAAATTATTTTGGAATACCGGTTCATGGGAAGAATTTCAGGAGGATGAAAGGAATTAGATACTGAAGCTGATTAAAGGCCTGATACTAATAGATTAGGTGTTGAGATGGTGGGATGACCATGGATGTATAGTTTCAAGGAGAATATACCATTAGACCGAGATCAAGAACATCAATCAATGGGTGTGGAGGAAGAAATGTAGATTCTGGGAAATTCAAAAGAACATGGTGTGTAACCTAGGGTAACATGACATTTTCCCCCCTCTAAATGGAAGATAAGGTTTTGGGAGTTGGTTGAATTCCACCTGCCATTTGACCCTATAAAACAACATGTAGACCCTTCCCAGAGACTCATCATGTATCTAAGGAGATACAAAGACATGAGATGTAGTATATGGTTTTCCTATATATAACATACCCCACCACATGGAATACCCCAGACTAGATACACTGGTTACCCTGTGTAGTAGTATACGTGCAGGTGGATATGGGTTTACACCATATACTAGCACAAATCCAGAGTACACAGGTAGACCCCATATAGAAGGAAATTATGGGTGACCCATCAATAAGGTGTGTAACCACCCTCCACACAACATGTTCTAAATGACATGTGTTTTTTTACACGGGCAGTTCCTTGGGTTAAGGGACACAGTTCGTGACACTACTACATATCATGTATCCCTTTATTCATGGATTGAATCTCATGTCCATTATATATTGAAATTTTTTTATTAGGGTTTGTATCCTTGATAATTTACATGAAAGTTTATTCATATCATTTTCTACTCAGAGGATTATGATCCCCTCAGCAATAATTCATAGATATAGTTGTTTGAATCCCCCTCGAGAGGCCTGGTGTAGGATCCCATATTAATTCTTCATGACATAGGTAGTGTAATTGGTATTGATGTGACCAACATCACCAAGATTTAATCATCTACTTAGTAGGGTAATATTTCTAGAGTTATTGGTATCACCCCATGGCCTTAGCTGTGATCCTAATCTATGGAATTGTATTATCTTCAGATCTATCAATGTATCTCTCTTAGGATGGTTCCTAACAAAAACTACTTCTTGGAAGGATATAATCAGTGCTATTAGACTAAGGAGTGTTTTTTCCTGGATAAGTGCTTCATGGAATCTTCAAAATCAATATATAGTGATGGTATATAGTGGCTTTGGCTTACCTCTAGACTGTGTGTCTTGGATTGAGTATATCTTGATATTCTTATTATATGTGCTATAGAAATATACAATATAGAGATGACTGTACTTTTCTTTGTGTATTTATTTGTTGTTTTTGGATGTCTTACTGATTATAGCAATACTCACGCTTGCATGGGATTTTATAACATTATTCATGTCTTGTACAGACAAGTGAGCTTTTGACAAAGTCCTTGGAGGACCCTTAATATACGGAGAATTGTAAGTTTAGACGGGGAATCATGTGTTCCTTCAGATATTACTTGTAGTCCCAGTACCATTTAATACAGTTTGGACATTATTTTTTATATAATATTCCTTTTTAGTGGTCTTTTTTTGGCATTTTTAATTTAATTCACTTTACTTTCAAATTTTACTTTGGATGGGATATAGTTTTATTCATGAATTTGGTTCTAAGTGGTTTTTACAATTCAAAATCTTGGGGGAATGTTGATGTGTGCATGTGTGTACATGTACCTATGAAATGACTCCCAATATAGTGATATTCCTACTCGATGCTAGTCACTAGACCTTGGAATATTGGAGGAGGGCTTGGGGAGTCACGATATAGGCCCCACTTGGACTGTTCATGAAATATGTCATGATATTTCATATTAAGGACTACAAAATTCATAGTAATCTCAATCTCTGATAAAGAGAAAGTACAAACAGGGCACCAAAGACCATTCCCTCTCTTCATTTCAAGGGGCATAGTAATATCCATCACATAAAATAAAATCTTCATAAAAGGGTTAGAAATTCAAAAATATGGATCAATATGAATTAGTGAGATGCACCAGTATCAAATAAGTAAGTCACTAAAAATGAATCTAGTGATCGTACATCTCAGAGTCACTAGATCTATATCAACTACCTCTGAAGGTTCTTCCACTTTTTGTAGAATAATCATTCCAGATGATTGTGGCTAGAATACATATTTTCTTAAAATATGTAATTCTACTGCAGTACATTTAGTTTTGGATGAGCATGTGCCACTACTTGGGGTAGAAAATATATAATAGAATTTATTCAAGTGACTTAGGCGTCTGCATGAACTTTAGATCATGGGTTCCTTTGTGAAAATCCATTTCGAATGCCCAATATACCCACACTGTAATTAATTCAATGGGGATCTACTAGGCACTATATGAGGTCGGGAAGAACCCTGCTAAAGATATCAACTATGTAACTCATTCCATATCCTCTTTCCTTTAATGTAACTCATTGAGCTACCACTATGAGAAAAAGAAACACCAATCTACCATTAATTATTCAAATTAATCGATTAAATATCTATCTATTACATCATCATAATAAGTAATATTTATCATGAAAACATGGGATTGAATATCACCTTGAAGTCCCATCTCAAATCATCATGCATTTAGCTTCACATTGGTCACAATCTCAAGTGTAAACTAGACTAGCTCAAAAATGTGGAATGAATACTGATTCATTGTGATTTATCTTTCCTAGAGATTAATAATCTCCAATAACTTTGTGAAACCATGGAATTTGAATATAATTTATCAATAAAATGTCCATGATTTTTTTAAACTCTAGAACTTCATTATTCTTTACCATCAACATTGAATCCCATAACCTTCTTATGATACCCTTATGTTTGAAGGCAACACAATCATATTAATTGAATCATAAATTAACAAGAAATCAAAAATTCAATAAATTCCTTTAAGCCAATCATCAGAATATTGAGGACTATTAGAGCCAGGGAAATCTAGTGGCTTCAAGAAAAGAAAATATTATTCATTATATATTGGGTTATCCATTATAGGTTTCATTAATGGATCATAAATAGGAATATATGGTGCTTCGTTTTCAAAATGATAGAGAGAATATACCCCTTACATAGTGATATTCTGGTAAACAATAGGGTTATCATATCATGATTCATTGGAATCTCCCTCCTTTGGTTGGTTCAATTGTATTCATGAAGCCATGATTCTATACACCGTCAACAAATAATAATAAATCATTAATAGTGATACTATATCAATAATTCAATCTCGAGTCAAGAGAATCAATTCTCAGAATTGGAATTTGAAAATTCTTGTATTTTTAGGGTAATCAAACGAAATTAGGGAAAAATTATAAACAGATCAAAATAATAATCAAAGACACTTTTCCCACCACCTATGGTGACCTGAGGCTCATTATTACAAGAGCTAGACAAACACTCACTCATAATTACCTCCAAAGCGCAATCAATCCTACCTCCTATCTACCACGACAACTAAGACCGCATACAAAATTCAGGAAAAAAATAATTTAATTTTTCCTTTAATACCACTTTTTCACGTACCATCATGGGTACCTTGGTACCATGGTACCCAATATGTCACTAGCATAGGTTGAATGGTGTTCCGAATCTCCACTGGTCGGGGACTAGAACTAGGAACCATATAATAACCAACTCGAAATTAATTTTCCATGAAACAGTAGAATATAAATAAGACCCAAGTTGGTATATCAACACAACTCAAGGAAAATGTATCAAAAGTCAAACAATTAGAACAATACCCATGAATATAGATAAAAATCAACAAAACATCAACCAATGCTACCATAAAAAACCACTAGATGTCTCAAAATCCAAAGTAACATGTGGTCCTCATATCTACTAGTCCCTATCATCACTCTATGGTTCAAAGGATAAAGAACAACCACCACCATCAATTGGTGATTTCCTTTTGATCAGAACTGGAATAATAAAATATAAAAAAACCTGAAGGAAAATATATGGTGTGATCAATAATTCCCAATAGGATCTCTCCATGCGTTCCATAATATATTACATAAGACTAAACCAATCATGTTTTCAATCTAAATAAAACAAGTCATAATAATAATTTTTCATATTTAAAACAAAACATGATTTGATTTCAAAATGATAGAAAATATTTTAAAAGTGAAATAAATAAATAAAAATTATAAAATCATTTATATCGATCAGTTGGAATGGGTAAAAAAGTTCTATAATAAATTGAATATATAATCACAACATACACAAAAAACACCATGGTAATCAGACCTGAATTATTTTAGTTGATGGATATAAGATTTTCACACTTCGGGAATAAGAGATTGTGGATAAACATGGGTGCACACAACCCTCATCCTTAGGCTGAATACAACTCATAAATATCAAATTGGGGGTAATAATATTGAAATATGTTTTTTTTAGAGTTTTCATTGACAATTCATTTATAAGGAATCATGATCCTTGAGTTCCTGTCCCAAATAACCTATTAACTACCCAGTCTCACATGTGATCTATCAATCAATCAATAATTGTAAAATTTTCTTATTTCAAATCCAACATCATTTATAATTAAGTTTCCCAATTTTTAGATTAAATGTGTTGATTCAATTTCAAAACCAAATCTTGGTTTTTCTTCATTTCATTTAATTTCTATCCAAAACCAAACATGGGATTTTATTGTTTCAATTTATGCCATTTTCTCAAAATAAATCTCAATTCATTTCATCAATTATATTTTATTCCAAATTTACCCTATAATTCCAATTCTATTATAATTGGGGGTTTTCTCAAAATTCATTCCATTTCAAATCCCGATTTAAAAATATCAAATTGAGGATTTTAAAATAAATTGAATGTTATTTAAAACAAATTAATAAAATCATGGTTTCAATTACATGGGAAATATCAAATGAAACCACATCCCTTTAATCAAAGATCCTGAGTTAGCACCAGCGATGAGATCCGCCAATGAAAAATAAAGGTGTTTGTGATCAGGAAATAAATACTAGAATAAATAATAAATTTATTGGTGTTTAGTTACATCAATAACATTATAATATATCAGAAAAAACAAGTCGGTAAATATGGATATAAAGAAACTATTTGATAGAATATCCACATACCCAAAATATATTGAACATGATCAACAATGCCTCAATCCACCAGGGGAAGGGGTTTGAGGAATCAAAAAAGATTCTTGAGAGCCTCTATATCAAAATAAATCATGTTATCAAAATATTTATGGATTATAAGTCTTAAATGTTTTTTTTAATTTTAAATAAAATTCTTAATGCATTAAAAACTCTCTCACAAGGTTTTCTGTGTGGGGTGGTACGAATAATAAAACTGTCTGCCTAAATTGCGAGCCCCTACTATATAGGGTGCATGGTTTCTCCTTCGAGGGAACATGTTTTGTTTATATATGTTGAAACCATGAAAACTACGAACTAATGGTGTTATATAGTTTATAGGGTCAATCCACATGGTTTGGACAAACCTTGTGACCCCTCTAGAGCACCATCAAAGGGGACACAATTTTCCCTAACCATGATCCAACTGTTCATACCTTAAAGGGACTCCAAAATTCTCAAAATGTCACTTGAAACACAATTAAAAAAATAAAAAACCTAAAAGATATAACAATGGGGGTCAATTAACACCTAAACTAAGGAAACTAGTGGTTATATTATTTCTTGTTATGTTGTGATTATTTATTTTGTTTACTGATCGTTGGGTTAATTTTATTTGACTTTTACATTTTTACTATTTTATTTGTATGTGTAATCATATGTATTTTTTAGGCCATCACTATGAGTTATAAATTTCTTACATATGGGGAGGCATTAATGAGTCATTGTAGCGATCACTTGACACAAACCACTTGATTGGGGTCACATAATTACATATCAGTGCTTTAAATATTGGGAAAATTAATACATATATAATGAAACATTATTATCTTGTATCATTAATAAAAATACAAAACACTAATGCATTATTCTATATAATTTTATATGAAAAATCATAATTATTTATCATTTAATAAATAAATTTATGGACATGTTTTATATCAAATGAATTTATTTCTATATGTCACTCCCAATGATATTTTAAAAAAATTGTTTTTCAATATATCATATCTTGAAATATCATATATCTTATTTGGTAAAAAAATTCACTAACATTGATAATAAACTAAACACCTTATCATGAAATGTGATATCTATTAACAATATCATTCATATTTGATCCAATAAATATATTTTGACCACAATACTGGTTTCCATGTCCTAGGAAGTGATATCGACATATTTTTTCTTTCAACATTCATTTTCTTTTAAGAAACTAATTTTCATTCAAAAATATTATTTTCTTTAGAAAATGACTAGATCATTTTGAAACCACAAAATGGTTTTGTGGGAATTTTAAATGTATATACATAGAATAATAAAAAAAACCAAGCACCAAATATTTCAGGATATACTTAGAAAATTAATTATAATTTATAAAATACATGTTTTTACATTTAAATTTTTTATTTGAAATCCATGATAGTAGTGATTTATAAATTTTAATAAAAAAATAATATAAGATCCACTGATGATTGGGGTGATTGGTTAGTTTTTTTAAATTGATGATACCTCGATAACTAAATTTAAAAAGAGGGATATGTGAGCATTTCTAAATTAAGATATAGTCAACATTATATTTTTATTTACACCAAGAGTTAGAGAACTATAAAATGATGAATTTTTTACTATGATGTGGTGTTTAGATGAATGTTACCTGAGAAAATATTTCATGTGTCTTTGAGGTTATTTTTTTTATATTTATTAATAACCGTCCATGATGAGTTGGAGGAAAACTGATGTTTAGTGAAATATAAATAAATAATTACATCAGAATTTGAAAAAAATATGGTTTGAAAGGAATCACATTATATTTAATTTTGATATTTTAGAGGAAGTATTATAATCATACATTGATATCATTCCATATCCTAAACGTTTCCAAAAATGATTATACTCTTATGGAATTATAGAATCTGAACTCTTCTTTAACAATGAGCTATCAAAATTTAGTACATGAACTTCTAAGGAAGTTGAATACTACCATGATGTAAGTTATATGTCATGCCACAATGGAGGCCCTCACACTAAAATAATGGTAGGCGATGAAAATTTTATGATCAAAAATTACTGAGGGGGTATGGAGATAAATATATAATGGATATATTCAAAAAAACAATTGTGTTAGTATAAAAGTTTCTGTTCTATATATCATTAAAAAATTTGAAGAAAAATAGATTTATAAATTAGAATATAAAAATCAAATCCTAGTAGAGGTCAGAAAACCATGGTAAAAATTTGTTTTATAAATATGGGGGTGATTATAGGAAATTATTATAATTTAAGAGATGAAATGTTTGTGTATCTAACATTACTTTAAACAGATATTTTGAAGAGTGTTTTGGTAATGATAAAATAGGACAACATGAATGTTCTCTTTCTACAAAGCCTAGAGACACTTGAGGTGGCTACATGATTTTCATAACCTTATTAATAGTCAAATAGATATTTCTTTTAATAGTATTTTGAGGATTTATTCATTCTTTTATGTGTTTTTATTTTCAATAATAAGATAAAAACATGGATAGATTGATTATAACCACTCAACACTAAGTATGATCTTTTCATTAATAATAGTTATTGAACCATGTAAAATTCATTTGTCATATATTTTCATTCTCTATCTATTTCACAACAATCATTTTTCTATTCATAGATCATACACTCTAATTGATGACCTAAAACATTACGTGGGAGTTGGTGTTCTGGTAACCACTAAATCACCCCTATATTTTAGTGGTGGAATTCTCTCACTTGGGCTTATCGAGTGGTATTAAATCATCTTAAATAGACTATAGGTATTTACTAGGTACCTATGTTTTATTCATAATTTCAATAATATATTTTGTCAATGGTATTTATTGAATTATTTAATATATTCACTAGATTAGAAGATGTAATTTGTTTAGAAAATGTTACCCTCTATGCAAGATGATGTTGGATCTTTATATTTTATCTCATGGGTTGAATAATCATTGTAACACTAATAATGGTTATAATATTAAAAAATTTAGGATGACCTACAAAATGGTTGATAAAATTAATATTAAAGTCGATGGGAGAGCATACAGTTAGTTACATTCATCCTTATTAGGGAAAGAGTTAGCCCGATTCATGGGTATAAAAAATTTGAAAAGATTTTAGAAAAAACTCCATGATATTAATGAGAGATATAATATGGGTAAAGATTCATGAATAAAAGAATTTATAGATCAATTTTATAATATATTAATGATGGTTGTTGAGTCTATTGATGTGACATTATTTGCATGAATAAAATTGTTATCATGATATGAGGATGTGGGTAAATTCTATTGGATTCCCCTACGGTGATGTATATAATTTTAATTATGTAAAAAACAATTATATAATGATTTATACCATTATTTATTATGACATGGATGGGTATACCATTAATAAACTCAATGATATGTTGATATATATGAGATGAGGAGAGGATAATCCTTGAGAAAGAAAGTGAAATATTAGAAGGATGACACATTAATGGTTTCTAAATACATTAAACATTATTAAACTAAAAGGAATCATAAAAGGGAATCTAATTTGGAAAATTTTTTAATTGAATTTTATTAAATAGTAGAATTTACATCTAATGGAATTAAAAGAGTAAAAGGTAAATGTTAGGGAAATATTCCATTTGAGTTCAACCGTAATATAAATATTGGTGACATTCATTATGTTTCTCTAATAATACATGAGAATATGAGGATCATAAATAAAAATTTCATTAAGGGAAAACATGTTTTTGAGTGGTCAAATGAGGTAAATTATTTAATGGAAATGGTAAGGACAATACATAAAATAAATGAAATTTTCTTTAAAATAATTATGTAAAATATTGTGATGAGTAAAGTGAAAGTTATTAAATAGTATCAATAGGTATAATTAATTATAGATTTCATAGACAACACAAACCAATCCAAGGACCCAATATTTGAAGAATAAAAAGGCCATAGTGAAGAAGAAAGAAGTAATGAGGAGACACCAATGGAATTTCAATTAATGGTAAAGAGTTTGTTTTTATTTAATGAATAAATGGAAGAAAACGATAAAAAATTAGACATTATAAAATAAAAACTATTCATTAATGAAATATCTTGATGAATCAAATAAGAAGGAAATTGTTAATATATAAATAAATTTTTCTTGAATGATAAGAGATTCCAATGAAATTATAACAGTAATAAATATTATTCTTAAAATTAGGAAGGAAATGTTAATTGATAATAATTAACAATTAATTTTTTATTGAGAATAATTTATTATAGAGACCCTAGCCTTTTACATATAACATTAAAACATTTTATGAAAAATTATAAATCTGAGTACAAGCCATGTATCATTAAGTCTAGTGTCTTGGAAGACTAGGTATATAATAAATGACCATGGGATTAAAAAAAATTCTTTATTTAATCATCATAAAGGGATCATAACTTCCTTTGATCCCTTACATCCACATAGGATAACCTGGGGATAACATGAAGAAAGGGATGAGCTAAAAAACCAAGTAATGGAATGAACATAAAAAATAATCTTAAGCACCTAAGTTAGGAGGCATGACATAAAGATACGAAGAGCATTGAACATATGAAATCATAACATATAAACATGGGATCATATATATATGTAATCATATAAATGTGGTAGTAACATAAAATATTTCATTAGTATGAGTCAGGGATGACCTACAATATCGTTTCCGATAGTAGTATGGGTCAAGGCTAACCACCACTCCCGTTTCCCATAGCAGCACAAGCCAAGACTAACTGCCAAGACCATTGGACATATCATCTCATGTGACTTAACTTTACCCAATTCATTGTAGTTCTATCTGAGTACACCAATAATACATTTCATTAATATTATTTCCATATAAAGAATCAAGTATAATGAATATTACATAAACATAAGGGTTACCCATGGAATGAATTGGGTACCACAATCATGACATAAAGCATAACTAATGAGCGTGTCATGAAAGTGTCCATGAAAGAAAGTAATTAAAAAATACATGGACATTCATAAGGTAAAATAGGTATATATCTTGATAAGTGATATCAAACCGAGGTGACAACATGTAATAAATGTATTTGACAAAAATTTTCATTTAACACATTATTGTACGGTTTTAAGGAAAAAACCATATATATTTTAAAATAATAAAGGGAATATATATTTTATATAAAAGAAGAAGTTAACCAAGAAGGATTTAATGAAAAAAAGTCTGAATTTATAAGGACAATGGTGGCTTAAAATAGAGGATATATTGCACTTGATGTTGGGTAAAAATTTGGGATGTTTTTAAAAAATGAGTTTTCTTATTGGGAAGTATCGAGGAGGGAGTCACCTAAACGAATGTATATCACCGAAAGAGAATGAGGGTTGGATATTGAATCATGAGTTTTGAGAATATAAACACCATGTATAAGTTGTACATAAAAATAAAAGATATCTTAATTTGAGTAAAAAAAAGATAGAGCATCTTGAAGGAATAAAAGAGGTTCAGGTAGAATTCATTACGGATTATACGCATGGTATCAGGTGTACCTAAAAGTGATTGATTAGAGATGAAAGGGGTTTCTAATCAGTTATAATCACATATAAATCAAGAGGGATGTATGGGGGTGTTGATAAATCATACCCCATCATTTGGGATTACGTATACAATGTATATAATAGAGGACAATCTTTTATTAAGAGTGAAATGGGGACGATTCCTTAACTTAATTTCCACTTAATTTATTCTCTTCTTGGCCTCCTGAATAATAAATTTATTTTTATTAAAACAATGATAGAAAATTTAATTATAGTCATTTTATAAAAATATTTATCAATTATATTCATTGGATTTTATTTCATAATTTTTGTTGATAAAAAATAAGTGTTTTGATGTCATATTTTACTTAAAAACTCTTTATCTTGCGACGATTTCAGTTTTTATTAAATGTAATTTATAAATTAGTATAATTAGTTCTAGAAGCATAGAATAAATGTAATTTGATATTAATATATTTAATATATTTTATATTTTTTTTACATGAAGTTGTTTATAATAATTATCTAGGAAATGTCTCCATAGATGGTTAATGGACCTTTTACAGGACGTTGTTGATAGTTCGAGAAAGGGAAGTATGACATTTATATTTTTCATTAATATAATAAATAAAGTAGGTTAAAATAGTTAATATAATTTTAAATTACTGATTAATCAATTTTTTAGCATATTTTTGTAAAGGATAGGGTAAAATAAAAAAATGAATAAAAGAGAGAAGATTTAATAGACTCTTACTTTCTCCTCAGTATAGCTCATCTTGTAGGAAACTATAACTCCCTTGGTGATTGGAGTTGGAGGGATCAAAAAATTCCCTAATTATTATAATAGGATCAAGAGGGAGAATTTGGGAAAATATTTAGCTTAGTAATGGATGAGAGGAGTGGTTTCCAAATGTGAGGGATAGGGGTTATTTATTCTTTTGGAGGGGGTGTTTTTAGAAAAAGATATTAAATAAAATAATATATCAAATGTTAGACTTGTAATAGTAGTTTTTTACAACATAAATAATATATTAATATAATATAATTTGTTTTATACATTAAATCATCTTTATAATTTTACTTTATTAATTTATTAAATGGAAAGTAATATGAATGAGAAAATGTTTTTTAAGGAATCACTTTTTGACTTTTAGTTTTGGAAAGTTATTTTTAGGTTTGGAAATTGAGTTTATTGTATTTTAAGGAAATATTTACGAAATTTAATATAAAATGGACTAATATAATTTTATATAATTTTTATTTCATCATTACTTCAGGAATGATGCAATTCAGGATATACCGGTTATGTGAAAAAATTGTATTTTTACTATTCACCCAAAAATTAAATTATTTCAAAAAAATCCCAAAAATTAAGCCTAATAATTTTTGGATATTTAGAATCCAATAATGAATTTTATTTTTCAAAAATAATTTTCTAAATATTATTAATTTAATTTTTAATTAAAATTATAATTTACTTGAAAAATAATTTTAAAAAAAAATTAAAACTGACATTATAATGCTTTCAAAAACAACATATGGTCGTATAAAATTATCTCCAAACCAAAATAAATAAAATTTTAATTTATGAAAAAAATTCAGAAAATATATTGTCTTATAAAATAATTAATAAAAATTATTTATTTATGACTTAAAAAATACCAATACTTTTACTATGGTCAAATTGCCACTTATAAGATTCCTAAATTTTATTTAATCATTCATGGGTAAGGTTATTATTATTTTTGGTCATTTACTATTCATAAGGGATGCATTCATATTCAAAAGGGTAGGTTTATATTCACCAAAAATTATGATTTTCTTATCGGACTCCAAATAAATTACTGACCACGACAGTGTATGTCAAATTTTCAAATTTGAAATCATAAAAGTGAAAAAATTATGTTAATGGTCATATAGTATTTAGTATCATGATATGTCATTGTGCTTCTTAATAATCTAAGTAATAATTATAAGACGGTAATTCCATTGATAAAACTTTGGGTCGTTACATTCTTCCCCCCTTATGAAATTTGGCCCTCGAAATTTCGTTTTACAAAAATAGGCGACAATACTTCTCCCTCATTGCCTCCTCCAGTTCCCAAGCTTCTTCTTCAAACTTATGGTTCCTCCAAAACACATTGACAATGTGGTTTGTCTGGTTGCGTAGAACCTTATCTCTCTGGTCCAGAATCTTTACTGGCTTCTCCTCATAGAAGAGATCATCTTTGAGTTGTACCACCTCCGAGTTTAGTACAAGTGAGGGATCTGGTATGTACATCCTCAGGGGTGATATGTAAAAGACATCATGAAATTAATCCATCTTTGATGGAAGTGAAAGAAGATAGGCCACCGTTTCTATGTTGTCAAATATATCAAAGGGGCCAATGCACCTTGTTCTTAGCATCCCTTTCTTTCCAAACCGCATTACTCTCTTCTTTGGTAATATTCAAAGGATGAATTTATCTCCAACGTCGAACTCCATGTCCCTTTGACGGTTGTCAGCATAGCCCTTTTTCCGACTCTGAGTAGCTTTGATATGTTTATGGATGACTTGAACCTTCTCTATAATATATTGTACAAGATCTGGTCCAAGTTTCTTTCTTTCTCTAACCTCATCCCAATATGTTGGAGTTCTACATTTCTTTCCATTCAAAGATTCATACAAAGCCATCTGAATACTCGAGTGGAAGCTATTGTTTTATGAGAACTCAACCAATGGGATATATTGATCCCATCCAACTTTTAATTCTATAGAGCGTGATCTTATCATGTCTTCATGCATATGAATAGTCCTTTTTAGATTGGCCATTAGTTTTGGGGTGATTGGCCATGCTGAAATTTAATTCAGTACTCAAAACACGTTAAAGACTCCTCCTGAATTTATATGTGAACCTTGGATTACAATCAAATAAAATCAAGAGTAGAACACCATGCAGACTCACCAATTCCTTCACATATATATTTTCATGTTTTTCATGAAATAGATCTTCCATAATAGAGATAAAATGGGAATTCTGGGGGAGTTTGTCAACAACATACCATATCGCATTATTTCCCTTGGATGTATTTTAGAGACCTGTGAAAAATTCCATAGTGAGATTCTCCAATTTCTACATGGGAATATGGAATGGTTTCATCATCCCTTGGTACTTTTTTCACTCTACTTTAACTTGATATAATTCTAAACACCTTGACATATATTCTGTAATCTCTTTCTTCATGTTATCCCCCCGGAAGTGTTCTCAGAGATCACAGTACATCTTGGTACTAAAAATATGGATAGATAATGTTGAACTATGTGAATTATCCAATATATCCTTCTTCATCCCAGGTGATAAAGGCACACAAAGTCACATTCCAAACCAAATCACACCATCATCATCGATATGGAACTCATGAAGCTTCCCTTCCTTTACTTCATTCACCTTCTTTCGTAACTCTAGATCACCCCTTTATGATTCATTAACCTTATATTGGATAGCTGGTTGTGAAATAATTTTTGAAAGGTAGGACGTATCCCATGCCCTTATGATTTCCAAATCCATCCTTTTCATATCCAAGAAGATATGGTCTTTTTAAATCCGTAACATGGATAGAGTAGCAGGTTCTTTTATACTTAGAGAATCGGTTACATATTTCACCTTTCCAGGATGATAGTGACTAGGGAAATCGTAATCCTTAATTAGCTGTAACCATCTCATTTGATGCATATTGATCTCCTTTTGTGTGAATATATACTTTAAACACTTTTTTTGGTGTATATGTCACACTTCTCACTATAAAGGTAGTGCCACTAGATTTTCAAGGAAGAAATCAAGGATTCCAACACTGGATCATGTGTCAGGTAGTTCTTCTAATGGATCTTCAACTGTCTTGAGTCATAGGCTATTGGATTATCATTTTTCATGATACACAACCCAATAGTTTCTTCGAAGAATCACTATATATCACAAAACTTTCTCCACTTTTTGGTAGTGTGAGTACAGGTGCAGTGATCAACCTTCTCTTTTTATCCATGAATCTTCTCTCACATACTTCTGTCCATACATGATTTACATATATCATTGTTAACTTAGTTAGTTGTCTTGAAAATCAT
This sequence comes from Viscum album, assembly GCA_963277665.1. Lineage (NCBI taxonomy): Eukaryota > Viridiplantae > Streptophyta > Magnoliopsida > Santalales > Viscaceae > Viscum > Viscum album. Next base: position 1,439,031,629 of record OY728122.1, read on the forward strand.
GAGAAATTTCTCACAAAACTTCGGTAGTACCCAGCTAATCCAAGAAAACTATGGATTTCTGTTACACTTGAGGGCCAGGGAAATTTCTCAATGACCTTTGTTTTTTGAAGGGTCCATAGAAATTCCTTAACTTATGATCACATGTCCCAAGAACGTGACTTGATTCATCCAGAAGTCAAACTTTCTGAACTCGGTGCACAACTTCTCCTTTCTTAAAGTTCCCATCACAAGTCTTATATTTTTTTCATTTTCCTCCTTTCTCTTATAGTATATGATAATATCATCAATAAAAACTACCACAAATTTTTCAAGGTAATGTGTAAAGTATCTTTTCATTAAATATATGAAGATTGTAGGGGCATTGGTAAGTCTGAAGGGCATCACCAGAAACTCATAGTGCCCATAACTTGTGCGGAAGGAATTTTTTTAAATATATTCCTTCTTGACCTTTAACTGATGATATCCAGAATAAAGATCCACCTTTGAGAATTATTGATCTCCTCTTCACTGATCGAAAAAATCATGAATCCATGGAAGAGGATACATGTTAGTTATGGTGATCTTGTTATGTTCTCGATAATCAATACAAAGCTGCATTGTTCCATCCTTCTTCTTCACAAAGAGTATTGGCGCATCCCAAGGTGATGCACTAGGGTGTATGAGCCCTTTGTACAAATGATCTTGTAGTTGCTTATTTAAATCCACCAATTCTATAGGATCCCTGAGATAGGATCAGCTCTGGGTATTCATTCTATTAAGAACTCTACCTCACGATCGGGGGGGGGGGGAGTCTGGGTAACTGTTTAGTAAATTCGTCACTATGTTACCTTATGATAGGAATTTCTGCTAGGTTGACACTTTCCTTTGGTACAACCATTTGAGAGAGGTATGACTCTTCACAAGGAATCAAGCCACACTGATGAAAGATTTTTTAAAGGATATTAATGATATTATTTGAATTTGTAGAGAGTCATGGGATGGTTTTCCATGTGAAAAGATATTTCCTTTTCCTGATAGTTACTGTTGGCTTTTACCAAAGATAGCCAATCCATTCCAAGGATATCATCGAACTCCACTAAAGGAAATATGAAAAGGTTTCCAGGAGGTTTAGTCCACAAAAATTAACCTAGAGGAGTTATAAACCATGGATGAAATATTTTCCCCATTAACTGTTCTCATAGATAATGTTTCCTCCAAATTTTGATGTAGTGTTTGAATAGTTCTACAAAACATAAAAGATATGAAAGAATGCATAGAATCTGAATCAAATAGTATGTTCTCTATTCATGAATGAAAAACTAGCATACTTGTCACCACATCATTGTTCATATCCACCTCAGCAGTAGTGATAGCATAATCCCTTCCTTGTTTCCTTGGAGATTATTATTGATTTCCTCCACCAACCCTTGTCTTAGGGAAGTTGTTGGTATAATTTTCATGCTCTTTGCAGTTGTAACACTACATCATTGGCTGAGAGTTGATCTGAAACTTCCATTCTTCTTCAACAATAGTGTGATTTTTCATATCTATTCAGCGGTTCTTGTCCAGATAACAAAACATTCCACATATGAAGCAATTAATGGTTCCCTTTAAACATTTCCCATGAAGCTTATTCCAAAAAATTTTACAAGTGGGATATTCAAACATATTTCCATTGTAGGATTTGTTTGTTGAACCGCCCATGTTGTTCTCTATTTTCCACTTCTTGTCACTAGGCCCATGAGACCACTGAGGGTCTCTAATATTCATTTCAACCTTGGGGCACAATGAAAAAATCTCCTCATAACTTTCGAAGTCTCTAATTGCCGACTCTTTTCACAGACTCGACATTAGTCCACTAAATAAGTGGTCCACCTTGCTTTCGATGTTCATGACAAGGCCAAAGGCGTACCTTGAAAGCCCTGTAATGTTTTCTTCATATGCCCTGATAGACACATATTCGTTCCGATTGAGTCTAAGGAACTCTCTTTACATTTTGAGACAGAGGGGTCAAGGATAATATTTATTGAAAACATCCTCTTGAATTCCTCCAAATCCATGGAATAAATTTCAAACAGGGTCTTTGTATTCTTCATCAGTTCCCACCACTGATCAGCTTTCCCATCAAAACGAATGACTGCCGATACAACATTTTCTTTTCCAAGAACAGGAGGATGGATAATACCTTTTCAATGGAGTTAATCCACTGTTCAGTGGGGATAGGATCAGAAGATCGGCTAAACATGGGAGGCCTTTACTGCATGAAATATTCTACAACAACTTTCTATTTCCTTGTAGTTTGAGGGTGTTCCACATGATTCAAGTTATTATTCATAACGTGTTCCAGCTGTGCAATTACTACCGTGATGTTTTGAGTACGCCTTCCCACTAAATCAAGAATATCATTAGGTAAACCTTTACATTACGTATGACATTTGTTATTGGAACATGTTCTTCTATATCCAGACATTAACTATGAAAATGAACATACAATTATATGGCTTAAATACTTAGCTATTGAGCATAAAAAGGAAATATTGAACATAAGAGGATAAACTTGTAAAGGAGAAGTATATCCAAACATGTGATTCCATATGTTTAAATCTCGGTTATCCTTGATCTATTTCCTAAAATATATTCTTATGGGATTTCCCCCATTAATAATGGTTTGTACTAAGCTCATGAATTCATGAATTCATATCCATTAGGACTGTTATAACCAGGAGTGCAGCAAGGCTCGTTGTTGTGCACCAGTTCCCATTCAAGTCTAAATCAAAGTGGTGTTTCCAGGTTCTAACCCTAGATACATTTATGCTAGAGCCACCTCTACTTACTAATATCTAAATAGGGCTGTATTTCTTTGATAATCTACTTACTCAATACACACCAAAATTTAGGGATGTTTTCTTATACTTAGTATCATCCTTTAGATTCTCAATAAGGTTCTCTATTTCTAATCTCTAAAAATAACTAGACCATCCTCTGATACCAACTATAGTGACCCTATCCATTACACATAACATAACATGATTTCAATAATAATTATATAGTGATCAACAATATCACAATCCATTATTTTTTTAAAAAGGATAAAATTTTCATCATATCTTATCCCATTAAAAATAAATTGGTTTCATAAACATTTCATCATTGTATAACCTATGATAATTAAATGGATTTAATTAACATCATTTCAACAGAATCAAAAATATTAACAATCCTTATAATGAATGTGGATAGTAACATTTGATCATATCACCAATAAATCATAAGAAACAAATTTTTTTTAATTGATAAATATAAATTCCATTAAAATATAATTGAAACATTTTTTTAGGAAAATAAAATTTCCAATTATATATTACCTCATTAAAATATATAATTTTCTATAATAAAGAGGGAAAAAAGTTCTTTTTAATGAATCCTAAAATGTTTAGAAGGAATTGTAAAAAGGTTGAGTAGTCATGATGTTGGGAAGTTCAATTCCTTCTATGTCACAGACCAGCCCAAGTTTCCATCCAAACTGGCACCTAGCCCATCCAATGACACAGAGCGAATGGTGTTTATGATCCCCACGGGTGAGAAACTAGTGCATGGGTATTCACATTACACATTTTGGAATGATTTTAACCATGAATAACAACTGTAAATTGTCCAACAAAATAGGACAACATCACACACTCAAAAACCATAACCATATCCAAATGTAATAACACTAACACAAGTTATTTGTTTAAAATTTAAAAAAAAAATCATAATACAAAAATGGGAGGGAAACCAAGTATACCACATGATAAAAACCTCAATATAATAATTGGTTTGTCACCCTCAAGACACCACCACCAACACCTAAATGGGAGTTCCACTAGGAACCGGATCCACCTTGACCACAATGATACATATTTCATTTGTCTTGGTAAAATATAACAAAATATACATGCAAGTAATAGTGTATGTAGGGTGTGGGCCAATGCTTAGAAGGATTCCACAAAAAATATATTCCATGGAATAAAATTATAAGAAAAATTGACATTAATATTTTAATAATGAAATTGGAAACATTTTAATAAAACATTTTTATAGAAAAACTTCAAGAGAAGTATTCTTTGAAATAAAAATGAATGAATAGTCCACCATATGCCTTTTTTAATGTCAAAATAATAAAATAACCATGGGTATTACCTAAAGTATATTGCACTAATGGTACCCCAAGAACCTCATACCTTGGTGAAACATGGTATAGAAACTATAACATATGTCCTCCTCCTCCATGCACCATTAGGGGAAATTCAACCCAAGGTCTATTGGTCCCCAATTATCATCATAGATTAGTCAGGGTTATAAAATAAATCATGAAATAGGGAACACCGCTTGATCTATCTAGTGTACTAGTTCTATTCAACCCACCTAAATACGTAGGATTCCCATTTTTCTCAATTCTATTCAACATGTCACATAGAACATCCCTTTTTCATAGACACACCAATAAATATGAATAAACATGAAAACCATTATTTTTCATAAGAAAAAACCTTTTTCAAATACATACACACACAAAATCCATTCTAAAACAAGCTTTACATGACTTACACAATTCATGGAGCACATTAAGAGTCATAACCATGAAGGCACACATGAAACCCAACAAATTGCATTTAAAAAAATCATCTTTCAACCCATACACGCCTTCAACCATTTGAAAAAAATATTTTTCACCACCCAAAAAATTCGTAGAACACATTCATGAATCCCATCAATTATACTAAAATCATAAAATAATGTAAAATCATGTATTAACCCACCTCAAACATGGAAACGTACAAAATTTGGTGGAAAACCACAACTGCACGAAAAGGGGACCCCATAAAGTAACGATCAAACCATAAACCCCATGATTAAACCCCAAACACTATAGTTATACCCATTTTAGGGAAAATAACTTTCTAGGGAGAGAATAACCCACAGAATTGTGAATAATATCCCAGGAGTGATGAATAACTCAAGAATTGACAAGCTTACTTGCTAATTATTTGAAGATAAACAACCAAATCCATCAAACAATGTATTTTTAAGGAGGCCAAGAGGGAGGGGAGGAGGTGGATATGGATGAAAATAATAAATGGGGGAATAAATTGGTGAAATGTTGGTAAAATAAGGGATTCTTATAAAGGTAGAATCATTATTTTTAATGATCTATATTGGCCATATGGTTATTCCGTATAGTTTTCTAAACAATGTGGTAAAATTATGGAAACTCTATCCTTATGGAAAAGTGGCCACATGTTTTTATTGGGTAAGCCACACACCCATTTGGTAGAACATGAACTTCAGAAAGAACCCTTGGTCTAGGTGCATGGTTAGTCATATTTCTGTGTGGTAGGTTGTGCGCCTGGACAGTGCCACTATCCAGAGTGCACGGTCTCTCAAAGGCTATCACAAAGTTTCTATTAACTATGATCCAACCGCGTTCCACCTTCTATAGAGTTAAAAAACTCTATTTTCACCCAAAAATCTTGATAAAGATATGGAACCAAGATTATTCAAAAAATAAAACAAAAAATACCTCTAAATAATATCATTTATGTGAAAATTCTCCCAACCATGAAAACTATCCACCCTTTGAAAGTCACTCTAAACTATGGCAAGAGAAAAAAATTTGTTACAACACCTAAACCTAAGAAATCTACTCCCATGTATTATGCTCGTCATTATAATGATTCCAAAGAACCCAGAACAATGATATGAAATTTACATTAATAACTCTTTCTTGGGAATCCACAATTTCTATTGGCCACTCAAACATAGACAAATCAGATTCCAACTCCAACTTTTCCCAATTCAATACAAGAGAAGCATACAGATTATTGTTTTTTAGCTATGAGACATGGAACACATCAGGGATTGACATTAAATTGGACAAGAAATCTAACCATTATTCCACCTTACCAACTCTCTTTGTAATCTCAAATGATTAGACATATGTCACTATTAGCTTCCCATTCTTACCCAAACAACAATGACCCATGTTGCTGGGGGGGGGACTTTAAAAAACACCGGATCACCATCATAAAATTCTAATTCTCAGTGACACTGATCAACATAACACTTATTGTTAATATAAAATGTAAAAAAATAAAATTGGACCTTCTGAGAAGTCCCCTTAACAAGAATCAGTTAGAGTAATGAGGTCTCACCAACCTCAACCCAATAGAAAGGTGAACGACATGAAAAACCATAGTGTGCCTCAAAGGGTTCTATTCTTATCGAATATTGGTATCTATTGTTATTAAGAAACATGAAAAATCATAAATGGATATCCAAAAAGATGATAAAATCCAACACATTTACACGATTCATGCCTTCTACGATCTGATTCACCTGCTCTACCTAACCATTTGTTTGATGATGGTATGTCATGCTCAACATGAACTCTAACCCTGTTACCTTCTAAAGGATTTCAAAAATTGAGAGGTAAAATAGGGGTCCCTAACCAAATATAATTTTAACAACACTCCATAAAGCCTCCCTCTCTCATAAACATATAATTGAACTAACTCAACCACTTTGGCTGAATCCTTGATTATAATAAAATGGGTCGATTTAGTCAGATGATCAATCACAACAAAAAACACGTTCCTTCCTTGGGGAGTATGAGGTAATCCAATACTGAAATACATAGAGACCATATCCCACTTTAAAGTAGGAATGGGTATGGGTAATGAAATCATGATGTCCATTTATAGTCTTATTTGACCTATTAAAAAACATAACAGCAGTATATGAAGTCAACAATATCTCATCTCATGATCATCCCCGAGAATTGACAAAACACATCATAAAACATCTTGGTTGTACTTGGATGAACATCCCACCGAGACTGGTGGAAATTGAACCTCACCACTTTCCATAGTGATAACAACACCACAACATGGCCCTTGAAGCAAATTACCCTTCTTGATGACAAAGACCATTCACATGGATCATCCCCACCATTTATGAACATCATATACTACTATCAAAATATTTTTCCAGAAATGTTCTAACAAATTAACTATGAAAGGGAGAATGGTCAGTAAAAAAAGTCAAGAATGCACCTACACTATGATCCTTGGTCTTTAAATTCATCTGGGGAAAAAATACCCATCAAGGTCCATTCATCACTGAAATATTTCACTCAATTCACTGGAATTTTCATGCTCAAGGTGCCTGATCCCACATTAACTTTTCTTGGGTTTTACATGATCTAAAATTCAAATCACTAAATGTATTGAGCCCAATGCTGCAACATGATATTTATATTCTTATGGAAGAAAATATAGGAAAATATATTTTGATCTGAGTAGAATACAAACACCCCCATGAGATAATTATTCCATGTATTATAGTTGTGCATAACTACTACTAACTCTAGGATAAGGGTTGGGTAATTAATTTTATGTGGTCAGATTTACCAAGAACAGCAGGTTAACTTATTCTCATCATCCATCCACACACACCTGGCCCGAACCGTGATAAGGCACGAAGGGTGCTCCTGATCCCAGTAGGATAGAAACACATACCTAGGTATCAAAATTACACTTTTGTGAATTATTTCACACATGGTGAATAACTATAAAGAATCCAACAAAATAGGATAATATCACATGATCAATAACCATAACCATATCCAAAAGAGTTACAACTAACACAGTTTAACAAATTACAAATTAAACAAAAACTAGAATTCCGAAATGGGGGGAAAACCAAAAAGACAGAAAACTAAAAGCTTCCAAGTAAAAATAGGTTCATCGCCCTTAATCCATCGCCACTAACACCTATAAGAGATGAACCACTAGAAAACAGATCCACTATCACTACCACAAAACAACTTGTCATCACCTAGGTTAGTCTTAACAAAATATACATACACCTGAGGGTGTATTTAGGTTTTGAGAGAAATCCTAGGATAATTTCACCAAAAATAGATTCCAAGCCATAAAATTATTAAAAAAGTTAGTATGAATGTTTTAAGAATGAAATTCGAAACATATTTAGTAAAAAAAATTTAGTTTAAACATTTTCAAGAGAAGAATGCTTTGAAATAAAAATGAATGAAGTGTATGTCGTATGTTGATAGTAAGATCAACATCAAAAGAAATACATGGGTATTCCTTAAAGTCTTTATAACAACTAGGACCCTAGGAACCTCATACATTAGTCAAACTGAGTGTAGAAACCATAACCTATAGCATCCTCATGCACAAGCCACTATATGGAAATTCATACCTAGGACTACTGGTCTCCAATCATTATCATATTTCAGTTATTGTTGTACCTTCAATCATACTAGAGGGAACTGGGCATCATCCCATCTTATTCGACTACCTTACTCATTCTATTCCTCTGACATGGATACATAGTATTCCCTTAGTTCTTAATTACATTACACATGTCTCATATATCATCAGTTTCACATAAACTCACACACCCACCAAGAAATATGAATACAAATTAAAAAAAAACCATTTTTCATATGGAAAAAAACTTTGAAATTCATATAAACTCCAAATCAATTATAAAACATGATTCTCACCTCTTATACAATTCATGGAACACATTAATAGGGGTAACAAAGAAATAAATCATGAAACCCGACCAATTCCATTTGAAAAATCATCTTTCATCCCATATTCACCTTGAAACCATTTAAAAAGAAATTTCACAACACACAGAAAAACCATTGAACGCATTTAAGAAGCCCATCAATCATTTTAAAATCATACAATAATGAAAAATCCTAGAATCACCTACCTCATGCTTATAATCTTCAAGAAGCTGGTGTAAAACCACAACCACAAAATAAGGTGACCCTATAATGGAACGATGAAACCATAAACACCAATATTGAACCTAAAGAACCTTGGTTCTCCCATTTTAGGGAAACAAACCCACTAGAGAGAGAAGAAACTATATATGAAAGAAGAAGAAACCCATAGGGTGGAAGAAATAAAGAATGGAGGTGCTTTATTAATGATGCATTGAGGATCCATGGCCAAATCCAGCCACAAATTGAAGTTCAATTTGTCTTTGAGATAGGGGTGGAGGAACCTACAACAAGAAATACAGAATGGGGGAAGAAAAGGGTGGAATTTACGTTAAATTGGGAAATACAAGGAATATAAAACAATTATTTTTAATTTCTTGGATAGGCGAAAAAAATAATTCATACTATTTTACCAACCATGTGGTAACCGTGTTTCACCTCTTTACATAAGAAAAATAGGCCGCACAGTTTTCTAAGGAAATATGTATGCTCATGTGGTAAAAAGTGCACCCCAAAAAGAACCTCTAATCTGGGAACACTATTAGCCACATGACACGAGGCAGGCCATGCAACCAACATATTACCACTTTCTAGGGCACACGGTCTCTATTGGGATAGCTCACCGTCTCTACTAATGGTGCGTCAACCATACACTACCATTTACTATGTCCAAAAACTCCATTTTTTTACAAAAAAACACCAAATAAAACTATGGAACCAAGATAATAGTAAAATAAACCTAAAAAATATCTTAAAATAAGATCATAGATGTGACATTTGATACATGTTAAATCAAATATTCCTTCCACATTTTTGGTAAAAAGATAAAGGTAACGGTTTTGTAAAATGACCAAAATATTAATTTAAAACTTTTTTTAAAATCATTCTTGGAAAAATATTTATTAAAAATTCATTATATAAAATTATAATTATTCATTAAAACATTTGAAGAAAACGTTTTCATAGAAGAGATATGATTTTTTACTAATGAGATAAATAAAGTAATCTTTCTTTAAAAAATTATTTTGGTATCCTTGATACATTAAGATAAAAAAATAAAAGAAAAAAATATTCAGAATAACCAGAGTAGAAGAAACATATTGATTTTCATGGTAGATAGGTCTTAATATTTCATAATCACAAAATTAATCATAGACAATCCCAAAAAATGAGATTATACATAATTTTTTTACTAATTTGGTAAAATATTAATCATAAGCCCAATGAAAGAAATACAATTAGATAGATATTGATATATATATAATTTTCAAAAAAATAATCCCAAAATAAATTCTGGTTATGTATATAAAATACTTAAAATAAATTAGTGGTGAATGTGGAATATTTCTCCCATAATGAAAGATAGACTTGAAATCCATTATATTATATGATATCATTTTAATCATAATCCAGGTGTGACTCCCCAAAACTAACCTCTCATGTAATAGTAATATTATGGTTTTATTTTCATGTTATCGAAACAAATTTGAAAACTAATAATACCAAACATTTCATTTAAATAAAACACAGAAGTGTTTACATTACACCAATGTCAAAGGAAAACCAAACTGACCAAAAATACTTATTAAAAGACCTATTAGAATTGCAGGGAGACCACCCAAAACAATGGGAACCCCAAGAAGATAATATGGGTCTTTTGGATCCATCACAATGAACATTAGTATGGCTTGAGCCACTGCAACAGTGCTGAGAATCAGTAGAATGATTTGCACCGTCTTCTTCAATTGTCTTGAATTTAGGACACTCCAATGTATGGTTTTATAATTCCCCAATTCAATAGTTGTTATTCAGGTAACCGTTGAGTTTCTAACAGATATAATTATATTCGTTTCTCTTTTATGGATTAATTTAAAATATCTACGAATAGTTAGTTTTCTAAAATAATTAATGAATGCATTGAAATTATATTTTTAAACATATGAACTATTTTTATAAACATTAAAAGGTCAATGTTTGAATATTTTTGGACTACACTATGTGTGATTTTAAAATGAGGTGAGGATTTCAAACACTTTTCAAATATTTCAAATATATTGTAAATGTTTTCATTCTTAATTATTCAACAAGGTTTTAACAAAACTATGTCTTTGATTTCTATAATACAAGTATAATGTTTTCATATAGATGTATTAAACGTTAATTTATCAATTTGTGTTTTAAAACAATAGTGTTTATAAAAACTAAGGGAAATTTTGGTTTGAAAAACACCTATATAAGTAATGAAACCAAGTGTTGTATTTACCAAAAAATAAACCCCACATGGGCCAGCCCTCTAGCTAGGTTGAAGAGGAAGCACGCGTTAGGAGGCTGAGCCTAGCCTCCAGCCTCGGCATAGGCCGACCTGTGGGTGTAGTACATGCATTCTTGAAACACACACGAGGATCAGAGCGCACCACCGTGAATGGAAACACTGCGGAGTGATTGGGTGTAGGAGAATGCCCGTAGAACCCAATACATGGAAGTACTGGGAGGGGGAAGGGAGAATTCTGAGTTGTTTCTCAGAGCTCTTGGCTTATAAAGAAGCCACATGAGTCCCTCCATTTCGATGTGGGATGAGGAAAATCGTCCAGTATCGAATCGAGGCCGTTGGATCACGTCATGTGTGATTTGGGCCATTTATTTCGATCTAGCGCTCGACTCCTAGCAACTGCGGAATACTATGCATTTTTTGTGCATCGTCCGATCCACCATGTATCTAATATCATCCATCTGAGATTTTTAATTCACCACGTCGAATTTAACCCATCCGATCTATCTCGTATCTGATCGTGACTATCAATCCCCTTTTATAATCACCACATCACTGTGATCATCCGATCTTCTCACCCTTTAATCCCTTTATCCATCCTTTCTCTGGTTTTTCTCCCCCTCACGACATTCTTATCCATCCCTTCTGCACTGGACCAGTAACCCCTACCCACCCTTTCCCTTTTTTACACACTTCTGACTCATTCTGTCACTATCCAAGCCTCCATGCTTCCATATTCCACAAGAACGACTGACGTCAGTCATTTAAAATAATGAGTGGGACTCGGTTTTCCAGCAAGTGGCCTAAAAATATTTTATATTTTTTTTGTATAATATAGATTTCACCCCATTCCCTGGGTTGTTCTTCCTCTTATCAAGCCTCCAACAAACATCCACGAGCCTTCCCTGAGCCTCTCCTCCTCCTCAAACAAGGGTAAGCGATATTTTGTCTTGTTTTGTTTCTTTCAGGGTATATACATATATATGTGTATACACCTAAAAATATATATATAACCCTCCGGTTTAGTTAAAATCTTCCCTTAGACCAATCCTAAGTCTTCTGTAATTGGAGTTCAAGAAGTATTATGAATATAAGGGATTACATTATACAAACAAAAATTATTTATGTACTTTAAATATATGTGGTTATTTGTATACTTGGTTTATGAATATATAAATATATGCATGTATGATCATATGGTTTTTGATAAAACTCTTTTATAAAAGATTTCAAGACTTTTAAACCTTGAGTTTTAAACTTAAGTAGTGTTTAAAAATGTAAGGAATTATGTGTTGGGAAAAACTTATATATATATATATATTTGTATACATAGTCATATATAATAATATAGTTTGTATAACTCACCCTATGGACCAGTTTTAAGTCTCTCATCTTTGAACATCAATGATTTATTGACATTTTTTACAGACATGTAAGCATCAATTGGTTTTGGTGTAAGACCCTTATGTATACCCAGTTATGTATATAAGTTTTATATTTTCACATAAACATACATGTATGTTTTTTAAAAAATAAATCTTTTTAAATTTATATTAATATTTTTAGGGACTCTCATTAATAAATGTGACTAATATATTAAATTCATATAGGTGTCAATGGATTTTTTATTTGGTTCAAACCCCCTTAATACATAGTCTATATTCAGATATGAGAATATATGTGTATACACATAAACATTGACCCTCAAATTTATTTATAATTTTTAAAGGGTTTCTAAGAAATAATAAAACATGGGTTTTCAAAATATGAATGTCCTTATTTAAAAATACAACTGTTTATATACACCCTTGTGTATGAACAGATTTACAGAACACTAAACCCTAATTTTGGAAATTCCTAATATTATACTTCTGATATGTTTAGTAATTAAGGATAATTCATGAGTATAATATTTGGGTTCACTACTCTTAGGTAGATATGTGGGAGTCACTTATTTTCAATATATATTGAATAGTATTAGTTATGGTTGAATTTCAAGCTTTTCATGTTTAACATTATCTGTACCTTGTGATATTTTAAACATAAGAATACCAAAAATGAATGTTTGGGAATTTATGTGTTTAATACCCATTTTGAAATACTTTTTTTATCCTTTAATTAATTAAGAACCCAATCCATGATGAAATTCCATTGTGTAATTTATCAATAAATATTTTATCATTTAGGTTTATCATTTTATGTAACAAAACATGTATTTCTTTTAGTGTATTAGTTGTCATCACATATGCCATAATCTTCTTATCATACTCACCATTCAATGACATAACCATACAATTGTATTGTTTTTTGATTAATACTTATATGCCTGAGTCACTATATATATGTAAATGCTAATGAATGTAATTAAAACTCTTATGGCCTTTTTATGGAATTATTAATTAAATTATTCAATGTGTTATGGGACACCATGAATGATATGAAACAAGAAATTAAATATTCAAATTGGTATGGGGTATTTTGAATATACGACCCTATTTGGAAAATGAGAAATGTAATAGACTCAGTATAACAGGTTAGGGACCGGTTAATGAAAGCCCCTCGATGCATTGATAGTTCTCACAAGACAATTAGGTCATGGCATGAGCCCATTGACATTTTAGGTCTTGAAACGAGGTCGTGAAAGGGTTTGATATTATATGTTCCCTCATTTTGTTTATGATATTTAATTAACCATGTGGATATTTGACTAGTAGAATATCCACGGTTAAGAGAAAATACTTATGAGTATCAAAAAAAGTAAATGCTTATGGAATGACATTTATTTTGCACTCAGGGATTTATTATCTATTTATAATGTCTTTTACTTATTATTTTGAGTGAACATGCTTATAATTGAATCATGATTCTTCATAACTATGTTGAAATTCCTAGAAATGTGTCCTTATTATTCTTAAACTAAATTAATTGTTGTAATGTTTATGTTTCAGAATTTCTTACGAAAATGTTTTATGGGAATTTTTAAAAAAATAATGTTTTTAAATGTTATATTGGTATATTATGTTATTTGAAAACTACTTTCTTGGAATTTGTATGCTCACCCTATGTTTTTAAATAATGTTTTTAGGTATTAGTTTTATCCAAAGAAGCATGTAAAAAGTAGTAGGTTTCACAGAACCTGAACCAAATCGATCTTCTGTAGGAGACATGATGTGTAAAATATTAGTGAACTTTTTTGTTAAAAATTACACATCATGTTTGAGAGTGTCGGCTCTGGGTATTCTGGGGTCGGGCTATGATAGTTGGTATCAGAGGATTCAGTTTAGATTACTCTGGAAAACCAGAATTGAATACAGAAAAATTTACTTAAACATTACTAAGTAATATGTCCTCTTAATTTTCAGATGGAAAACGGAAATACCAGCCTTTTGCCTCATCCTATTGAGTCTCTAGAAACTATAGTTTCTATATCCATCCATGACAACTTTGTAAACTATGCACACATTTGTATGACATGAAAACACCTCAACGATGTGTTAAACTCTCCCTGTGTACTTCAACTCCCCTAAGGAGCGGGTTTGGAATACCTCTTTATGATGGAAACCCAATTTCCATATTATTCACATCAGGGAAAGTACTTCTAGAGAATTTTTAGATGCTTAACTATAGTAGAAGGATTCTTGTTCCACATGGATTTCCAAGAAGCTGCAGCAGCGGGTGACCTCTGCACAACATATATGGGCCTAATCTTGTCCTATGTCCATTATGGTCAAGTAATAGACATTAAAATTATTGAATTTGATGCCTCCCATTATATGTACAGAAATGAAGTACATAATTATGTCTCGCGAATTTATACCCCTCATGTCTCAATCAGGAGACACCATACATGTACCCACGATACTGAACCAGACTTCTCGGGTTGCATTTGGTTCAGGGAGATCGAGAGTTTCGAAATTGTTTTTGGAATTCCGGTAACTAGGAGCTGGGGAAACCATTAGTCTTGGGTGTTATATACCAATTGTTTATGAAAATATGATTTTTTGTTTCTTCTTTATTCTACCTTTCCAATGTTTTGGTTATACTGATTAGACTCTCATGAATTTTTTTTTTTAATATGGAAGGAAAAACTCATATCTTATCCTTCCATGTTGAGGTATTAGAGGCCATTATGGTCAGAACTTGTGTAGAAGAATACCTTCCCTTTTTAAATCTGTGAAGAACTTGCAGACATCTTCACGACGAATCTAACAATCCGAACATTCTTCGCTCCTGCCAAGGGAATTCCTATATCTACCACTGCATAGCCACTGCCCAACTCATTGATTATTGGAGAAAGGGAAAGTACCAGAAAGGACTTTTCCTATTCTTCAAACATTCTTGAATCTTCACAGCCAGGGTAAGGTTTCAAGAGGCTTCCTTGGAAGGGGACCTTAATGTAGCCTATATGCACAAAATCCATATTTTTAGTTTTTATGACCACATCTATGACATCAACATTCTCGAACAAGAGGTAGTCCAAAGAGTTCTTAGAGAGTTTGTACATTCTAAAATCTCAGAACTCTCTACCATTCAAGCCTCCCTCTAGAAGCTTGAGTGTACACTACACGATTTTAACCCTTACTTCTTGAGGTGTGTTTGGGCTAGGGAAGTAGAAGAATTGAACACCAATTTGGGTATTCAACTGGCCACACCTGAAGATTCTCCACAATGGAGGATGTGGTGAATAACATCAAAGAGTTTCCTTTTGGCATGGTTATATGAAATGAATTGAGAGGATGCAATTATTTGTATAGGGGAATAATGTGACACCCCAAAACTAATCACTCATGTAATAGTAATATTATGGTTTTATTTCCATGTAATCAAAACAAATTTTCAAACTATAAATACAAGAAATTTCATTTAATAAAACATCAAAGTTTTTACATTAGAAGAAGGTCAAAGGGAAACCATAATAACCAAAAATACCTATTAGAATTACAGGGAGACCACATAAAACAAATAGAACCCAAAAAAGATAATATGGGTCTTTCAGATCCGTCACAATGAACATTAGTATGGATAGAGCCACTAAAACAACACTGAGCATCAGTGGAATTATGTGCACCGTCTTTTTCAATTGTCTTGAATTTAGGAAACTATAATGTATGGTTTTATAAGTACCCAATTCGACCTTTTCACTTCGGGTAACCTTTGAGTTTCAAACAACTATAATTATAGTCATTTCCCTTTTGTGTCTTACTTTAAAATACCTAGGAATAGATAGTTTTCTAAAATAATTAAAGACTACATTGAAATTATAATTTTAAACATATGAACTATTTTTATAAACTTTCAAAGGACAATGATTTAATATTTTTGAGCTACACTAACTATTATTTTAAAACAATGTGAGGATTTCAAACAACTTTTAAATATTTCAAATATATTGTTAATGTTTTCATTCTTAATGCTTAAATGAGGTTTTTATTAACTATGTATTTGGTTTTTATAATACTAGTATAATGTTTTCATATAGATTTATTAAAATTTAACTTATCTCTTTTTTTGAAACAATAGTGTTTATAAAAAATAGGGGAAATTTTGGTTGAAAAAACACCTATATATGTAAGGAAACCTAGTGTTGTAGTTAAAAAAATAAACCCCACATGGGTCGGTCCTATAGCCGGGCCGAAGGAGGCATCAAATGATAGGAGGTCAAGCCTAGCCTCCAGCCTTAGTACATGTTGTCCTGTGGGTATAGTGCATGCACTCTTGAAGCACACACGGGGAGAAGAGCACACCACCGGGAGGGGCGGCATGGGAGCATGGGTGGGCACCAGAGCACGCCCTCAAAACCTGGTATGGGGTGGTACCAAGAGGGGGATGGATAATTCTATGTTGTTTCTCAGAGATCATGGCTTATAAAGATGCCGTTGGAGTTCCTCCATTTCAATATGGGAAGAAGAAAATATTCTAGGATCGAATCCAGTCCATTGGATCATGTCGCGTGTGATCTGGGCTATTTATTTAGATCAAGAACTCAACTCATAGTAGCCGGTAAACCCACCACATTTTTGTGCATCGTCTGATCCAACACAGTTCTCATCTCGACAATCAAATATTTTTAAAACAACTTTTCGAATCTGATCCATCCAATCTATCTCTGATCTTGTCAAGACCGTCCATCTCCTTTTATAATTGCTGCATCAATGTGTCCATCCATTCTTCTCTTCCTTTAATCCTAGTCGTCTGTCCTTTTTCGAGTTTTCTCCCCCATGCTGCCTTATTCTTTCTATTTCCTGTGCGGGACCTATAACCCATACCCTCCATTTCTCTTTTTTCCACACCTGTGACTTCTTCCGTCGCCATATGAACCTCCTTACTTCCATATTCCACAAGTCCGTCTCACCTCAGTCATTTAAAATACCATGTGGGCCTTAGTTTTTTTGCATCTAGCCTTAAACTATTTTATTTTTTTAGTATAATATAGTTTTCACCCCATTATTTCTATTTTTCTTCCTCTTCTCAAGCCTCTAGAAAACTTCCACAAGCCTTTCCCAAGCCTCTTCTCCTCCTCAAACCAAGGAAAGGGATATGTTGTCTTGTTCTGTTTCTTTTAGGGTATATACGTATATATGTATACTCACTAAAATATATTTATAACCCTACGGTTCAGTTAAAATATTCATTTATACCGATCCTATGTCTTCTGGAATTGGATTTCAAGAGGTATGTTGAACAGAAAGGTTTAAATTATACATACAAAACATATTTATGTACTTTATATATATGAAGTTATTTGTATATAAGGTTTATGAATATATAAATATATACATGTATGATCATATAGTTTTGGGTAAAACTCTTTTATACCCTATTTCAAGACATCTAAATCTTGACTTTCAAACATAACTTGATTTAAAAAACGTAAGTAATTATGTGTTGGAATATATATATATATATATATATATATTTGTATATATGATCATATATAATTATGTAGTTCGTATAACTTACCCTTTGTACCAGTTTTATGTCTCTCATATTTGAACATCAATGATTTATTGACATTGTTTATAAACAAGTTGGCATCAATTAGTTTTGGTGTAAGACCCTTATGTATACCCATTTATGCATATAAGTTTTTTATGTTCACATAAACATATATATATTTTTTTAAAAAACTAAATCTTTTAAAATTTATTTTAGTATTTTAAAGGACTCTCGTTAATTAATGTGATTAATATATTAAAGTCATATCGGTGTCAATGGATTTTTTTCATTGGTTTAAACCCTTTAATACATAGTGTATATTTGGATATGAGGATATATATGTATACACATAAACTTTTATCCTCAATTTTATTTATAATTCTTCAAGGGTTGCTAAGAAAGAATAAAACATGTGTTTTTGAAATATGAATGTCTTTAGTTAGAAATATTAATTTTTATATACACCATTGTGTATGAACAGATTTACACAACACTAAACCCTAATTTACAATACTCCAAAAATTCTAATTCTGAAACGTTTAGTAATTATGGAGAATTCATGAGTATACTATTTGGGGTTTGATACTCCTAGATACATATGTTGGAGTCACTTATTTTCAAAATATATTTAAATGTTTTAGTTATGTTTGAATTTCATACTTTTAATGTTTAACATCATGTAAACCTTGTGATATGTTAAAAATAATCATACCAGAAATGAAAGTTTGGGGATTTATGTGTTTAATACAACTTTTGAAATACTTGTTTTATCCTTTAATTAATTAAGCACCCAACCTATGATGAAATTCCAATGTGTAATTTATCAGTAAAGATTTTAGAATTTAGGGTAATCATTTTATGTAACAAAACTTGTATTTATTTTAGTGCATTAGTTTTCATCACATATTCCATAATCTACATATCTTATTCACCATTCAATGACATAACCATGCAGTTGATTGTTTTGTAATTAATACTTATATGCCTGTTTCACTATATATATGAAAATGATGATGAATTTTGTTAAAAATCTTATGATCTTTATGGAATTATGAATTAAATTATTCAAGTTGGTATGGGACACCTTGAATAATATGAAATTAGAAGTTAAATATTCAAAGTGGTATGGGATATTTTGAATATAAGACCCTATTTGGAATATTTGGAATGTAATAGACTCGGTATAACGGGTTGGGGACTGATTAATGAAAGCCCCTTGATGCATCGATATTTCTCAAGATACAATCAGGTCATGGCATGGAGCCATTAACATTTTAGGTCTTGACAAGAGGTCTTTACAAGGTATGATATTATATGTTCCCTCATTAGGTTTATGATAATTAATTAACCATGTGGATATTCTACTCGTAGAATATCCATGTTTAAGAGCCAGTACTTATGAGTATCAAAATAAGTAAATGCATATGTAATGAAATTTATTTTTCACTCAGTGATTTATTAGCTAGTGTATGTTTCACAGCAGTAGAGAATGAAATTGATGTTATTACCTTTATATGCAACTCTGATTATGTATTAATATTACTTATTAAATTTTTACTGGAATATAATATGTCAAACTTATTTAAAATGTCTTTTACGTATTATTCTGAGTTAACATGCTTATAATTGAATCATGATTCCTCATAACTTTGTAAGAATTCCATGGAATGTTCCCTTATGGTTCTTATACAAAATTTTATGTTGTGATGTTTATGTTTCAGTATTCCTTAAGAAATTTTTTATGGGAAATTTTTAAAAAAATAATGTTTTTAAATGTTATATTGTTATACTATGTTATTTTAAAACCCCTTTAGGGGTATTTGTATGCTCACCCTACGTTTTTAAATAAAATATTTCAGGTATTAGTTTTAGATAAAGAATAATTTTAGAAGTATTTGGTTTCCTAGAACCTGAACCAAATGGATCCCCTATAGGAGACATGATGTGTAAAATTTCAGTGCTTGTTTTTGTTTAAAATTACATATCATATTTAAAGGCACCAGCTTCGGAAATTCTAGGGACGGGTTATGACACCTTGTGAGTGAATAACATTAAATATATTAATAATAAAATATTCATGGTATAAAATTTCAAATTTTATGTATATACAGTTCCCAAAATAAGATAGGTGTAATATATAACATATGACCCCAAGAACACAATTTGTGAACAAAATCCCTTTCCTTATGTCTCAATAGTTTTTATACACATTTGAAATTATTATATAACAAATATTGGATTATTATAAATTTATTCCCAAACAATACTCATACATATAATATTTTATATGAGTTCCTTATAACATTTTATCACCTTCTTAATAAAAATTCTTTGTTAAAATCACATTTCAAGTAATAATTATTTAATTTTTCATTTATGTTTTTGTTTAGTATTTTAAATATTTTTATTTTGATAATGGTTAAATAATATTCATAATATTATTCATTATATAAATATATTATATTATATATATATAGTAATCCTTAAATTTAAGAGATTGAAAATTAATTACATTGTTCATCGTGATGGTTGTCCTTACGTACGTATGAACACAATATCCATTTACTCAAAAAATAAAAGGAAATAAAGATGATTAATATATCACCTTTACACAACCATTAATATTTCATATCTATCATATATATTCAATGAATATATCCTTATTACCACCAATGAAAAAAATTAAAAATGTATCACATCGTTTTGTGGAGGCGGTAGTCCACCCATACGAATGATCGATGTTATTGTTTAACAATTGATTCAACAGTAAAAAGGTATATGTGGTATTATAATTATATATGTAAAAGTATTACATAAATATCATATAAATATTTTAAATGTGTTATTATATCATACCATGAAAATCAGTAATGTAAAAATAATTACTTCCGTTCATAAGGAGGCAGTCCGCCGTACACAAGATCGATAGTGGAATTTCTCATTTCATAGAGGAGATCATTATAGGTTATGATATTTAAATAATAAAATATAACTATATATGAAATATTTAAATTATTATATCATCATTATATAATTATTAATGAAGTTTTTGTAAGAGAAACTAATATAAAAATTCTAAGTTAAGAACGAAATCTCTTCTTCGGACAACATACTTATGTTAAACCAAAAACCTTTTTTACGGCTTTATAATAAAAATAAGGACTCTAGGATGTTTTTTGAGAAAATTAGATAAGATAATTTTTCATTTGTTTTCCTAATCAAAAGTATTTTCAATTGTAAATAACATAAGAGAGGGGGTTCCCTTTTATAATTGTGGTAGATTACAAACATTGAATTTAAAAAAAAATTATACCCTAGTTTTAAACTTGGAAAAAGGAAAAAAAATTGACCATTGTAGAACCCTATAGTATATAATATTTAAATATGGTCTTAAAATTGTAATTGGATTATTTATTAGTTTAATTTAACCCTTATCATTACAGTTTAACCTTCAGTAAACCATTTTTAACCTTAACCACAATAATTAATCCCGACTGTTCTTAATTTTAATTATTACCAATAGTTAATTTTAACATTGTGAATTATATTAATTATGATGATTTATAATATGTAATCTATTTATTTAAATTAAATTCGTAAAAGTTTCATCATTTAATTTAAAAAAAATTCACATAGGTGATGAAATAACGGTTTTCCAAAGAGAAGATCATCATAAGTACAAAAGGTTTTAATTTAAAAATTCAATAAAAAATTATCTATAATTAAGAAAATTGGATGAATGAAAAATTTATTAAAATAATTTAATTCTAAAAAAAATTATAACTTAATATAACATTTTAATTTATTTAAACAAAAATCTTGTTTTTAATAAAAATAATTTTTATTATTATTCATTAAAAATATTATACTTTCTAGAAACAAAATCACTCTATGATAATTTTGATATGTATATTATAAAAATTATATTGATTTTCTCAAATAGAGTTTCTAAAAGTGGAAAATAATAATTATATTATTTTATCATAGAATTAAATTAAATTAATTTTTAGCAAAAATTGTATTTTTTTAATCATATGAAGACTTTACTAAATGAATAAGTACATTTTTATAAATATATTTTATTTATTTAAAAAATTTTTACATAGTTTTCAAAAAAAAAATATATTAATATTCACATCTACATGTATAATTACTAGGTTATAATAGCCACGTTTAAAAAATATTAACACTATATTACAGTTTTCTAAAACACGGTTTTTCATGTGACATAAGATATATAATAAATTAAGTTTATTTCAAACAAAAATTCATAAAATATAAAGGGGTTGTAATTTGTGTAGTAATGTTTTTGAAATGTAATATACAAATTTGGTATCCTAGTATTTGGTTGTGTTGGAGTACAACTACTCAGTTGAAACCTATTGTACAACGATAGAGGTCATTCAGGTAGTAGTCGATAGTACAGAGGCGGAATACACTACCACATAGAATAAAAACCCATAAATTCATAATTTTTAACAACTTTAACATTTATTCATGTAAAGGATCATTCCAGTTTATATTTTTTGATATGTATGGAATATACAAACATATCAAACCCTTACTAAATAAACTGTACACTTTCATTCAAGTTAATTTTTCAAAAAATAAGATGTTATTTTTTTACTATCATATTTCATTCAGGACACATTTGATTCATTCATTATGTTACACTAACAACCTTTCTATAATCCATAAACAACTATTAGCACTATAATTTTTTTTAAAGATATGGTATGTATAAAAAAACATAGTAAGGTATATAAAAAAGGGAAACTCATTAATGAATTTTAAATTCATTAAAACCCATAAGTAAGTTTTCATTTTTTCATAATATAAACATGATCTCAAAATAATAATTAACATAATCATGAATTATATACCAAATCCCATATTTCTCATAAAAAATTAATAAGAAATCATATATTAAGAAAATCAATATTCAAAAAATTTAATTAGGAAAATTTGATAACCCATAAAAAAAAATAGCTCTAAAAGATTAAAATATTTCCTCAAATAATGAGTTAATTATACAAAATTATAAAATAAAAAAATTCATTTAAATTCCATAATAAGAAATGAAAATATCTATATACGTAAATTTAGAAATTATCATTACAATATTTCTTATATTAGAATCACCTAATCGGATAATTCTCACATATTTTAGGCATAACCTATCACCGATAAACTTAATCTATTTATCCAATTCATTGGAGATATATAACAGGCTCACCCAACATAAAATTTATATCAAGATCACCCATAATTCATATAAAATTTACAAGAGTTTGAGGATGAAAATAATGATTGTATCTTACAATTTAATAAAAAACCCATTTGAATTTGAATTCAAGCCAGTAAGGAATAACACTATCAGTTGTATCAGAAATATGCAAAAAGGTTTATACTACCAAAATATAATAATTTTTAAAATAAAACATTAATTAATTTTTATTGAATGGTTTTATTTTAAAATTAAAATTAAAATATAAAAAGGAATATTGAAAATGAATAATTCTTATGATGGTGAAATGGGTAGCCAAGTCATATACTAAAAAAATATTTTTTTTAGAATTATGAAAAGATTAGAAAATATCATAATTTTTTTGAAATTCTATTTTTTTAATCCATAAAAAATAAATTCTTAAATGACTTATCATTAACTATATCATACATTAAAGAATAATTTTGAATATTAATTAAATATTATAATAACCTCAAGATCAGATATTTGTATTTCGTTTGAGTTCCATGTTGAGTAATAAAATTATACATGTTTTATAATTTATTATTAACCTTTTTTATGTTTATTTTTTACTCATTATTCCCTTTATGTAATTTTTTACCAAGATTTATTTATTTACTACAATTGTTAACATCACATTGGTTATTTCAAGGACGTTCAGTTTATTAGTCTAAAATGACTTTAATATGTTTACTATGGTCAAATAGATCATAGATATATCTAGTAGTGAATATAAATCATGAAAAAATATTATTTTTATTAATTAAATACATATTTAGATCTATCTTTGGAAGCTAGACATAGAAAATAAAATATTTCGTATCATGGAGCTGGGAGTCTATCGGTATACATGAGAAACATTTCATTTTTATAATGAATAATATTGAAATAAGGTACATGATATATAAATACATATAATACTAATTATTTATGAAAATCATATTAATTAATTAGTTCTATCATTTTGACCTACCATGATAGATGGTAAATAAAAAATTCACATCACATTAGAGAGGTGGTATTCCAGGAATACGTAAGAGAGTCATTGCTATTTTCCAACAGAAGGAAATGGGTAAGAAAGTAAGTAATATTTTAACTTTGAAAAATCATAATAATGTAAAAAAATTAATATATATTCTTTAATTTATTCTTTATAACATTCATGTGAGGTGGTGATAAAAAAAATGGCACTTCACCTAGGTGGTAGTTCACATGTGCACATAAAAGATGATTAAATTTTACATAAGATAGAAAATAAAATGAAAAAGTGTTGGTCCATAATAATAATAAAATTTTAATATAATTAAGATACTTATTTTAATATTTTATTATGGTTAGATATGATTTAAATGTGCTAGAAGATTAAATAAATACGAGACATTTGAAAAAGAATTATAACTCTTATTCAGAAATCATCCCCTCGATTACACCTTAATCCTTATTAGGTTGGTTTTTTGTGATACAAGAACCAGTAGTAGATGGGTAGGAAGATGTTAATGTTATTTGGGTAGGTCTTGGTTGAGAAATGTTTCCCAATATGTGTGAGTACGATATTATATGAGACTCTCATTTATAAGTGAGGTGAGTATAAATCCAATAAATACTTAAAATATAAATATATAATAAGTGTTTAACTCTTTTAAAATATAACCAAGGTTCAAAATATTTTAATATTAGGATACCAAGGTAAAAATATATTTAAACAAAATTTATAATTTTTTATGTGTCATTTTGAACCATCACTTTTGGATTAACCCCTTGTTAATCTTGTTTAACATAAAAAAATTATAACAAATTTTTCAATCATTAAGAGTCATTAATGTTATTTTTAAAATAAAAATAGACAGTGAAATGTATAATTATTTATTTAACTGAAAATTTACCCTAATATTATGTTATTATAAGATATTTATTATCTTATTACGATTTAATTTTTAAAAAATAATATTAAATACTGTTTAATGAAATTTTTTATGACTATTCACAAAATTTGACATTAATGACATCATTATAACTATAAATTTCAAATTAAAATACTTATACCAATATTTATATTTCAAAATTATCTTCAAAATTCATTGTTATCAGTAAACCAAAAAATATTATGAATTTTAATTTTTTTTAAACCATAAAATAATTTTATTCTATTGATTTCACAAGAATTTATCCATCTCTCATCCACATAGTAAGGATATATTTCATTTGTAATATTCCCCTTTTCTACTTAACATTATTTTTTATCTTAATTTCCCATTCCCGTGATAAATAATTTTTTTAACTTAGTAACTTATTTTTGACCAAAATAAAATGGATCATGTAAATATATTTTTTACATTATTATTCCAAATTTTAAATTCATTTTTCTAATAATCAATTAATATAAGTGTTAGACATCAATTTTAATATTACTGCACAAAGTGCAAAAAAAATCAAAATTTGTAAAAATGTGTTTAATGCATTAAAATGAAATATAATTCTTATTACTATAGAATTAATTAAAATAATTTTATTAAAATGGATATTATGTAAAATTAATATTATTTAAAATATAAAATTGTACTTTTAAATAAAATGAGCTAAATAAAAGAAATGAATATTTAAAAAAAATCAACATTTTTCACCATTCTATTAAAAATTAGTCATTTCATAAAAAATCATGTTAATCCATCCTAATTATATTATTAAATTATATTTAAAAATATATGACCATTTTTTATAAATCATTACTAAACATTACAAAAAATAATTATAGTGTTCATAAATAAAGTAAAATAAGCACCCTTTTTGAAGAAAATGAATTTTTGAATCATAAATTAATTTTATTATAATTCCATGCCTAGTAAATATAATTATATGAATGTAAATTCAGTTAATTTTTTATATAATAATTTTATTTAACGATAATAACTTATCAATAGAGATAAATTTAATGTATTCAGATAGTAAAACATTATAATTATAAGAATACTTTAATTATAAATATATATTTTTCTCTCAAATTATTTTTTTAATCTTATTCAACTATTTTATAATCAATGCAAGATTGATTATTCATTTTATTTTATAAAAAATTATATACCAATATTTCATAATTTTTATATTCATTTTCATACCCAAAAAATTAATAACCATGTAGTAGTTGTCATAATTGAATAATAATATTTATGTACCCTATCATGGTTTATTAATCTTGAGGAGAAATACTCCGTAATATATTGAATATATATTTAATGAAATTAATATTTAATTTAATTTTTAGTTATATTTACCCACTTAAAGAACAATTTTCCAATTTTTTTTATCTCGTGTCAAATAAAAATGTTTAAAAACATTTTATAACATCTATTTCATGAACTATGTGATATAACATATGATCATGAAATGAAAAACATTATTAAAGTTAGAAAAAAAATCTTAACTGAAAACCAAAATCATAGAAAATGGATTGTAAAACATCATTTTCAAAAGTAGAGAAGGGATATATGAATTTCGCCTAGAATAACACCTAATAATGTTTCTAAATAAGCATAACAATGGTTGGAAGTAAAAATATGGAAAATGAAGAGAAATAATTTCTAAATTGGATGAAAATTATTATCAACAAAACTATACATTTAACAAAATATTCTCTGCATGGAATAATATTGGGAATAAAATTTCATTTTCCCCAAGGGATAAGAGGCCATAAATTCAATATAAATGATTGTAAAAGGTAAACCTCTCCATTTCAATATCATTTTATAATGTTTGAGGGATTATTTTTGTTCAATATAGAGAAAATAATACTATATAATTACTTGATTCCATCAAATACACAAATACCATTTCATACATTAGTTATGTTCGGAACTATTTTTTACCTCTACTTCTTCTAATTTTCTAAATAATAAATCATTAATTTCTATTCATGAATCATGAAAATTATTATTTAATGGATCTTAAGATCCATAAAAGGATTAAAAATTATTTATTATGTTTCTAACTATTAATCAAAACAAAAAATGGTTAACACATGTTAAGATAACACCTACTATTAATAGACATTTTTCGGAAGAAAGACTACATTAATCTAAAAATCATCAATAATAACACTCAAATTTCATCTTAAACTGTTCAATAAATAAGTGACCATAAAACCCATATAAATATAGCACACAAAATCAAATTAAAAATGTTTAGAATGAATTTCTCCCTTATTATCCTAGCATAAACATAAAATTTACCTTCAGATAACATCACTCACTCATAATGTCACTTAACAAAACTATATATTCCATAATCTTATAATAAGTAAAACATAATAAAATTTTTTCATAAATAACATGAATCACCATAAACATTACATAAAATCATATATTCTTTAAAAATATAAATCAATCCATATTCCTAGAAAAATCCCATATTACCCAAAAATATATTCATTTAACATAATCGTATAATGTTTCCAATATAGTAAACTTCTTATAAAATAAAATTAATCACAGAGTCACTATATCACATTTTAATCCATTTTTATGTATATTAAATAAGATATATTCCCAAAATGAATAAAACCATTATCCCAATTATCTATGATTAACTCATCATTAAAGAATTTATTAACCCTAAATTTTATTATTTCCTTTGAACTTATGTCCACAAAATAAAATAATCATTCATACTTAAATAACCAATTCATTAAAAAAATACTAAACCAAAGGGTTTTATTCCCATAAAGGACTTCTAAAATATCTTTAATCATCTTAAACTCTGATCACATAAACCATCAAAGGGGTATTTATTCCATTAAACATATGATCAAAATTATAATTATTAATTGATTAGGGTATATAAAACACTTAAAACATCCTCATAATAATCATCCAAACCACTAAATATATCTAAAAATTTCCTATTATTCCAAATATAACACTCAATAACTCAGGAAAACATAATCAAATATATATATATATATGGGGTTGAAAATTCTTACATTTCAAGCATATTTTTGGGTTTGAGTTTTTTAGAATTATCATTATCTCTTATATATATCAAACCATTAAAAATACAGTGTACACTTCCACTCCAACCTAATGTTTCCCACAAAATTGTGCTTATGTTTACACCTATATTTAATTTTTGACACTTTTACCTATTTTCAGATATTCCACCACTAAGAAGGGTATAATTCTTAAACATAATTAATCCTTATGAAAAAAAATAAAAACAAGGTATTAGAAATTTTTTTATTAATTGATATAAATTTAAAGGAAATCTACTAATCCATTTTAGATTCATTAAAACCACAGAAATAAGCCGGCCTTTATATAAAATAAAATATTGGGCACAAAATAAGAATTTTCTTACTCCTAAAATAAAATTCAAATCACATTTTCTCATAATATATATTTTTTTCAATTATAAATTCAAAATAATAATAATAAAATTTAATTAAGAAAACTTGAGAACCTGTGAAATCAAATGATCCACCTTTATAATTTCATAAAAATTTCTTAAATCATGAGTCCAATTTTTTACCATTTGATATCTTATGACTTCCCTTAAAACCCAAAGAAATATTTGAAAATACCATACAGAAAACATGGTGTATTATTCTAATAAACTCAATTGCAATTGAATCACATAACTTTATAATTCAAATATACATTTGGAGTAACCTGTTGTAACATCCCAGGTAAATAAAGAATAAATCATTTTCATATTTATTAATATTTATGAATTAAATATTAATTTTAATTTAAAGGGGTTGCTATGTTCTATAGCGCATCCGATACGCAACAAAGAGTTTCATTGGAATCTTAAGTTGCACACTAGTAATAAAATAATATTATTTTAAATGGTAGTTAACACATAGCCTTTGTATTGGCAGGAATGGATATAAATAACTAAAATATGATTATATATGTTTTCAAATGTTTTTACATTTATCCAATAAAAGATAAAGGCTTAAAATACGAAAAGAATTCAATTTTAGGCTTTTATACCCTAATTTTCACTAAAGGTTCACTTATCGCCTTTTGAAGGGGAACCGTCAATAAATATAGTTTTGGTCACTCTTATACATTCTATTATACCAAATAAAACTCTTTTTCAGTATTGAGACATCAAAATTTACTTTATGTAAATTTTTGGTATTTTTCCGATAAAGTTCATTTTTTTAATGAACAGTGAAAAATGTTGTATTTTAATTCAAAACCTCTTTTTAATCTAATTTATTTATATGATTATATTATAATTTTAATTGGTTTTAAAGTTAGATTAGAATATATTTTTACCATTAAATCCAATTGTGTTCATTGGAATTAATTTCACTTTTGAAACAGGACTTAAACTAGTGTCAATCTTTTGATACTTATTGTTTCATAAAAACATACTCTTTGCTCTGACAACGGGAATTAATTATTAAATTTATTATTGAAACTTATATGTTTTTAATTTTGTAAAATATATTTCATTTTTGAATTCGGAATATCAAATATAGTTTTGGGTGAATTTTTGGTATTTTTCTGAAAAATTTCAATTTTTGATGAATAGTGAAACCACTAAGTGGTACTTATAAAAACTGATTTTTTGTTTAAATGAAATTTTACCACTTATGTGTTTTGAATTTCAAAAATCTAACATAAATGGTTTTCATTAAGAAGTAAAATGCGGTTCAATGGGATTAAAATAATTTTTTGGTGAATAGTAACTTTTAAGTTTTAATCGTGATTAGAGGTAATTAGTGTACTTTAAGGTAAAAATAATGTTTTAATAATATTAAATGAACTTGACACATGTACTACCCTTATTGGATGTGTCATTTCCGACCAATACAATCCATGGGTCAACTTGGGGACCCCATGGAGCCACTTTAGTTGGAAAATGACATTAATACCTTTTTACTTAATGTTAAAATAAAAATGACACAAACATGAGTTGTTTTATTAACGAAATTTTTAAATGGGGTTATTCAAGTCAGATATTTGATTATAAATAGTCATTGGAAAGCTAAAAATATTTCCTACATCATAGTATTTTTCTATATTTTTTAGACATTAACTAAATTAAATTATTTATGACACCATGATGATGCAGAGATTACCTCGTTATTTAATGATTTAAATAAAATGGAAAGATAATGTAAAATATAAGACCTAAACATGTCCAAAACCTATTGTATGGGTGGATTTATAACACTTATCACCTTATCCTTGAATTAAATCAATTTGGGTCCTTTTAAATCAGAAAACCATTTTAAAATAAAGTAACATTTCCTTACTTTCCAAGAGTGCCCCTCCTCTCCTCTTATAAAAGGACCCCACCTCTACCACCTTACCCACACTTTCAAAGCCTTTGGCTCGGCCAATCCCTGAACATTTTGTCTCTAAAAATCCCTCTATTACTCCTTGAATCCTCACTTTGGGCAGAAGTCTTCCCAAGGAAGCCTTTGAGCTCAAATCTAAGAGAGTTATCCGATTTTAAGGTAATGTGTTCACTTGTGTTCTTTTGTTTTATTTTGCTTCTCCAACCCCCTAAAATCTTTTTATTCATTTTTTTGTAACAACTCGAGTATCTTCAATATACTAGGATGTTGTTATAATAATCATTCGAGCAACACTTACACACATCTACATCTAATGGTTAAAGAACATACTGTTTCTGTGGTTGGCGAATTTCTGCCTCACAAAATGATGATTGTTCAATCTTCTTTTAAACACCTTTAATGGTGGATATTAAGATGTCACTATATTTATATATGATATATATTATGTTTATGTTTTCCTTATGCTTCTGTATTTTTCATCTGTGGTATACCTTTACAGTTTCCACTGTGGGTAAACACGATAATTTCATTTTAGGAAGTGCGGACTACCGCCCCCTCAAAGTGATTTGATTCGTTAATGCCATATGTGGGACATATAAAGGATGGATTTAAAGTTATTATATATTATTTTATACTGAAATTATAATATACCTCTATATCATTATTTTTTTTCTTTCCATTAAAATATGAGATAGAAATGAAAGTAGAGTTCATGCGTACGTACGGCTTACGGTCTCCATGAACGGTGCATTTCATTTTTTATCCCCAAATGTAATGCACTATTATAAGTACATATATATAATGGATATATGTGATGTATGTTACATATAAATGATTAATATAATTCTGTAATTATAATATACATACCTCTCATTTAGTTTTAATTCCATTAATATGACATAGAAATGAAAGTAGCGTTCATGCTTACGTACGACTTACCGTCTCCATGAATAGTGCATTTAACTTCTTACCTCTAAATGATTAGGTGATATTATAAATAAATTTATATGCTAGATATATATGATATATATGATATCCAAATCAGGAATGTCATTCTGGATATAAAGAACCTTTGACCACACTAACAACATGTAATTGTATGAAGTCCACTTTCGACTTAAGAACCAAATATCGACAAAACAAACATTATTAACTTAATGATTAAATAATGTTTATAACATGGAAATAAGTGATATAAAAGTAATAATAAGCTTGAAAAAGGTTCTTAAGCAAGTAGAAATTAACTCAAGTTTATTATTCAGGACGTTAAAAAACGATCGAGTCAAGTCGGACACGAGGTAAGGGACTTCGTCTCAATATCCTTTCATTGAGGCGTATTTCGTTTTATACACAACTTTATTTTATACGATGTATAAACCCCTTTGAGTTTTACTTTTATACAAAAGGAATATTTTTCTACGAAGCATTTTACTAAATGACAAAAAGGAATGTCTCTTTTAACATACGCGGTGACAACGACCTTTTCTGCCGCCGCGAGTATTATTTGGTCTTTGGCTTCCTCAACAAGCTATAATGTTTTTAAAATGAAATAAATAACATAAACTCTTTTATGTGTTTTGGTATTGAAAATGGTTTTTATAATGGATTTGTTATTTCAATATATTTATGTGATATATTGTGATCAAAGTGTGGAAATGTTTTCTTTCCATTATATTTGTTTTATGTCTTATGATTTTGTAATGGTACTTGGACATTTGATGGGTGGTTACGTGATAAACCATATGATGGGTGGTTCCGTGAATAGTAGGATGAGTGGTTACGTTATAACCTCCAATTCATTGGGTATGGAAGTCGGCCGTATGACTATTCCATTAAGTATGTGTGGAAGTTGGCCGTATGGCTTTTCCATTAAGTGATATTTGTGGAAGTCGACCGTATGGTTATTCCACTTAAGTATGTTTATGTACCAAGTTACCTTTATAGGTTATGTGTTCTTTATATGGGTTTTATGGTAATCCTTTGGTTACAAAAGGGTAAGTAATGATATTTTATTCAGTGAAGAGTTTTTACTACTTCATGAAGGTGAAGGTACTACTTTGATAAAGTATACATGGTTTACTTGATGTTTGAAAAACTAACAGTTTTCATTCTTTGTGTATCCCTTAATGAGCTTTTTTATGCTCACCCGAAGTTTTTTGAAATGTTTTTCACTGGACTTAATGTGTAATAGGGTCAGGTATGGGAGAAAGGGAAAGTCATGCTATCTAAAACATGGAACTATACATGTTTCTTTTTAAGAGTTTTTATTTTATGGAAACTTAGTCTACTTTGTAATCTTTTGAGATGTAACAGTTATGTCCTAATTCTCTAAAACTCTAAACCTGAAAAGATCCTCAATGTGAATTTTTCATTTAATTAAATATTAGGTAATGTTTAAGGCTGAGGCCTTATACCTGTCATCAATAAACTCTATTACTATACCAAATTCATTGGACAACTATATCTGGATCACCTTTCATCAAAGATATATCAGGCTCACCTATAATTCATATAATTTTTTTGAATATCATGAAAAAAATATATCTTTTACATTAATCATAAAACCCTTTAGAATTTCAATTAAATCATATAAGCAAAAAATTATTTATTTATCTCTTAACGAAGTTAAAATGATTTAGTTTCCATAAAAAACTATTAAAAACTAACAATACTATAAATATATAGAGAAATAATTTCTATGAAAATAACCATGAGAATGGGAAATTTAATCATTATAATAAATAACTTCTATGGTAATGGAAAGGGTAGTGAAGGCATATAATTTAAAACACTATTCATCTTTTCGGAAAAGCTGATAATAACTCGAATGTAAAATGTTTAAATGGTTCCTTTATAGCCCTTTTTAAAGAAAGTAAAGAAATTTAAAATCAACATTATAAAACATTAAAGAAAAATTTATAAAATTACTAAATAATTTAAAATAAACTCTTCATGGAATAAAATTAGTTCAAAGGAAGACTTTAAACAATTTCTTCTAAAGAAAGTACCTTACCTCGATTCTAGACTCATTTAGTTTTTATATATACTCAACTGAGTAATAATATTGTAATATTTTTCTACTTTGTTATAAATATTATTTTGGTTCATTCTATTTTCATTATTACCTTTATATCATTTTTAAAATTTTCCAACTAGTTACTAAAGTTGTTAACTTCACATTAGACTTTTTGAGGGCATTTAGTTCATAAGCACAAATGACTTCAATAAGTTGACTATGGTCAAAGGTATCACTGTTCTATCATCTCAAGAATTATAACAATGATAATTTTATTATATTTATACATTAAATTAATTTTTATAACCATCCATAAATTTTATACGTTAAATATGAAATATGTTATATCATGGAGATGGAAGTCCACACATACACACGAGAAATGTTTTCATTTTTTCTACTAGATTAAAATAAAATAAGCTATATAATATTGTAATTATCCAAATGCATAATTATTTTATAAATATATTATTTATCCATTATCTATATAATTTTGAACAACCATGGGAGTCTGTAATAAAGAAAGAATCATGTTTCCTTGTGGAGGTGTTATTCTACATGTAAACATGAGTGACGTTACCATTTTATAAAAGAAGTAATAGGGTAAGAATGTATGTAATATTTTATCATTTTATAATCCTAAAAGTTTCATGAACATCTTATAAAAACATTTATTCTATCTTTATAACATAATATGTAATGTGGTGATAGAAAATTAAACACATATCTTCATATAGGAGGAAGTCCACACGTACATATGAGCAATGTTTTCATTTTTCAACGGATAGAAAATGAGATGAAAAAAGGTTGTAAAATTATTATAATAAAACCTCCCTTAGATGACATCCTCTTTGCAAAGCCTCCCTTTCCTTACACATTAATAAATCCTATGTTAGTTTTTTAGTGATACCATAACCTCTATAATATGGTGAGGGACTTTGGAATAGTAATTTTTTATCATTTGATCTATATAAATTCCTTAAAAGGATTGGGGAAGACAGGAGGTTAGATTCACATTAATAGTTGAAGTGGGTGGAAAAACTGTTAACATGTGAAATATTAACATTTAATAAATTTCAAACTCATGTAAAATGGATCTAATGATCCATATATTCAAATATATACAGAATAATGTTTAAATATAATAAAAAAACTATTTATATTATTTTAGGTGAAATTTTATGACATGTATTTTGGTTAAATTCAAATGTTAACCATTATTAAACTTAACTATTTTAAGAAAATTTTCATTTATTAGGGTTGATGAAGTAATATTGTAAAATTTAAAGTGTTATATAAATGAATAATTCATGATATAATTTATGATTTACCATAAAATAGATTTATTATATGATTATATGATTTTATAATTATTTAGAAATGATTTTTGATCAATAAATTATATTTAAGGTCATTTTTTAGATAATTCAAAAAACATTACCTTTAAAGGCATAAAGACAATAATGTAATTAAAATTAAAACACATTAATAATTATTTATCTTTAACAATACATATATTATTATTTTAATACCATATATCATAAAAATTTTATAACATTAAATTTTTTTTAAACATTTATATGATTTATTCCAATTCTTGCACATGTATTGTGTCGATGTTGTATAAGAATATTAAGTTTATATAACATCCTTAAAATTTAAAAATAAATTATTTACATGAAATTAAATTATTATAAATCACTAGGGTCATATATTTCAATTAATAAGGTTTTTTACACTTATCTTAATCATAAAATCTTTTTTAGGATATAAAATGATTAAAATTTACTTTTATTAAATATAACACTTCCTTCACATGGATTCAAACC
Source organism: Viscum album (assembly GCA_963277665.1). NCBI lineage: Eukaryota > Viridiplantae > Streptophyta > Magnoliopsida > Santalales > Viscaceae > Viscum > Viscum album. The sequence continues at coordinate 1,439,067,015 of OY728122.1, forward strand.
AAGATAACCATGAATCCATATAAAATATTTCAATAAAAATGAAAATTTTTACACCTATTATTAATATAAATATTATTTAATTTGTGAGTATTTTTCCTTTTCTATTTAATTTAATTATTTCTTTAATTATATTTGTCGTGATAAATCATTTTTTTAATTTGGTAAATCATTTTTTACCGAAAAAAATTTTAACTTATGAAAAAATTTATAAATTTTGATTTCAAATTTTCAATCAATTTTATATTATTAAATTTTTATAAGTTATAGAAATCAATTTTAATATTGGTGTGAAAAACACAATTAGATACCGTTTAAAAAAATGATTTTTATGCATAAAAATGAACTTATAAACAATAAAATATAATGATAGTTAAAATGGAATTAATTGTATTATTTTTAATAAAATATATCTTATATTGATTTAAAATCATATCCAAAATTAAATTATTATTTTAAATTATTTATTTTTGGAATAGAAATGACTTTTTTACAAAAATGCTTATTATTCACTATTCACTCAAAAATAAATCTTTATAGAAAATTCAAAAAACATTTAATATCAATATTATTATGAAATTATTATATCAATAATTATAACTATTTTTTGAATCATAATTTCATAAGTATTATGAAATTAATTATAATGTCTAAAAAGAAATGCAACAAAATCCATTTTTAACGAAAATTTATTTTTGAAGCATAAAATGAATTTACAATCATTAATTTTCTGATAAACATAATTAAATGAGAATTAATTGCTTTAGTATAATATATAATATTATTATTTCATTATAATCATTTATTAATAGTGGAAAAATTAATCTACTAAGATAAAAATAAATTATGCACATAAAAACAATTTTATGGAAAATTTTACTTTTATATGAAAAATGATTTACCATAATTTCTAAATAATGGACATTAAATGTGGGTTTTAATATTCATTTTATTAAGGAAAAACAATTTTCAAATATTTCATAATATTTTATTCCTATTCATAACCACTAATCTAATGACAATATCATAAAATTAATATTTAAATAATAATATTTTTGTAGAATATAGTGATTAATTTATGCTTAGTGTTGTAAATAACTCCTCCTTTCAAATATATTATTTAGAGAAAATAAATTATAAAATATTTATATGTTACAAAGAAACATGATAGGTCTATTATAGTATTGAGGCATGAGGTACAACATAAGCTATATTATAACCCCAGGTCATTTGAATAGCTATAATCAGCTGACAGATCATCAACCATGTTGTGGGTAGAGTGAATTTGGGCAGTGGGATTTCTCCACTGGAATAGTCCAATGATAGTTCAGTTAGTTTTTATACTTTGAAGCACAAGTTTCTAAGCTGGTCTATCTAAGTACGCAACCCTCCAGGGTGAAGTCTTGAGAAATCCCATAGGTCAGACCGCCTACCCAACTTACCCCCATAATGTATGGCATGGCTCCATGCTTTTCATGGTAATGAATTGGGTTGAATATTCGTCAGATCAACCTTTAGAGGTAATGCACCCCAAATTAGTGGATGATATACCATCATTTATATACTAAACTTGAATGAAATTTTCTAGATTAGACATTCCCTCCACTTATAAAAATAAGCCTCATTATGCATCCAATGACTCCACATGACATGCTATTTAACTAAAAATACTTTTTCATTGATTATTTATTATGTATTACGTTTGGTAAATTAAATATTCTAACATGAGTCATTTTTCACTTATATTTTAATGGTTTAATCTTTTTTCTTATCCTATTTTACTTTTAGTGTTAATTTGGTATAATTATACTAGATATCTATAGGGATCATGATGGGTTACAAGCATGATGGGTGGATCCTTTATAGATATTTTCAATCCCCTAAATATGTATTAATTACTATTAATGGGTCTATAATATATTTGGGAGGTTTAGAAATCATCCACATACTAAGGGTGAGTTTCCTCTAAATTTTGGTCATGGGGTCTGTACTCCCCTAGGACATACAAGAGGTGGGTAATCCTTATAAATTATAGGGTTAGAAAATACCCCACTATCAAGGAGTGGTTCCTCTTTCCAATTTGTAAGGTACTCATTCATATCACATTCCTTACTCAGTAATGATTGGGTCCTCCAATGGTTCAGGTTCTTCCTTAGTTAATTTTGTTTACCTTAGTATGGTGAAAGTCCCCTAATATTTGTTCTATAAGGGGATGTGAATTTTCATATGGTATAGTAGTTATGAAAGATGAAATTAGGTTCTCACTTGAGTAATGAACATTACTTAACTACAAATTTCCCCCTACCATATTTTATGATAGAAATGTGAAAGTTATAATTACACTTTAAATCAAATGCTTTCAGCCATATGACACTCTATGCGCTCTTTATTACCTTTTATGTTCTACATATAGTTGTTATATCATATTTTGTATCTATGAATCATTGGGTATTCTGATAATATTCACTAGCATGAAACATTAGATATTTAATAGAGTTTAGCATTGAAGAATGAAAATATTATATGAACCATGATCTTCTTTATTATTGATCATTTATTGAAATGTTGTCTTTTTTATAATTTCAATTAGTTTTGGGTTTGATCTGGCATGTTGTTCAATTCCTCTATGTTTTTTGGTATGTCCCATTATGTTTTTTATTTGTAACACTACATGGGACTCATTAATACATGTAGTTGGTTTATATTGATGATTCAAAGTTTATAGATTCTCTGAGTACACATAGGGTTATTAGAGATAATAAACATCATATTTAAAGGAATATAGTGGTTCATACGAGATATAGTTTCTATTTCTGGTTGATACCATATTTCTTATGGTGATGAGGTTTATTCTATTATTTTTCATTCATTAAATTTTTTTATTTGGTACAATATATATTTATATTCTTTTTTTGTATACATATAACGACCTACGATATTAGTGATATATTCATATGTAAATATTTTTTTATAGAATTCTATAAACTCAAAACCAAACCCTAGGGATCATAACCCCTTTTATTAAAATAGATATTAACCAATGTATGATGGTCGTTGAATGAAGGGATACAAATATTTATAACTAACTTATGAAGTAAACATGCCTTTTAATATTGTTTCAACATGTGTGGAAAATAATTTAATAGATTATTTTTATACTTATAATTTTTGTAATAAAATTTATAATGACATGATTTATATATTTAATATTGTAACTAATAGTAAAAGTACAAAAATATGAGTTCCTATAAAATCCTATTTTCAAAAAAAATATAACTTCATTTTAATGATTAATTTTTAAAAACGTAATTTGGATTTCGAAAAATTTAAGACATTATTGAACATATCATACAAATATTAACATAAGATTAATTTTTTGGATTTTTAGAAAAATATTAACTTTTAGTTAAATTGTAAAATTGTCATTCTTTTCAAATAACATGACTTTAATGAAATTAATAATATATAAGTATGAATTGTAAATTTCTGAAACCTTTCTCTATGATGTAATATTTATTTAATAGTTGATTATATGTATTAAAAATGTTTCTTTTAATTTATAAACCCATATTTAATATTTTATAACATAAGTTAAATTTTAAAAAATTAATACATTATATATTATGTATTTAAAAATTTGTATCACATTATGTAAATTAATATAATAAAAAATATTTCAAAATTGGAATCATTATGTGAGAATTATTTTTATGGACAATTTTATTATAAATAATCATGGATAAATTGATTAATTAAAAATTGTTTACCTCGGTAATACATAGATGTTTTAAAAAGTTCATAAACAAAATTTAAATACCATATTCATGTTTAAAAAATGTTTGTGAGTTTATGTATTGGGACATTATTGACCCTATCCTATATACTATATTTTATTTACTAATTCATCCATTACATATCCAAAACCTCTCCTTAAAAATCCAAGAAACCTTCAAGTGGTTATGTTCTTCTCAAAAGTCCATCACTCAAAATCATAATCCCCTTTTCAAAGGATATAATCCATAAAGAGAGGTATAAATTTCTAACCACTCTTTTCTAATTTCAATTCATTTATGTGAAATTCTTCTTAATAAAATTACATTACACCATCATAAAATGTTAAAATATGTATCATTAGTATACTTTTAGGTTATTATAATTATTGTAAAAGCATATACTTCCTATTCCCTTTTCATTTAAGAAAAACAAAAATCTTTATTGTGTGTACATGTGGTCTACCGCCTCTATAAAGAAATATGTTTCATTTTCCTTAAAGTGGTAATTAACAAAAAATATATGATATATATATATATACATATACATATATAATTTTAATTTCCCAAAGGCCTTGTATTTTTATACATATTTCATAATCCCCCTTTTAATGGTTGAAGGGGAACCATTACATGGATCGTAGGCTTTGTGACATTACATGACCTGATGGTCTTAAAGGAAATCATCTAGACTATAACTACTTGGAACAACTCCCCCCTAGAATCTATATCATGATTATACCTGTCCACCTTTTCATGGATTTTCAACTAGGCTTCCTATGAACACACAGACTAGTCCCAATGGAAATTTTTGTAACCTCTCATTCTTCCAATCCATTAACTCTTCTCTTGTGAATTTTTCTTTGCTCTAAATCCTCTTCTAAAGCCTAATCCTTGTAGAGTTTTCCTGGTCTACATAAGAATAATTTTCATGTGTCTTTAAGGCCATATGTTTTCCTAAAGTCCTTGAAGGACTTGAGGAAAAAACTTGTCTCTTGAAATCCCAAACTGATAAATAGTTCTGGATCTGGTATATTTAAGAACACTTTTCATTTGTCCTTATAGCCTTATGTTAGCCTAAAGGCCTTGAAGGACTTGAGAAAAAAACTAGTTTCTTGAAATCCCAAACTGATAAACAGTTCTGCCTCCTACAGAACTGAAAAGTACAAGCTATAGTGCATCTACAGTCCTGCTATAGTACCTGTAAATATGTCTTCGCCCGAATTTGATTTTAGGTCTCTTGGATGCACATGTCTAGTCCTCACCAACTGGGTTGAGGCTCTTGTGAAATATATATATAACATATCATATTTATATTTCTAAAATTATGAACCATGTTAATTCTTTCTTCATTACTTTATAAAATTAAATAATCATTCATGTGTACATGTAGACTACGACCTCTATAGAATGATGAAAAATGTTTTTCACTACAAACTTCATATATTATTTGACTATATGTCATGATTTTATATGATATATATATATATTTAAGAAATATATATCATGAATATGGTTACTTATGGAGAATAAAAAAATTGACAATAACTACAGGATAATCCATCGACATAAGTAAATTACACAAACTATTTCATTACCGATTTTATATTCATGAAATTTTTTAAATTATAACATTACATGACTTTATAAAACATTAATTTATATACCATTAATGGGTTTTATACAATTAGATTTCGAAGAAAAAGGATGATCAACATCTATTTTACAAACCTAGTTCTAAATAGTAAGGATTATAAACACCAATGGTTGAAGACAAATTATGAAAATATAATAAATGAAGAGAATTTTTTTATAGAATATTATAATATGAAATGTATATATATAATTATTAGAAATCATTAATTAATAATATTATCTATGTGATACAATAGGTAAAATAACTTCTAGTTAAATCATGGTTAAAATTAAGGGAATTAATAATTAAAACTCCATTCATTTAGTCACACAATTTATTGTTGAGTTGTATTAATCCAATACATTACTTTTTGAATGCTGTTATCTATTTAATTTCTATGAAAAAATAGTTTTTGAAAAAAATAAACTTTTATGAATTGTATTATATTCATGTTTAAAAAAAATATGAATATCTAAATAGAGACTCCAAAGTGTTGATTTTACATTGATGAATTAAATTTTTTTCCTGAATGGTCATTTCATGATTTAGTTTTCATTTTCCACTCTATCATAAAATGATATATCTTCAATGGAGTTATGTTTTATTTATCACCCTATATTTTTCTTTTATTATTTTATTATTTTTGGTGATCTTGTTTTTAGCATCGAATAATTTTAATAAGTTATAAATTTATAACATTTTTATTTTCTATGAAACCCATTTTATTTACATGGGGTTTTATGGAAAAGTGAATGGATTACCTTAATAATTTTTGGAAATCCCAATTTATTTCCATTGGTTCATTTTGATTTTACAAGTTAATGATTTTTAAGGGGAATGTGTATGTATGAATGAATTATGGGTATTGTCATATATCAACCACTACTAAATTGATTAATAAATTATACCATAAGATATTGGTATTAAAAATTATATTTTAGATGATTATAATAATGGGAACAAATGTTTTGCATCATGTAAGTAACTATTCCCTATTCTAATGTTATGTCAATAGTTAAAGTATTTTATTCCTTATGTTTTTATTCACTCATGATTTTATGTTTTCTTTAAATAATTTCATGCCATGTTATAGCCATTACATTTATATAAATGATATTTGGTGCCATTATTTTATTATTCCATGTACTTTTAGGATCACTTATGTCTTATGATTGACACGCTTGGTGATATAATATATCCTTTATTTTTATTTTTTCCACATAGGCTTATGAACTCATCCTTTATAAAATGTTTATGCACCCCTTATTGAGTGATTTATCTCACCCCATTATCATGATTTTATTTTTTAGATTATATGGATGATTTGTACTAATGAGATGTCTATAATAGGGTCTATTGTGGATGATCTATGGAGAAATGGTTCCCCATTTCCTAAAATAATCTTATTATATAGTCAATCTCTAAAAAAATGATCTTATCAGTCCTTGGGAGATTATTATTTATGGAATGTAATTTATAAATCAAGTAAAATATGTAGAATAATTTATTTATATCATGGGATTATATACATTGAATGTTTCATTATATTTGACAGTTTCTTTCTTATAAATTCTTTTTATATAGCCTAGTTTTTTACATATACTAATTGTTTTTCTTGTTAGATTATAAATTGGAGATGTATATCTGTTATAGTTTTTTATAATCTATGGCCTCCCATGTTTCCTATTATTAATTCATAATATTCAGCATAACCAATCCTATTGGAGGTGTGTTTGGTTTTGAAAACTCATCTTACCATAACCCTAATAATGGTTCTTGTGGATTTGGACCAATTATATTTTTATAGGAGTAATTGAGTCTTATGGAACAAATTTTGATATAGTAAACTAGTATGGATTTGTTTAAGAAATGTAGGGGAATGATGATATGGGGGTTTTAGTTTATTTTTTATAACATAGAACCATTTATATGTGTATAAAATCACATATCCATTCCTTAGTACTCAAATAATTTTTAAATCAACTAAAAACACTATGGTACAAATTAAAGGGTATATCTAGGATGGTATATGTATCATATTATGGTATGTTATTGAATCCATGTCCTTCATGGGATACTAGATCCTAGATATTCTCCAATGATGTTGGGATCATAATTCTAAATAAAATATTCCTCTTAGATATAGATATCTAAGACTTTGAAGTATAATCATAAAGAGGTCCTTCCAATTCTTGATCAACTCTATACAAATTATTTGAGTTATCATCCACCAATTCAGATACATGATTAATAGGTCAATTTTACCCATGACAATAGGGTGGATCATCCACTTTTTTTATTGAGTACAATATTTTCAAGAATATGGTAGTTCCCATGTAGCTGGATAAGACTATATATATGATGGATGTGAAATATTCATTCTTGTAACACATGAATTATGATTTTTCAAGGTGATCCTATTACTCGGGTGATGGTGGAGTATTTAGATTATTATGAATCATTTCAAAATATAGTTTAGATACCCACTAACAAAATATTGGTTTTAAATTTTGTTACCTTTCATGACATTATAATATTTTCTTTTATTATTACATAGCCTCATGATGGAACTCTTCCACTATTGGTGGAGTTTGAGCTTTCCTGTTGGAAGTTATATATAATAGTGTGTAGAGGATGGATTATTTTCAATAAATATTTGACCATGTAAAATGATGAATGATCATGAAAAATCATATGATGACCATGTATGAAGAACTCATTGGATGTTTTTTGGGATTAATTTCTTTAAGAATAAGTGTTAAAGAGGGGCCTCTAAAGTGTGACTCGGGATTTCGTATTTCATTTATGTATTCCCACTTTTTTAGATCCCTTGAGAGAGAATATGTTGTTTAGAGTTTTATGATTTTAATTATATTTTTTTGGGAGAGGACCGTGTTTTCAAGGGTCTATATAGGAAATTATAATAATAATTCTTTGTATTAATTACTAACATTATAAAATCCCACCTTTTGGGACATTATTGGGAGTTGGATTTTCAAATGGAGATTCTATTAATACCTTTCCATGTAAATACTAATTCAAATGGAGAATACCTTTTCACTCCCACTTAATAATAGTGTGAGGATGAATTCAAGTGATAGTGACATATTTTATGGTATTTTTTAATATCAGGATGAGAACCAATGTTATAATACATAGTCTACAATAAATGGTTGGTGTTTTTTTCAAGGTGAATAGTAGTTAAGAAAATAGGTCTAGGTAGGCCCTTATTTGTAATTTGGATGACCCTTAATGGTTAGTATCATATTAAGAATTTGTTGGTGAGTTTATATTTTTTTATTGGTTTTATAGAGGAAACGTTTCCTGCAGTGATGAAGGAACATAAAAACACTTTATATAGATTACTCGATGGTTTTCATCCTCAATATATCAATTTCTATATCAACATAATTTAGGGGATATATCAATATTATTTTTATATTCTCAGTAGTTTGTTTGTGATTTGGGAGCTGATAATGGGGTCCAGATACCTATTAGGGAATGTTTTTATCAGATCTATATGGATTCTTCAACAAGTAAGAAGAAAAAAGTGATTCCTATACTGATTCAAAGTTAATTTCATGATTACTATTTCATCTTTTAATTTAACTGATTAAATCATATTGTTGATGATGGGTGAAAAAATACCCTAATGTGATCATGAGACATTGGGTTTTCCGTGTGTTTGTTTATGAAAACCTTGATAGTGATCAAGTCAAAGGGAAGTGATCTTGACAGTTTGGGGTGTGTTCTTAGAAATTTAGGTATTAGTATCCTAAGTGGAAGTTTCTCAAGGAGTGAGTTTCTGAATGTGAGTAAACTATATTACTTATCCATTTCATTTATTAGATTCAATTAGTAGTTACCCTTTGAGGTTTTTATGGTTGAATTGGGTTTTTTATTAGACTAATGATAAAGTAGTAAAATATTGAATTTCTAAAGTAAAAAAATTCATGATCATAAGATATAGTATTTGTCTAGGAATCTTGCCTTGGTGTGGTTATTTTTTTTAATATTGGGTAATATTTGCCAAAATTAAACAATTATCAACTCTCCCCATATATTCTATAAGTTATGGAAGACCATATTAATATTACCATTTGTGGGATATTCTAGGAAAATATATTCTTACAAGTTCACATATAAATTTATCTAAAATGTTTGGAGTGTATAAACATATTTTAGGGATAGATATTGGTACACCATATAGGATAATCTGGGTATGTTTTATTTGGTTTAGTTATAGAATCCATGTAGTTATATTACTTTGGTGGCATAGGTATAACTGATCACTAATGATCATCATGTGTTGGTTATAGTTAGGAGTTGGATTATATTTCTTAGTTGTTTGAGATTTGATGTTTCTTATATTATAGTAGATGTATCCTATTTTTTGGATTCAATATAGTTGGTTCATATGAACAATTTAAGAACATCCTCTTTGGATTGTGGGGAAATGGGTAACTGGTTGGTTGAGGGTTGGTTGTTTACTAGTTTGGAGATTTCAGTCCCATTTATAGATGTTCTCATCAATCTCATTTCTAAGGTGAGGATATACCCTATCCATGCTACCATTGGAAAAAATATGATATTTCTTATATTTTAGTGGGTGTTTGGTTTTACACTAGTTTAAGAGAAATGATTGTGTAAAGTACTTATATTTTCCTTATGCTTAGTATTAGGGGTGTGTCAGAATTTAACTTATCGAGTAAAAATTAGTTATTAATTTAGACCCTGGGGGGAATGATATTCTTAATCCCTTTATGGTGTCTTGAATAATTATTATAAATAATCCCCATAGTATTTTTTTGTAAGTTGGTGGTCCTTTTCTTGAAGTATTTTAGGTCCCTTATTAATGGTTTGGTCTGTATTGCTCTCACTTAAGTTTATTTTTTCAATAAACCATTCCCATGATGATTTCAATATTTATTTGGTTTTCTTTGGATAGTGAGGTTGAGAGAACTGTGGAGGGAACATTTTTTGTAAAGGATATATGTAGATACTTTTTGAATGCGAGTTCATTAAATAATTGTGTCATCATTTAAATATGATCTTGGGTTTTTTGTTCTTGTGAATAAGTGGAATATTGGTAAGAAAAATCTCAAAATAGATGTGTAAGAGAATATTATTCCTTTATAAATGGCTGAATCCTAGGTTTTCATAGAGCAAGGTCCTCAAGATGAAAATAAATTATTTTTGGGTGTTGAATTTTTCAAAATATTCATTAATTAAATACGTAGTATTTCATTTACAATTGTTAATATTTCAAGGATGATAAGAAATAAAAAGTTTGGAGGATATGTTTACTTTACTTTTTTATTAAAATAAACTTAATACATTTTTTATTCTTGAGGTCCCAAGACCCATAGTGGAGTAAAATAGTAAATTTACCCCCGAATATGGCATTGGTAATATTTTATAATTGTTCTTTTGATGTGTGAACATAGTTTTTACAGTGAGGATAAATTTTGGATGAATTATGGGTGATATTTAATCCAAAAATTCTCAAGATATGAGTTGCAAGACCAACACATACATACCAATATTTTTTATCTTGATAAATGTGAATAAATTAAATCATAGGGTGGAACATAATTTCAACCACATGGAATGTATTGAAAAAAAGTTCCAAAAACATTTTCGATGTATTTTCTTTATATTAAGTAAAATTTGAGGCATTTAAAACCCTCATATTCAATGACATTTTACACACCTTGTTATCCCTCATAAGATCAAAATAATTTCTTCCTAACTAATATTCAATTTATTCTATCTAGATAAATTTAAAAACGCAATTATTATCAAACAATATATTCTTTAAAATAGAATTGAAAATCCATGTGAAGGATCATTTTTGAAATCATTAACCATAGAGGATGATCCAAGAATCCAAGCACTGATTATATTATTAGAAACAAAGGGAAATAACCTATAAAAATAGAGGCCACAAACTACCTTGAATTTTTAGAATCAAGATCAGTATAGTAATTCAATACATACTGACAATCCATCTCAAATTAAATAACATGTTATAAAACAATTTATGGACCAAAATGAATTCAAATGGATCAATGAAAACCATATTAAAATAAAAATTCCAACAGAACATGGAATAGAATATTTATATTCAACTAACTCTATTATAGTATTGAGAGGGAACATTTTAACAACCTAGGATTTTCCTACATAGATATTACATATTTTTAGGAATATTAATTACATTAAATAAACATAGGTTTTAGGATTGAAAAGGTACAGTGACTTTAGAAACATGGTAACCTAGAAAACTAGTTCATAGGTGAAATAAATAATCTACATATGTAATTCATAGATATAAACCTTCTTATAAAAATAATACATAATATTTCTCTTCATAACCATTGGAAAATAAATATAAGATAGGGTGAGTTTAGATAATCAATAAGGGTAAACAAGGGAGATATGTCAACATAACATGAGAAAAATTTTATGATAACTTGATCATTACATTTGAAACCCATACCCTTCATATAAATTATCCTAATATAGGTTCATGGATTAAATATATGTAGTTTAAATACATAAATCATTAGGGATACAAATAACATGATCCATGAGATCATAACAATGGACGAATACATTGAACCGTGGTATACAAATAAGCATAAAAAATCATTGCAATAGAACAGAAGGATCATATTTATATCTATAATAGTGGAAAGTTTTTGGTCCCTAAACCATAATAGAATTCAAGGTTCAGTCATAGGACTATCATATTAGAAAAATTACTTAAATGAACTAGGTTCACTCTATGTTCTGTCCAATTTATCTCATGATATTTATTTATTTAACCAATTAATTGGAGGGAGATATAGGTCCTACCCATAATATAATGAAAATAATAAAAATTCATGCCATAATATCATAAAATCTTAATCATAACAAACCCCATGAAAATAAGTGCGGTTCATAAGCACTACATTATAGAATAACCTAGGGAAATTAAATGAGTTTCATATATATTTTATTATTACATATTCCATGGAAAATAAATGGTGTCATAAAAATATCAAAATTAGAATGATAAATCATCCTGATAAATAATAAGGATTATCCAAATATATCACATACCTAATAAAACATAAGAAACATCAATGGTTTTTTCATTGATGAATAGAAATTACAATAAAAACATTAATGTATTCCTGAGGAAAATATCCTTTACATTTTGAAAACCCTTTTAAAAAATCTAAAAATACCCCCAATACTAAAGAAATATTTTTGTTTCAAAAATATCATTATAAAATGTAATGTAATCATTAAAATTTTTAGTTTTCATAATGGTATAATTTTTTTCATATCATACTCTTGAAAATATATATTCTTTTCACATTTTATGTAAAATTGAAAATCACACTTTTCAATAGAGGACACCTTGTTTAGTTTTAAAAAAATGAAACATTGAAAAAGTGTTGAAGTGAATTTAAAAAAAATATTAATGGGTCTATAAAAAGGATATTTATAAAATTTTTAAAAAAACATGTATATGGAAGAAAAATAATTTTCGACCAAAGAGAAAAATAAAGTTAATTTCTCATAAAAACATTATTTTGAACTCTTGAGTACATAAAAATCATAAAATGAATTAAAAAAATTTATTATCATGAAATATAAAATGTATAAAAAAATTTATTTTTTTATTTAATTATGGATCATAATATTTCATTATCATAATAAAGATCATATACGACTCGATAAATGATAAGATTGTATCAAAGAATGAATTTCCACTTAAATTTATTTTTAATCATAAGAACCATTTAAATTTAATATCAAATGAAACATTAAATATAATTAAAATAAGTATATCCATGATATGAAAACATGAAGATCATTATATAAAACTCATAAAAGAATATTGGTGCAGAACATAACATATGTCACAAAGAATGCAATTTGAGACAAATATCCTTTAACTTAAGTCTTGAATTATTTCATATAGTTTTGATTCTATAATATAAAAAATATAAGTTTATAAAACATATATAATTGAATAATAATTGTATGTATACTACTACATATTATTTAATTATGACTTTTATTACCTCTATATTAATAATTTTATTTTAAAATCACGTTTCGAGTAATAGTAGCTTTAGTATTCATGTTTGTTTTTTGAATGGTATTTTTCATCATTTTATGTTGATAATAATTCCATCATGTACATAATTTTAAAAATATTATACATATTATATATATTAAGTATATATATGAAGTTATATTATTTCAAAAATATTAGAGATTAAATATGAAATACTCCATTCATAGAGACAGTAGGTAGTACAAATGCATGAATTTGGTTTAAAAAATTTAAAGGATGAAATGAATGAAATGTAAATAATATATTCCCTATAAAAATAGTATTTTTTTATTTAACAGTTATATATTTATTTTACCCTTATTACCTTCCATTAAAAGAGTTACTGAAAAATGACATCATATCGCTTCACGAGGCGGAAGTCTCTAGTAGACATGAACGATGTTATTGTATACAATAAAAAATGTAATGTAAGAAGGTATATATGATATTATAATTCATAATTATTATTATATCATAAAAATAAAATATAAATATTAGAAAAATAATTAGATTTATCCCTGATAATTATTGCCAGAAATGAATTTTTTTTGGTTGGTGAGGCGGTAGTCCATCACACACACCGTCAATTATTACATTTTTTATTTAAGGGTGGAGAAGATGGTATTAGTTCATGAACATAACATAAAAACATAAAATTATATTTAATAAAAATAATTTATTCAATAATAATGGATTAATATGATATTAATTATTTTGTATAAGATATAAAATAAAAATCATAGTTAAGGATATTACCTCTTCATAGGAGAACTTATTTTTCTTTTCCCCAAAATCCATCCTAAGATGAAAATATGACCATAAATAAGGATTTTAGGATGATTTAATGGAACTGTTGATATAATTTGTGTAGGTATTGGTAAATACAATGGGTTTTGGATGTGTGTAGAGGAAAGGAGAGTGTTTGGCCTTTTAATAGCGGGTGAGAGGACACACCTGGAATTTTTGAAAATAAAAAGGTGTACCACCATTTGTATCAATAAAAAAAGGCTCAAAATCACCTATTATCGATCCATGAAGATATATGTTCAAAATAATTCTCGAAAAGGGTTTTTTTAAAGGTCCTTTTTCTCATTTTACCCCATATTTTTTTAGCTTAACCCCTTAGTAAACCCTCTTTCACATTAATGGTTGAAACTAATTTTTAGCCTTTTTCCTATTTATTATTGTCATAAAATTAAGTTTACCTTATTGGAAAATAATAATAATTTTTATTCGATGTATAGAATTAGTGTTTATAAATTCCATTTAAGTAAGTGTAAATTTTTTATTTTAATTTAATCCCATAGGCGCAATGAAAAATCTGGTTTCCAAAGAGAAATGTTCCAAAATAATAAATTGTTATTATATTAAAATGAATTTTGAAATTGATTTCAATGAACTATATTTATTTCATTTTAATATTGTTGAGCATATTTTTCTCTTAAAAAGAATATACTAATAAAATTAACCCTATAAATTATTTAATGGAAAATGATGTTTTCAATAAAAAACCAATATTTTTCACTATTTAGTAAAAAAAATATTCTTCATAGAAAAATAAAAATAATTCATCCTCAGATAATTTAAATTGTTTGGTTTCAAAAATCAGTTTAATTTAGTCAAATAATGTTTCAAAAATTTTCAAAAATTATATTTATAATATTTTCATAAATAGTAATAAAATAAATTTTCAATAAATTATTATTTTCATGTCACAACCCGTCCTCCAGGACTTATGTCGTGACTACCCCAAGACAAATTTCCATAGGCCAGGGGATGACAACTAGCAGGAAAGAGGCATATCCCTAAAATCAGGAAGGCATTGACTTTTAACCTGAAAACTCACACAATCCAAGAACACAAAAAAAAAATACAAGTACAAAGTAAACTATTTAGTAAATAGAGTTATTATAGTGATTAAAGGGGGCCAGAATACAAGAAAAACTAAAAACTAAATGTAAAATTGAAAACAACTCCGGTGAACACAAGGCAAGGATCCTACATGAAGGGTAGGTACAACTCTCGAACAGTCTTCTCTACGACACATCTTTTCTAATGGTCCAGCTCCGAGCAGCCTCTGGTCCTGGCACACTCAACCTTGATCAATGATGTTCATCGTATGCACAAGACACGACAAGGTGTTGGGGTAGATTGTGCTAGGGTGAGTATAACCATACTCAGTAGAGACCAAGAGACCCTCGAAGGTCTCTCAGAATCCAAAAAGCGTAAACCAAAAAGTAAGACCTCAATATCAATTCATGAAGAAATAGTCATCAACACTACATAGGTATATTCCCATACATATACGTAAGTTAGCAATATATACTCATCTCACACATGAGGGAAGAATACCAAAAAGGTAACACCATGAATGTAGAAGTACCATACAGGTCACACCACAAAGATAAGTACCACAAAGGTAATGACACACAGAAGAATACCACGAATGAATCACCACACAAAAATGTACCACAACAGTAAAGACTCAGCTCACACAAGGTATAATTTTTGTGTGCAAATATAGATGATTAGGTGTATTTATAGATCATCTTACATCGTCGAGAAGCTCAACTATTGACCCACCTTAGATCGAAGATGACCCATACAGGATATGAAGATGACGCACATAGGATCTGAAGATGATGACCCACATAGGATCTGAAGATGACCAACATAGGATCTAAATATGACCCACACATGATCTAAATATGCTTTATGTACTGCCAGCTATAGGGTTCCTACACTAAGCATTCTAGATTCTGGGAGGATCTGCTTCTCAAGCCATTGTTCGATACATCAACTACCATGAAGTCACATGAAGAAGTTTCCCAAATTCCTATCACATCATAAGGTACCCAATGCGATAGACAGCGCGTCAATCAGACTCTCTATCTATAAGTTATTAACGCTTCTGTTCCAAGGGCCCGATTGGATTCGGGTTCGATCCAACCCAGCCATACTACAAATTTATCCAAAACTCATGTAGATTATACCAAAAAGAACATCTCAATACAACGATTCTGGTTTCATAGATGGTTCATCAAACAGATGCCCAATTTTCATGATATGGCCAAAAAGGTGTATCCGGATCAGAATGGGCCGGGGTCCGGTCTGACCCGGTCTTCCCAACCCGGTCCGTCCCTGTTGGGCTGGGCTGTGGCTTGCGGTAGGGTTTCCCACTGTGGTGAGGTCCTCCCTAGCCGACACTAAGGGAGGCACCCCCTAGATTCCCAAACGGCCTAAGGGTTGTTCAGTTTTGGCCAACACAACGGTGCCATGTGGGGCTGCCTGCTGGCATGCGAGACCCGTCTGAGTAGGTCTTGCTCGGCATGACACGACCGAACAGATGTCAGGATGACTCCCCCTTCCAATGGCACGACGACACCACTTCTCCCATGGCTGGCCGGGTGTCGGCCTCCCTCCATTTGCGCCGGTGCAACTATGCAGGCGTGACCTCCTCCTCTACCAGTGGTGCGGATGCACGCCGCCCTGCCTCAACGCGGCCAGCCGACGTGTCGTCTGCCACTCTCCTTCACCACGGCCGATGGGTTGCGGCCTCCTTCGCTGTCATGGTTCCGCCTCCGCCTCCATCACAGCTAGCCGGTGTTTCGGCCACCACATGAACCCTGTCAGCGACGTGGTTGGGTTCCGCTCAACCCATCACTCTACGTGCAAAGAATGCGTCAACCGTGATGTTGTGGAGGGATCATGCCATGTTTGTTTGTCCCACACCCTCCACCTTAGACAAATAACATGTGGCTCGAGAATAATTATTCATCATAAAACCATGTAGAAAAATTATAAACAAACCCAACCTCGTTAGTTCACTGGAGACAGCGTGAGGAAGAAGATGAACACAATGAAGGGAATTTCGATGTTTGTCTCTCCCACAACATGCTTCCGATCTTGGCTCGAGCAACGGTCCCTCATTCTTCGTTGGGGTAGGTTCTTCTTTGTATGGTGTTCTTACATAATCTTTACCAGGTTATCTCCTTTTCCATAGATTTCCCCAACCACAATAGGTGAGGATCCAACTTAATTAAGAGTTCAATATTTTTCCAATCAATGTTGGTTCATTAATTGGCGGAATTCCAAGAGTTACCACATATTAAAAGAAAATATTTCAAGTTTGGGTGGTCCCCACCACCAAGATTCAAAAATGAGGTTTCAAGGAAGAAAAAAGCTTATTTATTTTATTTTTTCCAATTCTCCCATGAAAACCCAAAAATATAACTTCCACCCTCAACCTACTACGGTCGAGGTGAATGTATCTTTAAGTGAATATCAGAGCATTGAGTTCAACAGAGTCCTCAGATTTCAATTCCGAGTATGGGTTCAAAAGTTAAAAATTCCCACTCACATGTTAACTGAACGTACCTGAAAAAAAGTTCATAAATTCATTCCGGGAACACCGGGCCTCGAAATCATGCACCGTCAATTTTCACAGACTTGTAATAATTCTGTATAACTATAAAAAATTAAATAGAAAATTATGTGTCTTTACATTTAAAGACATATAAAGTATTTACAAACAATTATATACTTTTATATAAATAGATTACATTTATATAAGACCATTATACTTAATATTAAAAATGTTTTTTATTCCTATTAACACCATTATATTTAATGACTATGTCATAACATTTATGTTAAATAGTATTATATATTGTATATTGTGGTTCTTTATAACTCACCGTTGTGTGTAGTGTAAGATATCAAATAAATTAAATTTAATAAAAATATATATTTCATAAATTCTAGGGTTGTAAAATTTTACCCTCCTTAAAGTGAATTTCACCCTCAAAATCCTGTCACATTGGTATAATCAACTTAGGATACTTTTTCCCCATTACATCCTCTGGTCCCCATATACCTTCCTCAAAGAGGTTGTTTCTCCACAAAACATTGAACATATGAGTGGTATTTATTTAAAGAACATTATTTATATGATACAAAATCTACCATATTTATTCCTAAAAAGAAAACATCATTATCAAAAAGCATGACCTATTGTTTTAGTACACATGTATGGTCAACTATGTACTTTCTCAAGATAGATAAATAGAACAAATCACGAACTTGAGAGAGGTGTGGTGGAAGAACAAATCGATAGGATTTCATCCTAATAAGATCAATAATTTCAATGGGATCAAAATACCTAGGTATTAGTTTCCATTTATTCTCAAATATCAGAACCTTATTTTGTGGATAAATTCTTAGAAACCCATTTTCATAATCATTAAATTTCATAACATGTCAATGATTATCAGCATAACTTTTTTGTCTAATTTTTTCCACCCTTATGTGTTGTAAAATGGATATATCCTTCTCTAAAATTTATTTATCTATCTCTGTTCCCAATAGACTTCTTTCTACACCTTCATTCTATTTTGATGGATCTTTGTAATTATTTCTATATAGGGCTTCATAAAGAACCATATGAATACTCATGTGAAAGCTATTTTTTTTTTATGAAAACTAAACAAATAGAAGGTTTTGATCCAAAAAAACATTTAAATCCAAATAATTTTTTCTAAACATAAACAATGGGTTTTGAATTATTCTACTATATTGGCCATATATCTGAGGATAATACTCCATATAGAAACTCAACTCTGTATCAAGATCTTGCTAAAGACTTTTCCAGAACATTAAGGTAAACATTGGATCCCGATAAAATATTGTTAAATGTGTTATTCCATGAATATTTACCACTTATTTAATATATATCTGAGAAAGGTTATATAAATAGATATGTTCTCTAAAATAAATGAAGTGTTTTGACTTTGTAAGGTGATAAACTACCACACATATAGAATTATGCCCATTATACATTTTGGGGTTTCAGATGAAAATATTTTGTGATTTTTTGCTATTTTCTTTTAGGTATTGTTAATGGATGTAAAATAACCTTGTAATTTTGTATCATGTAATTAAAATTCTAACATACCAATAACTAATATATAAACTCTGAAATATCTCTCTTCATGAAATCTCACCAAAAATAATTTTTCAAATCTCTATACATCTTCATACTTATATAATGAATATAAAATGAAAACTATGACCTACCTCTGACAACTCCTTATTCAAATATAGTATGGACGTACCATATAAATGGTTCTTAAAACAGGTCATCTCATTATGACTATGTTTATACTCAGCGTCATTTCTAACCCTCTGTTTTTTCTCTATATCTTTCTTCTACACCTCTTTAATCATCCATGGATAGATGGTTGAACATTCAGTCGGGGAAGATACTATTTCACCCCTTCTCATTGGATTTTTTAATGTATCATTTTAAAATCAAGAAATATTATATATTTTGATATCCTCATAATTGATAAGATAACATTATCCTTTTGAATCAAAACATAGGTCACCATGTTTTCTTTCCCATGGTTGTAATGTACTATGAATTTGTAATATTTAATGACCTCTATCCATATTTTTTGGTAAATATTGAAATCCTTATATGCGAATATATACTTTAAAATTTTTTAATTGGTATACATATCAAAAAATTATCTATAAATATAATTCCTCTATATCTTTAATGAGAAAATTACCATAGATAACTCCAAAACATGGGTTGGGTAATTTTTCAATTGAACATTAAATTTTCATGGGGAATAAGTAATTACCATGTCATTATGCATAAAAATGAATTAAAATCACTTGTTGGATTAATCCCTAATTATTACAAACCCTTCACCAATACAGGGTAATATAATTATAGGTGTTATGGCTAATCTTCTCAAAAATTCCTTGAAATTTTACTCGCATTAATTTTTCCAAATAAAAATTTCTCCCTTCTAAGCTAACATCATGATTGGATAAAATAGTTATCATAAATTCACCACAAACCATAAATAATGTGTATACACACTAATAAGTCTTTTTATCTCAATAAAAGTGGTTAGTCTGGGCCAACATTCAAAATAATTTGTCATTATTGGATCAATCAATATACCCTCGCATAAAATTGTATAACCCAAAAATAAAACCTTTTGTATCAAAAATCACACCAATTTTTTTTGAATAACAATTATCCTTCCTTATGATCATCGGTATAATTTTCAAGGGTTCTTGATGATCTTCCTTTATATTTGAATAGATAACAATATTTTTTATAAATACTACCACCAATTATTCAAGGTAATCTCTAAAAACGATTCATTAAATCAAAAAAGATAGTTGTAGAATTGGTATGACTAAATTGTGTCATTACATACTCATTGTATCCATACCAGGTAAAAAATATTATCTTTGGTATATCCTCCATATTGAACATTAATTGATGATATCCATAATGAGATTTAGTAAAAT
Organism: Viscum album; assembly: GCA_963277665.1. Lineage (NCBI taxonomy): Eukaryota > Viridiplantae > Streptophyta > Magnoliopsida > Santalales > Viscaceae > Viscum > Viscum album. Next base: position 1,439,087,869 of record OY728122.1, read on the forward strand.
AATATTATTGAGAGGCATGTAGTTGATAAGATAACACATCAATATGGGGTAAGGGATACTTGTTCTTGATTGTGATCTTGTTAAAATTGTGATAATCAATGAAACATCACATCATTCCATATTTATTTTTGAAAAATAGAATGGGTGAACAAAATTGTGAGACACATGGATGATTGAATCTATTTAAAAGATTCTATAATAGTTTCTTTTTTAGTTTCTACAACTCAATCGCGATCATTCTATAGGGAGTCTGTAAAATATGTATGGAACTAGGTATGTGTTCTATAAAAAAACCCAACAACATGATTTTATGGATGACTAGGAAACTATTTTGAAATACATCAATAAACTCCATCAAATAGGCATATCATCAATGTTTAGATTCTCCCCAATCATCTAATATAAACACCACTTCTGAATAAGAATTAAAATACATAAAATGGATGTGATTTCCGTCATAACGTCATAATTATAATAACACTAATAGATGATCATTGGTTGATTTGGAATATAAAATGTGGCTTCCATTTTAATCTATTGATGTTGAATTTATGTAGGGAGATCCAATTAATGCATATTAAAACAAAAATTCAATCATAGGAAGAATGATAATATTTTAAAGATGCATGTTCCCACAAACTTCAAACAATGAGCAATCATATAATTGATATGGGATCATCATACCATTAGGGGATTCCAATTCTAATTATATATATAACCATGTTGTTTGAATATTTATATCCATATAATGTTATATATATATATATATATAATAAGGGTTATATATAGAGTCAATAAAATTGGTGAGTAATTCTTGAGTGACTAGTAATTATAGGTTTCCTCATGTTTTTATCACAACCATCATAAAAAAACTTTTACACATGATATTTTTCCATGACCCTAGGATTAAGTGGTTACTAACTTCGATCATCATCTTTATCCTTCATATTTGGTCCAAATTTAGTACAGTCCCCATAATACTTGTATTTGTAACACTACAGTGTTGGTTGTGCATTCCTATAGAGAGTTGACTCAATTCACATAATTAGTTAACTTCTTCCCATCACTTTGTCTTTTTATTACCTGATGACCTTTCCTTATAAACTTAAAACATTTTCTAATACCCTTAATATAGTTTACTCTATGTTTCTTTCCACACTTGAACCATGATTAATATATCATCTTCTTCTCTCCATGATTCTTAGTGTTTCCCCTAAACACCAACTTTCTATTATTAGTTGAACCATGGGATTTATGGGTAACTCCAATATGAATTTACACCCTAAGAGTAAATTTAATGATTTCTTCGTATCTATTGATGTCATTTATGGATAACACACTTTGACCACTTGGTTTTAATCCACTAAATAATCCATTAAGATTACTTTTTTTTAGATTAAAATTTCCAAATCACGCCTCATAGGTCATTTAAAATTTTCCTCATAAGTACCAAAGTATTCATCACACTTCTATATTAGATCATGGAATTATTTATCTATTTTATTATTAATAATGAGAGGGAAGTACATATAGAAAAATAATCTCTTAAATTCATTCTACTCCATGAATTAAATTTTAAATTATTGAATCATATTTTTTATGAGAGTACACCATTGATCTAATTCACCATTCATTTAATTGATAACCAAAATGACTATTTCGTGTTTCAAAAAATAAAAAAAAATATTTTTATTTTTAAAAATCCTTTTCTCCGCAACTAGCATATTAGTAGAACCACTAAAATATATATGATGTTTCCTTATAAAACTATCAAAAGAATGTTGTTCCCTCCTTTTCTCATTTTGATGTTCACCATGAATCATGGATTGATAATATTTTCTAATCATAAAAATGAAATTTTATTCCATCTCCCATAACATTCATTTTTTTAGGAGGATAATCATTTCATTATCCATTACATTCATCATTAAAACGATTCCTTTGAGTTCCATCGATCGACTAAAATAAAAATAATTATTTGAGAAACACAAATCATTATGGGAAACTCATAGCCAAAAAGAATAATTTATATGATATCTAAATCAACATACCTTATTTTAATTCATTGATAACTAATGTTTAAATTAGGTTATTCCAGGTCATCAACTATTTAGATCCTTCATGATGGTTGGTAGTGAAAATTTGGATTTACCAAATCATATCTCCTAGTAGTGTCAAACTAGGGGCATAGAAAGTACCATTTAATGTACTATATAATGCTTGAGTCTAACCTTATGTGGGTTTTTTGGATTTTTTTACTCCTAGGATCAAATGTTATAGAACCACATCCATATGTAGTATCAAGATAAGGATTTATTTCTAGATAAATAATATAATCTGTTCACTACCAAAACATTAGGATGATATCCTATACTTCACTTATCCTAAGGGTTTTAACTAATGTATTTTCATCCCATTTTTAAATTATTAACTAAACCTATCCTGTGAAAATATCTATAACAACCAAGGATTTTAATATATATATGTTAAATATTATATTGATGATATTTCATTACATTACTTTTACACATTCTTGAGAATTGTAATGGTATTGTACCATTGGAAACTTTGAAACATAAATAGATTCTTTATAGGTGAAATATATCATCTACCACTAAGTTCTTCATAGCTATCATCCCACATAAAAAAATCAGGCATAATATATTTATTCATAACCTAAGGGAAGTAAATATTATATAGGGTGAGATCATATTGTTGGTAAGGGTAAAAGGGAGATATATAACCATTGCATACATAGAAAGGTGTGATAACATGATGATAACATTAGAAAACTATAACCGAGATATAAAATATAAGAATATTTTATCATGATAAAAATAAAGGTTGTTCATAAGACGTGAATCATAAGGAAAACAAGTAATATGAACAATGAGAGAATTAAAATGGAATAATACAAGGATTGGTGTCACAAAAATAGGTATAGAAAATCAATTTCCAATTCTATCATAATGTAAGTGGTTCAATCCAAAAACCATAATAGTAGTCATGGTTATCCCTCAAGACTATCAAAGTGAAAAAGTCCCTTATTAAGTTAGTTTCACTCCCCATTCCAGGAAAATTTATCTCAAGGGATTTAAATATTTACCCTATGAATTGGAGGGAGATATAGGCCCCACACATTAAATAATAATAATAATAATAATCTGTTCCCAAATATCATAAAACATTCATAATATCATATTCCATGAAAATAAATGTCTTTATAGGCATTACATCATAACATAACCCATGTAAATGTATTGGGTTTTGTATAAAATTCATTATAACATAACCCATGGAAAACTGATGGTTCAAAAATGATATCTTCAACATAGTAACAAACCATACCAAGAAACAATAAGGATACTAGAACTAGATCATATCCTAAGTAAAACATAATTAACAATAATGTTTTTTTTAAAATGAATATAAATTCAATAAAAATTCATTAAATATTTCATAAGTAAAATTTTCATTCTATTTTGAAAAAACATATCTGAATTATTAAAACATAAAAAAAAACTAATGAAAACATTTTTATTGAAAATTATATTGAAAAAATTTGATATAAAATAAAAAATAGAGTTTCCTTGATGGATGAAAATTTTGTTCATGCCGTACATAGTAATACAATGTTTCCTTTCAAATTTTGGAAAAAATTGAAATTCACCTTATTAAGAAAATGAAAAGAATATTCATTTAAAAAAAATTATTTAATGTTAATAAAACTGTAGAAATTACATTAAAAATGTTAGGGGGGTTTTTACGAAAACTCTAAACATTTTTTTCTAAAAACATGAATATAGAAGAAAAATAATTTTTGATTAAAGAGAGAAATAGAAAATATTTTTCCTAAAAAATATTTTTTTGAACTATATGGTACATAAAGGGAGGAAAATTAAGATATAATTTATTGTAATTAAACAAACTAAGGTTAAAAAATTCCATTAGTTTCTTGAGTGATGTATCATAAGATTTGTTCTTCCAAAATATAATTATAAAGAATCCTGATAAATGATGAGACTATAACAGATGAATTATTACAACATTGGTATCATTTAAATAATAATATCCATTAAATATTAACATAAATTGTAAATTTAAATATTATTTAAATAATAAAATTAATGATATAACCTGTAAAGAGGTATTATATAAACCTTATAAAATATGGTAGGTGAAAAACATATTTTACGTCCCAAAGAAGGAAATTTGAGAAAATAAGCACTTATTATAAGCCTCAAATTAATTATTAATAATTAAAAAAAATATAATTTTACTATAAATATAATACTTAACAACCGAAGATTCCATTGTAAGTTATCTCTTCAAAGTAATTCAATAACTTGTGCTACATGCAACACCGAGTTCGAGCACACCACGACTTACCGAACTGGCCGGTCAAAAAGCGGTTACGAATAATAATAACTAAATTTTGAATTTTATACACTCTACATAATTTTAGAATACATATTATGTGTTCATTATATATAATATAATAAGAAATTCATTTTTTCATATAAAAGAAGTATTTTTCCAAACATGCAATTTTACCGCCTTTTAATGGAGAACTTTTTTTAAAACCAATATTTGACACTTTTATAAATTATATTTTATGAAATTAAATTATTATTTATAATAAGGACATAAAAATTTATTTTGGATAATTTTTTTTACATTTATCATAACTTTCATATTTTGATGAATAGTGAAAAATACTAAATTTTAATTGAAAACAACTTTTTTAATCAAAATAATTTATAGTGATAAATTATAAATTTTAGTGGTTTTAAAGTATCATAATATTATATTTTTATCATTTAATATAATTTAGTTCATTTTATGTACATTCACATTTAAACTAGACAGAAACAAGTGTCAATCTTTTGATAGTTATTATTTCTTGAAAACAAACTTTTTGATTTGATAACAAGAATTAATTTTAAATTAATTTTATGTTCTTTGAATTTGAAAAAATGGGTTCCATATTAGGAATAAAGAGGTCCAAATTGTTTAAATTTGTGACTTTTATTTTTAGACATTATTAATATTAACTTCAGTAAATATTTTATTTACCTAGGTTAAAAGGTAAATCTGGTAAATAAGGATAAAAAATATTATTATAATATTACTAAATTACCCTAATATGTGCCTATTATTATTATTTTTATATATTTTTGACCATGGGAATCCTTGGGTTGATTTTGGGACCCCATGGAACAACTTGAGAGTGATAATGACACTTTATATTAATTATTTTAATGTAAAGGCAAAAATGACAAAAAAAATGTATGTTTTAGTAAAACAATTTTTATGTGGGGTTATATAAGTTATCTTTTAGAATATAAATATTCATTGTAAATATAAAAGTATTTAATACATCATGGAATTTTTTTATAATGTTTCGACATCAAATAAATAATATTATTTATGACACAATAATGATGCTGTGTTTTCATCATTAATAAATGAGATTATAAAAAATACAAAAATATCCAAAACCTATCCAATTAATATTGTATGGTTTTATTCAAAATAATAGTAATACTATATTTTACTTTAATGAGTTTTTGACCTTTATAAACTGAAAATCATTATATAATAAAATAATATTTTCAAACATTCATAAAGAGCCCCTCAACTCCCTTATAAAAAATCCATCACCACTAACCCATTCCTCACTCCTCTCAAGACCCTTGTATCATCCAAAATCTTCCCAATTAAGCTCCAAACATCCATATATTCTTATTATAAGCCTTAACTTAGGTATAAAGAACTTCAAGGAATCCTTTTGGTTCAAACCAGAGGGAGTTACCCGGTTTAAAGGTAACATCTCCTCTTAAGTTCTTTTCTTTTATTATACTTCTCCAACCCCCAAAAATCTCTTTATTCCTTTATTTTAATAATAAAATCTATTTTATAAATATACTAGGTTGTTTTAATGATTATTATTTGAACTAAACTTACACACACCTCCATCTAATGGGTATAGAACATAATGTTTCTACAGACGGTGAAATACTGGCTCACGAACCGATGATTGTTCATTCTTATACGACCACCTCTTATGGAGGCCATTATGATAAAACTGTAATTATATATGATATTTATGATATTTATTTTATATATAATCTTCTTTAATTCTATTTTATATTATACTTGTATTATTTTCATGTTGTATATATACTATAATTTCATTTGAGGAAGTGCGGACTACCGCCCCCTCAAAGTGATATGACTTGTTCATACCATACATGGAACGTATAATGGATGGTGTTAATGAAATTATGTAACACATATAAAATATTATATTATATTGGAAAAATAATATACCTACGTATCATTTCATTTTATTTCCATTAAAAAATGAAATGGAAGTAGCGTTTGTTCGTACGTATGGATTACCATCTCCACAAACGTGATGATATTCATTCCACATCGTAATCATTCAAGAATAATTTTTCATTTGATTATTAAAAATAATTTCTAAGAACTTAAAATAATTTTGGATGTGAATCAAATAGATCCTATCCAGGCTTACGTAACAAAACATATAATGGAAAATGAGTCAGTTAACACCCGAAATAATGATACTACTAAAATATTATTAACAAAGCAATATTAAAAGAGAGTATATGATATCATATTTATATATGTGGTTCTTTTATAATTTAATAACAATGATTTAACTATTATACAGGAGGTTAACGTACCCTCAACCAAGGAAAAGTGCAAGGTAAGGGTTAATTCTTCAATCTAATTATTATCTGACATTGTTTATATGTATGTATTTACTGGGAAATATTTATCATCTATGTAAATGTTACATAAAAATACTTTCAAAAGAAATATTTTAGGGTTTTATTGAAGGGAAATTTTAACTATATCATCATTTTAAATGTTTTAAATATTTATTTTTCAAAATCTATTTCATTAATGTACATGTTTTCAAAATAATTTTAAGGATTTATTCATATGGACATAGTTGTTTTAAAATGTTAATTATTTTAAAAAGTTTGGAAGTGGTATGGGAAACTTTGATTCAAAAATATATTTTAAATAAATTCCTTTATAAATTATGAGACTTTTAAATACTTTCATGAAAATAGGATATTTCTCTCAATGTGTTTTACTGATTATTTTCAACTATGTCAAAATCATTTTTGGATATTATTCTGGATTGATGTTGGTTTATAATGAATATAATCTTCAATATTGTATTGAATGAGTTATTATATGTTTGATTGTGAATGTTCTATTTTTAGACCATTCATGATTTATGGATAAAGTATTGGAATTCTGTATGATAGTTTTAATATGATTGTTTATGTTATGTTCCAACATTTTCATATGAGGAATGCATTGGAAATAGTAATTGATGGGTGGATCCAGCTATAGATCCTCGAAACATCGGTAGGTCTCATGAGAAAAATTAGAGTCTTGGAACAAGGCCATGAAAAAAATCTTATTTGCAGTCTTGGAACGATGCCTTGACTATGTGGTTATGATGTCTGTCATTATGCATTCCATCATTATTAAATTAGATATAGATATTACATGTGATTATTCAAGTAGTAGAATATCCAGGTGAATAAGTAAATGGAATTATTTGATTTATCTTTTCTATATTATGATAAAGTTTAATTTTAAAATGATTTTTTAGCTTTAAATATTTCCTTAAAGATCTATTCTTATTTAAAGTAGTTTATGCTAATTTTTATCCTTAATGAGCATCTGAGCTCACCCCTTTCCTATGTTTTCTTTTTCTTAGGTTTCCAAGATGTGTATTTTGATTGATATGCAGGGTCAATCTAGGGGAATAACGGAATTCAAAACGGATTATTTATGCTTTGTTTTATGTTTGAATGTGTAATGTAATGTTCATGTATGTAATCTATTTTCCAAGACTATTAAACTGATCGGTCCTTCGGGACTCAATTCCTTGTAATCATCCAATGTTTTAAAATAATTCACCGACTCTAGGAAACTAGGATCAGGGTGTTATAGTTTGTATCAGAGGAAGTTTAGAAATAACCTTGGAAAATAGATTTAGAAAAACTATGATTAGAGAATATTACCCTCAGATAGACTTTTAAGATTAATGTAGAATAACATCATATAATTTTTGGTAATTTATAGATTTTTTGAATTTTCCAAGAAATAAATCTATGTCTGGATACAAGTATTTAGAGGCAGCATTGGGACAAATGTACCTAGGAGTAAGAACTTTGGCAAGGTGTTTCAGTCTAGACTCGTGGTATCTTGTTACACAACAATGGGCCTTTATACAATCTTGGTTATGAAAGTCTTTGGGGATATGCTTAGGAAAATTCACATTTTCTTTACAATCCATTATGAATGTTTTAGGTGTAAATACTTCTCAAAGAAAACATTTTTTACGATTATAGATTATATGCATAATCTTTTCAATTTACGTTCGGTATTTTACAAGTTTGGAGTTATGCATTATGATTCATAAACTAACCTAGTGTATGCCATTGTCTAGAAATAGCACCCAGAAGATGGAATGAGAACTACTTCAATAAGCATGATCCAAATAGTAAGAAGGGTCATATCTTTCATGGTATTAAGAAAAAATTTAGAAAGGAAATAGTGTCCCTTGTCTTATTACCATATTAAGATATAGTATCATGTGTTAATAAGATAAGTAATGAATTCTCTATGTCCTGTGGATTTTATGGGAAGCTAGAGAAGAAAAGGGTGGTAGAGAGAAATATAAATAATGGGAATTAGGGAAAGAATGATTTTCTCATATGTAATAATGATGGAAAAAATCACATTGGTAAATTATTGAAGGGAATATAAGTTTGTTATAAGAGCAGAGAAAAAGGACAACAAGTACGTGATTATAATGGTATGAAAAAGGTTTCAAATATAAAATGGTTCTTCTGCAAGGAGTTGGGACACTACGTGAATTAATGTCTCAATCATCAGAGTATACCACAAATTTAGTTGATTGATAATAATCGAGTTATGATATTACCAAAAATGAAGAGTAATCACTAGTGTTCTTATGCTGATATTAAAGAATTATATCATTTGAGTGTTGTATCAATGATGTACTGGTTATAATAATTATGGAGTATATAAGGATTGTACTGCAGAACTATGTCATTAATGATTTGGGATTCTGTGTTACTAAGAAAAGTGACTAAATAGAAATTTAATTTTTTTAATAATACATGGTTGAAAGAAATATAAACTTTAATATGGTCATGATACTATGGTAACGATTTTGTAATAAGAGATGATTGATTTGAAGAAATTTTATTTGATATTATTGACTCCCTTGGAACTAATTAATGTATTTTATATTCCATCATAGTTGGTGATTACAAAATTTTTGGATCTAAGGAGTATATCCAGTATTCTATTATTTAAAGAAGGAATAAGGAAGTACATACGTATTCAATTATGGTTTTCTGAAAATTCATATTATTACCACATTTTAAGATAATACACGATGAGGGTATTCACAAGTATATTATGTTACCTTCTTGATAAATTTGGGATGTGAGTTTGGACATAAGTATTGTGTATAAGTCTAATGGTTGGAATAGATTAAGTTTTACATTGGATAATATTTTTAAGGTTAAATAGTTTCTTAAGATTTTTTTCATAAAAAGGACAAGACGTAGATCAGGTGACAGCCCGTCACATGCGGTAAGGCTGCAAGACTTGAACCCACAACTGAAGGGAAACTAGGGTACATGACCTTCCACTAGCCTACGTGATTTCCGAGTTTTTATAATATAGTTGTTTTTTTAAATAATCTGACAAATTAATTATAAATTCATTATTTTTGGAACCCTATACGATTAAGATAAATAGAATATTTTTGAATTCAATTATCTTTTGGAGTGATAGATGAGTTTGCGGTAGGAATTGGATGAAGGATGAAACTCTACTTGTCAAATATATTTTTTCCTCTTATTCTATGAATAAATTAATTTTGAAACATTAGGGGATTTATCTTAAAACCAAAAACATGTTATCTTAATAACTTATGTTTTGTTGAACCGATGATATTTTAAATCATCATAGATTAATGGCTTTGACGCCCTCAATTTTAAACTTGTTTATGATTTATGACATCAATAACTACCTATAAATATTTATGTTTTTCTTCCAATTATGTGTATTTAATTTTCACCAATGTTCTCTTAAGTGAGATCATAATTTGGTGGTGGCTTTTTCATTTTTTCCCTCTTATTAAGACTAATTTTCATTAACCCAATTTCCAGTGTGGGTTTTCCACAAAGGTATATTCCTATTTTTATCCTTGTATTTTCAAAGAAAAATTTCAAATTATGAGGATACAATTTATTTAATGAGGGGAGAATGTAACACCCCAAGATTTCACAGTACATTATCTCTTCAATTTAATTCAATAACTTACGCTACACAAAACACCGAGTTCAAGCGCATCACGACTTACAAAAATTGACGTTCAAAAAGCAATTATGAATAGTATTAAATAAAATTTGAATTTTAGATACTCTATATAATTTTAGAATCCATATTATGTGTTTCTTATTCATCATATACTAACAAATTCTTTTTTTCATAAAAAAGAAGTATTTTTCAAAAAATGAAATTTTACCACCTTTTAATGAAAAACCTTTTTAAAAACCACTATTTAACACTTATATATATTAAATTTAATGAAATTTGATTATTATTTGGAAGCGGGACATAAAAATTTAGTTTTTATAATTTTTTTTACTTTTTTGATAACTTTCATATTTTGATGAATAGAGAAAAATATTAAATTTTAATTAAAAAAACTTTTTTTAATTAAAATAATTTATAGTGTTAAATTATACATTTGAGTGGTTTTAAAGTATCATTAGATTATATTTTTTATCATTTAATATAATTTAGGTCATTTTTTGTAATTTCACATTTAAACTAGACGTAAACAAGTGTCAATCTTTTGATAGTTATTATTTATTAAAAACATGATTTTCGTTATGACAACGAGAATTAATTTTAAATTAATTTCTGCCTCTTATGTTTTTCTAATTGGGTAAAATGGATTCCATATTTGGAACTAGGAGGTCCAAATTGTGTAAATTTGTAACTTTTATTTTTATACATTTTGAATATTTACTTCAGAAAATATTTTATTTACCACGGTTAAAGGGAAAATCTAGTAAATAAGGATAAAAACATATTATAATAATAATATTAAATTACCTTAATATGTGTCTTATTCCTATTTGTTGATACATTTCCTACCATAGTAATCCTTGGGTCAATTTTGGGACCCCATAGAGCCACTTGGGAGTGATAATGACACTTTATATTAATGAAATTAAAGTAAGGACAAAAATGACATAAACATATGCCTTTTAGTAAAACAATTTTTACATGGGGTTATATATGTTTTCTTTTTGACAATAAATATTCATTTGAAAGCTAAAAGGATTTCCTCTATCATGGTAATTTTTAGAACCATGATCAAATCTGGGAAGGGAAACATTTCTGGGGGGTACTGTAGTAGTATTGCAGCATCAGTGGAATTATTGCAGTGACTGCACTATAGTGGCAAAGGCAGTGTAGCAGGAACTATAGAGGAATTGGTACAATAATAGTGCATGTACTGTAGAATTACTATTCACTAAGGGGTCCTTTGGGCCAAAAAATGGGCTTTCAAGCCTTGTATTTAGGCCAGTTGGCCTTGGGTATTTGGGAAATGTAATGGGTGTCCCTCTACCCAATCTTAAAGAGGTATTTTCTTTAACTAATAAATTGTGGCTTCGGCCACAACCTTTAGAAAAATAATGATGCAGTGTTTACCTCATTAATGAATGATTTAAATAAATCATATTATAAAAATAAAAAAATATCCAAAACCTATCAAATTCTTATAAGATTATTTTATTTCAAACATGAGTCATATTATCTTATAATTTAATGAATTTTGGGCCTCTAGAAAAAAAAATTCATTATATAATAAAATAATATTTTCAAACATTTCTAAAGAGCCCCTCCCCTTCCTTATAAAAAGCCATCACCTCTAACCCATTACTCACACCTCTCAATCCCCTTGGCTCATCCAACATCTTCCCAATTAAGCTCCATATATCCCTATATTACTCTTATAAGTCTTTCCTTAGGAAGAAGGAACTTCAAGGAAGCATGTTAGTTCAAACCATAGGGAGTTACCCGATTTAAAGGTAACATCTCCTCTTAAGTTCTTTTATTTTATTTTAATTCTCCAACCACCTCAACTATCTTTATTACTTTTTTATAATAGCACCAATATCCTCAATATACTAGTTTGTTTTAATGAAATTTATTTGAACTACAATTACACACACCTCCATCTAATGGGTATAAAACATAATGTTTATGTGAACAGAAAACTACTGCCTCATGAAATGATGATTGCTCAATCCTCTACCACCACCTCTTATGGTGGCCAATATTATGGCACTATAATTATATCTGATATTTATGATATTTATTTTATCTATAAACTTATGTAATTCTATTTTATAAAATACCTTTATTATTTTCATGTTGTATATATACGATAATTTCATTTGAGGAAGTGCGGACTACCACCCCCTCAAAGTGATATGACTCATTCATACCATAAATGGAACGTATAAAGGATGGTGTTAATGAACATACGTAACATATATATAATATTATATTATACTAGAATAATAATATACCTAGGTATCATTTGGTTTTATTTCCTTTTAAAGAAATGAAATGGATGTAGTGTTTGTGCGTACGTGCAGATTACAGTCTCCACGAACACGATGAGAATCATTCCCCATTGTAACCATTCTAGAATAATTTTCATTTTATTATAAAAAATAATGTTTAAGAACTTAATATCATTCTAGATATTAATAAAATACATCTTATCCATAACAAACATGTCTTACATAACAAAATATATAAAGGAAAACAAATCAGTTAACACCCAAAACAATGATACAACTAAAATATTACTAACAAAGAAATATTAGAAGATCATATATGATATCATATTTATTTATTTGTTTCTTTTATAATTTAATAAAATTATATAACTATTATAAAGGAGGTTAACGTACCCTCGACCAAGGAAAATTACATGGTAAGGGTTAATTCCTTAAACTCATTATTATCCGAGATTGTTTATATGTATGTATTTACTGGGACATATTTATCATCAATGTCTATGTTTCATAAAAATACTTCCAAAGGGGATATTTTAAGGTTTTATGGAAGGTAATATTTAACTAGATCATCATTTTAAATGTTTTAAAGAATTATTTTTCTAAATCTATTTCCTTAATGTCTATGTTTTCAAAATAATTTTAAGGATTTATTCATATGGACCTAATTGTTTTAAAATGTTAATTCTTTTCAGAAGTTTCAAACTGGTATGGGAAACTTTGATTCAAATATCTATTTTAAATAACTTTATAAATTATGAGACTTTTAAATTCTTTTATGAAAAAAGGATATTTCTCTCAAAGGGTTTTACTGATTATTTTCAACTATGTCAACATCATTTTTAGATATTATTCTTGATTGAGGTTGATTTATTAGGAATAAAATATTCAATATTTTATTGAATAAGTTATGATATTCTTGACTCAGAATGTGATATTTTTATACCATCCAGGATTTATGGATAAAGTATTGGCATTTTATATGATAGATTAAATATGAATGTTTATGTTATGTTTCAACATTTTTATATGAGTAATGCATTGGACTTAGTAAGTGATGGGTGGGGCCCACTATTTCTCCATGATGCATTAAGAGGTCTCATGATACAAAATAGTTTTTTGGTACAAGGCCTTGACAAAATATTATTTGCAGTCCTGGAACGAGGCCTTGACTATGTGTTAATGATGTCTCTCATTATGCATTCCATCATTATGAAATTACCTATTGATATTACATGTGATTATTCTACTAGTATAATATCCATGTTAATAAGTAAATGGAAGTATTTGATTTATATTTTCCATGTTATACGGAAGTTTAAGATTAAAAATCTTTTTTTTAGTTTTATACATTGCCTTAAATGTTTATGTTTGTTTATGATAGTTTTCGCTAATTGTTGTCCTTACTAAGCGTCTGATCTCCCCCTTTTCTTATGTTTTCTTTTTCCTAGGATTCAATGAAGTGTATTATGTTTGATATTCTGGGTTAACTGGGGTCTGGGTGTTACATATTAAAAACCCATATTCATTTTGATCATATATATATGATTTAATTATGTATTTGAATTACCCATTTATCAATAATTTTTTATTAAAATCATATTTAAGGTAATAACTACTTCATATTTTTTATGTTTTTTGGTATGGTATTTTTGATTCTTTTACACAGATCATGGTTCCATAATCTTCATAATTCTATCTATAATATAAATATCATATATATGTTTTAATTATGTATTTAGAATAACTCATAAAATTTAGAAATATAAAATGAAATATAGTCTTCATGGAGATTGTATCTTATGTACGTTCGCTTGGATGATGTTTTCATCAATTAAAAGATGAAACAAAATAATGGTAAATAATATATTACCTTTAAACCTAATTTCTATTTCAGATTTATCACATATATTAACTAGTTCTATGCTTATTACCTTCCATTCAATGATCAAGTGAAAGACAAATAACATCACTATGTGAGGAGGCAGTCCACTGTACGCACAAACAACATTATCGTATTCTCTATGAAATGGAAATTAATAATGTATATATGATATTATAATTAAAAAATATTATTATATAATTCATATAATTTTTTAAAATTTCTTACCTCATTATTTTTTCTCTTTGAGAAGTGGGGATATAAAGTTAACTTCATTGGTTCGCGAGGTGGTAGTCTGTCATACACACAATCAATGGTTTCATTTAGAATTTGATGGAGGAGGGGAGTTTTTTAGATCATTAACTTTATATAAAATACATATTATTATATTTAATATAAATAGGTTATTATATCATATTTTTTTAATATTATTTTAGGCATGTGGAGGATGATATAAAATAAAAAAGCATGTTTAAGTCCATTACCTCTTCTTTAGAAAACTATTTCTTTCGCACCTAAAGCCTACTAGGACAGATTTCAGGAGAAAAAATAATTCAATAATGAGTAATGATATTCAATGAATTATTTTAGGTAGGTATTGTAAGACACCCTTGGGTTTTGTAATTGTGAATGTGTGAGAAGTGGTGGTGTCCTTTTTTAATAGGGGGATAGGGAACACATGGAATTTTTTGAAATGAAAAAGGTGTACCCATATTTTTCATATCACATAATACTCCAAAATAATACATTCTTTAAAAAATAGTATATATGATCTAAATATTTATATAAAATATATTTTTTTAGTTTTATTGTTTAATTTAACCCTAATCTTTTTAGTTTAACCCCAAATAAAACCATTTTCACCATAAAGTGGGTGATTATTTTTTAGATTTTTTACTAGTATTTGTGGTATAAAATTAATTTTACCTTATTAGATAAAATTAATTATAATTATTGAAAACATTTAATTAATTTTTCTTAATTACATTCAAATAATTGGAAAATATGATCTAAAATTAAACACACAAATACAATTAAAAAGTGGTTTTCAAGAGTGAGATGTTTCAAATGATAAAATAGTTTTCATACAAATATTTTATATGAAATTTATTCAAATGAAATATATTGGTTTAATTATAATATATTATAGGTAAAATTAATTTCAAATCAATTTAAATGTAAAATTTATCCTCATAAATTCATTAAACATAAAGTATTTTTTCAATAAAAATAGGCATTTCTCACATTTTATAAAAAAAATAATCTTTTAAGAAAAAATACAAAAAAAATCTCTATAATATGACAATAACATGTTGAATAATTTTTTTTCATTTTTTAAAATAAATTATATAATTATTTCAAAAATTATTTTTATTATTTGTTCACAAAAAAGACATAAAAGTGTTATATTAGAAAATAGTATGTTCAAAACATATATTGACTTAACCAAAAAAATAAGAACTTTTTTATCAACATGATTTGTTTATGTAAAACCATTTCAATTAATATTTAAAATTTATTTATTTGTATTAATAACAAAAATTTTAACATCTTTGTCATAACATCCATGTTAAATAGTAATATAAATAGTATATTATGGTTCCCTAGAACTCTATGTTATGTTTAGAAAAAGATATGATATAAATTAAATTTAATTGAAAAAAGTATTTCATGAAATATCAGGGTGTTACACAAATATCTAATTAATAAGATTATTTTCATTAATCTTAAATAAGTAAATGTAACTAGTGAAACACTAAGGAAAAAATCATTTATGAAACCAAAATTAAACATGATTCAAACTCAAAAGTTCATTTACCCCATTTATATGAGACTAAAAAACAATATAATCCTTATTGACTAACCAAATAAATGAAAAAATGATAGTGTAATATTCATTTGGTTATATAAAATAATTAATTAGCAACACATTTCACTCAGTGTTAAAGAAAAAGTAATCTACCAACTGGG
Organism: Viscum album; assembly: GCA_963277665.1. Classification (NCBI taxonomy): domain Eukaryota; kingdom Viridiplantae; phylum Streptophyta; class Magnoliopsida; order Santalales; family Viscaceae; genus Viscum; species Viscum album. The sequence goes on from OY728122.1 coordinate 1,439,104,423, forward strand.
GACTAAATGAGTTGACAAGATGTATAAACAGTATGGAAAATAAATAAATATGGTTTCTCCAGTTCCATTAACCATTTTTTCATCAAAACATGAACCTTTTCGGTTCCTAGAAATATTTTACACATGTAAGGTTCCAAAAATTATAATTTGTATTCTTATCAAATTCATTTTCAATTCTAATATCTAGAAATTCATCCTTATATGTCTTCATGTTTTGATATTTGTTGAAGGCTTGTAGATTTTTTCATCAACCCAAGAGTTAATTTAATCTATGATACCATCCAAAATAAGTATAGTGTGATTATTGGTTATGTAAGCATCTTTTATACTATCATTTTAGAGGATGGAGAAGATCTCTCTTCATCTAAGGATGAAGAGAGTATCTCACAAACTATCATAGAGGGATTGTCCTTAATGATAATCCTTAATGATTTTGTGAAAATAGTTCTCTAAAATTTAGAATAATAATTTTTTATGATTATTTCAAGGATTTTTAGTGATGAATCCATTTGGATTTTTCATTGGTTTCTAATTTTTTTTCACTTGATTGGAAATACTGTTATTTAATTCTTCATACTTATATAGGGGGATAATGGATGAAATCAACAAAATCATTATAAATATCCTAAACGTTCACCTAAGGGGTTAGGAATATTTTTATTATGTAAATTATTTAATCCCCTTAACTATATCTATACAATATGCATGATTTTTCTGAAAAATATTCAAAAAACATTCAAAGTCCACACCCTTATGTAGAAATTCCTAAAATTTATTTGTAGTACCATTCCTGGATGAATCTATCACATTTAACCATTAATTAATTCTATAAAAAGTTAATTACATTCAAAAAGGTAATTAGTCCTCACCTTAGCAACAAAAATATATTCCTTCCTAATATTAGGATGGGTAGTTGGTTCTTTTGTTGGAACTATGACATAGTATAGGGTAGTGTGACCAATATTAAAGAATGAAAAATGGTAATCCAGAATATTTTCATAAGTAATCAATTTCAAGAATCCCATGTCCCGATTATTTATCTGGATGACTAAAGGTGGTGGTTTGGAGATACCCAACTCTATAAAGATCCTCACAATATTGGGTTTTGAGAGAATATAGGTGGATAAGTTCCGGATTATGGATATGCCAAGGAGAATATAAATATCAAACATAGATAACATATTGAATATATTAATGGGTAATCCTTGAAATACAAGCCTAAAGGGACTAATAAGAAGTTATAAATCCTTTTCAAAATCAAGGTTCAATTTCATCATCATAATACAACACCCTAAAATGGATTAGTATCCATGATCCCAATATATATAATAATATTTTCTCAATGTTAATATATTAAAAATGAGATGGGAATCAATAATATGTAAATTTAATGAAGAAAATATTATCATTTCTAGATACCTCATGATAAATTTTATAAACGAAAATTATTTAGAAAACATACCAATACTAGAGTAATAAAAATTGGATTTATAAATTCTACACTTTTCCCCTAATATGTGGTTACATCTCAAGTATTTTAAATATAATACCTCAAATCTTAAAAATATCTTTATATAATACTTCATATCTCCTCTAATTAGTGTTAGTTTTTATAAACCCTAATGAGAGATGATATACTATGTAAAATTGGAATATTTGAAATTAATATCTTTAAGGAGCTCAACAATTAAACCTGGAGTGTTCACAATCACATCGAACTCTGATCCTGACTGGAGGCAAGGTGTGTAATTATTTTTCATTCATAATTATTTATGAATTTTCACCCATATTTTAATACTACATTTATTTTTTTACCCAAATAAAATTGATTTTGGGTAGAAATTTAACCTCTAAAATTTTATTCTTGATTTTCCATTATAAAAAAGAATGAGTTAGTGGATTTGATAATGAGATGTTTCTCAGGTGATCAGATACAAAAACTATTCAACCATTTAGAATGGGCAATATTCATTTAATGCATTAGAACCACTATACATAGTCATTGGATCAATAAGGGGAGGTTAATTAAATGGTGATGTTTAAAATGAATAATGTTGGAGGTGGACCATGTGGGGCTCAATGGAGGTGACATGGACACATCAATGGTTGAAGGTCCATGTCACACCCACAATATCATTTTTCGGTTTAAGAATTAGTTTTTTATTTATTTTTATACCTATTTATTATTTTTCAATTTATTTACATGGATTGTTTTAGAAAATTAGGATTTTTTGGATATATTGGGTTAGTGTATGGTTATATATTTTATTTTCATATATTTACAGACCATAATACATTAGGTGGTCCCATGGAAGTGTGGGGAACATGGTTAGCATACAGTTTAGTAAACCATGAAACTTAATTTTAACCAAGTTATTTGAAACCATGTATCTTAACCATACCTATGGTGAGAGGAGCATTATTAAAGTAGGGATAGGAATAAGGTAGATGGATATTCATACATCCCATGGGTTACAGTTTTGAATTGAGAGAGGGGTTCTAGTGTCATTATCATGGTTGCATCATGGTTTACCAAACCATGTAACCAAATTATGTATACTACCAATAAATTTAAAATATAAATTTATAGTCTTTACCCTTCATTATTTAACTATGTTTTTGATTTCTTCCTCCCCTTTTAGAAATCTCCCAACCCTAGGTCATTGAATCCAATGATTATCCCTCTCTTGGATTTGGGTTTTGGTGGATTTTCATCAAGATTAATTATTATATCATTAGGTAAGTAATTATGTTCTTCTTTTTTAGCTTCTTTTATCATTTTTGGTGAGTTTATTCTTTCCCAATAGACATGGTAGCCTAAGTATTATGATCATATCATTTTAATGCGAGGGTTTGTTTTGTGAGGATCTTATATTATAATTTTGACCAATTTTATCCTCTTTTTGTAGAAAAGGGATAGTGAGAATGTATTTTACCAAAAAAAAAATTTGTAAGTCAAAATGAATTCCTCTAGTTGTAAACCATGAGTTTCCTAATGTTTCATCGATTTGGAATAAGTTCAAAAAAGAAAAATATCACATCTAAGAGGACTAAATATAATTATGAAGTATTTATTCTTAGGATCATTTAATATTTTGGTAAAATGAATGATTTTGACGTCTTTGTTTCTCATGTTATTATAAATTACCCCATATATATTTTATAAAATGATTTTTATCATTATTTTATAAAATTAAAAATGACTTTTATAAATGGTTAGTGTTGAATGTTTTATTTGTTATTAAAATGTTTTTATGATTAAATATTTTGTTTTAAGTGGCATGTATCTGGGGTAAATGGGGTAACCCAAATGAATTAGAATACCCTTTAATGAAGTGTTTTTCATACCTTTTATATGAATTTTGCGTATTTTTTAAATAAAATATTTTCTTATGGGAATCCATGGGTACTTTGGAAGGGAACATGACTTGTAGAAACAAACACTCATAGAATGTTCTCTTTATAGTGGATAACATATTCTTTATAGATATGGGTTCAATTTTGTTCATGATAAGCCATGGATAATGGATACACCTATCTCTATTATTATTCATGCCTAATATGGGTGCGTACATGGGAATGATTTGACTCTACCTAGTTTTTATCATTATTATAATAATGCACTTGTGGATTCCCTAGTTAACTCCAACTTATTTACCAATGAATTTTCCCAATTATTACTTTATAAGGATTCCATGGATCTTATTTTTAACTTTAAAAATCCATATTAATGCCTCATTAATAAATTATTAAATATAAATTTTATAAATATTTCTTGTTTTAATTAAAATTATAATCTTACTAATATAACATTAATTTTAAAAATTTATACTTCTAGGGTTTTTTTCTCATGATTTCATTAAATATTACATGGTGGGATCCTACTATGATTGTTGGGATCATACCCTATATACACCTTGTTTTTTTACATAGATATTTTTTTTGATTTCTATAGGTTATGGAATGTCAGAACATAGAGGAATTGTATATTCATGATATTGGGGATCTAATTTAAAGGATGTGACATTGTGGGAGGGATCCCTCATGTCACATGGAGATGGGTAGCAGTTTTTTTGGTTTATTCTCTATCATTTGTATGGTACACTCACTCATGTGTATCACCTTATTAGTTTCACATATCATTCATTTTTTACATCATTTTGGACTTCCTGTATATATGCACACACATATATACACATATATAAATGATTAATTTTTTGTTCATGTTTTGGAATTATAGATGATCCTATTACTACGGTTGTTTTTATGGGTTTTTATGAGATCTCTTATATGTTATAAATGGGTTAGCTTTATTTAAACATTCCTATATATTTATTTACTTAAATTAATTTCCAATCAATGGAGTGTTTATGTTGGGTTCCCAACCCAAACTCTTAGTCAATGGTTTCATTGGAAAAATTCATTCCCAAAGGTGTGTCTTTAATTCTTATAAACATGATACCATTTGGTGGGGATCAGTAATTACATTGGGGATTTTTCATGGGTAGTCTAAGGTTCTATTTTTAGGGCATCCTTGTCCATTTCCAAATAATTTCATATCAATTCTTGATTTGTATTTGGGTTATATAGGGAACATAAGGTAGAAAATAGATAATATCGGTCGAACATAAGGGGTATGACTTGAGTGACTATTTATCAAACATTCATCATAATAATATATAAGTCTCCATAGTTTTTTTGTTAAAATATTATTTTCTATATTTTTTAATATAATTATTGATATTAATGAATTTATGGTAGAGTAATTGAGGATTTGAGTACATTTATAGGTCAAATGGTTAGTAAAAATGTGTTGTATATAATTCAGAAATTGTGTGGCCAGAAATATTCTACTTAGAGGCTAGGTAGTTTCATTATCTAGAGAAAATACCTATGAAAATAATATTTTACTATGGGTTTTCTGTAGTAAAATTTTTATTACATCAACTGTGGATAATATTTTTTTAATTTATCATAATTCGTTTATTCCTTCCTATATCATGGAATTATTCAATAATTCATTTGAGACTATGTCATATGTTTTGGATATATATACATATCATGGGAATAATAATGAGTACATATTTGGTAGCCTTTCATGTATTGTCTCCATATCTGAGTTGGAGTTATCATGGTATTTTCAATTCTCAAGATTAACCTATTTGATATTACTCTGAGGATGGATTTTAGATTTATATTTGAATATCATATTGATTATTTTCCTTTGAGGTTGAACATACCCATCCCTAATAAAAACTCTCATATATTTCATTGAGAATGGGACTCATGGTCTAGTAAATAAAGAATACACTTTCCCTAGTCATACGTTTAATATTTCATATTTTATCACATATCGTATAGGGTAGTGAATATAATTTTTGGATTACAATTCATCTCATGGTCAAGTATATTACCAAAAAATTCTTAGATAACTTCTTGGGGTTTTATATTGAATGATAATCCAGTATCTCTATTAATATTCTACCATGTATATCACATTCGTGGTTCATTTTGAGGTATTATTTCATTCATTTTTTGTCCTAATTGTATCTATTGGATCCATTGAGTGTGATTGGTGGAAATTTTTATTTTTTGGATAGACAGAAGGGGGTTTAGAGTCAGGAAACGGTTAGGAGAAATCATGTTCCATCTCAGAGGAGACTACACACTCTGGATAGACACACTACCATAGTCTCATGGCCTAACACATGGGTTTTCGAGCGAACTATGTACCTATGAAAGAGGCACTTTCTAAGGTGCACGAGCCTGATCCTTACCCTAGGAAACCATGTGGACTGCTTTCTATTTGGAAATATGGGGGTGTATGGTTGGTGCATGGTTTTTAAAACTGTTCAGCCAAACCATGCGACCAACCAAGAACATTAAAAATGATTATTTTACACTTTTCCATCTTCTATTTTAAGACCCTAACCCCATTATTTATCTCCATTTTGGATTCCAAGCCCTATGATCATCTTCCCCTTATCCCTTATTCTCTTGGACCTCTATCTATTGGTGTTTTTAGTGAGTATTCTTCATAAAAACCTCAAGTAAGCCCATGCATTATTATTCTTCCTCTTCTACTTCTAATTCTTCTTCTTGGTTTCCTGTTCCTTCCTTATTGGGTTTTTATTTATCCATTGTATTGGTTTCTATAAATTTTTTAAAACATTGTTTTTTTAGGATTGGTATTGATATATATGTTGTGAGCTTCCCTTTATAGGGACTCATCTTGGTAATTTTCGGTTTTCAACTGGTTTTTATATGTTTCCATGTGAATGATTCATAGTTAAATTATTTAACATTAATTTTTGATTTTAGTTTTCTTTTCATGCTTTCTAAATGGGTTCTAAGAATTGTATAGTTGGTGAGAACAATGTTTTCAATGGGGTTTTTGTGTACGTATGGGTATGGAAGTTGTTTTGACTATTGGAAATGGTCTTATTTCATATTTGTTTCCATTTTTTGGTGTGTGTGTGTAAGAAGTTATTCATGGGACATAAGTAATGATATTTATTATAATGGAATATTATGTATCTAGGTTGGTAGAATAGGTCAACTATACTATGTGTTTCGGGACGACAGAATCCTGGTCTCTCTAGTAGGATTGACTCCACAACACTAACTAATCATGTGATGATTAGAGACCACTAGACCTTGGGATGTGATTCCCTTATAGTGTCTCACGGATGAGGACACTATGTTTTTTGGATGTTCATATCACCAAGGTATGAGGATACTAAGACCCCACTAATCTAAGAGCCTTAGTGATTACATGTGGTTCTCATGCGATTCTATGCTTATCATTCAGGTTTTTTTTCATGATTACATTCACTTTTAATTTGAAATATTGCTTCCTTTAAAAAAATACATTTTTTATTATAAAAACTAGCATTTTGAATTTTATTTGATGTTATAGGATAGAATCTATTTTTTTGGTATCAAACTTGGAATTGAATCACACCCTACATACACCTATAGGTGTTTGTAAACCTTAATATATTTGACCAGAATATAAGAAATATGATGTGTGGTGGTGATAGTGGATTAGATTTCTAGTGTTCCTTTCTGTCTGGTTTTGGTGGAGGTGGAATTGGAGTGATGTACCTCTTGTTACATGGAGGTTTGGTTTTATAGATGGTTCCCCTCCCCATTTTTTTTATTTTGGTTTTTGGTTGAAAGTGTAAACAATTTAACTTATGATTGTTTTATATCTTTTTATTAGGTTTATTGATTATTTCATTGTGATATATTCTTGTGGGTTGTTTAGAGTTGTTTCTTATGGGTGAAATCATTTCCAAATGTGATATTTGATAACCAAGAACTAGTTCCAGCCTATAGGGATCAGTAACCCCCTTTATGACATTCCGCATGATGGGTTTATTTTTAGGTTGGATGGAATCTTGGTTTGTCTTGTGACAAATTGGTATGAGAGCTAGGTTTCACCTTTTGTTTGGGTTATGTTACTTGGGATAGTCTGGATAATCATGATCTAGTACTTTTTAGGCTCTAGGTTCTTGTTGTGAGTGGGGTTCTTAGACAACACACCACGTAAATGGCCTTGAGTCAACATGGTATGTTTAGGATTTAGTTGGATTCCTCATCCAGATCATATATTCATGCTATATATTGTTTATGGACATTGAGAAGGGTGGAGTTGTTTGACTTGTTACTGTTCTTTTTACAGATTATTTTTTTATTCATAAACATGTTCAAAATTTGTTGTTGATAAACATTTTCTAGATATTGTGTTAATGGTTTGTTTGGTTTGTTAAATGGTGTATCCTCATTAATCCCTAGAGACTTCCTATGCATCCTTGAAAAGAGTCTAGAGATATTTCTCCCTCATCAGTTGATTAGAGACAAGGGGAAGCAGTGGTTCAGGTATTCTATGCATTAGATCAAGGAGAATGCTATAGTCTTACTCATGTTAGTGAAGCTGAACCAGGTCTTGGAAATGAAATGGTTCATAATTTCTTCAAGAACATGCATCATTACATCTATGGTAGCATAGATCACTAGGAAGTGGCAGATTGAATTAAAAATATTGAATGAATATTTTGGTTTCTTAAAAGTCCTAAGGTAGTTAAATTTTAATGTGCTTCGTTATTGTTGTAAGGTCTCAGTTGTAGGTAGTGGGACTCAGTGCTTCAGATCAAAAAGTATGATAATATGGGTTGTCTAGACTTCAAGGATATTTTTATTAAGATGTATTACCCTTATACCTTTTCCTTTTCCAAGACCCATGAGTTTCTAGATATCCAACTAGGGGGATCAAACTGTGTTGGAATATTCCGACCACTTTGCATATTTGTTTCACTTAAAACCCAATTCAGTTTCCAATAAGTAGCTAAAGGATCAATAGTTTGATATGGGGTTTCATATGTATATATGATCTCATGTATTCTTGTTTAATCTGAGGAATAATGATGTGGTTTTTGATTTAACATTGTGGGTGGAAATAGGTCCTGTTGGAATGTGTAAGGTTTTGGGGATGTTTTAGCAGTGGCCAAAGGCTGAGGTGCTTCATAAAAAAACGATTAAGAGAAACAAGTAGGAAAAAAGGACAGGTGGTGGCTTAGTCCATCCATCCCAACCATCTTCATCTATGGATCCAGATGCTAGATCATCCTATGCCATAATTGTGGAAGGATGGGACATATGTGGTCAGTGTGTCTAGTCGAACCTATACATTTCCATTATTGTAGAATTATATGGAACATTTAATGGTTTTGAAAATATTAATGCCCATATTAGGGTAGTCTGAATTTAGAATCTTGTAGAGGAATTAAAGCTCAGTCAAAACCATCATAGACATCATGTTCTCAGTTTGATGGTCCTGATATTATGTCTGTATCTACTTCAAGATAGAGTCAACATAAGGTATAGTTGTAGGTCAATACTGGTTCTCAGGCCCAAGTAGATAAATTGAGCCTTCATGTAATGGGTCAAATACCAGTGGAGTCATATTTAGGCCCTATAATAGGTTGAGGTACAATTCTTATGGGGCTATCAATAGTTGCCATTCGCTTTGACCCATGGGACTTTAATCCATTTTTTTTCTATCTGGTGGATTTTTTGAAATTCCCTATCAAGATCAGGTTATATTCCATGGATTTATCAACACTAATTGGTAATATGAGAAAGTAGGATTTTAGGTGTCCATCATGCACTCTTACGCTATCACCAGTTGAGATGGAATTGGAATGACTGGTTCTAGAAATTGACCTCTTTGATATAATCCTTAGCATAAATTGGATTATCTATTTCTAGGAACATGTAAATTTTTATCACCTATGGGTGACCTTTTGGAACCTAATGTAAGTAATTAGGTCTTCCAGGGTGAATGAAATCCTCGATCTGGAAAAACAGGACCTCAACATCATAAGGTGGGAAATCACATTTACATGGTCACATTGCTCATGTTGGAGAATGATTATAGGGGTTCTGAGGATGGATTACCTCATGTGGTAGATGATTTTATTAATGTATTTATAGATGACATCTCATTGTTTTATCTGGATTGGAATGTGGAGTTCACCATTTATTTAGTGTCGATAACACCATGAATATATCTTCCCTCATATCACATGGCCTCCACCGTGTTGAAGGAATCAAATATATAGCTAGATAATTTTGAATCCAAATTATTCATTAGACCAAGTGTCTCACCATAGGCCACCCATGTAATATATGTGAATAATATCAATGGATCTCTCAGGTTTTGAATCTATTACTTGAAGTTGAATAAGGTGAAGATCTAGAATAAATACCCCTTCCCTACATCATTGATTTTTTGATTATCTCGAGGTGGAAAGGTTGTTCTTATGACCAATTTTCATTAAGAGTATGATCTAGTTAGAGTCATGGAGTCTGATTTTCTGAATACAACCTTCAAAAAATGGTATGTCCACATCGAGTATGTGTTCATACACTTTGGTTTGATGAATTCCCTAGTGGTTTTATTAGATCTTATGAATAAAATGTTCCACCAGTACCATGACTCCTTTTTCATGGTTTTTGTGGATATCATCATGGTCTACTTAGGAAACCTTTTTTTACATGTTAGTTTTGGGAAGGCCTTCATAAGGAAATGGGGTCACAGATCATGCTCATTACAACATTCCATCCCTAAATAGATGGTCAGGAAGAGATATAAAATCAGATCTTAGAAGTCCTATTGTAGGCATGTGTGCTGGATTTTAGAGGCTCATGGGATATCCATTTTAGATTGGTGGAGTATTCAGATAATAATAGTTACCAATCCTCAATCAGAATGTCCCCCTTTGAGGAAATTTATTTTCAGTAATTTCGATCACCTTTGTGTAGAATAGAGGTTGGTTAGACCTTATTTTTGGGATGAAGCCTTTTACATGGAATGTTTGATAATGTCTGGTTGTTCAAGAAGTAGTTTTTAAAAATTTATTACCACCAAATGTATTTTTATTATGAATTATTTTGGATCATTGAATTATAAATGGTGATCTGGTTTTTCTAAAGGTGGCCCCTCTATTGGGTCTTCATCCTCTTAGTAAATAGGTGAATCTAACTTTGAGATGTATGAAACATTTTTATGTTACACAGATAAATGGTAAAGTTTCATACATGTTTTATTTTACATCTCAGTTTTTTTCGATTCATGAAATGTTCTATATCTCTCAATTAGATAAGTATAACCTAGACCATTCTATTGTGCTTAAATTGGAGGAATTATAGTTGGAGCCAGATTAGTCTGTGTTTAAAAGACTAGTTCAGATTGTCGATTCCCAAATGGATGTTATTCAGGGGATGTCCATACCATTGGTTTATGTTATTTTGAAGAATGGTAATGATGAACAAAAGACCTGGGAGTATATATCCTTGATAGAAGACCAGTACCTGTTTTTTTCTACGATCATACAATGACATGACTTTTTATGGGTGGAAATTTCTCATGGTGGTGAGAAATATCACATTCAAGATTAATTTTGATGTATTAATTAAATTAATTTTGTCCTATTTTTATATCTAGAATTTCATAAGATTTTTTAGAGAAAAATCAGGTTTTTGGACTGATATATGGTGGCACACAGTTGGCGCATAGTTGGGAGAAAATGTGTGCCAGCCCAGATGAGAAAGTGCGCCATGCATAGTAGCATTGTACCAGGCACATATCCTAGAATAATAGCATGTAGGATAACCATTAACCTTAGATAATGGCTCTATCTATGGCATACATATTGGCGCATGGGAATGAACCCTCCCCTAAGAAACCATGTGGCATCATTCCACTTTTGAAAGAGGGGGTGCACGGTTGGGAAAATCATTTATCCAAACCTTGTGACATGCTTATAACTTTATAAATGTTGAATTTACCCTTTTTTACTTCATCTATTTTAAGACCATACCCCCCTTGGCCCACCCCATTCTAGACTCCCAACCCCAGCCAAGCCTTCCCCTTCTCCCTTTCACTATTGGACCTTTAGTTGTTGGTGTTTTTTTGTCAATTCATCTAGAAAACCACAAGTAAGCACCTCTATTCCTTTTATTCCTCTTTTTATTATAGTTTTTCTCTTCCTTCCTTCTTAGGTTCATATTTACCTCATGAATTAATTTCCCTAAAGTCGGTTGAACATTGTTTCATTATTATTTATCTTGATGTCTTTATTTTATGATTGGATTTATAAAGTCTTATCTCGTTGTGGTTTTGGTATTCAACTGGTTTTCGTATGTTTAAAAGTGAAATGGTATGTGGTTACATGATTTAACATTATTGAATGATTTTACTATGCATTCCATGATTCATTAATGGGTTATATGAATTGTTTTGGTGGTGGGAAAAATGTTTCCAATTGTTTTGTTGTGAGCATGTTTTTGAAATGTGTTTTTCCTATATAAAATGGTGGTTTTCATGTGTGATTATATTTTTGGGTGTGTGTATGTGAATATGGTGGTTAATGTGACAAATATATTGATATTAATACTAAGGTAATACTATGAATATGTGGAAAAACTAGTTCTAGTATGATAAGTATTCTAGTTCGACCGAGTCATAGTTATATTACCCATGTTAATGCTACAACACTAACTAAATGTATGATGATTTGAGACCACTAGACCTTGAGATGTGATTATCCAATACTATATTTTGAATGAAAATTTTTTGGGTTTTTGGTTCTTATCCTTTAGGTAAGATGATCATATGACTCCTACTATCCTTAAATCCATAGAGATTACATGTTTTTTTGAAGAATGGGGTCGAAGTCTCAATTTATCCTTTAGGTAAGATGGTCCTATGAATCCTACTATCCCTAGAGCCATAGTGATTAAAAGTGGTTCTCATGTGATTCAATTAATATTGTTTTTCTTGTTTTCATGTTTATATATATATATATTTATTTAAAATCTTGATTCTTTAAAAATTCATTACATATTTTTATAAAAACTATCATGGTGATTTATATTATGATGTTATATTATGGAATATATTTTGGTGGAATACTATTTGGCCTTGGATCACACCCTATATACAATATTGGTTTTAGGTAGACCTTGTTATATTTTACCTAGGTAAAGGAAATATTCTCTATTATGGTGATGGTGGATCTGGTTTCTAGTGTTCCTTTTCTTATAGGTGTTGATGGAGTTGGAATGATAGTGATGACCCTATTTTTTCATAAAGACATGGCTATGTAGTTGGTTTTTCTACCCAATTTAGTATTTTGGTTTTTTGTTGAAAGGGTATACCATTTAACTTGTGACATTTTTATTTCTTTTGATTAAGTTTATTGATTATTGAGTTATGTTATATTCTTATTGGTTTTTATTGTTTTTATTATAGGAAAAATCATTCCGAAATGTGATGTTTGTATCCAAAGAAGTAGTTTCCATTCTTTGTTGATTTGGAACACCCTTTGGGACTTACCATAGGCCAGTACATTCATCATGTTGGATAGAATCCCAAAGTGTTTTGTGACATTTGACACATATGGTTTCATTACTTTCATATCAAATCATTCCTTTTGAAATAAAGGAGTTGAATATTTTGTTGGATGTGTTAAACATGGATTTATTGGACTTAGTATCTATCCATGGTTCATTCCTATCCTATTTTCAGTGAAATTGATTGGAAATAATAACATGTTCATTGTATAAAGAAAGTTATGAAAATGTTGAAAATTTTGAATAAATAGACATTGTCTCAAATTTATGACATCTTTGATCAAATAAATTGGTAATGTGGTTCTCCAAAATTTACTTATTCCAGTTTATCATCAACTTTGGGTAAAGGATTATAACATTACAAGCAGTTTTTTATAATAATATATGCCCAATTATTCTATCTCATAATTACATTTATCCTGAACAATTATCCTATAGTATTCATGGATCATATGAATTAGATACTCCACCATTACCTTAATACCTTTTTTTGGGTATTCAGGGATGATTTATTGGTTTATTATAAAACTAAATTGGATCATGGGTCTCAATCTATGATTCTTTTAGAACTCCCCATGAGCATTTATTGGGTATAATGTAATACATTTTAGTTTTTAGGCTTGAGAAATCCATATTCTAAGAAATGTTTTTCCAAAATGAGACATTTTTAACCTAAATATGTAATGGTTGTAATTTATTTTGAAGAAAAAAAAGAATGTATATGAGATACATAGATTCTTGTGTCTAGTGGGTTACTATTAGAATTTTTCAAGGAATTATCTATCATTGAATATCATTTAACCTCTCTCTCTCAGAAAGGTGTAAAATTTTAATGGGTCCTTGAGTGCCAAGCATCTTTTAATGATTTGAATTAATAGTTGGAATCTCCACGTATCTTTATTTTACCAAAGGATGGATAGAGATATGTATCATTTTGGTATGTATTAGGCATGAAATTGGTTAGTGTAATTATTTTGGGTTACTATGTGGTGTTTTATTTATCTAATTAACTGTCGTACATGAAATTAATTACCCAACCAATAACCTTGATCTCATAGCAATTATAAATAAACCAAAATATTTGAGGCGCTATCTCATTAATGTGGAATTCATGATGTATACCGACCATAAAATATTATGATATATTTCATAATAAAATGACTTAAATATCAGAAATTGCAATGAGTGGAATTCATTCAATAAGTTTATTTCCATTATTACTATACACAAGAAATGGAAAATGTGTTCACTAATTCTTTTAGTATGATGTTTTCATCATTATAATTGAATGAATCCAAAAACACATGGAACTTGAGGATCATCGTTAATGATATGAACTTAGAGGATAAATAATATAGGGTAATATTTTTATTTACAAATAATAATTTAACACATTAAAACCATGACCATATTCATGAGGTGGAATAGGGTATGAGGAATGTTAGTGTATTGGGAGAATTATATATAGTAGGGAGACATTATAGGAGTGGCCTCAATCTCCTAATAGAATTTTATATTTTAACTATAATTATGTAGTTTCTCAATCCATGATAGTGGAAGTGATTAATGATTACCATCACTCGCATTGGGTGTTCTATCCAAGAGACAGGAAAATATACTATAACAAGAAATGGTGATATTGGTTGACATGTATGAGAAGTGACTGATGTAATTTGATGTCATGAAAATATACTTTTCAGCATGTCAAAATATTAAATCATAAGTTATCTTGTTATATTTAACCTAATATTGTCCCAACTTAGAAATGGGATGACATATTGAAAGATTTTATCACTAGGTTACATCATACCCTTTAGGAAAATACTGATATCTATGTTATAATTGATCGACTAAATATTTTAGATTATTTTTTCACAAGAAAGTATAGCATCAAGGTTGGGGATCATGGGAAATTATACACGTAAGAGATTTTGAAATTTGAAGACATGGACTCTACTATCATTTTTGGTTAAGAATCCTCAATTCACATATCGATTATGGAAGTAAATTAAGTAGATCATGGGATCCTAAGTGATATTGAGAATAATATACCATATATAACTAGACATGTAGACAAATTAGGAAATCCAAATTCTCGGGGACATGCTTTGTGCCTTTTTTATGGACATAGAAGGAATGTGGGATGTGAATATTTATTTTTTGAGTTTTCATATAAATATAGAAATCTATATTATATCTCAATGGAACCTTTTGAATCCTTATATGGTTGACCATGTTGTCTGCCACTCTATTGGGTCATTAAGGGAAATAATTCTATGGTGGCCAGGTATTGTTTATGAGATGACTAAAAGTATTAAAAATATTTGGAAGAAACTAGTTTTGATAGATATTCCTCATAAATATTGTATTGATTATCATTAATATATTTTGGAGTTATTAGTTAGTGACTACGTGTTCTAGGAGGTATCTTCTTGACCTGGTCATCGTTGACTTCATAATGAAGGAATGATGACATCGAGGTATATTGTTTCATTTGAGTTCATAAAAATAATTAGGAAGGTTAAAAACTAGTTGGTGTTTCCTCCCCTGATGATTTCAATTCAAAATGATTTAATGGTCTCTCAAATGAAGAAATAATATTTATACCCTACAATTTATTAAGATAGAATGATACAAACAGAGAGACAAATGATTTTATAATTGATAATCCAATCTATATTTTTGAATCCCATAGTAATATTTTACATGGAAAGTTAATTCAATTACTTCCAGTATTTTGGTTTCATAGCAGGTGATTCTCAGGAGACATGGGAATGAAAAAAATTCATCAGGGAATAGTGGACTTATATCTTCTATGATCGTTCATCATATTTACTTTTATGGTTATAAAGTGATATTATGGGAATAATTCATATACCCATAGTGTAATTTTTGGGTATATGATTTAATATTTATTTATTTTGATATGTTTTTCTTGATTTTGGTTTAAATCCCTTTGAATGTTTTGAAAAAGGGGTGTATTGCGATATATATAGTTAATTTATACTTACTTACCTATTTTTATTAACTGTGTGGCCAAATAATATATAAGGTAACCCCAATTAAGTTCCAGCCACATGGTCTCTAAAAGTATTTGGATATTTTTCAACTTCATTATAGAAATCTTAATAACAACTATGTTTATTTACCTCAATTGGGTAATAAAAAATAGTTATTACTTGGTTTGGAGAAACTATGTAGGTTAATAACACATGACATTGGAAATTTTGAAATCATGAGATAGGGGTTTTAGTGTCAATAACTTGGCACGTAGTTCACAAAACTATGCACCCGAACGATGAAAACTACCTAGAAAATTTCAAGACTGAATTTATAGTATTTCCCATACTCAATATAACAGTTTTCCGGTTTTATTCCTCCTTATTCGAACTCTCCATATCTATGTTAATCAATTACCTCACTTATCCCTCCATTATATTTGGTATTATATATATTTTCATCATGATTCTTTATAATATCTTTAATTAAGTAATTTTTCTCCACCTCAATGGTATTTTTTAGTATTTTCTTTCATTTTATTCTTTCTATTCTAGCATGGTGTCTAAGGGTTTATTTTAATTTTGGTTTTCACCCTTTTAGGATGTTATTTTGGAATTTTGGGACCCATTTCTTCATATTTTAAGGGAAAAATTATTTTGAAAAACTTATTTGATGATAAAATTTTCAGGTCACTTCTAATGACCTCCTATAGTTTTAATCCATTTAATTATTGATGTTTTAAAACGTGTTAAATAATAAAAAAACTTATTTTGTGGTCTATGATGTGTAAAAATATTTATCATCTCATTATTCTTCAGATACATAAAGATTGTTTATAGTAATGTTGATTATATAGAATTTGGTTTCTGTGGTTTTATGAAGTTCCCTATAAGTATTTGAAGAAATTATTAAGTTATATTTTTTATATATATTTATAATTTTTTTAATTAAAACATTTATCATTGATTAATCATTTTTTTAAAAAATTGATTTTATAATTAAATCATTTTAATAGTTATTTGGCTTGGTTAAATGGTGTAACCCGCTTTAATTACAATACCTTGTAATGAAATGGATTTCACAATTCATATATGAACCATGTTGATTTTTTACAATGACAGAGACTTAAGGAAATGTGTTGGTTTTTAGGAGTGGGTCGGTACCCATATCACATAAGGTTTAGGTGAATCTACCCTTTATAGTGGATATCTTATGTATTTATTAATATGGGTCCATTCTAGAACATTTTATGTCATAGATAGTGGATATTGTTATAGATACTATTAGTATTTCTAGTTATGGGTACATGCTAGAGCATGATGCGAATTTTCTAAGTGGTTTTTTCATGATTTTGATTATAAACTTATTGTATCCCAAGGTCACTCGACCTTAATTAAATATAAACCCCTCCATGTATTTCCATTTACTTCATGGATATTCTTCTTTAATTTAAGGTACCATAAATATTATTCGTTGATAAATTTTTCAAGGGAAATTATACCACCCTTATATGTTTTAATTAATATGAAATTATAAATTTTATATATTTTATAGTTAAAAATATAAATGTCTGGTCTATTTAATATGGGTTCCATAGGGAGTGTATGGTAGAAACCTACTATATTTGTTATGTTTACACCATAAATACAACCATTAGGTGTCTGTAGAACATGATTTTACAAAACTGTTTATGTTAGATAACCTGTTGGAGGTGGTGAATATTCTTGTTAGTTGGGTTTGGGATTGAAGGTTTTAACATGGTGGGAGAGAGACATTGTGTCACAAGGAGTTGTGGAGAAGATTTTTTGGAATATTTTTTTCCTTATTTTTTGGTAGACTCTTCATGGTGTCTTTATATCTATTTCCCATATCATTCCCCTTTTAAATTAATTTTTTATAATATATATATATATATATTTGTGTGTGTGTAAAAATTTATAACCAAACATTCATGTTTTAAATGGTCATGATTTTAATTTTATTGTTATGGTGTATTATGATATCATATGTATGTTATATTAGGTTTGGTATTATTCAAAATATTTTATCTGTTTTTTTAGTTTCTTTACTTTACAATATATGGTGAGGTCATTATAAGTTCTAGGAACATAACCTATGTAGTTTGTTTAATTACATGAATCAATTAAAAATGTGTGTCCTTCATGTCTTTTTACTTGTTTCATACCCTTTAAGATCAAGAATACCCACTGAGCCTTGTCATGGCCCTGATCGGGTATCCTGTGATGGTTTAAAATAGTCTAATAGAATCACTCTGTTGTGTGGGAATGGAGTGAATTTATAGGACTAGGAATTTTCCATTAGTATGAAGATGGAATATCAACTGGGATATTGTTTAATTGATTCATGATGTGCAATGAATTATTTTGTACCTCCCTTGATAACTTGATCAATTTTAATCAAATGGTCATCCTACCATCATAACTATAGAATGACTCCCAATAGTGGGCTCACATAACAGGTATGAGATAATGGATATACCAACACTTTTGTATGGGATGTATGGGCCAAATATATCACTCATTCCAACCTACGACCCTTCAGGGTGAGAGCCTAGGTGGTACCATGGGTCGAGCGGGTACTTCACCGATAGGGTAATTGACTAGTTTGGGTCTACCCCAACTAAACCAAATAAGTAGGGATTCATCGAAAAATTAGGCACCACACACCTTAATTATTACTGAGATTCAAATGCCATGTGATTGAATGGATATCACATCCCCTTATTCGAACACACCATATGGACTGGTCTTTGATTACATTGTGTTATTTTCAGTCAAACCTCACCTTTTTTGGTTCTATATAAATAAATAGCATATATAGGTTGTTTATATATAGATCAAGTTGGAATAATATATTTGTCCATTCAAGGCCATTTTTATGGAAATGAGGTAGTTTTTGATAGTAACATAGTAGGGAAGATAACAGGATGCCAGCATAATGAGAATAAAATGAATATGAATTTATATTCCCCTAGTTGTGGGTTAGTGATAGGGAATGGGACCCTTCTATACATATAGAGTTCAACACTCCCCCACATACTCTGTGTTTATATCATATATTGTTTGATTAGGGGGGATGTTCTCACTCAGTCCATATAAGTTGTTTCTCTCCTACACAACTAGTAAATCTAGGAACTCCCACATTTTCAGTGCATATGGGTTTATCTATAATGTTATGTACTGACTCATTTTACATGCATTATTTGATAAGGTATAGGTCCTCCAACAGGGTTGGTATTGTCTCATATAACACACATTATCTATAAGTGGCGCCGGTCCCCAATATATGTTCTACAAGGCAACATGGATTTTTATATGGTTGTGTAATTATATATGATATGGTTCATTAACCACCAAATGGATGTATGTACCTCAATGAGGAGAAGGTCCCCAACATTATTTTAGATTTCCAATATGGATGTTAGAAAGGTTTTTTGTTCATATTCTTCAAACGTAATGACACATTAAACACTATTAGTTTTTGTCTATGTCTTACTAATAGACAGGTTATCCTATTAGAGATTTATGATTAATTGAGTATTCTAAGTTGCATAATTTATTTTAAGATATGATCTATGATGTATTTGATATTTTAAGACTACAAAAAATATATCACCATTGTTCATATTGACTAATAGAAAATATAATCATTTTTTACATTTCTAATCCCCTCTATCGAATGTTTGAGTGAACATGTTTTTCTTTCCTCTGTGATTTTAGGGAATATTTTTGAGTATGTTCAAACCCACACCTATATGAGCTTCACACCAACATGTTTTGTGTCTTTATAGATGATCCCAGGTTTAAAAATATCCTTGGTGGGTGTGTTTTTTGTGGAGATGGTTATGCTAGTTCTTAGTAGTGTATGACGGTGTATGGTGGTTATAGTTATAGGTAGATCTTGAAGTTATAGCGATGAGAAGGTTTCTTCACTTGTCTGAAATTCCATGTACTCTTTGATGTTTTATTATGTATATGAATGTTCTCTTTGGTGAAAGAATTTGTGAAATTATAAATTTCAATTGATATTTTATCCTTAAATTTTATATAGGTCATTTATTTTTTTATACCACTAGTTTTATTGGTTATTTAGCATATTTTATTTTTTATGTTTTCCATAGGTTTTTATATTTGGAAACCTCCCATTTTTTTTCATGCCTTCTTAGTGTTAGTTTTTGGGACCTATACTATTATAGAATATCTTGAGGGCACACATGGAATAGCTCTGACCCTAGAAAGGTCCTGGCGAGTCAAGCTATATCAACCATGGAGTACAAGAACCTCCCTTAAAGAAAGATATAGATAGAGAGAGATATATGGAAGGGGGATAGAGATGCAAATAACTATGATATTAACATATAGTTATATTAATCAATTCCCAATAAAAATAATTAATAAGGATTGTAGTTAAATATAATTTATTAAATAGATAAGACACTTAGAGTCTTTGTACTTCACAAATTCTTGGAAAAAATTTTCTTCAATGAAAATTATGAAATAATATATTTAAAATATCACTAATAATCCTACATTATTGATTAAACACAAAAATTGTTAATTAAACATGTTAGAAATACTAATACTTCTCATCTAAATGGGGTATTACGTTCTTACAGGAACACTAAGAAGTAAAACACTACCTTATCTATTTATTTTTTCTTCAAAAATATCATATTTAGTATTATAGAACAACATTTAATCAAATTGGGTAAGAAGATATTATATATCCCTAACATATCAAATCATATTTGGAGTCAGGATGTTGGATTGTTTTCCCCATTAAAGCATTATTTGAGATGTAAGGTATTATATACAACTAATATCACAACATTATTATGTGATTTTTAGTGTAAAATATTTAGGTCGAGTAACTTCATGTTAGAGTACATGGAGTAACATAACAACCTTGCATCAAAATAATATTATAGGAGTTAAAATGTAAAATAATCTACTAATGATGTCCAGTGGCCCCATTGGAGCAGAAGTTATGGAATAACATAGTTTTAACTCATTATAGTCATAGGGGAATTTGAATAAAATAAGTTAGCTATAGTACCATAGACCCATCCATAATTTAGATATAATAATGATATTAAAGAAATAGGTAAATCATTTAAAAGGAATTATCTATACAAATCATAAAAAAGATCCCCATCCAACTGACCAATAATTCAATTTCCCTAGTCGATATATCCACGTATATTCATTATACAATACTCAACATGTTATAATCATAATTCAAAACATAATATATGTACTAGTGACTCGAATTAATCAAGCCATCTAGAAATAATCTTACTGAAAACTCTCTATATCCCTTTGGATTAGAGGACAATATCTTCCCTTAGACCAAAACCCTTTAACATACTCAAAAGAGAATAAACCAAGTGACAATAACCCATTAAAACATACCCAATAGGGTCAATATATGTTTCAAAATTCATTTTTCCCAACACCCTCTTAAAAAATAAAATAATTGGTGATATGAAATTCCCACCTTGTATAGAAAATCATTAATCATAGTCATTAATTTCTATTTAATGTTTTTGATGGTTTAGTTTGTCTCCAAATCCTTTAAGAGAATAATTTTAAGATATTAAAGAGTTATTTGATCTCATGACAAAAAATGAGTGATTGAGATCACCTTTTTTCTTCAAAAGAGGACCCAATATTACCAGTGTGAATGATGTCATTTTATAGACTTTGTTGGAAGCAATGTTGTTTTTTATGGAAGTGGAGTATGGTTTTTGTTTTTGGTCAATCCACATTAGGTTGACCACGGAAATTTCAAGTAATGTGGTCATACAATTGAGGTTGAAAGTAGTATTGAAGGTGTTGTAGTTTCCCAGTGTCTTCCATATTTATGGGTCTCAAAATTGGGTGTTTGTTTTTTGAAAAGGAAGAGTTTCGGTAAAGGAATGGTGGACCATGAACCATGTTCCAGGAACAGTTCATGGATAGAAAAATATGATATGTGGAATAGAGAAATTCGAATCATGATGTGGGATTGGTATGCAGACCATGTGGGAGGAACAGTTCATGCCGTGAAGGAGGTTCGTGGGAAGACTTGTGGTTCACAAGAAGGATCACAGTATGTGGAAGGCATGACAGTCCGTGGGATGGTATACTGTTCATGAAAATAAGATAGAGTTTTCAGAAGCCATGAAGGGTGACATTTTTGGAAATGATATAGTGATTTGTGTCTCCATTTAGTGAGAATGGTAGTATGTGGACCGTATAGGGAATATGGTTTGCGGGAGATGCATGGTATGTAGTAAAGTTGATATCATATTGAATATTTGGTAAATCTTGATTTTTTGAATTATTTGGTTCTAATTTATTGAACATGGAGCACTAATACATTCATTAGAGAATGGATCTAATATTAAAAAAAATCTAAGAGGAATTCAAAAAAATCTAGAAGTAGGTCATCAAATGAAAACACCACAAAAACATTAATTAAAATTTTAAATGGAGTTTAGTGAATTCTAGAACATTTCTTGGAAGATGGTATAAAGAGGAAGAATTCTAGTTCGCAGAAGTCAACTCACATAGAAGGGGGTGTTCTTCAGAGAAGAAGAAGTACACAGATATTGTTTCAGAAGGATTTATGCAATTATATTTGGTGAAGGCAGTTCATAGTTTTAGTTTGTGAAGACAATATGTGGATCAAGGTAGTACGCAGTGGAAGTAGCACAGTAGAAAGTGGAGAAGATGGTTTTCATTGTGGAAGAGGTCAGGGTATGTGGTGCAGTACAATTTACTAAGGATGGAGCACAGTATGTAGAGGAAGGAGAGGAAGTATGTAGAGGAACAACCCAATTCGCAGAAGAATAATTCGCAAACTAACAGTGTGCAGAAAATTAAATTACACATACATGTGACAATGAGACTTCAACAGAGCATCTATTTATAGTTGAAGATGTGTGAATAAATTTCAATCCATTGATGTTACCTTCAAGTCAATAAATTGAGTTTAAATTATTCCCAATCTAGAGATAAAGGTAGAGTTAATGGAAGTTATTTTTTGGATGAAGTGTGTTTTCCTGAAATCCTTATAAAGGAAGTTCACCTAGAATAGAGTGACTATACTAAAATTTTTTACTCCACAACTATTGACAATTAGTGGATTTTTGTATAACTAGAAATTTTTTAGTGTATTCTCCTTGGATGTAGCCCTTAGTGGTGAACTATGTAAAATTGATGTGTATTCTCTTTGCATGTGATTGTTTGTTTTATGGTCTTTCTAATCAGATGTTGTTAATAGGTTCCAACAATGTGGGAACAAGATACATCAGTTAAATAGAAATATTTTACACCCTGATTAACCCCTCCACTCTTATGGTATTTTAGGGTCCTTCAAACATGTCTTTCTGTTTTTTATGCATAAAAAAATATTTGGGATTGTGATGTTTCAAGGATGAATAGATGTTCACATATCAAATGTTCTATGAAATCAAAGATACCAAAAAGAAAAATATTGTGTATGTTTTTTGGTTCATGTTGGATGATTCCTTGAATTTTAAAATATCAAATACAAGATTTCCTGTATTTATGAAAAATTAGAACATTTTTTAATGCCACAAAATATCTATTTTTTTCTATGTAAGATAATGCATTCCATGTATGTGATTTAACATAGAGTTATCACCCAATTTATCTACTTTTATCCACCATAAAAAAATTTCTCATGGATCCAAATATTCATAGGGTATATTTTTTGATTCAATTATGTATTAAAAATAAACAATATACAATCTATATTTTCTAGAAACCATGTTTTCTTTAGGAATTTAGCCCGAAAATGAAAGAGATGATCATCAATGTTCATTACATCACATATAAAATGTGATTCAAGATAACTATTAATATATTTTCAAAATTATGACCATTAATATTATGTTTTTGATATTCAGAGTTATTTTATCTCAAATCTATTTTGTTTTTCAAAATTTTCTCTCTAAATATAGTAAATCAAAATAGTAAATGTCAGAAATTAATGTCATGATATTGTATGGTTCATAAAGGAAAATAATCATTATCATTAGTATATAAAGTGTTTCTATATGTTTTTTTGAGTATTATCATTCGGGATGATGAGTTTATAATTTTTGATATGTAAATATGCGTCTCAAGATGTAAGATGAAATATGATGGGTTCAAAGATAAAATATTTATAAGAATATGTGTTCTATAGTATATTCAAAATTATATATTTAGTGGTTTATTTATTTTCTATGATCAATGTTGGAGAAAGTTCTTGATATGTTTTATTTATCTTACAAATGAGATGAAGGGTAGATGAAGGATTTGTTTGTATCCATGAATCTATAAAAAGTTGAGAGTATTCAGGATGTTTTCATTCTTGTTTCCTAACCTAATAAAATATGGAAATATAGGAGATCATATTGTATGGTTCAATTGGGATGATTTTTTAATGTTGAGATAGAAAACATTTTTTTAGAATTAAATTCATTTTAGTAATTTTGAGTTGTTTTATTATTTTTCTTTGTAAAAAAATGAAAGATACATTGATTCCTATGTATCAAAAGAGGAATGTGTGAAGAATAAAATATCATTCTAATTTTAGAGGATCTAAAGACAAACATTTTCATCATTTTCTTCTTCGAGTGGGGAATTAAAATTGTGTGATATTTTTTAGTTTGAAAAGAAGTTAATTATAATGTCTATGAGATATAAGTAGTTATTATTAAATATTTCTTACGAATCATTTAGTGAGATCTACTTATGTTGTTCTGGAATAAACTATGTAATCAATAGGATCATTTCCATCCTATTTACATAATCTACTATAACGAAATTTTGAAATTGCATAGTCCAGTGTGACTCTAGACTAGCATGGTTTGACATTATTCCATCATTTAAAAGTGTATTATTTTTTCATATAGAAAATAATCCATGTGTGGGGAGACTGACCAATGACAAAAACGAGTAGGTTACCCAGGAAGTGGATGAAACTTCTAAAAATCATCATGTTCTTTATCTTTTTGATTTGTACATACTTTGGAGAGGTACTAACTATTTACTTGAGTGTATTGAACTATACTAGGATACATGGGTTGATTTAATATATAATAAATCATAAAAAAATGGTCCTTAATTTTTAATCACCCTTCTCTTTGGAATAATCTAATCTTAGTCACTTTAATCGATATCAGAGGGAGGTCCACACTAATTTATTAATTCTTGTCTATATAATTGATAATATGAATTCAATAAATAGTATGGTTGTTCCAAAATTTGTTGGAAGACATTTTCACCATTTTAATAAATGGCTATTTCCATATATTGTTTCCCTTGGATTAGAGGATTGAAATACTATTGTCATTGGTCTTCCACCAGTTGAAGGAAATGCTCCAATGAATCTGGTATATGAAATAAATATTGATAATGAAGGTAAAACACAGAATTTTCATCTCATTTCCTTGTGAGAAAAACGTTTCCACAAAAATTGATGAGATTTGAATCAGCAAAATAACTGTAATATAATTTTGAAAGTGGCCATAAACGAAATGTGAATTTTATGGGGGATAAATAAAAAAATTTAGAGATGAATCTTTGATTATATTAATATGGATATGGAAGATAAAATCATTGAAAATTTCACTTGGATAAATAAAGTTTTTATTAATAACTAGGAATTTTGTGAAAAATTGATTACTCTAAAATTTTTAATAATCTTGTGATGAATTTTTCAGACTTGCTTGATCCTAATATATATTATCTTTAAGATATATAGGATCTCTCCTTGGATGAATTTCACAACATTCTCATAGATTATGAAATGAGATAAATTCTAGTATTCAAGAATAGTATTACATACTAATAGATTTTGAGTCTTTAAGAAATTTCAAAATTAATGATCATGTTAATAATGTTGATTTATGTTACACTAAAAATGATGAGAATAAAAAATTCTATCAAAGACTTGTTTCACTTATATCAAATATATTCAATAAGTGAAATAATAATGTAACTGGAATGTATCCATTAATATTATTTTAGTTTAACAGAATTGGAAAATATTTCACTGACATTCTCAAAAAGAAGAAACCAAATTTTAAATTCATTATGATAAAAAACCAGTTAACAAGAATTTTTGTAAGAGTTACAAATAATCATCCAATTCCTAGAAGAAAAAGAAAACAAAACTTAGAGAGAAGAGAATAAAATTTATGACTAAAGAAAAAGGTGTCGGGCACTCATCTAGTAGTGAATATGAATGCCATTCTTGTGAGAAATTTATCAATTTCATGGAGCGGGTTGAAGAAGGATTTGAAACATCAAAATGTTGAGAAATTATTTAGAAAAAAACATATAAAGTACATAATGAAGGATTTACATGAAGAATTCCTTGAAACAAATACCCAACTCATAACAGAAGATAAAAAATATTTGAAATATAAAAATAATGCCATTAAATAAAATAATGTAGTTGAAAAGAAGTAATAAATCCTTTTTTATGACATCAAAAAACATTATGGTGAAATAAAATGAACATGATTATATTATAATTTTTTTTAATAATTGTTTACTTTGAAAGAATAAGAATTTTCTATGACACATTATAAGTGAATAGGAGATGAAAATAAGATGATGGAGTTGAATGAAGATTTCAAAAACTCTGTTAAAATCAATGATAAATTATCTAAATAATAATATTTGACCTTCATAATAGAATATGGAAAATTTATCAGTGAAAATTTTGGTAATTATATTTTTACTAATAGTAAAATTTATTAATATAAAAATTCTGGGGTTGGTCGAAGAAAATAGAATAGAAACCATTAGAAATTTCATATGACAAAATGAGTAATTGTATAATCTCTTCATCTCCCAAAAAAATGAATTATACATTGAAATTAAATAGAAAAATAATCGATAGTGTAATTGGAATAATTTTTATGAACTAAGGTTATTCTAATATCACTAATACTGCTAGTTATTGGGATTTCATGAGATGAAATCCTACACATGATGGTATAATATGTCAGTAATGAGGATAAGACATGAATTAAGGAGAGTAATCCACAGGAAAGAAAAATATGTGTTAAAATAAAGAGGGTTGTATAGTCAAATTATTTATGCATGGACAAAAATAAATAATTTTAATGACTTAAGGATATTTGTGAATAATGTGAGAAATAGGGATACTATGTAGAAAAATGTATGATAACCTAACCTAGGTAGACTATATATATTTATAAAGTAAGGTAAATTCAAACACTAATGGAATAGATATCATGTCTCATTATGGTTTCTTTGAATCCAAGTATAAAAATGAAAACATGTATTCTTGATGGTGTGTGCTCCACCCACATTATTGATGAGAAAAGTATTTGATGAATATTTAAAACCATAAAGCTGTAGTAGTAAACATTGTTAAGGATTTATCCTTAATGTTTTCAGTTAGGCAGATATTTATCCTCAACACATGAAATTAAATGATTATTTATATGTGTAAGTACAAAAGCATTACATCTTAAGTTCTAGTCAAATATTTCACTATGTAAATGAGGTTACATTATAGAAAGACATTTTTTAAAAAAAGTATTTAAGGATGGAAGAATAAATTCTTAAGGAAAATTGACTATTGGAAATATTATTTTCATAGGTGATCCTATCAATTCCTATTACATGTGTGAAAATGATTAAAAGAATTTGTTTCATTAATGGATTGTTCATTTTGGCCAAAGGTGGTTAAGTAACATTATAAATCAGGATGTTGTGAGAGATTTTCCCAAACTTATGAAAGAAAAATAGGATTTGTTTGAAACATTACAAAAGGAAAAAATGACTGTCATGACCCGTCCTCGGGGCCCGTGTCGTGACTACCCCAAGCCCGCCTTCCATAGGCTAGGGGCTGGCGACTAGCACCAAAGGCATAAATCCCGATAACTGGGAAGGCATTTCCTTTATAAAAGTAAACAAAACACAATAGAGTATAAGCAGAAGTAAAACACTATGTACAAAAGAAAGTACTGAAAAGTAAAAAAGGTCCAAAATACAAACCCAACTGAAAAGTAAAGCTACAACTGAAAGGAAGTACAACAGAAAAGACAAACAGCCGGAAGAATAGAAGAAGATCCTGGGTCGTCCACCTCGGATCCTACCTGAAGGGTAGGTACAGATAGTGCAGCTCCTGGATCATCCACCACGAATCCTACCTGAAGGGTAGGTACAGATAGCGCAGCTCCTGGATCATCCACCACAGATCCTACCTGAAGGGTAGGTACAGATAGTGCAGCTCCTGGATCATCCACCACAGATCCTACCTGAAGGGTAGTTACAGATAGGCTTCACAACGCTCTCTCCAGTCAACCTCCTCTGAGTATCGTCACGTCGTGAAGTCCACCTCCGGATACTGATTCGTCGTGAGATCCACCTCCAGGTACTGTCCAGTCGTCGAACACTCGGCCTCTGTCAGCGCTGCCCGTCGTCTGCAACCAACACAACGAGTTGCAGGCATAGCCCGTGCAGGGGTGAGTATAACGATACTCATTAGGGACCCCGAGACCTTCAAGGTCTCACTAAATCCAACAAGGATATCCACAAAGAATGATCTCAACAGATAACCTCAACTTAAGTATATTCCCATACATATACCTAAGTTATCAAGTAACCCATCTCAATCATGAGGAAACACAAAGATTATGAAATCAATGGATAGTCACTATCCAGGTATATGCCCATACATATACCTAAGTTATCAAGTGACCCATCTCAATCATGAGGTAAACACAAAGGTCATAAACTCACCTCAAACCTGGATTTTTATTATCGAAACTGTAACTGTTGAAGAGCCCCGTCTCTGTAGAGTACAATGATCCTGTCACGACTCCGAGGTACTGCTCACTAACCTAATACTGTTGAGGTACTCCTCCTGTCAAGTACCGCGGGTCAGCCACCCAAACACAGTAGTGCTTCCCGTCGGGGTCTGCCACCCAAACACAATAGTACATCCCCCCTAATAGCCTGCAGAGGTACTCTCCGGATGAGTACCGCGGGTCTGCACCCAAACTCAGTAGTGCTCCATCCGCCATGGGTCTACCCCGAAACAATGTAGTGCTCCGTCCACTGGGCTAGTCGACTCACTCCAAGTCGAGTGGGTCAAGCAGTCGTCAGGTCTCAACCGGCTACACGGTCTCCGTACTCCGTACGCTCGTCTCCGGGAGGGTCCGCTCCATGAGCTACTGGTCGATACTCCAAGTATCACAAAGTCCCATGAAGAAGTATTTCAAAGGACCACCTCGTCATAGGGGTCTCAACACAATAGACGACGCGTCAATCGGGCGCCCGGTCTGTGAGTTATTAGCCTTTTCGTCCTAGGGGCCCGGTTGGTTTCGTGTGTGAACCAACCCGAACGTATCTCAATTGACCCCAAACTCTCATAGGGTTTACTCATAGAGACTGTTTATCAACGATATCACCAACGCCACTGACGGTTTGTCAAATGGACATCCGGTCTGAAAGTAATCAGCTTTTCCGTTCCAGGGGCCCGGTTGGATTTCGGGTACAGTCCAACCCGGCCACTATCCAACTGAATCCAAATCTTAGGCTAAGTATGCCAAAAGTTCTGTCTCATCAAGAGGCATCCAACAAAGTCGACGACACGTCAATCAGACGTCCGGAGCTCAAGTTATAAGTGTTTCCGCTCTGAGGGCCCGGTTGGTTTCGGGTTCGAACCGACCTGGCCGTACTCAAGGATCTCTGAAACCTTGAGTGTAATATACTAAAACGGCCATCTTGATCCAAGGATCCCATCGCAACTGACAGTGCATCGATCAGAGGTCCGTAGCCCAAGTTATGAGCGTTTGAACGGAAACTGCCCGAAAATAGGGTGTTCGGGCCCGGTCCGACCCGGCCCGATACCCACCCACCGGGTCGGCCCAAACCGGGTCGACCCGAATAGGGTCCGGTTCCGGCCCATTAAGGCGCGGCCCGGCCTGGCGCTGGCACTGGCGCGGCGCCCGCGTGGCCAGCGGGTGCGAGGGGGGGTTACAACACCCCGCGGTCGACGGAACCGGCGCGGCTTAAAGCCGCGTCGCTCTGCCTCCGGAATGGCTAAGCCATTCCGGTTCAGCCCGCCGTCGCGGCTCAGCTGCGACTCTTCCGTTCTGGTGGCACGCCGCCACCGCCGCCTTCCCTGGACCACTGAACGCACTCTGGTGGTCCGTTTTGCTCACCGCCTTCGCCAACGGTCCTCCCGGGACCCGACCTTCACTACGGAGGCTTCAAAATGACTTTGCGGCCCGGTTTGTCATCGACCGTCAATCCGCGCACAATGATCAACCAGCGGAGTCTTCGAATTGCCTCCGCGGCCCTGACTCCGGCCGCGGTTTCGTTCAGCCTCAATGGCGCGGCGCGATGGGGCCGCGCATCCTTGTCGTATTTCTCCATGATTTCGCATGGTTCCTTTGCACCGCGCCGCCTTCTTTCAAACCGCAACAACACAACAACAAATGGGGGAGGAGAGTTGTCCGTGTTCGTGCGGTCCGACCTCCTTCCGTTAAGTTGACATAAAGTGGCCAAAATATATAGACAAAGAACGGTAAAGGATAACTCATGAACAAATG
The DNA here is from genome assembly GCA_963277665.1 of Viscum album. NCBI lineage: Eukaryota > Viridiplantae > Streptophyta > Magnoliopsida > Santalales > Viscaceae > Viscum > Viscum album. The sequence goes on from OY728122.1 coordinate 1,439,134,961, forward strand.
AAATTAACCCCTACCTCGAAATTGATGGCGCATGTCATCGGGTCGCGGAAGTCGAACATCGCGGTAGGATGGCGTTGCAAAGAAAGAAAAGAGAGTGACGACGGTCGTTGGTGTTCATTGTTTCCATCGTTATAGAAGTGTACCCGAAGAAGAAGAACGTTTTTGTTGGAGTTGGTCTCCACGGTCGGCGTTTCCTTCCTTGTCGCGCAAGAGGAAGTAAAAAGGATTGGAGAAAAATGTAGTGCGTTCTTCACCGAGTCGGAAGGCCATTATTCGTTTGAAGATGAAGTTATTCAAAAGAGGGAAGAGCTCTCTCCCAAATTCTCTCACACAGTAAAACTCACAAAATAAAATAAGGCCTCTCCTTATTTTATTATTTTTCCATGCATTCAAACTTTTAAAATTCAAACACTTAGTTAAATTAATTGAAGAGGTTTAATCAATTAATATAAGATGTGTGTTGGAAAAATTAAAGAGGAGAGAGGGGAGAGTTACACAATTAATTACCAGGGGTTTAAGGGGAAGAGTTAAGGGGGTTAGGGAATTAGAAGGGGTGGGGTTCGTGTGGGCCCCACCTCACTTTTATTCACACTTGGTTAGTTCCCTAACTTCCACACATAGGTTAAAACCAACTAGGCTAGAAATAAAATTGGAATACAATTTTATTTTATTCTTCACTTAAACCTCATATTTTTAACAACTCTTCCCTAGCAAACGCACCTTTGGAATAGGTCTCCTTAAGAAATTACTGGCACCGCGGTTCCATCGGTGCCCTCATATTTCGATTCCGAGCACCAGTTCAAAAGTTAGAAAAACCCACTCGTTCGTTTACTGAACGTACCTGAACTAACTTCGGAAATTGATTTCGGGCACACCGGGCCACGGAATCAGGTTCCGTCAGAAACCGCGTTCTTGTAAAATCTCAAAGAAATTAAGAAAAAAAATTCCTTGAAATTTCCAAGTCTTTACATTACTCCCACCTCAGGGCTTTATGTCCCCACAAATCTTTAACACAAACTAGGGATACAAAAGTGGTACTGAGCACGCATCTGAGCCTTCCGCTCCCAAGTGCTCCCCTGGAGGTTCTCACGCTACCAACGAAAGCGCACAAGAGGATTCAACCGTCCTCGTAGGACCCACTCCTGTCGATCCTCAACCTCTACTGGAACCCCGAAAAAGTCACCCCATCACCAAAATCTAGCTCCCCATGGTCGATGATATGCGTCGGTTCAAGCATGTATCCCCCCCAGTTGAGATACGTGGAAGACATCGTGCACCCAGTGCAACTGAGGTGTAAAGGTCAAGCGGTAAACCACCTCTCCTACCCAGCTGAGGACCTAGAAAGGTCTGTTTAACCTTGGAGATATCTCTCCACCTCGGCTACATCTCCGTAAACCTCGTCGAGGTGAGACCTGTATAAGGACGTGATTGTCATCCTTGAACTCTAGAGGTATCCCTTTCCTGATTAAAACTGAAACTCAAAACTCATACTGCCACGTGGGTGAAGTAGGCCAACTCAAGAGTGATCAGATACACCTTCCTATGCATGAGTTTATCCTGTGATGCCTGGGGTTTCCTTTTTGCAGACCAAGGAAAACCCATCCCGACGTTTGCCTAATACCGTCAATTTTAGTATGAACAATTATTGCCCAATCCATACTCAAACTAACGTTGTAAGGCCTCGACGCTGCCACCAAGAGTTCCCAACCGAGACCCTCGCCTCAAGGGTCAGATCACACCGTCGGCGTAAGTGTGACTATCGAGTCTCCTCCTAAAGGTATCTCCAGATGTGAGGGTTAAGTCAACGGCTTAACCAGAAACTCTAGGTCTCGGACTAGATTCATGGAAGGAAGGGATGATTCGTATCGATGTCTGTGGCTACGACAGCTAGTAGAAGACAAATTACGTACTTCGAATCATCCTTAGAGCCCTTTAGGTCGTACTCCTTGACCGCATGTAGCTACTCTTTTTCCCTGCCCTCCAACTCCCTGAGCCTGGAAGGGACAACAAAGGTGGTTGATTGTAACATGTCAAAATGTACACCACCCCATGCTGCTCTCCTAGCTCTGCTTCCACGTCTGCTGCTCTGTAGATTCATCTTTCCTTGACACTTTCACTTCTTTAAACATTTTACACGTCCAAGTCTCTGTGACTGACGCTAGTTCGCATCTTTCCACTGCTAACATTCACTGGCTATAACCGATCATCCAAAGAACATTCAACCACAAAGGTTCTCTCTAACACCCTAACATAAGTAGGAATGCATAGAGGAAAGAGTGCTTACTCAGATATCCTTTAAACACACCTCGCTCTGAGGTCCAAGCTCTAAAGCACTGATCATATCGTAGTCATCAAGTACCAAGAACGATCGGTATGCCCCAATGAATTGTTAGCTTTCGACATGTCGTCCTGCCGAAGCTGTATAAGCCCTAGAAAACTCTTATCCACCTCCCCAAGCCAGTCCTCAGCTGCCTGTGAGTCAGGTTCACCTCAGAACTTGAGTGTATCTGATGTTATAACATGTGTAAGGAATTAAGCTTACATGTGTCACCTACCGGTACCGCCGGTTGTAACTGCTGACCAATATGTAGTGATGTATAGCCGACACACTACCTGAAGTCACTATCTCAGGAATCAGTCCATGTACCGAAGCCTCATCACTATGTGAACCATACTCATGGTCATTAACTAGAAATCACTAATGGCCAAGTCCACTATCCACTCTACCGATGTCTCTACTAGGCGAAAAACTCTAGCAATCGCCTCCAGCCAGTCCTTGGCTATCTGGGAATCTGCCTCACCTCGTATCCTCAAAGGCCTCTACTGCTGGAACTCGTGCAACGCGCTCTATTAGCGTGCACAGTTCGCTAGTATATCTACTGGCATCTGCTACCTAACAAGTGGTGGTGATGCTGGTACACCACCCGAGGGTGCCAACATAGTAAAAAGGGCCATGCACCAGAGCCTCGTCGCTCGGTGAGCCGTAATCGAGTACTCTCTCGGAACTCTGACTGTCTGTCTTTGTGGAGACTTCCTGAACAGATGCGACATGGTCAATATCTTATACCTGGTGAGCTGACCCGGTTTGAGATGACTTTAAAACTTTTGGAAACACACGCGCAATCAGTGTTTTTGTGCACAAAGTCGGAAATCAGTAGTCAGGGTCCTGGTGTACGGATACATCGGCCGCCGCACCAACACTGGACTCCCTGAACTGAAGACCACACTCGGTACCCATAACACTATTGCTCCACAGAAAATAAAATATCAGTGTTATAATTCCTACGGTAGAACCGAATCCTCTGATACCAATTTGTCACGACCCATCCTCGGGGCCCATGCCGTGACTACCCCAATCCTACCTTCCATAGGCCAGGGGCTGGCGACTAGCACCAAAGGCGTAAATCCTGATAAATTGGAAGGCATTGACTTTATAAAAGTAAACAAAACACCACAGAGTACAAGCATAAGTAAAACACTAAGTACAAAAGAAAGCACTAAAAAGTAAAAAGGGCCAGAATACAAACCCAACTGAAACGTACAGCTACAACTGAAAGGAAGTACAACAAAAAGACAAACAACTGGAAGAATAGAAGTAGCTCCTGGGTCTTCCACCTCGGATCCTACCTGAAGGGTAGGTACAGATAGCGCAACTCCTGTATCTTCCACCATAGATCCTACCTGAAGGGTAGGTACAGATAGCGCAGCTCCTGGATCGTCCACCACAGATCCTACCTGAAGGGTAGGTACAGATAGCGCAGCTCCTGGATCGTCCACCACAGATCCTACCTGAAGGGTAGGTATAGATAGGCTCCACAACTCTCTCACCCGTCAACCTCCTCCGAGTATCGTCACGTCGTGAAGTCCACCTCCAGATACTAACTCGTCGTGAGATCCACCTCCGGGTACCATCCAGTCCACGAACATTCGGCCTCTGTCAGCGCTGTCAGTCGTCTGCAACGAACACAATGAGGTGCGTGCATAACCCATGCAGGGGTGAGTATAACGATACTCAGTAGGGATCCCGGGACCCTCAAGGTATCACTAAATCCAAAAAGGATATCCACAAAGAAAGATCTCAACAGATAACCTCTACTTAAGTATATTCCCATACATATACCTAAGTGATCATGTAACCCATCTTAATCATGAGGAAACCCGAAGATTATGAAATCAACAGATAACCACTATGCAGGTATATGCCCATACATATACCTAAGTTATCAAGTGACCCATATCAATCATGAGGTAAACACAAAGGTCATAGACTCAGCTCAAACTAGGATTTTTATTATTGAAACCGTAACTGATGAAGAGCCTCGTCTCGGTTGAGTACAGTGATCCTGTCACGACTCCGAGTTACTGCTCACTAACCTAAGACTGCTGAGGTACTCCTCCTATCGAGTACCGCGGGTCAGCCACCCAAACACAGTAGTGCTTCCCGCCGGGGTCTGCCACCCAAACACAGTAGTGCATCCCCCCTAATAGCCTGCAGAGGTACTCTCCGGACGAGTACCGCGGGTCTGCACCCAAACTCAGTAGTGGTCCGTCCGCCATAGGTCTGCACCCAAACAAAGTAGTGCTCTGTCCACTAGGCTAGTCGACTCTCTCCAAGTCGAGTCGGTCAAGCAGTCGTCAGGTCTCAGCCTGCTACACGGTCTCCGTACTCTGTACGCTTATCTCCGGGACAGTCCACTCCACGAGCTATTGGTCGATACTCCAAGTATCACAAAGTCCCACGAAGAAGTATCTCAATGGACCACCTCGTCATAGGGGTCTCACACAACAGACGACGCGTCAATCAGGCGCTCGGTCTGTGAGTTATTAGCCTTTTCGTCCCAGGGTCCCGGTTGGTTTCGTGTGCGAACCAAGCCGGCTGTATCTCAACTATACCCCGAACTCTCATAGGGTTTACTCATAGGTACCGTTTCTCAATGAGATCACCAACAACGTTGACGGTTCGTCAAACGGACATCTAGTCTGAAAGTTATCAGCTTTTCCGTTCCAGGGGCCCGATTGGATTTCATGAACAATCCAACCCGGACACTATCCAACTGCATCCAAAACTTAGGTGAAGTATTCCAAAAGTTCCATCTCATCAAGAGGAATCCAACAAAGTCTACGACACGTCAATCAGACGTCCAGAGCTCAAGTTTTAAGTGTTTCCACTCCGAGGGCCCGGTTGGTTTCGGGTTCGAACCAACCCGGCCGTACTCAAGGTTCTCCGAAACATTGAATGTAATATACCGAAATGACCGTCTCGATCCAAGGATCGCATCTCAAATGATTTTTCATATATCGGAGGTCTGTAGCCCAAGTTATGGGCTTTTGAAAGGAAATTGCCTGAAAATAGCGGGTTCGGGTTCGGGTCGACCCGAACCGGGTCTGGGTCTGGCCCATTAGGGCGTGGCCTGGCCCGATGGGCACGGCCCGGCCTGGCTGGCATAGCTCAGCCCAGCCTGGCACTGGCGATGGCGCGGCGCCTACGTGGCCAGCGGGTGCGAGGGGGGGTTACAACCCCCCACGGTCGACGAAACCGGCGCGGCTTAAAGCCGCGCCGCGTAGCCTCCGGAACGGCTAAGCCGTTCCGGTTCGGCCTGCCACCGCGACTCATCCGCGACAGTTCCATTTTGGTGGAGCACTGCCACTGCCACCTTCCACGGACCACCGTACGCGCTCCGGTGGTCCGTTTTGCTCGCCGCCTTCGCCAACGGTCCTCCCGGGACCCGACCTTCACTGCGGAGGGTTCAAAATGACTTTGCGGCCCGGTTTGTCGTCGCCCGTCAATCTACATACAATGATCAACCAGTGGAGTCTTCGAATTGCCTCCGCAGCCCCGACTCCGGCCGTGGTTTCATTCGGCCTCAATGGCACGGCGCGACGGCGCCAGGCATCCATGTCGTATTTCTCTATGATTCCGTGCGGTACCATTGCACCGCGCCGCCTTCTTTCGAACCACAACAACACCACAACAAATAGGGGAGGAGAGTCGGCCGTGTTCATGCAGTCTGACCTCCTTCCTTTAAGTTTATATCAAGCGGCCCAAATATATAGACGAAGAACAACAAAGGATAACTCATGAATAAAAGAAATTAACCCCTACCTCGAAATTGGTGTCGCACGTCATCGGGTTGCGGAAGTCGAACGTCGCGGTAGAATGGATTTGAGAAGAAAGAAAAGATAGCGACGAAGGTCGTTGGTGTTCATCATTTCCGTCGTTGTAGAAGTGCACCCGAAGAAGAAGAATGTTGTTGTTGGCTTTGGTCTCCACGGTCGGCATTTCCTTCCTTACCGCGGAAGAGGAAGTAAAAAGTATTGGAGAAAAACATAGTGCGTTCTTCGCCGAGTCGGAAGGTCGTTCTTCGTTTGAAGATGGAGTTCTTCAAAAGAGGGAAGATCTCTCTCCCAAATTCTCTCACACAGTAAAACTCAAAAAATAAAATAAGGCCTCTCCTTATTTTATTATTTTACCATGCATTCAAATTTTTAAAATTCAGACACTTAGTTAAATTAATTGAAGAGGTTTAATCAATTAATTTAAGATGTGTGTTGGAAAAATTAAAGAGGAGAGAGGGGAGAGTTACACAATTAATTACAAGGGATTTAAGGGGAAGAGTTAAGGGGGTTAGGGAATTTGAAGGGGTGGGGTTCATGTGGGCCCCACCTCACTTTTATTCACACTTGGTTAGTTCCCCAACTTCCACACATTGGTTAAAATCAACTAGGCTAGAAATAAAATTGGAATACAATTTTATTTTATTCTTCACTTAAACCTCAAATTTTTAACAATTATTCCCGAGCAAACGCACCTTCGGAAAAGGTCTCCTTAAGAAATTACCGGCGCTGCGGTTCCATCTGTGCCCTCGGATTTCGATTCCGAGTACCAGTTCAAAAGTTAGAAAAACTCGTTCGTTCGTTTACTGAACGTACCCGAGCTAACTTTGGAAATTGATTCCGGGCACACCGGGCATCGGAATCAAGTCCCGTCAGAAACTTCGTTCTTGAAAAATCCCAAAGAAATTAAGAAAAAAATATCCTTGAAATTTTAGGGTCTTTACAATTACTCCAATAACCAATAAGAAAGTAGAACTTCTCTCTACCAGGCCACCAGATCTTATACACCCAGACATATATAGACCTATGAGACAAATTTCAACAACAATTTCATTATATTTCATAACATACATAAATTATTTCACCCAGGTGACTATTTATATGTTCCTCAATAACAAACTAGAATCATTTTACATATTTAAAAATATCAATAGATAAGAACAAAAGGAGTTGGATATCCACATATATAAATTGAGATTTGATCCTGATAATGAGTTTACAGGTGAATCTTAGGAAGGTTACATTCTTAATCATGGAATTAGACATAAAAGTTTTAAATATTATACTCCCCAAAAAATGGCTTTGTAAAGAGAAAGAAGAAATTATTTTGTGGTGATAGGTAGGAAAATGATTTCTTAATATAAAATTTTAAATTATTTTTTGAGAGATGTTGTGTCTGCTATTGTACACATAAAAAATAGATATATTTTTACCCCCAAGAAAAAAACCCTCATTATGACATTTTGATAAAAAATAAACAAACTTCTGTGTACATTAAACTATTTAGATTACAAAGTGATCATGTTCGGCCAATAAGAAGGTTGATAGTAGGAAATCACACAACACTCATATCACATGTTACACTAAGAATAGTGGTGAATGATCGAGAGTGTGTTGAGTGGATACAATCTATGATTGATGAATTGCTTCAGATTGATAAAAATTCAAATTAGTCGATTTTTCAGAGACCAAATTATAAGAATTTCAATGGAACCAAATGAGAATTTAGAAAAAAAATTGAATAAAAAAAGTGATGTGACAAGGAATAATGATAGGTTGGTATATAAAGGTTATAACTAATTTGTAGTCATTTATATTTAAGAAACCATTACTATAGTTTCAAGGATTGAAGAAATAAGGATGAAATTTTTCGTGGGAATACACAAGCTCTATAAATTGTATAAAATAGTTATGAAATTAGAATTTATGAATTTTGACCACAAAGAATAAGTTTTTTACTGAAAAATGATATGGTTTCATTCTTAATGTTTATGGTATCATGGTATATAGACTGAGATAGGAATTATATGGGTTGAAATTGGACCATATATCTTGTTACTCAAAGTATCAGGGGTTCTTTAATGAAATGGGTTTCACTATTTATAAATTTCATAGTAATATCTATGTAATAGAGTTTTAAATTGGTGAACTACTAGTCATATTGTGTGTTTGTTAAATAAATTTGTCCATTGTTCAATATTATATTTTTGAGGAATTTTTTTAGAAAATAAAAAAACATTTTAATATATAAATATATAAAATAAAAAACAATTGGAAAATTATTCATTGGTAAGGTTTATGTTAGTTATTATTAAAATAATAAGAACTCTTCGGAACAAAAAATATCCTATTTTGAATTTTTTGCAGCTAATCAGGAATGTACACAATTATAATGGATGGTTATGCAGATATAAAACACAAAGGTTGATACTGAGAGGTCATTGATTATTTTTTGTGATAATAAAAGTGATTTAAATCTATAAATTATCTTTATACTAAACTCTAGATCCAAAAATTTCAAAATTAGTGATGAATTTATTAAAGGTAAAGCGAGAAATGGATATATAAATCTCAACAACATTTATACTCATAATAATATTATAAATACATTCAAAAAAGGCCTAACAAGAAAGAGGTTCTTTGTGTTTGGGCTAAAAATCCATGATCATTTCTCCCATCTCCCTTGAAAATATGTGAGATTAGACCCCCCACATGATGTTTGTATTATTTATAAAAATTTAATGAAATAGTGTCACAATTATATGCCAAATGGGATGATAATCATTATTAAAATGAGGAGTGATCATTATCTTTTCATCATATTTTTTTAATGATTTTTGATGGGGGAGTTTATTTTCTATGATATTTGATACATGAATTGATGAGGAGTTAATCTGTTTCATTGGGAAAAAATAATGATTCCAAGGGTAAAACCCCTCTTGAAAATATATCCTTATACGGTTTTATGATGGGTTAAATTACTCAAATTGGTATCAAACTATTTTCAAAATTTTATTTTTAGATATGTTGTGATTTAATGTTTCTCATATATCACGTGGGTGTGTTTACATAACTATATTCGCTTCAAAGATATTAATAATGTTGCTAAAAAATACAAAAGGGGGATATTTAGGCACCATTAGAGTTGTTTCAGTACTCCACTTGTTGTCAAATCCATTTTAGAGATTCAATTTACAATATTCTAGAGTTATTTGAAGTTGATAAGAACATTTTCAGTGGTTTGAGATCACATTTTACATTGTAAAATTAGTCCTAATGCTATTGGTGTGAAGGATACCATTTTACTTACCAATGTATGAGTTTTTTCTGTAATAAAATCTTCATCTATGTGATGTTTCAATTATGAATATGATTTTATGTTTCTGATCTACAATATAGTAAAATAACTCACATAGAAAAAATATTCATTAGAGGTATGGATGATATATAAGAATACCATACATTAGAAAAAATCACATGTGTGAATTCTTCCAGGTAAGATAATTTTATATAAATGAAATTCTTATGTATTTGAATTCCTTAGATCATCACATTTCTAATGGATACAGTAATTCTAACCATGTTTTTTATTTAATGTAAGGATTTTGTCTCTACATATGAATTTATTACCAATTTGTCCAATTTTCTCATGAATAAAAATTTATGTTGAGGACCTTTCTTTAGTCAAATGGGTATGAAAATTTATCTAGGTAGAATATGAGCTTTAAAGAAACTATGTGTTTTGAAATAATTAAACCCAATGTGGATGGAACCCATCTCCAATGACTAGAGCATAACATAAAACATGTGATTTAATGTTATATATAATATATTTAATGAATGATGAACATGGTATATATCTCAATTATGTTATGAGAAATTTTATCTCATAAAATTTGTGTTGATCAATGTTGTGGATATAAATAAAGTATGTCTAGATATTAAATAGTGGAAATGAATCAGATGATGTCATTTTATTACTAAATAATGTAAACACATTAATTTTTATATGTAGCGTCTAGATAATGTTTATATATTTAGTTCTTCAGGTTGATGTTTTTTTGATTTTTGTGTGGCAAATATGTGTCTCCAGATACAGGTTGGTAGGTGATGAGTCCGAAGATAAAATAGTGGGAAGAAGATGATAGGATATATTGTAAAATAAAATATTCATATTTAGTGATTTATTATTTTATTTGGATAAAATATAGATATGGTTCATGATCTATTTTGTTGAGATATGAAAAGAGAGGAATGGCAGAATTGTAATTTTATTACAAGCATAGAGTTATTGAAACTTAACACTATTAAAGAGTTCAGGATACTTGTTTTTAGGATAAATAAATGAGGAAACAGAGGAGGTCATGATTTATAATTCAGTTGAAAAAAAATTCAAGAATGAGGTGAATGAAAAAAAATACTAAAATTAAATTAATTCCATTAGTTATAAGTTACTATAATATTGATTTTTTTATAGCATGAATGAGGGATATATTCAATTTTATCAATAGAGATAAAATATAATAAGTACATAGATTGACATATATAATGGATATGAAGATGACTCATTGTAATTGTTATCGTCATCATGTATAGAACTTGTATTTATTGAGATTTAATTATATTGGGAATAATTTATATAAAAAATCTGAATGAATTTATTGTATGTTCTTAAATATTTCTAATGGATCTTCGAGTGAGATTTGTGGTAGTCATTTTTGAAGTAACCAACCACTCGAGAAGTTATTTTTCATCCCACGTATATTTTTTGTATGATGGTAGTGTGAATATGCATATTATGATGTGACTCTACAATATCATTTTATGAATCTATTCAAACACTATGATAATTTAATTTTTTGTTTCTTATGGTAAAGAATTTGTGGTTGGAGAGAATATTAAATAATGATAGAGATTACGTTACACAGGAAGGGTTTAAACATTATAAATATCTTTAGTTTCACTACCTATTTTCTTTTATAATTTTTGAGTGTGGTAGAGACTCATAACATGGATGGGACATTTGTTAATAGGTTTCATGGGTTGATTTAATTAAGAATAAATTATAAAAATTGGTCTTTATTGATTCATCCCCATTCGTAGTGGATTAATCTAATCCTCGTCACATCAGTCACCCAGTATCAAACAAGTCTTATCACTTCATTTCTCTAACATATGAATCCTTGTTGGGTTCCCTATTTTATGTTATCTGATGACTAAAAGTATAACCTTTTAGTATATTGACCAAAAATAAAACAATGCTATGAATAGTTTTTACCTTATCCAAATTATACCATTTATTTAATTCCTCATGTTCTAGACTTTTTATCCCATTATTTGGTTCTCTATATCTATATACCCATTACTAAAAAGCACCATTGAATGAGAAAAACATTATGTAATAAACAATATGATGTGGAACACATTCCATTTCATACCTCAAAAAACTCTGTAATCATCATCAATTTATTAGAATCTAATTTGAAAATTTCTAATAAATAATTAAAAATACTGAAAAGATATAATTTTGGTTGATATTTATGTTTAAAAAAAATAAAACATTAAAGTAAGTTTTATTTACATTATCCTAAATGATCATGGAACATAACCATTGACCATTCGTTAATATATAACTTTATTAGAGTTTTATATCTTATAGACATAGTGTAGTGGTAGATAAAAAATGAGGTAACTCAATTCTTATCATTTACCACAAAAACAAAGGGGAATAATATTTACAAATTTTTAACCACAATAAAAAAATAACACTTAAAATATGGTTCAAGGATACCATCAAAACTAAAGCTATTCACTCTGAAATAAAAATTATCTACCAGACTTATAATGTGATAAAATTCCTATGAAACATCAACTATAATCCCACCAAACATCCTATTAGTCTCTAGATATGTTCTAGAATGACTTGTACTTCTACCACATACATCAATGGTTATCAAATTATTCTATGACACCACATGTTTAGTTTATAATAGGAAAACCACATAATTAAATAAAAAAAATTAGACATGAAATTAGTTTAATAACATTTGATCTATATTAAATTAAATCAAATTAAAATTTATAAGGTGTATAGAAATTCCAGACCTTTCCTTATAATAATTTTGTAGTAAGAATATTTTCTATAAATCATTTTCATTCATTTTCTTATGTGAGATTTATAACATATATATTTAAAAAATCATTTTTCAAGAGATTTTCTTTTTTTAGCCATGGGTTTATATAGGCTTAGTCGACCATACATGAGTATGATCTACTTATGTTGTAATTAACTTCACCATTAATATATAAATTATTTCTATTTCTTATCATTTTTTAAATCATTTCAAAAAAGGTTTTACCCATATATTTATATTCAAACTTATATTTATTATAATGAAGTATCTATAAAAGTATTATTATAATAATAATACTATTAACTATTTAATTATTTATCAAAAATTAATTATTTTACAGTTGTCCAATCATAGGTATGTACTATATTTTTTATTCAATGTTAATGTAATATTAAAATATTATTAATGAATGGATAAAAAATACATAGAGAAATTGGTGTCATGATTATAGTAAAAGTTTCATTGAGAAGAATCACATGCATTATGTAATGAAATAAAAAGTGATTGAAACACATATATACTTCGTGATTGTGATTATACATGATTCATAAATTACATATAACACGTCTTGACATATCATTAATTAAAATGGATTTATATATTTATAAATATTTTATATCCATATTATATTTCGAACTACAAGATATTATTATATAATAAATTACAATATTGAACACATAGAGTAATGATCCATAAATTTTTACTTTTATTAGAATGTTGATGAATTTGATTTACAATAATTTGGATTTTTTATAGTATAAAAACCATTAAAAATATAAAAATACTATAAATTTTAATTTTTATCTTAAAAAAATAAATATATAACTATTATTTTGATGAACAATTAATGTTGTAGGAATAAAATCTAAACCAATCCTTGGACTAACATTTATTCTTCAATTATAAAGAATTTGTTTACATTAGTATGATGCTAAATAAGTATTATAAAGAGGTATATGAACAATATATTTAAATATAGAATACAATAATTCATTCAATTTTCAATAAAATACTCAAATTATTTAGTTTATACATTAATTTACAATATTCCAATAAACAACTAATTATTATGAGAAACAAAAATCTTTTATATAAAAAATTCATCTCATAACTAAGTAAAACATCTCAATAAAATAATTAAACATACCTAATAATTATTTTATAGATGTATTATCCTTCCATGGATTGATGTTTTAAAAAATAAATTACACCATGTTTGGAATCAAAAAAACAAGATGACTCAGAACATAAATTATTGAATTGTAGAAGAATTCATTTATGTATTCTTTCAGAATCTTCTTGCAATTTATATTTATTTATGGGTATATAGGGTTTTTTATAAATTTAAATATTTATTTCAACACCCACATATAAATTTTCTTCAAAAAAATATCTAATTAAAATTACATAAATCTAATTGTCTTAAAATAAATCCATTACTATCATTAACTTTATCATTATTTTTGGAAACAAGAAATTTCAGAAAAGAAATTGTTCTCTTCAAAAAAATGAATGGAATATTTATAACATATTTATCTCCATAAAATTAATTGAATAGATTTATTTCAATTTGGAATAAAAATTATTATCAAACACTATGATTTATACCTGTATTCATTTCCATTGATAAAACTCGTAAAATTCAAGGAAATTTTTTTTCTTAATTTTCTTTCGAATTCTACAAGAACGCAGTTTCTGACGGCACCTGATTCCGAGGCCCGGTGTGGCCAAAATCATTTTCCGAAGTTTGGTTCAGGTACGTTCAGTGAATGAACGAGTGGGTTTTCCTAACTTTCGAACCGGTTCTCGGAATCGAATTCCAAGGGCACCGATGGAATCACAGCACCGGTACTTTCTTAGAAACGTCTCTTCTGGAGTTGAGTTTTCTCGGGTGTGGTTTTTCATTTTTGGCGTTAAGAGAGGAAATAAAATAAAGTGGTGCGACAACTTTATTTTATTTCACTTAAAGCCACTTAAAGTCACTTAAAGCTACTTAATCTAACTTTAAGAGGATAGGGTGGAACCCAAAATATCCTACCCTCTAGGTAGGATATTTGTGAGGTGGGGCCCGCACGAGCCCTACCGTTTCTTTTCCTCTAAGTAAAGCACCCGCGAAAACTCCTCTTTAATGAAAGTCAACTGGTGTGTTTTCTAAAACTCTTAAACGCTCCTATTAAATGAACAATTAAGTCGTTACCATTAATTCATAAAATTAATGGTTCATTTCTTAACATGTTTTCAAACTGTTGGCATAATAATAAAATAAGACCAACAAACTTTCTTCTTGGGTGCGGTTTGCTGAGAGGATTTGGAGAAACTGTATCTTCATCCTCCTTCACGAAGAACACGAAGAACGTGAAGAACGCGAAGAACGCGAAGAACATCGGCCTCCGACGAAAGGCAACAAAGAACGCCAAACCCTCAGATATCGACGACGCGAATCCGTGTACCGCGACGCCGACGATTCTCCTCCCCCAACGTTCTTCTGCGGCGATCCTTCCCCACGACAATCTTCGATCAACACCGATTGAGGTAGGGGAATCAGGATCTTTTAAATTTCCTTTGTGGTTTTTATCCTTAACATGGATTTAATTCATGAAATTAAATCTGTGTGTTTTCTTAAACCCTCAGAGATCGTCAACACGACACCGTATACCACGACGACGCGACACCCTTCTGCGACGTGATGATCCTCTTCTTCTGCGACGGTCAATTCCGCAAAGAACTCTCATTCGACGACAACTACGAGGTAGGGTTTTATTTGAGAATAATATTATTTCCCATGGTTGTTTTCTTCTAAAAAAAAGAACTCGGATCAAAGTTCAATTTTAATTTATTAAAATTGTTCCTTGTTATGTTTTCATGTGTTGATTATTTTTTCCCAGTTGTTATCACCTAACGCGGAGGGTGCGGGCCAAACAAACACGGCCCGAAAACCCTCCTCAGTTTTTTGTTGATGCGTGGATTAATGGCGTTTACAATATGGGATCAGAATGGAAATTGGTGGCCTTCGCAGCAAATTTCGGATCCCGGGAGAGCCATAAGCGCAAACCGCAGGCAAAACGGACCACCGGAGAGCGTCCGGTGGTTCGCGGAAGTTTCCGCCGGCACGCCACACCGGCGCCGGCGGCCGGAGGCGGCGGCGGCGCCCGACGCGCTGCTGGGAAGATCCGCCGCAGATTCAGCCGCGGCGGCGAGGGCCGATCCCGCGGCCGCACAGGACCGCAGGGAAGGGACGCAGCTTGGCACCGCGTTCGGTGACACGGAGCAGCCCCCGCGCGGGGGCCGCGACTCCTTTGGTGTGGCCGCTCGGCCAGCGTCGAGCCGGCCAGACCGGCTAGCCGGGTCGCGCCCAAGCCAGGTGGCGCCGGCCGGGCCGGGTCGCGCCAAGCCGGGTCGGACCTGGACCCGGGTCTGGTCGACCTGGTTCGGGCCGACCCAGGGGTGGTTTGGTCGGGTCGGTCCGGGCCCAGACCCCCCATTTTCGGACCTTTTCGGTCTTTTACCCATACCCTGAGGTATGGGCCTCTGATCGATGCACCGTCAACGGTGATGCGATCCTTGGATCGATACGGTCGTTTCGATATATCGCACCCATGGTTTCAGAATACTTTGGGTTTGGCCGGGTTGGTTCGTACATGAAACCAACTGGGCCCTATGAGCGGAAACGCTCATATCTTGAGCTCCGGATGTCCGATTGACGTGCCGTCGACATTGATGGATTTTTCTAAGTGAAGCAGATCTTTTGGATTACTCCGCCTGAGGTTTGGACTCAGGTGGAGGATGGTCGGGTTGGTTTTGACTTAAAAACCAACTGGGCCCTTGGGACAAAAAAGCCAATAACTCTCAGACCGAGCGTCTGATTGACACGCCGTCTGCGACGTTGAGTTACTGTTGGCGATACGGAACTTTTGGATACATCAACTTCGGACTATGTGTCATTTGATGTATCAGCCTTTCGGATCATGGAACAGACCCTCCCGAACGAGCTTGTTGTGTGCGGGAACCCAGAGATGGCTGCGACTTCGACGATGAAGACTATCGTTGTGGAATCCTATGTGGGTTCGACGATGAAGAGTATCGTACTGGAATCCTATGTGGGTTCGACGATGAAGACTATCGTTCTGGAATCCTATGTGTGATCGAGGATGAAGACTATCGTACATGAATCCTATGTGGGTTCGACGATGAAGACTATCGTACTGGAATCCTATGTGGGTTCGACGATGAAGACTATCGTACTCGAATCCTATGTGGGTTCGATGATGAAGACTATCGTACTGGAATCCTATGTGGGTTCGACGATGAAGACTATCGTACTGGAATCCTATGTGGGTTCGACGATGAAGACAATTGTACCAGAATACTCTGTGGGTTCGACGACGATGACTACAATGCTTATATCCTACGTGGGTCCCAGTAAGATGAATCAGTGACT
Source organism: Viscum album (assembly GCA_963277665.1). Taxonomy (NCBI): domain Eukaryota; kingdom Viridiplantae; phylum Streptophyta; class Magnoliopsida; order Santalales; family Viscaceae; genus Viscum; species Viscum album. The sequence continues at coordinate 1,439,151,647 of OY728122.1, forward strand.
ACATCTGATCATCTCTCTTACTTTACAAATGATGTGTACATATGTGAGCTGAATCCTGTGTTGCTTCCTATGTGGAATGTGTTATGCTATCCTGTGTGGGTTTACGTTTTGCTTTCTTGTGTGGATTTACGTTTTTCTTTCCTGTGTGGATTGGGTTGTACTTGGTCTCGGATGTTGGAGCCGAGCGAGAATTGATGACTTAAGTATATGTATAGGAATATACCTAAGAAGAGTTGAATGTTACTTCGTGATTGTATCTTTCCATTTTGGATTATCTTTTGTGGATTCTGGGAGACCATCGGGGGTCTCGGGGTCCCTACTGAGTAGCTTATACTCACCCCTGCACGGGCTATGCCTACACTACGTTGTGTTGGTTGCAGACGACGGACATCGCCGATCGTGGTTGAGGCTTGCGGAGGAGGACGATACCTGGAGGTGGACCACTGGGCGGGACGTACTCGGAGCGGTCGGCTAGACCCGAGGAGCAGTGGAGGCTATCTGTACCCACCCTTCAGGTGGGAGTTCTAGTGGACAGCTCGAGGCTGCAGTTTTACTTTCAGTTGTCGTTTTTATCTTCCAGTTGTACTTTTCTTTTCAGTTTGGGTTTGTATTCTGGCCCACTTACCTTTCTGCACTTACAGTTGTACTCAGCTTTTACTTAGTGTTTACTTATGCTTGCTTGCTCTGTAGTGGTTGTTGTTTACTTTACAAATGAAATTCCTTCCATTTTTATCGGGTGTTACGCCTTGGTGCTAGTCGCCAGCCCCTGGCCTATGGAAGGCGGGCCTGGGGTAGCCACGGCACGGGCCCCGAGGATGGGTCATGACAAATTGGTATCAGAGGAGTTCGGTTCTACCGCAGAACTTGGGACTCTGATATTTTTCTATGTGAAGCAATAGTGTTTAGCATATTGGGTGTGGTTATCAGTCCAGGGTGTCCAGTGTTGGTGCGGCGGCCGACGTATCCGTACACCAGGACCCTGACTTCTGATTTCCGACTTAGTACATGAAAACATTGATTGCATGTGTGTTTAAAGTTTTCTTTGCGATTACTTTGTGTCAGCTCACCAGGTATACTGTTCTGACCGTGGCGCACCTGTCTCTTTTCAGGATGGCCCCACGACGGCAGCCAGCTAGGGTTCCGAGAGTTGTGCGTGGCGAGAGCCCACCGAGCGACGAGGCCACGGTACAGGGCCCTTTCACAGCTGAGGCACCGGTGGTACCTATTCCCGTCGAGCCACTAATGCTACCAGCCCCATCCGCTGACGATGCACGTTGCCCTAGTGCACTGCACAAGTTTCAGCACTAGCGACCCCCAGGTTCTGTGGGGAGACGGACCCTCAGGCCTCCGAGGACTGGCTGGAGGCAGTTGTACGGGTTTTCAGGTTAGTGAGGACACGAACAGACCTCATAGTGATCCTCGCAGCGAGCCTCCTACACACGGAAGCAGGAAGATGGTGGAGCTTGATGCTCCAGGTGCACGATGAGGCATCTCTCCTCTGGAGGGACTTTGAGAGAATCTTCTGCTCGGAGTTCGTCCCAACCACCCTCCATGCGGTGTGCATCCAGGAGCTACTACAGCTGCGGAAGGTAAGCATGACGGTTGCCCAGTACTCGGAGAGATTTAATAATCTCTCGTGCTACTCCACCGATATGGTACGGGATCCGTTCTTCTGGGCCCGGACCTTCGATTAGGGACTGAGGCATGAGATCAGGGCCTCGATGATCTCCCTCAACATCCCGACGCAGGTAGAGGTGTTGGAGAGAGCACTTTTAGTGGAGAGTTTCCTCGCCGAGCAGGAACCAGCGGCATGAACCTCCGCAGGATGACCTGTAGCGGAGTCTTCTGCAGCAGGCAGTTGACAGGTGACGCAGAGGTCCAAGCGGGCCAGACCTTCAGATGGTCAATATCAGGGTGATGATTCAGTTGTGCGGGCACACGAAGGAGAGCCAGCTACTTGAGGAGCAGGCAATGCTACGCATGCGGCGGGCAAGTTCACATGGCTCGAGACTGCCCGACTCGTCCTGCTGATGAACAAAAGGCGGTAGAGGGACCTCCCAGGAAGAGGTTCGACCATGACGGTCCGCAGGGAGTCGGCAAACGAGGTAGAGGAGTTGGCCGAGCAGCGAGTGGTGGACGACGCATTGAGGCCTTACCACCACCACCACCTGGGAGACCACCCCGACCGCAGGGAACAGGTGGACAGGGAAGAGCTCAGCTTCAGGAAGCTGAGGCCTACGATCATGGAGCTCCGGGAGCAGATGGACAGGAGCGGGACTAGCTCCAGACCTTGAGACTTTTGTTCATGTTGCTTCTAGCTCTGTTGATGTTTTTTTGATGTTGCTTTGTGTCTTTGTACTTTGAGCTGCAGTAATAAAAAGACACTTTTCTTGTGGTGTTTACCTTCTTGTCCTCTCTTTTAGTTGTTACTAAGAGGTTTCGGTTTAAAAACCGTTGACTTGACCCTCACTTTGAGATACCTACTGGAGGAGACCCAATGACCACACACTGATGCCGATAGTGTGACTCAACCCTTGGAGGAGAGAGTAACGGTTGGATCTCTTGGTAGTAGGGTCGAGGCCTTACGACGTCATCCTTGGTATGGAATAATATCATCCATGTTGGGATTGACTGTATTAGGTGAATAACGTGGTTTATCCAGGGGATGAGACCAGATTTCTCTTATTCGAAAAGAAGAAATCACAGCAGCTCTTGTAGGAACAGAAAGGTCCAAGTCATCCAGGAGCGGAAGTGGACAACTCAGAGCCGGTATAAGTCTTTTGCTGACAGGAGGCGGAGGCCACTAGAGTTTGAGGATGGCGACCACATATTCTTGTGGGTATCACCTCTACGCGAGTTATGGAATTTTGGCCGAGGCGACAAGTTGTCTCTGCACTTCTTTGGACCCTTCTAGGTCCTCAACGGGGTAGGCGAGGTGGTTTACCGCTTGACACATCCACCTCAATTGCACCAGGTGCACGATGTCTTCCACGTATCTCAGCTGAGGAGATACGTGCACGACCCAACGCATATCTTTGACCATGGGGAGCTGGACGTTGATCATGGGGCGACTTTTGTGGAGGTCCCGGTGGAGATTGAGGATCGACATGAGCGGGTCCTACGTGGATGGTCGATTCCTCTATTACGGATCAGTTGGTAGCACAGGAACCTCCAGGAGAGTACTTGGGAGTGGGAGGCTCAGATGCATGCTCAGTACCCACTTTTGTTCCCCTAGTTTATGATGTATCTTTACGGGGACGTAAAGCCCTGAGGTGGGAGTGATGTAAAGACACGTAAAATTCAAGGGAATTTTTTTTTTCTTAATTTTCTTCGGAATTTTACAAGAACGTAGTTTCTGACGACACCTGAATTCGAGGCCCGGTGTGCCCGGAATCATTTTCCGATGTTTGGTTCGGGTACGTTCAGTGAACGAACGAGCGGGTTCTCCTAACTTTTGAACCGGTGCATGGAATCGAATTCCGAGGGCACCGATGGAATCACAGCACCGGTACTTGTTTAGAAACGCCTCTTCCAGAGTTGCATTTGCTCGGGTGTGGTTTTTAATTTTTTGCGTTAAGAGAGGAAATAAAATAAAGTGGTGTGACAACTTTATTTTATTTCACTTAAAGCCACTTAAAGCCAGTTAAAGCTACTTAATCTAAGTTAAAGAGGATAGGGTGGAACCCAAAATATCCTACCCTCTAGGTAGGATATTTGTGAGGTGGGGCTCGTACGAGCCCCACCGTTTCTTTTACCATATGTAACGCACCCGCAAAAACTCCTCTTTAATGAAAGTCAACTGGTGCGTTTTCTAAAACACTTAAACGTTCCTATTAAATGAACAATTAAGTCGTTACCATTAATTCAAAAAATTAATGGTTCATTTCTTAGCATGTTTTCAAACTATTGGCATAATAATAAAATAATACCAACACACTTTCTTCTTGGGTGCGGTTTGTTGAGAGGATTTGGAGAAACTGTATCTTCATCCTCCTTCGCGAAGAATGCGAAGAACGCGAAGAACACGAAGAACACGAAGAACGTCGGACTTTGACGAAAGGCGAAAAAGAACGCCAAACCCTCGGAGATCAAAGACGCGATGCCGTGTACCGTGACGCCAACGATTCTCCTCCCCCGACATTCTTCTGCGGCTATCCTTCCCCACGATAATCTTCGATCAACACCGATTGAGGTAGGGGAATCAGGATCTTTTAAATTTCATTTGTGGTTTTTATCCTTAACATGGATTTAATTCGTGAAATTAAATCTATGTGTTCTCTTAAACCCTTGGAGATTGTAGACGCGACGCCGTATACCATGACGACGCGACGCCCTTCCGCGATGTGACGATCCTCTTCTTCCGCGATGGTCAATTCCACAAAGAACTCTCGTTCGACGACTACTACGAGGTAGGGGTTTTATTTGAGAATAATATTATTTCCCATGGTTGTTTTCTTCTAAAAAAAAGAACCCGGGTCAAAGTTCAATTTTAATTTATTAAAATTGTTCCGTGTTATGTTTTCATGTGTTGATTATTTTTTCCCAGTTGTTATCACCTAACGCGGAGGGTGTGGGCCAAACAAACACGGCCCGACAACCCTCCGCAGTTTTTCGTTGATGCGTGGTTTAACTGTGTTTACGAAATGGGATCGGAATGGCGATTGGTGTCCTTTTCAACAATGTTCGGATCCCGGGAGAGCCATAGGCGCAAACCGCAGGCAAAATGGACCACCGGAGCGCGTCCGGTGGTCCGTGAAAGTTTCCGCCGGCGAGCCACGCTGGCGCCGGCAGCCGGTAGCGGCCGGCCGCTAGGAAGCGGCGGCACCCGGCCCGCCGCTGGGAAGAACCACCGTGGCTGAAGCCGCGGTGGCGTGGGCCGGTCCTACGGCCGCGTGGGACCGCGGGGAAGGGACGCGGCCTTGTGCAGTGTCCGGTGACACAGATCGGCCCCCGCGCGGGGGCCACGACTCCTTTGGTGCGGCCGCTCGGTCAGCATCGAGCCGCCCTGACCGGCCAGCCGGGTCGTGCCCAGGCCAGGCCAGGCCAGGTCGCGCCGGCCGGGCTGGGTCGCGCCCAGCCGGGTCAAACCCGGATCCAGGTCCGGTCGACCCGGTTCGGGCCGACCCAGGGGGGGTTGGGCCAGGTCGGTCCGGGCCTAGCCCCCCCCATTTCCGGACCTTTTCGGTCTTTTACCCGTACCTTGAGCTACGGGCCTCCGATCGACGCACTGTCAGCGGCGATCCAATCCTTGGATCGAGACTGTCGTTTTTTTATATTGCACCCAAGGTTTCAGAATACTTTGGGTTTGGCCGGGTTGGTTCGTACACGAAACCAACCGGACCCTCTGAGCGGAAACGCTCATATCTTGAGCTCCAGACGTCTGATTGACGTGCCGTCGACTTTAATGGATTTGTCTAAGTGATATGAATCGTTTTGATTACTCCGCCCGAGGTTTGGACACAGGTGGAGCACAGTCGGGTTGGTTTTGACTTAAAAACCAACTGGGTGCCTGGGACGAAAAAGCCAATAACTCTCATACCGGGCGTCCGATTGACGCGCTGTCTGCGACGTTGAGTTCCTATTGGCTATACGGAACTTTTGGATACATCAACTCCAGACTATGTTTCAGTTGATATATCATCCTTTCGGCTCGTGGAGAAGACCCTTCCGAATGAGCTTGCTGTGTGCGGGAACCCTAGAGCTGGCTGCGACTTCGACGATGAAGACTATCGTACTGGAATACTATGTGGGTTCGACGATGAAGACTATCGTACTAGAATACTATGTGGGTTCGACGATGAATAATATCATACTGGAATCCTATGTGGGTTCGACGATGAAGACTATCGTACTGGAATCCTATGTGTGTTCGACGATGAAGACTATCGTACTGGAATCCTATGTGGGTTTGACGATGAAGACTATCGTACTGGAATACTATGTGGGTTCGATGATGAAGACAATTGTACCGGAATCCTCCGTGGGTTCGACAGTGATGACTACTGTGCTTGTATCCTACGTGTGTCCCAGTAAGATGAATCAGTGACTACATCTGATCAACTCTCTTTCTTTACAAATGACGTGTACCTGCGTGAGCTGAGTCCTGTGTTGCTTCCTATGTGGAATGTGTTATGCTATCCTGTGTGGGTTTACGTTTTTCTTTCCTGTGTGGATTTACATTTTGATTTCTTGTGTGGACTAGGTTGTACTTGGGCTCGGATGTTGGAGCCGAGTGAGAATTGATGACTTAAGTATATGTATGGGCATATAACTAAGAAGAGTCAAATGTTACTTCGTGATTGTATCTTTCCTTTGTGGATTATCCTTTGTGGATTCTGGGAGACCATCGGGGGTCTCGGGGTCCCTACTAAGTAGCTTATACTCACCCCTGCACTGGCTATGCCCGCACTACGTTGTGTTGGTTGCAGACGACGGACAGTGCCGATCGTGGTTGAGGCTTGCGGAGGAGGATGGTACCTGGAGGTGGACCACTGGGCGGGACGTACTCGGAGCGGTCGGCTGGACCCGAGGAGTAGTAGAGGCTATCTGTACCCACCCTTCATGTGGGAGTTCCAGTGGACGGCTCGAGGCTGCAGTTTTACTTTCAGTTGTCATTTTTCCCTTCCAGTTGTACTTTTCTTTTCATTTTGGGTTTGTATTCTGGCCCACTTACCTTTCTGCACTTACAGTTGTACTCAGCTTTTACTTAGTGTTTACTTCTGCTTGCTTTCTCTGTGGTGGTTGTTGTTACTTTACAAAGGCAATTCCTTCCCTTTTTACTGGGAGTTACGCCTTTGTGCTAGTCGCCAGCCCCTGGCCTATGGAAGGCGGGCTTGGGGTAGTCACGGCACGGGCCCCGAGGACGGGTCGTGACATCCATGATGAAAAAAATCAAAAAAACTCATGGTTTTCATTATATTCTTTCAACCTCTTATCAAAAATACTTTTATTAAGGAATAATGATGTGTTATGTCTAGTTGAATAAAATATACATATATTGAAACATAATATTCCCTTACATAGTGTTTATTATTCTTTTTATTCTTCAATATTCTATAACATGGAAATTGGAAGAATGGATTAGTGTATTCATTTCCCATTGACACTTCTTCTATTCAAAATGGATTTATTCAATCACCATTATAATTACACTGGTATTTTTATTATAACTTCTTCTTAATGGTCTAGATGAGGGAACAAATAAATTATGAACCATGATATGGTTATATATCATTATCTACTATTTATATTCCATATCTTATGAAATATCTATGTTAATTTATAATAACACATATCATAGCCTATGGTTCCATGACTTAATTTGACTCACGTACAAATCATATCATATGACTCTATATATGTGGAAGAAAACTCATTTTTAGTCCCTATATAGAATTACACGAAATATATTCTTATTTTTTCTTACGATAAAACTTATTTCATCCTTTAAAATAATCTATTTAAAATAATAATATAAAATAATATAATAATAATTTAAAACTATCTAATTAGTATACCAAAAAATTAAATATTATCACTATCAAATAGTAGGAAAATACTTATGTTAATAATGTGATTTAAAATTTTATACATTTATAATTATAGAGTAACTATATAGTATTAATATTATTAATAATTATGCAAGTTATATTAAAATATATTGAAATTATTCCAGTTTAAAATTAAAATATAAATATTTAATAAATGAAATTTTAACTTATCAAATCCCTCAACATGTAAATCCTTTTTTTCATCAATTATAAACCTCTATTCCATTACAAATAATATTCAAAATTATAATTTTGAAATGAAATTAAGAACTAAATTATATAATAAATAATTATTTTTAAATTCAAAAGAGTCGCATAAAAACATTATTTCAACAACTCATTTTTAAATAAAATTAATCAATTATGTAATCTTTCCTTTAAATGGCTTTTAATATAAAAATTAATTTTATGTGAAACTATGATTATTTTATTTGAGTTAGGAATCATTATAAATTTTATTTCTATTTATTATTTTATTCAAAAAAATCATCAACATTTTTCAAATTTTATTTGGATCCTTATTAATATTTTTTAATTATATTTTTTTCATAAGATGATTTGAAGGAAACTTTCCATTTTTATCATACTTGTTAAACTAATATTAATAACTCTACCTAATGTTATTAATATTTTCAGGACTTACTATATACTCCCTTTACTGATTTTATATGAAATGTGCACAATTTGTGTGAAATATTAATGTTTTAATACTTAGTATAATTTTTGAGCGTTTTTAGAAGTAGTCCAATTGAGTCCGTTTACTATTTTATTTATAATTCTCCCCTACTTATACTAATTGTGTGGTTCTTGTTTTTTAGGATCCCTAATTAAATATAGAACATTATATTAGAAGGTATCATGGCCCAATTGTATCATTTGAAAACCCATATGGACCACACAATAAGACCTACCGAATTTGTGAAGAAACTTGACCAGCCATAAAGATTTAATTACTGGGTTCAATAAAGAAGTGAAAATTATTTTATTCTCCTAAAAAAATCTTGTGATAATGTAAGGAGTATTTTATAGAAATTTCAAGGCCCAAATCTAAAGACAATGGGCCCAAATTATACATTTAATCTCAGCCCACCATTCTGGCAGGGAATTAAAATTTGTCTAGTATTCTTGACATCTCTCCTGATATATTAATCTAATAAATATTATATTTTTCAGTTTGAAAGGGTATATATTGGTAGTTGACTTTTTTTAATAAATTATATGGATTTGAAGGCATCTTACTATTCCAAAATCCATTCACATTTTGGCCATCGAAAAAGAATTGATAGAAATGGACTATTTAACATTGTTTATTGAAACTGCCATTACTTTAGATCTATAAGTCCAAAATTCTTCCACGTTTTGAGAGTTGTTTGAAAACATTATTATCTACAACTTTGAAAAAGGAGATATCTTGATATTCGGCTTTCTAGATGTCCAAATTGTCAAGTCATGTTGAGGGATATATTAGGAATGCAAACAGTCCACTTCCTTGGGCTATAAATACATTCCCCTCCTCTCCTTAAAAAGGGTTGGCATTTCAGAAAACAGGAGAACATATTGTCATGACCAAAGCCTTCCCATGCTCTTTTTAGGACCTTCCATACTCAAGTTTTCACTTTATATATCTTTACTCCTCTCATTGTTTCCTTTTACTTTTGTGTTCTCCATTATTGTAATCTTGTAAGTATTTTTTTTGTAATTCTGTTTTTATGCAAGTTTCATCTTAAGAATCTCTTATTCTCATCCACCTTCTATAGTTTAATATTAATGTTCTAAAAATATTTTAAATATAGTTGTATCCCCTTCCCTTCTTTTTAATTCTTATTCAATCTAAAGTTCATTTTTAATTATCATCACCTTTTGTGTGTGTGTTCGTCACACCAAACTTTTCTTATCCCTTTATTTTTCATATCTTCATAATTTATCATCATAATAATTATAACCAGATTAATAATAATTTCAATAGATGAGTATATATCCCATTGGGGTGAGTCATTATTTAGAGATGTTAAGATATTGATATCTTTTTCTCGATGAGTATTCTTTAATTTAACATTGTGAACATTGGACTTAACATGTCATGGATTAATGACTTGTTTTGTATAACGTGTGGTTTCCATGGATTATTGGAACAACAAATAAACTAATATCAACAAGATTTAATTAATATTATAACCATAATTAGGTTAAGGCTTGGATTAAAGCCTTAACCCTTTATAATTACAATCAACGTTATCTTGTGAAGTGGGTTTTAATTTAAATCAAATATAAAGCAAAGCTCAAGGATTTCACAAGATTAACTCCCTAAAAATGAACTCACCCCAATATTTATCAAATTGTTAAATCAAAAACCAATCATTAATCACTTCATTTAATCTCTGCAAACAAACCCACCAATCAAAATAAAATAAACTAAAAACAAAAGACTATTAAAAAGTATAATCACTGAGGATTCGACCTGGGTTCTTCTATACACATTTGCAGAGCACTGGAACCTTGACCAGTTGATAAGTGAAAATCAGTCGTTCTTTCAAATAGCGCTGTTTCCAGGGATGGTTCTTTATGTAGTCATTAGTTTCTAGTTATTATAAAAAACAAAATTGAAAAAAATTGAAAAAAACACAAATAAAAACCTACCTTGTCATAAAAATCATAAATGAAAAAAACACAAATAAAAACCCATCTTCCTATTTCTTCTAAAATCTTTTGAATGCCCTATAGCCTCTCAAAAAATCCCTAGGATTAATTTGACCAAGAAATTGAGCGAACACTTCACCAAATTAGGATGAACATGAGAGAAAATCAACTCATTCAAGAACCAGTCCTTGTCCAACTAGTTGAATTGGAAATGGCGAGTCCTAGGGAAAAAACACTTAAAGAACTTGTTTCCCATGATATAAATTACTAACCCCTTGGTATTAAATATCCAAACATAGAGGCTGACTTTGAACTCAAATCAGGTTTGATTCATCTTCTACCTCATTTCCACAGTCTAGCTGTTGAGGATCCACATCTCCACCTTAAAGAGTTCCAAGTGGTATGCTCTACCATGAATCCTCAAGGGGTTTTTTGAGGAAGAAATAAAACACCAAGAATTTCCTTTCTCATAAGCTAGCACTGCTTTGTCATGGCTCTTCAAAATTCCTCCTGATTCCATAACTACATGGAATGACATGAAGCAATACTTTTTAGAGAAATTATTTCCTGCTTCTCATACTGCTTCTATCCGAATGGAAATAAATGGTATCCATTAATTCCCAAATGAATCAATCCATGAGTACTGGGAGAGTTTCAAAAAGATTTTTTAAACATTCACACACCACTAAATCCATAACCCAATCTTGATCCAATACCTATATGAGGGGTTATTAGCTATGGAGAGAACTCTCATTGATGCCGCATGTGGTGGTGCTCCTGTTGATAAAACTCTTGCAGCTGCAAGAGATCTTATAAAAAACATGTCTAACAACACACAAAAATTCCATAATGTAGCACATGATCAAGAAAAACAAGCCCAAGATAATCATTCCATAGAGACGAACAAGATGACTTAGTGGATGAGTGATCTTACATATCTTGTGTGACAACTAGCTGTGGCATACAAAGCCCCAACCTCATCTTCTCCCCAATCAATGTTTCCTGAACCTATCAAAAACTGTGGAATCTGTAACTCACCAACTCATCCAACTGACACATGTCTAAAACTTCAAGATGATCCATTTGATTCATCTGGACAAATGGAGATCAATGCAGCATATTCTCACTAAAACACCAACCCTCAACTATCATGTCAATTTATTAGAAACTTCAACCAACCTCACTCTGAGCCCTTCTCTTATTCCTATAACCAAGGCCTAAGGTATGGTAATCTATTCTATCATCCCCCTCAATTCCCTCATCAAAAGCCAAACCAGTTCCAATATGGTCAAGGTGTTGGTAACTTCCAACAACCTTACTGTTTTTTCCTCAACCTCAAAGGATAAATCCTCCTCTTCCTCCTCATGGATTCCACTATCATAGTGAGTATTCTCAATTCCCAAATCAATACAATAACTTTACAAAGAACCAAAATCAAGGAAATCCAAATCAGTGACAAGACTCTTCTTCCTTGAAACCATGGGAAAGTGCAGTTGAAGATCTCTCCTATTTCACTCATTCCAGCCTTACAAACATTTAAACCCATATCAGTCAACTTGGATCCCACCTTAGTCAGCAACAAACATCCAATTCTTCCCAAATCCTAGATCATCCATTACCTAACCCCAATGGTAATGTAAGTGCAATTTCACTTAGATCGGGAAAGCCAATTTCTATGCCTCAATATAAGTCCTCCAACCCTCATTTGAATGTTGACCTAGAAAATGAAAATAAAATGAAACTTGAAAAGGAACCTGAAGCAATTTCCTCACCTCTTTCCCTTCCACTTAGGAACCCAATTCCTTTTCCTCAATCCATTTCTACGCCAATGTAGTCCTTTTCACCCGATCCTGAAATGCTCGACATGTTTAGACGTGTTGAAGTGAACATGACCCTCTTAGATGTCATTAAAAAATAAAAAAGTATGCCAAGTTTCTTAAGGAATTGTGTACCCATAAGAGGAAACGTGGTTCCTTTGATAAGTTTTCAACCTAAGAGTCCATACCCATTAAGTGTAAAGATCCTAGAACCATTACAGTTCTATTAAAAATTTGAAGTTCCAACTTTGATGATGCACTCATAGACCTAGGGGCCTCAACTAATGTCATATCCAAATCCATATTCTCCAACCATGGTCTAGGACCCTTAAATCCAACAGGTGTTGTCATTTAATTAGCCGATCAAATCACAACTAGTCTTGAGGGTATAATTGAGGATGTTCTTGCCCGAGTCAATGATGTTATCTTCCCAACTGACTTCTATGTCCTTGACAATAATGGTGAGACAACTTATTTCCAATATCCTCTGATTTTAGGAATACATTCCCTCATGACATCTAAAACTAAAATTTATGTCCATGATGGCATCTTATCCATGGAATTTGGTGACCAACTGGTCAAGTTCAATATTTTTCAATCCATGCAATACCCATCAGAGTATGAATCTGCATTTTCTATCCATTATTTTGAAACTCTATCTGAGAGTGTGTTGAATCCCAATCCATAATTTCATTCTTGTTGTACTGATAGAGGAGTTTGTGAATATTTCATCCTCATTAACCAAGTCATAAATAGAGAAGTTAATGTTGACATTACAAATGAAAACTCCATTTATCTAAAGGATATTGAAAACTCTTTGGAATACCATCTCACCTCTGGCTTCCACTGCTCCAACTTGGATGGTAATAGGGAAAAAAAGAATTTACATTTTTTGAGTCAAATCTGATTATCCAACATTCATCATTTTCTATCTGTGATTCTGAAAATTCTATTTAATTTTAGGTGAACCCTGAACCAATGTGTTTATATTGTCCCGATGGAGTAAAGGTTTTGAGATTTGTTCCATAATTAATAAAGTTAACACTGGTGATGTTGAAATTGACCATTCCTTGGCAAACAACATTGATATAAAGGATATTGAAAATTTTATTCAGTCTTATGACTCCACTGATCTTCATTACTCTACATCGGTGAGTGATGAAATAAATGAGTAAAAAACAATTGGGATCTCATACTCTGGTTTTGTGTTATCTTAACCTTACATAAATGAACAATCAAAATTAAGACATATTCCTGAATTCACATGAATAGAAAACCATCACATGGTGGATAAAATCATTCCACACATTGAAAAAAAAGGAGGATAGTCATATGCTATTTCCACCCCTATTGAATTGCAAGCGAAACAACATGGAAGGGATGAAATTATCTAACAAATCATCATGCCTCCTAAAGGAAAAGTTTTTCTGGAAGCACACTGGAGTTGAGAAAATATGATGACCACCGTCACACTATGGGTAGTCCACTACAAATATCTACCAGTAGACAAATAAATGTAGATCTTCTTGGGAGGAAACCCATGTTTTCTTTTACTTTTATGAAATTTTAATTTCTTTTTTTTCATTATATGACTAATGATTTTCTTTTTCATGTAACATCCCACAATCCTAGAACCACATTGACTTCCATCGAATCCCAAACTTCTGTAGTTGACCCACCACTAAATAGAGACGGAGACCCGCTAAATCCAAACTAGGGGCACCTCTTTCCATTTAACTTCTCTCTCTCTATCTCTTTCTTTCTCTCTAATTTTCATTTTTTACACTTTCCTCATCACACTTTTTTTTATTTACTCTTTCTCTTTTTTGTGGGTGTATCTTTATAAAAAACAATAAAGAACCTAAAAACCTCAAAAAATAATAATAAAAATCACTTGAAAAAATATAGAAAAGAAAGAGTCATGCTTACTCACCTTCCAATTTTCAAATTTTGTCTAACCATTTTGGGGAGTCAAAAGACATATTTTTATCTCAATAATTTTTTATGTTCATCATGACTTTGGAGAAAGAATATTGTGTCAAACCTAAAAAATTTTGAATGCTCAATTTTTGTTTTCAAAAATGATTTTCCCCAACTGTGAGGAACAAATTTAGCTTTCATGTCATGGCCACCTATGACCACCTTTTCAAAATGTGTGTTTTCACCCCCATTTGTGAGTCTTGAGTTTGTGGACCTTTGATCTGAATTTACTACCTTGGTGTGAATTAAGATGATAGAGGCATTTTCTTAACCACATGAGAGTCACAATAGCCAAATAGCCTCCCATTAACCATACATTAATCCTACTTTTGAAATCCCCTTTGAGCCTATGAAAACTATTTCTTTGATAGCCACATTACAATCCTAATTACTTATCTCACCGAATATAAACATGGATTTTTATTGCATATTTTTTTTTGAAATTTAAGTGTGGGGGAGAGGGGGAATGGATTTCATTTTTTGGGGGGCCCTTTTATTGATTTTCAATGAGTTATCAAATTCTTGAGGGAAATCATCCATTTTATTGTTGGGGAGAGTTTTTCCTTAAGTGGGTTAGTGGGGTTTGGGAATGTATATATTTTTATCTTGTACAAATTATATTGAAAAGTGTTCAAAAAAATCAAAAAAATATCAAAGAAAATTAAAAAAAATAGAAATGGGTTGTGATTTGGGTGGGTCCAAAAAAACTCTTCCTCAACCTTTGATCTTGTTATAACTATTACCATTAGTGTCTTATGAGATCAATAATGTGTTAGGATATTAGTGTGAGATCTATTTGAAGTTAAAATTTCGAAAAAATATAAAAAAACACTTATGTCATTGGGAAAAGTTTCGTGATTTGTAAATAGTTCATATTCTCATCCACATCAAATTACATTCCTATTTTGTGTCTTTATTTCCACAATAATTCCCATGTAAATATGTGTGTTCATTTCCTTTCATGTCTCATTTCGAAAAAAATGTGCATTGCTTTCCCATGTCGGTGTTTTACGCTTCGTTTCCTATATTTTGGATATCAACTTCATAACCTCCCATAGCCACTGAAAACCCCCCTAAAATGTCCTCTTTATTTCTGAGCACTTTAGGATAGGGAGTTTAAGATGAGAGATCTTACAAACTCTAATATTTTCACTTTTGGTTTGTGAATGAGTGAAGCTCCATAAAATAATTTTTTCATCCTGAGAGGAGTAAGATTTGCGTGCCACTATTTTCCATTCCTAAATTTGAGAATGAAAAAATGAATTACTTTTGGAACATTTTTTCTGTAACAAATTGTGGTGGAATTCAATATGGATGAGTGATATTGTCTAAACCACCCCTGATTGGGGAAAACAAAATTTTAATATTTGTTGGTGAGTGAAAATGATTTTGTCATGTTTTTATATTTTTTTCACATGAGGAAATGCACAAGACTATGTGTGGGGGATTTTATGTTATTAATATTTTCATGACTTTTTATATACTGCCTTTATTTGTTTTATATGAATTGTTCATAATTTGTGTGAAATATTAATGTTTTAATACTAAGTTTAATTTTTGAGCATTTTTAGAACTATCTTAATTGATTAAGTTTAAAACTTTTTTTATACCTCTCACCCTAGTTATTAAAATTGTGTGGTTATTCTTTTTTAGGATTACTAATTCAATATATAACATTTCATTAGAAGAGATATTGGGCCAATTCTTCCATTTGAAGTCCCATATGGACCACACAAGAAGGCCTACAGAATATGTGAAGAAACTTGACCAGCCATGAAGATCTAATTGATGGGCTCAATAAGAAAATTAAAATTAATTTATTCTCCTAAAACGTTATGAGGACAATTTAAGTAGTCATGGATAGAAATTTCAAAGCCCAACTCTATTGAAAAATGGGCCCAAATGATTCATTTAAACTAATCCCACCATTCTGTCCAGGAATTAAAATCAGTACAGTATTCATGACATGTCTTCAGATATAGTCATCCAATAAAGTTTATATTTTTCAGTGTGAAATAAGATATATATGTGGACAACTTAGTTGAATAAATAATTCGGATTTTAAGTCATCTTAATTTTCCAAAATCCATTCACATTTTGGCGATCGAAAAAGAATGGATAGAAATAGATAGTTTAATATTCTCTATTGAAACTGCCATAACTTTGGCTCCAAATGTCCAAATGACTCCACATTTTGAGAGCAGTCAGAAAACATTAATATATACAACTTTGAAGAATGAGATATATCAATATTCTACTATCTGGATTTCCAAATCATCGATCCAAATGGGGGGACAGATTGGGAATGAAAACAATCCACTTCATTGAGCTATAAATACATCCCCCTCCTCTCCTTCAAAGGGGTTGGAATTTTAGAAGAGAGGAGCACATATTGGAATGACAAAAGCCTTTATATGTGCTTGGTATGACCTTCCATACTCATTTTTTCACTTGATTTATCTTTCCACCTCTCTTTTTTTTCCTTTTACTTTTGTGTTCTTCATTATTGTAATATTGTAAGTCTTTTTTTGTAATTCTGTTTTAATGCGAGTTTCTTATTAAGTATCTTTTATTACCATAAACTTTCTATAGTTTAGTATTAATTTTCTATAAATAGTTTAAATATAGTTTAATCCCTTTCCCTTCTTTTTCATTCTAATTCAATCTAAAGTTCATTTGTAATTATCATCATCGTTTGTGTGCGTGTTAGTTACACCAATCTTTTCTTATCCCATTTTTTTTCTTATCTTCTTAATTTATCATAATAATAATTATTACCAGATTACTAATCATTTAAATGGATGAGTAAATATACCATTGGTTTGAGTCATTATCTATATATGTTAAGCGATTGAGAGCTTTTTCTCGATGATTATTATTTAATTTAACACTGTGTTTGTTGGACTTAACATGTCATGGATTAATGACTTTTTTTGTTTAATGTGTGGTTCCAATGGATTATTGGAACCATAAATACACTACCATCAAGCTATTATTGAGATTATAACCCTATATTAATTTAAGTATTGGATTAAATCCTTGACACTTAGGAATTATAATCAATGTTATCTTGTGAAGTGGAAGTTAATTTAAATGCAATATAAAGCATAGCTCAAGGATATCACAAGCTTAACTCCATAAAAATGAACTCACCCAAATATTTATCAAATTTTTAAATCAAACACCAATCATTAATCACTTAATTTAAGCTATTCAAACAAACCCACCAACCAAATATAATCAACTAAAAACAAACGACTATTAAAAAGTACCATCCCTGAGGATTCGACCCGAGTGATGTAATACACATTAGCAGAGCACTGGAACCTTGACTGGTCAATAGGCGAAAATCGGTCATGCTTTCACTACCCCAAAAATAAATATCATCCTTACACTAATTTTTATATTTATTTAAACATTGGTGTAACACCCTAACTAGGGTAACCATCATGTGGATTGACCAAGAATTCCATGTTAGCTCAAGCATGCCACCCCATTTTCATGTTTTTTCCTACTAGTGGTAAGGGTTATATAATATCATGTTGGGATACTATGTCTTCATTATCATTACATGTGATAATAGAATAGTAATGAACAATTATAAAAAAAATTAATAACATCATGAATATATATAATTATAGTGGTAAGATAATCGTAAATAGGTAATACACCAATTCAATAATAATTAAAACCCTTTTCATATCATATATTCATATATAAAAAAGGTGTTTCCTATATAATGATCATATAAATAACTTAATAAAATAATAAAATTAACAGTAAACATTTCTATCAATGTCCTAGATTTTTTTTGGTGCAATCTCTTAATCCTCACCAAGATGCTCCATCTCAATCACAAGTAAGAGGGATGTTTACCTAACCTTGAAACGAAACATAATGTATATATGTCAACTAAGACCCATGTGCTGGGTTTGAGTATAAAATTAATATAACACTACAAACAATATCCCTAAGAATAATAATATTTGTTCATGAAATTATGGTATGAAAAAATGTTTTAAATACCATATAAATAACAGATGTCATGAAATTATGTTATAAACAAGCCACTTGAAGGATTGAACCATAATTTATTTCACCAATGTTGTAATATGAAAAAAATCTCATGTTATAATCACATTAATATAGTATTACCAAAATGATATAATTTGACCTTTTGGTGGAATAAAGTCTCCCATGTGGGATAAAAAAGACCCACCCACATATATAAGGGGTGAATTATGATACATCATTAGAGCATTGGGTCAGCTTGGTGCCCATCCCATCCTTGGTGGTCAATGAAATATCACTTATCCCATTAGTTAATGAAAAATATCCATCCATGAGTAGGAATCACTCACCATTATATATGTAGAAGTGAATGAAATATAAAATCTATTAGCGGTGAATAAAATATAACTTCTCACATTCTTGAAGCAATCACCATTGAAAAAATTGTGGTAAATAAAATATCACATCTCTACTAGTGAATATAATATGACCACAGATTTATGAAATTAATTTAACAAATATCAGGTTGGAATAACTCTCTTCCTTTGAAGGAGTCACTAACTGAGTATCACTAATCACTTATGAGTTGGGAAAAAACAGCTTGTGTGAAGACTCACTGGCATCAGTATTATTTTGACCAGTAATAGCTTCATGAAATCAAAAAAAATTCTATTTATATTGGTAGAAATCATCTCTCCATGTTCTAAGTGTGAATGGTGTATTTTTTCACCATATTAAATGTTAATAAAATAATAAAAATCTTGGAAAATTCATTTCCCAACCCTTTCCCTTAAATAATAACCCAACAGACCCCATTCAAATGTATGTTGACATATCTATCACGTAGACATTGGAAAACAAAAATGGTTATGTCACATGTATAATGAACTTTAATACACTCATAAGGGATAAAATATTTAAGGGTTATCTGGTTATTATCATCAACCGCCCCTCCAGTATTTTATACCCTTAATCTTTAACCCATATCTACCATACCCTAGGTCACAAAATTGATTCAACATTTTCAATCAAACTATAGGTTACCAATTATAATTCAATCTTTGTTAACATAATATAGTTATATTTTTCAAACACACTAGCCCATTCTCATCTATCTTGCTATGACTGACTTAGTGATACAATCATAGATCATATCATATGGACCTTTTATATAACTAACCATTGATAAAGTGATCTTCAATATTTTATATCTTAATCGTCACTTGGCGGGATACTACTTAAATTTTTTCTAGCCATTTATAGACCTTAGTAATGAATCTAGATCATCCCATTGGTTATGTAATTCCTCAACCCATCTCACTCTATAGTAACCCGACCATTGTGCCACTCAACCTTAGGCCAATCTCTCCATATTCCAATGGATACTAACTAAATGTGAGGGTTTTTTAGGTGAGAGTAGAGACACTATATTCTCATAATATGAGTAATAATATTAATTTAGACACAATGGTGAATAATAATCTTTAAATAACAAGGAAAAATATATAAAAAATTAATCTTTATAGAAATTTACCATGTCATGATAATCTTAAGAAACTCTATCAATTTCACATAGGATAATCTCATACAAGACTTTATAAAATAAATCAAAATAAGTAAGAAAAAAGAAGTTATTAACCACATATCCCATCTATAAATAATTTATCTAGCACATGAACCATCATTACACCAATTTCCAAAGGGTTCCTGATGTTGAACATTTAGCCTTAAATACACCATGAGACATAACCTCAATACACATCTCAGAGGCCCTAAAAAGGGTGTAAGTAAAATATCAAAAGATCACCGCCAATGGTGTTCAAAAATAACATCCATTCATATTTAAATTCTTTAAAATAGAAATTTAAAGAAGAGAAATAAATTACAGAACTTTATCAACTAAAGATCAACATAAACCAAGTGATTTATTATCTACCACATATAATGCCATATTGGAATCACACTCATATATTTTATCATCCCATAAGCTCCCCTATTCCTTGAAACCATTTCCATGACACATGAAATCACATCTACATGTCAACCATGACGACCAATGGAATATTCAAAAATCAAGTGAAAATTCAATTGAATGGGTAATCATTTATCACAAATTAACTTAACAGCCTTATAAACCTAAGGAATAGCTTCATCCATACTTATCCAACCCCACCCATTAGCAATAATATAAATGGTGAGAAACCCACTCCCATTTGGTAGTCTCAAACACCACTAATTCCAGATTATTATGGTTTTTACCATCCCTATATTAATGGAAAACATCAACCCACTATGTAAAATAATATATAAAGGTCACCATTAATAATTAGTGGATTAAATAACGAAGGTCATTTCAAGTGTCACACAAACCCATTAGACTTAACCCCCATGGTGAGTGACATCACAATCCACATTTAATCATATATCAAAATGGCTATATCTTCACCAAAAAAAGGGTAATGGTCAGCTGCATATCATAGGCGAGCCCCATTTCCCCATTCATTGTGATCAACATCACCCACAGTCACTAGGTCTACACCCAACATGCTCCCAAGCATCTACATCAGTCATTTCAACTCAAAAAAATCATAAATTTCCAACAACTTGTATCAAGAACTTCATATCCAAAACCCAAAATATTGAGAAAGAATTTCACACCATATCATATCCACAATTTCACATGTAAAACCTTTATTTTTTAGATTACATTTTCCCTATATTAATATTTTGTTTTGTATCTAGTTTCACGTACAGCACTGAACTAAAATAGGATTTGACATATTTAATGAATATTATTGATAAATTTACATAATTATATAATAAAAATTAATAAATTTATTTCAATTGATTATAATTTCATAAAAAATAGAATATAAGCATTAAATGTGTTAATAGAGAATTTTTTTCGTGAAAGGAATTTTTCATTTATATTATATATTATTATTTAAAAGATAAATTTATAATTTTTTGAATTATTTTTTTATAAAATGAACATAATTTTTAAACTTATCATGTCATTATAAGTTTATGGTTAATTTTTTGGATTTTTATAAAATTTAATTTTTTTAGGTTAACATTGTAAAATATAGTTTTTTTTTCAAAACTATACCTTTTATGACATGATTTTTATATAAGTAGGACATAGAAATTTATTAAAAAAATATCTTGTCAAATATTTATTTAAGGAGTAGAAATATGTTTTTAAATATAATATTTTAAACATATTAAACCTTATTATCAACAATTTAGAGGATAATTAACCATTCATTCTAATTTAAAAACTATTATTTAGTATTTAATTTGTATTAATCATTTTAAGAGATTATTTTTTATTTTGGATTTATTTAAAAGACACATAACATTAATTTTTATAATAACCCAAATAATATCATTAAATTTAGTTTCAATGATTAATTTATACTATGAAAAAAATATGCATAACAATATAATTATTATAAAAAATAGTTTTTAGGTGTTATGTGTGTTAATATTTAAATCAACATTTCTAATCATAAAACAATTAATAAAAAATTATTTGAAAATCTGAAAAATAATACTCTCAAATAAAATAATAATTTTAATTTTACTTTTTTCATTAAAATTAATTCCCAAATTTAAAAATATTAGTTACCATAATAAATGTAAAAAATAGTAAAAAGATATTTACTATGTTTAAAAGACCTAAAAAATATAAAATCCTACCTCCAAATGTGTGTATGTGCGGAGGAATGGACAACCATTCCATACTTCATTATTCTAAACCTTTTTGTGATTTTACCCTAGAATATTGTTATACCATTATTAATGTAATATCGTGAGATTTATATGGAATGATTATGTTCAATAGCATATAAAATACATAACACCAAGCTTAAACAAAAAAGAAAATATTATTATTTAAATATGAGGATTGTAAAGTTGATTTTAAATTTGTTGGGTTTAATATTATTTACCACATTGTGAAATATACTATTATCCTACTCATTTTTAATGTATTAATTAACGGTTTATAAATAAGTATCCGGTTTTTATATAAGTCGTTTTATTCTTAAAAAAATAACTTTTTTTATTTTTATTATTGGATATTAAAATTATTTTAAAATTAATTTAAATTTTTTATGAATAATTATCATATTTTAAATAAACATAATAAAATTAACACTCGGTGAAATTTTGTTATTTTTCCAAAAAGATTGATTTTTTGGTGAATAGTGATAAAGACTTCTTTTTTCAAACTATATTTTATTTAAAAGTATTTAAAAATTGAAATAATAATTTTTATTTATTTTAAAATCAGATTAGTTCCTTTTAATTTAAAATGATTAAATTATGATTTTTTGAAATAGATTCTATATTTTAAATTATTGTAAATAACAATTTATTTTTAAAAAGGTCATTTTTATAAAAAATCATTTTCCATCATGTATTAATGGTTTGATTTTATATTTGATTATGAAAATTATATATTTTTAATTTTGAAAAATTAATTCCATAATTGGATTTAGTGGGTCCATATTTTGTAAATGGTCCTCTTTTTTCAATGTAAATAGTAACCATATAAATTTTTTTCATCATGGTAAAGGGAAAATAAGGTAATTAATGTTAAGAATAAAATTATAGGGATTGTAAAATAACACTAAAACGTTAGTTAAGATTTTTTATGAGTATATGTCATTCTTGCACACTGAATATTTGGTTATATGTTCTTTTTTCCATTTTTGCGTGATTATAACCTTTATAATAGTTTATTTAGAGAAATTTCAAAAATTTCCACTCTTATTTTTAATAACAATAATATTATTATCACAGTTTTAACCATTGGATATGTTTAGTTATAAATTGTTATCATAAGGATAAAATATTTACATTCTTCATGTTAATATATTTTTAATTTTTATTAAAGAAATGTATACCTTAAATAATTACAAACTGATGATGCAATATTTATTCAATTAATATAAAAATTAAAAAATGATAATAAAAATATTAATGGAAATAAAATTTGTGATAATTAAAGTGAAAAAAAATTATTTATGAACATGGAATTTTAGACATATATTAAAATAATTATTTTGAGTTTTACTTCTTTTCTTGAAGTCAATATATTTAAATTAATTAATAGTTCTAAAAATAGACATAAATGATATATTATAATAAAAAATAATTAATGAAATGATATAAAATACTTGAATGTGTTATATTCAGACAATTTATTATGATATGATTTAAAATAAGAATAATTTTCCATTTATGGTTATTTTTTCAATTTATAGTAATAATATTGGCCCTTAAAGAGTGAAAACCCTTATTGCCATGGTAAATGTTAAAGGGGACACCAAGGGATTAAAACTAAAAAGTAATGGTAGGAAAATATACTAAATATTTTCTAGGTTTTATTATATTAGATTATTTAAAACAATAATCATAACTTCTTCTAAATAAATTATTTTTGTGTAATATTGAATTGAAAATTAATTTACATGAATTTTTTATTTTGAAAAATTCCATAAGTTCCCCTTCTTTCTATTATAAAATTCAACCTCTTATTCTCTATACATAAATATTTAATAACCACTTGATTTAATATATACCAACCAAAATTACTTCGTATAATACCTCCCATTATTCTGGAGTTATTTTTTTGTTACAATATCACCTATATGTGTCTTAAGGTGTTAAGAAAAAGAGGTTGTACAATGAATATGTGTAGTTTTTAATCGATTTCTTCAATTTTATTTCTTATTTATCTTCTTTATATATTTTATAACCATGATTATATAAAAACATCAGTATTTTACATATAATTATATGTTGTTATGTTGATGGAATAACCTATATCCATCTCCAAAATCCATAAAATGGGAAAGGAATTCATCATTCTTATGCACGATGGACTGTTGTCTTGTAGATGGATGTAATTAAATTTCCCTCACCACATCTCATGGATGGTTATTATGGAAGAAATAATTTTTATATATTAAATTAATGAAATTTTTATAATACCTAAAATATAATATATCCTTAAATTTCTTACCATTCCATTCATTAAAAAATGGTAACGTTGTTTCTACACACCTGTGGGCTACTACCGCCACGAATCAATGTGATTTGTTTTCATCACCACATTAAATAAATGATATATATAAGTATATTTAAAATTAATATGATATTTATTATATAATTTTAATTAAAGATAGATAAAATAATAGATGCCTTCTCTCTATAAAGATATTTGAAAAATGCAAACTTCACTCATGTCTACATATGGACTACCATCTCTCTGAATGTAACATAGTTCATTTTTCATAACCATATTTAATGATTGTTTTTTAATGTATAATTTATGAATAAAATGGTAATTATATCATGATTATAATTATCTAAATGATGAATTGATGACCACTTTGACTATTTTTAAAAACCTGATTCATTTTGGAATTATGAATTGAATATCATTAAAACTTTCGACATGAATTTATTTGAATAAGTAAATAAATGTAAGAAGGTAAGATATTAAATAAAATGGATAATAAAATTGGAAAAAATTATTAAGATGTTATAAATATACCTAATTTTATTTATTAAGAAAGATAAATAACATATGTGATGAGTTAGACTCAATGTAAGGGAATTTTTTCTAAAAATATTATTTAAAATTTCCTAAAAACTCTTTTTTTCTTCCATATCCATTTTAATTTTTAATAAAAATTATTTAATTTTTTTTTGAAATTATTCTATTAATTTTTAAATTCATTTTTACCTATATATTTCGTTTTTTTAAAAATATAGAGAGAATATTATTTTAAATTATATTCTATGAACAATGTTTCCCAACATCAAGAATAATTTTTTATTTTAAGATTCCATTAGAATTATATGTGGTTCTTTTGAATGAAAATTATTTCCTTAATTTTTAATTTTTTTTAAAAAACTGAATAATTGATTTCAAATGGAAGGTCAATTTTCCTCAATATTTTTTTAATGATTTTTAATGGTATTTTTATTCATCTAAGACAATAACCATTTATTTCACTTATGTTTCATAATGAATTGTAATATCTATGTACATTATTTATGTTATGGTTATTGGGTAATAGTTATCATTAAATGTTGTTTTGTTATAAAAAATCGGTTAGTGACCCCATTATATAACTTTAATTCATTGGGTAATAGGAAAGAGTTAAAATATTTGATTTCTCTTAAGAGATTATAGCAATATACAATGAGGGTTATTCCATGTATCACAATGAAGGTGATTTTAAGTGTAATAGTGATGGTTATTCAAATTATAATTGTGATTTTTATTCCAGGTCTATGTTAGAATGGAATTAAAATGATTCCACAAATAACCTACATAATTTATCTATACATTCTATGTGTTTTTATGAAAATATTCTGATTTAAAAAGGTAATAGAAGGTATATGATACTTTTTAAGGATTAAAATTATAACATTTTGAACAAGTTATTATTATTTTTTCATGATTTCAGAAAACCATTATGAGTTTTATATTTGTTTTTATATTTAACATTATTTATTTTAAGAAAAGAATTTGATGGAGAAGGTGATTTCTTGGGTAATAAAATATTTATTTTGTGCCGAAAGGATACCTTTAAATGGAAATTTTTTATAATTATTCATCCAATAATGGATTATTTCTCTATTTTTATTTTCCTTATAGAGATTTTGTGATCATACAATATTTAATAAAAATCCCCTTGGTTTAAGGATGAGTAGGGAAAAGTATGAGGTCATGATCAAATTTTAAAAAAAATATACTGAAAATTAAAAAAAATTGTTTTTGGGAAAAATAGATAATGAGAAAAAGTGTACACATTGTAATATATAAGTTTTTTTGAATGATTTGTGAACTAAATATCTAAAACTATAGAACAAAAATAACTTTAGTAATTTAATAATGTAAAATTTAGTTTGAAGTCACTGGAATGTGTAATTTTTAAGGTTGGGTCCTAGTTGTTTGTGTCAGAGAAGTGTTTACATAACATTAGTGGTTAAGATTTTTCTTTAACATAGGTTAAAAAAACTCTATAACAACAAAATAATTGTATGTTTTGGATAATTTGGTTATTTTAGATACCATGGTTATGGATTTCTTTAGGTTTATCTTCCTTAAAAGATGGTTTATTTTGATTTTATTGGTATGCTCACAATAAATGTTTTTTGGTTTATTAAATGGATGGATCTATAAGGAACCAATGTAAAAATGGTTTTGAAGGAAAATATTATGGTTGTTTGAATGATAAACCAAATATAATGGGAGATATACCGGGAAATCTTGTCATTATTCTTAATTATTGATCAGGTGTAATGATCAACAACCTTAACCTAGGTGTGTTTACTAATGTATCAAATATGAGACAAATGAATCCCCTTAGATGTCAAGGTTATAATGAAAAAATAGGAAAATATATTGAATGACCTATGAGTCATGAATTTGGAAAGAATATCCAAGTAATATTTCTTAAATGAACATGAATATATTTTATATGTGGCAAAAGAGGTCATAAAGAAATAACCATACGCGGAAAAAAGAAGTGTTCAATAAACATCATGAAAGGAGGATATGTTATTCCCATGGTATCCATTGAAAATTTTACATATGGGGAGAATATTCATTTTGGAAATAGATGTCATAGAGAAAATATTATGAATGGTATCATAAAAACCATAAATATAAAAGTTTAGCAATGTCTAGTTCCATTATTATTGGAAATAAGGAAACTATAAATGACATAAGAAAGTCATGTGATATATCTTGGCCTATGTTATGATATTTTTGAATCATAAGGAATGATTTTTATTTTTTTATAGGTAGGAATTACTAAGAAATAATATTAAAAATATTTCTTAAATTATTACGAAAAACATTAAAAGATTGAGTTGTCTACATTTAGGGATTTGAGAATTGTGATTTAATGATGATAATAATAGTTTGTACTCCTTTGATGTTGTATTCTATAGAGATACGTTGGGAGGGATTTATTTTTGAGGTATATGTGACCATTAATTTTAACATATGAAAAATATATTTGAGGAATAGTGATATTTTAATTTTTTTGACATATATTTAAAGGTATGGATATTATTTATGGTATATATGTTCCTTTATTTTGATATAATTATCAGTTATTGTATTTTTTGGGATGAAAAATGAAAGGTATCAGATGATCATGGAAGATAAAACCCTTTTTTAATGATTCATAAATTAAGATTATTTGTTATGATATTTATCACATTTTTAGAGTGTTATTAAGAATATATTAATATATTTTTAGACAAAAGTACAACCGAGGTGGCGGTTGACAGCCTTTCATATCCAATAAGGCCGCAAGGCCTAAACCTACAACCCAAGGGTGATAAGGGTACATCGCATTCCACTAGCCTATGTGATATCTTGTTTAGTATAATTTTTTTTCATTATATAATTGATCTGAAAAAAGCTTACATTCACTTTTGGGACATGTAATTTATTGTATAGATGCCATTAAATTGAAAATTGATTTGGATATTATGTGATTAATGTTATTTCCGAATATGTTCACTATTTTTGGAACCTCATATGATAATGTAAAAAAGAATATTATAGTTTTTTATTTGTGTAATTAAGGTTGAATTATCTTTTAAAGGTGTATATGATTTTAATGTGTTGATTTAGGTTATTTATAAAAATTATTAGTATATCTTAGAGAATATGTTGTTATGGAAAATATTTTTTTTTTCATGAGACATAAATAGTGATTGATGTTATTTAGAGATAAAGATTAAATTTTTCATGAAAGACTATGTAATAAAATCCAGTTTTTTTGGGATTTCAATCTTATTCTACAATATTTTTAACGAATTTTAAGGATATTTATTTATCAAATGATCTATGTTGACGTTTGGGTACTACTATTGAATTTTTTCAAATTAAATTATTTTTTATTTGTTTAAATGTTTATTTATTTTGGTATGTATCTTATATTTCCCTAACCATTTTGGTTTAAATTAATATCTACAAACATTATTAATATCCTTTTAAAATTTTATAGATTATGTGATTAATTGGAAGTTGATTCTAGTGCTTCATGCATGAAAAAACCATTTGGAATACTCATTTCTAGGGGGAAATGATAATTTTGTGGTGACAATTGATTAAAAGATGAAATTATACTTGAAAAGTAATTATATATCCTTATTAATTTAGTGTAGAAAATAATAAAATTATTCAAATAAAGTAAAAGTATCTTGAAATAAAAAAATTATCCATTTACATTTCATACCATTTAATCAATGGCCATTTCTCCCAACACAATTTTATGGTTTGGTGGTGGTAACCTTTCTCATAACCATATTCTTTATCACTCTCTTTGAGACCCGATATGTTAATTTTTTATTCTATATATGTGTTCCCACTTCCTAACAATGTTTTTCTATATGGAATCCCAGTGATGTGTTATTATAGATTACCTTTTTTACTTCTATTTTCAAGTGGAAATTTTATTTACCATTTTTATGATGTGATATTTCAAAAAAGTAGTTTGGGAATGTCAAACCCCTATTTTTTAATACTTCGTTCAAATTTTTATGAATCAAATTATTAAAAGGGGGTAGAATGTAATATCATAATATTTTAAAAAACTAAATACCATATTTTAATGTGTATGATTTACACAACACTGATCTTAAATGAATAAAAAAATTTATTATTTATGTCTGATCATTATAACATAGTTTCTAAATCTACATAAATGAATAATATTAACCATTGTATGATATATATAATTTTCATACTCATTTCAAGTGGTTTAATTAATTAATTTAAAATAAGAACCAAATTTTTATTGAAGTAATTTTTTTTCAGAAAAAACAGGTTTTAATACTTTTAATTAGTGAAATTTAAAATTAATTTTAGTAAAATTTACAAATTTTATTCGATGAAAAAAATATCATTTTTTAAATAATCATATCAAAATGATATTTTAGTTAAATTTTCATATTTTTCTATACATATTGATTTCTCAATTAATTGTGAAAAATAATGATTTTTTTATTGAAAAATGTATTTTCTTTAAAATTATTTAAAATTTAAAATTTTATTTTTGAGTAGTTTTAAATTTTATTTAATTATTTTTTATTTGAAATAATCCTATAATGGTTTTTGAAGTGGATTTTATACTTCAATTATTTTAAAAACATCTTATATTTTAAAAGCTGGTTTTTCTGAAAAAACATTTATCATCCTGTTTTTTCAATCTAATTTTAAATTAAATTATTTAAATTATTTTTATGAATTTTAGAAAATATATTATATATTTGGAATCTATGGTTACAAATTTTTGTAAATTTTCCCCTTTTAAATTGTGTTAATATGAAGAATAACATAAGATATATGTTTTAACATGGTAAATGGTTAATTAGGTGATTAAAGTTAAAAAAATGATAATGATTATAAAATAACCCGAAAACATTTATTAAGTTTATTATATTATTCAATTTAACCCACACTCATCCTAGATTTGGTTTTCTGTTCTTTTTCCATTCATTTGTGATTACAAACATTATAATTGTTTTCATGAAAGGTCATAAATGTCAAACCATTATTTTCAATAATAATAATATTTTAATTAAATTATTTACTAGAGGATATGTTAAATTATAAATGTTAATAATATATATATATATATTATTCATATTTATAAATTTAATTTTTTTTGAATTTTTTGTTTTTATGACGGACTACCTCCTCACGAACCGATGAAATTCTTTTTCCATCACCACCTCTCCAAGATGGTTGTAAGAATAATATTAAATTTTATATATGATATTAATTAAATATTTATAAATAACAAAATATGATATATCATTTACTTTTTTTCCATTTCATTCACTAAAAATGATAGTGTCGTTCATTCCAATGTGTGGACTACCATCTCTATAAGTAAATATGATTGGTTTTCCATTACCACATGACATAGATTATATATGTAATTTTATTTAAAAGTAACATGATATTTATGATATAATGATAAATTTGTCAAGATAAAATAATACTTACCTTCCTTCCATAAGGATCATTGTAAAATTAAAAAGTCATTCATGGGTACATATGGGCTACTATCTCCCGGAATGTAAAGTAGTTCATTTTTCTTAACATTTTATAATGATCAGTTTTAAAAGTATAATTTATATAAAAAAATTAAAAAAAATTAATTATTATTATATTATAGAATATTTTTTAATGACCACTTTGACCATAATCAGTATACTTAATTCATTTTAGCCTTATGAATCGATTATCACAAAATCAACTGATGCAAATTTAATTTGTTATGTATATAACTATAGAAAGCTATGGTATAAAAAAGAATATTAAATTTAAAAATAGTTGATAAGAAATTATAAATTAATCTAATATTATTATTCTTGAAGGTAAAGAAGATATGTAATAAGTCATACTCATAGTAAAAGACATTATTTTAGAAATATTATTTAAATTTTCCCATAAAGGTCACTTTTTCGATGTCCATATGATTTTTCTCTAAAAATTATTTAAATAATATTTTTCAATTAGTCTATTATTTATTAATATCATTTTTACCCATGTTTTACATTTTACAAATTCAATTAAAAGGAATATGTTTTTCACTTTCCAAATTAGGTGTATTGTGATTTTTTGGAAAAAATGTTCAAGTAATGTTTTTTTAAATTATTCATCATGAACAGATTTTCTGGACATCATGACTATTTTTTTCTTCGAAGATATATCTAAAATTTTGCGTTTCTCTTTTCAAAGATATTATTTTTCATTTTATATGTGTACTTTTTTATTAAAAAATAACTGATTCCAAATGAGAAGGTTATTTTCATTAAGGATGTTTTAATGGTATTTAGTTGAATTTTTATTCATCAAAGACAAAAAACCATGATTTCACTTCTGTTTTATGTTAAACATAAGGTTATTTCACATTATTTTTGTTATAGTTCATGGGAATTTTTTTATGAGGATGTGTGATTCCATTATAAAGGGAGGGCAGGTAAGCATGTTATAGCTCTATAATGCATTGGGTAAATGGATATAACTAACCTATTAAGTTTCTAATAAGTAGTTTGGGAATACAATGCGAGGGTTTTTCCATGTATTACCATGACAGTTATTTCATGTGTAGCTATGATGGTTACTCTAATTATAACTATTATGGTTCTTCCATGCATATGTAAGAATGATATAAAAATGGTTACACATGTTATTTATATGATTTATCAACTCTTTCCATGATATTTTATTGAAATATTATAATTTCATAATGTATAATAAATTATATTATACCTCTTAAGGTTGAAATATATATCTTCTTGAAAATGTTATTATGATTTTTTCCTAATTTCAAAGAAGCTATTATGATTTACATTTTTTTCATTAAATATTTCATATGATATGTTTTATAAAAAAAATTGGAAGAGAATTTTATTTCTTGGGAAAGTAAATTTGTTGTTTGATCTCAAAATATATTTTTAAAAAATTAATACTTTCATAATAATTTTTGGACCAAAGGATTCTTTAATTCCTTTTATGTCCCTTAATGAGCTTTTGTGGCCTTCCCAGAATTATGAAAATTCACAAGTAAGAAGTATATATAGGGAAAACGATTATGGGATGATAAAAATTTGGATAATATGTCATACTAATAAAACATATTTTTTTTAAAAAATATAGGTTTTTTTGTTTGAAAATGGATACTCAGTAAGAGTGTCCACATTATAATATATGGGTTTTTTATGTAAGTGTTACGACCTATATTGTTTAATCTATAAACATAAAATATATTTGGGAATTTAATAAATTTAATTCTTGTTTGAATTCAGTGTAATATAAAATTTTTAGGTTAGGGTCATTATAGTTGACATGTAATCAGTTGTTCAAAAATGACTTCTCACTTCACTTAAAAAATGGGTTCACTTTATCCACATTATAATACACTCATATCCTATAATTTCAACTAGAAATTCAATAATATTTCTCTGCAAGTATTATTATCACAAATTAATAAGATTATGGTCTAAATTATTTACCATAAGGCCTCCATATCCAAGGATATTTCCAACCTAAATTACAATTTTTCTATGTGGGTATTTCTTACATAATAACCACATCTTCTTAATCTACCCATTCAAAATATTTTACACAAACCCTGATATAATTACATAAAAACTATTAATATAATATTTTTTCACTTAATTAATGAACAAATAATTATTCAACCCCTTACACATACTAATAAATACAAAACACCATTGATTATGAGTGTGTCAACAACCACCTCCACGAAGCAATGTGGTTCATTTTTTTCACCTCTTATTATTGAAGGTAAAAAAGGATGTATTAAAAAAACTATTATTTTTAATACTTATAAATAATAATTCTGAATTAATAATTTATCAAATACCATCATTTGATACCATTAATTGATAAATGGAATCCTTGACTTGGTGTACATGATAAAAAATGCTTCCATGAATGTTGAGTTTTGTTTTTCATCACCACCCTACAAGTATGGTTATAATAATTTATTTAATGTAGTTAAATTATATTTACTACATGTTTAGTTTTTCTAAAAAAATTATAACATTATATAAAAGCATTTCCTTACTAGTCAAATCATTATAACATGATCTCCTTTGGTTTGGTTTTACCACCTATGAGAAAGAAGTTATAATCATTATATCATGAATTATTGAGAAATGTAATAATAATGTACATAATATATTTAATTATTTTTTATAAGGTTTATTATTATTTATTATATTTATTATTATACCACCCTTCAATTATTAATGATGTTGAAACTAGTTCATCACAATTTCCTTTTTTCCATGAACCACATTCTTGTCTTTCACATAATAAAATTATATATATAGAAAATTTAAAGAAAATTTTAATTAACATTTTAATAATATTTTAATGATTAAGGTTTCATTTATGATTGTGAAACAACCATGTCATGATGAAACATATACGAAATAAATAATAGACAATCCTAATATCCATTGTCAGAAAAAACTATAACTAAGTTACAAATTTAGAATAGATGGTTATATATGATTCATATAATTGGTAATATATATTAATCTGGTAATGATTTTTTTTATTAAGATAGTCACTTTCATTATAAAATATTTCTGATCCGGATCAAGTAAGGGGGAAATAAATCTATGGGTTTTTTCTTCTCAATTTTACTTTATTGAGATATAATGTGTATTTAAAAATTCTTTCCTTTTATAGTGTATAAATTCTAAATGGATTAAGTTTTCTATAATATTTATTAAATTTAATTTATTTAAAAATCTATCTATCATTATTTCTTTAATGTATTTACAATTTTAGAATATATGATGTTGTAAGTGTTTTTTGGAATCTAAATTTTCCTTTACTGAGTTATAATTGTTCTACAAGAAAATATTTCTTATAATTTTTTAAAATTCAACTCTATGATTCTTTATGGGGAAATATACCTTATAATAATTTTATATAAATTTTTACTTCAAAAAACTTTGTTTTATATGCTTATTCCTTCAAGAGTTATGATATCTGCTGGGGATTTTGTTAACTCAAATTTCAGTTCATTGAGTTAAAATGTTATTCCTTGAGAAATTTTTTTGTAACTATGATAAATTATTCAATATCCAATTTCATATTCTATTTCAACTTTTATATCATTTCAAAATAATGTTTTTTAATAAAATATTTTTTATGGTGAATTTATTTCTCATAAAAGTGTAATATTTTTTAGAAAACAACATCATATCCTTTAAATATAGATATTATTCAATTTAAATATTCAATAATAAAAATAAAATCATTATTAGTTTCAAATCCTAATATGTTATTACTATTTATTCCTAAATATTTCCTTTACAATATTTTAAAATAGATGTTCTCATTACCCTTATTATGATTTTTTTTTATCAATAGAGGAATTTCAAAATTTTAAAAAGGTTTTCCATAATTTTAAAATCAAATGTTTTAATTTCCACACAAAATTTTATTTTAAAATAATTTATATATTTTCAGAGATATATTATAGATGATTTTTATTTAAATTAAATAATCATAAAATATTTTCACTCTGCCTTTTTGAAACATTCTATATTTTTCAAGGATCCGATATTAAATATTATTTTTGAAAAGTAAAATCATTTCATATGTTTCCACTTTTTCAATTTAAAATATTTATATCATTTTAAATGCTCCACTATTTATGGTTATTTTTTAACATTTTTATTTTTCATAAATTTTGAATTCACCATTTATTAAATTCTGTTTCAAATTGACTGAAACTTCATCTTTTATGCCAATGATAGAATAATTTTCTAAAAACATTTTTATGATTTCTCTTCCATTTATTCATTATCTTTGAAAGCTTTACATTGAATGTAATTATTATTCATGAGTCACTGTAAATATTTACTTATAAAATAATCATTTTAGGAGATTTAATTTTG
Organism: Viscum album; assembly: GCA_963277665.1. Taxonomy (NCBI): domain Eukaryota; kingdom Viridiplantae; phylum Streptophyta; class Magnoliopsida; order Santalales; family Viscaceae; genus Viscum; species Viscum album. The sequence goes on from OY728122.1 coordinate 1,439,186,145, forward strand.
GATATCATCCTTTTCAATTCTTGAGGTCAATTTTGGGGATACCATCTAGAAATGTTATAAACCCTATTTTTCTTTCCATGGGTTCTTTATGATGTAATGAATGATTGTTTTACAGAAAAACACATATGTATATATTATTTATGGGTGGGTATTTGTATCTATTTACAATTAATTGGATGATTTGTCATACCTAATAAGGTCAAAAGGTGTTATGGGTTACATCCCAATACCATGAGGGTGTACGGGTTTTAGCACAGTCCTAAGAGGGTACACCAGTAGTGGACCAACCCCAGAAGTGTATGTTGGTTGTAGCCCAATACTAAGAGGGTACAATGGTATTGTCCTAAGAATAAGAGGGTGTATGGGTAGTAACCCAAGCCCATGATAATGCATGTTTTATAGCCTATGCAGAAGAGGGTACACAAGTTATCATCCCAATACCACTATGTTATGACAATCTGGAGGAAATTCATACTCCACAAGAATATTATTTCTTCTTTTTTCCCCTTATACAATAATTTTATTTGTTTTATACCTATGATTGTGCATCATATCTTTTGTTTAATTTATCATGATTTAAAAAACTTTTTCCATTTTATACGATTATTCATTTGGCATGAAAAACCTTATATATTACCTTAGGTAACATTATTATTATTCTATTTGATTTTTAATAAGATATTTCTCCCATGAGAATATCTTCCAATGTGAATTTTTTTTATCAATTGATATAATTTTGAAATGTTTTCCGTCACTAAGTGATTAATCTCACCCCATTCATAAGTTTCTATTCCCCATGTTATGAAAATGACTATATACTAGGATAATTATAGAGGGAATTATGTTATGGTTTGTTTATTTTTAAATGTTTACATATTCTATAAAATATGTTTACTTTGTAATTATCCCTCAAACACTCTAAACTCTTCATTAATTTTATTTTTAGTTGATTTATTATATTTATTTTTTATCTTATTGTATAGTTAAAAATAAAAATTAGTTTTTATAACTTTTTATAAAATACTTTTGTTTAAATAAAGCTTTTTCTGCACCAGTTCTAGGAGTGCAGGTATAGAACAACTTAGTTTGTATAGTATTGTAATGTGGGATTTTATTTGTGGTTTTTTTCATCTATCGATGATTTAAACCTCCTCTAAATAATTATTTGACAATTTTGAGAATGTTCTACTAAATCCAGTGCTAGATATCATTTGGTGTTGGTTTTTCAAAATGGTAGTGAAACAATTTAGTAGAAGCTTTTTTAAATTGGGAAAATCATTTAGTGGTGTTTTATAATTTTTAATTTTTAAAATTTTGATAATTTATTTTATTAAATATTATTTATTATATTCCCTATTATTTTTTTATAATTATTTTATTATTATCATTCACATAAATATGCAAGTTGGGGTCATCTTCGGGCACTGGAGGGTATTATTCATGTTATGAAACATCAGAAAGAATCAAGATATGGATCTATTTTCATACGCAACGTCATCATAATGGAGCAATCACATATCGATGCTTGTGGTATGTGTGAGATCCTGGAACATTCTTCAGGGGTCTCCCACTTTTGAAGAGACATCGTCAATGATGTGGGAGTTTGTCGGGGGTGACCTCAATAATTTGTATGAGACCTCAGGTTGTGTATATGTTGACTTTGGGGAGTGGGTTCTTCTAGAAGATGGTGTAATGTGTGACAATATTCTCGTTTGAAAATAACCTCATATTGGGAGACTCTGTCAGCTTCTCTTTACTTTTGAAAGTGGTGTTGGCGACGGCGACCCAACGTCGGTGTTGGTGTTTTGGTACTTATACCGATGAACCATGGGGAACATGGTGGTGAATAAATATTTATGATTACCTTTTTCAATTTGGGATTGTGGTGGGAAATGGAGGGATTTTACATGATGGTTGTGATGATTCTCATTTAATAAAATTGCTATTTTTGGGATCTCAGTGGTGTCAGCAAGTTTGTTGTACACAATTGGTGGTGGCGTAATTGATGAGAGATGACATCGGGATGTCAATAGGTGAAGACTTGTTGGGGATCTAGATACAGGTAGAAAAATCTAGAGCAGGCTAGATCGTCAGCAGTGTGAGCTGACTATGATGTGTTTTTGGGTCATTCATTGGGCTATTTTTTTGGGTGTCCATGGGTATTGATTAGTTGTTAGTTTTTGTCGATATAGGATTTTTTGGGACTTTGGGTCCTTTTGATGTGGTTTTCTAGGTCTATCAGGTCCATAGGTCATGTTTTGTGGATGTTGGGGTCAATTTTTTTGGATGGCTTTATTTCCACTTTCCTAGTTTGGTTGTGTGTTATGTTCCACATGCGTAATGTTTCCTGTTTGATTTTTATTTTAGTTAACAAATTTTTAGGGTCACGTTCCCTCAGTACCTAAACTGTTCTAGTAATAAAAAGTAGGATATAATCAAATATATAATAAATATATAATAAATAAAAATTAACAATAAATAAAAAATTAAGATGCTAATAATAAATTAATATTAATTTAATAATAAATAATAAATTAAGTATTAATTAATGTATAAAAAATAAATAAATAAATAAATAAATGATAAATAATTACTTAATAATTACTAAATATATTATATATATATATAATAAAAACATGTCATATTCAAATTAATAATAAATAAACATTAAATAGTAAATAATAAATAAATTAAAAATTAAAAAGAATATGTATTAGTAAATAATTAATAATAAAAATGTAATAAATAATAAACAAATAGTAAATAATAAATAATAAATAATAAATGAGTAATAAATAAAAGTGGGGAAACCACAATAATTGCAACATCATAAAATCAATAGGAATATAAATCAATGGAATAAAATCATAAATGACATAAAAAAAATATGAAGTCATTCTTAATGATGATGATATATTTATATAAAAATACAATTATATATGATGTATACACACAATATTATTGACACACACACATATTGACACCCACAAATACAAATTTATATTTCTAAATTACACATTTATATTTCCCAAATGCACAATTATATTTTTCAAATACACATTTATTTTTATAAAATACACACAAATATTTACATGAATATATATTTATTTACATATATTTGAATATGTGTATAAATATATTTTTTTTTTATTAAAACCCCATGTTTATATATAAACATACTTTCTTGTATAGATTCATTTTTATAGGTCAAAAACATTGATAATTTTTTATTTTAAATTAAATGAATAATAATAATTTATTTCTATATGGTTTATATATTTAGAAGTACATTTATATATATATATGTTATTATAATATTGATTAAATATAATTAAATTTAAGAAAATATGTATATATTAAATTATAAACAAAATATATTATAAAAAATGACCAGAAAATCAAAACCATAATATCAATATGAGTTTAATCATATGGAATAAATTCATTATCCACAATAAAAAGAAAATAATACCCCCTTAAACAAGACTAAAATTCCATCAAATGATAAAAAAATAGGATACCCCGACTAAAAAATCAGTTTTGGATGCCTTCTCAACCTTTTCCTCCAAAATTGTGATTGGGATTATCCTTAATTATTATGGAATAGACCTATTTGTAAGATTAAATTTTATATTTGGTAGAGCCCAAATGGACACCTTGGTAAAAAGTTGTGATCATTTGAAGTTGAAGATCAATTTTTAACATTTCAAAAAAATATAATAAATTTCATTATTTTACGTACTACAAAATATTTATCTTATTTATATTTTATTTTATTTTATTGTATTTGATTTAACTGGTAGTAGATCTAAAACAGACCCCCAAATTAAATTTTTTGTCCATTTGAGGTTGAATTTTGATTTTCAACTTATTTAATAATTATTTTATCTTTCAAATTGTTCTTAATTAATAATTATAAATATTTATGAATTAACATGTGAAAATATATTCAAATTATAAATAATAAAAAATATATGATTGTAAATAATAAATCATAAATAATAAATCACAATTAATTATTTTACATTTTATATTTTTTTCATTTAATTTAAGTGATGTTTTTTAAAATTCATTGCTATTTCACTGTGGTTTTTAGAAAACTACCATTAAAAATAAATTTTAACAAAAAAAAAATTTAAAATTATAAAATGAAATGTAAAACCTTAAAAATGAAATTAGCAGCAGTTTTGAAAACCATCACGACATCAATTTTTTCTTATAGTGGTGTTAATGTAGGTTTTGGTTATTTTTTAGGATAAGTTTATTTATCTTTTGGATTTGGATTAGAGAAATCATATGAAAACCATATGGGTACTTCTATAGGATAATTACATGTTTATCATAACATCATCAAATTGTGGTGAAATTTTAGGTATATAATATTCCAAGAAATTACATTCATATCTGAATAATATAATAGTAATGTGGATATTATATATATGAACCTATGGTTAATCGCCCTAAAAATTTTCATTGAGTATTAATTAAATCATCACTTGGTGAATTATGTGTGGGCATAGGACTACACACTAGTCTAGAAACTCTTAATGGATATTCTTTGGTTAATTAATATTAAAAATATGAATAACTTTTAGGGATTTAATTACATTTTAATTTGAGTGTAATTTATGATAACATAGGTAAAACTGAAAGAATGATTGTTTGACCAAATTATATCATAGTTGAACAAAAGTTATGATATGTTTAAAATAATGTGTTAACGAGGAAAACATCTTATCATTGATTTTTCATATTCTTATAATCATTCAGTATTATTTTCTTGGATATTATCACAATCATTTTGGTTCTAATATATACAATGAAATAATATTTTGAGAATTAATATGTGGAAGTTATGTCTCAGATACCTCTGAATACATATCTATAGAAGAATATTCTAAATAAATGGTTGAAAATATTAATACATTTTTATTATGTGGAAAAATATATGCTACCACATCTTCTATAATATAAAAAGGTGTTCACCTCTTTTAGAGCTATATCCCAAGTCATGATTTCCTTTTATAAACCATTAGTTATTTTTATTCGTAATAGATATTCAAAATTGGGAGGATGTAAATTATTTATAGGGGAAATTTAGTCCCAAAGGTTTTGGAATATATTTTTTTGTAAAATAATACTATGTTAAATAACTTGTTTTCCAAACAATACATAACTAAAAAACAATTTTACATATTACATAAATATTATAATAAAAATTTATGAACAAATAAATAACATGTAAATAAAAAAATTATAGTGAATTTGAAATGTGTACATTAGATATGATTAAGAACACTTAATGTTGAAAGATGGATTATTTTCAATAAAAAAATTATTTACATTTTTTATTTTTATTTGAATGATTATTTTATAAATTTTAGGATTAAATTTTTTAAAATGAATGGAATTTTCAAATTAAATTGATTATTATATAAGTATGATATAAAATATTATAAGAAAATTTTATTAATAAATTATTTACTAGATGAGTAAAATTATTTATTTTAAAAAAATAATTTCACCCTAAAAAACAAACATTCAAAATTTTAGAACAAAAGTAGAATTACATTCTAATTTCAAATTATTTTTTTCTTTTCATCAAAATAATTATTTTAATTGTTTATATTTACCTTTGGTTTTACTTTAAATCCATATAAGTTAATTTTTTTTATAATAAAAAAATTTATAATATTAAGGTGAATTAAATTAATTCATTTTCACAATAGAGATATTTTTTCGATCAATAACTCACACTTTATACAAAAATTTTTTTCTTCATTATGCTCACCAATAATAAAATTAAATTTCCTAACAATTATAAATATTATTTGATAAATTTATTTTTATATTTTAAATAATAATTTTCAAATTAGTTAATAAGGTAAATTTTAATTTGGGTCATTGAAATTAATTATTAAGGGTAAAAATATTTGTAACTATTGTAAAAGTAAAATTTATAAAAAGATATTAAATAAGTGTAAATGTTTTAAAATATTTTAAATATATTACTCCATTGGTTTGGATGAATTTTTTCTTGTTAAAACATTATATCCTCTATTATTTTAAAATTTTGGAGCCTTTGACCCATTAATAATGACATATCTTTAGTGAAATGTATTGGGTACTTTGAAAGGTAAATTTTTATTCACTTATAAAATGTGATAACTTCCATTACTGTATACTAAAATAAATCCGTATAATTTATTCCTGTAACTATTCATTTTTTCTCATCGTAGATCCCTCTATTAAATTCAAAATCCTCTAGCGTAACACCATGAGATTTTAAATGAGGTATATTATGTTTGATAATAGATATGACATGAATCATTGATCATAAATGGACCAAGAAGTTTATTTACTTAAATTTAATCACATATATTGCTTGTTTGGTATGCAACACTATGTTTAGAAAAACCATAGTATATTGTTAAAATATTAATATTAACTATGAGAATTATAACCTCACCCTTAAATTATAATGAATAAATTTGAATAAATAAGTTTTGAAAATTATATTCTTCACAAGTATATAAACAAAATTCAATGATTATCAATTGAATATAACTAAATAAGGACAATTTCAAACAATAGAAAATGTTTTTTAAAAAATGATATTTTTCAAAAATGGGGTCGCCTTTCCTTTTGTGCACATACATTAAAATAAAATTTTTCTAATTTTAGAAAATTTAATTTATGAAATTTAAATCATTGTTTAAATAATCATTTAAAATTTATCTTAGAGTAAATTTTTGACAATTTTTTTAAAAAATATCATTTTTTATGACAGTTTAAATTTATTGGTTTTTATAAAAAAAATTACTTTTCATTAAAATAATTTAAAATTTTATTTTTTATAAAGATAATTTTTAATGAAAATTTAGTTCAATTATATTATAACCAATACAATTTAGGTCATTTTAATCAAATCCAATTTGATTTTTGATATTAAAAATTTCTATACTCTTGATAATTTTCTCATTAGAAAACCGTTATTTCCTCATGTATTTATGTTTACTTTTAAATCAAAATTCTCCACTTATTTAAATGGAATTTTGAAAAAATGATTCTATATTTTAAATAATAATAATTAATATTATAAAGTAAGGTCAAATTAATTTATGCTCATAATGAATAAGGAAAAAAATAAAAATTCATTTTTACCATTATGGTTAAAATTGGTTTATCAAGTGGTTAAAGTAAAAAATATAATTTTACAAACCCACTGGTATACATAAAATTATATGGACATATATTTTCTTTGTTTCATCCTTTTTTTATAATGAATCATTTTTTATCCTTTTGGTTTGTGAAAATCAAGGTTATCACTTTTTTCTTTTTAGAGAATCCAAGTGTGTCATATCTTCCGCTTATAAAAGGCCACCCCCAGTCCAAATCATTTGGGTTCAGATATTACCTTCACATATATCTTCCTTAAAAACCTCTCGACATACTATATGACTTTTTTTATCAAAAATACAACCAAGCACAACTTTAGGTGTAATCCTAAAGAGGTTGTCAAAAGAAGTGGTAATGTTCCAAACCAAGCATTTTCATTTTACATCTTATAAATCTATAAATTCTTCACCATATATTCTAAAATAATAACCTAATTATCTCATATATACTTATATTTTATTATATTAATGTAATAACTTATATACATCTCTTGTTCAATGAAATGGGAAACAAAACTGTCAAATGTGTGTGTGGAGGACTACCGCCTCGTGAGCCAAGGTAATTCATTTTTCATCACTGCCTCTCATGACATGATATAATTATATATTTAACATATTTATATGATATTTTTGAAATTAATATACTTATAAAAATATAATATCACATATAATTTCTAAAATTCTAATATGTTGGAAAATAATAATGTTGTTCATGTGTACATGTGGACTACCCCCTCCACATAGTGATGTAAAATGGTTTTAATTTTATTTTAACATAATTTTAATAGGTATTTATTAAATGAATATACATAAAAATATTGATAAACAAATTTTTATATAAAGGTGAAAAATTATTTACCATTTTTATGTTCCCTCAATTGTAAAAATAGAATGTGTTCATGTATATTCACAACATACCATCTCTTTGAATGGTGTAATAGATTTCCCCAAATCTGAAATTTATGTATAAGTATAAATTCATATAAAATTATTTTATATGATATTTATGTCATGTTTAAAACGTTGTATATGTTTTAACGATGATAAACATAAAAGGACTGAAACTATAGAAATATAACATAAATGAAAAACAGAGCAATTATCATCCAAAATTGGGATTTTAACAAAGAATTCAAAATAAAATGTTGATGAAAATTTATAAGAAAATAATATATGGTATAATATATATGGTTTTTTCCCTCAAATAGATGTATAATAAATCTATATTTATTATAATGCAATTTTTAACATGTATGAAGGTAATATGACTTAAGGTAAGGGTTTCTCATTTCACTTTTTACTTCAGTGATACGTGTTCCATATTCACCACATAGTTTTTTTTGTTTTTATACTGAAACATTGATATGTAATATAAATAATATATTTTAATTTTTGGTATTTAATGTTCTATTTTATGTTATGGGGGATATTTTCCAAAATTTACCCAAGGGTTAAATTTATATTTGTCAATCTCTTTGATTACCCGAATTATTTGGGACTATATTTCTAATGAAGAAATATTATGATCTATCACTTAAGAAACTAATTAATTTAATTTTACTCTAGTTATTCTTGAGACGTTCATGCAATATTAAAATTTTATCACTTTTTCACATAAAATGGATGATAATTTGTTTTAGTAAATTCAAATTTTATTTCTCTCTTCAGTCGAAAAACTTTATTCTTCCAAATAAATATTTTATAAAAATGTTTTTATAAATATTTTACATATTTTACAAGAAATATTTTCCAGGAATTATATTTTTACAAAGATATTTAATATTAATCTTCCAATAATTTTCCAAACATTGTATTTTTGACCTTTTCTTATAAAATTGTGAAAGGAATATTTGTTTTAGTATACTTATCATGAATGGAACATCTCTTCCATAATGAAAACTCACTGGTTTGAAGAATAATTTACATGTTTTAAATAAAATTTTTAAATAAAATTTTATTATTCATAATATCTAAATATTTGGTTTTTGAAATTTATTTTCAATGTGAAAAATGTTATTTTACTCAACAAAATGAATATATTTATATTAAAAATATTAATTATCAACTAAAACCCTTATTTCACTTAATATAATTTTAGATTATTCTATAATGATACCATTCTTGTTATTTTTCTAGATGTTTTATGATTAGTTTTAATAGAGAAGAATTATTTGGATACCATTCTATATAATAATATGAATGGTTTATGAATATGTTTGTTGATTGAGGAAAGAATTAACATTTCATATGCTAGTTTTTTAATGTGAAGGTTTATGTTGATTACATCACAACCAATTCATATGATGAATTAATTTAACATAGTATGTGGTGGTAGATTCCCATTATAGCCCATCAATTCATATGTATTTCTCATCAAACAAGCATTCATGGTTTTTTGGACAAGGCCTTACCCATTTAAGTATAATGTCTTGGAACGTGGCCTTGATATTATGGTTATGATGTTTGAAATTATGAATTCCCCAATAATGAGATTAGTTATATATTTTCCATGAGATTGTTTAATTATTTATAATATTCCTCATTACATTTCATGCTCTTTTGATTATTTATATGGAATTATTTGATAATTATTTATTCATTCAATATTTTTCTCATGTGATTGATTGAATGGAATTTTCATCATTTTTTTAATTTCCATATTTACTCTTCCTTATTTAGTCAAAATATTTTCCAATGTATTCATACCCGTACTATTAATTAAAACATTCCCCTTTCATATATTTCTTTTCCCCTATATTCCAATAAGGGTTTTATTATTGATATTATGGGAAATGGTAATGTGAATAATGGTGTACTAAAAAAATATATATTATAATTTCTATTTCCAAATGAAATATAATATTTAGTAATGTATCTAGTTTAAAAATACTACTATGCCATTTGGTACTTCAGGTGTGATTACTTGTATCTTTTTTCAATGAAATAAAGTAACTATCGACTTTGGGCTATTAGGTTCAGTGTCATTAGAGTTGGTATCATAGTAAGTTTAACATAATACTTGTAAATTAGATTTATGAAAAATATAATAAATTAGATAATCATATGAATGAAATTGAGGATAAGTATATAAGAATATCCTAATGTACTTGTGAGGGATTGATTTTTTTCTCTAAATCTTCCCCTTCTTGGATACTACAAGTGGATGTTGTTTTATTAATAGTTATATGAGGGGTAATAACTCTAAAAAGGTATCCTTGGGATTGGAATAAATTACCACCTATTGTAAAATAATGTTCTATACCGCATACCTATTTTATCACTCCTATGGTATATTCATGGGATAATTCATATTTTACTTACAAAACATTTGAAGGATTTTAAAATAATTTTATGGTTTTTAATCATTCCCAAATCAATGTTTATGATTAAAAAATTAGATATACATAAAATTATAAATATATGTTAAGTGTTTCAGTAGTTTTTGGATTATATATTATGTTTCATAATGTTATAATCTATTCTATTGCATTCTATTATTAAAAATGGTACCTAGTAGAAAGAATGGGAACTATCTCAATTAACATTATCCATGTATGAATTTATATCCTACGAATGATAATGATATTGGAATCAGATCTATAACAAAAACTAATCAAATTATAACCATTTTTGGGTAGCTAACTCAGGTTATGATAAATAACATTCTTGTATGGAGTATCCTTCGTTCCACCATGCAATATAACAATGTTAGACTACTTCATGCATCGACAATCACCATCACTCAACTGGAATACAAATCCATTTGTAGATAAGGGATGTACAAGTTCCATAGAAAATATATTTCATTATCTATATATAATTAAAAGGATAAGTTTCTCATAGTGGGTTTTCATTGCTCAGGGGATGTGTATCAATGACAGTCATTGATTCAAAACACTATGGATATGGACAAAATATAATGAATATAGTGGAAGTAATTTAAGGTAATATTATAGGAAAAATGTTTTTCTTAAAAGTAATGAGCTGATATAGAGATAAAATCCCTAATTGTAAGTCAAAATTTAGATGAAAATTTTGTTAAGTATTATTCAAAATTTACAAGTTTATAAAGGCATGATGCAAACTAAAAATGAAATCCAAAGAGAAAAATCAGTGGTTTTTATGAGATTAAGATAGCCCTAATAAGGTCAATATTCTCAAAAAATTTCTAATCATATGAGGGTATATTATCATATCATATAAAGACACTAAAATAATTCTCAATGACTTATGTATTTGAATGGATGCTAGAGAAGAAGAGGGTGGTAAAGAAAAAATGAATAAGGGGAAGAAATGAAAGAAGGATTTACCCATACATGATAGTTCTATATAGTAAAAGCCTATTACATTCATAAATGGAATGGTATTTTTATAAATTTTTACATATAATGGCCACTATGGTAATGATTTCGATGGTAATGAAAGAATAATTCAATGTTCAATTATTTAACTGTAAATATATGGGACACTATATGAACGATTATCCAAATTGTTAAGGGTATTTTCCCCCTAAAACTAATATGGATCAAGGTAAATAGTTTTTTATCTTTATATCCAAATTGGAATTATTAAATTGATTATATATTTTCATAAATTATTTATTTTGTAGAAGTATTTTTTACCAATGGTATTTTGTTTATAACAATCCTAAAAAAATAAAAAGATTATGTTAATTTTGGGAGAAATAATGTCTTCATGTATGATTAACTTAGGAGTTATAGATACCATCATAGATTTATGAGTTTAAGGTTGATTATAAGGTCTTTTTCTTAAACACACCGTTTTAGGATTTATGTTATGGTAGTTTATAATGATTATGGATGTTTTTTGAGACATTTATAAAAATATTTCCCCTTGGTTTAGTGTATGTTTTTATGGAAAATATAATTTAGTATAAATTCCTTTAGATTTTTGAAATATAATAACAATGGAAATGTTAAACATTAGAGACAATATGATTATTTATGTTAATAATGAAATAGTAAATTAATATTTTTCGATTTTTTTGGAAAAAAATAAGTTATATTGAAAGCCATTATGTTTAAGAAAATATTTGATGGCCAATGTTATTTTTTAGGATATTTAAAATATTTTTGAGAACATTTTAAGAATTATATTTATATATTTTTATAAAAAATATAAACCACATTCTAGTTGGAAACCCATGAAATTTGAAATGGCTTCAGGTCTTAAACCTATCACTAAAGGCTAAAATGGTGTAATGCCTACCACTAGACAACGTGATGTCAAAGTTAATATGAACTTTTTTACATAAATTATTTTAAGGATACATACTTATTTGATGACTTAAGGTGAGATTTGGGTCTAACTATTTTGTTTTAGATATTAATGTGTTATAATGGATAACATGTTCTAATTATTTTGGCTTTGGAAAATATTTAGAGAAATTGAGAAGGACATGTTACCCTTTTTTGAATCATATGATCCTTAAAATGTTAATTTTAGTGCTTCAAGAATAAAAAAATTCATCCTTGATATTCATTTTTAGGGTTTATAAATGAAGTGGAAATTATTAAAGCAAAACCAAATTAATAAAATGTATGTTTATTTTTTTGGTGTTTTTTAACATGATTTTAAAATAATCCATGAACTTTATGAAAAGGATCTTAAAGAAAAAATATAATCATATTAACTTCATATCTAATGAATCAATGGTCTTCCATATCATAATATATTTATGGATTTTTTCCATAAATTTTCCCTGATCATTCACTTCCTTGTGATCAATTATTTATATCACTCTCAATAATTTTTACACTTTTCTTCCATTCCCATATCTTCACTACCCACTAATGTTTTCCTTTATAGATACATAGTTATAATTTATTATTCATGAAATTAAAACATCAAATTCAATATTATCAATATGACATTTTTTACCCATTTTTATGATATTGGTTTTCGAAAAAGGTGTTTTTAGATGACAAACCCTTGATTTTCATATGCATGTTCAAAATGTGAGGATAAAATTTATTGAAGGTGGGGAGTGTGTAACACACGAATATTTTAAAAAAAGAACATTGTGTTTGATAGAATTTAAGATATAGGAAACTCACTATAAATGAGCCAAACAATATATTTCTTTAAATTTAATCTCTTTTATATCTTGTGTCACATTCAACATGGAGTTTAAACAAATTTTAATATTCTCTTAAAATTTTATTATTTACTTTGACTGTTGTAACGCAACTGTTAAATTGGTGGGTATGAATATGACTTTAAAAATTATGAAAATTATGTTTTCTACATATTTATAAAATAAATTCAATTATTATCTATTTATTATAAATAAAATAATAATCAATTAAAAGAAAAGAAAATATTATCTAAAAACGTATTTTTCTAAAATCCAGTTTCATTAATCTTTGAGAACATACAACAAAATTAATTTTTACCACTTTTAGAAAAATTATTTTACACAATTAATATCATTATTTAAATGTACATATCAAAATTATCTTAGAGAGATATTTTTATAATTTTTTGAAATGACTAATGTTTTTGATAAATAGAGAAAAATACTGGGTTTTTATTGAAAATTTCATTTTCATTAAATTCATTTGAAAGTTAAATTTATATTTAAAAGTATTTAAAATAGTTATTTAAATTATATTATCATAAATAAAATTTATTTCATGGGAATTAAATTCATTTTTATTTTTAATATTAAAAGATTCTGTACTTATGAGAAGTTTTTCTTTGAAAACCCACTTTTTCATCATGTCTGTGTGTTTAAATTTAAATTTAAATTTTCCAATTCATTGAATGGAATTTCAAAAAATGGATTCCATATTTTTAATAAGAATAATTTAAATTATATAATATGTTTAAATTAATTTTTTTTCATAATAAATAGTAAAAAATGTTAAAAATTATTAGCATAGTTAAGGTTAAAATTTGTAACCATGGGGTTAACCTAAAATGATAACAGTTAATATAACCTAAAAAACGTGAATAATTACTATTTTTTGGAAATTTTTAGACCTTATCATGTATCTTGTTTGAGAATTAGTCATTATTGACCCTTTTATCATGTATGAAATATGGGTTTCACTTATCATTTAAAAAAATCCATATGTGTCCTCTCCCCCTCCTATGAATGGAAACACTTTATCTTCTTCTCTTGATAATCCCAAATCCTTTTGCTTCATCCAATAACTTAAAAAATATCTTCCTTAAATCCCTCCCTATATAATATAATCCTTTATTTTATCAGAAATCTAATTGAGATATACATTAGGTATAAACATAATGGAGATGTAAAGTTCATAAACATGCGTTTTCATTTTACATCTTCTCTTATCTACCTAAAATATTTTCTAATTATGATAAAATAATAAAATTAGTATATCATATTTATGGGTATTTCATTATGTTAATTTATTCACCAAAATCTATCTTCTCTTCCATAAAATGGTAAATGAGACAGTCAATCGTAAGTACGATAGACTACCACTTCGTGAACCTATGTAATTCGATTTCCATTATAACATCACATTAATATATTTAATGATTAATTTAGGATATTTATATGATATTTATTACATTAATATCATTTATAAATATATTTTCACATTTATCTTATTAACTTTTAATCCTTTGAAAAATAAAAACATATCTCGTGTGTTCGTATGGACAACCTCTTCCACACAACAATGTGAAATATTTCTCATTTTATATTGATATGGATAGTAAGAAGGATATATTTAATGAATATATATGTCCTATTTAATATAGTAATATATTAGTAAATTTGAAAAATTATTTTCATTTTCTACATTACACCTTTTGGAAAAATTGAATCAACGTTCACGCGTATGTACAATCTACCGTTTCTAAGAACGGTGCAACTCATTTTCTAATATCTAACTATTATAGACTATTATAAATACATATATAATTAAAATATGTTATATTTATAACATGGTTAAAATTTTGTAGATTATTTAATCATGATCAATGTAAAATGATCAAAACTACGAAATCAAATCATTCCTGGAAAATGGAGTAATTATCAACAGAAATAGTGATTTTAACAATAGATTGCTAATAAATAGGTGATATAAGTTTTTAAGAAAATGGAATTTGGTTTAATATATATGATTTTTGTTTTATAATTAATTTTTCATAAATATATATTTATTATATAGTAGTTTCTAACATTTACATAGGAAATCAGACATCATGTAAGGGTTTCTCTTCTAACATTTTCTTCAACGACAAGTATGCAATATTCACCACTTAGTTATTTTTTGTTCTGTATATACTAAACCTTTTAATTGTTATATAATTAATTATAGTTTCATTAATTTTATTTAAAGTTTCATTTTTTGTTATAGGGGATATTAATTAAATGTTATCCAAGCTGTAAGGTTTTATTTTAGAATCCCCTTATTTGTCGAGATTATTTATAATGGAATTTATGATAATGAAATATAATTTTATATCACTCAAAGAACTCATAATAATTCTTATCATATGTTCATTCATTAAATTTTAATGTTATTGAACCATTTAATTTATATGGAACATAAAATTGTTGATAATGTTTCTTTTTTTAGAAAATCAGACGTTATTTTTCTTTTTGGTCAAAAATCATTCCCATAAAAAAAATCCTAAAAATGTTTTCAGAAATTTTTTTAATGCCCTCCTAAAATTAATTAAAATAATTTTAACCCATGACCTGATTTTTTAAAAATGTTGTAAAAGGAATCTTCTTGTTATTTTACAAGTAAAGTAATATTTTGACTTTTCATATAAAAATGTGAAATGACCCATTATTTTAACATACTCGGCATGAATAGAACATTTTTATTTTCATTATAACTTATTACCTTGATGCTTGCTTTACATTTTTACAAGTATATTATTAATTAATGTTTTTTAATATTTTTTAAAGTTTTAGATTTTTTAAGGTTATTTTCATAGTGACATGGATTTTTTTCTCAATAATGTTTTTAATCGAATTTTCATGGTATTACTATTCATAAATGATGTTAATATTTATTTAACTTATGACACATTAATAATGTTTTGTAATTATACCATTTTTATTATGTATCTATATGTTTTATTATTAGTTTCACTATGCATGTACTATTTTGATACCATTATCTATATTATTATCAATGGTTTATGATTAATTTAAATGATTGGGTAAAGTAATAACCATTTTTTTCTAACATTTCAATACCAAAAATTATGTTGATTATGTTTCACTCCTTTCACATGAAAAATTCATTATACATAGTAAGTGATGGGAAGTGCCTTCTATAACCTCTTGTTGCATTGGTAAGTCTCATTCGAAAAACTAGCATTCGTTTTTGGTTGAGGCCTAACCCATTTATGTAATATGTTTTAGTTTGAGGCCTTGATTGTATGGTTAGGATGTATGACATTATGAATTCCCTCAATATAATATTATTTATTGATGTTCCATGTGATTATTTGAATTGTTAGAATATCGTTAAGATTCAAGATTATGGGATTATTTATAAATAATTATTTGATCATCAATTATTACTTCCATATTGTGTGCAAGTAATTGACTGAATTGAATTGAATTTATTTATTTACCTTTCTATATTTTTATTCATTATTTATTCATGATAACTTTAGATGTATGTATACAATTACTAAACATTATATCCTACCCCTTTATTACATTTCCTTTCCTCAGGATGCTAATAAGACATTTATGATTGATATACATGGATTTTCTAAAGGGAATAATTGTTTACTAAAATAATATACTATGTTATAGTTTATATTTTCAATTTTAATATGAGAGTCAAGTATGTGTCTAGTTTAATAAGATAACATAAGTATTTGGTCTTTTAAGAGGTGAATACATATATCTTATGGTAATGTAATAAAGTAAACACCAACTATTGGATATATTCTCAACGACTTTACATCTAGTCTCAATTAGTTATCCTAAGTAATCCATTTCCCATAAGATTTCCAAGACAAATATCATTTTTTCAATATGAGTATTTTTTACTCATTAAGCTCTTATTATTACTCTTCTCCTTTATAACTTATAATAAGAACCCTAATATAATTACATAAGTATTATTTATATAATTTAATGATATTATATTAATGGATAAACCATTATTCCTTCCATTCTATCCAGTAAAAAAACTAAAAAAATAGATCATTTGTATGTATAGACTACTGCCT
Organism: Viscum album; assembly: GCA_963277665.1. Classification (NCBI taxonomy): domain Eukaryota; kingdom Viridiplantae; phylum Streptophyta; class Magnoliopsida; order Santalales; family Viscaceae; genus Viscum; species Viscum album. The sequence goes on from OY728122.1 coordinate 1,439,203,529, forward strand.
CCACAAAGAGATATGGTTTTTCCATCAACAACTCAGATATTCAATGATAATTATGTATTTTCTAAATTAATATATTGAATAATTCAAAATTTTAATTCATAAATTACAATTTATCATATAGATTTATTTTATCCCTTCGTTTATGAAATGAAATAGTTAATCATTCATACGTGTGAACTACCACTTCCACATAACAAGAATTTTATTTGTCACAAAAAACCAAATTTTATGGTTTGATAAATAACTTAATTAATATAAGTGATAAATATGAAACTTTTAAGATTATTTAAATGTTATATTATGATTATATTAAAGTATTTCCAAATGTGTTATGTAATTATAACACACTCCTAATTTGGTTGGTTTTTCCACCTATGTGAAAGATTTTATAATGTTTATATCATGAATTATTAATGAAATTTATATAATGGTAATAACATGTAATAATATTTTTTCATGAGGTTTTAATAATTATATTTTAGATGTTATCGATATAAATAATACTTACTAATATACCACCATAGAATTGTTAAACACATCGAAACAAGTTCATCACAATTTCCTTTATCATGAACCATATAGAGGTATTTCACCTAAAGAAATTATAATTAAGTAATAATTATAAAATAATTATTATTTAATGTTAAATAATCTTTTAATGGTGAAAGAAATATTTAATGAGTGATAATAGACCCCACTATAATGAAACTTTTATGAAACCAAGAATAAGAAATCCTGACATTCGAGGAGGAGAATAACAATATCTGAGTAACATATTTCTAATAGATAGTTGTAAAATATTTTAATAAAATTTTTTATAATTAATAATTTTATATTTAGAAAGTTATTTTCATTATACAGGGGATTAGATCATGATCATGTAAGTGGTAAATCAAGGTGATGGTTTTTTCTTCTCAATTTTCCTCCATTGGTAGTGTTGTGTATTCACTACATGTTTTCCTATTATGGTGCATATATTAGATATCAACATATATTATAAAAAAATCTATGAAATTTAATTGATTTTCAAATCCATCCCATTTTATTAATCCATGTATATGAATTATAAATATAATATAATTTTAAGGGTGTTTGGAAACCCAATTATCATTCATTATGTTATCATTATTCTTCTAAAACATATTTAATATAAGATGGGATTATTATGATCTTGGTTCTATTGTTTGTTAATATCTATGTTATTCAATTTAATAAAATTTCAACCATGTCAACTCCTTTTTAAAATTCTCTTTCTTTAAGAATTGTGATATCTATAAGATATTTTATTTACCCAAATTACATTCCATTAAGTTAAAATATTACAACTTGAACACCATTTTTATAAGTTTGATAATAATTTATATGTCATATTTCATAAGATATAAAATATTTTATATCATGGAAAATGGTTCTTTTAATTATAATTATAATTTTAAATAAATTTAATTCTTACAAAAGTGAAATGTTTTTAGGAAAGAAGATCTCATGTCATTTAAAGACAGTTGTTCCTATATTTACATGTCCATTAATCCCAAAAATGTTTTCATTTTATAATATGAAATCCAAATATATTTTCAATAATGTGAACTTCACATTTATATTTTCCATTTCAATCCTAGGTAGATATTATTTTATTAAGAGTCACTTGCTTAATCTTTCCGTAATCAATACAAAGCCAGAGGCTTCTATCCACTTTATTTTCCAATATGATCAGAAAAGAACATGGTGAAACACTAGGATGAATATATAATTTTCCCTAAGGATACCCATGATGAAATTTATATTCCTTAAACTCATTTGGTGTCATATAATAATATAAAAATTATATGGTACTTGTCCTCAGAAACAGGTCAATATAAAACTCAACTTCTCTCTAGGGTGGTAACATAGAAAAATCATCAACAAATACCTCACGATACAATTTAAAAAATTTATGAAGAATAACAATTAAATTTTAGTCAATGATATTAATAATAATATTTGAAAAAATGAATCACATCATTTTGACCTCAAGAATAACATTCCCTTATCTTCCAGATCTAGGATCCCACTCACTGTGAAGGACATTAATAAACCAATCAGTAGATAGAAATTGTACCCAACAAGAATAAAAAATAATATGGGATTTAAAAATAATCATCCAATCCTTAAAATAAATGAGTTAAAAGTATTAATGATAAAGAAATAGGAAATACCACAAAAAAGAATTGTCAGATATCAAGACATGAAAAACAAAATATTTGAACAATATATTCTTTCCTCCTTCCCATAGGAGTGAAAATATCCATCAAGAATGTAATGATTTTTAAGTTTAATCCCAACACATAAATCAACTAAGATAATATAAATGAATATGATACACCAAATTCAAAACAAATACATCACTATATAGGATGAAAAAAATAGTTTTCTTCTAATAGCTATCATCCCTACTTCAAGTTCCTCTAGTGTATAATCCACTGTGTAAAGACTTCCAACTTCGTCCCCTCTATAATATTTCTTCACTACATGATGATTCCCCTTTGAATGTTATTGATATCCACTATCATTTTTTATATTAGAACGATATGAGGATCCTTTGGTAAAAGTAGTTCCAACTCTATTACCTTGGGTTATTCTTCGACAAAAATGATTAAGATTACAGGATTTCCCATAATGATGTCATGTCCTAGGTGTTACCATACAATCACACATGATATGTAAAAGTATCCCACATTGATATAAAACTACATGGTTATGATGTAAGGAATCCCCATAAATTACACCTAATGTAAACTAAGTTACCTTAATGTGATTTTTTTAAACCAGATGATATACAGTAGTTATTAACTACTACAACTGGTTATGTAACTAAATATATCTTCAAAACCAAGCCTACCTCATCCATAACTATATTATTTACCACCTAAATAAATTTTGTTTGGCATAAAATTATTTTTATCAGTTGAATATTAGATCTCAACCCCATATGAAACCTTTGATCATGAAAATAGTCATTAGAAAAAAGATTGGGGTGATATATTCACTAACGTGTTAGAAGAAGTAGAATACTCTATAACCAGCCATTACCCTTTTTCTATAAGGATATAAACACATTTGTATTCTACAAACAAAACATTTTAAGATAAAATTTCTAATTGGAGACAATCTTGAAAGTATTCTAGGTAATATCCTTTTACAATATAACTTGTATAATGGAGTCCCAAAATTTTATTCTAGGTTATTTAATAATAAATAACTCTATAGTATTCATGAAGTGAAAAATCATTAAAATTTGTTCAAGACACATCAAAAATTCTTAGGATATTTTATCATAATAATAGACACATGGAATCATCTTGGTAATTTCTAATACATGGTCCGTCATCCATTTCTAGTTTCAAAAACTGTCCATCCCAATGTCTTGATTGTCCAGATAGCGTCTTCCTCCTATGAATGCTCTACTAGAGGATTATACTATATAAATTGATTAATAACTTCCTATCGAAAAATTGAAAAATATATCATAGTAGGAATTATCTATAATATAAAAAAATAACAATTTAAACTCCTAGGAAAACAATCGTGAATCAAAATAAATCGTCAATGACCTATATTAAAGAAATTATGTGATATGAATTTAAAGAATAAACATATTCAAGAGAGGTAAAATAATATAATAAATGGATAATCTAAATAAACCCTAAAATTCATGTTCATCTAAATAACCCAAAATCAAGCTCAAACCATGATAAAAAACCCTTGACCACCCATGTTAACTCTGATTCGGACACAAAAGTGAGCTAGCTAGGAACCCATCTATTCTTACCACCTATGTTTTGATGTTAATAACACATATTTTCCTTAAAACCCAATCCAAATCCATGTAGTTTCAGCACACTTAAAACTATGTGTTGGCTCCATTACCAATTTTAAATTAACCAACCTATGTAAACATGACACGTCCTCTAAGATGGTTTGACATAAGGTAGAGATCAACAATGAAAAGAAAATTATGTCTAAATTCTATTATAAAAGAGATAAAAAATAATATTATAAGAAAGAAGAGATGATAAAACACCTGAGAAAATCAAACCAATCCAACGTACCAAACTAAAAATTGACCAAGACAAGACCAAATCCTAAACCATATCTCCATGTGACCATCTATCACTATGTTTTCTACCCATTATGATGGAAAACATTCCAGGATAACCTACCGAGCTATATTACCCCAACACTTTTATGTGTATTAAGAAAAAAAATATGGATTCAAAGAAATCCATATAAAACATAGGAGGAACTCTGAGTAATATGAATCCATGTTTCTATTCAACAATATTCACCAGGTAATTGTTTGTTCTAGAAATGAAAAAATGTGTTTATAAGTAAATTTTTCCATTGAAACCCATTTCATGAAACATACATGGGTTTCCATTAAAACAATATATACTAAAAAATACAAGAATATTATTATAAAAATTAATATATACACATAGGGATGTAATCAAAAGTATTTATGTCTCAAAGGATTAATCATAAGATCACAAAAAAATAATAAGTAGACAAAGCTAAGAAAGAACCCAAATAGGATCTAGAATATGGTAATATATTACTAAGACCCACAAGGAACAAAAATTTAGGATAATTTTAATCCAATAATTCCATGTCCTACCGTAGTATATTGGTGTAGTAATAATGACCACTAGTGTTTCTACCATCACTAATGTTTTAATATGTCCATAACGTAATGTACTAATGGTTTCCAAAGTACTCCCTAGTATGGCTTATGCTCCTATTCCACAAGTAGGAGGTATCATTTCCCATTAATCAGCCTATATGGACTCATTATAATCAGGGTTTTTTAGGCTGTTAAATAATCCCATAAGGTATATTCTAAACTTTGGCTCCATTGCTTCATGTTTGGATTAATAGTATTTTTCAAAATTCCATTGATTTCCATGTTAAGAACATCATCTTTACCATTAGTCTACAAATGTTAGGGAGTTTATGTTTTATGAGGCACCCCATAATTAATCAGAAAATCCTCTATTCTATAATTCCAAAAGTGAGTCCCCTTTTCACTGATGATGTCTCTAGGCACTCCAAACCAACAAAATAAGTTATCCCTCACAATATCTTAAACAATTTTATCATCGTTAGTCATTGTGGCTTCTGTTTCCATCCATTTGGAAACATAATCAAATTAAATAATGATATATAAATTTACAAATGAAATAAGGAAAGGTCCCATAAAATATATCTCCCAGATTTTAATAATTTCACAAAAAAATTGTTTCTTTTGAGGCATTTCCTTTCTCTTATAAATATTTTTTTGAAACTAATATTTTTCAAACATTTTGAAAAATTATTGATCAACTTTAAAAATGGAGGACAAATAAATTTGACATTCTACAACCTTCCTTGATTCTCATTGAGATCAAAAGTGGATTCCACAAGAAAAATTATGACAGAACTCAAATATAGATTTAACTTCACCTTCAGGTAAAAATATTCTTATGACATGATCATTTAAAATATTCAAAATAAATGGATCAACCCAAATGCAATATCTAGATTCAGATTTCATTTTTTGAATTTTGTAAGAATTAAAATGAGATGGGATCTTATATGTTACTAGATAATTGACCATGTTCTCATAATAATGCACTTCTCCTTCAATCATGTTCAACCGCTCTACGGTAATTTGATCATTCAGTGGGTATTTTATGGAAATTAAATTTCAGTAGGGTTTGGCAGTATACTTAAGTGATCGAATTCTTGGTTCTTGGATCCCTTCATATCCTTAATTTCTATATTGAACTCTTTCCGTAATATCATCCATCTCACTAGCCTTGGTTTAGCATCAGCTTTCTTCACAAAGTACCTAAGAGCTTCATGATCAGAAAAAAGTGATTTTAGTTCTAAGAAGATATGATCTAAATATTTCTAAATTAAAAACTACTTCTAATAACTATTTTCTCATTGTTGTGTAATTTAATTGGGCCATACCTAACGTTCTCGAGTCATATTAGATGACTTTTGGACTGCCCTCAATTATCTGAGAAAGAACCGCTCTAGCTGCTTGGTTAAAAGTATCCCAAATTAGCTCAAATGGTTCTTCCCAATTTGGAAGCTACATCACAGGTGGTGAATCAATATCTTATTCAACTCATCAATGGATTCCTTACATGCAATATTGAAATAAGAAATAGTATCATTCAAAAGTAATCTAGAGATAGGGAGATAAATCTTACAAAAATATTTGATAAACCTCATGTAGAATCCATCATGTTATAAAAATAATCTAACATGTTTCACACATGTAGGGTAAAAAAATGAATTTATCACTTCAATTATTGATTTATCCACTTAAATTCCTTTTTGGAAAATGAAATGTTCAAGTAAAATTATTCTCTCAACCATTAATTGATACTTTTCAAAATTCAAAACATTATTTTTTTCAATGTAGGTTTTCAAAACATTTTCTATATTTTTCAAACAATGATCAAAATAATATCCAAAAACTATGAAATAATCTAAAAAGACATCGAAGAAATTTTCAATGTGATCAAAAAATATACTTACCATGCAGCACTGAAATGTACCTAGATCATTACACAATCCCAATGTCATCCTTTTATATGAAAACGTGCCAAAGAGACATGTAAATGTCATCTTCTCTTTACCATTAAGAGCAGTGTGTACTAGGAAGTAACCTCAAAATCCATCCAAAAAGGAATAATGATTTTTCCTTAATAATCTCTCAAAATTATTATCAATGAAGGGGATGGGTAAATGATCTTTCTGAGTGACCTAGTTCAATTTAAAAAATCAATGCACACTCTCTAGCAATTTTTAATTTTCATAGGGATTAACTCATTCTTTTCATTCCTCATAGTTTTTAGCATAGTCTTTTTAGGAACTACATGAATGGGGATAACCCAATATGAATATGAAATGTGATATATGATCCCGGCTTCCAAGAGTTTCTTGATATCCTTCTTCACAACCTCTTTTATGGTGGGATTCATCCTCCTTTCAGGCTGTCTAACTAGTTTAGAATCCCCCTCAAGAAAAATTCATTGTGAGCTTATTTTTGGGTTTATTCCAGGGATATTGTAGAGACCCAAGTCGGACATATAAGGAAATTAACTTTATTTTGAGGAATACTTAATTCATGAAAAATAGATGCCCAAAGACCACATTAGATTAGTTTCTTTAAAAACACAGAACATAATCTTCTAATCATACTGAATGATCTTTAACATCTCCAATAAATATTTTCCCCATTTATTTTCCTACGTAAAATATTTTTTTATATTGTGGCAAATAAAACATAAAAATGGTGAGCTCAAATGATAAGTATGGGTAAACATGGATAACATAAAACAAACCATAAACATTTGAACATAATAGAACTTGAATATAAAGTTTAATCATCAAAATATTGAGAAATGACATAAATATTGGCAGTATGTAAGGAATAAATCATAAAATAACATTACCCATGATATAATATAATTTTCATGAAATAGATAATTGCAGAAAACTAGTAACCACATAATATGATTTCCATAGTAGTCATGGAATTGCTTCCAAGACCACCATAGTGGAAAACCTCCATAACTAAACGGGGTTTACTTGCCACTCCATCAATGTAAAACTGAACCAGATTTACTTGTAGTTCCATTAATGTCTATCCCATGATATATAAATATTTACCCAATGTATTGGAGGTAGATATACATTCCACCCATCTCATAATGAAATCATTCTTATATGTTCTACAAAAAACAATAACCATTCATCATAGCATAACCTAGGAAATAAAATGGTATTCTTAAACATCATTCAATTATAACATAATCCATATAAAATATCATTACATCATTAATGAAATCAAACCATTGTAATAATAGGGATAAAAACATAACCTTATTTATAGAGCATCACCTTAGATGGAAAGTAATTTTGATAAAGTACTTGACCTGATTTCTTTAGAAAAAATATCCTTTATTCTTAAAAAAGATTTCACTTCTCAAAATACCATGAAATTTTAAAAGAAAAGAATTTATTTGAAAATAAACATGAAATATTGTAGAGGAATTTTGTGGAAATAAGGCATCATGAAACTGTAAAAATCCATTTTTGTCATATAAGTTAAAAAACATTATCCTTGTACTTTTACAAGAAAAGTCAAAAATTATAATGTATGGTAAAAAAAAGAATGATTCCTTCTATACCAAGTATTAAAAGTAAAAAATGGTTAAAAATGACATTATACATACATAGAGAATTATTGAGAATTTTATGAAAACATTTTTAGAAAACATGGATGATAAATATACCCCCAGTAAATGCTTACATATAAATAATCTCGGATAAAAATGAGACTGAAAAATTATCCATTACTATTGGTCTGATATGCTTCGTATGTATATAAACCTCATGTATAATTATTTAAATAATGTTACTAATTTATTTTTGAGTCATAATAATTTTTATGATAACTTTTATGATCATATTTTTATCCATTTGTTAGTAACATTTTAATGTTACTTGTTATTCGGGTATTAACTAATTTATGTTCTTATGTATGTTTTTTCAGAAATGTTATTATTTATTTTTTTAGGTAATAGTTATATCATTTAAATTATGGTATTTGTATAATTTATATCATATTTATATCATTAAATTAATTTATATAATCATGGTTTAATGAATATTATGTAGAATTAATCACATCGCACCATGGAGATAGTAAGTCGTACGTACGCACAAGAAACGATATCATTCCCATAATTGATGAATGATATTGAAGTGGATGGTGTATAGTATCTCAAAATTATTATCATATTATATCAATCATATATGGTTATTATTTCCACCATTTTAACCATCTAAGTAATGTGGTGGTGAAAAATTGATTACACCACAGCGTGGAGACGGTATGTAGTACATACGCACGCATGGTGATTTCATTTTTTTCTAATATTGATAGAAGGTGAAATAGGGTTTTATATATATATATAATACCAAATATGTATATGAGTGATACTGATGATACTAATATACAACAAAACTACTAAAGAAGATGAAGTATAAGAAGAAAGAATATTGAATGAATTAGTAGAAGATATTACATATTTATCGATGTGCCTCCTTTAAATTTCTTATTAAGGTACTAGAATTTGTATTATGAGAAAACCATCACCTCTAGAATGTAACTAGGGAACTTTAGAAGAGAAATTGGCAGGTTTTGGATGATCTTGAAGCCTCAAAATGGAGTGAAGAGGAGAGGGAATAGGTGACATTTTATAAGAGATAAGGGGGCACTTTTGGAAACTCTCAAAACATTAATTTATTAAAAATTAAATTCTCATTAAAAATGGTCCAAAATTTAGTTAATTCAATGATTCGATGATTTTTTTTCAAATACACATCATCCAATAAATTTTAGAAAAGTTTTGAATATTGTTTTATCCTTATCCTTTTTAACCCTTATTTTACCCTTTTTAATCTTACCGTGATATCATGTAATTTACACATTGTTGGTTAATGTAATTACCATATAATGTCAAAAGACCTAAAAAAATATATTAATGACATTTTGGACATATATTAACCATTTATATTAATCATATATTTTTAGGAATGTAATATAATTTAATTAAAAGTTTTATGTTTTATGTTATGAATTATATCAATTTTGACACTATTCATACAGATTTTTTTTAAAATTCATAAAAACTTATTAATTAGATCCAAAGGTATTAATTAATCCATAATATGCCAGTGTAATACATAAAATATGTGTATTGCATCAAAATATTCAAATTGAATTTATTTTAATATTTATAAATTCATTTATTTTAATCTTTTGTTAAGGAGGTAATCACTACATCATAATTGTGTCATAAATAAATACATTTTCTAATGTCTAAAATTTATAAATAAAATACCATGATGTTGGAAATATTTTTATATTTATAATGATTAATTATATTCATAGATATCAGTTATATAACCCTATAATAAAATCTATTTAGTAAAAAATATGTGTTTATGTTATAATTATATTTAGTTTAAATTATTTCTTATAAAATGTCATTTTCACATCCAAGTGAATCCATGGGTTCCCAAAATTGACCTAAGGATTCCCATGGTCGGAAATATATCATCCAATAGTATTTGTACATGTGTTAGGGTAGTTTAATATTATTATAATATTATTTTTTACCCTTATTTACTAGATTCACCCTTTTAACCATGGTAAATAAAATATTCACTAAAGTTACTATTCATAATGTCAGAAACTAAAAGGTTCTTATTTACACAATTTTAACATAAATATTTCAAATATGGAATCCATTTTTCCAAATTCAAAACAGTAAAGTTTTAGTAATTAATTTCAAATTAAGTCTTGTTGTCCAAACCAGAAAGAGGGTTTTTAATAAGCAATAACTATCAAAAGACTGACATGTGTTTATGTCCAATTTAAAAGTGAAATTAATTAAAATGACCAAAATTGGATTAAATGATATAAATTTAATCCAATTTCACTTTAAAACCAATTAAAAATATAATCCAACTATAAAAATAAATTAGATAAAAAGGCGGTTTTGAATTAAAATGAAGTATTTTTCACTATTCATTAAAATTTGAATTTTATCAAAAAAATTCAAAAAATTAAACAAAAGTAAATTTATATGCCCCACTTAAAAAAAAGATGTTTATCATGTCATATTTAACTTATAAAAGTTTCCAATACTAGTTTTGACATGGGTTCTCAATCAAAAGGCGGTAAAATTTCATTTTTTAAAAAATACATATTTTGTCCAAAAAAATTGATTTTTTTCTCATAACATGTTCTATAAAATGTGTAATATGAAGGATAATGTTTTATAAAATTACAAATTTCGTTTATAATATTCATATCGGCTAGTTTATATCCCATTAAATAATAATATTTTAATAATATATCGTTGTTTAGTGAAACTCGGTAATACGTTAAACACATGCTATCAAGGAAGGTCGCTCTTGTGTGTAACGCAATCCATGTTAGTGTTGTGTGTATTTAAAGCTTACTTTTACATTGAGTATAACATAATCCAACCATATTTCATTTATACATTGAACAAAATCTATACTCAGTGTTGCGTGAAATGAATTTTATCAAAAGAACACGAAATTGTGTGGAACACAAGCCAAGAATAGTGTTGTGTATACTGTAAGCTAATACGTTGTTGCGTATAGCACAATATAATATTAGTGTAGTGTAGAAAAAAAAACCATAAAAGAAATTATAAATAATCTATCTCATAAAATCTCAGGGTGATACATTCTACCCCTCATAAAATGAATTTCACCCCCGAAATTTGATGGGGTTATAAATGGTTCTCTTCTTGAAAGTTTCTTTCATGGAAACCCACATCTTAAAAAGGGATAATAAAACATCATTTTAAAAAAGTACTGTTAGAAACATAAAGTTTACCCAAAGTAACTCATCACTAGGTTTCCACAGAAGAGAACATTGGTGGGAAGTGAAAAGATGGATATGGAAGAGAAACCTAACCATCATGTTATGATTAATAGAGATAGAGAATAAGGTTTGGAAAACGTTAAAAACCATAAATCCATAAATAAATGATGATTTAATGGAAAATATGATTCATAAGATATTAAGGTTCTAGGATAATTTTTTTTTCAATGTCCTTTTCCAAAAGTTGAATAATTTTTCCTGAGAATAAATACTTACTTGATTTTGGTACAATCTCATTGTTGTTCGTTACTCAAACAATTTCCAATTCATCTATTATTTAAATAAATGAGGTTGAATTTTTCATTATGGAAGTGTTATCAAATCATGTGATAGAATCATAGGTTATTCCATCCATCTCAACAAAAAGGTTATCATGGGTAATCAAATATGCATAAGTCAACCTATTGTGAGATAATAAATTAATCTAACAAAATTACACTGAAATATAACTTATAATATCAATAAATGGATAGAATTAAAATCCTTCCAAAATGTAAAAATATAAAACTTTATAAATAGGTGAACTAAATTGACATAATATTTATCTCCCATATCTCATTTGGTAGTTCTTATTTGTCACATTCCAAACATGTGAATACCTTAATCATGTACTCTACTTAAAAAATGATAAAAAAATTAATTTCCATAGAACTTTAGTGAAAACATGAATTTTGTAAAAAGATAAATCTTTACACATACCAAAATCCTTAAAATTAAATATATTCAAACCATGATATCACTTGGTCCTTATATCAGTCATGAGGTTATTAATACTATCAACCACTTAATTATCTCCTTGTCCCTTTATTATGTTCATATCACGTGCTTTCAAAAAATATTGAAATCACTATTAGTGTTATTGGTACCATAATCTTATGGAAAACCACAATGTACCAAAACATAGATATATCAATATTCTATAATAAAATAAAAGAGATTCAACAAAACTATTTTAGAATCCCATTACATAAACACTTAATCATTACACCACATCGTTTTCATACTCAACATCACCAATTGTTATCACATGTGACATCCCTTGGTATTTTTCCTTAATTGGTTGCTAACATTGATCATCATTAACCCTTGTATTAGGGAATTGGTTAAAATAATTCCCTATTTCCTTGCACTTATAACATTTAAGTGTTGTTGGTGCATTCTCTATAGTATTATCTCTATTCACATCATTAGAAACCTTTTCCCATTACTGCAACACTCAACTACTTGTTGTCCTTCTGTTCCACAATTTAAAAATTTTCTAGTCCCTTTAAGACAATCTCCACCATGCTTATTTATACACTTTGTGCATAAGGAAACATTCATATTATTTTCACCATTATTTTGAGATTTTCCCTTAAACTCCATCTTTAATTTCTTTTCAAAACCATGACATGGATATGTAACACCAACTTCTAGTTCTAACTTGATAGAAAAACGTATAATTTCTACATATCCACTGACGTATATAGTAGCTAATGCCCTTCAAAGACTTGGTTTTAAGCAACTAAATAATAGATCAAATTTACTTTCAGTTTGGATGTTAAAGCCAGAAGCATTTATTGAAAGCCTTGTAAACATCCCTTCGTTTTTACCAAAAGAATTATCATACTTTTGATTATACTCAATGAACTCCTTTCCCATATTTTTTTCTAATAATACGAGGGAATTGATTATTAAAAAATAATTTCTTGAACTCAACCCAGTCCATAGATTCAATTTCATTTCGTTGCCTTGTATTCTTAATTATATTCCTCCACTGATCTGCTTCACCTTCTAAACGATAGATAGTTAAAATGACCTTTTCATGTTCCAAATGGTGAAGGATGTAAAATATCTTTTCAATGGTAATGATGCATTTTTCAGCAACAATTGGATAAAAAGACCCACTGAAAGAAGGTGGACGTTGCCTCAGGAAGGACTCAATAGAATAGTGTTCCCTTCTCTACTCATTTGGAAGTATAGAATGATTCATAGCATCTGTAAGTAATGAAATAAGATTTATCACTCTATATACCATAACATTTGGTTATTCAGGCGGACAATAATTTTATTTCCCAGTGTATTGATCATTATTACAGTTCCTTCATGTTCCAGCCATTGTCTAAAACCTAAAAAGAACAGTGTGATAGGAAAAAATCATACTAGGAGAAAAACATTATCACAGGGGTGTAAATTCAATATCTAACATCTTAGGTTTATTCCTAGGTTATTCATTATTGTTATCACAATTATAGGACTATAACCTATACTTATACTTAACATTAGGTACATCCCTATACATACCTTTGAAATATCTCTAGGGATCTCGCTAATGTTTTTGCGTCCTAGTATCCAAAGGATAACTAAACCATCACTCTGATACCAACTGTATGAACCCAAGCTTGAAATACAAGGACATTACATTTATTTTGCATAATAATTAATACATGAAACAAACAGACACCGAATTACCATATTAGTTTAGTGTCTTTATAATCAAGAAGGCTCGATCATGGGCAAAGACCCATGACCCCAAAATTTATTCAAAGAAAAATAAAAGTTGCAGCAAACAAAAAGGGGGAAAAGCTACAGTCCAACAGACCACGCCAACAAGAACAAACAGAGCAAAACAGAAAATCACCTTTTTCGAGGACGACCTCGACCCCTAGAACCCCCCGACTGGCCGGGAGGCGACCACGCCCACTCTGTTGTCCAGCTTCCATTGCCATAGTCAGATCCTCAGTATTGTCCATAGGGGAGGCTTCCCCATGCAGGCCAACATCAATGCAAGTGTCTTCCTTGTGATCGGCAGCAACATGATGTTCTTCATGCACCGGCCGAACCTCCTGTGAATCCTGGACCACCTACATCTCAGAAGAAGAGCAAACAGTTTTATAAGCAGTAGATTCCACTACCACTGGGATCTCCACCCTCTTATCAGCATCAGTTGTCACGGAGCTATCTCGATTATTGCTACAGCCTTCCTTCTTAAGCCCCTCCAGATTAATCATATCAAACTCCGGAGTATTAATCGACTCCAACATAGAGAAGAAATTAAGTACTGGCTTTGGAGATTTCAACTCAGCACTCAAAGTGTCTTTTGGAGCAGCCTTCATATCAGCAACATGCAGATTTGAACCCTCCAGAATATTCTCTGTCCCAATATCAGCATCACCCTTCAATAATAAATCAGAATGATTAACCTGCTGGACCACATCCTCTCCTACCATACCACTATCCCCCATCACAACATCATCCAGCCGCGCTCCCACTGAAGTTACCTGGGCTGAATCCGCCCTCAACTTCTTCGACGTCACCAATTGAAACCCATCTTCATCAAAGATCTTCATCTTACCCTTCATACAAGCCGAAGCCACTGCAGCACGATCAAACTTAGCATTGACATCATCCTGAACAGCAGCCTCATGCTCCGATTGGACCCCATCCTCTTCCTCAACAAGCATATGTTCACCCTGCTGGGCATCAACCGCATCCTCATTCTGAGTTTTAGTAACCATTGTAGCAGCATCCGTATGCACTAGATGACACCCTTCCTCCTCTTCAGCAATATCAGCCCATGACCTGCAAGCATCACCCCTGGTAATTCCAACAACAGATGGTTCCAATACCTTATCCACTGATCGATCAACAGCAGCAGCCGGCTGGCCAACAGACTTATCCAAACCAAGCCGGACAGCCTCAACAAATGAGGCAGGGCCTACCTTTGGAGGCTCCTTTACTCTAGAAACCATCTTAGAACCAGCCTGCACCGCCGAAATCGTTTTGCACTGCTCAGAAGTATGACCCACCGACTTACAAACTGTACACTTCAAATTCCTACGGCATTGCATAGAAGTATGACCAATACAAAGACATGATTTGCAGAAGATAGGCAACCATTCATATTGAACAGCAAGTTCCAGCTTAAATTCCCCAGCAACAAGGAAAACCTTGTCAATCAGGACCTGCGCTAGATCAATTTCCACCAAGACCCTAGCAAAATGGCCAAATCTAGGGTGTTCAGTCTCCTTATCCACCTTAATTGGACTCCCAATGGTTGAGGAAACTTCCCATAAGACCGAAGGATGCCAAAAAAACCAGTTTAAGCCCCTAATGCGGACCCATGTTTGAGTTGAAGAATTCTTAGTGGAAAGGGGATGCGATAAAGGATCCCACTGCTGTACCATTATATACCCAGGCTTCAAAGAAACAGGTCCAATGCTCCAGGCTATATTCAGCAATTCCTTCGAAGGGAAAACGACATGAAACATACCTCTTCTGAGGGAAATCAAACGCCAGTCCGAGAAACCCCAACTTCTGGCCAAGCAATTACGCACTTCATCAACCCTCACAGGAGCTTCGCCACGAGTACGCGACAATCTAGCGAGCAGTGAGAACCTACATTACTCAAGGCGATCCTCTAGAACTTTCGGATTAGCTTCAACAAAAGCAATCGAACCATTTTTGGTGATCCTCTTATTTAGAGAGGCTGAATCGGAAAGTGATTCAGAGAAAAACCTGTTTCGAGAAGCCAAGCCATCATCCTTCTGCCTAGGGTTTAACAGACAATCCTTCACCGCCAAATCTAAAGCATCACCCGGAGCGACCACCTTCGAGGGAGGAACGAAGACATCCTTAGGATCAAAGTAGCAATCCAACAACGCTGCCATCAATCACCAAGTAGAAATCGCCGAAGAATCGCCTCTCGAGAGCTCTCCCGCATTTCCCCCCCAATCTCTTAGTGTCTTTAGAAACTCATAACATAATCTTTTAATCATGGTGAATGATCTTCAACATCTCCCATAAAGATCTTCCCAATTTGTTTTCCTACCTAAAAACATTCATTATATCTTATCGAATATGAAAAATAAAAATAGTGAGCTAAAATTAACAGTAATGGTAAACATTGATATCATAAACCAAATTATAATAATTTGAACGTAAAAAAAACATTAATATATAGTTAAAACATAAAATTCTTGAGAAATTGCGAAAATATTGGCAGTATGAAAGGAATAGATCATAAAATAAAATTTCCCATGATAGAATAACATTATAATAAAACTTTTAATTCTGTAAAATGAATAAGCATAAAATATGATTTCCATAGTAGCCAAGGCATTGACACCTGGACCATCATAATGGACAAAGTCCATTACTAAATTAGGTTTACTTGTCCTTCCATCCATGTATTACTAAACTAGATTTACTTTACATTCCAGTCCTAGATATCTCATGTGATATAAATCATTAACCAATGCATTGGAGGTTGATATAGGTCCCACCCATCACATAATGAAATAATTCTTACATGTGCCACAAAAAAGATAAATTAATCATCAGAGCATAACCCATGATATAAAATGGTATTATTAAACATCATTCCATCATAACATAATCCATATAAATATTATTCTATAATTAATTAAATAAAACCATAGTGATAATCAGGATATAAATATAACACTATTTAAGGACCGTTATTTTGAGGGAAAATAATTTTGATAATATACTAGAACTTCGTTCTTAAGGAAAATATCCTTTCTTCTTCAAAAAGGTTTTCTTTTCTCAAAATGATGCACAATTTTAAAAGAAAAGAATTTAGTTGAAAATAATATTTAAATTGTGTAGAGTAATATTCAGGGAAATAATGTTTCATGAAACTATAAAATTCTATTCATGCCGTATAAGTTAAAAAACATAATCCTCGTACTTTTACAAGAAAAGTAAAAAAGTACCTTGTATGGTAAACCAAAGAATGATTCCTTCCATACCATGTAGTTAATGTAAAAAATGGGTAAAAATGAATTTAAATATACAAAAAAGATAGTAAAAATTTTATGAAAACATTTTTAGAAAACATGGATCATAAATATAACCCCAGTAAATACTTACGTAAAAACAATCTCGGATAAAAATGAAATTGAAGAAATATCCATTTCCATAGGGTTGATATTCTTCGTATGTATCTGAACCACATGAATAATGATTTAAATAAGGTTACTGATTTATTCTATAATCATAATCATTTTTATTATAACATTTATGATCATATTTTCATTCTTTTGTTAGTAAGATTTCATTGTTACTCGTTATTCGGGTATTAACTACCTTATATTCTTATGTATGTTTTTTTAGATAAATTCTTATTATTATTTTTAGGTCATAGTTATATCATTTAAATCATGTTATTA
Source organism: Viscum album (assembly GCA_963277665.1). Classification (NCBI taxonomy): domain Eukaryota; kingdom Viridiplantae; phylum Streptophyta; class Magnoliopsida; order Santalales; family Viscaceae; genus Viscum; species Viscum album. The sequence goes on from OY728122.1 coordinate 1,439,221,226, forward strand.
GTATAATATATACCATATTATTTCATTAAATACATTTATATAATCACGGTTTAATGAAGATTATGTATAAAGAATCACATCGTTATGTGGATACAGTAAGTCGTATGCACGCACTAACGACGATATCGTTCACATAATTGTTGAATGGTATTGAAGTGGATGGTGAATAGTATATATTAATTAGTATAATGTTATATTAATCATATATGGTTATTATATCCACCATTATACCCATCCAAGTAAGGTTGTGGTGAAAAATAGATTACACCACGGCGTAGAGACGGTAAGTCGTACGTATGTGCGTGCGGTGATTTCATTTTTAGTAGGATGTATAGAAGGTGAAATAGAGTTGTTTCGTATTTCTAATAACATATCAATATATTATTGATACTAATGTTACTACTTTATAATGAAAAAAATAAATAATAAAAGTAGAATAAGAACAAAATTTCAAAGAATCGGTAGAAGAGATTACCTCTTCCTCAACGTGCCTCCCTTAAATTTATTCTTATGACTCTATAGTTGGTCTTTTGAGAAGAAAAGAACCTCTAGATTGTAACTATGTATGTTTAGAATATAAATTTTCAAGTTTTGGCCTATATTGAAGGCTCAAAATGGAGTGAAGAGGAGAGGGAGATGGTGCCCTTTTATAAGAGATGAGTGGGATCTTTAGGAATCTCTCAAGACATTAATTTATTATAAATTTAATTTTGATTTAAAATGTTCCAAGAAAAATTATTTTAAATATAATGTGATTTTGGTTCTAAATACCATCATTAAATAAATTTTTATACAAGTTTTGAATATTTTTCTATCCTTATCTTTTTTGATTTTCCCTTATTTTACGCTTTTTAATCTTACCCTGATATCATGATATTTACACATTGTCGGCTAATGTAATTACCATATCATGTCAGATGACCCAAAAAAAGTATTTATGAAATATTTGGTAAAATATTAAACATTTTTCCGAATCATAGATTTTTAGGAATTTAATATCATTTTAAAAGACTATTTGATGCTTGAAGTATGAATTATACGAATTTTGGACACCATTCATACTTGACTTTTTTTTAAAAAATCATAACAACCTTATTCCTTAGAACCAAAGGAATTAACTCAACCATAATATGTCATTGTCATCCATAAAATTCTTGTATGGAATCAAAATTTTCAAAATAATTTTTTTTAATATTTATAAATTCATTTATTTGAATCATTCATTAATGAGGTAATCACTACATCATAATTTTGTCATAAATAAATATATTTATCTAATGTCTAAAAATTATAAATAAGATATCATGATATATTAAATCATTAAATATTTCTAATGAATATTTATATTCATATATATCAGTTATATAACCCTATATTAATATCTATTTAGTAAAAGATATATGCTTATGTTATAATTATCTTTACTTTAAAGAAATTCATATAAAATGTCATTTTCACATCCAAGTGAATCTATGGGGTCCCAAAATTGAACCAATTATTCCCATAGTCGAAAATATCTCATAAAATAGGATTACTACATGTGTTAGGGTAGTTTAATATTATTATAATATTATATTTTTACCCTTATTTACTAGATTTACCCTTTTAACCTTGGTAAATAAAATAATTACTGAATTTACTGTTTATAATGCCTAAAAATAAAATATACCTATTTAAAAAATTTTAACCTTATGATTTCAAATATGGAATCCATTTATCCAAATTCAAAACATAGAATTTGTAGTATTAAATTTAAAATTAAGTCCCGTTGGAAAATCCAAAAAGCGGGTTTTTTAGAAGTAATAACTGTCAAAAGATTGACATGTGTTTATGTTTAATTTAAATGTAAAATGACATACTATGGAAAAAATTATATTAAATGATAAAAAATAATCCAATTACACTTTAAAACCTATCAAAATTATAATCTAACTATATAAATAAATTTGATGAAAAGTCAGTTTTGAATTAAAATGTAGTATTTTTCACTATTCATTAAAATTTGAATTTTTTGAGAAAAATACAAAAAATTCAGCAATAGAAAATTTTTATGTCCTGCTTCTCAAGAAGAATTTTATCTTCTATAATTTAACTTATAATCTATCAAAAACTTTATTTAAAATGGTTGTACCATCAAAAGGTGGTAACACTGCATTTTTTTATCCAAAAATTTGATTTTGTTATGATACCATGTTTTAGAAAATGTGTAGGATGAATGATAATGTTATATAAAATTAAAAATGTGGTTAATAAAATTCCTAAAGTCTAGTTAATATACAATTAAATAATAAAAGTTTAATAATATATTGTTGTTTAGTGAAACTCGGTATTGTGTAGGATGCAAGCTATTGAGGAAGATTTCTCTTGCGTGTAATGCAAGACATGTCAGTGGTTCATGTAGTGCCAGTATCATTTGGTGTTTTGTATAACATAATCCAAAATTAGTTCATTTATACATTGAAAAACTCTATAATAATTCTTGCATGAAATTAATTTTATCAAAAGAACTTTAAATTGTGGGTAACACAAGATAAGAATATTGTTGTGTATACTATAAGCTAATACAGTGTTGTGTATAGCACAAGATAATATTATTGTAGCGTAAAACAAATGATATCAAAGAAATAAAAAAATTGTCTCATAAAATCTCAGGGTGTTATATATATCACATAATCTCCACCCTATTTCTTGGACATTCTCCCTTAAAAGATCAATCAAATATTTTTCATGGGTTTTAGATAGATTATTTTTAATTATCACTTGTAATTTATCTCCCTCCATAATGTACACATATTTAAAATAATAGGGGTGAATTTTTAATTCCATTTTATGGGCTTCTCAATGGATGAAATTAAACTAACATTACCCACTTACAAAGGTTCAACCTCAAGCACCTAAGAAACCATATCATATTCCTCATAACTCGACAGATCATTAATAAAATTAGATTATACCTCTTCTTCCCACATAAAATCACAACATCCAATGTTTTGGGTATTCAAGTTTTCATTAATATAAAAAATATCTCCTAAGCCTAATAATTCATGGAACATACCTGATTCATCAATGGGTTCAGTACCAAATTCATGGGAGAGTGAAAAGAGGGAGTGATCATCTAATGGGCACCTCATGGATTAAAAAATGTTTATGTGGCCAATGTTATCTCCAAATTCCACAGTGATTGTACCTTTATGAAAATTGATTATGGATTTGGATATCTTTAATAATGGTCTCCCCCAAGATGATGGGTGAGTGTGAAGGTCTCCAATCTTTTCCATATTTAGCACATAGAAGTCTGTTGAGAATAAGAGATCCTTGATTTTCACCTGGACATCCTCCAGAACTCCAGTAGAAAAAACTGTGGATCTGTTTGCATGTTAGACTTCCACTCATGTAGTATTTAAGTCATTAATATATAAAGAAGTGTATACTGAGTGAGTAAATACATTAATTGAATCCCTAAGATCACATAAAGTATTAGATAAATTTAACAAACCAATGGTGCCTGGAATATAAAATGTCCGTATATCTTGAAAGTTTCTTGGCAATTGTGGTGTGATAATGGCTGAGACACTTATCCCCAAGTTTATTCTTTCATTAGCATGAATTATTCTCTTTTCGGTACAAATATATTCCAAAAAAATCCATACTTTATATTTTTTGACAGGTTCAAGTAGTGGGATATTGATCTCCACTTTTTAAAAAGCATCCATAATTTCTTTTTGAAGTGTTTCTTTAGGAAATTTCTTTGATTCAATCATCCTTGATGGAAATGGTGGCGGTAAGTCTTCTTTATCCCTTTATTTACTTTTCATTAGAGTATCATGTATATTTTTCCTCATCCTATCTTTCTTCATATCCTCTTCTTTTTCATCTTCTTTAGGGATTTTCACAAGATTTTCAGAATTATCAACACCATTATCCATCAGAACCAGTGGTATTGTTTCAACCTCATGGTTAGATGAATGTGGGAGTTCTCTTCCACTTCTTATTATGAATTAATTGACATTTTTATTAAGATTTCACTCTGTCTGGGAAGGAAGAATCCATGGATTCTTGGTTCGAGTTTCCAAAAGAGTTTTCAATTGGTTGGATTGGTCTTTCACATTTTCTTTAAGCCCCTCAACATCTGACTATAGCTGTTGGATTTCAATTTTTTTGTGCACTATTGGAAGGTTTCTCATATTTATTTATTTGGAATGGTGGTGGTTAAAGGGTTTTTGTTTCTAAAAGGGTTGTTTTTGTTGAAAGGGTTTTTTTAGAGGATTTTTGGAATGGAGGGGGGTTTTGGTATTGCTGTTGAAAAAGAGGTCTATCCCGGTCTATTGGAATACATATCCTGGTCAGTTTTAGGGATGATTTGTTTGATTTGGATGGAAATTATTTTGTTGGAAGGTAGTATCACAACATTTGGTTCCCTACACTTCTGGACATTGTTTAGTGTAATGATAATTATAAGGGAATAAATCACATACTTGATTTAGTTCTTATTATTCCTTTACATGGTTCATAACCATCTGTCACACTAACATGCTGAGTTCACCAATTTCATATATAATTAATTTTTTTGAATCATATGTTATCAACTCATGGATTCATCTTGTTCCTGAACCTCTTGTTACAAATTTTTGAGAATTTTGAGCAATCTTCTCAATTAGTAATCTGATATCTGTAGGTGACATGCCAATCCGGGATCCCCCATATGATACATCTAGAAGATTTTGATCAATATCCATAATTCCTTGGTAGAAGAATCCAATGAATTGGTTTTACTATAATTATTTATCTGCAAACCTGTAACATGTCATCTTGAAACGCTCCCAGTACTCGTAGAGGGTTTCTCCAATTGATTTTTGTATCATATAAATCTACTCAGAGATAGAAGTTATCCTAGATGTGGAAATGAATAGTTGAATGAAACATCATTTTAGGTATTCTCAATCATTGATCTCCCCTGGTTGTATATTTTACAACCATTCTTTAGCCACTCCTTCAAGTGATATGGGGAATTACATCCACTGAAATTGGACTTCAGGTGCTCCTCTTGGCCTAAAATTTGGGCATAAAAAGTTGAATTCTTGTATAATCTGATTTGGATCTTCACCTACAAGACCATGAAGATTTGGATGCACAAGAATCATATTGAAATGTAATTTAAAATCATTTGGTGCATTGGGTTCAATGATTTGGTTATTTTGAATGGAAAATTGACGTGCATAGATCCTGTAGGGTTTGGTTGGGATTTCCAACCATGATTTCAGGTTAAGAGTGAACACTAAGAGTTTCACATGAATCTTAGAGATTTATTTCTTTAAAGATTCATGGTAGGTTTTTATTCTTAGTTGGGTTAATTTTCATTCAATTTATATATAAAATTCAATTAATGGTTCTTTTGAGTTGCGGGTCATTAAATTTAGAAAATATTTTTTTAATGTTTCTCTGCCTCCTTGGAAACGACACCAAGATTAACGCACGCCTATCGTGGGGCGTGGGAAAACAAATTTTTATATTATCAAAGTGTATCCTAGTGATTAGCTGTTGGAAATATTCCTAATAGGATTTCACAAAAAATACTTTTTAAGTTTGAAATTATTGGAAAATATTTTGTTTTAGAATAAATTCATAAAAACTTATTTAAATGAAATTTTAAATTCAAATGATTAAAAAATTTGATATAAGAAGGGTGATTAGGTCAGGGTTGGTTTTCTAATTGGAATTCTATATTTTTTCAATTTATTTTAAACCACTTCTTCTTATTTGATTAAAATGATATTCCACAATCATTTCCTCTCGCTTCGTTTGTGAAATTGTGATGGCGAGGAAAACCTTACCAAGATCTCAGTTTGGTCTACTCTCCTTATTTATTCAAAACAGTTGTAATGAATATACTTAATTGACTTGGGAAATAACTGATCAGTCATGTTTATTCCAAACAATCAAGAACATCCGCTACCCCTTTTACACATACGGACAATCATCAGGTACTTCACCACTAATATCTTTTTTATTACATCTTATATAAATCTGAAATTTGTGTAGGGAGATAATGATTATTTACCAAAGAAAAAATCAATAAATGAATTACAATTAAATAATAATCATGCTTGAAAATAAAATACTCTATATGAAATTTAAAACAATTTTCAAGAAGAAATAAATTTCATTCAATTATGTCAAAAAACTAAAGTGTTAAAAAATAAAAAATAAAACCTTCCCCAATCACTAAAAATGTTTACCCCACTATGGCAAGGGTAATCTAGATAAACAGGGAAGAAGAAGGAATTAAAAATATATGAAAATAAATTAAAGGGAGAAACCCAAAAGTTCATCCTCCTTGGTGTCCCAAAAGCAATGGCATGGAATGAGATGCTTTGAAATGGAGGATCTCACTTTCTTTTATAGTAATAATTTATCCCGTGCAAGTTGATGCATTGTAGCCACAAAAAATGGACTCTTCAAATATTTTATCCTTCTTGAATGTTGTTCACAAATATCTTGGACATCTCTACTCAAATTTTCATTGTATTTTTGAAATGTATTTGAAGATTTATTCTTGTTTTATTCTGAAAATTTTGTTATCCACTCAGACACTCCCAATTAAAAACCTCTAGATTAAAAATCCATAATGACCATTAAAATAGCCAATTCACATATATAATCCTTCATGAAAGATGTTGAAATACTTCTTGCACTTCTACCCACCAAATTGAACAAACATTTTGCCCAAAATTTATGAGATAGGGACCTCACACCATAAATCAACAGATTTGTAAATAATTTTCATCGTCCAACTTGTGAGTTTCATTTGAGCTTCCATATGGTCTATTCAAGATTTTTTTTCAATAAGGTTGAACGGAATCTATGGATGTGTAGAATCCTAAAAATAAGTAATTCCGCAATTTTGATTAATATATTAAATGTTATGTCTATAAGACATAAATAATTTAAAATGGTTAAAAATCCAAAATGGTCCATTTTTATGATTAAGCTCAAAGTACCACTAATATCAAAAAATGTCGAAATTTTTCTTAAAACAACACTTTTTAGGATTTAAGAAAATGAAATTAAATGTATATTTATTGAAAATATTTTATCTATCAGTTATTTTGGTAGTCATTGGGGAAGAATTTATCAATGAAATCTAGAGGTAAAAAAATCAATTTCCCTTCTTGTGAAATGTGTGGTAAAAATCATCTTGTTGAATGTCTTGTAAATTCTAGGAAATTATATATATGTTAAATGTTTGGACACATCTCTTATGATTTCATGGAAAATTATCCAAAAATTTATGAGAATTTGGATGTGCGATATTTATCAATAAGTAAGTGGGTCATTTTGCAAATGTGTGTCTGAAGCTAGTTACTCAAGTATGAAATCAATAAGATTGGAAGTAGAAGGGTGTGGAAAAATCCATTGCAATCAATTTAGGATATGTTTATCCATAAAATGGGGTGGTATCAGGTAAATTTCTTGTTTGTATATATTTTTCAAATGTGTTTTTTTATTTGGGTTCTACAGATTCTTTAATTTCTGATAAATTTTCTGCAAAATTTGGAATTCCATCCATGAAATGAAACCAAAACTCATGGTGAAAACACCTTGATGGAATATTGTTTTAAAAATAAATTATGATAATATACCTATCTTCTTTCATTAAAAAAGTTTATGTGAAAACCTTGTTGTTTTTTCTCTAGTGCAGTTTGATATTATTCTGGGTATGGACTGGCTTTCTTTTTATCATGTTAAGATATATTACATAGAAAAAAAGTTGTTTTTTAAATAGTTTCAATTTGTATACAAGAATGAACTCAAACCTTTGATAAAATATCAGGAAGCTAATAAATTTATTAATGATGGAAATTAAAGTTATCTTTCTCATATTTTTAAATATAAGGGAACTATCTAGATTAATAAGGTACCATTTTTAAATGAATACCTAGATGTTTTTATAATGATTGTTATAATGTTATTCCTAGTAGAGAAGTTGAGTTTACTATTAACTTAGTTACTGATGCTAATCCAATTTCCAATCCCCCTTATCAAATGGCTCAAATGGATCTTCTAGAATTAAAAAGTAGTTGTATGAATTATTAGTTAAAGGCTTCATTCGACCTTGCACTTCTCCATGGGATGAAACTATCTTATTTGTTAAAAATAAATAAGGTTTAATGAGAATTTTCATTGATTATAGAGCCTTAAATGACATCATTATTAAAAAAGGTATACATTTCCCCATATCGATGATTTTTTTATCATCTCTATGGATCACAGTATTTTTCAAAGGTTGACCTATGTTCGGGGTACCATCAGTTAAAAGTCAAGGATACATACATCCTAAATACTGTGTTCCATACTAGATATGGTCATTATGAAATTTTAGTCATGACATTTGGGTTAACTAATGCATTTTCTATATTCATGGGTCTTATGAATAGAATATTCCATAAGTTCATGTATAAGTTATTGGTTATGTTTATTGATGATATTTTGGTATATTATAAATGTAAACAGAATCATGAAAAATATATAAGGGTTGTTTTTCAAACCATAAAAGAAAATAAACTATATGGAAAACTCAAAAAGTGTGAATTTTGGTTGTAAAAAAAGTATTTCCTCAGTCACATTGTTTCTAAAGATGGCATAACTATTGATCTTTCAAAAACCATAGTTGTTAAAGAATTTGAGAGACCCATAAATATAACAATGATTTATATTTTTCTTGGTTTTTTATTATATTACCAGCAGATTGTTTAAAACATTACATGGTTATATATCCCATTAACTAAGTTAACTTGAAATGGGGTCAAATTCATCTAGAAAAAAGAATGTGATGATTGTTTTCAGGAATTGAAAAGAAGATTGGTGAGTGGTCCAATTCTTACCCTACCTTCTCGAAGTGGTGAATTTATCATCTATAATGATTCTTCTTTGTGGGGAATTGGTTTTTTTATAATTCAAAATGATCATGTAAATTCTTATTCGTCATGCCAGTTGAATCCTCATCAGTTAAATTACCCTACACCTTATTTGTAATTAGTTGTTTCTGTTTTTTCATTAAAAATTTGGAGCCATCATCTATATAGAGTAAAATATGAAATATATACTAAACATAAATGTTTGAAGTATATATTTAATCAGAAAGAGTTAAACCTGAGATAGAGAATATGGTATGAACTAATCAAGGATTATTATTTCATGATTCATTACCATTCTAGAAAAGAAAAAAGATTGGCTGATGCATCGAGTCATAAAAGTAATGATTAATTAACCATTGTATGTTTATAATGTGGAACTTTAGTGAATAATTTGATAAACTTTGTCATGTAAGTGGTTGGTGTAGGAAATTCATTCATTTTGTTTCAAGTTTCAGTGTAGTCATATCTATCAAACAGAATTATGAAAGGGAAGAAAGAAGATGTCGAGTTATAAAAAAAGTTATAATTACTTAAAATGGGTAATATTATAGAATTTAATTTGATAAGGATTATATTTGAGTTTGGGAAGAGCTTATGTCCTCCTTGTGATTCTTGTTTGAAGAAACAATTGTTATGTGAAGCTTACAGTTCTCTATTTTTAGTACATCCTAACAGAAAAAATATGTACAGAGATTGTTAAGAGTATTACTGATGGGATGGAATGAAAAGAGATATTGTAGATTTTACCATGAAATGTTTGACACATCAACAAGTTAATGTAGAGTGGCAGTTATTAAAGGGGAATCTTCAACCTCTACCAGTGCCAGAGTATAAATAAGCAAATATATCCATGGACTTCGTTGCGGGACTACCTAAGACATCTCAAGGTTACAATTCAATATGGGTTTTTATTGACCATTTAACTAAATCTTCATATTAACTTCCTATTCGAGGTAATATGTCTTTGGATCATATCTCTTGATTTTACCTCAAATAGATTTTTCAGGTTACATGGAGTTCCTCTTTCTATTGTATCTGACCGTGATCCCGGGTTCACTTCTAACTTTTGGAAATGCCTTCAAAAGTCCTTGGTCACAAAATTAAATTTCAACACAACTTTTAATCCCCAATATGATGGATAGATCGAGAGAAAAATTTAAACATTAGAGGAAATGCTTCGAAAATGTTCAATGGACTACCAGGGAAGTTATGAGGAACATCTTTCTTTATTTGAGTTTTCTTATAATAACAGTTTTCATTCTAGTATATAAATGGAATATTTTGAGGAATTTTATGGAAAGCGGTGTCAAACTTCATTATTTTGTGATGAAGTTGGGGAATGAAATTTGATCAAACCATAATTAGTAGTGGAAGTGAAAGAAAAGTTTTAGATGATTCAATGACACATGAGGACAACTTAGAGTAGGCCAAAAAGTTATGCAAGTAACAGGCAGAAAAAAGTTTCATTTGAGGTAGGTGATCATGTTTTCCATAAAATCCATCCTTTTAAAAGTGTTATGCATTTTGGTAAAAAAGGAAAGCTAAGTCCAAGGTTCATTGAACCTTATGGAATCCTAGAAAATGTTTTACCAGTCACATACTAAGTAGATTTTCCTTTGAGTTTATCTCAGGTACACAATGATTCTCATATTTTGATGTTGAGAAAGTATGTACCAGATTTATCTCATGTTTTGAGCCCATAAGTTGTTATACTAGAAGAGAACCTTTCTCATGAAGAGATACCTATTCAGATTCTTTACTGTAGAGAGAAATTATTGCAGAATATGGTAATCCACCATGTAAAGGTATTATGGAGAAACCACCTAGTTGAAGAAGAAACATGGGATTCCGAAATTGATATAAGGGAAAGGTACTCTCACTTGTTTAATAAGTAAATAAAAAATGACAGGATGGAATTTCTAGAAGGTGGGGAGAATGTAAAATTACAATCTTTTAAAAAATTAATTTAATGCATGAAATACAGATTCCCTGTATAATAACATTTTTTAAGCTATAGTTATAAACTTGTTGTTAAACCTAATTTTTTCACTTTTTTGATATTAATTTCAAAATGCATACATACATGGTTGCGATAAGTAAGTTATTTGGAGTTTAATAGAACCAACATAATTTTGGGTGAATTGTAAAATACCCTTATGAATAGTAACATACCCTTATGAAGTGTAATATGAACTTTATTAAGAGTATATTTTCTAAATGTATAGTAACATCCCACATGAATTTATAATAAAAAAAGGCATCTTATAAGTGATAATATAATCATTATATAATTGTTGGAACTTCTGTATGTCATAAATATTTAACTAAAATTTTATGAATAATTAAATAATTTAAATGAAAATTTATTTTCATAAAATGTAATCATAAATTATTATTTTGTTTACTTATAGTTATTATATAATTTTATGAGACCTTGATTAATTTTTTAAGGTTTTATAAAATGAGTTGTAGTTTTAAAATTATTATTTTTGGAATAAATTGTGATTTTAATTAAAAATTAAATTTCCCTTATTTAGAAAATTATTTTCAAAAAATGAGTTTTATTTTTGAATTCTATACATTGAAAAAGGGTTTGGTTGAATTTTTTCAATTTTTCTAAAATACTTGAATTTTTGTGAATAGTGAAATTTGATAATTTACGAAATGTGCTAAATAAATGAATTTTTGCATCATTATTGAGTCATGGATGAATTAAATGGAATTTTCTTTGAACACACATGCACTTATTACTATTTTCGGTCATAATAATCAAGAATATTCATTGTCTTGAGAAAAAATATTAAACTAATGAATAAAATAATGGAAAACCCCTCCTCTCCTCCACTTTAAATACCACCCTCACCCCCCTCTTTTTCTCATTCCTATCAAGCTTTGATAATTGTCTGAATTATTCCCTATAATCTTCCCAAGGCTCTTCCCCATGTCCAAGACCTTCTGGTCTCTCCAAAAGGCCAAAACCAAGGGCCTTATAGAGGATCTCAAGGAGAAGAGATTAAGAGGAAAAAATCCTCTTTCTTTTTATTTTATTTTCATTTAAATTTTTTCTTTTCTTATAATCTCTTCCCATACTATTATCCAAGAGTAATTAATGATCCATTATCATATATATAGTTTAATGTTATCATGTTTATCGAAAATTCATCAACTTACTTCTTCACCTGTCCCTCTAATTCTCAAAATAAAAACACCCTCCATGATGTGTCGATTTACCGACATTGTGGATGATGTGTCTTCAATTTCCTTTAATTCCTTCAAATGTGGTCCTGAAACCATCAATATGGTTAAATAATATTTTATTAAACATATTATATATTATGTTATGTAACTAGTGTTTATTTATACTATTAATTAATAAAATAAAAGTGGTTCGTAATAATAAAAATTCACCAAAATAAACTAACGATTATCACTAATGATTTATCTAATGATTCATCCTCATAAAATATAACAAAAAATATTTATGAAGTAATTTAATATTATTTAAATATTTTAATAACATCTTATTTCACATTCAATGTTTTTATTCCATTCGATATGGAAATCATTTATGAACCGAAAATGGAAATCCATTAGTGAACGCCGCAGAAACAATGGAAAGAACAAAATAATATAAATTAATGGGTGGAATGATGTTATAAAATGATCATATGTGGTGTTATAAAAATTATTATTTTTCATTAAAGTATTAATAACACTCTTTTAACCATTATACATGAGGTTTTTACATGTTTTAAGTATTATGAACTCTAGGTATGGGAATTCTAAACCCAATTTCCATTCTTTGGGTTATCCTTATACTTTATTCATTTTTTGTTATTGAGATGATTTGTGTGATGAATATTTATTTATATGATGTTTTATTATGTGTATTTATAGTGTATACACATATCCATTCCATTCTATTAATTCATACTCAAATTATATTCATAAGGGACTTTCCTTTTAAAATCCTTTTAAAAGTATCTTTAATGGTATTCAAAATTATATATATATATATTTAGAATGATTGGTTTATCCTGATTTCATGATGCTTTATTCCTATGATATGTTCCTTGGACATAATTATGTTCGGTTTATCCTATTATAGCTCAATAAATGTTGTTTTGAGCCCATTATAGCTCAATATTTGTTGGGTTAAACCAATTATAGCTCAAGATATGATGGCTGAGACCCATTATAGCTCTCCAATGCATTGGGTAATCTAGAGATGGAATTTGACCGAATAGTTGTTCCATGTGTAAGGGTTATTGTAAGAGTGATATGGTAAAAATTCCCCAATTCAACAACATAATGATTCTATACAACCTAATGAGTTTTTATAAAATGGGTTTTACTGGTTTTATGTTATAACTTGACTAATGATTTCATTCTTCACATACCTTACAGAACTTTTTGTTCTCATCCAAGTATTTAAATGTATTTTCTAGCTTGCAATTATGTGTATGATAAAGAAGTAATACAATTTAAAATTCATGATATTTTTTCAAATAAGTTGTGTTTTATTTGAAATGTTTTATATTTTGAAAAAATAGACATTGTTTTAGTTGTATCCACATGTATGATTATGGGGGATTTTTGATTAATGTAGGTTATGTCTCTTTAAAAGAATGTTCTTTAGCACTATATGATTTTCAAACTTTTCCACCCATTATTTCTGTGGCGTCCCGATCAGCGGTGGTGCCGCCGACTCCGACAACAATCATTCTAGGGTCCGAGCTTTTGGAGGGTGCCTCATCTCCCTGGTGGGGGTCTCTTCCCACTTCCCCGAGAATGAGGTGACCGATGTTTTCTTTCAAGGAAGTGTTGTGTGGGATGGGTTCAGGCACGACAGATCTGTGTTTTCTAGATATTTCCATGTTCCTGCACTCGGTGGTGAGGGATGGTCCCCTTCTTTCAATGGCAGCTCATGTGTCTGTGTTCAATGAGGCGATTGCAGGACTCAAGTGGACTCTTGTGGAGCGCTTTGGCTCTGCGAAGCCTTCCCTACCAGTTTTCAAGTGTCTTGTGGATTTTGGGGGTTCCATGATGAGGTCCACATTTTGGTGATGCATAGGTTCTCATTCTTTTTGGTTCATAATTAGGAGGCAGACTTCGTTTAGGCGTGTTGCAATGCTCCTCGTGTTTTGGGACGATGTCATTTCAATCTCTCTAGATGGTCGATGGAGGTTCACTAGGGGAAGGAGTGCTCCTAGGCTATAGTTTGGGTAAGCCTTTCGGGTCTCCCACTTCCGTTTCAGAACATCACTTTCCTCAAGGCCATAGGTGATTCTCTTGGTGGGTTTCTTTGTGTGGATGTGAGAACCCGATACGGCGAGGAGAATATGGTGGCTTGGATTTTTGTGGAGTTGGACCTGTCCTTTCCAATTCCGAAGAAGCCTTCCATAAAGATTCATGACTCAGTTTTATAGAGCCAGGACATCATCTTTCCAGTGTTTCCCAGGTATTTCACGTCTTTCCAATTGTAGGGGAATTTTGTCCAGATTTGCAGGAAGCATAGTCAAGGTGGTCACCATTAAGAAGCCATAAACTCCTTTTCTAGGGTGATGATGAAATACTCATCCATAAGGGCTGGTTTGGTCCATTCACATCTTTCTCCCCTGGCTGTCCCCATCCCCTACAAGGCACCTGCTGCCTCCCCAAAGAGTCTTGCATTTCTTTCTCGCAAGGATCTGGTTTCCCACCAACCGGGTTGCAGAAAGTATCCCCTGGATTCTTCTTCAAGAGCTTGCCTCCCCTCCCAGATGCTGTTTGTAGGTGCCTTTTTGGAATTTGTCCTGATGTTTCCTCCGAGTGTGTTGGAGATTGGATCTCGGGTTTTTCTCCGAGCGCTTGCTTCTTTCCTCCATGTTGGGAAGCTTCCTAAGGCGGATGCAGTCCAGGAGGTCAGGACCCTTGATGTAGTTCTTTCAATAGATTCCAATAGGATTTCCAACAGTGAATGCATGGAGGTTTCAGTCTACCCAGGTGAGTGGCCTCCTCCAGTGCTTTGCATGCAGAGCAGTAGGGTAACTATTGTCGAACCGGATCTAGAAAGTAATCAGTACACTACAAATCCTATTTCTGTGGCGTGGTATCCCCTTTTAGAGGTGAGTGGGAAAGCTCCAAATCGTCCAGAGAGGCTTCTTTCTTCCTCACCAGTTCCTTTATATGCTGGTTTGGGTGTGTTTACAAGGTCGGCCATGAGGAAGAAGGAGTTTAGGGAGTTCTCTACTTCCACCGTGACAGAGACCATGTTTCATGGGGCCAAAGCTGGGAAAAAAATTTTTCCATGATTCATATCTTCATCTAGAACTCATGTGGTATTGGGGAAATAGTGAAAACTAACTTGATATCCTCAGAAGTTAAGAAACACAAGATCAAGGTTGTTGCGATTCTTGAGCACAAGAAGAATTATGTTAAAATTAATGAGATTAATCGCAGGGTTATGTTGAATGAATCTATGCATGCGGAACTAATTAACAAGTACATCTGTATTTTCTAGCACAATGATGCTACGGTGGAACTGATCCAATAAGGGGATCAGCATTTAACAACTAGAGTGTCTTGTGGAGGGTCCATCTCACTTGTGTCATTCATTTATGGCAGTTGTGATGCCCAGAGGAGGGAGGTTCTTTGGAGTGAATTTAATGAGTTCAACCTAGGGGATCAGCCTTGGTTTCTAGAAGGATATTTCAATATAATAATGGATCATGAGGAGAAGAAAGGGAGAAGTGAATTCCCAATGAGGGCTAGCAGATCTTTCACTCAGTTTTTGAATGGCAATAGGCTGATAGATTTGGGTTACTCAGGTGACCCTTACGCATGCTGTAACAATATATGGGGTGGTAACCATTGCTGGAGTAGGCTTGACCACTGTATATCCAATGTACAAGCTATTTCTATGTTCTTGAACACGAAGGTGGGTCACTTGACTCGAAGCATCTCTAGTCACTTTCCGCTTTTGCTCACTCTAAACAGAAGGGAGTCCTCACAGGATAGCTTTAACTACATGAGCCAATGGTCGGGCTTTCCAGGATATCATCAGCTGGTAAGGAATATCTGGGAAAAACCAATCCACGGTCACTCTTGGGTGGCCTTGCACTCCATGTTGAGGCATCTCAAGAAGGCCATAATTTTGTGGGCATAGAGGATTCCCCCCTTGGATCAGGAGCTGAATGTGCTTAAAATAGATATCGAGTGGCTTGAGGCTAACATTGAGGAGGCATGGGATGATGTTTTCTTTGAAGCGATCTCCGAGAAGAATAATGCTGTCATGGTTATGATACTCTCTGAAGAGCATAGGGTGAGAGAATTATCAAGAATTAAATGGTTGAAGGTGGGTTATAAGAATATAGCTTTTTTCTAAGCATGCATAAGGGATAGGTGGAGGGTTTTTAAACCAAACCCAAAACTTTTCGATGGCTCGTTCACTGATGACAGGGAAGTGGTGGGAGGATTGGTGTTTTCTTATATTAAGGATATTCTTACAAGTTGGAATACCAATATGATTCTTGTATATCCTCCAGGGGTGATCAGTTCTGGGAGGGGATCCTGACCCTTGTTTCTTCTCAACATAATAATATATTGGTAGGTATCTCGGATGAGGAGGAGATACATGCGGCAATGGTGAACCTCAATCATGAGAGTGAAGCAGGCCCAGAAAGATTTCCTGGTACTTTCTACCGGAGCTCTTGTGAGGTGGTCAAGTGGGATATCTTCTATGTCATTCAGGATTTTCTTAGAGGGGGAAGCATTCCCCATGTAGCATCTACCATGACTCTGGTGCTCCTACCAAAGATCAATGACCCCTCCTCCATCCTACATTACCAGCTGCTGAGTACGTGTAACTTCCCTTATAAAATATTGGTGAGTATTATCAACATGCGGCTGTCTAGGAGCCTCCCTCAGTGGATTTCTCTGGAACAACATGAGTTTGTGAAGGATCGCTCGATTCAGGGAGCCATAGCGTTGGATCAGGAGATACTAAGAGACATTAACATCAATACTCGAGGGTCCAATATGGTAATCAATGTGGATATGAACATGGTGTATGATATGCTTGAGTAGGGTTTTATTAACAAGTTTTTGAGGAAGATGGGTTTTCTAGCTGGGCTTGTGATATTTTCTTTAGGTGTTTCAGCTCGACATGGATGGATATTTTGTTTATGGGGCGTACTCACAACTTCATCAAGTCAGTTCGTGGTCTTCGGCAAGGTGATCCATTATCCCCGAGTATTTTTATTCTTATGCAGTACACCTTGAGTGGGTTGATTAATAGAGGGATATCAAAAACGGACATACTTCCCTACCAGAGGAATTTTATCCTACCTTCTATATCTCAATTGATGTTTTTGGATGACACAATAATTTTCATCAATGCGGGGAGGAAATTTTTGCAAGAAATTAACAAGATAGTTGAGATGTACTGCCACTAGAGTGGCCATATTATTAACAATGAGAAGAGTGAATTATATGTGTCCAAATCATGCAATACGAGTAGGGTGACTACTCTGGGGACACGTCTAGGTATGAGGAGCAGTACATTTCCCATAGAGTATCTTGGTACTCTTATGTCTCCAGGAAGAATGTGTATCAGTGATTTTGATCGTGTGGTGAGTAGAATTTCAGGGCTTATACTGAATTGGAAATAACCACTATTTATCATTTTGAGGCCATATTTCTCTTGTAAATAGATTCCTTTCGGCCGTAACAGTGCATGCGCTCTTTTCCACCAATGTACCGAATGAGTTTATTAGGTCTATTGATTAACTTGTCACTCGTTTCATATGGGATGCATCTTCAGAGGGGAAGAGGCATTGGGTCTCTTGGGGTAAGATGGATCTGCCTATCTTGGAGGGAGAAATTAATGTTAAAAGACTAGCAACCACTATCCATTGCATGCATGCAAAGCTATCTTGGGAGGTAATAGAAGAACGTACTCAGTGGGGGATTATTATTTCTTGTAGGTATAGTGTAAATAATGAATTCTCATTGGCAAGTGGATCTCCCCTATGGCCTTCGGTTTCCAGCATGATTATAATATGTCTCCACCATTCAAAATGGATAATTTGGGAGGTAAATATTTTGTTCTGGAATTCTAATTGGTCAGGAAGGATTCTTGGTTACCTAGGACGTCCAGCCCAAATGATCACCTTTATGGAGGAAACACAATATCTTTCATTCTTCACAGAAATTCTGGATGCACCTCAGCGTGAGGTATTCGACTCTGTCCTCATCATCTCAGAGTGGGATTAGTGTGTCTTCACTGCTTATACTGTGGGGAAGTTTAATTCAATGGATTTTTGTAGGATCAATGTGCCTCTAGGACAACATGAAGGGTGGAAAGACATGGCTTGGTGTAGCAGGATACCTACAAAGTATAATTTCCTCACCTGGAGGATCCAGAGTTGTGCTCTGCCCTCCGATGACCATATAAAACACCTCGACATCGTCATAGCTTCATGCTTCCATTGCTATACGAATAGGTGTGAAGAAACTATAAACCATATTTTTTTGAAGGGGCATGGGCCCGCCAGGTTTGGGGTTTCTTTGGATAATGAACAAGGTACTCCTCCCAGGTTAAAAGTGTAGATGGCTTCATGGAGTGTGGGTTTCACAGAGTTGATGGTGTAGGGAATGAAAAAAATGGAAAGATCGATTATCTTTAATGTCAGTTGCTGGTGCATTTGGCAGGCACAAAATCGTGCTAGGTTCGAGGGGTTTAAATCCATGGGAAGAGCTGTGATAACTATAGTAAGGTGTATCTTGATGAATATGTTTGCACTTGATGGAAGATGGATATAGGCCCTATCCCTACAGGCGATGCACTCGCTTCACTCTGCGGAACAACATAAATGATCTAGACCACATGAAAAATGGGCACGTTAGAGTCCTCCTGATGATGGATTGAAATTGAATACAAATGGTTCTTGTATCCATGGTGGGATGCATGGTGGAGGGGTGGTCAAGGAATCTAGTGGCTATGTGATCATAGCCATCACGGTGCATTATGGGAGTGAAAATTCCATGAACGCAGAGTCTAATGATATCTATATGGGAATCACCATTTGTAGGCAGAGGGAGATTTACATTGCACAAGTGGATACTGATTCCATGATAATTCACGATGCCCTTCATGACAAATGCAACACACCATGGTCAATAACATATACCATCAGATAATGCAAATATATCCTTGAAAGAATTACTAGTGTCACCCACACTGGGAGAGAGGGGAACGAGGTTGAAGATCACTTGGACTCACTAGCATCCTCGGTGATCTGGTCATGTGTCTATCTAATGTTTCTCAATTTAAACCGGAGGGGGTGAACCTGGTTTGGGGCGATGCCCTCAGCCTCCATTATTTCTGGCCTCTATAGTCTTTTTCCCTTTATTTTCCCTCCAATTTGTTTGGTATTAAAATTGTAATGTTGATTATGATGATGATTGTGGGATGTTATGTATGTTTTATGTCATAATTTTCTAAAACAATAAACCTGAAAAGATCCTCAATATGTAATAATGTTTTTTATTGTCTAGAACTCATGATTATGTAATTTTTTAAGGATAGGTCCTTATAAATATATTATAAATTCCATGTATATTACATTACCTTACGTTCTTGGTGTTTCATTTGAGGCATGATATCAAATACAACATTCCAGATTTATATTTTTTGGGCATTATAGTGTCTATTTTTTAGCTCCAAGTTGGATACCTATTAATTTTTATTAGTTTTTAATTGAAAATTTCATCAAATAATTTTTGTATAAAATCCTTTAACCCCCCTTGAGAATTAAAGGATTCAATCCTATATTGATTTTGGAATTACATTTTTGTCTAATGAATGAATCTAAGGGCAGAAGGTTGTTTTAAAACTCCTCATTCTTCTTTTAAAAAGTTATGTGATTTTTAAAGACGCAATTATATTTTTTAGAAATAAAATATACATAATTCTTATTTCTACCATTATAGCCCTCAAATTGGGAAGTTTAATCCTGCTAACATGTATATCAATGTTAATATTGTAGTTCTTAGTATGAAAAAATACTACATAATGATTGCATTACTGCTTAATATTCTTTTCCTGACCATAATTTCAAACCCTAGTATCCTAAGGATTTGGTTTAATTCTATGGTTAATTCTCTTAAAAGATATTTTACATAAATAATTTTGAGAATTTTTATCAAAGATATTTTCAATATCTTTATATTTGATATCATAAAAATCACCCATGTGGGGTTATGTGACTATGTTTCATTAATAATGGGTAAAAATAATAAAATATTTCCATTAAGAGGATATTATTGAGGTGGAGGTTAGGAAACTTACTTATAATCCATATAAACATTTCTTATCATTCATGGGAAATATTTCCCTTATCCTAGAAAAATATAGGTATTTTATTCCTCACCTCATTCGCCATATTTCTAGAATAAAAAATAATCACAAATCCATTAAATCCATTTTTTAGTGTAAAAAATCCCTCATCCAATGGTTGGGTCTATATCCTAGAATTAATATTTACACAAAAGGAAAATACTCTCAACATTATCTCCTCATCACTATGACTATGTAATGGAAGTTATTTAGCTATAATGTAAGTATCTCTAATGTACTCAAAAGAATAATCATTGGGATGAATAATAAAGAAGGTAGCATGTAGAGGTAAGATTGTTTCATTTCATAATTCCAAGAACTTAGGTATAACCATATATATTTTGCATTACTTGAAAATATGGTAAGTTTTACGCCCCTATGTCTAGCCCTTTCAAAATTTAGATTCTTACATTGAAGTAAAATATGATATCAATTCATGTTTTAAACTCTCTAAATTTATATATTTTACACTTCATATTTCATTGTATTTATTAGCATAGAACAGTGTTGTTCAATTATATGTTATTAATATTGATCCAATATTTTAGATGATTCCCCTATGTTTGTTGAAATTTATGTGAAAAAATTAAAAATAAACAAAAAATAGATAAAAATATTCAAATTTTATGAATAATGTTTTTATATAATTTTTTAAATAAATTTAAAGTATTTTAGTTTTTATTACATGGTCAGACATTCCATCCATGGAAATGGGGACAATTTTTAATTTTTTTCATACATAATCCCATCAAAAAATACTATTTCTAACATACATAACAGTAGTAATTTTGTAAGAAGGGTCGAACCATTGAGAAAGAAATTTTTTTTATCCAAACAATGTAAAAAAAGAAAGGAAATAGTGAGGAATGATGATGATGGAATGATGTTTAAAGTGACAAAAAAATTAGTGGAGTGAAAATATCTATGAAATGTTGATAAATGAGAAAAAGAGTGAAAAATTAATAAATTAGTTGGAAAATTTTCTAAATTGAATTGATATAGGACTATAATCTTGAATTATGATTTATTTAGTTGTGTCCAAAAGCTATGTAATAAGCCTATTAAAACACCTAACTATCGTTGGTGACGAACACTGCTAGTGCACTCTCATAAGGTTCATGTCTCAATCAAAAACTATAGATAATGAATATTCTTCAGGGAGAAGCCGAAGACTCATCCATTTCCTACTAAAGTACTTTTTTTAATTCTCCAATGTCTTAAGATTCACTACTAGTCACCCATCGGTTCATGAAGTAGTGAAAAAATAATGTTCAAAAGGAATGGAATTTTCGATGGCTGAGTGAAAATATAAAACTGCTAAACTCTTAGATAATACTTACTTAATTTTTTAAAAAAAATTGAATTTTAAATTTATTTTAAACTATCATTAGTTTTCTTAAAAATAATTTAATCTATAAATTCATCATTTAAGAATGTGGAATAAAAATCCAAGAAATTAAACTAGGAATAACAACTACCATTCATGGAATAATTTAATAAAAATAGGAAAATATTTTCCATTAAATATTTTTCATCCCCAAATAGGAATTTACCTACACATGTTTCTTTTAGAAATAATAAAAATATTCAATAAGTACATAAAAATAAATATAACAATATAAAAAGAGAAAATAAGAATGGTTTTCCCTACTAATATTGATCCCTTCTCTCTCATTCTATTCTTTTAAACCACTTCATTGATTCCTTACCCTACATATAGTTCAAAACCATCACTAAATAATTATCATTAATTAACAAATAATTATTTTGCCTCTACTTTATAGGTTCTTGTATTTTAAAATTTGGTCACACCCCAACACCTATAATTAGCACACATATAACACTTCTAAGATGAAATCATGAAAGGCAACATGTTATTGGAGACTATTTATCATCTTCCTCATCTAACTCAACAAAAAATTCATAGAAAATGTTTACATCCCAATGTGATCTATATTCCTCTTCTTTCATCATTAGTATGATTCGAGTTATTTCCATGATTTCACAGTAATATATCCCCTTTTCCACAAATATGATTTGATAATTTAGGGCACCAGGATTTTAATTGAGATTAGAGGTATTGAATAGACTTGAAAAAAAATTGGAAGCTTAATACACCCATATACAAGAGATAAATGACCTTCATGTTGGTTTTAGAAGGTGAGGACTACACTTATGTGTCACTATTTGATTATTGTGATACCCCAACCCAAGACTGATATACACTGTATGTACTCATACACGAGTTCTAATCTTTGGTGGTACCCTTACACAATATGTCGCTAACCCTTACACGAGATACTGAGTTTGTGATGATACCTTTACACAAGTCATTTATTACCTTTCCATGAGTTTTTTAGATTCAAGGAAACCTTTATGCATTTATCTTTCTATAGGATCACCTTTATATAGAGCATCAGTGTCCTTTATAGTTTTTCTATAACCCAGAAATACCCTTATGAGGCTGTCTTCACAACAACTTTTCCATTATTTAGGAACCATCCACACATATAATTAATTTTTTTATAAAAATTATCAATTCTAAATGAAAACTATTCTTCAAATACATAGTTAATAATGAATTCCATAATACAAATGTGAATGTTCTCTAACAAATTCAATTAAAAATATACACATGGGACATTGAAAGTGTTAAATAAAAAAATTAGAAAAAATAAAGAATTATAAAAAAATTAATATCCTTATAAAAGAAATAAAAAAAATTATCTTAAAATTTATCAAAATGAAAAAATATAATTCATCTATAAAACACCAAAATTCCCATTTTCATAAATAAAATCAATGAATTAATATTTCCACTCAATGTGATCCAAATAAAATTATTTATTATTTAATGTACATTTTGTATACAAAATAATAAATATCTAAATTAAATGATGTGTAAAATATGTATAAAAAATGAGGCAACGTCACATGTATCATAAGAATGAAATTATATTATTATTATATAGTTAGATTGAATAAAAATTAACTTCTATGATTCATTCTAATAATATACTATGAAATTAATACAATCCATATCCTAATATGTAAACTTGGTATGTCATATAATATAATATTCCCATACAAAGTGCATATTTTTCACACTTGCTGATACCACTATAGGGATTCTACACTTGAACCATTCATCTGAATAATTGTATGACTATAGTTGTTAATTGATTCAATAAAAAAATGAATTACAATAAAATAGTTTACACTTATTTATAAAATAAATATAAATTGTATGTGAAAGATCTTACCTTAGGGTTTCTAGGGTTTATATTTTTCCAGTTTTGAGTGGAAATAAAAAGAAACCAATGAAACCAAATTATTATGATCATGCATAAACACTTTTGATACACCACTTAACCTTAATTTTGTATCAGATAGATCGCATATTAATTTATAATTATTTATTAATAATTTATAAATTTACTCATTAAATCTTATTTTTTTAAGTACATGAATTATTAATTCTTAATCCCAAAATTTATATACTGGGTTTGTTAACCTTCATATGACAACTATGCCTAAAATACATTGTAAAATACTCTAGCAGAATAAAATTATAAATTTTAATATTCCTGAACCATGCTAACTAAAATGGTGTGGTAATGTGGAAATACGGGGTCAAACCCACAGAGAGTGGGGAACATGGCAGAACACTATAGGTTAAAGGTCAGGTTTCCCCAAATTCAATTCCATTTAATTAAAAATAATTGAATGATGCTAATAAAATAATTAATATATAGATAGAAAAAATGTGAAAGGTATAAAAGGGGGATTCATTTTTATTCACATGTTTATGGGTAATAGATGAATAATTCTTTTGTGTGGTCATTGAATCATCTTAAAGTCCCCTTCCAATCCATAATTGGAAAACTATCCTAAAAAAATAATTTAAGGTGGTTCTTAATAAATGAAAAAAATTACAAATCACAAGATTGTACCACTCATAAGGAACATTCAAAAGGATTACAAGAAATAGATTTGGTCCTCCAAAATAGATGGGATGGTGTTGTCTTTAATAATTTAATACCTAATAAATTAGCTATGTAATTTTCATCCAAAACATGAATGAGTTTCTAGAGAAAATGGAAGGTCCCTATTGTTAAATTGAGTCTAATATAAATAACACATACTTCCATTATTTCTTTAAGGAAGAAATATATATGCTAAATCCTAACCTAAAACTGGAGGTTAAAAGAGTCACCAATAACATTGTTATACTTATGAAATTTTTGTTGATTAATTTTAAAGGTTTACTAACTTGTTCCAGGGATTACACACATTATAAAGGGTTTTTTCGAAAGGAGAATACAATTACTTCCCATTTTGTATGGAATCACTACAATAATCATCCCTATTGATAATAATAATATTTAATTCATTGTCAATGAAAATATAATCTCTTATATAGTTTAAATAAATAAAAACGAAATCTATCATGTATTGGATGGATCCCCTAGGTATTTTCCCATTTATATATGGAATATTATCCATGATGATGTCACTGAGGCAATGAGTAATTTTTTCAATGATGGAGGTCATACAAGGTAAGAATCTACTAAAATCATTATCCCAATTACTAAAGTTAAGTACCCAGGATCAATACAACACTACTACCCCATTAGTATACATAAATTCACATATAATTTTTTTGTAAAATATTATAAATGATATTTTTTCTCAAATTTTCCACTAGTATTATTTCTAAGGAATAATCAGGATTCATTATTATAAAGACTGTATAGGGAGATATCACATTGATATGGGAAATTATTTAGGAATTGAACAGGAAAAATTTGGGAGAGAATACCTTATTAAAGGTAGAAATGGATAAGGAATAAGATTTAATATAGTGGAGGTTCATTTATCATGTGTTACGACACTTTGAAATCATAATCTGGCCCAAACACCTTTCATTTCACTTTTTTCCTCTGTCAGGTTTTCTATTTCTATTATGCATGGGAGATATGGCTTTTCAAATCTTTAGTGATATGAGACAATGTTATCCATTATTACCATAATTGTTTATTCTAGATCTGGACATCTTCAGTACATCCCAAAACTCTATTATTCATAAAATAATAATTAATTTCTTCTAGGGGAGCCTCAACCAACTGACTATCTCACGCATTTTATTTGAAAAATATATTAATTTTTTTTATTAATTTTATAAATTAATCTATCGATGACTTTAACGATATTTTGGATCACTACTACAAATATGGCCTTTATTAGCACTAGAAAAGGGCATTAACATTTCTAGAAAATTATTGTTAATCGAGTCAAAGATAAAGGGGGTCCCTTTTATCTGTACTTAGAAAAGCGCTCATAAAGTCCCCTTTTATCAGTGATAAAAAAAAGCAGCGATAAAAGTCAAAAAAATTAAATGAAATGGGAAAATGAATATTTTGATGTGGGGAGATTTTAACAGTTCTTGACCCGCAATTATATTAGTGCTAGGCAGAACCCCCTCCCTCTCACCCTAAACACTACACTTTCCCACGCAACCCGTTCCTAATTCCCCACGCACCTTTGCTTCCACCAGAACTCGAACCCGTCCATGCCTTAACCTTTACCACTAATCCATTAAGTTTTTTATCCATTTAATGATATATCTATTTATGTATATATATAGTTATATTTATTCGAATATTAATATAGGTTCATATTAATATAGATATATTTAGTTATATTAATACATATATATTTATTCATGTACTAATATATATATTTATTCGTATATATATATATATATTTATATCTATTTATATATGTATTTACTTATAATTTTTTATCTCTATATTTATTTGTATATAGATATATATTTATAAGATTATTTTTAAATAAATTTATAAAAAGAAGTTCTTTTATGTGTGTTTATAAATAAATAAATAAATACACACATTTATATATACAACACTGACATAAACACACACACACAAATATATATATATATATATACAGAAAATACAAATATATGTACATCAAAAAAGATATAGAATGATAAAATGAGAACAACTTCTAATATGGAGGTCCATTTTAACTCCACAACCTATAAAATCGAATAATATTAATCAATATTCGATATGATATGTGGTACAGTCCTAGCGGACATCAGGATCAGAAGTTATAGTTGTTTGAATGTTAAAAATCGGGGTATCCTGACTAAAAAAAACTCAGTTTTAGAGGCCTTCTGGGCCTTTTGTGGCCTCGAATAATGTGACAAATGGTTGCCTTCAGTATCTAGAATGTAGTGCTCATCGTATGCTTCGATTTGATATGTTGAAGAGCTCAAACAAGAAACCTTGATCAAATTTTATGACCGTTTGAAGTTTGAGATGCATTTTCAACTTATTTTAGATCTTTTATTAATTTTTTTCCTTATTTGTGTCTTCAAATTGTTAATAAGTGATTATTAATCGATGATAATTAGTAAATTATTAATCAATAATTTTATTAAAAAAAATTTAAATCAATTTTCACTAAATTTCATATATATTAAATGTAATAGTCTATTTATACTTATCTAAAATATATTTAAAAAATATATATTATATTTATATCAATATAAATATACTTATATATCAATATATTATTCTTCATGAAAAGATTTTTTTTTCAAATATAAGCATTATCAGAGCTAGGAAAAAATGCTGATAAAGCCCTCCCTTTATTAGCGCTACTAAAAAAATGCTGATAAAGGTGTCCCCATTAACAGTGCTAAAAAATAACTGATAAAGGGGGTTGCTTTATCAGTTCTAAAAAATGTTGATAAAGGGTCACCTTCAATAGAACTTTTTGTAGTGCTATTAAAAGTTCCCTTTATTAGTTCTTTTTTTAGTGCTAATAAAGGGTGGTGTTGTGGAAACCCAGTTTTGTGGTACTGGATCTTCATAATAATTAGATTGGTAAAAAAATTAATACTAATAAAACTAGTTTGAATATCTCAATAAATTATTTATAAAGAATAATTTATATTGTTAAAATATGGCTAGGTTTTTTGGAAAAGGTCCTTCGTGTTGATTAATTATGGGATCTCCTCTCAAATTGGAGTGATTAAATCAACCTTTTCAAACAACTAGTTCAAAAAACTACAGATCATATCACTAACATGAAAAATAATTTTTCTTTCATTGAAGGAATATTGCTACTTATTTATAAATTGTTTTCCTAGAATCATATGAACATCCTCTTTGTGATTAATTTTCCTAAGGTTCTGATCAAGAACATTGAAATTATTTTCAAAAATATTCTTTGGGATTAAAACATGGATAAATGATTTAACATAACAAGTTATACAAAACTTATAAAATAATACGAAGCAGGAGTGATTGATATCTATAACTTCATGGGAACCATAAAATATCTACAAAAGAAACTAATATAGGGGTTTTAAGGTAAATTATTTATGTCTCTTGTGATAGTGGTGATTATGGAGAGTAATTGCATGTCTTTCATGGAAATTCCACATTATCCAATTGTTGATTGAACCATAAAATATTCAAGAATACCATATTAGATAACTATATATGGGTCATTAAGAGGGGTGATATTAAAATATGGAATAATAATATGTTTGGAAAATAACTATTCTCTTTGGTATTTCTAGTTATTTATATAGATTTTATTATAATACACTAATTTCCATCCTTTAATGATGCTATTTTGGATAGTGTGTGAAGCAGAGATCTAGAGAAAATATATCTTTTAGAAGAAGATAATTGTTTGGTTTTATTTTTTTTATTCTTCTAGAAAAATTTTTAACAATGGGTTTGATAGATTTTTTAACATATAATTGGAAATTATTATTCTAGGAAAATGATTTTTTAAATAATAAAATCCCATAACAATAAGATTCTTAGCACGGAACATTTGAAGAAAGGATCTGCATAATAATTCATGAATCTAATTTTGGGGTTTCTATTGTCTTAAAATAGTTTTATTTTTCTTATCCATCTACATATATTAAAAATCACCAATTATTTTTTGGATATAAAGTGGGTTTTATTTGGAATTTTTTGTCTAAGACCATATACATCTCTCACATATTTTATTCAGTTAATGGATTTTCATCTTCTTAATTTTTTAATAGTGATCCTGATTCATTTAAAGGAAAATTTTAGATTATAGAATATGGACTGGAAATTTTTTTTATTAGAGATTCCCATAAAAATACCATCCATGGTGAGGATTCTCTTAATAATGGTGTTCTCTGGATGAATCCATATTCCCTTTTTAGAGATATTCCTCTAAAATGGATATCAAATCCTCTTTATGGATTCTTAATAACAATATATTTAATCCCTTTTACATTACCTGGTAGGTCCATTTCATAGAGAGGGAAAATTTAGTTTACTATATCCCACCATAGGAAGGACCAAAACATAATATATATTGTTCTAAAGTGGGGGGAATTATACCAACAATTGGATTTGTAAGAGATCACATAAGGACTATTTTCATTCCATTCAAACTTTTCCTAGGAATTGGAAATTCCATCCACATTGAAGTGATATTTTTTCTCCATGTACTCACCCTTTATAAATATAATTAAACTTTCTTTTATATCATATAGTCATACCTTTCCATTATTATCAATTATCTAAAGAATCCCTATAATTATCATGGTCGTCTTACTAAAATGTCAATAGATGAAAAAATTTCATAGAGGTGTACATACACATAAAAAATATTTTGATAGAGGGAAATAAATAAAATTACTCCTTGACCTCATGGGGAGAGACTATGAAGGGTTTCAAGGTCCTCAAAACCATTGGTTTTCTCCCATCCACTTTTAAACATTTTTATGGGGATTCTTGGGCCTTTACTTTTTTACGACAACTTGACCGTAATTTTCATTTCATTTTCCATAATTTTATTTAATTAAAATTTTTCCTTGATAATTATGGTCCAAGATAAATTATTTGAATTATTTGAATGCTTAAAAGTTTTTATTTTTATTTTTTTAAGGATATTATAGGTGTTATAATTTTATTTTTATTGGAAATTAATTATTAATGTGGGAATAAAAATTATGTTTGGGTTTATTATAATGTGACTCATAAATTTTAATTTATGATAAATTTTATATTGATTTATGGTTATTTTATAAATATATTTGATGTTATAAATTATATTGGAACACTTTTGAAACACAAAATTGTTAACAAGTAACAATTATAATAATAATAATAACAATAGGGGGATTAATAAGGGATGAATGAATTAAGGTATTAATTAAAGATCTAATAGTGATTGACATTGAATCAATAATTTTTTTTTATTAATTTATTATGGTTGTAATTTGAATATTTGAAGAACTGGTGAATGTATTTAATATGATTAAGGAAATTTGGTGATATTATGGGCTACAATTATGTGATTATTTTTTGTCTTAGTTCAAGTATTTAATAATCTCTGTTTGGAATGGTGGTTGATGGACTTAGTATGTTATAACCTTAGTTTCATTGGTTTTACGTGATATAATATCATTTTATATTTTTTTATCAATGCTTTATAATATGGAATTCACTATATCTATGCACCACCACCTAGGTGGGATAACATAACTAATTACTATTTATTACATGGGTTCTTGGTGTACAACTATCTTTTGGGATGTCATGGGAATGGATGGATAACAATCACACCTTTTTTACTCCCCCTTAGATAATTAATGTTTTATAAAGTGTATGTGCAATAAATGTATTATGGATCTGATTTTGGGTTTTTTATGTATATATATATATTGGAATTTATATTTAGATTGGTATATGGTTGTTTATTGGAATTTGGATAGGGGATGGTATGTTGTATGATGTCATATATGGATGTAGAAGCAGTGGGAGTGCTAAGAAAACTGTTGTTAGGGTGTGAGGAAAACTTGATTAATATGGATGTGACTGAGGCATACCTCTTTCATATAGTTTCATTGGTTTTTTTAATAATTATACTATACATATATTTGGAATGCATTTTTGTGTTAATTTGTGTTTGAGACCTTAGTTTGGATTGGATTGTGTATCAGTTTTTCTATTTACAGTCTATAGATTTTTCGTGCTTATTTTACACTAACACATGCATTTCTAGAGTTAAACTTACTAATTATAATTATATTCCTACACCTACTTCCCTATACCATTTTATAGAATTATGAGACAATAATAGAGGATCTATTGGTGTTTAGTACCTACTTATCATTTTATTTATATTTTTTTTTAAATAACATAATTCTCATGTATTTTATTTATATTATTTATTATTTTTAATTTATTACTATTCTTTTTATCATTAATTTTAATTGTTTCATAATTATTTTGGATTTATATTATTTGTTTTCTCATATTATGTACTAGATAAACATTCCCATGTAAATTTCCTTTACAAATTTGATGATGGTTTGGAAGTAATTTTCTATAATAGTCATAATAGAAATTTCTAAAAGAATATGACCCTTGTGCATTACTGTGTTTTTAAGAATTTAATTTTACTTATTGACTATTTTCATTTATATGTGGGTAGATTTTTAATTTGAAAACAAAAATTACCGTTACACATAATAGTGTAAGTAAATATATTTCACCTACGCATTTAGAGTTAAAAATATCCAGATAATTGTTTTACTTTCATATAGATAGAGAAGTAAATATATGGATTATACATATTTTATTTTCGTAAAGGAATTTGATTTTATGTATTCGATATAAATTGAAATTTACTTTTACATATATATATTAGAAGTTAAAAGGAGTATATATTTCTCTAAGTCAAATCCACTTACATATTCATCTATATTCAGAGTTACCATTATGTAATCTTATAATGTTAAAAAATTAACTCTTATACATTATAAGGGTAGTGATCCATAAGTTAAGTGGTCATAAGTTAAGGGTTAAATGACTTTTATGCATGTATTAGATAATAAAGAGATTAATTTTACTGATTGATTCAAAATTCATCACATAACATTCACATATCATCAAGGAATGTATTTGAGAATTATCTATCATTATTTATGATTGACAATGAGCCTTTTTTAGGACAAATATTTAGAGATTTTGATATTCAAATTTAAATGGTTTAAATTTTATATAGTGATCTTCCATATGGTTTTAAGTCTTATTTCAATGTTTTAAAAGGTTGATTGTTATAAATTATTTGATACTAATTATTATTTTATATTTAATAATTATTTTAATGTTTATTTATTTATTATTCTCATGATTATTTTATAGGATATTAATTTAACAAATCCATGTGAAGATTATACTTGATAATTATGCTGGAAACTCATGGAGTTTGAATTGAAGAAAATCTAGTCATTAATGTATCATGTTTATAAATAGATACTAGATATAGGTAGCAATAGGAGAAGAGAACAAAATAAGAGATAAATTTTTTTATATAAATTTTTCACTATTCTAAGCTTAACCATTCATACTACCTTTTCTGGAATTCCAAAACATAATCACATATATCTTGAAGGATCAAATATTATTAATTTTACACCAACAACTACTATCAATATCTTATATAGGTTTAATTTTTTTATCTTTACTTTGGTAGTATCATTTTTGAGGTAACATTTTCCTTTTAGGCCACATTCATTGGTTATACACCCATTACAATATGAATCTACCTGATTATACTTACCTAACCAAAAATCACAACACAACTTATGTCTGATCCCGCAAAAGGTAATATTGGTTATTCTTTCACTCAAAAGGAAAGAGTTAGAGATAGAATGATACTTTGAAATTCTAGTTTTTTCCTTCTCTCATAAAATTTTTGGTGTTTTAGAAACCTATAAAAAATGCTTTTTCTACCTCTATGTTGAAAAAGAAATGTTATCAAGAGTTTTAACTCTCTTTAATATGTGACGTTTTTTTAGTTTGTTATACACATTGAGGAATATAGGTTTGTGAAGATTATAATTAGGATATTTTTATCCAAACTACTATAATAATTTATGTTTTGTATTATTATTAATTATTTTTTAAATACTTCACACTCCTTACACTTAATATTTATGATTAAATTTTTTTATCTTTTATTCCACTATATTCTTTAATATCATTTCAATAAATATAATTATTTTAATATGGAAAATTCATCCACTATGGTCTCCTGAACATCACTATATGAAACCAATAATTATAATAATATAATTGGATATTTTTGATAAATTGATTTTGTTAAATTTTATGATATACTTAAAAATATAATTGAATAATCTTTTAAGATGGAGGTTCAAGGATCAAAAGACAATTGGGTTTAAAAGGGGCTACCATTTTCCAATGTGAATGATAACGGTTATTGGGAATCTAGGATAAAGTATTACCTATATATTAGCATTTAGAATTATAATTAAATATTAAAACCAAATAAACTTCCAGAAGAAGATCCTAATACACTTAATGGTGATGATACTACTGAGTAAAATATTAACTTTAAATTTTGGAACAAGAATTACTCTTCTATTAGTAAAAATATTTTTATTTATGTTTCTACTTGTAAAAATAATCAAGATATTTATATTATTTTTCATATTACATATTATGGAATAGATAGGATAAAAAAACTGAGGTTTTAATGTTGTCAGTAGAGTATAAATATTTCAAGGCATGAGAATATAATATTGTCTACCAAATTTTTCATAGATTCACAAGAATTTTTAATAGGATGACTGATTCTGGAGAAAAATTGGATAATATATATATGGTTTAAAGAGTTATCTGATCTCTATCAAAAATGTATCACACTAAAAATAATAATAGATGAAATTAAAAACTTTTAGGATTAAACTATAAATGATCTTATATATTCACTCTTATAAAATGTGATTGAGCTAAAAAACATTAAGAATGATTCTGATGTGAACAATAATGGTATATATTATAAATCTATTTATTCTTATTCTAGTTCCTATGATAATTATTTGTGTTTATTGACTGATGGAAAAGAGAGGATAACTATGTTCATTAATGTAGTATACAAAGAGTTTAAGAGAAAACAGTCTATAAGGGATAGAAATAATTTTAAGAAGGATGAGATAACGGATAAAAAGAATGTTAGTTCATATATGAATTATAATATTTAAAATCTAACTTTTTAATGTCATTAATATGAATGTTCACATCAAGACTTTTGATTTTAAGATGAAATATCAAATAAAAGACAAAAATTTGATCAAAAAATTAAAAGAGGGAAATGGAGACATGGGGTAGTAATGAATATTTATATTCATGTACTAAATCTAGAAGCAATAGGGAAATTGGAAATATATATTTTATGGTTATTTATAATAATATATCATTTTCACCTTCCCACTCAAGTTCATCAAGTGACTTGGGTGAATCAATAAGAATATATGGAAATAATTTTTTAATTAGAAGCATGGATGGAGTGACTAATACATGTCATGATTATGATTTTTATTTAGATTATAACCTTGATTATGATTGTAATAATACTATTTTGGAACAATTAGAAAATAAAATTGATAAGTTTCAAGCTATTGTATTAAATATCGGATATTTATATATATTACTAAATACAGACTATAAATGAAATAAAAAAGAGAGAAGCATTATTGTTTTTTATATTTTGAAGCTTATAGTGGAAAATGTGATGTATAAAGAATATATAGAGAATTTGAAGATTACTTCTTAAAATTCTAATGACAAGCTATTTTAAAATTTATCAGTTGTTAGATATGAAAATAGTAGGCTAAATCTGGAGTATAGTGTCCAAATAAAAATATGAAAACTTTTATTTAATTTGTAGAGAGTTATCATAAGAAACGTTCAATGAAAATAAAAATAAACAAGAAAATAATAGTATTGGTTATGATATAATTTATCATCAAATGTATATAAATCACTTTTATAAAGATAAAAAATAATATATTTCATCTATTAATTATTTTAAATTTGATTATCTTGGTTTATATACATATTAATGTTATTTTTTAATTGTGTAATCTCATTGTAAAAATATTATTTCAAGTTCAAGCTATCTTACCCTTTTATATAATTGGTTCCTAAGTGTTCTCATTTGAATATGGTTGGACCTAAACTGATTTACATTCTCGGGTAATGTGTTTCATATGGACAACATGAATACCCTTTATAGTTTAACTAATAAGTATGTTTGCAAGATCTAAATTACATTAGTTTATTTTAAGGTAAATGATCATGAATTTATAGTTCTATTATTTTATTTATTGGAATGTGGTTCACTATTTGGTTACTTTTTAAATTCTTTATATATATATTTTTCAATTATATGAATATTTTTAACATTT
The DNA here is from genome assembly GCA_963277665.1 of Viscum album. NCBI lineage: Eukaryota > Viridiplantae > Streptophyta > Magnoliopsida > Santalales > Viscaceae > Viscum > Viscum album. The sequence goes on from OY728122.1 coordinate 1,439,255,838, forward strand.
ATCTGTCTTTTTATATATTTTTATAGTAAAATTTCACTTGATTTGAATGTGCTACTAATGTCATTGAAGAGATAAATTTTTTTTATTAAGGGGTAACTTTTATTTTTTTATCATTTGATATAAATTTTTAATGGATGAATTTAATGGAAGTTATTTCTTTAAAACTAGTGATATAATACATTTTTATTCTATATATTTTATTCATATCATTTCTATCAATCAATTTTAAAACTTAATTTATCTTTTATTACTATGATTTATTATTTAATATTAGGGAGATGTGTATTAGTTTTATTTCTTGTACTATGGGAGAGATATGTTTGGTTTTTAGGGGTGATTTTTAGTTTTATGTTAACATATCTTTTTGGTTCTTATAAAAATTTTGATAGTTGTTCTAATTTGAGATGACAGGGTTTAGTAGTTATTAAAAATTTGGAGAATATTTAGTGGAACCCTTCCAAATTATTTATTTTTATGATAATTAAATTACCCTCTCATCTTGTGTTTATATTATTTATTATTTATTATTTATTTATATTCATTTTTATTATTTCATTATTATTATATATTTACATTTTATGATTTCACATATTCTGCGTTTTAGAATTTTTCCTAAGTAAAATATATTTACATATTCCCTGAGGGTATGAATGTTATTTTATGTATTATTGGTACTGGAAATTCAGATATGTACATAAACCTTGTGCATTGCACTCTTACTTATAAATTACCTTTACATACTTCATATTTAATTTTACAAATTTTAATGTTTAGAATATGATAAAGAATTGGAATTTATACATTATTGTAGAACTCAATATACAACTATTATGTTTAGAGATCTCATCATATTTGGATAAGTGTTTTTCTTTTACATGTAAATGGAGAATATAATATAAGACTCTTATATAATGGATTTTTGAAAAGGAAGTTACTTTTACATATTATGTATGATGTGAATTTTACTTTTATATATTTACATAAAGATAAGTTGAGTAGATATTTTGTTAAATCAAATTCTATTAGGTATTTATCTATATTCATAGTTACCATTATGATTTTTTTTTAAATTCATGAAAATGAATATTACACATTATAAGGGTAGTTATCTAGAAGTTAAGTGTTTAGAAGTAAAGTGTTCAATGACTTTTATATATGGAACTGATGTTATAGAGATTAATTTTTTTAATTGATTCAGAAGTTTTGAAATTTCATTCACATATCATTAGAGTGATGAATATAAAATTACTTATAATTATTGAAGATTAATAATGAATTTTCTTTTTTATTGAAATTATAAATATTCAATATTAAAATTTAAATATATAAAATTTTAATAGTTCTATTTCATGTTATTATAGGGATTATTTTTCACACTCGTGTCCTTATTTTCTGGAATATTTCTCTTCTATTCTTGTCTTATCTTTCCCTGTATCTTTCCCCTTGGTCCCCCCCATGAAATTTGAAAGAAAATGAGGGTTTTTTGGTGGCCAAGACATGCTTCATGGTTTGACCGGATGGTTTACTAAACCATGTGCACAAACCATTCATAGTGTCTAGATCATTAAAACTTTTTATGTTATTAAACTTTTTCCTTCCTGTATTCACCTTAACTCACCCCTTCCTTCCCCCATTAGACCAAACCGTCCATGTAAGGATTCTAAAATCCCTCTACCTCTATTGGAACCCATTTTTAAGTGGGTTTTGGTGTTGGAACATCAATATTATTCTAGTAAGTAAATTCATATCATTTTCCTTCTACTTACTTGGAGTTTATTCCTACCTTATTGAAGTTCAAAATTTCTATAAACTAGTGTTTCATACCTAGGTTTTAATTTGGTGTTTCCCTGTCCAATATTGTTGATTAGGGTTCATTTTCATCCTCTTGTGGTGAGGCGGTGGTGTGGATATAACTTTTCATAATGATTTGCATTTTTTACATCTAAGGTTGTTGATTGAATGTGTAATCATTCATTGATGAAATATTTTGCTTTCTTGGCCTTCCTATAATGTTTCCTACTAATTGTGTGTGGTTTGAAAATTATTTTTGATATAATTTGTTAAGAATTTGATTTTAAAGTTGCACTTTTTCATAAAATTTTGTTTTTTCATGGGTAAGTTATGTGGTATCATTTTAGGGCATATTATAATATATGAAAGTGTCTTACTAAATATTTATAGGGTTACCAATTCTTTTTCTGTGTGGTTTTGGTGTGAATTTTCCCATGAAAATGGGTTTTGAAATTGATTTTTTGTGCAATGCCTTGTTTTACATATTGAAATTGATTTATTAATATTTTAAATGGTTTATTGAGTTAAACAAAGGGTGAAAACAAATTGGGTAATTTTGTGTGTGTGTGTGTGATTAAGAAATGGTATTTTTCTACGCAAATTGCTTTTTATAACTAGTTGATTTTGTTTGAGCCCAAAGAGGGAAACCTGGATATCTAGGTGGGCGGACTAGGACTTATATTCTAGTGATCTGGTAGTGGTATCATCCATGTTTCACTTATAATGTTTGACTACGATAACAGTAACTAAACTTTGATAATGTTTGGGGACCAATAGATCATTGGGTTTTCCCCTCCTAGTGGATAATTCATGAGAAGATTATTGACTATGGTTACTCTTACTGTGAGATATGATGAGCCAAGGCCCCCCAGCTAGCTAGTTCCTTGGGGTGTTCCCGTGACAAATAATCAATGGTTATATTGTATTTACTATTGGCATAGAGCGTGTTTTTTTAAAAAATTCAGTATCAAGTGTCATTTATTTAAAAGTGAACTTTCTTAGAATTTTCCCCCTTGAGAGCTATTTTCATTTAAAATTTCACCTTTTACAAATTGTTCTAGCATTACTTGTTTATAAAAAATTGCAAGATTTTTATCTTAAAATTTTAAACAAAAGGAATATTTTTGGGTGGAATCCTATTGGAATTAGGCTCACATCCTACTTACACCTTTGGATTTATGTAGACTTGATAATGTTTCACACAGGTAAGGGAAAGGTCCTTAGATATGGCGGTTTAGGTTGTTAGCTTCTTTTCTGGGTGTGGGGTTGTGGAGAAGGTTTGGGGGTGACGTCCCCTTACCATTTGGAGGTTCTTGAGTCAGAATTGATTCTCCTTTTAAGTTATGAACCTATTAGATTTTTTTTAAAACAATGTATTTCAATTATGAATTTTATTAAAGGCTTGTTTGGATTAAATATTCTGATTTTGTTTGTTTATTTTTGTTAGATGTTTAATGATTCTAAATATGGGTAAAACCTTCTCAAACATTTATTTATGATTCTTGGGCACTTGTTCCTTCTTGTGGGGATCAGTAACCCTCTTTGGGACTTTCCACAGACTAGGTCGGTTACTGGTTTGTATGGAGACTAGATCTAGACTGTGACAAAATGGTATCTGAGCTGATTAAGCTCTTTGGATCATATTATCTGGAATGAGTCTGGTTAGAATGGAGATAAGATTTTCGGGGATCATAGTTCAAGTTGAGAGTTGGTTTCCTGGATAGTACCTCTCATGACAGACCTTGAGTCGCCCTGGGATGTTGGGATTTTTGTTTTATTTCACCTCTTGGTGTGACTTGTGGGCTATAGACTACACGTGGATAGTGGTTGGTGGTAAAATATTTTTTTATTTCATTTTTGAGCTAAGTTTTATTTATTTATATTTTTTGTTATTACTGAAATATTTAAAAAAAAATGTAATGTTGTTTCCACTTGTGATTGTTTCCTTTTGTATAAACAAGCCTCCCTAAAATGCTCTCATGCACCCATATGAGGAAGCTGGAGAGAGTTCTCCCCCACCGCATGATGAGTGGTTTCTAGAAGTTGTGGCCTAGGCTTTCCAAGATATATGATAGGGAGGGGCTCCTGGTCCTTCTCCTTCTATAGATAGATAATATGAGTATGTTACAAGGAAGGAAAAAGCCTAGGAGTCTCTACAGAAAAATCTCCCTATCATCTGTGGTTACATAGAACCCTAGGAATAATAGGAGTGGATTGAGAAGATCGAGTGCATGTTAGAGTTTCTTGACATATCTGAGGAGGTTAGGGTGAAATTTTACTTTTTTCTGTTATATGCACCTAGCCGTAGGTGGTGGGAATCCGTGATTCAAAATGGAAAGCATGAACAGATGAGCTGGAAGGACTTCAAGGTTACCTTCAATGATCAGTACAATCCTGAAGTCTTGGATTCTGCGAGATATCGGGAGATTATGGAACTCATATAGGGGGATCATTAAGTAATAGATTATTCCAACTACTTCCCTAATATTTTCCAATATTCACTTGAAATGGTCTCTAATGAGAAGATGAAGGCCCAGAACATGGAGAGTAGTTTGTGGTCGGTTATCTCATCTCAGGTATTCATGTTCAAGTTTAATACCTATGTAGGGGTGGTTGATCAAGCTTGTATGGTGGATATTGATAATAAGGGAAGGTCTGGTTTCTCTAGGATGGTATCATTAATGGGAAGTGGTAGTTCATTTGAGTATACAAAGAAAGTGAGAGGAGAAGGGGAAGAAGGAAGGTGGCAGTTTAGGCCATCCTCCAAGGCACTTATCATCAGTGGATTCTGATGAAAGGTCCATTGTGTGACACCAATGTGAGAGGCCATAACACACCTAACCTCCATGTACATCTCATATGTGGTCTTCTTATTTGTTTAGATCAATTAGCACTTTAAGTGATTTTTGAAGTTGGTATGTCCACTACAGAGTGGAGTGGGATTAGGGGCTTCTAGGGGAGTGTCAGTTTAGCCAGGTCCTTCATGAATAGTGGGAACTGAGTTTGGTGGTCATGAAAATAGGGTTGGATTGCCTTCTAAGTAGAGCGAGTTCTAGGTAGAGCCATAGGTGAGTGGCCATTTTCAGTAAAAGAGTGGGCATCTCCATATTGTGGATTAGGCACTAGTGGGATCATATGTAGGGCCTTCGAGAGTTTGAGGTACCATCTATATTGCATATTCTTTATCTGTTGTTCTCTTTGATATTGGGGAAACAGTTTCTTTCTTCTTTTTCCATTTTACGAAACTTGTGAATTTTACTATTGAGTTATTTTATTTTATGATGTAGTTGGTGATACTGTTTGGGTAAGAAGAAAGAGCCAGGTCTTAGGTGCCTGTCATGTGGGCTTTTTGTGTCGGTGTTTGAGATGGGATGGGACCTCCTGGTCTTGGATATCGATCTTTTTGATGTAATACTTTTCATGGATTGGATAATAAAAATTCAACACATATTGATTCCTATATCCAGTGGGTGAGTTTCATGGAACCTGATGGGAGTCCTCAGGTTTTTCATGGGGAATGGGAACCTCAGTTGGGTTGTGTGGGACCTCCACTCCCAGAAATGAGAAACCATATATTCCAGTTATTGTCACTCGTATTATAGGATGATGATTATGCTACTAAGGGTTGATTACCTCATATAGTTGATGATTTCCCAAAGGTATTTCAAAATGATTTTCCAAGCCTTCCCCTAGAGCATGACATGGAGTTCTTGATTGATTTTGCACAGAGAACATATCCTACATCTTTTCCATTAAATCATATAGCCCCCAGTATGTTCAGGGAATTAATGATACATCTAGATGATTTAAAATCTAGAGGATTCATTCACCCAAGAGTAATTCCTTAGGCCGCTCCTATTCTTTTTTCTAATAAGGATAATAGGTCCCTTAATTTGTGCATTGAATATCGGAATATGAATAAGGTAACCATCAAGAATAAATATAATTTACCCTAAATAGATGACCTGATTGATCCGTTAAAGGGGGGAGAGTGGTTTTAGAAGATAAACATGTGTTCAAGCTACCACCAAGTGAGGGTGAGAGAGGCAGATATCCCGAAGATAGCCTTCTGAAGTAGGTATGGCCACATTGAGTACATGATCATGCCTTTTGGATTGACCAATGCTCCAACGGTCTTTATAGCACTCATGAATAGTGTGTTCCACCAATATCACAACTTCTTCATTGTGGTATTTATGGTTGTCTTCTTGGTTTACTCTGTATATGAGAAAGATCAAGAGCATCATTTTTGGATCGTGTTGGGAACTCTATGGGATCATCTTTTTTATGAAATGTTGTCCAAGTGCACATTTTGTATCAAGGAAGTGATGTTTCTGTGTCATGTCATCTCAAAACAGGGGGTTTTGGTGGACCCTGAGATGATTGGTGTAGTTATTTCATGGGAGAAGCTAAGGAATGTGTTTGAGATCAGAAGTTTGCTTAGCCTGGAAGGTTATGAAACACCCCAAGCTTCCACAGTATGCTTCTCTTTGAATAATTCAGTAGCTTGAGTTGTACACAACTTCGCGTTCTAGCACACTACAATGAATCAAACTAACCATTTAAAAAGAAGTTATGAATGGTAGTACTCGATTTTTTAAATTTTAAAAAAATTATTTTCCAAAATGGAATTCATTTTTTGGATTCGGAATACAAAAATTAGCTTTTGGTGAATTTTTGGTATTTTTTTAAAAACATTCAATTTCTGATGAATAGTGAAAAAATTGCGTTATTGTTTAAAAACAACATTTATTAAATAATAATTATTATTATTTAAATTTATTTAAAGTTAAAAATGGATACATAATACTTATATTAGTTAAATGTAATTAATTGGAGTCATTTTATAATATGATTAGATATATAAAATTTTATTGAATTATTTAACGCCTTTCACCCACCTTTTAGGAACATTTGCAAATTTTCATAAAACATAATTTTACCAATTATATGAATTTAATTTAAAAAATATTAGAGACATGGTTTACATCAGTAAGTAAAATGTGGTTCAATAGGATGAAAATAATTTTTCTGAATAGTTACTTTTAATTTTTATTTACCACGGTTAAAAGTAAATTGGGTAATTAAAGGTAAAAATGGTATTATAATTACACTAACACAAGACCTAATTCTATTGGATAAGTTTATTTCAACCAAAATCAACCTTAAGAATAAAATATGATCCTTTTTTATCCACTTCGAATAAATTAGGACATTTGTTATTATTTTATTTAAAAAAGAGTTAAAAGTGTTAAATTCAAATTTTCATAACCAAAACATTTTTAATATATTGTTATAAATAAGATAAATTTGATTATAAATATTTATTAGAAATATAAAAATATTTACTACATCATGGTATTTTATTTATAATTTTTATACAATAAATAATTAAATTTATTTATGACACAATGATGATGTATTAATTACCTTATTAATGAATGATTAAAATAATTTATATTATAAAAATAAAAATAAATGCAAATTGAGACTTTTGAAGCATTAAACTAATTTTATTGGTTGATGTGGCTTTTTATAATTCATTTAATGTATTTTTTAGAAGTAATCATGTTTTTTTGACTTAAAAAACAAATACTAAATAGTTCCAAAATAGACATAAATGTGTTTTAAAAAAATACTATATTATTAAATTATATAATTTTACTAAAAATATAAGACTCAACCAAAAGAAATATATAATGATATATAGGTCATTAATGAACTACTTGAGTTTCTCTTGTCATTTTATAATAAGATTATTAACCATGTAATATAAAAATACAAGAAGACATTGTAAAAGTTAAACTATTTTACTAAGAGTTAAATCTAAATAATAATGTTAATATGTTGGACTAAATAGGTCTAAAACCAATTCTATGAGTGTATTTCGACCCATCACCACTATATGCTTGAAATAAATCCATTTAGAGCAATTATAAACTGAAAATTGTTTTATAATAAAATAATATTTCAATCTTTTCCTAAAGTGGCTCTCACCTCTCTTATCAAAGAGTACTTACCCTTCTCTAAAAATCACACCTCCAAAGTCATTTGGTTCAGACAAACCCTGATAAAATATCTTCCCAAATACCCTAAATTCAAAATATATTCCTTAAATTGATCATAGAGCCAACCTAATGAGCCATTTTGATCAAATCTAAAAGGAAGCACCTGAATAAGAAGTAATAATTTTATCACCTCTTTCAATATTATTTTCTTCTTCCACTTACTCTTTCATTGTTGTATCCATAACAAAATAATAACTCCATTACCTTCTACATACTTATATGTTATTATAAATATGGTATAATCATATTCATTATTCTATCCATCCTATGAATGAAAAAGTCACCAAACGTGCATACATACGACTTACCGTCTCCACGTCGGGGTGTAGTTTTTTTATTCAACACTTAATTATTTGGATGGGTATAATAATGAGTATAATTTATGTAAAAATAAATATAACATGTTATTTATTTTTTATATATAATATATCATCCCATTACATATGATTTCACCACTGATAGAAGGATATTGTCGCTCATGCATAAGTACGGATTACCGTCTCCACGATGTGATGAGATTTTGTTCCCCATCATAACCATTAAACAATAATTTTAATTTGTTGATTAAAAATAATGTTTATGAATGTAATATCATTCTGGATATGAATAAAATACATTCTATCCCTAACAAATAGAAATTACATAACAAAACATACAATGGAAAATCAGTTAGTTAACACCCGAAATAAAGATACTACTGAAATATTATTAACAAACCAATATTAAAGGATCATGTATGATACAATATTTATGTATTTGGATTATTTTATAATTTAATAACAATTATTTTAACATTATACAGGAGGTTAACCTTCCCTCTACTAAGGAAAAGTGCAAGGTAAGGGTTAATTTTACAATCTCTTTAACATCTTAGGTTGTTTATTAGTGAGTATCTACTAGGACCTCTTTATCATCCACATATGTGTTTCATAAAAATTTATTTCAAAACATTTTTACTATTTAATTGACTATGTGTTAAAGTCATTTATACCCTTTTTTTACTTTTTATTAAATGGTTTGAAAGGAATCTTTCTGTCGCTTTCCAAATAGGGTACTTTATGACCATTTCAGAAAATTAAGGAAAGCATGTTTTTCTAAAATATATGGAGGGTATGGAAATTTTATTCCACTATAACACATTCTAGGATATCTTTAAACGATTATAATAATTTTTTCATAATAATTTTTTTCTTTACTTTTGAATGATTTCAATGTATAAAGAGATATTTCACTCAAATAATTTTTGGATTTATTTCATCTATGTCAACATCGTTTTTTTGGATTTTATGCTTGTTTGATGTTGACTTATTATGATATAATCTTTCATATTTTATTGATGGTTTTCTGATATGTTTGACTATGGATGTGCTATTTTTATACCATTCGTGGTTTATAGATAAATTATTGACATTTTGTATGCTAGTTTAAATACGAATGTTTATGTTATGTTTGAACCTTTTCATATGAGGAATGAATTGGATGTAGTAAGTGATGGGAGGGGCCTGCTATAGCCTCGTGATGCATTGGAAGGTCTCATATGAAAAACTAGTGTCATGGCACAACGTTTTGACAAAATCTTATTTTTAGTCTTGGCATGAGCCCTTGACTATGTGGTTTTGATGTCTGGCATTATACATTCCGTCATTATGAAATATTATATTGATATTACATGATATTATTTGACTATTATAATATCCATGTGAAGAAGAAAATGGAATTATTTGATTTATCTTTTCCATATGATTCTTATATTTATGTTTAAAAGTTTTTTGTTTTACTCTTATACATTTTCTTAAATGTTTATACTTTTTTATGATAGTTTCTACTATATTGTTATCCTTACTGAGCATCTGAGATCCCCCCTTTGTTATGTTTTATTTTCTCCAGGATGCGAAGAAGTATATTACAATTAAACTTCTGTAATAGGATAAGGGATATGAGTGTGTTCAAAGGGGACACGATGTTGTTTTTTTTCCATTTTATAATGTAATTTAAAACTTATGAATGTATATTGTACTTCCAATGATACTAAACTAATTGGTATTTCGAGATGTGATCTCTTGTGATCATTAAAATGTTATGTAATAATGCACCAACTCTCGGTAACTAGGGTTGGGGTGTTATTGTTGGTATCGGAGGATTTTTAGTAAAAACAATGGGAACTAGATTTAGAGAAACTATTATTAGAGAACATTACCCAAAGATAAACACTGAGGATTAGTATAGAAGAACTTCCAAGAATTTTGGTAATGTAGAGATTTTGTGTATTTTACAAGAAATGCATCCCTACCTGGATACAAGTAGGTAGAGGTGGATCTAGCACAGATGTCTCTATGGGTCATATCCAAAAACACCGCTTTGTGCTAGACTCGAATGGGAACTGGTGCATGATAATGGGACTCGCTACAATCTTGGTTATGGAACCCCCAGGGGATACGATTAGGATAATTAACATTTTCTTTACAAACCATTATGAAGGATTCATGAATAAATAATTCTTCAAAGAAAAAACATTTCTTTATGATTATGGATTATATTCATAAACTATTCAATTTATGTTAGGTATTTTACAAGTTTATAATTATTCATTGTGATTAATAAACTACCCTAGTGTATTCTATTGTTTAGAAGTGGAACCTAGTGGAAGATGTTGAAGCCATATCAATTCACTTAATAAATGTAGTGATTTCCCTCCTTCTAAAGATAATTATAGTGGAGTTGGTGATGCTACTTGTGCTGAGAATCTTATAATCATACTTAGGAAACTCACTCAGGTTACAGATAATAACCATACCCATATGGAGCACCCTGATCCAAAACGTTGAGGATCAATGTTAGACCGCTTCATCAGGAAACAACCACCAACATTCAATGGGACTAAAAATCAATTTGTAGTTGGGCAATGGATAAGTTCTTTAGAGAAAATATTTCATAATTTGGGGAGTAGTGAAATAGAAAAATTTGTCATGGTAGTTTATCACCTCATAGGAGAGGCAGATCAATGGTGGTCATTAATTCAAAACACAAAGGAGGATGAATAAGTATAAAATATGTAATGGAGGGCATTTAAATAACGTTTATTAGAGAAATAATTTCCTCGTGAACATTGAGGGGATATGGAATGACAATTTCTGAGTTTGAGGAAAAAGGTGGATGAGAATGTCGTAAATATGAGGCCGACTTTACAAGGTAAAAAAGCTATGATGAAAATTATATACATAACCCAAGGAGTTAGATTGATCGATTCCTTAATGGGTTAAAACCATTTCTTTGTGGACCATTAGTCTCACAATTCTTATCATCGTATGTAGATGTAATCTCATGTGCTATCAATACAAAAAGTAATTCTATAAATATTAAAAATTTAATGAAAGGAAAGAGAAGAAGATATTTGTTGAACACTCTAGAAATGGAAATAAGAGGAATAAAGGAAAAATTGATTTTTCATCCGGTAGTAAATGTCACAAGAAACATCCTGGTACTTGCATGAAAGGGATGAGAGTTTGTTACAAGTGGGGATAAAAAGGCCACAAAGCTCGTGATTTTAATGGAAAGAAAGAGTTTTTAAATTTTCAATGGTAAAATTTTAGAGAAACAGGGCATTATGAAAATGAATTTCATAACCGTCATGGAAACCATCCTAAAAAAAGTCCAAGGGAGAAAGGACGATCTTATGTGATCACCACTGTTGAAATTGAAGCTCCGAATGATGTAGTGGCTGGTACTTTTATCATTTCCTCAAATTTAGCCAATGCTTTATTTGATTCTAGATCATCACATTCTTTCATATCTTCCCAGTCTTCCATGAAAATTTGATATTTCTAATTTGATTTAACATGGGATTTGTCAGTGAAAACTCTTAAGGGAAGAATCATTGCAACAATTTTTTTTGGAATCAGTTACCATTATGGCATATAAATGATCTTTATCGGCTGATATTATTTTCATACCCATGATTTAATTTGATATAATCCTTGGTATAGATTGGATTTTGGACCATGATGCGAATATTTTTTGTAAGAAGGAGGTTTAACTTTTTGATGATGATAAGTAATACCATATCTTTAAAGAAGAAATGTGACCATCTGGTTCTTATCTAAATCCACCCTTATAGCTCTACTAAATTCCATTATTGGGGAGGAAGGGAGTGAAATAATTATGGGTGAGTAAATGAATGTTCTGATATAGTATGTACCCATTGTTCAAGAGTATTTTGATGTGTTTCTAGAGGATTTACATGTCATTCTCCAGAATGAGAAATTGAGTTTTCCATTGACTTAATTCATGTTTCAAGGCCCATATCAAAGACCCCTTCTAGAATGGACATTGTGGAATTATTGGAACGAAAGAAACAACTATGGGAATTGAGTAATAAAGGAATAATTCTCTCTAGTGTTTCTCCATGGGCAGCCCATGTTCTTTTTATTAAGAATAAATATTGATCTATGAGGTTCTGCATTGACTACAGGGAGATCATTGCTATAAAAATAAAGAAAAAGTATCCCCTTCCTTTCATTTATGATTTATTTGATCAACATCATAAATATCAATATTTTTCAAAGAATTACCTTTGATCAATATATCATCATTTGTGCATGAATAATTAATACATTCCGAAGACAGTATTTTGTACTAGGTATGAGAATTATGAGTTTACAATAATTCCTTTTGGAATGACTAATGAACCCTCTGTTTTCATGGATCTAATGAATATAGTTTTCAAGAAATATCTTAATTACTTTTTAGTAGTATTTATTGATTATATCTTGGTATACTCCAAAATCTACAAAGATCATGAAAATCACTTGAAAACTATTCTAAAGTCTCTTAGAAGAAATGAATTATATGGGATGTTTAGCAAGTGTGAATGCTGGTTTTAGGAGATTTATTTTCTTGTCCATATTGTCTCTAATTATTAAATCTTTGTCGATCCTTCAATGACAAAGTCAATACAAGAATGGCCAACACCAATTAGTATAACTGAGGTATGCGGTTTTATTGGTTTAGCAGGTTACTGTTGGCATTTCATCTATAATTTTTCCTGATTGGATAACCCATTCACGAAACTCACACATAAATGGGTTAAATTTTTTTGGACAAAAGAGTGTGAAAAATGTTTTGAATAATTGAATAAAAGATTTTTCAATGCTCTTATCTTAACTATACCATCATGTAATGATGGGTTTGTTATTTATAGTGATGCTTCAATGAAAGGACTGGGTTGTGTCCTTATGCAGAATGATAGAGTAATTTCTTATGTCTCACAGCAGCTAAACGTTCATGAACAAAAATATCACACTCATGATATTGAGTTAGAAGCTATAATATTTTCTCTAAAGATATAGAGACACAATCTCTATGGTGAAAAATGTGAGATATATACTGATCAAAGGAGTTTGAAGTATATTTTCTCACAAAAAACTCAACATGAGGCAAAGAAGATGACTCGAACTACTCAAGGATTATGATTGAACAATACACTACCATTCATGGGAGGTAAATAAGGTGGAAGATGCTTTCATCCGAAAGAATCATGTATTTTTAACAAGATGAGAGTTGAAAGGGATCTTATGTTCATGGATCTAGTAAATATGGGTATGGGAATAATCATAAAAGGTGAAACAACAATAATTTTTCAAATAGTTTCCAAACTATCACTACTAGAAAGGGTAAAAAGTTCTCAGACTGATGATGAATAGTTTCAAAACAAAATTAATGTTGTAAATGATGGGAGATTGATTGAACTAGTATATGAAGATGGATTTTGAAAATTTAGAGGAGGATTTATGTTCCCGATATACCTTATATAAAAAGGTAATTGTTGGATGATGCTCATAGCTTTAATTTCTCCATACAACCTGGTAGCACAATGATTTTTAGAGATGTGAAGGATCATTTTTTTTGGGACAACATGAAGAAGTATATTGATGATTATGTGTCAAGATGTATGGTTTTTCAACAGGTTAAGGCAGGAAGACAACATCCTGGAAGAGTAATGCAACCTCTTCTCATACCTGAGTGGAAATGGGATGATATTATGATATAATTTTTCATGGGGCTACCAATGAATCCTACATGGAATGATGCAATATGGGTCATTGTGGATAGTCTTACTAATTCATCACATTTTCTTTATATAAGAGAAGATTTACCACTTGAACATTTATGCTGCTAATCTTTTTTTTTCATTTTAAAAAGTCAGCTTAAGGGTTCCCAGTGCACAACATACAAAGCCGAAGAAAAACAAAACAGAAAAGAACACCACAAACAGAGATTCTAGAAAATATTCTCTTATATCAATGAAGTTTTAATACATCATGGAGTAACCCTATCGATTTTTTTCTAATTGTGATCCTTGATTCACATAAAGATTCTAGAAAAGTCTCCAGAAATCCCTTGAAATTGAACTTAGTTTTGAGCACTGCCTACCACCCTCAAACTGATGGACAATCAAAACAGACTATTAAAACCGTAGAAGTCATTTTGATATCTTTCTCACATGACTTTCAAGGTATGTGAGATCAATATTTACCTCTGGTAGAATTTTCCTATAACAATAGATTCCATTCAAGTATTTAGATGGCACCATATGAAGTGTTATATCGAAAGAGATGTCTCAAACCAACTTTCTGGGATGATGTTGGTTAAAGAAAACTCATAGGCCCAGAACTTGTTGAGGAAACAATGGAAAAGGTGATGATTATTCACACCCACATCAAAGCATCTCAATGTAGGTAAAATTGCTATGCCGATAACTAAAGGAAGTATTTTTAATTTCAAGTAGGAGATCATGTTTTATTGAAGGAATATCCATTGAAGGGTGTTATATAGTTTGATAATAATGGTTAATTAAGTCCCAAGTACATCGGACCATTCTATATTCTATAAATAATTGGAGTAATATCTTACCTTTTTGAAATTCCTCCAAGTCTCTCCAAAGTTAATGATGTGTTCAATGTATCACTATTGAGAAAAATACGTGCCTGACCCAATGCATGTACTCACCTATGAAGAAATTGAATTGGAACCTTCTCTTCCTTATTGTGAAAATCCTGTTAGGATTCTTGATACTAGAGAACAAGTGTTGAAAAACTGAACGACTTGTCTGCTAAAAGTTCTTTGGAGAAATCATAAAATGGAAGAGGCAACGTTGGAACCTCAGAAACTTATGATGAAGAACCACCCAAATCTTTTTATGTAGTAATATTATAGAAATTTCAAGGAAAAAACTATTTGAAGGAGAATATAATGTAACACCCTAAGCTTCCACAGTACTCTTCTCTTTGAATAATGCAATAGCTTGCATTGTACATAACATTGTGTTCTAATACACTACGACCAATCAAACTAGTAGTTTAAAAAGTAGTTTTGTATAGTATTACTCATTTTTTTAAATTTTATAAATTTTATCTTTCAAAATAGACTTAATTTTTTGATTCAAAATATGAAAATTATCTTAGGTTTAATATTTGGTATTTTTCTGAAAACATTCAATTTTCGATGAATAGTGAAAAACACTGCGTTATTGTTTAAAACTGAGTTTTATTTAAATAATTATTATTTTTATTTAAACTTATTTTAAAGTAAAAATAGATAAATAATACCTATATTAATTCAATTTAAATAATTAGAGTCATTTTATAATAAGATTAGATATATAAATTTTTATTGAATTATTTAACTCTTTTTACCCACCTTCATCAAACATCTTCAAATTTGCATAAAATGTAATTTTACTGCTTTTTTGAATTTAATTTAAAAAATATGAGAGAAAAAGTTTACATCAGTAAGTATAATGTGTTTCAATAAGATGAAAATAATTTTTGGTGAATAGTAACTTTTTAGTTTTCTTTACCACGGTTAAAAGTAAATAGGGTAATTAAAGGTAAAAATGATATTATAATTTACCTAACACATATCCTAATTCTATTAGATAAGTTTATTTTGACCAAAATCAACCTTATTAATAAAATTTTACCTTTTTTATCCAAATGGATAAGATTAGGACATTTATTATTATTTTGTTTAAAGAAGAGTTTAAAGTGTTAAATTCAAATTTTAATAACTAAAACTTTTATAATATATATTTGTACCTAAAATAAATTAGACTATAAATATTAATTATAATGATTAAAATATTTCCTATATCATGGTATTTATTTTTTAATTTTTAGACATTAAATAATTACATTTATTTATGACACAATAATGATGTAGTAATTACCTTATTAATGGAAGATTAAAATAATTAATATTATAAATATCCAAATAAATGTAAATTGAATCTTTTGATCACTAAACGAAGTTTTTATGTTAATATGGAATTTTAGGATTTATTTAATGTATTTTTTCGACCTAATCATGTTTTATTTACATTCACAAAAACCAAATACTAAATAGTGTCAAAATTGACATAAATGATTTTTTAAAAAAATACTACATTATTAATTGATATAATATTCCTAAAAATCTAATATTCGGAAAAAGGACTTATATAATGATAGATATGTTATTAATTAACCACTTGAGTTTTTATTGTCATTTTATAGTATGTTTGTTAACCATTTAATATAAAAATACAAGAAGATATTGTAAAAGTTAAACTATTTAACTAAGAGTTAAATCTATAAGATAAGGTTAATATGGTGACATAAACCTGTCTAAAACCTATTGGTTGATAGGATTTAGATCTATCCCCACCTTATCCTCTAAATAAATCCATTTGTATCCATTATTAACAGAAAAATATTTTATAATAAAATAATATTTCAATCTTTTCCTAAAGTGAGCCTCACCTCTCTTATAAAAGTGTGCTTCCCCTTCACTCAAAATAACACCTCCAAATCCATTTTTCTCCACCAACCCCTGTTCAAATATCTTCCAAACTACCCTCGATTAAACCTTGAGGTCTTAATTTATTAGAAATCCAATCTATGTATCACCTTTTTTTAATCAAAAAAGAAGCACCTGAAGATGTGGTAATAATTTCATCACCTCTTTCAAAGTTCTTTTCCTCTTCCACTTCCTCTTTATTTTTTTTTCATACCAAAATAATAACTATAGTAAAGTATACATACTAATATGTTATTATAAATATGGTAAAACCATATTTATTATTCCATCTATCCTATGAATGAAAAAGTCACCATACGTGCGTACATATTCCTTACCATCTCCACGTTGTGGTGTAGTTTGTATTTCAACACATCATTATTTGGATTGTATAATAATGAGTATAATTGATGTAAATAAAAAAATATAACATGTTAATGATTATCTATATATAAAATACCATATAATTACATATGATCTCACCACTAATAGAATGATATTGTCACTCATGCATACGTACAGCTTACCGTCTCCATGACACGATGAGATTTTGTTCCCCATCGTAACCATTCAAGAATAATTTTACATTTATGATTAATTTTTTTAAGAACTTAATATCATTCTCAATATGAATCAAATACATACTGTCAATAACAAACATAACTTACGTAACAAAACATATAAAGGAAAACGAATTATTTAACCCCTAAAACAATGATACTACAAAAATATTATTAAAAAATAAATATTAGAGGATCATGTATGAAATAATATTTCTGAATGTGGATTCTTTTATAATTTAATAAAAATTATTTAACCATTATATGGGAGTTTAACCTACCATGGACTAAGGAAATGTGCAAGTTAAGGGTTAATTTTATAATCTCCTTAATATCTGACATTGTTTATTCGTGAGTATCTATTAGGACCTCTTTATCATCCACATACTTGTATCGTAAAAATGTATTTCAAAAAAATTTATATTTAATAGACTATGGGTTATAGTCATTTATACCCTTGTTTTACTTTTTATAAAATGGTTTGAAAGAAAAATTTATTTCGCTTTCCAAACAAGGTACATTATGACATTTACGAAAATTTAAAGAAAGAATGTTCTTTTTATCCTATATGGAAGGTTCGTCGATTTTCCGTCATTATAACACCTTCAAAAATCCCTTATAATATTATAAGAATATTTCAAAATAAATTTTTTCTTTACTTTTGAATGAACTCAATGTAGAAATAGATATTTCACTCAAATAGTTTTTTGGATTTATTTCATCTATGTCAACATCCATTTTTGAATTTTACGCATATTTGATGTTGATTTATTATGATACAATCTTCCATACTGTATTGATGGTTTAATGATATGTCTGGCTGTGGATGTTCTATTTTTATACCATTCATGTTTTATTCTTAAAGTATTTACATTTTGTATGATAGTTTTAATATGAATGTTTATATTATGGTTCAACCATTTCATATGAGGAATTCGTTGGGTGTAGTGAGTGATGTATGAGGCTCGCTATAGCACCTCAATGCATCAGTAAGTCTCTTGAGACAAACTAGTGTCTTGGCACTAGTCCTTGAAAAAAACTAATTTATAGTCTTGGAATGAGGACTTGACTATGTAGTTATGATGTCCGACATTATGTATTCCATGATTATGAAATTAGCTATTGATATTAAATGTGATTATTCGACTAGTAGAATATTCATGTGAATAAGTAAATTGAATTATTTGATTTATATTTTCCATATTATACTGATGTTTATGTTTAAAAGGTTATTGTTTTAGTCTTATAAATTTCCTTAAATATTTATGCTTATTTATGATAGTTTTCACTATATTTTTATCCTTACTGAGCATATGAGGTCACCACATTCTTATATTTTATTTTTCATCGTATGTGAAGAAGTATATTACGATTAACCTATAGAAATAGAATAAGAGATATGACTATGTTCAAAGGGGACACAATGTTTTTTGTTTTTCCATTTCATGATGTAATGTAAAACTTATGTATATATCTATTACTTACAAGGATACTAAACTAATAAATCTTTCGAGACTTGATCTATTTGATCATGCCAATGTTATGTAATAATGAACCAACTCTAGGTAACTAGGGTCGGGATGTTACGGTTGATTACATGGGGTATGTTCTGTATTTTTCTCGGCATTCCTCACCCATGACCATGCTCACCTGGAAAGGGGCGATGTTTGAATGGATCCCATAATGTTAGGCATCATTTTTGGAGTTGAAGAGATGGTTGAATACTACCCCTGTGTTGATCTTTATAGGATTAGGAAAGGGATATGTGGGGTATTTTGACACTTTAGTTATGGGTCTCAAGTGTGTTCTTATGTGGGGTGACCACATGGTGGTGTATGGTTCTCACCAACTCTGACCATGTGAAAAGAATTACCCTACCCACAACTTGGATTTAGTAGTGCAGATGCATGCTTTGAAGACTTAAAATCACTACCTTTTTAGGGATAAGTTTGTGGTGTAATCTGACTAAAAGAGCTTAGCCAAAATATTCTCACAGAAATATCTTAATATGAGGTAGTTCCATTGGATAGATTACTTTTAGGGGTTTGAATTTGATATCGTCTATACCCCAGGTAAGGGTAATATGGTGGATGATGCCTTAAGTAGGAAAGTTTTTATGAAATCATTGGGGAAGTCTGTTGATGAATGGACTTTGTTGGGGCTTTTTTCCCAGATGCATGTAGAGACCAAGGAGCATTATGGAGGTACCTTTCTATAAAGTGTGAAGTTGACTCCTTATCTTTTAAAGTTGATTCAATGGGAATATCCCAATGATAAGTTATGTCAGTGGTCGATGCAGTTTCTTCATGGTGGGGAGATGTCTTTTGACTTGTCCTCATCTCATGAGGGCATCTTTTGCTTCAAAGGCAATTAAGTGGTGTTGTTGTCTCTATGGAAGGTAGTGATATAAGATATCCACCAATCATAGGGGTTCGTTCATCCTAGATCTACTAAAATGTATAATTATTTTCTTTGGTAGTTCTAGTGGCCCATTATGAGGTGGGATATAGATGATTTTGTATTTCGGTGTTATAAATGTCAGTAGGTGAAAGCAGAGCATCAAAGGCCCTCTAGTTTGCTTCATTCACTACCCATTCTAACCAGTAAGTGGGACAAGGTCACCATGGATTTCATTATTTTCTTTCCACATAATCCTCTAGGTAAGAATTATATTTGGGTAGTGTTTGATCTTATGAACAAATCAAACCACTTCATTCTGATCAAAGATACAGCTAAAGTGGATGAGCTTGGCCTATTGTATATTTAGGAGCTGGTAAGGCTTCATGGTATTCCATCAACAGTTTTCTCAAATAGAGACCCCAGTTTTACCTCTTGATTAGGGAAGGCCTTCATAGGGCCTTGGGTTACAGATTAAGAATATCATGACATACAATCCTCAAACGAATGTCCATAAGATGTGGGAAAACCGAATTCTAGAATACATGATCTATGTATGTGTCTGGGACTTCAGAGGTTCATGGGATTGAAATTTGGGATTGGTAAAGTTTGATTATAATAGCGGTTACCAATCCTCGATTCAAATGGATAATTTTTATGTACTCTATGGTCAGGCTTGTCGATCACCCCTATGTTGGGTTGAGGTTGGTGAGACCTCACTGTTGGGGTTGAGCCCTATGCAAGAGACATCTGAGAAGGTAAAGTTGATCATGTATCGATTATTAATCACTCAAAGTTTCCACAAATCTTATTCTAACCAGACTCATCGAGACCATGAGTTCTCTATGGGTGATCAGGTATTCTTGAAGGTGGCCCCTCATTTGGGTCATCGTCATTTGGGAAAGTAGGTAAATCTAACTCCAAGGTATGTCAGACCTTTTGATATCAACAACCACATTGTAAAGGTATCATATAAGATATCTTTTACCTCTTATTTGAAATTTATTCATGATGTATATTATGTCCCCCAATTGAAGAAGTACAACATAGACTCATCCCATGAGTTTAATTGGGATGAGTTGGAGATAGAGCCCAATTTATTAGTGTTTGAGCAGCTGGTGTGAATAGTGGATTCCCAAGAGAAGGTGCTTTGGGGGAAGTCCATTACACTGGTCTAGGTCCTTTGTAATCGGGGGAATAATTTTCACAAGGCATGGGAGTAGAAGTCCAGGGTTGAGTAAGAATACCCATTCATATTTTCTGATCAAGTTTCAGGTTGACTTTTTTGGGATGGAAATTTTTCATGGTGGGGAGTATAGTCACACCTGTGTCCTACATTTTAGGTATTTTTATCTCATATTCCCGAACTATCTTTACCCATAGATTTTCCATAGTTTCCCCATTTAAATTTTGATTAAAATGATATTTTTGGGAGGCTAGAATAGGCCGCTTGGTTTACTAAATTTTTTATGATATTTCAATTTTTCCATTTCGAGATTAAACCTAACTCACCCCTTTCTTCCCACATTTGACCCTAGAATCCATGGAAGTCCTCCAAGATCCATCAAAATCTCTTTTAACTCATTTTTGAATTGATTTTATGTGGTGGAACTTCAAGATTCTTCATGAAAATGAATTCATCTTTTGTTCTTTCCATTTTCGTAGGGTTTTTTCCATCCTTCTTGAATATCCCAATGTCCAGAAATGGGTATTTTCTAATTGGGGCATCATTTTCTCTTTATGGGTCCAATATTGTGTATTAGGGTTCATTTGCATCCCCTTGTGGTGCAGAAGTGGTGCACTTGAGGTTTCACACACATATTTGGGGTTTCTGACATTTAACGTAGGTGATTCTACGTGTAAGAATTCTTTGATGAGTCTGTTTGCATGCTTTAACTTCCTATCATGTTTCTTACTAATTAGGTGTGGTGAAAAAATATTTTTGGAAGAATTGGTTAAGCATTTGATTTTAAAGTTTCATTTTGTCTATAAATTGTGTGTTTTTTATGGGTAACTCATGTGGTATCATTTTAAGGAATTTTATAATATATGAAAGGGGTTAATTAAATGTTTTAGGGATTAAAATTCTATTTTGGTGTGGTTCTTGGGTTCATTTGGACTTGATAGTGTGTTTTGAAATGGATTTTTTTGTGAAATTAATTGTTTTACTTCTTGAAATTGTTTTATCAAAATTTTAAATGGTTTATTGAGTTCCATAAAGGGTGAAAAACATGTTACTTTATTTTTTGTGTGTGTATGATTCAGAAATGGTTTTTTAGGTGTAACTGGTATTTTATAAAATGTGGAACTTGATTGATCACAAATAGGGAAACCTGGGTATCTAGGTGGGTGGACTTGGACAAGTATGCTAGTGATCCGGTAGTGGTATCATCCCTGTTTCACTTAGAATGTTTTAAGATGACAACACTAACTAAACATTCATTATGTTTGGGGAAAACTAGTCCATTGTGGTTTCCCCTCCTAGTGTCTCACGCATGAGAAGGTTATTGACTATGTTTACTCTTACATCGAGATATGATGTGCCAGGGGCCCCACAGTGAGCTAGTGCCTAGGAGTGTTCTTGTGACTAGATTTCATTGGCTATATTGTATTTACCATCAGCATACTTTGTTTTTTGCTCAAAAATTCAATAGCTTGTGTGTTTAATTTAAAAGTGTACATTATTCAATGTTTCCCTCTTAAAAACTATTTTCATTTAAAGTAGAACCTTTTGTAAATTGTTCTATAATTTCTTGTTTATAAAAACATTCAATATTTTTTTACTAAAATTTTTATCACCTGGAATATTTTTGGGTGGAATACTATTGTGACTAAGCTCATAGCCTACCTACAACTTTATGCGTAAGTAGACTTGATAATGTTTGTAATAGGTAAGGAAAAGGTCCTTTAAGATAGTGGTTTAGTTTGATGGACTTTTTTAAGGTGAGGTGTTATGGAGAAGGTTTGGGGGTGATGTCCCCTTGTCATTCATTGGTTCTTAAGTAAGACTTGCTTATCCTATTGAGTTGTGTCCCACTTGGGGTTTTTTTAAACATGTATTTCAATTCTTAATTTTATTAAATTCTTGTTTGGATTAAATTTTAAGATTCAGTTTATTTATTTTTGTTAGTTGTTTAATGGTTCCAATCTCAGGTAAACATTTCTTAAAGAAATATTTTTGACATCTAGGCACTTCTTCCATCCTGTGGGGATCGAGATGCCCCTCGGGACTTTCCACGGACCGGTTCAGGTACTAGTTTGGATGGGGACCATATCGGGGTCATGATAGTATTTAAATGTGTTTAATGTTTAAATATTATAGGGATTTTTTATGGATTATTTAATACTAATTATTATTTTTTATGTAATGATTCTTTTAATATTTATTTATTTATTATTCCAATAATTATTTTATATGTTTTTAAGAAAATACATCCATGTGAATATTATCATTGATAATTTTGATGAAATCATATGGAGTTTAAAATGAATAAAAATTGGTCATTATTTTATTTTCATTATAAATAGAGTCTAAGACCATAAGTTGAAACGAGAAGTTAATGATATGAGGTATATATTGTTTAGCGTAAGTGTTGCAATGTTTAGAACATAAATTGTCACCCATCCTTTGATAGAATTCATGAACTTCATTAATTATATATTGAAGGGTGGAGGCTTACCATTTTACACCATAATCCACCATTTATATCATACATTAATTTAATTATTTTATCATTCAACATGATGCATTTTTTCAGTAATTATTTATTTTGGGTCACATTCACTAGTTATGAATCTATTAAAAGTTGTGTGTGTCCAGTTATGCGTACATGACTAAAAAACAGGACACATGATCTATCTGATCTCACAAAAGGTAGGTTTGGTTATTGATCCACTTTAAAAGAAATTATTTAAGGATAATATTGAAACATCAAAGTATTGGTTGGGTCTACTCATATAAAAGGTTGGGGTTTTTAATTTGCCTATAAAATGCAAGGGTTTAGGGTGTGTACCACCTGGTTGAAAAATACAGGTTGTAAAGATTTTTCTCTATACTTCAAATATGAGGTTTATCTAGGGTGATTCATCCCTATAAAGGAGTATAAGTGTGTGAATAGTAAATGTATGATATTTTTTATCTGAACTACTATAAATATCTTCACTTTGTTTTGTTCTTTATTACTCTATTTACACTCTTCACACACACTGTAATTATTATTTATGATTGAAGTATTTTATATTTTATTCCACTATTTTATAAATTATAATTTAAATTATTTTAATATATAAAATCCACCCACTCTAGTCTTTTTACCATTACAATCAAAAATTGGACCTTACTATCTCATGTTTTTTTGTGGGTGTTTGATGAGATGGATCTTTTCCTAATAGTTTATTTATTCATCAGTATTATCTCTTGTATTTTTTATTTTTTATCTATTTTTATTCATTTACATGAAAATTATATCATGATTGATATTTTTTCTTTATTTTATTCTACGGATGATTAATATTGATTGGTATTTTAATTATTCATTCCTAGGATAAAGAGGTTAATGTTTCCCATATATAAATTTATATACTTTATGCACTAGTCACAAACTCAAGGCTTAATCAAGGTGAGATTCAAGGATCACAACTAGTTTTATTACCAAAACAAGAGGTATTTTATGGAAATCATATCATGGAATGGTCGTACCATATTGAGTACATGATGGCTCCTGCAACTATCCTCCTAGTTCTTTAAATTTACTCAAAATCCTAAAATTCACTATAAGTATTTTACACCCATACTTTTAATTCAATAATATTCCTTCAATTTTTTCAAACACATCTATAAATTCTATTTCATAATAAGAACTATATTTTTAAATCCAACTTGATTCAAATTTCAATAAAATTTGGACTTTTTTATTACAGTGTCACTCAAGGATGCAGTTCATTACAAAGTGGGTATATTTTTTATTGATTGGTAAATTTGAGGAATTATTTTTGAATTATAATTTTCAAATGTCATTCACATTAGTTTAACATTTTATAGTTAATTTATTTATTTATCAAAAAAAACAGTGATTTTGATACCAAAATCATTTTAATTAATAATTTTCGAAGAATTTATTGAATTAAATTAACAAATCCACCCAAATAATTATTCATTGATACATTATTTTAATATTATATGTACTTATATATTTATCATAATAACAATGTAAATTCATTAAACAATTTATTTTAAATAAGTTATCATGGGATTAATAAGAAAATATTTTCATCCTAGTTCAAAAAATATTATAATAGATCTAAGTGTCAGTATGCAATTTTCTTTCTTTTTAATAATTAATAAATTAATTAAATATAAATTATGAAATATATGTAATTAAAAATAAAAAAATCCGTATATTTAAGATTATTCCATCCTTCCTTTTTATTTAAAAACATTTCTTCTTACGAATAAAAAATAAAATAAATAAGTAGAAGTGAAATTTTCAATCCATTTAATCCCAAAATAATAGGGTGAATGATTTATTCTCCTAAAATTGTTCTAAAACAAATTTTAAAAAAAATAAATTCCTAATAAACTAATAAACAATTAGGCTTTATACCAAATATAACTTTGTTTTATGTATTTTGACATGAATGTTTCCACCATGACAAGTGATATAATATTGGAATGAAGTTTCATAATTAATCAATGAGAATTACCACAACCTAAAGATATTCAACCACCAACCTCAGTTGTATCCCTGCAGATTTCTATAGGTTGTTGAGAAGGGATGAGAGATAATAATATTCCATGGGAAAATAATTTCTCTAAAATAATATTAATCCATAGGTCATATTTCATTTGAGAATTAAAATAAAATTATTTCAATTGGTCTATATATGGTAATTACTATTATATTGAAACATTTATTATTTTATATAATTAATTCTAGTTAGAGTAAAATAGTAAAAAAAATTAAAAAAATCCTAATATTCCTATATCCTATACTGGTTATTATTGAATAAATCTCCAAGATTCAAATCACATTAAATCAAAATAAGTATTATCACCATGAATAATGTCATTATTTCTCCTAAAATATAAAATAGAAAATAATATATATATATATATATACCAACATGAACACGTAGAAAATGAGCACATAACAATACCCATTTGGAAATAACTATATAGGTTATATTTAAAAACAATATAAGAGTAAGCCATTATGTCATTTTAGAAATATTAAAAATAATTTAAATAGAACATGCCCTGGTATATATCAAGGGAAATATGTTTGAAGAAACAACTATATTTCCATTTTCGTCATAAACATGCATGGGTTTCAAAACATAAACTTTTAGGTGTAAAATAAATCACAAACACAAACAATCTCAAAATAGAAAAAATATAATCTTGTAAAAGACCACTAGGCCCAATGGGTGTCTTAAAGCTTGGTTAAAATAAATAAATTCATTCAAAAAGAATTAATGTAAATCTATAACATTACTTGTTTGATCGAAGATAGGTTGGGTTCTCTCACTAATAATAGAAAATTCATTACTATAAATCTCTCATTAGTCATCTAGAAATCATAAGTAAGGGTACTGGTCAATGAAAAATCATGAATACTAGTATATTAACACTATATTTTCCTGATTTGTATCTATAGTTTCCATGATCATTAAACTAAAAAACAAAGAAAACAATTCAAAAAATCATATATGTGTCCTCAAACTGAACTACCTTCATAGAAATACCATTAAATTATGTTATAAATAACCAAAACATTGCTAAAACTATTTTAAATATAATCTATAAAATCCAAAAAACTTAGGGTCATCCAAAATATCACATGAATCTAAATTTAACATTTAATTAAGACTAGAAATGGATTTAAATCCTAAAAACATTTTATTAACTTTTAAAACTATTTAATTCATTTTAAACAATTAATTTAGCTTTAATTTATTTTTAGATGATAAATATATGTTACGATTTAGTAAACACCTTTTATAAAAGTATATTTTTTTGATTTCTAAACAATACAATTTATCCACGATAAAATATCCATGATTTTTTGTGATAACCAAACATCTATATAAACACTATTATAAAATTTTAAAAAAGTATACTAGGTTCTATAGAATCAAAATAAAATTAAATCACAATTAAAATAGGTTTTATATCATATATAAGACATAAAATAGAAACAAATACCTCAAAGTGTCAATAATTCCTCAAAAATCCAACACTCACACCATATAATTCATCAAAAAACCTAAAAAACCATAAAAGATCTATAAAATAATTCTTTTAGAGAAAAAAAAGGTTCTTAAAAGGCTCAAGAATTGACATACTCATCTATAAATTAAAATTTTATGATATAACTTCAAACAAGGTGTGTAGGGTTAGTCTTCATCTTTAATTTTATCTTATAGAAAAGTCTTTCTCAGAAATTAAGGATTCCATAATCCTAGGGTGAAATCACTAATTTATGAACCATTAACATGCATAAATATGAATTATGAAAAAATATTCGTATGAGAGAGTAAAGGGAGAAAGAATAAGATGACAAAGAAGAATAAGAAGAGGAGAAGTGGAAGGTAATATTTTTTAAAATCTTAGTCCACCATGGAGATAATTAAAGAAAAAGTGGATGAGAATGAAGTAAAGAGAGATTCTCCTCCTCCCCCACCCATACCCACACACACCTCATTCCCTATTACCTCCCCTTTGTCATATAAAAATGGGAAAAATCATTTTCTCCAAAGTTACTCCATTATCTTTTTAAAAATACACCTATCTGATTATAATATTATTAAATATTGAAAAAACACATAAAAATAAAATAATTTAACCCACAATATCCCATAAAAACATATTTAATGATATCTCATAATAAATAATAGTCATCATAATATGGAAATACAAAAAGTAATAAAAATAATAATCAAAATAATAATACTTTTAAATTATGAAAATCCATTTTAATTTAAATTAAAATTATCCTAATCACTTCAAATGAGTTTAAATCACTTTTTAAATACTCATAAAATTACAATAGATTTAATAATAAAAAAATTTGAATTAAAATGTTGAAAATAAATGTTTAATAAAAAAATATAAATATTTCACAGTTATTGTGAACATTCTAGAAGATTGTCCACCTAATCATGCATTTTTCACAAGACTAAAAAACGTGAAATTTTTATGTTCATGATCTATTTAGACCTGAATTTTGACCATTATTCCGTTATTATTTTTAAAATTTTACCTATTTTTATCCAAATAATAATAATATATTTTATTTTGATCATTTTTAAAATTTGGGTGTTATAATTCACCCAACTAGAAAAAAACATTACAACCCATAAATGATAAAAAAAATCGTTAACAAAAATCATTTAAAATTTTATTTTTAAATTAAAAATATTCGAATGATATTAAATAAGTTATCCAAGGTAACAAACCATGAATACATGAAGATCAATCTCTCATCTTAATCGCATTATACTCCTAAAATTACCAAAAAAAAGAGATATCTATAATCACTATTGTATAATAATGAATTTTATTCAAATTCTTTCCATGAAATTATTATGAATAAAGTTTTAAAGGGTATAATTATAAAAGTTTTATAAAATGTATAAAATAAAATAAAAAAACATACAATTCCATATAAAAACAAACTATAATGGAAAAAATTATTTAAACATATTATTAAACAAATAAAAAACAAGTAAAGAAACCATTCATTCTAAAAACATTATATATAACATAAGATTGTCTATATAGATACATGATCAACAAAAATTCACAAAATAAACTAAAATTTATTCTCCTAATATAATCTTAAAATAACCCACAATAAAAACCACAACATAGTACCCTCATAAAACCCACTAACATTCAACACATCACAAGGGAAATTTATTAAAACATAAATTTCATTACAATAAAAAAACATTAACCCAATATATAATTTCATTATTTTGCATAAATAAATAACATAACCTCTCACAATTATTCTAAAATTTACATACAACTTAAAAAATTATGTATCCCTAACAGGGAACACGTTTTTAGAGAACTTGTGATACTTCTTTCCCTTTAAAAAATTATTTATGAGTTTACACATCATCCAATATCATTTATTTCTTCTTAATATTCAATTTGACATATCATAAATCCTAAACAGACACCTAGATCAAATGTAATTTTTTTATAATGAACTTAGCTTTCCAAAAAAAATTTAATACATTTAACATGTCTATGAACCATAATTAATCTTAAATAGACTTTATATGGTTAAGAGAGACTTAATAAAAAAATTAGGAGATGAACGGTGAACTATTCCATGTAATTAATTTCTAGGGACCTACAATAACATCTAGAGGCTTATTTATAATTTTATTTTCACTATGAATACTCTTATTAGTCATGAACATGACCAATCATTTTCTATAGACTCAAAATTTTAAATCTTCATGGTCTCTTAGACAAGGAAAATAGGTTATGCACTCTAATAAAAAATATTCATTTTTTCTGAAAATGTACGGTTGACAAAGTTTTTTCACAATTATCCATTAAAAATAAAATCTTGGGGTCCTAACATCAATATATATCCAAATATGATGATCTTTAGAAGTTAAAACTCAATAAATATAAAATTATAAATACCTAACCATCTATGTAGAGACGAAATCCTTTTACACATATTATTACATGATTTTAATCATTTAACTATGAAATAAAAACTGAGGACCAAAAATTATAGTGTTATTGGAAGACTATGTATATAATAAGAAAATATTAATATAGAATAAAATAGTTTTTTATAGTTATTCATAATGAGTTATTAAATCCCTTGTAGATCATGTAACTATATAGGGAAACCTGGGGAATACATTGACAAAAGGTATGAGCTAAAAACTACAACAAAAGGAATAAAATTGGGTTTAATTCATAACACCTGAGTTAGAATGAAAAACATGATAACCTAAAATTCATGGGTAATTAGTTAATATAAGAATAAATAACATATAAAACATGGAATAATATTTCCAATGAAATATTGGAATATGGAAGAAACATATAACATGACATAAACACGATTCAAATATTCATACCAAGACAATATCAAATGGTGGACAAAGTCCAATAGTGGATTAGGTTTAGTTCCTAAAACTTTACATGGAATCTCTTGAGAATAAAAACTAAAAAATTCAATGGAGTTCTGTCGGATTGCACCCATCATCAAATATTCATACATATGTTTTCCACATAAAGAATCAAACATATTGAATAAAAATAAGGGTTTCCCATGGAACGAAATGGGATTCATAATCATGTCATAAGGAATAATGAAAGGGTGTATCATAATGGTATCCATAAAATAAGGGATTTAAATATTTATGGGACATTAATAAAGGAAATATAATAATATATCATTAATAATGAAGTCTAACTAAATAGAAAACAATAAAAATAGTGATTAGATAACTTTAGAAATGTGCCACTTAAGCATGGTTATATAAAAAAGAATAAAGAGTATTTAAAGGGATAAAGGTAGAATTATTTACATTAAACCAATAATGAACTAGAATTTTTTCATGATAAATAGGGTGATTTTATAAAAATAGTGGTGGCTTAAAATAGTTTGCATAGTGTGATTTAAAATGTGTGAGAAAAAAGGATGTTCCCTTTAATTGGGTTTTCTTATCAAGATTAATTGATTGGGGAACCTCCTAAATCATGTAATTACCCATCAAATAAATATTAATTTAGATACATGAATATATATCTTACATATACATAGAATATAAGATAATTATATAAGAATAATTAGATGATAAATTGAGGCAGATAGAGAGATTGTGTAACATAAATGAAATATGGATGTTCGAAAAGATCAGTGACCTTATGCCTAAATGAATTTGGAACCTGAAAATAATGTCCTAGAAAATAAATTTAGTTTTATTAATTACTTAATTCAGTAAATATTAAATATTAATTTGATTTATTATACTTTTATAAAGATTAATTATGTCCATTTTAATGAGTTATAATGTTCAATTTTGATATTTTGGTTGTGTTCGTTTCATGCTTTCATGGTTGGTTCACTTGTGTAAAATTATAGATGTTCAGGTAAATTGAAAATAATTTTATAGAAGTGAAATTATATAGGATTAATGAACTTAAATATGTTTAAATGGTCTCATATATCATTTTTCTGGTATGTGGATGATTAATTTGATAAAGCGTTATTGATAATTGTTCAGTTTATTTTTAGTGGGTTTTTTGACCATCACAAACTAGTTTCATTTTATTTAATATTATATTTATATATTAGTTACAAAACATTAAATAGGTTATAATATACATATTAAAATCTTATTTGACCATAATATTGGTTTTCTGACCATTCTTGAAGGATTTAATGAAAAATGGAAAATCATTATCCATGGATATTGTAAACTTCCATAATTTAGACAATGGTTTCATTTATTTTAATAATATGAGATGAGAAAATAGGTTGAAAAGATATATTCCATTATAAATAGAATATTATATTATTTAAATTATTTTTGATTTATTATTCTTTTATGTATGAAGAATGATAGTAGAATTTAGAAGAAGAAATGAAATTAAAAGAGATGGTTTGGCAAACTTACATCTTGAATATCACCTCCTTGAAGGACCTATTAAGAAACATGGAATTGATCTTTTTTTGAGACAAATAGATATTTCACATGTGTAAGAGTCTTGAGAAGGTACTTGGGAATAATATTTACAATGGTAAAAGGACTATAAGGTGTGATGAGATGGGGTGGTCAGGGGTGTTATTTATGGGGGGTTATTATTATATTAATTTGTTTATTATTTTTGATCCAAATTGTCAACAGTTTGGATTAATTTGAATAAATTTAGTAAATAGTTTAGTAATTTTTGTACTATATGGTTATTACATCATACATGACACAAAAATTCATGAATTTGGCTTATAATGTTAGATACCATAAATTATCATATTTCACTATTCACCAAAAATTATACTATATTAGAAAAATCCCAAAAATTCACCCCGGCCATTTTTTGACAAGTAGATTTAAAAAATTTAATCAAAATTATGAGAAAAAAAATCTAAATATGATAAATTTAATTTTAAAATAAATTCATTATTTATTTAGAAAATAAAATTTTTAATATTATAATGGATTTTTTGACCCTTTCAAAAATTAATTATGTCCACATAACATTATATTATAATTATAATAGAAAATAATATTAATTAAATAATATATTTTATGAAAATATATTTTCTTTAAAATCAATAAATTAATTATAGAATTGTAGATAAAGGGTTACATTTACAAAAATACCAACACTTAATTTATCATTTGTAAATCATTTATTTACTTATACATTGATATAAATATATGTTTTTTTTATTTATAAGATACTGAAATTCTATTTTCATACATTCATATGTGCGGTTACTATTCTAGTGGCTATATTATTATTCTTAACACTCAGATTATTATTCTAACTATTTAATTGATAACGATCATACATGTTCCTTAATTTCAATAAATACCACATATTTCATACATTCATCATTCACTTGTACTTACTCTCATGGTTATATATTTCCATATTCAAAATTAATATTATATTATTAATTTTATTTTTTATTTTTACATTTTTTTTCATCAGTGTGGTTATTCTAGTGGATCGATTAGATCCAAATTTTCCAATTCTTATTATCTTAATTTCAATTTATTATCCCACTATAATATTTGGCATTATTATTGGTGTATTTTCTAACTAATGTATCATTATTTATTTATGGTATTAATGTTTTTATTGGTTTATCTTATGATATATGTGTTTTATGAAATAATTATAAGATGTTAAATTCAATTGATAAAATTTTAGGTTGTTACATTCTTCCCCATTTATGAAATTTCTCCCTCAAAATTTCATTTTACCTAATAAAGTGAAAATAGTTGAGGGTATTTCTCCTTAACCGATTCTTATGGTTCCCATGTTGCCTCTTCATACCGATGGTTTCTTCATAGTGCCTTGACTATGTGGTTGGTATTGTTCAATAGAACCCTATCTATATAGTCCAAAATAGTCATGGATACTCCATATAAGAGAGAGATCATTCACCAGTTTTATGAACTCTGAGTTGAGTACATGTGAGGGATCTGGTATGTACTTCCTCGGTAGTGATACATAGAATACATCATGTACTTGAGACATGGTTGGTGTAAGTTCTGTTCAATATGCCAAATCTATGTCCTGATAAAGTATCTTGATGGGGTTGATGTACCTAACACTTAGATTTTCTTTCTTACTAAATATCATGACCATCATCTGTGGAGATATGAAGATGAATAAATTTTCACCCAACTAAAACTCTAAGTACCATCAATAATTATCTGTTTAGCTCTTCTGTCAATTTTGGGAAACATGGATATACTCTTGCATGTTCTTTACCTTTTCTTTCATTAAATAGTCCATTTCAAGTCCCAATATCTTATTTCCACCAACTTCATCCCAGTTTTCATGTGTTCTATATGTTTTCCCATAAAGGGCTTCAAACAGATCCATTTAAATTATTGAGTGGAAACTATTACTATAAGAGAACTCATCTTGTAGAATATGTTGATCTCATCCTAATTTAAAAGTACATAGAGAATGATCTCAAATTGAATTCTAGTGTCTGAATAGTCCACTCGAATTGGCCTTCATTTTTGGGGTGATAAACCATATTGAATTTCAACTCATTATTTAGAAAATTCCTAAGACTTTACCAGAACATGGAGGTCAATCTTGGATCACAATCAGATATATTTGATAATGGTACTCCATACAGCCTTACCACTTCTCTTATGTATATTTTGTCAACATGATCTCATGATAATTCCTCTCGAATCATAATATAGTGAGAAGTATTTATAATATGATCCATAATGACTAATATGACATTTTTTTATTTGGATGTCTTCGGAATTCCAATGAAAAATCACATTGTAAGGTTTTCACATTTCCTTGTCGGTATGGATAATGGTTACATCATTGCCTTATACTTTCTCCTTTTATCTTTCACATTCTAACATACCAAACACTTTGATTTATATTCAGTGATCTCTTTATTCATATTGCCCCACCAATAGTGCCCTTAGATATCTCGATACATCTTTGTGTTTCATGGGTGAATAGATAATATTGATCTATGTTACTCATTCAAAATATCCCACTTTATCTCAGGATATGATGGAATAAATTGATGTGACCCGAATCTCACACCTCTTTCCTCATCAATTTTGAACACTAAGGATTTCTCATTTCTAATAGATTCTACCTTCTTATGAATTTCAACATCATTTAATTGAGAAACCATTATCCTATCTATAAGGGATATGTGAACAATAATTTGTGAAAGTAAAGATGATGTACCTTCCTTTATGATCCCCACGTCCATACTTTGAATTAATAATAAGAATAGATGATTCATAATTCTTATAGTTGATAAATTTAGAGGATCCTTTATACTTCGACCATCTATAACTTTATATATTTCAATAGGATGATAGTGTATTGAGAAATAAAAATCCTTGATGTTCTCAAACAATATTTTTTGATATGTTTTAATCTCCTTTTTTATTAATATATATTTTAGGCTCTTATCATTAGTATATATCTCACACTTCTCCCCATAGAGATAATTCCACAAAATTTTCACTATGAAGATCACAACCACCAACTCTAGATCATGTGTGGGATATTTTTTCTCGTGAACATTCATCTTCCTTGGGGAATAGTCTATTACATTATGATTTTTCATAAGTGCACATATTTATCCCATATTTGATGCATGATTTTATACCACAATGATTTATCCACATGTCGCTAGTGTATCTAATTGTGTATTGATAATCCTATTTTAAACTCTTTGAAGAAGACTTTACCATCACTGATCAAGATAATCATTACACCCATATAAGTCAGCATGTTTAGTGGGTTTTAAAGTAGAGATAAGTTCCTAAGAAATCATTTTTTATACCCAACTAGATCGTGGATAATATGTATCTCCATTAAAGATAATGGTTTGGGAAACTCCTCAATTTCCTTTTTTAGAAGAGTCCATGGGTATTCCTATATTGGTGATAATATTCCACAAGAATGATACTTCCTATATCCGTAACTCACATTTACTATATTATTCGTATAGTTTATCCCTTTTTAAATTATTTATCATAATATTATAATGATCCTATTGTTCCTCCTTTCTCTTGGAGTGTATCATAATATTATCTATTAATACTACCACAAAGTTTTTGAGGTAACCTATAATGACTTCATTAATTAAGTCCACAAAAATTTCTAGATCATTATTAATTCTTAAGGGTATCATTATGAACTCATGGTTTTCATACCTCTTTCAAAAGGTAGTTTTGATAATATCTTCCTTATTCAAATGTAATTGGTGATATCCTGACCGAAGGTCCACCATAGTGAAATACTTTTTCCCATGTAAATGATTGAACGAGTCATCTATCTATTATAAGGGATACTTGTTCTTTATCAAGATTTTGCTAATATCATGATAATCAATAAAAAGGGGCATTGATCCATCCATATTCTTGACAAAGAGGACTGGAACACACCATTTTGAAGCACTCAAGCATATAAAATGATTGTCCAGATTCTCTGGTAATTTATTATACATTTACTCTAACTCAATGGCGGTCATCCTATAGGGATTATTTGATATAGGACGAGATTCGATTATAAGATAAATTGTGAACTCAACCTCTTAGTTATGATGAAGACCAGAAAATTATTCAGGGAACACGTTAGTTTAGTCCCTCACAATGGGTATGTCTTTAAGTGTGATCATATCATTTTCTTAATCATTTTATCTAGATATGATTGTTCATAATTAAATAATATCCAAAATTGATATAATGATTCAGAATGAGATTCATCCTACTCCTTAGACATATATAGAATTCATGGATGCCTCAAGATGTGAAGATTGACCTCCTTTTCTTGATAGTTGATGTTGTATTAGTATAAAAACAGAAAATCCATTCCCAACAGAACATCACAATCCACCAACAGAATTAATATGAGATTTTGGGGGTGGTTTAGTACAAAAACATTAATCAGGTAGGAGTTATATACTTTGGATGAAATAATTGATCCATTCTTTACTCTAATAGATAACTCAATATTGAGGGGTTTTTTTAATAGTTCAACTAATCTTTCGAGAAATGAAAGAATGCGTTGAACCAGAATAAAATAAAATATTCTCTATTATTTAATGAATAATTTGTGTACCTTTAACCACATCATCATGGGGATCCACCTTATCAATAGTGATAAAAGATTCCCTTCCTTTCTTCCTTATAGGTTGTTGTTATTGATTATCTCAAATAACCCATTGGTTAGGGTATTTTCTTGAACAATTCCCATGTACCATTCTGTTGAAACACTACAATACATGATAAACATTCATCTGAACCTACATTTCTACTTCCAAATTAATAGGATTCTTCATATCCCCTCAAAAATAAATAGCCTTTTATCTCTCTTCTATAAATTTGAAACATCTCCTTATTCCATTTATATAGTTCCCGGGATGCTTCTTCTAATACTTTTGACATGTGGGATGTTTAGTTTTATTTTTTTCATTGGATTTATATATTGATACTCTCATATTAAACTCCATTTTCTCCTTTTTATCTCTGATCTTACGAGACCATTGAGAGTCTCCAATCTTTGTGTCAACCTTTATAGAACCTTTAATAATCTCTTTATCTCATTCAAAATTCTAAAATCGATAAATCCTTTCTTAGACTAGGTTTTAATCCACTGAAGAAGATATCCCCCATACATTCAATGTTCATGAAAAAATCGGAGGCATATTGTACATGCCTTGTAATGTTTTACCCATATTTCAAGATAGATTCATCTTCCATTTTCTTTAGTCTAAGGAACTCCCTATCCAAATTAAGATAGATAGTATAGGGAACAATTTATTGAAAAATATTTTCTTGAATCCATCCAAATCTATGGAATCTATCTCCTCTTTATACATTTTTTTGATTAGTTTCCATCACTGATCAAATTCCCCAATAAAAGAATAAAAATAAAGTGTGATTTTAACTTCATCTTAGAATCATAGAATAAATAATATCTTCTTAATGAAGTTAATTTATTGTTCCACAATGAGGGGATCAGAAAATCCTCTAATATAATAAGTTGTTATCACATAAAATATTCAAATAAATTTTTTTATTTATTAATAGAATTTGGTAATTCCACATAATTAAAGGTTTTTTCATATATTTAACAAGTCATGTTAGTAATTTCATGACGTTCTAATATCCCGTTCAAATTTGATTTGGAATTTTATTAGGGAAATAATCTGTAAAGACCCAGAAATTCTTTGGAATTTTTTTTTCTTAAATACATGGGATTTTACGAGTCTGCAAAAACAGACGACGCATGATTCCGAGCGCCGGTGTGCCCGGAATAATTTTCTGAAGTTTTGTTTAGGTATGTTCAGTAAACGTACGAGTGGGATTTTATAATGTTCGAACCGGTGCTCGGAACTGAAATCTGAGGGCACCGTTTAACTCACAGTGCCAGTATTCACTTAAAAAGACTTTCACCTCGACGACAGTTGGTTGAAAATAAATGTTAGTTTTTGGATTTTTAAAAAAAATTATAAAATAAAGTGAGCAAACACTTTATTTTATTTTATCTGCCATGTGGAGATTGGGTGGTTAAATTCTCCAAGTGGAGGTTGGATGTGGGGCCACCACACCTTAACCTCCCATGAGAGGTTATGGTGATGGGGCCCACCTGAACATAACCTACCACGAAATGTTACGACATGGGAACCACCCGATAGCATAACCTCTCATTTCAATAATAGGGGTGGGGACCACCCGACCCCTATTAATGGGAGGAGAGTATAACCTATCAAATCTCCCTCATTAATGAGGAAGAGCCTCTTCACCTTTATGGATCCAACTCCCCTTTAATTAATTGTGCCAATTCTTCACATTAATTAAGGGGAGCCTACCAAATTAATCAGTCCAATTCGAAAATTGTGCCAACAAAATTAATAGGATATTTCAATCTATTATTTTGTTGGCATATTCATTTTTTTGGAACATGAGAAGAGGAACTTGGGAGAAAATCTCCCAATGAAGAATGAAGAACACTCTCTAATAAAGAACGCTCTTTCAGTAAAGAACACTCTCCTGACGAAGAAATCCAACGAGGCATGCCTTTGACAATGAAGAACGACCTCCTCCGACATTCTTCCTTGGACTCCTTCGACGTGGGATGTGTTCGTCCACCAAAGATCGACGACTGTCTTCTCGTGCCAATGTCAAAAAACATCGATCAAGGTAGGGGTTATTGAAATTTGGTACTTTCATTTTCTTTTCTCCTCTTCGTTGAAAAGAATCGATGTGAAGTATTAAATGATTGAAGTTCAAAATTATTCCTATTTGTTGAACAATTGATATCCCTGCTAAACGCGGAGGGTGCGGGCCAACTAAAATGGCCTGACTCCCTCTGTCGATCCTTTTTGTGATGTTCCTTCGGCATGGCGATGTAACTACGATGAGGCGATGAAGGCGGCGAAAACAAAGGACGTGCTACCTGCGGCCTCCGCGAACCCCGCGGCGCACCGAAGCTCCCGGCCGGACATCGCCAGCCTGAGGGGCACTCGGCCTGTCCGGCCCCACCGACGCCCTTCTGGTGCCCCCACGCATGACATCGCCGGCCAAAGCGGTACCCTACCTGCCCGGCCCCACCAGCGCCCTTCCTAGCGCCCCCGCGTGCTGCCTGCGTCCCCACGTGCTGCATGCGTCCACAGCGGCCTTCCTAGACCCTACTGGCGGTCTGCCCGTGTGCCCCCAGCGGCCTTCCTGGCCCTTGCCGCATCCTTCCCGGCGCCCCCGGCCCCCTACCGCGTCCTGTCCGGCGCCCCCGTGCTGTCCCAACTCCCTCGTGCCCACCTAGCTGAGCC
Source organism: Viscum album (assembly GCA_963277665.1). Taxonomy (NCBI): domain Eukaryota; kingdom Viridiplantae; phylum Streptophyta; class Magnoliopsida; order Santalales; family Viscaceae; genus Viscum; species Viscum album. The sequence continues at coordinate 1,439,294,538 of OY728122.1, forward strand.
AGTGTCTCGGACCCCCAAGCGGTTCCCCGGACTGAACCGGCCCAGTCGTGCCCTCTGGGCCGAGCCATGTCGGGTCGCGCCCTTGCAAGGCTACAGGCCGAACTGGCCCCGAGCCAAGGCCGAACCGCCCCCAAATTCCGTTGGGCCGGGCCTAGAAGACCGGGTTGAACTTAGCAGGCTGAACTGCCCAACAGGTCGGGTCAGACCCAACGGGTCTGTCCGGGCTGACCCAGACCGGGTCGGCCTAGACTGGGTTGGGCCAAGTCAGTCCGACCGGGTCAGACCAGACTTTGGCCCACTACCGACCCTTTTCTTGCTTTGACCATATCTTTGGCACCAGACATCCGTTTGACGAACCGTCAGCGGCGCTGGTAATCTCAATGATAGACAGTCCCTTTGAGAATACCCCATTGGAATTCTAGGTATTTTTTAGTTATGATCAGGTTGGATCATACAGGATTCCAACCGAGCCTTGGGACTAAAATTCTAATAACTAACAGACCGGGAATCTGATTGACGCATCGTCTGTTTCATTGAGACCCCTATGACATGGCAGATCTTTGAGATACTTCTTCGTGGAACTTCGCGACAATTGTAGTATTTCCCAGTAGCTCATGGAGAGTATCCTTCAGTGATGAGGAGACAGAGTACAGAGACCTAGTAGCTGGCAGACCTAATGACTTCTTAACCGATTCGACTCAGAGTGATTCGAGTAGCCTAGTAGGGATCGCCTAGTAGTTTCCAGAAGAACCACAGAAGAGGATCGCCTGGTAGTTGGTGGCAGAACCGTGGTACTCGACAGGAGGAGTACCTTTGCCGGATATTAAGGGGAGCTCCAGGTAGTTGGCGGCATACCCACAGTAGAGGAGCGCCTGTTAGTTCGCAGCAGACCCGCAGTACTCAACAGACGGAGAACCTCAGTAGTCCAAGGTTAGTGAGAAGCGCCTTGGTGTCATGACAGTCCCACTGTACTCAACAGAGGAAGAGTTCTCCTGTAGTCATGGTTTTGAAAAAGAAAATATTAGTTTGAGCTGAGTCAATGACTTTTTTGTTTTCCTCATGATTGAGATGGGTCACTAGATAACTTAGGTACATGTATGGGAATATACCTAAGTAATGGTTATCCATTGATTTCATACTTTTTGGTTTATCCTTGTTGGATTGTGTGAGACCATGAGGGTCTTGGGGTCCCTACGGAGTATCGTTATACTCACCCATGCATTGTTTATTCCCGCACCTCGTTGTGTTGGTTGTAGATGACGAACAATGCTGACTGAGGTAGAGAGTAGCAGGACTGGATGGTACCCGGAGGTGGACCACTCAGTGTGACGATTCATGGAGCAGACAGATGGATGGGAGTGCTGAGGAGGCCATCTGTACCTACCCATTAGGTAGGAACCCTGGAGGGCGACCCAATAGCTGCTTTACTAATATTCAGTTGTACTTTCTTTCAGTTGTACTTGTACTTTTCTTTTGGGGTTGTATTTCCAGCCCCTTTTACTTTCCAACACTTCTTTTTTTATATAGTTTTACTTAGTGTTTTTCTTCTAGTTGTGTACTATGAGGTGTTTGTTTACAATTATAAAGGAAATGCCTTCCCAGATTAGGGATTTACGCCTTTGGTGCTAGTCTCTAGCCCCTGGCCTATGGAAGGTTGGATTGCGGTAGTAATGATATGGGCCTTAGGGGACGGGTCTTGACAAATTGGTATCAGAGGCAGTCGGTTCTACCGCAAAACTTAGAAATATGATCTTTCTTTTCTGTGAAGCAATATTTTTAAGCGTACTAAGTGTGGTTTTCAGTTCAGGGAGTCCAATGTTGGTGCGGGCGGCCAACGTATCCATACACCAGGACACTATCTTCTGATTTCCGACTCAGTCCACGAAAACAGTGATTGCAAGTGTGTTTCCAAAAGTTTTTTTAAGTCAGCTCAACCAGGTCAGCTCACCAGGTATAATATTTTGACTGTGTCGCATCTATTTCTTTCCATATGCCTCCCCTCTGACGACCAGTTAGATCCCTGAGATTCGTACGCATTAACAGCCCACCGAGCGACGAGGCCTCGGTTTAGGTCGCTTTACCAGCGGAGGCACCAGTGGTACTACTCTCCATGGGTCCACAGATCCCACCAGCCCCCGAGGTAGACGATGCACATCACTTGAGCCTGTTGCATGAGTTCCAGTGCCAGAGGCCACCCAGGGTCAAGGGAGAGACAGACCCACAGGCGACTGAGGATTGGCTGGAGGCTATGGTGAGAGTCTTCAGACTGGTAGGGACACCAGCCGACTTCATGGTGATCCTTGCTTCCAGCCTCTTTGAGGCAGCAACAAGCAGATGGTGGAGCCTGATGCTTAAGGTGCATGACCAGGCGACACTACTCTGGGCAGACTTCGAGAGCCTGTTCCAGGTAGAGTTTATCCCAGCCACCCTTCAAAAGGTGCGGATACCGGAACTACTGCATCTACAGTAGGGTAGCGTGACAGTAGCACAGTACTCAGCGAGGTTCACCGACCTCTCATGCTACTCCATAAATATGGTACGACACCCATTCTTCAGGGATTTTACCTTCGAGCAGGGACTCAGGAGAGAGATTAGAGCTCCGATGATCTCACTTAGCATCCCGACGTACACGGGGGGTGCTAGAGAGAGCCCTCCCAGTGGAGAGTTTCCTTGCTGAGCAGTCTCCACCAGCGAGAACCACCACTAGACGACACGTAGCAGAGTCTTCTACAGAAGGCAGTAGACTGATTTCGTAGAGGTCCAAGAGGACCAAACCTACTGGTGGTCGACCGCATGACTCAAGATCAGTTGTGTGGGGCACCCAGTGTGGAGACAGATCCAGTCATGCAAGGAGCGGGCAATGTTACTCATGCGGTAGGCATGGTCACATGGCTCGTGACTGTCCGACCTGCCATATATATGATCATTAGACAGTTGAGGGAACTCCCAGGTAGAGGTAGAGGTTTGAACAAGGTAGTTCATAGGGAGGAGGCAGAGGTGGTAGAGGAGTTAAAAGTGCAGTTGGCGGTAGACAATGTTACGAGTTGTTACCACCACCACCACCAGGAGGTCCACCCAACCTCAGGGAGCGGGTGGATAGGGGAGAGATCTGCTTCAGGAAGCTGAGGCCTAAGACCATGGTGCTCCAGAGATGATTCGAGGTACTATTTGTGTCTATTCCACCGTAGCGGCATTTCTTATAGACATAGGTTCTAGTCACTCTTTTATTTCTACATCCCTCGTTCAGAGCTCGGAGATTCCAAAGGAGCCGTTAGTTCGATCCTTACAGCTAGAGACTCCTAAGAGAGCTGATTCGATGATTACTCAATAGTTCCGGTAGTGCGAGCTTACTCTAGGAGGCAAGAACTTCGGTTGGGATCTCCTAGTAGTGGCGTCGAGGCCTTACAACGTTATCTTGGGTATGTACTGGTTATCTACATTCCATGCTCAGATTTAAGGTATTAGGCGAAAAGTGCAGTGTGTCCACACGGATGGGGCTAGGTTTACCTTCACCAGTGAGAAGGGAACCTTTGTAGCACAGGACAGACTTACTTGGAGTAGGGTGCAACCGATCACTCACCAGAAGGCTTTCCTTACACTCGGAGAAGTTTATGTGGAGAGTACGACTTATCCTGTAGTGGTGGACCAGTACTCGGATGTATTCCCTGACGATGTTCAAGGACTACCTCCTTGCAGAGAGGTGGACTTATACATTGACATGTACCTCGAGACGACACCGATATCTACTCCAGCAAATTGGATGGCTCACTCTGAGCTTCGCAAGCTGAGGGTAAAACTAGAGGACTTGCAGGGGAAGGGATTTATCTGTCCTAGTGTTTCCTCCTAGGCAGCCCTAATTTTGTTCGCCAAGAAGGCGGATGGGAGCTTGATGATCTGTATCGACTATCGTCACCTGAACTAGGTGACTGTAAAGAACAAGTACCCACTCCCGAGGATTGAAGACCTCTTTGATCATCTCAAGGGAGTATGGAGGTTCTCAAAGATCTACCTCAGATAAGATTATCACCATCTCAGAGTTCGTGATGAGGATGTGCAGAAGACAGCCTTCAGTTGTTGGTACAACCACTACGAGTTCTTGGTTATTCCTTTCAGCATAACCAATGCTACAGTGGTGTTCATGAGTCTCATGAATAGGATCTTCCAGCCTTACCTCGAGCTCTTTATCATAGTCTTCATCAACAACATTCTGATCTACTCGACTATTGAGGAGGAGCATGCCTACCATTTTCAGGTAGTACTTGACACACTCTGAGATAACCAGCTTTATGGTAATATCTTGAAGTGCCTGTTTTGGATTCGAGAGGTTCACTTCTTGGTACATGTCATCTTGGAGGTTGGATTTGTAGTATATATGGCGAAGATTGAAGTATTACATGATTGGGATCCACCTAGGAGTGTGACGGAGGTACGAAGTTTCTTAGGTTTGTCTTGGTATTAACGGAGGTTTGTTCCAAACTTCTCCGGAGTTGCAGTACCACTATCATACTTGAAGAATAAGAGGAAACCCTTGAGTGGTCATAGAGATTCCAGTAGAGCTTTTAGGAGATGAGACAGTGGCTGACTAGTGCCCCCATCTTGAGACATCCGGAGAAGGGCGTAGCGTACGTAGTCTACAGTGACGCATCAAGGACCAGACATGGGTGTGTCCCGATGCAAGAGTGAGCAGTGATTGCTTATGGTTCTCAGTAGCTGAGATAGCATGAGCATAAATATTCTACCCATGACCTGGAGTTAGCAGCAGTGGTCTTTGCCTTGAAGAAGTGGCGACACTCTCTGATGGGAAAGAGTTTTATCATGTACTCTGATCACAAGAGTCTCAGGTATATCTTCTCTCAGAAGGACCTGAACCTGAGACAATGACATTGGATTGAGTTCCTCTAGGACAATGACTTTGAGATAGTCTATACTCCTGGGAAGGGGAACATTGTTGCATATGCACTCAGTAGGAGGACTGGTATAAAGCTGCTTGGAGAGGCAACAAATCATTTGGCTACTTTACAGATATCCTTTGTGGATAGAGATGGAGTAGAATTCCTTCCGTCACTAACACTCACTCCCCCACTTCTTCAGTGAGTCAAGGAGGCACAGAATGGGGACGCTAACTGTGAGACACGACATGCTCAGATATCCATAGGGAAGGCACCTAATGGATTTTCTAAAGGTGGGGAGCAAGTAATCCTCTTCATAGGACGTAATTTGGTGTCAGTTTCAATTTAGGAGGAAGTGTTGAGGGAGTTTCACACATCCCCTCTAGCGGTACATCTAGGATTGGCGAAGATGTATCAGGATCTTCGACGACAGCAATGGTGGCCAGGTATGAAGAAGGCGGTAGTGTATTTTTTCTCACGTTTCCTCACTTTTCAGCAAGTGAAGGCAGAGCACCAGGTACCAATAGGCATGGTTCAGCCTTTAGAGGTCCCAGAGAGGAAGTGGGATGGTATATACATGGACTTCGTGATGGGTCTTCCATGTACATCTAGGGGTCACGACTCGATTTGGGTGATCATTGACCGACTCAACAAGTTGGCCCACTTCCTACCGATCAGAGAGCAGGGTTCAGTAGAGAGCTTGGGACTCCTCTATGTGTAGGGGATTGTGCGTTTACATGGAGTACCTTCTTCTATTGTCTCTGACCATGACACACGGTTTACTTCTCGGATATGGAAGGGGTTGCAGGAAGATTTCGGGACATTGCTACGTCAGATCACTACCTTCCATCCTCAAACAAGTGGTCAGATTAAGTGGACCATTCAGACCATCGAGGACATGCTATGTGCATGTGTCCTCCACTTCAGTCGTAGCTAGGTGGATAACTTTCCTTTGGTAGAGTTTTCTTACAACAACAGCTATCACTCCACCATAGGGATGGCACCTTTTGAGGCCTTGTACGGGCGACCTTGCAGATCACCCTTGTACTGGAAATACCCTAGGGAGTTATCACTAGTGGGACCAGAGATGGTGTGAGATAAAATGGAGAAGGTGCAGATCATCTAGGAGTGGATGAAGACTGCACAGAGCAGGCAGAATATGTATGCTGTCAAGAGACGGAGACCTCTGGAGTTCGAGGATGATGACTATGTCTTTCTATGGGTCTAACCACGATGACGTTTATGGAGATTTAGCCAAGGAAAAAATTTATCTCCGATGTTTATCATACTGTTTCAAGTCCTTAGCAGAGTAGGCAAGGTGTCTTACTGCTTAACTCTTCCACCTCAGTTTCACCTGGTGCCTGATGTATTCCACGTATCTCAGATGAGGAGATACGTGCATGACCCTTCCAACATCATCGACCATGGAGATTTGGACGTCGACGATGGGGAGACATTCACGGAGGTTCTTGTAGATATTGAGAATCTACAGGATCGGGTCCTACGTGGATGGTCTATACCTCTGGTGCGCATTGGCTGGCAGCACGGGAAGCTCTAGGAGAGCACATGGGAGTGAGAGGCTCAGATGTGTGCTCAGTACCCCCTTTTGTTCCCATAGTTCAAGTTGTAGCTTATGGGGACAAAAATCCCTGAGGAGGGAAGAATTTAAAGACCCGGAAATTCCGTGGAATTTTTTTTATAAAATACATGGGATGTTATGAGTCCGCGAAAACTGACGGTGCATGATTCCGAGGCCCGATGTGCCCAGAATCAATTTCTGATTTTTTTTGTTCGGGTACATTCAGTAAATGTACAAGTGGGTTTTTATAACTTTAGAACCGGTGCTCGGAACTAAAATCTGAGGGCACCGCTGAACTCGCAGTGTCAGTATTATTTTATGAAGACTTTCACCTCGATGACAGTTGGTTGAGAATAATTTTTTTTTTATTTTATAAAAAAATTATAAAATAATGTGAGCTAACACTATATTTTATTTTATCCACCATGTGGAGATTTGGTGGAAATATTATCCAAGTGGAGGTTGGAGTTGGATCCACCACACCTTAACCTCCCATGAGAGGTTATGGTGATGGGGCCCACCCAAACATAACCTCCCATGAGAGGCTACGACATGGAGACCACCTGAGACCATAACATCTCATTTCAATAATAGGGGTGGGGACCACCTGAACCCTATTAATGGGAGGAGAGTATAACCTCTCAACTCTCCTTTATTAATGAGGGAGAGCCTCTTCACCTTTATGGAGACAACTCCCCTTTAATTAATTGTTCCAATTCTCTACATTAATTAAGGGGAGCCTACCGAATTAATGAGTCCAATTTGAATATTGTGCCAAAAAAATTAATAGGATATTTCAATCTATTATTTTGTTGGCATATTCATTTTGGTGGAACTTGAGAAGAGGAACTTGGGAGTAGAGCTCCCAATGAAGAACGAAGAATGTTCTCCAATGAAGAACGCTCTTCCGGTGAATAACGCTCTCCCGACGAAGAGTGCTGACGAGGGACACCTTCTACTACAAAAAACAACAACCTCTGACCTTATTCCTTGGACTACTTCGATTTGGGTTGTGTTCGTCTACCATGGATCGATGACCTTCTTCTCGTGCAAATGTCGGAAAAAATCGAGCAAGGTAGGAGTTATTGCAAGTTGGTGCTTTCCTTTTCTTTTCTCCTCTTCATTGAAAAGAATTGATGTGAAGTATTAAATTATTGAAGTTCAAATTCCTTCCTCTTTGTTGAAAAATGGTTATCACCCCTAAAAACGGAGGGTACGAGCCAACTAACATGGCCCGAATCCCTCCACCGATCCTTTTTGTGATGTTCCTTCAGCATGGCAATGTAACTACGATGAGGCGGCGAAGGCGGCGACGACAAAGGCCGTGCTACCTACAGCCTCCGCGAACCCCGCAATGCACCGAAGCTCCCAGCCAGACATCGTCGGGCCGAGTGGCACCCGGCCTGCCCGGCCCCACCGACGCCCTGCACGATTCCCCCACACGCTACATCACCGACCCGAGCAGCACTCGGCCTACCTGGCCCCACCGGCGCCCTGCCCAGCGCCCCAGCGCGCTCCATCGTCGGCCCGAGCGGCACCCGGCCTGCTCAGCCCCATCGGCACCCTTCTCGTCACACCTCTGTGCAGCTCGTTCCCCTGCGCACTGCCCCACACACTGCCTGTCACCCCGCTTCCTGCTCGTCCCCTACTGGGGGTCTACCCGCGCGCCCCCAGCGGCCTGCCCGGTGCCCCCGGTGCCCTGTCGCGCCCTGCCCGGTGCCCTCGCGGCGTCCCTGTTCCCTCATGGCCACCCGACCGAGATGGTAACGCCCCTCGTGGTTCCCTAGTCAAACCATCCCATCCGCGCCCTCTGGGCCAATCTGTGTCGAGCTGTGCCCTCGTAACGCTCAGGGCCTAATTGGCCCAAAGCCCGGGCCGAACCGCCCCCGCAGTCCGCTGGGTCTGGCCCAGTGGACCGGGTTGAACTTATCATGCTGACCTGCCCAATGGGCGGGGTCAGACCCAACAGGTCATTCCGTGCTGACCCAGATTGGTTTAGCCCAGACTAGGTTGGGCCAAGTCGATCTGACCGGGTCGGACCGGACTTCGGCCCTCTACCGACCATTTTCTTGCTTTGGCCATATCTTTGGCATCAGTCGTCCGTTTGACGAACCGTCAGTGGCACTGGTAATCTCAATGAGAGACGGTCCCATCAATAATACCACACTGGAGTTCAGGGTATTTTTGAGTTACGGTAAGGTTGGATCGTACATGAATCCAAATGGGCCCCCGGGACAAAAAGGTTAATAACTAACAAACCGGGCGACCGATTGAAGTGTCGTCTGTTGCGTTAAGACCCCTTTCGCGTGGCAGACCTTTGAGATACTTCTTCGTGTAAATTAGAAATAGTTTTAGTATTTCCCATTAGCTCATGGAGCGGATCCTTCTAATGACGAGCAGATAGAGTGTGGAGTCCTAGTATATGGCAGACCTGACGACTGCTTGACCGATTCAACTCGGATTGATTTGACTAGCCCAATGGGTAGCAACTATTAGTTAGCGGCAGTCCCGCAATGGAGGAGCACCTGGTAGTTGGCGGAAGACCCGCAATACTCGATAGGAGGAGTACCTATGCAGGCTATTAGGAGGAGCTCCTAGTAGTTGGCGGCAGACCCACAGTGGATGAGCGCTTGGTAGTTGGCAGTAGAGCCACAGTACTCAACAGGAGGAGTACCTCAGCAGTCCGAGGTTAGTGAGAAGTGCCTTGGTGTCATGGCATGCCCAGTGTACTCGATAGAGGGGGAGTTCTCCAGCATCCATAGTTTTGATAATGAAAATATTTATTTGAGATGAGTCAAGGACTTGGTGTTTTCCCCAAGATTGAGATGGTTCAATAGATAACTTAGGTATATCTATGGGCTATACCTAAGTAATGGTTATCCGTTGATTTCATACTTTGTGGCTTATCCTTATTAGATTTTGTGAGACCTTGAGGGTCTCAGGTTCCCTACTGGGTATTGTTATACTCACCCCTACACGAGCTATGCTCGCACCTCATTGTGTTAGTTGTAGATGACGGATATCGTTGACTGAGGTAAAGAGTAGCAGGACTGGATGGTACCTAGAGGTGGACCACTCGGTGTGATGGTTCACGGAGGAGATGGACGGATGAGAGTGATGAGGAGGATATTTGTACCTAACCTTCATGTAGGAACCCCGGAGGATGACCCATTAGCTGCTTTACATTTCTTCAGTTGTACTTGCTTTCAGGTGTACTTGTAATTTTCTACTGGGCTTGTATTTTTAGCCCCTTTTTCTTTCCAGAACGTCTTTTGTATACAATTTTACTTAGTGTTTTGCATCCATTTGTGTACTCGGATGTGTTTTTTTACAATTATAAAGCAAATGCCTTCCCAGTTTAGGGATTTATGCCTTTGGTGCTAGTCGACAGCCCCTGGCCTATGGAAGGCGGGCTTGGGGAAGTCACGATACGAGCCCCGGGGGATAGTTCATAACATACTCACACTTCCTATCACATTGGTTTTCAGCATGAGTTCTCCTATTTCCCTCCATTAACTAATCAAAGAGAAAAAAATAAAATTATAGTGATTTAATTCTTATATAATGATCATATAAAAAGGTAACCATAAAATTGTATGTACTAACTTATAAATAAAAATTATATCCTCACTTATGATTCCCTGTGATTCAATATAGGTTATTAATTGTGATAGAATTATCCATAGGGTTATTACTAAATCTTCATAGTCCTAATCCCCAAAAATAATTAAACTATTATCTAATTCAACTTTAGAAACCAAATCCTATTATACATTTTATTACATTATTTTAAGTGTTTATCTATGAAATATAAACTAAGGATCTAAAAGTGTAGTGTCTTTGAAATAAATTTTACATAATAAGAAAATATAAAACTAGAATAGAACATATTTTTATAATTCTTCATAATTATATCCTAACTCCCTTTGACCTCCAACAACTATACTGTATAACCAAGGGAACACATGGACAAAAGGCATGATCTAAAAATCCTAGAAAGGGAATAAAATTGGGTATGAATCATAACACATGAGTTAAAACGAATAACATGATAACATAAATAGTATAGACCATGAATAAACATAAGTAAGAATAACATATAGAACCTGGCATCATATCATCATGAAAATATTAGAATTTTTTAGAAAAATATTACAAGATATAAACATGAGACAAAGTTTACTACAAAGACAATATCACATGGTAGACAAAATCCCATGTTAGATTAGGATAACTCTATAATCCCATACATGACGACTCGTGAGACTAAACATTACCCAATGCATTGGAAAATATATGGGTTCACCCATTATATAATTCTTATGCATACGTGTTCCACATAAAGAATCAAACATAATGAATAAACATAGTTGTTATCCATGGAAATGAATGGGCTTTGTAATCATTAAATAAGGCCTAATGAATGGGTGTATCATAATGGTATTCATGGAAGAAGGGATTTAAATCATTCTTGGACATTCAAAAATGGAATATAGAAACATATCATTAACAATGAATTCCAATGGAATTAAATTTTTTTAAAAAGAGTGGTTAATTAACTTTAGAAACATACCACTTAAGCGTTGTTTTTAGGAAAAGAATTAGGACTCTTTAAAGAGGATCAAAAGATTAATTATTTTAATAAAACTAGAAATAAATAATAATTTTTTTCATGATAAATTGAGTTACTCTAGAAAAATATTGGAGGGTTAAATTATTTAATGAATTTTTCAAGAAAATGGGCAAGAAAAATAGAATTTCCCTTTAATCGGGTTTTCTTATCGAGAGGAATTGAGAAGGTAACCATATAAGTCTTGTAATTCCCCATAAATGAAATAAAAATGAGCTAAAAACCTATTTTTCTACATATACACCTAATATATGATAATTCTATAAGAATAATGAAGTGATAATTGAGGTAGATAGAGAGAAAACATAACATAATGGAAATATGGATGTTCATAAAGATCCCTTAAATTATGTCAGAATGTGTTCTGTAATTGAAATTAATGTCTTGGATAATCAAACTAGATTTATTAATTCATTAATATTGAACTAATTATATATGTATTTTATTTTTTATAATTTTATTACGTTCAATTATGATCATCTCAATAATTTATAAAATACAATTTCGTCATTCTGAGAGCATTCATTTCATAGTTTCATGGTCTGTTCACTTGTTTAAAATTACGAATGCCATTGTAAAATGTGAATAATTCACCAAATGTAAAATAATATAGTATTAATAAAATTACATAAGTTTAAATTTTACCATATAACATTTTTTCAACTATTTGGACCATTCATTTGTTAGAATGTTAATGATAATTGTTAAGTTTATTTTTGGTGGTTTTTCTGGCCGTTACAAATTTGTTTCATTTTGTTGAATATTATTTTAATATATTAGTTCTAGAACAGGAAATAACTGATAATATACATATTAAAATATTATTTTAATATAATAATGGTTTTATAACCATCTTTGAAAGCAGTAATGAAAAAAAAAGTATCCATTGAGACTGTTAACCATCATAATTTGGACAATAGTTTCATTTCATTGAATAGGAGTAGATGAGATAAGAGGTGGAAAAAAGATATTATAATATAAATATAACATTATATTATATACATGATTATATATTTATTTTTATTTTATTGATGAATTAGGTGAGGGGATTGTATAAAAAGAAATAAAATTAAAAAAAATGATTTGAGAATGATACCTCTTTAATATCACCTCCTTAAAGGGCCCCTTAAGGAACTGAGAATTGTTATTTTTTTACCCCCAATAGCTCTTAAACATGAGGAAGATTATTAAGAAGGTAATTTATCATAATTTAGAAAATATACAGTTCTTTTATAGTGTGAGGAGAAAGGGTTTAGAGGGTAATACCTATAGGGGGAGAGGGGTGTTTTTTATTATTATATTCTTTAGTTTATTGTTTTGGCTCAAATCTATCAATAGTGTTGATTAATACAAATAAATTCAGTAAATCTTTCATCTTATTTTAAAAAAATGGGTGATTACAGCATCCATGAATAGAACATTCGCGTATTTTTCTTATAATGTTAAATACTATAAATTATCATATTTCACTATCCAAAAAATTCAACTATTTTATAAAAAACCAAATAATTCCTAATAATAATTTTTCATCATGAATATTTCAAAAATTTAATCCATTTTATGAAAGTAATTTTCTAAATATGATAAATTAATCTTCTAAATTAAATAATTATTTATTCAAAAAATACCATTTATAATATTATAATATATTTTTTTCACATTTTGAAAAATTAGTTAAGGTCACATAAAATTATCTTATAATTATAATAAAAAAATATTAATTTATGAATATAATCTTCGAAAATAAACTTTCTTTAAATAATTATATTATTTATAAATTTTAGATTAACATTTACATTTTATTAAAATACAAACACTAAATGTATCATTTTTAAAACATTTATTCACTTATACCAGGATATAAATATATAATTTTTTATTTATAAGAAACCAAATTTTTATTTTATAATTTCATAGGTAAGGTTATTTTTCTAATGTTAAGATTACTATTCCCAACAGTTAGATTACTATTTCTATGGTTGGATTTATAAGGGTCATATAGGTCCCTTAATTTCTATAAATACCCCATATTTCATTCATTCTTTATTCACTTATACTTCTACTCAAGGTATTATATTTTTATCTTAAAAATTAATATTATATTATTAACATTATTTTTTATTTCTTCATCTTTTTTTATGAGTGTGGTCATTCTAGTGGATCAAGAAGGCCAAATTTTACCATGACTATTATCTTAATTTAAATTTATTGTCCTGTTATAATATTTGGAATTATTATTGGTTTATTTGATAAAAAGTGTATCAATATTTATTTATGAGAATAATTTTTTATTAGGTTCTCAATTTGGTGTATGTGTTTTATGAAATAATTATAAGAAGGTAAAATCTATTGATAAAATTCCGGGTCGTTACAATCCAAACCTCACTTTCCTTAACTTTTCAGAACACCAAACAACATCAATGCCCATACATATAATTCTTATCCAAATTTCATCTAAACAAAAAATAAGCATCCTTTATTCACTAAATACACATGATCCAATATTTTTTCACACAATTGAATAAAAATAAGAATCAATCAAAATCAACAAACCTATTTCTTTTTTCTTACTAAACACATCAAATATTGTGTTCCAATATAAGCTTTTAAACTAAAAATAAACATACCTTATTTCATAAATACCATCTAATTGTAGTTATTATAATTAAAATAACCCACTTCTATTTCAAAACAACCCATATTATCAAAAAAAAGACTACACAACACAAAAAATGAAAATTGATTACATTTTAGTTCAAACCCAAAAAGGTATAGCATATATATCACATATCAAATCAAGAAAACTTATTACAGATTAACCAAAAATAGATTCCAAACCACTAAAAATTCAATCAACTCAAAAAAATTCAAAAATTAATCACCATACTAAATAAAACCTCAACTAAATAAGAAAACATCATATCATTACAAAACATAAACACATCTTATTAAAGTGTAACCAAAAAGATGAAATGAGAATAAAATATTTTAGAATCCATTTTTAAACCCAAAATCTCACATCCCATATTAAAAAAATAATCAATGATTTTAATTTCATTTGTATACATATAAACACCATGGTTTCTAAATTGAAAAACAATAGAAAACCTAAAATTTCTAAAACATAACTATTAAAATAGAAATCTAATGTGAAATAAAATAAATAGGTTCTTAATTACAATATTTAAATAAATTTTCTATAATTCAGTGAAAATACTACTCAAACTATAATATTAACCAAACAAACAAATTATATATAAAAAACACTTTATAACAGTTTTTTCAAACTAAATACACAAATTAAACTACAAAAAAAATATAAATATAATTAAAAATATATAATCTAAAAAACAAAATGAAATAAAAATTCATGTTTAAAACCACATATATATTTATATATATAATATTTCCTTTAAAACTTCAAAATTAATCATTTTATTTAAAATTCCTTAAAATAACTTCCAAAAATTCATTCTTCATATCTCATTACTAAAAAAATCAAATTATTCAATTTGATAAAATACCAATGCAATATAAATATCATAGTGATATATACCAGTTATCCTAAAAACAATAAATTTGAACAAAATCAACCCAAATATTTTATTCATAATTTCAATGTAAATATACATCACATTTTAAACATTTGGTTGAATAATTAAAGTATTTTCTAAATTTTTTATTGTGATATCCCATGTATTTTTTCTAATGAATCATTATTATATTTTATTCATATTAATATTTTCTATTATAACCATAGAAATAATTTTATTAAGTTATAGGACAAGAATATTATTTTTTTTATTCTAACGAAATGGTTTTCCATATATTATATGATTTTATTTAAAAATTTTATTAAAAAATTTTATAAATTAAATTTGATAAAATGAATTTAATTTTTGAATTTAGAATATCATAATTACCATAGGGTGAATTAGTTGTATTTTTCTAAAAGGGATTATATTTTTTCGAATTGTCAAAAAATATCTTGTTTTAAAATACTATAAATTATCTTTTCATTATGTATTCACAAGGTACCATTCAATTTTTTCTTAGTTTTAAATTCACATAACTCCCTTTTTTTAGTCATAAACTATAAATTACATGAGAATAAATACTAAATGGTTGTATAAAATACCTTAAGGTAATAATAAAGTGTTTTTGGGTTTCTTTTTTCTATTTTCAAACCTATTTCATGATGTCTAATATGAAGCTCTAGTAAAGTTGTTGAAAAACTACATTGACAGATCTTTAGGGTTGATGAAACCGATATGAGCTTGAACATTTATATTGATAGGTGGATTATAGCTATCCAAGAAAGAAAAGAATCATTGTATAGAATATTTTGAAGGAATTCTAGAAGTTTAGTCAATTCGGTGGTGGTGGTTCCTTGTATTTTCTGGAAAACAAATTGTCAAAACATTTCGAGAAATGAATTTTTTTTTATGTCAGGTAAGTATTTTCACACTAGTGTGAAGGTTGCATGAAATGGTGAAAAAAATACATGAGGTTTGTCAAATGTTAAGATTTGTGGTTTACTCATATAAATATGGTAGTGGAAAGTGGTCACAAAAGTTTTATTTTTTAAAAAAAATTCATAGCTTCTTGAATCATTCAAAGTTATGTAAACAAAATAAAATACAAATGGAGGTTTTAATATGGTTGTGAGTTGTGTGATAATGGAAACATTAAATCATTGATATTTAGTGAGATAGAAATGTTTTATGCAAGGTTATTGGTTTATTATAAACTTCCACAAAGGTTCATAATTTCTCTTAAATTGGATTTTACCCCCCACATATTTTAAGTGTCAAATACTTATAAAATATCAGGGCACTAAATTCACTTGTTCTTTGTGTAAAGGTATTTACTACATGAAGCAGATACATGAACATCAATTTTAAAAATAAAATTATATATTTTTATATGATAAATTGATATTCATGATAGTATATGAAGTTTATTTAAAGTTTTTAGTTTCATAAAAAATAGAAAATATGTATAAAATTTGAGATAATGTCATAAAAAATATGTTAAAATGTTTTCCAAATTTGAAGGTTTTCGGAACTAGAAGATATTTCCTTGACACTATATGTCAAATTCTAATTCATTGATTAGATTAAATACGAACATCATGACATGCCTATTATGGTGTAAAAACATTGATTCAATAAATTAAAGGATATCAAATGAAATAACAATTAGTACACTTGATAAGAGAGGGTAGTGAGCTTTCTATTCATGTTTGGTAGTGAACTATAGGGGGAATTGAGTCTTCACTAAAAATTGTAACAATATTTTTCTATATGGGATTTGGTACATTGTCATAATTTATTTGTATGATCCTTGTATAATCTCATTGAAAGGTGAAACATGTAAAATTTTTATCTATCATTCTTATTTATTTTTAGTTCGAAAATCGTTATAATATGAGGAGAGTTTTGTTTAATGACAAAACTTGATCTACAGAGGGTTTTATTTTAATCAATAATGACCTTATTCACCCCCCATGGTATTTAACCTAATACGGCCAAAAATTATTATTATAGTGAAATTTTAATGTTAGTGTATTCTCTCTCAATGGATATAAGGGATTTTTTTAATCACAAGTGTATTTTTGTCTTCAACAGATCCCTTTTTCTGCTATGGAAGAATCATATAAATAATTATTTCTCATATTTATGAATGTATTTGTACAAAAATATTGTGCTTGTGATTTCACTTAGTATGAATATAAGGGATCTATAAATTTTCTATTAAAGATAACTAGATATAGATACCAAACGGATCAGTTCTTTAGATGGATCCTTAACCAAGACAATCTACACAAAGGTGATATCATGTAAATCCTCTGATGCTTCATAGGGAAATATGATAAATATCTATGAAAGTGATTCAATTGTTTGGTAATCTAATATATTTTTTTTATGGAACATTTATAGTGATTTTATGATGAACCTGAGTAATTTTGTTGATGTATTCTTTGATCAAGTTAAGCTTATTAGGGGTTAAATTCATAGTATCATATAAATCCTCGATGTTTTAATGATCATAATGTGAATCTCGAGAAGACCTCCACCCCAATTTATTCTTAATGTCTATGTAGTGGTGGAAAAATATCTGAATTATTTTAAATTGGATAGTTTCCAAAATACTCTTTTCACATAAGAGATTAGAAATAATGATATTGAGGCTATATAAAAAGGGAAGTATAAAAATGTGGCATTCAAAGCCATGAAAAGTCTCACCACATAGGATTTCTGGAAAGAATAATTGGTGGATAAATTCATGTAATTCCTTTCCTAAAATTATCAAAGAGAAATGGAATTTTTAATGACAAAATTCCGATCATTTGATTTTGATGTGAAATTTTTGGGAACCATATAGAAACGATTCCCAAGAAGTTGTAATATGATAGTAAGGATTATGATGAAATCCCTATTAATTCTTCATCAAATGTTAATGGTAGGAAAATAAAAAATAAAATTTTACTTAAGAATAAAATCTTACATTCTTAATAAAATGATATTACAGAAGAATCTAAGGTAGAATAAATTGAAGACAATAAGGACCATAGATAAAATTAAATGGTGGGGATTATAGGAAGTTCTCAGAAAAGGAACAAAATAGGAAACAAAAAAGGAGAAGTGGAAGGAAGAGTTGATCTCCAAGTAAAATTTCGTGTTTTTATTGAGAAGATATTTTTCTGTAGAGATAAAAAAATCCAAAAAATGTTTTTTTATTCCATACCCTATATGCAACACCAATAAAATGAGAAGTTTGAGAAGAAGTCATAAATTTAAAAGCTAAAATCTTCGATGATATTGATATCAAATAAGGTTATTGAGTTCAATATCAAAGTTATAAAAAAGGGTAGAGTTATTGGAAATTTAACTAAAAAATTTAAATGTAGAGTCAAAATCATCAATGAACTATAGGAGGAAGTTTTCATCTGATAAAAACAGTAGAATACTAGGAGATACTCTTAATTCAATGCTATGGAATCAGGAAAGAAAGTTACAAGGGTGATGGGAATTGTGAAATTGGTGCATGGAGGTCCATAAAACCCATTAAGGAATTATCATGATAAGAAAACAATACATAATAATGACAAATCCAAAATGGGTCTCTATAAAAAATGTAAATTAGTGATGATTGATGCTAGGATATAAGCTCCCACTACAAGGATAAATATTTATTTAGGTAAAAATAAGTATTATAAGATTCATAAAATACAATGGATAATCATTTCAACTGAAATGAAACATTTAAATATACCTTATATCAGGTGTTATTATTTTATAACGATTATATATTTTCAAAATGAGTGTTCCATATCCAAGAGGTATGATACGGAACATAAAAAAAGAGGTCTTATAGAAGTCAATAATATAGGAATAATTTTTATGGTCACTATTTTTTGGGTTGAGGATTTAGATATGAAACTAGATATTTATCAATAATGCTTCAAGAGAATGTACTAAAAACCCAATGTTAGAATACATAGAAGTTAATTGAATCATAAACTAGGTTAGAAAAATTGATTTGTAGCATTGAAAGATAAAGTTGGTTCATCATAAGTTTAGGAATATAATGAACACCAGTCAATATTATGTATGATGTTTAATACATGGATCAAAAAGGAAAAAATATTATAAAGAAATGGTTGTGATGTTTTCCCGGGAATCATTAGAGCACACTAGTGCATGGATCATTGAGAGTGGATTCACCTACAAAATCTTTAGAAAAAGGAACACATCATGGGTGTAAATAGTGATAAGGATAGTGTCAAAGAATTTGTAAATGATCATGTCCTAAGGATCATTGCCTTCAAGAAATCCAAATGGAGAGATAAATATTTGAGATGATAATTTGTCTTGATTTTTGAAGGTCTTGGTCATAAAATTTTTAGTTTCATTTAATTTTGTGACATGGGGAATGAAATAATATTTAAAAAGATGATGTTTATTTTGAAGGGAAAAGTTAGTATATTGGTGATGTAGGGGAATCGAATAAAGGGTAATATATGCCATATCAGTATAGGGGAACATCAGTGTATCCTACCTAGGGAGGAAGAAAATAGGTTTTGGCATATGCGACAGGGCTATTCGATCCATACATCCATGGATGATCTTGTTAAATGTGGTCTGGCATAGAAATTTATATGTTATCATGTGATCTTAATCACACATGTGAATCATTCTAATAAGTTAATATCACCTGAAATATATATATTCCAGAAGAATATAATTCAACCATTGTACATAAACTAGTGCATGTTTATGTGTGTAGACCCATCTCAATAAAAGTCATTTATGGAAAGATATATTATGTTCCACTCATTAATTATTTCAAAAAAATGGCATAGATTTTGGTCATCACTCGAAAATATAAGGTGTCTAGTTTTAGGAAAAAATATTTGACAAATGATGAAATGATGTTTGGTTAAAAAAATATGCAATTATAAACTAATATTTCTGGTCAAAACTATTTTTACCTTATTAGAAATGAAATATTATTATGTTTCAAAATATAGAATCCATTTTTCAAAATTCTAGTCACAAATTTTATAGAAATTAATTTAAAATTAATCCCACAAATGAGACGACAATGTTGGTTTTTAAAGTAATAATGATAAAAAGTTTTATAAGTTTTTATATCCAATTTCAATGTGAAATTTGTTCTAATGAAGTAAATTGTATTTAAATCCAATAGATAAAAATTTCATCAAGACCAATTGATTTTTTCTAAAAAACTAAATGATGATGAATTTTCATCGAGATAAAGAATGAAAAATGTAAAAGGGATAATCCCAAATATATGTTATTGATGTGTATGATGCATTTCCACACATTATAAGTCTAGATACAATTCAATTATTATTGGACATTATCATGCATCAGATGTATAAATATTTATAGATGGATTCAAAGACAATATTTCTGAATAGGATTTAGGAAGAAGAGGTGTGCATTGAACAACAAGGTTATTTTATCATTCATGAGAATGAGAAAAAAGTTTTTTAGTAGAATTTGTAATTTCGTGGGTTGAATCAGGTACTAAAATCATGGTACTCTTGATTTAATTAATTTTTAAATAATCTCACTTTTATCATGGTGGATTAAATTAAAATAATTTAATTAAAAATTATTGTAATCAAATTATGATGGTTCTGGTTTCTTATGATGACATGATTTTTGGCAGATCAAATGAAGAATAATGTAAAAAAAATTAAAGCTCATTAAGTGAGAATTTGGAATGATAATGATTATAAAGATGATGTTATTAAAAGGTTTCTATGTGATACAAGGTAGTCTTGGAACATTTATTTCTCAATAAAAATATTCATAGGAGGTTTTAATAAAATTTGAAATGGATGGTTCCCTGGAGATCACAACTCTAGTATCTATATAGATGAAATTTTCAAGGTACGGTGATTCAAAATAAGTTATTTTCATATAATATAGATAGATCACTGGGAGATTATTATACTTAATAGTGACATGACCCGATATTTTTTTCCCATATCTTAGATGAGATGAAATGAAATTATTCCCAAAAAATCCATATGATTTAAATGAATAGAATACTAAACTATATAAAATGAATATTATATTTTGGCATTCTTTATAATGAAATATCAAAACATGATTTGTTGGATTATACGGATGCCGATTGGGTTAGTTCCGCAGATTATATGAAGTCAACATTAGTCGGTGAATTTTTCCAGTGTGGATTATGTATTTTTTTGTGTTAGAAATAAACAAAACATCATTTAGAGAAGCACTACATATGTTGAATATATTTTTACTACTCAATACATCATGCTATTATTATATATAAAGCATCAGATTGAATACATGGGAGTTAAGTTAAAGCCTCCGATCAAAATAAAATTTAATAATTCAAGTGATGTAATTCTAAGAAAAAAACCATTCCATCACAACAGTATAAATCACATTGAAATAATTATCACTTTGTGAATTATAATTTGGATCATTTTCTAGTGATGTTTGTGTATAATCCAACAAAACTATAGGTTGTAGAAATCCGGACAAAGTCCATACCCAAAGAATCATTTGAATGGAATTGACTAGATCATAGAGTCCAGTCAACTCCCACATATTGAGAAATGTGGATGTATGAGCCCCACTCTCCAATGTATGGTATGTTTTTTATTTTGTGCTAATTTTCATTCATTTCATTTGTAGATCGCAAATGAATTACTTTTTGTTTTTTTACAAATGGAGGGATATATTTTTCAAAAATCAGGGATAAATTATTCTATATTGAATCAAGGGAATAAGGTTCTAGTGGAGTTTTTAAAAATATAATAATGAAAAATATTATCATTCAATTAAGATATATCATGAAATAATAACCTATGGGTTTTTTTAGAATTAAATTTCCCAATGGAGTTGAAGAAATTTTCTTCTTAATAGCTACACTCAGTGCAAATATTTTCAAACCATTAATACTACTACAATTATTTACTTTAAAAAAATGTTAAAGATAATGATGTGTTTCCGTAATGAAATTTTCATTAAAATATTATTTCTCATGTCGATCATGGATCATGTGGACTTAGAGTATATTTTAATTAAATAATTGATCATTATTTGGAGTCATAGAATTTGAATTATGTTTGACGAAGGATGTGTGAAAACTTCATTCAATAAGATGAAAATGGAAAGGTTCAAGTGTAATATTTGGGTTAAGAGTTTTCAACAAACCCAAAGGGGTATTAATGATAAAAAAATATCTCAAGGTTATATTATTGTGTTTTTGGGTCGGTTGTGTTTGTTGAAAAATCCATTTGAAAAAAACATTTGTGAAGTTTCAACACAGTTCTTGACAATGTATATTAACTAATGTCCAAGATGTTGAAGACACATATGATCTTGAAGCATCGATAATAAGAGTCATTATTAAGCTATCTAGGAAATAGGATAATTAGGGAATGGAATCTGTGGAAGGTTATTGGAATGTTTTGAAAATTAGGTGGCTGCATTACCCACTATTTTCCAAATATATTGATACTAAAATTTAGAGGAAGGTTAAATTTTCTTTATAAGAAAATAAAAGTGTTCTATACCAGTGTAATTTTTTTTGAATATGTAAAAATGTTTCATGAATTTTTGTGAAATTAAATATTATAGTCAGTTTCATAAAAATATGGAAAATGAAAATGAATTGTAAAATTTCTTTTGTTTTGAGAATTTTATAGTTTCACAAAGTAGACAGAGTATCACAAGCCCATTAAAATACATATTTATATTTCCTGATGAAAATGAGTTTTGTGCAAAAGGAAATTTCAAATCATTAAAGTTTTTTAAATAATAAAAGATTCATGAAATGTCTCTATAACATAAGGATGTTTCATAAAGGGTCTTAAATACCTATAAGTCAACCTATACCCCCTCATTTAAAGTTCTAACCTATAGAGAATATTTGGTATCTAATGACACATAATATTTGTTTGAAGGTACTAATTTCATTAATTTTATAAGAGAATATAGATTTAAAAATGAAAAATACCTTTCTCTATGTGAAAATTTGAGTTTCATGAATTTTTTTGAAGTTACACAAAAGTCAGTAGTTTGATGAAAAATAAAATTGTTTCATGAAAGTTATGAAACAATAGTGAAAAGGTTGTGAAAATGATTCATTGAGATGAAAGCTGAATGGGTCAAAATAAATAGACCATAAGTTTTATAATAAATTTGAATTCATATATTAGATGAAATAAGAACATCATCACACACCTATTGTAGTGTAAATGAAATTGATTCAATAAATAAAAGGATATCTATTGGAGGAAAAGTGAGTACACATTAACATAGATTAATGAGTTTTATGTTCATGATTGGTATTAAACTAGGGGATAGTGATTCCACTCCAAACATTTTAAATAGAGTTCCCCTGTCTTTTCTTACATTAAAATTACATAACTATTTAGGAATACTTAAATCATTTTACAAAAAGATACCCAAAGACTGTATTAGACTATTTCCCTTGGAAACATGGAAACTTGAACACTGGTACATAAGTGAGAAACATTATCTCCCACTAGGATCATCTTGAAAAGAACCCTTATTAGACAAATCATACTTAATACATATCTTCATAACCTGTAGAAGGAAACATAAAAAGGGTTTATCTCAAATTCTCATTATGGGTAGACAGAGGAGACATGTAATCATAATCATGGGAATAAGGGTATGAGAACCTGATCATGAAAATAGAATATCATACCCTGAATATCAAAGTTCATTTATATGAATCATGGAATATGTATTGGTAGTTCATAATACATGAATCATAAGTAAATAAATAACATAATACATGAAATCATAACATAGGAATAAAACATGGAATTGTGGAAAAAACATAAGCATATAAAATTATTTCCATATTAATAAATGCATAGTTTCCAATTCTATCTTGGTAGTATTGGTTCACTCTCCGTTCCATCTGGGTAGTCACGGTTCACTCTCATGGCCATCTTAGTATCATGAGCTCACTCCTCATGTCCTTTTTGTAGTCATGGTTCATACTCATGGCCATATTATTAGTCAAGTTTCACTCCCAATATAATATTAATATATTTCATGATAAATAAATCTTTACCAAATTCATAAGAGTGACATATAGTTCTCAACCATCTCATAAAGGAATCATAATTACATGTGCCACAAGGTCATTGCAAATCATATCATAACCCATAAAATGATATGGTTATTATAAACATGTAATCATATCATAACATATAGAAAATTTTATAGGTTTCAAAATCATTTCATCAAAACATAACTAAATAAAATAAGTGGGTTTTAAAATCATATAAACCATGAAATATATATGGGTTTCATAATCATATAACCTGTGAAAGAGAAGTAGGTATCATAAGAATCATTACATAAACACAAAAAACATTTAAAAAATATATATATGGAAACATTGAATCATTTCCCTATAAAGTAATGATAAACATGAATGGATTTCATCTTATATTGGAAACAATTTTTAAAAATATTTAAAATCATTTCATGATGAAAATATTTTTGCTTCCATGAAATTTTTTTTAAAGCATAAAATATTTTTGAAAACATTTTTCTTCTAAAATAGATTTCAAAACCAATAAAGGATGATTTGAAACAATAAAATATTTGAAAAATTATTTTTCATTGAAAATTATCTTTAAGTATCATTTGAAAATATTTTATAAAATATTATTGAAAACATGTTTTTTGAAATAAAATAGATTTCTGACCAAATATGGAAATACGGCCAAATTTTTCTTAAAACCATATTATTAATTATTTTAAGTATTAAAGAGTTTAAAATTGAAATAAAACCTGGATATTACTTTAATAAACATAGTATAATGAAACTCATGAGTGTTATTGAGATATGGATCATAATTGTTCATCAATGGAAGCATAACCATAAACAATTCTGATAAATGATGAGATTGTTTCAATAAACTCTTACTGTATGGTACCTTGGGATCATAATCTCCATGTAAGAAAATGACATTACAAAAGACATAAAATATCATTAAAATAATGATATTCCTGAAATAAAATTTCAAATGGAATTATATACACTTCAAAAATTAACTTAGGATCATAACAAAACATGACCCTCAAAAAAGAAAAATTCTGACAAAAATATCTCATTGATTTCATATATTTTGAGATATAAACCCCATTAAAGAAAGAACATTTAATTGATATATAAATATTCATAAATTTAATAATAAGAATAAAATAATACATTCATGGTCATTATATACACAACAGAAAAGAAAAGAGTGATGGACATGGAATGTTTCTCTTAAAAATATAAGTGAGAAGAAATTGCCTTGCCTTATGTCTTGAATCTTGTAATACTCCAAAACAATTACTATATAATAGATATAATTTTATTATACATATGTAATAGAACCATATTATTATATCTAATACCATTTTTGTTTTCATCATGACTTTATATTACCCACTTGTTAACAATTTTATGTTAAGGTTACGATTTGCGTAATATTCTCTTTATTTTTATCATGTGTCCTATATTTTTGTTTTTGGTACTTATACATATATAATTAATTTTATAATTTAAACCATGATATAAATATCATTTATATTTAGTATATTTTTATTATAACAATCTATAGAAAATATAATTATGAGGGTGACTCTCAATGGGGGGAAATATTTCTACGTCGATAAGAATGACCTGATTCTTGTTGGGGGATTCAGTAATGGGATGATCAACCCTAAAGACTATATCTAGTCCAATGAAAATATAGCCTTTTATTTTTAATATCTTATAATGGATGAACCAAACACACAGGTAACCACTATTTCCTAGAAATAGTTTAGAGAGATTAAATCTAGTAGACTTGAATTTCCTTTTAATGACCATTATATTTCCTTTTGTGGTTGAATGAATGGTTTATCACTTTTTCTTTAAAATATTTTAAAATAATAGAAATTTAATTTTTAGTTAGTGAAATATAATACACCATTCATGGAGATGGTAGTCTATATGTACGCATGAACGATGTTTTTGTTTCATCGTCATATTGAAATAAAGAAATATTATGATATATATGTATATAATATCATTATAGTAGAATTATTATTTCATATATATCATATACGTTCACTAAATATATCCTTAATAAATTCCATGTAGTGTGTGAATGAATCACATCACTTCGATGGGGCGGTAGTCTATACTTCCTGAAATGACATTATCGTATTTACATAAAATAGAATGTATAATGAAATGTGTTGTAACATATTTGAATAAAATTAAAGATATAATTAGTATAATATATATACTACATTCTTATCATAATTCACAACAATTAAATGTGGTAAGGGAAAAATTATTAATCATCATTTCTTGAGGCGGCAGTTCACTGTACACATAAACAGTATGTTTGTTACCGATTAGATGGAAGTGTATCATAAAAAATATCAGTATTTTTAGGATAATTGTTTTTATACAATTGAAATAAGGGTATTTGGGAAGGTTTATCATGAAAATAAAATGATATTGAGGAAGGATGTCACCTCTTCTTTGGGAAACTCCTTTTAGTCTTCACTAAAGGGCTTCCTTGGATTGATTTTAACCCAAAGGGAGGCTTAAAGGAGAAAGGTAGGGGTTTTGGTAGTATTATTGGGTAGATCTTGGCCAAACCTAAGTGTTTACATAGGTGTGAAGAAGTGAGAGATGTGGTGTCCTTTTATAGGGGAGGAATAGGACTCACGTGTTATTTTACAAAACAAGTTAGGTGTACCCACTTTTTACCAAACAAAAGCCATCAAAAAAGAAAAAAAATCAGTAATGGAAGACCAAATTAAAGAATAATGGTCATCTAATTTATTTTTTAAAAGTGTATGGGTCATTTGGTCTATTACATTTAAGCTTTAGTCCCTTTATTAAGCTTAATTTTACCTTAATCGTTGAAATTAATTATAATTACTTTCACTAATATTTTCAGTCAAAAACTATTTTTACCTTATTATAAATTAAAAATTATTATATTTCAAAATATAGAATCCGTTTTTCCAAATTCTAGTCACAAATTTCATAGAAATTAATGTAAAATTAATCCCACAGATGAGACGAAAATGTGGGTTTTTTAAGTAATAATGATAAAAAGTTTTATAAGTTTTTATATCCAATTTCAATGTGAAATTTCTTCTAATGAACTAAATTGGATTAAAGGATAAAATTATTATCTAATTAAACTTTGAAACCAATTTAAAATATATTTTTACCTTATAAATAAATTTGATGAAAAATAAGTTTTGAATTAAAATTCAGTATTCCTCACTATTCATCGAGAAATGAAGTTTTTTAGAGAAATACCAAAAATTAATCCTGAGATAATTTAAAAATTATAAATAAAAAATTTATTTTATTTTATCAAATTAAAATTCTAAAATTGCCTAAAATAAATTTTATTGTTTTTCATATAAAGACATAGAAAGCAGTTCCTTTAAGAAAATAATATTTTTAAACATATAAAGACTTTACCAAAAATTATATTTTCAAATATAAATATGTTTTATTTATATAAAACCATTATAATTAATATTTTAAATGTACTTATTACTATTCATATTAATAAGTTTAAATTCTATGTTATAATTATCTTGTTTAAATAATTATATCAAAAAAATATGTTTCGTAGAAACTCGGTGTTGTGTGTATCGTACGCCAAGTCGGTGATATAGGTAACTTATGACAAGTTGCTATTGTGGGAAAGGAATTTTTGACATATTTCAATGAAATAAATCAATTAACATTAATTCATTCTAAAAAATCATAAAAACTCATGGTGTTACATTCTACCCACCTTAAAATTAGTTTTTTTCCTCGAAATTTGTCATTCGAATAAAAAAACGAGGATACTTCTAATTCATCATATCATCAATTTACCACATAGAATACTATAAGTTGTGATTTATTTAAAAAAAATTTCCTAGGTGAGTGGTCTTTTCTCAAATAATTTTTTTTATATGATTGATAATTTTAACTTGTTGTTCTTTGAAAGAAAGATCATCCTCCAGCAGTATGACATATGAGGTCTGTACATGTTAAGGGTCAAATATATACTTCATCAAGAGATATACAAGAAACAAATTATGGAATTGAGAGATATTTTGTGGAAGTTACAAGAGATAGGCTACCATGTAAATATGATCAAGAATCTCAAAGGGTTCTATACACAAAGGGCTTAGTTTCCCTTTTTTACCAAATATTATAACCTTCTTATAAGGTGAGATTTGTAGAAACACCTTTTCACCAACTTCAAATTATAGATCACACCATCAGTTATTAGCATAAATATTTGGCCATCATTGAGCAGCCTTGATATGTTGTTGAATGGTTCTAACCTTTTCTATCATTTCGTCAGGGATCTCAAGTCTTAATAGCTTTATTTCTCCAACATCATCCAAGCATATTATAGCTATACATTTCTTCCCATGGAGGGATTCATAAGGTAAAATTTGAATGCATGGTTGAAATCCATTTTTGTAAGAAAAATCAACTAGAGGAAGGTATTGATCCCAACCACCTATGAAACCTAGAGAACAAGGCCTTAACATATCCTCTATGGTTTGAATAGTTATTTCAGACCGATAATACCTCTAAGAATGATCATTAGTATTGAAACTCAATTTTGTGTCAAGTTATTGTTGAAGACGTAACCAGAACATATAGGTAAACATCAAATCCCGATCTGATAAAAAGGAACATGGTAATCCATGAAACCTTACCACTACCGTATTATATATCCTAGAAAGATGATTGAGAGATAATTCTTCTCTAATAGAAATGAATTATACAAACATTATATGGAGATCAACTACGACCTATATAGCATTAATCCTTTTAGTGGTTTTGGGTATCCCAATGACTAAATACATGTTTATTTTTTCCCATTTTCACTATGGAA
This sequence comes from Viscum album, assembly GCA_963277665.1. NCBI lineage: Eukaryota > Viridiplantae > Streptophyta > Magnoliopsida > Santalales > Viscaceae > Viscum > Viscum album. The sequence goes on from OY728122.1 coordinate 1,439,323,115, forward strand.
TAGGTAATGGATCTAATATCCCTTTATACTTTTTTATTTTAGTCTTAACTTTCTTTCATACCAAGCACCGAGATACAACCTCTGTTATATCTCTCCTCATTCCATCCCCCCATAAGTATTCATTCATATCCCTATACATCCTCATAATTCTAATATGAGTAGAGAATGAAAAACTACGAGATTCCTCTTATAGATCCTTCTTCAAATCTGGTATTGAAATAAAACATACATGTTTCTTGAACCTTATCATTCTATCCTGATCAAGGTTAAACTCAAGAACATTTATTACCTTTTTTATAGATTTGGATCATCCTTATGCAGCTCTTTAATCTTTACATGGATAGATGGTTGAACATTCATTTGATAAATATAAAAAAATTCCCCATTCCATTAGGATTTCTTGGTCCATCCTTTGAAAATCTAGAAATATTGGATATTTTGTGATCCCCATAATGAATTAGCTAGCATGATCCTTTTAAATCAAAGCATCATCCACATTCTTCTCTTTCCCAGGGTGGTAAAATATTGAGAAGTAATAATCATTTATTAACTCCTACCATCTTCTCTAGCATATGTTCAACTCCTTTTATGTGAATATATATTTATGACTTTTATAATTGGTATATATATCACACTTTTATCCATAAAGATAATTACTCCATAAATTTAATGAAAAAATTACTTATGTTAACTCTGAATCATGCTTTGGGTAGTTTTTCTCCGGAATATTGTACATTCAGGAGACATAAGTGGTAACCATGATATTCTGTATAATAACACAACCCAATATTTTCTTATATGAATTAGTATAGATTAAAACCCCTTCTTCACTATAGTTTAATGCAATCATAGGTGTGCTGACTAACCTTCACTTCAATCCCTTGAAATTTTCCTCACATTAATATGTCTATAAGAACTTGACACCATTTCAAGTTAACTTGGTCAGAGGATTAGATAACCATGATAAATTCTCCACAAACCATCAATAATATTCAACTAATCCAAGAAAACTACATATCTCAGACACCATTTATGGTCTAATCTATCATTCTATAGCCACATTATTTGTTGGATCTACTACTATACCATCTCTTTAGATTATGTGACCTAAAAATGAAAACTTTTTTATCCAAAATTCACACTTTGTAAGTTTTTTATATAGTTTCTCCTTACTTAAGTCCTTTAGTACAATTATAAAGTGATTTTGTTCTCTTCATTACTCTTTGAATATATATTAATGTCATTTATAAATACTACAAAAAACTAACATAAGTAATATCTAAATAATATATTCATGAAATAAACGAATATAAAATGGTAATTTGTAAGACCAAAAGAAGTCTCTATATATTCATAGTTTTCATACCTTATATGGAATGATAGATTGGGTATATCCTACCTCTTGACCTTTAATGGATGATATCCAGAATGATGGAAAATCTTCAAAAAGTTTTGATATATATGAAGTTGATCAAACAAGTCATCTAGGGGGAGATGATACTTTTTGTTAAGTGTGATCTTATTTAAATTCTGATAATCAATTCATAGTTTCATTGATCCATCATTATTTTTTTTAAAGAAGAGGTGCACCCCAAGGTGACACACTTAGCCGAATGAATCCCAAATCAAGTTTTTCTTGTAGTTTCTTCTACAATTACTACAACTCAATCAGGTCTATTATATAAGGAGTCTTTTAAATTTGTGTGGAACCATGTATGATTTCTATTGAGACCTCAAACTTATATTGTGGTGTAAGTGTAGGAAAATAATTCATAAATATATCCAAAAATTCTTGAATGATAAGCATATCATCTACTTCAATTTTCTCCCCAACCATTTGAGATAAACAAACCTTTTAAATGGGAATTAGGACCCATACACTGGATGTAATCTCCATAGGAAGTTTATACTTGTCATCACCTTGATGGAAGATCATAGGACAGTTTGAAATAAAAATTTTATCTTAATTTACTTGAAAATTGATGTGGTATTTATGAAGAAAAATCCAATACATACCTAAAATGAAATAAAATTCAACTAATTGAAGAATGGACATATTTTCTGGGAGACCATTCCCACCAACTTCAACCTGAGAGGAATAATAAACCTGGGATGCGATCATTGTACCATTAGGGGGTTTCACTAGTAATTCTATATCTAATAATTTTGATCGAATCATTACACCCTTATAAAGTTATTAAGATATGAAATAGTGGGTAGGTCCAGAATCAAAAAAGACATTAGAAATTATAAAGTGGATGGTATGTATACCTTTTACCACGTTGTTATAGCACCAATCGACAAAAATAGAAATTTCATGAGATTTCCCCTCGTCCCTAAGCATAAAAGGTTCCTCACATCTATCATCATCACCGACCCTTTAGTTTTATAACTAGATATCATAAACTAAATTCATTATACACTTGTATCACTAAAGCATGGTAGGTGAATTTTGAGTATCTTTTTCTCCATTAACATTGATTTCTACCTTCTTCCCATCACTTTGGAGGTCAAATGCTAGATGTCCATCCCATCCATAGTAAAAATATTTATTAGTTCACATAAGGTAATTTTCTCTATGATTCTTCCTATACTTAGATCATAATGGAAAGATCATCCTCTTCACTTCATGGTTTTTAGATTTTAATTTAAACTCCATATTCTATTACTTGTCAAAACCATGAGATTGATATGTGAATCCAAACTCAATATCAACCATGATTTCAAAAAATACAATATCTTCATATCTACTAAAGTATCTTATGACCAATTCCCTTATAAGACTTGGCTGAAGAACCTTTAATTTTTTATTTTGGTTTAGATTATAATTCATGAAGTGTACCTCATAAGCCTTTTGAAATTAGATTAATAGGTACCAATAGATTCATCATCCCTTTTCTTCTACTCAAGAAACCCTTTCTACATCATGGTTTGAATAATATAAAGAATTTAATTTTTGAAAAAAAAAATTCTTGAATTATTCCCAAACCATGGATTCAATTTCATATTACTGCCTTATTTTCTTAATAAGTGCCCACCACTGTATCTCTTATCCTTCCAATCGATAAATAGCTAGAATCAATTTCTCATGATCTTAACACTATAGAATAGAGAATATCTTATCATTACTACTGATCCATTATTTAGAAACAAGTGCATCAGAAGAACCTCTGAAAAAAGGTAGGCATTTCCTCATGCAAGACTAAATAGAATATTGTTACATAATTTTTCCATTTGGGATCCCACCATAATTCACATCTTGAGAGATTTTTGTGATCATAGAAATAATATTTTTCATTCCATATCCAATATAATTTGGTTTCATAGGAGGAAAATCATTGCATTATCCATCATAATCACCATTAACGTGGTTCCACTGGGTTCCATCCATTGACTAAAACCAAAATCATATACTAAGAAATATTTATCATAATAAGGAACCACATAATCATGAAAAGTCACTTATAGGATGTCTAAATCAGGAAACCATCCTTAATCTTGACACCTTAGATTTATCCATGTTATTAAAAACCAACTTCTATTTAAATCCTTCATGATAGTTCTTGAAAAAATTTTAAATTCCCAACTCATATCCCCTTGGAGTGTCAAACTTGGTGTACAACAAGGCCCATTGACATATATCAGGTTATGCGGAGTCAGGCCACACAAACCTTGTCAGATTTGTTACTCCTTGGTACATCTGTGCCAGATTCACATCCACTTATAGTATCCATAAAAGGATTTATTGATAAGAAACCACTCACTATATCATTTACTAAAATTCTAGGGAGTTTTCTCATAATTTCCCTTATCCCAATACTTATCCTTATACATTTCCTTGGGGTTATCACTAAGTTTTTCTCATCTTATCTTCTGAAGGATAACTAAACCATGGTCTTATAGAAAATATAGAGACCCTTACCTTTCATACATTAACATTAGATAACTTTTTCATAATACTTAAAACATTATACAAATAGATTCCCAAAGATTGTATTAGTGTAGTGTATTTCGTAACATGGAAAGATAAAAATGTGTAAATAAGTGAGAAAAATTAACTCCCACTTGGTTATTTATGAATAGAACCATTCTTATACACATCTTAATTAATAAAAATATTTATAACCTGGGGAAAAAACATTAAAAGGGGTGAGCTTAGATACACAATAAGGATAAACGAGGGACACATGTAAGAATAATCATGAGCATTAGGGTTTGCGAAAATGATCATGAAAATATAATATCATACCCAACATATCAAAGATCATATACATGAATCGTGGATTAAGGATTTATAATTTATAAGACATTAATCATAAGGAAATAATGAACATAATCCATGAAATCATGACATAGGAATAAAATATGGAATTGTGGAAAATAAAAAAGTATATAAAAGGATACCCATAGTAGTGTAGGAATCACTAAAAGTTTATCTTGGTAGTTTGGGTTCACTCTTCAGGCCATCTTGGTAGTAATGGTTCACCCCCATGGATATGTTAGTAGTCACGGTTAACTCTCAAGACAATCATATTCTATCTCGTGAGATATAAATATTACACAATGCATTGTAGGGGGATATAGGACCCACACATCTCATAATTAAATCAAACGAATAAGTTCCAAAAGATCAATAAAAATCATATCATAAACCATGAAATGAAATAGGTATTATAAACATGTAATAATATCATAACCTATAGAAAAATATAAAGGTCTCATGGTCATTTCATTAAAACATAACATATGAAAAGAATCATATTTTAAAATAACATAACTCATGAATTTTAAATGGGTTTCATAATAATATAACATATGAAAGGGAAACGGGTTTCCTAAACACCATTCCATCAAAACATAAAACATTCAGAGAATGAATATGAATGGAAAAATTAAATCATTTTCTCATAAAGGCATGAGTTACACTAATGGATGTCATATATGCTGGGAAATAAATTTGAAATATCTTTAAAATTATTTCTTGAGTAAAATATCATTTCTTGGTTGAAAAAACTTTTTAAAACAAAAACATTTTTGAAAACAATTCTTCAAAAATATATTTAAAAACTTATAAAGGAATATTTGAAAACAATTCTTCAAAAATATATTTAAAAACTTATAAAGGAATATTTGAAAACAATAAAAAAAAATATTTTTTCTATGAAAATTATCATTAATGATTATTTTAAATCATTTTTTAAAATAGAGATTTTGAAATAAAATAAATTTCTTACCAAAGAGGAAAATACAGTTAGATTTTTCTTAAAACCATTTTCTTAATTATTTTAAGTACCGAAAGAGTGGGAAATGGTACTAATACATGGAAATACCTTGAATAAATATATTATAAGGAAACTCATGAGTTTTCTTGAGATATGGATCATAAAATTTCATCAAGGTAAGAATAACCATAAACAATCTTGATAGATGAATAGATTGTCTCACTAAACTCTTACCACATTGTAACTTGGGATCATCTACTCCATGTATGAAAATTAAATTACATGAATATTAAAATGTCATGAAAATAAATAAATTCATTATATAACATGTAAAATTTAAATAAAATCTCCTTGAAAAACAATTTAGGTGCATAAAAAAACATGAGTCTCAATGATGGAAAATTGAGGCAATACTACCTTACCGATTTGGTAACTTTTGAAACACAAAACCCAATGAAATAAAGATCATATATTAATATTTTATATACACATAAATTTAAGAATAATAATAATATAATAAAATCATGGGAAGTATATATACCACACAAAATAAAATAGTGGTGAACATGACATGGTTCTCACAAAAATAAAAAGTGAGATGAAATTATCAAACCTTCTGTCTTGACTCTCATCGTACTCACAATAATTCATGATTAATAAATATATGTTTCTTATAAATATATGAAATAACCATATTCTTATATATAAAACCATATATTTTTTTATTATGACTTTATATTACCCACTTGTTAACAATTTTATATTAAGGTAACACTTTGAGTAATATTCACTTTTTTCACATGTGTCCTAATTTTTTATATATTTTGTTCTTATACATATATTAGGATTTATATAATTTAAAACATGATATAATTATTATTTATATTCGTATTATTTTTATTATAATAATATATATAATATATAAGTAGGAAATGGAATACACCATTCATGGAAATGGTAGGTTGTACGTATGCATAAACATAGTTTCTGTTTTATTGTTGTATTAAAAGAAAGAAATAATATTATTTATAGATATATAATATAATTAATTTATCCATATTATGTCACATATTTAATATAATTTTACTTAAAATCATTAATACATTCTATTTAGTGTTTTAACGAATCACATAGCTTCAAGGGGGCGGTAGTCCACACATCCTCAAACGACATTATTGTATTTACACAAAAAGGAAATTATAAAGATATGTGTTATAAAATAAATATATAATCTTAAAGACACTAAGTGTAATATATATCACATATAAATATAATTTACATCATAGTTCCCATCGATTATATGTGTTAAAGGAAAAATGAACAATCATAATTTCGTGAGGGGGTAGTTCTACACACACATAAACTGTATATTCGTTACACATTATAAGGAAGTGTGTGTAATTGTAGATTTAACCCTTATAATTAAAACATAGAAGTATATTGAGGATAATATTTTTGTTTTATAATAATTTAATAATGATATTTTATGTGGTCGTGAGTGAAAAAAATATAAAGGAGTTTAAGGAAGGATGTTACCTCTTCTTTGGGTAACTCTTTTTGGTTATCACCAAAGGGAGTCCTTTAATTTATTTCTTCCAAAATGTAGGATTAAATGTGTAAATTAGGATTTTTGGGTAGTGTATTTTACAGATATTTTATGAACCTAAGGGGGTTGAGGGGTGTGAAGAAGGGGGAGAGTTGGTATCCTTTTATAGGGGTGAAAAAGACTCACTTTGTATTTCTAAAAACAAGTGTACCCACGTTTTTACCTAAAAAAGTAATAAAAAGTAAACAAAACTAAATAATGGAACTATTATGGGATAATAATGGCCATATAATGGATTTTGGAAAAGATTCTAGGTCATTTGGTCCCTTAAGATTAAGAAGTCATCCCTTATTAAGATTAATTTTACGTTAATTATTGTAATTAATTTTAATTACTTCCACTAATATTTTTGGTAAAAAATAATTTGACCTTATTATAAATTAAAAATTATTATTGTTCCAAAATTTTAATCCATTTTTTCAAATTAAATCATATTAGTGGATTAAATTAATTTAAAATTATTCTCATAGACTGGATGTGAATATTGGTTTTTAAAGTAAAAATGATCAAAAGATTGCAAAGTTTTTATATCTAATTTCAATGTAAAAATATTTCCAATGACATAAATTGGATTAATTGATAAAAATATGATATAATTAAATTTTTTAATCAATTTAATATATAACCTAACCTTATAAGTAAATTATATGAAAAATCTATTTTTATTTGAAATTAGGTATTTTTCATTATTCTTCAAAAAATGATGTTTCTCAGAAAAATACCAAACATTCACCCAATGATAATTTCGAGATTCCAAATTTATAATTGAATTTTATTTTATCAAATTTAATTTATATGATTTTATAAAATTAATTTTGTTTTTTTTCACAAAAGTAGATAGGAAGCAGTTCATTTGAGAAAATAGTATTTTAAAACAAATAAAGTCTTTACCCAAAATTATATTTTTCACTATGAATACGGTTTATTTATATAAAATAATTATAACTAAAATTTTTAAAGTAGTTATTACCATTAATATTACTAATTTTAATGACTAGGTTGTAATTATCTCATTTAAATAATTATAATAAAAAAAATTCTCATATAAACTCACGGTTGTGTGTAATGTATGCTAAGTCAGTGTTGCCTGAAACATATGCCGAGTCAGTTCCATTTGAAATTAATGTTTGAATTCTTGAAATGAAATAAATCAATAAAAATTAATTCATTAAAAAATTTATAAAAATTCAGAGTGTTACAGTAAAATTTTTTTGCTATAGTGTATTTGGTATATTAGCACATCACCATTGTATACAACTTAGATTATCCTAGTTGAGGTACAACATAGTAAAATTTATTTTTCATACATTTGTTTTCATTTCAATTTATACATTTAAATAATAATGATAGGTAAGATATTTTTAGTTAAATAAAAATGAAAATACAAAGAGGGAATTGTTTTAATCTATCAAACTCTAATCCCCTCAGGGTATTTAACCTAGTTCTCCCAACACTAAACATGATTTTGGGGAAACTTTATTTTTACACATAAAATGAATTTTTATAAAAACATATTTTATTTACTTTATGCATACTTATATTAAAATTAAATTTTACCACTTTTAGAAATTGAATATTCTAAAAAAATGTTTTTATTCTAAAGGTTCAAATTTGGTAATAAGTTTCATTTTATTTTAGGTAATTAAAATAAGTTACCTTGGTAAAAGGTTAGTCAGTATGGTGACGGTTAAAAAGGGTAAAATGGTTAAAAATAAGGTGATAAGAGAAAAAAATAAATTTTCATTAATTGATTAATTAAGTGGACTATTGACCCACTTTATTCTATATTTTAAATTAGTTTATTTTGGTGCCACTTTCAATGAGTGTAAAATTTATTATAAATTAAAAAGATAAGTATTTACAAAAGTTCCACTCATCTCACTTATAAACGGATACCTTCCCAACCTCACTCATTAATGAAATTTTATAAAAATATATTTTCCAAACCTTCAAAATTGACTGAAAAAATATATTTCTAATATCCTATAGATTGTTTTCTTCGCAAAAAATCTATCTATGAATGCTTAAAGAGAGGTTTAAAGAGGATATTCATGGAATAGTAGTAATATTAATAGCATTCTTTCATGTTTCCTTAATCTTCCATCTCCCCCAAATTTATTATAACCATAAAATATAATGAAATAAATACCATTATTATACTAAAATAATATAATTTTTTGATGAAATAACCCTTTTCAATTATCTCTCCATCCCTTAGAAAATGTGGATGTCGATAGTGTTACGTATGGACCATCACCTTCACAAAAAAAATATTTCATTTTTGTTCTATTCATACATGGATATTTATAAAAAAAAATTTAAGTTATTAATATTAAATTTGTAACATGATTAAGGATATGCAATGAAAATTTATATATTATATTGAAAATATTATTAATAAATTTTCATCATTAAATTTAACTACCTAAAATGGATATGTTGAGACACATTTTATGTAATAACTTATTACCATTATCTTTCATTTATCTTATTCTTACAAATCTTTATGAATATAATTTTATAATTTAATAGAATATTTTTTTAAATAATTAAACATCTATAAAATTGATATTATTTATATACAATAATATATTCTTACTCATTCATTCTAGTAATATGTTCATGTTAGGTTCAGATTTACCACCTATATGAATGATATTATACTTTTTATGTCATGAATGATTAAAAATCCTGAAATACAAGAAATATTAGGTAATAATTGTAAATTTAATATGGTTTCATTGTTATAAAATGTTAAACCATCCATTATAAAAATGGAATTAAAATTGAAGAATCATGGTTATTTTAAACCGTCAAAAACAAATTTATCTAGGTAGATTCAAGAAAATGTAACTATTTCATTACATTATGAACTAAATATTTATGGAATCATATGAACCATATACCCTGAAAAATATATAACTTATGTAACTTTTGGAAAATAATCTTCTATCATTACATGGATATTGAAGCTCAATTGGTTGTTATGAATAGAACAACTTCAAAATGACCAAAAAAACTATACAAATTTAGTAAATACATGAAACATGATAATAAGTAAAATTAAAGGGATTGTAATAAATGAAAAAACATGAAAAAAATTTAAATAATGTACATAATTTTTATAATTTTATTATTTTGGATGGTTGATATCATATGAAGAGATTCAGGAATCTTGTTAAGGGATTTTAATTTTAATCCTTATTTTAAATATTTCGAGGTTATCCTTCAAAATATTTCTCCGTAATGGGTATATTATTTTAAGAAGTTTTTATATACACGTCAATGTTTTCTTAAATTCATTTTCTAAAATTACTGACTTTCTTTTCAATGGTTTGAAAATTAATCATTTTAACATTTTCTATTTAGTTAATTTTTAACTTTCTATATAATTTTGTGAATAGAATATTTTCTTAATGTTTACCACATGATCAAATTTTACCACCATTATAAACATTATTCATTATAAATATTCCTTTTTTTTATTCCATGGATTTCCAATTTTAATTCAATTCATATTTTATCTAATTTTTTTAATTTAAATAATTATCAGAGAAGAATATATTTCCTTTTATTTTCATGTGATAACTATAATAGCTTACATTTATTGGTTAAAATGGATTTTTTTGTTTTTCATGATGAAACTGAAAGACTATATATGTTTTATTCTTTTTATGTTTCGTTGAAATTATATATGATTATGAGAGGGTTTGATATATCCCTCCAATGATTATGAGATGATAAAGGACTTGACTATATATGTGTTACTATTTTCAAAGATTTTTTCGGGGCTATACATGGTGTGAATTTTTCGTTTCCCCGTAGTATAAATTTCAAAAATAGGGTGGTTATAATAACTTTTATGGTCATTTCCTACTCCTAGATAATAATGGGATGGTGGGAGGTCAGTTTCTACTTCCATGGATTCCTCTTTTAAGAACATCCACTAGTCTAGGTCTCCCACACAGATTTATGTCATATTTTTGGAACTTGTTCCTGGTACTATCTCTTTGTGGTCCTCAGTTAATTATACTACTTTTGTCTTAAAAAGGTATTGACCTTTGGTATGGATATTATTCACGTTTAGAATCTCTGGGCTTTTATGGATTTTGGGCACAATGGTCACCAATGAATCTTCCTCTTGGGAGGGAATCTTAAATGAAGCATCTTAGGTGAGGAACCCAAAGAATCATATGTTGATCACAAGGTAATTGAAACCAGAGGTGTGTTTCTTCCAAGTATTTTTACCTCAGGCATCCCATGTTTATTACCTGGGGTTCGTATTCTAGGTCACGTGACATGTTCTACATCCTATAGAGATGGATCCAAACAACTTCCTGATACGGATTGATGTATGAGCTTAAAATATTCTGAAGATGGGATTAGTTGATCATAATACCTCATGGAGGTGGATCAAGGAGGTGTGCCCCTGAGAAGGATGATTTCACACCTGGATATTTTATCGACATATTACAACACCCCACAAGGCTGGATATGGGATTTTTAGATCAGAATGCATGGAGGTGGATCTGGGGGGTGTTTCTCTAGGAGGGAGGATGTCAAAACTATGTTTAATAATAGTCCAAAACACCTTGTGAATAATATTTGTGAGTTCCATCCCTAAGAGAGAAGATGTCACAACTTTGTTTAAAAAATGATCAAAACATCCTATGGAGGTGGATTCGAATTTGTGGATCAGAATTCCCTGTGGAGGAGAATCTAAGAGGTGGATCCCTAGGAGGGAACATGTCATGACTATATCATTTATCAATTTCAAGATTGAACATTGAAAATGAATACTACATAACCTATTATAAGATAGGGATAAAAACTCACATAGTTCGATGCTACAATTTATATTCATGTGACATGACTAATCCATGTAGTTTAACATCCTTTTCCAAGGATGCATGTTTCATAAAAAGAGGATCTAAGAGGGATGGTTTGCAGATTATGCGTAGAATATACCCATTGTAATAGGATTTATCATGGTGGAATACTATGGGTATTATGTGTGGAATCTTCTTAGGTGTGCAGGATCCTCCCTTGGTGGGGATGGAGAGTGTGGGGATTATGCATGAAAGCTTCCTGATAGGGAAGTTCTATAACCCATGGTGGGAGAGGGTGGTATCCCATGATTTTCATACATGGGTTATCAAATGTTTATCAAACAGGGTAAGGATGTAGTTTTATTTCATGTGATGAGGAATTTTTCATGAATTTTAACATCATATGACTTGGAATTTTAACATAGTAGTTTTACATCATGAATTTCGGACAGTGGTGGATTCACTCCACACTCATAAATATTATGTGATCACCACTCATGCACATTTTTGTGGGGCATGGAGTTGGAATGGATGTGGAGGAGTGTTCAATCATGGGGTCCACATTAGAGTCCCAATTCATAGAAAAAAAAGATAAGAGTTCTTGTAATTATAATAAATAGGTATATCGGAGTCTCGAGCCATGATTTGGTTGAAGTGGGTAGGCACATTAATGGGTCTCACTGGTCACGTGGGGACTTGAGGTTTAGTTTAACTAGTCTTATATTAGTATGGCGGCCTCATGCACTTTAACTTCATAAAGGGGTGTTAGTAGGAGGAATCCACCTTGAAGAGGACTAAGATAGGTGCTTCAAAAATATTAGAGGTTCAAAAAGGAGTTTATCATGAAGATGGGATCTTTATAGAGGTTAAGGGGTTTAATAATGGGTGGGATTCATAAAATAGGGAACCCCTACCTTAGTGTGAAGTTCTAATTTAAACTAGGAGTACATTGTGAAGGTTGAAGACATTGTGAAGCCTCAAGTTCCCCAAAGGGTCTTCATATTCTATAAAAGGAATAGGACCTCGCTAAAAGAATTTTCACTTTGGTTGGAGGCTCATAAGAACCTAATAGATGTGGTTTCACAGTGATTGGATTCAATGTTCGATCCATTTTATCTTTTTTCCGTGAAGTTCATGTGGTTCATGAATAGTGAGTGATTTTAGGGAGACAAAAGGTCATTGTACTTTTAAATTTCAGACTAAAGGGGGTATTTATAGATATTTTAGTTTCATGAATATTATAGTCCATCACAAAGCTTTATGATATTCAAAAATATATGGTCTTCATGAGTCTGAATTTAGTTGCGTGGAGATTATTGTCATGACTCCATGTGGGCATGAAGAGCTTCACAAATCCAAAATGCTACATCATGGAGATAAAAATTAGGATATCACATGCTCACAAATTCATTTTGTGGCCCAATATTGAAACTTTAATAGAGATTACCATTAGGTATCCATGTATTAGAGAAAGACCTTGACCGATTGAGAGCTTCATGAGCTCTAGTCATTTATGATGGACTTGATCTTCAAAAAACACACTCTTTGAGGGATTTTTTTGGGTATTCAAGCTCAAATTTTCCCCAAAAGGTAATTCATTCATTGAAATCTCCTAAGGAACATGTATTTTAGCTCCAATAGTTTCTCCCCTAGAATGGCAGTCGATGAGGAAAAAAAGAATGTCATATTCGAAGTGAGAATCATAAAAAAATTGATATCAACTCCCATTAATGAAGAACATTCATTAAATTCCTTCATTAATACCAATTCTTGAAGAGCATAATGAATACATGGATGGTCATACATCTATAAATAGAAGAGGGGACCCTTATAGGGACAAACCAACTTTCATAAATAGAAAATCATGTTCTCTCTTTTCATGAAGCTCATAACATTCGTGAGTTCTCTTTAATTTCGATCCTTATCACTCATGAATATCATATTCTTCAATATAATATCTCCATGAATAGTTATCATTGAATAGTGATTTTTGAACTTGACCTTCAAAAAATGACCATCGTGGACCCAACCTTCACGAACCAATCCTTGTGAGAAGGGCTTCAAGAAACTAGCCATTAAAAATTACTATATGCAAAGCAAATGGTCTCTCAAGGAGCCAATGTCGATGCCATTCATCGAGAGTAAATGGTTTGGAATATAATTATTGTAGAGTGCTTTGAAAGTGCCTCAGAACAAAAAAAATATTCCTTTCACTACTGAAGGAGGCTCAAAGAGAGTGTTTGTTGTGAAAGAGGCTTCTAGTCTATGGATTTGAGCCGTAAGATGGTGAATTTATAACCTCAGTGAGCATATATTAGCCAACCTATACGTTCATAAGCACACCAAGACAGTACCATTGGTGTAAACATCTCGGTAGTCACATACATAAATAACATTCCCTGGTCTCAGATAAAACTCTCTTAAACTAAATCAATAATATAGATGGGTAGAATCCTGAGGATGAGACATCCCCCCCTCAAAGTATGAAAAAGTTATCAAGGAGGGTTTGGGGAGTCTACTCAAAAGATGGGAAGAGAACTGGGACATTCACAAAAGCGGAAAATTTACATATTAATAGGCTTGGTCCAATAGCGCATGAACATAATGCAATGAATTTGAGGCTGATCTAAAGTGAGTGGGTATCTATAAGGTAACATGGGCCTCTCAGTTTCCTATTTTCCACCAATAAGAGATTATTCTAGAGTTACTAAGCATGTGGTCACTAGGAAAAACCACCTTCCATATACATCATGGAGAGGACGGCATCAACCTATGGGATCCTCACCAAATTTCTGGGATACTAATCCATGGTTAAATATATGATGATTTCCTCTCCGTAGAGAATCTGTGGGAGGATCTAGAGCAGTTGTCAGCTCTAGTGAAGGCAATTCTAGACATGGTGAAAGGAACCTGCGAATATAAGCTAGAGATAAAATATATCCTATTAAAACAAAGGTTTGGATACTTATTGAATGATCCAATATAAGAGATATCAAAAATGGATGGGCCAATTGAAAAGTTACCAGGGAGGCCATGTACTTTCACTAGGGCATACCAACAGGTCAGGAGCACTCCTACAGAAGGATCTTAGAGGCAATACAGTGGTAGTTCCGGGGATACATAATAAAGCCTAAATCTATAGTGTTTAGGCTTTCATGATTCATTGTCGTGCTACTTTGTTGATGGATTCTCCTTGTGAGTGTTGCACAAGTGGTGGTGTGGTTGAGCCCCATCATTATGGAAATAATGTTGACGATGGGTTAGTGTGTCAACCTAGTTGTTAGGGTACTGGAAAAGATGTATAAGGTGATCCTTCACATCATTTAAGGGAAGACTCCACTCCATGTGTGTGGCTTCGTCTATTTCTTGTAAATCTGGGTGGCCATACACATGGGGGGGTATGAATACCCAAACTCTGTCTCTCCTCCAACTAAAAACATCAAACCAGCAATTCTGAACAACATCGATAGTCGCTCTCTTATTTTGGGACTGGTGCATGTGTTTGAAATGGTCAAGATGGAAGATCTCTTTATGTTCCACCCATTCCCAATTCCAATAGGGATGAAGACTGATTATGGTATGGGGACCATAGATCGGTTTGAGTTATTTTTGAAAAGGTAGTAAATTTTGTGCGTCAATTTTGAGTTGTTTTTTTGAAAGGGTATGAAATTTTTATTGATAAATAAGAGGTTACACAAGTCTAAAGTAAGGTCTTTTGAAAACATCTCGAGCATAAAAAGGGATTAAATCAGAGGGAAGATCATCCATCCAATGTAAGTCATGAGTAATTCCAATATTGGAAAGCTGATCAGAGTCAATTTTGAGTTGTTCTATGAGCCATATAACCCATATAAGTTTGTGAGGCAGCTTAGATTCTTGAATCGGCTGACATTAAAGGTGGTCATAGAGGTTCTCCATGAGTTTCAACCTTTGGTCCAATAGAAATTATGGTGAATGTTCACAATTGAGGATAGAAAAGTTTAGAATTGGATGATGTCTCCTACTGATTCATGTGTACCCACCCTTGATTACATACTGAACTAGGAGATCCCATATCCTAGGGAGATGTTGAGGCTTTGAACAACCAAGGTTAATGAAGGAGAGGCCTCACAATAGTGGTGATGAGTGAGACTTGTGGTTAGAGAATATTGTGGAGGTAGGGTTTGTTCATTGGTTAGAGTTTTAGTCATATAGAAGGTATATGTGGGTCTGGAGAGAGAGAATCAACATTCGGATCATATCCCCTAGGAAAGAGGACATCGCAGAAAGGTGAAAAATCTAGTATGAACCCAAGGGTGCATGTCCAAGTCCCAGGGAAGTGAGTACAACACCCTAATATTCATAGTGACTCTATCCTCCCCAATTCTTGGGAGAGTTTTGGACTCCCCAAGTAGCTCTCCACCCCTTGGGGTGTGGTAGTATCTCATCACCGATGGGTTATACCTCATTATGTCAGGTCACACAAGGGCATGCTTCTGCATTCCTCATGATACAGAAACACAATATATGGTGAATTTAGAGGATTTTTTCTACTCCCATGGAACTTTGTGTCCATTGACTTACTGGGTAAGGGTGTTGTTGCGTATTTATTCAACTACGATCATCTCTTACATGGATACTGGTGTCAGTGAGGGTAAATAATCAGGAGATTCCAAGCTAAGTGATGTGTATCGAGACTCATCCATAGATGTAAATCATTTTTCCAATCGGGTAATCCTTTTGGTATTTGTGTTCTTTTTTGGAAATCATCAAACCCTTAAACTTGCCTCTTAAATCCTTCTTTCTCTACTGAAGTAATCCTTGAGAAAATAAGAAGGATAGGTCCATGAAGAATCTCTAGAAGATGGTAGGGGTACCTCAACTCTTAAATGGGTGAGTGTGGGGTCCTACACTAACATTGTGGATATGTATTTCCAAACATAGGTTGAGTCAGTAGTGTAAACTAAGGTGGCGGTCATATAAAGAATTCCTTTACTGGGGGAATTAACTGTGAACCACTAGGATATCCTCATTGTGTTGTATTACTCACATAATCCACTTCTTCCCTTACACTATTTTCTATTATTATTTTATTTTTTATGTTTAACTGGCCCATCTTTTTATGGTTTTTCATGTTGTGTTTGGGGCTCATCCTTCATCATCAACATCTAAGTCATTGGTGGTGTCCAATGCTGGGCTAGATGAATAGGTTGTCAATCCTCCAGTGAAAATGGCCAAAGAGGTTGTGGTGGTCAATCAACCATAGATGTTCCTCTATAATGGGTCATTGTGATCCTACCTATAATGGAAAGGTTCAAGATGGCTCCTATAATAAAGATTGAAAAAGGAGCATTAGTGGTGGATCATATCAATGAGGTTTCAATGGAAGTGGTTTTTGGATCTAAAGTCATGATGGGGGGAAATAATGGTGCCTACAACAAAGGTGAATAGCGAGTTGGAGTTAGACATGCCTACCCTAGAATTTCCTTCTATGGAAGCTGTAGGAGTTGAGTCCAAAATTGTGCCACCATCCAGGGTAGCTGAAGAGGATGGGATGGTTTTACCCACATTAAAGGTTCCATGGGGAGTAGTATAGGATTTTGATATAGGGTAAGGGTCCATAGAAGAAACCTTATATAGTTTAGAAATATAATTCATCTTCTCATTTTTTAGGATATTCCTTTATATGATCCAACCAATAAGGTGTTTGTGATCTTACATCCATAGGATTCTATGCCACCCAACGATTTGTAGGATTTAGACTCTGAGACTACTGTGTAGAACTAGATTTTTTACTAAAAGGTGTTTTGGTATGCACAAAACATCATCACACATACCCAAATATATGATCTAAAAAGGTGGGTGTGAAGTCTATGCCCCTGGATAATCATCCTAGGGGATGTTGGGGTGGGATCCAGTAACCTTCATGCACTATCTCATGCCTTCCTAGTCAAGAATAATCATACACAATGGAAGGTACATAATGGTTCTCAGAAGAAGCACATGGATGAATGTTCCAAGTCACTTGATGTGGCTGAAGATAAGGTTTCCTTCCTAGAAAGGATGGTGTAGGAGAACACGGTTGTGGATTCTTATTAGGCCAAGATTATTAATAATCAAAGGGACTAATTGGTGGTGTCTGAGTACAAGGTGATAGATGTGACATCCATGGGGTATGAGTGTCGATATTAGTATAACCAAATGATAATCAAGTCTAATGAAGTTCATAATAACGATGATAAAGATAAGGAAGATCTATCATAGTGGGGGTATACCCTAGATTCCTCTCATAAGTGGATTTTTCAGTTCAAACACTCAATCATTGGGATTAATCTTTTGGGAATTTTTGAAAATAAGAGGCTCTAATATGTGTATAACCCTATAAAACATTTTTGTTTTTTTGGATCCTTCATTCTTGAAAATGTTTCTTTTTCATTATTATCATAATTCAATCATATTTATGTGATATCCAATGACTAATACCTTTGCTCACATGATTCAGGATCAGGGTGAGAAACAAGGGCTGGCCATGTTATCTCTCATTAATATGAGAGTTTTGAGCAATCATCAAGAACTTAGGGTCTACATTTTCTAACTGACCACTGAGAGAGTTTGGGAATAGAGAGGCTATGGATAGAGAATGGGGAACTATGAAAAACTGAATTTATTTTCCAATGTGTTTTGGTGTACAATTGGGGTAACACTAGGGGCATTGGATTCTACCCGAACAAATGGGAATGAAGATAGTGAATCACGACACCCAAAATTCGGAACACAAGGGGAATGTTGTGACGACATAGGATAGTTGTTGGATCTGTTCAAAATATATCATTCACATCACCAAGATGGGAATGTGGGAAAAAATTATGATCAACTACTAACCATGTTTGCAAACATGGGACATGTCTTTGAATTCTATCCAAAGTCCTTTTTGGCTTTGTCATAGGATGGTAGGTGAGAAAGTTTGGCCAGAAACTATTTCAGTAAGGGGTCCGTTCAGACATGGAGGAGTATAAGGATCCTAATAAGGGTTACACAAAGCATTTAGATGAAATGCTGGAATTTTAGAATGGATTCCATCAATCACTTAATTATTCCATCTGGGAATATATCATATTAGTTAGGTGATCAGTCTAAGAAAATATCAAACATATCTTCCAATGAGAGCATTGTATTAGATAACAAGTGACAGTTGAAAAATATGAATGATGTGGTAGATGATTGGAACCAATGGAAATGGATTATCGGGAAAGGGGATAAAATTCCTTAATGTTTTACATAGTCCAATGGGGGTGATAGACTAATGTTTTTACATTGTACGGTGTGGATAATAGACTCACAGTTTAACATCATACGGTGGGGATGATGGAAATGCAATCTAATATCATACGGTGAGTATGATGGACATGTAATTTAACGTCATACGATGAGGATGATGTATCACATAATTTATCATATTTTTATTGGGATACGATTTTTTTGGGGCTTATACACTGATCCTCCCAACATTTCTACTTCATGTCGAATCAAGAGGTGATCCAATGTCCATTGCATGGGGTAGGGTTGCATTTTAACATCATGAAAAAGGACTTTGTGGAACAATGAAAATGATACTCATCCAAAAATATGATATAATGTTATACAAGGGTATAATTATGGGAGTGATCCCTAAAAATTATTATAAGGAAAGGGAATCTTATAAGACCCTGTACTGGGAAACTAGATCTAGAGAGAGTTTCACAAAGTTTTATGTAATGATTCTTAAGAAAAGGTTAGATATTTTATGGTCATAATGCTTAGACCATGGATTTTAGTTGAAGTCCATAAATAATGTACATATAGTGGGTGACCTAAGAGGATTTTTGTAGCAAGGAGGAGTGAAGAACTAATGTCAGTGGAGGGTCATAAGGATCCTAAATTAAAAAACACATTCCAAAGAGGAGGCTTTCACATAGTTTAGAGTCAAAATGCATGGAATTGGACACCTAGTTCTGGTCCATAGAGTTCATACCAAGAGTAAATTATTTATGGTCATAATTCTTGGACAAAGTAATGCCTCGAATGGAAATTTATAGTGCATGGATTTAAAAAACTCAATGTGAATGGAGGGCCATGTGGCCCACCACCAGACAATGAATTCCCAAAGAGACTTACAAGAAATTTAAAGTCAGGATGTTAAGAATTAGACTCCTTTATGTTTATAAATCTCGGACCATGGAGAGTGACTCTCACAGCTCATCCGTGATGGAGTAAAACCTCCTTATGATTCCTAAACCCTCACGATCCATGCTTGATGTAGGAAATAAGAAGCTGTGTGGATATTTCATTACTTGCAGGGTAGAATGAAACGAGGGGAAGAAGTGGATGATAAATCCTATAAGGGGTATTGGGACTAGGATATAGAAAGAGGGTAATAATAGATGGATGGGGAAAACTACTAAACATGTTCAAAACATAGGTTTGATACATTCCTTAGTTGGAGATGAGGTAGAAAATCTAGGATTGACCATTGACTAAGTTCGAAACATGGGATCTATTATTTGCTACTAATGATACTTCGAGGTGTGATCCTAGAACGGTAGGTTAGCCAGTGTGGAATGAGACAATTATATTAGGGGGATGTTCAGATTGCTAGGATGATATTTATTATAATTGGGGAAAGTGAAGAGTGACATAGATATAATGTGGTAGAGGACCAACGTGTATGGTGATGTCCTCTTTGGTGAGGATATCAAATAATATCTAATTATAAGAAATACTGGAATTATATAGGGTAATGTGAGATTCATATCATACATGTAATATGAGGCTTCCCGGTTTTATATGAGGTAATATCATCTCTTGTTAAGAGGCATCCTGGTTTCAACTAGTGTCACACACTGTTTTTTTCTGTCTTTGTATTGATCCGAACCATTAGAAGTCCTGATCCTTTTCATGGGTATTTGATGAGATGAATCTTGAGTTTTAAAGTTTCATATATTTCTAACCACCATAATTTGGAATCCCCTTTGCTTGTTTAGGAGTTTTTGAAGAAAGGGTGGTTACTTCATGATTTGGGCCAACCGTGAGCCCATTCCCAGTTTTAAAAACTGAATTTGTTTCTTTTATAAATCTTTTGTTTTTCATCCCTTTTCACCCATTAAACTTACCAATTGTCCTATAATGATATATAAAAATTTATTTATCCTTTTGGACCCATTATAAATTCATAAGCCGGGTGAATTTGGGTTACTTATTTAGGTATTGGGCCAGCCCATGGGCCCATTTCCTGTTTTAAAAAAATAATTTGTTTCATTTATATCTTTTACATTGTTTACTATTTTTCAGTGATTCCACCTCCCCCTCAAAGACAATAATCCTATAATAACCCTCATAATCGATTTTACCTCTTTGTATCTCATGTGAGTCACGTAGTAGGGCGAAAATTATCAGGAAACCTCAAATCGCCCAGAATTCCCAAGGTAAATTTTATCATTCATAAATCAATCAATTCGTACTATTTTAGCCACCAATCTTCTTCCCCTGGTTCTTCCAGAGATTAGGAGTCTCTCCAAGAATTTTCAATCCATTCCCTTTTCTCTAGGGCTTCAGATCTAATGGAAGATTAAGAGTTTTCTAGGATGAAAGGTGACATTCCTTATCCTTTCTTCTTCCTCTTCCCCCTCCTTTCATTATTTCTTGGTTTTATATTGTACCCTAGTCTTGATCGACCTAGGGTTTTGTTATAAAAAGTTTTTTTATGGGTTTTATGTTTTTTTAGGTCTGGTATTTATAGTTTTAGGGTTTATAAACCCGCGGCGGGTGATTTCAGGTGTGCGTTTAAATTACGCCAATGATTTGAGGTAGGATATCCCTTCCACATGCCTTTATCATTGAAGTTTCATAATTTTAATATTATCATATACTCATATAAATGTTTATTATTGTTTTTAATCCTTTTTATAATTTTCTTGGTGTACAAAGTCGTTGTTTAATCACTGTTATGTGAAAGGTAGTGTTATTTTGTCATGAAAGTGCTCAACAAGTGTTTGTTTAAATGTTCCATTATCTTTTGAAAATATTTTGTGAGGTTTATAATCTGGTTTATGGTATTTTTAACATGTTACAGTATCTTGAATGAAAATATGACATTAAATTGGTGTTTTATTCCTTTTCATGTACATAAAATAAATTGTTTTGTTTAAAAAGGGCATGACATGTGTTCGGTAAATTTCCCTGTTGGATTTTATGTGTGATGTGTGATTTAAAAGTTATTTGATTGGATTTATAAAGGAATTGGAAGAATTATAAATGGTATTTTTGGGTACTTATATTGATTTCCAATTTGGATTTGTTTTTACAAACAAGTGGGTTTTGATTTACAACATATTTTGGCCCGAGTTGCCCAAAAATGGACCGTTTCACATCTTTATGAAAATGGTTGTGTTTTGAATATGTAACCTGAGTATTATAAGAGATTTATGAATGAGGTTTTATGCTGTAAATTATGTTTATACAGATACTTAATAAAATTAAAATGCATACCTTCATCAAAGGTTAGTTTTGAGAAAATGTTTAAAGGCCCATTTGGCATTTCCTAGAAATGAAGGAGTGTTTTACTTGTATATAACAAGTTGTGCAATTGGGATTGTTTTATGGTCCATTAAATGATTTTATTAAATGTTTATTGGGATGGAAAATATGATTTTGTTTGGTTATGATGGGTGTTTATAATTTAAATAGTGTTTTTGAAAGAGTTTTATGTGAAAAGCCTCAATACACTTCATGAAATTATTTTACCAAAATATTTAGCGGTTTGTTGATTAGTGTAAGAAATGTGAAGAAAGATTATGGGATGTTTGTGTTTTTATGGTTTTAGAATGGAATGTGGATGTGAAATGTGTATTTGATAATATGTGTAACTTGATTGATCACTACAGGGAATCCCGGGTATCTAGGTGGGAGGACGTGTACCAGTATGCTAGTGATTCTGTGGGGGTTGGCCCCTGTTTCACGTAGCAAGTTTGACGATGACAACACTAACTAAACTATGATGATGATGATGATTGGGGACCACTAGGTTATGGGTATGTTCTTTACTAGTGGCTCGTGCATGAGAACAGATATTTATTATGGTTACTTTCACCGAGATACGAGGTACCTGGGGCTCACAACTAACTAGTGCCTAGGGGTATTCCCGTGACTAGTACTCATTGGCTATTTTGTACTCACCGTCTGAATACGGTGTGTTTGGTTGGTAAATTCAGTAGTATGAGTTATTTATTTGAATGTTAAAATTCTTTAAATCATCCCTCTTGAAAACTATTTTCATTTTGAAGTTTCACCTCTTTGAAAAGAATTGTTACTTGCATTTTTGTTTATTAAACACGCATGTTTTTGTATGATAATTATTATAGCATGGAACCTCATTTGAAAACCTTAATTTCAAATCTTGAATTTAAAACTATAAATTTATGTTTCTTTTATTTTAATGGAATGTGCATCGAGAATAGAATACCGGGCTAACCTACTGAGTTTTAATACTCACGCCTATAGTCTTATTCTTTTTTTAGCCCTTGTGTAGGTTTCTTCTTTAGTTCGATCACCTTAGGCGACATTTTATCATTGTTTTGGAGAGTGACCAGAAGTGTCACATGGTGTTAGTTGTTCATCGGGTTTGTTTAGTTGAGTTGTTGGTTTTGTTCTAATTTTAGGTTCTTGTACAAATAATATTTAGTTCAATTTTTATATAAATTCATTTTGGGATGTCCGTTTATTTCCGCTGTTTGTTTGATTGTTTATATATGGGAGAAATGATTCCCTTATGTACTCTATTGATTCCCTTGGTGCTTGTCACCATCCCGGGAGGATCGGGAACGCCTCTCGGGACTTGTCGGGGGCTGGCCTGGGTGACCGGTTCAGGGTCGACTCAGGCTGGTTCGTGACAAAATGGTATCAGAGGAGGTCGGCTATTAGCGGACCTTTCTTTTTAGAGCGCCCTTGTTATTTTGGGGATGTCAAGGTAGATGTAGTAGGATTTTTGGGACTTGAAGGGTAAGTTCAATAAGAGCGTCGCGAACTCTTTCTTGTTCTAATCCTCAGGTTTCCATGGAAGTCCGGTTTTATTAGTGTCCATTGTTCTAGTTGATTGTTTGGTATTGGGATATGACAAGGGGAGTCTGACCAATGGCCTTCATGAGCTCACAGGGCCTGGAAAGCCATGTGGAGCTGGGGAATGGTCCTAATAAGTCTCTCTGTGTTGTTGTTGTATTTGGCATATGGCCGCCAACCATATGGTCAAGTCACCCACCAACACTAGTTCCCTTTTTTTTGGGTTTCTTGAACCTTTCTTGAATTCTGAATTTTTGTTTTTAAAATCCTTGTGTGATAATTGTGGAAATGGGTTTTAATGTAAGGATTAGATTTTGAAAAGTGAAAAAATGGGGTTTTCAATAATTAAATATAATAATGGTTTTGGAAGGTTGTGTTTTTGTGAAAAAAAATGGAGGGAAGCAGAAATGATTTAAAGGGATTGGATTATCCATAATCTAAACTTCTGGTTTGTTGAAATAAAATGTTTTGAAATTGTGAATCATTTTAAATTGATTCTGGATATTTTTTTTAAATGGGGTATTTTAGGATGTTAAAAAGTTTTTGAATTGGATAAATTAGTTTTGGCAATTGGTTTTGATTGGTTGGTGTTTTACTACAAACGGTGTTGGTCTCAATGGACCTCAGATTATGAAAATATACCTTGCTGAATTTTTTTTAAAAAAATGGGAAGGGGTTGTTTGGAGTGGCTTGGTTATTTAAAAAGTTTTTAAAAATGAAAAGGGGTATGTTTTTAAGAAAATTGTTCTTAATTAATTGTGGTTTTTTTTTGTGAAATATGAAAATGTTTTTTTTGACTTGGTGGTTGGTGTTCCTTTTGAAGGTAAATTGTTTTTTTGAATTATGATGTTTAATTTTAGCCTTTGGTGTTTTCATGGGTGCTCAAATGCATGGTTTTATTTATATCTGGAAGTGTGGCCTATATGGTTTGGTGGTTGGGTGCCAGGGGTGGCATGGAAATGTGCATGTGGGTGAGACTTGATGAAACACCATTGGTGAATGTGGAAACCCACCAAGTTAGTTTGATTTTTCAAAATTGTTTTGTGCTGGAAATTGTGGCCTTTTTTTTAAAACCAATGGTTATGTGGCTTGATTTTTCTATGTCTTAGAAGAGTTTTTTATTTGGTTAGCTTCCATGTGATCTAGAATTCATACTCTTGTTCTATCTAGTGATGAGATCTTATTGGTGGCTCGGTTTTAGAGTAATTTTCATTGGGTTTCTAAAAATGTGTTTGATGTTGTGATGTGGCCATGGATAGTTCTTGCATTGGAAATATTTCCTACTGATCAACCTAAGTATTCATTTCAAATTTTAAATCCACCTCTTTTGATGATGCCTCAACCTGTTTGTTGGAATAGAGAGCTGTTTGGGATCTATTAAAAGTGCTTCTAGGTTATGATAATTCTTTTGGACAGAGCAGTTGTGTTTGGTGATGTTGATGTGTTTCGTCGTATTCCTTGTCCATTCTTCCCCTCGTTTGGAGTGAGTTAGAATTTTGATATGTATCTATGAGTTCTTATTTAGATGAAGGTTTTTGTTTGGTGATCAAGTGTGGTTTTTTTTTTGAGTGGTGTGATCCTTATCACCTGACTGCGGTGCAGCAAATGCTTCAAGAATCAGGGCTCCATCCATAGGCCTCGGAGTGAAGCTTTTCACGCAGTCAGGAAATCAACAGAGGTGTGGAGTGCTAGATTAAGATCCTTACTCCACTGTTTTGGTAAGTTAGTTACTATGTCAATGTTTTGGTTCCTCGTTTCTATGAATTTCCCTTTGTCGCAACAAGCGTGGTGGACTTTACCCCTCACACAGTGTCTATGGTTATTCCTTCATGGATGTGGGTATTCAATCAATGTCCCTGTGTGGACCGCCAGTAAAAATAAGGTGTAGTATTGGTATTAACTATTCATAGGGGGAGAGTTTTGGGTAGTTTCTTTGTTTCTTTTGTTGTTTCAGTGGCCAAATTATTGGGTCCCCTTCCCTCCCATCCCCAGGTGACGGGGGTCCAGAATTGTGCTGAATGTGTCGACCAAGTTATTGTCCCCTCCAATCGGGAGTGGGTGGTTTATATGTTCATGTTGTAACTCTATTAACTTGGTATTTTAGGTTTTTGTAGGAGGTTTTTTTGGGCTTGTGTGAGTGAGTCCCAACTCTAACTCATGTTCAATTCTTTTCTATTCATTGCTAGTTGGTTTCTAATGGTGGGGAGACCCACTATGGGTCTCCTGGATTTTCATCCTAAGAACATTTCTAGTTCTAGTTGATTCTTAATGGTGGGGAGTACATTCTGTAATCCTTGGGTGTTGTTTTTTTTCATCCGGAAAGTGTTATGGCTTTCCAGGGGCGGAAAGTTTTAATGTTGGGGAGAATTGTCACACACGGTTTTTTTCTGTCTTGGTATTGATCCAGCCCATTAGAAATACTGATCCTTTTCATGGGTATTTGATGAGATGAATCTTGAGTTTTTAAGTTTCATATATGTCTAACCACCATAATTTGGAATCCCCTTTGCTTGTTTCAGAGTTTTTGAAGAAAGGGAGGTTACTTCATGATTTGGGCCAACCGTGAGCCCATTCCCAGTTTTAAAAACTGAATTTGTTTCTTTTATAACTATTTTTTTTCATCCTTTTTTACCCATTAAACTTAACACTTGTCCTATACTGATATATTAAAATTTATTTATCCTTTTGGACCCATTAGAAATTCATAATCCGGGTGAATTTGGGTTACTTATTTAGGTATTGGGCCAGCCCCTGGGCCCATTTCCTATTTTAAAAAAATAATTTGTGTCATTTATATCATCTTCATTTTTTACTATTTTTCGGTGATCCCACCTCCCCCTAGAAGCCAATAATCCTATACTAACCCTCATAATCGATTTTACCTCTTTCTATCTCATTTGGGTCGCGGATTAGGGCAACAATTCTCAGGAAACCTCAAATCGCCCAGAATTGCCAAGGTAACTTTTATCATTCATAAATCAATCAATTCGTACTCTTTTAGCCACAAATATTCTTCCCCTGGTTCTTCCAGAGCATAGGAGTCTCTCCAAGAATTTTCAAGTCATTCCCTTTTCTCTATGGCTTCAGATATAATGGAAGATGAAGAGTTTTCTAGGATGAAAGGTGAGATTCCTTCTCCTTTCTTCTTCCTCTTCCCCCTCCTTTCATTATTTCTTGGTTTTATATTGTATCCTAGTCTTGATCGACCTAAGGTTTTATTATAAAATGTTTTTTTATGGGTTTTGTGTTTGGTTAGGTCTGGGATTTATAGTTTTAGGGTTTATAAACCCGCGGTGGGTGATTTCGGTTGTGCGTTTCAATTACGCCAAAGATTTGAGGTAGGATATCCCTTGCACATGCCTTTATCATAGAAGTTTCAACATTTTAATATTATCCTATACTTTTATAAATGTTTATTATTGTTTTTAATCCTTTTTATAATTTTCTTGGTGTGCAAATTCATTGTTTAATCACTGTTATGTGAAAGGTAGTGTTGTTTTGTCATGAAAGTGCTCAACAAGTGTTTGTTTAAATGTTCCATTATATTTTGAAAATATTTTGTGAGGTTTATAATCTGGTTTATGGTATTTTTAACATGTTACAGTATCTTGAATTAAAATATGACATTCAATTGGTGTTTTATTCCTTTTCATGTACATAAAATAAATTGTTTTGTTTAAAAAGGGCATGACATGTGTTCAGTAAATTGCCCGGTTGGCTTTTATGTGTGATGTGTGATTTAAAAGTTATTTGATTGGATTTATAAAGGAATTGGAAGAATTATAAATGTTAGTTTTGGGTACTTATATTTATTTCCAATTTGGATTTGTTTTTACAAACAAGTGGGTTTTGATTTACAACATATTTTGGCCCGAGTTTCCCAAAAATGGACCGTTTCACATCATTATGAAAATGGTTGTGTTTTAAATATGTAACCTGAGTATTATAAGAGATTTATGAATGAGTTTTTCTACTGTAAATTATTTTTATACAGATCCTTAATAAAATTAAAATGAATACCTTCATCAAAGGTTAGTTTTGAGAAAATGTTTAAAGGCCCATTTCGCATTTCCTAGAAATGAAGGAGTGTTTTACTTGTATATACCAAGTTGTGCAATTGGGATTGTTTTATGGTCCATTAAATGATTTTATTAAATGTTTATTGGGATGGAAAATATGATTTGGTTTGGTTATGATGTGTTTTTATAATTTAAAGAGTGTTTTTGAAAGAGTTTTATGTGCAAAGCCTCAATACACTTCATGAAATTGTTTTACCAAAATATTTAGCGGTTTGTTGATTAGTGTAAGAAATGTGAAGAAAGATTATGGACTATTTGTGTTTTTATGGTTTTGGAATGGAATTTGGATGTGAAATGTGTATTTGATAATATGTTTAACTTGATTGAGCTCTAAAGTGAAACCCGGGTATCTAGGTGGGAGGACGTGTACTAGTATGCTAGTGATTCTGTGGGGGTTGGCCCCTGTTTCACGTAGCAAGTTTGAAAATGACAACACTAACTAAACTATGATGATGATGATGATTGGGGACCACTAGGTTATGGGTATGTTCCCCACTAGTGGCTCATGCACGAGAACGGATATTTATTATGGTTACTTTCACCGAGATACGAGGTACCTGGGTCTCACAACTAACTAGTGCCTAGGGGTATTCCCGTGACTAGTGCTCATTGGCTATTTTGTACTCACCGTCGGCATACGGTGTGTTTGGTTGGTAAATTCAGTAGTATGTGTTATTTATTTGAATGTTAAAATTCATTAAAGCATCCCTCTTTAAAACTATTTTCATTTTGAAGTTTCACCTCTTTGAAAGGAATTGTTACTTGAATTTTTGTTTATTAAACATGCATGTTTTTGTCTGATAATTATTATAGCATGGAACCTCATTTGAAAACCATACTTTCAAATATTGAATTTAAAACTATAAATTTATGTTTATTTTATTTTAAAGGAATGTGCATTGGGAATAGAATACCGGGCTAACCTACCGAGTTTTAATACTCACGCCTATAGTCTTCTACTTTTTTTAGCCCTTGTGCAGGTTTCATCTTTAGTTCGATCACCTTGGGAGACATTTTATCATTGCGTTGTAGAGTGACCAGAAGTGTCACATGGTGTTATTTTTTCATCGGGTTTGTGTAGTTGAGTTGTTGGTTTTTTTCTAATTTTAGTTTCTTGTACAAATAATATTTAGTTTAATTTTTATATAAATTCATTTTGGGATGTCTGTTTATTTCCGCTATTTGTTTGATTGTTTATATATGGGAGAAATCATTCCCTTGTGTACTCTATTGATGCCCTTGGTGCTTGTCACCATCCCGGGAGGATCTGGAACGCCTCTCGGGACTTGTCGCGGGCTGGCCTAGGTGACCGGTTCAGGGTCGACTCAGGCTTGTTCGTGACAACTAGGGTAAGACTGTAATTAAACATTATTTGTCGAGGATGTTGGTCTTTGCAGTTTAAATTCATATAGCTCAATATATAGGGGTAGAATGGTCCCAAGGAGTCCTATGTTGCATGAAACAGTGATAAACAAAATTTAATGGAGGTCATAAAGGTCCATATTCCACAAAATTCTTGACAAACCGTACCCTAAGTCAACATCAGTCATTGGGTAATAGATGATCCCATAACAAGTCGAAAAAATTGCATAGCCTAGGATGAAATATATGGGTGTCACTATGT
This sequence comes from Viscum album, assembly GCA_963277665.1. Classification (NCBI taxonomy): domain Eukaryota; kingdom Viridiplantae; phylum Streptophyta; class Magnoliopsida; order Santalales; family Viscaceae; genus Viscum; species Viscum album. Next base: position 1,439,352,544 of record OY728122.1, read on the forward strand.
ATCCCATAAAGATGGGAATCAAGAAACCTGTATTTCTGGAACACTTCATGATAAGAGTACAACACCGAAAGGGGGATTACTTCTCGAATAAGGATATTGAAAATTCTCATATTAATGTATGAGGCATCACATATCTATATGAGATACGACTATAGTTTAACATTTTTCACTTAGGGTGTTTGTTCATACCATATTTTTTATAAAGGGAGTCCTAGTTTGAAACAGGTTAAACTATCTCACATTCAGAGGAATCTAAATTTTATGTTGGTTAAGGATATAGTTTAACATTATGTACTGAAGATAGGATGTGTGTGGATTATGCATTGAGTTTTCTGTTCTTTTATTCCTCATGTCGAGCTATGAGGGAGTCTCAGACCATTGACAGGTCAAGGAAAATGAATAGGTAATATACCTAGAATAGAGGAACATTTGTTATTTTTGGGTGATAACATCACAGGTGATGAGTGGTTTTGCGATGAATATATTTCTTGTCTTAGAGAAGGTAATTCTAGGTGTCACTTCATATCACATTAATGTGTGAATCTAGACACATGTAATTCTAGAAAAAGGTGAAGGCATTGATTTTATGGAAAACTTGGGATGAATTGAAACATCTAAAAGAGGGGTAACATTGTATAATTTAGGTTCATAGGGCTTTAAACTATGGTAAATTGTTTAATTCCATAATTCATGGACCATGGAGATGGGGGATTCGAGGATGTCCATGTGATACAAAAGTTAAAACGTAGCATGAACATGTCCAAGGTTTAATTACACCACATGAAGTGATCTTGAAGCCGATTTCACATAGTTTAAGTCATGTGGTTTGGACCATGGAAAATAGTTTAAATATATGTTTCTTGGACTATGGGAAATTATTTTAATGTCGTGATTCTTGGACTATTATGGGGAATGGTTGTACCATGGGTATATGTTTGGAATGAAAGATGTAAAACCTTACATGAAAGGATCTAAGGAGTTTTATATACTACCTAAGTACGAAGAATAAATTATCACATAGATTAATTTCATAATGTTTAGACCAAGGAAAAGGTGATTGGTAAAATATTTTAAAGTCATGATGCTTCGACTAGAACAATGTCAGTCTCAAGGGTATTTGTGTGGAATGGAAGAGGAAAATCCTGATGTGAATGGATCCAAATATTATTCCACCACATAAAAACCTTGATAGGACCAAAACATAGTTTAATGTCTTAATTATTGGACTGTAAAAGGGACCAAAGGAGAAAAGGGTTTATAATTTTGTGGTTGTACTGTAAGATAGAAGTTTGGGTGTCGCTACATATCCCATGAGAATTGGAATTAATCCCCACATTTTTCAATAACACGATGAGGTAGAAAACCATCACGGATGGGGGAAATCCTCTCTAGTGAGGGAATTGAGGCATACCATGATTTTTATAGGGAATCCCATGTTTGGGGTATGGGGTAAGGTTTGTTGACTATCTCATTCTTATCATACAAGGAATCATGATTTCACATGGTGTAAGATCATCTCTTATCTAAGAGGAATATCAGATTTGGAAAATGTAGTACTATAGTTTATTGTCATGTGTTGGTCATGTTGGGATTTGTAGTTTATGGTCATAAAGTTCAGACCATAAGGGATTAAAATAGTTTAGGGTCATAATTCTTAGACCTTTTGTAAAAATATTAAAGAAATGTTGCATGGACCATAGGGGGTATATTAGTTTATGGTCTTAAATATCAGACCACGGGCTCTTAGTTTAAGGTCATAGAGTATGCACCATAGTTGAGCATCTCAAATGGATATTTGTTGTGTGGTGGAGTGATAAACACAACATGAATGGTGGTACAAGTGTGATCAATGTGATATAACACATTCCTAAGAAGACTCCCATATAGTTTAGAGTCATGATTCTTGGATCTGGGGTCCTGTTTTAAGATTTTATAGTTTAGAAAAAGAGGCACTCATTATGAATCTTGTTTTTTAAAAAACATAGAACTGGTGGGAGGTGTGACACACTCTCCATCCATGGTGACCAAAGAGTATGCACTATTGGAATAGACCTTATGAATAATGTATTTACCATACTAAATAGGCTCTGAATTTAGTGGTTTCTTTCTAGATATCATTTTCATTCTAAGATCTATTACCGTTTCACCATAGAGAAAGGATCTTAGGTAAACCATCTTATTTAATTCTCTCGTTATTAATTTATAGTGCCTCTCAATATTGTGCAAGTCTCAGATACTGTTTTCTTTGAGGGAATCCAACATAGAGAGATTGAATTATACCATTATTTCTGGAATTTTTATGTCATAAACAATTGTTAAGATTGATGTAAACTAAACCTCAATGGTATAGACTGCCTCAGTTTCATATACCAAGGAATATGGGTTCACATTGGTGTAATTCTGAGTTGTTTTCCGATAGGACCAATGATTTTTTGGGATCTTTTATGGAAAAAATTTCTTCTTAAGTCCAACTATATTTTGTAAAATTTAGAGAGGTGATTTTTAAATGCATCAATATTCTTATTTTCTTGTGTGTGATAATGGTAAGTATGGTTTGACTGAATTTTTTACTTGGAAAAAAATCATTCCACTAAGCAGTGCAGAAGTTGGTACACTATTTTTGTGAGAATATCATGAGTAACTCCAAATTGATGGATGATGTCAAAACTCACAAACACGATTGTGGAAAATTATTTGACTTCAATTAGATGAATCTCTTCTCCCCACATGGTTAAAAATTATATCATAGTTAAACTGAACCTAACTAGTGAGCTTTTGTTGGTGGATATGGTCCTATAACATCGAGTATGCAAACCACCAAAGGAAAATAATACATGGTTGTGTGGTTAATCTCCCTCAGTCGATGCATAAAGGTTTAATGGATCTGATAAACATGACACATCTTAGAGAACTTGATGAATTCAAAGCCCATAGTGGTCCAGAAGTAACCCATACTCTAGATTAGGTGGCAGAGCATTAATACCACTTGATGGGTGCCTAGGAACCAACATGGACTTCCTACATAACCTAGGGAATATCATCTCTTTGGATTTAATGTAGGAGAATTCCATAAAACCCACTTCATCATTTAGTCTTCTCAATGTTAGTCCCACTCTAAAGGGTGAACTGAGATTAATTCAGATGGATACACTCACACTCGTCATAGTGTGGTGGGAGAATACTACACTGGAGGTACTCAAAAAATGTAGTCTTACAATGGAGAATATCCTCTCTTATATTGGGACTTATGGTCCCTAGTAAATAAGTTCTAGAATCCAGTTGATTTACCTACTACTATAATCATTATCTGAAATGATAGGAGAAATAACCCTCTAATGTACCACAAGAATAACCAGGCCATCTTAGTAAATCTCTGTGAGCCACATAGCTAAAAAAGTTGTTGTATTACCATTATAAGACCAAGGGATGTGAGTCACTTCTGTATTAGAAAGGAATATGTCCATAAACTGGTCAGTGAGATCTAGCAAGGGAACATGTTATAGATTTTTTTTGATGTAGTCACTGTAAATTTTTTTATGACTAATTCAGAGTCTCCATTTACATGCTAGAAGGGGACATCAATCTCGATATCCAACTCAAGAATAGTAAGGAGATCATGATACTACACCTCATTATTAGTGCATCCTTATAATAGTAGGAATGAGTATGTAATGACGTCTTCTGCAGGAGTGATGAATATGATCCCTAGGCCAAATCTGTTGAACTTGGGATCATTGATCCTTATACTAATTGGGCTCGGTGAGCCACCATCGAAATGAATCTTAAAATTGGGTATGGCCTGATCCACTTATATAATTTCCTCATATGGGAAATAAATATCAAGGGGTAGTTTTTTTGGGGGCCAAATGGGTAGATAGAAATCCTTCCAATTCCAAAACATTAACATCCTTCTGGGAAATGATCCTTATTTCAAACAATATATGTAACACAATCCAAAACTCTAATAATTCTGTTGGCATGGTTTGATTGAGAATATACTTTAGTTGGTCCACACGAGACACCTTTTTATCTCATTATACTGTATATAATTTTGTAACTTCTATACTATAAAACCCAACGCGAAGTAACTATTCTTGATAGGGGAGAACCTAGTATTTATTTTTTGGAGCATGAGACTAAGATAGTACAAACTATTTTATATTCCATCATTGTTCCTATGAGAAATAAGGGCACAAAGGGACTTGTCTAGGTTAGTCACATAGAGGACTAGAGGCTCCCATGAGTTGGGAGACATCAAAATCAGAGGTTTTAGTAGGCACTGCTTGATATCCTTGAAGGCGATATATAATTACTCATCCCACTGGTAGGAGATTCCTTTCTTCATGAGACTCAAAAAGGGATTACACTTACGGTCAATATTTGACATAAATCGGTATATATAAGTTATGTGGCCTTAGAAACCTTACATCTCCAAAAGTTTGATTGGGGGAGGAATTTAGATAATGGACTTGATCTTCTATTGGTTGATTTCAGTTCCTCTGTATCTTATTAAGAAGCCCAAAGATTTCCCAGAGGTGACCCCAAATGTGCGCTTCAAGGGGTTCATCTTCAAATACTATGAGCAGAGGAAGATGAATATTATCTTCAAATATTTTATATGGTCATGATACTAGTGGTATTTTACCAAAAATTTATCCATGTAGCAATCCACTAATTCCCCTAAAATTTATTTTAATATTTTTTGCATGGAACGCTAATAAGGGGATATTACATTATTCATACCAAAATCCATCATCTGATAGAATAAGTTTCCTTACAGTGCCCTAAAGGAGGTAAATCATCATACTCTAGGGCCATCTAGATTTTATTGTACCCAGAGTTTCAATCCATGAAGAAGAGTGCTTGAAACTTGGATATGGCATCGAACAATAGATATATCACTAAAAGGGGAAATAATTCTTTATATAATGGTGATTTGGGTCCTGAATGTCAATGTAGACTTTTATTTTCATATTTTTATTCATTTCTAGGATTGAATTGGCTAGCCACCTACAATATTATACTTCTTTATGAAATTTTCATTAGATAAGCTTTTCAACCTCAGCCTTGGCCATAGAACAGTGAGAAGGGTGCATCTTCTTAGGAGGCTTCTTGAACACATGATGACTCACTGGGAGACCCATACTATGGATGATGGATTGAGGGTCTGGTCCTAGAATCTCATCATAGATCCAAGAAAATAAATCATGGTTCTTCTTTAGGAAATCCTCATACATCTATTGATCCTTCTAAGACATGGTCAAACTAATCATTGTCAACCTCGGATCTTCCTCTATAACAAGGTTCACCTAGAATAAGTCATCAATAGTGGTGGAGACACCATCTTCAAAGGTAATATGGGAATATCCCAAATCTTATTATTAATTTAAGGAAGGAGAATTATTTGGAGGAGGTAGTTCTTATAATGAATGATAGGAAATATTGGAGCTTACTTATGTGGACATGGAATCTCCATTGAGAAGTTCCTGCTCTGCTCAATCTTTGGCTACATAGGCTTTCATGACAATTACATTTGGCCTCCAAACCCAAGGTAAATTCTTAATGTATGATAAATGGTTAATAGTTTTCTTCTATCAATTCATCCTTGTTCTATGGAACATGAGATAATGACGTAAAATGGTGTCCATAGGGAAAAACGCTCAGTATTTCATTTGTGTAGGGAATTCTGGTATCATCTAGTACTATCTTCTGTAAGAGTGTGAGGTCCTCTATAGACATTCCTTCATTTTAGGGACACAAAAACCCATTTTCTTTGGGGAAAAAAATAAACCTCCCACATCTGGAATTTTGGGCTCTAGTTGATGAATTGAGAGAATGAAAGCATCATCCATGTTTATCCACAAATTGGATGTGGTGTTTGTTAGATAATTGGTGAACTCAACCCCATTTTTATAAACCTAAGTCCACTCTCTAGTGTAGTAGCCAGATTCTATATAGCATGATTCATAGAAGTTTAAGGGAGATGCACCACCATGGAGTACCCCTACTCAACCATTGAAGGAGTACCTAAGACAAAGGTGATCTGAGGAGGGGACCGTTGTATGCAAATGAAGTTGGGGCCTACTCAATATTGTGTTCTATGTGGTATCCTGTGATAACTCTATAAACTTTGTTCTTGATATCGAGTTTCTAAACGAGATCATCAACTAGACTTTTACACATTGTTTCTACTCAGTTATCTTGTAACCCTGAATCATCATTTCAAATTGATCCAAATTTTCTTCAGTCAATCCTAGCTTGTGGAGTGTTGAGGTCAGGATGAGGTTGATCTTACAACCAGTTTCCACTAAATAGTTGTTCTTATCTACACCATTGATTTTTTATATAATGTACATCAGTAATATGTTCCCTTATATTATTTCTAGGTCATATTCCTCAATGATTTATATGACATCTTATAATTCCACCTACTCAGCCTCCTCTGCAAAGTAGGCCTCTTCGACGACTAACTATACTTCCAATTTGAGGTGGATTTCCAATGCTTCTGTGAGGGCCTCAACCATTTATTTTAGAAATCAAAGGGAATTTTGGATTGAAATCCTTGCAGGTATTCTTATAAGGTGCTCCAACATGTCATACTTTCATTCCAAAGGTACATTTTTTCCCATTAGGGGTAGATCTTTGGATGGAGTCACAACAGATGTTATTGGTTGTACCACTGAGGTCTAGATAGTGCTAGAAAAATCCTATTGCTAACTAGATTATCTTATATGGACCACTATTGGATGACGATCTGCTAGATGACTATCTGCTGACTGATTTCAGGATCTAACTGGATGCGGTTGATTGCAGCGTGTCCACAACTGATCTACTCGATCAACCAACATGGTCGATTATGGAGGATATCTAATGTGGTAGGATAGAGGATAGTGTTTACTAAGATCTATGAAAACCTAATGTTTAGTATCCTCATCCTAAATGGATCAATTATATGAATTGGATTGATCATTCTGGAATATCACATGTCTCCAAACTCTCCCTCAACAGTGTCGGTCGGAGGCACACGAGGGGCCTTCCAGGCATTCCTCAATATCGTACATCATGAAGGGATCCACCAACTTGACAGTTTTCATGGAGTCCTACTCAAGAAAGTATTCAGAGGGGTCTTCCAAAATAGGTCTGATACTGGTAATTACTCCCAAATCATGGGGCATAAAATCATTGAGAGTGAGATATGGTTTTGAAACTAGTGTGTGACTCTTTTTTCCCTTGTTTCATCAGCTCCTACTCTTCTACGGCCTGAAAGGATATGATGTAGATGTAGAAGTAGAATCCTAATGGGTTTTGGTGACACAATGATTTCATGTACTACCTATGGAGGAATGGATGATACCATGGGCATGGAAAATTTCCTTAAATCTAACCAGTCCCAATATTTTTCACCACATGACATTGATTCTTCTTCCATTCACATATCCTTTAATATCACTACTGTGATTGGAAGAGATATGAGTTACATATTCCATTACTTTAAACAATTTAACAAACCCCAATCCAACTATCTTTAGATCTAATACTTTAACACATGGCATTATTTTATGGTATGTCTGGGGATCATTTCGTACATGAAATGTTTAGGGTGGTCAGTGCATCTAGATTCATGGGGATTTTTGAACTCTGGAAGATTCATGATTCCCTTCTCCATGAAACAGATGACATAACCCATGATCTTTGTATCCTTGAAGGAATATGTCATGTTCCTCCTGTTTGGTAAATAAACTCTAGGAACCTATCCTTTCCAAGGGGCTGGATCCATATTTTCCCATTTAGACGGTTGAACATGGTGAGGCGGTACGTGACTGCCCAATAATGGGCCACAATGTTCCATATAGAGTTACTTTGGTTAGGTATGTTCTTGGTAGGGATACACTTAAAGAGGATATTCTTGAAAATGGTCTAATATCTCTATCAGCTCTAGGGTCTCTACATGTGCAGTTGGGGCAGTCTCTTTTTTTGCAGGCCTTCTCAGAAGAAATGGAAGGGGGAACTGTCTGATGTTCTAGTATGCTTCAATGATTAATAAAGATATATATCCATATCACAAAACTCTTAGAATACACATATAAAGTTCTAGGTGATATGTTTAGGCACCAAATTTGTCTTAACATTCTCCATGAACATCATTTGATGCTTCTCTAAATTTAGAGGCATGTCAAGTGAGTACGTGAGGCCTTTCCACTAGGGAAAAATTTTACGACTCACTCACCAGGCCTCTTTCTACACTTTAAGTGGTTTAAAATACTTTTCTTATGCATGGTAGATCTGATATGGTAAATGAACTTTCTATGGAGGTCTTCCCAACCAGTAATGGAACCCATTGGTAGTTGGATATACCAAAACAACATAGGTCCTTCTAGTGTTTAGAAACAATACCAAATCTTGATGGCATTTTTCTATTCTGGGGTTCCCAACATGGGCCTAAACCTTGATATAAAGTTGTACAGGTTCTTCAGTGGTTCACCCATCTCATTAAATGGGGTGAAGTTAGGATTTCCAAACTCTGGGTGTGCACAAATTTGGTCTACCCATGCTTGATATTGCTTTCTGTTAGGATGGATCACCAAATATCGTCTCTCAAATGACTCAGGGTGAGTGGGGAGATAAAATATCTTGTAATCTTGGAGAGGTTCTCTATTTGGGATAAGGCCCCTAACCACCAATTCATTGGCAGATCTTCAACTCAGAGAGTGGGATCATCCACTTGAGGAGTAGAACAGCCCAGTTCCTGAGGGGGTAATTATGCTTATCAGGTATTTTTGGAGACTCATACCTCAGTATCAAGCCATATACTTTGGTTTCTTTCTTAACTAGATATATGGGGATTTCTATCTTATGATGGGGCCTCTGGCTGAGGATGACTTGTGGTTGATTCCCCACTGAAGGAGAGATGGGATCTATTAGGGAAGTCTAATGTTGATCGTTAATAAGAACAGTGCCGAGAATTTTATACTCTAAGATCTTCTAGATCATGGACGTTATATTGGGATCTGGATCTATTTTCATCATAAACTCATATGGATAAAGGGGTCAAGGTGTTCATTTCCTTTATTGACCAGTTGATGGGTAGGTAGTAGGGCCTCATTGGTGGGATCTATGAGTCCATGTTTCTACCTCTTCAAATGCATGAGGACACCCATAGTATTGTCTATCTGGTAATGTGTTACCCATTTAGTTGTAGTTTCCCTATCCTGATCTACAAAGGTTTCTATGTTCCCCTAATCCTCTAGATGGTTGTGGATGACCATGTTCACTGCAACAGTACCCGAAGTGCAATTTTAATTATCAAAGGGTAGCTCAGGTTAACTCAAGAAAGATATTAATTGAAGAGTGGTGTACTATACCCATCCTCTGATCTACACATTAGAATATAGATCATCTATAGTATGACATAAAACTATGAGTCTCTTGGCACATGATTGTTGGATGTTCTGGCAATAATTATATTATTTATGGCGCTGATCAACTAGGGGCATCATGATCTCTACCCTTCATAAGTACTGGTTGATGGCTTCGAGGTTGTATTGTTTTCATAGATTGGTAAACTGATGATCAAGGAGGTGATGCAACATCAATTAGATGATTTTTTTAAAACACATATCCTGACCCTCTATAAGGGACTCCGAGATGTCGATATTTGGTGTCATTGGTGGCCAGAACACCACAGACAGATGGTTAAAAACTGAAACCACTCATATTCTTTGTTTCTTAGAGGATGGGTCCTTATCTTGGTCATCCAAATCTTTGGTCAGCACTGGATAATATATCGGTGGTGACACCGATGCAGATCGGTTCGATAGATGGATTGTCAGAGGAGGAGTCACTACACGATTCAAGTGATCGATGTACACTGGAACATCCCTGGAAGGTTGTGCCAACCACATCATTACATCCATGTAGGATGGGTTGTTCACCACTTCCTCTTGTCTATAGGAAGTGACATTAATTTTTTCCTTTTCATAATTCGCACCATCTGCAGGGGATGGACTATACCTCAACATCTCTCCCACATCATGTGTAGAGGTAGAGAGAAGAGAAACCAGAAGTGATATGGACGACTGCACTGTGATCCCCTAGAAGGGGGTTATAACTTCATCCACCTACAAGTAACTATGGAGGGATCTAATCATCCTATGGATCTTATCTTTTGGGATGGAAAACATTTTTTATCGATCTCTTACACCAGATTTGGGAAATTAGGTTAGTCACTCCATTATCGAGTCATTTATCTACTTAGAGTCTGAAATTCAAATTAATCCATGAAAACTTGGTGTTACCTAGGATTTTTCCTTCTACAGTGAGTGTTCACCCTTCTACCTTGGGAAGGTTCTTCTATTTAGGGTACCTCTAAAAAACATGGAGGACCTAGTCTTTGGTTATTTGGGACACGGAGGGGGCCTCCATGGTGACATTCATTAGAGTAGGGAGGAAGTCCACTATATTTGGTTTCAATGTGGGGTTTACCACCATTTTAATTGGTGAAGGATTAGGTAGGGCCTAAACTATAGATTTTAGGGACACTGGGAAGTCCTTTAGGTTATGAAGAGGTTGTATGGTGAGGACCTCTATACTGTTTATCAGAAAAGAGGGGAAATGCTCTTCATGGGATAGTTGAATCATGGAGAGGACCTCTTTATTGGCTATTGAAATAGTGGGGAGGAACTCCACTTGGTTTGGTAACATCATGGGGAGGACCTCTGTATTGATTCTAACCATCATTCGTTGAATCGTAATGACTGTCGGTTGTTCCATCGATTGAAATATTCAACACGGCCTATCTATGAGGAGGCTGGGGTCCCAATCCCAATCGGGAGAAGTCAAATCCATGTTCACCTACTACATGGATCTGGAGAGATGTTTCAATAGTGGTGGGGTCCATTGGAGTCATAAATTACTTCTCTTTTTTTCCAATTCACTCAGCCTACCCCCGATATTGGCATTGGGTGCTTCGAATTGAGGCTATATGAGCATGGTTGAAGTCCACATATTCTTTAGCCTAAGGGACAAATCATTACTAGAATTTATAAGGGTTCATTTTATACTTATTGGTTTTTTCTGAATTGTAGTAGAGACTTGTGTGACTCAATTTTCCCCAACCCCATCAATGTAGGGGATCAATTTATTGGAGCACTCCATATAGAGACTCCAAAAGCAGTTCATTGTCAGAATAGTTGGTGGTTTCCCCCTACATGGCCCTTAGGGGTGGAACTGTCATTGAGGCATTGATTCCTTGAAGTGCCAGTGATCAATAAACCCTATGAGAATGAACCACTACTATTTTTACCAAAATAATAGGGTGTTGATCACCCTATTTTGAATAATTTCAAAGGGTGATATAGGGTGTGGGCACCCGGTAGCCGAAGAAATGGATTAATTCATGGTATATGTAGAGTTGTGTGGGATTTTTGCATCAATGTTCCTCCTGTCATGGTGCCTATAGGCATTGGGTTTTTGGTTTCCTCAATATTTATTCCTATATTTCATGTGGATTCATCCATAAATAAAGGTACTAGTGAAGTGATTCCCAATTCCCCAATGTCATCCAATATTCCTTAGATGGATATGGATTCACACCGATAATTTTATAGACCAAGGATGCCCAATTATAACAACTCTTATCCATAGGTTAGTTACATATTGGGCACACCATTTTATTGGTGGGACCTAGAACTGGATGTTTTTAATCCAATGAAAGTAAAATCAATTAATTCCCCAATGATAATAATCCCCATGTTGAGGATAATAGATTCATGTTGGGTTCACCATTTTTTTGGGTGAATCCCAACTCCAGAAATATCTTCATCCAAACCCAAAATCTGGATTCCAGCATTACTAGTCCCCATGATTGAGGTAGAAGAGTTTCATATGAGGTTCACCATTTCTATTTCCAACACATGCATAGGGTTTGTGTGTGGTGTATGTTTTTCATTACCTTGAATTCCAACATTCCAAAGGTGGTTGATTTTCATCACTTTTATTGTAAATGTCTACTACTTGATAGAAATAAAATGATGGGTTGTTGATTCATTCTTTCATGGATTCTTACTTGTATCTCATCACTTATTCTTGGTGTCCCTTATAGATTTAAGTCATGTTCATGGAACTCATTCCTGGTACCATATCCTTGTGGATTCTAGTTGATTACAATACTTCTATCTTCAATGTTTGGAAACCATTGGTATAGAGATTAGTGTCATTGGGAATCTATGGGTGTTTCTAGATGGTGGGAACATTGTTCACCTGTGAATCTTACTCTTGGGAGGACATGTCATATGATACATCGTAGGTACACAACCCAAGTCATCCTGTGTTGATCTTGAGGTAATTGAAGCATGAGGTGTATGTATTCCAAGTATTTTTACCTCAAGAATCCCATTTTTATTGCATGGGGTAGGTATTCTAGGTCATTTCACAAGTTGTACATCCTATGGAGATATATAGGAATGTCTATTTGAGACGAGCTATTGTACAATTTTAACGTCTTATAGAGACGAGATTGGTTGATCAGAATTCTCCCATGGAGGTGAATCAAAGAGGTGTGTCTGTAAGTAGGAATATGTCACACTTGGATAGTTTATCGATGGATTATAAATCACTATAGAGGTGGATCTGGGATTTGTTAATCATAATACCCCATGGAGGTAGATCTAGGAGGTTTGTCTCTAGGAGGGACGATTTCACACCTAAGTTTACCAATGGTTCTTATGTCCTTATAAGGTGGATCATGGTGGTTCATCCCTAAGAGATAATATGTCACAACTAAGTTTACCAAAGTATTATAACACCCAATGGAGGTATATCCAGAGTTGTGGATTAGAACACCCTGTGGAAGAAAATCTAGAAGGATTATCCCTGGTGGGGAAAATTTCACACCTAGATATATTTCCAATGTCAGAATTAAACATTGAACATGTATCCTATATTCCTATTTTAGATGATGGAAATGAAACACCAACATAGTTTGATTCCATAGTTTAAGTTCATGTGACAGGATTGATCCAATTAGTTTAATTTCATACAGTAAGGACCCCCATGTTGAGAAAGAATCATATACAAGGGATGGTGTGTGGAATATATGTAGAACTCTTCCATTGTAAGAGGATTTATCTTGGTGTGATCTTATAAAGATTATGCATGGATGATTTACAGGGGTATAGGATCATCCCATGGTGATAAAGGATAGTGTGAGGCTTACTCATGAAAGTGGTCTGGAAGTGAAGTTATATGGCCAATTTTCTGATAGGGAGGAATCCATTGATGATCATACATGGGGTATCCTATGTTCATTACATAGGGTAAGGTTACCATTTTATAACATGTGTTGAGAATTTTGTCATATAGTTTAACATCATACAGCTATGATATGGAACTAAGTTGTTTTATGTCAAGTAGCTCAGATGTGGGGGGAGTCAATCCTCACCCTAGTACTTAAATGACCACTTATCATACACCTTTTGGTGAGGCATGGAATTTTAATTTCAGTGTTGGGGTGGTTAACCATGGAGTCCATATTTGAGACCCTATTTTTAGAAGAAACAAGGATTATAGTACCTATTCATAGAATTAATAATTAGTTTGGAGGCTTGGGCCAAACATAGGGTGAAGTAGGTGGGAATAAGAGTTGGTGTCACTTTTCACATGGGAACTCAAGGTTTATTCGAACTAGTCCTAGATTATTATGTGGTTCTCGAGTAATTAACCTTCATGAACGGGTGTTAGAAGAAGGGAGGCACCATGGATAGGACTATGAGATATGATTTGTGAAGATTAGAGGACCTAAAGGAGGGTATAATGATTCTTGTTGTCCTTGCATAGGTTAAGGGGTTTTTGAAGTGGTATGCTTCATGAAATAGGTTACCGTATCCTTGATATGAAATTCAAATTTAGGGGTGTAGTGCTTCATGAAGGATGAATGCTTTATGAAGCCTCTAGTTCCTCAAAAATATTTCTTCTTAAAAAAGGGAATAGGCCTTAGATAAAGACATATCCACTTTGGGTGGAGGAACTCAATGACACAAGGGAGGTAGCTTCATGATTATTGGATACCTTTGTTGATTCATTTTATCTTTCATTCGTGAAGATCAGGTGGTTCCTGAATACAGAGTGATTTTTGGAAATTGAAAGTTCATCATCCTCTTAAATATAAAACTGAGGGAGGTATTTATAGAGATGCGGGTTTAAAAAATGTTAGAGTATATTGTCAATATTTATGAGATTTATGAACGGTTCGGCTCTATGATTCTAACTATATCTTCATGGAGATTATCGACAGGCCTCTACATGGGCGTGAAGAGATTCACAAATCTGAATTCTCGTAGTGTGAAGATAACCATCAGGACTTCACACACTCACAAGAGCTGTCTATAGGTTATTATTAATTCTTTCATGGATATATATGTCAGGACTCTATGTGTTTCCAAAAATATATTCTCATCCTAAGATATTTATAAGCTTTAGTCATTCTTGAAGGAGATAAGCTTCACAAAACAGACACTTAAAGGGATTTTTGTGCTATTATGGATCAGATTCGTCTTGAACTGGCCACAACATCATCAAATTATCCCATGGTATGTGTATTTCAGAACCAATAGTTACTCTTATGAATATGTTGAAATTTTTTGGTTAATAGATTCCATCAATAAAATATTTGGTAATTAATTGGGTAGGTTGTTCCATTTTAAGTGTAATTTTAAGGGTGCTTGTAATAATGATATAAATTTTATGTCCTAAGTAACCAACATGATTATGTTATTTACATTTATTATTACTTATGAGATGTTTTATGAAAATATTTTGGTAATGAAGTTGATTTCATGAGTATTTAATTGATTATTTGATCTCAATGTTTATTATGTAAAAAGGAAAACATTCTTATGGGATTTCAGGATTTTCAATGGAATAATGGGTTTCATTTCATTTGAAATCCTATAAAGGTTTTTATATGATAATCACATGTTTTAAAAAAAATTAGATGATTTAAGGATGATTATGAACCGTAGAAATGTAAATATTTCAATTATGTAAACTCATCTTGAATAAAGAAAGTGTTTCGTGAATAAAATTGATGATTCAATTTAAAAAACTATTTTTGCGTAAAAAAATGTTTATTGTGTGGATGTGTGATTTTTTTAATGTAATTGTTTTCCAAATTCCATAAAACTATAAACCTAAATTTAAATGGGAATATAGTGAAATGAAATCTCTTCTATAAATAATGTTAGTATTTGTTATTATATATTGGATTTTTTAGTTTGTATAGAAGTATGATTTGGATAAATTTATAGGTTAGGATATTAATAAGTAAATATAATAATTTGATGCTAATTTATTTTCATATTATTATGAGAGTGTTTTTTTCACTTAATGGGTTTTCATATTTCTTAATCTAATCAATTTCTTTTTTTGAATGGTTTTCTATAGAGGTAAAATGGTGAGTAAAGTAGCAAAGCACCAAGAGGAAAATATCCTTCAAAACGAACAATATGAAATTGTTGTAGTTAGAGTTGAGAAGTTTTTAGATGTGTAAAATCAAATAAAATAGGCTATAAATGGTGGTACCCATTCAAGATAGTGAATAAATTTTACATAGAGGAACATATTCATAAATGATCATTTCCTGAAACAACACCCTCCACCTTTTCTGTAACCTCAAACACAATGGAAGTTGGATTATGGATATATTTTTTCAAGAATATATTCCATGTTTTGGGTTTTTTAGATAATAAGAATGTAAATCTTTAAAATTATCATCTTGAAGTTGAGGTAATTCAGTAGTTGTCTTTTATTAAGTATATAAAAAAGAATTTGATTAATAAAATGGTATGGATAGAATTTAATGAAATTTATATTTAAAAATATATTCATATAGTTATTTTAATTGAGTTGGAAAGTATGTTTTTTGAGTTAATGAAGATGTGCGGGGACACAGTTTCAACTTATAAAGAAAATTTTGCCATATTTCACTTATTCTAGATAATGAAAGTAAAATTTATAAATATTACATAGAATTAAACCATGTTTACAAACTAAATTTATAACTCATGAAATTAAATGTTATGAAGAAATTTTTCCATTATTTGATAATTCTAGGATATATTTTTTTGAATTTTATATATCACATAGTAATAAAGCTAAGAAAAAATCAAGGTGGAAAACAATGCAGAAATAATATAAGAAAATATAAAGCTAAGAGAGTTCAATTTTCTTCTAGTACCATATATGGTAATAAAACTTCTATGGAGTGATTGATAATATGGGTGGAATGTTATAGAAGTATAGAAATTAGAATGTTGGATCATGTTTGCAAAAACATGTGTAATTGAAATAGTCAAACAAATATTTATAATCTAGTAGTTAAATGTTTTAATTTCAATTGGGTGGTCTATTTAAAAATGTGTGTCTCAAGTTAAGTATGAAAGGTGGAAATCATTATGATCATAAGTCTAAATATGTGAAAAACTCATTTTCTACTACTACATCAGATGTTGGTCCCTTAAAATGAAGTGGTGACAAGTATATTTCTTGTTTACTAAAATTATTACAATTCCTTTTTTGATTATATATCTAAGAATTATTTTATTTCTAGGAAATTTTATATTAAAATAGATAAATCACATTATGAAATGGAAACATAACTTTTGGTACAAACTCATGGTGTAGGTATTAAAGTAACAATAATTTATACGAATAATCATATAAATATTTGTGGAAGTTTTTTGCCCAAAAATATTTTTTCTTCATCATAGTAGATTGATATTATTTCTTAGATGGGTTGGATCTTAGTTTCTCATGTTATGATAGACTGGAGAGATAAATAATTCATGATCAATTTTTATAATGAGTTCCAATTTGAATATAATAATGAATTCATACATGTGATAACATATAAATAAGTTTAGTAATTGATTATTGGTGGGGGTGAACGTTATCTTTCATATTTCATTGAATGAATGGAAATTATTTTACATCTTGAAGTTCCCATAAAAAATGAATTTTAGAATATTTTTTGTGATGAATTTCCTCGTGTTATTCTTGATTCGGATCTTGATTTCACTTTTCAATTATTTTTAAAGTCTAGTAAAATTTAAAAATCTACATATCAAATTTCTCTTGTGGTACTATTTCAAATGAAAAAGTAATTAAATGTATTACTTGATAAGGGTTTCCTTCACCCAAGAACATCACCATTGGGTACCTCTATTTTTTATGAATAAATATGGTTCTATGAGACATTATATTGATTATAGATCACTAAATGACAATAATATTGAGTACAATTACCATTTGTCTCATATAAATGATTTTTTTTGATTTCATATATGAAGATTAGTATTTTTAAAAGATTGAACATAGGTTTGAATATCATTAGCTGAAGGTAAATTAATAAGGCATTATGTAGATATTGTTTCAAACTACATATGGCTAAAATGTGTTTAGGGTTATTCTCTTTAGGTTAATAAATGAACCCGATATATTTATGGATCTAATGAATTGATTTCTATATGAGTAAATGGATATATCTATAGTAGTCATTGATGATATTTTATTATATTGTATAATTTATGGGGATCATGAGAAACATCTAAGGATTTTTCTATAGGCAATTATAGAAAAACATTTGTTTGGAAAATTTACTAAATGTGAATTTTGGTTGCAATTAATTTCTTTCCTTGGTAATATTAAAATTAAATATGTTATATAGTTGATCCTATTAAAACTAAAGTGGTGAAATAATGTCCAAAACCTACTAATGTAATTCAGATTTGAATTTTTCTTGGACTATTGGGTTATTACCAACTATTTTTTGAAAACATTGCTCTATTAGCGATCCTATTAACCAATTTAACTCAAAAGAGAGTTTGATTCATTTGGATAAAGAAATGTTATGAATGTTTTCGGGAATTAAAGATAATATTTCATAATGATCAATAATTATCCTTACCAACAAGGAATATGGTGTTTTTTATTTATAGTGATTCTAATTTAAATGGGTTTGGTATTTTTTGTTTAAAATTATTCGTTAATTTCATATATATCATGATAATTGAAACCTAATGAAAAAATTTTACAATGAATGATATTTAACTTGTGGTGGTAATATTTTCTTTAAAACATTTAAAGTATCATTATTATAAGTATAATTATGATATGTATAGATCAAAATATAATAAAGTAAATATTCCTTCAAAAAGAGTTCAATATGAGGTAGATAACATGGTTGGAACTTATAATGGAATGATATGTTATGATTCATAGTTATCCGTATATCAAAAACATGGTAAAATATAATTTGATTCAAATGGATAATTCATCATTAACAATGATGTTTTTGGAACATGATTTAATATATTTTTATTTAATAAATATAAAACTCAAAGTTGTGCATCCTAAACCACTTTTACTTTGGCTCAAGTATCACTAAAATCATCCTTGGTGGAAAGAATTAAATAATATCAAAAGGAAGATCATGGTTTGTGATTAAATTTATAAGTGGTTAAAGAAGGAAAATTTCATTAGTTTTATATTAAAAAAATAATGTGTTATAATATTTTGAAATAGTTTATGTGCGTTGGGTGACTCTCAATTAAAAAATAAATTATTGAGTGAGGTTCATTGATCTTCATATATTGTTAATCCTAGAAGAACTAAGGTGTATAAATACCTTTAGGAATATTATTGGTGGGAGGGAATAAAGAAATATATTTATGATTATACCTTCAAATGTTTTATTTTTCAGTAGATTACAGTAGAATGATAACAACTAAAGTGAGTTACTCAGTAGTTATAAATTCTAGAAAGCTAATGTGAGCATATATCTATAGATTCCAAGGTTGTATTACCAAACTATTCTCGAGTTAATAATAAAAATTGGGTTATTTTTTACCATAGAAATAGATATAGTCATTTTCATTCTATTAATGACGATATGTATTTTGATCACCTTTGTTGAATTTGTATTAAATAGTTAGTTATGTTAAGTGGAGTGTCACTCTCTATTGTATCTAATTATGATGAAAGATTTACATATTTTTTAATGGAATTTTGATGTCATTGGGTGATAAATTAAGTTTCATCACATCTTTTCATCCATAATTTGTTAAAAAAAATATTATAGAACAATTCAAAATTTATAGAAGTTTCTCAAGTATTTCATATTGGATTTTCATGGAGGATTGTTTCAAAACCATTCATCAGCGAAATTTTATTATAATAATATTTCTATTCAAATATATATATGATACCATTTGTTGAACTAAATAAAATTAAATTTCAGACTATAGGGAGTTATGATGAAATTGATGAGAGAAAATCGATAAGACGTGAATTGGTAGAATATACGGTTGAAAAGATAAATGTGATTTAGCACCATATGAGGGTAGCTCAAAAATGGAAGAATGTAAATATATATAACAATAGGGATGATATTTCATTAAAGGTAGGGAAGATTGTTTTATTAAAATAACTCCGTGGAAAAGTGTGATGCATTTTGTAATGAAAGGGAAATTAACCCTACAGTTTATTGGTTAGTATGAAATTGTGGAGAAAGTGGGGTTAGTTTCTTATCAATTAACATAACAATCAAATTTATCTCATGCACATTATGTGTTTCAAGTTTTATTTTTTAAAATGTATATAACTAGTGTTTCTAATGTTAAACTCTAAAATGGTATAGCTAAAGGTGAGTCATTCTTATGAAAAAAGTCAATTTATATTATTAATCCCAGGGATCGGTTGTGGTGAAAAAAATTAACTCACATAGTAAGTGTTTTTTCGAATAATCGGATTATTGTAGAAGAAACATTGAAACCAAAAAGGGATATGGGATAAAATTATCCCCAGGTTCTTTTCAATAACTAAAATTATAATGACACAATTTCTCTAAGGGGGAGAATTTAACGACCTAGATTCATTTTCTAATGAATCAATTTGATAATATTTTATCATTAATAGTCACAAATATAATATTATAAATAATTTTATTATGTTATGGGACAATAATATAATTTTTCATTTAAAAAAGAAATAGCTTATATTCCAACTAAAGTATTTTACATCTATTATATAGTTTTATTTAAAAGTTAAATATATAAATTTTTTATTTGACTTTGATAAAATGAACTTAATTTTTTATTTATTAAATCAAAAATATCTTAAGAAACAAATTTGGTATTTTTTTGAAATGGTTAATATTTAGGTGGAACTGGAAAATAATCTATCCTCAAATACAATAAAATTTCCTTTGATTAAGTATTTAAAATGTACTGTTCAATTTTTTATTAGTTTTAAATTCAAATAACTCTCCTTTTTTATTTATATACATTTAATATAAATTATATTCATTATTAAATAATCTTTCAGTGAAAATTAATTTTTATACAAAAAAATTATTTTTTATAAAAATTATTTTTCATTTAATTTTGTGTATTTATATTAAAATTAATTTTTATCACATATATAATTTGAATGTTGTAACATTTTCTCATATTTTGACTTATAATATTGAATGTTTTTAAAAATTTAAACTTCATTTTTGGTCATGAAAATAATTTATCAAGGTAAAAATTCGGTCACTAGGCTAAATGTTAAAATGAAGTAAAATGGTTCAAAACTAAGTGATAAGAACATAAAAATATTATCATTCATTGATTGGTTGAGTGGAATGTCAACTATACTTATTCTGTAGTCAAAACTAGTCTATTTTGTACTTGAGCATTACATTTATTATAAAATAAAAGAACCAGTATTTAAAAGAGTATAACTCCTCTCACTTATAAGAGGATCCCTTCACCACCTCAATTATATAAAAACATAGAGAACCATAGCTCGACCAAGAATTGTAAAGTACCTCCTCAAATCTATTTTCCATGACATATACTATTTTCTCATCCCAAAAAGTCCAAATTAAGTATTCTTGAAGAAAGGCTTAAAAAGTATACCCTAGGAATAAGTGATAGTTTTATTCAAGGTCTTTCATGTTTATTTATTCTTACACCTCCTCCAAATATATTATGAAAATACTAACAAAAATACTTATTTTATTAGTTTTATTGAATAATAATTATCAACCTTCTTTCAAACCATTTTAAAATGAAAATAATGCATGTGTTACATATGGACTACCGCCTGCATGAACAAAATATTTCATTTTCATCACCACCTTACACAGATGCCTCTAAAAATTGATTTAATTAATAAATATGATATTTATAACAGGATTAATTTTATGTTGAGATAACTTTTCCATTATATTAAAAATATTAATAATAAATAATCATAATTAAATTTAACATCCTAAAACTGGAATATCGAGACAATTTGTAAGTAATTACTTCATTCCATTTTTCTTCTTTTATCTTCTTCATCCACTTATTCTTGAATCTTATTTATCAATTTAATATAAAAAATTAAAATAATAATTATTTTATAAAAGTGATATTATTACTATAAAATTTTATATTATTTATTATTCGGTCATTATAATATTTTATTTTCATGGTCATTTTTACCACCAACAAGAATGATGTTATAATGTTTATTTCACAAATGATTAATAAAACGTAAATACTAGTAATATTATAAAATAATGATAAATTTATGATGTTATCATGACTGTATAATGATTAAACATGCATCATAAAAATGTAATAAAAAATGAAAAGTAATGTTATTTTAAACCATTAAACAAATTATCAAGGAAGATTCAATAAATAGTATCTTTTCATAACCTATTGAAATCTTTTATTTTTGGAATTATATGAACCATATATCTTGAACCATCTAGAAAATAAAAAAACATTGGATAAGGTCCTTTTATAATTTCTAGGATAATGATGTTATTTTGTATTTTATGAACCAAACGCCCCCAAAAGGAAAAATATAATCTATACTGATTTAGTAAATAAATTAAACATGATAATAAATGAAATAAAGGAATAATAATAAAGGAATATATATTAAAAAGTTTGTGAATATATTCAATAATTAATAGAATTTTATTATTCATGAAGTTAGGAGTCACACAAACTAATTCAGGAATCAATGTAAGATATTTTTCTTTCAAACCATATTTTAAATATTTCAAAGTTTTCCTTACAAATCTTTCTCTTCTATGTTTACATTATTTTCAAAACAAATCTCTACACATTAATTTTTTATTAATGATATATTATATTATCTTTTACTTTCTTTATAGTGTTTTAAAAAGTAATATTTTTAAAAAAATTTATACGGGTCTTTATTGAATTTATTTATAAAGGTATGAAAATTATTCATTTTATAATTTACAACATAAACTCGTTTTCCCATTGTCACTAATGTTCTTCATTATTAATCTTCTATTTTTCTATTCTATGGTTTTC
This sequence comes from Viscum album, assembly GCA_963277665.1. Lineage (NCBI taxonomy): Eukaryota > Viridiplantae > Streptophyta > Magnoliopsida > Santalales > Viscaceae > Viscum > Viscum album. The sequence goes on from OY728122.1 coordinate 1,439,374,920, forward strand.
CAAAATAAATTAAATTTCTATTTTTCTATTAGTTTTTCGATTTTAAGTGTTATCAAAGAAAGGGATCTTTTATTTTATTTTTATAAGATTTCTATATGAGGTTATGCTCATGGGTTTGGATAAATTATTTTATATTTTTAAAATAAAAGTACAAAAAACTTATTTGTATTATTCATTCGATAGTTCGTGGACATTATATATAATGGTGGGTGGCTCTGATATAGTCTTTTAATTAACTAGGTAATGATGATGGAGTTTTCTAGATATTTGTTACACCAATGAAGATTGTGAAATTATCATGTTTTATGATTTCATTATGAAAATATATTGGAATTTACCAGGTAGGTTATTTAATTGTAAAGGTGATTTTAAGGATTCTTGTAGGAGTGACATAAATGTGATTTCATAAGTAACCTTTATGATTATGTTATTTCGTTTGGGCTTCAATCCTTCAGTTTTGAAGAATCTTCTTTAAGGAATAATGTTTTCCATGAATGAAATATGAGTTTTAGTTTAAGAACATGTTCTTGTGAAAAAATATACACTTTATTGAAGTTTACTCTTTTAAAATGTATTTTTCTTCCTAATTTTCGAAAACTATAATACTAAAAGGTCCAATGAATGTAGAAAAATGAAATTATTTCTAAGAAACATGTAATTATGGGTTTATTTTTTATGAAATATTATATTTATAAGTTGAGAAGTGTGAAAAACAAAAAAACCAAAAGAAAAATGTAAAATGATGTTTCTAAAGTGTTGACCCTTTTTATAATTTATTTTAAGAAACTATCATATAAAACTCTACTTTATCCCAATCATCAAATGTGAATATAATTTTCCAGAAATTAAATATTAAAACAAAAAAATCCCATGGTAAAAAATATTGCAAATATGATTTAAAAGTAATTTATGACAATTACTAAATAATGAATAATTTTTCTAAAATAAAATTATCTAAATCAATATTTATTAAAATCGATATAAAATACATTTAAAGAAAAATGGGGAAACTTGAAAAATCATAAAAAAAACATTATCCTATAAACAAAATCCTTTCATAAAAATCTCTAAATTAAATAAAAAAGAATTCATATTTTAAATTAAAAAAATTATAATTTAAAAATTCTCAATATTAAATCATGCAATATTGAAAAATAATTTTAAAAAATTAATTAAAAAATATTGTTTAATTATCTCATATAATACAAAACCTATGAAAAATATCAATTTTCCTTAAAAATATAAGCTTAAAATATTCTCCTATATTCTTTAAAATCATTCAATGTTTTTTCAATTTCAATATATTATTTAAAACATGTAATATCATATAAAATGAAAAAAAAAATCAATTTCAATTAATACATCAACATAAATTCCATTTAAGGAAAATTTAAAGAATACATATAAAATAAGTAATTTTATCTTTTAATAAAATAAAAATGTATAATAAATTATAATTTTTCACTAAAATTATTTTTTTATACATAGTTATATAAATACCAATAAATAAAAATATATCACAAGAATCACACTATCTATAATGTAGACTGAAAATTCTCTATCATCTAAATCCCCACTATAGAAAACTTTTTAATGTATTTTATGCATTTATTAAATGAATTTTATATTTTTTATTAACTCGTCATATTTTACAAATTTTTAATAGTAATAAAAAACAATGCTTAATAACAATTATAATATTCTATGGTAAAATAGAAGTCTCATAGAATGTAATAAAAAGAAATATTTTGTATGAAAAATAATCCCTACATATCTATATGAGGAAAGAGGTTAAAAATATGTGCCTCTTCCCTTGGTGGGTGAATCCACCTCAAAATGGTCCAAAGTAAAAAATAAATATGATAAGTTAACTATAAAAGGTAACTTGTTAAATCACTCACCCAAACATCCCCTTATAAAATTGAAGAATATAAGTTTATCATATCTAAATATTTTGGGTACAGGTGTTTAGTAATATACCTCTCATGTTTCTATATGACTGAAGTTGCATAATCTGATTCTTCAGTCTCCACTCTCTCCATTTGTTTCCCTCCCTTCCCTATATCATTTCTATGGTTTTGTGGATATTTTCTCTAGATGGAGTTGGTGGTAATTGACTCATCATGTTAATAACTAGTTTCAATGGTTTAATTATCCCAAATGGGAGGCATTTCCAATTTTTGAAAACAAGTTAAATTTTCATCCTCATTAGTTTCATCTCCCAAAAAATTATTTTTTCATTTTTTGACTTGAGACTCATCTCGTATCTCATTTATGTTTCTTTTTCTACTCTAATAATTATTTATCCCATTCATTACTATTGCCTAGAGTATTTTATACAAAATAGGCTCATGTCCACCAGAGATGGAGAATGTGTGTCAAACAACAAAAAATAATGATAACTATTCAGGAGATGAGCTGATGAGGATGAAAATTGTACTTAGTTGTGTTCTCTAAAAGGGGAAATGAATCTCATTTGTGAGAATTAAATCATTGGAACTATTTATTAACTAGATTCCTCCATTTACACCAACTCCTTATAGAGAAAATCTCCACACAACCAGATAAATTATAGAGTGAATGGTGGGATATAAATAGAGAGGGTAGAGACTGAATAATTAGAATACGCAACTGAAGTGAAGTATATTTTTCATGTTACTAGTCTCAATGGGTCACTAGATGTATTTATAAGAATCATCTTCCATTTTTTCTTGTATTATCACACTTTCATGTCATTTTTGACCTGATAAGCCAAATCTAGGGGTTATTCTGGGATTTCTTATTTCTTCTAATTAAGGGTGATTTATCTGATGATATTCATTTAGTGGGGTCATATGACTATTAGTTATCTATTATTTAAATTATGATCTCATTTTATATGAATTTATGTGTCATATGATATATTTCTATTTATAGGTGTGTATAAATGACCCAGAAATCAACCAAACTCAGGTTATATGGTTCTTAAGGGGTGAGTGTGGCCTATCTACCTTATTATATACTCTCCTAAAACAATTATTTATATAACTATTCACTAATACATGATTCCTTGGTAAATGGTTTGTGGCACAATATTTGGAACTTGTGAGGGGTGTCCTTGAATATGTCTTAATGTAATAGGCCTTATGAGGTATATTTGAGAATTCTGTAGTAATTAAAAGTGTGCATATGGGTAATACTAGTAGATAATTGTCCTTGATAGGATAATTTTATGGGGGAATTCCCTTTTTAGAGTAATCCTTTTGAGATAAGGGTTTTTATGGGATTTTAGTCATTCCATGAGCGTTTGGGTTAGACTTTTACTTTCTAGGTGTACAAAATTGGGTACATGAGTATCGAGTATCTTTTGATTTGTGAGATAAATTCCAAAGAAATAATTTGTTCACTAACACAATAATATAAACCTACTATAATTTTTTCTAATATGGATTTTCCATTCACCTATTATATTGTTGTTATTTGGTGATTTTTTATTCCCTTGTTTTCCTTATAGAGTTTTATAATGATTAACCATTCATCTACTCTTATTCTAATAGATTTTCTGATAAAATATTCTTTACATTTATGGATTATGTTAATAATGATATACCATTCACTTTATATGTTTATTTTCACATAGTTAAAACCCATTCACTTATGGTGTTTTATATTGTAGTGATATCTCATTAAAAAAAGATGTCTCATAGATATGGTGATTGATTTTTCACTTTAGTTACTTTTTATATTGGTGATGAACCATTCACCCATGTGAAATAAATAGCGATACCATTTTCGTTCATAGTTTCTACTAATGTAGTGATATCCCATTTACATGGACTCAAGCTTTGGTGATGCGTAGTTCACCTTGGTATTAGTTGTTATGATAGTCTATTCAACTATTTTTGTGATATAAAAATGATAAATCACTTGACTCATAATGAAATGGGGTGATGGCCCATTAACGTAGGCATATATTAGGAGTATTAATAACATATTCCCCCATACTTATAATTATGGTAATAGTTTATTCACCAAGGGTTTTTTCTTAATGGTGATAGTATATTCACCATTTTGATTGATATTGATGATATCCTATTAACCTTATATTTAGATCATAGTGATATCTTTTTTACCATATTATGATTGTGGATATATCTTTCTTTCTATAGGATATACTATGGAAATAACTTGTTCACCGAATCATGTGTCATGAGTCGTGATAACCCAAACACCCATACTCTTTATTTATAGTGATATTATATGAACATGTAATATTAAGGAAAGATAAGATAACTTATCCATCAACTATATTGATGGTAATAAATCATCCAATGATTATATCATTGGTAAAGATGAAAAAATATATTCTTTAGACTCATTTATGATATGGTTACATCATATCATTCATGAAATGGTTGAGGAAAGTATGATCTTTCATGAGTGTGGTTTTTTAGTACAGTATTATATGAATCTTTATATGATTATGACTTTAATTTTTTTATAATATTTTGAATTAACACATATTTAACAAAGGACTTTTTCAGGGTCAAACTAGTGGCCTCTTACCAAGCTGTACTCATAACCTTCATGAACATCTCATTGCACATGCGGATATCATAGTCAGTGATACAGATAATGGAAATGACGTCGTTTTCAATGGTTAATTTGGGGTTATATTGGAATAGTTATGAGATAGGTTTAGGTGGATCCTTGGGTCTTGCTTCATGTTGTCTTTATTTTTCTGTAATTTATGGTTATCTAATAATGGTATAGTATCCCCATGTGTTTTAATTTTCCCACACTACTAGTCAGTGGCCTCTAGCATGCGAGGATGCTTACATGAGATCGTTTGAAACCTCCAAATCAGTACTAATGGATACCAGGTTAGGAGGACAATTTAATATTTCAAAATTACATAAAATAATAATAATAATATCCAATATATTTTAGAAATGGTGAAACATTAAACAAACACAACTAAGAAAAAAAGGCCTAAGAGGTTGAAATCCTATATGGACTACAAATTATCAACCACTATGATCCATAAGGGTTTATATCACTCTAATTACTGACACAATTAAATACATCATCTCTTTACTAAAAATCCAAAAAAATATGTATATTCCCTAATGTGAACAAGTAGGGTATGCATATAAAATAACCACTAGATAATAATATATAGTTTTAATTTCAAAATCATATTAGTATACACCATCATTATAGTTTAAAAATATTAAAATGATTTTAAATCAAGAAAACCATACTTTATATTATAAGAAATAATTTAAAATACATAATCACAATTCAATTTTCATCATAAATTTACATAGATTTAAAAATATTAAATTTCATGTAAAATATATATCATATGCACACACCCACCAAAACAATTAACCAAATATCATCATGGAATTTGTCATTGAGTTCTAAGTGTGACATAGACTCTAACGTAAAAAACATAATCCATTCTTATAGAAGTAATTTAAATATAAAAATAATTTTTTTTATTAAATCAGTCTTAGGTGCTCCTAATAGTATGAGAAAAAATATAATCAGGGGGCTTTCCACCAGTTATATATAAATATAATGTAATTCTACCAATTAGAGTAAAATTATGAATAATATTACACTATCCTTATAATTTCTCAATAAGAGCCTATGGTTTCCATAAAGATTAAAAAAATTAATAAATAAAATATTTAATTAAAACTATTTTGTGGAATTACTCTGATATCCCTTCATAAAAATATCTTAATATCACATTATATATAAATAAATCATCTATCAAATAATTTTTACCAACACCTATAATATCTAAAAAATCAAGGGGTGAGTCACAATATCAAAAAAATATAAACATTACATTTAAATAAGGCTAGAAAATAATAGCAATAAAACTAAAATAAAAATTCAAACCATAATATCTAGAAAACAAAAGACATTAAAATTTCACATAAAATATTAATAATAATTATAATAAGAAAATAATAATCATATTAATAATATTAATAAATTTTCATTTAAATAAAAAACATATTTATTTTCACTGAAATAATCACCATCACTTTAAAAAGTTTAAAATCATTTTTATTGACTTATGAAAGTATGATAGAAATCATAATACCACTATATATATGTTTATGTATGGAATTAAAATTTTACGAAGGTTTTCAATGGAATTCACATTAACTATGCATGGTCTTGAAGAATGTGTGACATTTCATGCATTTTATAATGGAATAAAAAAGTTGTCATGCATGTTCTTGTTTCATGGTCTATCCCATCATGTTGACTAATTGTGCATATTTTAAATTAATTTAATTTTTTACCTTTTTTATCTAAATTCTAATAAATTAATTCATTTTAAATATTTATAATAAATTGGTGTTATAAGTTAAAAAATATGGATGAATGGATGGCCCCACTTTATTTTCCTCTACATGGATAAGTATCCTTATATTTTATGAAATGTTATTCACTATTTATTGAGTTAGTATCTTTTCTAATTAAATTAGACCAATACAACATGTTTTAATAACTCTTAAAAACAAAAAATTAAATCAATAACTAAAAAAATATATTAACTTAAATTTATCTCCTCATTGATAACAACATCTTAAGAATATTTAATATTTTCAATCAGTACCCTATTCTTCTTCATCATTTCCTTCTCACCCCTTTATTTATTTATCACAAATTATTCTTCCTTATTTGATCAATGATAGAAATACCAAAATCATTATTACTTTTCCATTTACATTTTTTATCATTCATTTGAATTTTTTATTTCATTATGAATATTCAATATAACCTGATGTCCATCAACTAGTAATCAACACTCAATAATTTTTACATCAATCATGGATTTCTTGGTTTCAAAAAATAGACTTATAACAATGATAAGTATTTTTCCTTATTCTATATCAATAAAAAGAAAAATCCACTTGGAATTAAAACTTATCAATATTTAATAAAACATCCTCAATCAAGACTTTGGAAAATATTATCATTGTATTTTATAATTTAATAGATATTTTTGAATAATTTTAAAAATTTGGATATTGATTATGACTTGATATTATCACTCTAACCTAAGTCAAACAAGTCATTTCCAAATTCTAACAATCCATGGTTTAAAGGTATAAAGAAATTACCTAAATCATGTTTTTTATTTGGTAAAATCCTTGATACCATAAATATATATTTTCTCAAGAGGGAAATTATACCCATTTTCTCAAGTTATTTTTGATTATAACCATATCCTTCATAAAAATTTCATATTTTAGTATATTTTATAAAGAGAATTTGATTCTTAAGTTTATTGAAAAAATTTATAATCTTATTATAACATATCTACCTAAATATTTTTCCATTATACATAAACTTGTATTCTACAAACCTAATTCCCATTCCTCATCAATATAAACTAGAACAAGTTCCAATGGTATTAATGTAAATAATGGAAATGATTTACTCTTAATCGTAAAAAATAATAAATATAATATTTCACCTGAAACCCACACATAACACATATAAACTTGGGACTTTACTGAATAAATGAAAAAAAATATTTTTCAAATTAATTGAATCAAAAAATTATCAAAAATAATATAGAAAACATCAAAAATAAACAATCATACATACAGAATCATTACAAAATTCATGGAAATAGTAAAAATATAACTCTATATCCCACATGAAATTCCCAAAATACCTGATATGAATAAAATATGTGACACTTATAACTATATTTTTCACATGACCATCCCCATATGTAATAACCATTATAGCTTCATACCCAATATAACGGTCTAATACTAAAGAATAGGAAACAATACCCCATACCTATAAGAAAAAATCAATACAAATAAGATACATGCGTGCTAAAGGTGTACATGTACGGAGTGATCATAAAGCCTAGTAAGATACCTCTAAGATTATGTACTTTTTATTATTAATAGAAAAACCAATAATCCCATTTTGAAATAATTATAATGAAAAATATCTTGATTATTTATATTGAGTAAAGTAAAAAAAATATCATTTCTTACCTTTTTTAAAAAACAATTGAGAATTTCCAAGGATTTAATTTAATCCATTTTCAAATACAATATACTAATAATAGTAAAAAATGTTTCATAAAGTATCTCACTTAATTAAATATCATTAGGAATCATGGTATATCTACCTAGGTTTCTAAGACTGGAATATAGGATCTATGTACCCAATAAATATGCTAATTGTATATATTCTACTAGTTATAGAAAAATCATAAACTAGTTAAAAAATCCATTAGCAAGAGTGGAATCCTAAATTAGTGGGATTTCCCAAAATGGAAATATCCATATTATAATTCATGTAATGTTTACACTATCCAGAGTGACATTAAAATCTAGTAAATTTGAGGATAGGTATAGTAGAATCATCAATTAGTCATTTAGATGTCACCAAAAACCACTAAGATACCAAACATTTGACCATAATTCTTTCAAAATTAAATTGATCAATTAACTGAATATAACATTTAATAAAATATAACGTATCACCTTATAATAATCATCCATAAAACAACCCCTTCAAACATTGATATACAACATTCATAATTTATAAAGCCAGCTCTATTTTTATATAAACAAAATAACATTTTAGAATCATTATAATCGGTATAAAACAATAATAACACAAATACATCAAGATGAAAATATTAACCTTTACACAAATTGACAAAATATTAATATCCTCCTTTTAAAACCATTAAAAAATCTCACCATTTTAAAATAATCAAATTATTTCAAAATTAAATTATACTATTTTTTATATACAAAAACATAATTATAATTCCAAAAATACTTGAAAACCATGTCATTTAATTTTTAAAATCCTTTATAGATCATTCCATTAATAAAATTCCATTTTTTCTTATTAAATATCAACTTTAAATTTTGTTGAATACCATATATGGGTAACCAACTTAAACAGATTTTTAACTATAATCTTTGAAAATACACTTTAAATTCATCTATAAATCATATAAAATCATCAAATATATTTCATATTTACATTATAAATATAAAACATCAAATTTAGAATAAAAATGTCAACATAGAACAATATGAAAAAATTTATATTTCAATAATAGGAAAAAAGTATTGAACCACTAATTGATTCAATTTTCAATGAATTGTTGTAAGAATTGTCATTATAATAACATCTATATAAACCTAATGAATCATAAAAATAAAATTATAAACACTAAAACATTGAAATATCAAAATCTTCCTATTCATGAAAAGTGGGATTATTAACTATAAACTGATTCTACAATGATTCCACTCTAAATGGACTGAAGATAGAATGTATAAGGCTTACTTATATCTGAAAAAATTCGCATATATTTTTTGTGTTCTCTATTTCACAGTGATACTTAAAACATCCATGAACCCTAGATTCATAAAACCAAATCAAGAAGAAGTAATTTAGTGAAAGAATAATGGAAATAATGGAAAATGTGGAGAAAATGAGGTAGATCCACCTTTAATGCTTCCCGAATGATAATTAAGAACCTAAAAGGGTGGTGAAATCTTCTCTTAGCCATATGTAAGAAAGATCATATGAGATAGGAAACATGTATTTATCCCTCCTCATGCTAAACCCCTCCATTTTTAATATAGAATTTCATTTATAAATAATAATTGTAATCAAATATAATAATTTTATTTTTAATATAATAATAATATTTAATATAAATGAGTTATCATTTAATATATCATTATATATTCATGAAATAATAATATCAATAATTACAAAATTTTAATGAAAATTGATGCAATTTTATATGTAATGAGAATAATAATAATAATATTATTACATATAACATGGTGTTCAGACAAATATTTTATAAAAATAGGAATTACATATTTAAATAACATTTCACATTTGATATAATCTGATTGAAAACTCAAAAATAATTTTACTGAAATCAAATAATGAGTAATAAAATATCTTGGGATGTCTAGATATGAAAAAATAAATTTTTGAGTAATTTTAAAGAGAGTAATGATTAGTTTTAATGTATTTCAAGACTATATTACTCATCATTATCCACTCCACATTTGAAAATCACCATTCATGGATACTTTTTAAGGTCTCCAAGAATTTGTATATAACTATACAACTCATAAAAATTCAAAAAAAAATTAAAATTTTCACCAAAAATACCAAAATAATAAAACATACTTGAAATGTCATAAGTGGGGTGTTACACTCACTAATATTATTTTATTTATTACTTTATTTACTATATTTGATAAAGGTAAATTTTTCATTTATGTTAATGGATATTATATAGTAAAATTCTACTCAAAATCCATTTATTTTTCCTTAATCATGTCCTCGTCTTTATTATCTATTTAATATATTTATTATTATTATTTTCTAATTACTTCTGTATTTTATTCCATGATTCATTCACTTCTTATGATAATATCCCTTCCTTTATATCTCAGGTTAACCATTGTGTCATGACCCGTCCTCGGGGCCCATGCCGTGACTACCCCAAGCCTGCCTTCCATAGGCCAGGGGTTGGCAAGGTACTCCTTCTATCGAGTACTGTGGGTCTGCCACCCAAACACATTAGTGGTCTCTTTCGTGGTTCTACCACCCAAACACAGTAGTGATCCCCACTAGATTATACAAGTCACTCTAACTCATATCGTAGAAGCAATCAGCAGGTCTCAGCCAGCTACACGATCTCCATACTCCGTACGCTCTTCTCTGGGAGGGTCCGCTCCATGAGATATTGTTCGATACTCCAAGTATCAAAAAGTCCCACAAAGAAGTTTCTCAAAGGACCGCCTCGTCATTGGGGTCTCAACGCAATAGACGGCATGTTAATCGGACGCTCGGTCTAGGAGTTATTAGCCTTTTTGTCCCGGGGCCCGGTTGATTTTGTGTACGAACCAACCCAGTCGTATCTCAACGATACCCCAAAATCTCATAGGGTATACTCATAGGGACCATTTCTCAACGTGATTACCTACGCCACTGACGGTCCGCCAAACGGTCATTCGGTCTGAAAGTTATCAGCTTTTCCGTTCTAGGGGCCCGGTTGGATTTTGGGTACAATCCAACCCGGCCATACTCCAACTGCGTCCAAACCTCAGGTAAAGTATACCAAAAGATCCGCCTTACAAAAAGTAATCCAACAAAGTCAACGGAACGTCAATCAGATGTCTGGAACTCAAGTTATAATCGTTTCTGCTCCGAGGGCCCGTTTGGTTTCAGGTTCGAACCAACCCCGTCGTACCCAAAATTCGCCGAAACATCGAGTGTAATATAAAGATATGACCGTCTCGATCCAAGGATCCAAACTCAACCGACGGTGCATCGATCGGAGGTCTATAGCCTTTATTATGTGCATTTAAACAGATCTATCCGGAAGTAGGGGTTTGGGCCCGGTCCGACCCGGCTTGATACCACCTGGGTCGGCCCGGCCCGGTGGGCGCGGCCTGGCCCGGCGCTGGTGGCCCGGCTCAGCGCGGGCGGCTCGGCACTGGCCGAGCGGGGCAGCTCGGTGCTGGCCAAGTGGGCGTAAAGGGGGGTGTCGCCCCTTGCGTTGGTCAGGGGTTTCAACCCCCAGCTTTTCTGGAACGGTCGGCCCTTAAGGTCGGCCTTGTGTAACCACGGGACCCAAGGGTGTCCCGCCTCCAGGTGGCACTGGTGGCCAGCCGAGCCCGGCTGCTCCTGCTGAACCACTACGGCCTAAGGTCGCGACTCCCATCCGACCGGAGCGGCGCGACGGCACCGCGCCCCTTCGTCGCGGCCCGCCCTGGCCGCGGCCCCTTGCTGCTCCGGCATAGCGCGCTGGTGCCACGCCCCTCCGTTGCGGCCCTCTCATGGTCGCGGCCTCACCGGTGCGGCGAGACGGTGCTGGACACTTCCACCACAGCCCACTCCAGCCGCGGTCCCTTTTCGTTCCCGCGCTGTGCTACGGCACCGTGCCGCCTTCGCCACAAGTTCCACAAGGATCAACAAATTTAAAGGGAGGAGGATCGGTCGTGTTTGTGTGGTCCGATCTCCTCCCGTTATGTCGATAACAAGTGGCCAAATTATTTAACGAAGAATTTTAAAATAATCATGAACGTAAAATTAACCCCTACCTCAACACAAGTTGTCGAACGATGATTGTTACGGGAAATGGTGTCGTGGGGTGAAGCTTCGTATACATCGACAGAGAACATCCGAGGAGGAAGCGGCATCTCCCTTCCTTTGTCACGGAGAGAAGATTTTATGGCGACGTCGATGGAAAGTTTCCGCGTCAGTGCCTCCTCCTAGGTCATGGAGGTAGAAGATTACGGAAGAAACCGAATCGCCAAGTCGATACTCTCCCGCAGAGAAAAAGCGTTCTTCGTTGAAGTGGGGACATTCTTCGCTGAAGAAGATGAAGTTCTTCTAAGGAACAAGAGCTCTCCCTCACCCAATATCCTCACACAACTAGCCAACCTAATAAAAAAAGGCCTCCCCCTTATTTTGTTATGTTTTCCATGCCTTTTCAAAAACACAAAATTCAAAAACTAAACCATTTAATTAAATGAGCTTGAGTTGTCAAATTAAATGGGGGGAGTTGGCAAGGTTAATGAGGGTGAGAGGGAGGTGTTACTCACATAAAGGGGGAGTTATGGAGTTTAAGTAATGTGAAGGGTTGGGGCTCGTGTAGGCCCCACCTCACCTTAATCCTCTCAAGGGTTGTTAGTAACCAGTGGGTCCCACCCCAACTCCCACACATAGGATTAAACTACTTAGAATAAGGAAATAAAATTGTAACACAATTTTATTTTACATTACATTTAATCAACAATTTTAAACAACTCCTCCCAAGCAAACGCACCTTCGGGAAAGGTCCTCTTAAGAAAATACCACCGTTGTGGTTTCATTGGAGCCCTCAGATTTCAATTCCGAGCACAGGTTCAAAAGATAGATAAACCCGCTCGTTCGTTCACTGAACGTACCTGAGATAAACTTCTGAAATTTATTTCGAGCACACTAGGCCTCAGAATCAGGTGTCGTCTGAAACCGCGCACTCCCAAAATTCCAAAGAAATTATGAAAAAAAATTCTTGAAATTTTTGGGAATTTACATTACTCCCACCTCAGGGCTTTATGTCCTTGTAAAGCTACACCACTAAACTAGGGAAACTAAAGGACATATTGAGCACGCATCTAAGCCTCACGCTCCCATGTGCTCTTAGGAGGTTCTCGTGCTACCAACGAAAGCACAAAAGAAAAATCGACCATCCCCATAGGACCCACTCCTTTCGATCCTCAACCTCAACTGGAACCCTATGAAGTCACCATGTCATCGATGTCTAGCTCTCTGTGGTCAATGTTGATGGATAGGTCATGCACACATCTCCTCAGCTGAGATATGTGGTTGAAGTTGTGCACCCGGTGAATCTGAAGTGGAAAGCCTAGGAGGTAAGCCACCTTTCCTACTCTGCTGGGGACCTGGAAGGTCCGTTGAACCTCAGATATTACTTACCCCCTCGGCCACATCTCCATAGACCCCGTCGAGGTGAGACCTGTATAAGGATGTGGTTGCCATCCTCAAAGTCTAGAGGCCTCCATTTCCTTATTAGAACTAAAACTCAAAACTCTTGCTGCCATGAGGGTATAGTTGACCGATTCAAGATTGATCGACTGCACCCTCTTGTGCATGAGTTTATCATGTGCTTCCTGGGGTTTCCTTTTCACCGACCTAGGAAAACCCATCCCAACGTTGTATATAATACACAACATTTTTGTCTAATACAGTCAATATGAGTATGAACTGTGAATCTAATCCATAACCAGACCAACGTCATAAGGCCTGGATGATTTTCACCTTCTCTGTCGTAGCTCGTACCATCTCTGGTCGGTAGGAAGTTTTCCAACATGGTAAGTTGGTCAATGACCACCCTTCTTCGCCTATGATCTGTAAGAGCTTCTAATATTTATCCTTTTCCGAAAGGAGAAACTTGGTCTCATCACTTGGATGAACCCTTCCCATTGCCTAATATAGTCAATCCTGACATGAATGATGCATTCATGCCATGGATGATGTCGTAAGGCCTCGACGTTACTACCAAGAGATCCAACCATCACTATTTCCTCCAAGGGTCGAGTTGCACTGTAGGCATCAGTCTGAGGTCACTGGGTCTCCCCCAGTAGAAATTTCGAAAGTGAGGGTCAAGTTAACAGTTTTAACCCGGACCTCTTAGTATCAACCAATCAAAAGTATGAGAGAGTAAACATCCCAAAGATAAGTGTCTTTTATTATTGCAGCTCATAGTACAAGGACACAAATACAATAGCAACATGGAACTGGAAGTACCAATAACAAAAGGAATCCACTATTTCCTCTCTTGTCCACCTGCTTCCGGAGCTCCACTACCTTGTCCACCGCTCGGTTTTTGCTCAAGAAACTGAAGCTTCTTCTGTCTTGGTGGCTCCTCCAATGCCTATGGATTAACTGTGTGGGGAGTTGGATTGTCACGTTCCATGTGACCCTTCCTGTCGTAGAAGAAACACTGTCCATTTCTGGCACGCCTAGCTCTGACTCCACCCTGGGTGCCCCGCACTACCAATCCTATAACCCGAGGTCGCCCACCAGCTGGTTTGGTCCTCTTGGACCTCTGCATCATCTGTCTACTACCTACAGATGACTCGGATACTGATAGAAAATAATGTGGCAAAGGCAGCAGCTCTTGAGAATGCTCTGTGTGTAGAGTCACTAGTATAAACTCCACCCTGAAGAAGGTCTCCAAGTCTTCCCAGGTGAAGGTCATATCATCGCAAAACTGGAACATGTGGCTCAACCACCTCTCAGCTGCTCCCTGGAAGAGGCTAACAGCTAGGTACACCATCAAGTCTGCAGGTGTCCCAACTGTGTGGAAAGCTCGAGCTACAAACTCCAGCCAGTGTCCAGCCGTCTGAAAATCTGTCTCACCTCAAAACATCGGAGGCCTCTGACATTGGAACTTGTGCATCGCGCTCAAGCGGAGTGCACTTTCTACTGGTGTCTCAACTGGAAGAGGGCCCAGTACTGAGGCCTCGTCACTCGGTGGGCTGTTAGTACATAGATCTCTCAGGGCTCTAGCTGGTCATCCGTGGAAAGGCATCCTAAAAGAAATAGATATGACACGGTCAAACAATTATACATGGTGATATGACCTAGTTTGAGCTAATTTTAAAGAAACTTTTGAAAAAACACACGCAATTAGTCTTTTCATGCACTGAGTCGGAAATCAGTAGTCAGGGTCCTGGTGTATGGATACGTCGGCCACCCGCACCAACACTGGACTCCCCGAACTAAAGACCACACTTAGTAACCTTAACACTATTGCTTCATAGAAAAGAAATATCAGAGTCCTAAGTTCTGCGGTAGAACCGACTCCTCTGATACCAATTTGTCACGACCCGTCCTCGGGGCCTGTTCCGTGACTACCCCAAGCCCGCCTTCCATAGGCTAGGGCCTAGTGACTAGCACCAAATACGTAAATCCTAATAAAAAGGGAAGGCATTTCCTTTATAAAAGTAAACAACACAACAGAATACAAGCGGAAGAAAACACTAAGTATGAAAGAAAGTGCTGAAAATTAAATGGGCCAGAATACAAACCCAACTGAAAAGTATAGCTACAACTGAAGGAAAGTACAACAGAAAAGACAAGAAGCTGGAAGAATAGAAGTAGCTCCTGGGTCATCCACCTCGAATCCTACCTGAATGGTAGGTGCAGATAGTGCAACTCCTGGATCGTCCACCACGGATTCTACCTGAAGGGTAGGTACAGTTAGCCTCCTCAACGCTCTCACTCGTCAACCTCCTCCGTGTACCATCTCGTTGTGAAGTCCACCACATGATACTAACATGTCGTGAGGTCCACCTCTGGATACTGACTCGTCGTGATGTCCACCTCCAGGTACCATCCAGTCCTTGAACACTCGGTCTCTGTATGCGATGTCCGTCGTCTACATCCAACACAACGAGGTGCGGGAATTTCCCGTGTAGGTGTGAGTATAATGATACTCAGTAGGGGCCCCGAGACCCTCATGGTCTCACTAAATCCAACAAGGATTACCACAAAGCAGGATCTAAACAGATAACCCTTACTTAGGTATAAGACCATACTTATACCTAAATTATCAAGTAACCCATCTCAATCGAGAGATATCACAGAGATATGAAATCAACGGATAACCACTACTTAGGTATATGCCCATACATATACCTAAGTTATCAAGTGACCCATCTCAATCATGAGGAAAACACAAAGGTCATTGACTCAGCTCAAAACAAGATTTTCATTATCGAAACTACAACTGCTGAAGAGATCCTCCTCTATCGAGTACACTGATCCTGACACGACTCCGAGGCGCTACTCACTAACCCTAGACTGCTAAGGTACTCCTCCTGTCGAGTACCGTGGGTCAGCTAACCAAACATAGTAGTGCTCCCCACTGTGGTCTGCCACCCAAACACAGTAGTGCACCCTCCCTAATAGCCTGCAGAGGTACTCATTCTTTCGAGTACCGCGGGTCAACCACCCAAACACAGTAGTGCTCCCCACCGTGGGTCTGCCACCCAAACACAGTAGTGCTCCCCACTGGACTATACAAGTCACTCCGACTCGAATCGGACAAGCAGTCATCAGTTCTCAGCTAGCTACACGGTCTTCGTACTCCGTACACTCATCTCCGAGAGGGTCTGCTCCACGAGCTACTGGTCGATACTCCAAGTATCACAAAGACCCATGAAAGAGTATCTCAAAAGACCGCCTCGTCATAGGGGTCTCAACGCAATAGACGGTGCATCAATCGGACGCCCGGTCTGTGAGTTATTAGCCTTTTTGTCTCGGGGGCCCGGTTGGTTTCGTGTACGAACCAACCCAGTCGTATCTCAACTGTACCCCAAAATCTCATAGTTTATACTCATAGGGACCGTTTCTCAACGTTATTACTAACACCTCTGATGGTTCGCCAAACGGTTGTTCGGTCTGAAAGTTATCAGCTTTTCCGTTCCAGGGGCCCGGTTGGATTTCAGGTATAATCCAACCCTGCCATACACCAACAACGTCCAAACCTTAGGTGAAGTATACCAAAATACCAATATTACAAAAAGGAATCCAACCAAGTTGACGGCACATCAATCAGACGTCCAAAACTCATGTTATAATCGTTTCCGCTCCGAGGGCCCGGTTGGTTTCAGGTTCGAACCAACCCGACCATACACAAACTTCACCAAAACTTCATTTGTAATATACCTAAACGACCGTATCAATCCAAGGATCCCAACGCAACTGACGGTGCATCGATCAGAGATCTGTAGCCCAAGTTATGGGCGTTTAAACAGATCTGTCCGGAAGTATGGGGTTCGGGACCGGTCCGACCCGGCCCGATACCCCCTGGGTCGGCCCAAACTAGGTTGACCCGACTCGGGATTGAGTTAGGCCCGGCGCTGGTGTCCTGGCACAGGAAGTCCGACCCAACGCAGGCGGTCCGTCCGAGCACGAGTGGCTCGGCGCCGGCCGAGCGGGGCGGCTCGGCGTCGGCCGAGCGGGGCGGCTCGGCGCTGGTCGGGCGGGGCGCAAAGGGGGGCATCACCCCTTGCACTAGTCGGGGGTTTCAACCCCCGGCTTTTCTGGAACGGCCGACCCTGTGTAACCATGGGACCTGAGGGGGTCCCACCTCAAGGTGGCACCGGCGGCCGGCCGAGCCCGGCCGCCTCCTGCTGAACTGTCGTGGCCTAAGGCCGCAGCTCCCATCTGACCGGTGCCGCGCCCCTCCACCACGGCTTCCTTCGAAATCACCAGGGTCTCGCGATGGTGCTGTGCACCTCCACCACGGTCCGTGCCGGCCACGGTCCCTTTTCGTTCTCATGCGGCACTACGACACCATGCCGCCTTCGCCGCAATTTCAACAAGGATCAACAAATTTAAGGGGAGGAGGATCGGCCCTATTTGTGTTGTCTGATCTCCTCCCGTTATGTCGATAACAAGCGGCCAAATTATTTATCGAAGAACGTTAAAATAATCATGAACGTAAAATCAACCCCTACCTTGACACAAGTTGTCGAACGATGATCATTGCGGGAAACGGCGTCACGAGGTGAAGCTTCATATACGTCGACGGAGAACGTCCGAGGAGGAAGTGGCGTCTCCCTTCCTTTGTCGTGGAGAGAAGATTTTATGGTGACGTCGATGGTGAGTTTCCTCATCAGTGCCTCCTCCTTGGTAATGGAGGAAGAAGTTGACGGAAGAAACCAAGTCACCGAGTCGATGCTCTCCCTCAGTGAAAAAGCATTCTTCGTTGAAGTGGGGACGTTCTTCGCCGAAGAAGATGAAGTTATTCCAAGGAACAAGATATCTCCCTCACCCAATATCCTCACACAACTAGCAAACCTAATAAAATAAGTCCTCCCCCTTATTTTATTATGTTTTACATGCCTTTTCAAAAACTGAAAATTAAAAAACTAAACCATTTAATTAAATGATCTTGAGTTGTCAAATTAAATGGGCTGGTAAGTTGGCAAGATTAATGAGGGTGAAAGGGAGGTGTTACTCACATAAGGGTGGGAGTTAGGGAGTTTAAGGAATGTGAAGGGGTGGGGCTCATGTGGTCCCCACCTCACCTTTATCCTCTCAAGGGTTGTTAGTAACCAGTGGGTCCCACCCTAACTCCCACACATAGTATTAAACTACTTAGAATAAGGAAATAAAATTGTAACACAATTTTATTTTACATTACATTTAATCCACATTTTTAAACAACTCCTCCCGAGAAAACGCACCTCCCGGAAAGGTCCTCTTAAGAAAATACCGCCGCCGCGGTTTCATCGGTGCCCTCAGATTTCATTTCTGAACACCGGTTAAAAAGATAGATAATCCTGCTCGTTCATTCACTGAACGTACCCAAGCTAAACTTCGGAAATTGATTCTGGGCACACCGGGCCTTGGAATCAGGTGTCGTCTGAAACCACGCACTCGCAAAATTCCAAAGAAATTAAGAAAAAAAAATTCCTTGAAATTTACGGGTCTATACAAATTGTGTTTCATAACCTCATCATTTTTTACCAGTCATTAAACTTCTTGAAAATTTTTATATATAATGTTGTGAATCCATTATTATATCAAATTCATTACTAGAATTAGCCTCAAATATTTTATAATGGTTACTATTTTTATCATGAAATATTTCATGGTTTTCTCGGAGGAACTATTTTTATTGCTTCATAAATTCTATCCACATTATTGTTTGAATCTAGGAGTAACACCTCTCTATTAAAATATTTTTCCACTCTAGAATTTATTTTCCCATAACCCACATGCCTAAAAAAATTTCCCATTACATTCAAAATAATTAAAATCTTCTATTAAAATTCAATGATCTTGATACATGAGAACATAATATTATCTTTATTTATGAAAAATTATAATATTGTAACTATAAATTCATTGGAATCCATCATGTGAACTACAATAATTTTTTAACATCTATAGATATCCATCGAGAACAATTTTTTTACATTTCATAAAAAACACATCTGATTCTTCTATAAATTTATTTTTCAATGATCATCTAGTAGAAACATACATCATCATGTTATTACTACAAGTAAAACCTTTATAAAATTTTTGAATAAGAAATCACATATCTAAACCATGATGGGAACACTTTCTTAAAAACCATTTAAAATTATCCCATTCTTTATAAATCAAATCCATCTAATCTTAATTAAAACTAAATATATTAACAAGAATAAACATAGATTTAGTGTGGGTAAAAATTAATTTTAAGTATCACTTTCCTATTTCATCCAATGTTATGGTTAAATTTGATTTATAGATTTGGATAAAATCTTTAATCTCATCTCTTAATGAAAATTTGAAAAATTATAGCCTTATAAAATAATTTTAAACACCATTAAACATTAAATTGTCATAAATTTTAAAAAAAAATTCCAATTGTGCTTTGGGATCATCATTTAGTGGTATGAATAATTTAAAAGGATGAGATTCCATTTATTTGATCATCGATTGTATCTTGAAATTTTCAACAGTAATTGGTTATCCTAAAATATTAATTCTTACCTAAATATTTGAGGGTAATCAATACTCCATTAAATATTTTTCATTTTTTCATACTTATACTACTTTATCAATATATTTATTTTGATAAGATATATTTTTGTTTTCTTATATTATTTTTCATATAAAATTCCTTCCAATTTTTGGATTATAATCAAGAAGCTTACTCCCTGATTGAATAATATTATTCTATATAATAAGATCATGATTTTAAATTTCTAAACTAGTAATTCACAATAATAATAATCAAAAAATAAAAAACACTAAAAAATTAAAAATTAAATATAGAAAATGGGTGAGGATTGACTTATCATAATAGATAAAATATTAAGTTTCTATAATTACAAATCTTTATTCAAAACAAAACCAATAATTTTAAATTTTCACAATCACCATTAGTTCATATAGTTATATGAATTTAGAATTTATAATAACCATGTTATTTAGTACAATATAAGAGTGTAGTATACTGTATATTCCAATATTTAATCCATAAACAAAGTTAATCCATAATATGTTACATTGAATTCAAATAGTTTACATTCTATTTAGATAGATTTGGATTTTATTATACTAAAGAAAACTAAACCTTAAAAAATATAACCATGTTAAAAAAATAATTTCAAGAAAATAAATAAATAAATACCTCATATTTTAATGAGTAATTGATTATTGTATGAATTATTACTATTATTTTTAATTTTTTTTCGAGAACTAACGAATTAATTTGTTCTCCTGGTTTGTTAAAAAATTATTTAAACAATTAGGTTAATCAAAAATATATTTAAATATAGATAACCAAAATTAATTTAATTTTTAAAGATAACTTATATTACATATCTTAAATATTAAATTATATTCCTTCAATATCTAATAAATGATGATGAGTATTAAAAAAATATTTTAAGAAATAAAAAAATAAAGGTCCAAGATAAAACAATTGTAGAACCCTGGGACACCCTTAGAGGGGAGGGGTGAAGAAGGGTGTCAACTTTTTATTTTAAAACAATGATCTAGTACCCATTTGGGTAAGAACTCATTAAACATGTAAGACTGATGAGAACAAAAAGCAAACAATCACCTGCATAGAGACCACACAACACTTTTACTTGGTTCACCACTAAGGGGTACATCCAAGGAGTGTACGCTGACAGTATGTTGTTCATACCGAAATCTACTAATCTTCACTAGTTTGTGGGTTAGAAGGTTTAGTCACAGTCATTCTGTTGTAGGAACGCTACCTTTACAAAGGTTCTGGGATAGCTCATTGTGTCCCTCAGATCACATACCTAAACTCCCCTAGATCACTTCCTTGAGAGAATTCAAACTCATTTTATCGACATGAAGGTCGCATAAATAGATTTTCATTGAAGTATTTGTCTCAGTTCATCATGAGACACTACTTGCATCGAAGTTCTAAATTTATGCACCTGAAAGCGCTAAAGAACTAAACCAGATATTCAGAACATATAAAAAGCTTACACTGACAACTACCTGCAACACCTAACCTGTGCACGCCAGATCTTTCTTTTGCACGCAATATTTTCTTTTCGTGCAAAAATATTTCATGCAACTATACCCTTTATGATCACCTTTTACCTTTTTACACACAACTGTAACTTTTCTATGCAACTCTAACATTTCCACTCAACTCCCATTTCATGCACTGTCTATGCACATCAGAACTCAGAACTTCTCTAAGTCTTCAGTGGTACCAAATGAGAGGGGTAACCTCTTATTTATAGGCATCACTGACCCCCACATGAAAAAACCCACCGTGTTGTGAAAAACCTCTCATTCTGTGTGCAATTCTTTTTTCAAAGGAATGGTTTTCTGTGCACAACTTCAGATTTTCCTTGCATCTCATGCCTTTTATATTTTTCAGTATTCTAATCCCAAAACATGACTTGCATTCTAGTTTCTATAACACCTACAATCTTATGTGCAGCTTCCTTTTCCAAATACACTTTTCTACATTTCCCAATTTTTAGGCCTAAAAAATTGGAAAACATTGGGAAAAGATGCCACCTTCAACACTGTTTTCTACTTAAACAGTATTATTCCATTCTTGGAAAACATTCTAAACTTCCAATGATGATTGAAAACAAACAAAAACCATAATCCATTCCCTGCAAAAAACGGTCATGGATCCAACAAAAAAGTCATTAAAAATAAAATAATTATATCAATCAATCTCTCTTACATAATAATCTTATCACAATAGTACTAGAATTCAGTTACATAGTGTTTAAAAAAATAATATATATGAAAAATAAAAGAAAATAAAAATGACATAATAAAAACATAAATTAATACATTATAGAATTGGTTATCAGAGTCTCCAAATAGGATCTTCCTCTAATGTATTTGTACCTAAAGGTTATAAATGGGATTTTATAAATAAAACTAATTTATCCAATACCCAGGTGCATATTTATTTCAAAATAAATATCTGTTTTAATATTTATTGTCTAGTTGGATTCATCTTAATCAATGACCTTTAATCACTTTATAATTATATATGGTAACCTAATACAAACACTATGACATGACTTTCATCCAAACAAGATTTGAATCTTTTTATATTCCTTAATTCCTAGAAATCCATGACATTAGCTCATATTTCCATAGTTAGGTAACACTTATCAAATCCAAAAATTTACACCTTACTATATGAACATAATTTAATAACACTCAAAATAACCATGGTTTTATTCTACTTCTTTTATTATATTCTTCATCATATATTCAAAATGAGATAATAATTTGTCTTCTCTAGTAGTATAAAAATGATATGTAGTGAAATTCCATACACTATAGTGTGGTGTTTATTATTCATCTTCTTATTCAATATTCCATGGAATGGAAATAGAAAACATGTTGTAGTGTATTCATTTTCCTTGGACCATCCCACTATTTAAAATTTCATTAATCAATTTTGATACCATATACAATGGTGTGGGTAATATTTGTTTTTATATCAGATTTAGATAAAATTCCATATATGTAACAAACCAGGATATGTTTTCATATCAATGTATATGATTTCTCAATACTATCATATAATCCAATCATGTTTATATGGTTGAATATACATCAAAAATATATTATTTCATCAATAACTGATCATGAGTCCACTCTATATCATAGCATGTGATTCTCAAGTTATATCATGTGACTCTTGATCCACTGCAATATTTCACTACTTGTTAAATATACCTATACATGTGTGTGATAAGACTTATTTATTATTTTAAAAGAATCAAATAAAGATTTTAAGAAAAGTGAAATTAAATTAAACTAATGAAAATTCTATAATTAAAACACTTATAAATTAAATAATATATTAAATTCATGATTTAAAAATATTGTCAGGAATGTTTAATTTATATATATGTCTGTGTGTGTGTATATTATATTTGAATTTTTATAATGTTTATATATTTTTAATATTAATATTAACATTATTTATTAATATTAATTCTAATATATGTTAAAACTACACTAATGTTAATACT
Source organism: Viscum album (assembly GCA_963277665.1). Classification (NCBI taxonomy): domain Eukaryota; kingdom Viridiplantae; phylum Streptophyta; class Magnoliopsida; order Santalales; family Viscaceae; genus Viscum; species Viscum album. The sequence continues at coordinate 1,439,398,535 of OY728122.1, forward strand.
ATCCATTTAAATACATGATAATTTCAATTATCGGCAGTATTATTATAATCGACTTATGAAATTGATTTTTGAGCATGATATTTTATTATTTATTACATTAAAATATTAGTAAATATAGTGTAAAATAGTTTTTTAGAGGCTATAATGGGATTATATATTACATTAAATGGCATAAACCTTTTGAATTTCATGGTGTTATATAAAGAAACTGATTTATTTGATCAGAGTACTTTATAAACTCAACTTTTTAAAGTTATTGATAGTAAAAAATTTACCCCTAAATTTGACCCTAACATAAATATGTCATAAATGATTTAATGTAAAAATTCCATTTAAAAGTAAGTATTTTTAATATTTTTGGTTAGATATTGGTATAATTTATTTATTTTTTGAAAATTTGGGATTTTATTGATAAATTTGTGCCTTTGTTTAATTCTATTTAAATTAAGTAATTTTATGAGTTTTACTAATGTAACCAAAACAAAATATAGTGATGTAATATCTAAAATAACTTTTCCCAGGTCTGTGACCATTTAGTTCTGCCCAAACTGGGGGAGTCGCCAACAGACCTCAGGCATGCCTGTTTGTACACCAAAGGATGACGATAATTATTGGGGGTATAGGGTGTGATTATGGGAAGACTCTACCTCCATATCATCATGCACAATAATAGATAAAAATAAAAAACATCATCCAAAATAAAAAAATATTTATCCATAATAAATTAAACATTTTCATTAATAATAAATAAAATGCAGTAGGAAAACAGTCGTATAGACACATTGGTCACCACCGAGTTGACCACATTTAAAATAAAGGAATTATAACATGAGGCACTATTATATATATGATCTGTGCATAAATCCTTATTCCCTATCTCTAAGAACATCCAATAATTTATTTGGGGTCTTGCAACTCTGGGGAACTTCCCAATATAAACCTATGACTAGTGAAGTATGCTCAAGTGCCCATGTTTCATGGTTATCAAACTAGGGTGTCAAAACAACATAGTAAGGAACCAAAAATTTAGTCCCGTATATAACTAGTAAATTCAATGAAAACATGTTACATGCCCAATGGAATAAATAAATAACTATATAATCATAAATAATAATAATTTTAAAACTTATGGTTGTTCTATTTAACTCGAGATCAACCAAAACATGCTTTGGCTAGTACCGAAGGGACTTTGATCATATCACACAACCATGCTAAACCAAATATCATCTAGTGTTGTACCTCTCGTTCCCCTCGTGGTTTGATTTTCATGATCACAATCACTTTCATATTTGTCTAACCTTGTTTTTAAGTGTTTTGGATGATAGGAATCATTTCAGGTGGCCAAGGAATTAGGCCAAGAAAGCAAGAAGCAAAACTGGACTGAAATTCAGTCCACCGGCCAACCGGTGGCTTCACCACCGGTCGACCGATGGACCCTGGGCAGAAGGCAGAGCCACTGCCTCACCACCGGCCAACCGGTGGCCGCAGCACCGGTCAGCCGGTGGCACCTGCACAGAATGGCAAGCTACTGTCTTTCCACCGGCCAGCCGGTGGCTCTGGCACTGGTCAGCCGGTGGCCCCTGGCCAGAAATCCTCATCCTTTTTCAAGGCACCAGCCAGCCGGTGGGACTGTACCGGCCAGCCGGTGGAGCCAGTCAAACTAGCCGTTGCAGTTTGACCAGGCTGGCCCACTTGGCTCCCAACGGCTCTTTTAGCCTCTCCAACGGCTCCGAAGCCTCCCCAAGGGTTCCATGCCTATAAATAAAGGCCAAGGAAGCCCCGGACACTTACCGGAACTATTGTGAAGCCAACGGACACTTTTTCCATCATTCGGCAATCCTCCGGCGAGCCACTTCAAAGGAACCCCAAGTGCTCCAACCAACTTCCAATCCAAGGATCACCTCAAGAAGCTTGGGAGAGCACGCTACATCAACTCCATCTATCCAATTGGTGCCCAAGGCTTCTCCTCAATTACGGTTTTTATTGCATTATTTATTTTGAGCTTAAAATTGGGTTTGTGCCTACAAACCCCAAACTTTTCTCATCCCCTCTTTCTTTTGGGTCTCACATCACCATTAAGGTGTGAAGAGGTTTCTTCAAGCCTTTCCTTTTAAAAGGCTTGTGTCATAGGTGAGCTATCCTTCACCTGTAAGAAGGATAGTGGGTTCTTGCTAAACCATTAAAAGCAAGTGGGTTCTTGCTTAACCAATAAAAGCAAGCTGTAATAGGTCCTAGTGCTACCTCAAAGCCTAGTGGGTTTCTTGCTAAAACCATTGAAAAGAAAGCGGTAGGAATCTCTCAACGGTTGAGTTGGGAGCGGAGACGTAGGCCGAGTTTTGGCCGAACTCCGTTAACAATTTCTTGTGTGATTGCCTCTTTTATTTTCCGCTGCACGTTCTTTGATTTCACTTTGATTTTAAATTGTTAATCATTTTTTTAAAGGCAAATTCACCCCCCCTCTTGCCATCATTCCTCGTCTTGCTTTCGACCCTTCAATTGGTATCAGAGGGAAAATTTGAGTAATACCTTCACCGGTTTCAAATTAAAGATCCTTTTTGATGGCATCTACCTCTTTCGCCCCCGAGGGCTACTCATTGGGTCGGGCTCCATTTTTTGATGGTACCGACTATAATTATTGGAAAACCCGCATGACTACCTTTCTAAGAAGCATAGGATATCCTATTTACAAAATTGTCATGCAAGGTTATACTTTGTCTACCCCCGACGAATCCAAATGGACCCCCGCCGATATTAAGAATTTTGAGCTTGATGGCAAAGCCATGAATGCTCTACATTGCGGGTTAGATAGAAATGAATTTAATCGTGTATCCACTTGCACCACTTAACATGAAATTTGGAAGCTTTTAGAAGTAACCCATGAAGGCACTAATAAAGTCAAAGATACTAGATTAGATGTGTATAGACAAGACTTTGAATCTTTTACTATGCATCCTTCCGAATCTATTACCGATATGTTTACACGCTTCACTGACATTTGCAATGGAAGGAAATCTCTTGGTGATGATGTTTCAGCCGAGACGATGGTCAAGAAGATCTTATGGGTCCTTCCGAGCTCATGAGCACCAAAGGTGACGGCGATCCAAGAAGCTAAGGACGTCAAAAATATGCCGGTAGAGGAGCTCATCGGATCTCTCGTGACTTATGAGATCACGATGAGGAGGCAAGCACAAAAGGAAGGCACACCAATCAAGACACCAAAGAATATTGCCTTCAAGGTACAAAAGAAAGTAAGCTCCTCCTCATCATCATCATCTTCATCTTCTTCATCATCAAGCGGCGACTCGGAAATGGAGAATCTCACCCGCCAAATGCACAAGTTTATGAAGAAGCACAAAAAGAAGAAATCCCGCAAGCATAGAAAGCAAGAACCCGACAAAAGATCGGAGCCCAAGGTAAAATGCTACGGGTGCGGCGAAAAGGGCCATTACAAGCCCGATTGCCCACTCAACAAAAAACGGGCCACGCAAAAGGAAAAAGGAAAGAAAAAGGTCCTTAAGGCGACATGGAGTGACACCTCATCATCCTCCTCCTCCTCCTCCTCAAGCGACCAAGGTACAAAATGCCTAATGGAAAAACATGAGGTAACATCTTCCGACTCCTCCTCCTCTTGCTCTTCAAATTCAAATTCTTTCAATCATTTGTCTTATGAAGAACTCCAACATGTTAGGGACCAACTTGAAAATGGTTTTCATGAGCTTTCTTCAAAATTTGTTTCTTTGAAAAAGAATTTCAAAAAGCTTTCCTCCGAAAAAGACCAACTTCTCAAAGAGAAGGAGGAACTCTCCCTAAAAATCCAAAATTTTCCAAATGTTGATTCTATGGAATCAACCATCAAAGATTTAAAAGAATCCCTAGCCAAATTCACCCAAGGGGAACAAAATCTTTCAAAATTGCTTGGTTCCCAACGAATTTCAAGAACCACCCAAGGGCTAGGATATAACAATGTAGCTTCCTCATCCCATGCTCCAACTGTTTTTGTAAGGGGGAGCTCTAGTTTTAAATTTTGTAACTATTGCAAAAAACCCGGGCACATGATATATGAATGTAATTGCAAAAACGCCCGGTATGGTAGGCCCAAATCGATTTTTTATTCGGATGAATTTTATAGGAGAAGACCCGCTACAAGACAAGTTTGGATTGAAAAATCCCTTCTTGCGAGTCTCTCCGGGCCTAAAATTGTCTCTTTTCAAAATTCCTCTCCCCGGTGATCTTTTGTTTTATTTAGGGGGAGAAATTTTCTTAAATTCAAAAATCTCTTTCGATTCATTTTTCAATTTAAATTCTTTTTTGATTCAAAACTCTCAATTTCAAAAATTTCATTTGGTTTCAAAATTTCAAATTTCAATTGGTTTTTTGATTCAAAACTTTCAATTCAAACTGTTATTCAAATTTTCATTTCAAATTCAAAAATCTCAATTGATTTTTTAATTCTCATATCTTGTTTTTCAACGTTTTCCCTCAATCAAGTTTTATGCCCTGTGCTATTTTGATAATCACAAAGGGGGAGAAATTCTTGATTGATTGGGGGAAAAATCTTTTAAAGCATGCCTTTCATTTCAGTATTTTTTTTTCATGGATTGTTTCGGTGATTGTGATCATCAAAATAGGGGGAGATTGTTGTACCTCTCGTTCCCCTCGTGGTTTTATTTTCATGATCACAATCACTTTCATATTTGTATAACCTTGTTTTTAAGTGTTTTGGATGATAGGAATCATTTCAGGTGGCCAAGGAATTAGGCCAAGAAAGCAAGAAGCAAAACTGGACTGAAATTCAGTCCACCGGCCAACCGGTGGCTTCACCACCGGTCGACCGATGGACCCTGGGCAGAAGGCAGAGCCACTGCCTCACCACCGGCCAACCGGTGGCTGCAGCACCGGTCAGCCGGTGGCACCTGCACAGAATGGCAAGCTACTGTCTTGCCACCGGCCAGCCGGTGGCTCTGGCACCGGTCATCCGGTGGCCCCTGGCCAGAAATCCTCATCCTTTTTCAAGGCACCAGCCAGCCAGTGGGACTATACCGGCCAGCCGGTGGAGCCAGTCAAACTAGCCGTTGCAGTTTGACCAGGCTGGCCCACTTGGCTCCCAACGGCTCTTTTAGCCTCTCCAACGGCTCCGAAGCCTCCCCAAGGGTTCCATGCCTATAAATAAAGGCCAAGGAAGCCCCGGACACTTACCGGAACTATTGTGAAGCCAACGGACACTTTTTCCATCATTCGGCAATCCTCTGGCGAGCCACTTCAAAGGAACCCCAAGTGCTCCAACCAACTTCCAATCCAAGGAGCACCTCAAGAAGCTTGGGAGAGCACGCTACATCAACTCCATCTATCCAATTGGCGCCCAAGGCTTCTCCTCAATTACGGTTTTTATTGCATTATTTATTTTGAGCTTAAAATTGGGTTTGTGCCTACAAACCCCAAACTTTTCTCATCCCCTCTTTCTTTTGGGTCTCACATCACCATTAAGGTGTGAAGAGGTTTCTTCAAGCCTTTCCTTTTAAAAGGCTTGTGTCATAGGTGAGCTATCCTTCACCTGTAAGAAGGATAGTGGGTTCTTGCTAAACCATTAAAAGCAAGTGGGTTCTTGCTTAACCAATAAAAGCAAGCTGTAATAGGTCCTAGTGCTACCTCAAAGCCTAGTGGGTTTCTTGCTAAAACCATTGAAAATCAAGCGGTAGGAATCTCTCAACGGTTGAGTTGGGAGCGGAGACGTAGGCCGAGTTTTGGCCGAACTCCGTTAACAATTTCTTGTGTGATTGCCTCTTTTATTTTCCGCTGCACGTTCTTTTATTTCACATTGATTTTAAATTGTTAATCATTTTTTTAAAGGCAAATTCACCCCCCCCTCTTGCCATCATTCCTCGTCTTGCTTCCGACCCTTCATCTAGGTCCCAAGAAACTAGTCCGATTTGATCCAAACTTATGGGGGCGTATATATCCAACTCTATAACCATTATATCATCTCGAATCCTAGGATTCAATCCAAGGTACCCAAATCATTCTATCTCATCTCCAAGAAAATGGCATCCAAAATCTTGGTACATCATCTCAAATACAGGGATCAAATACAGGGAATCCGAAATCATGTTAATACTAGCTCCAATCTATTGTATAAAAATCATGGTACATCATCTTGACTATAATATTCAAATAAAAGGAAGACTAAATCATTTTACACCAAACTTCAATCCATGACATCCCAAATCATGGTACACCCATCTATAATCCAATGTAATCTGAAGCATGATCATACACCTTATCTGAATCTTTATAGTATATCCTAGTAATCCCAAACCAATAATCATATTATCTAAAAATATATGGAAATCGAAAACATTCCAGTAGGACTTGTCTGACTCCTAGGAGTATAACCTAGATATCCCAAACTAGTATGTCTCTATATACAGTGGATCCCACACAAATCATGTCATTAAACACATCTCAATGGGTATGGACTCCTACTCAGATCTTTCCAAAATATAAGGATGTCCTAATTGGTTCACGACCTATCCTCATCTCATCTATAATAGTCTTAAATTGTTGATTTATATTCTATTGTGAAAATTTCAATCATTACTACCCATTTCCACAGATCCCTCATAAGGGTCAACATGTCACTAAGCACCCACATGGGTCCCCTATGTAACATCTCGATCGAGGTTCCTCACTAAGGTCCTTAAATCACATTCTAATCACTCGTGTCCAAAACCATCACTCGTAAGGCATAATGTCTATCAACATTATTACAATCATGTTACATCCTTACGGTAATTACAAGACACATCATAGTTGAATCACTATTAGGATATGTTGTAGAGAACATCCTAAAAACCCAAGTCATCTCTAGGATATTCCTCATGCACCCAACCTATCAAGATGATAACTAGGTAATACCCGCCCATGTACTCACATCCCATGGATAAAGGACCACTTTTCCCTCCCTCTTCTTTGTTATCCGAACTATTGTAAGGTATCTCAATGTTCTCACATGGCCTACTCCAACCATTCATTCTCAATATATCTCTCACCTCTACCTTGAGGTCACTAAGGGAACCACAAGGGAAAAAATATCAAGTTATGATACTTATGTCTCAACCCTTAGGTTCTATGTGTAACATCCCTATTTTTTCTAAGTAATACATTTAAATATTTTCAGTTATATTTTCGGACCTAAGTGCTGAGATGATGTGAAATTTTAAGGAACGGTTATCCCAGTATAGATGTAATGTAATATTAAATATATTATATCAAACTTGTGATGTTTTTCTAAAATATTTGAATAAATATATAAAATAGGCTTGAATCATAAATCTATAGTCATTTCTTAGTTTATATCATGGGTTTTACCCTTGGCATGATATAAACATGGATCGCATTGCATGATTTGGTTGAGCGCGGTCATGGGACGATAAATAGAATAATTAATTAATTTAAATTAATTTATTTGGTTAATTTCTCTGACCTAATCCATAATCTATAAATAACCATGTTTGGTAATATATTGTGGTTCACCACATAACCCTAGAGACCTAGTGAGGAGATGTTAGAGGATTGTTTTTGTAGGAATGAAAATCAGATCGTGGATCAATGATCGGTGTTCAACGGAGTTCATTGATCTCAAAAATGAAAAACACATAGGACTATTATTAATTAGTGATTGATCTAGACTCCGTATAAGATTTTTTTATTACGTGTATTATTCTTTTATTTTTATCTTATGTCAAATTTGGATCAATTTCACGCACAAAAATTGATTGGTGGATTGACAATTGATTTGTCATTGATCTATTTGATTATTTCATGGTTAATTAATTATTAATTATAATGGAAATTAATTATTCCCAAAACTGAAATGGTTGATTTTCATTCCTATATTATGTTTCTTTTATTTCTCCCTCATTTCATTGCACATTCATTATGGTAAATTTCATTATCTTTCGGTTTGTTAAATACCCAGCAATTGATCATTTTGTGATCATTCTTCGATATAATGTATCAATATTGTGGGTGAGATTTGTGATTGAGGATACAATAGAGGTGTGATAATGAGGTAGGATGTTCAAACCTATATCATATTATTATATTTATTCACATTCTTCCTAGTTTGACATATGCTGATAGTGTAAGGCATTGGTGGTCGATTTTCAAGCATATCGGAGGCCTGAATCTGACGAGCGGTGATTGTGAGGGTTGGTCAGCACAGATCCATGATAACCAATGAGTATCGTGGTTAGATAAATGTCTAAAGATAAAGTTAAATATTCATAAAGGAATCACGTAACCCGTAAAAAAATTTGGTACATGACATGTACTCTAAAAGAGTACACACTTTGTGGAGCAAGCTTCAACACTAGGGTTTTCAGGAAAATTAAATTTCACAAGCCATATGACCCAGTGCTGGAAACTCAATGTGTTCCCCAGTGAATTTTTATGAATAGACACGGCCATAAACATGGGTATGGGTATATCACACAAGTATATCCTGGTACACAAACTTGGCCAAGTATATGATCTTGACCCAAACTACACGGGCACAACCAGCTACACAGGGTTATGAATAGGTGGCACTTCAAGTGCCAGATAGACATCTAAACGTTGTGTACCTAATGGGACATGCCATGAATTTTGTAAAAAATAATTTCATGTGAGTGAGAGATATGGTCGGTGTTAATATTAGTGATACACACTATGAATCATCATATATAGGTCGTATACATCTTTTAGGTAAGGCTAGAGCCTTTATTCTTCTCAGTTAAACTTTGGTATAATCTTGGGTGTTTTCCCTCATACATTTTGGGTGTATAAAAGTATTGATTGATTTATTATCCATGGTCTATCTCTATGAGGGTATAATGTGGAATTAAATATTCCTCACATGATTCTATTCCCCTATATGGGAAAATTCTCATATAGAGTTCGTTGTGTCCCCCAGATGTCTTGGGTGTGATCCTCTGTCATTCTTTCATCCACCTAGGGTAGGGTTTGTGGAATTTGTGGGACCACCATACACAGGGTTTCGATCCCTTGAAAAATAGGTTAAACCCTTGGGGTTCAAAATATCATTGTACATATTATTCCCTACTTATTGGGTTATTCTAGTAGGGTTTATGGCTCCCCCAATAGTCTTGGGTGTGATTCCATATCTGGGTGTCTAGATCTTGTAGATCTAGTAAGAAATTTTTTTCCTAGACCAGATGAGAATGACCTCTGAAATGAGTTCCATTAGTATAGATATTCCTAATGAGTGTAACCTCCTAGATGTGTTTCATCAAGGAAATCATGGATTATAGAGTGAGTTATCACTAACAAGTGTTACATTAAAACCTCAAGTAGAATTCAGTGGTTAGAAGTTATTGATGCCTACTTGAGATTTGGAGTTTTTTATGAGTATATCTAGTTTATTATTCATTATATATATGAACCATATATAGATTTACAAGTCTTTTTATTGATTACATAACTACTCTTGATGCTTTACATTAGGTTATTTTGGGGTTTCCTACTAGGTATTGTTATACTCACCCATTCATGGGAACTTCCCACATGTTTCATGACTTATGCAGATGATAGGCCATTTAATGGAGTATTATGGGGAAATTAATAGGTAAAGCATATTTATACTCTATAAATACCAATGTGTATTCCAATTTTGTATTTGATAGAATACCCCCTCCCCCCTACAGAGTATGTTGGACTCTTTTAATTTTTGGTGGCCATGTATAAGGCCCGTCTTTATAGATTTCAGTGCCTTTTTCATACTCTGATTGTGGGAATATAGATGTATTCATGAATTGGTATATTTTTCATAATACTTTATCATCATTTTATGTGATTTTAGATGTGTGTGTGTATATATAGGTACTTAGGTTAGGATCCCCCATGTGTGATATATTTTTACATGGATTTGGTCTCTAACCCCTAGACTATTAAAGGCAGTATTGGGGTAGTCACACTCAGCTGACCACCAGACAGGTGGGCCTCGGTGAGTCGAGTCATGAAAGATTGGTAATAAAGGTATCCAGTTCTACCATAGGAATGGAATGTATACCATTTCTAGTAGTGATATTGGTTGGGGATTTATGACAATAGTGTTAAAGTGTTTTGAGTTTGGCTCTCCAGCTAGGGACTCCAGTGTTGGTGCATCAGCTGACACATCCATTCAACAAGACTATGATACCCTGATTATTGACTCCGTATATGTAGACACTAGTTGTAGGGTAAACATTTATACATGCATCATATAGGAATATGTTGTGGTTTCCATGATCTTCTTGATTTAGCACCCCATATATATTCATTGATCATGGTACATCATATCTTGTTTATTCATGTATTCATAATGACATCCAATGATGTTTTTAAAGCATAGTCGAGGGTGTGACCAAATAGGTGATGAGTCCACCATGTAGGGACCTATTCAAAAGAAATATTTCGTTCTATGTAGATAGTATGTGGTGCTATCACTCGATGATCAGTGCATAGACCCACCTATGGTGGTTCATGTTGATTCATGATGTCAGGTTGAGCCATGGATGGCTCTTCTGGCATTAAATGATAACATGAAATGATCAAGAATGTGTGATGCGATTTTATGCCAGTGATCATCAGGGATACAGAGAGAGAAATACACCCTGACAACTATTTTTTAGTCCATGTCACATCATAGGAAGCTTCATAATTCATGAGGACATTAGGGATATCTTAGTTATTTGAGGTCGAGGTGTTGTGATTCTTGTGATGGATGTGGACATCTCGTTTGAGATTTTCCTACATATCATGTTGTAGATAGAGAGATAGTTGATTGACTCCCCATGTAGTCCAATGCCACCACTAAGTCCATGTGGCATGTGTTATTTTAGAATATACTTTGTGGACCCTAGAATTTTGAATGTTATATGATTCCTTCATGCATATTTTCCCAAGTCTTTGGGATTTTATCTATCCATGATACTTTCTAGTGATTTTTTATCTAAGTTGACTAACCCCCACCTTCATTTTTCATTAGATCCTATCCATCGATCCACTTATAAATCGACCACCGTCAACTCACACTATTGTCGAGTGTCAAACTGGGAAGATTGGAAATAACTAGAACTATCTGATCCACCTACAATCATCCTCCATCATCACGAAACCCTAATTACATCCTCAATCATGAACCACACCTGTGACATTGATTCCTTGTGCTGATGAAAAATCACACTATTATCGCTTATCAGGTATTTTTCTGATCATGGGCATGTCACGACCCGTCCTCAGGACCAGTGTCGTGACTACCCCAATCCCACCTTCTATAGGCCAGGGGCTGGTGACTAGCACCAAAGGCGTAAATCCCGATATAAGGGAAGGCATTTCCTTTATGTAATAAAACAAACACCACAGAATATGCAAGAAGAAGTAAACACTAAGTAAACTGAGTACAAAAGTAAGTGATGGAAAGTAAATGGGCCAGTATACAAACCCAAACTGAAAGTAAAGTACAACTGAAAAGAGATTACAGCAGCAGAAACGTAAAGGAGCGATTCCGAGTCGTCCTCTAGAAATCCCACCTAAAGGGTGGGTACAGATAGTCTCCTAAACTCCTCAGCTCCAGCCGTCCGCTCCGAGCACGTCTCATCCAGTGATCCACCTCTATGTACCGTCCAACTCCACAAGCTCCTACCTCGATCAGCGCTATCCGTCGTCTGCATCCAACACAACGTAGTGCGGGCATAGCCCATGCAGGGGTGAGTATACGCTACTCAGTAGGGACCCCGAGATCCCCGAAGGTCTCCCCGAATCCATGAAGGATAAACCACAAAGGAATGATACAATCATGAAGTAACAACCAACTCTACTTAGGTATATGCCCATACATATAACTAAGTCATCAATTCCAGTTCATCTCCAACATCCAATCCAAAGTTCGATCTAGTCCACACAGGAAATCACAATCCAATCCACACAGGATAACACAACCCAATCCACATAGGATAGCAAAACAATCATATCGAAGATAGTGATTAAAATTCAAGACTCAGCTCACACAAGTATACTCTTCGTAAGGCGATAGAAATGATCAGATGTAGCCACTGATTCATCTAGGCTATCAGACCCACATAGGATACAGTACCAGCTAAGATGTCGGACCCAAAAAGGATACAAGACCAGCTACTCTACTGGACCCACGTAGGATACAAGTACAGAGTCAAATACTGCCGGAGCCACGTAGGATACAAGAATAGTAGTCAAGTACTGCCAGACCCACATAGGATACAAGAACAGTATTCATCGCCATCAAACCCACGGAGGATTCTAGTATGTTCGTCGTCGCTGCTGAACCCACGGAGGATCCCAGTACAGTCGTCATCATCGTCGTAGTCGCAGCCAGCTCTAGGGTTTCTGCACATAGCACGCTCGATTCCAGGAGGGTCCGCTCCACGATCCAAGGGGGTCGATACATCAACTGACATGTAGTCCGGATTTGATTAATCCCAAAGTTCTGTCTCGTCAATAGGAACTCAACGCGACAGACGACGCGTCAATCGGATGCCTGTTCTGAGAGTTATTGGCTTTTTCATCCAACGGGCCCGGTTGGTTTTTAAGTCAAAACCAACCCGACCATAATAAAACTACATACAAACCTCTAGTGGAGGAATCCAAAAGAACCATCTCACTAATAGGAATCCAACAAAGTCGACGACATGTCAATCGGACGTCCGGAGCTCAAGTTATAAGTGTTTTCGCTCCGCGGGGCCGGTTGGTTTCGTGTTCAAACCAACCTGGACGTACCCAAAGTTCTATGAAACCTTGAGTGTAATATAATAAAACGACAGTCTTGATCCAAGGATCGCATCGCAACTGACGATGCATCGACCAGATGTCCATAGCCCCTGTTATGGGCTTTTGAGAGAATCTGTCCAAATTTAGGGGGGTTTGGGCCCGGACCGACCCAGCCCAAAACCCCCTGGGTCAGCCCGAACTGGGTTGACCTAACCCAGGTCCGGTTCAGGCCCTCTTGGGCGTGGCACGTCCCGGTGCAGCTGGCCTGGCCCACGTGGCCAGCGGCTCGGCCTTCGGCCGAACGGAGTGCGGAGGGGGGGGGGGGGCTACCCCCCTTGATTGACGAAACGGGGGACTCGCGGGGGTCCGCCCTTGCTGTGCTGGTCGGGGGTTCAAACCCCCGGTTTCTTCGAGTAACGGCCAGCCATTAAGGTCGTCTGGTGTTGCAGCCATGGGACTAGCCGGTCCGGCCTCCTTGCTAAACCGCCGCGGCCCTTGGCCGCGGCTCTTCAGGTCCAGCGCGGCGCGATGGCGCTGCGCCCCTCCATCACGGCCTGACTCCGGCCCCAGCCTCTTTCGGTCTCAATGGCGCGGCGTGACGGCGCCACGCTCCTTCGTCGCGGCCCGCACCGGCCGTAGTTCCTTCGTTTCCACGTGGTGCGAAAGCACCGCGTCACCTTTGTTCCAATCCATAACAAAGTACAACAACAATAGGGAGGAGGTTCGGCCGTGTTTGTGCGGTCCAGCCTCCTCCCATTAATTCGATAACAAGCGGATATTTATTTAACGATGAATTCCATAATTAATCACGAATGTAAAAACAAAACCCCTACCTCGAAGAAGAATTCGCGGAAGCTTGCGTTGCGGAAAACGGCACTGCGGGGAAAGGCTTCGTATTCGATGATGGAGTTCGTCCGAGGAAGAAACGGTGTTCCCCTTTCTTTGATGTGGAGAGAAGGTGGTACGGCGTGTCAGTGTTCTTCGCGTTCTCTAAGGAGGAAGATGAAGATCTTCTAAGAGTATAACTCTCCCTCTCTCAAATATCCACACAACACATCAACCAAAAATAAAATAAGTCTTTTCCTTATATTATTTACACATGCCATCATTTTTAAAATTTGAAATTGAAGTCACCCCATTAATTACATCTTGTGTTGTCAAAATTAATGGGTGTAACATGGCATCAATTAAGGTGGAATAAGAGTTAGGGGAAAATAAGGGTTGGGGTTCATGTGGGCCCCACCTCACTAATATCCTATTAAGAGGATTTAGGTTCAAGTGGGTCCCACTCAACTCCCTCACATGGGGTTAAACCACTTGGATGTGAAATAGAAGTTGTGACAAAAATTTTATTTCACTTTAAACTTAATCCATATTTTTTTAATAACTCTTCCCGAGCAAACGCAACCCCAGAAAAGGTCTTCCTAAAAAATTACCAGTGTTGCGGTTTCATTGGTGGCCTTGGATTTCAATTCCGAGCATCGGTTCAAATGTTATGAAAACCCACTCATTTGTTCACTGAACATACTCGAGCTAAACTTTGAAAATTGATTCCGGGCACACCAGGCCTCAAAATCAGGTGCAGTTATAAACTGCATACTCGTAAAATCACAAACAATTTAAGAAAAAAAATTCCTTGAAATTTACAGGTCTTTACATTACTCCCACCTTAGTCATTTACGTCCCCGTAAAGATGCATTACAAACTAGGGAAACAAATGAGGGTACTGAGCATGCATCTGAGCCTCCCGCTCCCCAGTGCTCTCCTGGAGGTTCCTGTGCTGCCACCTGATGCACACTAGAGGAATCGACCGCCCACGTAGGACTCGTTCCTGTCGATCCTCAATCTCCACTGGGACCTCCACAAAAGTTTCTCCGTCATCAATGTCCAGCTCCCCATGGTCGATGATATGCGTCGGTTGGTGCACGTATCTTCACAGCTGAGATACGTGGAAGACGTCATGCACCTGGTGTAACTGAGGTGGTAGAGAAAGTCGATAAGCCACCTCGCCTATCCTGCTGAGAACCTGGAATGGTCCTATGAAATGCGGAGATAACTTTCCACCCTGGCCAAATCTCTGTAATCCAGGTCGAGGTGACACCCGCAAGAAAACGTGGTCGCCATCCTCGAACTCTAGTGGTTTACACCTCCTGTCAGCATAAGACTTCTGGAGGCTCTGAGCTATCCTCAACCACTCATGGATAACCTAGACCTTCTCTGTCGTGGCCTGGACCATCTCTGGTCCCACAAGTGCTGACTCCCTAGGTTCTGGCCAGCACAGAGGTGACCTGCAAGGTCAGCCGTACAATTCCTCGTATGGTGACATCCCGATGGTGGAGTGGTAACTGTTGTTGTACGAAAACTACACCAAAGGTAGGTGATCCTCCCTCCTGCGACCAAAGTCGAGGACACATGCACGGAGCATGTCCTCGAGAGTCTAAATGGTCCTCTTCGTCTGACCATCCGTCTGAGGGTGAAAGGCGATGCTCAGGCGTAGCTATGTCCCGAATGTCTCCTGAAACCCCTTCCAAAGCCAGGAAGTAAAGTGAGCATCTCGATCAAAGATGATAGATGATGGAACACCATAAATCCATACAATCTCCTGAACGTAGAGGTGCCCCAAGCTCTCCACCGAGCCCTGCTCTCTGATGGGTAGAAGGTGGGCCAACATGGTGAGTCGGTCGACGATCATCCCAATGGAGTCGTGTCCTCTGGAAGTACGCGGAAGTCCAGTCATAAAATCCATAGATATCCCGTCCCACTTCCACTCTGGTACCTCCAAGGGCCGTACCAATCCTGCTGGTACCTGGTGCTCTGCCTTCACCTACTGGCAGGTGAGGCATCGAGAAACGAACTCTGCCACAACCTTCTTCATACCCGGCCACCAGTGCTATCGTCTGAGATCCTGGTACATCTTCACCACTCCTGGATGTACCGCTAAAGGGGAAGTGTGAAACTCACTCAACACCTCCTCCTGTAAAGCAGTTGGTACCATGGTACGTCCTCTGAAAAGGACGACGTGCTCTCCTCCTATAGAAAAACCATCAGGTTCCTGTCCTATGGAAATCTGTGCATGTCGCGTCTCATAGTCAACGTCCCCACACTGTGCCTCTCTGTCCCGCTGAAGAAGTGGAGGTGTGACTATGAGCGACTGAAGGAAGGCTGCCCCATATCTATCCACGAAGGATATCTGCAAAGCGGCTAGCTGCTCTATCACCTCTCCAAGTAGTTGAATGCCCGTCCTCCTACTGAGAGCATCGACTATTACATTCCCCTTTCCAGGAGTATAGACTATTTCAAAGTCATAGTCTTGGAGGAACTCGAGCCATCGCCACTGTCTCAGGTTCAGGTCCTTCTGCGAGAAGATGTACCTGAGACTCTGGTGGTCAGAATAGACTGTAAAGCGCTTTCCCATCAGATAGTGTCGCCACATCTTCAGAGTGAAGACCACTGCTTCTAACTCCAGGTCATGGGTAGCATAGTTCTGCTCGTTCTGCCTCAACTGTCGTGATCCATAGGCAATCACTACCTACTCCTGCATCAGGAAACACCCGAGTCTGGTCTTTGATGCATCGCAGTAGACTATGTACCCTACGCCCTCCCCTGGTAGCCTCAATATGGGTGCACTGGTCAATCTCTGTCTCAGCTCCTGGAAGCTCTACTGACATCTGTCTGACCACACGAAGGGTTTCCCTTTCTTCGTCAAAGCTTTAAGTGGTGCTGCAACTCTGGAGAAGTCTGGAAAAAATCTCTGGTAGTACCCAGCAAGACCTAAGAAACTTCTCACCTCCGTCACGCTCCTGGGTGGCTCCCAAGCTAGAACTGCCTCGATCTTCAAAGGATCCACCGCAACTCCTACCTCATAGATAACGTGTCCCAAGAAGTGGACCTCACATATCCAGAACTGGCACTTCGAGAGATTACCATAAATCTAGTTCTCTCGGAGTGTGTCCAGTACAACCCGTAAGTGGTAGGTGTGCTCCTCCTCAGTGGTCGAGTATATCAATATGTCGTCGATGAAGACTACGAAAAATAGATCGAGGTATGGCTGAAAGATCCTGTTCATGAAACTCATGAACACTGTTGGAGCGTTGGTTACGCCAAAAGGCATAACCAAGAACTCATAGTGGCCATACCGACATCTGAAGGTCGTCTTCTTCACATCCTCGCCTGGAACTCTAAGTTGATGATAGCCTGGCCTAAGGTCTATCTTCGAGAACCAACATGCTCCCTTGAGCTGATCAAAGAGGTCATCAATCCTCGGAAGTGGATACTTGTTCTTCACAGTCACCTGGTTTAGGCGACGGTAATAAACACACTGTCACAAGCTCCCGTCCGCCTTCTTGGAGAACAAAATTGGGGAAGCACAGGGTGAAACACTGGGTCGAATGAATCCCTTTCCCTGTAAGTCCTCCAGCTGTACCTGTAGCTCTCGAACATCAGCCATCTGATATGTTGTAGTAGATATCGGGGCTGTCCTGGAGTATAAGTCAATATAAAAGTCTACCTCTCTACGAGGAGGTGTCTGAGAACGTCGTTAGGAAAAACGTTTTCATATTGATCCACCACTATAGGAAAACTCAGACTCCGCACGTCCACTGCTATTAGGATGAGGCTAGCCAACTGATGAGTGATCGACTGTCCTCTCCTCTGTGTGAGTCCATCCTGCGCTGCAAAGGCTCCCTTCTCACCGGTGAAGGTGAAACTGCTCCCATCGGTGCGAACACACCGCACCATGTGCCTAATATAGTATATCTGAGCATGAACTGTAGATAACCAATCCATGCCCAATATGACATCGTAAGGCCTCGATGCCGCTACAAGAAGATCCCAGCCGAAGCTCTCACCTCCTATAGTAAGCTCACACTACCGGCACTAGTGCATAATCGTCGAGTCTACTCCCGTAGGAGACACTAGCCGTAAGGATCGAGTCAACGGCTCCATCGGAATCTCTGAGCTCCGTACAAGGGCAGCGGTAATGAAAGAATGACTCGCTCCTGTGTCTATAAGAACTGCAGCAAGGGTGGAGTAGACACAGATAGTACCTCGAATCATCTCTAGTGCTCTGTGGTCATAGGCCTCCGCTGCTTGATGCTGAGCCTGCCTCTGTCCGCCAGCTCCCTGTGGTCGGGGTGGACCTCCTGGTGGTGGTGGTGGTAGAACCTCAAAGCATCGCCCACCACCTGTTGCTCGGCCAGCTCCTCTGCCTCATCCGCCTGCTCCCTGCGGATCACCACAGTCAAACCTTTGCCTCTGCCTGGGTGGTCCCTCAACCGTCTGTTGCTCCTCTGCATGGCGGGTCGGGCAGTCATGAGCCATGTGGCCCTGCCCGCCTTATGCATAGCACTATCTACTCCTCATAAGACTGGCTCTACGCCTTGTGCCTCGTACCTCTGAACCAGTGTCCGGAGGTCGTCTGCCCGATGGTCTAGTCTGCTTGGACCCATGTGACATCCGTCGACTTCTAGCTGCAGAAGACTCAGCTACATGCCGCCCTACAGTAGGTCTCGCTGCTGGTGTAGGCTCAGCAAGAAAGCTCTCTGCGAGAAGGGCTCACTCCAGTTCTCCTACCTGCGTCGGAATGCTGAGGGAGATCATCGATGCCCTGATATCAGGCCTCAGTCCCTGCTTGAAGGTCCGGGCCTAGAAGAATGGGTCTCGTACCATGTCTGTGGAATAGCGCGAGAGATCGGTAAATCTCGCCGAGTACTGGGCTACCGTCATGCTACCCTGCCGCAGCTATAGTAGCTCCTGAATGCGCACCGCACGGAGGGTGGCTGGTACGAAATCCAAGCGAAAGAGGCCCTTGAAGTCCGAACCAAGAAGGGATGCCTCGTCCTGCACCTGGAGCATCAGGCTCCACTATCTACCTACTTCTACATGCAGAATACTCGCTGCAAGGATTACCATGAGGTCAGCTGGTGTCCCCACTAACCTGAAAACTCATACAACAACCTCCATCCAATCCTTGGCTACCTAAGGGTCCGTCTCCCTACGGAACTTGGGCGGTATCTGACGCTGAAACTCATGCAGTTCACTAAGGTGATGTGCACTCTTAGTAGCTGGGTCTGGTGGCATCGGTGGCTCAGCGGGTAGTGGTACCGCCGGTGCCTCCGCTGTAATAGGGCCCAGCACTAAGGCCTCGTAGCTTGGTGGGTTGTCATCTCGCACAAAGCACGGAACCCTAGCTAGCTACCATCGTGGGGCCATCTTTAAAAGACATAGGTGAGCCATGGTCAAAACAGTATATCCGGTGAGCTGACATAATTAATCACAATGAAAACTTTTGAAACACACATGCAATCAATTTTTTCGTCCATTGAGTTGGAAATTAGAAGTCAGGGTCCTAGTGTATGGATACATCGGTCGTCGCACCAACACTGGACTCCCCAGACTAATAACCACACTCAATACCCTTAACACTATTTCTTCACATAGAAGAACGATCAGAGTCCTGAGTTCTGCGGTAGAACCGAACTCCTCTGATACCCATTTGTCACGACCCGTCCTCGGGACTCGTGCTGTGACTACCCCAAGTCGGCCTTCCATAGGCCAGGGGCTGGCGACTAGCACCAAAGGCGTAAATCTTAATATAAGGGAAGAAATTGCCTTTATGTAAGAAAACAAACACCACAGAATATGCAAGTAGAAGTAAACACTAAGTAAACTGAGTACAAAAGTAAGTGCTGGAAAGTAAATGGGCCAGTATACAAACCCAAACTGAAAGTAAAGTACAACTGAAAAGAGAGTAAAACAACAGAAAAGTAAAGCAGCGAGTCTGAGCCATCCTCTGGAAATCCTTCCTGAAAGGGTGGGTACAGATAGTCTCCTCTACTCAGCTCCAGTCGTCCGCTCCGAGCACGCCTCATCTAGTGATCCACCTCCATGTACCGTCCAGCTCCACGAGCTCCTACCTCGATCAGTGATGTCCATCGTCTGCATCCAACACAACGTAGTGCAGGCATAGCCCGTGCAGGGGTGAGTATACGCTACTCAGAAGGGACCCCGAGACCCCCGAAGGTCTCCCAGAATCCATGAAGGATAAACCACAAAGGAATGATACAATCACGAAGTAACAACCAACTCTACTTAGGTATATGCCCATACATATACCTAAGTCATCAATTCCAGTTCAACTCCAACATCCGAGCCAAAGTTCGATCTAGTCCACACAAGAAAGCACAATCCAATCCACACAGGATAACACAAACCAATCCACACCGGATAGCAAAACAATCATATCGAAGATAGTGATTGAAATTCAAGACTCAGCTCACACAGGTATACTCTTCGTAAGGCGATAGAGATGATCAGATGTAGCAACTAATTAATCTAAGCTATCGGACCCACATAGGATACAAAACCAGGTAAGTTGTCGGACCCACAAAGGATACAAGACCAGCTACTCTGCCGGACCCACATAGGATACAAGTACAGAGTCAAGTTCTATCGGACCCACGTAGGATAGAAGAACAGTAGTCAAGTACTGCCGAACCCACATAGGATACAAGAACAATATTAATCGATGTCGAACCCATGTAGGATTCCAGTACGATCGTCGTCACTGTCGAACCCACGGAGGATCCCAGTACAGTCGTCATCATCGTCGCAGTCGCAGCCAGCTCTAGGGTTCCCGCACACAGCACGCTCGATTCTGGGAGGTTCCGCTCCACGAGCCAAGGGGCTCGATACATCAACTAACATGTAGTCCGGATTTGATGTATCCCAAAGTTCTGTCTCGTCAATAGGAACTCAACGTGACAGACGGCGCGTCAATCGGACGCCCGGTTTGAGAGTTATTGGCTTTTTCGTCTTAGGGGCCCGGTTGGTTTTTAAGTCAAAACCAACATGACCATACTCTAACTGCGTCCAAACCTCAAGAGGAGTAATCTAAAAGAACCATCTCACTATTAGGAATCCAACAAACTCGACGGCACGTCCACCGGACGTCTGGAGCTCAAGTTATAAGCGTTTCCGCTCCGAGGGCCAAGTTGGTTTCGTGTTTGAACCAACCCGTT